>CM032122.1:17394403-19999173 GCA_018894105.1 Jacaranda mimosifolia
TATGATTTTATTATTTTTATTAGGCCACTAAATTAGTCATAATGGTCAAATCTTTGTTATCTATTTAAATTGCCGCTATCTTCTCATTTGGTACATTGAGTGGGCGAGTTTTTGTTAGAGATTTTCACTTTATTAATCTCACACAAGACTTTTGTGTTTTTGGCAACGCAACTATGGACGGATTCTAGTCTCCTCGTGGTCATGCACATGAGATGAGACACCATTGAGAGCTAATGGGGTTTTATCTTGGAGTCATGATTAGCCGTTAGTACCCGCACGAAGGAAGGCAATTATGGCTTTAGGACAGCAACAAGTGTCATGACTCTCCATTAATCCAACTCAAGTTTCCTCACTGCTTATGCGGTTTGATTTATCAGTTTCTTAATTATTATTTTATAAAATTATGATTATCCGAATTATTTTTATTTTATTTTATTACTTAAACACAAAGCACACAATTATCCACAACAATCTAAAGCCATGAAAGTGTGATTTGTGTTTGAATATTTAGACAAGTCTAACATGGTATCCTTTCTTGCATGAAATACATTGAGAATTTCGTTCAAGTCAAGTTTTATTAGTTGCAAAGGAACAAAGATGTATATACGTGTTGATGGACGAAGGTAGGAGATATCAAGGCAATGGATGAGTTTTGTGAGATGGAGGTATGATTCGTTGCTTTCAAATTTAGTATTACAAGTCATATGAGATGGAGGTATGATTTCTTATGATCAGTTTTAATGTATGGTATAATATTTATTGATTATAACAACATTATAAATTAAAAGAACAAGTAAATCACGTGTTTCTATTTTCTAAAAGAAGAAAAAAAAAATATTGCCATGATGTAATCCTTATCTAGTCTATATTGAACACACACATATATATATGTGTGTGTGTGTTAAAAAAATGGACATTGGGCCTAGTTCAACTCCAAAAACAAGCTCAAGAGATGAGAATTGTCAAGATCATTTATTAAGATCACAATTTATTTATTCCACCAATGTAAGACACTAACAATATATAAGCGGCATATTTTATTCTTGTTGCCTCTTACTTTTAGATAGAAAAGAATAATTTCATGAGACTTGCCAAATCAAGGTGAATTGAGGAAACTTGTGTATTATGGGTAGAAAGGAAGAGACAAAATATTATTGATTCACATTTAAATTCTTTATAAATGATATGTTAGGAGTTATTTATCTTAACTGGCAGTTTTCTATTAGGATTTCATTCAAAATTTAGGGTGAACTACATCCACACTTCATGAGGTTTGGTGTAATTACAAAAAAACCTTCATTATTTTGAAATTTACATATACCCCCCTAAACTTTGAAACTAAAATGTAATGCTGACGGAAAGTGAGAAAAGTCAAAAATGCCCTTGTGTTAATATTGGCAGAAAAATAAAAACAAATAGAAATATGCAAAGACATAAATACCTTGGACCTATTTGTAATATATTTTTTTATTTCTGAGGATTTATTTGATACACTTTTTATCACCTTAAATTTATCTCCTTGGAAAATATGATTTTAATAATTTTGAATTACAACATAACTTAAAATAAAAACTTATCATATATAATATAAATTTAATAATTTTAAATATAACTTACAATAAACTTATCTTATACAATATAACTTCAACAAAGTTAAACTTGAATTATTTAAACAATTTTACTAAATTTAATTCAAATATATTTATTTATTAATTAAGTAAAATAAGTAAAATAAAAATAAAAAGCTGTCTATCATCTTAGGTAATAATTTTAAATTACATACTCAAAAATTAAAATAATAAAAATCTCAAATATAATTAATTAAATTTTGTTAATTTTTTTATTAACAATAAAATAAATAAAAAACTATCATTTTATAATCTTAAATTCTATATTTAATAATGTTCAATTATAAATACATATAATTAAATTTATTTATCAATTAAGAACTAAATACATTAATATATATTAATTATATTTATTCATTAATTAAGAAAAATAAATTAAAATTAGAAAGGAAAAAAAAAAAAAGAAAGATAGATAGATAGAAAGAAAGAAGGCAACAGCTTCTCCTTCCTACCCCTACCCCCGGCAGTCCACCACCCCTTCCCCCAACCTTTTGCATGCCTTTGGCCCCTCAACCGCCTCCCAACATCTTCCCTTCCTCCCCTAAAGTTTCTGCTGGAATGGCAGGTTATTCGAGTCCGCCCCCTCCCTTCCCCAATCTTCTGCATGCCATGGCCATGGCTAGACGGCCAAGCCAGATCTGGTCGACATAGATATAGCCATGGCCGGGAAGTGCTGTGCGGTATGGTGAGAGTGGGGATGGCCACGTATATACATATATGTGTGTGTGTGTGTGTGTGTGTTATATGTATTATTGAATACATGTATATTTTATATGTATGCAATATATATATGTATGCATCTATATTTATATATATGTATGTGTATTTAAATATATAGATACAAATATATGTGTATTTATGTATAATTATATATAGAGATGTGTGTATATTTATGTGTATATATATGTATGCATATATTTACATGCATATGTATAGATACATGTATATTTATAAATATTTTAAAAATATTAGATAATAAAAATATTATAAATACAACCTTAAAATTCTGAATGTCTTACAATATAGTCCCTAAGCGTATTTTCGTCCATAAAAATTATCAAAAATGGTCAAAATTAAAGTCAGATAACATAAGAGCAATTTCGAAACCTCACCTAATTTTTTTAACGGCACATGGACGGAACCCTAACGGCGAGTAACGATTGGACTATATTGTTAGACGGCGGTAAACATTAGGGGATATATGTAATTTTCAAAACAACAAAGATTTTTTCGTAATTACGCCAAACCTCAGGGGGTCTAGATGTATGTTAGTGAGTTACATATTTGGTGGACATTCTATAATTAATAATGACATTATCAAAAGTCATGGGAAAAATATAGTGAAATAATTATCTTTTTAGCTATTTTCAACTGAAGAAAATATATATTCACAGTAATATTAAAAAAAATCAGAAACTCTTAATAGTTCTACTATTTTGCAATGATAAATTGATGTGGATAATATATATGCAAATTGGGTGCAAGTAAAATAGTGAAGTTACTAGTATACATCTAAATTAGACAAGATAATGTTTCTTTAAATACCTATAGAATAAGCACCTTCATTAATATCAGTATATAAATGCTTGCTAAATTGTTCTGTGGATTTGCATATTATTTGTTTTGGGAAAATTATATATTAAGAGAAGAAATTGATTGAGCATTAATTTTGTTGACATGTGGATATATGTTAATAGCATAACAGCTTTCCATGACAATAATTATAACATTACAGTGGCTATTTAATTCCTCATAAATTACTAAATGCTAGGCTATGAAATTAATGAGATTATTATATATAACAATGTTATTCTAGAGTCACAAATCATTTTCAATACTAGCCTATGAAATTAATGAGATTATTATATATAACAATGTTATTCTAGAGTCACAAATCATTTTCAATACTAGCTATGTGGTTTTTCCACACAAGAGAGAGAGAGAGAGAGAGAGAGAGAGAGAGAATTATCTTACTTCTAAATATTCTAAGAATTTTGTTAACATAAATTTTGAGACAATGCTATAAATCCGTATTGTAGTTGGGATGAAAATATTTTATGTTGGCACAAGTGAGATTTTATAACTGTCGCATGAGTTTTGTATTTTAATGACCAAAATTAGAGAAGAATTATTTTTAAAAATAGAATTGTAAATATATTTGCTACCATGATATGCTAGTAGCCTTTCCGTCATTGTAAGTGATGCTATACTGCATCTGTTGCCCTGTTAATTCACCATAAACTCTAGTAAAATGTGGGGGTGGAAGTATTTATTTAGTTTGCCAATGAAATATTACTCCTACTCCATTAATCAAATGAGTTTATATTTAAACATTTTTTTGTTGCAAGTGCTTAATTATTGGTCTGTATATGAAAGTCCAAAAATATGGAGATAAGATTTTATTTTTGTTCTTCTTTACTTTCCCAAATTACAAAGGAAATGTGGGGGTTTAAGTGAATCTAAGAGTTATATAAAATAATGATCTATTATTCTTGAGTTCATAAGTGTATAGGAAATATGTATCAAATAGATGAAAGATGGCCAAAACAATGATGTTCCTAGAAGAAAATTCAAGCTCCAAAATATTCGAAGAATTTACAAATGATATTTAGATTTATTTTTATGGGTCTAATAATATATTATTTGTGGAGTTTTATCTTATGAAACAAGTGCACGTGCATGATTGAATAAACACAAGGAGGAGAAAAATAAAAAAAAATAAGAGGCATGTGATATTATATTCCATGAGATAGAAAAATTGCCTTGAAGGACTAGCGGAGAGGCTATATCTTTAAATCATCAAAGGGGATGGGCTAAGTCTATAAGGGAGTCACCTACTGGAGTAACCCAACCTTTGTGATTGGAGACCCCATGAAGAAGGTTCAATGGGTAGGAACAACCCGTACTGTGTGACTCATATATAGCACTAATTTTAAGGAAAGTGTACATGAGATACCTCCTTCCTATCCCTAAGGTGAAGTGCTATGATAATGTGATGTTAGGCTGGGCTTTGACCCTTAATGAGACCGAATCGGGATTTCCATGAAGTATGGGTCACACATACCTTTGAAGGGCTCACCTAGTAAGGGTTGCCATGGGCCAAGGCTATGGATTTGGGCTAACCCTAGAAACCTCACAAGAATCAAGATTGAGTGCAAGGTCATTAATGCGCTAACCCGCTATAACCATGCCCTAAATTTAATATGTGGTTGAAGTTTGGTTCATGTACACTGATTGCATGGTATAAGTTGCCACCATATATCTTTTAAATATTGATTTTGAAAATTTTAAACCTTGTAGGAGATTGTTGGAAATAAGCTTTAAAATTTTCTCAATTATTCATTTATTTCCAATATTTTATTTTCTTCAATATGCCTATTTAGTTTTTATTTATTTAAGGTTTATGGCCTATTTATTATATCAACTTCATTGTGGTTTTATGATATTTGACCATTTTATTATATATATTCATGTGGGCTATTTACTATTGTGTTTATTATGATTTTATTAGTTTTTATTAGGCCATTAAATTATTCATAATGGTCAAATCTTTGTTATCTATTTAAACGGTTGTTACCTTCTCATTTGGTACATTGAGTGGGTGAGTTTTTGTTAGAGATTTTCACTTAGTTAATCTCTCACAAGACTTTTGTGTTTTTGGCAACGTGACTATGGACGGGTGCTACTCTCATCGTGGTCGTCCATATGAGATGAGTTGAGAGCCAATGGAGTTTTATCTTGAAGTCATGATCAGCCGTTAGTACCCGCACGAGAGGAGGCAATCATGGCTTTAGAACAGCGACAAGTGTCATGACTCTCCATTGATCCAACTCTTATTTCCTCATTGCTTATGCGGTTTGATTTATCACTATCACACAATTATCCACAACACTTTTGAGTACAAGTTAGATCCATTCGCATCCAGAGGCAAAGAAAAAAAGCTAACGAGTCGGACAAGCTCTTTATGAACAAGGCAAAAACAAGCCATATTTCTTCCCGCAATACAAATCCAATGTGTTGAATATTGTTTATCTAATAAATAATTTTTATGGAGAGAAAGAATTTAATAATCATGAAAAAAAAGGTTAATGAATGAATTCTTAAGTGAGATCGTATTAAGGAATCAAGGAATTTAATAATCTTATTTAAGGTTACTTAATAAAGGCATAATATTGAGTTCATTAAGTGATAGATATCTTTCGAAATACAAAATTGGAGAGAAAAATTAATCTCGGAATCTAAATTATGAGATATTATTCAATAGTGTATAGAAATATGAATTATTATTTATGTACAAAAGTAATAAATTTAAAAAAAAAAAAAAAAACTCCCATTTGAACCTTTTGAAAATTATATTGATATTTCTTTATAGATGATCCTTCTAATTAAATTTACTAAAACGCTTCATTTTAAAATCTATGTCTTCAAAATTGTAAAACATTTATGACTATAAAAATTGTAACTATTTTTCTATTTCCATATTTATATTCTATATAAATTAATCTTTTTATATAGATATAGTTGTAAAAATTATGAACACAGTCAAAAAAATGAACATTGTAAAAAACAAAAGTGTATACAAAGATTTTTTTTCATTAACTAAAAATATAGTTATTACTTATTTTAGTTTGTTAATTTTTTTTATATTTTGATAAATATTAAAGAGTAGTTTCATTATTATGTCAGTGACTTAAGAGGATTATAAAATATAATCTTAAGTTTGTTTAAAAATTTTATGTAATTAGATGCATTATCTTGTTAGTATTTTTATAATTTTATTATTAAAATAAAAAAATAATAATCAATTAAATAGTGGTTGAATTAGAAAAATAGTATCATAAAAAAATATCATAATATTATGCATGATATTATTATTGGAGATAAAAAAACATGCGTAACATAAAACACCTTAAAAATTTTATGCATAGATATTAAATTTTATATACGTAGTTAGAAGTTTATTTTAACATACTTTTGTAAATATATTATGAGTACTTTTATCAGTATTTTAATTTTAAAAGATAAATATGATTACTCATTTTAAATTAAATACAGATCAAAGTTTTATATATTAAACAAGATAAGGGACGGTAAAATATATATTGCCGGAATTTCAAGAATTCCTTAATTAAAAATTTTTTATGATTATTAAATTCTTTCTTCCCATAAAAATTATTTATTAAAGGGATAATTTTAATTTTGATTCCTTGCTTTTGGCACTAATTCAATTTACGTCCATGTATTTTAAGTAGTTTCATATTGTGTCTTCAACCTTTTCATAATTTAGTCTAATGTTGTCCTACCGTCAATTGTTCCGTTAAATGATAATTGCAAAAAATTGGACAATGGAATCTAGCGCCTTTTCTAGCTATTTTCAATCTCTCTCCCGCCCCTCCCCCTCATTCTTCATTTTTCAACCTTCTTTCATCTGCAACAACCAAAAATGACTTCTTTCTCCTTGTAAAGTAGATCTGAGTAGATTTGGGATACAACCTGAATAGATTTGAAGCCAAACTTCCTTTCATTCTCATTAAGCAAGTCTATGTAGAATAGAAATTATAGTTTAACTATAACTAGAATGTTTACTTCAAGTATACTTTTGAATTCTAAATTATAAGCTTGGGAAGATACAGGATTGCTGCAACAAAACTTGCTCTTGCTAGAGGTGCTTCAGTTTCAGCCCTTGACCAGAATGAAATATTGAAACAACGGAGGGCTAAAGGGATGCAGTGGATTTACTTTTGTCTTTTCTTGTTTTAAAGATATTAGCTTTTGCTTTTGTATGTCTTGATATATGTTAGTTTACTGATAACTACAGCAAAATATTTTAAATGCCAAAATATGGTAATTTGAAGACAATTCTTGGTTGCTTTGACCAAAAGCTACTTGATAAGGCAGATCTAATAGTTGTTACCCCAGAAGTTTCTTTGGAAAACTGTGGTCTAGCATCTATATTACAATATGTAAGCTGGAGTTAATGCTCTCAGATACCATCCACAAAGTGACATATTTATACTGGATATTGAGTGATATATACATTTCTATCCATGCATGTGCATGTTCTTTCTTCCATCTGAGAGCAATGAAATTCCTTTTGTTTTTCTGTTATCATCTTCATATTGCTTAAGATCATTTCTTATTAACGAACTTGTAATTCCTCCTCTTGAATTTAGGGAAAGGCCATGGTGTTTGAATTAGATTTTGCTACAGAAGTTCTTCCAAGTTACACTTGTAGGGTTTTTGGCTATCACTAAAACTAATGAAAAATCTAATGTAGCCACTTTTGCTTCACAAGTTTGCTTATCTTTTCATGTATAATCTATTTTTTCTTTTAGAAGTGCACCATCTTTTGCATTTCTCTATAAATAGTGCAACCTTTTTAAGGCTTCTATATGTAGATTGATCCTGCGGTGTCATGCCTTTCTAAGGTTCATATTTGTATTCCCTTTGAGTCTTTCTCTATTAACATCATTTCAAATAATCTAGCACATAATTGCCCAGCCATTTGAAAATCAAAACGTTCTTGGGGGAAATCTCTGTATACCTCTCTCTGAAGTTGCTTTCCAGTGCTTATCATCACCTCAAAGACCTTTCCAGGCAAGAAGGAAAAAGCCCCCGCTCCTTCCCGGTTATATTGATAATAAAATACTACAAGTCCATTTTTCATTTAATATGTCGCTATTTCTTAAACATCGATTCTGGCATTTCTACTAGTAGGCACATTTGAAATATTAGGCTAATCTAGATTTTTGCTAGGTTGCAGTAGTGGAAGTAAGCAACTATCAGATACAAATCCCAAACAAGTGCTTCTTTGTGGGTCATTTGGTGTCTCAAGACTTTAGCTCTTACTGTAATTATCCCATGATCAAGTACCGTGTTTTTTCCCACATGAATAGCAGAAAGATTGCCATTCTTCCTATAGGTATGAAATTAAGTTCTTTCTTTTGAATTATCAGCATACTGCACCTTGTTTGGCTTGAATTAGTCATGCACTTATCTCCTGGAAGTGGCTGTGCATTGTGGGTAACTTTCACTTCCACATTAAACTTATTTTATTGGTGTAGCTCCACTATCATATTTACTCAAAGAGGAGGAAGAAATTATTTTTTGTTATTGCAGATGAGACAGAGAGATTGAAAATGAAAGCCTGGAGGGGAAAGAAACATCAAACAGCTAAAAAAGGCCTCAAAATTTTTTCACCAATTTTCTGCCGTTACTACTTAACTGGACAATTGACGGCGGGACAACACATTGGATTAAATTATGAAAGATTGATGACACAATGTGAAACTACTTAAAACGCAGGGATGTAAATTGAATTAGTGGCAAATTTGGGGATCAAAATTGAAATTATCCCTTTATTAAATAAATATTATTCAACATATTAGATTTATATTCTAAGAAGGAACATGGGTTGGTCCTGCCTTTTGTGATCTATTGAGTGTTAAAACAAAAACAAAAACAAAAACAAAAACAAAAAAAAAAGTTAAAGGACTAAAATAGAACTTAAAACCTTATATTGACAATTTTACCATTAAAAATGTCATCGGTGGACAGTTTTCCCATCAAAAACTACCGGAATATCATTTTGAGGACTAAACTAGAATGAAATATTAAGTTAAGGACTCAAAGATGATGTTACAAAGATTGAGGACTAAAATGATTATCAAATGAAACTTTAAGGACTAACTATGCAATCTGCCCCAAATCTTTTATTATTTACACAAAATGCTATGTGTAGATAAATTCCAGTAAAAGAATTGTTTAATTGGTTGGTGAGATTCTCCTTTTATCTTTCCAAGATTGTCAAGATTCTTAGGGACTTTTGATGATTTTTTTATCAATTTGGATTGTCATTTATCTTTTAAGAGATTGTATTTATTGCCATATATCTTTTTCCATCTACGTTTAATTTTTGACATCTTTTGTTTGGATCTATTCAATTTCTTGTATATCAAGTTGATTTAAATTATGTTTTTACTTTACTTTATTTTTGTTTTTTTTTTTTAATCATAGCAAAATTTAAGCCTTTGCGGTCTCCACCTTTTCAATTGCATAATTCTTATTTTTTTTTAGTATAGATTATTACTTCAAGAATTTTTAGTAATTATTTAAAAATTTATTTAATTTGTTTGTATTAATTTAAGAATTTTTAGTATAGATTATTACTTCAAGAATTTTTGTATTTAGTATATATTGGAACTTGAAGATTATTCTCAGAAGCAAAGTGGACTTGTTGGTTTTTCTGATGTTCTTTTTATCTGAAATCTAATTGTTGTCTCTCAATACAATCACCTTTTTTTGCGGATCCCCTAAATTGATCCAGCAGCTGTTTAACTCTATTTCCCGCATTACATTTGAACAATGAAATATTTAAACAAAGCATGATTTGCTTGAACTCAAGTTAGTGAAGAGATAAATAGAAACTTTATGAAAAATACTGAAGATGTCAATCTATTCATAAATTATTTAATCTAAACATCACAAAATTATAAATTATTTCTCTCTCTCAAATGCTCAGTCAAGAACAAAAAAGTGAAGTGGAAATGGAAATGTAATTAGGTGTTGTTGGGTGGTAGGGTCAAGGGTGAGCTAACTTTGGGCGGACCGGCCAGTCATTGAAGTCGGCTCGGTCCAGTTGCCGTGTTTTGATAAGTAAGGCAAACACAAATCGGATCCGATCCAATTAGAATTTCAAGATTATTTTCAGAAGCAAAGTCAGCTCGCTGGTTTTTCTAATGTTATTTCTATCTGGAATTTAATTATTGTCTGTCAATGCAATCCTCAAAATTGATCCAACAACTGTTTAACTCAGTACATTGCAAAGATCACCTCTTGGTTTTTTTAATTCAACTCCAATCCTTGGTATGTATTTATTTTTCATTCTTTTAATTGTTAAATTATAGTAATGCATTTTTATACACAACACATACAAACAGATTTCAGAGTATGATTTATATATATAACACGTACAACATACAACAATACAAATTCAGCATTATGTAATTTCTAGATTGAAAATAAATAAGAAAATCATAAAAAATTTGAGCTTTTAATCAAATATGAATTTACTTTTTGTGGCTTCACCATCGATATAATTCCTTCAACACCAATTTGCATGCTGATGATATTTGCAGAAATCTATATCAGGAAGGACATATGTTTGATACAAAAAATGAAGAGAAACTAATGGCGAAAATATTTAATTCATGCTGGTAAAAGTCCCAGGAGGAAAAAGAAAAGGAGCCACTATGAACAACTTATGCTTCAAAACCTTGAGAAGACCAACAGGCATTTCAACAGAACTTAGAGTTACAATGTATATATTGAGCCTCCTAGCTTCAATTATGTGACAATTTTATTGTGCAGAGTTGTAGCTATACTATAAAATTTCTTTGAACATAATTTAGTTACCAGTTCTCTCTCGTGACATATATGTTTGCTGTAAGTTTACTTATAAATTTCCTTTGTAGTTTTATTCGTGAACACAAATTTGTTCACTGCTTTATCTTCGATTGTACGCATAGTTTGACTAATTTCATTTCCATATTTTTTTGATGTAATTTCCTTATAATTAGAAAAATTAATTAGTTATAGGAATTTTGTTTTATATTGATTATTTTTAAAAAATGTCATTCTACAGAGTTTTATATAACCTTTTAATTGCATCGTGATGATAAAAATAATTATTATCATATAATCTATCAATCAATTTTTATTATACTAAATGAAAATTTTTCAAAATAAAAATACATCACAATCAAAAAATACTTATAGGCCAGGAACTACGTGCAACGACCGCTTGTATATATAAATCTAAGTTGTTTAGTTTATGTGGATTTCAACTCGTATGTTTGTTAAAATTGCTAGATGTCGAAAAGGGTTAATTGCACATTGCCCCCCAACCTATGGCCTCATTTGCACATTGGCCCTCAACCGTCGTTAATGTGCAATTTTACCACCTGAACTATTGAAATGTTTGCCAACACCACCTTTGCCCATTTCCGGTGGAATCCAACCAACCAACATTGGACACGTAGACTGAAGGCACCGGAATATTCTTGTTAGATTCCACCAGAAATGTGCAAATGTGGTGTTGGCGAACATTTTTATTAGTTCAAGTGGTGAAATTGCACATCGACAACGGTTGGAGAGCAATGTACAAAGGAGGCCATAGGATGGGGGGTTAACTGCAATTATCCCTATCCAAAATCCTAACTTCTCAGATTTAGTCATCTCTAATCCTAGCTAACAATTACTTAAAGCTAATCATGCTACATGCAAAAGTCACAAATCCTTCGATGAAAAGATTTTCAAAGCTACATCAAAGGGCTTATTAGAAAGGAGAAATACGATTTACCATATTGTTGATGGTGAGGATGGCTTCATTGTATCTTCATCTCAGTATACTCTAATGGTATGATTGGCATTAGGAATGGAGTGAAAATGGAATGAGCATTCTCAATTCTATTTTTAAATCTATGATTGATATAATTTAAGAATGAGAATCCTCATTTCCGTAGGTATCTCCATTCCCAAAAATATGGGTTTAGCTATTTCTTCTCTCCCCCATAGGTTTACCTATTTTCAATATATTCAGAATGAGCATATTTTTGTATTTAACAAAATTACCGTCTAATATTTAATAACAGAATTTTAAACTATCACAAAAACCTTTGTGTATATCTTCTTATCTACAAGGATTTCACCTATAATATTCAAACTCCAATAAAAGGAAATTTAACCAGGTATCACATCTTTTTATTTTTACCCATAAAAACTTAATGAGTATATCACATAATTAGTCTCTAAAGTTTTACTTTAGGATCACTTTAGTCTCCAATTTTTAAATATTTATTTTTTAGTCCCTAACGTTAATATATCATTTCACTTTAATCCCCAAATCATTTTCCGACAGTTTTTGGCTGAAAAATTGATCAAGTTTGACATTTTTAAGGGCAAAATTGACAATTTATAATTTTATGTTCCACTTTAGTCCCTATCTAAGGTTTTATGTTTCAATTTAATGCCTATGTCACCTTTTTTTTTCTTTTTTAAGAAAAATTGCATTTTACCTCCTATAAAAAATGGAAAAGGGCCTTATGAATAAAAAAATGGCAAAAAACCTCCTTGTATTTTGAAATTATGCACTCCATCTCCCCCTCCTAATTTGCTTCCATTTAAACCCAATTTTAACATATAAAGACTAAATTACCCTTAATTATTTCATATATTTTTAATTTTATTTATTTTTTTAAATATTTTTTTGCATATCATCTTTCATCCCCTTTAAATTTAAAAGCTATTTTTAGCTTTTGTATATATTATATATACATATGTATAAATATATAACATATTTATGTATATATTTTATGTTATATATATTATATTTATAATACATTATATATTTGTATATAATATATATTAATAAATAAATATAAATATATAAAAACACAATATAATTATATTTGCATAATAATCTCATCCACCCCTGCACCTTGCACCCTCCACACCCCCATCCATATCCCCAACTGCCCCCGTCCCCACCCTACGATGGTTGGCCATGGCAACTACCCCCAACAAATGGGAAAAATATTTTTTCGTCCTATAAAATTTTTCAACTTTCAATTTTATCCTCTATGCTACACAATTTCAAATTTAGTCCTATAAGTTAAAAAGAAATTTCACATTTAGTCCAAAAGTCGCCAGAATCTCATAAAATGGTCAGAAATACTGATGTGGCATGCCGGAATTTGTTGAATTTGGGGATTTTGCTTACGTGGCAAATTTTCAGCTGACATGGCAATTTTTTTCTCTTGTTGAAAAAAGTCTTTGCTTACTTGGATTTTTGTTAGTAATATTATTATAAATACATTATTAACAATATCATTAATAATAATACTAATAATATTAGACAATTATATTATCATAATAACACTATTATTGTCATTGATAATATTAATCTTATTATTCTTATGATTAGTTATATTAATAATAATAATAAAATTAATTATTATTATTATTATTATTATTATTATTATTATTATTATTATTATTATTATTATTATTATTATTATTATAAAAATGATAAATTATTATATTTATAATATTATTAATATATTACTAATCATATAATTAATATTATTAATTATAATAGTATCACAATGTAACACCCCTAATTTTCTTGAATTATGATAGTTTAATTGTCAAGTTATTTCATTTACTTTACTTTAATTTGCATGAATTATTTAGTTTTTTAGCAATTTCATGATCAATATATATATATATACACACACATATGTTATTAATAAACTTGATTTTATGTTAATTAAATTTTCTGGGGCCAAATTGTAATTTTTAAAAGGACGAAACTGTACATTTCTCAAAATTGAAGGGTTTGCATGGAAGTATAAAAGTCAGCGGGGTTAGAAGAGTAATTTCTCTAATTTAAGGGCTGAATGGAAATTTTGTCTAAACTTTGGGGATCAAATTGCAACTTGGAAAAAATCAAATTTTAAAAACCAAAATTGGGCAGAAGGTTTTCTTCATTTCCTTTTTCCCCTTATTTTCTCCTCTTCTTCTTCGTTTCTTTTTCTTTGTTCTTTTTCTCCTTCACCGTGAACCTACCACCGGCGATCCTTTCACCAGCGACCACCAACCACCAAACCAACACCTTCAAACAACTCTCCTCCACCCTCTGACCACATTTCTCCAACCATGCACAGCGGAGAACCAATGAGACACTGTGAGAGTTTAGGGAACGAAGAATGGGCAAACGGGTTTAAGCTTTTCAGTCGATGGCTTGGACGATTGAGGGGTGTTTCGGGTAGCTCTTGGTGAGGATAAGTAAATTAAGTGGTTGCATATGGGTTTGGCGCGGCGGAGAAGAAGAAAACCGACGATTGGAGCAAGGCGGCAAAATTTTCTGTTGAGGGCTGTTGAGCGTCGTTGACGAAGATATAGGCTACGGAACTTGAAACCGAAGGCGTCGTTGGGAAGCTCTGGTCAAGAGGAGCAGAACCATGGTGTTTTTTACTTTTCCAGTGACGGAGAGCGGCAGACGACAACCGGCAGCGCGGCGGTAGCAGAAAGACAGAATCTTCCTTTCGTCGAGATGAAGATAGTGACATAGAAGGTTCGTGGATCCGAGCTCCTGTTGCATAGTTGTGGTAAAGAATTGAAGAAATTTATATATATGTATATGAATGTACATGCATATGTATATTCCTATTTAATGTTGTATCCATGCTAATGATAGAAATTGAGGATGATGATATGCTATATATATATGTATGTATTGAACTTTCCCATGCTATGGATGATTGTATAGTGGACTTGGACATTATGTAAAATGATAAAATTGGAAATTATGAATTTGACAAGAAAATTGAACTTGAGATTATGGATTGAGGACCTAAATTGGATAGTATTGAAAATTATTGGAACCTTAAACAATTGATGATTTAAGTGACAATATGTAGATCATGTGGTTAAGAAACTTGACTTTATTGATAGGAGAAACAATATGAGAATTAAGACTATTGTGGCAAGACTAGTTTTATAGCCATTCTTGGAATTTTATCAATGTTATCATGTTAATAGGATAAAGAGCAAATTTTGGAATTAAGAACAAATATGATAAAGATGTTTTAAGAATTTAAAGTGGGTTTTGACTAAATATATCATTATGGTTAGGTGATGAAGAAGTGGGTCATGAGGACTAATAGACTGTCTGCAGAACTTGTACCACCTAAAATTTTGGAGGTGAGGTTCTCCCACTTTGGGTTATTACTTTGTATAAGCTTCTCATTATTTGTTGAAAACCCCTGTACAGGTCTACCATTTTGGCCTTGATATATATATCTATTCTTGTGGCACAACCCCTGTGAGGGTTAATCTACTTGATTGTACTTGTTCGTAAATTGCTTGACTTGTACTTGGTCGTTATCTATTTTTAACTTGTATACCCCTGTAAGGGTTCGCACTTATTTCACCCATTCTTGTTTGTTCTGGCGCTTAGAACTCCTGTCTATCATGTCTGGCACTTATTGTGATCGTATTTGTTTGTTCCTATTTGAATCATTATCAGATGCCTTGCCGGCATACTCGTTTGTTGTATCCTGATATCTAGCCAGTTGGCTTGTATGTACTTGTTGTACTTTTTTGGAGATTGAACTTGGGTCGAGTGTCAATCCGATGTGGAATGCTGGGATACTTGGGACACGCCTTGCAGTCCGCCTGGGTGTCCAGGGTACGCTATGCGGTCCACATAGGTATCTGTGATACGCTAAGTGGTTCGCTTAGGTATCTACTATACACCATGCAATCCGTATGGGCACACCAATTGTATGCCAAGATGTCACGCTATGGAAGTACTTGTTTGATTGGTATAAGGTGATCTGATATGCATGTCTTAACTCGTTTCATTGGAATGCATATCCTGTAAAGGTTTGTTTGGTCGTACTCGTTCTTGCTTGTTTGTGAACTATTCTTGGAGCAATAAGGCAAGAGAGTTTCCTGTTTGCTATATTTGTTCTTGTTAAATTGTAATTGTACTTGTATTGCTATTGATTTTAGTTCTGTTGAGATGTTCTTCCCTTGACAGCTTCTATTATTGCTTGATATTTATCCCTCACTAAGTCCATTGGACTTATCCCCCCTCATCCCCCATTTTCATTGCTTTTGCAGACATAGTGGCCTAAGAATGGAAAGTTCTAACTTGAAGTATAGGAATGCTTCTTGTGTAATAGTTGGTGCCTTCCTTTGTATATGGATCACTAGATGGATAGGTGATAACATAGAGATGTTGAGATATGTCAGAATTGACAGGAATACTTTGATTTTGTGTACATATTTTGTTGTACGCTTAAGGCTTGAACCTTGGTATGAATATTAATGGTTGGTAGTATTATTAAGTTGATATTTATTTCCACTGCTTTTGAATTGTCGTTTCTTTATATGACTTGGATTTGAATAGAAATTTTAAGCCTATTGGTTGTATTACAAGGTTCAGAATTTAAGTTTGAAATGAGTTGATATCTCAGCTTTGGGTTACCCGGAGTAGGGTGTCAGAGGTGTGGTATCAGAGCCTAAGTTGCAGCTGACCTAGGCAATTATCATTATTAGGCATTTATCGATAGTTTTCACTAAGTTGAGAGGTGTATGAATTTTGGGACATAGATCGTTTAGGAATATTGAGCTCCTTGGAAGACTAGGACTGACTTGTGTTAACTTATATTACTAATTGAATTTTATGACTTGTATTATAGGATAGCTGGATCGTCTAGTAAGGTAAGGAACCGATGGATGAGAATAACCCCGAACACTTGAGGTAAGAAATAGAAAGTCTTAGGAAAGATAAGGAAGGTCTCTCTCAAACATGGCAACAACTTGAAGAAAAACTTTATGACATGCATGGAAATTTGCAAGATGAGAGGATGAAATTATGTCGTCTAAATTCATCCATTGGAGTGAAAGATTATATGTTGGATCAATTGATGGAAAGCGTCGAATAGGAAGAAGTTCATGTTGGAATAGTTGCTACTCAGATTGAGGAACTTCGGGTAATGTGTCGTCACATGGAGGAAATGTTTAAGGCCCTAGATGTTGATTATAGAAGAACTATGGACGTGCCTCACCCGGTCATGGAAGAAATTCGTCGAATGATGGCTCATTATCACACCGCCATAGACCAAGTTATCGAAGTCAGTATCGGTATTGACACTGGTGCAGGACCTTCTCGAGTTCGTCCTAATTTTGGCCAGGGCCATTAGTTTGGCATGCACATAGGTGATGGACCAATGGAGAACCAAGAAAGAGCACCTATAGAGAATCCCACCGAAAAACCTAAAGAAGATCCCGTAGAAGAAGTTCCTCAAGCTCCTGCAACAGCTTCAATAGCAATGGAAGACGAAGAAGATGATGAACTCGTGGTTGGAGGTATTAACTTAGCTTTCTTGAAAGATGAACTAGATTATGAGGAGTCTGATGAGGAAGTCATGGATGATGCTGAATTCGATGTCACTGATGCTGAGAGCTCAGATTAGACAGTAGACTGGCTAGGAATATGCTCATATAGAAGTAGTATCTGACTGTCTTCATATAGCGTTCACCAATTTTTCCCTCGGACATATAGGTATTTTGTGATATTACCCTATCGTTTTTGTCTTAGATTGGGCATTCAGCTAGTTGGTATTTTAAATCTACTTATATGACTTTTAATGACTTTAATGACCGTATGTTGTAATGAATTTCTCTTTTACTAATCGTTTATCTATTTCTTTTCTGTTTAAAGATATTAAATTTTGTAATTCAACATTTTCCAATTAATATTGGTCGAGGAGGTGAAGAATTGTGTTTTCAAGTCATGCTGACAAAGTTGAATATCAATTAGATTTTAAGGATAAATGGCATCCAGAGGAAGTGCTGATACTCACATACCTGCAAGAAAGGGTATCAGGGGCAGACCGCCAGGTCGGCGGCCTAATGTGCCTCGAGCCCCTAAAAGAGAAGCACATGTCCTTCCATGACATCTGCCAAATGAGGAAGTTTCTCAAACCCCTCCAATTGATCAGCCAGTGGTGGATCCCCTGGTAGAACCTAATTATAGGGAAAGACAGAGGCCCAGACAACCAGATCGCCAACCAGCAGACAAAGCGGGAGTGGCAAAAGTACTCACAGAAGACAGAGCCTTGGAAAGGTTCTTAAGATATTAGCACCCGAAATTCTTTGGTGAGTCGGATGATCACAGAGCTGAAGAATGGTTGGAAGATTTGGAAAACATATTCAGGACATTATGTTACCCAGATGACTAGAGAGTGCATTTTGCTACTTTCTTTTTAGCAACATCTGCACGAAATTGGTGGCGGATGATAGAATGTAGGTGGACATCTGTGGATACCCCCAGAACCTGGGAAAATTTCGTTCGAGAATTTAAGGACAAGTATATGCCACTAGTAGCCAAACAAGCCAAAGAACGGGAATTTCCGGATCTAATACAAGGGAATCAGTCGATCAGCCAGTACGAGGCCACTTTCAGTCGGTTGGTACAATATGCCCCCTATGTCCAAGGAAATGAAAATTTGCAGACCAGATGATTCTTATAGGGACTAAGGCCAGAACTGAGAAGAGGTTTGGCCACCTGGGATTTGAAAAATTTTAACTTGGCCGTGAGTAAGGCTCTGCAACTTGAATCGGGGTTACAAGAAATCCAAAAGATTGAGGACAGAAACAAAAAAGGAAGGCCAATCTCGAGAGGGCACAGTGGAACCAGCAGAAAGCAACCAAGACTTCAGGCCGGTAGTTCTTCTTAAAGAGTTCCTCAGAATAACTAGATGACATATCTAGATCAGGGCAAAGCACCGATGTAGTGTGGGTTTTGCGAAGCTCCAGGCCATGAAGAAACTGGATGCTGGAAGAAGCAAGGAAAATGCTTAAGATATGGAAGTGATCAACACTTCGTGAGAGATTGTCCTAGAATGAAAGGTCTACTGCCAACCAAAAAAGGAAAACAAGCAGCAGGGACTGGTGGAAAACAAAAAGTTCGGGCCCGTGCATATGCTATCACTGGCGAGGATGCACCAAATCCTAATGAAGTGGTGGAAGGTACTGTTTCTATTTTTGAAATTTCTAGCAAACCACTAAATGACCCTGGTGCCTCGCATTCTTTTATATATGTTGCATTATCAGAAAAACTGAATATACAACCTGAGACCATGAATTATCAAATTGAGGTTCAGACACCCTTAGAGATAGGGATAATCATTGACACCATATTTAAGGATTGCCTGATAATAATTGGGAATCAAGAATATCCCGCTAACCTCATTCAATTGCCAATTCAAGGATATGATTTAATATTAGGAATGGATTGGCTATATCACCATCAAACTCAGGTGAACTGTTTTACCAAGAGTGTGACACTCGGGGAAGGGACTCTGGTATCAAAACACCATTCAGTAGGCAACTCGTCTCCAATAGCAGTCATCTCGGCTGTAAAGGCCCGACAGATTTTAAGCGAATACGGTCAAGGATTCTTAGCTTACCTCATAAATAAGCCCCAGGATACTGTTCAGCTCAAGAGTGTGGAAGTAGTAGCTGAATATCCAAAAGTGTTCCCTAAAGAATTAAACTTGTTACCTCCTAAGAAAGAGATATAATTCGTTACACTGCCAAGGGTTACGCCTTTTTCCAAGACTCTTTATAGAATGGCGCCAGCCGAACTTAAGGAACTAAAGAATCAACTTTAAGAACTTCTAGAAAAAGGATTTATCAGACCAAGCACATCGCCTTGGGGAGCTCCAATGCTGTTTGTCAAAAAGAAAGACGGGTCCCTAAGAATGTGCATTGATTACCGGGAATTGAATAAAATCACAGTTAAGAACAAATATCCCCTACCACATGTTGAGGAATTGTTAGATTTGCTGCAAAGGTCGAGAATCTTTTCGAAATTGGATTTAAAATAGGGATATTATCAGTTAAAGGTTAGGGATGAGGATATTCCAAAGACCGCTTTCAACTCCCGATACGGTCATTTTGAGTTTGTGGTGATGTCATTTGGCTTGACCAATGCACTAGCAACATTTATGGATTTAATGCATCAGGTTTTCAGGCCTTATTTAGACCAGTTTGTGGTTATATTTATTGACGACATTCTGGTATTTTCAAAGTCCAAAGAAGAACATGTAAAGCAATTACATGTAGTTCTCCAAACTCTAAAGAAACATCAGTTGTACACTAAATTCAGCAAATGCGAGTGTTGGATGGAACGAATAGCTTTTCTGGAACATGTTATCACTCACAGAGGAATAGAAGTTGATCCCTCCAAGGTGGATGTGATAACTAATTGGAAGAAACCCGAAAATGTTACTGAAATTCGGAGTTTTATAGGCCTGGCCAGTTATTACCGAAGATTTGTTCAAGATTTTTCCAAATAGCTGGTCCTTTAACTAGGTTAACCCACAAAGGGCAACCTTTTATCTGGAATAAGGATTGTGAGCAGAGTTTTCAAGAATTGAAAAGTTGGCTGATGACAGCTCCTATTCTAGCTCTTCCAGATGGCCTAAAAGGATTTGTGGTCTATGTAGATGCTTCCAAAAAGGGGATGGGATGTGTATTGATGCAAAGAGGGTCTATTATTGCTTATGCATCTAGAAAACCGAAGCCTCATGAAGAGAACTACCCAACTCATGACCTAGAATTAGCAGTGGTCATTTTTGCATTATCGAAGTAGAGACATTATCTCTATGGGGCTACCTTTGAGATATACACCGACCACAAAAGCCTCAAATATTTACAATCACAAAAGGATTTAAACATGAGGCAACGAAGATGGATGGAATTTTGGGGAGATTATGATTTCACCATCTCTTATCACCCTGGAAAAGCTAATGTAGTGGCCGATACTTCAAGCTAAAAAGCAGGATTGGCTCACTTACAAGAATAGAAATGCCTGGAAGCCGAGAAATGAGGGATGTGATGAAACTTAAACAACGAGTTTGGGTTGCAGGGATAAGTATACAACTTGAGCTGTATGATGAGATCAGGCGAGCTCAAGCTAAAGATGAAGGATAGTGAAATAGAAATAAATGAGCAGGAGTGCGAAAGAAATCGAATTCGGAATTGATAACCAAGATATCCTTTTATTTCGAAACAGAATATGTGTGCCAGGAGAAATCAAGAAATGACTTCTAGATGAGGCACACAAGACCAGGTTTGTAGTACATCCCAAAGGTGCTAAGATGTATCAGGATCTAAAACAACAGTTCTGGTGGAAGGGAATGAAGAAAGATATTTCAGATTATGTGCAAAAGTGTCTAACCTGTCAACTTGTATAAGCGAAGCACCAACGACCATTAGGATTGCTACAGCCGCTTTTAATCCCAGATTGGAAATGGGAACAGGTGGCCATGGATTTTGTAACTGGTCTACCCACAGTTCGAGGAGGGTATGATAGTATATGGGTGATTGTGGACCGATTGACTAAATCCGCACATTTTCTGCCAGTTGGAACACAGTATAAACTTAAAAAGTTAACAGAATTATATGTTAAGGAAATTGTTCGACTGTATGGAATTCCTACCAGTATAGTGTCAGATCGTGATCCAAAATTTACATCGAGACTCTGGAAAAGACTGTAAGAACATTTGGGAACGAAACTGAAATTCAACTCTACTGCTCACCCACAAACAGATGGGCAATCAGAAAGGGTAATACAGATCTTAGAAGATATGTTACAAGCCTGTGTTATGGAGTTTAGTGGAAGTTGGGATCGATATCTCTCTCTAATAGAATTTACCTACAACAACAATTCCCAGGTTATTATCAAAATGGCACCGTATGAAGCTTTGTACGGTAGAAAGTGTCAATCGCCCGTACACTGGGATCTAGAAGAGCATAGAGGCAAGATGGGAGAATCAACAAGTACTATAAGACCTGAGTTGATTCAAGAAACTGTCGAGAAAGTGTAAGTGATTAAGCAAAGAATGAAAGCAGCACAGGATCGACAAAAGAGCTATGCCAATAAAAGGAGAAAGGAATTAGAGTTCGAAGTTGGTGATAAAGTCTTCCCCAAAGTATTCCCAAGAAAAAGGGTGAAATGAATAGGAAAAGGAGGAAAGCTGGGTCCAAGGTATATAGGACCTTATGCAATATGCGAGAAAGTCAGACCTGTAGCTTATCGTTTGGTACTACCCCAAAACTTGATGGGAATACATGACGTTTTTCATGTCTCCCAACTTTGAAAATACTATCATGATCCCTCTCATATCATATCATTGGAGGATGTGCAAGTTAAGAGTGATTTGTCATATGAAGAGACTCCAGTACGCATTTTGGATCAAAGATTTTGAGAACTCAGGAATCGAAAAATTTCTCAAGTAAAAGTATTATGGCGCAATCATAATGTGGAAAAAGCCACGTAGGAGTCAGAAGATCTTATGCGCCGTCAATATCCTGAACTCTTCCAATTTTTGGGTGACAATCCGGGGGCCAGATTCTTTTAAAGAGGGGGAGTCTGTAACACCCCTAATTTTCTTGAATTATGATAGTTTAATCGTCAAGTTATTTCATTTAATTTACTTTAATTTGCATGAAGTATTTAGTATTTTAGAAATTTCGTGATCAATATATATATACATATGCTATTAATAAACTTGATTTTATGTTAATTAAATTTTTTGGGGCGAAATTGTAATTTTGAAAAGTGCGAAACTGTACATTTCTCATAATTAAAGGGTTTACATGGAAGTATAAAAATCAGCGGGGTCAGAAGAGTAATTTCTCTAACTTAAGGGCTGAATGGAAATTTTGTCTAAACTTTGTGGACCAAATTGCAATTTGGAAAAAATTAAATTTTAAAAACACAAATCGGGCAGAAGGTTTTCTTGATTTCCATTCTCTCATTCTTTTCTCCTCTTCTTCTTCGTTTCTTTTCTTTCTTCTTTTTCTCCTTCACCGTGAACCCACCACCGGCGACCCTCTCACCGACGACCACCAACCACCAAACCAACACCTTCAAACAAGAGGAGCAGAACCGTGGTGATTTTGACTTTTCCAGCAATGGTGAGCAGCGGCAGGAAGATAGAATCTTCCTCTCGTCGAGACGAACGTAGTGGCATAGTTGGTTCATGGATCCGAGCTCCCATTGCGTAGTTGTGGTAAAGAATTGAAGAAATTTATATATATGTATATGTATGTACATGCATATGTATATTCTTATTTAATGTTGTATCCATGCTAAGGATAGAAATTAAGGATAATGATATGCTGTATATATATGTGTGTGTGTGTGTGTGTGTATTGAACTTTCCCATGCTATGGATGATTATATAGTGGACTTGGACATTATGTAAAATGATAAAATTGGAAATTATGAATTTGACAAGAAAATTGAACTTGAGATTATGGATTGAGGACCTAAATTGGATAGTATTGAAAATTATTGGGACCTTAAACAATTGATGATTTAAGTGACAATATGTAGATCATGTGGTTAAGAAACTTGACTTTATTGATAGGAGAAACAATATGAGAATTAAGATTATTGTGGCAAGACTAGTTTTATAGCCATTCTTGGAATTTTATCAATGTTATCATATTAAGTTATCATGTTAATAGGATGAATAGCAAATTTTGGAATTAAGAACAAATATGATAAAGATGTATTAGGAATTTAAATTGGGTTTTGACTAAATATATCATTATGGTTAGGTGACGAAGAAGTGGGTCATGAGGACCAACAGACAGTCTGCAGAACTTGTACCATCTAAGATTTTGGAGGTGAGGTTCTCCCACTTTGGGTTATTACTTTGTATAAGCTTCTCATTATTTGTTGAAAACCCCTGTGTGGATCTGCCATTTTGGCCTGATATATCTATCTGTTCTTGTGGCACAACCCCTATGAGGGTTAATCTACTTAATTGTACATGTTCGTAAATTGCTTCACTCGTACTTGGTGGTTATCTATTTTTGACTTGTATACCCCTGTGAAGGTTCGCGCTTGTTTCACTCGTTCTTGTTCGTTCTGGCGCCCAGAGCTCCTATCTGTCATCTCTGGTACTTATTTTGATCGTACTTGCTTGTTTCTGTTTGAATCGTTATCATATGCCTTTCCAGTATACTCGTTTGTTGTATCTTGATATCTAGCCAGTTGGCTTGTATGTACTTGATTGGTACTTGTTGTACTTGTTTGGAAATTGAACTTGGGTCGAGTGCCAATCCGACGCGGAATGCTGGGATACTTGGGACACGCCTTGCAATCCGCTTGGGTGTCCAGGGTACGCTATGCGGTCCACATAGGTATCCGCGATACACTAAGCAGTTCGCTTAGGTATCTGCAGTGCGCCATACAGTCCGTATGGGCACACCAATTGTATGCCAAGCTGTCACGCTATAGAAGTACTTATTTGATTGGTATAAGGTGATCTGATATGCATATCTTAACTCATTTCATTGGAATGCATATTCTATAAGGGTTTGCTTGCTTGTACTCATTCTTGCTCGTTTGTGAACTATTCTTGGAGCAATAAGGCAGGAGAGTTTCCTGTTTGTTACATTCATTCTTGTTAAATTGTAATTGTACTTGTATTGCTACCGATTTTAGATCTGTTAAGATGTTTTTCCCTTGACAGGTTCTATTATCGCTTGATATTTATCCCTCACTAAGTCCATTGGACTTATTCCCCCGTTTTTATTATTTTTGTAGACAGAGTGGCCTAAGAATGGAAGTTCTGACTTGAAATATAGGAATGCTTCTTTTGTAATAGTTGGTGCCTTCTTTTGTATATGGATCACTAGATGGATAGGTGATAACAAAGAGATGTTGACATATGTCAGAATTGAATGGACTACTTTGATTTTGTGTACATATTTTGTTGTATGTCTAAGACTTGAACCTTGGTATGAATGTCAATGGTTGGTTGTATTATTAAGTTGATATTTATTTCCGCTGCTTTTGAATTGTCGTTTCTTTATATGACTTGGATTTGAATAGAAATTTTGGGCCTATTGGTTGTATTACAAGGTTCAGAATTTAAGTTTGAAATGAGTTGATATCTCAGCTTTGGGTTACCCGGAGTAGGTTGTCACACACAATTGATATTAATATATCATTAATATATTATTAAGTGTTAATAATAATGTAACAGCCCAGTAATTTTATGATTTTATTAATTTTTATGTTATTAATATTTGAAAAATATTGAATTTTGATTACTAATTTTATTTTTCAATTGTGTGATTAAGTTATACATTTTACTCAATTGCATGATTTTAATTTGATAAATATATATATATAGGACAATTTGGCAGCAGCTTATTCTTTCCTTTCTTTTCTTTTTCTTTCTCTTTTCTTTCTTCATTTTCTCCATTTTTCTTTCCCGTTTTCTTCCTTCTTCCTCCACCACCCACGGCCAACTCCACACACCACCACCGGTGAGTTTTTCTTCCATTAACCACCACACCAACTCACTCCACGCACCACCACTACCTCATCTCTACCGTCAACGGCGGTAGCAGCTCACCGGAGCCGCGGCAAAGAGAGAGACCGAAAACTTGGAGCAAGTAGGTCTCTCAACTTCCGGCGTCAAACTGAGAAAACGAGGGGTGTTTTAGCTAGGCCTTGACGAGGAGATCACCGTGGTATAGTTTCATGGCGGAGATACGCGGCGGAGACAGCGAAAAGGGGTGACGAAGCTTTGGACCGTGAACACTTCGGGCTGCATTTTGAAGGGGTTTCTGGCGTCCAAATCGAAAACCGAAGGTACCGTTGGAAAGATCTCGGCGAGAGGATTCTATCAGTGGTACAATCTTAACTTTTCAGTAGCCGACGGCGACGGCGGTAACAAGGCAGAATCTTCGCCTCGTCGCGGTGATCGCATACATGTGGTTTGATCGTGACGATTCCCTTTCATTAGTGAGATATCGGTATAAATTGATATTTTTGTGTATGTAATTGGATATATATGTTTATACGTGTTGATTATCGTAAAACTTTGTATTTTCGTATATTATGATGATCTTGGTCGATCAGAACACATGTATTAGATTAAAACACTTTTGATCGATTAAATAGGCCTAGTAAATCCATAGTGGTATTATTTCATGTAACTATAGTTTATATAGCATACTAAGTGTAGAAAACTTTCATTTTGTGTCATCGAGATTAATTGATAGAAGTTGGATATCTGCGGATAACTAGATTATTATGATTAATATTGAAGATCGATATGGCTATATATATATATGTGAACCCGTATACGTCTATATCCGATATTACTAGTATGTCTCGGGTAATAGTATCAAAACAAACCTTTACCAGCGTATCAATAGGATAATCATTTAGACTTGGGGTTACTGTTGATATGATTCTAAGTGTTAGTGATCATTAAGGGTTGAACATGAATTTTAATATAAGGTTACCTTTTTGAATAGGTGACGGCGGATTTGACCCTGAGGATCAATAGAGTCTAACTGCACTGATTGACTGATTAAGGTGAGGGTCTGCCAATCTGGCACCTTTCCTATTTATCTGTTATTTGTGAAAAGCCTCTGTGTGGGTTTCTATTTCTATATTGTACTCTGAATATGCTTGAAATCTAATGTGTTATCTATCATTTGATTTGAACACCCCTGTGAGGGTTATTCTTTGTCATCGAATCTATTTTAGTTGTTCCGATGCCCGAAACTCCCTTTATGTTATCAATTTCTGTTCCTTGTACCCCACAGCCTTGCCGGCTATTTCTTGAATCTGTTTTATGTGTTGATTATTGGACCAAATGACATACTTGATTACTGATTGTATCGGCTGAGTGCAAGCTCCAGCAGAATGCTTGGATTATTATTTTGAAACGGCCATGCTGGCCAGTATATGGATTGTTACAGATTGTACCGGTTATATTCATACTGATTGTTCAAAAGTTAAACTCATATATGTTGGCATTACATATTACTAACCATGGGACGCCATGGGGGAACCTACCCGAAGGGACGCCACGGGGGAGTTAGGCCCGGGGCTAGGTTCGGAAAGATGACCTGGCGGAACGGACCGACGGTGATAGGTCTACCGGCTAGTACCCACCTACGATCCTGACTCAACAGAGAGCTGGAGGTAGAAAACTATGAGCGGCGGGATCTGGCATGCGGTAGACCATGCCTTACAGACAAGTTATTACATGCCGAGCTGAGTGCTCGAGCAATGGAGCGATAAGGAAGTTCTTTTTATACTGTACCGATACCCGGTACTAACAAACATAATTTCATCTGGGAGCAATAAGGAAGGATGCCAACAGTTCATTAAACTATGATATTCTAAGTAACATATACCTTGCTGATTCATATGGGCATTCTTATTGTTAATACCTAATCACTGATAATTGCATCACGTATATTTTCTTTGAATCGTTTTAATCTCTTTTCCCTCACTAAGTCATTATGACTTACCCTCCAACATTATTTTGACTTTTCTCAAATAGGTACAAATGATGGGCAAGGACCTCAGGCTTGAATGTGTTTTGTAATTATATAGACTTTTGACTGTATCTATATGAAGCTTCATGTATATAAGGGAGAATTGGAACCTTGAAAAGGTCATGAATGACGATGATTGCCTGAGACCAGTACATGTTTTGTTGAATGATATGTATTATGTAACAATGTCCAGAGTATATGGAATTAATATTCTGTATGGCTTGAAGGATTTGGAGACAAGTTTCATGGATCTATTATTTGCTACAGGCAAAATTTTAAGACTGAATTGTGTAGCACCTCAACTTGGGCGCTGTCCCGGGATGGGGTGTTACAAATAATATGAGTATATGACTAATATTAGTATCAATTATATGTACACATATATTATACACAAATATGTACACACACATGTACATAGGGATTAAATTGGAACATAAAACCTCAAATGAGGACTAAAGTGGAACATAAAAGTATAAATTGATAATTTTGCCCTTAATATGTCAAACTTGGTCAATTTTCCGGTCAAAAACCACCAAAAAATGTTTTTGGGGACTAAAGTAAAACTTTAGGGACTAATTATGTGATTTGCCCAAAATTAATTTTACTTTTCAAAATATAAATAAATCATTGTCTTTATCATACACTTTTACTAAATAAAATATTAAAGATTGAGCATAAAAAAAACATAGAATTATGATATATAAATAATTTATTTAATAATTTTTGTACAAAAGGATAATTTGATCATTTAAAATACCTTAGGAATAGACTAAATATGGGAAATGAATAATGTTAGTATAGTTTATCATATAATTGATACGTACAAGGAATGAGAAAGGAATAGAATCGTCATTCCTAGAACTGCCAAGTAGCGAATTTTAATCCGAATTTGATTTGAATTCGATCATATTATTTAGGATCTTTAATCGATAAAAGATTCGATGGATATGATCCAATTAAAAAAGTTTGTAATTCGAAATAAATTGAACGAATATGGATATAGCTCATCCAATCCATTAATAATCTGAATCCAAATATATTTAGTATTGTTCATATATAGTATTATATAAATATATATGTATAGATAGGGTCCTATAGCAATTTCAAAGTGGATATTTGGATTAAGAGAGTAATGAACTTTTATGCATTATATCAAATCAGGTGTTTTTCATATAAATTGTTAGATTTTGAATTTATTTACATCATAATTGCATCGCTTGTTTCTCTATTTTTATAACAGAAAATGATGCGGGAAGAATAATGAGTAGGAGCCAAATGCCATGATACGGTAAGAATGCAATGCAAATCTCGATTTGATCAAAATGAATTTCTTTTTTATAGAACTTTGAGTCTATAATTAGTTGATTGAAAAATAAAGTATAGGGATAATTATAATTTTGGTCCTCAAACATAACCACTTATTCGCTTTTAGTCCCTAAACAATCTCTAGTTACACTTTTGCCCTCAAATTGTCAGTTTTTTAACAATTTTCGTCCTTGCCGTTACTTCGGGTGTTAAAATTGACGGAAAGTGGTCATGTGCACGTCACGTGACCACTTTTGAAGGGAAAAACTTGGAAAAATTATAATTTTGGTCCTCAAACATAACCACTTATTCGCTTTTAGTCCCTAAACAATCTTAACTAATTACAGTTGTGCAAGGAGGTGGTGCTGCCGATTACTGGACTGTGTAGGAAGCCATAGACGTGGTTCGTGTGGCGCCTAGCATTTATCGGCAACTCATGTATGTGCCCAAGAAGAAAAACCTCATCACACTCACCGGAATCTGCCCCGATGATACGTTACTAACGCGGAACAATATCGCCACCAAAATCATCTACCACCAACCACCGCGAGTGATTGGAATTAGGACATTTGGATGCGGGAGTACAATTATTGAGGGGGAGGATTTTACTGCTAAGAACATCACCTTCGAAAATTCTGCTCCTCAGGACTCAAGATAGGTTGTAGCAATCAGAGTGATGGCTAATCATTGTGCATTCTACAACTATAGATTTCTTAGTTGGCAGGATACTCCGTATTTGCACTATGGGAGCAGTATTTGAGGGATTGCTACATTGAAGGAAGTGTAGACCTTTTTTTTTTTTTTTTTGGTAACAGCACTGCTCTTTTAGAGCATTGCCATATCCACTGCAAGTCTGCTGGATATATAATAGCTCAGAGCAGAAAATCTTCCCAAGAGACAACTGGATATGTATTATTGAGATGTGTTGTCACTGGCGATGGAGGGACACATTACACATATCTGGGACGGCCATGGAGCCCTTTTGGGACATAATACACCTATTGAACAAAATTGTAACTCAAGATTGTTTAGGGACTAAAAGTGAATAAATGGTTATGTTTGAGGACCAAAATTATAATTTTCTCAAGTTTTTCCCTTCAAAAGTGGTCACGTGACGTGCACATGACCACTCTCCATCAATTTTAACTCCTATAGTAACGGCAAGGATGAAAATTGTTGCAAAAAATGACAATTTGAGGGCAAAAGTGTAACTCGAGATTGTTTAGGGACTAAAAGCGAATAAGTGGTTATATTTGAGGATCAAAATTATAATTATCCCTAAAGTATAACTATGTATTTATAATGACAAAACAAATAAGTACTATTATCAGCAACGGAATCTAATTACAATGATTTAGTGAATGAATGTGATTAAGTTAAATTCTATTATTGATTTTAAGCGATCAATAGACTTGAAAATTTATTCATTAGTCTATTGTGTATTGTTTTTGATGATGACTGTTTTAAATTTGGATTCTACTAAATTTTTAGAAAAATAATAAATATATGATGATTTTTGAAGTATTCGAATTTGGATTTCTTTGAATATCCGATGGATATCCGACTTTTATTTGAATCCGAATATGGTTATACCAACTACAGATTCGATAGGATTTTGGATCGAATATGAATATGGCATATTATTTTCGAATTCGAACTTGGATCCAGCATGATTCGATTTGAATCTGACCCATTGACAACCTTAGTCATTCCCTTCTTGATTCCATTCTAATGACTGATAAATAAGAATGACTAAGAATTGAATGAATTTTTTAAATTATCAAATTACCCTTTTGTAAAAAACTATTAAAATAAAAGTATTTATTAGTAAAATATTTTCTATATATTATCGTAGATATTTTTTATGTAAGTCTATAATTATGTAGTTTTAATATCACTTTTAATGTTATTCGAATTACATCAGTAAATATACACATTTTATATGTTATTAACAAGTTAATACATTTACGCAAAAAAGTATAACCACAATTCTTTTAAAATTATTATTTTTAAAATTATAATTTAGCAAGCTCTTTTGAATTTTTTGATAAAATATAATTATAAAATTATAAAATATTTTTAAAATTATACTTTCAAACATGTTAATGATAGGTTTGTCCCTTGCATCAATGATATAACTATTAAAAGATTCAGAAAGATTGTTAACTAAAATATCACTTTTGCAGTAAGCTAAAAAATACGACCTAGCCCAATGTTCAGTTGGAACTTTCCTAAGCCACTCCACTGCTGTCTCAATATTATCATTCACTTTAGGATCATCTGTTTCCAACAACCTCATTTAATGCTCAAAAGTTGTTTTCCTTCAAGCAGATGTTGCCTTCCAGAATAAGTCCGTGAGCTTAGGTCCACAGAATTTCTTCTTAAAGTTGTCATACATGTGTCTCAAGCAATATCTGTGTTTACTATCTAGAGCCACATCTCTCAATGCCTCAATAAGTCCATTTTGCCTATTAGAGATGAAAGTCCATCTCCTGTCCCCAATATCCTCAAGCATCTCTTTCAAAAACCAAGTACATGTCTCTCTGTTCTCCACTGGAACCATTGCCATGGTGATAGAAACCATGTTATCATTGCCATCCATTCCTATAGCAACCAAAAGCTACCCACCACATGCAGTCTTCAAAAAACAACCATCTAGACCAATTATTGATCTACAACCTTGAAAAGACTTCATCATGGCATCCAGTGAGAAATACATCCTCTCAAAGATAGGTAGATCACTGTCTTTAACTTTCCTCAACAAAATCTTGCTTCTGGGATTCTTCTCTCTAACTGTGGCACAATAATCCCAAAACCTCTCAAACAGCTGACCATTGACCCCTCTAATTTCCTACAATGCATGTCTTTTGGCTTTTATCATTTTCCACGTACTCACATTCAAATTGACCTTCCTTTGAATGGTGTTCTTCAACTTCTCAGTTGAAATATTGGGATTGTCCTTGATAATATTCTGCAGTTTGCTTGCCAAATATCTTGCTTTGGCAAGGTTGTTATGATCTGATATGGGATATGTATGTGTTCCTGTCATTGTCTTCACTTGAAAAGTTGTACTTTGCATCACTAGGGAGACATGTATCCTCCAATTGCATGAGCTATTCTTACACTTAGCTATTATTCTGGCATTCTCATTTCTGGTCTATTCAAGCTTAAAGCCTTGTCTCACAGCCCAATCTCTCAAAGCCTCTCTAAATACCTTTGCATTAGCAAATTGGGAAAATGTATTTTTAACTCCCTCGGAAAAATGATTTTGGTGGTTTACCCCCCTGTGAAAAAAAAAATTGAAATACCACCTTGTGTTTTTAAAAACACATGAAAAACCCCCTGAGACCATACGTGGAGTGCACACCCCCAAAAATGTGAGTGGTTGTGATTTTTTACAGATAAAATGACTATTATGCCCTTAATATATCACAGGGGGGCAAACCGTCTATTTTGCATAACATAGGAGGGTAAAAAGATTTTTTCCCAATATATATATATATATATATATCTTATGAATAATTTTATATGCATATATGTATATATATATAATTTTATATATATGTGATTATATATATATGCCTGTATATAATTCTTTATATAATTATATAGTATTTGATTTATATAAATATGTTATATTTTTTATAAATATGAAATTATTTAGTTTTGACAAGTGTGTATATATATATGTATGTATATATAATTTTATAAATATTAAATAATATTTAATTTATATAAATATGTTATATGATTCATAAATATAAAATTATTTAATTTTAGATTAAACAAAAGGAAAAAATATATTTTTTATATATGTGTAATAGATATGTCATAAATAATTGTATATATATGTATGTATATATATATGTGATTTTATATATATGAATGTATATAGTTTTTTATAAATATTATATAGTATTTGATTTATTTAAATATGTTATCTATTTTATAAATATGAAATTATTTTAGTTTTGATAATTATATATATATGTATGTATGTATGTATATATAATTTTATAAATATTAAATAATATTTCATTTATATAAATATGTTATATGTTTCATTAATATAAAATTATTTAATTTTAGATTAAACAAAAGGAAAAAATATATATTTTATATATATGTATGTATATATAATTATTTAAATAATCAATAGTATTTAATGTATATAAATATGTTATGAATAATTATATATGCATATATGTATATATATAATTTTATATTTATGCGATTTTATATATATGAATGTATATAAATTTTTATAAATATTATATAGTATTTGATTTATATAAATATGTTATATATTTTATAAATATGAAATTATTTAGTTTTGATAATTATATATATGTATATGTATATATAATTTTATAAATATCAAATAGTATTTAATTTATATAAATATGTTATATATTTCATAAATATAAAATTATTTAATTTTAGATTAAACAAAAGAAAAAGAAATATGTATATATATGTATTACATGTATATAGATATGTTATAAATAATTTTATATACATATATATTATGCATATACATATTTATATAATTTTTTATATGTATATAATTTTATATATATGTGTGGATATATAATTTTATAAATATTAGATAGTATTTAATTTATATAAATATCTTATGTATTTATAAAATACATAAGATATTTAATTTAGATTAAATAAAAGAAAAAGAAAAACACAAGTATATAAAATAATTGTATATATGAAGGTATTTTCGTCCTTTCAATAGAAAATTCAACTCAAATAGATGGAAGGGGTCGATGAACCAAATTTTAAAAACATAAGGGAGCGTTTCACCCCTTTTTTTTTACAGTGGGTAAACTGCCTATTTCATATAACAAGGGGGGTAAAAAGATTTTTGCCCTTAGCAAATTTTATCCTCACCACCATGTTAAAGTCTTTTATCTCTTGCCCTTTTCTAAAATAGGGATGCCTTGGATCTTCTTCATCTGAACCATCCAGGCTTATGAGTTCATCATCTACACCAGGGTCATTATATCACTCCTCATCCTCTACATGTTTAGCTCTTTGTGGCCTCTTTCTCTTGGGATTCTTTGATTTTATTATTTTGGGTTAATTACACATTGCCCCCCAACCTATGGCCTCATTTGCGCATTGGCCCCCAACCATTGTTGATGTGCAATTTTACCACCTGAACTATTGAAATGTTCGCCAACACCACATTTGCCCATTTTCAGTGGAATCCAACCAATCAGCATTAGACACATAGACTAAAAGCACCGAAATATTCTTGTTAGATTCCATCAGAAATGTGCAAATGTGGTGTTGGCGAACATTTTTCTTAGTTCAGGTGGTGAAATTGTACATGTTAATTAGTTCAGGTGGTGAAATTGCACATCGACAATGGTTGGGGGTCAATGTGCAAATGAGGCCATAGGGTGGGGGGTTAACTGCAATTATCCCTATTATTTTTCTCAACTTTCTGAGTTGCTCCCCTCTACTCATGTTCTTTTCTAGGAAGATATCATCATCACTGGACCCCTCCAAATCTTCTAGCATAAGGCTTGGTGTATCTGAATCAAGGTCAATGTCACTCTCTGAATCATCTAGCTTATAATCCTCATCCTCTAAATCTGTAGGAATACTAGCTTGTGCATCATGGTGTAAAGCTTCTTCAGTCTCTGCATTCTCTGATTCTTCATCAAACTATTCTTCAGGTTGTTCACTACCTAAATCATCATTTGTATCTGCATCTAGTAAGACTTCACCTTGTGCATCATGGTCTACATCTTCTTCTTCATGATGAGATAATGAAGTCTCTTCAATTCTGTGCATATGTTCCTCATCAATCTCCATCCCCTATAGAAATAGATCTGCGTAATGTTCTGCTTCAACTTGAAATTCTTGATCAAAATAAGTTCCTTCTGCAAGTTGATCAAAATGAGCTCCTTCTACTAGTTGTTCTTCCTCATGCTGGACTGCAGGTTCCTCCCCATTATAGATTGCAGGTGCTTCTTCCTCATGCTAGACTACAGGTGCTTCTTCATTTTCAGTTTGTTGTGTAGGTGCTTCAGGATATCGTTCAGCTGTAGGTGCTTCTTTCTTCAATTGGTTGTTGAGATATAGGTACTTAAGGTGCTTCTGAATTTTGTGTTTCTTCTATTATTTTATGTTCAATTGCAACTGCTTCTTCTTCATGATGCATTGCAGCAGTATGCTCTTTTTCCTCTTCTGGCTGAGGAGGTTGTATACTGAAACCCCCAAACTCCATCTCTTCTAGTTGTGTACTACCAAAATCATCAAAATCCACCCCTTGTGTCAATAACATGATCTTGCCATCCTTATTAGTTTCTTCTTCCTTATTTTGTATCTTTTGAAGCTCTTCCAAGCTAATCATATTCCCATGTTCATCCATCACTTGGATTCAGTCTTTTACCTCCTCCATATACAGCAAAACTAGTAAATATATACCTCTGTATCGCCTTTGCAAGTCAACCATATTATAATCAAGGCACTCATTTGTTATTTTCCTCAACCTATGTTCAAGTGAAGATCCAGGCACTCTATAGTAGAAATTGACTATGCCTTTCTTGCCTCCATGCTGCACATACAAGTCCCATAGAATATCCAAGTTCAAGTAGTCTAAATCAAATTTTGGAATGTGTATTAATTTTCCTCCTCTATATATTAGTTTTGGAGTACGCACAAATTCTCCTCCACTCCACATTTCTAATTCATGATATTCAATCATCTGCATTCATGAACAAACAAAATACTCAATTAGCTACTACCATAATGCAAACCAATTAGCCTAAGTAGTGACATTTAACATTGAGACAGTCCAATGTCAATTACCATGACATAGTGCTTATAATTAAATGAACATTATATATATGATATTTAAATAGGAAGAACTGTGTACACAATCAAACCACAAGAATAAGACTTCAAACAGGAACATTATGCATTGTAGCACTATGTCAAACATTCCATAAAATATTTTAAGTTTAAAATGGTCAATGTAGGTCTTTGTAAGTCTTTTTTTAGGTCTAAGTACTCTTGGGACCACTGACATAAGAGTTCTATTGGGACCACTAACATTAAAACCCTACATTCACAAGTACGAACAAATAAAAACAACCACACCATCACATAACACCTAAACAACATCCACATAACGGAAAAATAATGGACAAAACTCATGTTGGGGTGCAAAGCATATTACACCACTTCAAACATAACAAACAAATAATACATCTAAAAACAAAAAAATACATACATAAACAAATTTCACACAGAAAAGCCCAAAGAAGTACCCTAAGCAACATACGAAAAGGAGAGAACAAATGCGTACCGTGCGCATGAGTTAAATCACTAGATGCAGTCCCTTCGCCACCAATCACATCTCTACACCAGTCTTCCCCTCCAATCTTCTCTAAATCCACTTCGGATTGCAAAAAATTGTTCAGTGTGATGAGGGAAACATCAACATTCAAGCTAGGGTTTTGGGATTTTTAATTTTACAAATTTTGCTCTCGTTTTTTTAGTATTTGATTTTAAAATGATCTGAAGAATGAGAGGTGAAAGGTGTTTAAACTTATGCAATGTCATTTTTGTCCTTTCAATTTTAAAATCGCTGAAAATCCTTCTAAACAGACCGCAGGAGGCGGTAAGCATGATTTATCAATTTTTAGGGAGGTATTTTGTATATTCTTTTTTCATAGGGGTCGTCTTTTGCCTATTATGGATAACATAGAGGTGTAAATTGCTATTAGCCCTTATCATTTCACATGGTTGACTTCTTGTCAAGTGCCAACTTCAGCAAATTAAAGCCAGCCTGTAGTATACAGGTTGGGGTTCATTGCCTCAAAGCTCAACCCCCCCGCACTTTGCGGTTAATTCAAACGACAACAACAACAAAAATAAATAAATAAATAAATAAAATAATCATTAATTTCATAAAGAAACCCTTATTCATGCTTAAGATTTGATTTCTTCCAGTATGGTGTTTGTGTAAGGTCTGAGTTAGAGAAATCAGAGATGGCTCATTATGCCGCTGTGATTTCTCTTAAGCAGACAATGCAACGCCTTCTAAATTCCTTTAAAATTTCAATCCTTTCCCCCTCTCGAGAAATCTTAGAATTTGCACACAATGAGGTTACCTCCTTACAAGAATCTCTCAAGAAATTGGAAAGCAGCAGCAGTGGTAAGAGGGTCAACGCTTTGAATGTAGAAATCAGAGAGGCAGCATGTAAATTAGAAGATGCAATTGAATCCAACGTATCAAATCAGTTTCTAATTTCACAATCAGCTGAAAGTGTTGGAGATGATCATGAGGGTTCTTCTTCACTGACACTCTCTCTGGACTTGGAGGAATTGAGGCAATAGATTAGTTTCTTCACAAAAATGGTGAAGAAGATAGAGGACGAGTGCAGTAAAAGACAGCAAGTTGTGTGAAGAAGAAGAAGAAGAAGAAGATAATGATGATGATGATGCTGTTTCATCAAGAATTATTTTGCTGAAAAGAACACAAGATGGTCGGATTTGCTGATGAATTTAGTAAAATCAAGTGTCTTCTATTAAAACAAGATTCCGAGTTGGGATCGCCTAATCTCCAAACGATCTCTCGTTTTGGGATGGCGGGCATAGATAAGACTACTCTTACTAGGGAAGTTTTTGAAGATTCGTCAATTTTGAGTCATTTTGACTACCGTATCTTGGTCACAATAGGCCCAAAATATAAATTTAAAGAGATGGTGATATGTGTCTAGTTCAAAAGTATTATGACATTGATAAAATATATATAAAAGATGATGATATATACTGTGGAATATATTTGTTTCATGTTTTGTTTGGTAGGAGACACCTAATAGTGTTGGATGCTATGTGGAGTCCAAATGTCTGGATAGACATAGAAAGATTTCTTCCAGAACACTTTAATGGAAGTCGAATCCTGATGACAACTAGACTAAAAAGAATAGCTCGAATTAGTTTTGGCTATAGACTTTGTCATCAGATGCGCTTCATGAATAAAAAAGAAAGTTGGGATCTTCTTCGTGAAAAGATGTTTGGTGAAGAGTTGTGCCCTCCTCAACTTGAGAAAGTGGGAAAAAAGATTGCAGAGAATTGTGGAGGTCTTCCACTTGCAATTGTCACGGCTGCCGAGCTTTGTCCAAATCAGAGCAGACACCAGAGTACTGGAACAAGGTAGCGGAGAAAGACATTTCAAGTTTCATAGGTGCAGATGATAAAATGGGGGAAAATGCAATTTTAGTCCACCAACTATTACCCATTTTTTATTTCAGTCCATTGTGTTGGGGGGTTAGAACATTTAGTCCATTTTGCATAGAAAATTAGCACATTTAGTCCAATTTTTCCCAATTTTGATCCATCGGGCCGAAAAAATTGAAATTGGGCTGGAAAATTGCCTACTCAGCATTGATTGGGCCTAAATATTGGGGATTTTGCGACATTTGTCAAATAACTCCACATCAGCATCCTTGTTAGCTGCTACATCATCATAATGGTTAAAAAAAAGAAAAAATGCTGAGAAATTTTTATTTTTTTTAAATAATAATAAGTAAAAATTACAAAATATTAAGATAATTTCAAATAAACATGGAAACTTAAAAAAAACTGAATTTTTTTTTTATATAATAGTATGTGAAAAATTACCAATTATTAAAATAATTTCAAATAATTGTAGCTATTTAAAAAAAAACTGAAATTTTTTTCTCTAAATAATGACATGTGAAAAATTAGGAAATATTTAATTATGATAATTCTAAATAATATTTAATTTTTCTTTTATTCATTTCAAGTTTATATATTATTAATAATATTTTTTATTTATCTTATATACATATATAAATTTACCTAAAACATATATACATATATATATAAATTATATATAATATATATAAAATAAAAATTATATATGATAATAGTTATATATCAAACATTAAGATAATTTCAAATAAACATGGCAACTAAAAAAACTGAATTTTTTTTTGAAATAATAGTATGTGAAAAATTACAAATTGTTAAAATAATTTCAAATAATTGTAGCAATTGAAAAAAAAACTGAATTTTTTTTCTAAATAATGACATGTGAAAAATTAGGAAATATTTAATTATGATAATTCTAAATAATATTTGATTTTTCTTTTATTCATGTCAAGTTTATATATTATTAATAATATTTTTTTTTACCCTATATACATATGTAAATTTATCTAAAACATATATACATATATATAAATTATATAATATATATATATAAAATAAAAATCATATATAATAATAGTTTATATATCCTATATATATATCAAATATTAGCATAATTTCAAATTATCATGGCAACTAAAAAAAAAGAAACTGAATTTTTTTTTGGAAATAGTATGTGAAAATTTACCAATTGTTAAAATAATTTCAAATAATTGTAGCAATAGAAAAAAAAAATTAATTTTTCTTTCAAAATAATGACATGTGAAAAATTAGAAAATACTTAATTATGATAATTCTAAATAATATTTAATTTTTCTTTTATTCATTTCAAGTTTATATATTATTAATAATATTTTTTATTTATCCTATATACAATTTATATCTAAAACACATATATACATATATATATAAATTATAATATATATATTTATATACAATAAAAACCCCTCCCAAGCACCCCCTCAACACCCGCCCGGTCGTCCCCCCCTCCCCGAACCTTAACAGGTAGCCATGGCAGCCATGCATACTTGGCCGGATCTGGCCATGCATACTTGGCCGGATCTGGCCAGATCCGGCCATTGGCCGCCATGGCAACTTGGCGGCCATTTTGGCCGCCGGAGCCTTTTTTTTTTTTTTTTTCATTTGTTTCCGCTGGCAGCCGTTTGGCTGTCAAAGACCAAGGCTGCCATGGCCATTGACCACAAAACGGCTGCCCATGGCTACCGGCAACCATGGCAGCTGGTGGTGTTGGGTGCTCGGGGGTGGGTGGGGTGAGGGGAGATAAATACAAAATATTATATATATATATATATATTTAAATTATATGTATTATATTATATATATTATACATATGTATTATACATATTTTTTTCCAACTAATGTGGCAGCAAAATGGAGTGACGTGGCATGGGCTTGCCAAATGGCGCAAAATGCCCAAAAATTGAGCCCAATTGACGCTGATTAAGATAATTTCGGGCCCAATTTTAAAATTTTCGGCCCGATAGACCAAAATTGCTAAAAATTGAATTAAATGTGCTAATTTTCTATGAAAAATAGACTAAATATGCTAACCCTCCAACACAATGGACTGAAATCAAAATTGGGTAATAATTGGTGGACTAAATTTACATTTTTCCCTGATAAAATGTTGAAAGTACTATTTCCTAGTTGCAAGTACTTGCCTCAACATTTAAAAGTATGTTTTCTCTGTAGGGGAGTTTTCCCACCAAGTTGCGAGATCCGACCTCAAGTGCGGAGGAATTTCTTGAACCAGATGCGCTGAAAACCTTTCAAGATTTTGCTTTGCAATGCCTCAATGGGCTTGATTCCAGTAGTGTTGTTCTGGTCCGGCGCCCCACTGGTGGGTTGCAAAGAATACGTGGAATTAAAACTTGCAAACTCCATTCTGTCTTCTGGAGTCTGCATCAGAGAAGCTGGAAAGGAAAAGTTTTTCCATGTCATGAATAGTTATTCCAATAGTACTCCTATAGAAGGTGTTGAAAACCAGAGACGATTGTGCGTCCATAACAACGTTTTATTTGGCATCAAAGAGGTGTATAACTCAATGGAATCCATTTCAATGGCGCGTTCTCTCCCATGTAGGGGTCCTCACCATCAATATCCAGTGCCAAAATGTCTCAGTCTGAGGTTGTTGAGGGTATTGGATGTTCTTACAATCCATCCTGCAAGTTCCAGATTGAAGGGCTAAAACTAGTTCAGTTAAGATACCTTGCCCTCACTTGTAATGGGAAGCTCCCTGCTTCCATATCCAAACTATGGAACCTTCAATACTTGATTGTTTGTCGAAATCTTCGCATCAGATCCTCTGGAGCTGCTGAGTTGTATCTGCTTGTGGAGATCTGGGATATGAAAGAACTGAGGCATCTTCAGTTCATGGGAAGCAACTTACCAAATCCTTGTGGTGCTCTCTTAGAAAACCTATCAACACTTTTAGATGTGAGCTCTGACAGTTGAACAAAGGGGGTTCTTGAAAGAATTCCTAATCTCAAGAAATTAGGAATTCAAGTTGAATTAGCGCCTAATGCTGCTAAAATGAACCACCCTTGTTCTGCTTTGATCATCTTTACCATCTCCATAGACTTGAATCACTCAAATGTGTTGTTGTGAATGCTAACCCCAAATCTCAGCAGGTTGTTGGCCCCCCTGCTTCTAGTGCAATTTTCCAATCCAGTCTTACAAAGTTGAGTTTGAGTGGGTTTGGATATCCTTGGGAACGCATAAGAGTGATTGCTGAATTGCAGAATCTTGAAGTGCTCAAACTGCGATGCTATGCCTTTCAAGGGCCACAGTGGGTAACAGATGTTGGGGAATTTCGGGGACTTAGATATCTACTGCTTGAAGATACTGAGCTGGTGCACTGGAGAGCTGATGGAGATTACTGCTTCCCATTGCTTAGGCATCTAAGCATTAGGCATTGCTACAAATTAAAGGAGATCCCTTTGGGAATGTCTCCTTATGTGATTAACATGATCAAGCTAGTTGACTGCCCTTTAGCTGCGGCTTCTATAAATCAAATACAAGAGGAACAACTGGACCAAGAAAATGAATCCTTTCAAGTTTGTGTCCATTCTTCATGGATGTGCTAATATAAACACAATATCTTTTGGAGTAATGACACATGGAATGGATTAGTCAGCAATTGTTAGTCTTTTAGCTCCATGAAAGCTGCTGTATACATAACAGAAGGCTAGGAATTGTGAATGAAATATTTAAACCCTCAAGTTTCTCTTTGAATTCTCCCTCTTACTCCTCAATCTCTCCAAATTCTCTCACTTCTAGAAAACTAGTGATTCAACTTGAATCCACTAGTCCTCTCAATCAAGCTTCTCTTAATGAGAACAGTATGTTGGAAACATGTACTATTTTTAACAGATTTGTAGCTGGATTATATTATGTATATGTTAAATCGCTTGCATCGTTCTATGACTCTTCAACTTGTTGAGCATGAGAAGTTGCAAATTTTTTGCATTAATGGCTTATACATGCATCCATTTAATCGGAGTCCCTATACTTTTAACTCTTATATATAGTTGATTATAGTGCAGCAGTTGGTGCAAAAGTTATCCAGAAAAATGGGAACTCCGAAGAATGAAAATCCCAACTTATACCACCAAAATAGAAAAAAATGTGTGTGAGCATGTTTATACCAACCGGTTTCTAACTGCGTATTCGAAAGTTAGTATTTTGTCTCAACAAATCTCTACTATTAGAAACTTTTGAGAAATTAATTTCTGTTATTTTTGCAGCAGCCTCTTCTTCAATATATTCAGAAGATACACTATTTTAATACATCTGTAATCAGATTATGTAATATGTACGTTAAATTACTTGCATTACCTGCTCATGACTCCTTGGTATGCTCTGTTTATGTTTCTGATGAAGTTGTTTGCTGGTGATACAGAAATTGTTGTTAGTGTCCCACATTGGTGAAATAAATAAGTTGTGGTCTCTATATATTGGTCTTAAGCAATCCTCACCTCTTGAGCTAACTTTTGGGGTTGAGTTAGGCCCAATGTCCATTCTTTAATATGGTATCGGAGCCACCTATTCCCGATGTTGGGTTACCTAGTGTTGTTGGGCCACCCATTTCATGTTATTCCACGCTCCAGATGTTCATTCCTAGGCGTGCGCGGGGTGTGTTAGTGTCCCACATCGGTGAAATAAATAAATTGTGGTCTCTATATATGGTCTTAGGCAATCATCACCTCTTGAGCTAGCTTTTGGGGTTGAGTTAGGCCCAATGTCCATTCTTTAACATGGTCTCAGAGCCACATATTCCCGATGTTGGATTACCCAGTATTGTTGGGCCACCCATTTCATATTATTCCACGCTTCAGATGTTCATTCTTGGGCGTGTGCGGGGTGTGTTAGTGTCATATATCGGTGAAATAAATAAATTGTGGTCTCTATATATAGTTTTGGGCAATCCTCACTTCTTGAGCTAGTTTTTGGGGTTGAGTTAGGCCCAATGTCCATTCTTTAACATGGTATCGGAGCCACTCATTCCCGATGTTGGGTTAACCAATGTTGTTGGACCACCAATTTCATGCTATTCCACGCTCCAAATGTTCATTCCTGGGCGTGCGTGGGGTGTATTAGTGTCTTACATCGGTGAAATAAATAAATTGTGGTCTCTATATATGATTTTAGACAATCCTCATCTCCTGAACTAGCTTTTGGGGTTGAGTTACGCCCAATATCCATTCTTTTAACAATTGTCTCGGCAATAGGGGGAACTTAGAAGGGTGAAACTATGGAGCTTTTGAAAAAGGTTGAGCTGATAAAGGTTGAGATAATGACACATTATATATATATATATATATGTACTTCCCTTTGATTGATTGAAATTGTTGAGTTGTATTAATTCTTTCTATGTTGGAAAGTAAAATTAATCTTTGTTGGATTTATTTTTGGGATAAAAACAGTTTTTCTATCCGAATTATGCGTATTTTTACACTTTGCTGACTACACTTTTTTTGTGGTATTTTACCATCCGAACTACATTTTTTTTTTCCCATCTTATTATATATGAACAAATTCTGGTAGAATATTATGGAAAAACTCCACCGTATCAATTTCAGGTCTTCTTTTTAGGTATTATAATCAAATTTTCTAATTTTATGGATATAATAGTCATCTCTTATTAAATCGCAAAATGAAATGAATTTTTTTTAGTATACTTTTCAAATGCATATTTTATGATAAATTAAGTTAAAAAAGAATAGTCTTTTAATGAAGTGATGAAAAAAAACCTTTAGAAAAGACTCTAATATCTTTTACGATGGAATACAATGAAATATTTTACCAAAACTGATTCATGTATGGTAAGGTAAAATATATAGCTCAAATGGTAAAACATCACCCCCAAAACAAGAAAATTAATTAGTAAAATGTAAAATGCGCATATCGTTACCCCCTTTATTTTTATTTTTTTTAATGAACGTAACATAAATGGTTGCCTGTGCAAGTGGTTTTAGTGCATTTCTTTGTTTGCGTTTCTACAGTTCATAAAGCACATATTTTACACTTGTTTTTGCCCTTCTAACTAACTAGTTTGACTCATTTATTCTATTCTATATATTTTATGAATATATATCAATTGTATTAATTTTTTTAATAAAAATAATTAAATTAAAAATTAAATACACTTAGGATATATTAATCAAATTGAAATAGAAGATAAAGAAATGAATAAATTTCTGATTATTTTAGCTCATGCAACTAATTAAAAAACAACGAAAAAATTGAAATGAAAAAATGTATCTCATCAAATAATTCGACCACAATAAAATTTGATTCACATCAAGATTAATGTTGCTTTAAAACAAAATCGAGATGAATGTAGCGTATATATGCATCTTCAATGTAAAATAATCTTATTGAAAAGAATTTAATTAATTATCAATTGTTATATTATTAGTTGACTTGGTTTTTATGAGAAAGTATAAGTAACAATTATCTTTTGTGAGTGAATTATGTACATTTGAGATCTGTGTTTCAACATAAATACTCAACTCTCAACTCCCAATAAGATATGAAATAGATAATTGTTTGATTAATTAGCTGAACAAATATTAGATACTCTCTTTGGTTCATTGATTAACTCATCATATCAATTAATATCATGCGGAATTTCAATGGAAGAAGGTAATTTTTCAACTTCCAATTGCAAGTCAGTGAAGAGATAAATAGAAACATTATGAAAAATACTCAAATTAATACCAATCTATTCATAAACCTAAAATCTTTACTTTTAAGAAGGCGCACTTGCGTGTTAATATCTATCTTTAATATATAATAGTATTTTAGTGGTTCAGCCATTGATTGTAGTTAACTGTTAATATCAGATAAAAAAGAAAAAAGAAAAGCAAACATTTTTTTGTAAAACATATAATTAGGGTGATGGTAAGACTCGATCTAGTTCCTTGATATTAAAACATATGATTTGATAGTTATATATTCATTTTAAACTTGTATAAAGCTCATACAACATATTTTCTTTATTATTTTTTACTTTTATATCTTTTATATAATCTGTTATCTAAGAAAATTTTATATTTTATTTATTTTATATATTATAAATATTACTCTATAATTTATCACGTTCGCAATATTTATTATAATGAGACTCTAGAATCTTTTTTTAAAAAAAATAAAAATTGTATATTAAGTTAGTGGCTTTTTTGTTTTGGTAAGGTCCGTAAGGATTTGAAGTTAAATTATAAATGACTTCAAGAGAGAGAGAGAGAGAGACTTGGAAAAAGTAGAAACTCACTTTTTTTTTTTTAAAAAAAAAAAAAGAGCACAAACTAGAGAATTGATTATCCAAGTAAAACACCATTTTCCTTTAAATGAAATGGTGAAAATTTTATTAACTTGAGTCAAAAGCAAGAGCTTGAAGAAGTACATCATCCCTATGACCCATCCATCTCATTTAGATAGATACATAGAGCCTTTTTTGCAAGAGAATACGCAGCATTAGCACTACGCCAAACATGAGAAAAGGAGGCGAAAGTAGTATAACCAATTAAATTTTTTACATCCGAGATGAGAGCTCCAATCACAGAGCAATCCATTTCTGTATCCCTAAGTGCTCGAATAACAGACAAGCAATCTCCTTCAACACAGACTCTCAGCCATGCATGCAGCACAATTCACTCGCGAACTTAGTAGGAATACATTCAGCAGCTTCAGGGATGAGAGGCATATTCACTACCTTAGAACTCCAGGTAATGCACTGCCCTCGATAATCTCTCGCCATTATACCAATACCAAGGACTTTTCTTCAATGAAAGTCGCTGCACCAAAATTTATCTTAATACATCCCTCCCGGCTCCCATACTGCGTCTACTTCCCTTCTGTTCATCCAGTAAAGTCACTGTTATTGCATTAGCCCTTCTGAAGTCCTCCAAGAATGAATGAACAAGGCTAACTGTGTCTATCGCGTCCAAATTCCCTTTTCAAACTTATTATCCTTCCTCCTATACCACAAACTCCAGCAGCATACTACGAAAAATTCAAAGTACTGATCTGATCTAAGCTTTCATACACAGTGTGAAATCATTCAAAAATAGACTCAACGGAACGACTTAAAGATTGGAAAGCAGCAGCGGCAAGAGGGTCAACGCTTTGGATGAAGGAATGAGAGAGGCAGCAGCATGTAAATTGGAAGATGGAATAGAATCCTATGTATCAAATCAGTTTCTAATTTCTCAATCAGCTGAAAGTGATGGAGATGATCATGAGGCTTCTTCTTCACTGATACTCTCTCTGGACGTGGCGGAATTAAGGCATAACTAGGCTACGAGGAGCAGTTGAATATGCTCGTAACTATTCTTAGAGAATATTGTGGACATCGATTAGAGAGCATGAAATGCGCTTCCTGAATGAAGAAGAAAGCTGGCATTTTCTTCATGATAGGGATTAGGATGTTTGGTGAAGACTACTTGAGAAAGCTACAAAGAAGCTGATTGCACAGAATTGTGAGTTAAGGTCTCCCTCTTGCAATCGTCACAGTTTCAAAAGTACGTACTTCTACCGAGCTACAAGTACTTAGCTAAAAAATTAAAAGCATGCTTAATTTCTCTATATGGGAGCTTTCCAACCCAGTTGTAAGATCCCTGTCTCAAAGCTCATCCAGTTGTGGAGTGCAGAGGGATTTTCTTGAACCCAATTCGTTCGAAACCTCAGAAAGAAGTGCATCCAAAATCTTTTAAAAATAAAAATAAAAATCAGGGCATGTTTGGAGAAGCTTGTTTCCAAAAGTGTTGTTGTGGTCTAGAAGAAGAGCTCCATTTGTGGAACTAAAATTTGCAGCCTCTATTCTGTCTTTTGGCATGTGTGTGACAGACAAGCAGGTTAGGAAAAGTTTTTGCATGTCGTAAATAGCACTTCGATCTAATGAAGGTATAAAAAGCCAGCGGCGATTGTGCAATAACTTATTTAGATAATAATAGTTCATATAAAATAATATATTAGAAATAATCACATATATTTATATTTTTCTATTCCTTTGAATATTCCTAAGTGAAAATTATATTTTTTTTATTTTTATAACTAATATTTTGACAAATCAAAGTTAGTCATACCATAAAAAGATTTTCAAACTTTTTCCTTTTATTTCTATTTTTGAAGTAGATAATTCAAATAAAAATGATTTATAAAAAGAAAATAGTAACATCTGATCATATTCTTTTTATTATATGTAAATTAATTTTTACTTTGTATAATATTTACTTTATAAAAATATAGTTTAATACAATTTTCACCTTTTACCTGAGTTGATTTTCTATTGTGCAGTCAGTATTTTTTTGTTCATCATCTTTTTCATCTTTCCAAGCATTGTATTTTTATGATTTTATCTGAGTTGCCCTAAATTTATTGAGTTGTTTTTTGTTATGGAAAAAATATAAGTACTTTTGTATTTTTACATCATGCCTTTATTGATATGATAATATTATGACGAGCACATAATTTTTTATAATTTTTTATATTTATACATTATGATTTCGTGAATTTTTTTTAATTTTTTACCATGTAACTTAAATTAAAAATATATATCCTGAATTAAATTCACTTTTTCTATAAAATTAAAATAATATATATGTATATATATAAATATATTTTTAATTATAGTTTATTGGATTCGGATATAACGCGGGACACATGCTAATATATAATTAACCTCAAAAGCTAAGAATCTTTTTTCTTTTCTTTATCCTTACAAAACAATTACGTCGGCCGTCACTTTTAATCTATCTACATCTACGTAAGTTTTTTCAAAATAATATTCTCAGTTTTGGAAAACATATTCTAATATAAATATCGGTCAAAATCTTAATGTATGTATTTTTATTTTGTTTACACACCAAAATTTAGTTAACAAAATAATGAATTAGTTCTTCTATAATTGTCAATCTTTTTTCCAATTTTGAATGCAAAAATTAATATTTTGGCTCTATATAAATTTGCTTCCTATTTTGAATTTGAATGGAGAATTCTTAGCATGGATTTACTTATTTATTAAATAGTATGTGTCCGATGCATCAAAATTAATTTTAATATTAAAATTAAATAATTTATTTGACAATAATATTTATTTTAGTTTACATGACTAAAAAATAAAGCTATAATTATTTTGAGGAAAAATTGCAAAACTAGGACCGTAGCTATGGCCATTTTGCATTTTATGACCGAAATTTGAAGTGGTATTAAAGTAGGATAAATGCTCACTTAAAAAAAAAAAAAAAAAAGGACAGCGACAACGGGAAAGCACAATTAGCACCGATGATTGCTTGCATAGAGCTTACTTGGCACATACGTGGAACACCGGCACAAGTGCCACGCAAGCAATCACCAGTGGTGATTGTGCTTTCCGGTGGTCGTTGTCCTCTTTTTTTTTATTGTTAATGAGTTTTAGTCCTACTTTACTACCATTCCAAATTTTGGTCCTATATTGCGAATTGGCTATTGTTACGGTCCTATTTTTGCAATTCACTCTTATTTTTAATATTTAAAGAAAGAAAATCTATTATTAGATAACATAATATGAATATTTCAATTGAAAAAAAACATAAATTCGAAGATAATTTATACTTCAATAAATTGTCAAATATTAAGAATTGCTAATTCTAAATCTATAATTATACCAAAAAAATTAGAAAATAAAAATAAATAAAAATAGAGCAGAATAGTTTATTCAATACATTTTCTAAGTTGGATGGTATTTTTATACATACATATTTGATATGATAAATGAGCAAATCAATTTTTTTATAACATAAAACTTAATGTAAAAGTCATAGTTACATTTTTCATAATGTTTGAGATTTTAAAGATATCAAGTAGTTGTCAATAGAGTAACTATATAATCTATACTTAATTTATCAAAACAACTTATATTAAGATATTATTTGATCATCAATTTGATATGTGATTTCTAACATGCAATATTTTATAAACTAAAATATTTTTAATATTCAATATAACACTAATAAGTAAAACTTATTTGTTTTTATTTATGGAGTTATTTTATTATTTTTAAAATTATCAAACATTATTAAATAATCATAAAATAGTAAGTAAATTTCAATATTAATTCAATATCTAATATCAACCTTATATGAATTTTTTTTATAAGTATAAATTGTATAAATAATTAATACAATACATACTTCCAAGCAAACTTTTTTGATATGATACTATTAAATTGAAATATTAGTATTTCATATGCCCAAAACATTCTTTTATGAATTATTATTAAGTATATAAAAAATGCACACAACAAAATATAAAATTATATAACTAAATATATTAAAAATATAAAAATCAATATTATTTTCTATTTAAGTGATCATTTATCAAATTTTTAAAAATTCTTAACTATGTCAACCATATATGTTCACTACGAAAAAATTTACTTCAATAATTGAGAATTAGTTTTCCACTTAATGTTGTCAAAGAATTATAAATTATTTTAGTTGAAAATTTTGATTATGTAAAAATAAAATTGAGAGTTTACAGATGTTATTTTGTAGAAAGTAGCTTTCATATTTAAAATAAATTATAAATTCAAATTATATTTTTTTTATTACATTCTATTATATATGGTTTTATTTCAAAATATTTTAAATATCTGAAAGAAGATCATCATAAAAATAGTTAAATTTAAAAAAATTAATAAATTGAGGAATTATAAAACACTTAATTTACAATTATTTCTCAAATTTCAAACTTTTACTATAAGAAATTGATGATTTGATATTTCACTAATTTAGGTATCTATTCTTTTTATAAGAAATAGATAAATTGTATTAAATATGTCATAATATTTGATATATGGCCAAATTCCATATTATAATTATGTTTGCTGCAAAACCACGGATTAATATTACATAAATAATTAAATTTTCAATTAATATGCAAATACATTTTTGATATATTTAATTAATATGCAAACATACATATTGTACTATGTATTTATTAAAAAAATATATCATGCATTAAATTAATTTTTACATGAAATTGAAATAATACAAAAATATATATTTTTATTTTATAATTAGTTAATCCGTAATTGAATAAGGGCATCTTATTTATAACAAACCCACTTTCACTTTTGTGTTCAACTTTCATCCACCATTGTTTTTAATTTCAACTCTCCAATTCAACCTTGTCTTTTAAGTTGACTACCTATGCACTTATTTTGACCAAAAAATTATCTAAAACCTTATTTTCTCTTCTTTTTCTTTTTGTTTATTTGACATTATTTATTCTCTCTCTTCATTCTTTCCTCTCTCCCGTCGGCTCTCTCCTGCGAATAGCAAGTAAGATTACTTCTTTTTTTTTTAATTTTTCGCCATTCTCAAATTGGTTCAGTGAGACGATCCTTGGCCCATTTATCGCCGTGGCTCTCCCCACAAATAGCAGGTAAGATCATTTTTTTCTTTTTCTTTTTCGCCATTCTCAAATTGGTTTAGTAGGAAGATCCTGCTTTATTTTGAGATGGAATTTATTAATCACGTAACAGTAGGTGGAAGAAGGTAAGACATCACGAATTTGATCTCAATAAAAATGTTTTCAAGTGGACAAGATGCTAAAACTTAGCTATTAAAAAGTTATGTGTACAATGCGGAACTCTATATTTTGTCGATTTATGAATGTATGAGTTTGATAGAGTTATTGTTTTAGATTAAGAAAAAATGGCCTGGAATTAGTTCGGAGCTCAATAAATTGCAATATTTCACTCCACATAAGAAGACGTATGTCATTTTGGAAATTGATAATGACGTTTTGAATGTGATTCGATTGCATATTTTGCTTAAAATGGGCATTGTGGATATAATTGTCATCCGAGAAAATGAACTGGAAAGACGTGGGAGGGAAAATCTGTTATATTTATTGGTAAGTTTCTTCATATTTTCATATTAGTATTGTATTAATTCTTCGTTATACTTCTGATGTGTTTCGATTAGTACATAATTGTTATACGTTCTTCCTCCTTAATAAGATACTTCATTTATACATTATCATACTTAGTAGTTCACTGATTAATACTAGATTAGTGCAATTTAGTACTTCCACTCTGATATTTTAATACTTCTACTCAATCCGCACATTAGTAGCTATAGGAGTTTTGAGATGATTGATAAGAATAAATTGCGTGTTGTGGATTTACATAAATTTCATGTGTATAGAACAAGATAATTGAACACATTGCAAAATGATACAATGCTTTGGAAGCAAGCTTGTGCTTCTATTAAGTAAAAGTCACTTTCCTACTGATGAGGTGTATTCAGTTTGGGGAATGTATTAAGCTAAGATCCAATCCGATCGACCAAGTGGCAAATTGATAGAAGTGCTTGATGGTATAACGGGCTCGAGTCCTGTAACCAATAGCAAATGTCAGGCTTGCCGAGGGGCACTCGACTAAGGCACTCCGACGCTCAAGCTAATATAATCGACTAAAAGATAAAGCAGTAGAGTGAGGACTTTTTGTAATCAAGAGCATACATTGCTGAAGGTTGGCAATGTGGTATTTATAGCATTCCCAATGCAGTTGATATGTCCATAATGCGCGTGTAGTACATAAAGGGCATTTGTCCTTCCTTGAGAACCTTTAAGTCTTCTCTAGCTTGTATACTATTCTAGGTGACGCCGCCTCCAATTACCTAGGACAAGGTGGTACATTGGAGGCGCACATTAACTTAGCACAGCTGAAAAGGTGGAACTAGTAGTGGCATGTGCCATTAATGTGGAGGCACACCGCCTAGCAGAGCACTCAATGTGGCCCAGAGGTGATCACTTCAGTTCGACCTCCCAGTGAGATGAATACTTCTGCGAGACATCTCTACAGACTCTGGTCGACAAGGTACAACTCTATTGCATACGAGTTTTCTCCCTAGCCGAATGCTGAATGACACATTCACTATGGTGATCGACATAACCTAGTCGACAAGGCGGATGCTGATACTTGCTTTATGGGTAAGGCTCAGTGAGGTTGAAACCCGATCGATAATATGGTTGGCCTACAATAGGTCGGGCTTAATAGGTAATTAGGTTGTCTTACACCATATCTCTGGCCTAATCGAGCTTTATTGAGCTGGGCTTGTTGGGCCATCCTATATCACCTACCATTTAGTGCAAAATGATATGGCGACAGATTTGTTTACCATTTTATATATATTTGTACTTGTATTACCATTTGTCATTGCTTACAAAATAATATCTTGATTGATTTTATTTCTCTTCAATTAGGGAAAAGAGGATGCAAAGAAGACAAAGACTTAAAAGAAGATGGGTTAGAAATAGACCGTGTACAGTGCTTATGATAGCTGCTAAATTCATCCTTGTCTGGAGGACATGATAAGTTGAAGTATTTGTACTATATTGTATTTTAATCGGAAAATTTTTATAGAATTATTTGTGTTATATACTTTGTAAAATATGGATCTATTGTACTATCATTTTGGTGTGAAAAGAATCATGAATGAGTATCCTTTTTAGCTGTTGGGAAGATTTGCATTGGAGCTATTGTCCAAATATATGTATATTTTATTAATTTTAAAATAATAATGGCTATTTCCTATTCAAATTTAAATTTAATTGATGTGATACTAGGATAATATAGTAGATTTTGAAAATTTTGAAAATAAAAATAAGAAATATTTTAAATACGGATGATTAGAAATTGATAATTTTCTATTTTTATTTTGTGTTGAAATGAAAATGAATGGTGAAAAATGAAAACATAAATAAACGGGCTCGTTTAAGCTTTCGGGATTTTGAGTGTAGAATTGTCCAAATCCATGGCAACTAAAAGAATATTTACACTATGTTTGGTTCATGGATTTTGATAAGGAAAAGAAAAGAAAATGCTAAGGAACATACCTTTAGTTGTTTGATTGGTAAGGAAAATATTAAAGAAAGAAAAACTAGAGGAAAAATATAGTGTATTTGAGGAAAACTTGAAAATGAGTTTTTCTTGCATTGAAGTACTCTCTCTCATTCTCCTACACTTCATCACTCCTCTTTTCTTCATTATTTTCTTTAACAACCAAACAAATTTGAAATTTTATATTTTTTTGTTTTCTTTCCTTTTCCATAATATTTTTCTTTCTTTGACAAAATTCTTAAACCAAACATGGTGTTAACACTATGTTTGGTTCATGGATTTGGTGAAGGAAAAAAAAAAAGGGAAAATGTTAAGAAAAATAACTTTATTATTTGGTTGGTAAGAAAAATACTATAACAAGGAAAACTTGAGGGAAAATATAGATATTTGAGGAAAATAAAATTTCCTAAAACTGAATTCCTCACAAAATGGTGAGGAAAGTTTACTTTCCTCATATTGAAGTACCCTCTCTCATTTTACACTTTCATCACTCATATTTTCCTCATTTCTTTCTTCATTGTTTTTTTTAACATCCAAATAAATTTGAGATTTTATATTTCTTTGTTTTCTTTTCCTTTTCCCTAATTTTTTTTTCCTTATCAAAATTCTTAAACCAAACATAGTGTAAGTATTTGATGGAAGGGGGGGAAAAGCACTACATCAGATACAAATTTTTAATTACGGAATGCAGTGTGAGATTTTTGAAAACAACGAAATTTAAATTAGAATAAACCTAAGAAATAGGAACAACTTACAGTTTCCCCACTCTTTATATATTTTGATTGACACTCGTAATGTTATTGTCACGTTTTTATATCTTTGATTTTTTAGCATTAATGTTCACTTGTTTTTGGTGATAGTACAATGTAAAATTGAAATAAAATGAGAAAAAATTTGCTTCTACGTTATAGTGGATTCAACCCACTACATTGATATTTCACATTGTGCCAACATAAAACTCTTGATTTATTTGCTTCAAGATATAATAATTCAATAATATGGTATAAATCAAACAAAATTTAAACAAGTTATTGAGTTTAAAAGTCCACCACAAAAACACATTCCTTCAACTAATAAGTACTTGTACTTTTATGTGCATATGTTATAGTGGCTGCAAATCTATTTACAAGCGTAAAAAGCCCCCACAAATAGCACCAACTTTACCATAATATCACCACTCTCTCATCATCAATTGTGATATGCAAGGCCATGAGAAAATTTAATTTAATACTAAAATACTCCAAACACCAATTTTCTCCCACTAATTTTGTTATTAAAATTTAAGAGATTATATTGAAAATACTATGCATGATGAAGATGTGATCTGCATTGGATCTCAATTTAATAAAGTAGCAATCTCTACTCGATTTCAAACATTAATTATGATTGTGTAAAAAAAAATAAAACTATACATACTAATTAAGATGTTGACCTTGTCAACATATTGTAGTCTTGTACTATCTTAGATTTTATCAGTACATAAGTCATACTTCTCATAGAAGCTTCCTACTTCTACATTTAGATAGGTGAAATATATTAGGGGTGTTCCTATATGTCTGACACCCCACTCATAATAGTTACAATTTTTCATTAATAATTGATAAACTCAATCTCGAGATATAATTATTGGACAAATGCACTCGCACAATAGAGATGAAATATATAAATAAATGTAATATCACGAAATTTATGGTTATAGAATTTAAAATTTTATTATTTTCAATATTTGATGAAATTTAATTATTCTTTCATAGTATTATTTTATTTAAATTTTTTGGGGCTAGTTTGTAATTTTTGAAGACTTAATTGAATAAATTAGAAAAGCTTAGGGCCTTGAATGGTATTTTTCTAGTCAACTAGGACCTGTATGCTATTTTAATTACTTAAGGACTTAAGTGGATTAACTTAATTAGACTAAGGACTCAATTGCAATTTTACAAAATTGGATTTACAAAAACAGCTTGTTCCTTCATTCTTCACTATTCACTTTCTTCTTCCTTTCTTCTCTTCACCGCAACCACCAACCCTTCCACGGCGAGCTTCCACCAACAACCAAATTCCCCAACCAAACCAACCATCTTCTTCTCCTCCTCACCAGCTCGACGGAAACACCACCATACCTAGTTGAAAAACTTTTGGCGAGAGAGAGTTCACGGTGGGTTAGTGGGTTTGTGATTTTTCGGTGGCCAAATTCAATTTTGAGGCTATAGTTGGGAAGAGCTGAGAAAGGGGATCACGGTGGTGGGTTTGCATAAGAGATTGGAGCAGCAGCGGCAACGAAAATCGGAGAGAAATAGGCAGCAGCGAGAAACCCATTTGGTGGTTGTTGAGCTCAATTGAGGGTGATCTAGGCTGAGGAACTGGAAACTGATTACGGGGTTGGATTCAGGAGCTCGAGAGGAATATTTTGGTGGTGACCGCAAGATTTTTCGACAGTGGTAGACGGCGGCACTCTGGCAGTGCTCCAGCAACCCCAAACCAGTTTCTTCTCCTCATTCCGACGATCGCAGTGGTGTTCTTAGTTTGTGATTCCGAGGCCTAGATAAGCATTTTGGGTAATAGAGGGTTACATATTAAGCTTTAGTTGGTTGTACTTGATATATATATATATATATGCATATGTTGTACTTTCCATTTTAAGCTATGTATTTATGCCAAGAATGAGAATATGGGGATGATTGGTGTGTGTGTGTGTGTGTGTGTGTGTGCAATTCCCGTGCAAGGAGGAATATTAAATTTGTGGACCCGAACATGTCGTGCTAAGTGCCAAAATTGGGAATTAATAAATATTGACTAAGGATTTTGTAATGTGAGACTAAATGGCATTTGATTAGGGTTAATTATGCAAGAATTGGACTATTTTGTATGGATTAAGATTATATTATTATGACCTTGTAATTTAGATTAAGATCATGCTATTTTGGAACTGATATAGACTATCGTGACTAATTTAGGAATAGTTGATATTGGGATGAGTGTGTAGATAGCACCTATTGAACTTATATCATCGTATTGATTGATAAATTAATAATGTTAGAATGCTTGATGCAATTCGAGAAGGCTTTGTGTTAAATATGAATTTTGACTATGGGATTATTCTTCTGATTAGGTGAAGAAGAAGTGGGTCCTGGCGATCAGTAGATTGCGAGCTGAGATTTGTTTTGCTGAAACTACAAAAGGTGAGGGTCTACCAATCTGGGACCTTTTGTACCTATCGTTTTGTTAATAAACCCTTGTGAGGGTTGGAATTGTTTACTTACCGTACTCTATAAGTTATTGCTTTCCCCTGTGTAAGATCTACCGATTGGTTTTTGCTTGTATGTGTTATTCCATGATATTGTTGAGCCCGTTGGTTCTGCTGATTTGATATATGTTCAAATTGTTGTTATATTGTTAATTGTTGAACCCTGGGAGGTTTTTCTGATTTGAAACTGCCTGATATGTTACCGTTTTTCAAATATGATCTTGATATTTATGAAAATAATATTTGAAATGGTCTGGTAGACCTAATTTTGTCAAAAGCCTTCTTAATCTGTTCATATACTTTGTTTATTGAAATAAGCCTTGGCGGCCGTTGTTGAATAGTGTTTATGTCACTACTTTAAAAGTTAAATTGTTATCTGTTGGCATTCAACCCATGGGGACACCCTTGGGAAGTTCAACCTGGAGGGATGCTAAGGGAAGTTAGGCTCGGGGCTAGGTCCAAAAAGACGGTTGGGCGGTACGAACCGATGGTGACAAATCTCCTGGATAGTACCTACCTACAATCCTGACTTACAAGTAATTGGAGGTAGCAAATTGTGAGTGGCGGGATCAAGCATGCCGTCAACCATGCCATAAAAGCAAGTTGTTACATGCCGAGCTGTGTGCTCGAGCAAATGGAGAGATAAGGAGAAATTTTTCATGTTCAAGTTAAATGCTATTGTAAAGTTATAGATAAAGAGAAAAGTTCTCATGCTCAAGTTAAATGCTATTGAAAAAGTTACCCTGTATTCATCAAGGAGTAATAAGGAAGGATGCCAACAGGCCAGCTAAATGTTTACATGTTCCAAGTTTTTATGAGTATAAATTCTGATTTCCAGCAAGCATGAACTAATTATCTGATTACTATCAATAACCTTGTTCATTGCTATTGAAATTTAATAACTTCTCCTCTATCTCCTGTTATGTGTTTCCCTCACTGAGTCCTTAAGACTCACCCTCTTTGTTATTCCTTTTTTTTTTTTTCCAAATAGGCCTAAGTAAGAAGCAGGAGCCAAGCTTTGGTTGGACAATTTATTTTGTAATAGATTAGGTGTTGCGATTGTACATATAGTCTACACCTGATCGAGGCAGTGATATAAGAAATGTTATGTGAATGTTATATTGAACTTAAGATGCTGGATTGTACATATTTCGTTTAGAGAAGCAATCTTTCGAGTTAGTGTGAATGTTTGCTTTTTTATTGATTGTATGTCAAGCTTGAACAGAGTAGCGCTTCGACTTAAGTGTTGTGTCGAGCAGGGGCACTACAATAAATATAACAATAATTCCATAACAAGTCATTATATACTTCTTTTCTTTTTCATTGAATTTAGTAATAGGATCTATACCCATGTATGACTTATGAATTTTCATTCCCTCGATATGCTCCAAACCCCATCTCTTGTCAACGCGTTAGTTAATGGATCAATAAGATTATCAAAAAATATAACATAATCGATATTAATAATACCAATTGCCAAATATGACTTCAGAGTGCGACATTTTCATAATTAAGTACGAATTGCCATTGTAATAATGATTTTATATTGTATCAATTGTAACGGTGCTGCTATAATAAATTAAAATTGGAGATATCAGTTTTCGAAATAAGATATTTAAAATTAATAAATCTATCAACCAATTCATTACTCGCTGTCTAAACCTAAAGCAATAAGGTTGAAATTAAACTAGCAAATTTAGTGCAAATGGCTTGTAGTTTAAGTGACATCAAGTTTCCCTTATTATGTAGGAGGTCTTGTGTTTGAATCCAAATGAGTAACTTTATGCACTTTATGTGTGCATCTGGTGTGGCATTTATGTACTTCCATTTTCCTTCGTTTGATAATTGGATTATATTAATTGATTTGTTGTAAAAATAATCTTCTTCATGACTTCATTTGATAATTGGATTCTATAAACTTCTTGTAAGAATAATCTCTGTCATTTTTAATATTTTCTAAAAAAAAAGCAAATTTAGTGAAATTTGTAGAGAAAATTGCAAAAAAGAAAATTAAACAATTTAATTTACAACAGTAATATCGAAATTGACCTTGAATTCATCGACAAAAATTGGGAGAAAGTCAGCCAATTAAACCAAACAACCAAAACAATAGAGAATTAGAAATTTTTTAATCGTGATCTCTTTTAGTCAAAGTTTTCTCATTTGCTCCCTCTTCAAATTATCTAATCTACTTATCATTCTTCATTAACTTATACTAGGCTTTGAAGCAGTTTAAATGATGTAATTTTAGTACTTTAATTTTTATACGTTTTCTTTCCTTTATTTTTCTCACTAAATTCTTTAATTCAAACAAACGTTAAGAGCCTGGTTGGTTACGTTTTTATATTCATTTTTTATTTTCAGTATTCTTTAAAAATAAAAAATTAGTTAGATATAATACAATGAAAATGATTTCGAATTTGGATAATTTGTTTGAAAAGTAATGATTATATATAGTTTAGTATGTTGCGGGTAGACAAAGATTGTAATAATAAAATAGAGAGAGATGTATAGAATGTTGAGAGCTGATATATATAGGTTATTAAAAAATATATTTTCATAAAAAAATGAGTTAGAATTTTGGCACAAATGCTGATAAATTGTTGATAATTATTTTTTAAATAGTAAAAATGGGTGAAAATGAATTTGAAGACATAAACAAATAAGCACCAAGGGCCCATTTAGTTTTATTTTCATTCTCATTTTCCATTTACATCATTTTCAAAATTTGAAAAAGTAGAATTTGTATTTAGATAGATATCGTTGGAATAGTAATAATTATGTTTTTTATTTATTTATACACACGCATATCAGTAATAATTATATTGAATTTAATAGATTGTAGGTGGAGAGAGAGACAGAGAGAGAGCAATAATTATTATAGAAAATATATATATATAGAGAGAGAGAGAGAGAGATTATTGGGAAATGTATTTTGATAATAAAAGCAAAAATATTAGTAAAAATATGTATAAAGTGATGTGTTTTAATATTTAAATAACAGAAAATGTGAAAATAAAATCAAACGAGCCCTAAGAGGTAATAGACAAAAAATCTGAGCATAAATTTTGATGCCAAGGGTAGCCATAGTGCTCATGCTTCACCCATTCATAAGAAGAAGCATATTTGAATCCCTCCAACACTGCAACCCACCAACCAAATTTCTACTTAATACCAGGCAGAAAAGAAAAGAAAAGAAAAAATAACTCATTCAGGATTTATTTATTTTTTTTTATAAAAAAAAGAAGACTGATCTTTTTACCAGTTGACAAATGTCTGGAGAGTGAAAAGGCAGAAGCCAAAGTGTAAGATATAAGTAAATCCAAGATTCATGTACCCATGGTATCGAAACACTATACAATTAATTTATTTTTAATACTTGTTTAAGCTATGAGATTGATGGTTAACAATTCCTGCAATTTCATGATTGATCGCTAAGTTTTCATCTCCTTATCGAACAAACTAACTGACAACTTTAATGGGATAACAATATCAAAACATGAAGTGGAGAGGGGACCTAGCTAATGTACATAAGATAAAATCTTAGAGAGCCCTTCCATCATATGCTTTTAAGATTGGGCCTACACCAACTGTCATACCAAGTTTATTGAGATAAAAGGTCTTATCAATATTGGGTCAAAATAATAGACCCTATGATTCATGTCTCATTAACCGTATTAATTTAGCCCATTTTTATTTTATTTAAAAACAAATCCGATTAATAGAAGTCCATATATTGGAATAAAATTCCAACATTCTCCCACTTAGACAAATATTAATTGTAATTTTAAAATAAAGCAAAAGGTAAAATTTGAGAAAACGACTTTCGGGCTAATGAATTACCTTATTGCTTCTTCTTCCCTAACCAAGCTTGGAAATCAGGACACTCAAATCTCTTATAGCCCGGCTTTTTACAAAAGTAACATTTCACTTCCTTCTTAGGACCATCTTTCCCAATTCCTAGCTTTTGGGTCTGACCGTTACCATGCCTGTTAGTATTCTGAGCCTTCTTATGAGAACGATAATAATGTTTCTTAGGGTTGGAGATATTTTGACTCTTTCCAAATTTAGGACTAGGATGAGAAATAAGCAAGGTTGTCTGTCCACTCTCCTTCTTAATTTTCTCTTCCTCAGAGACACATTTGGAGATAAGGTCAAGAATACTCCATGACTCATTTTGGGTGTTATAGGCTGTAACACCCCTAGAAATGTATTGATTTTCATATTTTATTTAAGTATTAATTTACGAGAATTTTAATTTATTTATTTGATTTTTCGAAAGTTTTGTGGGTTAAAATACAAATATAAAAGACTTAATTGCATCATTATTTAAAAATTAGGAGGGCCAATGTGTAATTTTTAATAGTTAGTAGACCTAATGTGAGGATTATCACAATTTAGTGGCTAAACTGAACCTAACAAAATTGATGGGGGTCAACTCGTAATTCAGAAAAGGATAAATCTATAAATAACCTAATTTCAATTTCTCCCCCCATATTTTCCTTTTTCCCACCGAAACACCCTCTTCCCCCTTCCCCAGCGATATCCTCCGGCGACCACGCGAACACAAAAGTGAACCAACCATTCTCTTCTCCTCAGCTTCAGGAACACATAGACCCCACATGCACGGCGAACCGAGCAGCAGAGCCATCAAAAATCACAGTTGAAACTTGACCGACGGTAGAGGTTGGTGGGTTTGCATTTTTCGGTGACTAACTTGGGTTCTAGCGCATGGGTTCTATAGAGCACAGCTCGAGGAGTAGTCAGGCATCTTTGGTTTCAAATTTAAGCGACGAACAACGACAGAATTGATGGAAAATTGACGCGGCAGCATTAGTAGTGCTGAGATTTTCAGATCGCAATTGAGCTTCAGTTCGAAGGCATTTGAAGAAATTGATTAAGGGGTTTGGTTCAAATTTAAGCGACGAACAACGATGGAATTGATGGAAAATCGACGCGGCGGCGTTGGTGGTGCTGAGACTTTCAGACCGCAATTGGGCTTCGGTTCGAAGGCATTTAAAGAAATTGATTAAGGGGTTTGCTTCATCTCACTGAAACGCAGCTGCTGGTGGTAGTAGTGAAGTTCTCCGGAGGCGGCAGCGCAGAGGCAGTTTTCTGGCTTCGTTGCAAGGAGTGCATGCACGAAGTCTGATCATCAAGATTCTGCTTCGATAGTGAGATATTTGGTAATTAACCAGAAGAAACTAATTTTGCATTGCATGTGTATATATACGAGTTCAAAACATATCAAACCTAGTATAATCGAAAAGAATAAACGAATCGATTGAAAAATATAGCAATGCAGGGAAATCAAACATGCATGCACGTTCTTGAGCTTGGAAAAGCCTAAAATTGTATTAGTTCATGTGATCCATGGTTAAATAAGCTTATTAAGTGGAGAAAACCCTAATTTTATGTAACCATGACTTAAGTGACAAAATTTGGATTTTTATTGATAATTGGGTTGCTATAATCGATATCATATAATGTTATAAGGTTAGATATGTAAATTAGGGATTCAATTATATTATTTTACCAGTATAGGATGAACTCTGTAAATATTTTATATATCCGGTGCGAATAGCATGTTTATGGCAATAATACCGAAGCAAAACCCTAACCATCATAATAGTCGGATAACTACCAAAATTGGACTGTTATTAGTATGATTGTGAATGTTAGAAATCGTTAGGGTTGAACAAGGATTTTGACAGTAAGTTCCCTTTTGGATAGGTCACGGAGGATTGAACCCTCAGGATCAGTAGACTTTGACCTTCATCGCCGAGGTTGATAAGGTGAGAATCCACCAATCTGGCACCTCTTGTATCTATCGATTTTCTTGATAAAACCTTGTGAGGGTTGATATTGACTTGCTTACTGTACTCTGCTAATTATTATTACCCCTGTGAGGGATCTACCAATTGGTTTTTGCTTTGTATGAGCTTATTCCATATCATTATTCTATATCATTGAACTCGTTAGGTTCTGCTGATTCGATATCTGTCTTGATTACTATTGTTGATTATCGAACCCTGTGAGGTTCTCTTGATTTGAAATTGATTAGTATTTTATCCATTTTTCTTGAAAATGACTACTTTCAATCGAACAATGTGAAGTTCTTTGAATTTATAAATTCTATCTGAAACTGAATTGTACGCCCGAGTGGCTTGTGGTTTTAAAACTGTTCTAGTCATAAACTAATTGACCATTCTAGAGCCATGAACTTTCACAGGTTCAGTGTATCATTTGCGTTGAAATGGTATTGTTATTGTCAAATATCGTATTGGTTTCCTTGATTGTTCAAGTGTATCGTTGATCGCCTTGTCGGCATATTTGTTAAATTATTCTGCTTTGTTGGCAATTGATTGTTGAAAATCTCGATCGAAAATGATATAGGAGAATTGTTAGGCTGATGGCCTTGCCAAGCTATCATGCTTGAGCCAGTGTTGTTACCAAGCTGTCATGCTTGAGCCATCATTATTGTCAAGCTGTCATGCTCGAGCTAGTATATTATCGAAAGATCTCATTGCTATGGAGGCATAAGGGTATTCTGATATGCATACTTTGTTCTTTTTCTTGAAATGCATATTCTGTTGGGTTTGTACTCTCATTTGTATTTTGCTCATGGAGCAATAAGGCTGGAGTGAGTTCCCAGTCTGGATCGGATTGATATCCTAGGCCAATTGAGCTGTCTATATTCCCTTCCGAACTGTGAACAGTTAAGATGCTCTAAACCTCCTGAACAACATCCATTGAGATGATCTCGGGCCTTTTGAGCTGACGGTTATAGCATCTCGACCTAGCCTTTGTTAATTGTTTGAAAACTGTCCTTTTTCCTTCATTCTGGCATATGGTTGTGCTTCCAGAGTTCCAAATTGTTGAACTCCAGTATTATTATTGACTCTTGACAACCGTCTATTGCTTTGCCTTATTCCTCACTGAGTCCTTATGACTCGCCCTCGTGCCATTTATTTCCTTTTAGACAGGTGTGAGACGGAAGGCTTGGACTAAAGGTAGGTTTTTACTTAATGTTCTATAATAGTGTTTGGGTGAATGTATGGTTATATATGAATTCACTAGTGATTATCTTTTGGTATTACAAATGTTGTAATACATCAAGATGAATGTAAGACTTTTGCCATGTATGGATTTGTATTGCTTATGTTGATATTTTGGTTCTGAATGTTGTTGGGTTACTAGTTTGAATTAAATCATTCAGATATTATGGTATTAAGCTTGAAGCATGCTATGAGTTGTTGATCATTGTGGTTTATTGGAGATTTGTGGAAAAAATTTATGGGCCTATCGAATATAATGTCGCATGCTATAGGATTGAATTGAGTGGCATTCCTGCTTTTGGGCTATATCCCAAGTGGGGTGCCACATAGGCTGTTTTGATTTGACTGAATTCCATAGACAAGGAATTGAGAGCATTGTGAATAATATAGTTGTCATGGAGGATAATATCAAGATCCTTGAGTCTGGATTGGATGTGAACCATTTTCAAGATGTATTCTCTAACTCTACTAGAGTTATTGTACTCCATACCCGCCAAATCACTCATTAGATTCCCAGCCTTAAACTTATCAGACACTTGATACCTTTACCCTACTACGTGGAAAAATTTCCTAGCATTATTGGTCTCAAGAAGTCCACTAACCAGACGCTTTCCAATAGACTTCTTCATGGCTAGAAGACTTAAGTGATTGGACCTTTCCTACTGAGCATAAGTTCTTTTGACAGTATTGGAAGCATTATCAACAGGTTGGGGAGGATGATCCTCCCGGAGAGCTATATCAATATTAGCTAATCACATGACAAACTCAATATCATGCTTCCATCTTTTATAATTTCCGCCATTCAATATTTCAATAGTGGCCCTACCATTATTTAAATTCACAGTAACTGCCCAAAACAACAAGAATGCAACAAACCACATCAATGATAAGCAATTAATAAGGATAAGCTTAGGACAATAGAGCTTAATTCCTCATAGAGTCCTCATAAATCATGACAAACTCTCCTTTGGGCAGAGAATGCCATACATACAAGGCCTCTCATGCAAGAATGGTATAGAGATATGCTAATTGTTGAAGAATCGCTTCCTTTAGGAAATAAATCTTCTAAATTAATACATCCCCATCAATATGTTCCGCACCAATAAAACCAATTATCACACATATCTAACCTCTTTGGGCAGGTAAGAATGCAAAATAATGCCAACTCGAGATATGCATGCCACAAATTTTACAATTCTCAATAAATAAAACAGTTTGGTATAAGTATTTATTTCAACCTATAAAATAAGCACACGACCGAGTTAAATAACTAATTGCCAAATTTGCACATGTGCAATATGTATATAAGACTACCATAAAATGGAGTACTAAAACAATATGTACTTTGGAAAGTTATAAAGAAACTTGACAGTAATCAAGTTGTTTCAGAATTTAATTCATTTGACTACATATATTTCCATAAATATATTTTATTTCTAAAATATCAATTAAAGTCTAACCCAAATAAAAGGCATAATAAGACATTGTTTGCATGGTTTGATAAAATTTAATTAAAAAGAAACTATAATAATTAAGCAGTCAATCAATATATTATCATAATCTGTACTAATAAAGTAACCAACATATATATACGAACTGAGATGTAAAGATGAAAAATCAACTAACATAGACATGTACAAAGCCAACAAATAAACACACCAGTATATGTTTTACAAAAGTCAACTATATCAATGTAATGCAACCTTGGATTCTACGGAGAACCAAAAAAACAAAAAACTGAATCTTGCATTGAACACTATTACATGATCAAATTACAAATCTAATACAGACGAATTCTCCACCATCGGAAAATTAAAATGCAAAACCTTGAAATTTTTCATTTAGCATGCGAAAAGAGGAAGACTGAAAATTTTCTTTATAATTTGAAAAGATTTAAGATCAATGAAATTTTATCGATAAAATTAGGTTTTGATCCACAGGTATATGGCTTCGATACTAATTGTAAGACATAATTAAACCCAAGATTCATATATCCATGGTATCAACACACTATACAATTAATCTATTTTTAATACCTATTTGAGCCATGAGATTGATGGTCAACAATTCCTGTAATTTCACGATTGATCGCTAAGTCTGTCTCTCCTTCTCGCACAAACCAATTGATCGCTTTAATATGATAGCAATATCAAAACGTGGAGTGGAAAAGGAATCTAGCCATAATCTATACTATTTAAAAAGGGAAGCCTTTTTACGTGACATTCACAAAACAGCTGTTTTTTCCATGTTACACTAAATTGTGTTTTACCTAAAATGAAGTCCCTCCCACTCTTTCTCTATCTCCCCATTACCTATTAACCTCTTCCCCACTTATGCCCCCTCTCCCACAACTCCCTTGAAGTATATTGAATCATCACTTAGCATTTTGTCTCCGCGCTAGCTATTTGTTAAAAAAAAAAAAAAAACATGTCAAACAAATACTTAACAATTCTTCTCCTAAAATTTCCAGAATCCCTCTCAAATTTTTGAGAGTTGAGATTTGTCAGCAAGGATTCAAGAAGCAGAGCATAGACAATTACTTTGGGTAAGCGGCATCATCACGCTAAGATCGAAGCTGCTGCTCACGTTTTTACCTCATCAAATTATTATTATAGTTTATTTCTTTGCCGAGGGGATGTCATGTTGTGTGTATGTATCATTTTATTTAAAATTACAAACAATCAATAAGTAGTTACGTTGAGGAGATTAGTGACTATAATTATTTGTAAATTGAAACGCCTGTCCACTCAAAACTTCAGGAATGGAGTTAATTGCTATAATTTAGTGCATTTAAAAAATTTAATCCTTGAATAGCTTCAAATGTTATCTTTGGATTTTGTTGAGTATATCTTCTTTGAAGAAGCTTTATGCCAATTTTTGTATTGCAGAAGAACTTGGACAGTTATATGAGAACCTATCTTATGCCATCAATCAAGCAGGTTTAGACAATGGAGCAACTATATAAAGAATAATCTTTGGAAATTAGCCAGAGTTTTCAATTGAGTTTTTCCATGTGGAATAATTATAAAGTGCTTCCTTAAAAAGTTTTACACTGCATGTAGTCGAAGATTAAATTTATAATTTTGATTGCAGTTGTTCCAGTAATTTTGGAGTGCAGTGGACTGAGGTTTTATCTTCTGCTTTTTCTTTTGAATTGGTACTATCATAACTTGATTATTTGATATTGGCTATATATATATATATATATATATATGTTTTAGACACTAACTGTTACCATCTTCTGTGCTTCAAATCCACTGTTGGTTTCAGAAGAAGCAAAATTATCACCTCTTACAAGAGATTTCATTTGATGCAATCAAGAAAACACCAATTGCCCCATAATCTCTTGCTCAAAATAAATGCCGAAAGGTACTTTTTGTATCACTCTCTTTAGCTATATTATATCTCTATTTGAGTGTTGTAGGTGAACTCATCTCTCCGGCTACAACATTGATTAAGATGCAACTATATTTATAGTAATTTTATTTACTAAGAAAACGAGTGCTAAGGTTGCAACATAAGATTAAATTTTTTTGATAATTGTGATTTCTATTATTTATCATTAACAATTACCTTAAAATATTAAGTTCTTTTACCAAATTCTATATATCATTTCCCTTTTTCAAGATAATAACCCCAACTAAATAAACTATTACTTTAATTATCCTAATTTAATGATGTGGGTTTCTTTACAATTGAATTGTCTTTAGTAGAGATTTTTTTTTTTTTTTCATTATTGATTGCAAAAATTAAGTAGAGTTATCAATATCATCTATACTATTAAAAAAGGGAAGCCCCTTACATTCACAAATTGGTAGTTTTTACCATGCTACACCAGAATATGATTTGCCCAATATGATCTTGAGTGCATCTATATCTTTTTTAAAAAATACATAACTTCCCACATTCTCCCTCTCTCTGTCACTAAAAACTTCTCCACTCATTTCCAAACTCTCCTTTCAACTACTTCCAGCCATAATCAGATTTTTCCAAGGTGTTCTGCCATCTTCTTTTTCTTTTATAATAATTCTAGGTTGAACATTGACTTTTCTCTATTGTAATAACCGATACCCTTTGGAGAATAGAAGAAATGTTTAACATTGCTTACATAAACACCAAATTTATGATTATGTAGTGATGATGTGGCTGTAAATTCTCATCTTTTCCATCTTATCATTCTACATTAAAGAAATATATATAACATATACTTTATAAATTCTTTCTTTTGCTACACAAAGCAAGTTGGAGAAACTACTCTAAACGATATAATTTATGTTCCTATCTTTATCAAGTTCACATCATATGATAATGCCGATACGTTTAAATTGTTTGCTAACTACTATTTTTCATTTTCTGATTGCTGAGTTGCATGAATTAGGATAAATTATCTGTTGTCAGAATTGATTGAAAACATCTAGACTAAACATGGGGATTTTTCCAGGCACTTTTTGTATTTATATAAATTTGTTGAGTACCAATTATGAAATTCTTGCATGTGGTCTCCATGCATCTAAGTAATTTTTTAGTATAACATTTTTTTCTTCATTTTGTAAATTTTTCAATAGAATATTATTTTTATTTTATATATTTTTTTAAATACTTGCTGTTTTTCTAATTTCTAATTCCAAAATGTATCTCCCATAATTTCTAATTATAGACACCTATAACCAAATTATCTAGACACCTATCACCAAAATATTCTTCAATATAAATTTTATTTAAGTTTGATTGACAAATATAATTAATTGTGTATTTTAAATATCTTTTCCTCACTATATTGAAGTATAAATATGTACAAAAATTACGAAACATTAAGAAAGTACTTATGCACGCTGGAATTGCGTGCGACAGTTGCTAGTATATATAAGATAAAATCCTAGAAAGCCCTCCCATTACGGGCTTCTAAGATTGAGCCTACACCAACTGTCATACCAAGTATGTTAAGATAAAAGGCCTTATCAATATTGGGTCAAAAATAATAGGACCTATGAGTCATGTCTCATAACCATATTAATTTAGTCCATTTTTATTATTTTAAAACAAATTCAATTAATAAAGATCCATATATTGGAATAAAATTCCAACACAAAGCTGATCTTGAAGAAGCAGAGGAGAGTATAAGAGCATTGGCTATAGAAGAAACCCACATTCTAAGTGCCAATTGAGAATTGGATTAGTATAGTATATTTTTGTTTGCCTCTTGAGTGTGACTAAGGCTGTCAATGGAGATGATTTTAATTCAAATTCGATTCGAATTTGATCTGATTATTTAGGATCTTTAATCGATAAAAAATTCGACGGATATGATCCGATTAGAAAAGTTCGTAATTCAAAATAAATAGAACGAATATAAATATGACTCGATCCGATCCATTAATAATTCGAATTCAAATATATTTAGTATTATAGATATGTATACACAAGGTCCTATAGTAATGCTAAAGTGGATATTTGGATGAAAAAAGTAATAAACTCCTATATAGTATATCAAATTAGGTGTTTTTCATATAAATTGTTAAATTTTGGACTTATTTACCTTATAATTATATCACTTGTTTCTTTATTTGTATAACAGAAAATGATGCAGGAAGAATAATGAGTAGTAGCCCAATGACATGCTATGGCAAGAAAGCAATGCAAATCTCGATTTGATCAAAACGAGTTTTTTTTTTTAATAAAACTTTGAGTCTATAGTTAATTGATTGAAGAATCAAGTATAGCTATGCAAGCACAATGTCAAATAAGTACTATTATTAGTAACGGAACCTAAAATGCAATGATCTAGTGAATAAATGTGATAAAGTTAAATACTATTATTGTTTTTAAGTGATCAATAAACTTGAAATTTTATTCATTAATCTGTTGTGTGTGTGTGTGTTTTTTTTTTAAGGACTAGCGACCGTCACACGCGGTTCCCAGGCACATAAGTACTTTCCTAAGTTACGTTATTTTTGGACATATTTATTCTTCAATATAATGAGGAAAAGATATTTAAAATACGTAATTAATTATATTCGTCAATCAAACTTAAACAAAATTTATACTGAAGAATATTTTGACGGTAGATGTCTAGATAATTTGGTTATAAGTGTATTTTTTATTTTTTTTTGGATTGATAAGTGTCTAGATAATAACTTTATACTAAAAAATTACTTGTATGCACGGAGACCACGTGCAAGAATCGCTAGTTTCAAGAATATAACCTTTAAATCATTTCAAAAATAATACTAAATATTTATAATATTTTTTTTTGGTAATATATTTCTGGAAGTCATGTTCCCAGACCCAGACCTTGGAAAGCAAGTTCAAACACTACTGCCTGTATTTGAATCCAACTCCAACTCCAACTCAATTACCAATAAAACTATGCGATGTCAGACTTGAAATCCTACCCAAGTGTTTATCTCCCTCGGCATCGTCAGCGCACAAAACAAATCAATATCTACAAAGAACCACCAAGAATTAGAAAATTAATAAAAAATTCAATCTTTAATTGTGCGCTTTGTTTAATGTACACGATTTAATCATATTATATCTTGAAAGGCAAAAATTGATCAATTATCAAGAATGGGGAGACCCTATTTAGATTATGGTTTTACTTTTTGATCCTTCATTGCATTTCTTTATCTGGGTTTGTACCCCCTTTACATGACAAATGGCGTAATATAAATTATAGAGGTTAGTCTCAATCTAACAAATCAAGAAAGAAATAAATTATACCTAAATTTCATTATCATATTAATGTCGAAAATTTGAAGCCTTGGCCGAGTTCAATCACTGAAATTGAGAATATAATTTGAAAACCAAAGGAGGATGCCAATTTTTGTTTTTGAAATTGGCACATATCTAAGGGCATTAAATACTAAACCAACACCAGATAAAATTTTCACATAACTCCATGATCAAGGAACTTCCTCAAAAGTGAAGCAACAACCTTTTTTGTATTTTTTTTTTCCGTGTGCTTTCTGCATAAAAATAAAGGATATCTCGTAATCCTAGACCTAGAAGAATTATAACAAAAATTTGTATTTAAAAAAAATAAGTCGTAAGTCACAATAAATTGCTATATGTTGCTTTTAATAACAAATGTATCAACATACCTTGAAAAAAACTCAATTTTATATATAAACTTCATATTGAAAGAATTTTAAACTCACTTGGTGTTACAACAAACCAATAGCAAATTGAGAGATAATGGATAAATTTTGGATTGACAAACTCACTTTTCCCTTCTCTAACTAATTATAAAATGACATAAATTAGAATATATGAAATATAAACGGTAAACAAACTTAGTTTGTTGTATTAAACTTGATTGTGGAAAAATTTCATACATACCAGCAAATCAACAGATAATTGTTAGAACATAGAAGAATTATAAAAAGTTCTTAAATCTTAATGTTAATTTGGGAGTATGAGCAAGAAGTTTTGGATAATGGGGAGATGGAGTTGAAAGGAGTTTCAAATAATGGGGAGAGGAAGTGGAAAGGAGTTTCTAGTGATGGGGAAATTGAGTGGAGTTATGGATATATGGAGTAGTTATAAGAATATTTTAGTCCAATGATAATTTGGTGTAGCAGTGCAAAAACCATCCGTTTGTGAGTGTAAGACCCATTTCCTTTTTAAATAGTATAGATGACTGTTTTGAATTTGAATCTACTAAATTTTTAGAAAAATAATAAATATCCGATGATTTTTGAAGTATTCAAATTTGGATTTTTTGGATATCCGATGGATTTCGACCTTTATTTGAATCCGGATGTGGTTATATCAACTAAAAATTCGATGGATCTTGGATCGAATTTGAATATGGCATATTACTTTTAGATTTAGACTTGAATTCAGCATAATCATATTCGAATCCAACCCATTAACAGCCTTAAGTGTGGCACAGAGCAGAAAAGGAAGTATAGTTACTGTTGAAAAATGAGTCCATCTGTGTGGGGTGACTCGACCTATATTATTAACTTACAACAATAAATGGACTAAAGAGAAGTTGGAGGGAGTTGGAACTCCTCCCAACTCCATAGTCCACTTCCAGTCGTAGAAAGTAAGAGACAATACAAATAGACTTATATTTATTCTTATCTTGAAATGTGCGTGAAATGTGTGTCTAGAATAGAGAAAACTCTCTACACTAAAGAAATAGAGAAAATAAAAAGAATTTGAGAGAGAAAACAAACTAGAAAAAAGAAGAAAAAGAAATCCTCTTATTTCCTAAAAATATACACACATCAATATAGAATTATAGATGTAAAATTCTACTTGCAAAAGAATTCCTACTTTGAATAAGAATATGCTATACAACAAGGATTCTAGGGTCATGGTACCCATTATTCTAATTTATCATCATGTACTTACTTTTTAGTTGTTGATATTAGTTTGATTTAATCCTGACCCTTAAACCATCATGAAGTAAAAAAATCATGATTCTTTATAAGAATTTTCTCTTTCAAAATTAAATTATGCAAAATAGAAAAAATAAACTATTACCCTTTCACTTTTAGTACTGAATGAGGTGGGCTTGGGATGTTAAGAAATGCTGAAGACGTTTACTATTCAAAAAGTTTCATATTCATCAATAAGTGCAACCATGTAGTTGGGGAGGGCTGGAGAAGACAACGCTTTTAACATATCAATTTGCATTTTGCATTTTTGTTTTTTCTTTTTTCATTAAAAATTGAATTTAGTGTTTTTCTATTTTTTAAATACGAAATTTTATTTAAATGAAGTATTTGTTTAAATTTATTATATATAATTTAATATATATAATTATATTAGTTTAGTATAATAAATTTGTATTTTTATGTAATAATCTTTAAATATTATTTTTTTAATTTAGAAGAGCTTTTATTTCAAATTTACAAATGAGAAGAATATCATATAAAGAAGCGGCATATAAAATTTTTTATTTTTTGTTTGAATTTAACAAAAAGTATTCAGTTTTATTAGAAAAATATAATGTAGTGCCCCTACTCGGGATAGTACCTAAGTTGAGGCACCACTCTGATTCAGACTTAAATCTCATATATAATTCCACAACAGACCCATCAGAAATTTTTCCAAAATTTTCAAAGATAGCAATAAGCTTCAACCTAAGCACGTCTTACAAAAATACAAATTTCAAACCATCACAAGTTCATCATTCATCGTTTCATACCTACTACAATTCATAAGTTCAAGTCAGACATCTCACAACATCTCGAAGTTCTTACTAAACATAAAGGTGATCCATACACAAGTTTAAGCACCTATTCTATTACAAAACATATTTACATCCTTTCAAGCCAGAAGTACAAGATCATCACCAAAACCTGTCTGAAAATGTCAAGAGATATTAGGGGTAAGTCCAAAGACTTAGTGAGGGATAACTTAAGAATAACAGAAGAGATCTATCGAGGAAGGTTCAACTCAACAGATCATCAATTAAATATACAAAACACGACAGATTCAGAATCAAACAGTAAACATAGCAAAATAGGAAATGCTTCTACTTTATTGCTCCAAGATAGATTTCAGACAAACAGAACTCAGATAGGCAAAACAAACCCAAAGCATATGCATTCTAAGAAAACTACAGACATGCATTGCAGAATCACCTTATTCCAGTCAGACAAACAGTTTACCTAAGCGTAACAGCTTGGTATATGGTGGATGCCCATACGAACTGTATAGCGCATCGCTGATACCTAAGGGAGAGTCCCTAGCGTACCACCGACACCCAGGGGAAAGTCTCTAGCGTATCGTTGACACCGAGGGGAAAGTCCCTAGCGTGCCTCACATAACCAAACATTTCGCCCGGATTGGCCCTTAGCCCACATTTTCTCCATACATATAACAGAATTCACAACCATTTGTGCAGATGCCCAGGGGAAAGTTCCTAGCGCACCACCAGTTCCCAAAACAAAACAATACAGAACAGAACAGAACAAAAATGTTGTCAAGGCAACATGATAGCAACAAACAGATTCAGATAAGCCAACATGGCCAAGTAAAGCTGAACAGATAAAAAAGTATGCTGGCGAGGCAACAAAGAACGGTACAGATCAGTACAGATACGAGACAAACAGATAGACAATTGAGATACAGATAACAGATAAGGTTCTGGGTGCCAGAACAGACAGAAACAAAATCGATATCAACGATAACCTTCACAGGGGTGTACAAATCAGATAACAAATAGCAAATCAGAATTCCAACACATTTCAGATTTTAAACAAACAGAGTATGGTACAGAAACAGAAAACCCACACAGCGGCTTATCACAATAACAGATAATTAGGAAATGTGCCAGATTGGTAGACCCTCACAGGGTTCAACAATTAACGAATAGCTGTAACCAAAACAATAACCTAAAGTAGGAGACCCTCACATCTTGTAGTTTCAGCAAAACAACCACAACCCGCAATCTACTGGTCGGCAAGACCCACTTCTTCCTCACCTAGTCAAAAGAATATTTCCAAAGTCAAATTCCTATTCGACTCTAGTGACCTTCTAGAATTGCACCATAAGTATTCTAACTTTACTAACTCATTAATCAACATGATGATATAGGCTCAATAGGTAGTATCTACACAAAGTACTCCAATAAATCAATTATTCTAGAATTTATAACGATGTTTTTGTATCGGTCCCATAAATAACATGATATCTCATTCTTAACTACAAAGTCGTATCTTATCATATCCTAATCAATCGATACCAAATAGTCCAATCTCTACAATTAATTATTCTTAGTCAAATGTCACTTACTCATTACATAATTCTTAATACCATTATTAAATCCAATTTTGGCATTTTGCATGATGTGTCCGGGTCCACTATTCAATATTTCCTGCATGGGAATCTTGCATCTTGCACCTCTATATATACATATCAATTATCTATATCATCAATCTTGGCATGAAATACAAAGTCTCCAAAGGTAAGGTATACTATATACATATACATTTATATATATATATATATAAAGTACAACCAATTAAATCCAAGTTTGCCACTGGAGTTTCGAAACCACAAACCGATGACACAGGTGCGTTCGTTGCGTCGGGGAGGTGAAACTGCCTCTCCACCGCCGCCGCACCGCCACCGGAGAATCTCAACACCACCACCAATCTGCTTCTATCGAGCTCCTGAATCTAATGCCGCCTTCGGTTTCAAGTTTCACAGCTTGGATCATCTTCAATCGAGCTCAACAATGTCCAAATGGGTCTCTAGCCACCGCACTCTGATCACCATTTTTCGTCGTTGCCGCTGCGCCAAACTCACATGCAACGCTGTTTTCAGCTTCTCCACACCGAGGGCTTCCGAAACTAGTGCCCAGAGACGAGCTTAGGCCACCGTTCTGCCGTTGCCCGTCGAGACCGTCACTGCTAGGATTTCAGCTCTCCATTTTCGATGACTCGCTGCCCGTTCAACAGTGCATGTAGTGTGCGAGTGTGGCTGAAGGTGTGGGGAGTGTTTTGGTCGGAGGGGTTTGGGGAAAAACGTCCGCCGATGGTGGTTTGGGTGGTTGCGGTTGAAGGAGGAAAAGGAAAAGGGGGGTTCAAATGCAATTTTGCCACTTTATTAAAATTGAGTTTTCTAATTTTGCAGACTTGCCCCAAAAATTTTGAACAACCTCAATCAAATCCTTGTAATTTTTGAAAAATACAACTTTGACCCCATTGACCAAAGTTCTTCCATGCAAACCCCAACATTTTCACAAAGTGTTCAATCAGGTTTTGATAAATTTCATATTGACCCCAAACTTTTAAAATTTCTAAAAATTGAAGTTTTCTTATTAACAAGTTGGCCACCAAAATTTAATAAAATAATAAATTAGCAACTATAACATAAGATTCACGAAATTTAAAAATATTAAAATTAAATTCTATAAATTATGAAAATTTTGGGGTGTTACATATAACATTTATAAATAAATTAATACTAGTTCTTGTAGAATGAATGTAAAATTTAAAGTTTTAACTGTTACATTCTAGAAAGTCATTAGAATTTTTTATTGAATATTTTTGTCTTGTTATATCTCATGAAAACAACATGCTAAAAGATGTAACAATATTTGGATTACAGTTGGGGTTAATTTGGTCATTGAGTCCTAAAAGGGTAATGGTTTATTATTTTTATTTTGCATAATTTAATTTTGAAAGAAGATGGTTCTTGTAAAGAACCATGATTTTTTTACTTCATAATTGTTCAAGGGTGAGGATTAAATCAAACTAATATCAAAGGTTAAAAAGTGTGTACATGATGATAAGTTAGAATTATGGGTAGATGACCCCGGAAAACCCCAAGTAAAAGATGGTAGAAGATGTTAATTATTTACAATATATTTTACTCTCCCAAAAATATGATATAGGGACCAATTGTTTTTATTCTATTTTTATACATATGTATATCGGGTGTGTGTTAGGTTTGAAGCCGTTGTTAGGCTCGAAGCCGTTGGATTAAAGGCCATTCAATGGACCAATTGCTTAGGGCTTGTTTGTTTACAAACTCCCAATTTATTTTCCAACTTCCAAAACTTAAACAAACAAACACTACACATTCCCCAATTCTGCTCCCAAAATACAAAATTTATCCCCAAAAGGTTCCTACTATTCACACTCTAAACGCATTCCCTAAAGTTTCAATCAATTGTCTTATCATTACAAATATATATACATATCACCACTCATACAATCTATATATATACATATATAAATAATTTTAAAATACTCATTTCACTCCACAAACCCAACAAAAAAATTATTGATGTGACATTTTGTCCCTCCCAAAACACATACAAACAAACTATTTTCTCTCAATTCATTTTCTACTTACCTCCCAAAACACAAACAAATAACCATCACATTCCCCAACTCCACTTCCCAAAATCCATTATCCCAAAAAAATTTGGAAGAATGTCCCCATTCACATCCAAACAAAGCCTTAGTCAATAACACATTTGGAAAACAAAACTTATAGCCAAAAAAAAGATAAAAATGAAATTTGTTAGCCCTTAGCTCCTTACATTATTCATTGTTGCTCAAATAAAAAGGAAAAATACAGAAGAGGATTGGGGGGAAAACCAAAAACAAAGGAAAAGAACCTAATCAAATTCTTTAACTGGACAGGGCTAAAATACAAATTGTAGTGAGCCCAATAGGTCAGGCAAGCCAGCCTTTTCCCGCTACTTCTTTTTCGCGGCTAAGCTTGTCGCTCGCTCAGCTCCGTTTGTGTGCTGCGTGTGAAGTGCTGATCAAGTGATGAATTCGAGAGAGACAGCACTGGTCTCCGCCGCAACAGTGTTTGGTGCGGTAGCTTCCGCCATCGCCGTTGGCCTGCTCTTCAACGTCAGAATCTCTAAGAACCGCTGCTCAGAGAACGGCGTTGCAGAGAAGAAATCTTCTCGTCAGAGCCCCTTTGACCCCTCAAAACGAAAAGGGTCAGTAGTGTTTCGTCCCTTCTTTTAGTTTCTTATATTGATCTTTAGTGAAGGTACAAAATTGTGACCGGTTCTTGTTCTGCCGTCTTTCCACGGAAATGCATTTAGAATGGATAAAGGATAAAGAGGGTTTTGGAATAAAATTTTTCTTGAGACTGAAAGTTGTGAAACGTAAGTTAGAAAGTGGATTATCAACATTATTTTTCCTGTGAACATTCGATAGTCCTTGGTAATTTAAGGTTGCCTTTGGATGGAACAATTTGGATTTGAGAAAGTATTCGAGCTTGGAGTAATTCTCATTCTTGCATTACTGTGAATCTCCAGTGTGTGGAACAAAAATAATGGGATTTTGATGGAGGAATTGTGTGATTTTTGTTTGATAAGTAATGTTGTATTGTTTTAGAACTATTAATTTGGAGCTAAGGATTTTAAGTACAAAATATTTATCCAAGCACAATTTATTTGCTTGAGAATTTAGAATTGACGGCTGGGAAGAGTTACTTCTCTTGATACATAATGGGGTTGAAAAGTGCAAGAAATTGAATGATTTGATAGTGTTGGAGGGCCTTTACTTCAAATTTTATGGTAGAAACAGAAGAAAAAAATGTATGTTATTTTTATTCCCTTTATTCATTTATTTGCTTGCAGATATCTGTCCTGGGATGACTACTTTATGGCAATTGCATTTCTATCAGCTGAGAGGTCCAAGGATCCTAATAGACAGGTTTAGTCTATAATAGAGTATTTAAAACAAAAAACAGAACGTATGGATGAGTTTATTTTTGTGCTTGTATAGTTACTTTATTTCATATAAATTGTCTGATTCTATATGGTTTTGGAATTGCATTTTTAATCACTTATTTCTTTTTCCTATAGGTTGGTGCTTGCTTGGTGAGTCAAAAGGGAATAATACTCGGTGAGATTGCTTGATCAAAGAAAACTTAATCATCAATTTTGAGATTGATTAATGCTGTTGGTCTGTTGTGGCTTCCTACTTTGGCTTGTTGAAGGTTAATGTTTTTCAGTTTTGAAAGCATCTTCCGACATGACAACTGCTGCCGTCAAACTTGCTTTCTCAATCCTTCTTTTGTGCAATTTGACACTGGTCCTTATCGGAAAACAACAGGATGCATTTGGCACCATCCCCAGCTTTCTTTAGGGACAAAAGCTTTGTAATCTTAGACTTCCACTATTAACTATTTGGCTCCATATTTAAAGAATTTACTTTAGTCAATTAGAAGCATGAATTGATTTCACTGGTAGACTAATCACATGCTAGATCAAAGCACCTGTGCATGACTTATTTTACTCATCTAATTTGGTCCAAAACCCTAGAACATGGATATGTCCTCTTTGACCAATGTGTTCCATGAACTTTCAGGCTTGTTTACACTGTTGTTATGCATGTGATTGATGACTGATTTGATGTTTGGACTTATCTGTTTCGTTCATCATCAACCAAGCACATGATTGTTTTAGACCCTAAAATGCTTATTTAAGGCAGATCTCATAATCACAATCATCAACCAAGAGGCTTGATTGTTTATATCCTAAATCTTAGGAGCGCTTGATTGTTTTTTTATGCTAAAAGCTTATTTAAGTAAGATCTCATAGTCAAAATGATCATAAAAAATCTCAAGCTAGTTTGGTGTGTGGTTGCATTAAGGCATTGGTTACAATGGGTTTCCACGTGGTTGCTCAGATGACAAGCTTCCGTGGTCTAAGGTTAGAAGTTCTCTCTATCCTAAAGGAAAAAACAGAATGTATTTATAAATGTCTCTCTTACTCCTTCCCTCATATATCAGAAATCCAAGAATGGAGATCCCCTGGAAACGAAGTACCCGTAAGTACTATAATAGTGCTTTAATAAGTGAATAAATTCTTCTGCCTGTATTGTTTCAACCATCTTCTCCTCCCACCCCCACACACCCCAACAAATTTGTTTTTTTCCTGGTGTCTGCATTCTCTTAATTGATACCCAAGTTTCAACTGATAAATTTTCATGGTCTCTTTCAGTTACGTATGCCATGCTGAAGTCAATGCTATCTTGAACACAAATCATGCATCTGCTGAAGGGCAAGTTAGTTTCAATCTTGTTTTATGTGTCAATTTTATTCATTTCTTTCTTAATTCAGGTTTACCATCTCTAATAGCACGTTTAACTGCAGAGGCTTTATGTTACAATGTTTCCTTGCAATGAATGTGCAAAGATAATTATTCAGGTGAATTAAAAGCTTCTCTATCTCAATCATCAACACAAGTTATGCATCTTTTACAACTACTAGAGATGGTCATGAGTGCCCGTGGTACATAATATAATAACGCGGATGAAGGAGGTGACTAAGGGTAATTCATTTAATTTGGTCTGTGCAAATTGTGTTGAATTCCAGAGCGTAGTTTCATCATTTATGCACATTAAAAGGGCCATTATTCAGGTAAGAGTGATTTGCAGCCTAAGAAGCAGGGACGTTTCTGAACGAGAAGTTCAATGTAATTTATAATCAAACATAACATCTGCCGCGTAGGACTGCATTTTTAAAACTAATATCTCAAGTTGTAATAGGCATTTCTTGGTTTTCATGAATACATGTCTCATGAGTCGCCTGACATTGGTTTTACTTTCATACAATCATGGATATAGAATCAAGCTCATAATGTTTTAGTAACATCGTTTTCTCACAACACAGTTATTTGCATCTCAATTTTTTTATAGTTTCCTACTTCCATTTTACTTCTGTATCCACCTATTTTCCGCAAACATCTTTTGCTTTGTCTTTCTGCTTTGCACATAAATCTGGTTTTCTTTTCTTGGTAATTGATAGTCTGTCTTTCAGTCAGGTGTCTCGGAGGTTATCTACTATGTGGAGAAGCGATTGGATAATCCAGACACTGCTTATGTTGCTTCTCACAAACTTCTATCTATGGCAGGCATAAGAGTAAGCTAATATTCTTTCTTATGAAAGGCTTTCTGCTATCATCTTGATCTTAAAGATTGTTATCAAGAACCTTCAAGGGGAGGTTTTCTCTATCACTTGACACTTCTCTTTCACAAAGTAAAAAATTCACAACAAAAATTGAAGAAACGAGAAGTTATGAAGATAGAGGAAGTAAAAAAGAAGAGAAGTTTGTCTTTCACTCGCTTTGAACATTTTACTAGTTTTTACACCATATCGTTTGTTAACCTACAACATCATTTTGCACATCTTACTAAAATAGAGCCATATCTTCCTTATACTAACATGACAAAGTCTCCTTCATAAGGTAAGGAGACATCAGCCACAGATGGATCGGATCTTGATCAATTTCAAAGAGTTTTAGGAGCTCCCAAGATGGCTGCATACCCAGAGTATGTTATCCTTCTCCTGTTTTATCAATACGGCCTATTTTTCATTTGTGGTTAGGCATTTAGATGAAGGGATCTCTCTCCACTACCCCATTCTCTCACCCTCCCTTGCATCTGTACACTAATGAATAAACAAGTTCAAAAGAAACTCATAGAAGAAGAATTAAACAGCCTAATATCCTTTTACTCCGTTTCTTGCATGACTCATGAACAGAAGCAATTCCCAGATTGGAAATCTATGTTTGCATGCCTTGAGAGTGAAAATGGATGTCTCCCATTTGGTTTTATTTTCATTTACAATTTCCATTTCCATCTCCATCATTTATAAAATTTGAAAAGTTAGTTAGTGAAAATGAGTTGAAAATGAGTTTGTGTTTGAATTGATTGTTGGAAAAGTAATGATTATATTGATATTAATAGGTTATAGGTGGAGAGAAATAAAAATAATGGAATAAAGAGAAGATATATATGTTATTGAAAAATATATTTTGAAAATAAAAATAAAAATGATGTTGGGTGAAAATGTATAAAAAGTGACATGTTTCCTTTTTGGAATAGTGGTAAATGTGAAAATGGGCTTCGAAAATGAAACCAGACGGGCCTATAGGTGGAGGCTTGAACTTTAACTGTATTGAATATTGAGATAGTTGTACTGAATTGTACTTAATTGATCTTTTATACACATTTTGACGTCTTTGTTTTGGTATGTAGTATGTACACTCAATCTTGTCCTCCTTCAAGAAACATGAAGAATTTGTGCTGCAATTTAAAGAATCTCATGCTGTATCTTCAGAAGGTTCTGAGAGTCCTGGGAGTTGTCTCAACTCAGAACTTATGAGTCGTACCTGCCCAAATGTAAACATTGTGCCTGTAGCGCTGTGTCTATATCCATTTTAGTATTATTTTGTTACATTTAGCTACAGTGGCTTAATTTTTGATGGATATCATGATGCCATATTCATTCATGTGTAGGTCCTTCATGTATGCCTATAAGATGGACGAATGTGTTGTGTCATTTTTTTTACACGCATGTATATTAGAGTTTTAACTCAAACCTCACATAGTCACACTTGTATATGTGTTAATTTTCCTTAATTAATAAAAAAAGTGCCACTTCAAAAAGAAAAAAATAATAATAATAACAACAACTCTATGCTACATATGCCATTATAAATTAAAAAATATTTTGTGTTTATGGATAGCAATGGGGCGGGGCAAAATCTTAACTCGAGCTCAAACCCGTCTCGAATGGGACGGGTTTGGAGCAACTTAACGGGGCATGGGGCGTGATTTTTCTAACTCAAATTATTTGGGGTGGGGTGTGGGGTTTACTGACCCCGTCCCAAACCCGCTCCACCACCCGAATAATATAAAAATTATATTTTTATATTATATATATAACAATAAATATATTATATATAAATTATTTTATATTTTCTAATTAAAAATAATGTCCAAACCAAATAGTTTACGGTTCCACACTTCCACTTCCCATTAATTTTTCTGTTTTTTTTCCCATTCCCTCCCGCTGCTCATTTCCCACTGGTATCAGGCGGGGTATAGTGGAAATTTGTTGGACTTAAAAATTTTGAGTTTTTTGTTTTAATGTATAAAAATTTAGATGTTGTGTTGATTATTACTTTAATTCTATTTTTTTCTTCTATTTTGCTTCTAGAAACTTATTTTGTTTGTATAGATTCTTCATTTTTGTATCTAAAATTTGAATTTTAATTGCTACTAAGTGGTTTTGATTTGATGCTTTCATTGGTTTATTCTAATTTTTCTAATTCTTTTCGGGCTGACAGGTTAAACTCGCCAACCCGACAGGACTAGGCGGGGCGGGGCAGGGTATGGGGTGAGCCTAACCCACCCCGTTGTCATGCATGTTTGTGTTAAAAATGAAAGTTATTTTATTCTAATTTTTTTTTACGACCTTTTAATTATTTCAATATTTAAAATGGACAATGCAATTTAAAGGATAAAATAGAGAAATCAATATGGGAAAAATAATTTGAACATCAACTTTATTAATATTTCAAATTAATTATCTAAATATTATTTAAAAATGATAATTTAATAAGATCATAATTATGTTTTTCAAAAAAATTACCAACATACGAACTGATATTGTCAAAAATTCATCTCTTGTGTTCTTTATCATACCAAATGTTTGACATAACTTTATTTTACAGTTTAAATTATTTCATATATAATACTTAATTATTCAAAAAATATTTTTGCCTACAAGAGAATTTCGAGCAATAACCGTTAATGTATATTAATATATGTATAAGTGTATAGGCCAAAATATTAATTAATAGTGAAGCACTTGGAGTACTTTTGTGTAAAATTGAAATCTCATAGTCTTGAGGATTTGGTATTTATGCATATGCAGCGAATGCTCATATTTAGCATGAGATTGCAAATATAAAAAATGGAAAATTTACTTAACATTTTCTAAAATAGATATTTATATCCAAATAATCCACAAAGGTACTTTTAATTAAAGAAAAAAATCATTCACCCAACTTTTTATTTTAAAAAGAAGATTTAAAATCAATAGTTTTATACAAACTTTTTTAGAAGTTCAGATTTTTAAATTGAGAGAACATTTGGCATTGTTCTTTTGATTGCCTTCGAGGAATGAATTTAAATAGTGGAGATGAAGGATGCAATAAGAGTGAAATTATATTTGGTTTTTTATGTAAATTTTTGTCTTATTATTTATATCACATGGAACTTTTTATACTATTTTTATGGCGACAATGATTAAAAAATAATTTATATTTAAATAATAATTAAATAGATATAAACATAGATAATGTTAATAGATGTGATAATTTGAAATGATGATAATTAATATTGAAGTTTTAAAAATTTTTCAAATTTGAAAAAGCACAAAGAGAAAAATGTTTTATAAAAGAAAAATAATTTGGTAATTCGTAATCTAAGAAATTAGAAGGTAATTTAGTTCAAAAGCAATTAAATGTTGACGAAGAACATTTTCATGAATTTATTAAATTTAAGTTTTTGTTTTAAGATATTTTTAATTATTGTTTTTTAGAAGAAAAACTTCGAGTTAACTAAAAAAAATTAAAAAAAAGGTAAAAAGAGATAGAAATTTTAATAATTTAAAAAAAATCCTCAAAAAATGAAACAAAGAGAAAAGAAGAAAATGAAAAAGCTAACTCAATCGTAGTTAACAAATAGAAGTAGCGACCTCTGAGTATTTAGGTTAATGTTACCATTTTTCTCTCTCTTCCCCGGTTTCTCCCCCTCCTCCATCGATCCCCTTTCGCCACCGCTACTGCTTATTTTTGTACCCGACTATCAATTAAACTACGCCGTCAACCCATCGCTGTCTCCATTTTATCATTTATATGTACGTGTTGATATATATATTTGCATTTGTTCAAATTTATAGCTCTTGCAGATCAAAACTTGTCGCAGATCCGACTTCTTGCTTCCTCTCCCCGGTTCGCGCACACACTCTCTCTAAATCCTTGCGGTTATTACTTTTTCCTAATGTTTATTAATCTGAGTAGGCGTGAGGATCTATTCTTGGTTGAAAATTGAAAACTAAAATTGGATTTAGGGTTTCAATTTTTGGTAACCGAAGTTCTGATTGGTGTCTTGAATTGGCCCCACATAGGGACATTTGTTTATGCTTTCTTATGAGATATGTGCGGGTGGATTCATTTCCCCCTCCTTTTTGGTTACTGGCTGCCTTGCGGGTAGACAAGGGGTGTTGCATCCAGGAACCTTATGTAGATTTTAATGATCTTTTGCATTCATTTTGGGTTTTTAGAAAGAGCATGTAATTGATGCACTGGCAATGTGATAAAACTATCAGAGTGGTAATATATAATCTGTGTAATTCTGATAAGCATAGTTGAATTAAGCACAACAGGGTTAGATGTCCAGTGAGATTGATGTGGTCTGTGCAGTCAATTTGAGGTAGCTAGCAGTAGCTTATCGCAATGTATGTATGGTATTGTGATGAGGCAAGGGGAGGACTTGAGACCTAAATCCTTTAGGTGAGGGATGCGACAGAATCTTCACTTGCTTGGTGTTGTGAGAGGAACGACTTTTCTAACCCCTCCAAAGTCGAACAGATTTGAAAATTAGTTTTAGGAATGATTGATTAACCTCCTTCCTTTCTCTTTATCATTCACTTCCTATCAAAAACAAGGGATATAATTCCAACTTATCTAGCCAAAATTTTTAAGAATTTAATTGCTCTTTTTTTCCTTTAAGATATCTGCCTGCCATGAAGCATATGCAACTAAGGTTATTAATTAACGTGTTTGTGGAGGGATTTTTGAGTTGCAATAACAGGCTTGGGTGAGTTGTGGAGGGCCCTTTTGGCAAGGAGAATGAGATGTCTCAAGCATGTGTTGGTGTTGGTGTTAACATTTGAATGGGACTTGGTGGAAGTTTATGGAAGGTTTCAATAGCTTAAGGTTATACACAACAAGTTTATGGAAAGATTTTTCAAATTTCTTCGTTGGACGGAATTGTCACTGGGTGTTTGAGTTTCAAATCTTTGTCCATTGACCATTCATGTTAAATTCATATAATAATTTTAGAATTGGTTCTATCACTTTTAAAATTGTGCAAACAAAGAATCTTAAAATATTATTTGTTTGAAGGAAAGTCTCTATGAACCAATATGGCCTAGAATCTTCCTTGTTTTGACACTATTTCTTAATTCCCTGGAAGATTGATGGGCCAGAAACAATTTTTCTGTATTGGACATTATTCCGTTCTCTATATTTAAATATTTTGTATCTGGGTGCTCTGGAGCCTTGTTGTGGATACTTGCCCCTCATCAAGGATCTCTCAAAATGTCATACATTTTAGCAGAACTGCAATTCCATTCCAATTGGTTCCTTTCTCTGTTGGTGGGTACTTTTTTATGCAGTTCTCCTATGTTTTCAGCAAACTCTAACAACTTCCCCCCCCCCCCCCCCCCCGGGGGGGGGGTTAGGATCAAACTTTTACTGGCGAACAACTGTCTTGTTGTGTTGTTCATGTGTTTGCAAGTTGTGATAGTTAATGAGTTTAGAGCCTCTGAGGTGTGGAGAGTCAACTCATGTGTTGTCTTATGTCAGAAATGGGTTTGCCATGGCAACCAAAGTGTAACAGTGACAGTGTGTGTTGTTCCAAATCTCGTAGTATTAGACAAAGGACTGCTGTTCTCATCATCTGTTTTCACCTTAACTTAGCTGCGCCCTATTTATATTTTACTTTTCTATCATTGCATATATTTGTGCTTATTTTTAAATTATGCTGGACTTTTTGACATTGCAATTTTCTTTTTCTCTTGTTTTAGTTTTCTGACCAACATTTTGTCTTGCCTTAACTTTTTAGGCCACTTCAAGTTGTTTGGATGTCATTGGCACTTCAGTTGTACAATGAATTCAAGTATGTTGGCTGGAGAGCGAAGGTATTTAATGATCCTCATTAACAAGTCTCCCTTTGATGTATTGTTGAAAGTGAAGCATGATCAATTAGTGAGTTGTGTTCTAACGAAGAGCTATGTAATTAGACTCTTAATGTGTACATTTGTAGCCATAAAATGTCAGTATTGATGATTTAATCTTGATGTGTGAAGTGCATGCTAATTGTTTCAAAGGAGGGTGAGGAATTTTTGCTGATTTGTCTTCAAGGACCAATTATAGGAGTGGCCAATTTTACCCCACTTTTTCTGTTGATACATTTGGATGTTTGTTCCCCTCACTTTTTTTAAGTCAAACAGCCTGCTATTTTGATTTGTTTCTAAATTTTTCCCTTTGGAAATGGATCTTCTTATTTGAATTAGCAATCACTTGAGAGTATGATATATCTTACAGCTTTCACCTTGAAAGCAGTGTTTAAAAGACATTATTAGTTTTGAAAGTAAGAGTAATTTTAGACTGCTAATTGATATTTTAGAAATGAAACATGACTTCAGGGCATTAAAAAGGAAATGGAGGCATTCATTTGTGTATGGTGTTTCATTGTCATAGACTATAGATCAACTTTTTGTCTAGTTTACTAAAGAAAACACTGGGATGATGTCCTCTGATTTCCACTGTTTAATTTGCGAAATCCTCTTAATACTGTCACATGCTGATACGAGATATACAGCCACAGAGAAGAAGACACTTATTGTGGGTATTTAATTGGGATCTTACTTTCATTTATGCTAGTCTTTTGGATACCTTTCACTATATATGCTAGTTTTTTGGATATCTTTTAGTATTACAAATTCCCTGTTGCCGAAGGTTTTTTATGGTCATACTGGTCTCTGATAATGATGTTACTGAGTTACTGTTTATATTGCATGGTGCTTGATCGTTATACAACAAGTTCCACCTTCTTGGGTTATTTTATCTGAATAGCTTAAGTTTTAAACTATTTTGTTCGTTTGATATTTGTGGATATTTAATTAGTATCTCTTGCTTTTTAGTTTATTAGATCTGAGAACATTTAAGTGTCCCTTTTACTTTTCGGTATCAGCATAGCTGATGTTATTGGTGTTAACCACTGTTTTATGTTGACTTCTTAGATGGGCTTCTGCAAGAAGGGGTGGCATGACTGTTCTGGGGAAAGTTTCTGTTCCGAAACCGCTGAACTTGCCAAGCCAACGGTAATTGTATCCTGACAAATTTTCTTTCTCTTTTCTCCTCCCATTTCTCTGACTTTTGTTTTAGCCTTCATAATCTCTGGATTGCTCTCTGATAATGTTTGTGATTTTTACTTGAAGGTTGGAGAATCATGGTTTGGATCCGAATGTTGAAATTGTTCCCAAGTGAGTGCTGCGTAATTCTTTGCTGTCTGATGCAGCACCGATATTATTTAGTTCTTTAAATACATGCTGGTGCAGTTTTCTTCATCACAAGCTCCTTGTTTGGCAGAATCATTTCTTTTCATCCTTCTTTCAGCACCCTTCTTCAATTAAATTGATTTGAACTTGTTCCTAAATAGGGGTACTCTTAGCTGGGGAAGTCGCCCATCTTCCTCTGGTTCAAATCCATGGATCTCTTCTTCACTGTCACCAAATGCTGATGGTGGTACTGTTTCACCTAGTCATCTCAGTGGCCGCCCTTCATCAGGTGGAAGCGGTACTCGACCGTCAACTGCTGGTAGTGATAGAACACACGAACCTCTTGCCAATGCTTGGGGCTCAAATTCTAGACCTTCATCTGCTTCTGGGACATTGTCCTCGAATCAGACATCATCAGCATCACTGCGTCCTAGAAGTGCAGAAAACCGACCTAATAGCTCGCAGCTTTCAAGGTTTGCAGAGCCTGTGTCGAAAGGTTCACAAGCCTGGGTTCCAAGTATTACTGCAGAAAGATTGGTAGGATTTAATACCTTGGTCTTTATTCCTCATCACTAACAACACTTACATTGTTTGGCTAGTAAAAATTGACTTCCTCAGTGATTCATCCTTAGCAGTTGTACTAGACTTATAGTGGTTAATCATTGTGGTGGATGTATCGATGCCATCAATTTTAGTTTCTATAGTTGCATGCATATAAGCAACCTGCCTGGATCCCCAATGTAATTTATACAAATTCTACTACTGCTTCATGTCTTTTTATGGGCTAAATTGAGTACATTTGCAGGGTGTAAAGTCCTCCAAGGAAGACGGTTTTTCACTTAGCTCTGGAGATTTTCCCACTCTTGGCTCTGAGAAAGACAATTCAGTGAAGAATGTTGAATCAGAAGGTGGTTGTATGTAAATAGAATGGCAATACCTTCGTCACTTATTGATGCTTCACATTCAGTGTTCCATTCAATTTTTAGTTGTCTCTACATCTGTTTTTACATTCATCTGTAGTCCCAAGACCTTACATCCGTCCTAAATGAGCTGGGTGAATCATTTGCTTGTAATGCAATGCTAATTTTAGAAGCCTTCTAGTCTCCTCTTTGGGTTATTTGAAATACCTACAGATTGGTATAGCTCTTTACGATGGGAAACCCTATATCTACAGCCAAGATTATTTTGAATGTCAAGAATTAAATTATATATTTTAAAACCTGCAATGCTCCTTTTTATGTGACTGAGTTCTTCTATCATTTCTTTCGTCCATCTTTCAGTTGTCTTTTGTCTTGCTTATACATGTAAACACATTTTGGGGAAGTATGTGATACTCAGCTGATGGATATCTAAGTGTATGCTGTACTGATCCTTTGGGAAACTTCCATTGACAGATCATGGCCGTCCTAGCTCAGCTTCTGGCAGAATGGCTCAGTCAAAAGAGGATACAAAATCCCAGGCTGGTCTGCACACATCTGCTTCTAAGTTGCTGATACTAATTCAGTTCCAGTAGAAATATGCTTAAACAGTATGCTTCTTTGAATGCAGATGTAAAGCGTGGAACTGTGAATGCATGGAGGGCGGATGGTTCCCGAAGCACAGAGGATGACACTCATCATAGCATGGAGACATGGCAGGGGGATCCCCATCAATATTTCAATGTCAATTCTGCCCCTCAGCGTTTTGATTCATGGCGTGGCCCTCCTGTGAATGGTCCAGCTGGTGTTTGGTATGGGGGGCGTCCTGGGGGACCTGCATTTGGTGCTTCTGTTGCTCCTGGTGGCTTTCCAATGGAATCATTTCCTTATTATCGTCCTCAGATTCCACCTCCACCTTTAGCAGGCTCACAGCCAGTTCCACCACCAGGGGCTGGCCCTAGAGGACCCCATCCCAAAAATGGAGATTTATACAGGCCACAGATGCCTGATGCCTATGCACGTCCAGGTATCCCTTTTAGGCCTGGCTTCTATCCTGGCCCCCCTGGCCCCCCTGGGCCACCTGGTCCAATGGCTTTTGAGGGTTATTATGGACCACCAATGGGATATTGCAACAATGAACGGGATATTCCATATATGGGCATGGCAGCAGGTCCTCCTGTTTATAATGGTTATCCAGCCCATGCTCCTGATATTGGTAATCCCCATGGTAGAGCTGCTGCACATGGTCCTGCTGGCAAAACATTTTCAGAACAAGTGGATGCTGATCATTTGGAGGATACTCAAGGTCCAAAAAGAGTTGCTCTCAAGAACCATAATGAGTGTGTCCAGAGAGAGGAAGGGGAAAATCGGGAACACAAAATGCAACCTAATGTCTCATATGGAAAAGGTCGCCTTCCTATGATATCCTCCCGAAAGAATGAGTGGGGAACTGAAGAGGACACAGAAGAAGCTGTATTTTCTAAGAGGACAGCACCAAATGAGAACTCTTCCCATGGTTATGAATATAGAGCTCATTCAGCAGAGAGCGTGAAAGTGAAGTCATTTGAAGGCATGGGCAATGTGAAAGCAGTTCACAATAATTGGACAAATAAACCTGAAAGTATGCCATCTTTTCCTCCAGAAATGCCTCAGTTACCCCTTGCTAGTGAGAGAGATTCATCTTTACCGGCTGTGACAAAAAATTCAGCTCTAATGCATAAAATTGATGGTTTAAATGCAAAAGTCCGTGTTGCAGATGGACGAAATGATGCCCCCGGTGCTTATAACAAGGAAGACGAAAGGAATGGGTCTCAAGTAGTTGATAAGAAGATTAATAATTATTCTGTTGAAGTTAGTAATGCAGCAGGATCTTTGGAAAGGGCTCCTTTTCCTGTCACCTATGGAGTGGGTGTTCCTGTTGGTGATAAGCCAACACAGTCAATGACTGTCATGTCTAGGTCCGATACGAGAAACATGTATATTCTATGTTTACATCAATGCGCATTTGTTTTTGTGATCACGTTGTCGCACATTGCTAAATACTATTTTATCTTACAGGAGATCATATCATGGTGGGCAGGGTAGAGGTGATCATCGTGGCAAAGGGAAGTTCAACAGTCAGGATACTGATGGATGGCGGAGGAAGCCGCCTACTACTGAATCCTCAAGTGCGGTTACAGCTATAAATATTGAATCTGCACCTAATATCCAAGGGCGTGACCCTAATATTGTAGAGGCTTCAGAGAATTCAATGATCAATCCTGCAGGGAGGATTGAAGGAGATTCAGTGGAAACATATGATTCAACCGATACTCAGGCACAGGTTTGTACGCATTTTTCCTTCTGATTCCCCACTGTCGAGTGTATCTTCTAGTTTCTCTGTGACCTTATCTTTATGCATTCAATCAGCGCACCAAGATGAGAGAGTTAGCAAAGCAACGTGCCCTGCAACTACAGAAGGAAGAGGAAGAAAGAACAAGGGAGCAGAGGGCCAAAGCTTTTGCCAAATTGGAAGAATTGAACCGGCGCACAGTAGCAGTTGAATCTGTGAACCAAAAGGCTGAGAGAACTCATGCCATTGGTGATGTTCGGGGAGAACAAGAAGAATCAAACACACTTAATGAACCAGTGATGGCTGATCTCAAGTTCCAAGAACCTGGCTCAAATCTGGTCTCCTACCCTGATCTTACTTCTGTAGACAGAGACAATAATGCAAATCAAGCTGGGGAATCTGTCGAAGTGTCTAGAAATTCGCTCCTCGAGATGCAACCAACAGGTTTATTAGAATCTAATGTGTCTCATTTGCCTATGCATGAAGATGCTGATGATGGCAGTGCTAAAAAAGTAGCATCTCAATTTAATGATGGAGGTTTCTCTAGGAATAAGCGAACAGGTTATAAGCAGAAGCAAAATAATTCATTGCTGAAGAGCTTGAATGAAAAATCTGTCTCTAATGTTGCATCCGAGGCTCAAAAAGATCATACTCAAGCATCTAATATAGATGCCACATTGCATGAAGGTCCTTCAACTGAAACCAAACTAAGTGAATCAAATTTGCTGAACACGACCAATACTGTGGTTGAGCCATCCCACCAAAGAAGGAAAGGTAATAGGAGTGGTAAAACTAAGCACAAACTTGATGAGACGCCCGCAGTTCCTGCTTTTCCACCAGTAATGTCGGACATTAATCCTGAAAAGGAGTCAACTGGGAATAGTGAATCTGAGGATCCTCTTTCAAATTGCTATAGCTCTGTCTCAACAGTGATTGAGCTTGATGGAGGAGTGCAGGCTCAGGAGGTATGCTCTTCTTTACCCAATGAAGAATCCCAAATCAAAGTACCCAGTCAGTGGAAACATCACCCTTCTCGCAGATTGCCCAAAAGTCAACAGGCTAATAGGTACATGGACAAGCTTCATGGCAGTGATACTGTTGTGTGGGCTCCTGTGCGCACACAGAACAAGGCCAAGGGTTCTGTTGAAGCAAGTCAAAAATCTATGCAGGAACCTGCTAACTCAACAAAGGGTGAGAATATGTCACAGAATAGTTCGAGAGGCAAGAGGGCAGAAATGGAGAGATATGTTCCGAAGCCCGTGGCAAAAGAGCTGGCTCAGCAAGGAGGCATTCCACCTTTGTCATCTGCAATTAGTTCATCAAGGGAGCAATCTGGCTCAGCCAGTTCTGCAAGTGCACCACCTGTTAGCTCCACAGCTACATATGTTGGGTCTGGTGTAGAGATTAATGAGGGGGATGGCAGCCATAACAAGCATAAAAAAGATCATGGGACTTGGAGACAACGTGGTTCAACAGATACATCTCATTCGAAGGTTGTGCATCTTGGGCCGTCTGCTACATCTGAGCCAACGAAGGACGTTCAACAATCTAAGGAGCTTGTTCAATTGGTCAAAAGTGAAACAAATTCAGTAAATGCTGAAACTGAAACTTCCAGCATCGTCAATACTGGTGATGGCTATAATATGCCCAATACAATGACAGCTGCAGTGAGCAAGTATCCTTCAGTGAAAGATCAAGGAACAACAGGCAGAGGAAAGAAACATCTGTCCAGGGGCTCTAGAAGTGCTGGAAACAATCCTGATCCTGGGAATACTGTTAGTGGTGAAATTGATGGAAGTTGTATTCAGTCTGCAGCACCTGATGTGAACCAGACAGAGAGAACTATTGTTTCAAAAGAGAATCGAAGCTTTGGGGAGCGGACATCATCTCATTGGCAACCCAAGTCTCAATCAAATTCAGCAAATAATCAGCATGGAAACAGAATTACTGGAACTGAATCTGTGGGTACAGAGATCAACAGGCTCCCAAAGAAGGATCATCCTCCGGAAAAGGTCCAAGTTGCACCTCAACATGATAAGGAGAGTGGCAACATTATTCAACCTCAACCTCAACCTCAGCCAGGTCAATCTGTCAGTGTCAAAAGTAATGTGGCGGAGGAGTTGAACATAGGCCATCACCAAGAGTTCCACACACAAAAGAAACCTGCTCCAGCAAAAGGGCTGCCCTATTCGCCAAACCAAGATCCAGTTGTCTCTGGTGAATCAGCTCCTACTGCTAACAAAGATGATCAGCTTGAGCGCAACATCCCATCAGGATCTAGGAGAAATGGAAGGCAAAACAACCGTTCTGTTAAAGGCCATGAATCTCGTGGAGATTGGTCATCAGGGCATGATAACAGGCCGAATAATGCACCTGCATATCGGGATAGACAGAGACAGAATGTGCATTATGAGTACCAGCCCGTTGGTCCCTTGAAGGGCAACAGACCAGAAAAGGTTGAAGAGCCAACGGATGGAGCTGATAATATGGACCAAAGACACCACAGGGAAAGAGGGCAGAGCCACAATAAACGTGGAGGAAATTTTTACAGGCGACAGAGTGGTGCTGCTGTCCATCTAGACTCTGGTCAAGACTAATTGAGATCTGAGCATTAGATGACCTTTCGTCTATTGAAGCATCTTCAAATTCATTTCTCTTTGCTTGATTAGGTACGTCGATATCCAGGTATCTCCAGCTTAGATATGATCTATATTTCAAGTTCACATAGAAAATTAGTTTATCTGTTGACTGGTGGCGCGTGCATTCAGCAGGATAGGGGGCCAGGTTAGAGCACACTGTTGAGGGATGTGTGTTGACTTTGTGTTAGATCAAGGAAATCAGACATGGTGGTAACCCATTTAACAATTGTAATTGGTTCGATACGGTGATAAGATGGTTGCAATTTGTAACCTTAGCAAATTAGACAGTTAAGTGTATTTTGCAGTCTGATGTGTGCCCTGTATAGCAGGCCGAAGATCAAATTAGAAAGGTAGATTGTAGCTTATATTCCATAATATTTTGTTGGAACATTGTCATCTTTGTGCCTGGTCTCTTTAGTTATCCACTGAGTTGGCAAGTGCTACTCCTGTTTGATGCTCCTGCTTTTTAATGGTTACATCGGCCTTTTGAGTGCCAGTAAAGTGCAGTTGTTGAATGGTTGTGCTTGAATTACCCATGTTGCATTTGGATTGAAGGATTTGGTAGGGGTGGCAATATGTCCTGTAGGACTTGAAGCCAAAACCCGCTCTGTTTAGGAATTTATTTGAATCGGACCTGACCTGTTACAATATATATTAGACTTTTAAGAGTACTATATATATGGGTTTGGTTTGGTTTCTAGGTTTGGGTCCATGAAAATCTTGACTGGTTGGTTCTGTGTTTTGGCAAAACACCTTCCAAACAAACCGTTGCCATCCCTGTAATTTGGATTTGAGAGAATGACTTGAAGCTGAATATTTCAAAGATTCTAATCTCAGTCCGTTAAGATGATTGAAAAAATAATTTTAAATAGTTATTAAAGGTTTCAAATAACTGCGAGGAACGGTTATTTACTTATTTTGACATAGAGATTTGATTTTAAATGCTTGAATTCGAATACAGGGAATTGTTATTTACTTATTTCGACATAGAGATTTGATTTTAAATGCTCGAATTCGAATACAGGGAATTGATGAATACGAGTCTTTAGGCCATAAATTATTTAGGGGGGCAATTTTCTTGAAATATATACACTTGTTAATATACCTATGTGCTTTCCTAAATTATAAGGAATTGTTTTTATAACAATATACCGTTGTTTTGTGTATAGGAAAGGAGGTTCTATACAAGTATAAATGTGAATATTCGTAGCTCATCTTAGTTATCATTTTAGCCTATAGGGTTTGGTAGGAGAAATTTTATTTCTTCAACGTAATTATCTTGTGAATGTAAAGAAAACATCTTGTTCAAAAGTACTCATTGCAACTTAATTATAGGGAATTGCTTACCTCCCAATACAAATTACATACAAAGATTTTAAACTCCAAAATTCCTTAATTCAATTGTACAGGATGTCGTCCACAAATAATGAATGGTACCATACAGTCAAGCTGTCATTCGAAATACTCTTTCAACAAACATTGAAAATACGAAATCTAAACACAAAACTCGCTCCATAACCACCAAAACAAGACAAATTATAGATAAATCTCCTCGTTCATTACCAATCTAAAAGGTATTTGCACAACACAAAAAAATATATCTTATCGAAAAATATTATTTATCCTATACTTCATTTGAGATTTATCTAGTAGTTCAAGTAATCATTTAGTGTATTAAGTTGACCCAGCAAGAATTATGGACATTCAATCAATTAAAAGAGTGTCAACTATGGTGGGAGACTGTTTTTTGGTTCAATCTATTTATTCTTTGATAATATTAATTATTGGTCATGGTAATATTAAGTGTTGGTCATAATAAAGTGTCACGCCCCGGCTCACGGTGTGGTGTCCTACAAGCGAGGCACAACCTAAGCGACAATTCAAACATAATCTAAATTTATAAAACCTACTCAACAAATTATAATAATTTTGGTACAGAAATCAAATGATAAAAAAACTTAAATAACTAAAAGATGGCTTCTTGATTCCTTTGATATTGCAATTCTCGCCCATATCTGAAAATAAAAAAAGGGGTGAGGTTGAAAACCCAACCAGTATTTAAATATGTTTAAAATGTAAAATAATCAATAATTCAAAAATAAAAATTTAATAACTTATAACTAACATTTTCATGTGACTGTAATAATAAAAGTTGGTAGAAAATCTAGCAGTTGTCATAACAAAACTTACAAAATTTCAAAACTAGCTAATTTCGAGCTAGCATATCATAAAGTTTTCATATCACATATTGAAATTATTATAGTCAATGCGATTAAGAACAACATATCGACATATACTAAGGATCATACGTGTACCACCTATTATAATATTAATATATGTACTAACTACTAAGGATGAAAATAGTTATACATATACTAAACATAAGACATACACTATTAGGGACAATAATATCTTGTAATGGATTTTTTGATACATGAGATAAGCTTTGCGGGCCGGCCCGCATTTAGTGGCTAGCCCGTAACTGTGCGTTTGATTAGGCCTTACTAATATAGCGTCTTGGGGGGTGCAATTATCCAATCACACCCTCAGTTGTTGACCTTTATGAATGTTTAATGATATACCAATCCTTGGTTTGATGTAGCATATTTCCCATTTTACCTTTTTACCTTTTAATTCTTCCTCCAACAAACACTATTTACTATATCAGATAATTAGGGCGAGAGGGCTAAAAACAACAAAGTGTATCTACTGCGTTCCCATCTCATCTGCATGCTTCAGCCCTAATGTAATGGCGGACATGCGCAATAGCTTGAAGAAAATGGTATTTGCCTAAAGAGAGGCACCTCCTCTCGCATATTCCCCCCGTCGGGTAAATCTATTTTCATTTTAGGTTTCTTTAAGTTTCTCAGAGTTGGGTTAATCTAAAATTTTTATTGGAAGGTTGAGTATTGGCTATTGTTGTTTCGGAGAGGTATTTTTTGTACATTTGTGGAGCTGAGGTGGAGCTATGTGGTGAGGTGGAATGACATCTGGCGTTTGATGTTAAATTCCCCATCTGAATAGTATTGTAGACGCGGCTATTCTCAAATTCTGGTTTCCCTTTTTTTTTTTTTTTAATTACTGTTTCACGATTCTCTAATGTGAATGAGGGCCTCATATTGGGAACATGTGTGTAGGAATCCATCACCAGCGTCCATTCTTTATGGGAACAGTGAGTTAGGGCTTCTGTTTTAAAAGCTACAAAACATATTCTCTCTCTTACATTGTTTTTGACCAACCTTTTAATGGAGGACAAAATAGTAAAAATAGAATTAGTAGCATGTATCAAACATAAAGAAGCAGGTTATATGACATTCATATGGCTACCTTAATATCTCACAATCTCCACTATCAAACACACCCTCAAATTATATAATCTCTTTTTATCTCCACTATTATAATAGTGCCTCTACTATCTAAATTCCATATTAAACGAGCTAAATATTATGTATTACTAAAGATTATCTTTAAAGTACTCATCTTATAAAATTTTTATGAAGGTAAAGTAGAAAACACATTTCAATATTATTCTTCTCTTCCTCTAAGATTCTCTCAACTCCACTCTCTCAAAGAAAAACAAGTATGTCATCTCATATTTTTCAATATATAGCCTAATTTTGTAACTCATAAATTAATTTCCACCAATACATAATTAAAAACACCAATAATCTACATTCTTAAATGAATGACTATTACATATTTTTGAATTAAATATTTTATTTCAACCAAATATTTTATAGCAAACATGCTCAGAATTTTTGGGGAGGGTAGCAAGAGGGGGAATGATTCTGATGAAACCCGATCAAATGTGGATTCAATCAAAATGGTAGACGACTCGACTAATGGGACTAACGAGTCTTCTAGTGATAGCTCTAGCTCTTCTAGCAGCTCGAGTGATACAAGGATTGAAGTTGGGGGTGTGGCTATGCCATCTGGGGAGGTGAGTCGACCTTTGGTGTCTTGAGATAGACTATTTACTGATGATCACTATAGTGAGATTATATATGAGATCAAAGATAGGGATCTAGAATTGATCAAGCACTTGTATCATGTTCCCCCGGGGTTCAAGTTGATCGTCCCTGGACCTAGTGACAGGATGCATCGACATCCGACTAGTTGCCTAACAATTTTTGAGGATGCCTTCAAATGTGGGCTTAAGTTTCTTGTAGTATAGGTTGTAGTCGATCTACTAAGAGGTCTCCAGGTCTGTATCACCCAATTACAACCAAACCATTTCTTGATTCTTTACAGTTTCGTCGTTTTAATGGTAATACAAAACTAACCCCCATCTTTCACAAATTTTAGCAACATCTTCTACCTCACGATGTCTTGGAAGTCGGGTAGCACTGAGGAGTCAGACTTTTATTATCTCACATCCTGCCCTCGTTGAAAGTTCTTGGTGACTTTTGCCTCTTTGCATGGCCAGGTGTGGAAAAAAACATTATTTCTTTATTTGAGCTCCGAATGGGATTGAGTTCGATACCCCTAGCGGGTGGTTGAGGGGGTGGGTCGAGATGTTCGGGAATGAGAACCCCACCTAGCATAATACATTTATTCGAGACTTAGATAACTTGCAGAGATGGCGGCATCAGGGTACATCGAGGAGAAAAAATTGGTGTTAGCAGGCTTATCTCCAGCTCAGTTGGATTTGCCAACTGATGCTCGACTAGGTAGATACATGTGTTGATATTTATTTTATACTTTCTAGTAGATAATGATGTGTTTGTTTTTGTGTCATTTCAGATCGAGCAGAAATCATGAATTATACTCACTAGCAAGTGATGGCTCGTTAGTAGAGGGTGCAAGAGCGTCGCCAAGCATCTACTTGTTGGGAGGCTGTCTCCCAAAGTGCTCCTCAACAACTGACATCCTCATCTACGCCTCCTGCTGCTCGACCAGCTCTGGTCGAGGCTAGTAGTCCGGTGCCTCATCAAAAATAGATGACTGTCGTCAAGGGAACTCCTCCTCCAAAGAGAACTGCTGCTGAAAAGGAAAGGAGAAGGCTGGGAAGTCTTCTCTCCTCGGCCCTCGACCAGACTATGAGTTACTTCCTCTAACCCCTTTTCCTTCCTCGAGGTTCGAGCCCGACATCGAGGTTCAGAACACAACGTCAATGCTATGGCGGGCTCGACTGGAGTGGACCTTCTAAAGGTTTTGATGGCTGGCCTGTTCATGTCAGACCAGAAGAAAATGTTGGATATAGGCAACTAGAGGCCCTAAAAGCGGTCACATACCATGCGAACATAGTAAGTTTTTGGTCAAGTTTCCTTCATTTTTGAAACTGATCGTTTGCTTTCAATTTTTGATGAAATTTTCCCTTATCTCAGGTTAGCCAGCTAGGCTACAAATTTTATCGGAGGGCCGAGCTGGGCCTAGGTGATGGAGAGGAGATTGAGAAGGAGCGAGAATATACTGAATTGGCTAAGACTCAGGTCGATTCATTGGAGTCGAGATCAACGAGTTGACCTATTAGGTCGAAGAGAAGGATGCGCAACTGGTGGCTGCTGTAACTAAAAGAGTCGCCTTGATGAGCTGCTGCATAAGGCAAGGTTAGAGGCAGAAATAGCTCACTATGTTGGTCGTGTGTTGGGCTACAATAGCACTACTAGATACATGCAAGATGAGTTCTTCTAAATGCTGCCGAGCATTTACAAAGACACAACTCAATAGTTCATGCTGTGCCCAGCATTTCAAGATGCTAGTGTTGTCTTCGTTATCGAAGACACGAAAAAAGCTTTTAAAATTACCATGAAGCAATCGAGGATTATCCCGACATCACCCCCATCGAGGAAAGTGCGCCAACGGGAGGAGTTGTAGCTGCAGTCCACCCAAGGGCAGTCGAGGTGGCAAAGGAGTTTGTTTTCATGAATGATTTTGCCTTCGACATCAAGGATGGTAGGGTTGATGCTGCAACTTATTTTCTTCCTACTGAATGCACATTTCTAACCGAGGAGGCAGGTCCCTCTCGACCTGCGAGTGTAACCCAGCTAACGCCAGAGCAGGAAGTCAAAGGCCCCCCCATTGTTGTGTAAGTGAATTCTAGTGATGAGCTTGACCGCATTGTCGATAAGGTGCTGGCAGCTCGAAGTGGTGGAAGGGAAGGGGTTGGCTCGAGTTGAGACTACTGCTATATTTGCTATATTCTTGTTGTTATTTTGTTTAACTTGATTTTCCCTGTAAGGCGTTTTGAAGGATTTGATAGACAATTTTATGATGTGATTGTGCAATTTGATATTTTATTTTATAATATCAACCCTTTGTTTGATTTTTGTCGATTCGCCCCTTTTTATTGCTTTTCATTCGATTTAATTCTATTAAATTAATTGCATCAATGAGTGAAGAAATAAACATTTCTTCCATTTAATTCGTCAAATAGTGCAATCTTTTAATGAAGGAGCAACTAATACTTAATTGGTTTAGAACCAAGTTAATGGTCGATTATAAAATTGATTTAAAAAGAACCAATTGAATATATCTAATAATTTTCGTATCGATCTAATCCATTCAAAAATGATTTTGAGATAGTCTTTATAATCGACTGATAGGTCCACTTAGAGTATTGTTGCCATAATGAAATACATAGGCTTGTGGATGTGGTTGATCATGGGTTGACTTTGTTGAATTGATTTCACATTGTGTGCAATCTTTGCGTTATGACATGTGCACCCATTGGGCGATTTGAAGATGATGGTCGACTACGGGGTCGACTTTAAATGATTCCCTCATATAAACTATTGATTGGGCCAGAAGACTATGGGGTCGACTTTAAACAATTCTTTCGTTTAAATGATTGATTGGGTTAGAAGCCCTTATTGTAGTTTAGAACCAAATTGTTGTCGACTATGGGTTGACTTTAAATAATTCTTTCGTTTAAATGATTGATTAGGCTAGAAGCCCTAGTTTCAATTGAGAACAAGTAGTTGGTCGAATTTATATTGCCTTTATTGGTTTAAAACCAAATTATAGAAAAGTTGAATGGAGACCTTGGTCTTTTCATACATAAAACTTTTTCAAGTTTACAGCATTCCATGGTTGAGGGACCTTGTTTTTGTCCATATCTACTAGTTGATAAGAATTGTGTTTTGCCGCTTTGATTACTGAGTAGAGGCCCTCCCATTTTGGGTCAAGTTTTCCCACATTTTTCAAAGCTTCAACTTTCTTGAGGATAAAGTCTCCCATTTTGAAACTTCTTGGTCGAACTCCTTTGTTGTAGTGCTAAGTTATCTTCGACCTATACCTTTGCATTGTTGTGTATGCGTGCTGGCGCAACTCGTTGATTGTCTTGAGGTTAAATTCTCTTTCGGACTCATTCCTAATCGGGTTGTAATGAATTACCCGAGTTGTATGTTGTATCAACTCTGCTGGGACTATTGCTTCTGATCTATAGACCAGGCTGTAAGGACTGTGGCCCATGGAAATTCTAGGTGTTGTTCTGTATGCCCAGATGACGCTAGGGAGATCGTCTACCTAACTTGCTTTTGATCCTTTAAGTCGAGTCTTTGTGTGGTCCAGAATGGTTCTGTTTGTGACTCAGTTTGTCCATTGGCTTGGGGGTTTCCAATCGAGGTGAAATGTTGTCGAATTCCCAAAATTTCACGCTAGTTCCTCATGCTTTTACTTTGGAGTTGCATTCTATTATCTGATATCAGCACTTTTGGCAAACCAAAATGGCATATGATATTTTTTCACAAGAAACTTCTAATGGCCGCGTCAGTTATTTTTGGAACTGCTTCTACTTCGACCTATTTCATGAAGTACTCGACTATAATGATTATGTACTTCTTTGACCTATAGTTTTTGGAAAGGAATCAACTATTTCTATCTCCCACTAATCAAATGGCCATGTGATTTGAACTTGCACTAGCGTCGATGTTGCTTGATGAGGGATGTTGGAATGGACTTAGTAGAGTGGGCATTTTCTGGTGAAGTCTATTGTATCTTTTAATAAGATCGGCCAAAAATATCCATATTTGATGACTTTGTGGGCCAATGCTCGTCCTCCCGAGTGATTACCACAGATATCTGAATGGACCTCTTGTAAGTAGGGATGGCAACATGACAGGTATGGGGCGGGTTTGCCAGGACCTGAAACCCTCCAACTTCTATTTGGACCCAGGACCAACCCCACCCCGCCCCGCCTTATCTTTTAAACCCACCCCACCCCGCTTTAGACTCCTAACCCGCCAAGTCCAACTCGCTTAACCTGTTTTTCTTTCTTTTTTTTTCTTTTTCTTTTTTTTTTTCTTTTTTTCATTAAAACATCTAATTTTGCAACTCATATGTTTTAAAAATTGATTAAGATAAACATACACAAAGAATATGTATATATGTATAGAAAATTATAATTTAATATACAATAAGTTTCTAATACTATTTTTTAAAATTTAAAATAAAATATCCATATTATTTGATTTTAGTATATTCTTCATTATTTTTATGATGATTGAATGAGTACAAAATTATTATTTATTTGATGAAATATATATATGCTATTATAATCCTAATTTTTTATATTTTATGTACATAAATTATATATAATCTATATAATATATTATATATATTTATTATGCGGGGCGGGTTCGAGGTGGATTTACTTAAACCTATAACCCGCCCAGACCTGACCGGTTCCATGAAATTAGGACCCTAACCTGTCCTGAAAAACCCGTTTATTTGACTCATAATTCGCCCCATTAGGGGCAGGTCCGGGGCGGGGACCCGGTCCACCTGAAGCCATTGCCATGCCTATTTGTAAGACTTCCAGAGCTTGCTCTAATGCAAAGCATCTTAACGGTGGTTTGGAAAGGTATTTCCTATAAAGCTAACCATACTCGTCGAAGGCGAACTTTGTTGTTCGACCTCTGAGCCTGCGCGCTTCTGCTTTGACTTCAGGCACTCTTCCTTCCCTTATGTAAGCCTTGGTTTTGTCTTGCCAGGAGGAGCTGACTCTTGGATTTACCCAATTAAGTTATGGTCAAGACCACCTATAATGGATTTTTCAAAGACTAGAAATGTAATGGTTCTGTCCCTGGTTCCTTTCGTCGAGCTAGCGAACTTATATAGGGTATCTGCCATTTCATTTTCTAATCTTGAGACTTAGCTGAGGGTGAACTTCTTGAATTGTTGTTGTAACTTTTTGACCTCAACCAGATATTTACTCATAGTGGTTTCCTTTGCTTCGAAATTCCCTTCAAATTTGTCAGCGACCAGCTGGGAGTCTGTAATAGCTACTAGTTGCTCGACTACCCTATCGACAGCGAACCTCATGCCAGCAAAAAGAGCTTCATACTCAGCCTCATTATTGGTAATAGGGTAGTCGAGTTTAATGGCAAAGTCATACTCTTTAGCTTGGAGAAGCGTAAGGAAATGCCTATTCCTCTTCCTGTAGAAGTTATTGAGCCATCAACATGTAAGGTCCAGATAGGTGAATCCTGGTTGATTTCTTCAGGCAGGTCAAGACGTTATGCTACAAAGTCTACTAACACTTGGGCCTTTATGGCAGTTCGAGGTTGGAACGTGATGTCAAATTCCCCTGATTTAATAGCCCATTTCGTCAACCTTTCAATGTGTTCAGTTTTGATAATACTTGCTTCAATGGTTGGTTCGTTAGGATAACAATAGAGTGAGATTGAAAATAGGGTCTCAACTTTATTGCTGTTGTGACCAAAGAGAGAATAAACTTTTCGATCTCCAAGTAATTATGTTTCGAGCCTTGCAACGCTTTGCTATTGTAATACACTAGGCTATGAGTGCTATGTCTAGTCGAAACTAGAATGGAGTTGATTGCTGCCGACGAGACTGCTAGATAAATATGCAGGACCTCTCTGACTTTTAGTTTAGCAAGCATCGGTGGTGCTAACAAATATTGCTTTAATTCTACTAGAGCCTGGTCGTATTGCTCTATCAATGAGAACTTCCTTGTATTCTTGAGGATTTTGAAAAATAATAAGCTTTTGTCAGATAGTCGAGCAATAAATCAACCCAGAGCCGTGATCCTTCCGACTAGCCTGTGCACGTCTCTCACTATTCGGGGTGGTGAGATATCTAGAATGCTTGAATCTTTTGTGGGTTTGTCTCTATACCCCTTTGGCTAAAAATATGTCCTAAAAATTTTTCCCCTCTCACCCCAAACGTGCATTTATTGGGGTTGAGCTTCATACCAAATGCTCTTAATATTGAGAAGGTATAGCTGAGGTCAGCTAAATAGTTTTGTTCTTTTTTTGTCTTGATAATCATGTCATCAATGTAGACCTCCATGGTCCACCTAATCTCATTCTTGAACATAAAGTTCATTAGTCTTTGATAAGTTGAGTTTGCATTCTTAAAGCCAAAAGGCATGACAGGGGCTATAAAGATTTGATAATGACCCTGAAATGCATCTATCATGCTCAAGAGATCACAACCTGCTATTGGATCAACTAATAAATTTATTCGAGGCAGTGGGTAAGAGTCTTTAGTAAAATCATTACACATCCTTCACATGCCCTTATTCCTAGGGATAAGGACTATATTACAAAACCAGTTAGGATATTGAATTTCTATAATGTAGCTGCCTCTAAGAGTTTGTTGACCTCTTCTTCGATGATCTAGCATCCTTTTGCATTAAAGGTCCTAGTTTTCTGCTTGATTAGCTTGAATGAGGGGTCCAGATTTAGGTAGTGGACTATGATGTTGGGGTTGATTCCCTGGAGGTCAGCAGCCTTCCAGGAAAAGACATCAACATGTTTCCTGATAAAGTCAACCATCAGATATTCCATGCTGGTTCTCAGTTCTGTCTCAATCCTCGTAGTTTTGTCAGGATTTTCGGGCTCGAGCTCTATGGTCTTGAATTCTTCGACTCGACCCTAGTTTCTTCCAACTTTCTCTTCTTGCTTTGCTATCCCTCTTCGGGTTTCATTACTGGGATGCCTTCTGAAGGTTTTAGCTTAGGTCGAGTCTTTTGCTCACTTACTTTGATAGAGATGGTGTAGCATTGCCAGGCTTCCTTCATATTGCACAGCAACTCACATGTTCCAGCAGCTATTGGGAGCTTGACCTTCATATGGTAGGTCGAGAAAATTGTCCTGAAGTCGTTCAATGTTGGTCGCCCAATTATGACATTGTGGGCAAAGGGTTACTCAACCACTAAATAGTTGACCATGAGTGTTCTCCTTTTGGGTGTTTCTCCAAATGAGGTAGATAAATTTATGGACCCTTTAGGAATGATCTTAGATCCACCAAATCTAACCAGAGGGGTGCGAATTGGCTTAGATTTAAGCTCTCCCAGATTTATCCTCTTCAAAGTTGATAGAAATATTATATTCCCTAAACTACCATTGTCAATTATAACCTTTTTGACCTCAAAGTTCACAATATCCACTGACACAATGAGAGGATAATCCAACTTTCTATCAGCTCCTTGGTGCTCGATGTGGGAGAGGTCATAATTAGAAAAGGAGATGGGTTCTGCACTAGTAGAGAGTTGAAAAATTATTTTAACTTAAGGTGATTTAGTCGATTCCAATCTCCTTTGATTTTGCTTTCTGGCTGTTTTGGAGTCTCCCCCCATCGGTCCTCTAGCAATAGTGTCGATCACACCCTTAAGAGGTGGGTGCGGATCTTTGATTAGTTTCTTTCCCTTATCTTCCTTTCTTGGGCTTATCGACCTTTCTCTATGGGGAGTCTGGTGGGTTTGGCCAATCATCTGCCTGGCTTTCTCGTTAACATACTTCTTTAAATGTCCTTGTCGAATAAGCCTTTCAATCTCATCATGCATATTGAAGCAATCTTTAGTGTCATGGCTTTTCTATTTGTGAAAGTGACAATATTTCTTAGATCTCTTCATAGCTTCAGTTTCAATCAACTTTTTGGACTTTTTTAGAAGGTTATCATGCTGGATGGTGAACATAACCTCTTTCCTTGGAGTATTCAATAGATTGTAATTGTGAAACCTCTTGATAAGAGATCGATGATCGTCCTTGTGCTGCCTATCATCTTTCTCCTTGGCCTTCTTCTTCTCATTATCAGAATTATCATACTTTAGTTTGTTCATATCTTCTTAGGTCATATGCCTCTCAGTGAGGTTGAGTAGCTTTTCTACTGATCTTAGTCTATCCCTGACAAGCGCATTGGCTCACTCCTTGTGTCTGAGACCCAGGAACAACATAGTGATTAGGAATTCAATTGGAGGACTATTGATTTTCAATACTTTGGTGTTAAATCTGGTGAAGAAATCTTGAAGAGATTCTCCCTCGTTTTGTTTTACTATATGCAAATGAGTGTGGGGAGTTTAACTTTCATTCTGTTGGCAAACTAATGGAGGAATTTGTCACACAGCTGATTGTAAGAGAAAATAAATGCAAGTTCCAACTTGACAAACTAATCGAGTGCTATGCCCTGGAATGTGGTGACCAATATCTTTGTATGAATGTACTTGTTGTGCCCATTGATCTGCATCATGTGTTCGAACTAGAGCAGATGTTTATTCAGGTTAGTTGAGCTGTCATATTGGGGCATAATGATCGGAACTTTTGCATTAATGGCTATGCATTCATTGATTTCTCTTAGATAAATGGTGATTCTTGTTTGTGGCAAAGTTAGGGTGCGTTGTCATATTGAAGGTTCCTTTCTATGTTTCTCCACGAAATCTCTTCGAGGCGTCTATTCAGTTGTTGCACTTGGTGCAACACTTTTTCCCATTCCTCTCGATCAACTTGCAACATATTTTTTTCTATTGAGGTCTCTGTCGCTTGACCCTATCATGCTGTTAGGCTCGAGTGGGTTGAGCAAGATGATCCACGAAATTCACAACTTCTTCGTGGGGACATGGTCAGTTCTCTTCCCGTGGAAACTGACTTGAACTATCTTTACGTCGAATAGAAGGGCATTTTGTCTCTTATCTCACCTTATCCTCCTTCGGGGGCCTCTCCTCATGCTGTGAAAATAGTTGTGTGGCACTAGTAGCTGGTCTAGGCTAGTTGTGCTTGTTAAGGGCATCGGACAAATGAGCTAAAATTTGAGCTGATATCTGTTCGCTGATTAACTGTATAAGTTGAGGCATGGTCAAAGTTACCACTTGTTCTGGCTAGGAGTTGGGTCCAGCCAAATCCTATTCTTGCTGAGGACGAGGATGAGGTGTTGGGGACCTTCTAGCCTCTTCTCTCTTTGAAATGACTCACCTTGTGTTTACCATTTTCCTTATTCACGGACTCTAGAACCCACAGATGACACCAAATGATGATAATGGTATCTACTTATCAATATATTAGACATTGGCCCAATAGGATTGGCCGAAATAAAGGCCTAAAAGAGTATTTGGATAGAGTTAGGTCGAGTCCTGCAACCAATAACAAACATTAGGCTTGCCGAGGAGCCCTCAGCTAAGACACTCTGACGCTCAAGTCAGTACTTAATCAACAAAAAAAATGAGCAACATAGTGAGGGCTTAGGTGACAATGAACATGCTTTGTTGAATGGTAGTAATGGGGTACTTATAGCGTCTCTTGAGAGGTTAAGATGTCCATGATGCCATTGCTTATGCAGAGAGGGTCTTTGTCGTTACTTGAGGACTTTTAGGTCTTCTTCCTTCTGTGTACTTCTCCAAGTGGCGCCTTCTCTAGCTCTTCTTCCTTCTGTATACTTCTCCAATAATGGAGGCCTGCACCATTCTGTAGAGGCAGAATGGTGGTACAGTGGAGATATGCATCATTAATGCCAAGGCACGCTGCATGTCAAGGCATTTAAAGCGGTTGAGTTGTAGTTATGGCGCATTCAATGCGATTGCGATTGGTAATGCATGACTGCTCTATGTTTCTCCGATCGACCTCCTAAAGTTGAGATGTTTCCTTGCTTGCGAGTCATTTGGTTGCACTCTGGTCGAGACAATAGAACTCTCTTGGGTTCGAGGCCTTTCTATCCGAGGGCTTAATGGTCATTCTCGAGCTGATCGACCACACTTTGGTCAACTAGAAAGGTGTTGGCTCAATGAGGATTTGAGTCTGGTCGACTGGTGTTGGATTGGGCCCGTTACACTATCCCATATCAGTTTTATTTCCAAGCTTCATTTCTATTTTCACTTAGGGATAAAAAATAAAAATTGAAAACTATCACTTTTTCTCTATTTCCACTCAAAATATTCCTATTTTCATTTTCAAATTCTTTCTAAACCTGCCATATCATCCTATTATCACATCAATTAAATTCAAAGTTGATTTGATATAAAGTACCCACCATAATTCTAAAATTAATAAAATATACATATATTTTTAAAAAATAGATTTTTGTGAACATAAACAGATATAAACTATCTTTTTAATCATATATCTACTTTAATTATTACTTTCCAACAATTCATCCAAATAGATTTCCATTTCCATTTCAAAACTATAGTTACCTTTTCCAACTTTTGGAAATGACTGAAATTAAAAATGGGTCCTAGAAATAAAACCAAACGGCCTATAAAATTGTTTTTCTAAAATGTCAAGTGAAAAAGATAACACATTTATTGTGCCGTCTTCCAAGCATTTCTCATGTCACTGTTATCTTAATTGATTTTCAAGATTATCAAATTTGTTGCTCACACATTAAGAATTACCTTGGTATTTAATTGCCTATATTGTGGTGCTCATCGCATTCACAAAGAAAATCTAGGGTTTTGTTTCTGTAGAGGTTAGGTACTACTCCCTTCTATGGTAATTAATCTAATATTATATAGTTTATTTGTTGTGGATACATCTAACTGTGTCGGTAGTTAGTTTTGAAGGAGTGCAAGAATCTACAATAATAATCTCATGTTGACTTTCTTAATTGGTATGAAAGTTGATCTTCAATATTATTGGAATCATCAAGGAATTTACATTGTTAAAATTAATGAATGGGTTTGTCGTATATTGCACCCTTTCAACTCTTTTGTAGAATTGGTAAAGCAACACTAATTAGTCTTTCTTGATATGGCCGATGATATTACAATTGAAGCTTTAAAAAAATACAACATGAAATATGAGTGATCTGGGATACCTTAATAGGCCCAAGCTACTGACAGTCGATTAGGTAAATGACATGATGGAGGATAGTTCAATAGACCTAGCTCACCAGTGGTCGACCAGGCTATCGACCAGGCCCTAAATCTTCATTGGGACATTCCATCAGTACAAGTATTAGCACTTATCCGGTCGATCAGAGTGTGGCCGACCAACTCTAGAATGATCGTTCAAGCCTCAGCCAGTAAGGTCTTCGAATCCAAGAGAACCTCACTATCTCGACCAGAGTGGGGATAGATGACTTGCAGGCAAGGAAACATCTTGACCTTAGGAGGTTGATTATAGTAGCATAGAGTGGTCCCACTCCACAAGTCAGAGTGGTACTGAATGCGTCACAACCACCTCTCTGCCGCATTAAATGGTCTGACAAATAGCATGCCTCTGCATTAATGGTACGTACCATCTCCTGTACCACCATTTTGTAGAACCATAGTAGTGTGCGTCTATTTCGTACCGCCATATCCTGAAGAATAGGGGGAAGTGCCACCTAAAAAAGTATAAAGAAGGAAGAAGACCTAAAGGTCATCTCTGTATAAGCAAGGGCATAATTGACATTTCAATCTCTCAAAAGAGCCTATAAATACCCCATTGTCACCCTTCAGCAAGGTATGCTCATTATCACTTAAGCCCTCACTCTGTCGCTCTCTTTTTTGGTTGACTAAAGTATTGACTTGAGCATCAAAGTGCTTTAGCTGAGGGCCCCTCTGTTATTCTGACATTTGTTATTGGTTGCAGGACTCTTCCCGACCATACCTAAACACTCTATTTAAACCCCATTTCTATAGATTACATTGGGTCCAAGCCTAGTATACTACCAAGCAAATCATACCATCATATTTGGCACTGTTTGTGGGTTTTAGAGTCCACGATTGAGAAAAATAGTAAACACAAGGCGAGTTGTTTCATAGAGAGAGGAGGCTACAAGGTTCCCGACCCCTAATTCTCATCCTCAACAAGAGTCGAAGGTCGCAAGACCCAATTCCTAGCCAAATAAGTAGTAAACCATGCCCCAACTCATACAGTTGATAAGCTAGCAGATCTTCTTAGATTTTGGCTTAATTATCACCTGCCCTTAACAAACATAACTATCAGCCCGGACTAGTTGTTAGTGCCACCCTCATCCTTCCCAGCGCGAGGAGAGGCTCCAAAAAGAGAAGAGTGGAATATAGGAAATGAGGTACCCCTACTCGAAATGAGGATAGTCCAGACAGATTCCCTTGAGAAGACACTCACCTACATCCTTGAGAGGAAGTGGCAGACTCAATTGACCACCTCGCTCGACTATACAAGCCCAGCAGCACAATAGGGTCGAGCGAATGAAACCCCAAGTGAACAGAAATATATCACAGGCAGATCGAGAAGAATGGGAAGAGGTGTCACATCAGGTCTAGCAATTTAATAGACGCCTTGAGGATATTTCGAGGTAATCACATAAAGAAATCTTTAGCATATTCCTCACCCCAACTTTGCTGCGAGTGAGAGCCACCATTTGTACAGGAAATAATCGACGAGCGCATAGCCATCGATGCTAAAGTTTCAACCAGGCTGCCCAGATATAATGGCTCAATCAACTCACATGAGTACTTGCTTTAGTTCGAACACATGATGCAGCTCCACGGGCATAATGAGTGCATTCATGCAAAGATGCTGATCACCATATTCCAGGGTTTAACACTTGATTAGGTTGTTAAGCTAGAGCCAACATCAATTTTCTCTTACGACCATCTTTGTGACAAATTACTTCACCAGTTTGCTAGCAGAAGAAAAGCAAAACTCTCCCACACTTATTTGCACACAGTAAAATAGAATGAATGAGAGTCTATTTGGTATTTTTTCACTAGATTTAACACAGAGGTGTTGAAGATTGACAGTCCCCAAATCGAATTTTTGATTAATGTATTGTTCCTAGGTCTTAGACACAAGGAGTACGCTAATGCGCTGGTCAGAGAGAGATCGAGAATAATGAAAGAGCTACTCGACCTTGTTGAGAGGTATATAACCCAGGAAGACATGAACAGATTGAAGTATAGCAACCCTGATAATGAGAAGAAGAAGGTAAATGAGAAAGATGATAGGCAACACAAGGATGGTCATTGATTTCCTATCAAAAGGTTCCATAACTACACCCTTTGAACACTGCAAGAAAGAAGGTTCTATTCGCCATCCAACATGATAACCTCCTCAAAAAGCCCAGGAAGTTGATTGAAATTGAGGCCATGAAGAGATCAAAAAAATACTGTCACTTCCACAAATAAAAAGGGCATGACACTGAGGATTACTTCAATCTATATGATGAGATCGAGAGGCTAATTCGATAAGGACATCTGAAAAAAAATTTCGATGACAAAGCTAGGTAGGTCCACGTAGGAGACGGGCCAAATCGACCATACTACTGATAGAAAAAGGTCAGTCAGCCTATGAAAAGAGGTCAAGGGAGATAAGCTAGTTGACGATCTGTGTGCACCCTTCAGGGGCGTAATCGACACCATTTTCGTAGGACCGATGGGCGGAGACTCCAAGTTGGCCAGAAGATAGAGCCAGAGAATATTGGAATTAACTAAATCCTCCTCGGTTAAAATAGTTTTCCAACTCTCCACAAGCGCAGAACCCATCTCTTTTTCGAATTCTGACCTCTTATACATTGAGAACCAAAGATTTGACAATAAGTTGGATTGCCCTCTCATTGTGTCAGTTGAGATCGCTAAGTTTGAGGTTAGAAAGCTTTTAGTTGACCATGGCAGCTTAGCGAACATAGTTTTCTTATTGACATTGAAGAGGATGAATTTGGGGAAGCTGAAGTTTAAGCCAGTACACACCCCTCTGGTTGGATTTAGAGGATTCAAAATCATTTCTAAAGGATCCATAAATTTGTCTACCTCATTTGGAGAAGCGTTCAGAAGAAGGACACTTATGGTCAACTATTTGGTGGTCGACGCACCCTTTGCTTACAATGTCATAATTTGGCGATCGGCACTAAATAATTTTTGGGGAATTATCTCGACCTACAACATGAAGGTCTAGCTTCCAACAACTATTGGGATATGTGAACTGCTTTGTAACATGAATGAAGATTGCCGATGCTACACTATCTCGATCGAGGTAAATAAGCAGAAGACTTAACCAAAATTGGAACCTTCGGAAGACATCCCATTAACGGAACCTGAAGAGAGACGACAAAGTAAGAAGATGAAGCTGGAGGAAACTAAGGTTGAACCAATTAGGGAATTCAAGACTATAGAGCTCGAGCTCAAAAATTCCGACAAGATCACGAAGATTTGGACGGATTTAGGAAGCAGCATGGAATGTTTAATGGTCGATTTCCTCAGGAAGAACATTGATGTTTTTGCCGAGAAAGCTGCTGACCTCTAAGAAATCGATCCCAGCATCATCATCCACCACCTGAATGTGGACCTCTCATTCAAGCTGATCAAGCAGAAGACTAGGACCTTTAATGCTGAAAGATGCCAGATCATCGATGAGGAGGTCAACAAACTCTTAGAGGCAGGCTATATTATAGAAATTCAATATCCTAGTTGGCTTTATAATGTAGTTCTTGTTCCTAAGAATGAGGGAAAGTGGAGGATGTGTAATGATTTTACTGATTTGAATAAAACTTGTCCTAAAGACACTTACACATTTTCTCGCATAGATTTATTAGCCGATTCTACTACTTGTTGTGATCTTTTGAGTATGATAGATGTATTCCAAGGTTCTTATCAAATTTTTATGGCCTCTGAAGAAAAGGATAAGACCTCCTTTGTGGTCTCCAATGGCTTATACTATTTTTTGGTCATGCCTTTTGGTCTCAAGAATGCAGGTGCAACTTACCAAAGACTCGTGAACGTTATGTCCAAGAATGAGATCGGACGGACCATGGAAGTCTACGTCAATGACATGATTGTTAAGATGAAAAAAAAACAAAACCGCTTAGCTGACCTTAGCCATATTCCAATACTGAGAGCATTTGGCATGATGCTTAATCCTAAACACCTTTGGGGTGAGAAGGGGAAAATTCTTAAAATACACGGTTAGCCAGCGAGGTATAGAAACAAACCTACAAAAGATCCATGTAATTCTAGACATCTCAGCACCTTGAACAGTTAGAGACGTACAATGTCTGGTCAAAAGCATCATAGCTCTGGGTCGATTCATTGCTCGATTAGCTGACAAAAACTTACCGTTCTTCAAAATCCTTAGAAATGCAAGAAAGTTCCAGTGGACGGAGTACTGTGACCAAGCCTTGGCCGAATAAAAGAAATACTTGTCAGTACCACCGATGTTAGCCAAGTCGGAGGTCAGAGAGGTCTTGCGTATTTATCTAGCAGTCTCATCGGTAGCAATTAGTACTGTTCTGGTCTCGACTAGACATAGCACACATAGGCTATTATATTACTGCAATAAAGCCTTGCATGGACGGTAGATACCTTATTAAAGTTTTCCAGCTTGACAAAAGAAACCAGAGACAGAACTATTATATTTCTAATCTCCAACAAACATATTGCAGGTGGTCTTGAGTAGAAGTTGATCGGGCAAATCCAAGAGTCAGCTCCTTCCTGGCAGGATGAAATAAAAGCTTACCTAACTGAAGGAAGAGTGGCCGAAGATAAAGCAGAAGCATGCAGGCTCAGGGGTCGAGCAGCGAAGTTCACCATCGACGGGTATGGTCAACTCTATAGGATGTCTATTTTTGGACCACCATTAAGGTGTTTGACATCAGAGCAGACCCCAAAGGTCCTGCAAGAGGTCTATTCAAGTATCTGTGGTCATCACTTCGGAGGACGAACATTGGCCCATAAAGTCATTAGGCATGGATATTTTTTTCCAACCTTGTTTAAAGATTCAATCGACTTCGCCAGAAAGTGCCCATCTTGCCAGTTAACTCCGTCATCCCTCACCAACTTGTATTAATGCTAGTGCCAGTCCAAATCACATGGTCATTTGACTAATGGGGATCGCACAACCAAAAACTAAAGGTTAAAGAAAGTACATGATCGTTGCGGTTGAGTACTTCACGAAATGGGTTGAAGCAGAAGCGATCTCGAAAATAATCGACACGGCTATTAGAAGTTTTTTGTGGAAAAATATCATATATCGTTTTGCTCTGCCAAAAGTGCTGATATCAAACAATGGGACATAATTTCAAAGTAGGAGCATGAGGAACTAGTGTGAAAGTTTGAGAATTCGATAACATTTCACCTCAATAGGAAACCTCCAAGCCAATGGACAAACTAAAGTCACGAACAGGACAATTCTTAACCACATTAAGACTCGACTTGAAGGATCCAGAGCAAGTTGGGCAGACGACCTCCTTGGAGTCCTATGGACCTACAAAACCACTCCTAGAACTGCCACGGGTCATAGTCCTTATAGCTTGGTCTATACATCAAAAACAGTAGTCCCAGCGGAGTTGATACAACACAAGGCTCAGATAATTCATTACAACTCGATCAGAAATGATTTCAAAAGAGAGTTTGACCTCGAAACAATTGATGAGTTGCGCCAGCAAGCATACATAATGATGTAGAGGTATAAGTTGAAGATGGCTCAGCACTACAACACAGGAGTTCGTCCAAGAAATTTCAAAGTGGGAGACTTCATCTTCAAGAAAGTTGAAGTTTAAAAAAATGTGGGAAACTCGACCTAAAATGGGAGGGCCCCTACTCGGTAGTCAAAGTAGCAAAGCACAACTCTTATCCACTAGCTGATATGGATGGCAATGAGCTCCCTCGACCATGGAATGCAGTAAACTTGAAAAGATTCTATGTTTAAAAGGGCCAAGGTCTCCATTCAACCGTTTTGTAATTTAACTCCAAATCAATAAAGGAAATTTAAATTTAGCCAACTACTTACTCTCAACTACAACCACGATTTCTAGCCCAATGAATTATATAAATGAGAAAATCATTTAATGTCAACCCAGTAGTCAACCACAATTTGGTTTCAAAACCATGACTATGGCGTATAGCCTACTCACTTAGTAAACGAGAAAATTGTTTAAAGTCGACCTTATAGTCGACCACAACTTAAAATCAACCCCGTAGTCGATCATCATATACGAGCCGTCTAACTAGTGCACGTTTATGACACAAAGTTTACTCAACAACTTGAATTCAATTCAATAAAGTCGACTAATGTTCGACCATGGCTTCAAGCCAATTCGTTTGATTACGAAGAGAATATTTTAAGTTGACCTCGTAGTCAACTATAAAAATTATAAGTTGAAAATTTTAAAAGATTTATTTAACTATTCCTTCTAAATCGATCTTGCAATCGACCATTAACTTATTCAGCGTTCATCTAAAGATTATATTCCTCAACGAATTAGTTGGAAGAAAAGTTTGTCATCATTCATTTATATGACTAGATTGAAAAATTGAACAAAAGCAGTAAAGGAATCAAATCAACCAAAGTGATTAAAGAAGTAGATAAAATAAAATATCTAATTACATGATCACATTACAAAAATTCATTACATCGTTCAAAGTGCCCTGCAGGGCGAACCAAAATAAAATAAAGTAGTAAATAGGAGTTGCTGTTTCAGCTCAACCTAGCTCATTTCCCTCTGCTACTTCATCGACGACGGTGTCAAGTTTATCTGCAAAGTTTATAGGCACGATAGTAGGGGAACCCTCGACCTCTTGCTCCACTGGTTGAAGGGCTACCGCAGGTCAAGAAGGACCTACCTCTGCTGGTCGAGAAAGACTTACCTCCTCCATTAGGAATGTTCGAGCGATGGGAGGAAAGTATGTTGCGACATCAACTTTGCCCTAGTTGATGTTGAAGGTAAAGTCGCTCACGAAGGAGAATTCCTTCACCATCTTAGCTGCCCTTGGATGGACTGGAGCTCCAGCTGCCTCGACAGGCGCACCTTCTTCAGTAGGCGCAACCTCAGGGTAGTCCTTCAGCTGCATATTTTGCAGCATGTTGGGGCGTTCTTTATCTTCATGTCAAAATTGGTATCCAAGAAACTCCAGTAGCTGCACTGCCTTGTCGAAAGCCTCCTTCGTGTTGTCGACCACGAAAATGACGTTGACATCTTGAAATGAGGGGCACAACAAAAATTGTTGAACTGCCTCTTTGTGAATGTTAGGCAGCAATCTGAAGAATTCATCTAGAGTATATCGGGTAGTGTTGTTGTACCCTAACGCCCAACCAGAATTATGTGTTGTCTCCGCCTCCAACCTTACCTTGCACAACAATTCATCGAGGTGACTCTTTTTAATAACAGCAACCACTAGCTGCATATCCTTCTCCTCAACCTATTGAGTCAACTTACCGATCCTCGACTGCAGTGAATCCACTTAAGTCTTGACCATTTAAGTATCTTCTTGCTCTTTTTGGAGCTCCTCATGATCACTGAGAACCAGCTTGCCCCCACCGAAAAAATTGTAGCCTAGCTGGGCAACCTATGACAAGGAAAAATTACATTAAAAAATTGAACATAAACGAGCAATTTTCTAAAATGGGAGAAACTTGACTAGAAACTCTACCATGTTCGCATGGTATGCGAATGCTTTTAGGGTCTCTGATTGCCCCATATTTAACATCTTCTTCTGGTCTAACATGAATAGACCAACCATCAAAACCTTCAGTGGGCCCACTTCGACTGCTTCCATCCCTAGCATTAATGTGGTGTTCTGAACCCTGATGTCAGACCTGAATCTTGGGGAAAGAAAAAGGGTCAAGGGGAATAACTCATCGTCTAGTCGGGGGCCAAACAGAGAAGGCTTGCCAGCTTTTGCCTTCTTTTTCTCGATGATGGTTCTTTTCGACGGGGGACTCGTTCATCAACAACCACCTATTTCTGTCGAGGCATCGGACTACTAGCTTCAACTGTAGCTGGTCAAGTAGGAGGGTGTGTAGGCATTGACGCATATGGAGAAGCACTTTGGAAGGCAATCTCCCAATGAACAGATGCTTGGCGGCACTCTTGTACCCTCTGTTGCCTAGCTATCGCTTGCTAGCGAGTGTAATTCATAATTTTTGCTTGATCTGAAATAACACAAATACAAATATCAGTATCGACCAGAAAGTATAAATAAAAGTTAGTAGAAGTCAACAATGATATCTACATAGTCGAGCATCAACCAGTGAATCCAATTGAGCAAGCGATAAGACTACTAGCACCAAGTTCTTCTCTTCGACGTACCTTGATGCCTCTATTTGACCAAATTTAACTAGGTCTCCGATGAATGTATTAGGCTAAGAGGGTTCTCGTTCCCAGGCATCTCAACATCACCCCTAATCTACACCTTGGGTATATTAAATTCGACCTCGCTGGAGCTTGAACAGAAAAATAACATTTTTTTCTAGGCTTGACCATGCGAAAAGGATGGGGTCACTAAGAACTTTCGATGAGGGTAGGCTATGAGATAATAAAAGCCCAACTCCTTGGTGCTACCCGACTTCCGAGATATAAGGAGGTGGAAGAGATTGCTAAAGGTTGCAAAAGTTGGGGGTTGGTTATATTGTGGTGCTAAACTAACCAGCTACCCGACAATTATTACGCATTTGCTGGTTCAGAACCATTCTGCTCAATGTGACTGGCGCATTAAATATGCTGAAACCTTAGTTGAAATTTGAAATTTAAGGATCATCAATGCGTTGAATCCCTGGGCGAACGTATTCTAGTTTTTCAAGTAAATTACTCCCCATTCCTTCTCATCGAACAGCTCGATCAGGACTCGAGAGTGGGGAGACCTCATGATATGGGATATGCCAACAAGCCCAATCCACTGACAGTCGACTAGGTAAACGATATGATAGAGGATAGCTCAATAAGCCCAGCTCACCAATGGTCGACCAAGCTATCGACCAGTCCCTAAATCCTCGTTGGGACATTTCGTTAATACGACTATTAACACTTATTCGGTCGACTAGAGTGTGGCCGACCAACTCTAGAATGATCATTCAACCCTCAGTTAATAAGGTCTTTGAATCCAAGAGAACCCCACCGTCTCGACTAGAGTGGGGATAGATGACTTGCATATAAGGAAACAGCTCGGCCCTAGGAGGTCGATCGGAGCAGTATAAAGCAGTCCTATGCCACTAGTCACAGTCACATTGAATGCACCACAACCACCTCTCCACCGCATTAAATGCTTTGACAGGCGGTGTGTCTCCAAATTAATGGGTCGTGCCCTATTCCCTCTTCTATACCACCATTCTGCAGAACCAAGGTAGTGCACGCCTCCTTTGTAACGCCATGTTCTGAAGAGCAGTAAGAGGCGCCACATGAAAAAGTACACAGAAGGAAGAAGACCTAAAGGTCCTCAACTAAGGACAATGGTCCTCTCTGTATAAGCAAGGGTATTATTGACATATCAACCTCTCAAGAAAGCATATAAATACCCCATTGCCACCCTTTAGCAAGATATAGTCATTATCACTTAAGCCCTCACTCTGACGCTCTATTTTCTAGTCAATTAAAGTACTGACTTGAGCATCAGAGTGCCTAAGTTGAGAGCTTCTCGGCTAGCCTGACATTTGTTATTGGTTGCAGGACTCAACCCGACTACACCTAACACTCTATTCAGACACATTTCCGGTCGATTACATTAGACCCAAGCCCAATGTACTACCAAGCAAATCATACCATCATCAATGAGATTCTTGATATTTTGCTTAGAGCTTTAGTTGGCAATCTTTATATTTGAGGCATTCAAGGGTTTTTGATCTTGGGATAGTTTGCAAAACTATTCTATTATTTTATGTTCTCATTCAAAGTTAAATATAGGAACACATAATTTACCAACAGTGGAATAGGTTGCTGTAATTTGGGATGAAGGTACATATGATTGTCAATGTTTTCTTTATTTGATGGCTTCACAAGCCATTACAAGCTGAGAAAATATGTTATATGCATGAGACAAGCCAATAATTTTGATCTTGCCAGTATATGAATGAAGAATTTCTCATAATAATTTAAAGATTTGAACTATTAACAGTACTTTTAGAAGATATAGAAATTTTGAATAATTAAATAAATGTATTAGTTTGAAACTGCTTCATTTTCTAATTTTTCCATAGAAGCGGAATAAATTCCTCTAAAAAGCTTCTTTACCATGATAAAGGAATCAACATATTATGAAATATCAATCTCTTGTCAAAATATACACGTGCAATTTTTTTGTATAATATAACATGTGTTGATAACAATTTTATTGTAGTATATAGTAGATATCACTGGGAATCTTAATGTGCAAGAACAATATGGATGTATCGTAATTCATTAGGAATCATAATATGCTAGAATCATATGAATGTATCTTAATATGCTACAATAATATGAATAATAGTCTATTGTAGTCTATAATATTACATGAATTCATTAGGAATTGCATAAGATATGCTAGAATAATATATGAATGTATCTTTGCACTCAACTTTTATGTGAAGTGAACTTTTTGTGCGTGAATATAAGTTCGCACATATGAGTGCTTGCACACAAATGAAGAGTCTTATTTGTATGCAATGAGATATATGTAGAACTTATTTGTTTGCTTTGATATTGCATGATAGATGCACAATTTAACTCAATGTCAATGTTTAGTTTATTTTTAAAAGTCCTTAATACAATTCTAGCCCAGCATGTATTTACAATCAAGCTTAAATTGTGTATTAAGACTTTGCGGTGTGATACATTGTCCAACTTAAATTTGAAATAAGTTGTAGTTTGTTAAATAATCTTTTTACCCCTCACTTGTAAATAAGGTTGTGAGAGCTGTAAATCTTCTTTTTCATACCATTCTCCCACATTTTGCTGATTTCTTCATCTGCAAATGAGCACGATCATTCAAATCTGTCTTCATCAATCATCATCGTGACATTACGGTAATAGAGCCGAATCACCATGTCTTCACCATCGTTGGTAAAGTTGAGCATTAGGTTTCAGCCGAGTCCTCATTCCATCGTGTCTGCAAATGGGATAAATCCAAACCATGCAACTTTCCTATGCAAACGGGATTTGCTAGCAGAAACTAGAATAAGAAGTTTTGATGAATGGGATAAATTTGATTTTGGTGAAAAAAGCAAACTATGATGCATTTATTGGGATTTCTTGTCATCACGTACATGCCACTTTCCTCTGCAAATGGGTCTTTTCTAGTCTTCTTACTTTTGTAGTTTTCTCTTCATGAACTCTAGTTATTAATAATTATAATTATACATATATAATTAAATGTGAGAAAACAGTTTCAAGATAAAAAGATGAGAAAAAAGGAAAAAAAAAAGTGTGTGTGTGTGTGTGTGTGTGTGTGTGTATATATATCAAAATGTCATAAAATAATTTCAAAATGAAGAGATTAGAAAGAAGAAAATATACGGAAATAAAAGTTACATCTGAATATGTCATCTGAAAATGGATTTTTAAGTGCATATTTGTGTAATCAAAAGTTACATGGGTGATATGATGCTGCAATGTTAAAAAAAATTCATACTCATCCTCTTTGCCACTAAAATTTACACTACAGAAAGTATTGATTTTATAGCAGTATTCTTGGTTTAATGGTTTTAGTCAAATTTGTGCATTTGGTGTTGCCATACCCATTTTTATTAAGTGAATTTTGGCTATGTTCATCCTTGGGCTGTCATATACGCCTGACTGCATTGGGTTTCTCTCTTTGCAGTGTTGGTGCTTAAGGTTGGGGCACAAATAAATTATTCATTCTTTGGTAGATGGACAATATGAGAAAATTTAATTAATGTGAGGAAAATTTTGAAAATTGTGTCTATATATATATATATATATATGTAATCCCATAAGATAATCATGTCAAGCAAATAATCAAAATTAAATCTCAAGTTATTTAAAATATATAAACAAGCATTATATAGAATGCACAATAACACACTATTTATTCTAGTCGTATGTATCATGTCTAATTTAAACACACCAAATAAACGAGCTCATAGAGTACTGTTTGCATGCTTTTTTATTTAATTATAATATAATTAAATCATAAAATAATATCTAAGTAAATGAAATGAAATTTGATGTACTAAAATATTGACTTTTCCTTTTTCTACTATTCAAGTAATTTTCTATTTTTTTTTTTTTAAATTGTGACCGAACAAACAAACATGGCACATCCATTGAGCCCGCCGTGATCCAAGTAAAAAACTCATGGAAGGGATGCTTACACATATACATTGAATCCTATTCCCAGATTTGAACTTAAATAAATAAAATATACCCTCAACCACAAATAAATAAATCCTTTTATTTATTTTTACGTCTTGTTAATGAATAAAAATTTCATAAAATGAAAAAAACGAGTGAAGAGATGTAATAATTAAATCAAAAAGAGTCCGTTCAGAAACCCTAATTTCCCAATTATCTGTCCCTTCCTCCTCCTGTTTCCTCTACCCGAATCTCCTCTCTTTCTGCAAATTCTATCTCAAAGATTAGAACTTTCAACAAAAAGCGCACAAATTCTGGTGTCTACATCAACCGTCGCAACGCCTCACAGTTCATCGTAAGCTCGTTCTCTCTCGCTCTGTATATGTATATATATTTCTGCTGTGTGCGCATGTGCTGGGAGGTGTCGGTGGTGTATGGTGTGGAAACTTATGTGAGTTGAGGGAAATCAGAAAGCAATTTGGATTTCTGGATGAATTTTGGATCAATTCAAATTTTGCACATACCAAGAAAAGAAGTATGCTAAGTAATTTACAGGAAGGTCGGTTGGTTTCTACTTTCTAATTGTATTCCTTTTTAAAGACTTGCTTTTTTATTTAATTAAACTTATAGTCTTGACTCTTGAGGTTAGGTTTCAAAGAGGAAAAGAGACGGAGAGGAGTTACAGTCCTATTATTCTATGGTTTCAGTTCATTAATATCTTGATTGTATAATTTGTCACCTGGTGAAAACAAGTTGAAGTTTCTCTTTTCAGGGTTTACTGATCTTGAAGAGCAAATATGATTTCACCGGGAAAATGTTAGTGCACATATGTTGTAAGTGATGGCGGCATTGGCAATCCATCAGTGTCAGGTAATAATCACTGTCCATATAGTTTTGGTCCAAGATACACATGTTTATGGAGCTGGCTATGTTGGTATGCAAATGATTGAGATGCATTATTAGGTAGAAAACATGCATTTTTTGTTGAAGGAAAAAGTGAGTTTTAGGTTTAAGTGTCACATGATGTTAATCTTGACATGATCATAACGAGTTTTGACATTCCAAGGTTGGACCTGACTGCTCAATACAAGGGTATATGATCACTAACTGTCAAGTTTCTGATATTTTGGTGGCTGAGGCACAAGATTATATGAAAATCAACACAACTCTACAATATACCCCATACCTTTTTATGGTTCAGCTGCTTGGATCTTCTTCTTTTCCCCACTATATTAAGGGATATCTGTAGTTAAAATCCTGAGGCATCAGCTCAATTTCAATAACCTCATTCTGTATATTTTCAGGCTTCTATCTTTGAATTTTTCTGCATATATTAGTTCCTTAATATCTGTTATTGGTCTGTCAGTAATCCACTAAATCTACCCAAGCCATCACAAATAATTCTATCAATTTTCTCGATGGCTGCCGCTTTAACGGACTCTTAAGTCTTGAATGTGCTCATTGGTAGCTCATGTGTTCTCTTTTCACCTCGTTGAACCTACCCTACCTTAAAAAAGAGTTTCAACTATAGATGCAGATACCATGAAATTTCATTACTTTAATTCTCTGCCTGCTGCAATTTTCATAGGATATCTTTAGAGTATTCTGGATTAGCACTCTAATCTTCTGATACTTGGCCTCTTACTTGCATCAGATGTTTTTTCTAACCGAGCAACATGGCTTGTCATACAAGATCATAAAGTTTTGGTCGTGATATTTTGAAGGGTCTCTTCAATTTTTCTGTCTTTTACTGTTTTCACATTATCATAGATATATTTACCAAGTTGTACCTCTATTGTAGGAACGGAAAGATAAAACATGATGCATGCATTACCCGACGAATATTGATATAACATGATAATGCTTGTTTTAATCCTCAAACCAAATTAAAACCTAGAATTTACCAACAAATTGGAAATGAAATTTCTAATTATATTCCAGAGTCCTAATACACAACTTTAAACAGAATATAACTATTAAGCTATGTATAATGTCAAATTTTTTTAAAATACCTTTGGACCTAATTCCTGTTCAAAATTAAAATATACATGATTCTGTTTCAACTCTTCATTTTCATCTATTCTTATTTTCCAAGTCATCAGTTCCCTGGAGTTCTTTTAAGCTAATTTAAGTATGAAACAAATCTTCTTGGTGACTTTATTCAGGGTTCTTGTAGCACTTCCCTCCCTGTGCCTTCATCATGGAGCAGGGGGAGCAAGTTAAAACATTCTGTACCAGCATTCCATGCAGTTGGGAGGAAAGATAGATTTATCTCTTTGAAATGCAGATTGTGTTCAAGGTGAGACTTGAGAGCCTGTCCATGTATAACTCTAAATTCATGTTTACTTACTATACATGTATTGTTAAAATATATATGTGCATACAATCTGTGTAGACCAATATTTCGGCTTCTAGGGAATCCAGTGATTTGTAACTCAAGTAGCTTTTAAAAGGACCTGCATTGGTTGGTTGCTTAAACTGTCTGTATGAAAATTGGATGGCATTTTTGTCAATTAACTGATCTCTCAAAGTTGCTGTATAGAGAATGTGTTGCATGTTGATTGTTCCTATTGAATAGTAGATTTTTATTTTTTTAATTAATTATGGGTAATTTGACAGATAGACTAGAATATGTATAGAGGGTGATATCTAAACTATCAACACCAGCTGGAATGCTCTTTCCCTTCTCATGTTTTCTTGTGAGACTGTGCCTATGGGTAAATGTCTTATATGCTTTACTAACTGTTCACTTCTAAATGGCACACAAATTTGCTTGATGATAGCAAGTCAACTGTTTAAGCCTTCCCAAGGGAAGAAATGATCTTATTGTTTGCATAAAGCATACAGGGGGGCCATCTTCCACTTTCATCAAAACTTGTGGTGCATGGAATGCTAACCAGCATGTGCATCTGGGCGTGGATTCACATGTTTATGTAGATTCTTAATTAGATTTTTTGAAGTCAAAACAAGAAAGCTACAAGTGAACATAGCGTTAGCAATTGTTTTAGATGCTGATAGGTGTAGTGCAAATCCATGATAGGTTCCATTATTAGCATTTTGTTATTTGAAACTTGCCTTTAAATGTTTCTAGCATATCGTCGTGGCACCAATAGTCGAAATTTTTCTAGATCTAAAGTATTTTATAACACACTTATGTTTTTGAAAATATTGGTGTAGAGTATGATTTCCTAGTATCTATGCAGGTCTATTAAATTGATTGACTTCATGTGACTAAAAGGCTCTATATATAAAGCTACATGCCAATCTTTTCTTCCTAGACTTTCAATATCCACCACTTTACACAATGCTATCTTGGAATTTTGGACTCCACATTATTTGTTTGTGATCTTTACTTCATTATGAAATTGTATAATTGCTTTGGAGTTAAATGTTTGATCCTTTAATGTGCTGTTTGTTAACTGAAACTGTTAAAATATCTTGGTTCCAGTTTAGGAGCTTCTCTTGTCTTTCGACCGAAGTCCAAATTATTCAAAATATCAGCTTTCAAAGGCAGCAATCAATATGATGATTCTGGAGGTGGAGCCAATGGCTCAAAGTCCCTGAACAATGCTGTTAAAGTTTCTTATTTGCAAAATACGAGTGAAGAGTCTTTGGTGAAATCTTCGAAGGTACAGAATGTTGTTCCTCCTCCTCCTTACGCAGCTGATGAGACTACAGCCAGATCTCTGGCTATACACAAGTTACTTAAGAACTGGTTGATGTTGCTGCATATGCCCTCACAATCCCGAGCAGTTGAGGAAGCTCTTGGAGAACTGTCTTCTGTGGAAACATCAGAAAAGTCAAAAGCTTTACAAAAGAATGAAAGGAGTGAACTTCTGAAGGCAGTTTGGTGCTATTTTCTGCATTTGGATGTAACAATAAAGATACCCTTGTTACTATTGTAAGTATGATGGTTCAATTCTCTCTCTGTGTGTGATTTGATGGAACCAAAAATCGCACTTCTACATATCAATATCAAAACTCAATCACAGTCAACTTTTTCTACCTCCACTCTATAAGATTCTGTGATTCTTTGTTTTCTCAAAATAAAAGAAGTGTCATGCAACTATGTGTCTACACCCTCCCGCATACAATCAGAATCACCTGAGTCTCCAAGTCAAGAAGTACCCTCTTTCTTTGTATTGCGTGAAATTCTTAGATATTTCCAAGTAAAGCTTATGCTGATATTCCGGGTTGAAACATTTTTATTCAGTTTTTGGTGGTCTTCACAGAGTAAATAAACTAATATCAGTTTTGTTGCTTAATAATCAAGATTAGAGACGAATGTATTTCTATGGTGTTAACTTTTGGTTGTGAAGCATGAGTTAAGGATAAAGCATTTTTGTTTACGTAAGTAATGCTGACATTATCTTCAGATCTGTTATTTTGCTCTTTTATGACTAGACATAAATAATATTTACACTTCACATGACACCTATGGCATTGTTATGACCTGCTCAGTATCGTGTTTGCAGTACCCCTCTGTACCTTGCAGTTAACCTCGTATATGGGTCGAAGGTATTGAAAGAATTGATTCCCTTATGGATCCTTGGGCCAGTATTTGTTGCTTTCTACATAAAGATGTTCCGAGCAATATACGGGCTCTATGCATTCAGCTTCAAGCAGATGGTGAAAGTAGTCAAGAACCTGCCTGTCTACTACTTGCTGGTACATGATTGCATTGTTGATGGGAAGATTAAAGAAGCCATGAGAACGCATATATTGGAACCTGTGGCAGATATAAAAAACATGGACTACAAGCAGGTGACCAGGAGAAAAATGAAGGATTTGCAAGTGTGGTTGGTGGAGAGATACCTGGATTTTCTAGAATTAATATGGCCATCCTACTGTAGAACAACCAGGTTTCTGAAGAGGGCAAATCTAATTTAGCGTTGATTCATTTCTTTCAAGATATCTGGTCAGAAGAGCTCCAAAACTAAGGATCCTGTTCTTTTTCTTCCCTAATTCATTCTTCTTCTTTTTGGTTTAGTTCCTTTCTTTTGGGTTGAAATATTCACACAGGCACAATTTGGTAAACCCCTTTTTGAACTGGGATTCTTCCGTTTAGCAGTTAGAGAGGATTGCCACTTAAAAAGAGATGTAGGGGTGAACAATATTTATGCTCAATTCATCTCATTGAGTTTTTACCAGAAGCATTCTTGTTTCTGTAGGTACAACTCTATATCTATCTGGCTGCTTGCATCATATATTTGTACTACGTACAAGAGGGCTTTGAACCTAATAATGGCTGTGGTTCTAAGGTTCAAATGCGAGTTCTATGATGATTTCACGAGGATTCTTCTCACCTCCTTAAATTCTATTCTCTGACTTTGTGCTGCGCAAAGAACATAAGTATCTGGAAAATATTTGTGTTTGAAGACAGCCTTGAGGTTCTTGTGTTGTTGAAATTCTATTCTCAAATTGGCATCCAGGCAAGAACTTTGGATTAAGTGGTTTAGGGTTCAATAATCACTTGCTCTAGTTCTATGTATTTCGTTTTGAACTAAATGACACTTTTGGGGATGGTAATATTTGCATGCAAATGTATACAAATTTGTAGAATATAAAAGGTGGGATGTCTGATACACGGATTATAATTTTTCTACTTCCAAAGAAAAAGCATTTCTCTGTTGGGCCGATTGTGGGCCAGGTGTTGATAACCATCTGCCCTATGTTGGGTATATCTAAAATTAGGTAACTTCTAACAAGTGGTTAAAATTAAACACATTGTTTAAAAGAATACATGCTGCCTATTAAGTATGTTATAATTACCTACTTCTTGTTGAGTATGTTGTAATTACTTGCAACTTATATTATTAGTTATTTATGATTTGTACTTATATATATATATATATTATTCATTAATTATTAAAACCTTTTAAAAAGGTTCAAGTAAATAAGATCCATTAATAAAAGGATTTAAACTTGTGAATTTACTTTAATTCATTCTTAAATTTGGACAAAAAAATTAATATTTCATAATTGATTTATAAATAATGATTATTTACATTTTAACTTCATCATCATATTTTATCATCACCCCTTGAGAATTTATTTAAAATATAATTTAATGTTTTATAAATTCAAATATACTCTATAAAATACAAAAATTGGCAAGGTATTTTTAAATGCACTCTCAATTAAATATTATGTAAACTTTAACTATTAATTTAAAATTCAATCATATATAAGGTCAATTCCATCACACAAACTAGGCTCAATTGAATGGGATTTGATAAATATTACATATATTATTATACTAAAATGCTATAATTGAACACTAAGCTACTAATAAATCAGAAAATTTTACTATAGAATAAGATTATAGATGAAAAAAATCAGTTTAACTAAAGTCGAAATTCATATGTTAACTTCATGATGCGATTCATGAAATTTTTAAAATTTTATTTCATTAAGCAAATACATATGATATTAATAGAAATAGGTACCTAATATTAAACTTTTACTCTCTGAGCTGTTTTTTTATAGACAATCCCCTCTAAGTTTACTCCATATAATTGTATTCTGAGGTGCCGGATATGTTGTTGGTGGGCTGAATAAATGTGACCAAACTTCTTTGTACCCCCAAGGTCCACCTATCATGCTTTCTTAATTTCTCGTTGACGTGGAGGATAAAGTCGTGTTGATTTTTTGTTTTTATTGTTAAAGTTTATTTTTTATTTCATTTTTTACACACACACACATATATATTATGTGTATGTAATTCATAATTATATATTTTTTTGTCAAAATATTTAATATATTTGATATGTATATTATGAATGAAAAGGATGGAGGACTAACCATAAGAATAAATGATGATAAAGCTGTTAAAAATTTCATCTTTCTTTGGGGTTTCACCACAAATATAATTTTATTTTAGGAAATTGCATTTCATTTTGGCAATGTATTGGATTAGCTTGTTCTTAAATTTTTTTTATTTTAAAATCTACATACTTTCTTCCAAACGACAACTATGTCCCTTTTTTATAAAAAAATAATTTTTTATTAAAAATATTACCTACTTATAAATAATTAATTCAATGACAATAAATATCAAATTTATATGTGTGAAATTTAAGATAAAATTCTAATAAACTCTTAATACATATTTCCATATATAAGTGTGTGTGTGTATATATATATATATGTATTAAGTATTAACCTACTTATATATATATATATATATATTTTTTTTTTTACTCTTTTACCTAATATATAACCACAAAGCGGAAATAAATCACATGCAAAACAAAAATATAAAAGCTGAACAAAAATTCACAGGAAACACACACTGTCTTGAGTCGTGACGGTTGTTCCTATGCTCACTCTCTCTCGTATCCTCCGCCCCTCTCCCTTTTCCCACATCCTATTAAATTTCTTGTTTCTCTCTTTCATTGTACATTCTTTTTCCCTTCAATCGCCATTTTCTGCTGCTTCCTTCTCTCTCGCTACCTAAGATTGGAAGCTATTCCAGCAATAATTAAAGGTCCATTGTGCTGTCCTTCATTTTGTGTATTGTTGTATTTTTGTTGTTTTCTTGAAGTGAAGCGAAATGGCTGGTTCAGCGACGGCCAAAATCATCCATAATCCTTTGTTGATCAGCTCTTCCAGATCTGCTGAAAAGTCCGATTCTTGCTGTAAAATTTGGGGGCCCTCCTCTTTTCTTGGGTCCCCATCTCTCAGCAAGAAGCTATTTTGTGTAAACAAGAACAATTCGCCTCTCGGCCGCCGCCGATCCACCCCTGTAGTTGCTGTCTCCTCGGATGTCGTCAAGGATAAGAAACTCAAGTCCAAATCTTGTGCCCCCAATCTGGTATCTTTCCCGATTTCATTTCTTTGTGCAAGTTGAGTACTTGGGATGTGTTTCTGTCTGAACAGAGAATATTGTTGGTTTTTTATTGTTTTTTGTTTCCTCGAATTGTTTTCTATTTTATGATTAAATTGTTGCATTTTATCTTATGCGAAGAAAAATTAGATACGTTTTAAAGAATTTTTAGCTATAGAGGGATGAATTAAGTGTGTTTGCACGCAGTTGATAACAAAAGAAGAGGGTCTGGAATTGTATGAGGACATGGTTTTGGGAAGAATCTTTGAGGATATGTGTGCGCAGATGTATTACAGAGGCAAAATGTTTGGATTTGTTCATCTGTATAATGGCCAAGAAGCTGTATCCACTGGCTTCATCAAGCTCTTGAAGAAAGAAGATTGCGTGGTAAGCACTTACCGCGACCATGTCCATGCATTGAGCAAAGGTGTCCCGGCTCGTCAGGTCATGAGTGAGCTCTTTGGCAAGACGACTGGTTGCTGCAGGGGCCAGGGTGGCTCGATGCACATGTTCTCAAAGGAGCACAACCTTTTAGGTGGTTTCGCTTTCATTGGTGAAGGCATTCCTGTTGCAACAGGGGCTGCCTTCACTAGCAAATATAAGAGAGAAGTCTTGAAGGAGGATTGTGATGATGTGACGCTGGCTTTTTTTGGTGATGGGACTTGTAACAATGGCCAGTTCTTTGAATGCTTGAACATGGCTGCACTGTGGAAGCTTCCCATTGTATTTGTTGTTGAGAACAATTTGTGGGCAATTGGGATGTCCCATTTGAGGGCCACCTCTGATCCTCAAATTTGGAAGAAAGGCCCGGCATTTGGGATGCCTGGGGTTCATGTTGATGGTATGGATGTGTTAAATGTGAGGGAGGTTGCGAAGGAAGCCATTGCCAGGGCTAGAAGAGGTGAAGGTCCGACTTTGGTTGAATGTGAGACCTATAGGTTCAGAGGACACTCTTTGGCTGATCCTGATGAGCTACGTGACCCTGGTGAGCATTTTAATCACATTACCATTCCTATCCTCATTCTTATGGTATCCTTCAAGATTACATGTTATTTGAAGTATTGAATCGTCTGTGACATTTGTTCTGTTTGAGTCAAATGCTGGATGCAGTTTACTGAAAGTACTGACTTGTGCTTGGCATATATGTATGTGTTTCTGCCTTTGTTTCATATATGGTGCGTGAAAACACATTGTCCTAATACCTGCTAGTCAATGAATATTCCATGGAGATCAAAAAATGTCATGTTCCAATAGTAAGTGTTAGCAACGTGTTTTGTCATTATTCCATGAGTCTTAGCAATGAATTTTGCTAATTTTTATAAAAGAGTCGTCTTGAGATAATCTGGTATATGAATTCCATGTTCCAATACTTTGTAGCATATAGATGTAGTGTGACCGCTACAGATATCTGTTGGTTTAGCTTAGCTCTAGAGAACAATATAAACATTTGGCAAATTCTGTGTACTTCATACCAATTTAGTCTATCCCGTTTATTCCTGAAATGTGTTGTTTGTGGAAGTTGCCTATAGCCGACAACCATAAGACATAATTAGCAAACATCACAAGGCTTCGTACTCATTATCTTTATCATGCTTCTTATTCAATATCCGAATTGTCACTAGGCATCATAAACGTGGGATTACTTATCAAGTTCCCAACGACCATGTTATGAATAATATTTGGTTTACTTTGGCAGCTGAGAAGGCTCATTATGCCACAAGAGATCCCATCACAGCATTGAAGAAATATTTGATGGAAAACAACTTGGCAAGCGAAGCAGAGTTGAAGGCCATAGAGAAAAAGATTGATGAAGAAGTTGAAGACTCTGTTGAATTTGCAGACAAAAGCCCTGTTCCACCTCGTAGTCAATTGCTGGAGAATGTATTTGCAGATCCTAGGGGATTTGGAATTGGACCTGATGGAAAGTACAGGTGTGAGGATCCTAAATTTACTCAGGGCACTGCTCAGGTCTAGCCTTATTTAGTTTCAGTTAAGCGATAAAACTGCTGCAATTAGAAACCATTACTGATAGCTGGGACAAGCTTTACTATTTTATATGTGCTAATGTTTGTGGTGCGCGGTCTTGTTGTCCGAGCATTTCTATGTTTCAACATTTTTTCTCAGTGTTTTTATGGTTTTCATCGTTGTTGTTCGTGGAATATTGTTTGATATAGTTTGATACAACAGTCACATTGGCCGTTGCTCTCTTTTTCCTATCAAATCTCTCTACTTTTCTTTCGTTATTACATATGCAATGTTGGCTGAAATTATGCACCCAACTTGGGACTTTTTTTATATATATTTATACATGCATAAGTGCACGCAGTTCATAAGTAGGGGTGGCAATTTTTGATATGATATTATTGGGTTTGGGTTGGGAGTTATTGGGTTGGGCCGATATTTGATCAATCCAATAAGTAGTACAAAAATTATGGGTTGGGTTTTGGGTTACTCGATAAACAAAATAATTTTATTACTCAATAATTTTATTGGGTAATATACCAATCTAATATGACTCAACGCAACGCAACTTAGATCCAAATTCTTAATATAACCCAATCCAACGCAACACAACCTAAATCCAAATTCTTGATAAAGGAATAAAAAAGTATATATGTATGCATATTTTATACGAATTAATACTTTTGCGTACTTAATTTTAGCACCAAATCTCAATTGGAAGAAGAAAATAGCAATGAGGAGACGTGACTGAAATTAAAAATTGAAATATGCTATGCTTTTTGCATTTTTAGTTAATCACTTGATTTAGTTTTGAACAATTTAACTCTCTAGATTGGTTTATAATGAATTAAAGATCATTATTTACTTCTTAAATACTTGACTATATTCAGTGTTGTTGAGATGATTATTAATGACTAGATGGAAGGAATTGTATTCCTTTGCTAGAATTTGATTTTATGGTTGTTAAAATTGAGTTATCATGAATTTTTAATTTAGTATTGAAATTTCTATATTATTGATATTGATATGAAATTACATGAAATTCAATTATCAAATTGCTCCATAATGCAATAAGTCTGACTTTTTTCTAATTTTTGAAATAAGTTAATTTTTCTCAAAATTTTGGTACAAGTTGATTCTTTTATTGAAGTTGTAGTTGAATACAAAATGTTGTAGGTTTTTTAGATGAATTGTTAATTAAAAGTAATCACAAGTTGAAATGGGTTGTGTTCGGGTTGACATGAAAATTCTTAGATTGAGCAAAATTTTATGACATTTCCACCTCATTCCTATACAAAATTAAATGATATTTTCACCTCCAACCCAATACAAAACAACTCAACAAAACATGATTACCACTCATATTCATAAGAATTCGAATTTTAGTCTTACACTCATATATATGTGATATGGGGTAGCTTAACAGGCCCAGCCCAACAATACTCGACCAGGGCAGCACTATGATGTCGGGTGGCCTAATTATCGATAGGCCCGACCTATTGACCAAAACTCGATCTCAGTTAACCCATCGTAGCGAGTACCGGCGTTTACCTTCTCAAGCAGATCATGGACGAGCACAACCAGGATATGCAGGCCCTCATCCGACCATGAAGGTTTGACCGCGACGAGGTTGCATCTTGTCGACTAAAGCCAGAGAAAATATCTCGCAAAGGTATTAGCCTTAACTAGGGAGGTCGAGCCAAGACGACAACCTTTCAACCACATTAAATGCTCCGTCATGTGGCGTGCCCTCGCATTAATAGTGCATGCCCCCACAGTCCTACCTTTTCTCAGCAGCGCTAGGTTAGTACGCGCCGCCAGTGTACCACCATGCCCTAGGCCGCGCTACTTGGAATAGTACATAGAGAGGAGAAAGACCTCAAAGCCCTTAGATAAGGATAAGGGCCATTTCTTCTCCACAAGGGCACCAAAGTCATATCATCCCACTGGGAAGGTTATAAATACCCCCATTGCTAAACCTCAGCAAGGTATGCTATTTTTATCTTAAAGCCCTCACTCTACTGCTCAATTCTCTAGTCGATCTATACTAACTTGAGCGTTGGAGTGCCTTAGTCGAGGGCACCTCGGCCAGCCTGAGATTTGCTATTGATTACAGGACTGGACCCCAATACACTAAAAGCACTCTCTTTGACCACCCTCTGGTCGATTTGGTTGGACTTTAGCCCATTTCCCTCATATACAATTTTCACCCTTATCATTTGGCACCGTCTGTGGGAAACTTGAGTCTACAATGGAAAAAAATAGTTAACACTATGCGAGTCGCTTCAGAGAGGGAGGAAAATAGAAGATCACTAACCCCCCCTCCTCGACCTCAGCAAGAACCAAATTTGGTCGGACCCAGTGCCTAGGCGGAACAGGTGATTACCTTGACCATGCCGCAATTGATGCAAGTGATAAGTGAGTAGATATCTACTCAAATTTCTGCTAAACTCTCAACCGCCCTGAATCGACACAACACGTAGCTCGGGCTCGCCACTAGTGCTATGCCTCATCCCACTCAACGCAAAGAAAGGCCCACTAAAGATGAGAGGGATCACCCAGAAACAAGGCGACCACCGATTCAATAGGAAGATAGTCTTGGGCACTTTCCAAGAGTAAAAGCTCAACATCACCCCCGAGAAGAAGTCGCAGACTCAGTTGACTATGGCGTTCGACCCCATCGAGCCCCGCAGCATGATAGGGTCGAATGCGCGAGACCCCAGACAAACAAGAGCCTGACCCAGGCTAACTGAGAGGAATGAGAGGAGGTCTCCTATCAAGTGCAACAATTAAATCGGAGACTCGAAGAAATCTCGAGGAGAAACACAGACAGAAACCCCTATCAAGAAGACGCTCCTTGTTCTCGTCGAGAGAGGGAGTCACAATTCATCCAAGAGATTGTCAACGAGTGCATCGCTGTTGATGTCAAAGTCCCGATTGGACTGCCCAAATATGACGGCTCAACAAATCTGAATAAGTACCTCCTCCAGTTTGAACACATGATGCAATTGCATGGAAATAACAAATACATCCATGCAAAAATACTGGTGACTATGCTCCAGGGCATCACGCTCGACTGGTTTGTGAAACTTGAGCCGACATCTATTTATTTATATGACCAATTGTGCGACAAGTTCTTGCACTAATTTGCTAGTCGGAGAAAAGTGAAACTTCCTCACACCAACCTACACATGATCAAATAGAACGAGGAGGAGTCCCTTCGTGATTTTTTCACTAGCTTCAATACTGAAGTTTTGAAGATTGACAGCCTGCGTATCAGATTTCTAATCGATGTGCTCTTCCTGGGCCTTCGACATGAGGAATGTACCAATGCTTTGGTTTGTGAGCAGTCTAGGTCGATGGAGGAGCTACTTGACCTTGCAAAGAGGTATATGAGTCAGGAAGACATGAACAGGCTCAAGTATAGTAATCCTGAGGCCGACAAGAAAAGCACAAAGAGAAAGATGACCACCAACACAAAGATAGTCATTGATCTCCTATTAGATGATTCCACGACTACACTCCAGTCCATGTCGCAAGAAAGGAGGTGTTGTTTGCCATTCAACATGACAACCTCCTCAAGAAGCCCTGAAAGTTGACCAAAACAGAGCCATGAAGAGGTCAAAAAATACTGCTACTTCCATCAACAGAGGGGCTATGACACGGAGGACTGTTTTAACCTCCATGATGAGATCAAGAGGCTGATCCAAAAGGCTATTTAAAAAAAATTGTCAATGAGAAAGCCCGATAAGAGGCAGGCATAACTGACTAGACTCCCCGAAGAGAACGATCGGTTAGCCCCAAGAAAGATGATAAGGGGAAAAAGCCTGTGCATGATCCCCACCCACTCATCAGAAGAGTAGAACCCTGACTGGGGGGATTCGAAATCAGCCAGAAGGCAGAGTCAGCATAGATTAGAGTCGACTAGATTCTTTTCGATCGAGACTGTCTCTCAACTCTCAACCAGTGCAGAGCCAATTTCTTTCTCTAATGCGGACTTTATGCATGTGGAAAATCAAATGGTCGATAGCAAGTTAGACTGCCCCCTGGTGGTGTCGGTAGAAATTGCAAACTTTGAGATCAAGAAAATACTGGTCAACAATGACATCTCAGCAAACATTATTTTTTTGTCGACCTTGAAGAGAATGAATATGGGCAAGCTAAAGTTCGAGCTTGTAAGCACCCCTCTCATCAGATTCAGGGGATCGGAGATCATCCCGGCAAGATCTATTAATCTATCGACGTCATTTGGGGAGGCTCCTCGACGCAGAACTCTAATGGTTAACTACCTTGTCATCGACGCGCCCTTTGCCTACAACGCTATCATTAGCCGACTAGCATTAAACGGCTTTCGTGCTATCATCTCGACCTACCATATGAAGGTTAAATTCCTAATAATTGCTGGGACAGGCGAACTCTCTTGCAATATGAAAGAGGTCTGGCAATGATACATAATTTCAGTCAAAGCAAATGAGCAGAACACCTGACCTAAGCTTAAACCCTCAGGGGATGCCCTGGTAGCGGAACTCGAGGAGGGACAGTCAGTAAGAAAAGAAAGCTGGAGGAGACTAGAGTCAAGCCTGTCGGTGAGTTTAAGATAATCAAGCTAAAGCTGGGAAACCCCAATAAGACTACCGGAATTAGAACAGACATGGGCAGCAGCGCGGAGTGACTCATGGCTGATTTCCTTTAATGAAACATTGATGTTTTTTCTTGGAAGGCCTCCGACCTTCAGGGAATCGACCCCAGCGTCATAGTCCATCGTTTGAATGTGGATCCCTCATACAAGTCAGTAAAACAAAAGACTAGGACCTTCAATCCTAAAAGATGCCAGATCATCGAAGAATGAGGTCAACAAACTCTCAGAGATAGGATACATTGTAGAAATTCAATACCCAAGTTGGCTTTGTAATGTAGTCATTGTCCTTAAAAAAAAGGGAAATGGCGATGTGTAATAATTTTATGGATTTGAATAAAGCTTGCCCTAAAGATTCTTACCCCCTGCCTCATGTAGCTTTGCTAGTCGTTTTTACTGCTAGTTGTGAATTATTAAGTATAATGGATGCATTTCAAGGTTATTACCAAATTTTTATGGCACTCGAGGACAGAGACAAGACATCCTTTGTCGTCCCTAATAGGATTTATTGTTTTTTGGTCATGCCCTTCAGGTTAAAAAACACAGGTGAAACTTATCAAAGGCTTGTGAACTTTATGTTCAAGAATGAAATCAAAAAATCTATGGAGGCCTATGCCGAAGACATGATCATAAAAATTGAAAAAGCACAAGATCATCTGATCGACCTCAACAACACATTTTCAATACTAAGAGCTTTTGGAATGAAGCTCAACCCTAACAAGTGTACCTTCGTGGTATAAGGAGGTAGGTTTTTGGGGTACATGGTTGGCCAAGAAGGCATTGAAGCAAACCTACAGAAAATTTAGGCAGTTTTGGACAGTATACCCCCTCGAACAGTCAAAGACATGCAACGTCTAGTCGGAAGGATCATAGCACTGGGAAGATTCATTGCCCGATTAGCTGACAAGAGTTTACCTTTTTTCAAGATCTGAAGAAACGCAAAGAAGTCAGGTTTTTAATGGTTAGAGTAATGTGATCAGGCCCTGGCCGACTTGAAATATTATCTCTCTTCAGCACCTATGTTGGCTAAGCCTGAACTGGGAGAAGTTTTGCACCTATACTTAGCAGTCTTGTCAAACTCAATCAACTTGGTCTTAGTGTCGACCAGAGATGGCACCCACCGACCTGTTGTAATTAGCATAATTAAAGCCTAATTACATGTTTAATTATATTTAGATGGATGCTAATTTTGGGTGGAATCCAAAGATAATTATGGTGTTAAAATAAAGGAAGAAAAATGGTTAAGAGTCATATATTGAGTTATCCCACATAGGAAATTTGATAAAGGGGAGACAAGCTTGTGCCTTATAATACCAAGTGGAGGAGTTGAAGGGTTATTTCAACCCTTCACTTGTCCCACATTGGTTTTATAAACAAGTGTGGAATAGCTTATATTGAACTGAAAAATGAATGCTTGATAAAGTGTTTAATAAGGAGTTATATATGTGGACCACGCACGCGCTCTGCCGCCGCCCAGCCCGGCTTCGGGTCACGAGTGTTAGGGCGAATGTCTCAGTCTCAGTCTCAGTCTTATCTTTTTGGACAAAATTCAATTAAAAATTTGAATTTAAAATTTAAACTACTTAACTGGGGCTTAGTCGGATAAAGGGGCTGACTAAGTATTCGAATAAGGGCTTGATTGGATAAGGGTCTGACTAAGTCAAGACTTGTTGGACATTAGCCTGATATGATCGAATAAGGTCAACACCAATTGGAGATTAGGCTGATAATTAGGGATATGGCTGAAGCCACTACGCGATGTGGCAGCATCCAATTGGACGCATGATGTGTTAGAGGCCATCATCTGGCGGACTCTAACTGCAGTCGGCCCTAATCTCTTCTATAAATAGTATGCCTCTGGCAGACTTTAATACACACAAAATTTACGCTCAGAACTCTCCTTCTGATAGCAGTTATCTCCCTCTATCCCTCTATTTTATATTTATCGGCTATCTATTCTAATTTCAGCGACTGAGTACTGTTCGAGGTGAACGACACATAGTGCACCTAATTGTTCTGGACCATCTCATCTTAGGAGGAGCAGTGTTGTACTCGTTGCACTGGTAAATCGGGGCGCTCGTTTCTTCAATGCAAATAGAATTATGTGATTTGGTCGTCTGATTGATTCTGTTACAATACAGAATCCTTAAGCTAAGATTTCTTTAACATTTTCCATCTATATTTATAAATCTAACAGCATGCTTTACTGTTTTGTATGCCTTGGTTGATATATGTAATTTTTAGCTTTTCTTGGACTCGTATCTGGTTAAATATATGTGCATGAATTATGTTGAATTCTGTTATGCCTTGAATATGCTTGTTGTATAATTCGGATCACACATGATATATTTGGATTTCATTTGATAAAAATGCATGTTATACCCTCTTGTGATTATTCGTTTCATCTTTTGATTGATAATCTGTAATTGTGATATCTATTGTGGTGCACTACTGCATGTTGGAATATTTGGAAACAACAATCTTGAAGAAATGAATATTTCGTGTGTTTTTTATCTCTGAAATTCTAATTAGATATCCTGTCTAGGAATCTTGCCTGAAAAACTTTGAGTAGATATCTTATATAGGAATCTTGCCTGGAAATTCTACAACTTTTTGTTCTGCCTAGATATTCTGATTTAGAATTATTTTGAGATATCTATGATGGGTTCAAATTTGCATGCTGTTGGTGATATTGTGTCAGCAAAAGTTGAAATTTTTGGACTGTCGGAAAAAATTTGCTAGCCAGTATTTTAAGCATTGGCAACAGCGTTTGAAAATCTAGCTAACGATGAAAGGTCTTCTTTCGTTGATTCGGTTGACTATGCCAGAACCAACTGAAATTGATCCCAAGACTAAAGAAATAGCTGATTGGAAAATGAAGGATCAGATCGTTCGAGGAATGATTCTGTCAGCTTTATCTGATACACTATTTGATGTATACTGTTCTGATTCCTATACGACTAATTCTTTATGTGATGAATTGGATAGGAAATACAATACTGAAGAGCAAGGGCTAGAAAAGTATTTGGTTTCCAAATTCCTGAAGTACCAGATGATTGAAGGCATGTCCGTATTTGAACAGACACATGAATTGATCAATCTAGAACATTCCCTGGTGGATGTTAAAATGAAACTTCCTGAAAAATTTATGGTCATGTCAATTGTCGATAAGTTCCCCAAATCCTGGGAAAGTTTCGGCATGACTCTAAAGCATCAAAAAGGGAAATTGACTTTAGATGATCTGATGATTGCCATAAGCATTGAAGAGGAACACAGAAATCAAACTCATAATGTTCCTGTTGAGTATCATCCTAAGGCAAATGTAATAATAGGAAAGAAGAAAGTCAACATGAACTCGAACTCTAAAACCATCAATAAGGGAAAAGCAAAAATTAATAAGAAACCAACGGCAAATAGACCTTGTTGGAATTGTGGACAAAATGGGCATTAGGCTAAAGAATGTCCCTCCAAGAAAGCCAAGGCTAAAGCCCAGTCTGCTGGACCAGTGGTCAACATAGTTGTTGGAGACACCAGCGCAACTAGAGTTCCCGATGCATCCATTGACGAGTACATTTCCTTTAAACCCGAATTATTCTATATCTATGAACCTTATGATTGGTTGATAGACACTGGTGCTAATGTGCACATTTGTGCTGACAAATCACTATCTGTGTCTTATCAGCCTGCTAGCGGAAGGACTATGACGATGGGAAACTCAAGTGCAGCCAAAGTGTTTGGGATAGGACGCATGGACCTGAAATTTCCTTCGGGGCGCATACTGTCTCTGCAAAGGGTGCATCATATTCCAGCAGTCCAAAGAAATATCATTAGCGGTTCTGTAATAGTTAGGGAGGGCTATGAAATTTTCTTTAAGTCAAATAAAGTTGTAATTTTACATTACGGCACTTTCATTTGTAAAGGTTATATTTCCGATGGTTTGTTCAAAATTCGAGTTGAATGTTATTGAGAATTCATCTATTTGGCATAGTCATTTAGAACACTTGAATTTTAGTTATGTCAAATGAATGATGAACTTAAATTTAATTCTTAAACATGAAATTGAATGGGGTCATAAATGTCAAATCTGTGCTGAAGCCAAACAAGTTAGAAAGCCTTACCACTCCGGTTGAACAACAAACTAAAATTCTTGACTTAGTGCACACAGACATTTGTGAGTTCAATGGGGTCTCAGCAGAAGATAATATAAGATACTTTATCACCTTTATGGACGATAGCAGTAGGTATTCTTATGTCTATTTATTAAAACATAAAGATGAAGCACTAGAAAAGTTCATTACGTTCAAAAATGAAGTTGAAACACAAACTGGTAGAAAACTTAAATGGTTAAGGTCAAATAAGGGTGAAGAATATGGGTCTAACCCATTTCATGAATGCTGCCGGAATTTCAGCATAGTTCATGAAGAAACTGCTCCTTATTCTCCCGCTTCGAATGGGATAGCTGAGCAAAAGAATAGAACTTTTATAGACATGATTAATAGTCTTCTTTTGAATTCTGGACTGCCCAAGTACATGTGGGGGGAAGCTCTGAATACGGCTTGCCATATTCTGAATAGAGTTCCCCTGAAACATAAAGAAAGCACTCCATTTGAATTCTGGAAAGGCAAGAAACCTAGTCTAAAATACTTTCGAGTGTGGCGCTATCTTGCAAAAGTTCTAGTCCCTGAACACAAGAGGAAGAACTAGGTCCTAAGACTGTTGATGCGGTCTTTCTAGGCTATGTGGAAACTTCTTATGCTATGAGATTTTTGGCTACTAAATCAAAAATTTTGGGCATAGATGCGAACATTATAGTCAAATTTTGCGATGTTGCGTTCTTTGAGAACGTGTTTCCCATGAAGACTGGGATTCCTCAAAATATTTCTTTAGATTCAACCCTTGAGTCTGCATCGATTCCTGTTCATGTGGAAAAGATGACAAATATGGGGTTGGTCCTAGTAGTACCAACACAGTTCCTGAAGAACTGGATGAACTCAAACAGAGTAAAAAGGCTAGAATCACTAAGAACTTTGGGAGTAACTTTGTTACTTACAATGTCGAGGGTGATCCTATTACCTTCAATGATGATATGGCTTATCCTGAAGCTAAGCATTGAAAGGAAGCCCTTAAGAGTGAGATAGATTCTATTGTCTTGAATGGGACATAGGAATTAGTCAATCTCCCTACGGGGTGTACTACTATAGGAAGTAAGTGGATCTTCAAAAAGAAACTTAAGTCTGACGGGACTATTGATAAGTTTAAAGCCAGGTTGGTTGCTAAAGGGTTTAGGCAAAAAGAAGAAATAGATTATTTCGACACCTATTCCTCAATAGCTCGTTTGACTACCATTAGAGTACTTATAGCACTGGTTTCCATATATGATTTCCCTATTCAGCAGATGGATGTGAAAACAGCCTTTCTGTATGGTGATCTTGCGGAAGAAATATATATGGATTAGCCTGAGCGATTTGTAGCTTCTGGAAATGAGCGAAAAGTTTGCAAGCTTGTTAAATCACTTTATGGTTTGAAACAAGCACCTAAACAATGGCATGAAAAGTTTGACAAAACCATATTGTCATTTGGTTTCAAAGTTAACGATAATGACAAGTGCGTCTACTGCAAAGTTAAAGGTGATAACTGTATTGTGTTATGCCTATATATAGATTACATTCTGCTATTTGGCTCTAACACTGAGATTCTCAATGAGACTAAATGTTTCTTAAAGAATAAGTTTGAAATGAAAGATATGGGTATTGCTGAAATGATTCTTAGACTTAAGTTGACTCATTCAACTGAAGGTATAGCAGTCTCTCAGTCTTACTATGTTGAGAAGATAATTGAGAAATTTGGCTATAAACAAAGTAAAATTGCAAAAACACCATATGATCCTTCAATACCTCTCTTTAAGAATGAAACTGGTGTACCAGTGTCTCAGTTAAGGTATTCTCAAATAATTAGTAGCTTGCAATATCTTGTAAACGGCTTGAGACCAGATATTTCATTTGTGGTCTCTAAGCTTGCTAGATATACAAGCTGTCCTAATCGAACTCATTGGGAGGCTTTGGATATGGTACTTGATATCTAAAGGGCTCAGCTTCACTAGCCTTGCACTACATGAGATTTCCTGCAGTGCTGGAAGGGTTCAGTAACGCTAGCCGGATAGCCAAAAACTCCAGAAGTAATGGGTGTATAAGGTATGTATTTACCTTGGGTGGGGGCGCTGTCTCCTGGAAATCTTCTAAACAGACTTTGATAACTCAGTCCACTTTTGAGGCTGAGTTGTGTGCTTAGGACACAAGTGGGATAGAGGCAGAATGGTTATATGGGCTGATGGTACAATTGCCCATGGTAACCAAACCTCTTCCGGGAATTGCTGTACATTGTGATAATCAAACCACAATTGCAAAGATTAGTAGTTCAAAGTTCAACCAAAAGACTAAGAGACACATCCAAGTTAGACTAAAGTCTATAAGGGAGTTAATGTTTGATAGGGTTATTGCAATTGATTTTGTTGGATCCAAAGACAACATTGCATACCCTTTAACTAAAGACTTGATTTGTCCTTAGTTCATAAATTCAGGCTGGGGATGGGATTGGAAACCCATCAGTATTATACCTGCAATGGCAACCTAACCTACTACGTGGAGATCACACAAGGTTGGTTCAATATGGTAGAAACAAGCTGCTGAACATATCAAGTTGCACTTAAAATTTATATTGATACTTTGTATCTGGTGTCTCTCTCCTAATTGCTTGATAGGTGCTGACTATTGCTGGTACAGTAAGAGTTTAACTCTGAATGGGGTAAAGTATTTTGGATGAGATGCGAGCAATGCATCCCTGGAGACGCCTAACTAAGTGAATGTAGTCCTTTAGCCGGGACTAAAGGAATTGGGTTGTTTCCTTGACAAACATTCATGAGACAAGATTGGGACACATGGCATTAATGTGTCAACCTTGAAGATCAGTACATAGCCTTCAGTTTGTTGTTACTAATGGATGCAATCACAATCACGGGTACAAATTCAAAGCTTAGATCCATTTGTCCCTGTGATGGCAGAAGTCGGATAACTTAGGGAGTAGTTCAAACCGGAAGGTACCATTTCTAAAAGCGATCTATGTTGAATCTGATAACCATTATCTATGGATTTGTGGGAGATTGTTGTAATTGGCATAATTAAAGCCTAATTACATGTTTAATTATATTTGGATGGATGCCAATTTTTGGTAGAATCCAAAGATAATTATGGTGTTGAAATAAAGGAAGAAAAATGGTTAAGAGTCATATATTAAGTTGTCCCACATAGGAAATTTGACAAAGAGGAGACAAGCTTGTGCCTTATAATACCAGGTGGAGGAGTTGAAGTGTTATTTCAACGCTTCACTTGTCCCACATTGGTTTTATAAACAAGTGTGGAATAGTTTATATTGAGCTCAATAATGAATGCTTGATAAAGTGTTCATTAAGGAGTTCATCTAAGTAGACCACACGCGTGCTCCGCAGTCGCCGCCCGGCCCCGCTCCAGATTCAGGTCACGGGTCGCGGGCGCCGGCATTAGGGCGAATATCTCAATCTCAGTCTTATATTTTTGGATGAAATTCAATTGAAATTTTGAATTTAAAATTCAAACTGCTTAACCGGGGCTTAATCGGATAAAGGGGCTAACAAAGTATTCAGATAAGGGCTTGATTGGATGAGGGTTTGAATAAGTCAAGACCCGTTGGAGATTAGCTTGATCTGATCAAATAAGGTCAACACCGATTGGAGATTAGGTTGATAATTAGAGATATGGCTGGAGCTACTACGCGATGTGGCAGTATCCTATTGGACGCGTGACGTGCTAGAGGCCATCATCTGGTGGACTCTAACTGCAGCTGGCCCTAATCTCTTCGATAAATAGTCTGCCTCTGGTAAACTTTAATACACACGAAAATTACACTTAGAACTCTCCTTCTGATAGCAGTTATCTCCCTCTATCCCTCTGTTTTATATTTATTGGCTATCTATTCTAATTCCGACAATTGAGTACTGTTCGAGGTGAACGAGATGGAGTGCACCTGATCGTTCTGGACCATCTCATCCTGGGAGGAGCAGCGCTGTACCCGTTGCACTGGTGAGTCAGGGTGCTCATTTCTTCAAGGCAAACAGAATTCTATGATTTGGTCATCTGATTAATTCTGTTACAATATAGAATCCTTAAGCTAAGTTTTCTTTAACATTTTCCATCTATATTTATAAATCTGACAACATGCTTCACTGTTTTGTATGCCTTGGTTGATATATGTAATTTTTGGCTTTTTTTGGACTCATATCTGGTTAAATTTATGTACATGAATTCTGTTGAACTCTGTTATGCCTTTAATATGCTTGTTGTATAATTCGGGTCACACATGATATATTTGGATTTCATTTGATAAAAACGCATGTTATGCCCTCTTATGATTATCTATTTCATCTTTTGATTGATAATCTGCAATTGTGATATCTATTGTGGTGCACTATTGCATGTTGGAATATCTGGAAACAACACGACCTGCCTATTACAGCAACAAAGCACTATAGGCTCCCAAGCACAATTATCTTAAGATCGAAAAATTTGCCCTTGCTTTGGTCATAACAGCCAGAAAATTGAGACCCTATTTCCAATCTCACGCCATCATAGTCTTGACAAATCAACCATTGCTGTAGGTGTTATCAAAGCCAGATACGACTGGAAGATTAACAAAATGGGCAATCGAGCTGGGTGAATTCAACATCACATTTCAACCCAGAACTAATATGAAGGCCCAAGTTTTAGTTGATTTTATCGCTGAGAGGCTCAACCTACCTGATTAGCATGACAACAACTCCCTTATGTGGACTTTTCACGTTGATGGATAAGCGACCTTCTCAGGAGGAGGAATTGGCATCTCGCTACGTTCCCCACTCGCTGAGGTTTATGATTTTGCCATCAAGCTCGACTACCCAATAACAAATAACAAAGGAGAGTATGAGGCCCTTCTCACCGATATAAAGATGGCAGCAGATCGAGGGGTCGAGCAGCGAGCAACTATAATTGACTCCCAACTAATCGCAGAACAGGTCAAAGGGAACTTTGAAGCTAAGGAGTCTACAATGAGCAAGTACCTAGCTGAAGTGAGGAAACTACAATAGCTGTTCAAGAAATTCACCCTTAGTTATGTCCCTTGATCAGAGAAAAAATGGGCCGACGTGCTGTTGAAATTTGCGAGCTCGACGAAACGGATCTGAGATAAAATAATAATATTTTTAGTCGTAAACAAGCTTACCATAAGTGTCCTCGACCAGAACTTGGTGGGACAGGTCGGAGAAACGCCTCCCTCCTGGCAGTATGGGATAAGGTATACTTAAGAGAAGGAATAGCCCCGAGGACAAGGGCAAAGTGTGTAGGCTAAGAGGTCAAGCCGCCAAGTTTGCCCTTAACGAGCACGGTCAACTGTACCGGAGGTCAATCTCTGGACCACCATTAAGGTGTTTAATACCAGTCTAAGCCCATCTTGCACGAAGTTCAAGCAGGAATTTGTGTCAATCACTCTAGAGAACGGTCCCTAGCGCACAAAATCATCAGATATAGGTATTTCTGGCCGACTTTACTAAAAAATGCCATCAACTTCGCCAAAAATTGCCCGTCCTGCCAGCTCCACTCGAGGATCCCCCACCAGCCCGCGATGTTGATGGTAAATGTCTAAATCACATGGCTATTTGACCAGTGGGAGTTCGACATAGTAGGTTCTTTTCCAAAGACAATAGGCCAAAGGAAATTCATGATCATCGCAGTTGAATACTTTACAAAATAGGTCGAAGTAGAGACAGTCCCCAAAATAACCGATGCGACCATTAAGAGTTTCATATGGAAGAACATCATCTGCTATGTCAGTCTACCTAAGGTCTTAAAATTAGACAACGGAACCCAGTTCCAAAGCAGAAGCACAAAGAATTAGTGCGATAACCTGGGGACCACCAGCACTTCACCTTAGTGGGGAACCCCTAACCTAATGGCCAAACAGAGGTCATGAACAAAACTGTGCTCGACTACCTCAAGGCTCGATTAGAAGGGACTGGTGCAAGATGGGCAGACGACCTCCCTGGCATGCTATGGGTATACAGAACAACTTCTCGAACAACCACGGGCCGTAGCCCCTATAGTTTGGTTTACGGATCAGAGGCAATCATCCCAACAAGGCTAATGCAACATACTGCTCGAGTAATCCATTTTAATCCAATCAGAAACACCACAGAAAGAGAACTCGACCTGGAAACCATCGATGAGCTGCGACAACAAGCTTACATTACAATAAAGGAGTTCGACCAAGAAGCTTCAAAGTAGGTGACTTTATCCTTAAAAAGATCGAAGTATTAAAGAACATGGGAAAGCTCGACGCGAAATGGGAAGGACCATACTCAGTGGTCAAGGTAGCAAAGCACAATGCATATCGACTCACAGACATGAACGGCAATGAGCTTCCTCGACCATGGAACGCGGTGAACTTGAAGAAATTCTATGTGTAAAGAGACTCAAGGCCTCCATTGTACTGCAATATCTTTTTAGATCAATAAAACTATGTCATTTCTACAACTCCCTGCTCGTACCGCAAAACAAAGGCTTTCAGCCCGAATTAATGAACGACTCAATTGTTCAGAGTTGACCCCATAGTCGACGTCAGTTTCAAACCGAAAAATAAAGGCTTCTAGCCCAAATTAATGAACAACTCAATCATTCAAAGTCAACCCCGTAATCGATGTTGGTTTCAAACCGCAAAACAAAGGCTTTTAGCCTGATTTATTGAATGACTTGATCGTTCAAAGTCGACCGCATAGTCGACAATGATTTCAAAGGCTTTTAGCACAAACCAATAAGCGGATCAATCGCACCCGAGCAAGAATCAAAAAATAAACTACCATTCTGGCATCACAAAGCAGTCGATCTCAAAGATAAGGAATGATGAATCGATTGAAACAATCCTGCGAACGCTAAGAATACAACATTATAACCTCAATCGACCTCGCAGTCGACAACGAAGATGCAAATAGCATCCTCGACTAGTTCAATTATATTCACACCAACGAATCTCCAAATCGACGATAGACTTGTTTAAACTTAGTTCATTCGTTAAAGGATCGTTTAAAATGATTTCTAACAACAGAGCAAGTTGATTGATGATATGGGATGGCCCAATAGGCCCAGCCCAAAGACTACAAACCCAAGTGTGTAGCAACAAGCCCATGTCATCCTTGGGGCCCAATCACATTGTCGACCTCTCACACCTCTCTTTAATGTTCGCCTACCTCTTCCTACGATCGTCAACCCCATCTTGAGGTCGACTCCAACGACGACTAGAGAGGTCGACAAGTTGCAAGATCCCTTCTTTGCCGCATTAAATGCCTTAACAGGCGGCATGCCTCCATATTAATGGCGTATGCCGCCCCAGTACCATCCCTATTGTCGCTTCAGGCATGAGGCATGCCTCTAGTGTGCTATTCTGCCCATGAAACCTAGAGATGAAGCCACCTGGAATAGTACAGAAATGGGGGATGACCTAAAGCCCCTAATGCATGGACATGAGCCTTTTCTGCATGCAAAAGGCATCTCAAATAAATCCCTTACGTGGGAAAGGCTACAAATACCCCAATTCCGGGCACACAAAAGGTATGTCATTCTATACTACAAAGCCCCCACTCTGCTGCTCATCTTATTTGGTCGTTCTAATACTGACTTGAGCATCGGAGTGCCATAGCCAGGGGCATCTTAGCTAGCCTGACATTTGCTCGTGACTGCAAGACTTGGCCCAGAAACCAACTACTCGACCAGAAAGGTCGACACTCCCAGAATCTACCCAAATTTAGATACATACAGTTTTTACCCTCATCACTTATATTGTTGTTTGTTAATGTTAAACATTCGACAAGAATAACAAGTGCTAAAACTAAAATAACTTGAACACAAATTGATAAAAAGGAAACGCCATATTGCACCTCAATATTCGATTACAAAAGCTGATAGCAGCATTAACAGCACCCGTCTCGCAGGGCGACTAGAAACTTGAAATAAAAAATAAAAAAGTATAACGAGCTGAAAGCTCAGCTAGACCCAGCACCCTCAGCTCGCGCACCTTTGTCGATTGCCTGATCGAGCTCGTCATTAGAGGGAATGGGAACGACCATGGGCCGGCCCTAAACTTCCTGCTTGGGCACAGCAGCAAGGGATGGCAGAAAGAAGATGGTTGAGATGGGCCTATTTCATCGACGTGGAATATGTTCACCAAGGGGGAAAGAAAGTCATCCAAGTTGACCTTAGGTCCCGAATGTCGAAGGCGAAGTCATTGGCAAAGCTGAGCTCCTTCACCACCTCAGTAAGCCTCCTTTGGTACCCAGCCTTAGGCCCAACCACAGGCGCAGTAGTAGCCCTCTTCTCGAGCGCACCCATATTGGGATCAGGATACTCCTTAAGCTATTTGTCTAGTATGGTGCTGATACGCTCCTTATATTCGGGCTGGAATTGGTAACCCAAATACTTGAGCTGCTTGACTGCACGCTCGAAGGCCTCATTCACTTTATCGAGAGAGCAAATGACGTTGGCTTCTTGAAACGCCATGCACAGCATGAACTGCTGCACGACCTCTCGCTGTATTAGGGGTTGTTTCTTGAAAAACTCTTCCCGAGCATACTGCATGGCCACGTTATACCCCTGAGTTCAACTAGACCCATAAGCCTGCTGTACATCCAGCCTAGCCATCATTAGTAGCTCGTCTATCCTGCTCTTTTCTCATACCACGAGCATGAGCTGCTAATCCTTCAGCTCGAGCTGCCCGTTCCTCTCCTTGAGTTGTTCGTCCAGCTGCTCGATCCTTGCTTGCATAGACTCGAGCTGGGCCTTCAGCGTTTTAGCATCCCCCTAAACATCCTGGAGCCGATCGCGGTACCTCAGTGCCAACTCTAACCTCTTATAGAAATGGTAGCCCAGCTGGCTAACCTGCGAAACAAACTCGACTAGAATGGAAACAAATGAGATCAAAAAGTAAAACACTCGACAACTAACTTGATATCGACTAAACACTTACCATATTGGAGTAATAAGCCAGTGCCCTCAGCATCCCGTCCTGGCTGAGCTCTATGAACTTTTTCTAGTCGGAAGCGAAAAGACTAGCCATCTTCACCTTGACGAGCGCAGCCCCAATCGACCCCGCCATGAGCATTAACGACTAATTATGAACAACCACGGAGCTGTTGGTGCCATATCGGAGCTAAGGTAGCACAAACAACTGGGCATCCTTTAGCCGCCTAAAAAGATCATAGTCGGTCTGTTGTTTGGGGGCCCTAGCTTTACCTTTGCCCTTGTCGGCATCAGATTTCTTTTAGGCATGTCCTCCTTGCTTGATCGCCGGCCTCTTTTGCCAAGCAGAGGGGCTGACACTCACCCTAGCAGTGGGTCGAACTGGAGAAGTCGCTGCTCAAGCCGGCAAAGCCACTACCGCAGGCAGTTCAACTTGAGGTGCTGTGGCGGCCTACACCTCGCAACAAGCAGCAGCATTCTCTCGACGCTCCTAATTCCTTTGTGCGCAAGCAATTGCTTGAGCCCAGGTCGTATTCATAATTTTTTCTCGATCTGCGCAATAATAGCAACAAGGTTAAGGTACATATATCAACCAAAATGATGACAACAATTTCAAAATAGAAACAACAAGCATAAGCTAACTACCTAGTCGGGCATCACTAGAAAGATCCATCTGAGTAGCCGATAATCCTCCCAACACCAAATTTTTCTCTTCAATGTAGCTCTAAGCCTCTATCTGTCCAAACTCGACTAGATCCCTAACAAATGTGTTGGGCCAAGTTGGGGTTGCATTCCTGGGCATGTCAATATGACCTCGTATCCAACCCCGTGGTATGTTAAACCCAACCTCGCTTGGGGGTCGAACAACGAAATACCGAGATTTCTAATTTTAACTAAAAGAAGAAGAAAGGGTGACCAGGAATTTTCGACAAGGGCTGGCTGTGAGATAGTAAAAGCCTGACTTCTTTATGCCCCCTAATTTACGAGACATGGAGAGATGAAACAAGTTGCTGAAGTTAGCGAAAGAATGAGGTTGTCCATGCACGTGCATAAGGACGACGAAGCTGTATATAGTCGAAAAATAATTGGGCAGCAATTGGGTGATACTGATTTGAAGGCCCCTGAGGAGATCGGCTATAGGTGGGGCAATTGGAAACCTGAGTCTACATCAAAGAACGTCCTCGAAGACAGTGATGCAACTGGCAAAAGGTTGGTGCATCCTATCGTCGAGACCTAATACAATCAATTTGAAGTCCCAGGGAACATGAAACAATTGCCTAATGAGGACAAGGTCCTCCTCGGCTATTTTGGACACTATCTTACTATAATGGTAGGGGTGAACAACCAACCGCGAGAGACTGGCAACTAGCTTAGGCCAGCCTCGCCCGTTGCAACGACCCGATCATCGCCAGAACTACTCGAGGTCGAGTCATAGCTAGAAGAACTGTTAGACCTGCTAGTCAAGCGCTCATTCAACCTCGTTTCCTCACCGTCACTCTCCTTAGGGCTACTCTCGCATAACACGTGCAACATATTAACTCGAAAAGAAAATTTATGAAACAGAAGACTTACTAGGTTGCAAGGAGCAAAAATAACTCGATGAGTGGAGGAAAGCAATAAAAGCTTGATAGAAAACCTCTCGGAATGCAGTAAAAATGAAAATGAGGATTTTCACTGTTCATATTTATAGGCCTCGGCACGCGGCAACTGAAATGGCTATATCATCACTTGATGCTCTACCTGACACAGCATAACTGCTGCATTAAATGCACCAAACCCTAGTTGATTCTTTCAAACTCTTGTCGAATGGATCCAGTTTCCAATTTTTAGCTACTCCTATATCCTTCTCATTGATAATCTCAATTAGGACTCAAGGTAGGGGGACTCATGATATGGGATAGCCCAACAGGTCCAGCCCAACAATACTCGACCAGGGCAGCACTGTGATGTCGAGTGGCCCAATTACTGGTAGGCCCGACCTATCGATTGGAACTTGAACTCAGTTACCTTACCTACTGGAGCGAGTACCGGTGTTCACCTTCTCGACTAGGTCATGGTCGAGCACAACCAGGATACGTAGGCCCTCATCCAACCGTGAAGGTTTGACTGCGACGATGTTGCATCTTGACGACTAAAGCTAGAGAAAATATCTCACAGATGCACTAGCCTCGACCAAAGAGGTCGAGCCAAAACGACAGCCTTTCACCCGCATTGAATGCTCCATCAGGTGGCGTGCCCTTGCATTAATGGTGCATGTCGCCACAAAACTACTTTTTCTCAGCAGCTTTAGGTTAGTATGCGCTGCCAGTGTACCACCATGCCCTAGGTCGTGCCACTTAGAATAGTACATATGGAGGAGAAGACCTCAAAGCCCTCAGATAAGGACAAGGGCCATTCCTGCTCCACGAGGGCACCGAAGTCATATCAACTCCACTGGGAAGGCTATAAATACCCCATTGCTAACCCTAAGCAATGTATGCTATTTTTATCTTAAATCCCTCATTCTGCTGCTTAATTCTCTAGTCGATTTATACTAACTTGAGCGTCGGGGGGCCTTAGTCGAGGGCATTTCAATTAGCTTGACATTTACTGTAAATTGCGAGATTTGACCCTGATACACTAAAAGCACTCTCCTCGACCACCCTCCAATCAATTTGGTTGGACTTCAACCCATTTCCCTCATTTGCAATTTTCACCCTCATCAATGTGTGAACTGTGAGGGTATATATATATGTATATTATAAATATTGAACTTCAATTATGTAAATTTCTTGCAGCCATCATCCATTATTGTTGAAAAGACGGGTAAAAGTGAGTTCTTTTTAATTTAGTAAATTTCTTCTGTCCATCCAACGCTGTTGAAAAAAGGGTGAAATTGGTAAACTTTTTACACTCATCAAATACTGTTGAAAAGATGGGTAAAATTTTATTTAATTCATCAAATACTGTTAAAATTGTTTGATTCATCTAACATCATTGGAAATATGGGGAACTTTTCTTGATCCACACAATGCTATTAAAAAGAAATGAATGGCTGAATATTTTGGTACAGAATATATAAATCAATATATTTTTATAGTCAATATTTCACCTACCTACTAGACTCAATACATTTTTATTTTTACATAAAAATTAATATAAAAATAAAAAAACACTTAAAAATATAAAAATAGAACTAAAAATGAAAATAAAATAAAACGAAAGCCCCAAGTACTTCTTTTTAAACATAAATGCATTCAACCAAGAAAAAGAAACGAAAACAATTTCTTCCTTTCCAATAAATTATTTTGTTCGGTAAGTCTTGAATAAATGAATTTTTCTCTCAACAATAATAACAATAATATTATAGTAATAACAACAAAAACAAGAATAATAATAATAATACCAAAAGGCAATAAATATGAGTTTTCTGACCAATATTGCAGCTTTAGAACTGTCGAAGGAAGAACAAAAAATCAAAGAAAGAACAAAGCACTGAAAGCAGCCGCTCTCTTTATTTCCCTCTGCCTAAAAAACCTGTACCTTAAGGTTCTCGGAACTCTCACCATTTCTGCAACCAGTTCTCAAATGAGTGCCCCATATATTCCTTAAATCAAATGGGTTCTTCTTGATAGAATAAAAAATTCTGTCCTTTTTACTTTTCAGTAGTAGCTGCAGCCATTACTTGTGAGTTGAAAAAGAATAAAAAAATGTCTGTCAAAATGAAAATTGGGTCGTCATTTTCCTTTGTTTCTACGTATCTTTCTTCACCTTTTCAACGAAAGGCAAACCTGAAGGTATGCACCTTGCTTTTTGAATTGTTTTAGTTGCTGATGTATTATTGTTAGGTAAAATTACTGTTTTAGTATTATTTATTGTTGGAATGATTGGAGTTCTTGTAAACTCTTTGATTCCATTTGTTTTATGTATCAGATTTATGCTGTAAAATCCAGCAATTCTATTTTAAAAAAAAAAAAAAAACTGATTTTTAAAAATATTTCTACTTGCTAATGTGTTGATTTTGCAAGAGGGATTGGTTTATAGGAGGCAATTCATGTGGTTTTGGAGTTTAGATTATCAATCTCGAGTAACATGGTTGCTCTCAGGGAGTTCTGTTTTGGTGCATAGCTTTACTTTCATTGAAAATCATGATTGGTTGATGTGAAATTATTTTATGCATGTCATACACCATTGAGTTCACCGTGCTATGGTCACTAGAGAAAAAGTATGTAAGGGCATGACAAATGGATTTGCTCAAGGTGAGCGTCTCAGAAATCCCTCCGATAGACATTCAAAGGAAATTTTTTGAGAAACAATAGAGTTTATGCCTCTCTGGAAAAAGTTCTAAGGCGGGATATAATACTATTGTGAAAAAACTGCACAATGAATTGATTGCTTCAAAATATAGATTGACCATGTTGTAATGTTAATAGTTGATCAGGAAAATCCCTAAACTGCTTCAAATAATGAATGAACTACTAGAGTTAGATATGAAGCAATATAAAATAAACCAAATTTGATAGCTGAATACTCGGTTTGATAACCTGCTTCAAATTCTTCTTTGCTTCTGGTAAATCAATAGGTAAGCTTTCACACATAACTAGAGAGAAATTAGAAAAAGGGTGAACCTTGTAGATTGACGCCAAAAATTCATTCGCAAAAAACCATATTTTGACTCATTCAACTATATAGTGTACTTGAATTGCTAGATAATCATAGTTAATCATATTTGATGATAAAATCACTGCTCTCGTCGCTTTATGGGACCATTCATGAGATTTCATGTCATATAGCTCATCATAGGTCATAAATAAATCTAAGGACCGTTCAGCTTTATTTATCTTAATATGTTTGTAGGATCAATAGAGAGTCATACTCTTATACTAGGCTTAGAGTTAGACAAATTAAATTTTAGTGGCCCACCTAGTTCAGGTTAAGAAGGGTAGAATAAATTTCTTGAGTCAATTTTCCGGCATGAGCTGCTAAGAGCTGAAATAATCCATGCATTACTCCTAAAAAAAGTTTGACCGACCTTTAAATAAAAGGGTACGTGTACTCAAAACTGACAATTATTGGGTACGTAGAGAAACTTCGATGCGTGAGACAACTTTGTCCGAGGAATGTGACAAATTAGTCCTGTAAGTTCGGGAGAAGGTGCGCCCTCAGTCCTCACAAAGGGGGTCGCCTCTTTACAAGGGTCATAGTGACCGGGTCAGACAACTGTTTACAGAAGCTGGTAGTTATCAATAGGAAAAATGCCGAAGGTCATCTGTATGTTCTGTTGTAGATGTAAAAAATAGTCTTATTGCTTATTAATACTTTGTTTATTGTTCTATCATCATGAACTTTGAGCACTACTTGTATTCTCAGTCTGATCTATAATATGTAAAAGACAAGACATCAATTCTAAGCGGGGACGTGCCAACATCTCTTTCATTTTATATCTAGCATGACTGTGTGAAGAAGGCCCTTTAACTTGACATTTAAGCACCACATTTAGTTGAATAAAATGGTTCTACTCGGTATAACAGAAACCAAAATCTTTCGAGGAAGGCTTTTTTGTGAACTGATCTTGCAGTATTTGGTGTAGAAACCTCAGAGACAGAAGATATGTCTTGGTTTTACTTCCTTACCTGATAATATTGATGTCATTATTTCAGACTTCATGATATGAATTCCTTAGGATGAAGCTTTGACATTTTTGCACATGCTTATAGATGTTTATTTGGCAGGATTTGCTTGAATTCGTCAAAATCTTTAACTTATTATCCTAATTTTTGACAGTTGGTGACAGGTCTTTTGGTTACCTTTTTTATGTAATCCAATTTTTGATGATTCCCTTTGAAAGTTGCTTGTTCTGATTCCTAGTTTGGTTTTCAGTTGACCTCAAGACTAGGACTGTTTGTCAGTGCAGAACACTTGAGAAATCTGAAAGGTAACTTTTTGATATGTAAAAGTGCCTAATTGATGACTTCATGTAACATGAAATCATGATATGATCTTTTCCTAGCTCCAATACTGTAGTTTACTGAATCAATTTTTGACAAATTTGAAGTGACTTAACTATTATGGTAACAGAGAGTTTCTTTTGAAGTGAGTTGTCTTTGTTCTCGCTTACACAAGGATTATTATTGTTGAAATGTTAATATTTGTTAACCTTTTATCTTTTAATGTATTTATTGCATTATAAACTCTTTCTCAACTATCTTGATTTTGAATTTTCTTTTCTTTATGCAAGTTGCTAAGTCATGCCAGCTCATGCATAGAAAGCCAACAGTAAATGAAATATTATCAAAGAGGCAAAGCATTCCCTTTGCCACCTCAGAAGATCAGGAATCATATAACGAGATTGAACTGGATGATTTTGGGCAGGGACAGCAACAGCCTTCTGCTGAAGATGCCACCTCCACCCAGATTTCCTACAATCATGTTGAAGGAGCTGGGGGGAAACCGGGATTTATTTCATTTTATGGACATACCAACAAAAGCAAAGACCAAATTGTTGTTTCTATCCCAGAGAAAAATAAAAATTACCTATTATGGTTTGTAGGCCCCACTGTCCTTGTTGCATCTTTCGTCTTTCCCTCACTTTATTTGCGCAGGATACTTTCTACGATTTTTGAGGATTCGTTATTAACTGGTACGTCAAAATCTTTGCCACTTGAGTTACTTCTTTAGTATTTGTTCATGTGTTATTTATTTCTTTCTCCCTCGCAATGACTATCTTCATTAATTGAATCCTTTCTTTCCTGAGTTAGAAACCTAAATATGACAGTACAATTAGTACTTCCTAGAATCTTTACAGGGACAACTTGCAATGTTTTGTTTGGTGTTTCTTGTTTCTTTTTGTACAAATCTTTTATCACTTGCTATTCTTGATAAATGAATGAATTTCATCTGCATAAGGGGAACAATATGAAATGATTCTAAAGTAATCTGTACCGAGGTTTACTTAGCTGATATTAAATTCTGTTTTACATAGCATTTTGGATTCAGCTTGGTCCATTGATTGATGATAGCCTTCTTAGTATCCTTGATAAGTTGTTTTATTTTAAAAGCTCCCAACTATTGGCAATATGGGAATTTTCAATTAACGAGGATGTGACAATCAAAAGACCTAGTCAAATCAGATATTGAATTTGAGTGAAGAAGATAATAGTTGCTGATGGTGCTGATAAATTTCTAGATGCATTTTAAACTTAAAATCAGATAGTTTACTAGATAGAGATGTTGGCATAATGTACTATCAAAATTCATTTTGACAGGATGTGTTGGTATGCTCTTTTAAGTAGAGATAAACATATTGTTTTCTTATCTAAGGAGCATTTTATTGCTTACCTCACACAACATATTTTTGACAATGGTAGGAACCTGATGCCTTGGAAATTTTCTAAGATGTTAAATCATCCATGTCAATGTTGACTGCATTACAGGACATTAGTTTGTCATCGTTTTAGATAAACATTGTCGCATTTATAGAATCTAAAGGCATACCACATTTGACCAGGAAAGAAAATGGAGTTATGGAACAAAAATTATGTTGTGCTATGGTCCATGATCACTACTCCTGCAGAGTATTTATCCAGTATTTGTTTGTGCAGACTTCTTAATATTATTCTTCACGGAAGCCCTTTTCTATGGCGGTGTTGCTGTTTATCTTCTCCTGATAGACCATCTTCGGAGGCCTATGGTGCCAATATCTGCGGCAACAAACCGAAAACTTGCCCCTCATTTGGGACACCGAATCTCTTCAGTTGCCGTTTTGGTTCTTAGTCTTATAATCCCAATGGTGACAATGGGTTTTGTCTGGCCATGGACCGGCCCCGCAGCTTCTGCTACATTGGCTCCCTACCTTGTTGGAATTGTCGTCCAATTTGCATTCGAGCAGTATACAAAACATATCAATTCACCTTCATGGCCTGCCATTCCAATAATCTTCCAAGTAAGCAACAGACTTTTAATTCACCTACTTTGTTCAGCCAATTGACGCATATCATTATAGAACAGAACTCAGATTGGTCTGTTCTAGTTATGATGTTATTTTTTGGTATAAACAAGTATCCTAATTAGCATTAACATAGTTTTATGATATGCATGGTTCATATGTTATTTCGTCTTTGATTGTCTGATAGTAGTTAGTTAACTTATACAGTTATCCTATCGTGGATTTTTTCATTGATAATAAAATTGATTACCCCTTCTGTTCAAGGTATTAAGTTGTAAACAAACAACCATATCTAATGGATGAAATGCCATTTCCAAACTAACTCTGGCTTGTTTAAGGATTGAGATTGAGATTTTGCCTGCATTATTACATACTATATTTTAGCTTTTTGCATAATTGAAAGTCAAAGATTAGTAACTAATGCACGTCCCTTTTTTTCCGACGCTCTAAAGGTTTATAGGTTGCACCAACTGAATAGGGCAGCGCAATTGGTAACAGCTCTCTCTTTCACAGTAAGAGGAGCTGAGATGACATCACACAATCTTGCCATAAATGGTTCATTGAGCACACTTCTGAATGTTCTTCAGTTTCTTGGCATCATCTGTATCTGGTCCCTTTCGAGTTTCATCATGAGATATTTTCCATCTGCCACCACTCCCGAGCAATAAGATATGAAGGAAGCTGAAGCTCATTCCTTGTCATATTTCTGGAAATAACTTTTCATATTGATGCCATAACATATGTTTGGATATAGGCATAATTTAGTTTTTGGTTGTCCTTTATGGTTTATACTAACCTGAAAGTAGATCAATAAATAATTCATCTTCTCCCATTTAGTGCACTCAATCAACGTCTCTTAAAGACACCTAATAAGAATGGTAATTAAAGTTTCTGCATTATTGTTCCGTTTCTGGGATTGTCTCTGATGTTCATTATTGAGAAGAGGCACCTTCATTTTGATTTCTTCGATTCTTATCTGTAACTAGTATGGTGCCATTAGTGTCGCGCAGAGATAACACTTGCAATAGAGAATGTGTTAATTCTTTGGTCAGATGATTGTAATTGTATTGTTCCATTGTGTTTTATTGATCAGTGGGAACATGATTCCAACTTCTGTACATCTTGCTCTTTCTTTTGCAGGCATATTATGTTTTTTATATGTTTACATGTTCTCAGTGATATTTGATATGAGTTCAGGAAATTCCTACTTATGATTACAAAGTTAGTTCAAATTCATTTAGGCCTTGTTTGCTTGGTTTGATTAAGTGTGATACATACCTAATCAAGTCTCTTTTAATGTTTGTTTCAATTGATAAAAACCCTTGATAAATCCTAGGCCCTACATTATTTATTGTTGCTTTTGGAAAATGGATCAAGGGGGGGAATGCTTGATTAGGTGTAATAAGAATTACAAAGATTTAATAAGGTCTATTTTTTTTATCTTATTTCCAATTAAACTATGATTCTAAAAATGAGAAAGAATGAGGAAATTATGAAAAATTTATTAAAAAGTATAAAGGATATAATAGTAAATTTATATATTATATTTTAATTGATTTATATATTAATCATACCAATCAACCATAAAATTAAAATATTTTATCCTAATGGGCTTAAAATGTATCCTTTGCTTACATATCACTTCTAATCACATCATTCCAAGCAAACGAGCCCTTAAGGGATAGGTTTTGAATAGATTGAGCATGATAGTCTTGATAGTACACAAAATGTTAGAATTGCTTGGTTTGCCCAATGAAAACCATGCTAAAAGAAGTGGATGCAAATACTGGGAGAATAATAAATGCATCAAAAGAAAGGGTGAATTACGTTTACCACACTCTTAAGGTTTGGCGTGATTATGAAAATGTTCTCACTTTTTTGTAATTTTCGAAATGTTAAACTATGAGGTTATTTATAAACTCCTGGACTGATAATTATGTGATAATCGGGTTATGATTTAGCTGGCTTGGTTTGGGGTGTCCAAGTTTGTTGAATTCAATGAATGATTTGATTACGAATTGGACAGAATCGAGTCGGATGTGGCAAGAGGAACAGATTCACCAAGAAAAGATGTGGACTTCAAAATTATTAGAGAATTACTTAGGGCTTGTTCTTTAATGTTTCAGTTATTTTATAGAAAAAAAATTGGGGGAATGAGTTTTTGGGAGAAAATTTGGAGAATGTGCCATGTGTTTTTTTGTTTTTGTTTTGGGAAAATATGAAAAATGATTTAAGAATGAGTTGTTTATTTCTTTATGTTTTGGGGAAAGAAACTTTACTGTGGATGTTAAATCAGTTGTTTTTTTTTTTTTTTGTTGGGTTTGTAAGGTGAAAGTAATTTTTTTTATGTATTATATGTATATATTTTTATATTTGAAGGATGTGTGTGTGTATATATATTTATAATGATTGAAATATGAGTATAATTAATTTAATTGGTTATTTATTTTGAAATTTATATTTTTATAAATTTTATATTAATAAATGATGTATTATTTGCTTATATTAATAAATATTAATTATTCATGAAATTATAATTATATTATTATTATAAAAAATTAGCTTATATCATAATTATATTATAATTGTTAATGTCGACTTATAAAAAAATTTAATTACTATACATTAATTATAAATTAATTACTATTTATGTAATGCTGTGATTTCACCGCCTGATCTGTGGCCCCCTTCATAAGATCCAGTGCATATTTGGTATCGGAGCCATGGATGTATAGCATATATCTAATGATTGCATGTTTAACACTGTTTTTTAAAAAAAAATGAATTTTCTTAAAGGAAAATCTTCTTTTACTAAAAATAGTAAAATGGAAGAAGTGGATCTTCCAGTTAATATTGATCTTCTTAATAACTGGACCATTCCTAAAGTGGATCCAAAATTAATTTATCAATTAGGTACTTTTGAGAAAATCGATTTAAAACAGGTAGTTAAAACTACTGAGGAATCTACACCTCTGTGTAAATATGATATTACTTTACAGCTTTTAAATAGATCTGATATTAATAAATATAAATCTGAATATAGATTTCTTCATATTGGTTTAATACAGGTTGCTTTTAAACCACTTACTCTTGATAATCTTCCTGATAGTTTTGTTGCTATTTTGCGTGATGCTCGCAATTAAATTGGAAACATTCAATTATGGGTGTTATACAGTCTAGTTTGGCTCATGGCCCTGTTTATTTTAATGTTTATCCTAATTTACAACTATCATTAACTGATGTTAATATTTTACATGCTTTAACTTTAAATATAAAGTTGCATGGTTATAATTATATGCCTGATACTGAAACAATTTGTATTACATATCGTATTTATTATAAACCTCTTTATACTTTGAATCCTATGTGTAAAATGATTAATAATCATATTAATGAGACTATATTAATTGAAACAAATTTCTATAAATCTCATATTACCACTAGAAAACCTATAAAGTGGGATGATGTTCAATTTCCTAATAATTGGAAAATGATTAATGTTGTTCCTATTCAACCGGTTATACAAACAAAGATTAGTAGGATTATTCAAACTCCAGAGAGAGATGTTTCTATTGAATTTAAACAACCTAGTAATAGGTTAAAATCAAATAGATCTAATAGGTCTTCTTTTTCTTCTTTTTCTGTTTTTGATCCTCTTGATTATACTGTTGAAAGTCCTGAAATATCTAGAGCTTCAACATCAAGGATTGATAATAAAAATCAAATTCGTTTTAATAAATTAAAAATTTCTTCTGATAATATTGTTCATGGTATTCCTGCTGATGATAATAGTGAGGAGTCTATGGAACCAACTGAATCAGAAATGGATTTTTCTGTAAGAAATACTCGCATTTAATTGTTTGTTTTTAATGAATCAGAACAAACTTGATTTTTCTAAAGGTTCTTATAATAGAAAACTTATACAACTTGAGTTTAATAAAGAACGTTGGCAATTATTTAGAAATTGGTTTTTTGAAAATTTTAATAAAGATCAACAAAATTATTTTCAAACACAATTTTATAAATATGTGGAACAAAAGAATAGAATTATGCCTTTTGTGCCATGGTTTTTGGTTACTTATATTGAACCATATATTTCTATTCTTGAAAGAACTTATATTTTTGAAAATGGAAGGAAGGAAAAATCTATTTTTCCTCCTCAAAATCCTTTTCATATTGAAGGAAATAATAATTTTATTTTCTCTGCATTTCATAAGTTATTTGATAATGATACTGCTACTATAACTATTCAAAATATGAATGTTTTGATTAAACAACAAAATTATACTAATTTGTATTTGAATGTTATTGGTGAGTCTTTATTTCAACTTGATCACAGATTTACTAGCATAATACATAGAATTGATAGTCTTAATAGGGATATTACTGGTTTAGAAGAAAAAATTGACAAACAGTTTATAAAACCTTCTCCAGATCAAATTTTTATGCCTTCTATTCAGCTCCCTCCTGAAATTGATAATTTCATTCTTAGGGATGTTTCTGAATTAGAAAGAGTAATAACTAGAAAATTTGCTGAATTTAGAATCTCTACTCTTAATAATGAGTTAGATGAAAAATCTTATAATAATAAAGTTAATGATGAGATTAATAAGATTAGAAACTATGCAAATAGGCCAACAATGAGAACTTATTATTATCCTAGGCCTACACCACAAGATGTGTTGCATGAAGAACAAGATTTAGTTCTTAATAATTCTTATTCTGGTAAAAACATCTATGAATGGAACTTGGATGGTTTTACTGAACGACATATCTATAATTTAGTGCATCGTATGTTGATGTATAGTACTATTTGTAAGAATAATGGTAATTCTGATAAAACTGTTGCAAAAATGATTCTTGCAGGTTTTACTGGCCAATTGAAAGGCTGGTGGGATAATTATTTGTCCTCTAATAATAAAAATGAAATTTTATCTACTGTTAAACAGGAAGGAACTAGTGATGGTTCTGAAAATTCTGTTTATACTTTGATTGTTACTATTATAGAACATTTTACTGGTAGATGGACTAATAATTCTGAGCACATTAGAACTTTATTAAATGGTTTGAAGTGTCAGAGTCTTACATCTTTTAGGTGGTATAAGGACACTTTTCTTTCTAGAGTAATGGAACTCCCAGAGTCAAATAGTGATCATTGGAAATCCAAATTTATAGATGGGTTACCTTCTTTATTTGCCGAGAGAGTTAGGAAAACCCTTAGGCAAAATGAGTCTAATATAGAATATAGTAAATTTACTTATAGCAAGTTAATAGGAACTTGTATACAGGAAGGATTAGCCTTGTGTAATGAAATAAAATTGAACCAACAGATTAAGCGTAATAATATTACGGAAAGAAAACAATTAGGTCAGTTTTGTGGTCAGTTTGGGATGGAAAACCCCAAACAGGTTAATAATAAACCACAAAAAGATAATGAAAATTATAAGAAAAAATTTAGGAAGAAAACTCATAAACAGACGAGAGAAAAACAGAAAGAAAAAATAAGACGTTATAGAGAGTCTGGTAATTATAGAGAACCAAAGCCGTCTAATAGAACCATAAAAAAGAAATTTCATAAATATGGTGCTTGTTATAAGTGTGGCAAGGTAGGTCATTACGCTGATAAGTGTAGGATGAGAGAAATGATTAATAGTCTTGAGATAGATGATAATCTTAAGGAAATTCTTTATAAATTGATGCTTGAATCTGATGATGATAATGATTCTATTGTTTTTGATAATATCAATGAATGTGCTGATAGTTCTAGTTCTGAATGTGATCCGTGTAAAAAAAGATTGTCTTGTGATAATACTGAGACTGATAATAGTAGTAAATCAGATGGTGATGATATGTATAATCTGATTTCTCAATTTTCTAAATTGAATGTGATTAGTAATGATAATACTATTGAATTTTTGAAAATGATTAAAGATCCAATTTTAAGATCTAAAATTATTGATCAAATGGAAAATATTCCTTTTCTTCTTTTTCCTCTTCTTCTGATTTTCAAAATGGTGATATTTTGAAGGATAATGATCCTTATTCTATGTCTGAAGTTTATAAAATTTTAGAAAATAGAAATAAAAATAGTAGTCCTACTACTGTTTTTGATTTAAAAAAAGAAGTTGATAATTTAAAGAAAGAGATTATAGATTTGAAAAAGAATAATGTTTTCTTAGAAGAAAGAATTAAGAAATTAGAAATTTCTCAAGGAAAACAAATTATTCCTCAAATTGATAATTTGTTTAATTTTACTAATAATATTAATAATAATATTCAAAGTGATGATTTCCTTTCTAAATTAGAGATGGTTACTTCACAAAAATGGCTTGTTAAAATAAAACTTTTAATTTGTGAGAATTTTTCATGAGAATTTATTGCACTTATTGATAGTGGTGCTGATTTGAATTGTATTCAAGAAGGTTTGATACCTACTAGGTATTTTGAAAAAACTTCTCATATTCTTCGTGCGGCTAATAGTGAAAAGCTTGATATTAGTTATAAATTGTCAAAAGCTTTTATTTGTAAAAATAAAGTTTGTATTCCTAATAGTTTTTTATTAGTTAAAAATATTTCTAATCAAATTATTCTTGGTACTCCGTTTTTAAAGAAAATATATCCTTTAAAAATGGTTGATAAAAATGGTTTTACTGGGACTTATAATGGGGTTGATATTTATTTTCAATTTATAGTTGAACCTTTTTCCCGTATTCTTAATAATATTGAGGAATTATTTAAGGCAAAGACTAATCATCTTAATTTCTTAAAACAAGAGATTGTTAGTCTTAATATTGATAATCAATTACAAAATCCTAAGTTAAAAGAAAAAATTATTTTTCTTGAAAATCAATTTGCTTTGGCTATTTGTGATGAACATCCTAATGCTTTTTGGAATAGAAAAAAACATATTGTTGATTTGCCTTATGATGAAAGCTTTGATGGTAATATTCCAACAAAAGCTAGGCCTTGTCAAATGAATTCAGAATATTTAAATTATTGTAAAAAAGAAATTGAGTTTTTATTACAAAAGAGTCTAATAAGACCAACTAAGTCTGCTTGGTCTTGTACTGCTTTTTATGTTAATAAGCATAACGAACAGGAACGTGGAGCACCAAGGTTAGTTATTAACTATAAACCTCTTAATAAGGTTTTAAAGTGGATTAAGTATCATATTCCTAATAAAAAGGATTTACTTGATAGATTATTTAATGCTAATATTTTTTCTAAATTTGATTTAAAATCTGGTTATTGGCAAATTCAAATTGCTGATAAAGATAAATTTAAAACTGCTTTTAATGTTCCTTTTGGGCAATATGAATGGAATGTTATGCCTTTCAGTCTGAAGAATGCTCCTTCAGAATTTCAAAAGATTATGAATGATATTTTCAATTCTTTTCATAATTTTATTATTGTTTATATTGATGATATTTTGGTTTTTTCTAATACAATACAAAATCATTTCAAACATCTTAATATTTTTAAACAAGTTATTATTAATAATGGTCTTATTATTTCTAAATCTAAAATGGTCCTTTTTCAACTAAAATTAAGTTTTTGGGTCATTTTATTGAGAAAGGAAAAATAATTCCTATTTATAGAAATATTGAATTTGCTTCTAAATTTCCTGATAGAATTACTAATAAAACCCAGCTTCAAAGATTTTTGGGAAGTTTGAATTATATTTCTCCTTATTATAAAAATCTTGCAAAAGACACTGCAATTTTATATGATAGATTAAAAAAGGTTCCTAAACCTTGGAATGAAAATCATACTAATTCGGTAGTTAGAATAAAAGAAAAGGTTAATAAATTACATTGTTTAATGCTTTCAAATCCAAATTGGGATAAAATAGTTGAAACTGATGCCTCTGATATAGGGTATGGTGGTATTTTAACTCAAATTGATCCTAATAATAAACAAGAAATTCTTGTTAGATTTTGTTCTGGAAAATGGAATGATAGCCAGAAAAATTGTGCTACTGTTGCTGAAGAAATTTTTGCTATTGTTAAATGTGTGCTAAAATTTCAAGATGATTTATATAATCAGTTTTTTTATAATTAAAACTGATTGTCAAGCTGCTCAATTTATGTTTAATAAAGATTTTAAACATAATATTTCTAAACAAATGTTTGCAAGGTGGCAAGCTTATTTAGCCCCTTTTGATTTTAAAATTATTTTTAAAAAGGGTAGTGATAATAGTCTCCCTGATTTTTTAACTCGTGAATATTTGCAGGAATGATCCCTTATAATAAGGGTGGTGCACAAAATCCCTTCTCTAATAGAGGAGGAAGAGGAAGCAATTATCGTGGTTCTCCTAGACCATTAATACAACATGGCAAACAGAAGCTAATAGCTTCTCCTGTTTCTCAAGCATCATATGCTTCTTCAGCTTTTTCTGATCCTATTTATAAAGATCCCCTTTTTGCAGAATTTCTACGTTTCAAGCAACAAAATACTACATATGAATCTAATAGATCATCTGCTTCCAATTCTTCTCAGAAGACAGAAGGATCTAATAGACCTTCTTTTGTTGATGTTACTTCTAATGTTTCTTCCCCGGTTGATGAGGATTCTCTCACAACTTTTGAACAAAAAGAATTCAAGGATATAATAATAGTCCTTGAGCATAAATATCTTCAATGGAAAGATGATCCATGATTAATAGCTCAAAGGTATTTGGATACAGCATCATATGCTGCGGGGTCTTATAAACCCAGAATGTTTTTTGAAAATATTCTTATTCATACTGGTTCTTGTGAGATTTCTCATTTTTTCCCAAGTCCACAAGAAAAAAAATGTTATTAATTTTAGTAAAATTATTATTAAAAAACTAATTTCTATCCAGGAATGGGGTTTATCTTCATTAAAAGAAAAAGAGTTTTATTCTAATAGAATTGCTTTTAAATTTAATTACTGGGATTATATCCAGGCTTTTAAAAATATTTTTCTTTATGAAAACCCTAGGAAAAAACATACTTGGTTTATAAAAGTATGTCCTGAGGTGTTCAATAATATTTTACCAAATTGGTTTTTATCTTGGTGGAAATCCTATGGTCCAACTCATAATATTCTTCCAGACCAGTTCAGACAAGCTTTTGAGCAATGGAGCCAATATTCTCCTGAACTTATTGAGGCAGAAGATAATAATCAAATGGTTACTAATAAAGCTGCCATGCTCTTCTTCATTGAATTTTCAATTCCATGGATTTTGAAGTGGGTTCCAGAAGTTGGAGTAATGGAAGATAATATTCCTTGTTTATACCGTTCTTATTATATAAAGTGGTGGAACAAGATGTTGCAGATTGATAAAGAGAAAGGTCAAATTGAAGGACGGGAGACCTTAAATAATGTTTTTAAGGCTACTCAAATTTATAAAGAAAAATTTGAGTCTGATAAAAAGAAAGAGGCCTCATCATTATTTGGAAAGGCTTATGAAAAAATTAAAATGCATAAGGGCAAATTGTCAAAGGCAGATTTGTAAAAGAAGTACTTAATATGGTACAAGAGGAATTAAATGAACAGAATAATAGTGGATCTTCAAATGAGGAAGAAGATGATAATATCTCTATGGCCACCTCATCAAAATCAAAGACTGATGAAAATCCATATGGATGCCTGATGGGAGAATCTCAAGATCCTAATGAAGATATTCCTTCTTCTCATGATATTAATAAAATCCTTGCTTCTCTTAGAAAGGGAGATAAAAATTAGAAGGATAAATTTTTAATTTGTAATAAGATTTTTAGAACAGTAATATACTGTTTAATTTTGCTGTACATCTGTACTGTTCGGATTCAAAATATTTGAAATCCGCACAGTATTTTTTACTTTTTACTATTCGGATTCCAAATGTTTGAAATCCGCATAGTATTTTTCTGTATATATATAGGATTAGTTAGAAGATTGAGGGAGAGCTTTCGAAAACTCCTCTCCAAAGTTTTTATTTTTCCCTGCATTCCCTCTTGTATTTTCCCCTTTTGTAACATTTTTCCTTCTTTAAGTTTAGTTTGTAATTAATATAAGACTTGCTGGTTTGCAGTCCCTTGCAAGGTAATCTCTTATTTTATTTTATTTTGAATTTTATTTTATGTTTACTTAGCCTAATGGAAGGCTAAGGTGCTTAGTGTTAAACATGTAAGAGTTAAATATTTTCTATATAGTTGTGGTAAAGGTCTTTTATGTACAAGACTATGTAGAAGGGTTCAAATCTATGGTCTGGTTAGCCAGTTATGACTGGGTTCTGAGGCTTAACGGTACTCCAAGTATGTTGTCCTCTGGATAAATACCCTGTTGCCCTTGTTAGCTAGGATTGACGTTTGTGGGCGTTCTGGGTTTTTGAGATCCAGAATTCATACTTGATGGGTTTGTTAAATTCAGGTAAACAACCCCAGCTATGAAATGTTGTGATTTCACCGCCTGATCTGTGGCCCCCTTCATAAGATCCAGTGCATATTTGGTAGTAAATTTAATTAATTTAATATGTTATTCAATAAATAAATTATTTAGTCATAACGTAAATAATATTTAATTAAATTTAATTCATTTTTTCGACAATTAGTTTAATTAAATTTGTAAACATGAGTTTTAGGATTTTTTTACCTAGTAAAATTATAATATATATTTATATATATATATATATATATAAATATGAATGAATGAAGTGGGAGAGTGATAAATGAATGAGTAATGTGAAAGTTAGAGTAAGAAAAGTGAAGAGGTAGGTGTGATTTTTAGGATGTAGGGTTTTTTGAGTATAAAATTTAAGTTTTTTTGGAAAAAGATTGGAGAATGTGCCTTCATTTTGAAATTTTTTTGGAGGTTGGAAATTTTTTTGGGAAAATGTAGAAGAACATAGCCTTGGGGCTTTTTTGGTTTTATTTGCAAAGTTATTTTTAGTTTTTATACATTTTCAAAAGTTGGAAAGTAGCTACAACTTGGAAATAAAAATAAAACTGTATTTGAATGTTTTGTTGGAAAGTAATGATTAACATAGGTATAGGATTGAAAAGTTAATTGATTTATATTTTTTAAAATTTTAAAAAAATTATTTTTTAAAATATATGTATATATTATTAATTTTAAAGTAATAGTGGGTATTTTATGTTAAGTCAAATTTAAATTTGACTGATGTGATAATAGGATGATATGATTGATTTAAAAAAATATATATATATTTTGAATGAAAATAGACAAAAACTGATGAGTTTCAATTTTCAAACAGTAATGAAAGCTGGAAATGGTTTTGAAAATGAAAACAAAGACCCTCTTTGAAAGTTGTTTTTTGGATTCCTTGATCAATATTGTTCAAGAAATTTTGTTTGGAGTACCTAAAGGGCTGGTAATTCCTGAAGTTTTCTGATCATGACTTACTTGAGTGTATACAATTCAATTGTTGGGTATCATTCGTTGTAAAGGATTTTTCATTGTTCTTGATTTATCATTCAACATTAATCTCACTCGATCGAGAGCATGAAACCTCCACCCCCACCCCCACTTGAAACTTGAAAGAAAGAATCTGGTAGTATGATACGTTGATCTACCAGAAAATTTTATAGCTACAGCCTACAACCCTACATGCGTGGTTTTGTTGGATCAGCTGGTAGTATTCCTATTTCCTATGGAGGTTGTCCGAAGCTATTTATTTCCAGTAATATTATATCCACAACCACAAGCAAAAAATTGCAGAGTCTACTGAGTAGTTGAGCACCCTTTTTCTTTTGGTTCCAAAAAAAATAATCATAAGAACGGTTTATTTAAATTCTGGTTTCTCAAATTTTCAAGAAACATTTTCACAGTACCTTGAGGCACACCGCACATACAAAGTTCATTCTCTAAAATATATATATATTATATATATATATATATATATGTCATACATATATGCATTATTGATCAAGAAACTTTTGCATAGTTTAATCATGGTGGAAATCTTCCATAATTAGTTTTATTGATTGACAACTATACTGGCATTTCATTTTAATACCTCTTTATAAGTTGGATACATTTTGTTTTCTTTTTACATGTGCTTTAATCATGCACAAAATTTGCAACTCATTTGATTCCAAAATTTTACCTACTTTCTACCCTTAGAAACAAGTAATTAATTATGTCAACTTGTCGTTGGAACTAATCAAGAGAATTATGGAAACTACTATATATTTAAGGAGATATATTGATTCCAAAATTCTAAAAATTTTAATTTCAAGAACAAATATAATTATGTCAAGTTATCATGGGAAGTGCTAAATAATTGAGAGGATTATGGAAATAACTATTTAAGTCCAAGGAAATACACATGTTTTAGATAAGCGTCTACTTATATAATTAGTTTATCTCACTTAACTTTCTTGAGATACAGTTAGTGAAGAAGAGAAAGTAATGTGTTGATTCGATTCAACTAGAACTACCATCAACTATATAGTCTCGTGGTTATGGAGACATTTGATTTTTTCTCGGCTGCCTTGTTATATTGATTTGTTGATAGTTTATAAAACTATATGCATACTAATTCTCTTTGAATATTTGGTAAAATTTGCAGTATCAAATCCTAAATGAAAACCTAAGTAGTTGGCATAGGCATTTACTAAACTATTATAAATCTTGTGTCTCTTTTACTTTATTATTTATTTTAATTTGTGCACATTTCTTTAGGACATTCAATGCAACTCTTGTTATTGCTTTTGACCTAATTAGACCCATATTTCTAACAAACCAGTTAATTGAATTTTTATATTAACTTGAGATTTTCAATTACTTAATTAATTAAATTTCTTATGAGCGATGGAAAAGCAAAATATATAATTGGCTCTCATGTATGTTTACAAACACACACATATATATCTATATTTAGAAATTTATATTTGTATTTAATGTTTATGAACTTCTAACTTTAGATCGTATTTGGTCGAAATTAAATCAATCATTTAATAAGTGAATTACACTTATAAGGTATAGTTCAAGAATAGTGATAAATCATATGGCTTCTGTCGTACTATATATTTTCTATGTGATAAGTTATATTTGATCAAATCTAATTTATTTGGTTTAATAAGTAAAAATTTTCTTAGATTTATCATGTGCTTAGGTCATCTTTAAAGACAAGTCATTAATTAATTATAAAAGAAATTCTAATATTCTTTTTATTGATTGGTTGAGTTGATCCAATCTGAAGTGAACTTTTTATTTTTCCCTTAGAGCTCGTTTGCTTTGAATGATGTGATTAGAAGTGATACATAAGTAAATTGATACATTTTAAGTTGATTACAATAGAATATTTTAATTTTATATTTGGTTGGTAAGATTAATATATAAATAAATTAAAATATAATATATAAATTTATTATTATATCTTTTATACTTTTTAATAAGTTTTTTACAATTTTCTCATTCTTTCCCATTCTTAGGAATAGGATTTGATTGGAAATAAGATAAAAAATAGGCCCTATATGATCTTTGTAATTTTTATCACACAAAATCAAGCATTCTTCCCCTTGATCCATTTTTCGAAAGCAATAATAAGTGATGTTGGGTCTAAGATTTACTAAGGGCTTTTATCAATTAAAACAAACATTAAAAGATGTTTGATTAGATATGTATCACACCCAATCAAACCAAACAAACAAGACCTTATGGTACTTGTATGCTATATGAGAGTGGTCCCCTAGTAACTAGAATTTGAGCGCGCCATATTTTATCAGGAAGCCCTTGATCATTTACGTGCATGAGCTTTTTCTGTTGATCAAGGATCAAGACTTTTTTTTAAAAAAAAAAAAAAAAAAACAACAACAACTTTATTTTCTTATACATTTGACAACGCTAAAGCACCATATAAGGCTACAGTCAACTTGAGATGATTGTGCCCCTAAACGCCATGAGTTGGACGGTTAGTCCTCCAGTCAAAGGATGATGCGGACGATAAAATAAGGGTGTCAATTCAGGTGGATTGAGTGGGTTCGAGTTGAGTTGAGGTAGGGGTATAACATAAAAATATCAAAACCCGAACCCAACCCAACCTATGTTAAATACAAAAGGTTCAACCCTAACCTAACTCACAAAAACTTGAGTCAGGTTTGGGTTGACTTGATTTTCAATCAGGTCACCCAACAATCTAATAAACCTAATCCAACTCAACCTTATCTATATATTTTATTTTTCATATTTATAAATCTCAACATTACAATTGAGTAGAAGTTTGATATACCAATAAAATCTATAATTTTATATAATCATTAAGGTCTAAGAAAGTAAGAAATATAATAACTTTAAAAATTGTCATGTCCATAATTACTCCAAATGCAAAAAAGTAATAAACTATTGTTCAGTAAACAAATTTGACGACAACCATCAATGCAGAATTAACTACTAAATAATAAAAATTAAAGTCTAGAGATAAAAACATCAAATTAAAGTCCAGGGATAATTTTGATGACAACCATCAAATCCGAAATCTTCTTTGCACCGATAGCTAGTTTTTCCATTAATTCATAGCCCAAAACTCCAGAAAGAAATCTTCGTTTGATGTGTATTGAAGATTTTAAGATTTTTGAAATTTTAGATATAGAATTTTTCTTGGTTTATATTATTGGATATAAATTTTTTAAATTTAGATTTTATTTTTAATTAACCAATTATTTTCAAGTTGGGTCAGGTTTATTGGGTTATTAGGTCATCCATTTGTTGTTCTCAGGTTTAGCAGATTGGCCCGAAACCAACCAACCCTTTTTTTTTGGGTCAATTTCGAGTCCGACCCAATTCGATCCAAACTCGAAAACATCAAACCCAAACCTAATATTTTTCAGATGGGTCATGGTCAAGTCATTGGGTTGGGTTTGATGTTGACACTTTACTATAAATCCAACAATCTCCTCCCCCCCCCCCCCCCCCCCAACAACAGCCACGGGACTCGAACACATGACCTCGCAAAATATAGAAGGAAAGATACCATTGGAAAGCAAAAAGCTTCAAGCCTTTCTCCAAGAGTTCAGAACACTACAAAATATCACCTTGGAAGTTTGCTTTTGCCCTCCATCATCAATCTGTTAGGTGTTTCTGCCAGTAGAGGAAGTTCCTTTTTGCTGTCGATTTCTTATATTTTGTCTTCTGTGTAACTTCATCCTTTTTAATATAAGTCCCGGTTAAAAATCCTAAGAATACATCTTAGGTAGTGGAGTAGACTTGTCAAACTATTACAAATCATTGTGTCTATTTTATAATTTACTACTTTCATATACTTTGCTTATTATCCGTTTGGATTATTAAAAATAGTTATTTATCAAACAGTTGATAAACACTTCTTAAAAATGCCTTATTATTTGTAAAAAAGATCAATTCAACCCCCTCTTGATCTCCTTTTATTATCAATATATATTAATTAATTTAAACTTTTATAATTCTCTAATCTTACCATCATTCATATGTAGTTTCTATATATATGAAATAAAAAGACTTAAGAATAAATCAAGTTCAAAAGACCCGGGAAAAAGTCGAAAAAGAAGAGAAAAGAAAGGGTTCTTTTAATATAATGTATGCTGCCAAATCTAAGAAAGGTTCCAATTGTGACATACAACTCCAACCTCTTAGAAACAGCAAATTAATGGCACTCTTAAAAGGGCACCTTTGCAATATACTCAATTTGTGCAAAATATGGCCATGCTGCTCATAAAAACATCGCAACTGGATGGAAGTTTATTGCACACAAACTTGAATAAATTATTTATCCCTAACACTTACCTACAAAATACATATACAGTAACAGTAAGGAGTTTATATATATATATATATATATTCTTAATATTCTAATATACCCACTTACAAACACCATTGTAGCTACTGTATTAAAATTTATAATACATTAATTACAATAATATAAAATTGCGTCGAGCTGATCATGAATCAACTTTGAGGTTCACAGGACTTGTTAAACAAACTACATGTATCAACCATAATAGAGTTATATATGTGCATGTCTGGCAAAACAAATTAAGTAGAATGTTGTAAGAAAGATAGAGGAAATAACCTCAAAACATGCTGAAAGAGGAAAAGAAATGAGAAAGGAAAAGGAGGCTGAGAAGATAAAGGCGGCTTCTTACTAGGGTTTTTTTGGCCTTTTATAGAGAGTTTTATATTGAATCATGTCGGAATATGCTTTAGATGCTGCTGCTAAGGTTTGCGGGCAAACGGGCAGAAGGGCGGCCAAGTTGGGTTGCCCGCCCGTACATTAAACAAATAGTACGTAGTATGGTTAATTTCTTAGCTTGTGACATATCTCACTTGCATGGAGGTTGATGCAAATTTCAATGGAACACTTGGAGGCTATTAAAAAAGAATTGAAAATTTTGAATCATTTTACTTAAAATTTGTTTAGAATTTTTTGCTCAACATTTTTTTATGTTGCATTTTTTTTTTTTTTGGGATTACATAATAGAATTTTTTTTTTTTCTATCTTGCAATATTTTATTCATTTTTTTTATTTTAACAAACTAAAATTCAAACTTAATAAAAACAACTAAACTACATTTTTTTCTTCTTTTTTTTTTTTTTTTGACTCAACAAACTAATTAACTCAAGTAACTAAAGCTTCTTCTTCTTTCTTTTTTTTATTTTTTAACTTAACAAACTAAAATTCAAACTTAATAATAATAATAATAATAATAATAATAATAATAATAATAATAATAATTAAACTACTTTTTTTTTAAAGAAAACTTAATAAACTAAAAACTCAAACTTAATAAAAACTACTTTTTTTTTAAACTTAACAAACTAAAAACTCAAACTTAATAAAAACAATTAAACTAATAAAAACTTAAACTTAATAAAACAACTAAATTGCCTCTTTTTTTTATGAAATAAAGGGAAAAAAATTTAAAATAAACTCATGACTGAATTTAGAGAATATCTAAGCTGCCTACGTACCCAATAAAGGGATCAAGTCATAACGTAGTTCAAAGAAAACACTATTTTGGAGGGGGCACCGTTCACAATTTATACTCATGCGGGCCAGGAGTATCCATTGCTTAACCACCTTAGACTAGGTGGGGTATTTGATATTTTAACCACATAAAATACCGTTTGTGGGGTAAGTTAGTAGTTTAACCACATGCACTACCTTTGGTCGAATAAGTTAGCAGTTTAATCACATGTACTACCTTTGGTAGGTATCGTTCACAGTTTACACTCATACGGGTCAAATGTAGTTTAAGCTCGTGCACCAAGGAGCAACATGCAATTTAGGCTCGTGCGTCAAGGAGCAATCTCCCAACTTTATGCATAGTAGCGCTTCAAGAACTTCCCATTTATAAGGCTAATTTTTAATTCATCTTCAGCAACCAACTTATATGCACCATTTGTATAGATTTCTTTGACAACATAAGGACCATCCCATTTTGATGTGAACTTATTCCTAGTTCGATGAGTCATGATGATGGGCATTCTCATAGCGAGTACCAAATCTCCAACTTGAAAAGATCGTAATTGCACATTCTTGTTAAATGCCATGGAGAGCCTAGCTTGATAACACTTAAATCTTTGTTGTGCTTCCAACATTTTCTCATCAAGGGACTCCAATTCTTCAAGACGTAAGCGTGCATTTTCTTCCTCAATCAATTCTTCTTGTATGGTTATCCTTAATAATAGGATTTGCTGCTCAAGAGGTAAAACAACTTCAACACCATAAACTAATGAATACAGAGTTGCTTGTGTAGGTGTTCTATGAGTAGTTCGATATGCCAATAAAGCTTCTTCGGTTCTTTCATGCCAATCCTTCTTTGATTTTGAGACTATTTTCTTTAGCAAATTACACGAGCTATATTAAATGCCTCAGAAGGACCATTAGCCGCGGCATAATACATTGAAGATTTTCTCTACTTAAAATTGAATTTCTGACAAAGTTTATCTATCAGACTATTACTAAAGGGCTTTCCATTAGTAGTGATTATGTATCGAGGAACCCTATAACGATATATAATGTTGATGCGGAAAAAGTCAGCAACATTTTCCTTCTTTACTTCTTTGAGGGGTATTGCTTCAGCCCACTCAGAGAAATAGTCTGTTGCAACCAATATATACAAGTGCCCAGCATAAGACTTTGTCATGAGCCCAAGCACATCTAATCTCCAAGCATCAAATGGCCATGAAGCGACAGTTGGATGTAATGGCTCGGGTGGTTTGTGAATGAAATTTTCGTGAAATTGGCAAGCTTGACATCTTTGAGCATAATCTATGCAATCTTTTACCATTGTTAGCTAGTAGTAGCTCATTCTTTTTATTCGAAAAAATAATTTTGGACCCGACTGGTGGGCGCCACAAACTCCAGAATGAGCTTCTTTCATGGCTTGGATAGCTTCATCATCACCTAAACATCTCAAGAAGACTCCATCAAATGACCGCCTATAAAGCACACCTTTATAATAGATGAAACGAACCGTGCGATGTCGGATATCAACTCTTTGGCGTGGATTATCAAGTAACTTCTCGTATTTCAAATAATCCATGATTGGTTGGATCTAATCCTCCTTCTCTATCTCAAATACTTGGACAACATGGTTTTCATCTTCTTCATAATCCTCATCCTCAAAAATTAGCGCCACAACCCAGCTTCTACATATTGGAATACGCACTTTATTTTTAGGTATGGAAAGTGAAGAGGCCAATTTAGCTAGCACATCAGCTTGCTTGTTTCCTTTCTTTGGCACATGTTCAATTTCTACATCCCCAAACCATCCAATGAATCTTTTTGCATAATTAAAGTATGGGAGTAATTTAGGCTTCTTGACTTCATATGATCCAAGCAACTGGTTGACCACCAACTGAGAATCTCCATAGACTTTAAGCCACAACTGTTTTATATCAATCACCATCTCCAACCCAAGAATAAGAGCTTGATATTCAACAACATTGTTGGAACAATTTTCAGTTAACGTGAAGGAATATGGTAATACTTCATCATTTGATGTGATGAATACCACTCCAGCACCAGCATCAACTCATTCTCTGTGGGATGCTCCATCAAAGTAAGTCTTCCAATGAGGTGTAATTTCAACTACCAAGACATCTTCATCGAGTAGGTCATAGGATAATTCCCACTCAGCAGGGATAGAATGATTAGTCAAGAAGTCAGCCAAAACTTGCCCTTTTACTGCCTTCTGCGGAACATAGATAATCTCAAACTGTTGCAACTGAAGGTACCATCTTGTGAGTCTATCAGAGAGGACAGGTTTCGACATGGCGTATTTTAGTGGATTTACTTTTGAGACAAGTCGGACAGTATGTGCCTAAAAGTAATGCTTCAACTTTTGAATTGCAAAACTTAGAGCCAAAAATATTTTCTCAATTGGCGAGTATTTCACCTCATTTGGCATCATCATCCTACTCAAGTAGTACAAGGCATTTTCCTTCCCTTCATCATTTCCCTGTGCTAGTAAAGCTCCAACAGAACGTTCTTGAGCAGCAATATAAATGATTAGTGGACGTCCAAGCACTGGTGCAACCAACACAGGGGACCGCATCAGATAAGCTTTTATACTCTTAAAAGCATTGCTACAAGCTTTATCCCATTCAAATGGAATGCCTTTCTTCATCAAACGGCTGAATGGTTGACATCTACCAACTAAATTTGATATGAATCTCCGAAGATTAGCTAATTTTGCTTGCAAACTTTTAAGTTTATGGATGTCTCGAGGTTTTGGCATTTCAAAATTGCATCAATCTTTGCTTGCTCGGTTTCTATGCCTTGATTAATGGGTTCATTTTGAGTTGATATTTTCTCACGCACTCAAAAACTTGTCTCAAATCTTGGAGATGATCTTCTCACCTTTTGGACTTGACAACCACGTCATCAACATAACATTCAATGTTCTTGTGGAGCGTATCATTAAAGATCTTTTGCATAGCTCTTTGATATGTGGCACCAGCATTCTTCAACCCAAACGGCATCACTTTATAGCAGTATATACCCTTAGGAATACGAAATACCGTCAACTCCTCATCTTTTGGTGACATATGTATTTGACTATACCCAAATGATCCATCCATAAATGATAGTGCTTCATGCCCTATGGTGGCATCAATCATGAGTTCGGCAATGGGCAATGAAAAATCATCCTTAGGACAAGCACCATTCAAGTCCCTAAAGTCAACACAAACTTGAATCTACCATTTTTCTTTCTTATTGGGACAATGCTGGAGATCCATGTTGGATACTTGACTTTTCGAATGAACCCAACCTCTATGAGCTTGTTCACTTCAGCTTCAATTAAAGGAACTAGTTCGGGGCGAAATCGTCGTTGAGCTTGTTTGACTGGACAAGTTCTTTTCTTTACTAATAGATGATGGACTGCCACCTTTGGATCTAACCCAGACATCTCTTTGTACGACCATGCAAATACATCTTTGAATTCATGTACTAACTCAACATATATTTCTTCTTCCTCAGCAGTCAACGAAGCACTAACGTAGATAGGCTGAGGGTCATTAAAATCACCTAAATTGATCTCTTTCAATTTATCTATAGTGGTTTTAACACTTTCTTCGAACTAAGGAGCAGTTTTAGCATCTTCTTCTTCAGTCAAAAATTCTTCACTCAAAGTAATATGGTATACTGCCGCAATATCATCTTCCACAGGCTCAATCTTCTTGAATTATATGTATACCTTTGTTTGTCGACCCCTTTTTCTTATATAGACTGTCTTTATGATGCCATCTTTCTCACTTATGTAACCGTTGCAGACAAGCCTGGAGATTTGCTTAAAAAAACAATCTATAGCATTTTGACGAGTCGGCCAACTAGTACTATCAACAATATGATATGAAGATGCCACACTTTCTCTATCGTCTTCTTTGTCCATTTGAGTTCGTGTAAAGATAATAGTTTTCAATTTAACCTTCAAAGTTCTACCACATGATATATTTAAAATAGAGCACCGCTTCACGCGTGAAGGAATTGAACTCCTAAGCTTCTTTAGCTCGCTAACCCACTTCAAGTATTTTGGCATTTTGGATGAATTCAATATCTAATTATAGGTTCTTCTATGCTGCCATTTTTCAAGTCCATCAAAAACTAAGATTCGCGGGACTTTTTTCCCATTTTCATCGAAAATATCATTTGTTGACGAAAATTCTTCTCCAACTATGTGATTATTGCTGGCTCTTCTAATCACAATGCGAATAGGATTATGAGGAACAAATCTAAGTCTTGTTTGAGAGCTTTGAACACCATAACCTTTCTCCTTCGACATCTTTTGGGTAGTATTAAGTCTATACGTTTGCTTTCTAAAAGCCTCGGGAAGGAGTTTTCCCAAAATAGAACGTTCTTGTGGATTATATCCGGCTTTAACAAGAAGTTTATAAGCTTTTGGATCAAAGCAACTCTCATTTTGAAGATGCAGAGATTCTTCGCAGTTTTTCTCGACTCCTTGAGTTGCGCGAATAAACCCTTTCAGCGCTGAGGGGATAGCTTCTTCACATCAAGCTTAGTTAGAGAAAATGTCAATTATTTCAATGACTCAAATCTTACAAGAGATAACTCTCTCTTTATGTGTGATCTTTACTACTGCATGCTGGAGTCAAGTCTTTAATATTGTTTACTCCATCAAGATCATCTTGTTGCTTGGATTCCTCTTGTTCTTTAACCTTGGCGGTTTTCATACTTTCGGTGTAGTATTTGGCATCTGCTAAGTGTGATTCAGCTTTAGTGAAAGGTTTGCTATCTCCAAGCATTGTTTTACCACACCTTCTCGACAATACTTGAAACATTGGTGCCAAGTAAAAGAAACTACACCATTTTCATGTAACCAAGGTTAGCCTAAAAGCATATTGTATGATGTCTTGGCATCTATGACATGAAATAATTTCGTTGACCACATATCATCCATCAATAACTTTACCCTTATTATTCCAAGAGCCCTTTGCCCCATTTGATTGAACCCCTAGATCATTAGGCGACTATTTTTCAATTCATCTGTGGAGATTCTTAAATCCTTCATCACACACAATGGCAAAATATTGACTGCAGAGCCTCCATCAATCAAAATTGTATTTATTTTCTGCTCACGAGCATATCTAGTTACAAACAGTGGCCAATTATGGGGCTTGGAGCCGAGCAACAAATCTTCATCAGTGAAAGTTATTGCCGACATGCACTCCTCAGTTACATCATGATTTTTTTCATTAGATAAACATACTTCACTATAGGAAATCTTTTCTTCACTTATCATGTAGCATGTAATGTCACTATCGTGATCACCAAGTACATTCGTTTCAATCTCGATAGTAGCATGATTTGAGGCAGCATTATCCTCCTTAAGTGAGAATTTCCCTTATCAGGCCAATTGCGTCACTTTATCTTTGAATACGACGCAATCATGAATTGTGTGACCCACAAATCGATGGTACTTGCAATACTTTGGATCATTAATTTTCCCAGCTTATTCAAGTCACTTCATTTCATGTAATTCAATGAGATTTGCATTTAGCAAATCATCAAATATTCCAGAGACATCAGAATCGAGGAATGGGTATATCTTAGCCTCATCTCCTTTAAAGTTAATTTTATTTATCCTCGTTCTTGGGAGACATCATTTCTTTGGTCCTTTGTGCTTTCTACCTTCGTACGAAATTTGATAGGTGTTGCATTCACTGTCATAGCTTCTTTACTTTGTGCCTTAGCTAGAGGTTTGCCCCCTTTCTTGAATTCTTGCTTTTCATTAGGCTTACAAGGCTCTTGAATTGGTAGCCCTTCTACTTCGCTAGCAAACACGCTTAACTCCATATCATGGGCTTGAGTAGCCAATTCTTCAAATGTTTTGCGTTGAATTCCTTGCAGAATATATCAAAGTCCCCAATGCATCCCATAAATGCACATCTCGATGGCTGAAGCCTTAGACAATCTGTCTTTGCAATTAAGGCTTAAGTTTCTCCAGTTATTAATGTAATCAATTACTGGCTCTTCTTTCCACTGGCGAGAGTTGGTGAGTTCAATCATACTAACTGTCCTTCGAGTACTATATAAATAATTGAGAAATTCTTGCTCCAATTGTTCCCAACTATCAATTGAGCCTGCTTCTAAGTCAGTATACTAATCAAAAGCATTACCCTTCAAAGATCGAACAAACTGCTTAACTAGGTGATCTCCAAATGTCCCAGCCTTGTTACAAGTTTCAATGAAATGAGCCAAATGCTGCTTTAGATTGCCTTTGCCATCAAATTGCTAGAAATTTGGTAGCTGATAACCAGTCGGCATCTTTAAGTTGTCAATCCTTTGAGTATATGGCTTGGAATAAGTCATATATGACTTAGAGCTTCCTTCAAATTTGTCTTTAATAGTTCTCATGATGAACTCCCTCAGCTGGTCAATAGGAATTAGTCCACCGGTGGAAACTTGTAGTTCCTTTGTTGCAACCCTGTCATTTCAACTGGCTATCTCTTTGTGGATGTTTCACCTTCATCTTAAGCTTCTATTTGTTTCTCATCACGCGACTAGTCTCAGCATTATCCACCTTGTTCATCAACTTGGAGATTTGAGAATCTTGTTCTTGGACATGCTTTGCTAGCCCTTCAATAATCTTTGTCAAATTAGCAATTTGTTCGTCCAAAGTTGTAGCACTTGTCACCATCACTGGCGCTATGCTTGAGGAACTTGAGGTTGAATGAGAAGTGGATGCTGTTGATTCTTCCTTTGAGTCTCCACCAACTTCATTAGTATCAATAGCATACAACAATACCTTTTCTACAACTTCAAGTGAATGATTTACCTCTGAAGATGATTGCGACTTTTTGGACATACTCCTTGTGGTGACGCCAACACTTCCTACTCTAGAATTTATGGAATTTGAAGTAGTCATCTTCCATACAACAGTCTTGTTGGTGGCCATGATAATTCAATCTTTAATGAAGGAAAGAGATGAGAGGTACAGATAGTCCCACTGGGCGTACCAAAATTTGTAACAACAAATTTTCTTGTCTGCAAAAATTAAAATTACAAAACAAGAAAAATTGTACAAATAAAATTAAAATCAAAATTAATTAATCAACTGTGGATTCTATCTCTAATATAATCCTCTGATTCTTCCCTTCCAAATGTAATCTTGAATTTGATGAGCTTCACGAAAAACACCTTAAACACCGTGGATCTCCTTTAAATTTGATTTGAATAAAATAACGTTAATTCGAGGGTTTCGTACCTTAATCTCGAATCAAACATCAGAAATATATGAGTTCCTCGAAAGACGCCTTGAATGTCGTGGATCTCCTTGAATAAAATTAACGCCAATTCGAGAGTTTTGCTCCTTAATATCGAATCAAACGATAGAAATATATGAATTCCACGAAGAATGCCTTGAATGTTTGAATCTCCTTGAATAAAAATAACGCTAATTCGAAGGCTTCGCACCTTAATCTCTTATTAAACGCCAAAAACATATGAATTCCACGAAGAACGCCTTGAATGTCGTGGATCTCCTTGGATTTGCTTGAGAGAATTGCTGGACTCCTTCAAAGTTTCTCTCGTTTGCTGGAATTTTTGTTTTGTGTCAAATGAGATGGAATCACCCCTTTATATAAGTGTTTGATGGAAGACTTCTGATTTGATTTGAATTCTTTCACAGGTTATCTCTTTGATAAGATATTATCAAATATCAAGAGATGATATCAGATATATTTGATTTGATAATATCAAACATCAAAAGATAATATCAATATCGTATATCTTTGATTTGATTGGTCCACAGATGCAGACACTCCATCTTTGACACATGTCAATGCTTAATTTGAATATAAAATAAATACTAAACTATTAATTAAAATCAACTATTTATCTTTTGTAATTAAATTTAATATATCCCAAAATTTAAATAGAAAATTTTGAATTAATATTTTATATATTATTTTACATGTATTACTTCTCAATTGGTCAAAAATTTAATATGTCTACAGAGAGATAAGGAACAATTTATAAATTATTTTAAAATTCTTGACTCTTTATACATGCACTTCAAAAAACTTCATCATTTTCGATAGAATTGTCCAACGATTTCCGATGAATTTACGACAAAATAACAATTTTTTGACGGATCCCCGATGATATTTTTCTTGTTGGAAAAACCCTCGTCATAAATCAATTTTTGACTGATTTTCATCTGGTACTCATTCGTCGAAAACTTTCCAACGAATTTTTGTCGAATTTCTGACGGAATTTTGAAAGTGACAAACTGTCAAATGTTCATCACTTTTCTGATTGTTTGTCCCGTCGGATACCTTTCCGATGTGTTCCATCTACTTTTCGATGAAAATTGTAATATTTTTATCTTTTGCCGATAGAATGTCGATAGATAATAATTGTAATTATTTTTTATTTATAATAATTTCCATCGAAAAGTCCTCGGAATTTCTTCAACAATGCATTTTTTAAAATATATTTTAATAAATTTTATTTCATTACACCTGTAACCTATTGATGCATATATATAAAATAACATACAATTATAATACAAGAAAATTAGAAATAACTAGAACAAAAATTCAAAGGAAAATGTAATTTTATAAATATAAATTTTAAAAGTTATAATTTGTAATTACAGAAGCAAAAAGAAAAAAAGAAAATCCTATATATTAGTTGGTAGCAACATCATCATTGAAGTCGAAGCAGTTATCCTGCTCGGTGTCATGCTGCTACTAGTCATCATCACCCTACTATGGCGGGAACTGCTAGTGGTAGGTCGCAGTGGGAGGGCCAGGAACGGGTGCTGGGGCTGGACACCGAAACCTGGGGAAGCATCCCTTTGCATGAACAGTTGGGAGATCAAATTCTACATCGTGCCCAATTGCTCTGAGAACATGGTCCACATATCATTGACCTGACCTGCAAACAAGCCTCCAATCATGCCTTCAAATGGGATGTAGTTGATGCACTAGGCTCCTCTTGAGGCACATCGGTGTATGAGGGTGACTGCTAGTAGCTCAGCCCATAAAACCTGTCCCTTCTTGTTGGGGCCACCCACAGCCTAAGTCCACAACTTAGCATGAGACTGTTGGATCTCTGCACTGCTCCCAACATTCTTTGGTTGAGACTGGGACTAAAGCGTCTGCTAGAAGCTCTCCTGCAAGGTGTAAAAATAAATATATGAATGCAATATATTAATATAACTAAAACGATCTTATGTAATATGTCATATGTAATAAACTTATAGCAGCTCTCCTTGCCCTCTCATCCACCCAGCTCCCATCGCCCTCTGCCTTTAGTGGATACGGGTAAAAACCTCATCCAACGTTGGGGGCCTCCGCAACTCTCGAGCCTACATAAAGAACAAGAATTGACATAAGTGTGTTATATGTACATAATACTAAAGTACAATGAATATGAGAAAAAAATTTAGTAAAGTCTCCCCTAAAATTGATCTTTACCGGAAAAAAAAACAAAAAAAAACAAAACAAAAGCTCAACAATGAAAACATAAGATAACTAACAACAAATGGAAAGGGTACCAACTCTTCCCCATCAACTAAACTATGAAAGAGTAACAAATGGGAAAGGCACCAACCATTTCCCATCAACTATGTCACGCGGGATTATAAACATAAAAGAAAGTAACAAACATTCCAAAAATATACTAAATTTACTAAAGACTAAAAGTTAAGAAACTTGCTAAACGCTTGGCATGCGTCTCGATGGATATACTCCCTCTGGTATAAAGGTATCCACAAGTTTCAAAAGCCTACTTCTTCTTGGCCTGTGCAGACTTCTTCTAAATATCTTGGGACTGCCAGTGCCAACATAGGGTAGCCCAAGTGTCCTCGCCAATCTCAGTCGGTGATCCCCTCTAGTGTCAAAGACCCTTTGAAAATGACCTTTGTGCTGGGGGTCCCAAGTGACATATCTCTGTCAAATAAAAGAAAATCAGTTAGCATACTTACAATACCCAGACGTACTTAATTTGTAAAAATAAATATATTAATAACACTTATATACCTTCCACTCCTTGAGCATTAAATCTTGAAAGCCCTAGGAAACTTTTGACCAGTTCTATAGAGCTCCTAGACCTTGTTCTTGATCACCCTCATCAAAAACTTGGTAGCATCCAATGAAAGTGTATACCTGCATAAATTGTTAACATTAATATATAATTATTAAAATAAAAATAAAACAACTTTTATATAATAATTTAAACTCACTCACAGTGTCCCTTGGGACGCAAGTATACCTTGCTAGCCCCCATGGATGCAGGTTCTGATCCCTCCTCGCCGCCTAATGTCTGGCTGGCTAAAGAATCTACTACTAGTGATGCTGCTCTAAATGCTCCTATGGATTGGTTAAGTGGAGTAACAGGGGATGGCTGAGCGCCAGGTGGCGTGGTGTATGATGATGGAGTGCTTACGGGTGTAGTACTGGATAGTGGTGGGATGAGTAATGATGCTGTGATGGTGGGTGTGGAGAACGGTATATGGATGACCTCACAGCAGCAGCAGAGAACGAAGGAGGGTATTGTGGCTTCTAGTGGGAGGGGGTGGGATAGACGTAAACTGATGACCAGTCGATGAGGTGGTGGGAGACTGGTCGGCCGAGAAGTGTGTCTAATGGGTCGGGGAATTTGTCCCCCTACCTTAGCTAGAACCCAGACCTCTGCCGATGGCAGGGGGATGGAAACTAAACTGGTCTATCATCTATAAAACAAAAACAAAAACAAACATCACATATAGACAATAATTAATATTATTACAAAAACTTAATATTTACATTCGCCAAATGTATAAGAACAATTAACAAATAAACTCAATAAGGCACATTAGTTAAAATTGAACTTTAGATATATAGAATATATCATTTATTCATCGAATAAATTCTTCGATTTTTTTATCTACTCGAGTCAATTGTTTGTAATAAGAGGATAATTTTAATGGTCCATTGACATTCTAATTCTTGATTGGTAGTCATTTACAGCAACAAACTCCAGTAGACAAAAAGACTGAAAACTATGTAATGAATGAATGAATTTTTGAAAAGAAAAGTTCATTAAGTATGTAAGGCTATTGACCTGTTATAGGAGTTGGAGACTCCTATAATGCTCCTTCTCTAATCAAATATTATTTGGTTCATAAATTATGTAATGATTCCCCTCCAAAAATGCCAATAGTGTGGAAAATTATTTATTCTTTGATCAAAAGTTGAAAATTCACTTAAGGCCAACCTCAAGTGAATTTTCAACTTATGATCGAAGAATAATTTTTCAGAGTACTGGCATTAATCTTTAGAAGTCATTGAATTTGTCTTTTGGGGGGTTGTTAGAATAGCATTTTGAAGATGAGACGACAAAATTTTTATTCTTTATATTTCTAACTTGAGGTTGAACGAATAGCATTGGGATTGAATATTCAGTTAATTTTTAATCATTTAAGTTTAAAAATAATTTGCTAAATATTTAGTCATTTAAGTTTAATCATTAGGGTTGTAAAATAGAATTTAGTTTCATAAGCTACCTTGATTTTTTCGGATAGTCTAACTTATCCTATATGAATTTTTTTTAATATTCAGCCTCAATAGTATTTCTTTACGATGTTAGCATTAATTATCATTTTGTAAGATACCTTGGGTATTTCGGAATGTCTATGTTATCTTATAACTTATCCTAGACTAAATTCTAAATTAAAAGGCCTCATTTGCTTTGAAGGATTGTGCATGATAGACATATAATCCAGGCAATTCGGCCTCTTAGTTAGTATACTTGCAACCCATGATTGAAGTGGCTTGGTATTTATTATGATTAATTCTAGGTAAACCCATAAGTTTTCCTCACATGCATTTCTAAACATACGAACATATAAAACTAATCAAATAATTCCAAGAAACCAACATGCATTTCTAAACATACTAACATCTACATACAAAAATAATTAAATAATTCCAATAAACCAACATGCATTTCTAAACCAACACGCATTTCTACACAAGTAATTATTGGAAACCAAACTACATTTCTAAACAATTAATTATTGAAAATCAAAATACATTTCTAAACAAACTAACATACAATTATAATTAAAGAAATAAAGATATAAAAGGAGTTAATTACAGCTACCACCCCTGAGGTTTAGCGTAATTATGGAAAGGTCCTCGCTTTTTTAAAAAATTATGGAAAAACCATGAGATTTGTTGCCATCCAACAATTTAACCCCGTCGTTAGTTTTCATCAAGGTTTTTATAATTTTCCATTAAAATTACCACATAAAATTTTCAAAATACCATTTTGCTTAATTACCTCAAATTTGACCATTTGTGACCTTATTTTCATGATGAAAATACCTTGAGGGTGGTACCGCCATATTTTTAAGTTGTTGAAGGATTAAATAGTAATATTAAAATACTATAGGGCTTTAATTATAAGAAAAGTGAAATTACTTATGATATATACATATATATATTGAAATAAAAAAAGATATATACACATATATGCCAATATATATACACTAGCCACCCCCGCCCTCCTAAGCCCCCACCCCCACCAACCAGATCTGGAGAGGTTAGATCTGGCCATGGCGATTGCTGTCGTTGTGCTGCTGCTGCCATGGTTGCAGTAGCACCACATGGCCCGTGGCTCATGGCCTACTGCTGTCATGGTAGCAACAACAGGCTGCGGCAGCCTAGCCATGCAGCCAAGCAGCAACAAAGCAGTCGCCGGCCATGTCCAAAGAAGAAGGGGATGGGGGGTCAGGTGGAGGGCAAGGGGAAGGTGAGTAGGTTTTCAACTTTTTTTTTAGGAAAAAAATTTATCTTTTTTTCAATTAATAAATAATTTAATTATGATACATATTTAATTTTTTATTTATTGTATTTGAATTAATTAATAAATTTAAGTAAGTTTCATTAATTATTTTAGAGAGATTTATTATTTGAATAAATATTTTAATTATTTTAAATATTTTTAATTTAGATATGATTATTATTTCAATAAATAATATAATTAAATTTAAAAATTTATCTATTTTAATTAGTAATTAAAATAGTTAAAATGCATATATTTTAATTTTTTACTTCTTTTGTTCTTAATTAATATAGTTTTTAATTTTGTATTTATTGTTCTTGTTAATTAATAATTTTTTTACTTGTTTATTGTTATTTTTAGATAGATTTATTTTTTAATAAATATTTTAATTATTCTAAATATCTTTAATTTATATGTGATTATTGCTTTAATAAATAACATAATTTAATTTTAAAAAATATCTTTTTTAATTAATAAATAGTTTAGTTAAAAATACATATATTTCATTTTCTTACTTATTTATTCTTAATTAATATAGTTTTTAATTTTTATTATTGTTTTTATTAATTAATAAATTTAAATCAATTTTATTAATAATTTTAGATATATTTATTATTTGTGTAAATGTTAAATATCTTTACTTTAAATATAATTTCTATTTTAATTAATAATTTAATTAAATTTAACTAAATTATTTTAGATATGATTATTAGTTTAATATTGTTTAATATGTAATTCAAGTAATAAATATTTTATTATTTAATATTATTAGATAAATTTAATTATATAAATAGATTATTTTAAATATATATGCTATTTAACATAATTCAAAATTTTAAGATATTATAACACATAGGGGGCATTTAGAACTTTAGCCATCAAACCAATTTTTAGCATTTTTTATTTTTTAATTATTTTTTCATTAGGGGCATTTTAGACTTTTCACATTTTCTGTCTACCTTACAAATAGGTTTGTCAATTTTAGGGGATTTTTGTAATTTTCAAAAAAGTGATGTTCTTTTCATAATTACGCCAAACCTTAAGGGTAGCAATTGTAATTCATCCTATAAAAAATTAAGGAAACTAACTGATAGCTTGGAGGATGATAATGGTGCAGCGACGGGGTGTGCGAGCGGGCAACAATGGCAGTGGGGATGGCGACAACAACATGAGTGAGTGGGCGACGATAGGAGCATTGATAGTGGTGGAGGACGGTGAAGGAAGGGTGGGAATGTGCGGGGAAGAAAAAGGGCAGGCTACCGATTTAATTAAGTTTTTCAACCAAAATTTCATCGGAAAATAAATTTTTTAAAATCATATAAATTCACTTTTTTGACAGAAAATTCATCAGAAGACTGTCGAAAAATATATTCCGACGAAAACTTTCGTTGGAAAATCCGTCGAATATTTTCATGCCTTTTCACACCAAATCCCTCGAAAGTTGCAAACGATTCAATGATTTTCTCAGATTTTCGATGAATCGTGTTCCCTCGTAAATCCATAAAAAATCCTTTGAAAATTTTCAAGGGATGCGTTCCATCAAAAAAATAGATTTTTTTTTCTTTTTTATAGTGGTGGTATAAGACCATGTATCATTATTATGACTTCTAATGAATGAGTTTGGGAAAAAACATATGGTTATCGTTTTCGCATATGATACCAATAATAATAATTAGATCCGTTATTAAAATTAACGATCTAACAAGTAAGAAGATATATAAAGACATAGAATTTCCAATTATACATTGATCCAAAAAAGAAAAAAGAAAAAGAAATCCAATTATATTATTCATATGACAAAATAAGATCCTAAGGACAAACAAGTAAAAAGTAAATAAAAAACTTAATCAAATAAATAAATAAATAAGAAAAAAAAAATCAGTAAGTCCAACAAATTAAGTTTGCCAAGATAGACATTCAAACTCAAGTGGATTGAAATCTCCACCAAGGACTTAATCAGAATACAAATTCTCAAAGCCAAAAAAACATTAAAGCAATCATTTGCAAACTCATGCCTTGACTCTAATCAAGTGCATTTTAGGATTAGAAATCCAACTCATCTTATTGATTTTTGAAAAAGATATCAACTTCATTTTTGTGCAGTATCACTAATAAATTTGATGTTAAACATTCACTTGTGATTTTAAATATTCTAAGTCATAAATGGATCAAAAATATAATATTATACAATTTTTGTACCTACAACTTTCGTATTTCCAATGTTTAAAACATAAATAGTTATCTTAAAGAATTCAAATTCATAAATGATAATATTTAACTACCCATTGATTAAATATCTTATTTAATTTTTGAATTCAAATTGATAGATTTTAAAAGATCAAATAAAATTATAAATTTAATAAACCAAAAAAAAAAAAAAAAATCACACATGTCAATCTATAATTAACTATAAATTTCAACATCTAAAAGTTGTATCAGGCTACGATTAATATCGAATTATATTCAAAATTTATTTGATATTACATAGAGAATAACAATGACTTTTAATAAATTATATGCGGATTGATCTCTTTTTTAATATGTAAAACTACATAGATGATAGAAATTATGTTTTATATAGAGAAAATCGACGCCCAATTCCTTTTTTATGCAAAAAGAGTCACTCTTTTTGATTGGAATCCGAATCCAAATTCTCAGTTTATTTATTTGTTTATTTTTTCCTTGGATCTTGGATCTGGAGTCGGGCAACTAAGACTCTGTTTGTTTTCATTTTCAAATTCTATTTTTATGTTTTCTATTATTTGAAAATAGAAATACATTACTTTATACATATTTTCACTTAATATATTTTTATTTTTATTTTCAAAACAAATTTCCCAATAACTTGTATATCTTCTCTCTCTTTTATTATTATTACTATCTTTATCCACTTATAACCTATTAAACTCAATATAATTATTACTCTTTGAACAATTTATCCAAATATAAACCTTTCAAATTTTGAAAATTAGGGAAATGAAAAATGAGAAGGCTATGTTTGGTTGTAAATTGGAGCATTTTGCCAAAATATTTTTGTAAAATGATTTTTGGGAAGTGGGATTGGAGAATTTTGATAGTTGTTTGTTTGTATTTTGGATAGTAGATGGAGAATGTTTTGAAATAAAATTATTTGTTTAGTTATATTTTAAGAGGGGACAAGATGTCATATTAATAATTTTTTTGTTGGATTGATATTTCAAAATTATTTATGTATGTGTATGTATAGTTGGGTAGGGGGGACAAAAAATGGGAAGCTAGATATTGGGAAATAACTAGGAAATGAATTGACAGAGTATTTGGGCTTTTTTGGGTATATTTTGGAAGTGGAGTTGGGGAATGTGTAGAGTTTGTTTGTTTATATTTTGAAAGGTGGAAAATAAATTGGCAATTTGCAACCAAATGGGCCCCAAGACTGCTAATTAGATATGGGCTGGATCAGTCAAGCCCAACCCAGACCAAAACCCTTTAAAGCCCACTAAGCCTAGGACTAATAAAAATGTGATCTTCAAAAGCAGTCCAATTAAAGGCCCAGGCCCAATTAAGCCTATGCCCTATACGGATAGACGGCGATATAAGATTAGGGTTTTCATCTCCCAAACTTCACAAATCTGTGTTGGCTCCAACTGTTCCTCGCCCCACCAATCAGGTTCGATCTCTCTACTCCGTTGTCTGTGTGTATGCATATGTACGTGTAGGTTTGTGTGTGTGAGGGTTTGGCGATTTGTCTTGAGCTTTGTCGGTAGGGTTCTTGTATGTATCTTATTTGGAAAAGTTTAGGCTTTTGGATATGAGTTTATTGCTTTATGGGCTAGAATTTGATGTTTACTTGTACCCTTTTTCTTTTTTCCTGGGCTAAATTGATCTGATGCAATGTGAATTTATGTTTCGTTGTTAAATTGGTTGCAGGTTTCTTCTTTAGGAGAGTGCAGAGAAGTTTACTCAGTTAATTGGAGAAAATGGCGTCAAGATTCTGGACTCAGGTTTGTTTAGTCGTCAATTGAATTAGTATCTTGTATTTTTTAATTATATATATATATAGATGTATGGTGGGTTAATTGCAGTCACCTCAACCAACCTACGACCTCATTTGCACATTGCCCCCAACCGTTGTCAGATGTGCAATTTTACCAACTGAACTAATTAAAATGTTCTTATGCACCTCATTTGCTCATTGTCAGTGGAATCCATGAATTCTGGTTATATTTATTTGCAGTAACTTAGATTTTTGGGATGAGACTTTGATTGTTATTCATGATTTTTACTCGTCTTGGAGATTCTGCTGTCAACCTTTATTTTTTCACTTTTTGTTGATACCATTGGTCAAGCTAAGAGTTTCATTTATGTTTTTGAGTTATATCTAGATGGAGAATGGGTTAATGTACAGAATCCGTGAATATTATATTTGAAGATTAAGTAATTTCATGTAATTATGTTCTTTTTATGGACTATTGTATAGGGTGATAGTGAAACTGAGGAGGAAGAGAGTGACATTGATGAGCAAGAAGAGAGTGTAGCAGCGGAAACAACCACAGCAACAGCTGCAAGCAGATATTATTCTGGCAATGCTAGCGATAGTGATGATTCTGATGGGCAGAAGCGTGTTGTGCGGCGTGTCAAGGACAAGCGATTTGATGAGATGTCTACTACTGTTGATCAGATGAAAAATGCCATGAAGATCAATGACTGGGTCAGTCTGCAAGAATGCTTTGAGAAGATCAATAAGCAATTGGGGAAGGTCATGAGGGTTACTGAGTCTGATAGGGCACCCAATATGTATATTAAGGCTCTTGTTATGTTGGAGGATTTCTTGAACCAGGCCTTGGCCAATAAGGAGGCAAAGAAGAAAATGAGTAGTAGTAATGCCAAGGCCTTGAATTCAATGAAGCAGAAGTTAAAGAAGAACAATAAGCTTTATGAGGATTTGATTAACCAGTGCAGGGAGAAGCCCGAGCTTTTTGAGGAAAAAGTTGACGATGAGCAAGAACCTGAGGATGAGGACGATGAAGAAGATGAGGATGATGATTTTGATGAGGACCCAGCCACCCTTGAATCCGAGGAGAGTGAGGATGAAGAAGAAACTGGAAAGGAGTCTGCCGAGAGTGGACCTGGATGGGAGAAGATGTTGAGCAAGAAAGATAAGATGATGGATAAGCAGTTCAAGGACCCCAGCCAAATTACATGGGACACAGTAAACAAGAAGTTTAAGGAGATTGCTGCTGCCAGGGGTAAGAAGGGGACAGGGAAAATCGAGTTGGTTGAACAGCTCACTTTCTTAACAAGGGTTGCCAAGACCCCGGCTCAGAAGCTTGAGATCCTCTTCAGTGTTGTCTCTGCGCAGTTTGATGTTAACCCAAGTCTTAATGGACACATGCCAATCAATGTATGGAAACAATGCGTGCAGAATCTTCTTACTATACTTGATATTTTAACACAGTACCCAAATATTGTGGTTGATGATATGGTGGAGCCTGATGAGAATGAGACCCAAAAAGGAGCTGACTTCAATGGTACAATTAGGATTTGGGGTAATTTGGTAGCCTTCCTCGAAAGGGTAGATGTGGAATATTTTAAGAGCCTTCAAGTTATTGATCCACACACCCGTGAGTATGTTGAGAGGCTCAAGGACGAGCCCATGTTTTTAGTTCTTGCACAGAATGTCCAGGAGTATTTGGAAAGGGTTGGGGATTACAAGGGTGCTTCAAAGGTAGCTCTTAAACGTGTTGAACTCATATATTATAAGCCGCAGGAGGTATATGATGCTATGAGGAAACTGGCTGAGCAGGATAATGGAGAAGCAGAATTTGGAGATGAAACAAAAGCTGAGGAAACTAGGGGACCACCCGCCTTCGTTGTAACTCTTGAGCTGGTGCCACGCATACCTACTTTTCCAGAGAATAGCAGGACCTTGATGGACATCCTTGTTTCACTCATTTACAAGTATGGGGATGAACGGACTAAGGCTCGTGCTATGCTCTGTGATATATACCACCATGCTATCTTGGATGAGTTTTCAACATCCCGTGACTTGTTGCTTATGAGTCACCTGCAGGATAGTATTCAGCACATGGATATCTCTACCCAAATTCTTTTCAACAGAGCTATGGCTCAGCTGGGTTTATGTTCATTCAGGGTGGGACTTGTTGCTGAAGGCCATAGTTGCCTCTCAGAGCTGTATTCTGCTGGCAGGGTGAAGGAATTGCTGGCGCAAGGTGTCTCTCAGAGCAGATATCATGAGAAGACTCCAGAACAGGTATATTCTTTACTCATGTATCCAAGCACATTTCGTTATTTCTTATTGAATTATAGCACGTAGAAGTTTCCTTGTCTTTATGCATATGGATGAGTGGCTAAAATTTGCTAGACTTATATGCTTAAATTTTGTATAGTCCATGGAAACTTATCATGAGGGAACTAGATAAGGTTTGTTCTGCTGCTTTTTGAATTTTCAGTAAGGTGTTTGTTGTTAATTAGTGATTTGGCATTCTTAAGATGCATCTGGCCTCTAGGTTAGTCTGTTGCTTTCTCATCCGCTTAACAACATCAAGCTTAATAAAGGTTCTCAAAAATTTCCAGGAACGGCTTGAGAGAAGGCGTCAAATGCCTTACCATATGCATATAAATCTTGAGCTCCTTGAAGCTGTACATCTGATTTGTGCCATGTTACTAGAGGTACCTAACATGGCAGCCAATGTGCATGATGCCAAACGTAAGGTCATAAGCAAAACTTTCCGAAGGTTGCTTGAAGTGAGTGAGCGGCAAACATTCACTGGCCCTCCCGAAAATGTGAGGGACCATGTAATGGCTGCCACTAGAGCCCTCAGGAAGGGAGATTTTGAGAAGGCCTTGGATGTAATCAAATCTCTTGATGTTTGGAGGCTGCTACGCAACAAAGATAAAGTTCTTGAGATGCTGAAGGCTAAAATCAAGGAAGAGGCTTTGAGGACTTACCTTTTTACATATTCCTCCTCTTATGATTCGCTAAGCCTTGAACACCTATCCAAGATGTTCGACCTCTCAGATGCTCAGACCCATAGCATTGCGAGTAAGATGATGATCAATGAGGAGCTTCTTGCAAGTTGGGACCAACCAACCCGCTGCATTGTCTTCCATGATGTTGAGCACACTAGATTACAGGCTCTGGTTTTCCAATTGACAGAGAAGCTCACAATTCTTGCAGACACAAACGAGAGAGCGATAGAAGCTCGGATTGGTGGTGTTGGCCTGGAGGGTCTCCCTCTTAGGCGCAGAGATGGACAAGATTATGCTGCGGCAGCTGCTTCTGCTGGTGGTGGTAGGTGGCAGGAGTTCTCTTTTTCACAGGGCAGGCAAGGCAGCAGTGGTGGAAGAACAGGATATAATGTCAGTGGTGGCAGAGCATCAGCTTCAGGCCTTCTTGGTAGTGGTTACACAAGGGATCGACAAGCACGATCTAGTGGTTATCAGGGCTCACGGCATCAAGATGGGTCGGGAAGGATTTACCAGACAGGTTCTGCTGCCAGGGGTGGTCAGATGGATGCATCATCCAGGATGGTTAACCTCAACAGGGGGGTTCGCACCTAGTGAGAGTATACGAAGAGCTTTAGTAGTTGGCCCTGTAGTTTCATCGTTTCGTCATTTAAATCCATCATTTTGGTATTTATGATATCATACCCTAAACTGAGTTCTCCCTCTATTTTTATTTATAAAATTTTGACATCATTATTTTGATGCTGTTGAAATGTTATGAATGGTGAAAGGATTTGTTACTGTACTTCTGAGCTTTAATGCAGACCCTATTTATGCTGGGTCTAGCGTTAGTGAGTCTTGGGCTTATGTTTTGCGAAGTAATTTGTTTTTATTTTATGTGGTTCCTAAGGAAATTTAATCTCATTCGTTTTACCGTGTTCCAAGCATAAAATGATATTTGTGGATGTGAAAACATCATAAAAATGATAGTTGTGAATATGAAAACATCATAAAGCAAAATGCTGGTATATCATATCGCATGGAATTCTGGGATTGGGATGTGGAGCACACCTAAAGAAAATAGTACTATGACATTGCAAACAAACCTCTCCACAATTCTGCACTCTCAAAAGTTATGTTCTTGGCTTTTTTCATCAAATTCTTCAACAAGTTGTCATAATGTTAACAAAACGTACACGCATCTTTTTCTTTCCTTTCCTTTCTCAGTTACAAGAGGTAAATACGGATTAAAAAACAATGGCTTTTGCTGGACTTTCTATCCAAGTCTAATGTAATTCCTCCAAAAAATTGCACTGATTGACACTCCTGCACAAAGGGTTTCCAAAAACATCTGTTAAAACTCAAAATATTAGATTTTGGACGAATAGCTTAACACCATAAAAAATCACACCTGTTAGTGCAACCTTTGAAGACCATTTTCCTTTGTAGGATGCACCTGAGTGGACTGCATCAGACAGCCTTAATTGTTAATATTTCAATGCCGCAAAAGAAATACTAACAATTATAACAAGAACACGAGATCAATATTATAGCCATTAAAAACAATTTTATTTACCTGAATCACAATTAGAAGTTGAGTTCCAGCTCCCACACATGCACAAATCACTGTTTCCATCAATGTCATAACCACATGATCCACCAGTGGCTTCACAGGCCCGGCAGAAGGTCGCGCTTCCTTGCAGAGAATACTTCGCTTGGATTCCATAAGCCCATTCATCTGCCCCGCTTACTCTCAATGGAGCCTGACTGTACGCACTGCTGTATCCTTGGCAATCAAGCCTGGAAAGGTTCACACTCTTAATGGTCTCATATGGCACAGCACAGCAATCAGGAGGGCCCGAACCATATGCCGGACGTTCCTGTCTTGGGTTGATTATGTCCCAGGCCGGGCACCCATAATACTCCTCGCACCCCAGGCCCGATACATTTCTACATAGCAAATGCTTCCCTGGAAAGCCCTGGAACAAGGGGGATTGGGCTGAGCAGCCCAGTAGCATGAACACATTATCAGGCGTCGGGTTCAAGTATGGGGCCCGCCAAGGCTCTACCACGAACCCATTACCCCGACCTCCTAGCACGATGGAGTCACAAGTGGACATATGAGGGTCATGTAGCACAAGGGATTCATAGGCGTAGTCTATGTCTAGTACACGATACGACCCAGAGCTAAGATGGAGCATCAGGACATCATTAATGCAGAACAATAGCTCCCGGAAGCCTTGATGGCCGCATCCTGGTTGGAGGGCGAAAGGGTAGTCGATCGTGAGGTTGCCACAGAATGACCGACACGTGCTACCATGGCCATAGCCATGAACTAAGGGAACCAATGCATGAAATGTAATAAATAGAGTAGCCGAAATGAGGAAAGCCATGGCAGAAAGTTAGAAACTTGGTATAGAAATGGGGGATAGATAGTATTGAGGGTGGAGAGGGTTGTAATGATACTTTGCTTGGGATGATGTAGAAATGTTTGATGTTAAGAGAATTTGCATGATTTGAGGGGGACCCTTTCCTTTATTCACATGCTGTGTTGAAGAATCTGAGTGAATTGTTTATGGGTTTTTACTTCTCTTTTTGGGCGGCAACTATGGTTTCTTTAACAAGATTTGGCTGACTTTTGAGCTCTGGGGCTTGCTTTAGTTTGCTTTTCGGTGGTGGCTGTTTAAGATTTTGAAAGAAAGTATGAAGCTGCCGAATTGATTTGCTTTATGGTCAAGCAAAAATGCTGTGTACTGTAAATTTGCCGGTAGTCCAGGCTTTGAGGCATTGATCAAACTACAGCTGAGTTTTGGGGGTAAGATCAGGAAATTTGTTATCCAGATCTACGGATTTCTTAATATCATGACTTCTTCATTGGAATCAATTCTTTGATGAGAAGGATTGCAATCTCTCCTCTGGTTTTTCTCGGTCCAAAACAAAGATTGTGTCCATAAAGAAATATATGAAGAACAAAATGGCTCAGCGTCCACTGAAAAGCAAAGGCAGGAGGAAGAAGCCAAAGACCAAGTACAAGGAACTTATGAGGCTGTTCCACTGAGCTTATTCAACAATCTGACAAATCACCCTCCACGTATCTTATAAGATCTCTTGGAATTCATAATTTTTGAAATTCTAAAATATTATTATAAACATTCGAACATCTTATAAGATACTTTAAAATATATAAGCTCGGCTAAAAACAATTCTAGTCGAGCACCCCCATAAAATTTGTCCCGGTTCCACTTTCAACAGCTTCTTCATTTCCTACGGGGTTTAAACATCTTATCCACGAGTCAAGTTCAGATTGCCAATCAATATTGACAGGAATATATGAGGACCAAAGAAGAGTTTTAATCAGTTAATGTATTAATAAAACAGTAAAAAAGACAATAAGCTAAGATATGTGTAGCATTACTAAGTTAAAAGGACAGAACCACTTGTTCACAGGGTCAATAGCTACATTTTTCACTTATAGGTTTTCAAAAACACACTGCAATAAAAAACACTTAAGAGAATCAAAATTTACGTTTGGCAGGCGAGGATAAACCCACCAGCAATTGCAGAAGAGCATAAAGCTTTCTCTTCACCCTCTGTTTCACTGCCAATTCTCAGTTCCTTCTTCTTCCTCCTTAAATGCTTAAGGCGCTAATTGCTGAAAGTCGAATGGCAATAACAGCTGGTGGAAGGCGAGGAAGTATCTCTTTCAAGAAATTGTTATGCAGCTCATGAGTCCTCGTTGCCTGTAATTTTATGCAGCAGCAGCAATTAGATTTTGATTATAAGCTCCAAAAGTACGATTGAAGAAGTTTCCAAAAAAAGAAAAACAAATGAATATATCATGCATGACAAAATTACCATTGCCACGGTTTGTCAATGTGTTTAACTGTGCCTTTATGGCCGTTCGTTTCGCAGCCTCAGCTGTAATTGATTCAACCAAAAATTAATGTTTTCCAGGGGAAAAAAAATCTGACAAATTGAACAACATAAAATGCATGAAGTAACAATACATTAAAATCTAGTCAGGAGAGAGATCCCAGTGACAGGCATGCAATTGACATGACAAGGGTGCTTCCCTTCCATTGGTTTAGGAAACAGGATTCTAATTACTGATATCCAGCCTCCAAGCAAAATCATTAACAGTGTCTTGAGGAATAATCTTCTAACCAAGGTTTCATCAATGAAACTGAGAATTGTGCATGGACTCTGAGGGAAATACTATTCAACCCAAATGGGTGAAGCATAATACCAAAAGGATTATCAGACAATGTGAACTATTGGTTTCTGGCACCATTTTTATGGCAGGATATACAAAGCTAGCAAATACTTGCATGATAGTTAAGAGACACTAAAAGAAATATAAGCGAGAACTTAAAACTGAAGGTTTTCTACAATGGAATTATTTTGGAATTTTTCAATATGACTAATTAGCAGCAAGAAAACAATATAGCCAGATGTTGAAATGACATATTTGCCAAGATGACTGAGAAACCAGCCTTATCTTTTCTCTAGAAGTAAAGAACAAATAGTACAATCAACAAAGTCATGTCTCACATTCTAAGTAAATATTTCACCTTTAAATTTTCTCTTCTTTTTTGCTCTTCTCCTCTTCCTCTCTGCCTTTGTTAGCTCTGTTTCTTCTTTAATGTCTCCTTTGCCAGAAAAAACTTCTTCAGGAGCGAGCATAGCTGCATCAGACACTGCTAGAGGTGCAATCTATGAACAGAAAACATGTTACTAACTGATTATCTTGATATATCTATCAATGCAATAAGAAGAATATGATGAGCAGAATAATTACCTCTTCCATTGCTAAAGCAGGAACATTGGCTTGAATGGACATATCCTCAATAACCTGTTCAAGATGATTAATTACCAAAATTATTCGAAAAGACACTTCAAAATACTAAATATTCAGACATAAATGCAAGAAGCATTACCGGTTTTGGAGTGAAGTGGAAATGAGATAGAGCATCCAACTTCACGCATAGTTTCTTGAATAGCATACTTGCCTGAGAATGTAAAGAAAGTACAACTAAATGCATCAATTGCTAATTCATTTAAAGATTAACATAATTTCTGTAGAGATACTAAGAAATCCACTCACTCATATCCAGCAGAAAACAGGAATACCAATTGTAAGCTTAAGAGTAATTATACAAGCATAAGTTGAAAGTAATACACTAAACCTAGAATAACAAATTAAGAAGTAAGAAAGCGCACAAAAGAGAAGTAAATTTTGTGTACACACTTCTTTCTTTTGCTCATCTGAGAAAGACAATGCAGTTGACACAAGGCCAGTCTTCTGAGCATACTCATCCTGCATAAAAAAGAAGGGAGGAAGGTCGCTCAGTATCTATAAGAGATGGATCAGAAGAAAAGGGTCCCTTGTTCAAGAGGTTAGAATATGTACATCGCAAAACAAACAAGTAACAGAATCACACAGAATTCGAATTGGAAACACTCACCTCATAAAGCTCAGCAAGGCCTTTTTTGCTCTTATTCTCATCCTGAAAATTTTGAAGTTGATTTAATTAGGACAAAACTTAAACTGGAATAGAGAAAGTAGATACTCAGACTTAAATAGTTACCAACTCTTTTTTCTCTCTTAGTGCCTTGGTTAATAAAGTAGGTGGCTTCTGTACATCATCAAATCGGCCCTACAAAAGCTGCCAAATGTAATGCTCATTCACTCCAAAACAATGAAACACAGAACTACTGAGCATGGTGATAGAAATACAATCATCTTATACAACAGATAAGAAGAAAAATATAATTTTATAGAGAAATGATAAATATGCAACATTGATGTAACTCGATAAAATTTATTGAAAATGCAATAGGCTAAACATCTTGCAAAGAAGATATAAATGATAATGAAGGCCAATCACACATATATGAGAAAGATATGCTGCAGGAATCACAGCCACCAACTCTGCAACCCCTCCCATTCCAGAAAATGGGATAATGATAAATTTGATAAAATCGTTTTTAAAAAAAATTATAATATATGGTAACCACCAATTTCATTTCTTTCGTCAGGCAGGTAAAAGGAGCCCCAAAAGCTAATTCTAAGTCAAATTATTTGAAAATTAAGCTAATTAATGAGATATATACATGAAAATAATTCTCCTCCATCAATTGTCATCTCCTTCTCACCTATCCTCATGGTTGCAGCAGACGGATAAGCAAATATAATTTATGAAAGCAGTGAGTTTCCACTTCCTAAGCCGAAAACAAAGAATAGGACCCTTCCTCTCTTAAACCAAAGACTCCTAAATCAGTGCATTTATTGTTGAGTTGAAGGTGATGGGGTTGGGGTTGGGCTGTTGGATGCACTCTCTTTCTGATCATTCAACCATTATCACAGTCAGTTATTTAGATTAATCTCATGAAAAAGTAGCTGATAATGACTGGGGCTGATTGTGAGAGATACTTGGGAGAACAAGGAAAAGGGAGCCAGTTTTGCTGCATCACAAAATAACTGAAATTTAAAACGCTGCATAAACATTGAATATACCTCAAGCACCCGTTTCTGAATTAATTCTTCAAGAGATGCAGTGACCTCTTCTGTGATTACTGGGGCAGGTCTCACATTGTGCTCAAAATCTAGATCAACTTCCAAAGCACTATTTCTGGGTCTTTTAGCAGCAGTGACCTGGCATCACAGAAGGTAATGAACATCCGAAAAAAGATGCTATAAGCATAAGTTGATAGAAAAACAAAAGAAAAGAGAAGTTGAAAAGTATTACCTCGCCCTGCATGGTCCATTTCTTTGGTTCCAAGTTTGCTTTCTCCATTTCCTCTATCTCAGATCGGAGTTTCTCTAGTTCTTTTTCATGGTTAGAAAGGCTTTGTTTCTTCTGTACAAAATTACAAGAACAGGAAAAAGAAAGAATAAGTATATCAATGGATGCAAATAGATGGAGACAATACAGTTCACAGATACATGTATATCATCAGGAGAATTAATGCCTACACAGGTCAGAGATGGGTAGAGAGGTAGGTTCACAGAGAGAACATATATAACCTGATTGTCATTGTCATCATTAGTTTCATCATCCATATCCATGTCATCTGGTCCACCAAAATGTTTAGATTTTTTCTTCTGGCCAGTTCTTTTACCACCAAAGAAGTCCTCATATCTGAATACACAAACAGATATGAAATCTTTTAGATGTGTGGACATGTGAACACAAGAACCAGAAACACATTAACTGCAATTATTTACATGGTGCAAAAACTTGAGTGCGTTAAAAGGAAGCAACTGTTACTTGAACGTGAGAAAGTTCCAGTTTAACATTCTACTGTGTCTACTCAATACAACTTCCTTCAGCAAATCTTGCCAGAAATTCATCTGATAGCTAAAATTTTCAACCTTTATCAAATCAAATCCAGATAATCAGTTTCTGTGACTGAGCTGTGTCAGATCAGTTATAGAATTTTTATATGATTAAAGGGAGCTGCATTCTTTCTGAGTTTACAAGTGAAAACAGGCACCGAAATGCACGGAGAGTACTTATCAGAGAGAGAGAGAGATGCAGGGAGAGCTACATCTCCTTTGCAAGAGAATAACATTAATTGCAAAGCACAAGTATCGAATTTGCAAATCCGATAACAGGAGAAAAGAGGGCTGTTGGTCATGTTACCAAGAATAACATTAAGAATCGCCATAGCAAGACAAAAAGATAAGGAGCCAGGGGGCCTCCTTGTCTTAGACCTATACAAATTCATTGTAGATTCATTTTGTTTTCATTTTAATTTTTTCAGCTCATCATGATGCTACACCTACAAATACAATCTCATATCACGGAAAAAATGAAGATTGAAGAGATTAACAAAGCAAGTGAGCAGACCTTGCATTTTCCATCTTGTTCTCATCTTCATCATCATCGTTGTCATCAAGTCCCATAAGTCCAAGCTGTCATGGTCGTAGTGAAAATAAATATTAGCTCAAAGATATTCCATACATCTACATAACATTAGGACAACCTCACAGCCCAGTTAGTAAAATCAAACCCATTAACAATCTAAAAATCTGTAACACATTATCTCAATCCTCTAATTTCCTAGATTTGCAGCTCATACCTCATCATCCTCTTCTTCACCATCCGCATCCTCCTCGTCTTGAGTACCGTCTTCATCTTCACCCTCCTCGTCCTCATCCTCAGTTTCACCTCTCTTCCTCTTATTCTTCTCCTTCTCTAGCCCATACTCTCTTGCCTCGTCCTCCACCAAATACTTCTCCAATTCCTTTATCTTCAAAAACTTATCCTCCACTCCGTTCACATTTTCTCCCTCCTCATTCTCCATTTCTCCATCATCCTCGTCGCTATGTTCCTCCCCTTCTTTGTCTTTTTCTTCTTCTTCTTCTTCCTCTTCCACCTCCTCCTCCTCCTCCTCCTCCTCGTCATCAAGATCCTCACTTTCACTTTGTACGCCCTTATTTTCTGTATTTTCTACATCCTCATTCACATTCTCTTCTTTTCTGTTACCTCTGTCCAAATTGAATTGTTTCTCGATTTCTTGCGGATTCTTCTCGAAATTTCTGACGTGGCGACGGAGGGATGAGAGCAGGGGCTGCTCCTGGAGGTCGATTTGCTGCCATATTTGCTCGGCATCAAAGCCTTCAGTCAAGAGCTGACTGAATGGAGATTTAGGAGCGTAGGGATTGAGAGAAGAGAATAAGTATTCCGACGCTAATCGAGCCGCCTTCGAGAGCTCCGGCGATGGTGTAAGATAGAGTGGCGGTTCTGTGGATTTCAACAGGTGAAGCGCCTCCAAGCCAACAGTTTTCGTTCTGCCGTCAGCGGCCGACGGCATGGTGGCGATGGTAAGGAAGGAGACTTTAGGGGTTAGGGTTGATGGACAGGAGGAGACTGGTAATGCCTAGGTTGTAAAAGAGCCTACTGGAAATAAAAGATAAATATTTTTGTGAATAAAAAAAATCAAATAAAAAAGCTTATATAATTAGTTTATTTTTTAATCAAATCATATAATAAGAATTCCTTTTTTCTTTTCTCAATTTTTAATCCTTCATCAAAACTTTCCATTGATAGCATTCTCTAAAATGATAAATAGAAAACATTGATATCTTATGATAAAACCCAAGAAAACCATATTATTTATTTATTATTCTATTGAGTAATTTTATGTTCCTTTACTACACGATCAAAATCATTTATAAAAATAACTTAGAGTAAATAATTCTTGAAAAAGATGGAAATTACCAGAAGAATCTAAACGCTTTAGATGAATTTTCAAAGTATCTAAAAGAAAATAGTATTTTTTGTGGTAAATGGGTAAGTAACAAAATCTAAAAAGGCTGAAAATAACCCTATACGAATAATCTTTGAAAAATCTAAATATTTTAGATGAATTTTCAAAATATCTTAAAAAAAGTAATATTTTTAGTGGTGAATGTGAGTAAAAACATGTGAAAACAGCTGATAATAGTACGTAGGCTAAGGATAAGAAGAAATTCGTTTAAGAAAAGTTCGCATTTGATTAGCTAGTTGGTGAAGTAAAAGCTTTTCAAGACAATGATAAGTAGTTGATTTGAGAAGATGATCAAGTATATTAAGATTGTTGATATAACCCAAATTCCTATGGAAACTGCAGTTAGAATATTTTCGCAATGAGTGAAAAATGCATGTATAGCAAAAATTAATAAATTATTCTATAATCATGATAACATTATTAACAGTTATGAAAGATAAATGCAGATTTTAAAGACTAATATGAGTAAATTTCATGCTTTAACTTTATTTATCATTCCATCAGATTCTAAGATTTTCTGACCAAACCAATACACAAATCATAATAATTTATTGATTATTATTATACATCCTCGATGAATTTATCCGTGCATAAATAATGATAAAGAAAAGGATGACAACATTCCCATATGCAGTAAAAATTTCTCTGTGCCATCCATAGCGGATAAAGAAACTTCATTCATGGAAAACTTGTTGGGCTTGGGCTTTTGAAGTTTTTGAACAACATTATCTCTCACAACAAACATTGGTTTTCTAGGCATTGGCAAGGAATTGGTTTCATTTTTTAGCATGGAAAAAACATGTTCAATGGTAGGCCCATTAGCAACTCTATTTTGTAGCATAGAATTCATACTTGAATGCACCTTCGCTGCTGATCTTTAGTGCATAAGCCTTTTGTGTTGGATCCTTGAGCTCTAGTTCAACACATTGTTTCCATAGCTCCCAAGCCTGCAATGCAAAAATCATCTTTGTACTAGAATTTGAGCATACACGGATAAAATAATAGCAAAAATAGGATTCAGAAACTAATTATTTGTTACATATATAGTGATCTAGGTGTTATACTGTCAAATTCAATGTATCCGTGGTTTGACAGTTGAAACTCTAATTCTCTAATCTCTATGCTCAGGTTAGACTTAGAATCCAAATTTGCAATTAAAAAGGTGTAAGAGGTGATTCCAAGTTTCCAACGATATCTCTCTATACTTAGGTCAATTCAAATTAAAAAAAAAAAAGAAGGTACAATCAAAATTATAAATGTATAATAATAAACGGACGAGGTGTTTATGGAATGGTATGAGATGGTGCACTCATGCCATTTTTAGGTGTTCTGTTGTGATGGTGCTATGTGTATTTGACGAAAGGTTAAGATAATAAGTCCAACTCATATTGGGATAAAGTCGTACTAGACCCACTCAGAAAGATACGGACCTGTAGTGTATTGAAATTATCTTTAAGTAATGGGGACAACACATATATGGTATTTCTGAGGCTAATAGCATCATATAGATAACTTACAAATTCTACCAGTCTCAGAGGGCCTTCAACATTATGCAAGCTGCTATTTCTCCTGCCACTCACAATCTCTAGCGTTACTAAAACTATAGATATTAGACTCGATAGAGAACACACCATTCATCACATATTCAAAAGCCATGTATCACTGTCAAGAAGTTATTAATAAGCTTCTTGTTAATTTAATTAGGCTATGAATTAGTTAAAAAGTTGCATCATGATTCAGAAGCAACTTATTTCTATCACTTACTAAGTTCCAACACACTTACTTGTGTTTGCCTCTGTCATATTATGCTTAAAGATTCTTGACAGGCTAAAATCAGAAATTTTCATGTTCATATTCTCATGAAGTAATATGTTGCTACTTTTAGATCTCTATGAATGATGAGTATTCGCGAGTACTTGGGAAGATAGAGCAGTCGTTGAGCAATCCCCTCGATTATGTTCAAACATCCTTCCTAATTCAACTACACCCTTTTGCTGGATCTATTACAAAAGAATTCTTTGCCATATAAACTGATATAAACATTCTTTTTTCAGATCTTCATACGTACATAATACTCACTGAAGAGAAAGAAATCTAAAATTTTGTTGGGCTGGTAATCATAGATTATAATCTTCTCATTTCCATGAATACAAAAGCCTAAGGCCTACCAAATTTATATGTTGAAGTTCAAACATTAGTATTAACTCTATTTTGAACTCTAGTGATCCTTGTCATGATCCTTGGGAGAGTACTTTTACTGCTACTTCATGTCCTTCAGGCTTTTTCCCTTACAAAACAACATAAGATATAGTAACCTTTTGTTATCGAATGATTGAATTAGTTGCCCATCAAGATATGACATCAAAACAGTATTAAACGTAAAGGTTTGCTCCTCGTAAACCTTATAAACATATCCAAAACCACCATTTTCGAGTTTGTTGTGCGTAGAAAATCCATTAGTCGAGGCCAAGATGGATGCATAAGAAAATAATTTAAGATATGGCCTACCTAACTCCATTATTTTCAAATTTAGATGTTTCCGTACAATCCTCAAGTTTCATTAGTTCATGCAATTCTTCCTTTTTCCTCATTTCCCTACTGGAAATAATGTCTCAGCATAAGGGCCCTCAAGATCATTGGGAAAGACTTTGAAACCAACTTGCTATAATAACTTTTAGTACCTTGTTTAAATTTGTGCAAAAGGACGAATAAAGAACCCAATTGATGATGGTAAGATCTGTTTGGTAATATTATGGGCTTTAAACCAAAGCAATCGATCAAAAGGGAGGTTGGAAATAAGTATAAGGATACAGTAGGGTCGAGTCCTACAACCAATAGCATATATTAGGCTAGCCGAGGGGCCATCGGCGATGGCACTCCGACGCTCAAGTCAGTATTAAATCGACCAGATAATAGAGTAGCAGAGCGAGAGTTTTGAGTAATAATGAGCATACCTTGCTAAAGGGTGATAATGGGTATTCATAGCCTTTCTAGAGCAAGTAATATGTCAATGATGCCCTTGTTTATATAAAGAAGGCATTTATCCTTACCCGAGGACCTTTAGGTCTTCTCAAAACCCTTTTGTGTTTTATTCCAGGTAGCGCCTCCTCCTACTCTTTCGAACATGGTGGCACGGGGGAGGTGCGCACCACTCTGGTTCTACAGCATGGGGGTATGCATTATTAATGCAGAGGCACACCACCTATCAAAGCATTTGATGCGGCAAGGAGGTGGTAGTGGCATATTCAATGCACCGTGACTGGTGGTGCGAAACTGCTTTTACACCACTCTAATCAACCTCCTAGGATCGAGGTGTTTTCTTGTATATCAGTCATCTGTGCATACTCTGGTCGAGGTAATTGAACGACGTTGGATTCAAGCGTCTTCTTGGTTAAGGGCTAAATGGTCATTCTCCAGTTGATTGACCACACTCTGGTTGACAGCGCAAGGTGTCGATACTCGTACTGACTAAATGGCCAAATGAGGGCTTAGGCCTAGTCGATTATTAATGGGCTGGGCTTAATAGCCAATTAGGTTGTCATATGCTATATCTCTTAGCTGGTCGAGTGTTAGTGGGTTGGGCCTGTTGGGCTAACCCATATCATGAGTTCCCCCACTCCTAAGTCCTGATTGAGCTATTCCATGAGAAGAAATGAAGAGTAGCTATCTTGAGAAATTGGAACACGTTTGATGAGAGATTCAACACGCTGGTAATATTTAAATTTCAAAAATTGACTAGAGTTTCAATGCATTTAATACGCCAGTTACATTGGGCAGCTCGGATAGTCAACTGGCAGATGAGTAATAATTGTCTGGTAGCCAATCGTTTTAGCTAGTTAAGTTACTCGCTGACTTGTGCCTATAAATAACGCATGAAAAATTTTCATTCTATAATTTTACAGCAACTTGGGACTTGGTCATGTAAACTATTCACTTGTAAGACAATTTTGATTGAATGATATTCAATAAAATGGTCATCTTTATCTTATGATTATGTTCACTTCACTAACATTTGGTTGAAGCCCTTAGATCACATATGACTACAGGACTTGATCACACATCGGGTGGTCATTATGGAATAAGTCTTACATGGTCATGATCTTAAATCTTCTAAGTTATAGGATCTTATGAGATAGGGCATCTAAGATCCAGATAGACTTGCACTAATGATGCATAAATTAAAGAGTTTGATATTGCCCCATTCCATGAGCAATGCCATATGAGATATGGATACATGTTAGTGGGTGCTTTTTAGAGAACAAATTCACAGAAGACTCGCTCGAAAAATCCACTAGATAGCGTTAGTGGCAACTTCTCTAGCCTACACTAGTGCATATAATTAGTTCTTTAACTGGAGGACCCATGGTAACTTTGTGTTTAGGTCTTCATACTTTGACTTCTCCTTAGCCACTTTCAGCAGGCGTTCCGGTGGTGATTAGGCATGAGCTACTTAGATCCTCCAAATTCTCACCAACTTCCCCCTCAATTCCCAACCTTGATTACTACATTTCTCTGCAAAATTCTCCAACTAAATTTTTAGAGAAAAGGTGTTTACATTGGTGTGTGGACTTTAACGTTAGAGGCAAAATGCTTGGGTTGCTCTTGCTCTTATTGAAACAGTTTCTAACAACTGCTTTGGGCAATTTTCTAGGGACCTTAGAGTGTTCTGATCAGGCTAATTTTTTTAATGTATTATCTTTAAGGTGTTGAGAGATTCCTATAAAAATTTTAGCCCAAAATAAGGAGTTTAGCTTGGGGAAATCTAGACGTGTTCCTGCTACACCAGTGAAGAGTTAGCTTCAATTATTGAAAAGTGTTCTTGCTTCTCCCTTGATTTTCGATTTCCTCAAGGTATTTCCTCAACCAAATCTAAATTATATGCATATTTAGATCCCTATAGATTCGTGTATCCTAGTTTTATTCAATTTTTATTGAATTTATTATGGATCCTAGTGCTACACTTACCTAAAAGTGGTATCGGAGCCCATGCATAGATGTTGGATTTTGTTTGAATGATTGGTTCATGTGATGAATTGATCAAAATCACCAAATTCTCAATTCATATGATGGATTGGAGTGTTTGGATGATGTTATATGTGGCTCCTTGATTGATGAATTAAAAACATACTATTATGTGTTTTAAATATTAATTCATGTGATGTGTATGTTTTAATTCATTATTGCTAATGTTGAATTTTTATTTGGCATTGATTGATGTTATATGTTGATTAACCTGTTGAATTTGGCCTTAAGTTATTTTAGTCATTTTTGGATCCAATTTGATTCGAGATAATTAGATATTTTTTAATAATGTGATTTTTACTTAAACTTGTTTTTGAAAGCATGATTGAGCACTTGAATTTCCATTTTTAAAAAGTGTTTTAGATCTGGAAATTCATCCATAATGTGTGATTTAGTGTTTAGGAGATGTCCTAAAATTATTGGTGTATAAAAATTGAGCCAAAAACAAGTTAACTCGGTCCATACCTTGAAACAGGGCAATCTGCTAGCCCTAGCCGGGCACCGGCCTAGTAGCAAGCATACCTGTGGCACACCTGTTGCACGGCTGTGCGCCTAGGCTGGGCAACAGTAGCCGATTTATGTTTTGGGTGAGTTTTGTGTTCTTTTTGTGACAAAAAATAAACTAAATCATGCTGCGTGGATGGACAAGTGTTGTGCAAGTTCTCTAAATTGTGTTGGACACTTTTTGATTGCTTTTAAAACATGTTAAAGTTAATTTCAATTACAGCAAAAATATGATGCATAAGTGTTATGATTGTTTTTGCTTGGTCAATTATTTGTTAATATGATTAGCATTTAATTGTTGAAATTGATTGTCAATTCTTGATTTATTTATTGTTCATTTAAGTGTTGAATGGATGATGAATGAATGAAATGGGATCATCATGAGCACATTTAATATTGATTTATTTATTTCAAATTGTTGAAAATGGTTGTATTAAATATGGGCTTGCATGCCTCTTAATTTCTATCTTGTAAATGTTATGAGAGTAGAATTACTAGGAGCAAGGATTTCTTTCTCATGTAAATGTTACAAGGAGCAAAAAGACCATTAGAGGCATGAAGACCCATGAATGTATGGGATACACTCATGTAATAGTTATATTTAATCAGCCCACTTAAAATCAACTAAGTGGTGCACATATGGCTCTAAGTACATTACTTGGTTGGCTCATGGTCATCTCACCCTAGGAGCATACTAGGTGCATTTACTTATTTATTCCTTCCATATCCTCTTGATGTATGAGATGCATGATTAGGATATAAAAAATCTAAATAAGAAGATAAAATGATAAGATCTTTGCAAGCAAGAAAAACCCATCCACTTAGAAAGTCTAAGTGCTCTAAAATATTAAGTCAAAATGGATACAAATTAAAAGGAGTTTTAATTAATCCATGCCTTATACTAATAGTATATGCCATGATGATGCTACCGAATTTGTGTGATGGCACTCGAAGCGGTGGTCACACTTTGGAGGAAAGCTATAAGTATATACTTAGCATACGATGCACCTTTGATTTGAGGCTTCCCACACATTGGCACTCGAAGCGGAGGATGTTGTGGAGCAATCTCAAATCAAAGTTTGATTGGTAGGTTCGACTTAACACTTAGTAATGTAGATGCACTCGAAGCGGGGTGTCTGCATGAAAAATGAGGCAAAATATATCAAGAGTTGTATGAGATGCAATTAGCAAGTGTTGCTTACGTTTCAATTGTTTGTGGATGGCACTCGAAGTGAGGGTCCACTTACAAGTCCTTAGGGTCTTGATTCTCACTTAAATATGTGGTTTCCTGAATTCTTCTAGAGGGTAAAGAATTTGATAAAATAGTGAGAGGAAAACATGCTTAAAAGACCATAAATATGTTTTTTCTAATATCAATCTTCAATCATATGCTTATACTCTTCTTTTTGCCTCTTGTAGATTTTCGAAATCTTCAAAACAAAATGGATAAAAATCCACTCAATATTAATTTAGAAATCAATAAACTCAATGGGCCAAACTTCCACAATTAGTTGAGAAACCTCAAAGATATTCTTAATTTTGAAAAGAGAACTTATGTACTTCATTAAAGTCCGTTGGACACCATTGGCAATGATGCCACACATAAGGCACGTGAATTGTTCACGAAATTTGTGGATGATGATCTATAAACAAGATGCCTTATACTGGCTTCTATGTCTAAAGAGCTTCAAAAGTCTCACGAGCACATGAGTTGTGCACATGAGATCTATTCACACCTACAAGAGTTGTATGGTGTTCACACTAGACATGAAATGTTCATTTTGAGTAAGGAGCTCTTTAGATCTAGAATGAATGAGAGCACTAATGTCCATGAACACGCGCTTAAAATGATTGGTCTCATTGACAAGCTTGGTCAATTAGGCGTTGTCATGGACAATGAGCTCTCTTTGGATTTGATCCTTCAATCATTGCCTAGCTTATTTGACTAATTCATTATGAACTTCTGCGTGTTGGTGAGAGAAGTAATGATTAATGAATTAGTTGATATGTTGGTGACCGCCAAGGAGACTATGAAGAGAGACATGCCTCTTACGCTTGCTTTCTCCTCCAAGTCTATGGGCCCTTGGGGTGCTAGAAAATGAGGTAAAAGAAAGAAAAGTTCTTCCTGTAAATGGGAGCAATCCTTGAAAAGTTCAAGAGGAATTGAAAATAACAAAAAGGCTAAAATTGATGCTATTTGTTTCCATTGTGGTGTAAAAGGACATTGGAAAAGATATTGCAAGGAATTTCTTGCAACCTTTGAGAAGCGTATGTTCTTTATTGAAGTGTACTTGACGACAAATTCTTTCTCATGGGTATTTGATATCACATGTGATTCTCACCTTTATAATTCATTACAAGGGTTAGAAAGAAGAAGAAGTCTCAATGAAGGGGATATGATCCTACACTTAGGAAATGAAGCAAAAATTGCGGCCATGGTCCAAGGCATAATCAAGTTAGACTTAGGGAACTCCCAAATTGTACTTAATCCTTGTTATAATGTATCTAATCTTGTTAAGAACATCATTTCAATTCCCAAATTGGATAATGAAGGATATAATTTTTCTATATCTAATGGGAAGTTGAAAGCATTAAAGAATGATTCTTTGATTGCACAAGGTACATTAAACAATAGATTACACATATCGAATCCCAACCTTCATTGATGCGCAATCAATCAAGTAAAAGAAAATTAGATAACCAAGAAAATGTCATTCTATGGCATGCTAGACTTGGGCATATCTCTAAAAATAGGATGAACAAAATGGAAGCTCTCAAAGCACTAAATATTAGTGGCATTGAAGAACTTCCTACTTTTGAATCTTGTTTGAAGGGAAAAATAACCAAGGCTTCTTTTGTAGGACAAATGGAGCAATCCACAAGTCCTTTAGATTTGATCCATACGAATGTTTATGGCCCACTAAGAGTTAGTGTGATAAGAGGTTATTCTTACTTTATCACATTCATTGATGATTATACTTGGTTTGGACATGTGTATCTTATGAAGAACAAGTCCAAAACCTTTGAAAAATTCAAAGAGTACCGGTGTGAAATAGAAAAGCAAAAGGGACTTAGTATTAAATCTCTTCGATCGGATCAAAGTGGCGAATACTTAAGTACTGAATTCTTAGGTTATCTAAAGGAGAATAGGATTCTCTCTCAATAGACTTCACCAGGCACACCCCAACATAATACATTAGTCGAGAGGAGAAATCATACCTTATTGGACATGGTACGTTCCATGATGAGCTTTTTCAATGTGCCCATATCCTTTTGGGGATACGCCTTAGAAATGGCGGCGAGGCTACCAAATGTAGTATCCTCAAAGTCGATGCTAAAGACATCGCATGAGATGTGGTTTGGCAAAGCAATCTCTTACCATTATCTAAAGGTTTGTGGGTCTCTCGCCTACGTGAGACGTTTAGTGGGAGACAAGTTGGATAGTAGATCCATCTGGTGCAAGTTTATGGGATACCTAGAGTCTACAGGTTATTGCTTTTTTGATCCCTTGGAACAAAAAGTGTTTGTTTCAAGAAATGCCCACTTTTTCGAAAAAAAAAATTCTATTGGATATAAAGGGCGTTGTCATTGAACTTGATCAAGCTCAAGATGATCAATAAATCTTACAAGTAGTGGAAACAAATGAACATCAAGAGCCTAACATACAACCTCTAAGAAGATTGGACCGAATCAAGAAAAAACCCAAAAGGTTCGGATTATTTCATGAGACAGGCCAATCGGATATAGGTCCAAAGACCTATGAGGAAGCTATGTTGGACATAGACTTAGGACATTGGCTTAAAGCCATAAAATCCGAAATGGGCTCCATGTACTCCAACAAAGTATGGACTTTGATAGATCTACTAGAGGGATTAGTTCCCGTTAGTTGCAAGTGGATCTATAAGCGAAAGCTAGGAGTTGATGAAAAGGTGATGACTTTAAGGTGCCACTAGTGGCAAAAGGTTATACTCAAAGGCTCGGTATTAATTTTGAGAAAACCTTTTCATTGGTTGCAATGCCTAAGTCTATTCGAATTTTACTCGCCACAGTTGCATACTATGACTATGAGATATGGTAAATAGATGTAAAAACTGTTTTCCTCAATGGAAACATTGAAAAAGAAATATATATGGAGCAACCGCAAAGTTTTACATCTAAGGGGAGTGAGCAAAAGGTATGCAAATTCCAGAGATCCATTTATGGACTCAAATAGGTTCCCGATCTTAGAACATATGTTTTACCAAAACAGTCAAATCGTTTGGTTTTGTCAAAAATGTATATGAACCTTGTGTGTATAAAAAGGCTAGTGGGAGTAGCATATGGTTTATTGTGCTTTATGTCAATGACATCCTTCCCATTGGGAATGAGGTAGGTATGTTAGAGTGTACTAAAGCATGGTTATCTACACAATTCTCCATGAAGGATTTGGGAGAAGCATCCTACGTATTGGGAATATGTATCTAGAGAGATAGATCTAAGAGGATGCTGGGGCTTCCCAAACCCCGTACATTAATAAGATACTAAAGAGGTTTAGTATGGAAGAATCCAAAAGGGGATTCCTCCCTTTGGGACATGGCATTCGTTTCTCTAAGTCTATGGCCCCCAAGACTGAAGACGAGAGACAAAAGATGTCCCACATACCTTATACCTTCGACATTGGGAGCATAATATATGCAGTTCAATGTACGAGACTGGATGTGGCACATGCTTTAAGTGTTACGAGTCGTTTTCAATCCAATCGCGGTGATAGTCACTAGATGGCCGTGAAAGCAATCCTTAAGTACTTGAGAAAGACTATGGACTTGTTTCTTGTTTACGGGAATGGAGAATTGAAACTCGAGGGATTTTTGGATTCTAGTTTCCAATCCGATGTGGATGACCTAAAATCCACTTCTGGATTTATATTTTGCATCAATGGCGGCACAATGAGTTGGAAAAGTTCCAAATAAGACACCATAGCTAATTCTACCACTGAGGCAGAATATATTGTTGCTTTGGAAGCTGCAAAAAAGGGTGTTTGGATGAAAAACTTCATTCAAGAGTTGAATGTGGTGCCGAGCATTATTGAGCCAGTAGTTGTCTTCTATGACAACAACGGGGCAGTAGCACAAGCTAAAGAGCCAAGATCTCATTAGAAATCCAAACACATTTTGAGGTGATATCATGTGAGTTGGGAGATCATTGATAGAGGCAACATCCAAGTGGAGAGAGTTGCATCAGAAGAAAATATAACAGATCTACTAACAAAACCCTATCGCAAAAGGTTTTTGAAGGACATCTTGAGAAGATGGTTCTAAAGACTATGGGTCATTGGATTTATGGCAAGTGGGAGATTGTTGGAATAATACCCTACAAGCCAATTAGATTGGCCATGTAAATTATTCCCTTGTAAGACAATCTTGATTGAATGATATTCAATAAAATGGTCATCTTCATCTTATGCTTATGTTTACTTCACTAGCATTTGGTTGAAGCCCTTAGATCACACATAACTACGGGACTTGGTCACACATCGGGTGGTGATTATGGAATAAGTCTTACACGATCGTGATCTTAAATCTTCCAAGTTGTAGGATCTTATGAGACATGGTATCTAAGATTTGCATAGACTTGCACTAATTATGCATAAATTCAAGAGTTGGATATTGCTCCGTTCCATGAGCAATGCCATATGAGATATGGGTGCATGTTAATGGGTGCTTGTAAGAGAACAAATTCACAGAAGACTCGCTCAAAAAATCCACTAGATAGCATTAGTGGCAAGTTCTTCAACCTACGCTAGTGCATATAATTAGTCATTTGACCTGAGGACCCATGGTAACCTTGTGTTTAGGTCTTTATGCTTTGACTCCTCTTTGGCCACTTTTAGCGGGCGTTCCGGTGGTGATTGGGCATGAGCTACTTAGACATGAAGGTTTGTGAGATCTAAGATGGGATCCGACTCCTCATCATTATGAAGGGCGAGTGTATCTCCTATGTTTCTATAGTGATCGGTTTTAAGAAATCCTTGCGCAAGACGGTGTGACAATATGGAAAAGAGTTTTCCAAAGATGAGGTCACAAAGGAAATCGAACATTGAGATAGAAGCATAGTATCGAGGCCATTAGGGAACCAACAAATATCTTGCCGTAGGCCTCTTTCATGGAGATAGGAGATGGAAGAACCGTATTTGCATGGTATGCATAGTGCTAAAATGGTTCTCCAAGAACATTCATTTCGACTAATTAGTTGCGCTCCATAGGCGTGAGGACATCGACCATGGAGATCGGGTACTCTTCAATTAATGAGATTAATTGAATTGAGTCGCTTAGTTTAAAGGAATTTAAACTAATGTGAATATTTGATATTCCATAAGTCACAATAGTTGTGAGCCCATGTCCAATAAATGGTAGAACCTAATGGGTCACACACAAAAGTCAATTGCAATTCCTCATGAATGAAGGAGAATTTTTTAAGAGTTAGAAAATTCACTCCATGACCGAATTGAGGAGGGGCGAAAGTTAGTGCCACTTTGGCTTGATCAATTTAAGTGTTAAATTGGTCAAATTAATTTAAGAGTTAAATTAAGACCAATTAATTAAGAGTTAATTAATTGGTGCAACATTACTATCAATTGGTCAAATTAATTTTGACTAGATTAAAGAGTTAAGCACTTTGACTTAAGAGTTAAGTCAAAGGATAATTAATTAAATTAAAGTATTTAATTTAATTTAATTGGAGAATTAATTTTGGAGGGCGAATTCAAATGAAGAGTTCATTTTCTATGGAATTAGAATTTAATTGGGAGACATTTCATGAAATGAAATGTAGATTCCAAATTAAATTCAAATTCACACACAACCTATTAAATCTTGCCACTTCATTTGCTTAGGTGGTGCCCCTACCTTGAGGAAGATGTGATGCCGCCTTGGCATCACACCGTCCTCACTCTATATATAGATATAGAGGAGGGGGTTGCCACAAGCTAAGAAATATAGTGTGTCAAAGTTTCTCCCAACAAACTTGCTAGTTGTTAGATCTAATTGTTAGATACTCCAAATTCTCTCCAACTTCCTTCCTTCTTCCTCCTCAATTCCCAACCTTCATTGCTACACTTTTCTGCAAATTTCTTCAACTAAGTTTGTAGAGCAAAGGTATTTGCATTGGTGTGTGGACTTTGACATTAGAGGCAAAATGCTTGGGTTGCTCTTGCTCTTGTTGAAACAGTTTCTGACAGCCGCTTTGGGCAATTTTTTGGCAACCTTAGAGTGTTCTGATCAGTCTGATTTTTTTACTGTATTATCTTCAAGGTGTGAGAGATTCTTGTAAAAAATTTTAGCTCAAAATAAGGAGTTTAGCTTGGGTAAATATGGACGTGTTCTTGCTGCGCCAGTGAAGAGATAACTTCAAGTGTTGAAGAGTGTTCTTGCTTTTCCCTTGATTTTTGGTTTCATCAAGGTATTTCCTCAATCAAATCTGAATTATATACATGTTTAGATCCCTGTGGATATGTGTAGCCTAGTTTTATTCAATTTTTATTGAATTTATTATGGATCCTAGTGCTACACTTACCTACAGTTAAGTAACCCGCTAACTAGTGCCTATCAATAGCGCGGTGAAAAAATTTCATTCTACAATTTTACGGCAACTTGGGAGGTCGAGCTCTGCGATTTACTACCCCTTGCGCTAGTCGAATTCTTTCTATTCTTGTTATCAGCATAAGTTTTCTTTAACCTCGAACAAATTTACTCTTCTTTGTTTCGCCCAAATATCTAATATGTAGTTTTTGGTGAGATTAGCGATAGGGAAAGTAATAATGAGGAAACCCGATCGAGTGTGCAATCGACTAGAGGGGTGGGTAACTCGACTAGTGGGGCTGGCGAGTCTTTAAGTGATAGTTCTAGCACTTCTGAGAGTTCAAGTGAAACTCGAGTTGATGTTGGGAGTGGGGGTGGGGCTGAGGCTGGGCCAAGTCAACCTTTCGTGTCTCGTAGTTAGTTATTTACGTCTGACCACTATAGTGATATTATATCTAAGATCAAAGATGGGGATCTTGAGTTGATCAGGCAGTTAAACTACATTCCCCAAGGGTTCGAGTTTATCATCCCCAGCCCGATGATAGGATGCATCAACCTCTGGTTGGTTGCATTACAGTTTTTTAGGATGCCCTGAAGTGTGGGCTTAGGTTTCCCCTAGCACAACCCATATTCGACCCCTAAGTAGTCTCCAGGTCTACATAACCTAACTTCTGCCAAACTATTTTCTGACTTTGTATAGTTTTGTTGTTTTGATGTTAATACATGACCAGCCCCCAACCCTTGCAATTTTTCTAATCTCTTCCACCTCCATATGTCCTGAAAATTGGGTAGCTAGTCAATTGTCAGTAGGTTGGGCCTGTTGGGCTATCCCATATCATGAGAGTTCTAGAGTCTATAACTATAAAAATGGTAAACACAAGGCGAGCCGTTTCAAATAGAGAGAAGGACAGAAGGTCCCCGAACCCTTCCTCCTCAACCCCAGCAAGAACAAGATGTGGTGATAAGTTTGACTATACCTCAGTTTATGCAGTTGATTAGCGAGCAGATATCAGCCCATATTTCAACTCAACTGTCACCTACCCTAAACAAGCATAACAACCAGCCCAGGCCAACTGCCAGTGCCACCCCTCAATCTTCACAACATCAGGAGAGGCCCTCAAGGGAGGACAAGGGCAAATAAAAGACACGACGCCTGCCCATCAGACGTGAGGATAGGCCAAGTCGATTCCCACGAGAAGAAACCTGACCAAACCCCCAGGAAGAAGTGGCTGACTCTGTCATATTGATAGTTTAGATTTAATTATGAAATTAAAAATGTTAAGAAGAATCGTAAAAGTTGAAGATAATACTCTAATTGGTACTCAATTAAATGAAAAAAACTTAATTCTTTTTTCAAATGAATATATTGCTTGTAAAATGATTTTAACCTTTCCTATAAGTATTGCTTTGGCCAAAAGCATTTTTTTTAAAATTGAAATTAATAAAATCTTACCTAGGGTCAACCATGTCTCAATAATGATTGAGTTAGTTATGCTATCAATTGAAAAAATGGAAGATTAAAAAGAAATTGATTATAAAAATATACTAATAATTTTACATCTCAAAAAAAGTAGAAAAATAAAATTTAGATAGTAATATGGTATATGGGAATTTCTTTTGCTTAAAAAGCATGAAATGCTTACTAGAAAGACATGGTTACTAAATTTTTTTTTCTTCAAATGTTCGATTTTTATTGAATATATTAAAGGCCTCATTTTCATGTTTTGTCTTAGACCTTCAATTTTATTGAGACGGCCCTAATTCTAACTATAACTATGCTTTGCAACTCGCTTGGAATGGAGTTAAAAGTAGATGAACCCTGTTGGTTGCACGCCCAATTGGCCAGCAAGTTTTTTTGGCTAATTTTCTTCACATAAGATGTGAGTGATCTGATAATGTGAGGTTGCATGAGATGCTTCATCCTTGTCAAGATCATGTATTTATGCTCTTGATCAAATGTATCACTGTTAATGCATCCAATTCTTTAAGATTATTATCAAATCCATGCTCATCGCAGACATTGTCTCATACATTGCATTTTTTTTCATTTTTTTTTTTGAAATTTTTGATAAGTGTCTTATACATGCCTCTATTTCATAGTTTACAACAAGTTCTCTACCATTTCATTTGCACAATTATACACAGTTAGGATCAATACTATCCAACAACACTATCACAAAAAACTTCCACTATGTATTTCTTTGAGATGTATGTGTAGTTACAAATATGGCCTCAAACTAATGATCATCTAAAAAAGTATCTATTATCACTTATCAGCTTTACATCCTCAAAATACATCGTCTTAATAGAATCGTTCTTCATTTTCCTATACATACAAATATCTATGGAGCACAGACCTCAGAATTCAAAACTTCAAGCTGCATTTCAGCAAGTATTACTATTAATTACGGAGCACACCTATAAGACTCTAGAAAAAATTTAGATAGCAAAAAGTGTTTTGCCTTCATAATCAACACAAAAAAGCCATAGCATGGGATGTGCATCAATGCTACAGTCGAATATCTGCAAACGAATTCCAAATTAAAGAGGCAAAGCTGATGGATGAATAAATACCAATGGATAATTTCAAAACTTATTCAATTATTAAGCATGCATGACAATCAATTGATCTTCAATAAAATGTTCTGTTCAAAGGCTATATACCATAATGGAGCAAATGAGGACGACAAATCAAGAAAAGGATAAGGCCACCTATTTCAAAGAATTTACTGTTACAAAAGCCAGCACATACTTTTTCATTTAGGATGAGGAAAAAGATAATCTCTTACCAAATTGAGACACAAATGTGGACAACCCATTGGAAAATAACGTAAGTGGCTGTCCAGAGAAAGAAGTAACCTATCCGAAAACATGGGAATTGCTGGAGTAGTAGGCCACAGGATGAAGGAGAGTCGTGATCAGGAGCTAAGTATATGAACTATAGTACTAGAAGCAGTAGGGGAGATTCCCACTTACCAAGCAGAAAAACAACATTGATAGAGTGCATGTTTATAATCAACTACAACAATGATAGCAAGTATTGTTTAGAATCTCACAAGAAAGATCATATGTGGTAGCATGATGAGATTACGGACTAGTGAAACAAAGTTTTTGGCATGGACTATTGCAAACATCCGCTGATTGACAATGTGAAAAACACAAACTTCTTATGGTAATTAAAGTTGTCGCCAAAGATAGAGGCCCAGCCGCGTTCAGGTATTATTTTGTCAGCACACATTTTTGTTTTGAAAATGCACCTTGAAGAGATAGTGAAATATAGAATCCTGTATTCAAGTTGCATTCCCCTTAATTCCTTGATATGAGACAAAACTAAGGTATTATTAATTCTCATCGGTTCCTCCAAATTTAGCATTGAATCTGGTCATCATCATCAGTGTTCTATATGGTAATGACATCTAAGGAATAGAGAATCTAGTAACCATCATTAGAGTCCGTAATTTCTTCCCATTTCCATCAACTAGGGAATATGATGATATTTAGTCTTGTCACATGAAAAAATCAAGGGGGATGAAGCTATAAGTAATATAGGATTCTCTCCCTCGCTCACACCCTCCCTTCGAGTTGCATTTTCACAAGAACAGAATTCTCACCAATGCATACTGACGAGACAATACCTCAAAACGACAATGCTATACTTGGCGATGAATATGTCGTGTCATCATAACCTTGCAATCTAATCATTCTTTTCCACATAGAAGCAAGATTGACAATGTTGAGAAGCAATGACTCATACATATCTGAAGTCAGAACAAAAGCAAAGAAAGACAAAGGGTGCTTACAAAATTCAAATTGTAATCTTTAATGGCAAGAAAGGGAACAATTAGAACCAAAAGACTACATCTGTCAGTAGCAGAACTCTAGCATTCATCTTCAAACACAAAGACAAGAAGAATCATTAACTTAATGTAAGAAAGAATGCAACAATCTTTATATCAGCAGTATCCTCTGACACTTTACCTGGCAAATTATTTGAAAAATATAACCCCTAAATCCGGCAATTTGGCGAACCGAATGTTTTTCATTGAGGTCCACGCCTTTTGTAGCATCTGAAACATGAGAATTTTGCATAGAGGATCCATAAGATCCATACTCAGAATCACCACTATCTTTACTGTTATATTGGTGACAACCATGTATAGACAGCAAGGATCCAAGCTACAATAAATTTTCAATGTCAAAAGAAATAGAAGACATGAAATAATCATTTCTAGGATAGATAGGAGATTACCTACCCCAAAATAAATAGTGACCAGCGTAAAAGTCTATCTGTCCAGAAAAACATAATGAAGTGTTATAATACGAGGAAAAACTATAGTTTCATAATACACAAAAGTGTTTTAGCCCCGTCCAAATGCATATACAGAGCATTGGAGGAAACATAACCATAAGGGAAACTAGAAGGCTATAAAAGTGGAAGCACGAAAGAGTTATTTTTTTCATTTAACAGCCTGATCATTCTGAAAATAGTTTAGCGAAAGGTAGAGTCTAGCAGTTGGAAGACCATTGCATGATGCATGCTGTCCCACTATCAAAAAATTAGATATTCATTATGGAAAAACTGATACAAAATTAATTTTATGGCTATGATTACAAATTATAACTACAAATTTTCGTAACAAAATTATCAACTATGAAACCGTAGCCTTGTTTGTTGGAAGCACAATAGGTTATGTAACACCCCCTCTCGGGACAGCACCCAAGCTGAGGTGCTACACAATTCAGTCTTAAAATTTTGCCTGTAGCAAACAATAGATCCATAAAACTTGTCTCCAACCTTCAAGCCATACAGAATATTAATTCCATATATCCTGGACACAGTTACATAATACATATCATTCAACAAAACATGAACTGGTCTCAGGCAATCATCGTCATTCATGACCTTTTCAAGGTTCCAATTCTCCCTAATATACATGGAACTTCATATAGGTACAATCAAAAGTCTATACTATTACAAAGTACATTCAAGCCTGAGGTCCTTCCCCATCATTTGTACCTATTTGAGAAAAGTCAAAATAATGTTGGAGAGTAAGTCATAATGACTTAGTGAGGGAAAATAAACTAAAACGATTCACAGAAAAGGTACGTGATGCAATTATCAATGATTAGGTATTAACGACAAGAATGCCCATATGAATCAGCAAGGTATATATTACTTAGAAGATCACAGTTTAATGAACTGTTGGCATCCTTCCTTATTGCTACCAGATGAAATTATGGTTGTTAGTATCGGGCTTCGGTATAGTATAAATAGAACTTCCTTATCCCTCCATTGCTCGAGCACTCAGCTCGGCATGTAATAACTTGTTTGTAAGGCATGGTCGACCGCATGCCAGATCCCGCCACTCACAGTTCGCTACCTCCAGCTCCCTGTTGAGTCGGGATCGTAAATGGGTACTAGCCGGTAAACTTGTCACCGTCGGTCCGTTCCGCCCGGTCGTCTTTTCGAACCTAGCCCCGGGCCCAACTCCCCCATGGCGTCCCTCTGGGTGGGTTCCCCCATGGCGTCCCATGGTTAGTAATATGTAATGCCAACGTATATGAGTTTAACCTTTGAACAATCAGTATGAATATAACAAGGTACAATTTGTAACAATCAATATACTGGCCAGCACGGCCGTTTCAAAATAATAATCCAAGCATTATGTTGGAATTGGCACTTAGCCTATACAATAAATAATCAAGTATGTCTTCTGGGCCAAATAATCAACACATAAAACACATTCAAGAAATACAAGGTCAGCCGGCAAGGCTGTGGGGTGCAAGGAATAGAAATCGACAACATGAAGGGAGTTTCGGGCACCGAAACACCTAAAACAGATTCAATGACAAAGAATAACCCTCACAGGGGTGTTCAAATCAGATGTCAGATAATAAAATGAATTTGATATCAAACGATAACCCGCACAGGGGTGCTCCAATAAGATGATAGATAGCAAATCAGATTTCAAGCATATTCAAAGTACGATATAGAAACAGAAACCCACACAAGGGCTTATCGTAATAATAGATAATTAAAAGGAGTGCCAGATTGGCAGACCCTCACAAGGGTTCAACAATTAACGAATATCTGTAACCAAAGCAATAACCCAAAGTGGGAGACCCTCACCTTAATCAGTCAATCAGTGCAGTAAGACTCTACTGATCCTCAGGGTCAAATCCTCCGTCACCTATTCAAAAGGTAACCTTATATTAAAATCCATGTTCAACCCTAACAATCACTAACACTTAGAATCATATCAACAGTAACCCCAAGTCTAAATGATTATCCTATTGATACGCTGGTAAAGGTTTATTTCGATACTACTGCCCTGAACATACTATTAGTATCGGATATAGACGTATACGGGTTCGCATATATATATAGTACATATCGATCTTCAATATTAATCATAATAACCCAGTTGTCCATAAACATCCAAACTTGTGTCGATTAATCTCGATGACATAAAAATGAAGGTTTCTACACTTAATATGCTATATAACCTATAGTTACATGAAATAATACCATTATGGATTTACTAGGCCTATTTAATCGATCAAAGGTGTTTTAATCTATTGCATGAGTGTTCTGATAGACCAAGATCTTCATAATATACGAAATTACATAGTTTTACGAAGATCAGAACGTCTAAACGTATACATGCAAATACATACATGAAAATAGCATTATATACCAATATCTCACTAACGAAGTGGAATCTTCACGATCAGACCGCGTACATGTGACCACTGCGACGAGGCGAAGATTCTGCCCTGTCACCGCCGCCGCGCCGCTGCCGCCGGAAAATCAAGATTGCACCACCAACAGAATCCTCTCGTCTAGAGCTTTCCAACGGTACCCTTGGTTTTTGATTTGGCCGCCGGAAACCCCTTCAAAACTCACCCTGAAGCCTCTTGTTTTCGCCATCTCCGCCGCGTATCTCAGCCATGAAACTACACCACTGTGTTCTCCTCGTCAAGAGCTATCTAAAACACCCCTTGTTTGCTTCGTTTGAAGCCGAAAAATGGAAGACCCAGTTGCTCCCGTTTTCGGTCGCTCTCCGTCGCTCAACTCCGGTGGGCTGCCGCCGTGTGTGGTGGTGTAGATGAGGTCTTGGAGGTGAGGGTAGTGGGTTTAGGTGGTTGGTTGGGTGAAGAATGGCTCGCCGGTGGGTGGTGGTTGGTTGGCCGCGGGAGAGTGGAAGAAAGAAGGAGAAAGAAGAAAAAGAAAAGAAAAGTAGATAAGGAAGAAGAAAACGCTGCTGCCCATTTTTATCAAATTCAATTTCTGCATTTTGCAATTTAGTCCCTAGAAAACTTAAGTCATGCAATTGAGTATATAAAATTATACTTTTAACCACAAAATTGTAAAATAATTAATAAATAAATTCAATAATTTCAAATATTAATAATATACATATAAATGAAATCATAAAAATTCTTGGGGTGTTACAGGTTAGCTATACTTTATTCATAAAAAAATAAAATATATAAGAAAAGAATAATTATGGACTACAAATTGATCGTAGTAAGAATTAGCTCCTGGAGCATCTATTTTGAATTTAGTTAGGCCAATTATATAGCTAAAGCTATGAATTGTTGATCGTAGCTAATATCTTTATTTTTTATAATATGAGATCCGTCCCTAGTAGCCACTAGCTTGAAAGTTTAGAGAATTTGAACGTTGTCTGCTTACATTAGGTGTTTAAGGCGAACGGCGTCAAGTCGATTGAACAATGTAGGCAAGAAAAGTCGAAAAAATGAATTTGTAACGGCACCTAGTTGTTCTCACAGCCACATCGGGTGTTCAAGATGAATAGCCTCTTATCAATGGGACAATATAGGTAAAAAAAGTAAAAAAAATGGATTCATAACCTCGGAAAAAGGATTTGGATTGAGGATTAGGCACAAAATCTCTGATGAAATTCTCAAGTCTCAACAGGAACTAGCACCTAATGTTAAAAAATTGCGATGGAGTCAAAGAAAGAAATAGGATGACTTATTGAGTGTAGAAGTGAAAAATGCAAAAGTCCCTGGTGAAATTCTCAACAGAACTAGCACCTAATGTTAAAAGCTGCAGATGAACTCAAGGAAAGAAATAGGATGACTTACTGAGTGTAGAAGTAAAAAATGCTGCCTCCATCGACAGCAGCGTTTAGCATTAGCATCAGCAGAAGCACAAAGAAAGCAACAACCCTGAATGCAAGGAGCCAACCAGGGTGAATGCTTCTAAGACACGGTTTCCACACTTCATCTTCATATAAGACTCCTCCTGAGGAGTCTTCTTGTAGGTTTTCTGTTCTTCGTTCTTCGGAATTTCAACGACATTCAAATTTGGACCCAAGAACAGATGCAAAGACTATTGACATTAAAACCCAAATGGAACAGAGAAAGAATCTCCAGTTTAGCCAGTAGGCTGCAGAGGTTGTTGTATCAGTACTAATGGCTAGCTGCCATGAATTTTGGGTGGATCCTGTTATAAATGTGAAGAGACTCATTCTACTGTTCCAACTTATCAATTATTGTCTTATTCTCAGCCTTAAATGACTCAAATGTGTACTCAGAAGAGAGAACTTTGAACAAAGTTTGCCAAGACAACAAATTCTTAACTTCTCTGATGATTAAGGAAGATGAAAATTTGAAGGAATCGATGGGCGAAATTTTGGCAAGACAACATGTGCCTAAGTGCTGGAAAATGGTTTACATGTGGATGAAAATTGTGAAAACTAGACAAATGTAAAGCTCAATGTCTCAAGGATTAAAAGAAACTGAAAAAAAATCAAGAATTCAGAATCAAGAACCAAAACTACAGGTTTATAACAAATTCAGGAAGAAATTATGAAGGTCAGACATCTTGATCCTAGAAATGGCTGCTGCAGCAGATGGAAGATGTTTGAACAAATTTAGCATGAAATCGACCAGCAGAGATTCCAAATTTTGAAGGGCTATTTGCTGGGACAGATAGGAAGGGAAAAAAACAAAAAAAAGCACATAAAATATTTAGTGAAAGATGGGAAAAGGAATGCAAGGTTTCTAACTACAAGCAAAGTGGATTATTATTATTACAAGGGAAACCAGCACTATGTTATGTTCTGTAAGAAGAGATGCTTTGCTTCTTTGCTTCCCAGTTTAAAAACGAGAGAGAGAGAGGATAAAGAAATGAGAGGATGTGCTTTGAGCATAAGCTTCCGCTTTTTACTTCTGTTGTCACAATCTTTGTATTCCCATGCAAATATAAAAATTCTTGAGAACATGTTACAAATGTAAGACTTGTCACCTTTTTCTTGTACAGTTAACAGCCTTATTTGAGTCTTTTATAATTTAGCATATCTGGATTTTGTGTTGGATTGTCTGTGGATTCTTTTTGAACAAGAACACATAAATCTATGCTTCTTTGTCATCAGCTCCAACTAAAGGAATAAACCAGTTGTATAAAGGAAGGGCATAATTTAAATTCAGGCATCCTAGATTTTGTACTTGGACAAATAATTTAAGCACGACCTAAGTTTACCATTTAATTAGAAGCTAATAATATGGTAACTTCCTTGAAAGTATGTAAACTATTCGGATTAAGCTATAGTAATTATTTAATCGACAAGCCTATCGCTATATATCCAATATATAAGGGCTTATTTAGTTTTATTTTCAAATGGCATTTTCAAGTTTTCTACTATTTAAAAATTCAAATACATCAATTTATACATATTTTTATTTTTCATTTCTCTTCTTAAAATACATTTTTCAGTAACTTATATATCTTCTCCCAAAAACCTATATATCTTCTCTCTCTATTTTTTATTACCATCTCTCTCCACCTATAACCTAATAAACCCTCAATAATCATTACTTTTCCAATAATCTATCCAAATACAAACTCATTTTCAACTCAATTTCTCTAAATACCTTTTCAAATTTTAAAAATACAAAAAATAAAAAATAGAAAGGAAAATATAACCAAACAGGCCCTAAGGTGTTAGTTAAAATTCGAATTAAGCTACAGTAATACTTACTGTTTGATTGACAAGCATATTACAGTATATTTATTGAGAGAATTAAACTGATCAAGCGCTCCACGACAACATATAATTTACAATTATAACTAAGAATGAGTTAGAATTCATAATGTTGTTGTGGCAAGTGGCGGAATCAATTAGGGTATTGTTTAAGAAATTAACAATTTATTGGTCATGTTTAATTTATGAGAAACTAGCTTTTGGATGGCCAAATTACAATATTGTGTAAGTAGTACGTTTGACATACTTAGGCTGATTAATTACCAAGTCTTTTATTACCTAAGATTGAAAGTAATGGTAACTTAACAAGTAACATTTTCCACTGCAAGTTTTGTAATTGCAAACTTTTTTTTTTTTTTTCCTCTTTCCCCCTTGGAAATTAGAGATATAACTGAAACGGTATCATGGAAATTAATTCTCTGATTTGTGGTGCAGCAATCAGCATAATGTCATGACTGTGCTATATATGATGGAATGAAGGGTCCGAGAATGGTTTTCCTTTGTCCATTAAATCAATTCCCAATTATTGCATCCAAACAAAGGATATATTTGGAGACAAATTAAAGGCGATTGAGGCCATCATTGCTACTTCTGAAGGTAACCTTGGAGGATTGAAATTCTTGAATAGATTAAGAGGGTGTTTGGCTAAGCTTATTTTAAATATCTTATAAGTTTCTACATTTTAGAAGATGTTTTTGGAGCTTCTAAGATGTTAGATCTTATTTTTAAGATAAGTTGTTGAAGTGTTTGGATAAAATAAGATCTTGGAACTTATAAGATATTAATAATGATAATTGTGTAATTAAAATGGTTAAAAATGAAGGGGCTTATTAATATTTTAAAAATAAGTTAGGATCTCCTTACTTTTTTTAAAGGAGTATTTTAGGATCTTATAAGCTCTTTTTTTAAAAAAATTACCAAACATTTTTTATCAACTTATAAGCTTTTAAACATCTTATAAGATGTTTTGAAGAGCTTATAAGCTCACTCAAACACCCTCTAAGTTTGTTATTTTCATTCTGTTTATACTATTAATTAGTTAAGGATGAGAAAAATATTTATGGGAAAAGATTTCATCTCTTATAATTCAATGGTCACCTTTAAATTTAATGTCAATTTGCTTAATTTATTATAAGCAAGTAAGTTATAGGATGAGATGATTGTCTAAGGACCTCAATTTTCCTTTGGAGGTCCAATAGAATCAAGGACCTAAGACTTAAGTTGGAACTACTCAATCTTAATGGACGACATATAATATTAAAGGTCCCATAGTGGTACCAATTTCTTTTTCTTTTTAGGTCATGCGAAAACCGTACAATTCCACTACAAAGACTATTAATAAGGCACTTCCAAAGTTTTCCTCCACAAACAAAATGAGTCGCATGCATCCAAGGTGTGTCAAATGATGTTTGCCTTTTTTCACTTTGGATTTCTCTTTTGCAGTTGGGAATCAATGAACAAATTAAAGCTCCATGACTTGATTTTCTAAGTGTGTCCAACATTTGATTCAAATTTATAAGAAAAATAAATCTAATTAACCTTAATTTGCAAACCAATTACAGATTTAAGGGTTTATTCAATTCAATAAAGGCAATCTTCATTATATTCATAGTAAGTCTAGCACGATGTGAAAAGATATTAGCTTATGTACTGAAGATTGTTCATGGACCATGGATGTGTTCCTACAAGTTTCATTATTAATATGCGATCCAAAATAATAAGTGAATATTTTGGAGGCACGTTTTCGCAAGTGAATGAATCCCATGCAAAGGTATACAATACTTGAGAATTAACCTGAAAAAATAAAGAATCTGTTAATGTGGCTGAGGTGATCCCAATAAAAATTCTCTAGTTAGCATACGTTGAATAACTGGTGTGGAATTCTTCTCAAATATGAGTGAGAACAACATATGCATACCTTTATTTAATTGTTGCGTAGGTATTTTTATAGTACAGTTAGTACATCAATTTATATTTGCTATATAATCAACGTTAATAGTCCATAATTCACAATTGAAGTGAGATTCGTCATATGAATCAGTTCTAACACGACAAGGATGCTTATCTATTCGAATATCACATATCTCAACTAATAATGAACAAGGAAATTTTGTTTGCGTATGGTTAAGACTAACGCCTAAGCCTTTGCTTAGGGATCATGCCTCGACAAACGCAGCATTTGGACCTACTTGATCATAGCAATTGCCTTTTCATCTCATGAGTTTTCCCAATTTATAGATTGTCTAATAGAATACATTCACGCTCAAATTCTTATCTGAAACAACATTGTGGAGTTAAATAAGAGATATAACAAGTTTGGTAAGGAAAGTTTCGATGGAATTTGATAAGACTGGTGTCAACAAATTTTATATTAGTTGTCCAAGATGAATAAATTATTCTTTAAAATTAGAAACAATTATTTTTTTAGAATATTCGGCAATATTTTAGAACATGATAAAAATTTACATTCCAATTCTTTTATTATTTTTTATGATTTCAATACAAAATTTTACATTTAAATCAATCATGGTTCATATTTTTTTTCAACTTCATATAAGAATATAATACTGAAATGAAAAATATGCAAGATATTCATCTTCAAAAATAGACTTTATTTTTTATTGACAATAAAATTATTATTAAATTTATTCATCACTTACTTAATCTTTATTATTGTTGTTATATTGTTGTATAATTGCATTATAATAATATTGGCAATCGTATTGAAAAATGAAAGAGAAAAAAAGAAAGACATATCACAGATAGATAGATGACAATCCTCTTGATAACATATACGGTTATCAATGAGTTGGATTTGGATCGAATTAATCATATTTGAATCCAAATTCGATTATCAAAATTCATATTTGAATCGGACCTGATAACCTACAAGATTTTTGTTAGACAATACCATATCCAAATCCGATTAAAAAAAAAAATCTGACCTAATTTTTTTTTCTTTCTTTCCTTTTTTTTTCCTTTCTAGATTGTATAAAAATATTATATTTGTAAAGTAAATTTATGCCATATTTAAATTTTTAACAACTTTTTGTTATATATTAGTCCAAAAGCTAAATATTTGAATGCTAAACCCCTATTTCACATTATATTAATGAATAGGTGAACTATTATATATTATTATATTTTATATTTTATCAGTATCCCTTTTATTTTTTAGGCTAAAGATTCAATATTACTAGCATAATATAGACATAAATATAGATACTAGATCAATATAATATATAGATTTTATTTTAAAATCTTTATTAATATTATATAAGAGTATTAATTTAATAAAAAATTATTAACGTTTGGATTTGGATCTTTAACGAATCGAATTACGTTATTTTATATCCAATCCACTTATTTTGAATTAAGAATATTTATAATTAGATCCGATCCATCGGATATTTTAATCAGACGAAAATTCTAAAATTCAAATCAAATTCGGAATAAAATTCAATTCATTGACAGCCCTAATAACAAATATTCAAGTTGGGCCGCTTTGCAAAAGTACGAAGGCCATTTTGTGAAAAGATGTTCCCAATACATTTGACCAAAGTTCCAAGAGTGTCCCCATGGTTGTAGGGATGTCAACAAGTTGCATTTGGATCGAATTAATCATATTCAAATTCGAATCCAATAATCAAAATTTATACCTGAATTCGATCTGATATCTTATAGGATCTTTGTTAGTCAATACCATATTCGAATCCAATAGATATCCGATATCCGATTAAAAAATCTAACCCGATTTAATATTTTTTCTTTTTTCCCCTTTTGTGTTGTATAAAAAATATTATATTTATAAATTAAATTTACCTCATATTTGAATTTTTAACAACTTTTTATTATATATTAGTCCAAAAGTTAAATATTTGAATACTAAGCCCCTATTTCACATTATGTTAATGGATAGATGAACTATTATACATTATTATATTTGACATTTTACCACTATCTCTCTTATTTTTTAGGCTAAAACTCAATATTAATAACATAACATAGACGTTAATATAGATATTAAATCAATATAATATATAATTTTATTTTAAAATCTTTATTAATATTATATGTAAGAGTATTAATTTAATAAAAAAATATTAAAGTTTGGATTCGAATTTTTAATGGATTAGGTTGTTTGATTCCATATCCGATCGATCCACTTATTTCAGATTATGGATATTTTATAATTTTATCTGATCTATTGAATATTTTAATCGTACAAGAATTCTAAAATTCAGATTGAATTCATATCGAATTTTGATTAAAATCCGATCCATTGACAGCCCTACATGGTTGTTCAAATAGATTTCTTGCCCAATGGTTTCACTTTTAGCATGTCTTCAAAACTCGGGCTTTTTACGGTCAGGTAGGGGTCGTACCGATCTGACATTTTCCAACTGCAGAATGGTTGTAAGAAAACTTGGACTGTTCGAGAGGTACGATAATGAAGTAGTGTGAAAGACAAATTGTCCTTGCACAAAAAATGATAACTGAAGAAAGCAATCGCTATTCAAACTAGCAACTATTTAAATTTAAAAGACGAATTTAACCTAATACTTTATTGAACTAAAATTTGTCAGACTACTAAAAAATGGCAACATCCTTGTGATTATTGCAAATTTCTTATTTAAAAATAATATATGTAAAATGTCACTTTTTTATATAAAAATACAAGGGTGTCGCTACTTGTATATATTGAAAAATTATTATTTACAAGTGCAATATACATTATTTATACATATGTAGGTATATTATTAAGGAGTAAGTTTATTTATAATACACACACACACACACACACACACACACACACACACACACACACACACAATTACACACAGACAAATGAGGGTGAGCAACTGAAGAGTTTGGGGAGGCACGATTAGTGGTGGGGTTTATTTATTACTTTCAAAGGTGTCGCTGATTTGATCAATGACACCTTTTTTTATTTTTTTTACTTTTTATAATATTATTTATTTTGTTTATATTTTAATTTTATGTTTTTAATTAACTTTTGAAAATTTTGGAATTTAGCCCCACTTTAGAAAACTATATTTTTAATTTTATAATTTTAAATTTCTACAATTAATTTTTAAAAATTCAAAAATAGAATAAATTTCTAAAAGAAAAGGTGTCACCTTAATTCTTAATAATATATATATATATATATATATGAAACCATGTATTATTACTATATATTACAGACACAGATTGGCATATCTACAGTGTCAGAGCGCATGGCATTGTTTTTCCCTTCTTCTTTTTTTTTTTTTTGTTTTGCTTTTTCCCACTTGCAAACGACATCGTTTCTCACATCAAATGCTTGGTGGATTTGTATTTTGTGCTCCATTTGTAGTGTCTAGTTTTGGCATTTTGTGATTTTCTGAGGGGCCCACATGCAATGGTTAGAAGAAAATAGTTTTTTCTATTTTTTTTTTTCGTTTTTCTGGCACCAAAAGACTCTTCTCCCCTATAAAAAAACAACAATGTTTTTTGGCTGGTGCTTGGTCAATTTGTGCTTTAGGCTCTTTTTGTTGTACATCGTTTTGGCGTTTTATGCTTTTGCCTGGATCCCACGTGCAGTGGTTAGAAGAAAATAGGCTTTCTTTCATTTCTCCCCCTTTTTCCCTAGACATCAAAAGATCCAATTTAGGTATAGATTTTGTGTGGTTCGAAATTGCTTGTTCTCTCAAAAGATCTTTTAATTTCAACAATTGGATTTGATTAAAACCCCTAGGCTCACTTTTTTCTTCAATCTGAAACTAATCCTGAATGGCGATTTTCTCCCCCTTGCGAAGAAGACCAGAAGAAGTTGTCACCGATGACATCCGCATTTCTCACCATATCCCAAGGTTGTGGGCACCTTCTTTCTCTCATATTTGTTCCCAACCTACATCTCAAAGAATAATAAGCACAATCGAAATCCGAGCATTATTTGATTTTTCTCCAAATTGTTAGGTTGTTTCGTTCTTTACTCTTATGTGATTTGATGGGAAAATTAAAAAAAAAAAAGTAAAGTTCTCAAATTTATGAGTAACTTATCAGGATCTTCCAAGCTCAAAATTATTTCTCATCATAATTCTCTCCGTAAGTATTAACATTTGTTCTTTTTTTTTTGTCTTCACCTATTGTAATGCTATAATTTTTGTTACAACCCTAAAACCAACAGTTCTCTATCAATGGCAGTAATCACCCTTGGCCAAGGGAACATTCATATACCATTGGAGGTGAACTGGGTTCTGTATGTGCATAATCTACCATTTAATATAACAAGCGAGGAAATGTACGACACATTTGGGAAGTAAAGTACCATATGGTAGATCGCATGGGGACGAACAGGATACACACAGCACTGCCTCTGTGATGTACAAGGATATCTACGAGCTAAGACCGCGGTTGACCACCTGTCGGTTTCAACATAGAGAAAGAATAGGCATTTGATTGTGTTGTATTACCAATAGGAGAAGATGGGCAAGAAATTTGGCAGAAAAAGAAAGTGGACCATATTCAGAAGCTCCAGGAGAAGTACAGAAATGGTACTCTTGCTTCAAAAGATAAGGAGTCTACTTTGTGACATAAAATTCATAGAAATTTTTCTTTTTATAAAATAACTGTTGTTAATCTTGAAAAAAAAGTTTTATATGTTGTGTAAAGATGTTGTGAATTGTTGGATTAATAGAATTTTTAGTAACTAAAAAAACACTCTAGTATTTTGCTAATGGGGACAAAATCTAGCAAAATCTGTGATTGTCCAATTGGAGAGAAATCTAGCAGATATAATAAAGTATTTCAGGCATTTGCCACTGGAGCTTTCTTTTTAGCAGCCGCCCTACCTATTGGTTACTTAATTTCTTTAACTTTATCTGAAAGGTCGAAAATGTCCATTACTTCTAGGTACTGACTGTTATTAAAATACCATTTACTCTATAGCATATTCTCTATTGCTAACCTTCTTATTATTCTTGTGTAGATTCCTTTGGACTAGTCTTCATATATTGACATCTCAATTTATCCTTTTTCTATACTCCTTTCATTTTTTTTGCACACAAAATATTACTCTAAATGAATCTGTCTCTCAAATCTTAATTCAATATATTTGCTTTCCAGAGCATCAAGATCACTCACCCACAAGGACTTTGTTGTTGGTCTTTTCAGGTTTCCAACTTCTTGCATGAGCTTATCTCTCTTATTACGCTATTCTTGCATCTTTTCAGCAGTTAAGGTATCCAATCACCTAAGACATCAACTAGTCATAATCACTTGCAGAAATTCCTTAGCTGATTATTCCTATTTTGCCACATTTTCTTCTGGTACTTATTTTGCGGAAAACTCTTATGTAATTTTTAGATAGTTTTTTATTGATAATGCCAACCTATTCAAGCTCTACCAAAAAGTTTGGTTATAATCTACATTGTGGATTATGTTCGTGTTTTTGTTTGTCATTGTTATCATATTATGTTGAGAAAGATGATAATGCCACTAGCAGTGGCAAGAGTTTTCTTGTTCAAAAAGATAATAACCTTATCTTCCAGAGAATTCACTTCATACTTTTAGAATTATAAATATGTTAGTAGTAGCAGTAGTAATTTTTTTATTGCAAAGATCAATTTTTTTTATCCCTATTTCATCGTATTCTATCAAGAAAGTTGATAATGCCATTGGCGGTGGCAAGAGTTTTCTTGTTCAAATTAGATAATTACTTCGTGCTTTTAGAATCACAAATATGTTAAAATGTATGCAATTTTGTCATTTTTCAGGAATTTCTTTGGGAATTTCTTATGTTAAAACATGCAACTTTCTAACACTAATCATGATTCATGTCTTTTGGGACTTTGGAGTTATCTTGCTTCTAACTTTAAGGTAATAGCTTGCCCAATGATACAAAATTTATCGTTCCATCGTTATACTTGTTCATCATGTTATGATTTTATTATCATCAATTTTATGAAGGATTGACTGACAGAGGATTGGTTTAGTTGGCCTTTGATTGTGAAAGGACTTTGAATTCACTTGGGGTTTGCTACTTGTGCTAAGACTATAGATCAATGTCTCATTAGTAGTATTTGGATATAATTGCAGATCTCTTGAACATTCTATGTCACTAGACTCGAAAATCATCCACAATTAAGGCTTTCTTGTTGTGGCTAAGTATTTGGAACCTACGGACTAAGTCTATTGAAAAATTTTAAGCGTAAGAATTTGACCCTTTAACTTGTGCTTGCTTTCTCATCTTTACTCAATGATCTAGGAAAAAAAAAAGATAAATACGATACTAATAATTTCATATGATAATGATACATCAAACCAAAATTTTAATACTTATTATATATTTATGGAATAGATTATTAAATACCTATATTTCACTATATTAATTACATATTATTTTCCAAAACTCTCTTTAAATGTTCCATTTTTTATTTTGCACCATGTTCATTGTGATTAGACTATGTCCAATTTTACATGTTTTATTTGTCGCTCTTGTCTGCATTAAACATTTTGTTCTATCCTTGCACAGCTCTTCTTTGTTAGTTGGTGTGGAAGATTCAAGCAACAATGATCAACTGACTCCTTTGGTTTCCGTCACACCATTTGAAGATGAGTGTGATGTAATGCATTTGTTACTTGGTTCATGGCTACAAATAGCAATCCATTGTCTCATAGCTAAAGCACTTGTCTCATGGAAATTTTTCATCTCAGGGTAGTGGTGTCATTAATCCTCACACCTTGCGGGTTGCTTTCAGTAATACATTTGCTTGTTGAAGTTTCTTGCTGCTATCCACTATTCGTACTCTTACTTTTTTAGCTTTAGTTTGATTTTAGAGCTAGAAAGGGAGTAAAAGGGTAAGACAACATCCCATAACCTATAAGTGATTTTTTAGTTTGGAGTATACAGTTAGTTTTTCATTAGTTTTGGCCCTAATTCATGCTCATATTTCTATCCAAATCACTCTAAGAAAAAGAAATATTTCCCTAAAAATCTTATTAGAAACTAATATTATTATCACTTTCGTAGTGGAGTATTTCATATGAGTTGTGAAAATAAAGTAGAGTGGCATAATAGATTATATTTTCCTTCTCTTTGATTACTGACTAGAAGCATCGTGGAACTTTTGGTGGTGCTGATATTTTCCTTATTTCTATTGTAACAAAAAAGAAATCGTCTTGATTTCTTTTTGACCAAATAAATGCATTCAGTATGGTGTCATAACATTGAACTTCTCACGTAAAGTTTTCTCTTTGATGTATTTGATTTCTCAAATTCAAGCTATGTTTAAGAATAGAACCTTTGCTGACTGAAGTTCGTGATAGCGGTTTCCTGAAGAAAGTTGAGAAATTAACGAAAAGTCTTACACGAGCTTCTAAGGTATACTATAATATTCAGTATCGTGAACTCAAATGATAAAAATCCTTAAAGCAATTACATTTGTGTTCCTTGTATTCTTATTGCATCATTTATCTGTAAGTTGGATCAAAAAATATGTATATATTCAAATGAGTGTTCCTATTTTCACAGCAATATTAGAAAATGCTTCTAATAATTGCTATCTAACTCTCATCTAATTTAAAGGAGTCTAGATGATTAAGCTTATTTATGGATGCAAGAAAATTTAAGAAAGTTACCGGATGGTAGGTACTAAACTATGGACATGTAAGAATTTTTATTAAAATGTTAAAATATGCTACTATGATAATATATCCTCTTCCAATTTCCTTGAAGAAACTAGCTAACTTGCAAAGATTGTTAAGGTGAAAATATAAGAATTAGGATTTTGTAGTCTCTTAAAATTTGGTTGTATGGTGTTGGTTATTTTGATTAAGTTTATGGTGGAATAGGACATGTTCACTGGTTACTTTTGTTGAAAATTTGTTCTGTTAATTATCTCTTATTTTTGCTTGATTCATTTCAGGTATTAGGAATCCGTGTGCAGGACAATGGTGTGCATTTATTTTGGTTAGATCGATTATTTTTGGGGAGCAGACTACTGGATTTGAAGACCTATATTTTTTGTCAAATGGTTGGGTGCTTCTAATTCTCACTCATTGGAATCGACTTACTTTCTCAGTGGAGCAGATTAGGCTGTTGGATTTGTTGATAAGATGTAGAACTTAAACTTAGAGTGGCTAGGTTAGTTCTCCATGTTGGGACCTTTTTTAGTATGCCAAGCCATCATTTTATGCATAGCATGCTTCTCTTTAGGTTCATGCATGTAAAGGAAGTTGTAATTCCTCTTTTGAGCTTTCTTACTGTAATCCTTTGTGACCTTGTAACTATTTTAGCAATTAATCTATAGGTTGGGGTCTTTGCCTTAACCCCTTGCTAATTGGCTATGTTTTCTCAAAAAATAAAAAAAATAAAATAAATGTGCTTGTGCATATGATGAGGTTCATGAAATCACGAAATTATCATTAGGTTTGCAAAAGACGAAAATAAAATTGCTTTATAAATAGCAAATCTATTATAAATGTACTGATTATATTCTTTAAAATAAAGAATTGGCAGTATGGAAGAATGTATGGAGGTGGGGTTGGACAAGTTTTTATTTCTTTTTCTTAAGAATTTTTTTTCTAGAGTTAAAATACGACTCTATTATTTCTAGCTTGAAATGAATTATAGTTTTATTTTATTGTGCATGTATTAATACTCAAATGGATATTGATTGTATGTTTTTCATTAGTATGAACCATAGCTAATTCAAAAAGAAAAAGTTTTTGAGTTTCAATAATTAGGCACTTGCAAGAATTAGATCATTGGTAACTATAATTATTAGGTTTTTTTTTTTTTTCAGATTCTTATGACAATGAGTATGATTGAAATACAAGACAAGTATGACATGTATGGTTTAAACATATTGATACATATATATATATATATATATTGAATTGTAATGCTAAATGACATGCATATATATTTCTTTTCCTTTTAATGATAATGTTATATATCTCTTGTTTTTAATTTTTTTATTTCAAAAAAATTTATTAAGATAAATTTTAGAATTACCTTATGAAATACTTTGATAGGAGCACACATCCAAAAATAAAGTCTACATAAAAATTATCGTGCCACATCTTTTTTGTATGTCTAAATTTCAAAAAGTACTACAAATAAAAACAAATATATTAATTCAATTAAATGGACACGGCATTGCACGTTGCGCGGTGGCCTTTTTTCTATTGTGTGTGTGTGTGTGTATTATGTTATGCATTTGTCCTACTCTATTTGTTTGTCAAATTTACGACGATTTTTAAATTTGTTAGAACATTTATTACTTAGTTTTTGAAGGGAGACAATATAATCATTATATTTATTTATGTATTGTCAACATTATAAAGACTTATACCAAATAATAAATGGAAAATTCTCATTAGTTAAGATTTATCCAGTAGGGATGACCCTACGACCGTAGAAAGCCCTTTCAAAACTATGGTACTACTATCCAACATAACAATTTAGAGAAGAAAAAAAAGTATTACAAACGAGGCAATATGCTATCATCTTGTGTGTCCGAAGTAGTCTCTCAAATAGCATCAGTGCCATATCCAAATATGGACAGAGATAAAGGGGCAATAGCTACGTTGAATGTCCTAGCACCTAATTTATCAATATGCTTCATCTCAAACTCACCCTCCTATAATCACAATGAGCAAAAGAAGAGAATTCTCTAAGTAACTTTAAGAGGATAGCAAGACTATAATATAATTATACACTAAATATTTAAGTACCCAGTATATGTTATTTTAAGACCAACACCACATGAGAATCTTATAATAACTTCACCAATGTCATTTTGTGTGGTACTAGGTGATTAAAGTTTGATTAAACAAGAAACTTAATCCTGCCAAAAGAATTTTAGGATGGAGAATGAAATGTACTCAAGGGGCATGCAAATGAATACTCAAAACTAGTATTGGGAAGTATAATCGGTATTCGCCTATAACTCCAATACCACTGGTGAAAAAAGCAACAGATCAGTTATCCAATAGATAAATCAATGATCAACTAAATTAAGGTAAAGGCATACAGTTTGATAGCTTAGAATAAGAGATACTATCAAGATTATTGCAGTTGTTCACTTTGTGAACAAAAAAGCATAGCAAACTTGTAGACTTACCTGACACTCTCAACTTTCCTGTTGGCATCAGTGATGATCCAGTGCCTTCTAAGAAGTTGTACAGGGCGATCTGAGTTGTTGGTGATTCTAATCCTATATGCAAAAAGGTAAAGACCTCTTGAAGGCTGGCTTATACCTTCAGTGTAAACACTCCTAACTTGAACTCTGATCCTCTGAAACAGTAATATACCACTATTGTTGCTTAAACTAACATACGGTTAACTAACTTTAGAGGCAGAAAAGAGAATGCAACATGAAGAAGATCAAGTTTCAACTAGTCAAATTTAGCTCCTACTTGGCTAGTTAATTTAAGTAGTGGAAATGCACATTATTTGTGAATTGTGAGTCTTCCCAGACCATAATCAGGTTCATCAAATAAAACTAAATTAAATGCAATGCAAGCAACCAAATAACTAAATCTTATGTGTATAACACAAACCAAATAGGAGAGAAATGGCATATAGAAAACAAACATGATGCCAATCCTTAGATTCTAAATGCACAAGTGTCTATTAATAGAATAAAACTAATTACAAATAAAAGTTGGCCAACTTCTCAAGAAATTTACCAGCTTGAAAAGATGAAGGGATAACTACAGGCAACAATCTAGACTTTAAATCTTCTAAAGATAGCCGACTCGAAGTAGTCAAATGATTAAGAAAAAAACAAAGCTATGGGGCTCCGCAAATTATGACCCACAACATTAACCCACAAGTTCATATTCACACATTTTGTATCTCATATTTGCTTATAGTTAAAGAAGATTTATAGCTTGTTTAATAGAATCTCTTTCTTAAGAATAAATTTCAACTTAAAATAAGAAGTTGCTAGTCCATTAAAAATATATGATAGCATCAAGCCAAAAGGCTTAATTATAAGACAATGCTTCAATAACGAAGTGACCAAGTAGATAACCAATGCTTGTCATACCAAAATTGTTGCATCACCGGAGCATTTCAAGAGACAATGATGCACAATTTCCTTTAGTTCATCATGGTACTTAGTTGTATCTTGGAGATAGAAAAACATATAGGAACATAGGATATTAATAAATAGAATGTTAAGTAAAATGAAGAAAGAAAAGAGAGAAAAAATTAAAAATAATAAACAACACCAACAACAAGATTAAACAAATTGCTCAACAAGGACAATAATTGTCTAACCAATATAAAGTTAAACATGTTAGATTTCTTATTATATGATGCATAATCTCATGCTCTCACAACATTTTTCAGTACCATTGGCATTAGAATCTAATTGAGAGAGAGAGTCTTTTCCAGTGAGAATAAAGAAAATTTCTAGGCAAGACAAGAAGAAAGTTGCATTTGACACCAAGAGATAAGAGCTGATTGCTGGCTATGACTTGTTGAAGAAAATCTATAAAAGAACGTTCTCAAATAGGATTCTAACCGAATATAGAATAGAGCCAACAAGTACAGTCGAATAAGGTAATGAGTCGAAAGGCAAGATCAACCTTGAAAGGAATGCACTGGCGTAGTCAACATAACAAATGTTACGAATAACAAGCTATTAATATTTACAAGTTTATCAAGCTATTGCTCAAACACCACCACCCAGATAAAGACATTTGGAACCATAGTCGAATTTTTGGAAAAAATAGTTTCTGGTAAAACATTTCTTCACATACATCACTTTAGTAACTCATTCCTATCGAATCGAACGAAAGTAAAGTGTGACATGCTGATGCCTGGTCCTTCAAGGTGGAAAAAATTATAAATGGAAAGCACCTGATCATGATCCAAAACTTTTTATCCCTCTAAGATCGAAACTTGAGTTGCATATGCAAATGATAACATGAGCATGATAATGATTTCAAAGTAGATATCACTTGCTTGTCTATCTCTTGAAAGAATACTTGTTTATCATCAATAGTACAGTATAGGAAGAACCTAACAAACACCATAAATTCCTAATAGTGCCTAATCTTTTTTTTTTTCTCATTCAGTTTGCTAATTTAGATTTTCCAACAATCTTACAGTAAAATGAGTGGAATGATGATTAAATGGGTATAACCTTGAAAAGACGTCCAGAAAAAAGTAACATAATAGTGGAAAGGCATACGCCAAATCTTTCTTTTGCAATGGCCTCTTTCAATAACCTCCGAAGACACAAAACTGTCAAACTGGCTCATCTTCCTCAAATATTTTAAAGGAATCACAAAGCCTGGCATCTTTTTTGTAATCATAATGCAATTATTAAGAAAAATAAAATAAGACACTCAAATTACAAGTTCGATGTCTTGCTGAAATTATGCCACAACATTTTTCATTTTGAACATTACCACTGAACTCACACTAAATAAGTCTATTAAATTGCCAAGCAAATCATCTAAAAAATAATGAAGCCACTAAACCAACCAACAAAAAAATAGACATGTTAGCCTCAAAACAAACACAAATTGATACAACCGTGCTTCATTTTTGGGCACTCACATTAAGCTATAGCAAGATTGGGATCCGATTATTTGTCACTTGTGATAAACTACACCTCTCAAGTCTCAACTCATTATTTCGTTTGAACAGAAGAATAACTGCCAATAGGTAGCACCCTTGCAACGTAACCCTGCTTGTGCAAATCTAGTAACAAATTTGTACTTTGTTTAGTCATTACTGATGAACTATCCCCTACTGCATGCCAATTCTTGGTCATTTGTAGTAAACTACCACTAATTGCATTGATTCATCTCAAGATACCAATAACTGACCATAACATAACATTTCTGAAATATTCCTCTAAACTTGATATAGCCCACTAATCTTTTGAGGAAAAAAATAAAGCTTGTTTGGTTGTGTTTTCTTAGAACATTTTCCAACTCCCAAAACAATACCAAACAAGCAACTTCATTTCCCGAGTTACACTCCAAAGCACATTTTTTCTATCCAAAACACCCCCCCAAAAGCAAAAAATAGCATACCTACTCCCTCATTTTTGTACTCTACCTTACACATCAACTCATTCATTTCTTACTCTCTGAATTCACTTCACTAATTCATATATATATATATATATATTACATATAAAAATGTTAAAATTTTACTAATTAATTTTTTTTATTTAATTATAAATTTACCCAAAAAAATTAAATATAATGTGGTATTTTTTTAAAATAATCTAAAATATTCAATAAAATATTTATAAAAAAATTTAACATAATCATTTAAATTTTTTTAAAAAAATTAACTGTAATTTAAAAATACAATTTTATTCATTTTTTTAAAATAAAATATATTATTTACCAATAATTAGTTTATAATTCAATGCATTATTTACTAATTACAAAGTAAATATGTTAAGTATATTAAAATTATTTTATTTAATAGTTAATATGTAATTTTATTGTTTTATTTATTTTTTATTTACAAATTTATTTTTTATTTAATAATTTTTATACTAATCACATATTTATATTTAATTTTTAATTTAATAGTATTTATATTAATTATTATTGATTTATATTAAATTATTTATTTAAACAATAAATATATTAATAAATAGATTTATTAAAATATAATTAGTATTTTCATTTACTCATATATTATAAGTAAATATATTATTAATTAAAGTCTAATTAAAATATTATTTAAATTAGTAAATATATTAATGATTACACGCTAATTAAAATATTATCAATATTATTTCAAATATTAATTAATAATTACTATTAATATTATTAATTATAGAAATTTTGAAAATTTTATTTAATTAACATTGCATAATAATACATGTAACAATATTTTTTGTTTAATTATCATTAAATATGATTTATAATAAAATATTATTATTTTAATTTCTTTTGCTTTTACTTATTTGATCAAATTATTATGTCATATAATTTCCTTAATTATAAAATATTTTAAAATTAAATTAATTACACATCATTTCACTACAAATATATGCTAATCATTATTTTACAATATATATACATACATCAATCATCCATATACATATATATATATATATATTAAATTTAAAAATATAATTTCACCCTACAAATCGACAAAAAAGTAACTAATTTGACATTTATACCAAAATTTGTCTCCTACAAAATAATTCCAAACAAACCATTTCCAAAACAAAACCAAAAAGTTGGCACATTCCCAAATTTAACTCCCAAACACACCCCCCATAATATTTTCCAAAAAATGCCCAAAACATAACCAAACAAAGCCATAGTGCCTAAAAAAATTGAACTACATCCACCAAGAGAATAGTTTCCACAACATCTACACTTACCAAGACACAAATAAAAGAAACATGCTATCAGCAAGTAATACTGCATTCTTCAACAAATGAACACCTGATCACAAAGTAATTTTTAATGGCAATATCATCGATTAACAGACCAATGCATACAGCAACAGCCAGATGCGCAAAAGATATAAAATTTCCTTGGAATCGAACATAGAGAAAATGAACAAGATTAAATTCTTACATCCAAAAAAATAGTATTGACTTAAACAAAGATACTTCAGATTTTGCGGCTACATCCAATTTTGCTTCAACATGGCATATGTTTCGATCTGAGAAGAAGACGAACTTTGATTCAAGCCCTGAATCGGACCCAAACCTGAACCCTGCCCCGACATATCACTACAAGCAACGATTCGATTTAACCGCAAATCACAATCTCTAACAATGCTCATACTCAATCCACACGGCGATGACAGCGAGATGAAATCCATAGCCACCTTCATATTCAAACAATGCATTTTTGCAAAATTCGCTTCATTTTGTGACGAAACTCAGGTGGGCTTCGAACCTTGTGGAGTGAGAAAAGCTTATTGAAGCTTCTTCGAGCTCAATTTCACGTAATTATCCATACTCCATGCAAGAGAATTGATGGGTGGAATTATGATTACGGGCATCCGGTAAGCCTGGATGGAGCTGGATCCCTGAGGGCAGTATGGGTTTTCACAGGTCGTGGATATTTTGATGGTGTGAGGAAGCTGGAGGTGGAGAGAGTCAAAGGAGATATCTGGGGTTTCATGGTAAGGGAAGATTACACATGGCAGCTTCAAATGGTTTAGAGATATAGGTTGTAAATTTTGGGCTTGGCCCCTGAAACGGGCTTGTGGACTTGTAATGAGAGGTCTATTATCCCTCAAAACGGCAACCTTCTTGTAGGTTTCACTTAACTTTCGATTATCCTTACTTACTTCATCTTAAATTTTAATAATGACCCATTGCTTATTTTGATCTATAAAATTTACTATCATAAACATTCAAACACCTCACAATGTCATACACACTCGCTTATCCATAATATATACTCGTGTTCGTCAAAACTCACATCTTATATGCCTATACTTGTTTCCACAACAAACTTCAAATCTTGGTTTTTTCAAGTGTACCTCTAATATATTGGAGTATACTTACTCTAGCTTGACATTAAGGGGTTGTTTGGTTTTATTCCACACTCACTTTTTCCATTTTCTACTATTCCAAAAATGAAAATCATCACTTTTTAGAAATTTTCACCCAACATCATTTTTATTTTCATTTTCAAAACACATTCTCCAATAACATATATATCCTTTCCCAATAACTTATATGTCTTCTCTTTCTATTCCATTATCTCTATCTCTCTCTACCTACAACCTATTAAAACCAACATAATCATTACATTTTCAACATTTCATTCAAATACAAACTCATTTTCAACTCATTTCCACTAACTAACTTTTCAAATTTTAAAAATGATGAAAATGAAAATTGGAAATGGAAATAAAACCAAACAGCATCATGTAAGCAACGCGCAATGCAACTATATATGCTCATCACTTATTCAAAGTGTCATAGGCTCATTGCTGGCCATGGGTGTATTTCTTTCATACCTATCTTGAGTAGAACAAACATGCCAAAGCCAATCCAAGGTTTCATTACATAAAATATCATCATATCACATTAATCTCACACATCACATGCAACACGCTTTCTTGCCAGCCCAATAAATATCATCGCCTAGACCACATATCTTAAGCCAATGAAATAATAAGATTAGAACTTGCATGTAGTGCATGTTTCCAAGTTAATTCGTGAAGCAGTGAAATACTTGCCTCGATCATTTAATTGGCTTGTAGATGTTGGCACAAAATTACTAAAGCTTGTAGGGCAATAGTACATACACATAATAACCTTTTAGCACAAATGAAGATGGACCTAACGTGGACCCACTTGGTTTCATGCCACCTGTTTAATTAACAACTAGACTGACGAAGAATCTAAACACACCTTTGTGTTGTCCTGATTAGGTTCCATCTACCTTAATTAAGGCTTTACTCGCTTGGTGCTTTCACAACACAAGGAGGGCTAGCTAACTTGTGCCCACCATGCATGCCCCTTTATAATAGATTTAGCAATAAAAAAAGTCAGTTGATATAATCGTATGTAGACTAACAAAAGTTGAGAAAGTAGACCCTCTATACCTTTTTCGTCCAAACTTCTAATCACTTGTTGCTAAATTGTAATGTAGCTCGCAATTTCCTCTATGTCTCTACAAATTCCAACCTTATTGAATTCTTTATTTTCAAGGAACTGCCCTAATAATATTTTCAACTTATAAAAATGCCATGCTACAATTGATCTCCAAACATAATTTTCATCCACTGCTCAAACGAGATGTCTTGTTGTGAAATTTGGTTTAGACGTTTTCAACAATCGAAGAAACATTTAAGAGAAACAATTCCACAAAACTTAATTCATTGTTAAAGCCCTCTACCCTAATCCTCAAGTTCTTGTTCCTATAAAGGATGATAAGTTGTTGTCACTCATCAACTTTGATAGTCAAAACTTCATACTTTGTTAAAACCATCCTTATAACTTAAGTAACATCCACTTGAATGTATTTCAAGTCCCACATCATAAGAATATCTACTTATGGGTCAACGACACCTATTTATGCTAGTGGACAACTCATTGTTGCCTACCATTTTTCCTCAATTCACATTTGCCACTCTTAACTAGGATACACCACATGACATCCTTCACCACTAGGCATGTCTACATCTTCATTGACAATTAATAATTTCATTTATTGTGACACCAGTTAAATGCTAGCTCATCTAATCTTCCTTAAATATGTTGTTGCACAACTCAGTTATTGCTCCGAATAGTGTCTTTTAACATAATGCAAAGAATTCTATGGTTATATGATGATCACTGATACAAGGTCTTTTCTTTGGCTAAGTCTAGTCGGTGCGAATAACAAAAAATAGAAGTACACACACGTGGTCTCCACACACTCAACCATGTAAGGTGGTGTTGTCATCAACAAATACACGATCTCAATTTCGAGTGCCTACTCTAAGCCTAACTCAAAAACTCAGGGGTTCTACCTAACTCAAAAACTCAGTCGCTCGTGACACCAAACTTAGATACTACTCTATTGTATCATCTCAAGCCAATTGAAAACTTCTTAATAGAGTACTTTGATACTCTACTTAATTCTCAAACTTCATTGTCCCCTTAGAAACTCATGTGCCATAAAATTTGTAACTGGTGTCAGATCCCTCAAAAAGCATGCTCAACTCTATTAAATATGTATTCATTAAGAACACATATGCCTCAATGCAAGATCCTCAACTCTATTAAATATGTATTCATTAAGAGCACATATGTCCCAATGCAATAGATCTTGGTAATTCGCCCACTCAAGCTCACAAGTCTTAATTTTAAAATTTGCATCCCTACTTGTTTTTATACCCCGTATGAAATTGAGTGTAATTCCAATTTGGGCATAAAAAGTGTGCACCATATCTTAGGACATGCCTACACTCAACTTAAGAAATTCATTTTCTAAACTAGAAACTCGATCCCCATCTAGTCACTAGATGATATTCTATTACCTTCCCAACTCGTATTTTCTATTCTCACAATGTCCAAGCAAAGATGTTTGAATCGCAACTGAATGGCACTCTCACTCTTAATAGGAACCTATATTGTGGCTCTCCTTAACATGGTTGTTATACTTACAAATGTGGCACCACTATTCACGTGGCTATTGGCATATCCCCTCATAGAAGTCATGATGAATTTTAGAAACTTGACTTATTGTCAAGAAATTGCAATAAAAGATCAATAAAAAATCAACTTAAGCATTTACAAGGGTGAGGAAGATGGTATCATCATTGACGTCACCCATAGGAATGATGATCATATGCATTTTCCCTAGTCCCTAACAAAAGGACTATGATGATGCCTTGTCTTGCGCTATATGAGAGGAGTCGAGGGATTGTAACAGTTTATAAATTATTCTCTTTTCTCACCTTTAAGGTGCCTTTTCAAGATAAAAAAAAAAAAAAAAACTCCACCAAATACATGTTAGTAGAATAATATCTTGTCACAATTAAGCCCTTATGCTTCACAACAAATTTAACTATCGGCATATACTAAATTATATAATTAAAAGATGTAAAAATACACAAGTATATATTATAATGATACATAGAAATCTATAAATAGGTAGGAACTTATATACATGTATTCACCTTAATGAATGTGATTTTTTAAAAAGTATTTTGGAAAAATAAAATAAAATTTGAGAAAAAAATTATTTTGGTTCATTTTTTGGGGGAAAACATTCCTCCAAATAATTACTATTAATAGTTGCATACAATTTTTTGAGCATAAATATTCAAATCACACGATAAAAAATAACGACACACAAGCTAAAATATACTTTGGCAAAATTACCTATTCCATGATCGTTTTTATTATTCTACTATGAGATAAATTTATTAGTACAAGATACACAATTTGATGTTAAAAATCAAATTAAAAATCTCTTGTATAATTACTGTTAAAGTCATTAAACACTACTAATTCTTCGCATACTCTACTTATAACTAAAAATGTCTCACGAATATCATGAACTAGTGCTATGAGTCTAAATGATCAAAAAGTATCCTATTTATAAGAATAAAGTACTTGATTAAAAAATACTCTTCTAAGAATTTGTAAACTATTATCTCAGTTCTAAATTAAGCGTGCTTGTACTATTTTCAAAAAGTCTAAAAATACCAATTATCTTATATTTTTAATAAAAAAATATTTTTTTCCCCTTTTTAGAGAAGAACAAATATTTATATGCCAAAAAAAAAGAGAGATTTTTTAGTTTTTTTTTTTTTATCTACACACGTACTCGCATATTGAAGGTTCATTGAGATTCAAACTCTTAATCTCACCTACATAAAGGTAATATCTTTGAATTAGTTGATCACTTAAGAACAACAAGACGACATTGGATTATGAAAAGAGCCAATGAGCCACCACCTAAACAACAGTAGTAGAACTCCCTCACCAATTGTGTTGCAATTAATTTTCCATCATTATATTATTAAAATATTTAGATTTTTAACTTTTTCAACTTTTTGTTTACTATGCTGAGGTTTTCTAGGGTCCTATATCCATGATTCTAACTTATCATCATGTATCCACTTTTTAACTGTTCATATCAATTTGATTTGATCATCACCTTCGAATTGTTATGAAGTAAAAAACAATGGTACTTTTGTGGTTCTTATATAGAACTATCTTTTTTTAAAATTAAATTATGAAAATAAAATAAAAATTATCATCCATCTAATACTCAATGGCCAAATTAACCTTATTAATTTTAAGAAATTAAAAACTCTCTTTTCCTAATATTAAACCCTAATAGACGAATTCAATCAGAGATAATAAATCTTAAGAGACAAATTCAATCTTCAAACTCAAACAAATTTCTAAAATTAAGAAAATTAGAAAAATCTTCAATTCCCCAAATTAAGTAAATCGAATTGGATCAACCTTGCTGTGCTGCCATTCTCTATTCTCTTCTTTCTCAATTTCCATGCCCAATTAATCCCCAATTTTTACTTTTTAACTTAAAAACCAAAACACACACTATCTATAAGCTTCAATTCAATTAATTAATTTTAATCTTGCTGCAGTGAAAATCCAAGCCATAATCACGTTCATATTACTCCTCGATCAGGATGCCAGTAAATATACAAGCAGAGGAGATTCTCTTATTTTGTTAATTCACTGTTAGAGTGCAAACAACCAGTTACCAGCCACAACCATAAACAGATTTTTTGCAACCCTGCAGGTGTAGGCTGTATATCCAAGATTTGAGTTGCTTTTAGAGTTAGAGGCAACCCCACATGAGTTATGACATTACCATTAATTACAAACAAACAATTAATATTGCAGAGCCTAATACACAACCTTTCCTTCAATATATATGGTTTGGACTACCTTAGATTTAATTTAGTGAGAACAAAAAAATGGAGAAAGCAAAGCGTGTAAAATATAAAGCATCAAGATTGATCAGATAGATACATACAGAATTAGAGAGTTCACTGCCAGACAAAAAATTATAATTTGTGAGCAGAAATTAAAAATATCTATGTAAATATTCTTAAAGCTCGTTTGTTAATTTCAGTTGCTTCATTATTCTACTGCTGAAGAAGGTGACCATACCCAAAACTAGGCCTGTAAATGGGTAGGGTGTTACCCTACCCAGGCCTAAAATGTCAATACTCATACCTATCCATACTCATACTTATTAAATATAGTGTAATGGGTATTGATAGGGTTTGTACCCATAAATTACCCATGTACGGTACCCATACCCAAAAATTACCCCTTGCTTTATACTCAAATTTAATCTATGAACCTAAAAAAATTTTATACCCAAATTAAATTTATATTAATGATAAACTTTTTTATATATAAAAATTACAAATATGTAAATGAACAATAACAACTAAATAATTTTCTTCATTAAAAATTAAACTAAATTAATAAAGTTAATATATTGGGATAGCAATTTTTTTTTAAAAAATTGGAATAGCAATAGCAACAGTTGAACAGTTTTCATTAATAAAATTAATAATATTAAAATTAATAGTGGAATAAATAATTTTTATAAAAACAGTTAATAAAATTAAATATTTTAATGAATAAAGTTTATTAATATAGAAATTAACTATTTTTATACAATTAAATATAGAAAAAAATTGCTTTTAAACTGTTTTTATTAACTTTTTTTTAATTAAATTAATTTAATTAGTAAAAAGTTTAATTATTAATTATATTAATAAAGTTTAACTATTATATCAATAAAACAACTAATTTAATTAGCAAAAAGTTTAAAATTAAATAATTTAAATTTAATGATTAAACTAAATTAAATATAAAAAAAATTATTTTTTGTTATTTGTAGTATATATTGAGAAAATAAATATTTACATTAAAACATAAGTCCAATAAACTAGATTCAATGAGTCTTGTATTAGATAAGGTAGGGTAGGATTAGGATCTCATCCTTCTGGGTATTTTAGGGTAGGATTAGGATCTCATCCTTTGGATATTTTAGGATATGGGTAGAGTGATACCCTACCCATTTACAAGCCTTACAAGCCTACCCAAGACAAAACAAGATCCATTTAAATATCAAAAGGGTTCACCGTCTTAGAAAACCTTAAAACAACAAGCGAAAAAGAACAAGATCCATAAGCTTCAGTCGTGTGTGTTTTTGTTTTTAAGTTAAAAAGTAAAAATTGGGGATTTATTGAGCCTGGAAATTGAGAAACAAGAGAATAGAGAATGGCAGCACAGCAAGGATGACGATTTCGATCAACTTAATTTAGGTAATTGAAGATTTTTATGATTTTCTTAATTTAAGGAATTCGTCTGAATTTGAAGATTGAATTTGTCCCTCAAAGTTTATTTTTTCTAATTGAATTCATCTATTAGAGTTTAATATTAGAAAAAAAAAGTTTTTAATTTTTTAAAATTAATAAGGTTAATTTGGTCATTGAGTATGAGAAGAGTAATAATTTTTTTTTACTTCTCATAATTTAATTTAAAAAAACATGATTCTTTATAAGAATCATTTGTTTCATAACGGTTCGAATGTAATGACCTAATCAAAATGATATGAATAATTAAAAAATAAGTATATAATAATAAGTTAAAATTATGGATATATAACTCTAAAAAAATCCACACTATGTTCATGCATTTGTACAAAAATATTCGTAAATTTTTTGAATATAAAATTGCGCCATGCACCCGGCACCTCCGTCCCATCGCTTTTCACGATTAATTGTGTTACCGGCCAAAGCAAAGCACGTGGTACATGGGCTCGGTGACACTGCCGTCTCACGTGCCTTCAATATATTCGTATTCCTCGTGATTTGCATTTAGTCCGGTTCAACTAAATTAATTGGCTCGACGGCCCGACCACCACCTAAGATCGCACGAGGATTTAAATAAAGGCATTCACATCAAAGTACCTCTCAAGTGATGCTTTTCATTTTCGTTTGTTCTTTCTTCAATAAATCAATCATTATTTTTTCTTGAATATCGCCTGCCCTAAACAAGGAATTTGATACGGATCCCACCAATTTATTAATGAAAAAATTAATAATTCTACAAAATATCAAATGAAAGTATTGGAAAGCTCGGCTCTGATCTCCTACGTTTTGAGCATTTTGTAGAAAAAATTCTTGAGGAATGAATTTTTGGGAGAAAATTTGGAGAATGTGTCAAATTTTTTATTTTTTTTTTGGAGAAATATAAAAAATAATTTGAGAATAAGTTGTATGTTTCTTTATATTTTGGGAGAAGATCAACTTTACTGTTAATATCAAATCGATTATTTTTTTGTTGAGTTTATAGGGTGAAAGTAATTTTTTATGTAATATACTATATATGTATGTATAGTTATAGTTGGTTGTTGTGTGTGTATATATATGTAATAATTGATATATTGTTGTAATAAAAAGATGTGTAATTAATTCAATTAGTGCTTTATTTTAAATTTTATATTTTTATGAATTTAACATTAGCAAATGATGTATTATTTGGAAATATTTATTAATAAATATTAATTATTTATGAAATTATAGATATATCTTAATTATAAAAAATCAACTAATATCATAATTATTGATATTGGCTTATATAAAAAAATTTAATTATTGTACATTAATTATAAATTAATTATTATTTATTCTTAAAATATAATTATTTAACTACTTATTATTTACAATTTATATATAAATAAAACTTAGTTATTTATTTAAATAAAATAATATATATATATATATATATATAAGACTTAAGAATGATTTATCAAATTAAAAAATAAATAATTTTATATTATTAAAATTAAATCATCTTAAAATATTTATTAAACAAATAAGTGTAAAATTTAATCATACGTGAAATATAAAACATAATTAACATATACATAACAAGTTATTTAAATAATTAAATAAATTAACTTAATTAATTTAATAATTTATTTATTTACTTTAACTCATTATTTTATTAATACATTATTTAATAAATAAATTACTTAGTAACAATAAAAAAATTACTTAATTTTAATTAATTTTCTCGATAATTATTTTAATTGTATTAATATTAATTTATTAAACTTAATAGATTATTAAATAAATATCACCTTATAATTAATTTTTTATAATAATTTTAAATAAATATAAATATTAGTATTTAATGAAGATTAATTTTTTTTAAAGAAGATTAATTTATTTATTATATCAAATGAAGACATCTTAAATTATTATTAAATGAATAAATGTAATATTTAATTAATACTTACATATTAAATAAAACAAATACATTATTTAATTAATAGGTAATTTAATTAATTTAATATGTTATTTAGTAAATAAATTATTTAATTAAATTTAATTAATTTTCTCTATGATTAGTTTAATTAAATTTGTAAACATAAGTTTTAGAATTTTTTAAGTAGTAAAATTTTAATATTTTCATATATGTATATATGTGTGTATATATATGAGTGAAGTGAGTGAATGAGTGAAAATTGAATGAGTGATATGAAAGATGAAGTGAAAAAATGAGGTAGGTGTACTTTTTAGGATATACGTTTTTTTGGGTGAATTTTGAGGGATTTTTTAGGTAAAAAATTATAGTGTTTTAAGAGAAAAATTGGGGAATATACCTGCATTTTAAAATTTTTGGGGGGGTTGAAAAAAATTTCTCAAAAATATAGAAGAACAGGCCCTCGGTGATTTGGGGCTGCCAACTAGATCATCTCCATTATAGTTATTTGTATTCTCTTGGTTCCTGAGATAGGTCAAGCGACGGGATCTGAAACTTGAAATACAGAATGTGGTTAGGAGATGGCTGAAAATTTTTCAATTATAATCCTTGGATGCCCAAGTCATATAGGATATTGACGTAGAATAAATTATGCAAGTAAAATGAGAATAACTAACACTATTAGTTTAATTTAAGATGTATCTATTAGGAACCTATCACATTGAGGTCAAACGGAGAAGAGGCTACTTCCATCTGTTTCAAATCAACGGACATAATTGAGGGTCATATAATGGGTCATCATATAGATTGGATAGACCCAAATAACAAACCATGGACTTCCGTAGTTTTTGAATATTATTGGCTATATCAAAAGTAAAAGCGTCTTTAAAACGCCTTCCCCATGTCATTTCGAAACTATAATTACTATTCCATTATATCATTTGCAATAAAAATTAGGTAAATTTGAAAATAGAGTAAATGGCACTTCACCCTCTAAAAATTTAATTGTTTTGACATATTATCCTCCAAAAATAACTAAAAGGTACTTCACCCTCTTAATTTAGAGTTAATAGAACACTTTGTCCCCCCCAATACAATTTCTGGCACATCATATGGTAGGAGAAAAGATTATTCTTGTCATTTTCATTTTTCTCCACCTTTTCCCACTCAGAAAAAAAGAACCCAACTACTTTTGTTATTTCTACATTTTTCAGCACAAAAATAAAAAAACTCATATACCAAGAATAATAAGATACTGGGGTTTTTATTTATTTTTCTTACATTCAATTAGCTTGTTTGCCTCCTACTATTGTTTAGGGAATTAATTATTGATTGAAATACAAATGAATGAGTTTTCGTACATGTATTAGTTAGAAGTATTTTAAGTTTTTCATTCATATAGTTGTGCTGTAATTCATTTTCAAATGATTAATTCATTTTGGTATCTAGTAAAATTAGTCTGCCAACCATATTAAAAAAGCAAAATCACTAACCTTATTATTACTCAAAAATAAATTTTTCTTACTTTATAAAAGACATTTTTAGGAAATAGTAAAGCTCATGCTTTATTTTAGTAAATGCTAAGATTATCTAATCCATCTTTAAAGAATCAGGATTTTTAATTTTGTCATTCCTCTAAACTATGGTCATGTTGATTATGAAGGAAAGAGGAAGAAGTACTCACATACTGCATATATATATATATATATATATATTAGGTTAACAACTAATTCAGCCTTTTGATTCAAATATAATTAATTAGTTTAGCAAAAAATGCACTTTACAAACTAATAGCCCTCTTAAGGGAATATATATAGAACATATTGTGTAAAGTGTCACACAAAAATGTTAAAAAGGTGGAGAAAAGTAAAAATAACAAAAATAGTCCTTTTTTCTCCAACCATATAGTCTATCAGAAATTGTATTTGGAGGATAAAGTATTTTAATAACTCCAAGTTAAGGGAGTGAAGTGCTTTTTAATTATTTTTCAGGAATAATATGCCAAAATAATTAATTTTGAGGGTGAAGTGCTATTTTTTATTTCTTTCTTTCTTTCTTTTTTTTTTTTTAATGATAGAAGGGGTGAAGTGCCATTTATGCTTTAAAATATATAATCTAATGAGGCTAGGGCTGTCAACGGATCGAATTTGGATCGGATCTGCCATATCCGAATCCGACCCAAAATCCTATAGCATATTTTTTAATCAGTACCATATCCGAATCTGATTGATATCCGAAACTTGATTAAAAAATCCAACTCGATTTTTTTCTTTCTTTTTTTTTTTCCTTTTTTTCCTTTTAAATTTTATAAAAATATTGTATTTATAAAGTAAATATATGTCATATTTGAATTTTTAACAACTTTTTATTATATATTAGTCCAAAAGTTAAATATTTAAATACTAAACTTCTTTCTCACATTATATTAATATATGGATGAACTATTATTTGTTATTATATTTGATATTTTATCAAAATCCCTCTTATTTTTTAAGTTAAAAACTCAATATTAATAATATAATATAGACGTTAATATAGATATTAGGTCAATATAATACATAAATTTTATTTTAAAATATTTATTAATATTATATATAAGAGTATTAATTTAATAAAAAATATTAAGGTTCGAATTTTTAACTGATCGAATTGCTTAATTCCACATCCGATCCACTTATTTCAAATTTTAAATATTTATAATCAGATCTAATCTATTGAATATTTTAATTGAATAAAATTTTTAAAATTTGGATCGAATTCAAATAAAAATTCGATCCATCGACAGCCCTAAATGAGGCTATGAGGCGACCCAAGAATGTCATTTGCGCACATCATTTGTGTTGAATGCATGGGCGGTGCACCTGTAGCCAGGAAATCCACGACATTTATGCCTATTTTCATTTATTAATTAAAAAATATTAATTGTCAAGAAGTCGAAAAATAGGTGGCAGTTAGCCGTGGATAGGAGACTCTAATCAGCAACCAACAATCTATGATTAATTAATAGATTATTTATTAAAGAAAAAATATCCACATGTATTTAAATCAAAATTACTAAATCTTTTTATTTATACATATATGTATATTAAAAGTTCCTTAAGTGTGAACTTTCAACTTCACATCTTATATAAAGGACTTATATTGTTAGGTTACAAACCACTTGATAAATATTAAAATTTTGATAAGTTAACTTTATTGTTTTGGTAAGACTTCTTAGCCGTTCAAACGATGTCTTTGCAAATCAAAGCACAGTGTTGCTGTGACTCAATAATATAAGTCTCCCACATAATATAAAAGATTAGGAGTTCGAACTTAATGAGCTTTTAATGTGCGTGCGTGTGTAACCAAAAAAAAAAAAAAATCTTTGCAAATCCAAGTATATATAAAATATTGGTGTGAAATGTTTTGTTGAAGATTACAAATTAAGTTTTGTCTTTCTAATGGCTCGATGAAATGATTTAGAACTTTTTCAAAATATGTTGTGAAGTATTTAAAAGTATATTGAAGTATTCAATCAAAATTAAAAGAAATGAGCTCATAAGCATTCCTTAAAAAGGAATGAGATCCAAATTTTTGTTTAAAATTCAATAAATTTTTAATTTTAATTTATAATTTACTAAAAAGCTCCACTTACTAACATCTTAAAACTTCATTATATTATTTTGTCCCTTCCTTTTAAAATAAGATTGGAAATTTCATGAGTTCTAAGAGTAACATTAACTTTAATTCTAGTAGTGGCATTTCCGATTAAAAAAATATTTCTAGTACTATTTATACTACTTCAGTTAGTTATCATTGCTAGAAGATAAAAAAATAAACTTGTTATTCATAATAAGAAGAAACTTTGTACTCAAATCATTATTAAAGTAATGTAATTATGAAGTGAAGTCTTGTTATATTGATAAAGTTGATGATTTTAAGTTATTTTATAAATAATTCACTTTTTTCATCATTCATTGATCCGCCTTTTTATTAGCACAAAAATTTCCATCACACGAATATGACAGACTATATTCACAAAATTGGCTTCGATATTCGACGAATTTGATATTATTAAAATTATTATTCTATTTTTTAGTATTTATTATTATTAGTAGTAGTAGTAATAGTAGTAGTACCTACAACCAAAGCAAGAACAAACGAAAAGGCCAAAAAAAGAAAAAAGAAAAAAGAAAAAGGGTGACGAACAAATTTTACTGGTTTGGGGAAAACGAAAAGAAAGCTGGCAGACGGACAGACCAAACAGCGAGTGAAAGAGAAAGAGATTTAGAGAGAGAAATACCAAAAGATGGAGAATTTTAAGATTTCTTCAACACAGACGAGAAGTCATCTTCTCACTGCCCTCCCATTTCTTCTCACCCTAACAACACCAATACCAACGAATGGAATAGTTTTTTTCCTTAACCCAAACGACAATAACAACTACAACTCTTCTACCAACACCATCCGCTATCATTATTATTGCCATTATTATAGTTGGCAACCCATTTCTCTTGAAACAAGGGAAAAAATAAGGGAAGACGAACAAGATTTTCATTTTTTCTCTGTGGGTTTTCTTGTATAAGATTAGCAAAAGTATTGGTTATCTAAATCTGAGCTGAATTTTGGTGAGTTCCTTGTCTTTTCTTTTTTGGGTTTGCTTGTTTTTGGGTTTTTCTTGAATCTCATGATTTGTGTGAATCTTGGGCTTTCTCCTATTTATCAGTTGATTTATGGTTGGTATATAGGAGTTGATTTATGAAGGAATGTTTGATTTGTTTTTTGGAGATATTTCCTTATTGGGATTCTTCACTTTGGTAAATTTGTAAGGCTGTATAGATTTCTTGATGATTATTAGTATCTTATGCAGGATAGATAGACAAAATCTAAGAGGGAATAAGGCCAGTGAATAATGATTGCTTGGATGTGTTCTGGATCTTGTTAGCATTAGTGATTTAAATGTATTTATTGCTGTGAATTTTGCTCATGTTCCTTTATCAGTTGGATAAATTATTTTGTCTTCTGATATTATGAATATAGTGTTGTAAACATTTAATCTTTAGGGCAGTAAATATTGATGTTTTATTTTGTAAATGTGCTTGAATTTGATGCATTAGACTATGGTTTTCAGGAAGATGCTAGGAGGAGGTAAATTCCCTGTGTTTGTGGAGGATAATCGAGTTCAATATGATAACGGCAGCACGTTGCCTCAGCTTCAGTTAATTGGACATGGTGAGGATATTTTTAGCTGTGTAAGAAATAAAAGCTTTTTTACTATGTTTTCGTTGATGCTGCTCTTGTTGTTCACTCAAATCTCTTACTTCGTGGCGTGCATAATGTAAAGAGTATCTGATTATTAGGGAATTGAAAACGTGATTTATCATGATGAATGCTCCTTCCTCGTTAATTCTGTAGAAATCTGAAAGAAAGTGTTTTTTCCTGCCTTGCATCATCATTGCATTGTACAAGAAAAGCTCTTAAGCTGCTACTTAACACTACTTTATAGCATTTCTGCCAGCTTGGTGGCATGTCCAAGTGCCTCCATTGCTAAACATTGTTTTGTTGGCTTTACCTTTGAGAGAAGCTGACATCCATAGCTGTGAATCCTTTTAAAAAATCAAATTTGTTCTTCCTATAGGCTGGAACTTATAAAATATATATAAGAATGCTTGTCCTACTTCTCTTAAGTTTGCAAAATGAACCACAAGAAAACATGAAACATATGCCAAGCTTTACTTAATAAATGTTTACTATGGATGCAAACAAGTCAAGTTCTAGACGAGGCTCTGAAAATTACAGTCCTAATCTTGAGCTTCGCTCAACAATTTGAGCTCAAAATTCTTGGGCCTATTTCTAAATGTTGAGTTTGTGCTCATAGCAGAAAATCAAGTGACCTCAGTCATTAGCTTGTTTAAGATTTAGCTCAAGTTAAAGCTTCGCTCAAGGATTGTTGCGTGATTGTTGTCATGGCAGCCTGGCATGGTTAGGTTGCTGTGCCGGGGAACTTGGTGGTAGATCTTTGTGTTACCCTGCTGCATGCTGATGACTTGGCAGTAGCTGTGTTGCTACATGCTGATTAGGAAGCTAATCTGCGAGTTTTCAAACAACTATGTGAAGTGTGAATGCTCAGGCTCAGAACACCACAAGCTCAAATCGGGCCACTGTTTTGACTCAGATTGTGCCCCTAATTATTACTATATTAATGGCCTAATATAGCTGTATGCAAATAGATTTCTATATGTACCTTATACAAAGTTTTGGCAGCTTAGTTTCATCATATGAAAAATTCTCTCCTTGTCCAATGTCCATGTCCGTCGTCTGTTGCTATCTGCAATTATTTTGTCTCAGCAAGCTTAGATTTTCTTCACATGTAACATGCGGTAAGACACTGATAATTAAGTAAAACTGGAACATGCTAAGTGGCATGTATCTCAGTGGCATAAGTCCCCCACATAATGTGGGAGGTCAGGAGTTCGAACCTTTAACAAGTTCTTGATGTGCTTGTGTGTGTTTAAGTATATAAAAAAAAATTAAGGGGGAAAAAAAAGTAAGACTGGGACATGGCCTGTCCAATTTTGAACTGCTCATCCATTCTTGTTTCCTTTAATTGTTGTGGACAGTTAACCCTGCAATGCCTTCAATGATATGTATCAATAATGGTATATCAAGGGAGACAAACTTTGAGATTCCATCAGAACTATATATCTTATACTTAATTTGAGATAGTTGTTCTCTTTGAGGGGTTAATATTTTACATAAGTTAATTTTCTCCCAATCTTATCCCTTGTTGCTTATAATTTTTCTCATGTAATGTTCTAGATTCTTTTGGAGCTCCAATCCAGTATGGTGGTGGCAATAGCGGCATCATAAACTATGTGGGGAACGAGCATGCACCAATTGACAATCGTCCTATCAAAAGAGTTAGGGAAGGGGAACCTCCATATATGCAGCAGAAGGTTGGCATGCCTTTGAATAACAACATTTGTCAGGACGAACCTGACCAAGTTGGAATTCTTTTAAATCCTAATCCAGTATCAACTGGGCTAAGGCTTTCTTGTGAGAAAGACGAGCGTAGTTCCTCTGCTGCTTCTACCTCTGAGAATATGAAAAACGCCATTTCTGGTGTTCTTTCACTTGGTAATATGGTTAAAATGGAGATAGATCGACAGACAAAAGAATTTAGCCAATATATTAAACTACAGGTATGCTAGTATCCCATTATAAGTTGAATCTCAGAATTACTAAAATTGTCACTATCGATCCAATTGGCGATTTTATTTTATTTTTGTTTGGGGGGGGGGGAGGGGGGGGCCGTTGTCACTGTTTCTGTTCTCAACTTCTATCTCATCCCATTTGGGCAGGAAGAGAATATCCTGAAAGGTGTAAGGGAATTAAACCAAAGGCACACAATTTCTCTGTTGAACACCCTGGAAAAAGGGGTGAACAGGAAACTGCAAGAGAAGGATATTGAAATAGAGAATATAAACCGGAAGAACAAAGAGTTAGAGGACAGAATAAAGCAGGTCACCATGGAAGCTCAGTCGTGGCATTGTAAAGCAAAGTACAATGAATCAGTCGCTAATGTCCTGAAGAACAATATTCAGCAGCTGATGGCACAAGGGACAGCCCAAGGCCGTGAAGGCTCTGGGGATAGTGAGGTGGATGATGCCGTTTCTTCCACAAGGCCTACCGGGAGTCAAGGAAATCAAGACCTCCATAATCATCGACTAAAATGCAGAGCTTGCAAAGGTAAACGAGTCTCCGTCTTATTACTTCCTTGCAGACACTTGTGTCTGTGTGCAGGCTGTGAAGGATTGGTCGATATTTGCCCCGTCTGCCAGGTGATGAAAACTGCTAGTGTTTCTGTATACATGTAATGGTAAACCATTGTTTTGATGAGGGGCATTAACATGTCTTTTTAATCAAGAATTGTTTATAGATGAATCATGAATTTGAAATTAAACGGAGTGATGGGCATCTGATTCATGCATTTCTATCTGTTGATGTTGTTGGATTTTTGTTTTTTGTACAGAGATCTACCAATTGTGGAAAATAATCAGAGGTGTGAAAAAAAAATATGAAGAATATTTATTCACTATGTTCCAAATTTATCACTCACATTTCCTTGTTGGACATCTCAAAATAAGGGTAAAATTCCCTAAAAGTGATTTTTTTTTCTTTCTTGGAAATATATATTTAAAAAACCTTTCAACATAAATAATACTCTCCACCATTTTTAAGGGCAACATTATAAAGTAAACAAAATGTTCTCTTTTTCAATTCTTATATAATATTTGATCATAAAAGAAAAGCCATAAAATCGAGATTTATCAAGTGCACACACACACACGCACACACATATATATAAGAAATATTAAGATGATTGATTGCACAGTCACACAAGAACATTAATCAATCAATAACTACGATCTTACCATGCACATAGTTTGCAATTGTTTTCATGCGGCAATAATTCTTGAATGATACTTGCAAAGCTATCTAGGGACGGAGCCAGAATTTTTGTTTATGGGGGCGAAATTTTGAATTATAAAAAATATGATATTTTTTTTATTACACATATATACAAAGAAGTACAATAGGATAAAAGGTATATTTTCAATAAAAAAATGGGCAAATTTATAATTTAAAGATGGTAAAAGTATAATATTTAAAAAAAATTAATATAAAAAATAAAATTTTAATATTTTGAGGGGGCAAAAGTAGAATATTTTAAAAAATTTAATATAAAAAATAAGATTTTAATATTTTGAGGGGATTGCTGACAGTAAAAATACATTCTTTTCTTAGTGTTATATATATATATATATATATATTCGCACCGTTACATTCTTTTATATTAGTAATACTTTTGATCCAAATTAAGTAACACATCAACTTGCTAATATGTTTGATTTACTTAGCAAATTTTCGTTTTCTCGTTAAGATTCAAAACCTGAACATGACACGTATATGCGTAAAACTAATATTATGATAAAAAAAGATCAACCAAGAAAGCTCTAAAGAGTATTTTTAAAAATAAATGAAACCAATGTTGAGGAAGAAGTACTTTAAAAATGCATTAATACAAATAATATCAAATAAAAATAATATAAAAAAGTTCGATTAGTACGAATTTTTATGAAATTTAGACCTAATACACTCTAAACCTCCACCAAGGATCACTCTGGTTGAAAATCTCTGGAGCCAAAAGTTGGTTAATTATTTAGGTTATATTTAATTTTTTAGAAAAAAATTTGGCAAATGTGTTGAAAATGTATTCATATTTAGTTTTATTTTTAAGAAAATACAAATTCCACTATAAATTATTTATGTAGGTTATATTTGATTAATGGTTTCACATCAATTTTTTATGTTATGTGTAGTGATATAGTAATTATCAAATTTTTTTGATAACATTTAAAAAATTTAAAAATGTAAACAAATATTCAAATTATTTTGGAAAAATAAAAGCATTCCCTAACAATGAATTCTGTTCTGAAATATTCTATAGGATATATTCTAGGAGTTTGTTAATAGATAGGATTTGATAGGATATTCATTAGAGATTTTATAGTATCTTATTTCATTAGGACTCTTGTCTTGTATGTGTGTGTGTGTGTGTGTGTGTGTGTATATATATTGTTATCTTTTTTAATAAAAATATATGAAAAAGTTCTTCAGATTAACATGGTACAAGAGCAAATAGAATAAAAGCTGAAACCTTAACTTTGTGAGTAAGTGTGTTCAAATCTACCTCTTGAGAGTGTACACCCTTCGACACCGCATACCTTAGGAGAAAGCCCACATGCCGATCGACCAAAACCCAGAATCCGGCAGTCAAACTCTCAACGAGTGACCCCCACGCACCGCCTGAAAATTTCGTGACGCCGCCATGCCCAGGCGTGTGAGAGCGCATCCTTGGTAATATGTTAAAAAAAACCTGGTGCCTATTTTCCATTGCCAGCGTTGACTTGATGAGAGAAAGCTAGTCTCATGAGCCACTTTCTGTATTCATGCTTTTTTGGTGGGAAAATGATGGTCCTAATCTGATACTGTTGGTCCTCGTTCAATTATGTTGTTCCTACGCAGTATATATATATATTGCCTTGGTGAAAGTTTAGATTGATAATCTGATGCTGTTTTGTCTAGTCTTTTGTTGATTAGAATTCTTTGAGAAGTTCCACGAGCCTAGAAAACAATTCGAGTTTATTTATGGAGTATTGATAAAGATGACCACCTCATTAAGGATTCACCTACTATAATACAAGACAAGCATGGATGAGAGAAGATGCATGGTTGTTTCTATAAATTCAAAATTCCATTAGTAGTGAGGTAATTATCCTGATCAATCATTGTAAGTTTGTTAAAGAGTTGATATTTTATTTGGACTTTTTATATATTGGAAAAGGAAATATTTCTCCCATTTATGAAGTTTGTAAGGCCTTTTATTGACAGATAAGCAAGATAAGTCTCTCACAACTTTTTTTTTATGGAGTTTAAAGGTGTTTAGGAGAAACCTAATATATTATTACCGTTTAGTCCTGATGTGAAAGTTTAGCACAAACAATGAGAACAAATGACCGTGATGAGTTTCTTGCTGGTCTTCCTTTGGAATCTGAGGCTGCTAATTCTCAAATCTTATCTGGATCTCAAATTTTTTCACTTTTAGTAGAATCCTTTGAATAGAAAATCCTTAGTCCATTCAAATTACTAATAGTGCCCTTGTAAGTCGTCGTGAGATGGGACAACAATGCAATAAAGGAGGAAATCAAGGAGGATATAGTGGCAATTGAGATAATGGAGGGGAAGCTTAGAACTTTAATTCAGGAAGATATAATGGTAACAAAAATAATGGAGGACAGCCTCAAATTCTAATATAGGGGGAGTTATTTGTTATTATTGTCATGAGCCTGGCCATACAAAATGCATGTCCAAAACTTTGGAATAAACTCCCAACCGCCAATGTTCCAACAAGAGAATCCACTAATGCTCCATCATCTGAAAAGACTATTATAGTATCTGCAGAAGAGTTTGCACAGTTCCAACAACATCAAGCTTCTTTAAGGACCACCAATTCCCCATTCATTGCTCTTGCCGAGTCAAGTAATCCTATTATGTGCCTTGTCTCTTCCTCATCCAAGTGGGTTATTGATTCTAGTGCTTTAGATCATATGGCAGGTAACTTCAACCTTTTGCATTCCTTTCACTCTCACCCATCCTCTTCTAGTGTTACTTTAGCCGATAGATCTACCTCCTGTGTTATGGATTCTAGAATTGCCCAACTAACATCTTCAATCTCTTTATCCTCTGTTTTATGCTTGCCTAAGTTTTCATTTAATTTAATGTTTATCAAAAAACTACTTGAGCCTTGAGTTGTTGCATCTCATTCTTTCTTGATCACTATTTATTTTAGGATCTTATGACGAAGCAAATTATTGGTAAAGGGTATGAGCCTGCAGGATTTTATACTCTTGAGAACCAGGTGCCACGGTCTATCGCTTATTCAATCTCTTTGACACCATTTGAAGCTCATTGTCGATTAGGACATCTTTCTTTATCGACTCTAAAGAGGTTGTGTCTACAATTTAAATCTTTGTCTACTTTTGAATGTGAGTCATGTCAATTTGCTAAACATTATAGGTTACCTTTAGTGTCTCGTGTCAATAAGCAAGTTTTATCCCTTTTTGAGTTAGTCCATGCTGATGTTTAGGGTCTGTGTCTTGTTGTTTCTAAAATTGGATTCAAGTATTTTGTAATATTTGTTGACCATTATTCTCATGTTACTTGGATTTATTTTATGAAAAGTCATTCATAATTATTCTCCATTTTTGTGCCTTTTGACTGAAATTAAAACACAGTTCAATGTTCCAATGTGCATATTGAGAAGTGATTATGCCAAAGAAAACTTTTCAGACACTTTCTCCACATGTATGATGCAAAATGGTGTCCTTCATCAGTCTTCATGTGTTGATACTCCATCCTAAAATGTAATTGTTGAAAGGAAAATCCGATACCTCCTTGAAGTTGCTAGAGCACTTTAATTCCAGATGAAAGTTCCTAACAGTTTTGGGTTGATGCTGTCTCTACAACTTGTTTCTTAATTAATCGCATGCCCTCATATGTGCTTAATGGTGACATTCCTTTTACTGTTTTATTCTTAAACAAATCTTTGTTTCCCATTGAATCTCGTATTTTTGGCAGTACTTGTTTTGTGTGAGATATTCATCTGCAACTAAGTTGGATCCAAAGTCTGTTAAACGTGTCTTCCTCGGATATATCTTGTCTTCAGAAAAGGGTATCAGTGTTTTTCTCCAACACTTAATAGCAATGTCATGTCTATTGATGTTACATTCTTTGAGTCTACTCCATTTTTTCTATTCTCTCCTATTTATGAAATTCCGAATGAGGAAGATAATCTGCTGGTCTACACTATCCAACCTATATCCCCTGCTCTTCTCAATACTCCACCCCTTATTATCCATGCATATTCTTGACGGATAGAGAAATTAGACTCATGTCCTTGCCAGTCCCTCATTCGTCAGAAGATCTAGTCATTACTTCTAAGGATATGGATGATCTTCCTATTGCTCTTCACAAAGGTAAACGTACTTGTACTTATCCTATTACATTTTTTATTTCTTATAATCACTTATCATCTCTCTCTTAATGTTTAGTCACGTCTCTTGAGTGTCTTTCTATTCCTAAAACTATTGGTGAAGATTATCCCATCCTAGTTGGCGAGCATCTATGAAAGAGGAAATGGTGACCCTGAATGGTAATGGTACTCGGGAACTGGTGACCTTGCTAGCAAATAAGAAAACTATTAGTTGTAAATCGGTGTTTGCAGTGAAGGTTAATCTAGATGGTTTTGTAGTTAGGTTGAAAGCTCGTCTTGTGGCTAAAGGATATGCTCAAACTTATGGGGTTGATTATTCTAATATGTGTTCTCCAATGGCTAAGCTTACTTCTGTTCACTTATTCATCTCTTTGTCAGCCATCCATCATTGGCCGTTATACCAACTAGATATTAAAAATGTCTTTCTTTTTTGGTGATCTTCAAGAGGAGGTCTATATGGAGCAACCACTTAGTTTTGTTGCACAGGAGGAGTCGAGAAAAGTGTGCAGACTCAGAAAATCAATTTATGACTTGAAACAAAGTCCACGTGCTTGGTTTGGGAGTTCTAGTGAAGCAATATTGCAGTTTAACATGCACAAGAGTAAGTGTGACCATATAGTATTTTACAGGCAGCCAAAAGTTGGTCTAGTCTTGCTAGTGGTATATGTTGATGATATTGTTATCATTGGAAGTGACTCTCTAGGCATTTCATCTTTAAAATCTTTTCTTCAAGCTCAATTCCAGACGAAAGACTTGGGTTTGCTAAAATACTTCTTGGGTATTGAAGTTACGTGATGTAAGAAAGGTATCTTTTTATCTCAGCAAAGGTATATTCTTGACTTATTGGTAGAAACATGCAAGTTAGGTGCTAAACCTTGTTGTGCACCAATGACTTCTACTCTCCAGCTCATAGCAGAAAACAGGGAGTTATTTAGGGACCCTGAAATGTATAGGAGATTGGTTGGCAAGTTGAATTATCTTACTGTGACTCATCTTGATATTGTGTATTCTGTTAGTATCGTAAGCCAGTTTATGTCCTCTCCCACTGTAGCTCATTGGGAAGCTCTAGGACAAATCTTGTTATACTTGAAGGGAGCTCCAGGACGTGGTCTCCTGTACAATGATCATAGACATTTAGATATTAAATGTTTCATAGATGTTGACTAGGTAGATTCATAGATGACCAACCACTGGATATTGTGTTTTTTGGAGGAAATTTCCTTTCATGGAAAAGTAAGAAGCAAAGTGTTGTCTATCGCTCTAGTGCTGGATTTGAATATTGAGCTATGGCACAATCTGTATGTGAGATAATGTGGATTCGTCAATTGATCGATGAAGTTGGTTTTAAAACCTCATTAACTGCAAAATTGTGATATGATAACTAAGTTGCTCTTCATATTGCCTCTAACCTGGTGTTTCATGAACGTACCAAACATATTGAAGTTGATTGTCACTTTATTTGTGAAAAGATTTAACAAAAGATCATATTGACTAGACACGTGAAAATTGGAGAACAATTGGGAAACATCTTCACAAAAGCATTGCAAGGGACTCAAATTGACTACATTTGTAACAAGTTGGGCATGGCATGTAGGGCTGTAAACGGATATTAAACGGATCGGATATGCAGTATTCGTATCCGTATCCGTTTAACTTTTACCGTATCTGTATCCGTATCCATATCCATATCCGACGGATATTTTTTTATAATATCCGAATTCATATCCGCCAGATATTATCCGAATTCGGATATATCCGTATCCGATTATAATTATTCCGAATATCTGTTTATAGATATCAGAATATCCATTTATGAATATCCGAATATCCGAATCCATTAATTTATAATAAAATGCATATTTTTTTCTAATAAATTTCATTAAAAAAATAATCATATAAATAACATAATAAAATCTAAAAAAAATAACAAAAAAACAATAAAATTAGCATACTCCAAAAATTAAACAAGCATACAAATCTCCTCAAGAATCAAAAGAAATAATAATTTTCAATACATAATACAACAATCCAAAATAAACAAAATAAAAATTAACTTCAATACAAGAAAAATATTCACATAGTCCACCAACGTGAATATACTTGAACTTCTCATCTGTTTAACACTGCAAAAACTCTTATCTTAAGAGCTTATAAGTTATTTTTTTAAAAAAAATTATCAAATACTTTTTGATACCTTATAAACTTTTAACATCTTACCTTAAGAGCTTATAAGATGTTTTAAGAAACTTATAAGCTTACTCAAACACCCTCTTAAATCTTAATATCCCCTTAGCTAGTTAATAATTTTAGTATTTTACTAATTTTTTTTAGAATTAAAAAGTTAATTATTCTTAATTTAGTTAATTTTTTTATAATTATTGATTCACTTTATGATTAATTAATATTAATAAAATGACACCAATATAAATTAATTATAAAGTAAGGCAACAATAATTTTATATTGATCAATTTTATCACTAATATATTAACTTTTCAAAATTTTTTGATTTAATATTATTTAATTATCATCATTACCATCTATTTTTTTTATTAATTCTTTAATTACTAATTTATACATATATTCATTTACATATAGATTATGAAATTTAGTAATCTATAAATAAAAATAAATTATTATGTATAATAATATATTATATATGGTAATTTTTTAAAATATTATATATATATATTAAAATACATAAAAATAGAATATATTATATATAATATTTTTTTAAATATTATTTATCGGATACGGATAACAGATTTGATTAAGTTACGGATAATCGAATATATAAACGGATATATCCAACGGATATGTATTCGGAGCGAATATTAAACGGATCGGATAGGCATTTACCATATTCGTATCCGTTTATAGTCGGATGTCTACTAATCGAATACGGATAATATTCCCTTTAAACGGATACGGATAATAGCCCTATAAACGGATTCGGATGCGAACGGTAAACGGATTTTCTAATATCCATTTACAACCCTAATGGCATGCTCCAACTTGAGGGGCAGTGTTAGGAAATATTTTATAGGATATATTTTAGGAGTTTGTTAATAGATAGAATTTGATAGGATAATCATTAAATATTTGATAGCATCTTATTTCATTAGAACTCTTGTGTGTATTGTTATCTTTACTAATAAGAATATATGAAAAAGTTCTTCATATTAACAAAATTCAAACATTGTCCGAAAATTTCAAAGATCTGAAGTTGGTAGATAAATAATTCATCTTTTAAATTGCCTTGAGATTCACTTTTTTAGAAGCAAAAAAGCACCCTGAAAAGCTACAAAATTTCCAGAATATCCCCCCACATATACTTACCAGTTTCTGACTCTATTGCCCTCTGCCACCAACTCCCTACTGTCCACTCTTCACACTTACATGTTTCCGCTCTCCTCGCTTCTTAACGGAGCCTCCAACGTTCCTACCCAACAACAACCCCACCTCCCCATATATACATACAACCTATACATACATTCTTCTCTCTCTACCTTCTCTCTTGATCTGAGGAAAAATGCAGAGCACTGCAATTGCATTATCGCCTTCTATTTCTCTTCCGGCGGATCATCGGAGGCTCTGCGTTCGTGGGTTCAACCCCCTGTCTCTCTCGCCCCTGGGACGGCACCGTTTTAGCAGTGGATCCGCTCTATTTACGTCCACCCGGAAATTGAGCCCGATTAGGTGCTCGCTGAAGCAGAGTGGCTGGATTTCTGGCCCGATTCCAGGAATTGCGGAGCCCGAATCTGATGGAGTTGTGGTTCGAGCCACAGCAGAGAGCGCGAGCGCCGCTGAGAGCCCGAAAGCGAAGAGCTTTGTGGATACGCTTGTGCTTGGAACGCTGTTCGGACTTTGGTACCTCTTTAACATCTACTTTAATATCTATAACAAGCAGGTAGCTATTTCCTTTTCTTCTGTTTCTTTAAAGATTTTCTTTCGAGTGTTGGTCTATTAATACTAACGAAGTAATTGTAGTGTTTTTTGTTGTTCATTCAATAAAGGTAAATAATTGTCATTTTCTCTAGTTATTTGGGAGTTCTTTTTGCTTAAATACCGATTTTTAAATGTGTAAACTTGGAAAACGAAAAAGAAAAAAAAAAAAAAAAGATTTTGGAACATCTGGTGGTAGCATTTACTTCATATCCATGATTTTTTGTTGTTGTTGTTTTTGTTTTTTCTTCTTTTTTTCCTCTAATTGTTGTAGTGATGAGACGTTTATGCTCTTAGAGTTCTGTGTTGAAACTACTTCCTACGATGTGCAGATATTTTTTACAGCGATTTTGAATTCTAAAAGCCAAATGCTGGTTCAAGAGTTTTATGTTGACAGTAATTTTCTTCAGTTAGTATCTGTTTGGTTTAGAAAGGAATGTGGTATGAATTTAGTTGCGAACTGTTAGTAGGATGAATGGATGAGCATAAGAAGATAATTAACTGTCCCTTCCATGTTATGGTTCAGCTCCACCACTTTGAGCACTGCTGTTTTTCTGGTGTTGCTGATCCTAAAGAAACATGGTCAAGCATAATATTAGCATTACAATTTGATTCACATTCCATTTGCTGTATATTTGTGTATTATTTGGTGGAATGGAATTTGTGTAGGATCCTGATATGGTTTTCAAATGTCAGTCGTCAATTCCATGCCAATGAATGCGATAAGCCTGAAAACCTTGAACACTTATATGCGGTGATTTTTCTTGTTTATACTAGGTTCTCAAAGCTTTTCATTACCCAATGACGGTCACGCTTGTTCAATTTACTGTTGGGACAGTGCTTGTTATCTTAATGTGGACCTTGAATCTCTACAAAAGGCCTAAAATCAGTGGTGCCCAGGTACCAATTACCATCATGGACTCTTGCTCTTTTTTTTTTTTTTTTGTCTTCATCCAGTTTAATAATCATGAAGATGAATTAAAATCCCGTATCTAATATTGGCAGCTTGCTGCAATTCTTCCATTGGCATTGGTGCACACCTTAGGCAACCTCTTCACCAATATGAGTCTTGGAAAAGTTGCTGTTTCATTCACGCACACCATTAAAGCTATGGAGCCTTTCTTCTCAGTTGTCCTCTCTGCTATGTTTCTTGGGGAGGTGAACAAACCACGCACTCAAGTTGTTTAACTTGTAGTACAGGATGACTATACAGAGCTTCAAAAAGTTATTACTTGTTGACGTGGAACAAGTTGTCTTTTCTAGCAGGCACAAGCATCTGGTTTTTTCATTTCTTAAAACTACTTGACTTAAAAAGAAAATGTTGATAATTCTATATTGTTTAAAGCTTGTTATTTCATATCCACTACAATTTGGGCAAAAGGCAATTAATATCCAAATATCTTGCTTTGAACTTGTAAAAACTTTACAATTGGATCCATTATCGTGTCAAAATTATATTCTTTAGTTTGTTGGTCGCTTAGTTTCTTCTTGGTTAGGATTTATGTTTTGTTTCTATTATGCAATTAATGTTATTCTTTTTTCTCTACTGACCCCCTCTTTCGACAGTTCCCCACAATATGGGTGGTTTCCTCTCTTGTACCAATTGTTGGTGGAGTAGCTTTGGCGTCAATGACTGAGGCCTCATTTAATTGGTAATGAACCATAATTCATTGCCGCCAGTCCATTGCTGTCATTGCCCTTCTCTTAAATTGCAAGGTAATAAGTGTTTATTTCGAGATCTCCTCACAAAATTTGCATTATCTTTGTTTTTGAAGGGCTGGTTTTTGGAGTGCTATGGCCTCAAATTTGACAAATCAATCTCGCAATGTCCTTAGCAAAAAGTTTATGGTTAAGAAAGAGGTACGTTTTGAGTCCTGGAGAATGTTGTGCATATCAGAATTGCGGGTGATATCTTAGTTTTGTTTGTTCCAATCATTTTATTTGAATTAGATTATTAGATTATTGCAAAATCTGTTTGTAGCACTCAGAGAAAACAAATAAGAGGAAATAATCAGATTACTTTCTGAGAGTTTTTTAAAGAAATGATGCTTCAACAATTTTTTCTCTTCATGCAGGAATCCTTGGACAACATTACTCTCTTCTCAATAATTACTATTATGTCCTTCTTCTTGATGGCACCTACTGCTATTTTCATGGAAGGCGTCAAGTTTACACCTTCATACCTTCAGGCTGCTGTAAGTCACTTTTGAAAGCAGTAACTGCTTTTAATTTATTTGATTTCGACCTTTCCTAAAGAGCGTCTTTTTATTTGTTGCTTCATTGATTTCTATGGCTGAATGTTTTGATGTCAGATTGGACTTTTTTTCTTTTTCTTTTCAATCTTTTCTATTGTTAGGGGGTGAATGTGAAGCAGATTTACACTATGTCGCTCCTAGCAGCTCTATGCTTCCATGCATATCAGCAGGTAAGCATTGGAGAATGTCCTTTGTACGAATCACTTTGCATAGTTTCTACTTTCTAGTGGACGATAGTGTACTTTAAACACCTTTTAGTTGACGACTGAATTTTCAGTTATTACAGTAATATTTAAACTCATGAAGTACCGAAATACAATTAAAAACTACTATGAAAGAAATAGACTAAATAACACCCACATTGAGTGGGCTTGAAACCATACCCTTTTAGTATTTATTGAACACCTTTTGTGTTTGACACCTCCAGGATGTATCTATGCTGGAATATATGCACACCCACTGGCAAAGATATATTGAAGGCTTGTTAGTTGTGGCTGCTAAATTCTTTTGTTGTTTGATCATTTGTGCAGGTTTCTTACATGATATTGCAGCGCGTGTCTCCTGTTACCCATTCTGTCGGCAACTGCGTTAAGAGGGTGGTGGTGATTGTCACTTCCGTTCTCGTCTTCCGCACACCTGTTTCACCTATCAACACTCTAGGTACAAACAACTGATATTCTTCTGTGAATGTAAAATTTGATCACAATCACAAGAGTCAATTCTCAAAAACTGGTATTCCTTTTGTTGCAGGTACCGGAATAGCACTTGCTGGAGTGTTCTTATACTCTAGAGTGAAGCGCATTAAGCCTAAGCCAAAAACGGCTTGAACTTTTTCTTGTTAGAACAATTTTGTTGATGATTTCATTTATTTTATGTTGTTAGAGCGGAAAAACATTGCGAACTTCTTCTTGTTGTATGTTAGTCAGGTTCAGGACATGAGATTTTTCTGTGATTTCTTTCTGTATCTTTACTTCCAATTATTTGGCTTATTCTTCAATGGATATCCCATAGTTGGTGTTTGCAAACAAAGAGACAATATAAGCTCTGTGTTTTTTATTTTTTTCCGAAACGCATCAAGCTAAGATTATTTTTTTCAAATGTTAATTCTATTTTTTCTTCATATATACTTTTTCATTTAAATTAATAGGGTTATACCGAGTGGTCTTTGGCATAATGATAGTAATTTTACATATAAAGTGTCGGGATAAGAATCCAAATTTAGTGAAATTTTTGGAGTGTGTATAAATTGAAAAAAGAAAGGTTTGTATAAGCAGTGGTAATCCAATTCATCAGTTCGAACCAGCGCAATTCTCCCACTGAAATCGGGTGGATTGGCTGCTTTATTATTATTATTATTACACACGCACATTAGGAGTTCATTAGGACTTAAACTTCTGACCTCCCACATTATATGGAAGGCTCAAGCCTCTGGGCCATAGGCCACTCGACAAGCGGATTGGCTTGAATATCATTAGTTTCAAAAATTTTAAATATTGATGATAATATATTAATACTGAAATTCTCATTTTTGGGTCGGATGACGAGTTTGATATAAAATTCAACTTTGATCAAATGCATCCAATTTTAAAATTCAACTTTGATCAAATTTTTATTTTTTTTAATTGTGTATACTAATTTCATTATTTACTTAACATTGTTTTGAATTTCATAATTTTTAAATCATCAAAATCTTAAATATGTCAGCTAACAAACTTTAATAATCTTTTTGTATATTTTTTAAATCCAGCACACATTCATAAATCTTTAGTACTATATATAGAATGAGATTTTTTTACCATAATTTTGTAATTTTGGTTTGATTATGAATTCTTTGAATTAAGAAAATTTTAATTATTTTAAATATTTTATTAGTTTTTTTAACATTAATCATGAATTTCTTTGTTTTCTAAATTATCATAATATACCAACTATATAACCAAATTTAAAGACTTTTAAATACAATTTTCAAACACTATACTATTATTTATACAGGAGAAATCATCTAATCTAATTTTGAAGTCTGACCAGATTTTAAATCCTTATAATTTAGTTTTTTAAATAATTATAGTAACTTCATTATTTACATTATTTTGAATTCCTTAATTTTTAAATCATTGAAATACGTCAGTTCACCAATTTTAATGATCTTTTATTATATTCTTTTAAATCCACTCACAAATTCATAAATCTTTACCATTAAATATATATAATGAGATTTTTTTACCATAATTTTGTAATTTTAATTGAATTATGAATTCTTTGAATTTAGAGAATTTTAACATTTAGAATATTTCTATTTCTTGGGTTATTTAGCATTAATCATGAATTTCTTTATTTTCTAAATTATTAGAGTATACCAACCAAATTCAAGGACTATCTATTATATTTTCTACGTTTTCACGCATACATGATTCTATTCTCTATTATTTATAGGAGGGGGCCTTCTAACAACAAATGTGCTATTTTGACTAGTTTTTAAATTTTTAGAATTTAATTTTTTTAATTGTTTATAGAACTTTCATTGTTTTCAATTTCTTAATTTTTAAATCATCAAAATATGTTAGCTGACCAAAATTAGTAACCTTTTCACATATTTCTTAACTCCACTCACACATTCATAAATTTTTGTATGTTAGTATGTTACCATAATTTTATATTTTGGTCAAATTATAAATTCTTTGAATTTAGAAAATTTTAATTATTTAGAATATTTCACTGATGGTTTGACATTAATCATGGATTTCTTTATTTTTTAAATTATCATAGAATACCAACTAACCAAATTTAAACAACTTCTAAGACATTTTTTTAAAACTCTCGCACACACAAAATTCTATAATATTATTTATAGGAGGAGAAAATCTTCAAACCGCAACTCTGACGACTAGATTCAAAAGTCTTATAATTTAGAATTTCTTTTTAATTGTTTATAGTAATTTCATTATTTACTTAACATTATTTTGAATTTTTTAATTTTTAAATCATCAAAACATGGCTGCTGACCAACTTTAATGACTTTTTACTATATTTTTTAAATCCACTCACACATTCATAGATCTTTATCATTAGCTATAGAATGATACTTTTTTTTTCTTCCATAATTTTGTTATTTGGATCAAATTATACATTTTTTGTATTTAGATCTTTTTAATTATTTACAATTTATATTTATCATTAGATATAGAATGAACTTCTTTATTTTCTAAATTATCAGAGTATATAAGATAACCAAATTTAAAATCTTTCTAATTTATTTTTTTAAACCCTTTTTGATATGGGTCAACCCAATAGGCCCACTACGGCCATCAGGCCCAACAAGCCCAAAGCGGACCGAACTTCCGTAGCCCAAGACATTACTCAACCATAGGGGTCGATTTAGGTGACCTGGAGGTTGGCATAAGCACAGCAGAAGCATTAATGGTGGATAACACCAGTCCCTGTCACCCATTGCATCTGCATTAAATGCACCCCAACCACCAGTTTGTCCGCATTAATTGGTGTGACGGCGCATCACCTCTGCCATTAATTCTGTTGCCTCCTCATCAATGGCAATATGGTTTCCCCCTCCATTCAACCGGACAAGTGTGGAGCTTGGGGTTAGGTCGAAAAGATCTAAACGATTCCTACCTTTGAGAACAATGTAAGAAGCACTTCAGGATGAAATCAGTCCTTTGACCCAGAGGCAAACACTATGAATACTCCTTCATCATGATATAATGGTAAGCACACGTACACTCTTTGAACCGTTACTCTACTCTAGTATCTTCAGGTTGATTCACTGACTTGATCTTTGGAAGGGGTTCTTGGCTAGCCTGACGTTTGTTCCTTGGCTGTAGGTTCCACCCAACGTTCACATAAACTATCTCTTAGGTCAAGTCCCCAAGTCCTATCACACATAAAATACCCTCATCATTTGGCGCCATTTGTGGGAAACACAGAACTCGCAGCCGAAAATGGTCAACAATAAGCGAACTACTTCCGAGAGATAGAGTGGCCATCGCTCACCACCCTCACCCCCACCTCTGCCACAGGAACAACTTGATCAGCAAGTGGGAGGCCCCAGCTCTCAACCTGAGTAGATGGTCACCTTGACCATCCCTTAACTTATATAGATGATCAGTGACCAGATTTCTGTCCAACTCTCTGCACAACTATCTGCCGCCTTATAGAGGTATAACAACTAGCCTGTTGCCGCCACGAGTGCCACACCCCATCCCTCACACCAGGAGGAGCGATCGCCAAGGGAGGACAGGACTAGGAATGAAACTCACCCTCAACCCAGTAGATGAGACCTAAGTCTCGGGCATTTTCCCTGTGAGGAACTGCCCTACCACCTGCCCGAGGAGATGGCTGATTTAACAGACCATTACGCTCGACCCAATCGAGCTCAGCAACGCGAGCGGGTTGAGTGCCATAGACCACATCCTAGTCGAGATATGTCCAGAGCTGATAGAGACGAATGGGAAGAGGTGTCGGACTAGGTTCAGCAGCTTAAAAAAGGTTAGAGGAGATCTCAAGGAAAAATATAGAGCGAATGCAATTTGATAATGCTCCCAAGTTTCGATGAGAGCGAGAATCCCTTTTTATTCAGGAAATTGTTGATAAGCACATCGCGGTCAATGCGAAAGTCCCCACAGGATTACCTCGCTATGATGGATCCACAGACCCTAATGAGCATCTTTTACAATTTGAACATATGATGCAGTTGCATGGTCATAATTAGGGATGTAAATGTGTCGAGCTTGAGCCGAGCTCTACTCATTTTGAGAGCTCTAGCTCGAGCTTGATTGGATTATTTTAAGCTCGAGATCGAGATCCAGCTCGACTCGTTAGCTCACTCGAGCTCGAAGCTTAATTTGCAAAGCTCATTCAAGAATCTGAAATGTAAATATAATAACTCTATGAGAAATATGCATGCTGCCGGGACACGCCCAAGTGCAAAATTTTGTCACCTAAATTCCATCAACAAAAGAAGCCCAAATTTGGCCTAATAATTTGATTCAATTTCGCGGGCCTGATCTAGCAAAATTGTGGCAAATTAAACTGTTGATGGGTCCATATTGCACCGAAAATTCAGCTTCAAAATCGAGTCCCTCTAGCAGCTAAAATCAACGGTTGACCAATCAAAATTACTCTAGAAATTTAGCATCAAAGTCCAGTTCCTCCAGCAGCCAGGTGTAGGGATCAAATCTGAAGGACAACAAAATCGAATCCTTAATTGAGAAGCAATCCAAGGGCCACCCAGGAGATCTATGTTCGAATTCCCTTTCCGTCAAAAATTTAAGCCCACATAATTTACCCTCCAAAAGGCCAAGGATCAAGTCCTAATGACAACAAAAATAAGCAAATAAAATAGGAGCAACATTGTTCAATTTCAAGGTCCAACAATTGGCGAAAATTCCCATAACTGGAGACAAACCTCAATGCAATATGCCAATAAGGAGATTAAGCCAAACTAAAATCACAATAAGAAGCTAAAATACCTAAGAAATCAAGTATGCCGCAGAATCAATTGCATGCCAAAAACTTCCACAAAAGAGTAATGAATTCAGAAAATACAATCTGGAGCCAACAAACTTGTGAACAGTCTGCTACACAAGCGATGAATAAGCCTCAAAACAGAGCCTTTGAACAGAGATCAACAGCTTCAATAATCCATACTCTGATTTCCAACTCTTCAAACATCCATACTTTGAATTCAAACACTCCATACAAACCAACATTTAGAAATGGCCATACATTCCCAACAAACAAACAACAAACTTACCATGCATCAGCTGCAACAAATCAATCCATACATAATAACTCTATAAGAAATACTGCATCCATAATTGATTGATCCAAAATAATAAATCCTTGCACTAAAAGAAATACTGCATAACTCTATAAAACTAGCATACCAATACACAACCATCCATCTAGCTTAAACATAATATCACCATATTTTTTAAAAGACAAATAAAACATTCCAACATATGTCAATTACAAACTCAATAATCATCCCCTTCATCGTTTTCCCCTCGTTCATCGCCATTTAATACTAAATAAGTAAGCAAATAAGTCTTCACAATACAATATTTATGCAATAAAATAGTTCGTTCTAATTCAAACTAAAATAAGTTTAATGCATCCATCAACTCTAAATGCAACAAAAGTAACTATCAAAGGAAAAATTAGCTTAAAGAACATATTCTTGACTATAGTGCTGAATTATCCACTCGCTAGTGCCTCAGTCAATTAAGTATAAGCAATCCAAGGTTTTTGCTATTTTCAATTTTCCAAAAGCTTTTAACCAATTTTCAGAACACATTTAGCAGGCTGTTGAAGAGGGGTATTCAAGTGATTCAGTGGGTGAACTAGAGAGGACCAGATTCTTTGAAGCAAATAATCAAACTGCCAAAATTTTAAAATTTGATGACAAGATTAAAGAAATTAAACTTTTTCAGTGATGCCTTAAGCAGACAATTTTTACAGCAAAACACTTAGTCAAACACCCATAATATCACATCTCATATGCCTCTATAAATGAACGCAACCAGCTCGGCCCTCCCAGCAAAAATAAAAACTTTGGAATGCAAAGAAAAGAGGTACATACCTATATTTGAAGGGCATTCTATTTCGTCTTCTCCAAAGTACTAAAATTTTATGTGGCTTACAACTTTCAAGAATGCTTCCATACATAGAGAGAGAAAAGAGTTTAAGATTACGTAACAATCAGAACACTCAAATATAATAAAATCTAACAAAAATTCTTCTTCTTCTTTTTCTTCTTCTTCTTCTTCTTCTTCTTCTTCTTCTTCTTCTTCTTCTTCTTCTTCTTCTTCAGTTTCAGACTCACCCCCACCTTAGATTAGAGTTCTTCGGAGTTCAGCCTTCGCGATTTTGCAACTTAACGAAGAAGGTAGAGATGAAGCAAATTTCAAATGGTAGGCTTGGTGGGCTCGGTAAATTTTGGCCGGAACGATGATGGGCTCGGTGGAAGGCAGTGGGTTCACGGTGAGGAGATGAGAATGAATCGAGAGGGAGAAGGGTGTGAGAATTCAAAAAAATAAACTATGGCTGAAGTGCTGAACGCTGAAGAGTAGGGAAACAAATAATAATACTTCTTTTTATCATTAAATGTTAATATTATTTTTATATATTTAAAATTTTAAAAATATTAAAAAAAATAAAAAAGCTCACGAGCTTGTGAGCTTTCGAACAATCACGAATAAGCTCAACTCGGCTCATAAAAAGGCTCAAGCTTGAGTCGAGCTCAAATCAAGCCGACTCATAAAGCTCATAAACTGGCTCAACTCATTTTACACTCCTAGTCATAACAACCACGTACATGCAAAAATATTGGTCACCACCTTTTAGGGGATAGCATTAGAATGGTTTGTTAAACTTGAGCTTGCATTTATATTTTCTTATGATTAGCTCTGTGACAAATTCTTACACTAGTTCGCTAGCAAAAGAAAAGCAAAACTGCTGCACACTCACCTCTACATCGTAAAGAAAAATGAGGGTGAATCTTTAAGAGATTTCTTCTCCAGGTTCAACACTGAAGTTCTAAAAATTGATAACCCTCGAATTAAGTTCTTGATTGATGTCCTGTTCTTGGCTCTGAGGCATAAAGAATGCGCTAATGCTCTAGTTAAGGAGCGACCACATACAATGGAGGAACTCCTAGACCTTGCAAAAAGAGATATGACTCAAGAGGAAATGAATAAGATGAAGTTTGGTGAAGGAAAACTCAACTAGAAGAAAAGGCAAAGAGAAAGATGATAGGCACCAAAAAGAGGGCTATCGATCTCCAATAAAACGCTTTCACAATTACGCCCCACTGAATATTCCCAAGAGAGAGGTCTTATTCACTATATAGCATGACAACCTCCTAAAAAGACCGAGAAAACTTAATGAGACTGAGGCTATGAAAAAGTATAAAAAATATTGCCATTTCCATCGCTAAAAAGGGCATGATACGGAGGATTGTTTCAACCTCTAAGATGAAATTGAACTCCTTATTCGACAAGGCCATCTAAAGCTATACATTGATTAGAAAGCTTTCCAGGAGATGGCTCAGACTAACCAAACTCCTCGTAGAGAACGGTCGATTAGCTTAAAATGAGAAGATAAAGGAAAACAGAAGGTTGAGGAAGACTGCCCCTTTGAGAGGTGTGATTGATACAATTGTAGAAGGACCAACTAGGGGGAGGGGACTCCAAGTCAACTAGAAAGCAGTTGCAGAGGTATCTTGAGTCCAGTAGGTCGACGCAGACAGGGCCAGTCTACCAGCTTTAGATAAGCACTGGACCCATATCTTTTTCAGACTCCAATCTCTTTCACCCAATAGGTCAAGGTGTGGGGAGCAACTTAGATTGCCCATTGGTGGTTTATGTGGAAATTACTAATGTCGAAGTCAGGAAGGTTTTGGTGGACTATGGAAGTTCAACAAACATCATCTTTTTGTCCACACTGGAAATAATGAAATTGGAAAAGCTGAAATTTGAACCTATCAGAACACCCATGGTGGGATTTGGGGAGTCGGATATTGTGCCCATAAGATCTATCAATTTGTCCACCTCCTTTGGAGAGACTCCCAAAAGACTCACCCTTATAATCATCTTTCTTGTCATTGACACGCCCTTTGCCTACAACGCCATCATAGGAAGACTAGTGCTGAATGATTTACAAGAAATTATATCTATTTATCACATGAAAGTCAAATTCCCAACTGCAGCTGGAAAAGGCGAGATGTTGTGTAATATAAAAGACGCATGGCATTGATGTACCATTTCGGTCAATGCTTACGCTCAGAAAGCTCAACCTAAATTGAAACCCTCAGGGGGACATTCCCGTAATGGAACCTGATGAGGGATAGACCAGCAAGAAAAGGAAAAGAGAAGACACACGGGTTGAGCCCACTGAAGAATTCAAAACAGTCGAACTCGACTCCAGTCACCCTGATAAGACGATGAAGATGGGAACAAGCCTGGAGCCCAATATGGAGTGCATGTTTGTTGATTTCTTCTGAAGAAATATTGATGTTTTTACTTGAAAAGCAATTGATCTCTAGGGAATCGACCACCAGGTTATCGCCCACTGCCTTAATGTTGATCCATCGTTCAAACTAGTGAGACAAAAGACAAGGACTTTCAATGCAGAAATGACTCAGATCATCGAGGAAGAGGTCAACAAGTTATTAGAGGCAGGCTATATAGTTGAAATATAGTATCCTAGTTGGTTGTGAAATGTAGCTTGGTCCCCCAAAATGAGGGCAAATGGAGAATGTGTAACGATTTCACTGATCTTAATAAAGCATGCCCTAAAGACCCGTATCCTTACCTCGTATAGATTTATTAGTGAATTCAATTGCAGGATGTGATCTCATAAGCATGATGGATGCTTTTCAGGGTTACTACCAAATTTTTAAGGCACCAAAGGATAGAAATAAAACTTCTTTTGTGGTTCCAAATGGCGTGTATTGTTTCTGGTCATGCCATTTAGATTAAAAAATGCTGGCGCAACATACCAAAAGTTGGTTAACTTCATGTTCAAAAATGAAATAGATCGATCCATGGAAGTGTATGTGGACGACATAGTTAAAATAGAGAATGAATCAGACCACTTGGCTAACATGGCTCATGCATTTTCTATCCTCAGAGCCCTTGGTATGAAACTTAATCTGAGTAAATGCACATTTGGAGTGAGATGCAAAAAGTTCTTGGGGTACATGGTTAGCCAACGAGGTATTGAAGCCTATCCTCAGAAAATCCAAGCTATACAAGATAATCCCTTCACCAAGAACAATCAAGGATGTGCAGAGGCTGGTCGGTAGAATCATTGCTCTTGGTCGATTTATTGCGCGACTAACGGATAAAAGTCTTTCTTTCTTTCAGGTTCTGAGGAATGCCAGAAAATTTCAATGGATGGAAAAATGTGACCAGGCTTTGGTCTAGCTCAAGCAGTACTTAACCAAGCCTCCATTGTTGGCAAAGCCTACGATTGGGGAAGTATTGAGCTTGTACTTGGCAGTTTCTACAACAGTAGTTAGTTCCATCCTAGTGTCTACTCAATAAGGTTTGTGCAGGCTAGTGTATTACAGTAGTAAAGTTTTGCAGCGAATTGAGCGTAACTATCTGGAGATTGAGAAGTTTGTGTTAGCACTCATCATAGTGGCATGAAAATTGAGACCCTACTACCTATCACACACTATAGTTGTCTTGACAAACCAATAAAGCAAGTACTTTCCAAGCTCGACACATCGGGGAGGTTAACCAAGTGGGCTATTGAGTTGGGAGAATTCGACCTTAAGTTTCAACCTCGCATTGCTATAAAAGTTCAAGTGTTAGTTGACTTTGTAGCGGAGCGGATTGACCTCCCCCGATTTAGGAGCAAGAGCAGCAGGTTTGGTCTTTGCATATAGATGGCTCAGCCACAAATTCAGGAGGTGATGTAGATATCTCATTATGTTCCCCTCAAGCAAAAGAATACAATTTTTCTATCAAACTTAATTATCCTGTCACCAACAGCGAGGCGGAGTCTGAGGGGGGTCAAACATTTGACAGCTATCGCTGATTCTCAACTCATCACAAAACTGTTAGGGGGAAACTTCAAAGCAAGAGAAATGACCATGAACACTTATCTGACTTAGGTCAAACAACAATTCGAGAAATTCACCCTTAGTCAAGTTCCTAGGTCAACAAATGAAAGAGCAAATTCACTTTAAAAATTTGTTAGCTCAGCAAAAAGGAACCATAGAAAGATACATTACTTTTTTGGTCTCAAATAAGCTCGCCATTGATAGCCTTCAATGGAGCAGGATCTTCACAGTTGATGCTGCCGACCAGACCTGGATTGATGAAATTAAATGTTATCTCAAGGATAGTAAGACACCACTAGATAAGGCAAAAGCCCGTAAGTTGAGGGTGCGCGCATCAAAATTCGCTTTGGATGAGTTTGACCGGTTATATAAGAGGTCCATTATAAGCGCCCCACTGAAAATGTCTCACGCCTAGTCAAGGACATGAAGTTCTACAAGAGGTCCATGCAGGCATATGTGGCAATCACTCAGGAGGTCGATCACTAGCTCACAAAATTATCAAGAATGGATACTTTTAGCCAACTTTAAATAAGGATGCCGTCGAATTTGCCCAACGGTGCCAATTATGCCAAGTTCATGCTAATATCCCTTATCAACCAGCTTCCATCCTTGTCCCGGTACAGATCATATGGTCATTTGACCAATGGGGAGTTGGTATAGTAGGATTTTCCCCAAAAGCTACTGGGCAGAGAACATACATGATCGTAGTGATTGAATACTTCCCCCAAAATCACAGAGGCCGCGATAAGGAGTTTCTTATGGACAAACATCATTTGCCGTTTTGGCCTACCTAAAGTATTCATATATGATAATGGCACCCAATTTCAAAGCAAACGAACCAGAGAATGGTGTGAAGAACTGGGAATTAAGCAACATTTCACTTCGGTCGGGAACCCGCAAGCTAATGGTCAAACAAAGGTTACTAACATAACTGTTCTCGACCATATAAAAACTCGCTTGGAAGGCTCCAATGCTAGCTGGGTAGATGACCTACAGGGAGTCCTTTGGGCCTGTCGAACCACCCCACGAACAGCCACCGGTCAGAGCTCTTACAGTTTAGTGTATAGTTCAGATGTAGTTATCCATGCAGAGTTAATCTAACACACGGCTTGAATTATACACTATAACTCGACCAGAAATAATGCTAAAAGAGAGTTCGACATACAAGTGATCGACGAGCTCCAACAACAAGCTTTTACAAAAATGTAAAGATATAGGTTGATCATGGCTAAGCATTATGATAAAGGTGTTAAGCCTAGATCTTTCAAAGTGGGGGACCTCGTTATCAAAAAGTTGAAGTTTGTAAAAATGTTGGCAAACTCGACCCAAAATGGGAGGGTCCATATTCTGTGGTCAGAGTAGCAAAACACAACTCTTATCGACTGGTTGATCTGTCTGGAAACAAGCTACCAAGATGATGGAACGCAATAAACCTTAAGAAGTTTTATGTGTAGACTGCATAGGACATAAAGTACATTATCTTAATGAACACCATTTTGCGACCCTGCAGTCGCATGATTAAAGTTGTTTGTTTCCATTATTAAGCAACAATCAAGTCAACCCTACAGTTGCATGATTAAAGTTGTCTATTTCCATTATTAAGCAACAAGCAAGTCGACCCCGCAATCACATGATTAAAGTTGTCTGTTTTCATTATTAAGCAACAATCAAGTCAACCCCACAGTGGCATGATTAAAGTTGTTGTTTCCATTATCAAGCAATAATTAAGTCGACCCATAGTCACATGATTAAAAGTTGCCTATTTTCATTTTTAAGCAACTATAAAGTTCAGTGATCCAATTATTTAGCAATGATTTACATAATTAAAGTTGAAATTTAATCGTTGTTGATTTAAGTCAACCTCACTTCTTAGATATATGCATTTTTGATAAGCAGTATATGCTTTCGATCTTAGGACATAAAACAAAACATCAACTGTGGAACTCGACAAGATACGTCACAACAAAAAACATGCCTTAAAAACAAAGAAGACAAGAAAAGCAAATTACATAAGACCAACTGCATCTAGCTAGACCATGCGGCCTTCCCTCATCGAGTCATTGCTTCGTCAGCCACCTCGTCCACTGTCTTTAGCAACTCTTTGGTTGAGTCTTGCAGTCAAAGGAAGTCCCTCGACGTCTTGCTCAGGCAATCCCCCTTGATCTGCTCTATTAGGCCGTGAAGGCCCCGACTCCAGTCAGAAAAACTCGACCACCTTTGGGGAAAAAGCTCACCACATTCACCTCATTGTCTTTATTTCTAGAGCAAACTCTCCAGCAAATCCGAACTCATTCCCTACTACGACGACCTGGGGGAGAAGCAGATCAATAGCCTCACCCTCTTCAGCAAGGACATTTTCATCAAATACTTGAAGACACTTGTTCTTGTTCACGTTGAGCTTGGCCTTGTTCTGGGGTCGAAATGCATAACCCATAAATTCTAGTTGTTTCACAACACGATCGAAGGCCTCATTCGCATCATCCATGCTGAAGGTTATGCTTGCATCGGTAAAGATGGAGGAGAGCATAAACTATTAAATGGCTTCCTTGCGGATCCCAAGCAATACTTTAAAAAACTTTGATTGAGCGTATCTCATCGCGCTCTTATAACCGTATACTTGACCAGATTCAGAAGCTTCTTGAACAAAGCTTAGTTTCTTTTTGAGCTGATCCTCAGCCTGGCTTTTGTCCTCAACAGCAACCAGTAACTCGACATCCTTCTCTTCAAGCTACTTCATCAGCTTGCTGACCCTCAATTCTAAGGAGCTGACCTTAACCTTCGGCAATTTGTTTTGCTCCTTTTCAAGCTTCTTTCATTTCTCCAAAAGTCTTTGACGCTAGGTCTCACACAGCTCATACCGATGATGGAGGTTGTACCCCCATTGCCCAACCTAAAAATTACAAATAATAAGAAATTAGTAATTTTTAAATATAACATGTGTTCAACCTCAACAAGAAACATACCATGTTTGCATGATAGGCGAAGGCTTTCAGAGCATCGACCTTCTCGTGGTTGAACATCTCCACTTGGTCTTTTTAAAATAGCCCAGCTATCAAAACAACCAGTGATGTCATCGAAGTCACGCCCGTGCCTATCATTGTCGTGGAGTTTCATACCCCTACCTTTTCCCCGAATCGTGGTTCGGGAAACGTTGAAAGGTTACATAGATGCTCTGGTGGAAGTACACCATAAGCAACCTCATCGGTCTCCCCCAATTTCTTCTTCCCCTTATCGACCACAACCTTTTTTAGAGTGCCTTGCCTTGCAGTCTTGATTGCCTTCCTCTTTGTTTGCAGGGTGCTGCTGACTGCTCATATGCTCACCACCACAGCAGGTTGGCCTTTCTAAACTACTGGGTCGACCCCAACAGTTCGAGTTACAACCCCTCATCGAGCTACGACGGCCTCCCTGCGCTGTTGAGCCTCTTGTTGCTTGCGCATCGCTATTTTCCTTGCGCGATTCATTATCGATTGACCTGAAAGAAGATAATTTGCAAATCAAACAGAACCAGAAATAACATATTACATTAATTACAAAGGTTAGTTTCTACCTAAATGCGCATTTGCATGCACCTCAATGCGGCGCTCGACAACCCCGCTAGAACCAAATTTCTCTCTCTCTTATGAACACTGACACATCCATTTCACCAAATTTGAGGAGATCTCGAACAAAATATTATTCTAGGATGGGTTGTCATTGGTGTTTAGCTCGACCCTACCCATCATCCACCCTCTCGGAATATTAAAACTAACCCAGTGGGAGGTCGGACATAAAAGTATCTCTCTTTTCATTTTTGGCCATGGGATGAAGATAGAGGCTAAACAATTTTCTATGAGGTCACACTGTTAAGTAGTAAAACCCAGACTCCCCAACCAGACCCAACTTACGCGACATCAATAAGTGGAATAAATGACTGAAATTGGCCCTAGAAGGTGCTTCATTGACAATGCTCGTTAAAACCACAAAGTTATACATGAAGGCGAAGCAATTGGATAGGAGTTGGGTTATACACATTTGTAAACCTCTCAGCGGGTCAACTATTGGGTCCGCTAAAGGGATCCTAAGACTGCACTTCATGGCGTCCTCAAAAATAGTTATGCACCCTTTTGGGGGAGTATGCATTCTATCGGCAACCCTAGGTTTAATTAGCTCGAATCCGTCCGGAACGTAATACTTCCCTTTAATCAACTAAGGTCATTCAATGATATTTTAGACACGATACGCTATAGTGAGTCGTTGTGAATAACCTACCCTTCGACTTAAGAGATTTCTCTGCTACTTCTAAATCCTCCTCCTCATCAGCACCATGCCCCGACAGCCCCGCCTCATCGACTAAAGGATTGGAAGGTCCCACCCCATCATCTGCTCCCAATATTCCTTCACCCACACTTAATTCTAGTTGTTTAGGAGTACCCGACCTCCCGCTAAAGGATTTACTCGACTCCATTTCGCTATTCGAGGCATCTGCTAAATGTGTAGTCTCAGAATCGGAACTAGAACTCGACATATTGACAGAAGATATCACTAGCAAACTTTAAAATACAGGGAAAAAAAAAAACAGCGTGCAGAGAATAAGGGCTCAAAGATGGACCAGAATTCTTCACCTCTCAACCTCAAAGCGTTGTGGTAAAAGTGACAATGAATGGTGAAAATCTGTTATTTATAGGCAAGTTGGAATTTCAATCAGTTAAAATAACTGGTAACCGGCTAATAAATGCATAACCACTGGTTACCCATGCATCAATATTCATGTAACCGCCTAAAAAGGCTCCCACTTCGTCCCTCTGGTCAAGATTCAAAATAATTTTTTCCACTGTTTCTGCAAGCTACTCCTAAGTCTGACCTCACTGGGGTCGGACTTCGGAGTTGAGGACTCATGATATGGGTCAGCCTAAAAGGCCCACTAAGGCCATCAAGCCCAACAAGCCCAAAACGAACCTAATTTCTATAGCCCAAGACCTTACTCAACCATAGGGGTCGATTTAGGAGACCTGGAGGTCGGCATAAGTGCAACAGAAGCATTAATGGCAGATAATGCCAATTCGTGCCACCCATCGCATTTACATTAAATGCTCCCCAACCACAAGTCCGTCCGCATTAATTGGTGTGACGGTGCATCACCTCCGCCATTAATATTGTTGCCTCTACATTAATGTCAATATGGTTTCCTTCTTCGTTCAACTAGACAAATGTGGATCTTGGGGTTAGGTCAAAAAGACCTAAACTGTCCCTACCTTTGAAAACAATGTAAGAAGCACTTCGGGGTGAAATCTGTCCTTTGATCCATAGGCAAACACTATAAATACTCCTTCATCCTGATATAATGGTAAGCACACATATGCTCTTTGAACCGTTACTCTACTCAGGTATCTTCAGGTCAATTCACTGACTTGATCTTCAGAGGGTCTTAGCCGAGGACCCTCTCGACTTGCTTGACGTTTGCTCCTTGACTACAGATTCCACCCAACGTTCATACAAACTATCTCTCAGGTCGAATACCCAAGTCCCGTCAGACCAAAAATACTCTCATCAGTTTCATACACACATAATCCTGTTCCATTATTTCTAGGAGGGAAATTCTTCTAACCACAAATGTGTAAAGTGATCAGATTTTAATTTCTTGAATTTAGATTTTTTAATTATTTATAGTAACTTCAATTGTTTTGAATTTCTTAATTTTTAAATCATCAAAATACATCGGCTGACCAACTTTAGTGACCTTTTAATATATTTTTAAAATCCATTACCACATTCATAAATCTTTACTATTAGATATAGAAAATTTCACCATATATATATATATTTTTTTTTAATTTTGATCAAATTATGTATTATTTGAATTTAGAATATTTTATCGGCTGTTTAACATTAATCATGAATTTCTTCATTCTTTAAATTTTTAGGGTATACCAACTAACCAATTTTAAAGACTTTTTAATAAATATAAACTCTTTGCCACAGACATATTTCTATTCTATTTCGGCTAACCAACTTTACTGATCTTTTCATATAATTTTTAAATCAACTCACACATTTATAAACCTTTACTATTATATTTATAATGAGCTTTTTTTATCATAATTTTATATGTTGACTAAATTACGAGTTCTCAGAATTCAGATTTTTTAATTGTTTATAATAATTTCGTTGTTTGCTAGATATTATTTTGAATTTCTTGATTAATTAAATGATAAAAATATGTCATACTTTAGTGACCTTTTAATATATAGTATTTTCCTTAATTCTACTCATACATACATAAATCTATATATTAGGAGCTCGTTTGCTTAATGTATTTGGATTAGACATGATATACATGATTAGGATAAATAGTGGATTATTGTGTATCCTATCTAATATTTGTTTGTATATTTTAAATAACTTGATATCCAACTTTGATTTTTTGTTTGGCATGACTATCTCATTTGACTAACTACAATTTATTTCTAACTTAGACTGAAAAACATATTACACCTCAAAGCCTTGATATACAGTCAAGTTTGGCCTTAAATGCATGCTGGGCCATAATTGTTTCAAGGGCTTCTAAAAAAAAAACCAAAAATTAAAATTGACTTGGATTGTGTCTATCATGCAATATCAAAGCTAGTAAACGAGTTCTACATACATAGAATGAGAGGTTTTACCATAATTTTGATCAAATTATAAATTCGTTGAATTTAGAATCTTGCTTTTCTAAATTATTGAAATATTTAAATTTAATAACTTCTAATATATTCTTTAAACTTAGTGGCTTGTAGCCCAGTAGCATCAGTCTCTCTTATTATGTGAGAGATATCGGGTTCGAACCCGAATGAGCTCCTTTGTGGAGTTTATGTGTGCATCTGGTTGTAGAGTTTATACTTCCATTTACTTAATTTGATACTTGGATTCTATTGACTTGTTGTAACTTGTAAGGATAATCTTCTTGATTTAATACTTGAATTCTATTGACTTGTTGTAAGGATTATTTTTATCATTTCTAATGTTCTAAAAAATATATATATTCTTCAAACTCTTTTACACATATAAGTCACTATTATATATAGGAAGGGGAATTTTTAACAATAATTATACAATTTTAACAAAATCCTAAATTTTTAGAACTCATGATATTTTTAAATATTTAAGCTAATTTTATTAATTACTTAATATTAATTATGAATTTATTGATCTTCAAAATGTCAAAATGTTTGTTAATCAAATTTAATTATCTATTAATACATAAATCACAGCGATTTGTTCTCATATTTGAGCAAAAATACCAAAAGCGAGGGTGTCTTCTAATACATTAATAATAAAAATCAAACTAAAATGCAACACAACATTTTTCTATTTTATTATTAAAATTTACTATCATGGCCATAGGCCAAAGCCTTTTACGTTTATTTCACTAGTTTTTATCAAAGCCACTTATGACCAGAAGAGACTTAACGCAAAGCTCACATACCCATATAACCTTGATTTTGAAGTAGAAAGGAGACAAAATCTGAAAAATGAGAAGTGAATAGCAAAAATCATATGAAAAGTTCTTAAATATTTATTTATTTCACTTGACAATTACCATGATAGCAATAAAACATAAAACCCAACAATGTACTAGTTTATACCTATTAAAACAAAAAAGCAATATAGTTTATCCTATTGTTCCAAGGACTTCATTAAGCACATTCCCACCCAAAAACAACTCTTAGTATCATCACTCACTCTGATTTGCATTTCCTGGCATCGCCAAAGGCTAAAATATGAAATAATCCATTATTTCTCCTCAGAAAGAGCCCACTCGGGCTACCAAATATTTAGGCATTCCCACCAAAAAATTCAGGCTCTTTCTCCCCTTCACACTACACCAATGGAGGCATATGCCGCATATCTAGCGACTCAACATCAAAAAATCGATCAATGCGTTCAATTTCCTCTGTGTTGCTCCATTCGAATGGTTGATCATCATTGAGTATGGACTTTAAGACCTTATCAAAGTCATCATAGCAGATCACAATTTCTAGATTCTGCGGAGCATCATTTGAAGTATTATCAAGGCCTCCTGCAGGAAAAGTAGTCAGAAGTGGTTGAAAATTTTTTGAACTGCAGCTGCACTCTTTCTTAACATTCAGGCTCTTGATATAGTTCTGGAGGAGGGAACTAGGCCCAGGCCACCAAGTCCTGCATCTTTGTCTTGAGTATTGCATCCTCTTTGTGGCATTCCAGTGGTTCTGGATGGAGTTCTCAGACCTTCCAGGAAGACTTTTAGCAATTTCTCTCCATTTGTTCCCCACTTGTGCATGAACCTCAATCAAAATTCTGCCTTCCTCCTCAGTCCATTCATCCTTCTGAATGAGAAAAAAGCAAAATAAGTAATAATTCAATGGATTTTTTAAGTGACAACCAAATAAAAAAGGCAAAAAGACAATTGCATTATTTGATCAGATATCACATGCACAGAATCTTGCCCAATGCTTCATTGGTGAAAAAGATAAAGTTATTCTCCAAATTTCACTGTAAAGTGATCTTAAAAGGATGCTAAATCACGTAAGGGTCATGGTTACTTCTAGGGAGGGATAAAGTTGGTTAATGCACTACTTGTATCTATAAAAAGGTTGAAAGACCAGAATCAACGTTCGTTATTGTGCAAGGTTATCATTTGCATCCAATTTGTGTTGATTTTCCTTATTTTTGTAATATCATATCTAGCCAATGGAATCTAGATTCTGGTATTTGAAACCACTTTATTTTGATTGAAAAAATGTGTGCATAACAGAATACAGTAGAAGAGCAAACAAAATTATATGTGTAGGAGTTGGGAGAACTCGAAGCCTAACTTTTAATATCAGGTCTCAGATGGTTATGCCATCTCTCTCTGCACTGCTTGCCCAACCTCCCGTTCAGCATCGGTGCTATCCTAGACCATTTTCTCGCACCATATTTCTCCACCAGCTGGATCAAGAGCCTGCACATTATACAGTAAATCATTGAAACCTTATACAAATAACAAATAATTGGAGAACAAACAAAAGAATGAAAACTAAATCCCACATGTTTTTGTTTTCACACCTGTCCTCTTCAATAGTCCACAGCCCCTTGGCTGATTTGGACTTCTTCAGGCCCCTACTGCACCCTGTGGCTGTGGTCGATGCAGATTCACTCACACTGCTCTTTCCTTTCTGAATACTATTATCGCTTGGCTTTTTGCCATCTTTGTGACAGCCAATAACATCAGCAGTCGCACACCAGCTTCCCATTAACGAATCTTTCCTGAATGGAAAGTTAAAAAATCCAACACCTTGGTAAGCCGGCCTGGCTGCACCAGTGGTTCCAATTTCCTCATAAGGCTTAAACCCATTAAAACTGAAATCTGAAGATCCATGGCAAAATGGATCAAAAGAATCAACGCCAATGGCCTGCATCCCCATATTTGGATTAAACGGTGAAGCTATCACAGGGAGATGATTAAAGTTCTGGAAGTCTCGACAGCAACTCTTTCTTGATGAGAGATTGTCCATGCAAAATCCATCATCTAATGGTTCAAATGTCATGTCGGAGAAGCCAGTTGCTAGAGGAAGTGCATTATGCCCACTTTTGCGCTTTCTATCCAAATCCATGGGAGGAGTTGGGGGGAGCATGAGAAAGAATATAAGGTTAAAGATAGAGAATTTGCTTTGGGGGAAATAGTTCTCTCGGAGTCTCTTACTTTTCAGTTAAAGCGGTATTTATTAAGGCAATATAAGGATATAATGTACTGAAAATTGTTACAGACCATCCATTCAGGGTTAATCTAACGGTTGGAATAGCAAGTGACTGAGATAATTTGAAGAATTCTTGGGCTCCTGTATGTGTTCATCCAGTCAATCCACAACCATTTACAAGTGAATCTATTTGTCAATCTCAAACGAACTCCACAAAATCAATATCACGATTGCTCAATTAACCCAAAAAATTATCAGAATTAAATTAGTCAAGAAACCTAAGAAAACTCACTTACCAGAATCAGATACATTGATATTATTAAACTTTCCATGACGATGTCCTCAACTCTTTAGAATATAAGCAATTCAAGGTGCAGATTGCTCGCTATAGTGAATCTATTGAAGATCTGTTCAGAATCCAGCCACATTGAAACAAACTAGACATATATTGCAATAATTTTATTGTTTGAACTTTTTGGGATATTGGCCTCTCCTTTTTCAGGAGTATAAGCATGTGAGAACCGATTTTTTGTGGTTACACATATTACCTAGCACTTATTCAGTTTGCTAGTCAACAAAATTAAATTTCAGTAATGTATCCCGCTTATAAAGCAGACATAAATTTAACTTTATTGACACTTTCCTTTAGGAGATAAAAGTCATGTTATCAAGCATATATAATTTCATTTCCAACACCATATAAAACTCAACTTACAATGCAGAAAGAAAAAGGGATTGATATAAAAATATCAAGCAATAGTAATTACTCTTAATCAAATTAAATTCATTGAGTTGTTGTGTGATAAACCAAAATAATATCACTAGTCTAAGCTCACATTGACTGCATGCTATATCCTGTAAGCTATTTTTAAAAAATACTGATCAATTCAATTTTTCAGATCAACGTGTTATCTAAGGAAATTTGTTGCCAAAATTTATGGTATCACCATTACTCGTTCAGGTATCACCGTTAACAGTATATAGCTACTGAATTATAAATAACCATTGGATAAGCTGTGCAGTAGAAAATGAAATCTCATTTTTGAGATTGCTGCTCTTCTAAAATTAGAACTTGAATAGAAGATATTTTGGGATTGATTTTGTTGATTAATTTCTATTCCTTACTTTCAATAGAAGCATAGACATAGTAATTAATTAATGCTAATTGAATCTCAAAATTTCAACACTTCTTACATATATTTGGTTCTCTCTATTTCACATTGTGATGCATTAATTTCAGAATTACTACTGCTATTTAAAGTGAATATCAATGCAGAAATTAAATGTACATATAGAATTAAGTCATTAATATTTGATAACTTTGTCATTTATTAGGTACTCATAAACCACGCTGGGTGGTCAACACCGTTGGGTGAAAATTATACCATGTTGGCACATTAGGAATCCAACCACTAGTGCAGCTTATTCCTCACTATTTTTGGTGTGAAAATATCCAGTGTGTAGGTAAATATTTTTTACATTTTCTTTGTATAACTGTCACGTTTCAACAGAAATAGAAATTCAACTATGTAGGTTCAAATCTAATATATCAATTTTCACAAGCATTCACCAGGTTCCAACAGTAAAGATTCCTTGTTCATATTCCTTGTCATAAATCAAAATATGATATAAAAACATAAGAAAACTTCAGATTTTGTTATGGTCACTTAGTAAAAAGCAAAGACATGATCTTAGATAAATACATAAAGCATACATGCAAAAAACACAACAGATGAGGTATTTGTTTCTAGAAAGCTTCAAATTTGCCAAGTCAAATAAATATTACACAGCAGCACATTTTGAGGGCTAGATCTTTCAGGTATTGCACAAACAGACCAAACCACTATATAAAACCAATAAAATCAATGAGAATACACATAGAACACAACAATTAGATGTCTGGAGAGACATAACCTTCATAAGTAGTTCACCTTGTTGAATATCAAGCTTGAGACTTCATACCTACACTGACCACATCAAGGAACTCTTGGTTTGCTATCCCAGGCCTCTCTTGCCTCAAGAAGATGTGGGCAGTATCGTTGTGCCAATACTTCAACTTGTTCAGCAAATGAATTGTTTCCATGGCGACCTATATGCAGAACCATTTGGTTCCAACGTTTCCGGCATACATCTCCAGATCTCTCATCAAGTAGATTATCCCAATCCACATCTTCCTTGCAAGTGGCATCTAAGCTATAAAGTGCACTGAGCAGGCGATAGTCATCAGTATCAGCCCAAATACCTTCAGCCACCATAGGTGATGTTAACTGTTTATACCACTTAATACAGCAAGTTGCTTGAGATCGAGTCAACAACCGATCACTAATTGCCGTCCAACAGATATTGTCCCGTAACATTCCATGCTTGGATCTCTTCTGTTCAGAAACTTTTTGTTGTAGATCAGTATTTACCAGATCGAATAATTTCTGATACTCTTTCTGCGACCAATGTCCTTTTTTCAAGTTTGGCAATTTTATTCTACGCCAAGTATCCTTCACATGCCATCTATGTTTTCCAAGTTCATCTGCCAATGCCTTCCACTGGTTACCATGCTCTTCCTGGTACTTCAGAATCTCTTCATACTCTTCTTGAGTCCATTTTCGGTGCTCAGACCTTCGAAATAAAACTTGAGCACGGTAATAGATAGCAACATATGGTCTGTATGGTATGGCAGATCCTATTTCTTTCCAACAGCCTTTCAACTTCGGGTGCTTGCTACAGTTTAAAACCATGTCCAAACCCTCATCACCTAATCCATGTTCCAGTATGTACTTATGAACAGCCTCTTTGACAATCTCATCTTCTTCACGCGTGAACCGCTTACCTCTTACCAGATTATCTCCCTCATCATTTCCCTTCTCAGTATTTGAATCACCAGGTAGAGGAAAAACCTCAACCTGACCAGAAAATCGCACTTTCTTAGTACTTTTGTTAGGTGTAGGATCACTTGAACCATTTTCCACTAATTTGATCTTTTTCTTCTTTCCTTTCTTGGAATATTCTACTTCGTTATCCCGTATCTCATCAGAACCATTTTCCACTATTTTGGTCTTTTTCTTCTTTCCTTTGCTGGCATATTCTACTTCATTATTTTGTATCTTGCCAGTATGAAAGGGACCACCACAGCCATTGTCTACAGAATCTTGCGTAGTGATATCTTGCTGAATAGCATATGAATCATCCTGGTAAATTTTTTCCTTTTTGTCCTTCTTTCTTTCAAGATTCTTTGTGCCATTTCCATCACATTTATTTGGCTGAATATTGCCCTCAGCATTTTCTGGCATGTTTTCCTGCTTCAAAGAGGACAAATCACCCTCATCATTTTCTTTCCTTGCCTTGTTCTTCTTCTTCTTTTTCTTGTCAGCTTTCTCAGAATAATCGTCTTTGCGCCTCTCACTCAATTTCCCCAACGTTTTCCCTCTGTCAATATCATTTTCCACTGTTCTATTTGTTGTTGGATCATCATCAGTTTTGGATTCCAGCTTATGTTCACTATGAGCGTCTTGCCACCCCACACCATTATCATCTTCACTCTTTTTTCTATCTCTTTTCCTTTTCTTCCTTTCAACCATCTCTATACCATTGAATTTTTCATTCACACTATGTGTTCCTACCTCTTTTCCATCTTTTTCTCCCTGACCATTGTCACCATCTTCATGGTCTCTTATCGCTTTCTGTTTCTTCCTCTCTTTGTTAGTTTCTATGCCACTCTTCATCCCAGAAACAATTTCTCCCTCTGGCCAGTTTTTACTCTTGCTCCCCTCAATTTCTTCATTATTGCCCATTCCAAATCTGTCGTTTTTATTCTTGTCTTTCTCTCTTTTCTTCCTTTTCCTTTCAGCATTATCCTGGCTGCCCTCTATCCCCATGGTATTCTTTTCATTCTTTTCACCTTTCTTAGACTTTGGCTTAATCCTCTTCTCTATCTTCCGGGGCACATTCTCCACTGCCCCTTCTTCATCCATGCCTAGTTACACATATGTATTAACTATAAATTCAGGATAAAGGAAACCAAAGAACAGAATGAAAAGGATTAACAGAAAAGTCAAATTCTGAAGGTCTCTCCAAGGAAAAAACAATGCTTTAAAGGAAAGGAAACGAATTCGAGTTTTTCTTCCAGAATATGTAAAGCACCCAAGAACTAAAATACATATGTTCTATTCTCATTACACAGATAGAAAACTACAACATCATTTTAGCCAACTCAAAACCCAAAAAACGTTACAAGAACAACAATTTCTGTTAACTGTGCATCAAAACCGCAGAAACATAAACTTATAGAAGATTAAAGAAGAAAAAATAGCAACAAAAGGTAAATCTAAGTCAGTGCAAAAAAGCAATATACCAATTGCGCAAATTAAAGGAAATTCAAATAAGATTTTTCAATTACATAGATAGAAGCAGAAACAGCATATCAAATATAGCTTTTACCTATGAAACAGGAGGCGGCTGCCGTCGGACAATAGAATTTTGCCGGTGTCGGAGGTGGCGTAGCGGCTGACAATAGGACTTTTTAGCGGCGGCGTGTAGGGAATTTAGCAAAGATAGATCGATCGGGTAAAGCCTATTTTAATCTGATTGACCCATTTGTATTTGCTTTCGGCCCCTAAGTCCCATGGACTGACTTAGAAATTCAAGCCCTTCAAGAAAATGGGCTAAACTAATAATTATAAATTTATAATTAATTAAAACAAAGTCCAACAGGTTAAATGTTAATGATTAATAATTAATAACTAATAAAATGTTTAAATGTAGTCCAATAATATTTTAAATTTCGGACCATTCCATTCGAGTAGATTGTTAGTGATACGTTTAGAAGACGTGATCAGTAAAACGTGACGAACAATATTTTATTTTAATAAATATATGTTTAGAATAAAATTATATTAATTATTTATAATTACTAATCAAATATCAAACAAATAAATAATAAAAATTTAATGACTTATAAAAATATTGGTTATAGTTAAATAGTTATCTTTACATCTGGTCATAATTATAAATTGAATACTACAAAGATACGTAAATTTTTTTTTTTTTTTTATGATTTAAAATAAGTACAAATGCAATTAGGGATGTCAATGAATCTAGCTAACTATGACCTTGACGAGCTGACATGAAAAGTGTCTGAACTCGAGTTAAGTTTGCATATGTTTCGAGTCGAGCTCGAATCAAATAATTTTTGTTCGCAAGCCGGTTTACGAGCATATATATTTTTAAATATTAATATATAAAATTTATAATAAAATATATCAATTTTTAGATATTTTTTATAAAATAATTTAACTTTTGGAGATCAAGCTCGAACTCAAGTCTGTAGCTTGATGATGAGTTCAAGCCCAACAAATCGAGTCGAGTCGAGCTCGAGCCTCAATTTCCTTAGCTTGTTTAGCTCGGGCATGATTAATTTGATTCGAACTCAAGTTCAAATCTAAAAAAATGATCAAAATTTGGCTCGACTCGACTTGACTTAACTTGTTCGCATCCCTAAATGCAAAACGCATAAAATAATATCAAAATAAATTTTATTTTAGCTTTCTAACAATTGTTTTGACATTTGCACCTTACTGATTTGAATAAGAATCTGTATATTATCGATTTTGATATGATTGAACCATTCTTATATTAGCATCTCACCTTTTTAACAAGTTAAAAATAGAATTCGATTAATTCTTTTATTTATATATTACAAAATAAAAAGTTAGGAACACCACGGTTTGTTGAAGGTATAATTAGAGGTGTCAAAACAGGCCGGGAGGACCGGCTCGCTTGAAAACCTGTCTCGAGCTGAAATTTTGCAACCCGGGATCGGCTCGGCCCGCAGATCGTGAAGGACCGTGGGCTAGCCCAGCTCACGGGCTAGCCCGCTTAGCCCGCAATATTTTTTTAATTTAAATTATAAATTATAATTTTTAAAAATTTAAGAATTTATAATTTTTAAATTATAAATTACAAATTATTAATTTTAAAAAATTATAAATTTATAATTTATAATTAAGAATGTATAATTTATAATTTATTACTTTATAAATGTATAAATCAATAATTAAGAAATTTTAATTTTTAAATTATAAATTATAAATTTATAAAAATTATAAATTATAAAAAAAAATTGAGAAAGGTGAAGACCATATTACCTCAATTTGAAGAAGACGATGAAGAATAGCTTGAAACCGCATCCACCATCGCATCTCAATCCGAAAGCGATTTAGATCACTTGAGTGAACGACCGATTTATCATTGGACATGTTTAGATGTTTAGATATTACAAAGTTTTTTATTATTATTTTTTTGTTATTATTATGTACTTTCATTTAGAGATTTGATCAAATCCACCTCTATGTAATTATTTTTTCTAAATTAATGACGGGTGGAGGGGTCCATGCCAAACCCCTTACCACCTTATTTGGTGGTGTTTTTGGAAAAATATAATTGATAAAAAAAAATAATATAAGTATAAATTTCTAAGTTTTTATAAAAATTTAAGTGTTGTAAAATATTAAAAATCATATAAGTATAAATTATTAAGTCTTTTAAAAAAGTATAAGTGTTAAAAAAAAACATTAATAATCACATAAATATAAAAACTTCAAAATTTTAAATTCATTTTCAAAAAAAAAAAAAAAAAAAAAACTCACAGGCCAACCCGTGAGCCGGCTCGCTAGCCAGACCGCGAGCTAGCTCGACTCATATATAAACCGGCTCACCTATATAGTGGATTGGTTTTGAGTCGAGTCGGACTTTTCAATTTTCAACCCGTCACAATCCGGATCGTGAACGGCCCGCGAGCCCGCTCGGCTCGGGCCGGGACTGCCATTAACCGTTTGTTAAACGAGCCGGGCTGGCTCGGCCCGGCTCGTTTGACATCTCTAAGTATAATGTGGCATAGAAGGAAAGACGTAAAATGGACAAGCTCGATATTTTGCATTCATAAAAATTGAGAGATATAAAATTTTAGTATCTATTTAAAGTAATTTTATTTTTAAGGGGGATGGTCTAATTTAGAAGAGTGAAGTTTACCATCGATTGAATTTTGCACTTATTACAATTTGATATTATTATTAGAGCATGTGAACTGCTGGTTCATTTTAAATATTAACATTTGAATATATTCATTAACAAAATAAGGTTTCAATAGCCACTTATAGATTAATTTTACTGTAAACTTCCAACACATAAGATAGTGTGTCATTTTAAGAAGACATTTTGTTTTCATCGCAAACTAATACTGTGATAAGGCATGTGAATTATGTTGCCAGCCTGAAACTATAACTATACTTATGGTGTCGCCCAAATGAGGAACGTCAAGCCTATGCACTCCACTCAGAGTAAGAGTAAGAGATGTGAATATTGCATTGCTGAAGAAGCCGAATAAACTCACGTTTTCCTTATTTCTGTTTTTACGTTTTTATTGGCTAATAATAATTTATTCCCTGTGAAATATGAAATGTTCAAAACGCCTCCTCTTATAAAAAATAAACGTACAAAAAAACTCCTTATGTTTTAAAAAATCATGCACATCGCCTCCTCCTTCTCATTTGCTGCCCATTTAATATAATTTTAATATTAAAAGACTAATTTACCCTTAATCATTCGATATATTTTCAATTCAATTTAAATAACCTTTTTATTATCATATTTTTTTTCTTTTCTTTCATTCTTTTCTTTTCTTTTTATTTCTCATTTCTCTCTTCTTTCATTATTTCACATATTTCTCATTTTATACATATATATAAATTTATTATTATTTCTCATTTCTCATTATTTCATATATTCTCATTTTATACATATATAAATATATTTATAAAATTAAAATCACTTTTATTTTTACCTTATCAATTATATTAATCTTTCTTTCTATTAATTCATTCCAAAGTAAATAAAATTTAAATTTCATAAAAATATATAACATATTTTTTATTTATACTTAAATACATATAATATATATATATATATATAAATTTATCTATAAAATTTAAATAACTTTTATTTATATATTTTTTCTTTCTAATTATTCATTTCAAATTAAATATTATATATTTATTAAAATCTATATATAATATATACATATATTTTTTTGATAAGATATTTATACATATATATTAGTATATATGATGTTCTTATCATATATATATATATATGTGTGTGTGTGTGTGTGTGTGTGTGTGATAATATATACAATTATTTAATAACATCATCTTATATAAATTTATTTATAGAATTTTTTAAAATTTTATTTATATTTTTTCTTTCTAATTATTTATTCCTTGTCTCCCCAAACCTTACTGTTGCCATGGCAACATTATGGCCAGATTTGGCCATTGGCCGCCATGGCGGCTGTGTTGATGGAGGCCGACGGCTGCAATCTGCTTTTTATTTTATTTTATTTTATTTTTTTATATAGTATCACCGCCTCCTGGATGCCGGTGGTGGCTGCCGGCAGTATATATATACATTTATATATTGTATATATCTGTTTTATATTTTTTTTATAAAAAATATAATATAATTTGATCTAAACAGTTGATGTTTTAAAAGAAAATCCAACGGTTGATGAATAAGGGCATAATTATCTTTTTATATACACAAATTTAAAATTTAAGCCGAGTTGCATGTATAGGCACGTGTTTTACACCTAGTTCTCAGGGGAATTCGTTGCATGTTTTTAAAAATGATAAGATGATTTTTTGTACGTTTATTTTTTACAGGGGGGCATTTTAAAATTTTCATATTTTACAGGGAAGTAAATTATTATTAACCCCGTTTTTATTAGTTGAGTGACGCATGGTGGCGTCTCCTTTAATTAGGCTTTCAGTTTAAATAATTAGGGTTTTAGGTAGGGGTGTTCAAAAAAACCCGAAACCGACCGAACCGACCGAAAATCGAAAAAATCGAACCGAACCGAACTGAATAGGCTTCGGTTCGATTTCGGTTTTTCATTTCAAAAAATTTCGGTTTTCGGTTTTTTCGGTTTTTTTTATTCGGTTAACCAGAACTGAACCGAAAAATTGAAAAAATCGGTTCGGTTCGGTTTTCGGTTTTTTTTTTTTTCGGTTTTTTATTTCACATTTTTTATTAAAATTTTAAGTTTAAGATAAATAAATCTAAAATTTTAAATAATGTAAATGTTAATATATTTCAAAATTTTGGGATAAATAATTTTTTTTTTGTGATAAGGTGAAATAATTGACAGAAAAAGAATTAAATAATATATCAAAAGAATTATTAAAAACCTTATGTTTTGTAAATAATATAGATATTAATATATGACATATAGAAATATGAATAGTTATGATACAAAGAGGAAAAAAAAAATGATATTTTTTTCTAAACTCAAATGGTACAATCACATAATTTTTTTATTATATGAACTAATATATGTTATAAATAAAAAAAATAAATGATTATGATTTAAACAGCAAAAAATGTTAAATTAAAAGAAAATTAATTAATTAATTAATTAAACTTATATATATATATTATAGGGTATGTTGATGAGCAAAATTAAAGTTTCAATTTAAATTGCAAACTAAGGGATAAGGGATTGAATATTATTCAGCTATTCCTATGGTACTACTAATAGTATATTGCATCTGTTAATCAATAAAGATTTTACCTATATTATTATAAAAACAAAGGCCATTTTGTATATAAAATAAAAGTTATTTTTATTCATTTACATAATTTGTCCTTTTAATTATTTTAACAACATAAATTTACAATATAGTTTGAAGTATAAATTGGATAATTCAACATAATTTTTTTTTATCAATATTTCATAATTATCTTTTAGAAATGATGATTTAATAAGATTATAATTGTATTTTTCACAAAATTTACAAGTTTGCAATCTATATTATGATGTCATTAAATCAATTAACTATTTAACTATAGTAGATTTAGTTTAAAATTTAATTCGCTATTCGATCTTAGTAGTTAAGGTTTGAATATATAAAAATCGCATACATTTGCCTTGGTAATTATAAGTTAGCAATTTTAGCATACTCAATGAACTAAAATTTTTATAATATAAAATAATTAAAATATTTATTTATCTTCTTAAATTTATAATATTTTAAATATATTTATTTAGAATAGATAAATTATAATTTAATCACAACAAATATTTTCAATACACAAAAAACAGTAATCTAAATCAATATACTTTTATCAAATAATTTTTTTAATATTAAAAGAATAAGTTACCCAATTCAAATTTTTAATTAACTAACTTACTTTTATCAAACAAACTTTTATAACACTTTCTTGGTAAAAAAATAATATAATTTTTTTTAAATTCGATTTTGGTTAAAACTGAAACCAAAAAAACCGTAAAAACCAAAAAATAAAAAAAAAACCGAAAAACCGAAAAAAAACCGAAAAAACAGAAAAAAATAAAAATAAAAAATTAGGATGAACACCCCTAGTTTTAGGGATTGAGAATAAATTAGGATTTAGTCCTAAATGATACCATTTGAGTTAGTTGCTGCGACATCGTTTGAGCTAGGGTTTTTGTCGGTAATTAGCAAGAAGAAAATACACAAATTATATTTAAGTTACCGTGTTTAATATTCTAAATAAATAAATTATAGGATCTTGTTGTAAAAAAATCGTCAATATTTTTAAAATTGAACTGGACCAAAAATCGATGACGTTACTGATTATTGATTCGATCGGTTCGACTGATGTGATGTCATAATAATGCCATAATTATATTTAATTTTATAGATATATAATATTTTAGTATTAACAAAAAATAAAATTTTCAAAAATATAGGAAAATTATTATTTGAATTTTTTTTTATTTTTACTCATTTTTAAGTTGTTCTTTAAAAAACATACTATTTCACAATTGATTAGCTACAAATGAATAACTTAATTAAAATAATATTTAATATTAATTTAAGTGATTGTCTGCTTCATGCTTCAAAATTCAAATCCAAGTAAAAATAAGTTTTCTCATACTAAATATTCAACATAATTTAAGAAAAATAAAATAAAATAAAATAACAAATTAGACATAACCATCCACATATAACAATTATTTTTATTAAATTTCAAGAAAATAAATTTATATTTCAAAAACTACATGTCCAAAATCTTTGGTCATCTTTATGTTCAACTCATAATTCCTCTTTTTATTTTTATTTTTTTTATTTTTTAATTTGTTGGGTACAATTTAAACATTTTGTACTAAAATTTAAAATATTTTAAATAGTTATGTTTTATTCATTAAACAAGATTGTTATTTTGTATTAAAAGAAAAAATATAAATATTATAAAGTAATAAGTAAATTATAAGTTTACTTAGTTTGATTTGATTTTACGTGATTAATAGGGATTTAATATTAATTAATTAATATACGTTAAATAAAGACAAAAAGATTATAGTTTAATAAAATAATATAACAATGTATTTAACAAAAAAATTATATATTTTTTTCTTTTTTGTATTGAACCCGTCCAAACTCGATCCAACCCATTTTAATCGATAAATATAAACTCATTTTTAGCTCAATTCAATTTGAATTCAATCCATAAAAACTCAACCTATATCCAATCCAACTCACCCATTTGTCGCTACTAATTAAGAGTCATTTAGATAATTAGGTACAACAATCGAGCAAAATATACTTTGGACCTAAACATAGAATATTAATCATATGGGGTTAATGAATGTGAAAAGTAGGTAAATAATCTTTGACTATTTAGTGTGCAATTTCGACAACATAGGTTAATGTTGATACAAATGAATGATATTGAAAAATCATAGAAGACCTGATGCTAATAAAAAGGATAGAAAACAACATAATACTTATGCATCAATCATCATCGCAGATATTACATACATCAACAAAGACAAAAATCTACTATAATTCGAGGTAAATAACTTACATGTTATCTTATTTGTAAAGTACTCAATCATAGTTCCTACAAATTTAATTTTTTCTCACACGACAATGACAATGATGAGTAATTTCTATTTCTTAAAAAAAATAAAATAAATGATTATCTTTACTTTATATGTGTTGTCGCATTTACCAAATTCAACTGTTTCAATAGCAATAATATTTCAATTTTATGAATATTACCATTAAAAATAATTTATTTTTTTTCCGGTCAACAATTTCCTTATCCAGCACAAAATTGGAATTAGAATTTAATTAGAAAAGCAAGATATAGTCCACCATTTTTTCATAAACTTACAAAAAAGATAAAAATAGACCACTTTATTTAGTTATATTAAAAATAAAAAAATAAAACATGTATTTCCATAATTTTCTAATTCCCTCAAGAATGGAGCTGTGGCCCGTGTATTTTTTTTTTTATTTTATAATCTTTAAATAAATGAAAAGGCCAAGCTGATTCCAGAAGACTGGGCAAAAGACCTCTACTATCTACTGCACAAACCCTACAAACAAAAGCCATTTCAAGCGATTCCATTCTCAAGTCAATCCAACATGTTGAGGCACCTAACAAATATGATTGCGGGTCAACGGCTGCGATCCTCTGGTGGTGTCGGCAGTGCTGGCCTGCGGAGGATGTACCACGAAAGAGTGGTGGATCACTACAACAACCCGAGGAACGTCGGGTCATTCGACAAGAACGATCCGAATGTCGGCACGGGTCTTGTCGGAGCACCAGCGTGTGGCGACGTGATGAAATTGCAGATTAAGGTTGATGAAGAGAGTGGCAAAATTGTCGATGCTTGTTTTAAGACTTTCGGCTGTGGTTCAGCCATCGCCTCCTCCTCCGTTGGTACGTTCAGAACTTGCTCTAACATAAGCATGTTTGTGTTCCTGAATTTCAAACTTTTGTGTTTAAATGTGTTCTGGTTGTTTAACTGAAAATTTGGGGTTGATTGAGGGCAATTGTGTTTGTTTCTGGTGGGGTTTAGTTTGTAGGAAAAATTAGTGAGGTGGGAGTTTGATATTTTGGAAATTAATATTGAAATCTTTATATAATTAATATTTGTGGTTGTAATTAGTTATGATGAAATTGTTGAGCTGAATATTTTTTTTTTTTTTTCCCGTTTAGGCATTAGAAAGGCAGAGCTGAATGATGTATAGTTGGTTCGCTGATACTTTTTTGCACAGTTGATTGCTTGTTAAAGCTTTTGTTTTTGAATCATGTAAATTTTGCCGTGGACAATTAGCATGTTGGACTTTGTATTCTAGAGATTTTGTGCCTCTTTCTGACAGAAAAATATAAAGTAATCCATGGTACTTGGTTGATTTATGTTTATAACTAACTGAATGAAGAAAGGGTGAAGTGGACCTTGTCTTGACTCTTGCCTTGTCCATTGACACTTATGTCTTCCAGAAAGATAACGGCATTTATTTGATTCTCTGATTTGTGTTTAAAATTTTCTATTGAAGTTTGTCTGTTTCACGTGGCATGGACGAACTGATAATTTTTTCTGATTATCATTCAGTTGCAGTTGATGCCATGTGAGTTGATTGTTTTATTCACTCTGAAGTTTATCGTTATTGTATTCCACTGTATTTGATCCTCTGGAAGAGATAATTGCATGAATTTTGTGAACCAAGAGCTCCACTTTTATTTCTTTTATTCTCATTCAACTGCTATCACTTACCCAAGAATTCTTGCTAAAACAATGTTTTTTTCCCATTTCAGCAACTGAATGGGTGAAAGGTAAACAAATGGAGGAAGTCTTGTCAATCAAGAATACGTAAGCTAGACTCCTGATTATTGTAGTAATGCTCTTGGGTTTTCTCTATTAAATCAGAAGCTTCAATCTACAGTTTTCGTTGCCTTTAATTTTTGTTGCTTAATCCATCTTGTGAACAATGGATTGATTGTGGAATTTTGGGTTTCTAAGTTACCATGCTTTTGAAATTGATAATCTTTGCTCTTCAATAAAGATAGGCATGGTCTTTTTTGTGCTTCTTTGTGTGAAATCGAATTTGCTGTCGTTTTCTAAATGTAAGGTAAAAAAGTCAATAAACATTTATCTCCCCTCCTCTTTTGTCACTCTTTGATTTTTCCTCTTGGAAAACTTCGTTAAATTTATGTTTAAATGCTCTGCTATGGAATTTATTTTATTTTTTATGTGTTGACCTTTGCAAGATTTAATGCATTGCGCCACTATTTTTTCCTTGGAAGTGGATTCCATGACATGGTCATGATTATGTGAGTTGATGGAGAGATGCCATAGACCATGTTTTTTGTATAGCAGACTCATTCGAAAATTCGAAAGGGAGTTTTGGTGATTGTAAGAGCTGAGTGAGTTATCTTCCTTTCTGAAGTCCTGGTCTCTGTTTGTTTGTCAATTTTATTGATGAAAAACTACACTTCTTTTACTCATGATTTGGCATTGATGATCAAGAGATATGGATATAGACAGGTCCTCTGACAAGAGGAGTTACTACATACAATAAACTGAAAAAGAAAATAAGTGCTGTGTAGAGGATCTATATAGGTTGACCCAATAGGAACGATATAGGTGAGGAAGATAAAGACTCAATCATCAGAACCAGTTCAGAGTGGAGCTTATTGTGTTCTGCCTATTAGATTTAGATATTCAACTGAATTTGCAATTATAATTTCATCATATATTTTTCCTTGGGCTGTATTTCTTCTGTGGTGTTGCAATTGTTTCTAAGAACCGACTATGATAGGTCCATTAAAGGTGATATCTGGTGGAAATTCCTTGTGTGGATATGATAGTCCTTGGGAACTCTTGTATAGTCTCGTTAAGAGAAATATGGGAAACAAATTCTTAAGAGTAACAGTTGTTTGACTTGCTGAACAATTTCGCCATTTGCATGTACTTTAATATCTTCATGTTTTGCAAAATGTGATGTTAGGTGGTGTGTTTTTATTTACAAATGTTTATCTTCCCAGAAGATCTTACATTTCGATTAGTAGTCTTTCTGGTTTTCTATGCCATATCTGTTTTCCTCAATGATGATGGAATTTCAGGGAAATCGCGAAGCATCTGTCTCTTCCACCAGTGAAACTACATTGCAGCATGCTTGCTGAGGATGCAATTAAGGCTGCTGTAAAGGACTACGAGGCAAAGCGTTCAAAGTTAAATGGCAGTCAAGAGGCTACACCTATGGAGAAAGCTGCTGATGCTTGAGAATGTGATAAAAGACATTTTCAAGTCAGAGTTACTAATCATGCCACAAAAATAGTTCTACTTAGAAATCCGTGGACCTTTGCATTTTACACACTCATCCTTGCCCCCCCTCATGTAATAAAATTTTGAGGGGAAATATGGGTTAATATATAGTGTGTTTGGGGAATTCCCACTCTTGTTAAAATGTTTCTTGTTCATTTTGAAACTACTCCGGAGCTGCACCCTTTTTCCCACTGCATATCGGATAACCTCAGTATGTATTTGTGGAGGCTGGTTCTTTTCCTCTTGAGATTTGAAATTGCTAATGTTCTTCTGACCTGGTTCTATTTGTACAACGAATGGTCTTTGTGGAAGATATCATGTACAGTGCTGTATTGTCATAACAAATCGCAAAGGAGGTAAAAGCGGATTCCTCATTATTTAAAGAATGCTTCTTAACAAAAGAATCAGCTAATCTACAAATCAGGTTATAATCAAAAGAATTAGAATCAGACTAAGCCACCAGCTGAAATGCTCCATTGAATGCCAAAATTTCCGATATTAAGCTTCATATTTGGCAGCTTCGAACTGCAACTTCGGAAGCAACTAACAAAATCTTCCCAATTGAACGAGCATAACACTTATGTCATCAGTAGAACCTCTGGAAACGGAGAGATCAACAAGCTTTCTACAGGCAGACAACGGCTGAGGCTTTTCTACGTTTACGCAAAGAGGACGGGCAATATCTATGGCTTCCTGATTACTAACCTGCAAATCATCAAGAACCGAGTAAGTACCAAGAAAATTGTTCTTATTCCTCATCAAAAGCAACTGGATGAGTATTTCAATACAACACCTAGTACAATGCAATTTACCTTGTCCCATAATCCATCTGAGGCAAGCACAAGAAACTCGTATTCTGGTTTGAGTCTCAGGACTTTTGTCTCTGGTTCTGCGGTAACCCATTGTTTAAGGTATTGATCTCCAATCCCTCTGGATACAGCCAAAGATCCCAGAACTCTCCAGACACCATTCCGGCATTCCACGAAACCACCCTACAAAATTTAACATGCCCAAGTGAAAATCCAAGATCTGCTGCTGATCAAATCAAACCATACCAACAAAACAGCAATATGCAGTAATACAAGGATGCGTAGATAGTTAGCTGCTCACCAAACTCTCAATCCTGTCTCTCTCCGCTTCCCGGGACGGCCGGTGATCAGAAGTGAGTGCCTCGGCAACCCCACCTCTGCTAGAAACGGCACGACAGTCGCCTGCATTGGATACCACTAGATTGCCTCTCATGATCAAGGCTGTTACACAGCAAGTCCCGCCTCGAAGATCTCTCTTGAGAAATTGAGAATCAGTGGTCAAGTAACCACCCTTTACTGCCAGCTCAATTTCCTCCTCCTCCTTATCATCTTTTCTTGTTTTTAGTTCGTCAACAATGTTCTTGTCCAAGTTCTCAGCTGCAAACTCAGCAGCCTTTGCACCTCCATGTCCATCAAAAATCCCAAAAAAGGCCTATTTATAATGAAAAATACAACAATAATTAGCTCTAATATCAACTGCAACAGATCAAAAGATTCAAAACCCAAATTTCAGTCTTTGTTTTCACCAAAAAATAAAAAAATAAAAAAAAAAAAAAAAAAGAAAGAGGAAGAAGAAGAGAAGAAAAGAAATGGAGAACGCATTTTCTCCAAATTTCAACAAGCTACATCTCACACACACGCGCACAGAGACATATAAATGTTAGTTCAGCAGTATTACTTTTATTTTCTGTAGAACTGGTATAAAAAGAATAAAGATAATAAAACTAAATTTACCTGCTTGGAATCACCTTGAAGCCCAACAACAGCAGAGTACCGATCCTCCATCTCATCACTCCTTCCCCTCTTGCAACACACCGAATACCCTTCTCCCTCCACTTCCACCACCTCCGCTGCCGCCGGTGCCGCTACCTCAGCCTGCTCCTTCTCCTCCACAGAAACCACCGGAATATCCAGTCTCGGCGGCCTCTTCCTCTTCAAAACAGCGGATGACTCTCCGCTGGCTAAAGCCTTGATGAGCCCACTTGGCTTGGCGAGCCGAATGAGTCGGGGAGAACAAGAGTTGGGGGAGCAGAGAGAAGATGACGATGCAGATGGGGAGAAAACTGGTGAGTTGGATATTGCAACTGTGCAAGAAGACATTTTTTCCTCGTTTGGTTTGAGTTTGGACAGAAACTCTTGTTCGTTTCTCTAACGTTCGAATTTTTGGGTGGGAAGAAAATGGATGTGGAGAGAAAGGGCATTTATAGTAAGGGACTATTAAGACTTAAGAGGATTTTTCATTGGAAAATCCGCGTTTAATGTTAATTCTTGTCTCTTTCTTTTGTCTAATTTCTTTCTTGGATTTGGATTTAGTGGAAAATGCCACTATAATTTTTTTTTCTTTTTCTTTTTAATACTATATAGTATTAACTTTTTATTCTACGGACGAAGTCAAAACTAATTAAACTAACTTCAATGTTTTATATATATATATATATATATATATATAAAAGGAGAATATGATTGATTGTAAAGAATCTAAGTTATTAAGTCAAAATCAATGTGAAAGTTTTTTTACTACGACTCATTTTGTTTAAAACAATTACGTACAAATTGCACGTATCAATCTGATAGTGAATTAAAGTATGTTTTGATGATGAAATTTCGTTAATTTTATTTTGAAAGAAAGACAAATGTTAATATAAAAGTCCTTTCATGTAAATTTTTATTTATTTAATTATTATTGATATTAGAGCAAACTCTATATTATTATATATTATTTTTTGATATAACTATAATATTAAAATGTATAGCTGATTGATGTAATAATCCAAAATAATTTTTATACGAATTTTTTTTGGGTGAAATATTTATTTATCTATTTTAAAGAAAAAACTGAAAGATTTACAAATTACCTTCAAAATAATGATTAAAAATTAATAATATCACATTATTACCTTCAATCATATTGATGAGGGTGGAATCCGTTGGATATTGGATCAACTGGAAGACTCGGTGAAATTTGACCTCCCTGGTTAATTTTACGTGTAGAGGCGGGCTGAATTCTGCAATCACTAGCAAATGTTAGGCCAGCCGAGGAGCCCTTGGATTAGGCCCTCCGATGCTCAAGTCAGTACGGGTCGACTAGACAATAGCAGCAAAGTATGGACTTTTTGTGTATATGATAGCATACCTTTAGAAGGTTGGAATGGGGGTATTTATAGCCTTCTCCACTTTGGGATTTGTTTGTGATGCCCTTGACGTGTGAGAGGGCATTTGTCCTTGCATGAGGGGCAATTGGTCAACTCCCCTCCCTATGCCATTCCAGGTGGTCATCTTCCCAGGTTATAAGGCAGAGTAGTACACTGTTGAAGCGCCTGCTACGTCAGGCGGTAATGGGGCGGCATGCGCCATTAATGCGGAGGTGTGCCGCCTGTCAGTGCATTTAATGCGGCGGCAGAGTATTGTACTGTATCGACCTCTCTGGTCGATGAGGTCGACCTAACATCGTTATGGGGAACAGATTAGAAGCGTGGGTCGAGAAAGAGGTCGATTGCGCCTATGGGCCTCAAATGTAAGACTGGGCCTGGCACTGCATCTTTGGGCCAACTTGGTTTGGGCGGAGCTGCTTGGGTCATCCCATATCATAAGTCCCCCCACTTCCCAAGGTTGAACGAGGATTCGACGAGAAGCGTTGGGAAGTAGCTTGATAGCTAGTTACAAGAATTGACCAGGGTTTTTTGAAAATCGACCAGGGTTTGGTGCATTTATTGAGCGGTTACATCATGGCGCGCATGGGGCGGCGTGGTGGTTACTGCATTATTACAGGCGCTTGGGTTCTCGCGTTTACACACCTATAAATATCCGCGGTAAAACTAACTATTTTTACTTTTACTGCTTTAGCTTCTGGTCGAGCGCTTAGCCAAACGTTCTCGCAGTCAAGATTTTTTGCTTTTAGCTCTTCGATTTAGTAAGTACCTCCTTCATTTCTACTCCGTGTCCTTTAGATTTTTTCTTTTTTGACATAATGTTGGGTTTATCTGGCTCTGAGGGTAGTCGAGGAGGGGATAGTGAGGCCACTTAGTCTGATAGGCCTAGATATGTATCTGGAGAGTCTAGTGAGTCGTCGAGTGATGATTCTAGTTTTAGCAGCTCGAGCTCCAGCAGCTCGAGTAGCAACCACGGGGGGAGGGAGGGGGGATGAAGCTGGGCCGAGCTAGGTTCCTCCATCGTGGGGTCGATTATTAACACCAGATCATTATAGCGAGATTGTGTCCACCATCAACCCTGTGAACCTGAGACGTCTTAGGCAGTTATACCATATTCCTGTCGAATACGAACTGCTGACTCCCGGGGCCACTGGTCGAATGCACCGTCCTCCCGTAGGTTGTATTACTATTTTCGAGGATGCTTTCGGATGTGGTCTTAGGTTCCCTTTGAGTGCTCCCATGATTGACCTGCTTAGGGGCCTACAGGTGTGCATAACCCATCTATTGCCCAACTGCTTCTCTACCATTTGTAGCTTTATTGTTTTAATGCACCTATTCGACTAGCCAGCCAGCCAGTTTTGAAAACTTTTCAAACCTTTTTCATCTGCCAATGTCTTGCAAGTCGAGTAGCGCCGATGAGTTGGGCTTCTACTATTTGACTGCTCGACCGCGTCGTAAGTTCCTTGTAGCCCCCGCTTCCTCTTATGGGCAAAAATGAAAAAAATGGTGCCTATTTGTTCGGGTCGCTGGGGGTTTCAATATTCCTCGGGGCTGGTGGATGGTGCATGTCGAAATACCAGGTAACCTTACGCCAACCTGGTCCAACACCTTCACTCGGGACCTGGTCGAATTTGGCCAGATGGAGGCCTCGGTATTTATCGAGGAGAGGAATTTAGTGTTGGCTGGGTTATCGCCAGCTCCGCTAAATTTTCCTGTAAATGACCAACTAGGTAGATGTGCTTCTTTTAATTTATTATTTTTCCATTACTATTGTCGATTTTGACCCTTGTTATTTTGTTGTTTGACAGATCGTGAGGAAATCATGAACCGGTCAAGGGCCGAGGCTTTGGTGAGGGCGGAGAAGAACCAACAGCGGCGTCAGTCTACTGCGGCTCATCGAGCGACTGCTGCGATCGAGACGCCCCACCAGGAGGCCACGACGCCTACTCCTTCACCAACACCATCACCCGCTTGACCTGTCGTGGCCACAGGCGGCAGCCCCGCGGATCAGGGCAAAAGAGTAGTCGAGTCCGCCAAGCGGAGACGACCTATTTGGTGTGCGTGGGGACGATGTCCTGTTCAACCTGCCTAAGTTGCCTTCGCCCAGGTTTGGGAATGAGTCGTGTATGGTGGTGCATAACTCGCTCTCCATGGAGACGATGGGGTTGACGAGGGCTGCCCCGCTGAAAGTGTTGATGGCTGGTCAGTTCTTGGTCGACCAGAGAAAGATTATGGGGCTGAGCCAAGACGCGGCTCTTTGGGCGTTGGCCTATCATGCTAACATGGTAAGGTTTTGTTTGCACTTATTACGCTGCTGCATGTTGATAGATTATCTAACAACGTTGTCTTTCAGGTCGGCCAACTGGGGTATAATTTCTACCGGAGGTCGGAGCTGGCCCTGGCCGATCGCGAGCAACTGGAGGCCGGCGGGGATGCAGAGACTCTAAAGACTCAGCTCGAGTCTTCGTAGATGAGGGTCGACGAGTTGGAGAAACAGGTCGGGGAGCTGACCAAGGAGCTCCAACTAAGGGACGAGCAGCTGGTCACATATGTCCAGGAGAGGACAAAGATGGATGAGTTGGTGAAAAAACTGCATTTGGATGGGCAGGTCGCTTTCAGTTCTGGTCGAGCTGCGGGCCGGAATGCAAGGCTGGATGAGGCTCGGGCTGAGTTCTATCGCATACTGCCATTGGTGCGCCGAGAGGCGATGCAACAGTTCATGTTAAGCCTGGCGTTCCAAGATGGAAGTGTCATGTTTGCTCTCGACGACGCCCACAGTTCCTTCAAGAAGGCCCTTAAGCAGCTGCAGTCCCTGGGCTACACCTTCTGACCTGAAGATAGGCACCGCCTGAGCCATTTGCTCGATGAACAATTGCAGCCTTACCCGGAGGACGGGGGTGGGGCTGAGGGAGCGAGTGTCGAGGCCATTGCGGCGGAGGGCATCACGAAGGTTTCACCGTCGACCTCATTGACCGATGAACAAAAGAGGAGAGCTGAGGTCGAGCAGAGGCTGAAAACGGTTGCCCAGGAGTTTGAGTTCGTCGGTAACTTCGTGTTCGAGGTCAAAGAGGGGGCGATCGACATTGCAAAATATTTTCCTATTCCAAAGATGCGATTCCTCCAAGATGCAGTCGGCCCTTCTCAACCGGTGGCCGCTGCCATCCTCGTTGCTGTCGCTCTGCCTGAGCCTGTGCCTACTGCTATCCCCTCGGGTGATGAGCTCGGGCACGCCGTTGAGGAGGGCGCTCAGGCGATTGATGATGAGGGTGTCGATTCTAGCTAAGTTTTTGCTCGTTGTCGTTTTTTTTTTTAATGTGTAATGAAGGTGCCTCGATGAGGCGTTGTACTGTGGAAGATTTTATTATTCCTAAACAAGTGGTTTATTAGCGAATTTCGTTGATCTTTCGCCTTTACTACTTTTAGTTTTGCTGAATGTATGTCTTTATCATCGAGTAGATTGCAGATACATCACAAAGGATCCCCCTAAAAGTTATCAAACTCTTATGACAAAGCACAAACGATCCCGCTAACGAATTGTTTGATTAAGTGAAGTAATTACTCAACGATAAATTTTTGGGTAGTTTTGGGGATGGACAACAAACACCCAGTAAGTTAATCCGATAATGGGTTAAGAAGTGTTGACTTAGCGACTAGAAACAATCGTGGTCGACTTCGGGGTCGATGATGGGGAGAAAACGCCTTTAATCTGGTGGCTTGGTGTCTGTTTTGTCGACTGCGCGGTCGACTGATTGGTCTTGGCTGATAAGCCTCGACTTGGTGGCATGAAGCCTGCTTTGTCGACTACGGGGTCGACTGTTTGTCTTGGCTGATAAGCCTCGACTTGGCGGCATGGAGCTTGCTTTTTCGACTATGAGGTCGACTTTTGGTCTTAGATGATAAGCCTTGACTTGGCGGCATGGAGCCTGCTTTGTCGACTACGGGGTCGACTGTTTGCTCTTGGTTGATAAGCCTTGACTTGGCGGCATGAAGCCTGCTTTGTCGACTACGGGGTCGACTAAAGAAAGGAGATTTTGCGGGTTTCATGTTGTCAGAATGTGTTATAATTTTTATTGCTGGGGAGAGATACAAAGGATGCCAATAGCCTTTTACACAGTCGTAGTAGTTCACAGCCGATCGCGTCTGCTAGTCGATAGGCATTGTTCTTAGACACTTTGATCACTGAGTAAGGTCCCTCCCATTTTGGGTCAAGTTTTCCTACATTGTTTGATACTTCCACTTTCTTGAGGACGAGGTCGCCAACTTTGGAGCTCCGGGGTCGTACTGTTCTGTTATAACGTTCCGCCATTTTTGACTGGTATCACTGCATCATGTTTTAGGCTGCGTGGCACAGCTCATCGATGGTGATTAGGTCAAGTGTCCTCTCCATTGCATTTCTGACCGGATTATAGTGGATTACTCGAGCTGTGTGCTGGATTAGCTCGGACGAAATTACCACTTCAAATCCGTAGACTAAGCTGTATGGGTTACGGCCCGTGGCTGTTCGAGATGTGGTCCTGTAAGCCCATATCACCCTTGGGAGGTCGTCTGCCCAACTAGCCCCTGTCCATGTTATTCGAGTATTGAGGTGGTCGAGAACTGTTCTATTTGTGACCTCGGTCTAACCATTAGCTTGGGGATTTCCCACCGACGTGAAGTGTTGGGTGATTCCCAAGGCTTCGCACCATTTTCTCATGCTTTTACTTTGAAACTGAGTGCCATTATTCGAGATTAAGACTTTAGGCAACCCGAATCGACAGATTATATTTTTCCAAATGAAACTCTTAATGATTTCCAAATCGTCAGTGATTTTCGAAATTGCTTCGGCTTCCACCCATTTGGTGAAGTATTCGATCGCTACTATGATAAACTTACGCTGGCCCGACGTATTCGAGAGAGATCCCACTATGTCGATCCCCCATTGGTCGAATGGCCATGTGATCTGGACGTTGACCATCGACGCAGCTGGTTAGTGCTGTATGTTCGAGTGGATTTGGCATGATGGGCATTTTCTAGCGAAGTCGACTAAGTCTTGTAATAAGGTGGGCCAAAAATAACCGTAACGGACAGCTTTATGCGCCAAAGATTGACCACCGGAATGGTTGCCGCAGATGCCGACGTGTAACTCCTGCAGTACTTTGTTAGCCTCTTTGGGTGCTAGGCATTTCAGTGAGGGTCCTGATATTGACCTCCTATATAGCTGTCTGTGTTTATCTAGTGCAAACTTGGCTACTAGCCCTCTAAGCCTGCGGGCTTCTTTGTCGTCGACGGGCATGGTCCCTTGACTCAGGTAAAGTTTAATTGGCTCTTGCTAAGAGGGGGATGTCTCCTCGACGCACCCGACGAGACTATGATTGGTGGCTGGAATGCAGGGTTTGCTGTATACCAAAAATGTTATGGTTCTTTCCCTGGTGCCTTTCGTCTAGTTGGCTAGCTTCGAGAGTGTGTCTGCTCGTTCGTTGTCTGTTCGGGGGACCTGGCTTAGGCTGAAACTCTTGAATGATTGTCGTAATTGTCTTACTTTTGTTAGATATTGAGTTATTTTGACCTCCTTCGCCTCGAAATTGCCCTCAACCTGTTTTGCGACTAGCTGAGAATCAGTGATCACTACGAGCTGCTCGACGCCGCGAGCTGTGGCCATGCGCATTCCTGCGATGAGAGCCTCATATTCTGCTTCGTTGTTGGTAATCAGGAAGTCGAGTTTTATGGCAAAATCATACTCCTCGACAAATGGGGAATAGAGGGACACACCTATTCTGCCTCCTGATGTGGTTGCTGATCCATCAACGTGCAATGCCCATACCGAGGCATTCTCAACATTTTGGATCGGTAGGTCGAGTCTTTCGACGATGAAGTCGGCCAGGACTTGTGCTTTTATGGTCGTCCGTGGCTGGAATGTGATGTCGAACTCCCTGATCTCGATGGCCCATTTGGTGAGTCGACCTGAAGTATCGAGCTTCGACAACACCTATTTTAATGGTTGATTCGTCAACACCAAGATTGCATGGGATTGGAAGTAAGGCTGTAACTTTCGGGCTGCAGCAACGAGGGCGAGGGCAAACTTCTCGATCTCCAAATAATTGTGTTCGGGCTCGTGTAGAGCCTTGCTGCAATAATACACAGGACGGTGAGTCCCTTTTCTTGTCGATGTCAATACTGAACTGATCGAGGCAGTGGATACAACTAGATAAAGCTGTAACACTTCTCCCAGCTCGGGTTTGGCGAGCATAGGTGGTGAAGACAAGTATTGCTTAAGCTCTACCAAGGCCTGGTCGCAATGCTGAGTCCACTGAAACCCTGATTTTTTGGCGTTTCTGAGTATTTTGAAGAAAGGTAAGCTCTTGTCGGCCAGTCGCGCTATGAATCTACCGAGGGCTATGATCCTGCTGACCAGGCATTGGACATCTCGAACAGTGCGAGGCGGGGTGATGTCTAGAATTGCTTGGATCTTCTGTGGGTTTGCCTCTATCCCTCTTTGACTGATCATATACCCAAGGAACTTGCCCCCGCGTACTCCAAATGTGCATTTGTTAGGATTGAGCTTCATGCCGAAGGCCCATAATATGGCAAAGGTATGGTCGAGGTCGCCTAGGTGATCCTCGACCTTCTTGGTTTTGACAATCATGTCATCGACGTAGATCTCCATCGACCTCTTGATCTCATTCTTGAACATAAAGTTGACCAATCTTTGGTACATTGCTCCCACATTCTTGAGTCTAAAGGGTATGACTAAAAAGCAATATACTCCTTTGGGGACGACGAAAGAGGTCTTGTCCCTGTCCTCGGGTGCCATAAATATTTGATAATAGCCTTGGAAGGCATCTATCATGCTCAACAATTCACATCCAACAGTAAAATCTACTAATAAATCTATACGAGGCAAGGGGTAAGGATCCTTCGGGCAAGCTTTATTTAAATCAGTGAAATCGTTACACATTCGCCATTTTCCCTCTTTCTTAGAGACAAGTACAATATTACAAAGCCAAGAGGGGTACTGAATTTCTACAATATATCCTGCTTCTAAAAGCTTGCTGACCTCCTCCTTGATGATTTGAGACCTCTCAGCATTGAAAGTTCTTGTCTTTTGCCTCACTGGCTTGTGAGCTGGGTCCACATTGAGTCGATGGATGATGATACTTGGGTTGATTCCTTGAAGATCTCCAACTTTTCAAGCAAACACATCAATGTTGCATCGAAGGAAATCGACCATGAGGCATTCTGAATGGTTGCCCATATCACTCCCGACCCGAGTGGTTTTGTCGAAGTTTTCAGGTTCGAGCTCTATTGTTTTGAACTCCCCGATAGGCTCGACCTGGGTGTCTTCCAACTTCTTCTTCTTAGATGAAGGTCCCTCCTCGGGTTTCGCTATAGGGGCGTCCCCTGAGGGCTTCAGTTGAGGTCATTTCTTCTATTCATTGGACTTGATGGAAATGGTGTAACAATGCCATCTGTCCTTGAGGTTGCATAAGAGTTCTCCTACTCCTGCTGGGGTCGGGAACTTTATCTTCATGTGGTAAGTGGAGACGTTGGCCCTGAAGTCGTTTAGGGCTGGTCGATCAATGATGATGTTGTATACAAATAGAGCGTCGACCACCAAATAGTTGATCATCAAGGTTCGGCTCCGGGAGCCTTGTCCAAATGTTGTGGAGAGGTTGATAGATCCTTCTAGGATGATCTCGGACCTACCAAATCCGACGAGCGATGTTCTGACTGGATCAAACTTTAGTTCCTCCAGTTTCATTATGTTCAATGTAGACATGAACATGATGTTCACAGAGCTGCCATTGTCGACCAATATCTTTCTAACCTCGAAGTTGGCTATTTCCAGGGTTACCACCATGGGACAGTCTATTTTTCTGTCGACTCCCTTGTTCTCCATATGGTCGAGGTTTGAGTTACTGAAGGAGATTAGCTCGGCGCTGGTTGAGAGTTGGAAAACTGTCTCAACCTTGGTTGGTTTGGTCAACTCTAGCTGTCTCTGGGTTTGTTTCCTTGCGTTCTTGGAATCCCCACCAGTGGGACCTCCCACGATCATGTCGATGACTCCTCGAATGGGCGGGTTGGGTTCTTGGGCAGGTCTTTTCCCTTTTTCTTCTCTCCTCGGGCTGGCCGACCTTTCTCTACGGGGAGTTTGGTTGGTCCTGCCCTCTTTGCGCCTAACCTGCTCATCGACATATTTTATCAAATGGCCTTGCCTAATTAGTCTTTTAATCTCATCCTTCAAGTTGAAGCAATCTTCCGTGTCATGTCCCTTCTGCCTATAGAAATGACAGTACTTTTTTTATTTTTTCATGGCTTTAGTCTCTGTGAGCTTTCGGGGTTTTTTGAGTAGGCTTTCGTGCTGTAAGGCAAACAACACCTCATTCCTCGGGAGGTTGAGTGGAGTGTAGTCGTGGAAGCATTTTATGGGGGAACGGCGTCCCTCTCTGACCCGACAGTCATCTTTCTCTTTGTTTTTCTTCTTATCGACTTCTAGGTTACCATATTTCAACTTGTTTATCTCTTCTTCGGTCATGTACCTCTTCGCGAGGTCGAGGAGCTCCTCCATCGTTCTGGACTGCTCCCGAACCAAAGCATTGGCACACTCCTTGTGCATGAGGCCCAGAAATAACACGTCGATCAAGAATTCGATTCTCGAGCAATCGATCTTTAATACCTCTGTGTTGAATCGGGTGAAGAAGTCCTGGAGGTTTCTCCCTCAACTTGCTTTACCGTGTGCAAATGTGTATGGGGAAGCTTAGCTTTTCTTCTGCTCTCGAACTGGTGCAAGAATTTATCGCACAGTTAGTCATATAAGAATATCGACGTCGGCTCCAGTTTCACAAACCAGTCGAGTGCTATTCCCTGGAAAGTAGTCACCAATATTTTTGCATGGATGTACTCATTGTGTCCAAACAGCTGCATCATATGCTCAAACTGCATTACGTGCTCATTCGGGTCGGTCGATCCGTCGTATCTCGGCAGGCTAGTCGGAATCTTGGCATCAACAGCAATGCGCTCGTCGATGATATCTTAGACAAATGGGGAGTCTTTTTCTCTTCGGAACCTCTGCGGTCTCTCTTGGTGGGGCAACCTTATCGTGGTTCTCCTCGAAATCTCCTCGAGTCGTCGTTCAATTGTTGAACCTGGTGCAACACCTCTTCACACTCCTCTTTATCTGCCCGGGATATACTTTTGTTCGTGCAATGTCTCGAGCGTTCGACCCTATCGTGCTACGGGGCTCGAATAGGTTGAACGTCATGGTCGATTGAATCTGCCTCTTTCTCGCGCGGCACAGGTTGAGGCATCTCTCTTGGAAAACGACATGGGCTCACTTCGCGCTTCGATGGTGGCCTACTTAATTTTGGTCGCTCAAAATTTGCTTCTGGCTATTTTCTCTCCGGGGCTAAGGGTTGAAGTGTTGCACTGGCTGCCGGCTCCGGTTGGGTGGTGTGTCGATTCAGGGCCGTCAAGAGTTGAGCTAAAATCTGCTCACTGATGAGCTGCATCAATTGGGGCATGGTCAAAGTGACTACTGGCTCTGGCTGGGCGCTGGCCCCTGGTGCTACTAGCTCTTGGTGAGGCCTAGGCGGGGAAGAGCTGGATCTCCTGCTTTCTTCTCTTCCTGAGGGGGCTCGCCTGGTGTTTACCATTATCGATAGTGGATTCAAAGGTTTCCCACAGACGATGCCAAATGATGAGGGTGGAATCTGTTGGATATTAGATAAACTGGAAGACTCGGTGAAATTCGACCTCCCTGGTCAAATTTACGTGTAGAGGCGGGCTGAATCCTGCAATCACTAGCAAACTCAGGCTAGCCGAGGAGCCCTCGGCTTAGCCCTCCAACGCTCAAGTCAGTACAGGTCGACTAGACAATAGCGGCAGAGTATGGGCTTTTTGTGTATATAAGAGCATACCTTTAGAAGGTTGCAATGGGGGTATTTATAGCCTTCTCTACTTGGGGATTTGTCTGTGATGCCCTTGACGTGTAGAGAGGGCGTTTGTCCTTGCATGAGGGGCAATTGGTCAACTCCATTCTCTATGCCATTCCAGGTGGCCATATTCCCAGGTTATAAGGTAGAGTAGTACATTGTTGAAGCGCCAGCTGCGTCAGGCGGTAATGGGGTGGCATGCGCTATTAATGCGGAGGCATGCTACCTGTCAGTGCATTTAATGCAGCGGCAGAATATTGTACTGTACCGATCTCTCTGGTCGATAAGGTCGACCTGACATCGTTCTGGGGAACAGATTAGAAGCGCAGGTTGAGAAAGAGGTTGACTGAGGTCGATTGCGCCTATAGGCCTTGGATGTAAGACTGGGCCTGGCGCTGCATCTTTGGGCCAACTTGGTTTAGGCCGAGCTGCTTTGGCCATGCCATATCACATACATATTTAGGAGGAAAAAATTGCATGACATAAAAAAAAAACATTATTTGAGAAGTGAACGAACCATAACTAATTGGATTAATTATCAAACTCTTGGAAGTTCAGCTGATTTACAGATAAAGTGAAAAAGATCTTTGAAATTACAAATACATATAGTAAATTGGAATACATTTAGTAGCTCTTAGAGGGCGAAATGAGAGTGAATTTTTTCACTCCAATACACCATGCAACATTATATGTATTTATACTTCCAACTACACTACTATTTAGCACAATTTTCTGCAATTTGATGGAACACACTACAAATCCCCCTCCCAAGATAACAAAATAACAATTGCACAAGTTACAGTTGATAAAAACTGTTGAAAAAATTAATACTTTCAATAATCATTTTCCCATGAAAAGGAATTTTCAAGCAGTCTCCACCAAAGGGACCATGCTAGCTAGCTCAAAAATAAGTTGCAGAAGTACAGTTTATGATTTTCCTTACTGTTTGCGGCTGCTCTTTTCTTCAATGCCTGATTGTGCAAACCTCAGTCTTAGGACTTGAAGAACATCTTCAACTTTTACTCATTTCAGAGCCAGCAAAACCTTGGCATGATAAAGCATGCACATCTGCCATCTCTGAGACAGTCCTCCAACGCTCCTCATTTTCCTCCAGTGTTCAACATAACTCATCTGTTTCCTCCCTACATAGAAAGGCATGAAGCTAAATGTCAATGAATACTTTTCACCTTCTTCCATATCAATCTCTTCATGTGCAAAACATTCGAATATCAATCTTCCTGAGTTTCACTGAAGACTAAATCAATAAACAGAATTCACACTTACGGTAGTGTTTGGTTTAATTTTGGGTGTTTTGTGGAAATATTTTAGGGAAAACATTTTAAGTGGATGTATGTTTTGTTTTATATTGAAAACTCAATAGAGATGATTTTTGCTAGATATACAAGATGTCCTAATCGAACTCATTGGGAGGCTTTGGATAGGGTACTTCGATATTTAAAAGGCTTAGCCTCACTAGCCTTGTACTACAAGAGATTTCTTGCAGTACTGGAAGGGTTTAGTGACGCTAGCTAGATAGCCAAAAACTCTGGAAGTAATGGGTGTACAGGGTATATATTTACCTTGGGTGGGGGCGCTGTCTCCTAGAAGTCTTCTAAACAGACTTTGATAACTCAGTCCACCTTTGAGGCTGAGTTGTGTGCTTTGGACACAATTGGGACTGAAGAATGGTTATATGGGCTGATCGTACAATTGCCCATTGTAACGAAATCTCTTCCGGGAATTATTGTACATTGTGATAATCAAACCACAATTGCAAATATTAGTAGTTCAAAATTCAATCAAAAGACTAAGAGACACATCCAAGTTAGACTAAAGTCTATAAGGGAGTTAGTGTCTGATAGGGTTATTGCAATTGATTTTGTTGAATCCAAAGACAACATTGCATACCCTTTAACTAAACAACTTGATTTGTCCTCAGTTCATAAATTTAGGTTGGGGACGGGACTGGAAACCCATCATTGATATACTTGCAGTGGCAACCCAACCTACCAAGTGGAGATCCCACAAGGTAGGTTCATTGTGGTATAAACAAGCTGCTGAGCATATCAAGTTGCACCTAAAATTTAGATTGACATTTTGTATCTGGTGTCTCTCCTCTGATTGGCGATAGGTGTTAACTACTGTTGGTATAGTAAGAGTTTAACTTTGAATGGGGTCAAGTCTTTTGGACGAGATGCGAGCAGTGGATCCCTGGAGATGCCCAACTAAGTGAATATAGTCCTTTGGCCGGGACTAAAGGAATTGGGTTGTTCCTTGACAAACATTCATGAGACAGGATCGGGACACATGGCTTTAATGTGTCAACCCTAAAGATCAATACATAGCCTTTACCTCGTTGTTATTGATGGACGCAATCACAATCACGGGTACAAATTCAAGGCTTATATCCATTTGTCCCAGTGGTAGCAGAAGTCGGAAAGTGAGCTATGTTGAATTTGATACCCATTATTTATGGATTTGTGGGGGGATTGTTGTAATTAGCATAATTAAGCTTAATTACTTGTTAATTATACTTGGATGGATGCCAATTATGGTTGGAATCCAAAGATAATTAAAATGTTGAATTATAGGAAGGAAAATAGTTAAAGTGTTATATGTTGAATTATCCCAGATTGGTACTTTGAGAAAGTGGAGGCTTGCTTGTGAATTATATAACCAAGTGGAGGAGTTGAAGAGTTATTTCAACCCTTCATTTGACTTACATTGGTTTTATAAATAAGTGTGGAATAGTTTATATTGAATTCAAGAATGAATGCTTGATAAAGTGTTCATTAAGGAGGAGTCCATATAAGTGGACCACACGCACGCGTCGCCCCCGCTGCCCAGCCTGGCTCCGGATCTAGGTTATGGGTGCGAGCGTTAGGGCGAATTATCTCAGTCTCAGTCTTATCTTTTTGGATGAAATTCAATTGAAATTTTGAATTTAAAAATTCAAACTACTTAACTGGGGCTTAATCGAATAAAGGGGCTGACTAAGTAAAGTTCGGATAAGGGCTTGATCAGATAAGGGTCTGACTAAGTCAAGACGTATTGTAGATTAGCCTGATAATTAGGGATATGGCTGAAGCTACTACGCGATGTGGCAGCAACCTATTGGACGCGTGACGTGTTAGAGGCCATCATCTAGTGGACTCTAATTGTAGCTGGCCCTAATTTCTTCTATAAATAGTTTGCCTCTGGTAGACTTTAATATACATGAAAATTACACACAGAAATCTCCTTCTGATAGCAGTTATCTCCCTATATCCCCATGTTTTATATTTATCGGCTATCTATTCTGATTTCGGCGACTGAGTACTGTTCGAGGTGAATGAAACGGAGTGCACTTGATTGTTCTGAACCATCTCATCCTGGGAGGAGCAGCGCTGTACTCGTTGCACTGGTGAGTCAGGGCACTTGTTTCTTCAAGGCAAACAGAATTCTGTGATTTGGTCGTCTGATTGATTCTGTTACGATACAGGATCCTTAAGCTAAGTTTTCTTTAATATTTTCCATCTATATTAAATAAATCTGACAGCATGCTTTACTGTTTTTAATGCCTCGGTTGATTTATGTAATTTTTGGCTTTTTCTGGACTCGTATCTAGTTAAATATATGTGCATGAATTCTGTTATGTCTTGAATATGCTATATTTGGATTTTATTTGGAAAAAAAAAGCACGTTTTGCCATCTTATGATTATCTGTTTCAACTTTTGATTGATAATCTGCAATTGTGATATTTATTGTGGTGCACTACTGCATGTTGAAATATCTGGATTCAACACTTAATCTGTCACTAAATTCATATTGTGAAAGCAAGCCTGAGTCCCATTTAGTTATGGAAATGGGCGATGTACTCAAGTAAATAGACAGCTTATATAGTCCCATCAGCCCTATTAAGATGTCTTGATGGGCTATCTTCTAATGGTCTATCACTTGTTGGATTTGACATAGGCCTGAACTACCTGACTCGACGGGCCGCCCTAACCCGAGAAGAGAAGAAATGAAGCCCATTAACGTTATTTTAATATATTTCTAATCAATGCATTTGTAGTTTTGAACTGGTGGGGTTCACTCTAATTTACTTTTTTACAACGGGACTTATTCATCTTTTTCCTTTTTGGTTTGTTATTCAGGGAGTTATTGAAATTTGAAGTCTTTCGATGTGTTTAGAAGAATCGAAACTTGATGGATGATTGGGGTACTTTTTCTTTTCCTCTAAAATTTTTATCCATTATTATGTCTATAGTTGTCTTTAGACTATTCTTGGCGATTTTTTATTTTCTTTATTCATTATTTTCATAAAATTTGTTTATCACGTTAATTAGTGTTTTGTTTTGCCTGCAATTTTGATGCGGGATTGAAATTGATCTGGGCCTCAAATTTTACTCTGACAGGACCAGGCCAGCAAATTGGTTTTGAATGTTGTTTTGTGACAGCTCTTTATGTGATCACATCAATTTTATCCACTGTTCTAGGAGATCTTGTTAGTTGCTTATAGCATTCAAAGGTTCTAGGAGATCTTGTTAGTTGCTTCTAGCATATTAGGTGCATTGCTTTCTTGCATTTGACATTCAATGTTTTTGTCTTAAATAAAAAAATTTAAAACATATAAATCCAATACACTTATTTTTTGTGCTAAAGGAAGAAAAGTAGGGGGGTGGGGTGATACTCATAAATATTAGGAAAAATTACTAAAACCCCCCTTAAAATAAATTTTTATATCTGAAAAATCTATAAAATAATTTTTCAATCTAGTAAACTCATTTCACAAATTTTTTATTCCAAAAATCCAATTATTAACTTTTTCCTATATTTTTAGACAAAATTACCCTTGAATATCTCATATTAAAAAAATTTTATTTATCAAAAATTAATTCCTTTTTACTCTCTTTGTTATAAAAATTAGCAAAGTTATTTATGAATTTTTAAAAAACTGTAGTCTTTTTGTTTAGATCATTTAATTATGGAATTTATAAGTATTATTATTGTAATTTATATATATTTAAAAATTAAAGAAATGTATTTCTTCAAAACTTTTAGTTTATTAAACTTAAAATAATCACTAAGAGAAATCAATTCAAAAATTTAAAGAAAATATTCTATCAAAAAAGTTAATTCATTAAGTTTCTAAATTTAATAAGTTAAAGATAATTTAGATAATTTAATAAATTAAGGACGATTGAGTCAAAAAATTAATTGTTGAGTCTTTTAGAGTGAAAAGTTAATGAAATGAGTATTTCAATATGAAATTTTTTTTAATAAATTTTTGAAATATAAAAATATATTTTAAGAAGTTTTTAATAATTCTCCTATTTATTAGCATATTCCATTGAAATGACTTGTGACAAGCAAATTCAAGTTGGGCCCGCCGAGGCTAGAATATGGATTGGATAATCTCTTTTCTTTTCTTTTCTTTTTTTAAACTTTTTTCGACCGTTCAATTGAGTGACTTTATTTAATCATTGTATGTAATGCGAATCATAGGAATGAAATGCGATGAGCTCTAAGCCAAGATATAGGAATGTTGAAATGAAGGAAAGATTTGAAGTTCTGGAAGGTTTGAGTTCAATACTGAACTAAGGTATTCTTCTGTTCCGTAAGAGAATATTGGTGCCAGAAGAAGCAGAAGTGGGATTGCTAAATATGGCACACAAGTCAAGATATACGATGCATCCGAGAAGCACGAAGATGTATCGAGACTTGAAGAAGTAATTCTGGCATAATGTTAAAAAAAGAAAGTGTAGATCGGCTGATCGAATCTACTTATTTTCTACTAGTCGGAACAGTACACATATGAGAATTTGGGGACAAATTTTTTTAAGGGGGGAGGAGTGTAACACCCCTAAAATTCGGTATTTTGGGAAAAAAAATTAAGATTTTGGGTTAATTGGATTCTAGGGCTCAAAATTAATATTAGAAGGACTCGATTGCAAAGGTTTTGAAAGTTTTGGGGGTAAATTTTCAAATTTCAAAAACTTGATCGGATCATATTTTGAGAGTTTTGGGGTTGCATTGTTATTATTTTTGGTCAAAGGGGTTTAAGTGAAGCACCTACATAGTTAGGGGCTAAATTGAAGAGTTGAAATTCTTTGGAGGACCTAATTGAAAATTGATATAAATTCTAGGGGCCAATTTGAAATTTGGAAAAATTGAATTTTACATAGTAATTTTCATTTCCTTCTTCTTTATTCTTTTCTTCCCGATTTCCTTTCCTTTTCTTCCCTCTTTCTCCGCGACAGTCAACTCCTTCTTGCTCCACCTCCAGCAGCCATCTTCAACAACCAAACCAACCATCTTCCTCTTTTCCTCACCAGCTCCACGGCAACACCACATGCACGACAGACAACCGACGAACCACGATAGCCGAAATCGATAGGTAGCTTGGCGACGTGATGGGTTTATGTTTTTCGGCATCGATAGGTGCTAATCGAGGGTGTATCAAGAACAGTTCAACTCAAAGAAACGTTTGGTGAGCTTCGTTTTGAGCTTCAATCACCAAGAAGTCAAAATGGGGGGCGACGGAGCACGGTGGTGAGTGAAGGAACAACTTCTATTTGGCATCATTTGGAGGCTTTCCCAGTGGTGAAACTTACATTTGGTGGTGGCGTTGGGTTCAGGAGGCTGAAAGGCTTCTGGTGGTGGTAAGTTTATGTATTTTCGGCGGCGACGGTCAGAGGACAGTTTCTTTCTCTCATCGCGAGGATCATGACGGTGGTCTTAGTTCGTAGTTTCGAGGCCTGGTTAAGCAAATTCGTGGGTAAAAGAAGTTAGATTATATATGTTATATATATTTATAATACATGCAATATACTGTTATTTCTGTTGGACTTCTAATATGTCAATAATGAGGATTTGAGATAAGATTTTTTATATATGTCCCCATGCATGGATTATGACATGGCGTAGTGAACCCGGATTAGGTATTATTAAATGATAAGTTTGGAACATAATTAAGAAAATAAACTATAATTTTATGAAATTGGCTTGAGAATTGATAAGTAGGTAATTTGAGATATTATGGGACTAAGACTCGGTATATGCAGGTGCTAGTACGAGTTTAGTCAATTTGGAATATATAAATTTATGAAATAATGAGAATTATCGAGTTAATTGGAAGAGAAAATCCTAATTTTATGAATTTGGGATCTATTGGCAATAATTTGGGTTATTAAGCTAATTGGCCTATTATTGATGATTTGGGATATGATATAAGATTAATAGTAAGATTGTAATTATTAAAAGTTATCGAGGTTGAATAAGGATTTTGATTGTGGATTATTCCTTTAGCTAGGTTATGCAGAAGTGGGTTCCGTGGACCAGTAAGCTGCTGACAACGATCGTAGTTTTCTGAGACTACGGAGGTGAGGTCTGCCAACCTGGAACTTCTTTTACTTATCTGTTATTGGAATAAACCCCTGTGCGGGTTCTCTGTTTCTGTACTGTAATCTGATTGTTTGAAATCTAAATTGTTTGAATTTCGATTGGTATCTGTTATCTGATTTGAACGCCCCTGTGAGGGTTATTTCTGATTATAACTCTGTTTCCTATATGTTCTGGCGCCTAGAACTTCTGTCTGTCATCTATTATCCGTCTATTTTGTTATTTGACTGTCCGTTATCTGTCAGTTTTGTTATCTGACTGTCTGTTATCTATTTGTCCGTTATCCGTCCATTCTGTTATCTAACTGATCGTTATCTGACCGTTCTGTTGTCTGTTACTATTTGTAACCATTATATGGGAGTAGCGGGACGTTAATCCCTGCTGTGTGCATGGGATAAGCCGTAAGCCTGTGAGACTCGGTTGAGTAACGGGACATTAATCCCTGCTGTGTGCATGGGATAAGCCGTAAGCCCAGAACTCTTAGAATAAGTAACGGGACATTAATCCCTGCTGTGTGCATGGGATAAGTCATAAGCCTGTGAGACTCGATTGAGTAATGGGATGTTAATCCCTGCTATGTGCGTGGGCTAAGCTGTAAGCCCGAAACTCTTGGATTAAGTAATGGGGCGTTAATCCCTGTTGTGTGTATGAGATAAGCCATAAGCCCTGAACTGATGACAAGGTGAATCTAATAAGTTTGTTCTACTCTGATCCATATTTTGACTGTAGTCTGATCGTTTGTACCGTACTCATAGAGCAACAAGGGTAGTGAAGTTTCTTGTCTAGATCGAGCTGTTGTCCAGGGCGAACGAGCTATCTGTATTTCCTCCCGACTGTGATTGGTTGAGACGCTCTATACCTCCCAAGCAGGTTCGGTTGAGACGATCCCGGGCCGTTCGAGCCAACAGTCACAACCCCCGAGCTAGTATTTTCCGATAGCTTTGAGCTTGTTAATCCCTGTGATCGTTCTTGACTGTCTATAGTTGATCCGTTTGTAAATTGATACTTGATTGACTACATCCGAATTATTTCTGTTTTTGTTATAAATGATGATTTGTTGGGTTGATTTTCCCCGACAGATTCCTAATTTTTGTCTTATGAATATCCCTCACTAAGTCCTTTGGACTTACCCTCCCGTTTATTTTGATTCTCTCAGACAGGGATTAAGTGAAAGCTTGGACTCCAGGCTAGGACACGAACATTTTGTAATAGATTAGGTGTTGAATATATATGGATCCATCTGAATGCTAAGTATGGACCGAGACGTGTGATATGTTATGTAATAACAAAATACTCTTTTCCTCACTTAATTATTCAATAATTAACTTATGAGCCAAATTAAAAGGTTTCTTAACTTATATGCTAATATTAATTTCAACTTTATAATCATTTTATATATTTAGTTTGATTTTTAACCTTTTTTTTTTATCTTCCCTGTCATAGTTTTCTCTTGGCTTAATTAATTTTTAATCAAAAATTAAAATTAAATAAGACTTTTTAAAATTCTTGCCAGGCAATATATTATTTAATTCTTTATACTTTAAATTTTAACTTAATATATATCATCATCTTTTAAGTCTAAAGTAATCTGAACGTATTATAGTTTGTAGTTTTTTTTTTTTGAAATAGCTTTTAAACCATCAATCTTGTGTCCTATGCCTTTCTTACATATTTTCATTTATTAAAGCAATTAGTTTTTGATTTTATAATATTTTTTCTTTTTAATAAAGTATATAATCATATTCATAAACTTTTATGCTTTGGAAGTTTCGAATTTTTTTAATTTCTCACTGAATAATCTGGAATTTTTTTTTTCATGACATCATACATATGAGATGCTTTTATATGTTCCAAGATTTTAAACTAAATTTTAAAGCTTTAAATTTAACTTTACTTCATCATTTTGAAAAGTAATATTTAATTTTACTAATTACTTGAACATTTTTATGATATTTTTATTTCTTTATTGTTATTTTTAATTTTATTTATAATTCAGCAATTACATTAATATATAGTAATTTTAAAGATCCATGCTGTAACACCCCCACTCAGGACAACACCTAAACTGAGGCGCCACTCAATTCAATCTTAAATTAAACCTACAAATCAATCAATAGTCCATAATTAAACGTTTCAAGCTTATCAGAAATATTAGCAGATTCCAAATTAAACAAACATGTCACAAGACAATAAATTCAACCCTTAAACAATCCTGTAACATACAACACGTGTACTAAATACATGCCACAAAATCTCAAATTCAACTTATCAGAAGCAACGAAATTTCAAACTAAACAGACTCGTCAACCCACTGAGTAAGTTCCATGATTTACATTCTTACATAACAAAATATTTACATTCCTTAAGTCGACCACATCAACATGATATACCGCAGCGTCTTGAGTCCATGCTTAGCAATCAAATAATTTCCATATATATATATATATATTCAACACCTGATCTATTACCAAATATTCATGTCCTGCCTGGAGTCCAATCCTTCACTTAATCCCTGTCTGAGAGAATCAAAATAAATGAGGGTAAGTCCAAAGAACTTAATAAGGGAGAAGAAAATGATAAGATGCGAAGGGAAACTATTGAGATACAACAATCAACAATAAAATTCGGTAATAGGCAAGACTCTTCAATAGGAACAAAATTCGACAATAAGCAAGAATTTCTTTAACATGATCAATAGAGTGCATGATATACATGATATCAAACTTGACAGACTGTTGGTCATTTCGACCTTATTACTCTTGAATCAAATTATAATTCCAAGTATAGGGCATCGGTATAGTATAAACAAGATTTTCTTAGCACTCTATTGCTCGAGCACTCAGCTCGGCGGGTAATAACTTGATTATATGGCATGGCCGGTCACATGCCGGATCCCGTCACTCACAGTTTGCTACCTCCAACTAGCTGTAAGTCAGGATCGTAGATGGGTACTAGCCGTAAGACTTGTGTCCGTCGGTCTGTTCCACCCGGCCGTCTTCCAGACCTAGTCCTTGGGCCCAAACCCCATGTGGCGTCCCTTAGGATGAAAATTCCCATGGCGTCCCATGAGTTGAAAACTGCCTATGGCGTCCCATACGTTGAAAAGATATAATGCCAACAGATAAGAATTTAATCTTTAAAGTAATAACATCAACATTTCAGAACTTTATCAGAGTTGCCATTTACAAGGCAAAATAATTTCCAATAATGGCCGGCAAGGCCTATTCCAATAAACAAGGTACATGAACAATTTAAGAGAACTTTTGACATAAATAGGTCTAGTATTGAAATCCAGAGGTGCTAATGGGGATAGACTCAAGAGGAGCCCCCACTAGACATGCACTATCAACTAGTGTGACTCTTTTCTCTGTAACAGACTCAAGAGAAGCCTCCCACTGGACATGTTTTGTCAACTAGTGTGGCTCTTTGCTCTGGAACAGACTCAAGAGGAGCCTCCCACTGGACATGTCTTGTCAACTAGTGTGGCTCTTTGCTCTGGAACAGACTCAAGAGGAGCCTCCTACTGGATATGCCTTGTCAACTGGTGTGGCCCTTTGCTCTGCCCGTCACATATTTACAGTACTGACCGAATAAGATATTTAAAAGGGTCAAGATTTTCAACGTTCAATTGCCAACAGGGAAGAACAATTCAACAATTTTTCCAATAAGGCGATCAACAATACACTTGAACAAACAACATGTTTATAAGAAATTAACAAGTATCAAAGAAATTCACAGAGTTCAATTGAAAAACAGTTATTTTCAAGAAAATACGGAAAGATACCAAATAGTTTCAAGTTTAAGAGAATCTCACAAGGTTCAATAATCAAGCAATGTTAATTAAGGCAAATATCAATTCAATAGAACCTAACGGGTTCAACGTTAGATACGGAATAAGCTCATACAAACGATAATCAATTAGTAGATCCCTCACAGGGGTAGCAATAATAAACAGAATACGATATTCAAATCAACACAAACACTTACAGGGGTTTATAAATAAAATCGATAGGTACAAGAGTGCCAGATTGGCGGATCCTCACCTTAAAAGTCTCCAAAAGCAACCACAATCGGCAGTCTATTGATCTGCGGGACCTACTCCATCGTCACCTACCAAAGGAATAAGTTCGCTATCAAAATCTTCAGAATCTTAACTACAAATATAACGAATGTCACTATCAAACTTAAGGGTATTCCAACATAGCCATGATAATTCTTAGATGTTTAAACAGTCTATGACCTTGTTTCCCAATCGACTTAAAGTTCAGGGTACATAACATAAACCCAATATTGATTATGATTTCTCAATCATAATTCTTAATGCACTTAAATATCCTTATCACATTCCTTAATTACTTTAACTGTTCAGTCATCATTCTCAATTTCCATGTTACACTCAAATGTGCAAGGTAATCACCCATCATAGTCCTTAACTCGATAAGTCGATAAACTGGTTGTTAACATCTTATTTAAAGCCTCAACAACAATCTGATAATTTATTTGAGTCGATTAAATTCAACACTATATTAATTACAAGATTAATCTATAACCTTAGACTAAATCAGGGTTTAACATTCTTAGTTCAGATCACAATCAGCTTCATCCGAAAATCCAATTACATTCGACAATTCAATCGAATTAAAATTTGATTATTGAAATTTACCCAAATCGGATCGATTCGACATCCAATTTCAAGACGAGAATAGCCCAGACGAGTTCAGGACCTAATTCTGCACAAACTGCCTGTACACCATCGTCATGCACCATCGCCGGTGATGGAGACCGCCACTACCATCAGGCGAGCCTCGTCGAGGCAATCAAAACCCCCCAAGAAATTTCTCAATCGGCCACCGTTTGGCCGTTCAATTAAGCCAAAAACCAGTCAGCGAACCCTAAGTGCCACCACAATGCCATCACATCAATTCCTCTACCTTCGGTTGTTGTTTCACTAAATGAGTTCCACCATCACCTTACCCATGCTTTTTCGACCAAGACCCACCAACGCCCATCTAGTCTGGCAGCGGAACCACCAACACCGTCGCGAGCTCATCATCGAGCTTGATTTCCTGACGATTCCGCCGGTGGTTTAGGTGAAACTTGGTATGGTTTTTCTCCCTGAGCTGAGAGGAGCCTAACTATGGTCTTGGTTTTGGGTTTGACGGCCAGTTTTCAAAAATTCATCGTTGGGGTAGGTCTGGGGTGTTTTTTTGAGAATTTCACAAACTTTTGTCCTCAATTCTATATATATAAAACTATTTTTCAGCTTCTTCACTTTTGGCCACAAACTTTCTGACCGGCTTCAATTTCACCCCAAAAAGTTTCAACTGCCTTCATTTTGGTCCCTGGCCTTCAATTGAATCCTCCAACTTCTATTTTTTACACATTGACCCCCTAACATTCTTAATTCCAATCAATTAGGTCCAAAGTGGTTTATTTTAAAGTCCTCTAACTTCTAATTTGTCCACATTAATCCCCTAAACTTTCAAAATTTTTGCAATCAAATCCTTTTTATTTATTTTTCGAGCCTTAAAATCCAATCAATTAGTATCTTAATTTCTAAATCCTTATTTTTTCAAAATACTGAATTTTAGGGATGTTACACATGCATAGCATGGGAATAATGCTATTTCAAATAATTGAAAATGAATTCTCTATTATATTGCTAAAAACTAAAATGATTTAAATTAATAATATAAAAATAAAATTCAGAATTTATAGTTGTCGGAGGAAGTAACTTTTCATATTTGAAATATTCTTCAAATTAAATTATTTGTTATATTATATATATATATATAGTTTTATCTAAAAGTATTTTACATATCTAAAAAATATTATTGTAAAAATAATTAATTTTAAAGATTTTGATAAATTGAGCTCTTACATATTAGTTAGTTTATAATTCTTCGTTTCTCAAATTTCTAACTCTTTTATAAAGATTATGAAATTTTATTAAATATATGTTGAGTTTTGGATGAAAGAAAATTAGACATAAGATACAATCATATCAGTTAGAGATAATAATCAACAACTAATAAAAATCTTTTAGTTGAAATAAAATATTCAAAATTCTAAAAATTTGCCATTTGGCCAAAATTACACAATTAGAATCAAAATTGCATAATTTGTGGGTCCCACACCATTGTACTATATGTAATAGTACTAGCATGTACTCGGTGTGATGCACCGAAAATAATTATATGATTGAAATAATTTATTTTCTAATAATATTTATTTTACTTCATGTGATTAAAACATGGACTATAATAATTTTTAGCATTTAATGAAAGAAAATCTATTACTAATCAAATAAAATAACATGAATATTTCAATTAAAAATAATATGTTTGAAGATAGTTTAACTTCAATAAGTTGTAGAATATCAAGAATTGTTCACTCCAAGTTTATAAATTACACCAAAATTTATATAATGATAAAATTTTAAAAAATTAATTAATTAATTAAGAAAATAAAAATAGCACATAATATTTTATTAAATACGATTTTTAAATTAGATACACACACACATACATATTTTGATATGATAAATGAGAAAATAATATCTTTTCTATTATGAGGCTTTTCCGTATGATTTCTTAGCAATGTGGAAGTTATAATTACAATTTTCATTACATTTGGGAATTTCAAAAGTTAAATATTTTTTGTTACAGTAAATATATAATCTCTTTGTACTTTATCTATGAAAATAGCTTTTACATTAGGTTATTAATTATTTGATTACTCATGCAATAAGTAGTTTGTAACATACAATTTTTATAAGCTAAAATATCTCTTAATATTCTATATAACTCTGACAAGTAAAATTTATTTATTTTTATTTATATAGGTAGTTATTTTATATTTTTAAAATTATCAATTAACACATATTATGTACATGAATGAAATAATAAGTAAATTTTTAATATTCAATTTAAAATAAAAAATCATTCTCTCATAAGTTTCTTTTATAATTAGAATATAAAAATTACGAATAATTAAATGCATGATACTTATTTGATCTCACATCATTAATCCATCTAAAAACATTTTTATAAATTATTATAAGCAAATTTATTAAAATAAATGTACGCGATATAATTATGAAATAGTATAATTAAATATATTGAAAAATATATAAATTGATATCATTTGCTATTTAAGTGGTCATTTATCAAACTTCTGAAAATAAAAAGATATTTCTATTTAAGTGGTCCCATATAAAAAGATATTTCTAAAATGATTTAAATTAATAATATGAAAATAAAGTTTAGAGTTTATAGTTATTGTAGAATAAATTTACTTTTGAAGTTGTCTAGAAAATAATTATTTAATTAATAAATAAAAATAATTTATTTGATCAAATGATTGAATATTATTTATGTATTAAATTAATTTTTATTAGAAATAATTGAATATCATATTACTTCAACTAAAAATGTGATTATATCTATATAAATACAAAAAAATTTATTAAATATAAAAAAATAATTGTTGTTTTGAAATAACTTAGTTATCAACTACTTGTTTGGAACACATTTTAAACTTTTTTAAATAAAATTATATGATTATTAGATAATTTCATTACTTCGTATATCCATTTAACTTTTAATTGTTAATATTATCAAAGTGAATATAAATTATTAAATATGAAATATATCAATTGCGTAAAAGTATTTACTTAGCAATGAAATTTTATTTTTTAGCAATATATACATAATGTTTTATAAATAATATATTTATTGAAGAAAAATAAAATATTTTTTTATAAACAATATAATAAATAAGTAAAGATTCAACTAATCGACATAAACTTATCAGAGCACATGATATTATATAGAGAAAATGAAAAAAAATTCTTTCTTATATGCACATAATTAGAAATGGATAAATCAAGTGCTAATAAATTTAATGAATATTTTTTATAAAAAATATATAGTATATATTCATTCATTTGATAAGAAAATTCACCTTAATAAAATTATAATATTTTTAAATATTTCATAACATCACATTATTTGAGGTATATTACTCAAATATGAAGTATATATAACTTTTTTTTATCTAATAAATCAAGAGAGTTGCAACTAAAATAATAGTAAAATAAAAATTCAATATCACAGATAAATTCTTATATGAATGTACAAAAATAAATATATAAAATATAATTAATTGAAATAAAAAAGTATTGTATGCTGATACTTTTAAATAATATAAGAATTATAATCCTCAGCTGGTTGTAAGAACTTTAATGTTAAATAAATGACAAAATAATAAAGTAATAACGTTGATAAAATATTTTAATATATCAAAAAATTATCTAATTAATTTAGAATTAGAACAAAACAAAAATAATATAAAGATGTGTTTCAAACAAATATTAAATTTTTTCCATGAAATGAACTTTAAATTAATTAAAAAGAAAAAACATCATTATATTATGCTAATTGAGTAAAGAATTCCTACAGTTAAAAATTTAGAATCGTACTACGAATAATGTAGAAATCAAATATAAAAAGAATAATTGTGTAAAAATAAAATTTATATATAAAATAAATGAAATGTTTATCTATTAGTCTTGTGATAAATTAAATTTATAAGATAGAATTTGAGATAAGAGTACTTAATATGATGTTTATAAAATATTTTTTAAATTATAAACTTATTTAGCGAGATAAAAATATGATTATACATATTTTTTGAATTATCTTATGAGATAGAAATCTATATTATAATTTAAGATAAACACAAAATGATATTTTAGTTATAATAGATAAGTTGATCGTAGTAAAATGAAATATAAAAGTAAATAAACAACCAATGAATTTTTTTTAATTGATTAAAAAACTCAAAATTCTAAGAATTTAACATTTGACCAAAATTACACTTAAATTGCACAATTATAGATTCCACAATGTTGTGCTATATATAAGAGTACTAGCATGTACATGGTGCAATGCATCGGAAAGAATTTTAATATTAAAATAATTTATTTTATAATAATATTTATTTTACTTCATATAATTAAAAATGAATCACAATTATTTTTAGTATTTAAAGAAACAAAATCTATTACTAATTAAATAAAATAATATGAATATTTAATTGAAAAATATTATGTTTGAAAAGAATTTATACATAAATAAGTTGTAGAATGTCAAGAATTGCTCACTTTAAGTTTATAAATTATACAAAAATTTATAAAATGATAAAATTTTAAAAAATAAATTAATTAATTAAGAAAATAAAAATAGCGCAAGATATTTTACTAAATACACTTTTTAAGTTAGATATATATTTATACACACATATTTTAATATGATAAATAAGAAAATTATTTTTTTTTATAATATAAAGCTTTTTTATTCAATCTCATAATAATGTGGAAGTCATAGTTACAATTTTCTTGACATTTGAAAATTCAAGTAGTTATAACATACAAACTTTATAAGCTAAAATAACTCTTAATATTTTATATAACTCTGATAAGTAAAATTTATTTATTTATATTTATATATGTAGTTATTTTATTATTTTTGAAATCATCAATTAGCATATATTATGTACATGAATAAAATAATAAGTAAATTTTTAATATTCAGTTTAAAATAAAATATCAATTTCTCATAAATTTCTTTTATAATTAGAATATACAAATTACAAATAATTAAATGGATACTTACTTTTAGTCAAATGTTTTTTGATATCACATCATTAATTCATGTAAAATATTTTTATGAATTATTATATGCAAAAATATTAAAATATATGCAGGCTATATAATTATAAAATAGTGTAATAAAATATATTAAAAATATAAAATTAATATTATTTGCTATTTAAGTGGTCATTTATCAAACTTTTAAAAATTTTCAACTATGTCAAATATTTATATGTCCCATATAAAAGAATTTATCTCAAATAATTGAAATTGTGTTCTCCATTATTATATTGCTAAAAAGCTAAAATGCTTTAAATTAACAATATAAAAGTAAAGTTCAAAGTTTATAGTTGTTGTAGGAAGTAACTGTTTATATTTGAACAAATTCTTTAATGAAATTATTTGTTATATTCCATATATAATTTTATCTAAGAGTATTTTAAATATCAAAAAATATTATTGTAAAACAATTGAATTTTAACGACTCCGATAAATTGAGAACTTGCATATCAATTATTTTATAATTATTCATTTCTCAAACTTTTAACTCTTTAATAAGGAAGTGATGGTTTGATATTTTACATAAATATTTTTTTAACTCTTTCTTAAGCAACAAATAAGTTGTAAAATTTTTTAAGTAACTCACGATGTTAAGAGATAATTATGATTGTTAAGTATTTTAATTTTACTTTTGAAGTAGTGTAGAAAATAATTATTTAATTAAAAAATAAGAATGATTTATTTGATCAAATGATTGAATACTTTTTATTTATTAATTAATTTTTTTATTAAAAATAATTGAATATTGTTTTCAATTGAAAATAATGTAATTATATCTATATAAATACAGAAAAACTTAGTTATGAACTATTTTTTGGGATACATTTTAAGTTTTTTGGAAAAAAATACATAATTAAATTAAAAATAAAAAAATCTCACTCTTTAGATAAAAAAATAAGTTAATATTTATTAGAGCTCATATTTATTAGATAATTTCATTACTTCGTATATCCATTTATTTTTTATAGTTAATATTATTAAAGTGAATATAAATTACTAAATATGAAATATATCAATTGTGCAAAAGTATTTACTTAGCAATAAAAATTTGATTTTTAGCTATACATACATAATTTTTTTATAAATAATTTATTTATTGAAGAGATATAAAATGATTTTCTTATAAAAATATTATAAATAAATAAAGATTCAACCAATTGAAACAAACTTATCAGAGCACATGATATTATATAGAAAAAAATGAAAAAAAAAAATCTTTCTTATATGTACATAATTATAAATGGGTAAATCAAGTGTTAATAATTTTAATGAATATTTTTTATAGAAAAATATATAGTATTTCTTCATTCATTTGATAAGAAAATTGGAATAATTTCAACAACTTAATAAAATTATAATATTTTTAAATATTCATAATAACACATTATTTGAGGCACATTATTCGAATATGAAGTTTTTTTTATCTAAATAAATCAAGAAAGATGCAACTAAGATAATATTAAAATAAAAACTCAATATCAAAAGATAAATTCTTATATAAACATAGAAAAATATTTGAAAATAGTACAGAAAATAAACAATATAATTAATTGAAATAAAAAAGTATTGCATGCTGATACTTTTAAGTAATATAAAAATTACAATCCTAAGTTGGCCATAAGAACTTTAATTTTAAATAAATATTGAGAAAATATAAAGCAATAACATTGATAAAATATTAAAATATATTAAAAAAGTATCTAATTAATTTAGAATAAAAAAAAACAAAAATAATATAATGGTGTTCCAAAGAAAATATTAAAAACTTTCTTCAAAATGAACTATAAGTTAATTAAAAAGAAAAAAAGAATATCATTATATTATGCTAATTGGAGAAAGAAGTCCTGCAATTAAAAATATAGAATTGTACTACAAATAATGTAGAAATAAAATGTAAAAAGAATAATTGTAGAATAGAAAAATTTATATATAAAACAAATAAAAATTTATCTATTAATCTTGTGATAAATTAAATTTATAAAATAGAATTTTATGAAAAGAGTACTTAATGTGATGCTTATAAAATATTTTTTAAATTATAATCTTAATTAGTGAGATAAAAATATAATTATAGATATGTTTTAATTAACTTATGAGATAGAAATCTATATTGTAATTTTGGATAAATACAATGTGATACCTCCTTCACGGTAACCCTAAGCTAAGATATCAAAATATTTCAATCTTAAATTCTGAACTTATAATACAAACAATAGGCCCATAAAATTTCTTTTCAAATTTCAAGTCATCAGAAGCAGCGGAAATTTCAACTTATCTAGTGCTACCAAAACATTGGTATTCATGCCAAAGTTCAATTCTTAAACGTTCAACAAAAATATGTACACAACCTCAAGGTGGCCTTGTCAATCCTGACATATCTCAACATTTCTAAGTTCACATATAACATTCTAATAACCCATATATACATAAGAAAACCTAGTCTGTTACAAAAGGAGCATCTCTTCGTTCCAGGTCGGAACTTTACATTCTTACTCAACCCTGTCTGCAAAATAATGGAAATGGGGGTAAGTCCAATGGACTTAGTGGGGGATAATATATCAAGTGGTAATAGAAACCTCTCAAAGGAATAGCATCTCAACGGATTTAAAATCATCAAGCAATGCAAGTACAGTTACGATTCAAACAAGAACGAGAACAACAAACAAGAAACTCTCCTGCCTTATTCCAAGACAGATTACAAGCAATAAAGAAATGAGTAGGGGTGTTCATTCGGTTATAACCGACCGAACCGAACGGTTCGGTCGGTTAACCGAAAAATTCGGTTTTTTGCAATGCAAAACTGAAACCGAACCGAACAGTGTTCGGTTCGGTTCTTAACTGAAATTGAACTGATTTTTGTTTTTTTCTTTTGTTTCGGTTTTTTCGGTTTTTTCGGTTTCGGTTAAAACCAAACTGGAAATTTTTTTTTAATTTTTTACCAAGATATAAAAGTTTGTTTGACAAAAGTAAGTTAGTTTAATTAAAAATTTGAATTGGTTAACTTATTCTCTTAGTACCAAGAAAATTATTTGATAAAAGTATATGTATATTGATAAAAATATTTATTTTTAGGTGAAAAAATTGATTTAGATTACTTTTTTTTTCTATATTGAAAATATTTGTTTTGATAAATTATAATTTATCTATTCTAAATAAATGCATTTAAAATATTATAACTTTAAGAAGATAAATAAATATTTTAATTATTTTATGTTATCAAAATTTTAGTATACACATTGAGTATGCTAAAATTGTTAGCTTATAATCACCAAGGCAGATGTCAGATGCACGCAATTTTTGTATATTTAAACCTTAATTGCTAAGATCGAATAGCTAATTAAATTTTAAACTCAATCTACTAAAGTTAAATAGTTAATTGATCCAATTTTATTTTATATAATATTTTTTTATGTTTAAATCATAATCTATGTTTTTATATGTAACATGTATTAGTTCATATAATAAAAAAACTATGCAATTGTACCATTTGAATTTAGAAAAAAATATCATTTTTTTTCTCTTTGTATTATAACTATTCATGTTTTTATATATCTATATTATTTATAAAACATAGGGTTTTTAATAACTATTTTGATATATTATTTACTTCTTTTTTTCTCAATTATTTCAATTTATCAAAAAAAATTTATTTATTCCAAAATTTTTAGAATACATTAACATTTACATTATTTAAAAATTTATATTTATTTATCTTAAACTTAAAATATTTAATAAAAGATGTGAAATAAAAGTTAAACTAGTAGTGATTGAATAATAAAATTTTGTATATATATATATATAAAGTTTCAGTTTTTACCGAACCGAACCGAACCGAACCGAACCGAACCGATTTTTTCGGTTTTTCGGTTTTTCGGTTAACCGAATAAAAAAACCAAAAACCGAATTTTTTTTAAATGAAAAACCGAAATCGAATCGAACCTAGTTCGGTCCGGTTCGGTTCGGTTCCGATTTTTTTTTTAACACCCCTAGAAATGAGTACAAACGAGCAAAACCATACAAGGTATGCATTCCAACAGAACGAGTCGAGACATGCATATAAATTCACCTTATACCAATCAAACAAGCACTTCCATAGCGTGACAGCTTCGCACACAATTGGTGTGCCCATATGGATTGTATGGCGCACTGCCCAAACAAACTATATAGCCCATTGCGGATACCTAAGTGGATTGCTTAGCGTACTGCTGATACCTAAGCGAGCCGCTTAGCGTATTATGGACACTCAGGCGGACTGCAAGGCGTGTCCCAAGTATCCCAGCATTCTGCATAGGATTGGCACTTGACCCAAGTACTATCTCCAACAAGTACCAATCAAGCAATCAAATTTTCCGATGAGGTAATATATAAATGACTAGCAATTACAGTCAAACCAACTGGCCAGATAACATAATACAAACAGGCGAGTATGCCGACAAAGCATCTAATAATAGTTCAAGACAGAAACAAGTACCAAACAATGACAAGTTCCAATCAAGACAGACGGGAGTTCTGGGTGCCAAAACAACAAGAACTAATTCAACAGAGTGAAAACAAGTACTAACCCTCACAAGGGTTTACAAGTTAAATAACCAACTACGAACAAGTACACAATTAAGTACAGATCTCAACAGAAACGAGCAAGTACCGTTCAAGCAAATGTAACCCTCACAGGGTTTTTACCACAAGAGCTTATATGTATATGAAATGCCAGATTGGCAGACCTTCACCTCCATAGTCTCAGAGAAAACTATCACAATCTGTCGCCTACTGGTCCGCAGGTCCAAATTCCACATCACATAATTCAAAAGAATAGGCGTACAATCAAATCTTCATTCAACTCTAATAATCCTTAATAATCTCAAATAAACCATTAATAGTCCAGAATCACTAATTAGCCGATTAACTTGATAAGTTTGAAGTTTAAACTGTACTATCGGACCAAAATGGCTAATAAAGTCAATTATTTCCAAAATAGTCTTGGTTTGATATCAAGTATAATAACTGAGAATAAAATGGTTCTTAACTACATATTTAACCTTATATCGATATTCCAAATCAAAATAATTGGTCCAATTACTATCACTTGGTTTCAAATCCATAAATCCTCAAGTTAGCGTTTCAAATCCTTCAATTAACCTAATTAATCCCAAAGTTATCATTTTTTTATACGAATCGGGGTCCACGAATCCAACATCATCTATGCATGGGATGTATATACACTAATTGTATATTAAATCCCCAATTCTAGACATAATACAAGGTTATATAAATGAAATGATACAATATGCACATATATATACACACAATCCTATTCCAACTTCTTTACCCAAGATGCTTAACGAAGCCTGCCATGAACCAAGAGCACCACTACAATCACCATGACGAGCTGAAGATACTGTCTCAGAATCACCGCCATGTCGCCGCCGCCGCTAGAAAATGTTGCTCCACCACCAGAATGTGCGTCTCAATAGGAGGTGTCCAATGGTTCGATCACTTTCAACAAAATACGTCAGGAAGCCAATCAATCACAACTGAAAGTCGCAGCGCCACCTCATGCCCCCATGCTCCATCACCCTCGTTTCGCCATCTCTGGTGGTTGAAACTCAAAACAAAACTCACCAAACACTTCCTTGAGCTGAGCCCTTCTCGAAACACCCTTAGTCTACCTCCACGTCGCCGGAAAAATAGAAACCCAGCAACCGTCAGGAGCTCATTTTGAGCTTCAATTTGCCGGCGGTCCGCCACCTGAAACACCGCGCTGGTGGTGTTGTGGTGTTGTTGGTGGCGAGGAAAAGAGATTTTTCAGGTTGGTTTGGCTATTTTAGGCTTGCTGGGAAAAATCGTTGGAGAGAGAAGATTGGTGAACGCGGGGAAGAAGAAGAAGAAATGGGGGGGAGGGGAATGAAAATTCCTATTTTCATAAAATTAACTTTTGCTTAATCACATATTGGCCCCAAAAGTTCTGCTATGCTTTCAATCAAGTCTGAAAAGGTTTGCTTAAACTTCAATTCGGTCCCTGGACTTAGTGAGTACTTAACATTAGCTCATTTGACCAAGAATAAATACCATGCAACCCCTAAACTTTGAAAATGTTATCCAATTGAGTTTCTGAAAATTGCAAACTAACCCCAAAGATTTCAAAATTCTTGCAATTAAGTCATTTTTATTTATTTCTTGTGCCCAAGAATTCGAGCAACTAATTTGCTTGAATTTAAATTCTTATTTTCCCAAAATATCAAATTTTAGGGGTGTTACAGACTCCCCCCCTTAAAAGAATCTGGTCCTTAAATTCTCATCTGAGCATTGTTTCGACTAACATAAAATAAGTAGATTCAATCAGCTGATCTACCTCTTTTCTTTATTAAATTCCACCAAAATTGCTCCTTCAAGTCTCGATACATCTTTGGGCCCCTCAGATGCATCGTATGTCTTGACTTATGTGCCTCATCTAGTAATCTTTCTTCTATTTCTTTCGGCTCATATAATCTCCTTATGGAACAAAAAAATACCTTGATTTCAGTATTGACCTTGGATCTCTAGAACTTCCAACTTTTCCTTCTATTCCACATCCATATATCCTTAGCTTGGGGTTTTGTCGCATTTCAACCTGTAATTCAGACTGCACTTATCTCTACAATCCTACTTTTGTATTAATTGCAACACAACACTCGTTTATTAGGCTTTCTGATGCTTCTGCATCCGAGTAAGTGAGCCATTTCAGCCTTTCGTCTCAAGGCATTGGCTACTACATTCGCTTTTGGAGTGATAGGTGATGGAAGAATTGCAGTCTTCTAAATCTCCATCCATCACACTATCTCATATTCAAGTCCTCATTTTGGTCAAACGATTGACCTTTCTGAGTTAATTTAGTCAACGTGTCAGCTAACTTAGATAAGTGCTACACAAATCTATGAACTTCTATCACGTTTTCCAATCTCTTCTAGTTGATTGGAATCAACCTCCACCCCATCTTAGGATATGATATGCTCAAGAAAAGCCACTTTCTTTATTTGAAATCTGCACTTGCTAAATTTAGCATACTACTAATGCTCTCTTCAAGGTTTTGAGAACCATGCGTAAGTACTTTACGTGGTCTTTCCTAGTCTTTAGTTGGTAGCACCCTCATCTAACTCAAGTTTTGAGAAGAGTCTTGTCCCCGCATAAGGTCAAATAATTCTCCTACGTAGGGTAGGGAAGGTAATGAGCTCACTTAGGTAATGAGCTCATTTCTTTCTGGAATATTTTCGAGTATTCAACTACCACTTCTACTTTCTCGACTTTAACCCGTATCTCGGGGTTTGTTGATAATATACCAAGAATTCTAGGCCACCTTCCCTCAAAATCTATCTAGTCTCTAGCACAGATATAACTGGCATCAGGGAGGCATTATATGCAAAAGGGTGTTATGGTATTGGAATCTCATCTCTGTGAATGACGCACTTGGTGTTTCAGTTCATCTTGTGCCTGATGACTATACAGCTAATCCCTTCCGAGTATCACTTTATACTCTTAGATAGGCATCGATGTGAGATTGGTTGGATATACTCTATCCCCAATCTTCATCTTGGTAATCCCAATTCACGATGTTTGAACTTATATTCAATAAGCCCTAGTCTCGGGTTGCATATCTAATTCGAGGAGGTGCAATAGATCTGAAAGAATGTAAAACACCAGGATCGTATACAACGTTATCACAATTTCTAGAATTAGAAATCACACCTTCTACCATTTCGTTAGGATCTGGTGCTTTTTCTCTTCCCATGGCATAGGCTCAAGCTCACACTGACTGCTTTCTACTAGCTCCTACTATCTGCTTTCCTTTCCCTGCAATAGTGTAGCCTTTCCTTTTTGCACAATCTTTCAGGAAGTGTTGATTGCTTCCACAACCCATGCATCTGCCCTGTTCACTCCAACAGTTTTGACTCCTTACTGTTAAGTGATCCACAAAATTTGCACTGCGTTTGCACCCTCTCTTAAGTCAAATTTGTTGTCTTACTAGATTGAGGAGCTTGCTGGGCAGTGCTTCCAATCTAAAGCTTTGATTGTTCTTTTCTGGCATTACTTTGCCCATTGAGGTACATCTTTATCTTTTGGCCCCTATCCTAGATTTTTCGGAGCTCCTGCAGCCCTGACTCAAGTTGCAGTATCTTTCTTATTGCTTGGTAGAAGTTCAACAGTTTGCAAATGGCCAGACACTTTCTCAATTTCGGTCACAACCATTGCATAAATAGTCGGGTCATTTGACCTTCCTCATCTTGTATGTAGGGAGCTTATTGTATCAATCGGCTAAAAGTAGCCTCATATTGACTTACAGACTATACCCTCTGTACAAGGTCCATAACTTTTTTTCTCTCGCTTGCATCACCACTTCTGGCACATATTTATTCATGAAGTCTCAGGTGAAATTCTCCCAAGTTCGGTGGGTTCCTTCAGCTGTCCATCTTCAATTAATCACCTTCTACCAACTTCGGTCGGAACCTTCCAGAATGAGCGTGGCTAATCGAACCCTCCACTTATCTGAACAACGCGGTGTCTCAAAAGTACTCTCTAAATGCTCAATCCATTCCTTGTCTCTTCTATCATTAGGGCTTCCTAAAACTTTGGGGAAATGAGACGAAGGATTTGTCCTAATGCTCGATCTTGGGCTACCTCATTAACTACTCCTGTTTCATTATCTAACTGTTAACCTTGTGTCACAAATCTTGGTCTCTTCTAATATATAGGGTCTGTTAGCTGACCCACTGAAGGGGTTTGTGAAACTTCTTCTTCTAGCATAGCTTAAGAGTAAGCAAATGCTTCTCACCTTGGTGCCCGTCGTCATTGACACGTCGACCGATTGGTCAAACTTAACATGCTAGCCTCCATAACAAGTCATATTTTCCCAATTAGTTAGCTACCGGTTCACAAAACTAAACATACTAGATATAGTCTTGAACAACCCATTTCTGACGTTCAAAACTTAGATAGTACTCTCAACTACCTATTTCCCTCTATCCTTGTGATATTATACTTATCCTTTGCTTATCTTGCCAATCACTAAATACATAAATTTCACTTTCACTTTTAAACCCAAAGTGGTGGTCATTCCTAAATTAACCCAAATCATACCTTACCAGTAATTCCACAATCCGCAAGAATTCCTCTTCTTCCATTCTTAAATGGTATCTCTATTTCATCTAAACAATCACCATTTCAATAATCCAAAACATAAGTAAAATAGTTGTTCTATAACTTAATTTTTCCCAAGGCGTACAAGATTATCCTCGTACATCCAAATTTCCTTTACAAAGCGTATATGCATCTAGCATTTCCTTAATTTAAAAGGTTCCCAATAAGATCATTATAAATCAATCTTAACGACATAACAATTTCTTATGTATCGAATCACATCCTTAGTTTTGACCTTAGACAAACTTTATGGCTCGTTTTAGGTTAACTAGCTTATGAGGGAGAAAATATTTTAATTCCCAACTCTGTGTGTTGTCAATCTCTTACTACTATTCTGTCAATCCTTATCAGTGATTGAGAGGGTAAAACTCTAGAAATTCCTCGAGTCTATCCTTCAATGGTTTCTATCATGCTCCCAAGATTTCTAACCCAATTTGCTCATTAATAAGGTTATAAGGACCTCTATCTTACTACAAAACTTTCGAATTAGAGCGTCTTCCTTGCGATCTTCAAGTGTTTTAGCTTCATTGTTGGTGACCATCCGCTATGATTTTAGTTGACTAAGGATCACGTTCATGTTGTGGATGTTCTAGTGGTGTCACGTCCCATCGTATCACGGTTCCTAGATTTGGATAACAAGCTTGGGATCGACTAACCCATAGCGTGCATTTTAGATATTAATACTATCGGAATGGCTACTAAGTAGTACCTAAGTATATGTAAGTTATCAAACAACCTACAAGACATCATTAAATGCAATATTACATGCGATGATTTCTTTCCTATATCTCCACATAACCAAATTTCTCTTCCATAAGTATATAGCAAGAATTTGTTCATCCTAAAGTACTCACTTCCTTAACGTCGAGCATTATCCTAAAATTTCTTTTCTTATTCAATCCCTATTCAAATTCATAATGAAATCTCATATTTCCCTATCATGAGGTTTCACATTCCAAAATCATATCCTGTCATGACTCAAGTATTCCTTACCTCAAGCATACACATCTGAAGCATTTCCAAAATCAAGCTTAGTATCTATTAACCAAAAATTCCACATTTTGAGAATCATATCCTAGGATCAGATCCTATAGAGATCATGCGATACTCAAACTCATCTCACTGATATCAACCCATCAACTTCATCTTAATACCCCAAAATCATATAGGAGCTTCCCAAATTACATAAAATTCTTAGAATTCCGGCTCAACCTAGAGTTCAGTGCTCGATCTTCAGAACTGAAGATTACAGTCTGGTCGGCCGTCTCAGGTATAATCTCCTGCCTTCTAGTATCAAACACTATACCCAATTTTCAAGTTCAACAATCCCAAACAAAAGGTTTAATCTAAGTCCCAATAATATTCCATACCTAGTTCATCGATAAACCTAGCTCTGATACCACCAGTGACATTTCACTCAGGGTAACCTTAAGCTGAGGTATCAAAACATTTCAATCTTAAATTCTGAACCTATAATGCAAACAATAGGCCCATAAATTTTCTTTTCAAATTTCAAGTCATCAGAAGCAGCAGAAATTTCAACTTAACTAGTGCTACCAAACATTGGTATTCATGCCAAGGTTCAATTCTTAGACGTTCAACAAAAATATATATACAACCTCAAGGTAGCCCTGTCAACCCTAACATATCTCAACATCTCTAAGTTCACATATAACATTATAATAACCTATATAGACATAAGAACACCTAGTTTATTACAAAAGGAGCATCTCTTCGTTCCAAGTCGAAACTTTACATTCTTACTCAACCCTGTTTGCAAAATAATGGAAACGGGGATAAGTCCAATGGACTTAGTGAGGGATAATATATCAAGCAGCAACAGAAACCTGTCAAGGGAAGAGCATCTCAACAGATTTAAAATCATAAAGCAATGCAAGTATAATTACGATTCAAATAAGAACGAAAACAACAAACAAGAAACTCTCCTGCCTTATTCCAAGAACGAGTACAAGCAATAAAGAAACGAGTAAAAATGAGCAAACCCACACAAGATATGCATTCCAACAGAACGAGTCAAGACATGCATATCAATTCACCTTATACCAATCAAACAAGCACTTCCATAGCGTGACAGCTTCGCACACAATTGGTGTGCCCATACAGACTATATGGCGCATTGCGGATACCTAAGCGGATTGCTTAGCATATAGTTGATACCTAGGCGGGTTGCTTAGTAGCGTATCATGGACACGTAAGCAAACTGCAAGGCGTGTCCCAAGTATCCTAGCATTCTGCATAGGATTGGCACTCAACCCAAGTACTATCTCCAACAACTACAACAAGTATCAATCAAGCAATTGGATTTGTTGATGAGGAAACATATGAATGACTAGCAAGTACAGTCAAACCAACTGATCAGGTAACATGATACAAATAGGCAACTATGCCTACAAGGCATCTGATAACAGTTCAAGATGAAAACAAATACCAAACAGTGACAAGTACCGAGGCAGATAGGAGTTATAGGCGCCAGAACAATAAGAACTAACTCAATAGAGTGAAAACAAGTGCTAACCCTCAGAGGTGTTTACAAGTCAAATAACTGATTATGAACAAGTACATAATCAAGTACAGATCTCAATAGAAATGAGCAAGTACCATTCAAGCAAATGTAACCCTCACAGGGTTTTTACCACAAGAACTTATATGTATATGAAATGCCAGATTGGCAGACCCTCACCTCTATAGTCTCAGAGAAAGCTATCACAATCTACCATCTACTAGTCCGGGAGTCCAAATTCCACGTCACCTAATTCAAAAGAATAAGCGTACAATCAAGTCTTTATTCGACTCTAATAATCCTTAATAATCTCAAATAAACCATTAATAGTCTAGAATTACTAATTAGCCTATTAACTTGATATATTTTAAGTTTAAACTATACTATCCGCCCAAAATGGCTAATAAAGTTGATTATTTCCAAAATAGTCTCGGTTTGATATCAAGTCTAATAACTGAGTATAAAATGGTTCTTAATTACATATTTAACCTTATATCAGTATTTCAAATCAAAATAATCAGTCCAATTACTATCACTTGGTTCCAAATCTATAAATCAACAAGTTAGGGTTTCAGATCCTTCAATTATCCCAATTAATCCCAAAGTTATCATTTTTTTATACGAATCGGGGTCCACGAATCTAACATTATCTATGCATGAGATGTATATACACTAATTGTATATTAAACCCTCATTTCTAGACATAATACAAGGTTATATAAATGAAATGGTACAATATGCATAGATATACATAATCCCATTCCAACTCCTTTACTCAAGATGCTTAACGAAGCCACGAACTAAGAGCACCGCCACGATCACCGTGATGAGCTAAAGACACTGTCTCAGAACCGCCACCACGCTGTAACCATCTGCCATCGTGCATCGTCATCTGCCGCCTCTGGAAAATGTGGCGCCACTACCAGAATGTGCGTCTCAACAAGAGTTGTCCAACGGTCTGATCACTTTCAACAAAAGCCATCGGGAAGCTAGTCAGTCACGGCTGAAAGTCGCAGCACCACCTCATGCCATCGTGCTCCATCGCCACCGTTTCGCCATCTTCGGTGGTTGAAACTCAAAACGAAACTCACTAAATGCTTCCTTGAGCTGAGCCCTTCTTGAAACACCTTAGTCTACCTCCACAGTTGCCGGAAAAACAAAAACCCAGCAACCATCGGGAGCTCACTTTGAGCTTCAATTTGCCAACACTCCACCGCCTGAAACGCCGCACCGGTGGTGTTGGGGTGTTGTTGGTGGCAAGGGGAAGAGAGTTTTCGAGTTGGTTTGGCTATTTCAGGCTTGCCGAGAAAAAATTATCGAAGAGAAAAGGTTGGTGAACGCGGGGAAGAAGAAGAAGAAGAAGAAGAAATAGGGGGGGGGGGAAATGAAAATTTCTATTTTTATAAAATCAATTTTTTCTTAATCACGGATTGATCCCAAAAGTTCTGTTATGCTTTCAATCAAGTGCAAAAAGGTTTGCTCAAACTTCAATTCGGTCCTTGGACTAAGTGAGTGCCTAACATTGGCCCCTTTGACCAAGAATAAATACCATGCAACCACAAAACTTTGAAAATGTCATCCAATTGAGTTTTTGAAAATTGAAAATTGACCCAAAAGATTTCAACATTCTTGCAATTAAGTTATTTTTATTTATTTCTTGTGCCCAATAATCCGAGCAACCAATTTGCTTGAATTTAAATTCTTATTTTTCAAAAATATCGAATTTCAGGGGTGTTACATACGACATGATATTTTAATTATAATAGATAAGCTGATAATATTAAAATGAAATATAAAAATAAATTAACAACCAATGAAATTTTTTCAATTGAATTAAAAAACTCAAAATTCTAAGAATTTGACATTTGGCCAAAATTGCACCATTAGAATCAAAATTGCATAATTGTGAGTCCCATATCGTTGTGCTATATATAATAATATAGACTAGCATGTGCCCAGTGCGATGCACAGAAAAAAATTATATGATTGAATAATTTATTTTATAAGTATTTGTTTTACTTCATGTGGTTAAAACATGAATTATAATTATTTTAGCATTTAATGAAAGAATTTTTTTTACTAATTAAGTAAAATAATATGAATATTTCAATAAAAAATATTATATTTGAAAATAATTTATACTTAAATAAGTTGTAGAATATCAAGAATTGCTCCCTTTAAGTTTATAAATTATACAAAAATTTATAAGATGATTTTTTTTTAAAAAAAATAAATGAAAGAATTAAGAAAATAAAAATAACGCAAAATATTTTACTAAATAAAGTAATAACATTGATAAATTATTAAAATATATCAAAAAAGTGTCTAAATAATTTAGAATAAAAAGAAAACAAAAACAATATAAAGATATGTTTCAAAAAAATATTAAAAATTTTCTACAAAATGAACTTTAAATTAATTAAAAAGAAAAAAGAAACATCATTACATTATGCTAATTGAGGAAAGAACTCCCACAATTAAAAATATAGAATTGTACTACGAATAATGTAGAAATAAAATGTAAAAATAATAATTGTAGAATAACAAAATTTATATATAAAATAAATAAAATATCTATCTATTAATCTTTTGTTAAATTAAATTTATAAGATAGAATTTGTGATAAGATTACTTAATATGATGCTTATAAAATATTTTTTAAATTATAAACTTATTTAGTGAGATAAAATTATGATTATAGACAATTTTTGAATTATCTTATGAGACAGAAATCTATACTGTAATTTTGGATAAACACAATATGATGTTTAGTTACAATAGATAAGTTGATCATATTAAAATGAAATATAAAAGTAAATAAATAACCAATGAAATTTTTTTAACCGAATTAAAAAACTTAAAATTCTAAAAATTTGACATTTGGACAAAATTACACAATTAGAATTAAAATTGCACAATTACAGGCCTAACACCGGTGTGCTATATATAGTAGTATAGATACTAGCATTATTCCCATACTATGCATGGATTCTTTAAAATTACTATATATTAATATAATTATTGAATTATAAATATAACTAAAATAATAATATAAAAATAAAAATATCACAAAAATATATCAAGTAATTAGTAAAGTTAAATTTAAAGTTTTAAAATTTAGTATTTAAAAGTTACAACATATAAAGACATCTCATATACATCATATCATAAAAAATAAATTTTAAAATTATTCAACGAGAAGTTAAAAAAAAATTAAAACATCCAAAAATAAAAATCTATACATCCAAAAATAAAAATCTATGGATATGATTATGTATTTTATTAAAAAAAGAAAATATTATGCAATCAAAAGCTAACAGATAGTTACATTAAAAAATAAAAATATATGAGAATGATATAAACACAAGATTGATGGCTTGAAAGTTTTTTGAAAAAATTTAAAACTCGAATACTTTAAAATTATTTTAAACTTAAAAGATGATGAGTATATATTAAGTTAAAACTTAAAATATAAAGAATTAGATAATATATTAGTTTCCAAGGATTAGAAAAAATTTATTTAATTTTAGTTTTTTATTAAAATCAATTAAGTTAAGACAAAACTATGATAATAAGATAAAAAAAAATTAAAAAATTAAAATAAATATATAAAATAATTACAAAGTTAAGATCAATATTAGTATATAAGTTTGTAGAAACCTTTTAATTTGACTCGTAGCTTAATTATTGAATAATTAAGTGAAGAAAAAAGTTTGATATTAGTAATACAAAGTTAAAATCATAGTAAATTGATAAAGCAATTATAAGCTCAAAATTAATGTTAAATAGGAATTAGTGATAGGATATGTGGATGAAATTAGAATGTAAAATAAAATATGAAAAAAAATAAATTATTATGTTCATTCTCAATTTTTTTGTATGAATGTAATTGGATCTTCATATTTGTGGCATCCCCACCTGGGATAGCCCCTAGTTGAGGCGCCATTTAGTCCAGATTTAAATCTTAATCCATAAATAAATAATACAGTCAATATTTCATTAGAAATTTTTTCAAAACTTATCAGAGACATATAGCCGCGGATTTCAAACTTAAACAACCTCATCAAAATACTAAATACATACCATCAAAGGTCTCATAACATTCAACATAATATTCACACGCCTTGACTCATAATTCCGTTTCACATATCACAACATTTCTAAGATAAGGCTTAGCATTCAAGGGAACCCATATACATATACACATCCATTCTATTGCAAAATTTTATTCACCGATCCAAGGCTGAAATCCAAGTCCATCACCTGATCCTGTCTGAGAAAATCAAAGATAAACGAGGGGAAGGAGGTAAGTCTAAAGGATTTAGTGAGGGATAATTGTATTCACATACAGTGAGGATCTATGACGAATCAACTCAATAGATCATAGTTTAACAGTTCAAACAGAAACATAGCAGGATAAAGTCAAACAGTTAAGAACTGGTCAGACAGTCCAGAAACAGTCTATCAATCAGATACAGTCGAACGATCAGAATACAATCAAACATCAGATCAACCTTATATCAATCAGACCGAACTAAACATACCTAATCAAACCGAACTAAGCTTACCTAGGCATGACAACCTGGTATAGAACTTACCCAAGTATATCGCCTTGGTACAAAACTTACCAATGCATATCAGATCAAACTTATACAAATCAAACCGAACTTACCCAGGCATAACCATCTGGTACAAAATCGACCAATCAAACTGAACTTACCCAGGCATAACAACCTGGTACAAAACTTACCAATCAAACTGAACTTACCCAAGCATAACAACCTGGTACAAAACTTACCCGAGCGTGACAACCTGGTACAAACTTACCCGAGCGTGATAACCTAGTACAAAATTACCCGAGCATAGCTTGGTACATAACTTACCCAGGTATATCAGCTTGGTACATAAATTACGCAAACATTTCAGCTTGGTACATAACTTACCTAGGTATATCAGCTTGGTACATAAATTACGCAAGCATTTCAGCTTGGTACATAACTTACCCAGGCATATCAGCTTGGGATATAACGTATTACTAACATAACAAATCAATGACATATCAATCAAACTAACTTACCCAAACACGATAACCTGCTACAAAACTTACCCAAGCACAACTTGGTACATAATTTACCCAGGCATATTAGCTTGGTACATAACTTATTACTGACAGAACAAACCCATGCCATACCAATCGAACTAACTTACCCACGCGTAACAGCTTAGTACACAACAAATTACTGACAGAACAAATCTATAATACCAATCAAATTCAGACTAGCCAATATGGCCACCTAACGTTGTAACGTATAAACAAGTTACTGGCAAGGCAATAGATAACGACACAAATAACAAGACATTAATAGGCAATCTAGCGATACAGAATACAGACAATAGTTTTGGGGAACCTCACAGGGTTCGGTAATCAATAGAAACAATAATGAAAATCAAGACAGATATCAGATTAGCAGAACTTAACCAGGTTCAATGATAGTGTTGGAATAAGCTCATACAAACCAAGTTCCGATTGGCAGAACCTCATAGGTGTACAACAAATAAGAGAGTGCAATAATCAATTCAATATCAACCCTCACAGGGGTTTATCAAGAAAATTGATTGGTACAAGATGTGCCAGGTTGGTAGACCCTTACCTCTATAGTCTTAGAATGTTGTTGCCGCCTACTGACCTATGGGACCCACTTCGTCATCACCTATCCAAAAGAATAGGTCCAAAGTCAAGATCTTCATTTGATCATATATCACATTTATACAAATTAACAACCTAAAATCAATACTTAATCGGCTAAATCAATAGCCTTGATAAAGACATGCTAATCTCGTTAAAGGAATATATAATTAGATCCTAAATCATTCAATTGATCTTGCCACAACATACTAGATCGATAACGATGGTCCAATATCCCTTAAAAATCCCAATTTATCTCAAATTTATTACATGATAATACAAATTCGAGTTTACTAAACTTATAATAGTGCATGCATGACCCAAATCTTGGTTCTGTATCATCTCAATTAACCCAATTATCGCCATATAATTATCGCCATATCCCAATTTATCTCAAATTTATTACATGATAATACAAATTCGAGCTTACTAAACTTACAATAGTGCATGCATGACCCAAATCTTGGTTATGTATCATCTCAATTAACCCAATTATCGCCACTTAGGTTCCAAATTCATAAAACAAAGGTTTCTCCACATAATTAACTTAATTATCAAGATTAGTATGCGATATGACAACATTCGGATCCATTGACTTATGTAATTCTATGCATTTCTCAATATTTTTTTATCAAATCATGCATATTCCTCGTTTATACAATACATCGTAAGGTTTGGAGGCATATACATACACATGCTTACAACTTTAACACAAGTTTCTCTTTTTTACCTAATATCTTTTTTATCAAAACTCTAAATGCATGATCAGCTCGCGTACATGTAATCACTGTGACGAGATGAAGATTCTATCCTGTCGCCTCCGCCACGTCGCCATCTGCCGCCGTCGGAGATGGCCAATGACACCACTAAAATGTTCCTTTCAGCTCAACTAAGCGAACGCCCAAATCATTTTCTCGTTCCGCAGCCGATTTAACCGTTAATTTACTGAAAAATTGAAATCCTGCAACAATGCCGCCGCACATTTCCTCCTCAATTTCGCTCGCTTCGGTGGTCGTTTTCTGCAATTGAAAACACCTACACCATCCTTGAGCTAAACCTAACAAAGCTTAGTACTGGGCTGTGAGTTTCTGTTGTCGAAAAATGGAAACCCGTCACCTCCGCCAAGGTCAAATTTTTGAGCTCAAATTTCAGCCGTTTCACCGGTCAAACTGGGAAGAAATGGGTATATTTGTGTTCTTTGTTCAGAGAGGAACAATTTGATGCCAAATATGATGTTTTTTGGTCTCCAAAGGAGGGAGTTCATTGGAGAGAGAGCTGATGTGGTGCATGGTGAAGAAATGAAGAAACCAAGGGTTGTTTTGCTATATATAATTGAACTTTCAGAAATTACAGTTTCACCCCCAAAACTTTGGCCCAACCTTCAGTTAGGTCCTCCAAGGTTTCCAAACATTTCCTTTCAACCCCAAACTTAATTAGTGCCTAACATTAGCCCCTTTGACCCAAAGTTTATTCCATGTAAACCCCTAAACTTATAAAAATGGTCCAAATCAAGTCTTGACTATTTTCAATTTAACCCCAAAACTTTCAATTTTCTTGCAATCGAGTACATTTTATTTATTTTTCGTGCCCTAAAATTCGACCAATTAAAATCTTGATTTCTAAATTCTTATTTTCTGAAATACTGAATTTCAGGGGTGTTACAATATTATATTTCGCAAATAGCAAAAAAAAAAAAAAAAGTGAATAACAAAAAAAGTTGTTAACCTTTCAAACAATCAAAATAAAAAAAAATAAAAAATAAAATTATATGTATTTTGATAGACTAAATAATGTCTAGAGTTATGAACTTAAAAAGTTAATAGGTGTATTGTCTATTGAAATAACCATCTCATAATTTTTTTTAAATATATCAAAAATGATCTAAGAATATATATTGATGTAGTATATAAATTTTTTAAAAAGAGTTGGAATTATACATATTTATACATCCATAATTACAAATATATGAATATAAAATAAAATTAAATAACATACTTTTAAAATTATAAATATTCAAAAAGTGAAATAAATTTTGAAAATATTAAAACAAAAAATAGATCTCATCCTATAAAACTATAAACCTAGATGAGCAAAAAATAGTGAATTGAAAAAAAAAATTACAAAATTTAACAATAAATTAATAACTTGACTCAAAAAAATGAGTAAAAGGATGCTAAATGTATAATAATTTAAATAAAATAAAAATTAAATGACAAAATTCATCAATAATTAAGGAGAAAATGTAACTAATAAAAATTAAATTAAATTAAAAATATTAAGAACAATTAATAAATCTCATAATAAATGAATTGATAACATAAGCTAAGTGGTAAGCAAAAAAGATATAGAAATTTACAAATTTAATAGTATTAAAAGCTAAATGATAGACTTTATTTAGGTTGAAAAGAAAATTATAGTATTAAAATCCAAAAAATCTCTTCCATCATGTAATATACCTAAAATAAATCAAAAAAAAGAAAGAGAACAAAATCAAAAAGTGAACAATAAAATCAAATAAACAATAAACACTTTGAATAATGAACTAAAGATGCACACAAAGAGATAGAAGAAGAAAAAATGCTAGAAAATAAAGAGGACACAAAGAATAAAAAAAAAAATGCTAGAACCTAATAATATTAATAAAATGACTTTTGAAAGATTTTATATATAGTGGTATAGATACAAATTGGTCATTAAAGTTACGAGAAAATCATGAAAGATTTATGAAACTATAAAGTTTAAATGATTAAGAAATCTTCCACATATCGAAAGTAGAGATGGAAAAGATTTTGTAGATAAAATACAATTATTTTTTTTATATTAGAGATAAATAAATATTATTGTTCTAATCAAGAAAATGATTTCAATAAATCAAATATCTTTAAAAGGAATAAATAATATCAAATTTAATAACTAAATTGAGTTTCATTCCATTATGCTATCTATACTATAGATAGATAGATAGATAGATATATTTTAAATTTCGAATGAAAAAAATTAGAGATAAAATACAATTATATCGGTTAGAGATAATAATCAACAAATAATAAAATTTTTAAATTAATTAAAATGCTCAAAATTCTAAGAATTTGCATTTGGCCAAAATTACATAATTACATAATTAGAATCAAAATTATATAATTATAGATTCCACACCGTTGTGTTATATATAATAGTATAGATGAGGTAGGTAGATAAATTTATCCTTTACTTCAAACTTGAACTAATCAAAATAAAAAATGTCTTGAAATGAGTGTTCAGTGCTACACAATTTATTTTCAGCTATTAAGCAAGTAGCAATAGAATTAGAAAAACAAATTGAATACTTAATATTTAATTTAAAATTGAAATATTGAAAGAGCTCGATTCATTAAATATAATACATTAAGTTAAAATATACCTTATATTTCTATTCCACAAAATCTGAAGCTCAAAACATATGAAAAAAGATTGGGCAGCTTGAATTAGATTGTGGCTAATTAAATTTTTTGTTCAAACATAAGTTTAGTTAATAATTAAAATTAAATTTAAATATAATTTTTAAAAAGATATCAAAAATTAAAAAAGGAAAAAAAGAACAATAACATAGTCAATTAAAGTCGGCTGATTTACACTAATAGGTAACAAACTTGTATTTGTTTGCATAATATATTATATGAAGAGCCCAACAGATGCACAACACTTTTATACACGTATTCCTACGCGTATTTATTATCCTCTAACTCTACTCTTTGTGGATAACGCTGAGTCTGACTTGCATCCTACAACTTCTTAGGATAACCATTATCACAGTCTCAAATTGTTAAAAAACACCTAAAATTTGATTTCATTGCATTAGTTTAAAATTGGATATTTGAGAAATTACTCAATTTTCCAAAAATTAACATTTGCGTGAAAGACTGTTCTGGAAATTTATTTGAAATGTATGCCAAAAAACTTGTTTAACGTATTAAATGTTGAACTTGAAACTTGAAAGAGATACTTGGACTTACTTAAATTAGTTGGGTTATATTACAGTTATGAAATGTCATTTTTTTAAAAGAATAATTTAAAAATTGGAAAATTCTGTTTTTCTTTTCTTTAATGATTTTTCATATACTATTGAAATTTTTTATTTTTCATTAATATTTATAATATTTTATATTCTTATAATATTAAATATAATTATTATGTCATTATGAATCACACCAATTAAACTAGTGACTTGAGCCAATTAAAATCAGTCACCAATAAAGCCACTAACTATGTGTCAAGGCCGCTTCAAAAAATTTGGCCGAATGGCAAAATGCCCACAAATATAACCCTTTCGGAAAGATTAGATAGAGGTGACCGGACAAATAAAATCAACATAAATGACTAGATTTAAATTGAGATTTATTGGGATGCGTTGGAATTGAGTTGGCCTGAAACATAATTCAAAATATTTTTTCATCTGAAAAATAATTTCAAATTGAACAGAGTAATATGTGATTCAATCCGAATCCGAATCCAAATCCAAATCCAAATCCAAATCCCAAATCCAAATCCACCCAAATGGTTTTCATTTGATTTACTCGTCATGATTAATGCAAGTTTACTTGAATCAATGGCAGAGAGAAGTTTTTTCTTCCACTAGTTACCCCCAACTTGGGATATGACCCAAATTACGTATGGCGTGACCCAACTTGAACCAAAGTTGTCCCATCTGCTCTGTACCCGGCCTAGGATTTTAATTTTTACAAAACGTGTCCTGAATTTTCAATCCACCATGCGGTCCAAGTAAGGAATTAGGAAAATGTCAAAAGGGTAAAATCGCCATTCTACCTCCATTCAACTTGTGCGCTGCTAGCGTAGAGCCCACCATCGCAAGGATAACCGACCATAATCCCCACCCCACCCTAAACTATAAAACCGTCGGCCCATCAAAACAGCCACCCAAAATTCCACCCGAAAACTCACAAAAAATCACTGCACCGCCCACCAAAATCTTTGCGAGAAAACCTGAGGCGGTGTTTTCCGTTGGCCTTTATTTTCTTTTTATAGTAAAAGATTCTCGTTTTTCCCCAATACTTCCACCTTCCTTTAATTGTACATGTACCTTCCGTTAAAATCCCCCTTCTCCAAGAAATCTTAGGACTATCATTTCTTAATATACGCGAACCTTGGTTGGGATTCAGACATATAAACACTGAGAGTTGCTACATACATGCATGTGTGTGTGTGTGTGTATATGCAAGTTTCTATTGTTTGCTAAAGCCATTAAACTAAGAAGGGATTCTTTCCTTTGTTATGTATTAGCTAGACTTTGCCTCTAAGTTTCCAATTGTCCTTCAGCACCTCCAGTCTGTAAGTTTCTGCATATAATCTCTTTTCCTGTTGCTTTTTCCTCCTTCCAGAATGAGCTTTTCTTGAGTTTTTGTACTTTCTCTCTTCCTTAATCACACACTTGAGGTATTGATTCTTTGGAATATAATTTTTGCTTCCATTGCGTTTGTGGGCATTCATTCTTTTTTCTTTAGTTTATCCCTTTTCCTTGGGCTGTGGAGTCAAATTCGAGATTCCAATATCTTGATTTCCCATTGAGATTTTCTTCTCTGGGTGTCATTTTCAGAATCTAGTAATGGGGTATTGTTCTGGTTGAAAGGCCAAGCCGCCAAGGTGTAAAGAGTAATTTATTACTATTTTTCACTTCTAATTAGACCTTTTCATTAAGCTGGCATACCCATAGTTTTCTTCCTCAATTGGTGTTTGATTGTGGACCAAGTTAACTTTTGGCACAAGGTTCTGTTTTTCTCCCAAGTCGGTCCTATGTACAGCAAGAAACTAGATCACGAAATGTTCTCTCACTCGATGAAATCAATTGATGACTATTCTGAAAGGTTGAAGCTTTCAGCTCGGAAGAAGAGCACAAAACTTGAACTATTTGAAGATCTTCTCCTCAGTTCAAACACCCAAAATTTGACCAATCTTGAAGATCCGTTCCAGGGAGATTCTTGCCCTTCTGATTGTGAAAGTGGGATTTCCGGGACTGAGAATGAGCGACAGTTCCTGATTTTTGATAATAGTTTGATTAGAATTCATGATGGGGAGATGATTTATGAGACTATCAAGAAAAAGTTGGTATCAAGTTTGAGTTCTAATGGATATAATGTTCAAGTTGAGGCCATTCATAGGAGTGACTATTCGGGCATCATGAGCCGAGCAAAACTTCAATCTTTTTGTATATATTCAAGAGCAATGGAGTTGAAGTGTGGCGGCAATGCCAATGTGAAGTACGCTTGGTATGGTGCTTCCAAGAATGAGATTAACAGAATTCTTTCCTATGGTTTTAGCCTTCCGACAAATACTCCTACACATGGACAAGGGGTCTATCTCTTTCCAGTCGAGCACCCTCCTGAAAGGTACTATGTTTTCATATTGTTAGTGTAAATGATTGAATCCTTAGTTGGGATAATTTGCCTGTGTAGCTAATATAAGAATCTACTGTTGTTCAGTATGCAATTGGCTGCTCCTGATGAAGACGGGCTAAGACATTTGTTACTTTGTCGTGTAATAATGGGAAACATGGAGGCTAGTTTTCCTGGCTCCGGACAATATAATCCAAGTTCTGAAGAATTTGATTCTGGGGTCGACAGTTTAGTGTCTCCTCAAAAGTATATTGTCTGGAGTTCCCGAATGAACACGCATATCTTGCCGGAATTCGTGGTCAGTTTCAGAGCATCCTCTTACTGCAGAGGTAAGGATTAGTTTCAGAGTTTTTAGTACCATCCTAAACTTAGTTTTGGTTTCTTTTATCCGCAATTTTATGTTTATCTTGCAACTTTTTGTTGGCAGGATGTCATAGGAGTTCACAACCTCCAAGATTACCGAATTCAGATTGGATGCCATTTACGACTCTTATTACCGCACTTTCCAAGTTCTTGCCTCATGATGCAATCGAATTGATCTCTAAGCATCATAGTGATTACAAGGTATGAATTTATATCCTGCCTGGTTTAGGACAGGGAAACGGTTAATTTTTTCGGTGATGAAGTTTTTTTTGTTTGTTTTAACATCTTGACCTTTGACATGCAGAAGCAGAAGATGACAAGGGCCGAAATGATTCAGCAAGTGAGACACATAGCAGGGGACAAGCTGTTGATGGCAATCATAAAGTCTTATAGGGGAAAGGTATGTCTTGTTGCATCAATGGAGTATGTTAAATTTCATTTTATTGTGGTATTGTTGCCTTCTAGGCCCTGATTCTAATCCGGGTTCTTATTTTCCTCTCTGGCTTCCAAGATATTATTATAGTTTTGCCTCCAACTTGTGGTGTTTTTTTTTTTATTACTTTTGTACTTGATATATAGCTGATTGAGAGATTAATTTGTGTGTTTCTGTAGATCAAACCATCCTGGAGCAGCGGCTCAAGCAGCTTACAGCAATTGAACAAAAGAAACTGACTTATCTAAAGAACGGCTAGTTGATTTGGAGTAGAGCTATCTGCGAAGTTGACACGATCTAACACGGACGCGGATGAGAATTATTTCTCGGAGTACTTCTTTTTTGTGTATTTCCCAAGTTCTTTTTCCTGTTTGAAATGTTTTGTTGTCGTCCCAATGCGTGATCTAAGGCATTGTAATAGGATTAGAATCCATTTCTTAGAATTTTTCTGTTCCTGTGGAAACTAAGCAAATTTCCTTCATTTTGGCTTATTGCTAGTCAAGTTGTCATGCCTTGATTTCTGACTCCGTGACTCTACTGTGAGCTTCCTATGGTCGCTAGTAATTTGAGGGCCCTGTTGTACACGTTGCATCTAGTTGGTTTCTTCCCGAAAGTCAGAAGTCAGAAGATGTTGGGAGTCAGGATTCTTGGTTTTGAGGGGGCGGGACAAGATAGGTATTACGGTGACAATTATATAGCTCAAGATTAAGATATTTGAGATTTTTTTTTGTTTGCATTGGTTTTTTTAGTAGTTTGATGTCCAGATTAGTGACTAGATCAAATTTGATACAAATTTATATTTTTTGAAAATTGGTAGGAATGCTTACCTATTATTAATGGGAGGTTGGGTCACATGTAGGGATGAGGAAAGGTCAATCTACTCGTTAGGGACTATTTGGTGGCCTAGTCTATTTATGGCTTAATTTAGTCTATTTTTTTACCCTATTTAATAAAAAAGTCGGTCGATATTTAAAAAGTAGCTTTAGTTAACTAAATAGGCTAAGTCTAAGACTCTTCTAAAAACTTGCAAACCTAACAGATCGGTCCGTTTATTATTCTTTACATGAAAAGTACAATAATTGTGATATAATAGTAAATGGTTAATTGTATTTGGTTTCTTTAATTAGTCCTATGTAAGAATTGTTATGTCTGGTATTACTTTTCGTTGAAACAATGCTATTTTATATTTAGATTTGAATTTTCATAATTATGCATTTGTTATTTATCATTTTTATTATTTCTTATTAAGATCTATTGCAAGTTTGAGCATATTAAAAATTTAGATACATGTGATGGTTAAACTTAATTAAAATTTTAATAGAAAATAGGCTTTTAAGTAAGTTTTCAGGTCAGACCAAGACTTCAGAATTTATTAAAAAGGCTAGGGTTAACTTTTTAAAAAAAGCTTATTGTAGATAATAAGATAGGTTCAAAACTCTTAATTTGCATAACAAGCCCGGTCTACTTAAGTAAAGCCTAGCCTAGTCTATTTTCATGTTTAGTCGCACAACCTCATATGGCAGATGCTTGTCAGAAAGCAATTGTAAGTAAGCATGTCGGGGATATTGGTTTATTATTTAGAATTTTAGGTTTTTGTTGGATATTAGAAAACAATTTATTTATACACATACACATTGAATGTTGGGTAAAATTTGAGAGGAAAGAAAAAGAAAAGAAAAATAAATCATTGCATGAATGAATAAAAGAATCTACTTACGACAAGTTTTAAAATAAAGTAAAAAAATTTCTCATAGAGAAAAAATTAGAGAATTTTATTGCTCAAATTACGATTTACAAGCTACATATCTAAGCCTATTTATAGATCTATCAAAAAAATCCCAATTCTTTAATTAATATGAATATGAAAATTATTGTTTGATGTGAAATAATACCTCTCCGTAAAAGATAATGTATACAAATTTTAAAAAGAATTCAAAATTTGATAAATTGAAACCTACTATTAAGATACGGTGGGAAAATAATAATGATAAAAATTGAAATGGGCCTTAGCTAAGCCGAAATTAAATTTATTAGGGTCTTAATGTGATGTTAGAAAATTGGAGGGACTGAAAAATTAATATAACAGGGGTTGATTGCAAAAATTGCAAAGCTAGACAGGGCCAATGTGTGAACAAGAAAAGTTGGAGGGGCAAATTAGTAAGTAAGGGGCCAATGCCAAGGACACAAAAGTTGAAGGGCTCGATTGCAAGCAGTGGAAAAGTTCTTGGGTTGAATTGCAATTTAGAAATTAAGTAATATAAAAGAACTACCCTCAACTTTCTCAAATTTTCATTAGCAAGCGCAGCTTATCTCCACCACCTCACACCCTCACCGCGGTTGGAGAACACAAAATTAAACATTGAGAGAACATTTTGGTACCCAAAACGCCGTGGAACAAATGGTGGGATGGCGGAGAATTTGGAGGCTGACAAAAGCGACGGCGCTGGTGACAGGTTCCTTGGTTCCAACGATTGGAACTTGAAATCAACAGGTACATTGTGACAGGTTCCATGAGTAGAAGACAGTGATAACCTCAATTTGGGGTTTCGGCCATCGGAGAGGAGTAATTGACGAAGAAGCGTGGCCATGGTTTTGGTGATTCAGTGGCGGTTTCAGCCCAATTGACCAGCGAGATAGCATCAAGCCAAGAAATTGATTGAAGGTTTTTGCTTACCATGAGGAGGCCCGTTGATTGGTGGTGGCCAATAATGCACGGACACGCTATAAAATCACTCCGTATAATATTAGATATGTGTCGGATACCGACACAAACCCGACACGTGTTGGGTACGGCAATAAAGTGCCTGAAAATTAAAATAAAAAAATAAAATTCAACACAGTGTCGGACGCTGCCAGAACATGGTGATGCTTTTTTTAATTAAATTTTACAAAATTTAAAGGCTAATAAATAATATAAAAACTTTTTAAATGATAAATGAAGTAAGTAAACAATCTCACTATGATCATCATATCCTAATAAATTTAGATGATTAGACACACTATGAAAAAAATTATTTATAAAAAATAGTAAGTCATAATTGAAAACTTGGCACTAATTATATATATATATATATATATGTGATGAGGGTCCGAATCGTAATACAAGTACTTCGATTCCGATCTCTATAGGGGTTACTCCCAAAGGTAGATATCTTCCGTTGATGATATTTGAGAATCCTGCAATCAAGGCAAACGTTAGGCTAGCCGAGTGGCCCTCGGCTTTGGCCCTCCGACGCTCAAGTCAGTATTTTCGGTATCCAACAATGAAGTAAGATAGGTTCAGTGTGTTTTTTCAGCATACCTTGTGAGGCAAGACAGATGAGTTTTTATATTCTTCCCCTTGTAGGAAATGACTGGTAAGCCCTTGGCTTACCCTTGGGGTCTTCAGCCTCCTCCAAGGGGCAATTAGTCTATTCCCCCATTTGAATTTTGCCAGCTAGATGTCCTTTCAAGCTACAGGACGGGACGGTATACGGGGTGGCGCCTGCTGTGTCAGACAGTAAGGGGATGGCATGCGTCATTAATGTGGTGGCGTGGTGTCAGTCCACGCATTTAATGTGGTGGCAGAGTGCTGTGCAGAGCTCGACCTCCTGTCAGCCTAACTGGGGTCGAATATGGTCGATATCGTCCGAGGGCTTTGAGGCGCCCGCCTGGGCGTGAGGGGGCTGGTCGAATATTGTCGACATGTCCCATGGGCCCTGGGCTGTTGTCTGAACGTTGGGCCCTTCGGGCCACTATCTAGTTGAACATGGTCGACGTGGATCATGGGCCCTGGGCCGTTGTCTGAGACGGTAGGCCCTTCGGGCCACTATCTGGTCGAATATGGTCGACGTGGGTCATGGACCCTGGGCCATTGTCCGAAACGTTGGGCCTTTTGGGCCACCCTATATCATGAGTCCCCCCACTTCGCAATGCAAATCGAGGGAATAGAAAGCGGCATTGGGAAGTAGCAAATATTAACGTGTCTCGACTGGGGATTTTTAGAAATCGACCAGGGTTTTGGGCATCTACTGAGCGGTTACATCGTGGCGCGCGTGGGGCGGCGTTATAGTTTCCCCCATTAATGCGGATGCTTGGATAACCGCGCCTTTTCCTTTATAAATACTAACTGGCATTCAGGCTGCTTTCGCCTTTACCGCTTCAGATATTCCTTGCTGGAAGAATCACTAACCTTTGCGCTTTCTTCAGAGATTTTCTGGGTTTTAGCTTTCCAAATCTAGTAAGTACTCTTCCCCCTCTATTTCTTTCCACCTTTCTTAGAAGAAAATGTTTGGGCTATTCAGTTCTGGTGGTACTTCTGGTGGGGATAGTGAGGCAACTGTGTCTGAAGGCCGCAAGGAGTTTTCTGACTCAAGCCGTTCCAGCTCCGGCGGCTCGAGCGGCGCGTGGGGGGGAGAAGCTGGGCCTAACCGGGTACCTTCTTCTCGCGGGCGATTATTTACCCCAAACCACTATAGCGAGATAATCTCTACCGTCACCCCCTTAGAACGAGCCCGCGTTCAAGAGCTTTACCACATTCCTCGCGAATTCTAGCTGTTAGCCCCTGGGCCTGCTGGTCGAATGCACCGTGCCCCTGCCGGTTGCATAACTGTTTTCGAGGATACACTTAGATGTGATCTTAGGTTTCCCTTGAGCGAGGGTATGATAGGTCTGCTTAGGGGTCTTTGAGTGTGCATCACGCAACTGCTGCCCAACTGTTTCTCGACGTTGTGTAGCTTTATAATTCTAATGTTCCTGTACAACCAACCCCCAACCTTTAAAAAATTTTCAAACCTGTTTTATCTTTGCGTGTCGCATAAATTCGGCAGCACTGAGGAAACGGGCTTTTATTATCTGAGCGCTCGGCCTCGTCGGAGGTTTCTCGTGGCGCTTCCTCGTCCTATGGTCAGGCGTGGAAGAAACGCTACTTTTTTGTGCGGGTAAAGGGCGGGTTTGATATTCCCCGAGAGTGGGCGAGGGGTCCGGTCGAGGTACCAGGGAATCACGCTCCAACCTGGTCGAGCACATTCGTGAGGGACCTGGTCGAGTTTGGTCCCATCGAAGCCACTGTATTCCTCGAGGAGAGGCAATTGGTGTTGGTTGGGTTGTCGCCTGCCCCATTAAATTTTCCCGCTGATTATGAGATAGGTAGACTAACTGCATGCGCCGTACCCTGTCGTTTGCTTATGAACATTCTTGCATTTGACATTTTCTATTGCTTATCCTGTGCAGACCGCGGCGAAATCATGAACAGGTCCAGGGCTAGCGCGATAGCTCGAGTTGAAAAGAATAAGCAGCGTTGACAAGGCGGCGCAATTCGGGAAGAGTCATCGGGGGTCGACGAGCCACGCCGATTAACTGCTGCCCCCGCGCCCTCCAGAACACCTTCGCCCGTTCGCCAAGAAGATGTCGAGAGAACCGCAGGTCGAGGAAAGAGACCCATGGGCGAGCCGGCCGCTCTCCCCCCAAAGAAGGCAGCTGCGGGGAAAGGGAAGTCGAAGGGCACGGGGCTGAACGTGCCGACGGGAAAAGAGCTCTTCATGGACTGAAGCCCCAAGGCACTCTTTAATTTGCGCAAATTCCCATCTCCTCGTTTTGGGTCGGATCCAAGTGTAGCTGTGGGCGACTCGTCTAGCATGGTATCTTCAGGGCCGGCTGGGTTGGATCCCTTAAAAGTGCTGATGGCTGCGCAGTTCATGGCTGACCAGAACAAATTCCTGGGTTTAACCCAACCTGGGTTGCTGTGTAAGTTCGCCTATCATGCAAACATGGTAAGATCTGGGAACCTGGATGTCTACTTGTTTAACTCTTCTTTTCCTTCGTTTAGCTGCCTTCTGACATAGTCTCGTGTTTCAGGTCGAGCAGCTAGGCTATCACATGTTTCGCTGTTCCGAAGTGGCGCTGGCTGATCGGGAGTGATTGGAGGGGGGTGAGGACGCTGAGACCTTGAAGGTTTAGCTTGAGTCCTCCCAGATGTGGGTCGAGGAGCTTGAGAGAGCAAACGCCCAGTATGCCAAAGATATGGAGGCGAAAGACCATCAGGTGATGCTGGCAGTAATGGAGCAGACTCTAATGAAGGCGAAGTTGAAAAAACTAGAGCTGGATATTCAAGTCGCCTACGAGTCTGGTCGTGCGGCCGGCCGAAGTGAGCGACTGGTCGAAGCCAGGGAGGAGTTTGCTCGGGTGGTGCCCGAGGTGCGGAAGGAGGCCGTCCAACAATTTATGGTGAGCCCGGCCTTCCAAGACGCAAGCGTTGTGCTTGCTTTGGATGACGCACGGGGTGCGTTTAAGAGGGCCATCGCCTAATTACAACATCTGGGTTACGGCATCAGCGATGAGGATCGCTCGAAGATGGGCCTTAGCTTCGATGAGCAACTGCGCCCGCTGGTCGAGGAAGATGTCAACGAGGCAGATACTGCTGAGGTCGAATCTGCCGGCGTTGTCGATATGAGCCCTGAAGAGCGGCAGAAGGCAGAACTCGAGAAGAGGCTGAATGCTGTGGGCCGAGAGTTCGAGTTTGCTGGCGACCTTGCCTATGAAATTTCTGAGAACAGGGCGGATGCCATAGCATTCTTCCCCGCTGCTCCACGGCTGTTTATGCCCTCTGCTGCCAGTCCCTCCTACGCGGTTACCGCGGCCGTTCCCGTTGCAGAGGCACCACTTGAACCTCTGTCTGTTTTGGCTCCAGCACTTGCTGCTGAAGGGTCTGGCAATTCTAGCTAGGCCTTTCCCTTGTATTTTTGACTTTTCATTCTGTATATATGTCTTACTGAGGCTTTATGAAATGATATTTCTTTGCCCATTCTCTACTGGTGGTTTGCTCTATATTGTCGTTTGTCTACTGCTTTGTCTTCGTTGGTTTAAAGTTTTGTATTGCCAACTTGTGTAAGTCGATAGGATGCAAATAGTGCTTGCTGTAGAACACTTCTTACACTTGTAATGTAAAATGGTTATGCTAACTTTTTGTAGCTAACGTGTGTTTGCGAGCGGGGCTCGACTTCCAGCTTTAAGGGTGTTTTCACCATGCGAAGCATTGGTCTCCTGAATTTGGCGGCATGGCCGAGCCCATAAATATGCATCGAAGGTGTCGACTCTGTTGTTTTGAAAACTTTTGGCGACTGTGAGGTCGCTTAAGGTGGTCTCGGCCGGTGGCCTCGACTTAGATGTTAAATCCTTTCGTCGACTTCGGGGTCGACTAAGGTGGTCTCGGCCGGTGGCCTCGACTTAGATGTTAAATCCTTTCGTCGACTTCGGGGTCGACTAAGGTGGTCTCGGCCAGTGGCCTCGACTTAGATGTTAAATCCGTTCGTCGACTACGGGGTCGCTTAAGGTGGTCTCGGCCGGTGGCCTCGACTTAGATGTTAAATCTTTTCGTCGACTTTGGGGTCGCTTAAGGTGGTATCGGCCGGTTGCCTCGACTTGGTTGCCAAATCTTTTCAAGTTTTCAATCGCGATGTGCCCTGCTTCTTATAACCAGTTCAACAGATGTCAATTAAACAGTTTACACAAAGAATTTTTTCAAGTTTACCGCATTCCATGGTTGAGGAAGGTCGCGACCTGTAGTGTCCGCTAATCGATATGCGTTGTTCTTGCATACTTTGGTGATTGCATAAGGTCCCTCCCACTTGGGGTCCAGCTTCCCGACTGGTTTTGAAACCTCCACTTTCTTCAGGACTAGATCGCCTACTTTAAAATTTCTCGGACGGACTGTTTTATTGTAGCGGTCCGCCACCGCCTCAGAGCCATAAACTAGACTATAGGGGCTGTGGCCTGTGGCCGTTCGAGGGGTCGTTCGATAGGCCCAGAGAACGCCTAGGAGATCGTCTGCCCAACTGGCTCCTGTCCCTGCTATCCGGCTCTTAATGTGGTATAGGAGTGTTCTGTTAGTAACCTCGGTTTGGCCATTGGCTTGTGGATTGCCTACTGAAGTGAAGTGCTGCGTGATGCCTAAAGTTTCGCACCATCTTCTGGTGTTTTTGCTCTGGAATTGAGTGTCGTTATCGAAAATAAGGATCTTAGGTAGCCCGAACCGACACACGATGTTCTTCCATAGAAAACTCTAGATAGCCACGTCGGTGATCTTAGGGATTGCTTCTGCTTCCACCCATTTTGTAAAATATTCGACAGCCACTATGATAAACTTCCGCTGGCCAGAGGTTTTGGGGAGCGACCCTAATATATCGATGCCCCACTGGTCGAATGGCCATGTGATACTAACATTGGTCATTGGTGCGACTGGTTGATGCTGAATGTTCGCATGTACTTGACAGGATGGGCATTTCTTAGTGAAATCCACGGAATCGTTGAGCAGAGTGGGCCAGAAATATCCGTAGCGGGTAATCTTGTGAGCCAGAGACCTTCCACCCGAGTGGTTGCCACAGATACCTGCATGTACCTCCTGCAATACTTCGTTCGCCTGGCCGGGATCTAAGCACCTGAGTGGCGGGCCGGCGATTGACCTCCTGTACAGCTGCCCATGCTCGTCTAATGCATATTTAGGCGCCAAGCCTTTCAACTTTCGAGCCTACTTAATGTCATCTGGTAAGGAGCCTCTACTCAGATAGAGTTTGATTGGATGCTGCCAGGATGGGGTTGACTCGTCGAGGCATCTGACCTGGATCCTGTCGGGAGACTGTACGCAGGGTTTATCGGCCATAAGAAATATTATAGTTCTTTCTCGCGTGCCTTTCGCCGAACTAGCTAGCTTAGAGAGCGCGTCTGCTCGCTCGTTCTCTGACCGGGGGATCTGGCTTAGTGAGAAGTGGCTGAACATCTGTTTCAAGTGTTGTACCTTGGCCAAGTACTGCGCCATCTTGTGCTCTTTTGCTTCGAAGTTCCCTTCGAATTGCTCCACCACGAGCTGAGAGTCCGTAAAAGCCGCTAGCCTACCGACCCCCCGATCGGCAGCCATGCGCATTCCTGCAATAAGGGCTTCGTACTCAGCTTCGTTGTTTGTAACTGGGAAATCGAGCTTCACCGCGAAGTCATAACCCTCTGCTAACGGGGATTGAAGAGAAACTCCTATCCCTCCCCCCGATGACGTCGCAGACCCATCAACATGCAGAGTCCACGAATATGTGCTGTCGATGTCCGGACATGGTAGGTCGATCCTTTCGAGGATGAAATCTGCGAGGACCTGTGCCTTGATGGCCGCTCGCGGTTGAAATTCGATGTCGAATTCTCCGAGCTCGATTGCCCATTTAGTGAGTCGACCTGAAGTGTCCGGCTTTGACAATACCTGTTTCAGCGGCTGATTCGTTAACACCAAGATTGTGTGTGATTGGAAGTAAGGTCGCAGCTTCCTTGCTGATGAGACGAGGGCTAGAGCGAATTTTTCAATCTCCAAATAGTTATATTCTGGCCCCTGGAGAGCTTTGCTGCAATAGTAAACGGGGCAAGGGTTTCCATCTCTTATTGCGGTCAACACCGAACTAACGGAGGCTGAAGAGACAGCCAGATATATTTGTAAGACTTCCCCGAGCTTAGGTTTGGCGAGCAGAGATGGTGAAGAGAGATATTGCTTGAGGTCGAGGAAGGCTTTATCGCACTGTTCATCCCATCTGAACCCCAACTTCTTTGCGTTTCTTAGGATTTTGAAGAAAGGTAAGCTCTTGTCCGCCAGCCTGGCTACAAACTTGCCCAAAGCAATTACTCTGCCAATGAGGCGTTGAACTTCTCGCATTGTGCGCGGCGGGGCTATGTCGAGAACTGCTTGAATTTTCTGAGGGTTAGCCTCGATGCTTCTTTGGCTGACCATGAAACCGAGGAATTTACCGCCCCGCACTCCAAACGTGCATTTTCCAGGGTTTAGTTTCATGCCAAAGGCTCTTAGAATAGAGAATGTGTGATTCAGGTCAGCCAAGTGATTTTCTGCTCTGCCTGTTTTTACAATCATGTCGTCTACATAAACCTCTATTGAGTTCCCAATCTCATTTTTAAACATGAAGTTAACAAGCCTTTGATAGGTTGCTCCGGCATTTTTAAGTCCAAACGACATGACGAAAAAGCAATATACCCCATTGGGAACAACAAAGGAGGTTTTTTCCCTATCTTCAGGTGCCATAAATATTTGATAGTATCCTTGAAACGCGTCCATCATGCTAAGTAATTCACATCCAGCTGTGGAGTCGACAAGTAAATCAATGCGAGGCAAGGGGTAAGGATCTTTAAGGCAAGCTTTATTCAAGTCTGTGAAATCATTACACATCCTCCATTTTCCCTCACTCTTGGGGACTAAGACAACATTACATAGCCAAGAAGGGTACTGAATTTCAACAACATAACCAACTTCCAGGAGCTTGCTTACCTCTTCTTGGATAACCAGTGTCTGCTCGGCGTTAAAAACTCTCTTCTTCTGGCGGACTGGCTTATGCGTAGGGTCCACATTGAGCCTGTGGACAATGATGTCCGGGTCGATGCCCTGCAGGTCGGCTGCTTTCCAAGCGAAGAAATCAATGTTCCTCCGGAGGAAGTCGACCATGAGGCACTCTAGTCGATCTCCCAAATCAGCGCCGATCTTGGTTGTCTTGTCGGGATTCCCGGGCTCCAGCTCAATTGTCTTGAAGTCTCCCGTCGGCTCGACCCTGGTATCTTCAATCTTTCTCTTCTTCGATGAAGTTCCCTCCTCGGGTTTCGCTACAGGGGCGTCCCCCGAGGGCCTCAACTGGGGCCTCCTTCTCTGCTCACCGGAGTCCACGGAGATTGTGTAACAGCGCCAAGCGTCCTTAGTATTGCACAAAATCTGACCAACTCCCCCAGGGGTCGGGAACTTTATCTTCATGTGATATGTGGACGCGATGGCTCTGAAGTCGTTTAAGGCCGGTCTTTCCAAAATAACATTGTAAGCGAACGGGGCGTCGACCACTAAATAGCTAATCATCAAAGTTCGGCTGCGATGGCCCTGCCCAAAAGTTGTGGAGAGGGAGATGGATCCTAACGGCATTATCTCCGATCCCCCAAATCCAACTAGGGGCGTTCTGACTGGATCAAAGTTAAGCTTGCCTAAGGCCATCCTCTTTAGTGTCAAGAGAATATGATATTGGCTGAGCTACCATTTTCGACTAGGACCTTTCTAACTTCGAAGTTGGCGATCTCGAGGGCGACCACCAGAGGGCAGTCGATCTTTCGGTCCATTTCTTGGTTTTCGAGGTGGCTGAGGTTCGCGTCTGAAAAGGATATCGGCTATGTGCTGTTTGAAAGCTGAAAAACCGTCTCGACCTTAGATGATTTGGTCGTGTCAAGCTGCCGTTGAGTTTGCTTCCTTGCGTTTCAGGAGTCTCCTCCCGTGGGTCCCCCAGCGATCATGTCGATGACCCCTCTGATGGGCGGGTGGGCTTCGTGGGCGGGCTTCTTCCCTTTGTCATCTCTTCGCGGGCTGGCCGACCTTTCTCTACGGGGAGTCCGATCGACGGCGCCCTCCTCTCGTCGATTCCTATCCTCGACAAATTTCTTTAGGTGCCCCTGCCTGATCAACCTCTCAATTTCGTCCTTCAAGTTGAAGCAGTCTTCGGTGTCATGCCTCTTCTGTCTGTGGAAGTGACAGAATTTCCCTGACTTCCTCATGGCCTCGGTCTTTTTAATTTTGCGGGGCTTTTTCAGCAAGTTGTCATGTTGAATGGCAAAGAGTACTTCTTTCCTCGCCATGGAGAGCGGTGTATTGTCGTGAAAGCGTTTAATCAGGGACCGACGTCCTTCCCTGTTCTGCTTGTCGTCCTTCTCTTTACCCTTCCTCTTGTCAGCTTCGATGCTGCCGTATTTCATCTTGTTCATCTCTTCTTGGGTCATGTATCTTTCCGCGAGGTCAAGGAGTTCTTCCATCGTGCGGGGCTGAGCGCGCACTAAAGCTTTAGCGCACTCTTTGTGCCTCAATCCCAAAAACAGCACATCAATCAAGAACTCAATCCTCGGACTGTCAATTTTCAACACTTCTGTGTTGAATCTGGTGAAAAAATCTCTCAAAGACTCCCCCTCGGCTTGCTTCACCGTATGCAAGTGGGTGTGTGGCAGCTTCGCCTTCCTTCTGCTGGCAAACTGGTGCAGGAATTTGTCACAAAGCTGGTCATACGAAAAGATAGATGCCGACTCTAACTTCACGAACCAATCCAAGGCCATACCTTGAATTGTGGTTACCAGCATTTTCGCATGAATATACTCGTTGTGTCCATGCTGCTGCATCATGTGTTCAAACTGCAGCAAATGTTCACTCGGGTCTGTGGACCCGTCGTACCGCGGGAGACCAGTGGGGATCTTGGCATCCACCGCGATACGTTCATTAATGATTTCTTGTGTAAAGGGTGAGTCTCGTTCCTTTCTAAACCTCGAGGGCACCTCCGGTTGAGGGGGCCTGTCTACGTTCCCCATCGACAGCTCCTCCAGGTATTTATTTAGTTGCTGCACCTGGTGGGATACCTCCTCCCACTCCTACTGATCCTGCTTTCTTCTACCTCTGGAACGTTCGGTCCTATCGCGCTGCGGGGCTCGAAGGGGCCGAACGTCATGGTCCACGGAGTCGGCTACCTCTACCCTCGGCGGGGGGCGGGGCGCCTCCCGGTGAAAATGACTCTAGCTTGGTTCTCGCCTAGCTGGATGCCCGGGGGACCCTGGACGCCGTGAGTATTCTACAGGCGGTGCTTGCTCACGCCCCGCTAGAGGGGGGTGGTGCTGGCTGCCGGTTCCGACGGCGCGGCTTGTCTGTTCAAGGCGGCTGAAAGCTGGGTTGATATATGTGCGGAGATCTGCTCACTGATGAGCTGCATCAACTGGGGCATAGTGAGGGTAACTACGGGCTCAGGCTGTATACTGGGGCCTGGAGCAGTCCTTTCTTCATTCTGGTGGAGTGGGGGGGCTGGATCTTCTGCTCTCTTCCCTCCCGGAAGGGGCTCGCCTAGTGTTCACCATTCTCGATAGAGGATTCCTGTTTACCACAGACAGCGCCAAATGATGAGGGTCCGAATCGTAATACAAGTACTTCGATTCCGATCTCTATAGGGGTTACCCCCAAAGGTGGATATCTTCCGTTGATGATATTTGAGAATCCTGCAATCAAGGCAAACATTAGGCTAGCCGAGTGGCCCTCGACTTTGGCCCTTCGACGCTCAAGTCAGTATTTTCGGTATCTAACAATGAAGTAAGATAGGTTCAATGTGTTTTTTCCGCATACCTTGTGAGGCAAGACAGAGGAGTTTTTATATTCTTCCCCTTGTAGGAAATGACTGGTAAGCCCTTGGCTTACCCTTGGGGTCTTCAGCCTCCTCTAAGGGGCAATTAGTCTATTCCCCCATTTGAATTTTGCCAGCTAGATGTCCTTTCAAGCTACAGGACAGGACGGTATATGGGGTGGCGCTTGCCGTGTCAGACAGTGAGGGGATGGCATGCGCCATTAATGCGGTGGCGTGGTGCCAGTCCACGCATTTAATGCGGTGGCAGAGTGCTGTGCAGAGCTCGACCTCCTGTCAGCCTAACTGGGGTTGAATATGGTCGATATCGTCCGAGGGCTCTGAGGCGCCCGCCTGGGCATGAGGGGGCTGGTCGAATATTGTCGACATATCCCATGGGCCCTGGGCCGTTGTCTGAACGTTGGGCCCTTTGGGCCACTATCTAGTCGAACATGGTCGACGTGGATCATGGGCCTTGTGCCGTTGTCTGAGACGGTGGGCCCTTCGGGCTACTATCTGGTCGAATATGGTCGACGTAGGTCATGGGCCCTGGGCCATTGTCCGAAACGTTGGGCCTTTTGGGCCACTCTATATCAATATGTAACAAATTTTTTTTTCTATCACCAATAATAATTTTTACACGTTTAATAGTGGCAAAAATTGTATTTAAGTTATCACTATTGATAATTGATCATGGAAAATCTTTAATTATAAGCATAAAGCTTTTCAAATGTTATTAGTTATAATTTTTACATTATCACTTATTTTTTTATGATTAATATTACATTTTTTCGTATTGAAAATTACCATTATATAATTTTCATGAAGTCTAATATTTATTCCTATTTAGGGATTTGTTATTTATTTAAATTTAAAATATATTTTTTAAATCTTTAGTGTTGATTATTTCCACTTTGCTTTGATATATACATATATATATATTATATTAAATACATTAATATGATTAGTAAATACTTATCTATATAATTATATATATTATGATAATCATGTCGGTGTCGTATTGTGCGCTAAAATTTTAAAATTTAATATGTTGTTGTGTCTGTGTCATGTCCGTATTCGTGCATTATAGGTGGTGGCAGAACCCAATTCCAACGACAGCGCAAGGTGACGCTCCGGCAACTTGACATGCTTAGGAAGTCAAGATGACAAATTGAGGTAAAGATTGACTATCTGAGTGAATTAGTTTGAAGAAATGGACTTGAACAAAAATTAAGATCCCAATGTTGTCACATGTCGGATTATACTAGGAGATAACCAATTCCTCGCTCGGCTAGGTTGGTCATGGAATAAATTTAGAATGATTCAAATCTCAACATTAAATAGAATTCTTAAACACCTAGACAAGCTTGGCAATTAAACGAATCTGGCCTAAAAAGAAACCATTATATCTGAATACTTCAATACGAAAGCTAAAATCGAATGGGAACTCGCAAAGGGAAAACTAAGCAAATATAATTAAGACGTTTGAGTAACCATAGTTATTGTCAGTAAATGTTATATTGAAGCATCCATACTTATACCATATTTTAATTGAAAATAGGTACCAAGGATCTAGATGCTCCTAGTGAGTAAAGGACTCCTAACGAGGACGTTGAAATACGAGGTGAGGTCTAACTCGATAATAAAAGATACCTTTGCTGGGGAAAGAACTTATGTATAGTAAATATAATATTGTTGCTTGATTGTTCATGCTTGGATTTGAAAAACTGATTGAAGTCGATGCTGATTGAAGTCAGTTCCTTCTAAAATATTCCATCTTCTTATATTGTATGTCTCAGCTTTTTAGCACCATGTTTTGTGCTTCAAAGACATTTGCTAATATTTGCACGCTAATCTTATCTTGAATTGCAAACTTCAAATCATTAAGGTATCTCACCACTTGTTAATTGCCCGACTCTATTAAGTTGTTTCGCTCAGCCACCTGCAAGAACTCTATGTTGTATTTATACATCTATTTATCTCTTTAGTGAGATAGTTGATATTGTAGGAATAGATACTGCTCGTAATTTGGGGGTGGAGGCTTTCAATAACTGTTTCATTCAGTATATATTCAAACTCGTCTCTTATCTTCACTCTTCCTTTCATCTTGTAGACGTTCCTACCAAGCAGAGGCAGCTCCGTTGAGCCTGTAGGCTATTAATTTGACTCTACGCTCATTAAGAATCTTCAAATAGTCAAAGAATCTATCTACTTCTGCAAGCCAATCCATAAATTATTAAATATTTAAATTACCATTAAAGTATGGGAGATCTACCTTTAGGTGAAAATCTTCATCTCTAGCAGGTTGTTGGATAAGCCGATCTTATTGATTTCCTTATCTTGTATTGGGTATCTTGATACCTTCATCTTCTTCCTTTTCTAAATCTTCCACATTGGTATGTTGATAACTTTGACGAACAAGATCACATCTAACCAGTCGTGGTGCAAGAGCAAATTTCACATCTTCACGCCTTAGTCTCCTATATATGCTGAGAGCATCTATAATCAAATTCATCTCCTCCAAACTGTGATCAAGAAATTCTCTCAATGTCAAATTTCCTCTTGTAGAGTTGGATAAACCTGATTTCTATCAACCATTTGGTTGTTTCATAAACCATCAGTTATTCCTGCATTAACCATCACAAAAGACTAAACTTACACTGATACCATATTGATGTAGCAGGTAAAATTTGAGAGGAAAGAAAAAGAAAAAGAAAAACTATTGCATGAATAACTTGAATAAAATAAAGCCTATTTATGACAAGTTTTAAAATAAAGTAAAAATCTTCCTCATAGAGAGAAAATCAAATAATTTTATCGCTCAATTTGTGTTTTAAAAGTTACATATGTGAGTCTATGTACAGGCCTCTCAAGAAATTCTAATTCTCTAGTGGATAGGAATATGATAAATTCAAACTTATCTTTAAAACTCTCAACTCCCTAAAAGATAATATAAAATAACACCTATCTTCCTAAAAAATAATGTAAAATTTGAAATAATAACAAATATGATGCTTTTCTAGAAAGAAAATAATTTAAAAGATAAAACTTATTATCGAAATGAAATGCATCAAACGTTTTCAATGTGCAGAAAATCTTTGAGAAGATCAAACTGAATACTTCAACTAATATTTTCTTTAACTCTTGTATTGCCTAAATTCAAATCCCCGACCTCATACTTTGTGTGAGACTTATAATACCATTGAATCAAACATCATTGAGTAACAGACATCCAATAATATGAAATTTGGCAGTTTAAAAACTTTCAACTTATGTATAAAAGACGAAGAAGAAAAGGAGGCAGAGAAGATTCAAAGATGAAGAACGGAAAAGAGGAAAGGAAATGGTAGAGGAAAGAGAACACGTAGAAGAGACGAAAAAATTGGAAGAATGAACAAGGGGGGAAAGAAAAATGAACAGTGAGAGAGGCTAGCGGCACTCCGGCGGCGATGCTGGGTACATACATGGAAACTTTTGCATATTGCTTTTTCCTTCTCGAGTAAATGATGATGAATGGAACCACACTTCCCTTGAATTTGTTGGGAGTTACTGTTGGTTATGATAATGAATGGAAGAAAAGTAATTTTTTTGTATACAAAAGTATAATAGTAAATAGAATCTTTAATATGAGAGCGAGGATTATTTTATGTATTTGGACCAGAACTGGAACTTTTAAGAAGGAAAAAAATAGTTGGATGTTGTATTGGAATGGAGGGAAAATAATTTGTTCATATTAAATGGAATAACAAATAATTTTTTAATTGAAGCTAGTTTAGTTTTTTAAAACTTATCTCAATGTTATTATTCGTGATTAAAGTAAACAATCAATACAATTATTGATTTTTATTATTCATTTCGTTCGATAAAAAAAAGTCCAAAATTATCCTAATGGAAAAAATGCAAAATTGGTCCTATAACTTGGCCCTACTAGCAAAATTGGACTTTAACTTTTTGGGCCGCAAAATTGGTACACTATCTTAAAAATTTTGGCAATTTGAGAACAAATTGGGCCTGAATTCCATTTTACTTCACCTCAATTCTACATGGAACCCTACGGGCATCACATCACGCCTTGTCAGCAGGTTCTTCCCCCCATCTACTTGTGTGGCGGTTGACACGGCATATCCACTTGCCACATCAACAAAATAAAATAAAGGATCAAACAAAAATTAAAAAAAAATGCATAAACTATAAAAGATATTTACATTCATATATACACATACAAATATATATATAACAATAATATATATATGTATATAAACACCGCCAAGCGGCCAATGACTATCTTTGTGCTAGGGGCTGGTGGCGAGGTTGTGGCTACTATGGCTAGTGACCAGGTTGCTTTGGGGGCCATGGCCTTGGGGAAAGGGAAAGGTCAAGGTCAAGGTCAAGATAGGGATGTTCAAATCTAATCCAATAAAAAAAAAAAAGGACGAATCGATCCAAACAATCGAAAATCGATCAAAACTGAACTTTTTTTTATTGAATTGGATTTATATTTTTAAAATCGATCGATTTTTGATTTTAATCTAAAAAATCGATCCAATCCAAACCGAACCGAAATTTATATACTAATAATATAAAAAATATATATCTTAAAATACACAAATAAATTAAAATAAACTAAACCTAGAATTTTTTCACTTTCAAAAATTAAATACATAGGAATAATTGTTGTGGACTTATAACTCTATAGTTGTTTATTCTTACATAATTTGACTTAATTCCACAAGATTAGTGTGATATGGTTGCTAAATGAAATTTACAAATTGATTGATTAAATTAGTTTTATAATCAATAGTAACTTGTCAAATATTTCAATTAACAATTTAAATTGAAAAATCGAAATAGCCGATCCAATCCAAATCAATTTAAAATGGATTGGATTGGATCGGATCGCATTGACAATAAAAATCTAACCGATTTGGGGGAAAGGTGGGCTAATGACGGCCAGATTAGGGCAATTAGGCAGGGAAAGAGAAAGGGAAAAGTGTTGCGGGTGAGGGGGGGCGTGCGGGGTGGGGGTGAATTGGGATGGGGTGTGTGCGTGGGTGGTTTGGGGGGAAGGGTGCTGCTGGGCACGGCTATTGGCCCAAGTGGCCGCCTTGGCAGTGGTGGCTGGTCGGCGGCCATGTCACGAGGTGGGTGGGCAGCTGAGGGGGAAGGAAAAAGGGTAGGGTAATTATAAGTGTGTGTGTGTGTGTATTTTATATAGTAATAACTATTATTATTTAAATTAATAGAAAATTTTATTTAAATTGAATTAAATTATTTTAGACCTATTTATAAATTTAATATTATTAAGTAATTTATATTATATAGTTAAAATCCTAGATTTTTAAATTTTAATTTATTTTATTTGTAATTAAAAATTTCTAATATTATTAAGTAATTTATATTATATAGTTAAGAGCATAGGTTTTTAAATTTTTAATTAAAAATTTAATTAAATTACTTTAGATATATTTATTATTTTAATATTATTGAATATATAATTTAAAATATGAAATTATATTGTCCAAGAATAGATGTAGAAATTATATTTTTAATTATTTATTTAATTTTATATATTGGTTAAATTCAACTAAATTTAATATAATTATTTTAGATATCTTTATTATTTTCATAATATTTGGATTTTTTATGTTTACAAAAGGAGAAATTGTTTCTAACCAATGTATTTAATCATTTATTCTTTTTTTCTAATTTGCTTTAAAATTTTGTTTTTAATTTTTGGGGGTTTTTTTTTTTTAAATTGTTGAGGTCAATTTTTTTTTTTTTTATTCTTTTGTGTCCAAGTGTAAATGTTATGGTGATGTGGCAACAAGAATTGACAAAGCATATGACACGAAGAAAGAAGTAGATATTTAGGTTGACAAAGTGCCATGTGACGCCAAATCAGCTGCCACACAGATGCGGGCAGCTTGCAAATGTAACTTGGGCTCGATTTGTCCTCCAATTGTTAAAATTTTAAAGATAGTGTACAAATTTTGCGGCCCAAAAAGTTAAAATCCTACTTTATAAGTAGGATCAAGTTACATGACCAATTTTGCATTTTATCCTATCCTAATCTTGCTCCACATCCTTTATTTCATCTTATCACTCTACATCCCAAGTATCCAAGTAATATGGGCCCTAATTTGACAAAACTAATCCCACTTTAATAGGTAATGGTAAGGTGGTGTAATTTCTTTTATTTTCTTCCCTCTTTCTATGTTTTTTCCCTCTCCTATTACTTATCTTTTATATTTTCCTCCATTATTTTATTTCATTCTATTTTTTTCTTTTATTTATCTTAAAAATCTATACTATATATAAAACATGATGGCCTTAGTGGTATGTTATTTTGTAAGTTGACAAAATTATCCCACTTCAACATATAATGATAAGGTAGTTTTCTTTCATTTTTTTCCCCCTCTTTCTAAGTCTATTTCCTCTCCTATTATTAATTTTTTTCATTTTTCTTCCATTATTTTATTTCATTTTATTTTCTCCTTTTACTTATCCTAAAAACTAAAGTGAATGTACTGAAAATATTAAAAGATGTAGTATCATATAAAAGAATAATTGAGTATTATTTATTTTTATACTATAAAAATTTTAGTACATACGTGGAGTGTACCAAATTTGCTAATATAAATACAGCAAAAAGGGTGACCTGTCTGGTGGAATCCCTTAGTGGCTATGTCTCAATTGATCCAACTGTTGTCTTCGGTGTAAGCCCTTTGGAAGAGAATGCCGTGTTTCATTCAAGTGACACTGATAGCCAACAGGTCACATTGCCATTCCTTGTATTGATCAATGTTTGAAAAATCGGACATTTCATTGAACCGGAAAACTTACCAGTTCATGGTTCACTAGTTCAACTATTGGTCGGACTGTAATTGAACCGCAATTGAACCGTAATGTCATAATTACGAAATATATATATTTATATTATATATTACTTAAAAATTAATAAAATGCCAAAATATAAAACATAAAGAGTTTAAATGATATTATCTAACATTACAATCCAAATTTCACAATTCATATTATAAATGATCACAATAATTTAAATATATCAAGTCCAAAGTTTAAAGTTGAGAGTGTGTAAGTTAATTCTATTGGTAAACTTGAAGATCAAATGCAAGTCGAGGCAAGAGTTTGTAACTCTCTTTCCTTAAGGCAAATTAGCCCCGCTACGATGCCACGATTTATGGCTATTGCCTCCCAAGATACAACGACTAACGTTCAAGCAGTAGTAGCACTTCAAACTGCTTGACTCCAGCGAACTTAAAGAATGCTCCAAACTTTCTTAACAGAATATGATAAATGAGGAAGAAGATAAGAAAGATGCTATGAAATGTATATTATTTCCGAGTGAGTAATGCAACAAGTGAGGGGCTAAATATATAGAGGATCAAGAGTCACATTGTACGGACATATTAGTTCAACATGTCCCCTAATTATGCCTTTGCAGCTACTGGACACAACCCTTGACTGTTCAGAGTTGCAATTTCAAACTGGAAAGGTATTTCTAGACTGTTCTGGAATTTAAACACCAAACATTGTGTTTTTAAGATGAAAAACCATTTCCAGAAAATCTGGAAATTAATTTAAAATCGGAGGTAATTAAATCCGAATGGGCTTTAATTGATTGGACTTTTAATTAAACAAAACAAGCCCAGCTGTATTTAATTAAAAGAAATAAGCCCAACCAAATAATTAATTAAATCTGGCCCAAAAAGATAAGGCCTGAGCCAAGCCCAAGACCCGGACCGTGCTGAGCTGAGCCGGCAGGCGGCACGCGCGTGCGTGTGGCTTGGACCGAACCTATAGCCATCTAGGTCCTCTCCCCTCCAAAGACTATTAGTACCCCAAGGGGCCCAACCGTATAGTCCAAAATTGAGCTATATAAATAGGTCAATTTTTTATTATTTTTCCAATGTGGGACTCCTAATATTCCCACATTTTCATCTTCTCTTAAATCCCACAATAGTCAACTCTTAGGGGCTTACTTTACGCATTAGTTTCTCATTCATTCAATAATGAATTTGAACAATTAATGACTCTATCATCATCTACGTTCAATGTAGATTACATTAATCACAAGAGCCTCCAAATATTCTATTTGATCATCATTAATTAATTGGTCAAACTTACCAATTTCCAACAATCCCCTACATGAATGCAAATTAATGCATGTGACAATGCTTATGCAGACATAGAGAGTTTAGACGAAAAGTTATCGCATCAGGAAAGGTAGCTTGTGGCTTTGAACCTTCCTTAGAAGAATGCTATCGGACCTACTTGGCTGTACAGTGAACACAATGTCTTGAACTATCCAGCCATTGATGTAAGCCTAGTCAACAACACCCCTACAATAACCTTCCTTCCATCTTTAGTTCTTTTGGTTGGGTCCGTTTTGGCCTTGGACACCAATCTTGGTTTCATAAGTGTTTATGATGAAGCGGCCCGTCTTCACACTTATATAGGTGATCTCCCATTAACGAGTACCCTACAATACTCCTTGGGAATCATTAAGAGTCTATGCTCAACCTCTTACCCATTGAGCAGGTTGCACTCTATGCTATAGGAATGGGTTGGAGTTTTGCTCCAGAGTGCTTACTTCAACTTCCATAACTTAGTTGTCCCATTGAACCAAGTTCTTGGGATCTCCAGTCACATTGGTTGGGTTTCCATTATGTCAGTTCTTATTTTAAGGGTTTTAATCCCATTCCCCTTGACAAACGTTGAATTTGATCTCTAGATAAACCTTTTGTTAACGGATCCGCTATATTTTCCTTAGACTTTATATAATCTATGGAGATTATTCCATTAGAGATCAATTGCTTAATGGTATTATGTCTTCGTCGTATATGGCGAGATTTACCGTTATACATGCTACTTTGAGCTCTTCCTATTGCTGACTGACTGTCACAATAAATTTTGATCGGTGGTACCGGCTTAGGCCAACATGGAACATCTTCAAGAAAGTTACGAAGCCATTCTGCTTCTTCTCCTACCTTATCCAAGGCAATGAACTCGGACTCTATTGTCAAACGAGCGATACACGTTTGTTTGGAAGATTTCCATGATACAACAGCTCCAGCTAAAGTAAACACATATCCACTTGTGGATTTTGTGTCTTTAGTATCAGATATCCAATTTGCATCAATATATCCTTCTAAAACAGCTGGATATCTCGTATACCTCAGCCCATAATCCATCGTGTATCTGAGGTATCTCGGTACTCTAATTAGAGCTTTCCAATGGTCGTTACTTAGGTTACTTGTGAACCTACTAAGTTTGTTCACAACACAAGCGATATCGGGGCGAGTGCAGTTTGTCAAATACATTAAACTACATGTTATTCTGGAATACTCGACTTGGGATATGGGCTCCCCCAGATTTTTGCTTAGACTTGTATTTGGATCTATAGGCGTTTTAACTGGGGCGCTATCAAAAGCATTAAACTTCTTGAGAATCTTCTCAACATAGTGAGACTGTGATAAAGTCAAGCCTTCTGAAGTTCTCATTATTTTTATACCCAGTATAACATCAGCCACGCCCATGTCCTTCATGGCAAAGTGCTTCATGAGCATTTTCTTCGTAGTTATGATAACATCACGACTACTTCCAGTAATTAACATGTCATCTACGTATAGACTGACCATGACAAATTCTGTTTGAGTGCCTCTCACATATACGCACTTGTCACACTCATTGATCTTGAAACCATTTGACAGCATTGTTTTGTCAAATTTTTCATGCCATTACTTTGGAGCTTGTTTAAGTCTATAGAGAGGCTTAACAAGTCTACAAACATTCTTTTCTTGTCCGGGAACAACAAAGCCCTCGGGTTGCTCCATATAGATTTCTTCATCTAACTCACCATTCAAGAAAGCCGTCTTTACATCTATTTGATGTAGTTCTAAGTTATGTAGCGCTGCAATGGCAATCAGCGTTCTAATGGACGTGATTCTTGTCACATGTGAGTATGTATCGAAGAAATCAAGGCCTTTCTTCTGTTTGAACCCTTTAGCTACTAATCTAGCTTTGTATTTGTCGATCGAGCCATTGGCCTTGTATTTTCTTCTAAGAATCCACTTGCAACCTAGCGGTTTGTGACCTGCTGGGAGATCCGCTAGTTCCCAAGTATGATTTTGCATGATTGAATCTATCTCGTTGTTTATAGCTTCTTTCCAGTACGGAGCATCTGGACTGGATAGAGCTTCACTGATAGTCCTGGGTTCACTTTCTAACATGTAAGTTAGAAAATCTGGGCCGAAAGATTTTTCTGTTTTGGCTCGTTTGCTACGTCTTAGCTCCCCAGTGGGAGAATCATTAGCTGATTCACAAGTTCTTTTCTGAGAACTTACTTCTTCCTTCTCACGTTTGTTAGGAAAGATGTTTTCAAAGAATACAGCGTCCTTGATTCAATAATTACTCCCTCATTTAAGTCGGGGATTTCTGACTTATGTATTAGGAATCGATAAGCACTACTATTGTTTGCATAACCGATAAAACTGCAATCAATTGTTTTTGGTCCTATCTTAACCTGCTTCGGCTTAGGTACCTCTACCTTCGCCAAGCACCCCCACACTTTGAGGTATTTGTAGGAAGGTTTATGACCTTTCCATAACTCATATGGGGTTTTGTTCTTACTTTTATGAGGTATCTTATTTAAGATATGATTGGCTGAGAGAATTACTTCTCCCCACATATTCTGGGGTAACCCAGAGTTGATTAGCATTGCATTCATCATTTCTTTAAGCGTTCGATTTTTACGTTCAGCAATGCCATTTGACTGTGGTGAATAAGGAGCCGTTGTTTGATGAATAATGCCAGACTTTGTGCAAAATTCCTCAAACGGTGCTCCGTATTCTCCACCTCTGTCGCTTCGAATAACTTTTATTCTTTTGCTGAGTTGATTTTCAACCTCAGTCGTATAACACTTGAATGCTTCAAGTGCTTCATCTTTGCTTCGTAACAAGTATACATAGCAAAATCTTGTGCTGTCATCGATAAAAGTAATGAAATACTTTTTCCCACCTCTAGTTTGCACAAGTTTTAAGTCACAAATGTCACTGTGAATTAATTCTAGAGGTGATGTACTCCTCTCAACTGAATGAAATGGAGCTTTCGTCATCTTTGCTTCTACACAAATTTCAAATTTATGATTTGTGTCGATTTCAAATTGAGGTAATAGTTCTAAATTTACTAATCTTCGTAATGTGTTATAATTTACATGTCCTAATCTAACATGCCATAAATTAAAACACTCAATCAAGTAAATAGAACCATTCACTTTATTCATTTCAATGTTTCTGAGTACAGGTATTACATTGAACTTAAACAACCCTTTTTCCACATAACCTCTTCCTAGGAACATGTTGTTTTTGGAAAGTACAAACTTGTTTGATTCAAATACAAGTTTAAAGCCACTTTTAACTAACAAGGAGCCTGACACTAGGTTCTTCCTAATATCTGGTATGTGCAGGACATCTATCTGGGTCAATTCTTTACCGGAAGTAAGCTTCAACACGACTCTTCCCAGTCCGACAATGTCTGAAGTAGCCGAGTTTCCCATATGTAGTCTCCTCCCATTTATGGGAATATAGTTGGAGAACATAGACCGATCAGAGCACACATGACGAGTAGCTCCGATATCTATCCACCACTCCTTTGGGTTATCAACCAAATTGGCCTTAAAGACAACTGCCAAGAGGTTTATATCAGACATATCCACAGGAACAGTTTTTTCCTCAGACATGTGGGCTTGATTTGGTTTGTTTTTCTTCGGAAGCCGACAGTCCTTGGCCCTGTGCCCTGTGCCCTGGTTTGCCACAGTTGTAGCAGCTTCCTGCAAACTTCTTGAGTTTCTTGGCCTTGCTACTTTAACCAGCATCTGCACGCTTTTGCTTCTTGCTTGTATTTGTCTTTTGCTCTACCAAGTTCGCCTTGGCCTCCATCTTGAGCTTGCCTGTCTTAGCCTCAGAGGTACGATTATCTTCCTCAATTCTCAGCCTGACGATTAGATCTTCAAGACCCATCTCCTTTCTCTTGTGCTTCAGATAGTTCTTGAAGTCTCTGCAAGATGGTGGTAGTTTCTCAATCATCGCTGCCACTTGAAATGACTCACTCAGAGTCATGCCCTCTGCATGAATCTCGCGCAGGATAATCTGCAATTCTTGAACTTGGTTCATGAGTGGCTTTGAGTCCACCATTTTGTAGTCCAAGAACTTGCCTACGATGAATTTCTTCAAGCCGGCATCCTCAGTGCGGTATTTCTTGTCCAAAGAATCCCACAACTCCTTGGCCGTCTTCAAAGGACTATATATGTTGTACAACGAGTCGTCTAGCCCATTGAGTATATAGTTGCGACATAGGAAGTCACTATGACTCCATGCATCAAAAGCCACCTGATTTTAGGGATCGGTGTCATTTTCAGGCATCAACGGAGCATCCTCTTTCAGGAATCGTAAAAGGTTCAGAGTTTTCAGGTAGAACAGCATCTTCTGTTGCCACCGTTTGAAATCAATGCCCTTGAACTTTTTTAGCCTTTCTCCATGCACTGGTGCTGGCGGCATGGTAGGCGGTGGAGCAGCCACTGTAACAACTGATGGAACACCGGTTGGTACTTGAGATGCCATTTGATCTATATATTTTGCCTTAAGTTTATTGGTAAACTTGAAGATCAAATGCAAGTCGAGGCAAGAGTTTGTAACTCTCTTTCTTTACGGCAAATTAGCCCCGCTACGGTGCTCACAGTTTATGGCTATTGCCTCCCAAGATACAACGACTAACGTTCAAGCAGTAGTAGCACTTCAAACTGCTTGACTCTAGTGAACTTAAAGAATGCTCCAAACTCTCTTAACAGAATATGATAAATGAGGAAAAAGATAAGAAAGATGCTATGAAATGTATATTATTTTCGAGTGAGTAATGCAACAAGTGAGGGGCTGAATATATAGAGGATCAAGAGTCACATTGTACGGACATGTTAGTTCAACATGTCCCCTGATTATGCCTTTGTAGCTACTGGACACAACCCTTGACTATTCAGAGTTGCAATTTCAAACTGGAAAGGTATTTCTAGACTGTTCTGGAATTTAAACACCAAACGTTGTGTTTTTAAGATGAAAAACCATTTCCAGAAAATCTGGAAATTAATTTAAAATCGAAGGTAATTAAATCCGAATTGGCTTTAATTGATTGGACTTTTAATTAAACAAAACAAGCCCAGCTGTATTTAATTTAAAGAAATAAGTCCAACCAAATAATTAATTAAATCTGGCCCAAAAAGATAAGGCTTGAGCCAAGTCCAAGACCCGGACCGTGCTGAGCCGAGCCGAGCCGGCCGCGACCGAACCTATAGCCATCTGGGTCCTCTCCCCTCCAAAGACTATTGGTACCCCAAGGGGCCCAACCCTATAGTCCAAAATTGAGCTATATAAATAGGTCAATTTTTTATTGTTTTTCCAATGTGGGACTCCTCATATTCCCACCTTTCCATCTTCTCTTAAACCCCACAATAGTCAACTCTTAGGGGCTTACTTTAGGCATTAATTTCTCATTCATTCAATACTGAATTTGAACAATTAACGACTCTATCATCATCTACGTTCAATGTAGATTACATTAATCACAAGAGCCTCCAAATATTCTATTTGATCATCATTAATTAATTGGTCAAACTTATCAATTTCCAACAAATTCTAAACTCTAAACTAAGGCTTTTTTTTTTTTTTTTTTTACTTTTAGATAGCTTGTAAGGTGTATCTTAACCTTCAAACTTTGTATTTAGACCAAAAAATATAAAAATAAATAAATTAATTTCATAAAAAATTAAATGAAAAAACCAATCTGGTTCAACGGTCCGGCTGGCCGGTTTGAACGGCTTATACAAAATAAGGCGTTTTTTTCAATTTTTTGATTTTTTGAGAAAATCGGACCGATTTGCCGGCCGGTTGATGGTCCGACCGGTCCGGTTTTTTAAACAATGGTATTGATCGAGTCTAATGAGATGCCTGTTCTTCTTTAAGAGGTTTAGGATAAGAGAAAAGTGTTCACACTTTGGTCCTTTCTCTATGAACCTAAGCTCCTAAGTTTTAAGCATCACATTGCAATAAATTTCTATAGTTCTAATCATGCATCGGTTATTCTTTGGGGGTGGGGGGAGTTGGGTTGGGCCGCAGTGTAGTTGAGAGAGTCATTTTCAAAAGAGATGTAGAGGTACAAACAATTTGATGTTCGAATCGATTGACCAAGCAACAATTCTTTAAATTTTTATTACTAGTCATTTAGAAATAAAATAGAAAAATTATGCAATAATATGGCAAAATGATCTTCTTTTTTTTTTTTTTTTAGGGATAAGCTTGTGAAGTCTATATTAAACAATAATTGCTTTTCCCTTTAAATGCATGCTTTAATTTAGTGTCATCGATTGTATTTAACTAGTCTACATATGTTTTGATTTAAAATCAATGGTTGTGTTTAGTAAGTCAATTATCGTTCAACACATACAAAAAAAGAAAAAGAAAATAAATAAATAAAAACAAAGCATTTGTGTCAATTCACCCATATCCACACGTAAAAGAATGAAAAGTTATTAAAATGCTTTAGTAATAAAGCACAATTCTTTCTAAGAAAGATAACTATATTAACCTTTAATTTTTCACCCTTTTTTAATTTAAAAATATTAATTATCAAGTTGGATTCATAATTCGAAATTAGCGTATCATAAAATGAATTGTTGTTTCTTACTCGAACTCTTAGGTACATCAAGCCGGCATCACAAAAAATTGTACTTAGGAATTCTTACATTGTATGTAAGATATGATGATCTAAATGTAAGTAGTGATTGATGTAATAATTAAGGTCTTCATTGATAACCTAGACCTAATTATTGTGAAGTAAAATGTGCAAACTTTACTTCCACTAACATACTAAGGTTATGCGGCATTTAATATTTTCAACATCATTATCACCTAACCACCGATTTTCATTAATGACGTAAAGGTTGACATTAGATATGAATTGAGTTATTGACACCGGATTCAAATCTTTCCGTGGACATGAGTGCACCAAATTTACGTATTTAGTTGGTGCACGTAGTTTTGGACCATTGTATGTGGCGTTGATGTTTATAAATTTCCAAGATGAAAGATGTTTCTGTATCAATGTTAGATATTATTTACTTATATTGAATTTTCTATATATATTAAATTATAAAAATTATATTAAGTCAGTACAAAATAAATTCTACTACATATTGATATAAGTAGGAAAAATATTATTTCAGTCAATGATCAGATTGAGATGAACTCAAAGTTCAAATTTGGATGGTTCAGTTCTTTATTTCTAAATTAACAAGTTGGGGTTAAGGTTGTTTAGGCTTGCCTGAACAAAATTTCTATTCTTTCAAATAGATCGATCAGGTTCATGCCCCCATAGTTAGGGACGGATCCAGATATAAGAGTATAGGAGGCCAAAAATTATAAATGCATAAAAGTTAAATATAAATTTTATAATTTATGGATACAAAATGCATCATTTTCATTGAAGTTGAGCACTACGATTTTGAAACCATAAATTTCATCAATAATCGAATCAATAACGCAACTTTTAATGATATCATTATCAATATAAGTAACTAAACAAACTGGCTAAAAAGTTATCTTTTATTTTATTTTTGAGTCTCTCTTTCACAACATTCATAACGGAAATTTTTTTCTCACTTGTAGCATTGAAAAACGAAGAAATTCAAAAAGATTTTTTCAAAAAACTATTCACTTACTATTGTCTCTTTGTCTCAATTATGTTGAAGTCTAAAAGATGAATTTTGGTTATTCTGCAAGTCCCTTAATGTTTTTTTTTTTTTTTTTAACTAAACCCTATAATATTTTTACAACACATAGGATAGAAGTACTCAAACAGCGCTAACCTAATTGTCTTCATTTGATTACTTGATTATGAATTTGGACTTAAAAAATTATTTTGAATTTTAAAATACTAAAACAGATAAAAATTAAATCATTATATTTTAATTTTTATCATTAATTATAATTAATTAATTTAATTCAATAAATTTAAATAATTAATTTTTCATTTAAGGCCAACAATAAAAGATTCTCTTTTTTAAAAAAATTAATGAATGTCAATCGAAAATTAATTATTTTAATTAATATTAAATGATCTATTTTTTTAAAATTTAAATTTATATTAACTATTATTAAAATTTATATATACACAAGAAAAGGAAAAAAATAGAGGTAATGTTTTTTTTTTGGGTGGCGGAGGGAGGGGGAGAATTCGTACATGTCTGTAGCACCCCCGCTTGGGATAGTACCTAAACCGAGGCGCCGTTAAGTTCAATCTTAAATTGAACCTACAATTCAATCAATATATCCAAAAATTTCAAACTTAACTTATCAAAGCAATGGAAATTTCAAACTTAATTGACTCAACAGACCATCAAGTACATACCATAATTCATTTTTCTTACATTTAACAAAACATTTACATGCCTTAAGTTATTAACACCAACATGACATATCACAACGTCTCTAGGGTATACAAAATATCCCAAAAGAACCCATAAGCATATACGATCGTTTTCTATTACAAAGGAGTTCCAATTCATCACTTAAACATGTCTGAGAAAATCAAAGACATACGGGAGGTAAGTCTAAAGGACTTAATGTTGTATAATCTTAATCATAAGTAGTAGGGATCTATTGAGGACAAATCAACTCATCAGATCATAAGTTAACGTTTAGCACAAGAACAATATCAGATACAAATAACAGTTTGAGCAGATAGGAATCTCTCATTCCTTATCGCTCCATGAACAATGTACAAACGATCAAATACAGTCAGAATAAACAAGCCCGAGTCATATGCAGTTCAACGGAACTGGCTTGTCATGCTTATCATAACAACTCGTATTCTAATCACTCAGTCATATCCAAGCGTGACAACTTGACATGCAGAAGATGCCTAAGAGTATCCCCAGCACGTAAATGAGATACGGTAGATACCTAGGAGTATCCCTAGCATATCACTGACAGACGGTAGATACCTAAGAGTATCCCTAGCATATCACTAACAAACAGACGATACCTAGGAGTATCCCTAGCACATCCCTAACAGATGGATGATACTTGAGTATCCCTAGCATATCATAGACAGACGGACGATACATAGGAGTATCCCTAGCATATCACAGACAGACGGTAGATACCTAAGAATATCCCTAGCATATCGATACCTAGGAGTATCCCTAGCATATCACGGATAGACGGGCGATACCTAGGAGTCTCCCTAGCATATCACTAACATACGAACAATATCAATCAATCAAATTTGCCGAAAAGGTAACAGATAACATGTACAGAAATATCGACAAGGCAATACCATAACGATTAACAAGTATGATTAAGCCATCATGGCCATATACGAACAGACAGGTATACCGGTAAGGCATAAGATAACAAGACAAGATAGGGATAAGTACATAACATCAATAAGTAATCTAGCGATACAGAATACAGACACGAATTTTGGGGAACCTCACAAGGTTCCAATCAAGAGAACTTCACAGGGTCCGGTAATTAATAGCAATAATATCAAAAATCAAGACAAGTATCAGATCAACAGAACTTAATCGGGTTCAACGATAACTATAGAATAAGCTCATACAAAGCAAGTGCCGATTGGCAAAACCTCATAAGAGTGCAACAATTGACAGAGTGCAATAATAAAGTCAAGTATCAACCCTCACAGGGGTTTATCAAGAAAATCGATAGTACAAGAAATGCCAGATTGACAGACCCTCACCTCCGTAGTCTCAGAAATATAGTCACCAACTATTGATCTGTGGGACCCGCTTCTTCATCATATAATCCAAAAGAATAGGTCCAAAGTCAAGATCCTCATTCGATCATATAATCATATTTATACAAATTAATGACCTAAAATCGATACTTAATCGGCTAAATCAATAGCCTCGATAAAGACATGCTAATAACACCGATCCCATTAAAAGAATATATAACTGGATCCTAAGTCGTTCAGTTGATCTTACCATAACATACTAAATTGATAACGATGGTCCAATATCCCTTAAAAATCCCAATTTATCTCAAATTTATCACATGATAATACAAATTCAAGTTTACTAACTTATAATGGTACATGCATGACCCAAATCTTGGTTCTGTATCATCTCAATTAACCCAATTACCACCACTTAGGTTCCAAATTCATAAAATGAGGGTTTCTCCACCTAATTAACTTAATTATCAAGATTATTACGTGATATGACAAAATTCGGATCCATTGACTTATGTAATTCTATGCATATCTTAATTCTTTTGATCAAATCGTGCATATTCCTCATTTATAGAATACATCCTTTTGATCAAATCGTGTGTATTTCTCATTTATACGATACATCGTAAGGTTTGGAGGTATATACATACACATGCATACAACTTTGACACAAGTTTCTTGTTTTTACCCGATGTCTTTTTATCGAAGCTTCAAATGAACTATCAGTTTGCGTGCATGTAATCACCATGATGAGACAAAGATTCTGTCCTATCACTGTCGCTGCGTCGCTACCGGAGATGGCCAACGACACCACCAAAATGTTCCTTTCAGCTCAACTAACATGAGCCCTCAACCAATTTTGGATTTCTCTGCAGTTTGGCCGAAAAATCATAACCTCACCACCAACGCCGCCGCGCCTTTCCACCTCAATTCCACTTGCTCCGATGGTCCATTTCCAAAATTAAACCTACCTATATGATCCCCAAACTGAACCTAATAAAACCCATATTTCAAAACCAAACTTCGGTCGTTGGAATGGAGAAACTCATCACTACCACCAAGACTGCGACTTCAAGCTCTAATTTCGACAGCCACATCGGTCGGTTTTGGGAAAGAATGGTATTTTTAAGTTTCTTGTGAAGAGAGGAGGAGAATGGTACTAAATTTGAGGGGTTTTCATCACTGGTGGAGGTCTTCAGAAAAGAGAGAAAAATGGGAAGAAGAAATAAAGAAAATGAAGAAGAAAGGGGTTGATTTGCTATTTAAAGCCTACTTTCAAAAATTGCGGTTTCACCCCCAAAACTTTATTCCAGCCTTCACTTAAATCCTTAAAAGTTATTTCATCTTCAATTTTAGTCCCAAACTTAGTTAGTGCCTTATTTTGGCCCCTTTGACCTAAATTAATTCCATGCAAACCCATAAAATTTATAAAATTGGTCTAATAAAGTCTTCTCAAATTATGATTTGACCCCAAAACTTTTCGTTTTGTTACAATTAAATTCTTTTTATTTATTTTCCAAGCCCTAAAATCCAACCAACCAATATCTTGATTTCTAAATCTTTATTTTGCAAAATACCAAATTTTTAGGGGTGTTACACTCTTTCCCCCTTAAAAGAATTTGGTCCCCGGATTCTTATTTGAGTACTGTTTCGACTGGCAGAAAATAAGTAGATTTGGTCTATCAATCTATATTTTCTTTTTCACTACATTCTGCCAAGATTGCTTCTTCAAGTTTTGATGCATTCTTCATGCCTTTCGAACGCATCGTATCTCTTGACTTATGTGCCTTATTAACAATCTCTCTTCCACTTTTTCTGGCACACTTAATGTCTTATGGAATAGAAGAATTCCTTGAATATTGGTATTGAACTCAAACTCCTCAGAATCTCCAACTTTTTCCTTCTGCTTCAACATCCATATATCCTTGGTTTGGGTTCATCGCATTTCATCCTATAATTTGGACTTCACTTATCTCTGCAATCCTGTTCCTAAGGGCGTTTAACTTCTATTTGACAAGCCATGGTCTTGGTTTACATATTTAGTTGTCAAGGAAACAAGACATATATGAACGAATGTAAAACACCATGATCATATAAGGTATTATCACGGATTTCAAAAATTAGAGACCATACCTTCTGTCACTTCGTTAGGATCCAGTGCTTCTTCTCATGTCAGGGCGTAGGCACAAGCTCATACATTCAGTCTTCCACCAACTCCTGCTATTTGTTTTCCTTTTTCTACAGATGTTGGGCCTCTTCTTTTAAGGCAATCTTTCAAGAAATATCGCTAGCTTCCATAACCCATGCATCTGCCCTGTTTTCTCCAATAGTTTGACTCCTCATGGTAAAGTGATCCACAAAACCCGCACTGCGTTGGTGCTTTCTCTTGAGTCAATTTTGCTGTCTCGCCAAATTGAGGGGTTTGTTGGGCAGTACTTCCAACCTAAAGCTTTAGCTGTTTTTTTCTGACATTACTCTGCCCATCAAGGTGCATCTTTTCCTTTCGGCCTTTACCCTCAATTTTTTGGATTTCTTGCAGCTCTGATTCAAGTTGCAGTGCTTTGCTTACTGCTTGGTTGAAATTCATCATATCACAAATGGCCAGACCCTGGCTCAATTTCGGCCGTAACCCATGTACAAAGCGTCGTGCCTGTCGACCTTCATCATTTTGTATGTAGGTAGCATATTGTATCAGTCTGCTAAAAGTAGCCTCGTACTGACTAATAGAATGTGCCCCTTGTATAAGTTTTATAAATTCTCGTTCTCTTGTTTGCTTCACCACTTTCGGTATATATTTATTCCTAAAATCTTCGGTAAAATTCTCCCAAGTTCGGTGGATTCCTTCAGCTGTCCATCTATGATCAATCATCTTCCACTAACTTCAAGCGGAACCTTCTAGCAGGAACATGGCAAATCGGAACTTTCGCTCATTTGGATAACACAGTGTCTCAAAAATATTCTCGAAACTCTCAATCCATTCTTCGGCCTTTCTATCATCAGGGCCTCCTGAGAACTTCATGGGATTGAAATAAAGAAACTGTTCTAATGCTTGATCTTCAGCCGTCTCATTAACAACTTCTGCTCTAGCCCTTGGCTGTAGATCCTATAGCAAAATTCCCGATTCTTCTTGATACACAAGGTTTGTTGGCTGACTATCTGAAGGGTTTTGTGAAACCTCTTCTTCTTGCATAGCTTGTGGGTAAGCATGTGCCTCTTGTCCTGGAACTTTTCGATCACCGACCTGTCGCACATGAGGTCTTCCCCTCCGTCCAGCTCTAGGAAGAACGGGTATACCATAACTTCCTTGAGATGCCATCAATCCTGCTAACTCCTCCAAGCTTCTAAAGATAAAAGAAGAAGAGTTAAATGAAATCAAACCAAACTCAAGGACAAACAAGTCTAATCATCCTACAATATACGACAAAATCTCATAGACATCCTATAGTACTAAACTCATCTCCTAATACCGACTTATCAATTCATCTTCATTCCTTAAATCACGCAGAATCTTCTCAATGCAAAACACAACTAAAATTCATACTCAAACTAACCTAATCAAAAGGTCAGACACAAATCACAATAATACCCAAATGCCTAGGTCATCGACAGCCTAAGCTTTGATACCACCTCTATAACACCCCACTCGGAATAACACCTAAGCCGAGGCGCCACTCAATTCAATCTTAAATTGAACCTATAATTCAATCAATAGATCCAAAAGATTTCAAACTTAACTTATCACAACAACGAAAATTTCAAACTTAACTGACTCAACAAACTATCAAGTACATACTATGATTCACTTTTCTTACATTTAACAAAACATTTATGTACCTGTCATTAACATCAACATGACATATCACAATGTCTCTAGGGTATACAAAATGTCCCAAAAGAACCCGTAAGCATATACAATCATTTTCGATTACAAAATGTGTTCGCCCATCCAAGCCTGGAGTTCCAATTCATCACTTAAACCTATCTAAGAAAATCAAAGAAATATGGGAGGTAAGTCCAAAGGACTTAATGATGTATAATCTTAATCATAAGCAATGGGGATCTGTTGAGGATGAATCAACTCATCAAATCATAAGTTAGCGTTTAGAACAAGAATAATATCAGATACAAATAACAGTTTGAGCAGATATGAATCTCTCATTCCTTATCGCTCCATAAACAGTGTACAAACGATCAGATACAGTCAGAATAAACAAGCCCGAGTCATATGCAGTTCAACAAAACTAGCTTGTCATGATATCAGAATGACTCTTATTCCAATCACTCAATCATATCCAAGCGTGACAGCTTGACATGTACAAGATGCCTAGGAGTATCCCCAGCACGTAAATGAGACATGGTAGATACCTAGGAATATCCCTAGCATATCACTGACAGACGGTAGATACCTAGGAGTATCCCTAGCATATCACTAACAAACGGATAATACCTAGGAATATACCTAGCATATTGATACATAAGAGTATCCCTAGCATATCACCGACAGACAGTAGATACCTAGGAGTATTCCTAGCATATCGATACCTAGGAGTATCCCTAGCATATCACAGACAGACGGTAGATACCTAAGAGTATCCCTAGCATATCGATACCTAGGAATATCCCTAACATATCATAGACAGACAGATGATACCTAGGAGTATCCCTAGCATATCGTTGATACCTAGGAGTCTCCCTAGCATATCACTAACATACAAACAATATCAATCAATCGAATTTGCCGACAAGGCAATAGATAACATGTACAAAAATGCCGACAAGGCAATACCATAACGATTAACAAGTATGATTAAGCCATCATGACCATATACGAACAAACAGGTATGCCGGTAAGGCATAAGATAACAAGACAGGATAGGAACAAGTACATAACAACAATAGGTAATCTAGCGATACAGAGTACATACACGAGTTTTGGGGAACCTCACAGGGTTCCAATCAAGAGAACCTCACAGGGTTCGGTGATTAACAACAACAATACCCAAAATCAAGATAGAATCATATTAGTAGAACTTAATCAGGTTCAACGATAGCTATGGAATAACCTCATACAAAGCAAGTGTAGATTGGCAGAACCTCATAGGAGTGCAACAATTGACAGAGTGCAATAATAAAGTCAAGTATCAACCCTCACAGGGGTTTATCAAGAAAATCGATAGGTACAAGAAGTGTCAGATTGACAGACCCTCACCTTCGTAGTCTCAGAAATGTAGTCACCAATTATTGGTCCGCGGGACCCACTTCTTCGTCATATAATCCAAAGAATAGGTCCAAAGTCAAGATCCTCATTCGATCATATAATCACATTTATACAAATTAACGACCTAAAATCGATACTTAATTAGCTAAATCAATAGCCTAGATAAGACATGCTAATAGCGCCAATCCCGTTAAAGGAATATATAATTGGATCCTAAATCATTCAGTTGATCTTGCCACAACATACTAAATTGATAACGATGGTCCAATATCCCTTAAAAATCCCAATTTATCTCAAACTTATCACATGATATTACAAATTCGAGTTTACTAAACTTATAATGGTACATGTATGACCCAAATCTTGGTTATGTATCATATCAGTTAACTCAATTATCGCCACTTAGGTTCCAAATTCATGAAATGAGGGTTTCTCCACCTAATTAACTTAATTATCAAGATTATTACGCGATATGACAAAATTCAGATCCATTGACTTATGTAATTCTATGCATATCTCAATCTTTTTGATCAAATTGTGCGTACTCCTCGTTTATACAATACATCGTAAGGTTTGGAGGCATATCAATACACATGCATACAACTTTGACACAAGTTTCTTGTTTTTACCTAATATCTTTTTATCAAAGCTTCTAATGAATAATCAGCTTGTGTGCATGTAATCACTGTGACGAGATGAAGATTCTGTCTTATCGCCGCCGTCTGCGGCCACCGGAGATGGCCAACGACACCACCAAAATGTTCATTTCAGCTCAACTAACAAGAGCCCTCAACCAATTTTGGATTTCGCCGCCGTTTGACCAGAAAACCAAAGCCCCACCACCAACGCAGCCGCACCTTTCCACCTCAATTCCGCTCACTCCGATGGTCCATTTCCAAAATTAAACCTACCAACATGATCCCCAAGTTGAACCTAACAAAACCCATATTTCAAAACCAAGCTTCGATCGTCGGAACGAAGAAACCCATCACCACCACCAAGGCCGCGACTTTGAGCTCTAATTTTGGCCACCTCGTCGGTCAGTTTTGGGAAAGAATGGTATTTTTAAGTTCCTTGTGAAAAGAAGAGGAGAATGGTACCGAATTTGAGGGGTTTCCGTCGCCGTTGGAGGTTGCCGGAAAAGAGAGAAAAATAGGAAAAAGAAAGGAAGAAAATGAAGAAGAAAGGGGCTGATTTGCTATTTAAAGCCTACTTTCAAAAATTGCGGTTTCACCCCCAAAACTTTACTCCTGCCTTCACTTAAGTCCTCAAAAGTTATTTCATCTTCAATTTTAGTCCCAAACTTAATTAGTGCCCTATTTTGACCCCTTTTACCTAAATTAATTTCATGCAAACCCATAAAATTTATAAAGATGGTCTAATCAAGTCTTCTCAAATTGCAATTCGACCACAAAACTTTTCATTTCCTTACAATGAAATCCTTTTTACTTATTTTCCAAACCATAAAATCCAATCAACCAATATCTTGATTTCTAAATCTTTATAATTTTGCAAAATACCAAATTTTTAGGGGTGTTAGAATGTCCATAGTAGATAGCGAATGACCAGCCATGATCCTCTAAAAGAAAAGAAAAAGATCATTAATGAAATAAAAAAATAAAAAGATTGGAGAGAAAAATATAATAATTAAAAGAAATATAAATGTGACTGCACATCTAGACATTTACAACATATCATCAAGTTAGTGCTACTAAATGTCAATTTTCTTACAGATTTATAAAAGCACAATAATATTTCAGTATAAGAATTTATAAGTAATTGTCACTTAATAGGTTAAACTTGATTGAGGTGACCAAATTTGAGGTCATTAATGTTTTAATAATCTAACAAATAGGATTGCTCGAGTCATAATCAACCGGCCCAAAAGAACTCATGTGGCAAAAAATAAATACATATTGATAAATAATAGTGGAAAAATATTATAGTTTCGGAACATTTCCTAGTGCCATATCACATATGGTGATGGTATTATAAATTTGGGGGCTACATTATCTTTTGAGAATCATTAAATTGATTCATGCCAGCAGACAGTCCCCATCTCCCCAATACTCAAGAACTATCAATATCAATAGCCCCTTTGGCCTTTACTTCCATACAAAGTTCACTTGATGAGCTGATCACATGGAAGCTGGAATTTCAACCATACTTAATTAATGTAATTGATTATACATATATTTTCTTAGTAATGTTATAGTCAAAGAATAATGACATGGGTTTAGCATGATAATTTCTTATAAAACTTAGGTGGTCTATCAACTTAAAAATCTTGTTAGAAAATGAATTTATTTTTGTCAGTTTGTTAGAGTATGGTTGGCCAGTTGTCCTTCCAGCCCACCCAGATCCCAGATTCTTGCTTCTCATTATTAACTTGAAGATTTTCACTAGTTATTAGGTAGGCATAGGTTTAGAAGCCAAATTATTATTATTGGTGTTTTTGATGGATTGGGTTTGCTTTTCAGTAAAAAAAAATTATTTATAGGTGGACATAATAATGTGTTGCTCTCAATTTCTTTGGCAGTTTTAAATTTAAGAAAATAAAAATAAATTACTATATAATAAGGATATCAGGATATATAGTTATGAGATCCATGTCCTTTTCTATGTGTTAGGCTTGACCTAACAAACGACACATCTCATTACTCATGATCTCAGGCATCGCGCTATCCTACTTGTTCATTGCTGCAACTAACTGCTATAAATACCCAAGGATGAGCCAACTTAGGTACACTTTATTTTTATCATTTTTACATATCTTATCTCCAACCATTCACACTGATGCTGTTCAAAAATAGAATTATGGTCATTTTTAAAAAATCAACTAACTTGAAAGGGTTTCTCTTCTAAAACGCGTTTGCATAGAGTTAGAATTCAAAATTTTTAGTAAATAATTTTTCTCTCCCTGTTTTAATTTTGAGAGTTGACATTTATAGTACCAAGTGCTTAATAGATTTTGGTCCATTTGGATTTGAATGCCCATCTTAATGGACTTAATTTATTAGGTTCATTGATATTTTACTTAATTATTATTTGTATAGGTAGATCCTTTTATTTATTTTTTATTTTGTTTATCCTCAATATCTTATTTTTTTCATCTCATACCCGATAATTAATTTAAATATTAGAATTTTTTTCTATAACTAATTGTATGTGTTTTATTCAGGCAAAGAAGCCCATCATCCCACTCAATCAACAGACCCATCTGTCTGTCGACTTGATAGATTGAAATAAGTTAAACCCAAGTCAATTTGAACGACGTGAGATCACTGTCCAACAAACAATTACACTACAATTAACTGATTGAATAAAAGCTAATAGATAAAAAATAAATAAAATAGAAGATTAATAAAATATGGATCCAAAAATCTACTTCCAAAACCTGCTTCTAAACCAACGCGCGTGGCAATGACTAATTCCAAGGAAGTTTTTTTGTTTCCAAGTGCGGAAGAACAAACGCAGGAGCACAAGCCAATGGGCAAATTTATTAATTTGAGATGCTTTTTTTTTATTACAAGCAAGTGAGCGATTATAAGCAATGGATTGAGTAATAATATCCCTAATCTCCACATTATCCATGATCGATTTTGCATAAAACTATTCTCGATACAGATATATATGTATATATGAATATTGAATAATATAATGAGTTTAAAGGATATTTTTGTTTTCTTTTTTCCAAATCCTTGTAACTTTGCAGTCTTAGAAACGAAATTTTGATATTTAAGATTATTAATCTATTTGGTATAAAATTTCGATATAAATATATTTAAAAGAATTATATTCTAATGAATATTCTTGTTTGTTTGATCATACTATCTTTAACTTGGGGATTACTAGGTGCATTCTGGATGGTCGCTAATTTATTTTTTGAATTTGCCTCCAATATGTCTAATTTGATGTGAGTTTCAACTTAGAAATGGATGATACTTTCAAAGTTTTTTTTTTAAAAAAAATTTATACATACGCATATCAGGAATTCATTAAAATTTGAACTCCTAACCACACACTTTATATATGAAATTTATGCTATTGGATCACAAATTATTATGTTGGTCATGCTCTTAGAGCGAGATTGGGGTTTTAGCACTTGAGGCCCAACCCAAATATGAATTATAATTTTAAAATTATATACATGAATAATGCAACTATATTAGTTCTTTGCAGTAGTATTATTTTTTCCATAATGTTTTTTAAAAAATAAGTTTTAATATTTCTAGAATTACCTAAAAATTCTAATGGGTCTAACTAGACAGGTCTAATGCATAAAACTAGATGGTCGAACCTTGGATTAAGACGAACAGAACTCTCAATTGTTATATCCCTCGTTACAATATATGTTAAGAGTAACTCAAAATCGCATTTAGCTAGTAAAAAATGAGTAGTATAAAGATTTTAAAATTAAAATTATATACTAAAAAATACAGTAAAATTATAAAATAACATACTAACATCATTCTAATCTATACTACTTGTCAAGTAATTAACCCCTTTTGTATTTGGTATGTTTTTGTATAATATATCTAAAATACCCTAACTTTTTTTTTTATTTTTATTTCCTTAATCTTCATAACTACAAGTAGACAATAATTATAATTTACAACTCACACATTATATACCCATTAGATAAAGATACTTTGCTACCTAAAGTATGTGCATTTTTACATTTTGCTAACTAATTTTTTTTGTCCTGACACTTTACCAATTGAATTATATTTTTCCATTTACCTTACCATATATGGAGCAATTTTTGGGGAAATATTTCATAATGCCCCATCAAATGAGTGGCAGGAGTCTTCCCTAAAGGTATTTTTTATTACTTCATTAAAAAACTATCTTTTTTTAACTTGAATTATCACATGATATGCATTTGAAAGTACCCTACAAAATCTTCATTGCAATTTGCAATTTAATAAGACTACATGTAGGATTCGAGTCATTTGACTATTATGCTCAATAAATTGGAAGATTTGAAATGCATAAAAAAGGATGCCCTAGTCATTGATGTGACGAAATTTTTCCATAATACTCCACCTGAATTTATTCGCATATGGCAAGGTAGAAAAAGAAAAGTGTAGTTTTGATGGTGAAGTATCATAGAAAAAATTTAGTTTGTAAAGTATAAGAACGTACATAGTAGAACAACAAACTATTTTGCTCTACCAATAATTATTATTTTATCTTAACATTATGTTATTATTTATATTAAAACTCAAATAGTTATTAAGTGCTATTAAAATATTGTATTATATTAAAAATAAATTATTTATTCTATGCTATAAAAATTTTAATACATATGTTATTTTCCTGAATTTACAAACAAGTAGACCAACCAAAGAGTTCTAGAAGCAACCATGAATATGAAAGAAATAGCCGTCAAGCAATTATGAAAACAGCCGAAATGCACCCACCCCACAATTAATTTGATTTAATTTAATGAAGTGGAAACTTTGGACACAGACAAACAGCCATTGTAATAATTTAATTCCATAAAAAGAATTTAAAAAGAAAAAAGGCAGAGTCGTTTTTCTGCGTGTGAACCACAGCATGCGTTACGTATAAACCAAGCAAAGAAAACCAAAACCTCTATAATACGAACACGTGATTCTTTACCTTCTCTATACAAATCCAAAAAAAATTGGTTTCTTGTAGTTTAATTTCTATTTGTTTTGGGCGTTCATAAGTTATTTTATTTTTTGAATAATATTTTTAATCTTTTATTTTGACATTAATTAAAATTCTTATTGAACAGAGTTTTGGATACAGGAGTTAAAAAGGTGAAAATTTTGTATGAATTAAATTTTTATATTATTATTAAAGTACTGATTCTGAGTTAATAATGTCACTAAATTTAATTAGTTTTGATTTTCTGAATAATTTTAAAGTAATAATGTTGCATTATTATTCTAGATTAATTTTATAATTACTTTAAGTAATAAAATTTTACTTTAAAGTATCTCAAGAAAATAAAAGAGCATAAACTTGGAACAAATAAATATAGAAAATGTCAAAAATACAAAAGTTCACAAAGTTTTTATTTTCTCAAGTCTAAGAGGGTGTTTGGCTAATCTTATTTAAAATGTTTTATAAGCTTCTACATCTTACAAGATGTTTTTGGACCTTATAAGATGTTTTTTTTTTTTTTTTCAAAATAATAAGTTTTTAAAGTGTTTGGATAAAATAATATTTTAGAACTTATAAGATGTTAGTAATAATATTTCTGTAATTACTATGATTAAAATTAAGCTAATTTGTTAAGATCTTCAAAATAAGTTAAGCATTTCTTACTTTTTTAAAAAGAGTTTATAAACTCGTAACATCTTATTTTAGGAGCTTATAAGCTCTTTTTTAAAATAAAATTATCAAATATTTTTTTACATTTTATAATATATTTTGAAAAACTTATAAACTCACCCAAACACCATCTAAATCTAAAATTTTGCATCACACAATTGCAAATTTATTAAATCAAGTCCAATTTTTCTTCACTAATCAAAAAAAAAAAAAAAAAAATGAGTCCAAATTTTCAAAATTTTCTTTTAAAAAGAAAATGTACGTATAGATGTTGAAGGTGTACCTATAGCTCCCAAAAAAAGTCAAAAGTCAACAGCCGGTATAACCTAAATCCTCCTATGTGGGTTACCAATTTTCAATCAAACGCAGCCAAGTGCCGCACCTACAAACGCCACAATATCTGCGGCTGCACCCTACCTCACCCCATCACACCCCTCCTTTTATGAAAAAAGAACTAATTTTTTATTTATTATTTATTCAATTGTTTTTGTTGCTTTTATTTCTGTTTCATTTATAGGCTAAAATCTCCTCTGCTCATCCCCACATTTTCCGATCCTTTCAACCAAAACACTGAAGGTGTTCCACCATTTGTGAATTTTGTAGTTTTTCGTTGAAGAGGAAGCAAAATGCAGGCGGGTCCAGTAGTCTCCCTCGCTCCAAGCTTCAGCAGCTACTCCAATGGTAAACTCGCGGAAATCGCAGCCCGGGTTGTTGAGGAATTCGATTCCGGTGAATCCTGCGATGAGTTTTATTTCGAAAGGCGGGAAAATTTAGCAGCCCAACGAATTGAGGGAGGACGAATTTCCGATAACCGTGTCCCAGAAGTGGATGCCGTCGAAGACAAAGAAGAATTTGAGTTTGCATTCGTGACGAGGGATGTTTCTGAATTATCGTCTCCGATTTCGGCTGATGTGATCTTCCGTAACGGTAAGATCCGACCCGTTTACCCTGTTTTCAATAGAGATTTACTTCTCGGGCACATCAAATTTCAGAACGAAAATGAAAAAGAAAATGACGTCCGGAATTCGGTTTCCTCGAATCGTCGGCGTCCATTGAGGAAGCTATTTATTGAGGAAAGGGAAACGACGATGACGATGACGATGTCGTCGAGCTCGTCGTCATCATCGGAGGCCGACGAGCTGGACGGTGTCCCGGCGGAGACTTACTGCGTCTGGCGGCCGAATGCGGGGGCGGAAGAGGAGGGGCAGTGCAGGAACAGCAGCTCCACCGGCTGTATTTCTACGAGGTGGAAGTTGAAAGACTTATTGTATAGGAGCGACAGCTAGGGAAGTAGGGACAGTTTAGGCTTTTCTAACCCAAAGCAACAGCGGGAGGAGAAAGGAAAAAAACGAAAAGAAGGTTAGAGAAACGCTGGCGGGTGGCGGGAAAGTGAAATCGGAGGCAATGGCTCCGCCGTATAATCGGGACGGCGGTGAGAAGCAGCGTCTACATGCTGTGCAGACAGGATTTAGTGGGGTTTCTTGGTAATGTAAATGGATTGAGCGAAAATTCGCAGCCCTTTGGGATTTTTGCCATTCTTTTTTGAAAAACTTTTATTTATTTGTTTTTGAATGACGTTTGCATTATGTTTTGAGTTAATGTAGATGATTACAAGTTTATTTGGATGGTTTTTATAAATATATGTGATGGAAAATTATTTTAAGTTGGACTATTTCTTCTTTTCCTTTTTTCTTAATCTGTTTCTGGAAAAGAGCATGTCAAAAAATATTAAAATAAAATATAAAAATTATATGTTATAGCGGCTAATCAAATTGTTACCATTTAGTTACACAGTTTATAATAATTGAACATATATGTAGCCATAATTAATATTTAATTATATTAACGAATGCCTTTGTTATATCATAAATTAAGAAGATCCTTAAATACATTAACTGTTAGAATTTGTGATGCTTAATTTTTCTAATTTGTAAGAGTTCCTTTATGCATTCAAAAATATGTATGTTCAATCGACAATCCTTATCATATGGATTGTTTAATAGGGACTTTATAGGTCGAAAATAAAATGTTATCATTTTCATATTAAAAGTTATGATTGATTTTTAGATATACGAGAAATGTCAAATATATTCTTCTCAAATAAAAGTTGTATAATTAATGTACTTGAGCATGATTTTTAAGTTTCAAATTTTCAAATTTTAAAATTTAAACACAGACAATTTCAAATTAAAAAGGTATACTAATAAAAATACTTGACTGGAAAATCCTAATTACAAAATTATAGAGAAGACAACAAAAGTTGATGAATAAAAAAGTTGGAGCAAACCCTTTAATTATCAACTTAAAATTCTTCATATTTTATGCCTCTATATATCTAAAGAATGGAAAAGTTTTTCGACACATCCTGCGCGCTTTCACACCATTTTCAAATGCCTCATCTATTTCAAAATATTGTCATCACCAAAAAGCTTAACGAAAAGTGATTAGCTTTAATATAATTAATAATGTTCTTTGTGTGTTTAAACATATTTGTCGTGTTACTTAATTAGGAGTAATGACAGATATATATATATATATATTTATTTTCGTTCATAATGAGAAAATAATTTAAAATTTTAAAAAGATGACAAAATTCTAATTAAACTTAATAAATAAATATATTGAGATTATAAATGCTGAATACATAGAGTAGAGCCACCGACTGAACGCATCTTACTTACTCCGTTTCTATGTACGTGATATTATTAATGCTCACTAACACAGATTTTCAATGGCTTCCAATAAAGAAAAAGAGGGCAATATTTTAGCTTATTTGGGAACTGACATTTACTGAAAATGAGAGAGGTTCATTTATTAAACTAATAATTTCATGTATATATTAAAATTTTTATAGTATGAAGATTTTATTTAATTTTTTATATATACTTTGAAATAATTTTAATTTTTTGAATTTTTAAAATAAATTAAAAGATAAAAAGAGGACAAAAAGTTAGAAGGAGGGAAAAAAACTATCTTGCCATCATTTGAAAATATCTTATTAATTAATTAAGGCGTTGATGTTTTGTACATTTTATAAAATATATATGAAAGTCAATCAAGGTAATAGAGAAAAAGCAAGAATAGGACTATTGAACTACTCCCCTCCCACTAGCTCGTATCAAATTTAAGATTAAACACAAATTAAAGACTTTTATGTTCCAGTCAATTGGTTGCCCTTTTCAATTAATTTTTCTCTTCATGGAGAAAAATACTCTTTATCTTTCTGCAAATTATTAACTTGTAATTAATTGATCAGACAATCAATATTTATAATATCCCTTTGATGCTTAATTCTTGAAAATGGTGTACATAGCTTTTTATTTTTATAAAATCTTTAGAAATTCCTGATAGGATAACTAATTCCACTTAAATTATTTGGAGATTCATTCATTTTCAAACACTTGAACATAATTCATAGGATATATTTGTCATTGGTCACTGGTCAATCCTATATATCGAACCTCTATACGCTAGGCTAGGCCCGTTAATATTTGTTTAATATATAGAAACCTAGGTCTATTTCAGAAGAGCAGCCACGCTGATCATGAGTTCACAAGGGTCTGAGATCACTTGCAACTTAGCTGGCAAGCTACCACTTGAAATTAATTATAATTTTTTAGAGTCCAGATTTACAAGTATAAGACATTGTAAATTAGAATTATAGCCTCCATCAATATTGCGGTTGGTAAATCGTAATATGATCTGCATGCATCAACACATCCTAAGCCGTGCGAAGAGATCCTTGCATGAAATTGTCCGATTGTGTTGCATGAGATATTGTACTTGACTCCGATAGTTATATATTTTGTTGAGTTTGAGTACGTACATGCATCTTGTAAATTGATGGTACCCGATAATATCTCTTCATTGCCATTAACCACAAGTAAAATGTTGCTAAATTGTTCTCAAAGTCAATTAAAAGAAAGTACAAAACAAAACTTTAGGAGGTCCAATCAATATTGTGTTGAGAAACTTGTAAAACATAGAATATTCCAGCTTCATTTTTCTACATCTCTACATCAGCATACTTCGGCAAAGGGCTGACTAAAAGACCATTGAATTACACAATTCCTAACAAATCAACAGTAGAGCATACGATACCCAAGATGTTTAATCGACACATACAAAATTCAACACCGCAATTCGAGTTGCCATACTGCATGTAGATCATGTGCCGAAAGTAATAAAATCTTGATAAGACCTACATCGTACGACAGAGAATTGGTAGGTGACTACTTAAACTACTAAAATCATCAACTATCTAAACGCTCGTACATACTTAGAGTTGTATTATACAACTTAATACTGTTCATACTTTAGTGGATCGATGAAAGCCGATAATAAGATTTGTAGAACTCCCTGTGAAAATAATTCATTCAAGGATGAACATTCCACCTCTTAGGTGAAATATTTTCATCCAAGTCCAACTACCCACTACCAACGAAGAAAAATTATCCAAATTACCCAGAAGCATAATCCTAACAAATTTAAAATGTGATTGTGCGTGTAGTTAATTATTAATTATATATATATATATATATATAGTTGACTGCTCATCACATTGTGCAAAGTCACCCTGTATGCCACTAAGCTACCAAAAATCTGAGTAAAAACTAATCGGAGATGGCTTCCTAGGCTGCTCTGACTTCTCTTTTGCAGACAATAGAGCGCCTTCTAAATTCATCTCAAATTTTGATTCTTTCCTCTTCTCAAGAAACCGTAGATTTTGTATTCCAGGAGATTGACTTGTTAAGAGAAGTACTCAAAGAACTGGAGAACAGTAGCAGTAAGAGGGTCAACGATTGGGAGGCACAAATCAGAGATGCAATATGTATATTAGAAGATGCATTTGAATCCTATGTATTAAATCAGTTTCTAATTTCATAATCTGAGAGTCATGGAGATGAGGGTTCTTCATCTGACGTTCTCCCTGGACTTGGGGGAATTTGTTGTGGATAATTGTGTGATTTGTTTATAAATAATAAAAATAAAATAAAATAAATACAATAATTATAATTAAGAATATAATAAATCAAACTACATAAAATATTAAGGAAAATGAAGATGGACAATAGAGAGTTATATCACTTGTTGTTGTCCTAAAGTTATGATTGCCTCTCTTCATGCAGTACTAGCTAATGACTTATTATGGCTCCAAGATAAAACTCCATTAGCTTTCAACAATATCTCATCTCATGTGCACAACCACGAGGAGATTAGGAACTATGTCATAGTCATGTTGCTAGAACACAAAGTCCCGTGGGTAGTACAAAATAAAACAATCTAAAACTCCCCAACTCTATATGCCAAAGAAAGGTTATGGCCCATTTATATAAGTTTAGGATTTGATTGTTAGAAAGGATTAATAAGCCACTAAAAAAAAATCATAAAAGCACCATAAATCCAATTATAATTAGACCCAATAATTATAAAAGAAATAACCAAAATTCTATTAAATAAAATGATATTAAGGCCATAAGTATAAAATAAACTAAATAAATTGGAACATTAATTATGGCATTAAATCACATAGTAAAATGATGTTTGAAAGCTTATTTCCAACAAAATTAAAGGAAGATAATATTTCCATTTGCAAAATTGTACTGAAGGTATCGAGGGGATGAATTCAAGCAACGGTTTGCTTGAAGAAGAAGAAGATGATGATGATGATGATGATGATGATGATGATGATGATGATGATGTTTCTAAATCAAGAATTGATTTTAGCGAACAAACCTCAAAGATGGTTGGATTTTCTGATGAATGTAGTAAAATCAAACATCTAATAATAGAACATTAGCGGCCAGAACTTGATACTCTCCGGGAATGGTAGGTATTGGTAAGACTTTTCTTGCTATGAAAATTGAAGATCCATTAATGTTGAGTCATTTTGAGCATTGTTCGTTTGTTACTATAGGCTTGGAATATCAACTAAAAAAGTTCTACTAGTGTTTTAGCTCAAATGAATTATAATATTGATGAAATACATATGGAAGAAGATATTAGGGTTTACATAAAATTATACTTGTAAATATCTTCTAGTTGTAAATATCTCGTTTCCCTCTTCTATTAGCAATTAGTTAGAAGATATTTTTACCCTATAAATTAATTTGTTACCGAGTTAGTTAGCTAGATAGTTAGGCGATCAATTAGGTCAATTTTCCTTTCTTTCCTTTATGTAGCCTTGTATATAAATGCAGCAAGAAAGGCTACCATGCACATTACACAAATATAGAAAGTTTCCAGTTTCAGTTAAGCTCTCTTTCATGTCACGGCATATTTCCCTCATAACATGATATTGACAATCAATCTCTTCATAGCTTTTGCATCTTTCTAAGCACTCTGTTCTTCCTTTTTCTTCCAATCTTCTTATTTTTCTCCGATTATCTCTCTAAGTCTCTCTTCATGGAAATCCCCTACTCAACCAATTCCGGCACATCCAACACTCAATCCGCCTTGGGTAATGTCTCCAATTCATTCTTTATTCACCACCCAGATAAGATTAATCCTCGTCTCACAGCCATTAACCAGTGAGAACTATCCATCTTGGAGCAGAGCTATGATTATTGCCTTTTTGGTGAAGAACAAGCTCGATTTTGTATACGAATCCATCGCAAAGCCATCTGCCGATGATCCTCAACTTCTCAGTTCATGGACGCATAATAACAACATTGTCATCTCTTGGATCCTTAATTCTATTTCTAAGGAAATTAGTGCTAGCATTATTTACTCTGATTTAGCTCAAGAGATCTGGAATGATCTCAAGAAGCGTTTCCAGCAAAGCAACAGTCTATGGATCTTCTAGCTTCATATGGAATTGATTAACCTTTCTCAAGAAAATCTATCTATCAAACTGTACTTTACAAAACTCAAAGCTCTTTAGGGAGAGCTAAGCAATTTTCGGCCAACTTGTAGCTGTGGACAATGCACTTGTGGTGGCTTAAAGGAAATTCAAGAACACTACAATCGTGAATACATTGTGGCATTCCTCATAGGGCTCCATGATCCATTTGCTCATATTAGAGGTCAAATCCTTCTACAAGATCCTCTTCCTTCTATTAGCAGGATATTCCCTCTTGTTGTTCAAGAGAAACGACAAATGCGCAGTCTGTATTTCTTCTAAAACTGACTCCAACAACTTAATGGCATTTGTAATAAGTCTTAGCCTCCAAAATATCCTCCAAAGAAAAATGACATGTTTCAAAACTCAAATTCAGTAGCTCACAAAGGAGTTAAGAAGGATAGGCTATTTTGCTCCCATTATAATTACCATGGTCATATGGCTGAAACCTGTTACAAGATATATGGTTATCCTCCTAGCTTCAAGCACAAGCCTTGTAATCCTAATTCATCTCAGTCCCTGTCATCCTCTTCCATTCACAGTGTCAACCAGACTTCTTAAATCAACACTATTAATCAAACTCAAGAAAACAATTCTAGCAATGGCATTGGTAACTTCATTCACATGTTGAGTCCTTCTCAATACTCTTATCTCATCACGTTGTTGTCAAACCGTCTCAATACTCCTGCTCAAATCTCTAAATCAAACTCTCCAGCTACAGCTCACAGCATAGGTATATGTCTTTTTGTCCACTCTTCCTTTAATGCTTAAAGTCTTGGATCCTCGACTCTGGTGCCTTGAGTCACATTTTATTAAATGCCTCTCTATTTTCTCACCTGTCTCAACTCTCCAATTCTACAGTATCTCTTCCAAATGGTACAAGTATACTTGTTCATTTTTCTGGCTTTCTCAAACTTAATTCTAGGCTCATTCTCCATGATGTACTTTATGTGCCCTCATTCAGGTATGTTCTTTTATTTGTAAGTGCTTTACTCAACTCCTCAAACTTCACCATATTTTTCATTCCTTCTCATTTCACCATTTAGGATCTCAAGACTATGAACTTAATTGGCAAGTGTGAAAAAGTTGCGGGCCTCTACATTTTTAACACTTATAATTCTGATCATATTGTAAGCATAAACATGTTAAATAAAAATATCCACCAACCATATATAAGCACACTAGTTTACTTGTGACACAGTAGGTTAGGTCACCCATCCACTCAAACTTTAGCTTGCATGAAATCACTATTACATTGTCACATTACTCACATAGATACACACTGTAATATCTATGCTCTTGCCAAACAGAAATGCTTGCCTTTTGTTCCACATAACATATTGTCTAAGGCTCTATTTGATCTTATTCATGGCGATGTATGGGGACCCTTTCACCAACCCCTACACACTAGTCACAAATACTTTCTTACTTTGGTGGACGATTGTACTAGTTTTACATGGCTATATCTGTTGAAACAAAAGTTTGATGCTATCTCCATTCTTCCAAAATTTGTTAAAATGGCTCAAACTCGATTTCATGCCACTATAAAATAATTCAAATCAAATAATGCTAGAGAATTTATCTTAACTGAACTTTTCAATAAACATGGCACATTGCATCAGTTAACTTGTGTAGAAACACCACAGTAAAATTCTGTTGTTGAGACGCACCAACACCTTTTAAATATTGCTTGAGCTATCTATTTTCAATCCTGAGTACCTTTACATTTTTGGAATAAATGTACCCTTTACATTTTTGGAATGAATCCTGAGTACCTTTACATTTAGCTATCTATTTTCAACACCAATACTTGTATACAAGTTGCTTAGTCCACCTATGGCTTGAAACATGTTTCCAAACAATGGCACTTCAAGCTCATGTAGGTTCTTCTTCAACTCAGATTCACTCAATTAAAGCCAAATTATAGTTTGTTTGTTCATGGTTCCGGTTCTTCTTTTATGGCATGATTAGTTTAAGTCAATGATATCATCCTAACTAGACCCTCTCAAACATCCATTTTCTACATCACCTCAACTCTCCAATAAAAGTTCAAACTTCATGAACTTGGACCACTGAAATACTTTCTTAGTTTAGAACTTGCTTGTTCACCAACAAGAATAGTGCCCACTCAGCGCCAATACACTCTCCAATTACTTGAAGAAACTGCATTCTTAGCTACAAAACCCATTCTCTTTCCTATAGATCCCAATATTTATCTACAATCAGACACTGGTGACCTCATGTCTAATCCATCTCCGTACCGCAAACTCATTGCCAGATTACTTTATCTCATTGTCTCTCGACCAGACATCACCTTGACCATAAATAGATTAAGTCAATTTATTTTGCAACCACGTCAACCTCACCTACAAGCAGCTCACTACCTTCTTTGATATCTCAAAGGCTCCCTAGGCCAAGGAATTTTCTACTCCGTCAAATCTAACCTCCAACTTAATACCTTTTTGGATGCTGAGTAGGCATCTTGCAAGGACTCCCGCAAGTCCATGATAGGTCTTTGCATATTTCTTGGTCACTCGCTCATCTCTTGGAAATCTAAGAAACAATCAACCATCTCGTGCTTATCCGTCGATTGGGTATCGAGCTATTTCCACCACTGCGTTTGAAATCACATGGTTACAACAACTCCTCAAAGACCTTCATATCCAGTACCATACTCCCGACTTACTTTTCTCTAATAGCAATGAAGCTCTCCACATTGCCATAAATCCCATTTTTCATGAACAAACTGAGCACATAGAAATAGATTGTAACTTTATCCATGATAAAGTCAGCGTCAGTTCCATCCGCATGACACCCATCCACTCTAATGCTCAGCTACCTGATGTGTTCACCAAGTTGCTTCCATCTACTGCCCTTTTTCCACTACTATCCAAGGTGGCCCTAAAGAACCTCCACCGTCCACCTTGATGGAGGATATTAGGGTTTACATAAAATCATACTTGTAGCTATCTTCAAACTGTAAATATCTCGTGTTTACCTCTTTTGTTAGCAATTAGTTGGAAGAAATTTTTACCATGTAAATTAATTTATTACCAAGTTAGTTAGCTAGATAGTTAAGCGGTTAATTGGGTCATTTTTCCTTTCTTTGCTTTCTATAGCCATGTATATAAATGCAGCATTAAAGGCTGCCATGCACATAGCACAAATATAGAAAGTTTGTATCATGGGAGATTTTCCTTATAAGAGAATATGAGGAATTAGGTGGATATTTGTTTAGAACTTTGAGTGGTACAAGATACCTTATTGTGTTGGATGATGAGTGGAATAAATCTGTCTAGGATGAGTTAAGAAGATATCTTCCAGATGACATCAAAAAAAGTTGAGTTGTGTTGACAACTAGGCCAAAAGAAGTAATTGCACGCGCTAACCAGTATGAGTTTCTTCAGATGCACTTCATGAATAAAGAAAAAAGTTGGTGTCTTCTTTGTGAAAAGTTATTTGATGAATAGTATGACCTTCTCAACTTGAGGACACTGGAAGGTCTTCTTCTTGCAATCTTTATAGTTGCCAACCTCCTATCTAAAGTCGAGAAAATGCCAGGGTACTAGAATAAGGTAGCAGATCAAAAAGAAAATTCAATTTTCATGGATACATATGATGAAATGTCAAAGGTGTTTTATCCGAGCTACAAATACTTACCTCAATTTTTAAAAGCATGCTTTCTCTATATAGGAGATTTTCCACCAAGTTGCAAGATCCCTGCCTCAAAGCTCTTCAAGTTATGGATTGCAAAGGTATTTCTTGAACCAAATCCATCCGAAACCTCAGAATATTTGGCCAGGAAATGCTTGGTAGAGCTTGCTTCCAGAAGTCTTATGTTGGTCCGCCAGCAATGCTCTATTTGGACAACTAAAACTTGGTCCTCTATTTAGGGAATTAAAATCTGGAGCCTCTATTATGCCTTTTGGCATTTGTATATCAGGGAAGCTCAAAAGGAAAAGTTTTTTGATGTCATAAATAGTTATGCCAATGGTCTAAATGAAGGTATAAAAAGCAAGCGAGATTGCGCATCTATAACAACATTTTATTTGGCATCAAAGATGTGTATGAGTCAATAACATCAAGCTCAACTGCACGTTCACTGCTATGTACAAGTCCACACCATCAATATCCAGTACTAATATGTTTTCGTTTGAGGTTGATTAGGGTATTAGATGCTCTTACGATTTGTTTCTACAAATTCCCAATTGAAGTACTAAAACTAGTTCAGTTCAAATACCTTGCTCTCATCTGTAATGGACAGCTCCCTAAGTACTAGAAACTTAACATCCAAGAAACATGTCTTGATTTCTGATTGAGACTCTTCACTAACAATAATATATATATATATATATATATAGGATCATGACTTTTCATAAATGGTCTTTCCAGAGAGTTGTAGCTTTTCGAATAAAGATAGTTTGAAGGATTATGTCAATTGGTGAAAGGTGTATCTTCTTCTATAAATACAACCCCTAACTTCATCATTTGAGATATTGAAAATCATACACGAGATAAAGATTCTGCAATACTTGAGCTATTAAGTTGTGAATTTGTGTTTTTGGTTCAATTAATCGGATTCCCGACTACGTATTAGTTTAACTTGGAAGAAGTTGTGGGCGACATAATTCCAACCTTGTTTCGATCAAGATACACTTCTGCATATAAGGTACGCTCTCATTTTCCAACAGTGGTATCGAAGCCTGCTTGGTTAGTTTCGTGCTCTACATGATGACTTCTTACATGATTCATATATATTTATGGCCATGTATAAGTAATTATGATAAGAAAATTTTCCTTATATGAAAATTTATCATGCATTGTTTACATGCCATGAAAAGTTGTCTTGATTCATGTAACAAACGCAAAGTATGTCATTGCCTAACAATTATCCCATGCATTAAATAGGATAAAATTGTTTATCTTATCCAATACCATAAATTTGAACATGGTGGAATACTTTCTCTCTTCAAAATTATAGTTCTTGATATCTTTTTCTTCTTATTTCAATTAATTTCATGATTTGGAGAAAAGAGACTCAAGTTCAAGTTAATATTTTTTTTCTCTATTTGGGTAGTATTTGTGCATATATAGTTGTATCCTTGAATATATATTAGAAGGTGCATGCAAGTTGAATAAATTAATTTATGATTGATTAACTACCTTACTTCCAAGTTAGAATATCTTTTGTATATTGATGAACACATAGAGTTTCCCTTTATGCATTTTTTTTTTAAAGAAATTTTATAAAAAAATTAACATTCATCTAAATTCTTGTTGGAGGGAATTGTTTACATATTTTGGAATATTGTATTGAGTGAGAAGATATAGATTGGAAGAATCAATTCAATAAAAAAAAAAAAAATCTCATCTATTTTTTTTAAATACATTTTTTTGCATATAAGAATTAAATATTAATAATGAAAATATATTGACTTGAGATGATTGGATATATTATATCTCTTTTGATCTTGTCATATATTTAAATTTTTGTTATTTTATTCTTGATATTGTGAGAACTTTATTTATGTTATTGTACTAGTTAATGATTACGTGCTATTTTTTTTTCATATAAGAATACCAAATGGCTGCAACCAAGAGCATAATTGCTGATCTTAACCAAGGAGATAAGTTAAATGATTAGAACTATGAAGTATGGCATCGTAAAATACAATATCCCCTAGAAGATCAAGATTCGCTGAAAGTCATAAGTCAGCAAATGTCTGAACCTGAGAAAGGGATAAGTGAACAACACAAGAAAGATCTTGAAGCTTACCAAAGTTGGAAGTGAAAAGATAGTGTGGCTCGTTTGCTATTGCTAAGTCGCATGAGAAATGATCTAATGTTGTGGTTTGAAAATTTTGAAAAAGCAAAGGCAGTTTAGGATGCTGTCACAGTCCAATTTAGTGGAACATCTACCATAAGACTACGCCAACTTACTATGAAATTTGATAGTTATAAGAAGCACTATGATCATTCAATGAGGCAGCATCTTAAAGTAATGTCAAATATGATATGTGAATTAAGGGCTGCAAATCATCGAACTAACATATGAACAACAAGTACCGACTGTTATTCGCTCATTACCTCACTCTTGGGAACATCTGCGAATAATCTAAGTCATAATGATGATATCAAAATATTTGATGATGCTGCTCGCCATGTTCAACTTGAGGAGGATCGTCTGATTGCCGACAAGCCTACTGAGGAAGCATACATGATAAGTTCATACTCAAATAAGAGTTTGGGTATAAACGCAAACGAGGCAACAAAGGTAATGAAATAGAACCACCCTCTAAGAAGGCTAAGAAAAATGAGCTCCACAAAAGAAAGCGTGGAGGCAAGAGCAAAAAAGATAAGTCCAAGATGGCCTGTCACAATTGTCGCCAATTGGGGCATTTTGCTCGTGAATGCACTAAGTCAAAGGTATGTGCTACATTATGTCATTCTCCAAATTTATTTGTTAGTAATTGCTTGATGCTGGCTAAAACTCTTCCTATTTAGACTGTAGACTCAGCAGCAACATACCACATAGCGAGGGATCGAACGACATATATAATTTTTCGTTGAATTCTAATTAGACGTAGATACATATATATATGAGGAATAACTCAAGTGTTGAGGTTTTAGGAAATTGAACCTGCAAAGTAATATCGTGTGGTGGATGCATATTATATCTCCATGATGTACTATATGCTCCCGATATTCGACGAAATCGTGTCTCTATTTTACCTTTTCTTAAGTTAAGTTCTAGATTTGAGTTTGCTGATAATTTTATTAAGCTATATTTGGGAACTTCATTTTCTGGCTCTGGATATTTGTTAGATGGTTTTATTGTATTAGATATTATTGCTTTATCTAATGACAATAATGATAGTTTTTCATATATTGCATCCTCAAGAGATAGTGCATGTGATGATTATGTAAAATGTCATGCTAAACTTGGACATATAGGTCAAGAAAGAATGGATAAACTTGCAAAAGAGGGTCTACTTGGTCCTATTACTAAAGTCAACCTACCTATATGTGAACATTGTTTAGCTGGAAAAACTACTAGAAAACTATTTGGCAAAGGCATACGAGCCACAATGCCTCTACAACTCATCCATTCAGACATATGTGGCCTAATGAATGTGAAGGCAAGGTACAGTGCTGCATATTTCATCACATTTATTGATGATTTCACACACTACGGTTATGTATATTTGATTTCTCACAAGTCTGAAGCATTCAATTATTTTAGGCATTATATGAAATTGGTTAAAAATCAATTAGAGAAGAATATCAAGACTCTTAGGACTGACCAAGGTCATGAATCTCTATAAGAAAAATGTAAACAATTATGTGATGGAAAGGGAATAGCTAGACAACTTAGTATTCCCAACACTCCGCAAAAAAATGGTGTTGCTGAAAGAAGGAATAGAACACTTTTAGATATGGTAACGTCTGATGACACAAGCTAATCTTCTTATTTCCTTTTGGATGTGGTATTGCTTTATCTAGTGATGGTAATGATAGTTTTTCATATATTGCATCCTCAAGAGATAGTGCATGTGATGATTATGTAAAATGTAATGCTAGACTTGGACATAGAAAGAATGGATAAACTTGCAAAAGAGGGTCTACTTGGTCCTATTACTAAAGTCAGCCTACCTATATGTGAATATTGTTTAACTGAAAAAACTACTAGAAAACCATTTGGCAAAGGCATACGAACCACAATGCCTCTACAACTCATCCATTCAGACATCTATGGCTCAATGAATGTGAAGGTAAGGCATAGTGCTTCATATTTCATCTCATTCATTTATTATTTCACACACTACGATCATGTATATTTGATTTCTCACAGGTCTGAAGCATTTGATTGTTTTAGACATCATATGAAATTGGTTGAAAATCAATTAGAGAAGAATATCAAGACTCTCAGGACTGACCGAGGTCATGAATATCTATAAGAAAAATTTAAACAATTATGTGATGAAAAGGGAATAGTTAGACAACTTAGTATTCCCAACACTTCATAACAAAATGGTGTCCCTGAAAGGATGAATAGAACACTTTTAGATATGGTAAGGTCAATGATGGCATAAGCTAATCTTCCTATTTCCTTTAGGGAGGATGCTTTACTTACCGTGGCCTATATCTTAAATCGTGTGCCTCTAAATCTGTGTCATCTACTCTTTACGAACTATGGACAAATAAAAAACCTGACTTAAGCAACTTACGCCCATTGGGTTCAGCAACGTATATTCACTCACCCTCTCAAAAATATGGCAAATTAAGCCCTAGAGGGCAAAAATGTGTCTTTATAAGATGCTCTGAGCACTCTAAAGGCTACTTATTTATTGGTGAAGAAGTTGATGGGAGTGTGACAGATATTGAGTCATGAGATGCTACTTTCTTGGAAGAAGATTTTCTTAGAAAATGAGAAGTTTCTAAGGATTTTCAATTATATGAAATGAAAGATCCTAACATAGACATATCCAATGGAGTTATCAACGAATCTGGTGAGAACTCCAATTCAATTCAAACTAGTGGGAGTGATGTGCCTAATGAAACAATTCTTATAGAGGAAAATCATGAAAAACCACAACTTCAAAAAAGTGGTCGTGGGAGAATTCCTTGTCGTCGTTTTGACATCAAAGGGGAAGCTTTCATGATAGCTCTAGAAGATGGTGAAGAACTAAGAATAGCCCATGAGGCTCTTAATTCTCCGAATGCAAAAGAATGGATGAAAGCTCTGAAAGAGGAAATAGAATCCATGAAAACAAATCAAGTCTGGGACTTGGTTGATCTTCCACCTAGTCGTAGGACCATAGGAAATAAATGGGTTCTTAAAATTAAAAGAAAGGCTTATGGATCTATTGAAAGATATAAGGCTCGCTCAGTGGCTAAAGGTTACACCTAAAAAGAGGGAATTGACTATGAATAAATCTTTCTCAACAGTAGTAAGGTTTGCTTCAATTCGTCTTGTTCTAGCCATTGTCACACATTTAGATCTTGAACTTTATCAAATGGATATTAAAACGGCTTTTCTTAATGGGCAATTAGATGAAGAGATTTATATAAATCAACACGAAAGCTTCGTGACTAAAGTTCAAGAGCATAAAGTTTGCAAGTTCAAGAGATCTATTTATGGTCTGAAACAAGCATCCAGGCAATGGAACCTTAGATTTCATCAAGCTATGGTAGCCGATGGATTCACAGTGATGGATAAGGATCATCGCATTTATCTTAAACAATCCAAAAGTAAGTTTGTGATATTATTTTTATATGTCGATGATATCTTATTGGCTAGAAATGATGAGTTGATAGATGCCACAAAGAAGTGGTTATCTTCAAATTTTGAAATGAAAGATACGAGGGAAGTTAATTATGTATTAGGTGTTGAAATCTTTAGAGATCGTTCAAAAAGATTTCTCGGTTTGTCACAAGAGACTTATATCAAGAAAATACTTGAAAGATACCGAATGTATAATTGCAAGCCTGTTGATACTCTTTTTGAAAAGAATTTGGGTCTTAGTTCTGAAATAAATCCAAAAAATCCAGATGAAAAGGATAAAAGGTCTAGAGTCCCATATTCAAGTGCAATTGGCAGCTTAATGTACGTGATGTTGTGTACAAGACTAGATATTTGTTATGATGTTGGTCTTGTAAGTCGATTTCAAGCGAATCCTAGGATTGCACATTGGAAGGCAGTTAAAAGGATATTCGAGTTTCTAAAAAGAACAAAAAATTACATGCTATGTTATCAAGGTCAAATTTTGGACTTAGTAATAGTGCCATATCTTAGAATAGTAAAAAACAATCTTGTATCGCCCCATCTACAATGGAGGCTGAATATATAGCATGTTCTATTGTAGTTCAAGAAGCTATTTGGTTAAGGCGTTTCTTGCAACATTTGAATATTATTGCCCATGATTCTAACCCAATAACAATCTACTATGATAACATTGCAGTGCTTGCTTATATTAAGGATCCCAAATATCATGGTAAAACCAAACATATTCAAGTGAGATACCATTTCAAACGAGATATCGTGGCACAAAAGGAAATAGTTTTGAAGCAAATTTCTACTAGTCAAATGTTAGCAGACCCTATGACTAAACCAATAGCTAGACATTTACGTTCAGCACATGTTAGATCTCTAAGATTGCGTAGAATATAATTGTACTTCTTGGGATAATCACAAATATTGTTTATATATGATATATATATATATTCTTTTTTTCATAAATATGTTTGCAAAATATGTGGTTGAACTAGTACAAAGATTGATATGTATGTCAATAGGCTAAGATTGGCTCTCTCACACGAGTAGTCATCTCTAGTGCTTGAAGGCACGTAGAGATGAGACAATTTTTAACTATTAGCACTAACTTACATATTTAAAATCTTGATTTGTCGCCTTAGTACTAGCCAAGATAAAGCTTAATACAACTCTATGAGCTGAAATAGATTCTATCCACCGTCTATGAAGCATGTAGATGCCAAGTGCGAGAATTTAGTATTACAGTGAAAGTATACATAAAATCCTCGGGTTAGGCATTTTTTAGAAGCGAGTTAACTGAGAACTGTGCGGTGTTTGCAGAATGATGTACACTCTAGGAAATAGAGTCTCCACCACAGCATGTATTTCATAGTGCACGTGCATAGCGACCGGTGAGGAAGTAAGTGAATGGATCCCTGCTTCATCACTGTGTGAGTCCTAAAAATAGGTAGTACCCTACGTGACTTTTGACTATAACATGAAGTGAAGAGTTAATGTTAGCTACTCTAGCATGTTACCTATGACTATGACTAATTCGGTCTAAAGGAACATGACTGGGAAAGCAGTTAGCTTCGATCCAAGTGATATTAGGGTAAAAGGAAGGCAAATTTAGATCACGCCATTCACTTGTATCCACTAGCTAGCCAGTCCTATTGATCAATAGAAATCAATATAAATGTGGAATGATACATATGAGAAAGTGGTTTAGTTTGATTGCTCGAGGGATTGAAATATACTTAATCAAGGTGACTAAATATGCTTGGGGTATAGTACTACATGAATTCATATTATCTCCACGAGGGTTGACGTCTTCATTCTAACCTTATTCGGTTTCTAGTTTGGAGCTCCCAATATTATATGTGTAGACGATGGTCGCACAACTTATTTATCTATATGAACAAGTATTAGCGGCAGGATATGTGATTTTATAGACATGCCGTCATGTGTGAGTGGGAGATACTAGAAATTTAACACCTAAGAAACATGTTTTGATTACTGATTGAGACTCGTCACTAACCATAATATGTATAGGATCATGACTCTTCATAAAATGGTCTTTCCAGAGAGTTGTAGCTTTTTGAATAAAGATAGTTTGAAGGTTTATGTCATGAAAGGTGTATCTTCTTCTATAAATACAACCCCTAACTTCATCATTTGAGATATAGAAAATCATACACAAGATAAAGATTCTGCAAAACTTGAGATATTTAAGACGTGAATTTATGTTTTCGGTATTGGATTCCCAACTGCGTATTAGTGTAACTTGGAAGAAGTTGTGGGCAACGTAATTCCAACCTCGTTTCGATGAAGTTACACTTCCGCATATAAGGTACACTCTCATTTTCTAACACTAAGTCCATATACAAACTTTGGAATCTTGAGTATTTGATTGTCCGCCAAAATCTGAGCATCAAATCCTCTGGAGCTTGGTTGTATCTGCCCATGGAGATCTGGGATATGCAAGAATTGCGGCATCTCCAAGTAATGGGAAGCGGCTTACGCTATCATTGTGTTGCCTTCTAACCAAACCTCTTAACTCTTTCAGATATGAGTGCAGATAGTTGTAGGAAAGAGATTCTTGAAAGGATTCTGAATCTAAAGAAATTAGGAATTCAGATTGAATTAGTGCCTGCTGCTGCTGAACCCTCGCGGTGCTTTTATTATCTTTCTCATCTCCGGGAACTTGAATCACTCAAATGTGTGATTGTGAATCCTAAGGCCAGGTCTCAGGTTGTTGTGCCCCCTCCTCCGGTTAAAACTTTTCCATCCAGTCTTAAAAAGTTGAGTTTGAGTGGGTTTGGATATTCCTGGGAATACATGAAAATAATTTCTAAATTGCCGCTTAAAGTGCTCAAATTGCGATGCTATGCCTTCCAAGGGCCAGAGTGGGTGATATATGAAGGGGAATTCCGGCACCTTTCATTTCTGGTGCTTGAAGATACTGATCTGTTGCGCTTGACAGGAGATGGTTACTTCTTTCCAATGCTTACGCACCTCATTATTAGGCATTGCTACAAATTAAAGAGGATTGCTTTGGGAAGTGCTCCAATGACGATCAAGCTAGTCGACCGCCCTTCAGCTGTGGCTTCCGAAAAGCAAGTACAAGACGAATGTCCCAACATTAAAGTTTGTGTCCATTCTTCATGGGATGAAGAGAAAATCTAAGTCTTGCCTACTACCTTGCCTCTCAACAGGTATGTCAGCTTCAGTTTCAATTTGTTAATGCTATAAGACGACATCTTTATGTAGAATATAAGTGAATTTATGTCCTCGTACAAAGAGGGTTGTTCTAGCTGTCTATTCCAAATTAGCATTTGGCCTTGTGGTTGTAAAATTTGTACTTGGTCTTCATGTTTTGATTGATATTTGTAATGTCATTGTTACGTTTCTATTTTATGGTTTATGAGTTACTTTTCTATATTTTGGAAAATTTGAACTCACTAAAGGTTTAGTTACCTACCTTTGGAGATATATACCATATGAAAATGAACAAGTGACATATTTTTTTAGTTCAAAATTTTTTACTGGCTTGTTGGAACTTGGTTTTTGCTTTCCTCGTGATGCACCTTTCTTTTTTGCGATTTTTCAGATGTAGAAGTGGTAGATTGATTCTCTTTGTAGACCAAATTCTGCCTGAGTTTTTGATTGCATCGCTTCCTGTTTGAAAAATACAACAAATTGAACTAAATTTTAGTACGGAAAAATTTGTGTCACTAGATGCATGAAGTTTCTAGATAAAACTGAAAGTTGGAAGCTACTTCGAGAAAAGGTGTTTTCACAAGAATATTGCCTTCCACATTTGAAAAAACTTGGAGTAAAGATTGCAAAATGACTGTGGTTGGGGGGCTCCTGACATCCAAGCAGAAAAAAGACCTTTGGAAGAATGCTGCTTAAAACATAAGCTGAGTTGTTATTGACAATGACCATTTGAAGACATGATTCTGTACTTTGGAGCTTTTTCCCAGAGGATTATGACATCCGAGCATCCAAGCTGATAAAGTTATGAATTGCTGAGGGTTTTGCTAAACCAATGGGGTATAAAAGTTCGAAAGAGGCTTTAGAGTTGTACTTAGAGGATCTTGCCTACACAACAATATCATTTTGGTTAGTCTCCAAGAGAAAATCAACAACCTGTGGCATTGATGATCACCTGGGGGATTTGTGCGTGAGGGAAGGCTATTCTGGAGAAGTTACTTTTATGTCAAGAATCGACGAGTCCATAATATTTCTGAAGACATAAGTAGTCTAAGCCTTGTGACTATTCACTCATCTTATCGCATTAGAGATGCTTATGACTCAATTGAACTAATGTCACTAGCGTCTTCTGTTATGTGCTTCATGCATGATTTTGTTTCCTTTGTTTTTTGCTTTAAGATTGCTGAGAATTTCGGATGTACTTTGAATAGAAGAACTCCAGATGATATATTTCAACTAGTCAACTTGAGGGATGTCTCTAGCCATCAGTTGCCATTCAGAATAACATCAAGATTTTAATCTACTACATTAATTGTTTTCGGGTTCAAACAATAACATGTGTCTCCTTTACCGTCTGTCATGTGGGAGATGCCCAAATTAAGACATCTCAAGTTCAAGAAAAGTTTTGTCGGATGGGCTCTGATTTGTTCTTCTGGAAAAGCTACAAACATGTCTATTATAAGTCAGGAACTTTTGGTGAAACAGCAGAAATATGGGAACCATGGCCCTCAAGTTCCAATCTACGTTTCATCACAGTAGAATGTTGGTGTTTCCACTGGCTATATAATGGAAGTAAAAGCACGTCAAGTAGTTTTTGAAGGAAAGTAGATCAAATATGTATTACCACCAGACTATAGAACCAGCCATGAAGTTACAAAGAGAGAGAAGAGAGTTCTCTGCTGAAACATCTAAATGACAACCTTCCAAAACGAAAGAGAAAACAAGGACAGCAAAATCAATATCAATGACAAACTGAATGCAACTATGCAAGCAGGGCCTACATATAGGAATTGTTTTCAATTATTGTTTTGAGAGAAAATTCTTGCATGACTTTTAATTATTTTTCCCTTAAGGACAAAATTTTCATACATTACTCAATTGTCTGCCACTTTGTTTGATTTCTTGTTTGACTTCCATGTGCTAAACATTTTGTCAGCGTTCATATCTGGAGCCAGAATCCAACTCTCTATGCATTTCATTCATCGGGAGTTTACTCCCAGAAAGATAGATAGTCACCTATTGGAAAAGATAGAAATATTTCGGCCTAAAGCTTTCCTACACAGCTGCATCAATTTTTCTTTCTTTTTTTTCTGCACCATTTGTATTCTGCTTCAGTTAATTCTGATTAAAGATACGATTAGCAATTTTAAAAATACTCCAACATCAACAACACACTCTCAATCGGTAGCAAATTCCTAAAGTTATAATTTGGAGAACTCAGCAGTCTCAGCCGGTCCAGATAGGATACCACAAGATTATTTGATTAATCACAGTCACAACTGATCACAAGATAACATGAATTCCATTGCAACCAAATGCAACAAATTTGCTTCGGTACTAGACAATTTCACATCAAGTTAAAAGTTAGCAGCAAGCAGGAAAATTGCAACATAACGAACCACAGCCACTGTTTTTATATCTGGATCTGATTTATATGATTATCATACTTGTACCAATATATATACTATAATAAGATCATATAATCCCGAGTACTTTTCATGTTTGAGTGTGAGATCAGATTGATGGGTTCGTCCAACCAACATGATCTCTCGGCTTTACAATGGTCAACTCCCAAGCAGCATAGGGACCTCAAATCAACCCGAATCAATGCTTCATAAGCCTCCAAATGCGACCCATTCTCTTCCCTTTGTGTCTCAGTCGAGTGAATTCCATTAGACTCCACAATGCCACCCGGCTCAGAGAATTTTGTGATCCCTTGCAACTCATTGGATGCATCTGCAGAACGACCCAGTAATCATTCACCAGTCATTTGTTCTTTCTGATAGGATGGCTTCTTCAGTTGCCGTATGGCTGCAGCTGCTTCGGGCAATACAACAGGAGGTGGCTGGGGAGGTACCCATGACCGTTGAACCAGACATTTATTAGCTGATAGATTGGAAGATCCAAGTTGATGTTCATCGCCAGTTTCAATTTCTGTGATCCTGACGTTCTTTTGTTGCCACCAATGCATAGTATAATCGGTTAAGCGAGGTTTTGATACTGGCCAATTGGGATTTGGTGGCGCATCATTGATCTCCTGATACAATGAAACACGGTAATCTTTGCATACTAACAACTAGCTCATTAGATATGAAATATAGAGGAAAAATAATGATAACTAGCTCACCCTTGAACTGGTCCCTAAGACCTTTTGATCATCCCATTGCTGTTCAGCAATTTTTCCACTTATGCTTCCTGATATTAACAGGAAAAAAAAAGGCATGATCCAAAGAAAGTCCTATACGAGATATTTAGTGTAAACATGTTGGCATCAACTGGACCATGGAAGAAGCTTGAGGAGTACACTCTCAAAACCACTAGCAGACATGGAAATTTGCAGGAGAGGTGTATAAATGGACACAATCCACTTAAGAACAGCGAAAGCGAGGTGGGTTTTAAAAACACAGGAAAATTAGAAAAACATACCTTAAACAAATGAATCACATCTCAGTCATAATTTGGATTGACAGATCCTACACCTCCTAACTACCATATGCTCTCCAGATTGTTGCGTATAAGTATGCATACATGCATATATATATATATATGTATATATGTATATAATCAAACATAATAAAAGAAATGCATCAATGTTAAACATTTGTTTTGCAGTGTTTCACAGAAATTATGTCTGCGTATCAGAATGTACAAAATATTTTGGACAGAAAGAAACTAAAATAACAACATGAAATTGGAAGCTAACTATTTAAGCGATGCACGCTGCTAAGTCTTGTTCAAATAATAGCTTGTGCCTCTCCACCCAGGCCAAATTACCATCAAATGATAGCAATACATCAAACAGTGAACCTACTAAAAGCCTTTCTCCACCTCCAAAAATTATTAATAATAATAAGAACAATGATAATAGTATAGATAAAAGATAAAAAGGGAAAAACAAAAAGGAAAGCTTAGCAATATATCTAACGTGAGAGAAGGGGAAGAAAAATCACATCTCAAATAACTGACAGGAAGCTAGTTCCTTATACCTTCCAACTTCTGTAGAGTGTTACTCATTGACTTCATCTCCTTTACTTGTGCATTTAACATACTGGTGAGCTCCTTAAACAATTTCTTCTCTGGAAACAGCAGGAACAATTCCAATCACAAATGCTACTAGTTAATATAATAATCAACAGCAATAATTAACTACATTGTATGAACAACATAAACACAACTCCAAGGCTGCACAACACATGGACTGAGCCATAACAAATTTACCTTCACTTTTTGTTGTCAACATCTAGTAGCTTGCCCAAGCTACATCAGCTGCTGCAGCAGCAGCAGCAGCTTTTTTAGCACCTGCAGCTTCTTCTGCTATACCTGGTTTTTCATTGTTTTCCTTTGGCAGACCCCCTTCATCTGATACAACTGTGTGGATCCACGACTTTAACCTGGGAATGATTGCATTCTGACACAAGCATGACCACAAAACAGATGAGATATATATTTAGGAATAAATAACTTTCTAAAGAAATGTAAGAGTGCAAAAAAGACAAAGTCCTTCCAGTTTTAGCCATTCAAAATGGACTTATAGAGCAACTGACATGGGTAGGGGCCCTTAAGTAAGTAATACCTTGAAAATTACTACGTTCCTGCCCCAGACACAGCCAGAAACCCGATAGCAAGAAGAGCATGAGCCCAGTTGAATTGAGAGAGTGTCCCCATTTTCGAAATGCTGCCAAACAGGTACAATTGGAGCTTGCAGTTGAACATTTGATGAAGATTTTATCTGCGAATCTTTATATGGTATAGCACAGAACATTAGTTATAATCAGCAATCTGACTAGGTCAAGTTTTGACTTATTATGACATGAAAGGAGCTTAAGTGAACAACAACATCTATTACCTTGATTAATAACAATGGGCTCTAACTTTGTAACTGTTGGGGTTGAATCCTATCATTTGTTTATACCAATTACAATGTCAATGCACACATAGTCCTCTAAAAAGAAATAGATGCCTTCATATTGAATTAGAAAATGCCATTAAACAAATTTTTCTGCTTCGAACTGGGAAGGAGGGAGACAACTTACTGGAACATGCCAAAAGGCTTCATCTATCTCCATTCTCCTCCTTTGTGAGTCCCTTCCTCTCAAGAAATGACCTTCTATATATAACTGGAGATCCCTTAACCTTTGGATGTGAAAGAAACTTCACAGCATTCCGCATTTGCTCTTCTTGAATTGGTTCTGAGTTCACAAATACAGAAGTAGGAGAACTCTCCTTTACAACCTCTACCTTAGCATCCCGACGATCATCAAGGGTTGGTTGTGCGACCTGTGGAACTGTACTTGAGAATGAAAAGAAAAAAAATCAGAAAAAGCAGGGTTTTGCACTAGAAAAGTAATGAAGATGGCAGCAAATTCTATCTTTATATTAACTGGCTCATGGGTCATCATTACAATAGATTAATTGGCTGAAAATTGAGGTAATAAATGATAAAATATGGCAGATATTTAGAATACACCTCCCTCAAGGCTCAAGCTCATTCTATATTTTCTCCTTGTTTCATTCACAGCAGCAGGTCAGAGACTCAGAGCAGGTTGCAAGTGCTAGAGTAGGACAAAAAATGTAGAATGCTGTTTTTCACTCATTGCCCATGTTTTTAAGGGCCCTTCTAATTTGTTAGTAAATGGAGCTGTACTTTAAGATGAGCATAAAACTGACAACAACTTAAAAGTATAAAAATCAGATTAACTGATGTTTAGTTATTGTGAATCAGTGGAGAGGGTAACCTACTTATGATAATGCAATCTGACCTCAATAGAAGAAACAAACTTAAGATTGGTCAACAGAAGTATATAAAAATAAACATGAGAATTAGATAAAGGACAACAGTTTTAGGACAAGCTTTGAACAATCAGAATGAACATATAATAGTTGAAGCTTCATTCCTTTAATAAATGCCATCTAGGAGTCACCAAAATATATCGTGATATCAACATACGGCAACCAGAGCAGATTAACCAAGGGTACAATGCAGGAGCATATAACTTTGATTCAATTTAGAGAGCATCACCCCATTTCAATGGTTTGAGGAACTAGATTTACACTGTATACAATCCAAATAAACCTTTTCTTAGTCTACTAGAAACGCCCAAGCTATAACCAGTTCGACCACACACCTTATTCAAGATCTAAGATCAATAGTAAACAAGATACGAATCATTCCTGAAGCAATGTTCAGAAGATTAAAAGGTAAATGCATGATTGTGTTCATAAATAAATTATTCACTAATTCATTACCAAGGCCACTCCATCACCGTTTAACGAAAGAAAATAGGCACTACACACATAGTACTTTACCCTACCAAGAAATGCAGCAAACTCGCCAACTTAAATACTAATCAGAAGTTTGATCATTCATTCTTGATCACAAGATGGATCACTCCCCAGGAAAGAATCTCAAAAAGGAAAAACTAAGGAAATCTCGGAAAATCAAAAAACTTGAGTGAAAAGATGAACGAAAAAAGAACAAAAAAACAAATGAAAACCTGGGTTTTGGGGCTTTTTGTTGACGGAACCCGGCAGAGTGTCAGCCGGAGATGCCATAGCTATGATAGTTCCGTACTCTTCCTCAACTGAATCTTCCCATTAAAAAAGGATTCTGAAAAGAAAGACCCTTTTATTAGAGAAAATGAAGAAAAGAAGGGGCAATTCACTAATGATTAGAATTTGAAAAGATGACAAGGGTAGTGAAAGGAGAGGAGAAGGTGATGGACTTCGGATTATGGGTTTTTGCCTATGTTTTTAAAATTGGATCGAACAGTGAATCGATAAGGCTATTAGTTATTACTTATTGGTTCAACCGCTTTAACCTGTTCGATCACTGGTTGAATCTGTATGATACTATAATGACGTAATAATTATATTTAATTTTAAATATATATAATATTTTAATATTATTAAAAAATAAAACTTTCAATTGATATAGAAAGAATGTTATTTAAAAAAAAAAATCAACTTACTTATTTTTAAGTATAATTTTTAGAAAATAATACTATACAATTAGTCAATTATAAATAAATAAAAAATAATATTTCACATTAATTTAAGTAATCGTTTGTATCATGCTTCAACTCCAAATAAAAATAAATTCTTCTACGCTAGATATTCAACATAATTTAAGAAAAATTAAATAAAATAAAAGAACAAATTAAACATAAACATTCACATATAACTACTATTTCATTAAATTTCAAGAAAATAAATTCATGTTTTAAAAAATTATATGTCCAAAATATTTAATTATTATTTTCAACTCATCTCTTTTTTTTTTTTTTTTCTTTTAAAAAAATTAAAATTTTCAAAAAAAAATAAATGTGAACCGATCCGATTTTGACAGATTCTCAACCGATTTTGACCACAATAGATTTTGAGGATTCAACCAGATCGGATTGGCCTCCAGTCCAATCCGATTTTCAAAACATTGGTTTTTGCTCATTGGAAGCAAAATTGTGTAGTCATAGTCTCGAGCAATTACCTGAGGTCAGCCGCCAACTGGAACAATGCCTATTTTAATTTGTGGAAGTGCACGATAGGACACAGTCCACGTACATCATATATTTATACAATATATTACATTGGAATTTTTTTTGCAAAGATCAAAATATTTCTTTTAAGAATAAATATATTAATAGAATAAGGGTTAGTTTGGTTTGATTTTGGGTTAATCTCATGACTATTCTCCAAATGATAATTATATTGAATTTAAGTTATTACAATATAATTTATAAATTGTTTGGTATAAATTATCTCAATCTTATTGAAATAAAAAAAAAAAAAAAAAAAGGTGTTTGGTTTGTCAAAAAAGACATTTTGCAATGTAAAGCACATGACTTTTCATGTAGGATAACTTATCTAGAGGTGTGTGGAGAGTTTAATAATTATGCAAAATAAATTGATATCGGATTATAAATTGACTTGTGGGTTTCTAAATACACAATCCAAACAATCCAAACATGAAATTGACCTTGATAAAATCAGTTTATCATGAGTTATACAATGAACTAAACTGGCCCTTAAGTTATGCAAAAATTAATTGTGGGATGTGGATGCAAGTCTTCAGCTTGGTTGTTGGGCTTGTACCAAGCTATAAATTAAGGGCTAGTTTGACTGGATTTGGGGTTAATCTCATGATTGTTCTCCAAATGATAGTTATATTGAAATTAAGTGATTATAATATAGTTTACTAATTGTTTAGTTTGCTATAAAAATTATTTAAAAAAAATTAATTTAACCCCCTAAAACACGATTATAGTGATTTACCCCATGTGAAAATAAAAAGGTTAAAAAAGCTACTTGTGATTCTTAAAATTAGGCAACGAACGCCTTTATGAGTGTTAGTGCATCTCACACATCCTTACATGTGAGTTTTTAAGGTTTTTTTTTATATATAAAAATATTTTTATACCCCTAATATCATCCATTGGATTTTTTTTTAAAAATCAATAATCCAGATAAAATCTTATTAATAGAAAAATATAAAAGTATATTTATTTATAAATATATTATATTATATAATAGGGTAAAATCCACTTTACTCCTTTGTACTCAAACCTCGTCTCACTTTACCCCTCCTATACTTTTAATTGCATCACTTTGTCTCCATGTATTCTCAATTTTACTTTACTTACTTTAACACTGTTAAAGTCTATTCAATTTCTATTAGCAAACCAAGCAAAAATGATTAGATCATCATATTTTATGTTAATATACTCAAAATGTCTATACCTTAGCATTTTTTTGTCAATATCTCACAGCTACTCTTCCTTATATAAATACACAAATTTTATACAAAATAATTAAATTAAAAGATCTAAGTTGAATCCTGAAATATGAAACTCGGACATCACTATTGACTGCACTATAAATATATTAAAAACTTGCATCATATACTAATAGTACATCTCTAGAAGAAACAATAATTTTCATTAAAGAAAACTCAATTAATAATATGCAGACCCAATTTTTTCCTCCATAGAATTGCTTTACTAACTTTGTTTTATTATGTAATACATCCCTGTCTGAAATCATCAAAAATCGAAAAAAACACTGCCTTTAGCACAAAGTAACAACAAAACTACGTATAATTGAGATTTCATATGGGCATTTAAAATCAGTCTTTAAGAAATACGTTTCCATTATATGTCTTTGGTGATTTTATATTTCTAAATCTTCAAATATAAATTTTTCTTTTTTATGGAGAAGATGGGTTTTATTTGTAAAATGAACAATTAAAAATTACGGGCAACTTCGTCTTTTAAAAAAAAAAAATGTTAACAATGTTAAGGAGATGGAGATAATTTAACGGAATTGAATAATTTAAATAAAATTAAGAGTATATGAAGGCTAAGTGAGGCAATTAAAAGTACAGGATGGTAAAGTGAGACAAGTTTAAGTACAAGGGTTAAAGTGGATACTATGTATATATATACTCATACACACATACTTATATATATATAAATATATATTTAATATTACTAAAACTCTAACCCCCCACCTTCTCCACCCCACCCCCATGGATCGCTACTTTTGCCTGGCCATGGCCGCCGCAAAAGAGTCTAGCCATGCGCAGCAGCCATGGCCATCGTGAAAAAGGGCCGGCCATGACCATCAGGAAAAGCCAATATACATATGTGTATATATACATGATATATATGTATGTGTAGAAAGTGTATATATATGTATATATAAATATTTTTAAAAAAATAAATAAAAAACCGCTGGCCGGCTGCCATGGCAAGATGCGGCTGACCATGGTAGCTGATGGCCGGATCTAGATCTGACCAGATCTAGCCGGATTGCGGGCAGCCATGGATAATTATGGGGGCGGGGACCGGGGAGTGGGGTGGGTTGGGGGTAAAGTTGGGGGGAGTGGGGATGGGGTAGGGGGTAGGGGTGGTTGTGTATGATATAACTTTTATATATATATATAATATGTATACATGTATACATATAAAAATATATTCTTTATTTTTTTTTATTAATATACAAGTATAATTAATCTAAACCATTCATTTTCAAAAGTCAAATGGTTGATACAAGAAGAGAGAAAATAAAATTATGTAATTTAGATTAAATAAAAAGAGAAAAATATAAGGATATAAAATAATTACATATATAATGGTACTTTTGTCTATCTACTCTCTAAAATTCAACTCAACGAGACAGAAGGAGGCAATAAGTTACAATTTAAAAACATAAAGCATCATTTTAACCTTTTTTTATTGTAGGGAGGTCAACCGTCCATAACATTCACAGGAGGATAAAAAGATTTATCCCTAAATTATTTTGATCTTATTGGGAAAAAAAAATTGTGTTTGGTTTGCCAAAAAATTATATTTTGCAATGTAAGACACTTGGCTTATCATATGGGATAATTTATCTAGAGGTGTGTGGAGGGTTTAATAATCATGCAAAATAAATTAAGATATACAGGCTAGGTGAATAATAAATGGGCTTATGTGGAACACACAATCCAAACATGTGATAACCTTGATAAAATCAACTTACCATGAATTAACCATGCGCCAAATTAGCATAATATATTTCGGGGTTAAATTCATTTTACCCCCATGTACTATGGGGTATATATCAAATATCCCCCTATACTTCCAAAACCTTCAAATACCCTCCCCCCCCCCCTCAAGGGTATCAAATACCCCCATGTACTACCAAAAATCTTCAAATACCCCCCTCAAAGTCATCTACCATCAGTAAAATAGCTGACGGTATCAAAACTCTACAGTAAATTACTTATTTAACCTCAAAAAATAACTAAACAGCATAAAAACCTAAGATATATGACTTTTTTTTGTGTCTACAAATCTATCATTGGCACCAGTACTACCAAAATCTTTAAATACCCCACTTAAACTTTTTTACCGTTAGAAAAGTAACGGTTGTTTGGCTGATATAGTACTAAAATTATCTTCCCTTTACACATATGATCATTGAAAAATTTTATATCCAAAATACCTTTGTAATTTACTACATAATGCTCAAGTTTCTTACTTCAATTTTGTTACTCATTTTAGGATTTAAAGTATCATCTAACTCCTAATCCAACAAAAACATTAAATAATTTCATTTTTTTAAAAGAACATTAAACAACTCTATTTTAATACAGAACATATGGAATCAACAAAACAGAGGCTGCTTGTGCAGAAAAAAAATAAATGGTACTATTATACATATTTCTATTTTGTAATTATTTGTCTAAAATTTTTCAAATCTACATTCATTTTGGGATATAAAAAATGTATAATAATATGTATGATTTTGTTATATTTCACTTATAATTTATTATTACTTTGTAAAAAAATGCCACGTATCCTAGGTTTTTATGTTATTTAGTTATTTTTGATGTTAAATCAACAATTTACTATAGAGTTTTGACATCGTCAGCTATTTTACTAACGACAGATGACTTTAAGGGGGATATTTAAAAAAAATTGGTAGTATAAGGGGGTATTTGACACCCTTGAGGGGGTATTTGAAAGTTTTAAAAGTAAATATAGGGGGGTAAAATGAATTTAACCCTATACTTCAAGAGTCGGATGAGAGACGTTGTTGAGAATAAATCAATAAAATGATTTTTGGTTGTAATTTTGGATAAAGACAAATATTATTATATATATCTCTTGTAAGTTTTTGTCTTATTAGTGTTGTCAAATTGATTTTTTATATTATTATGTGTTATTTTTATATTGATATAATAATTACAAAATATATATTTAGATTAAAATAATAATTGAAAGATATAAATATATTTTTGGATAAATAGCAAACAACCCCCCAATGCATAGGTTCATTTGCACTTTGCCCCCCAACCATTGCAAGTGTGCAGAATGATTACCCAGCATTTGCTCAATGTGCTTAAATATCCCATGTTCCAACTTTCTGGCAGCATATTTAAAAGTTGTTGCACTTTGCCCCCTGATGTTTTAAAAAAATTATATTTAGCCACATAAAGTACTTTAAAACATTACCCTTAGCATTAAATTCATATTTTGGTGGAATAAAGTCAAATATTTTGTCAAATATTGTTATTATATATTACTTAATTATCAATACATTACTAGTTCAATCAATTTGAGTTATCTGAAATCTATAACAACTTAATGGTACAATTTTTTTCTAAATTAATGTGCATAAGATAATTAAAAAATAATTTTAGAGCTATACCAAATGATTGTTATGGTGTACTTATAAATTTGTGTTTATTTGTTTAATTAAGAGTGTAAGTAGTTTAGGGTTTTAATTTGAATAAGAATATATAAGATAGATGACACTAGTTGGATGAATATTGGCAGCAAATAATATATATTTTAATATCAATATTATCTCTCTCATTTATTACTCTATTTAAATTAAAAATCTTTAATATCATTTGCTAACAAATATGCCTAATGTTATATTGAGATAAAATCAATAAGGATATAATTTTAAAATTAGTTTTAATCAACTTATTCATATAAACTAAGTAAAATATAATTATAAAATTAATTTGTAAGTATATAATTGCTTAAATTGATTTAACTGTCCATATATTGATAAGTGACTAGTGTATGATAATATTTTGTATAAACTATTTTACTTAATTCTACAAAAATAAAATCGAACTATAAAAGTGCAACATTTTAGAATGATTAAGGTGTTAAATGTACATTTTGTTCAAGTTCAGGAGGTAAAGAGCAACATATCCAAAGTATTTTAGCATTTTCGGTGGAATATTCTGTTGAAAAATAGAACGAGGGGGGGTATTCAAGCACATATAGCGAAGATTGGGTAATCTTTTCGCACATATACAACGGTTAAGGGGCAAAGTGCACATGACCCTATATGTTAGGAGGTTATCTGCTATTTACCCTATATTTTTTATGGATATAATGATTTGAAATGATTGAATTTTTTAATATTATTTTGGAAGAGAAAATTGAATTTTAAAAGTAATATTTATTTATTTTTTAAAAAATCTTTTGGGAGAATAAAAATATTTTCAGAGAACAAATCCAAACATTGCCTAAACTTTTTATGTGGAAGTTTGATTAAAACCCAATTTAGAAAATTAGAGAACAACTCATAATTAGTGGGCAGTTACTTGGAGATGATAGACACAATCAGGCAAAGGGAACTGCTTCTATCAGTAAATGAATAGTACCTCAAAACATTAATCAGGCAATTTACATTTTACATTAACTTTTCTCCTTTTACAACAAAATAAATATGTATATTAATGACTTAAATATTAAAGATTTTTTGCTGAGAAAACAACCACCTTAAAACGTTTTTGCGAATTTTTTTATCACAAGAAGATACAAAAATTAATATTAGTATAATTGATGTTTTTTATTCTTACAAATATTAATTTTGTTAAGCTCCAAATGTCAGCTTTAATAAAAAAAAGGTAGATTGTTGTATTTGGACTACCGAAAAGTGATGTAATTTGAGACGTAAAACGCTCTTTCAAATTATGACTCTCAACAATTAGATTAAATTTTTCCTGATGCCAATAAGTTACATATCGATATTAATTATCAATTGATAATTTACAAATAGCAAACTAAAAATTAGTAGTTGTTTAAAGTCAATGTCTCAAAGTCTTAAGACTATGCGGAGATCATTTTTTGAAGATATTCTGAGTAATGAATAAATTATTGATTGTATCCTGTATTTGTATCGGATTAAGAATTGTGTTGAAGGTATGAAACAATTTTTTTGGCATGCATCACAACGTTGGAATATTGGTGTCTCAACTACAGTTCAGGATTCTTCATAATTCTTTTATTTGTTTTATAACTTAATTATAGCGAAGAGTGATTTCATTCTGATCATGCCAAAATGCTTTGTGCGTTACAAAAAATGTTTGGGTTGAGTAAAAAGTAAAAAAAAAGGTCAGGTGTTATAGAATTGAGTATAATTATACAGATCTCTATAATTTTTAAGTTTATAGTAAAAATCATTATTTTTAATTATGAATGTAGACTATTGAATTAGATCGAACAACATTAAATTTCAGTATGCTTTAATTCCATTTTAGTCAATTTTTCATTATTTCACAACATAGATTTTTTTTTTTTTTTTTGAGGTAAACAGTATGAATTTCTTTAAAACCAACATGTCCAAAGATATACAATATCTCCATAGGACATCATAAATAATGATAGGAAAATCAAAACTCTCAATATAATCTAGTTTGAACACTTGAAAAATCAGCAAGACATTGAGAAACAAAACTGAAATGTCTCCAATGTAGACTTGGAGCACTTGTCAAATAAAACACAATTCCGCTGAAACCAAATGCACCAAAAATATATCAACAACATATCAAAAAGTGGTGTCTCTAACTTCTTAAAAGATATATTGTAGCCAACTCTTGATGCCCTCCTCCAAAGACCAGAGTATTGAATGAGGAAAATTCGCTAACGCTCAAAGCTGTCTAGAGAAATGACAATTGAGAAAAAGATGGAAAGAAGATTCCTCAGCTTCACCACAAAGAACACATAAACCATCAGTGTGAATGCCATGCCTCACAAGATAAGTACAAGTAGGAAGAGCATCAAGACATAGTCTCTAGACAAAGATCTTAACCTTAGGTGGTATTCGATGAGTACAAATAAATAAATAATCATGGCCTTTCACATCACTAGATGAATCTCTTGAAGCTAGTAACCACCGCCTATGAGAGATTTGAGCCAAATAATAAGCGCTTTTGACAGTAAGCAAGCCACTTTTAATATCAGAACTCTGAAGAGTTTCCAATGGTATAGTAAGAATAGCATTAGCATCATCACTATCGAAAAATGTTTGAACCAAATCAACATTCCTGTCATGAAACTAATTAGGTCACACACCCTAGTATCCCCAGAAATAGTAGAAACACAAGAATAAGCTCAAAAAGATGAGGATTTAGGAATCCAAGGATCAAACCGTACTTGAATAAATTGACCATTACTAACCTTACGTCTCAATCCTTCACATAGAACATATTTAGCGTCCCATAAACTTTTCCAAGTCAAAGATGAAGTAGAACCTCAATTGGCCTCAAATAAAGAAGAATGGGGATAATACCTTGCCTCAAGTAGTTTATTCAAAAGGAGATGAGGATGATGAATTAGCCTCCAAGCTTGTTCAGCCAACATATTTATATTAAAGATTCTGAGATCATGGGAAAAAAGACCCACCTCTTTTTTACTTTGCTCTAATATAGCCCATTTGAGCCAATGGATCTTTTTGTGTCCTCTATCACCCCACCAAAAATCAGCCATCACGGATTCTATCTCCTGAATCAAAATACCTGATAATTTAAAACAACTCATGGCACAAGTTACAATAGCTTGCATCACTGATGTGATCAAGACTTTCTTTCATGCTCGAGATAAAAGTGGCTCACTCCATCCTTGCATCTTTGCCAAATATGCTCTCATAATTAGGTAAAGAGTTCTCTCTTCGATTTGCTACAACCGTCGGCAGCCCAAAGTACTTCCTATATCCATCCTCAAGTCGCATTACAAGGATTTGATGAATCAAATCTCGAAGGACTTAGAAGTGTTCTTATTGAATACAATGGTGGACTTCTGCAGATTAATATGTTGATATGAAGCTAATGCATAAGTGTCCAGGACATCCTTAATGGCAAGAGTGGTAGTCACTATCACCTGACAATAAATGAGAGTATCATCTGAGAAAAATAAATGGGTGATAGTAAGTGTACCTTGACAGATCCTAACTTCGTGTAATAGTCCATCTTGCTCTTTACAACTAATAAAAGAACTTAAGGCCTTTGCACAAAAAAGAAAAAGATGAGGGTCTCCTTGTAGAATGCCCCCTTGTGGTTGGAAAAATCCATACTGTTCGCCATTAAGAATAAGAGAATAAGTAACTGTAATGATGCATCTAACAAAAGGCTCAGCGAAACCTAATCTATATAACACACTCCCAAGAAAAAACCATCTAACATTGTCATAGATTTTACTCATACCCAATTTCATAGCCATGTACCCTTGTTGGCCCTTAGTTTTATTTTTCAAGAAATGATTTATTTCATAGGAAATCAGCATATTATCCATCACCAATATAGAGAAACAAAGGACATTGAGCACTAGAAATGATGGCATCTGATATGGGATAGCCCAACAAGCTCAACCCAACAACACTCGACCAAGACAGAGATATGGTACAAGGCGGCCCAATTACCTACAGGCCCAACCTACCGACCAGCATTTGACCTCATGGGCCTTATCCGTCATGGAGGATACCAATGTTCAATCTGTCGACCAGATTACGGTCAACCACCATTAGAGTGCGCAATCCTTCACTCAACCAAGAAGACTTAGTTGTGAGTTACATCTTGTCCAGAATTCGAGAGGATATCTTGCAGAAGCATTTATCTCGACCAATGAAGTCGAACTGAGGCGACAACCCCTCAGTTGCATTAAATGATCCATCAGGCAGCGTGCCTTTGCATTATGGCACATGCCACCACCTATACCACATTTTCAGCCACATCAGACTAGCACGCACCTCCAATGTACCACCTCGTCCTAGGTAGCGGGAGATAGTGCCACCTGAAATAGTACACGAGTTGGAGAAGACTTAAAGGTCCTTATGTAAGGACACATGCCTTTCTTCTGCAAGAAGAGCATCCTAGACAAATCAACAACATGGAGAAGGCTATAAATACCCCATTGACAGCCTCCCCAAAGTATGCACATTATTATCATAAGCCTTCACTCTGCTGATCTACCTTCTAGTCTATCTTACTGACTTGAGCGTCGGAGTGCCTTAGCCAAGGGCCCCTCGACTAGCCTGATGTATGCTATTGATTGCAGGACTCGATCCCAATACTTCACAAAGTACTTCTCTTGACCTGCCACCTGGTCGATTATATTAGATTTCAGCCCAATACATGTTCTAAATAGTTTTTACCCTCATTATTTGGCACTGTCTGTGGGAAACTTGATTCCGCAATCGAGAAAAATAGTTAACACAAGGCAAGATGTTTCCAAAAGGAAGAAGAATAGAAGATCCCCAACCCCTTCTCTTCGACCCCAACAAGAACCAGATGTGACGAGACCCAGTGCTAGCCGGAACATGCCTCAACTCATGTAGCTAATAAGCTAGAAGATATCTACTCAAATTTCTGTTCAACTATCAACTGCCTTCAATCGCCACGACACTTAGATCGGGTCGGCTGCTAGTGTCACTCCCCAGCCCTCTCAACGCGAGGAAAGGCCCCTTAGAGAGGAGAGGGGTCGATCGGAAGCCAAGTGACCACCCACCCTATGAGAAGACAGTCCCAGGCAGTTTCCAAGAGAAGAAATGTGGCAAAACCCCCGAGAAGAAGTTGCCAACTCTATAGACCATGGCATTCGACCCCTTCGTGTCCCGCAGCGCAATAGGATCAAGCGCACAAGATAACAGACAAACAAGAACCTAACTCAGGCTGATCGGGAAGAGTGGAAGGAAGTCTCCTATCAAGTATAGTAATTGAATCGAAGACTTGAAGAAATTTTGATGCGGAACCCCAATGATATATTGATCCCAAAACCCCAAACACACAAATTGATATTGAAGAAATTGTAGAATGAAAACCTTTCCTATTGAACCCTAAGATACATGATCTTAGAAACCCAAATAATTGGGAATAAGAATCAGAAAATTGAATAAATACTAGCAGGAAATAGTACATTGAAAGAACCTATTCAATTTCTTGATGCAACAAGTAAAATTATGGTTTTTCTTGAGACAAAACCCCAAAAATAATTCAAAATTCATCAGAATCTGCCATACACATTTTTAAGAGAGTATTTATACTATCCTTGCAAGCCCTAATTAAAATAAGATATGAACTAAGCCTACATATAATAATCTAAGCCCAAATCCAATTAGAAATAAGAGTTTGACTTGGTCACAGCTTCTTCTTTTCTCAGTGATTCCCACACTTCTGGGACTTATTTTGGCCTTCTTAGGCCTTTTCAAGCCTTATACACCAAGCATAAGGTGATGGGTTGTCCAACTTCATTCTTTTGGCTTGTTGACATGTTCTTCTCTTTCTTAGCCCATTCTTGATGCATCTCTTCAACAAATAACTTAGCCAAATTTGCAAAGCCACCTTTTAGCTTATTTACTTTTGCTCTTGTGATAGGTCCCATTGGCAAGTTGCAATCTCTATTTTGCCCTCTAATGCTGAAATAACCATATTTCCACGCAGTGCTTCCAGTGCTCATATAAGTCCCTCCCTCATCTGAAAGATTTATTCTAAAATCTGAATCCATATTGAAAGGAGAAAGATCATAAACATTAAAAGTATCAGAAACTTTATACTCATCTGGAATGTCAATCTTGTAAGCGTTGTCATTAATCTTTTCTATCACTTGGAATGGACCATCTTCTCTAGCATCAAGCTTAGATTTTCTTTGACTAGGAAACATTTCCTTCCTCAAATGAACCCAAACCCAGTCACCAGGTTCAAATATCACCTGCTTCCGCCTCTTATTCACTCTTTGGGCAGTCAATCTGTTTCTCTTTTCTATCTTCTCATGTGCCTTCATATGTATAGTCTTAACCTTTTTAGCCTTGCTTTCATCATCTAAATTAGCAATATCACTCAAAGGCAAAGGAGTCAAATCCAAAACAGTCAAAGGATTAAAACCATATTCAATTTCAAAAGGTGAAAAACCTGTAGAAGAATGTATTGACCTATTATAAGCAAATTCAATGAAAGGCAAACAATCCTCCCAAGTTTTCAAATTCTTTCCTACAACAGCATGCAACAAGGTACCTAAAGTTCTATTTATCACTTCAGTTTGTCCATCAGTTTGTAGATGACAAGTAGAAGAATACAAAAGTTTAGTACCTAACTTATTGCACAAAACCTTCCAAAAGTAGCTCAAGAACTTAACATCCCTATCAGAAACAATAGATCTAGGGACACCATGCAAGCTAACAATTTCTCTAAAGAACAAATCAACAATGTTAGTGGCATCATTAGTTTTATGACAAGCAATAAAGTGTGTCATCTTGCTCAATCTATCAGCCACAACAAATATACTATCTCTACCCTTCCTAGTTCTAGGCAAATCGAGCACAAAATCAATAGAAATATCAACCTAAGGTGCAGTAGGAAGAGATAAGGGTGTATATAATCCATGAGACATAGATTTAGATTTAACCTGTTTACATGCAATACATATAGAACACACGTTCTCAACATATTTTCTCATACCAGGCCAATAGAAATGCTCACTTAAAACATCTAAAGTCTTATGCATACCAAAATGACCTATCAATCCACCACTATGTGATTCCTTAACTAGCAACTCACGTACAGAACAAATAGGGACACAAATTTTATTGCCACGAAATAGAAAACCTTCATATCTATAGAATTTATTAAATGCATCACGCTCATATGTAATATACAAATCAGCAAAGTCAACATCAGTTGCATACATATCTTTAAATTTCTCAAACCCTAACAACTTAGATGTAAGTGTAGTGATTAAAGCATAGCTCATTGACAATGCATCAACAGTAATGTTTTCCTTTCCCTTCTTATAGCAAATCACATATGGAAAAGCCTCAATAAATTCTACCAATTTAGCATGCCTTTTATTCAATTTCCCTTGGCCCTTTAAATGCTTCAAAGATCCATGATCAATATGTATAACAAATTCTTTAGGAAGCAAGTAATATTGCTAAACATCCAATACACAAACTAAGTGGAATATCTAAGTTGAACACTACTCAATTTCTCACTAAAGTATGCAATGCGATGTTTTTCTTGCATTAAAACAACACCACTCCCAATCACAGATGCATCACACTCAATCTCAAAAGTCTTATTAAAATCAGGTAAAACAAGAATAGGAGCAGAACACAATTTATCTTTCAATGTATTGAATGTATGTTCTTGTTCCTTTACCCATCTAAACACAACTTCTTCCTTAATAATCTCAGTCAATGGAGCAGCTATAGTAGAAAAATCACGCACAAACCTCCTATAAAAGCTAGTTAATCCATGAAAATTCCTGACTTCACTAATTATCTTAGGGGTTGACCATTCTTTAATAGCCTTTACATTATCCTCATTCACCTCAATGCCATGTGTACTCACAACAAACCCAAGAAATGCAAGTCTATCAATGCAAAAAGTACATTTCTTAAGGTTTACGTACAACTTTTCCTTCCTAAGAAGAGTCAAAACAGCCCTAACATGCATTATATCAAGATATCATCAAAATAAACAACAACAAACTTACCTAGAAAATCACGCAATACATGGTTCATTAATCTCATGAAAGTACTAGGTGCATTAGTCAAACCAAATGGCATAACCAACCATTTATATAGGTCATATTTTGTTTTAAATGCAGTTTTCTACTCATCCCCAGGTTTTATCCTAATTTGATGATAACCATTTTTCAAATCAATCTTAGTGAAAATGCAAGCACCATGTAATTCTTCAAACATATCATCCAACCTAGGAATAGGATAGCGACACCTAACTGTAATTTTGTTGACTGCTCTACTATCCATGTACATCTGCCAAGTTTCATCCTTTTTTGGAACTAATAGCACAAGTACAGCACACAGACTCATGCTCTCCTTGACATGTCCTTTTGCTAGCAACTCCTCCACTTGCCTTTGAAGCTCATTCGTCTCCTCATGATTACATTTGTAGGCTGGTCAGTTAGGAATTTGAGATCCAGGTACATAGTCAATTTGATGCTCAATTCTTCTTAATGGTGGAAAACCTATGGGCATCTCATTAGGGAATATATCATCAAACTCATGCAATAAAGAGACAAAAACACTAGGTAAATTAGGGTTAAGTTTAGGTTCAGATAATAAAATCTCCATATACGTTATCACTATCAAAGCTCTCTTGCCTAAAAAAACATTCTTAAATCTCTCTCTTTTGCATCGAAGCATTGTTTTTTCTCAACTTTTTCACTCTTCACTAACTCTTTTATTTCACTCCCTTCAACTTTCTCATTCTTTTCTCTCTTTTCACTCACCAACTTTTTCTCTCCTGTAAATCCCTCTTTCTTGTTTGCACTTGTGCAATCACTCACCATTGGGCCTTTATCTTTAATCTTTTCTCTCATTACTTTTTTTAACTTCACTACCCAAACTCCCACAAGAAGATTGTTGAAGTTTAATCTGGTCAAGGTAAACTTCCTTGGGTGATAGAGGTGCAAGAGTGACTTTAAGTCCATTATGCTCAAAGGAATATCTATTCTTGTACCCATCATGTATTACACATGCCTATCAAATTGTCATGGCCTACCCAACAACATATGGTCAGCTTGCATGGGTACTATATCACAAACTACCTCATCACTATATCTCCCAATAGTAAAAGCTACCACAACCTGCCTAGTAAATTTCACCTCTCCACTATAATTCAACCATTGCAACCTATATAGATTAGAGTGTTTATCACACTTTAAGCCCAATTTCTCAACTAAACTGGTACTAGCCACATTAGCACAACTACCCCCATCAATTATTAAGCTACACACCTTACCACTTATCAAGCATCTTGTGTGAAATATATTTTCTCTTTGTTCTAAGCTCTCCTCCTTAACATTCAAGTTCAATGCATGCCTAGCAACAAAAGATTCACCATGAACAGCATATTCAACATTATCATCACCACAAGTAACATTTTCTAAAGGTGGTATATCATTATTACTACAATCAGACTTATTATCATCATCAGACTCAAATATAATTTCACTACCCATAAGAATCACAGTTCTTTTGTTTGGACATTCAGATGCATAATGACCCAAACCATGACATTTAAAGCACTTAATATCCCTATGTCTAGAAGTAGTAGTGAAAGAAGAAGAATTAGAAGTATTGTTTTGTAGAATGGACTTCTTATTCTTGTTCCTTGACGCATCCAGCCCTTTCTCCTTGGAAACTAAGCCCCTATCTCTTTTCTTTTCATCATAGTTTTTCCATTTTGAACCCCATTTTCAGTTGAAATTCTGAAATGCACGGGCTGCCCCTCTTTGCTTTTGTTGTTTCTCCACCTTTATAGCCATACTCACCAAATCATCCATCCCCAGATAATGTTATAGGTCCACAACATCAACAATTTCTCTATTCAAACTACTAATAAATCTAGCCATTGTCACTTCTGTATCCTCCTCCTATGTTGGCCTTAATCATCAACATCTTCATCTCCTTATGGTAGTCCTCAACTGACCTAGACCCTTGAATGAGTCTTTGTAGTTTTTGGTGTATCTCCCTGTAATAGTAAGATGGAACAAATCTTTTCTTCATAACGGCCTTCATATCAGCCCAAGTCTCAATAGTTCTCTCACCATTTCTCCTCATAGACTGTATTAATTGATCCCACCAAGTAATGCATAGTCAGTGAATTCAACTGCTGCAAGTCTCTCTTTCTTCTCTTCAAAGTAGTTATGGCAGTCAAAGATCAACTCCACATTTCTCTCCCACTCCAAGTATGATTCAACATCATTTCGCCTTTTAAATGATAGAATTTTCATTTTGATGGAATTTAAATTGTTGTCTCTCCTAGCTTCGAATCTAGCTTCACCCCTTCTATTCTTAGCTGAACTATTATCATCAAACTCATCCTCAAACATCTCTTGATTAAACCCATATGGAGGCCTATTTCGTCTACCATTCCCATAAATATTCTGTGCCACCTCCTTTCTCCACTCATCCATCTCATCAAGCTTGCTATTCAACTTCTAAAATTGACTAGTAAATTCCATGTACATCACCTTCATATTTGGTGTCATATTAGCTTCCTCATCAGAGGGTTCTTTACCTTCCCTCCTTGGAAGAATAGTACTCATTTTAAAAAAACCTGCAAAAAGTGTTAGCAAAAACAACCTCACAAAAGAAACATTCCTTCACGTGTTTCACTCAAGTAGATGTGAACCCTCGTGTTTGCACTAAATTCTGGCTTTTGCCTTCTTTATGTGCTCACTTATTTATGCCTTTTACCTCTCTTGACCACAGTGAATGTTGCACTTCAGAAATCAAACTAATTCAATTCAAAGCAAATTCACAATTAGAATTTATATAGGAGTAGCAACGAAAAACCTAACAAAAAAAAAAAACAAAGAAAAACACAAAGTCTAGAGGCAAAGTAAATGTGACCAGCAAGGAAAATGATGTGATGACACATGAGAAAGAATGTGTATCATGTGATTTTTATGCAAGCTAAGTAACAAGAATGCAATATGTTGCTTACTTAACATGAACAGATGCAAATTAGGTTAAAACACAGAAAGAAAACACAAAAAATATTTAAAAAAATGACAAAACAGAAAATACGCAAAGAATTCGGTCAATCCCAATGGAAGGCCGATTATGACTCAATTCTAACCCAATTGATGTACAATCAACTCCAAACAGCAACTAAAAGTAGCCAATTTAGCTTATGCAATGGCAATTTCGAATTTGAAAGCCTAAGTCAAAAACTCCAGAATTGAATCACTCAAGAACCCTAACTTCAATTTCTGAAAATTAGACCAATCCAAGGTGTATATCTGCAAATTCAACTTTTTGTGTACAATTGGCTTTCTCCAAGACAGGAATATGCAAAATATTGCAAAAGAATCACAAAACCATAGTAAATTCACAATCTAATTTCTTTCTTTTTTTCTATTTTTTTCATTTTTTTTTTGGGCTAGAAACAAAAACAAGATAAATAGGAATTTATCTCAAGTTGGCTCTGGATACCAAATGATGTGGAACCCCAAGGATATATTAATCCTGAAACACACAAATTGATATTAAACGAACCCTAGAATAAAAACCTTCCCTATTGAACCCCTAAGATACCTGATCTTAGAAACGCAAATAATTGGGAGTAAGAATCAGAAAATTGAATAAATACTAGCAGGAAATAGTACCTTGAAAGAACCTATTCAATTTCTTGATGCAACAAGCAAAATTATGATTTTTCTTGAGACAAAACCCCAAAAATAATTCAAAATTCATCAAAATCTGTCATACACATTTTTAAGAGAGTATTTATATTCTCCTTGCAAGCCCTAATTAAAATAAGATATAAACTAAGCCTACGTGTAATAATCTAATCCCAAATCCAATTAGAAATAAAAGTTTGAATTGGTCACAACTTCTTCTTTTCTCAGTTAGTCCCACATGTTTGGGATTTATTTTGGCCTTCTTGGGCCTTTTCAAGCCTTATACACCAAGCATAAGGTGATGGGTTGTCCAACTTCATTCTTTTGCCTTTTTGACATGTTCTTCTCTTTCTTAGCGCATTCTTGATGCATCTCTTCAACAAATGACTTAGCCAAATTTGCAAAGCCACCTTTTAGCCTCTTTGCTTTTGCTCTTGTGATAGGTCCCATTCGCAGGTTGCAATCTCTATTTTTCCCTCCAATGCCGAAATAACCATCTTGCCATGCAGTGCCTCTAATGCTCATATCAAATTTCAAAGAGGAACTCTGACAAGAACACTAATTATGACGGCGCTCACTATTTTCATCGCGAGAGAGAATCTCCATTCATACAAGAGATTATCGACAAGCGAATCGCTGTTAACGTCAAAGTCCCAATTGAATTGCCCATATATGAGGGCTCGAGGGACCCGAATGAGCACCTACTACAGTTCGAGCACATAATATAGTTACACAGGTAGAATAAGTGCATCCATGTAAAGATGCTGGTGACCACGTTCCAAGGAATCGTGCTCAATTAGTTTGTGAAGTTGGAACCAGCATCGATCTACTTATATGATCAGTTGTGCAACAAGTTCTTACACTAATTTTGCCAATCAAAGGAAGACGAAGCTCCCTCATATTCACTTGCACACTGTTAAACAAAATGAGGGGGAGTCCCTTCACAATTTTTTACCAGGTTTAATATCGAAGTCCTAAAGATTGATAACCTGCGGATTAAGTTTCTGATCAATGTGCTCTTTTTAGGCCTTCGCCACAAGGAATGCACCAATGTTTTGGTCAGGGAACGACCTAGGTTGATGGAGGATCTACTCGACCTCACTGAGAGGTACATGACACAGAAAGATATGAATAGGCTTAAATTTAATAATCCTGAGACCGACAAAAAGAAGTTCAAAGAGAAAGAGGATCGTCAGCACAAAGATGGGCATCGATCTCAGATCAAACGTTTCCACAACTCCACTCCACTCAATGCTACAAGAGATGAGGTAATGTTCGCCATCCAACATGACAACCTCCTCAAGAAACCTAGGAAATTAACCGAGACAGAGGCCATGAGGAGGTCCAGAAAATACTACCATTTTCATCGACAGAAGAGCCACAATACAGAGGACCATTTCAACCTCCATGATGAGATTGAAAGGTTGATCCGACAGGGCCATCTGAAAAGGTTAGTCAATGAGAGAGCCCAACATAAAGCAAGCATAACCGACCAGACTCCCCATAGAGAAAGGTCGGTTAGCCCGAGGAAATAAGATAAAGGAAAAAAACTCGCCCATGACCCCCGCCCTTCCATCAGAGTAATTGATACTATTGCTGGAGGACCAACTATGGGGATTCAAAATCAGCTAGAAGGCAAAATCAGCGCAAATTGGAGTCAACCAAATCCTCTTCAGTAGAAATAGTCTTTCAGCTTTCGACCAGCCCAGAGCCAATTTCCTTCTCCGACGCCGACCTCTCCCATATCGAAACGCAAGGGGCCGATAACAAGCTAGATTGCCCTCTAGTGGTATCTATTGAAATTGCAAACTTCAAGCTCAAAAAGGTGCTGGTCGACAATAGGAGTTCAGCAAACATTATTTTCCTGTCCACCTTGAAGAGAATGAACATCGGTAAACTAAAATTCGAACCCGTCCATACCCCACTGGTCAGATTGGGGGGGTCAGAGATCATCCCTGAAGGATCTGTAAGTCTATCCACATTATTTAGGGAGGCCCTTTGGTGCAGAACTCTGATGGTTAACTACCTGGTCATCAATGCACCATTTGCCTACAATGCAATCATTGGTTGACCAGCATTGAACGACTTTCATCCTATTGTCTCAACTTACCATATGAAGGTCAAATTTTCAACAGCTACCAGGACAGGCAAACTCCATTGCAATATAAAAGAGGCCTGGAGGTGCTATACAACCTCAGTTGACGCAAACGAATAGAAAAGATGACCTAAACAAAAACCCTCGGGGGATGCCTCAATAGCGGAACCTGAGGAGGGACAGTCGTGCAAGAAGAGAAATCTAGAAAAGACTAGGGTCTAGCCTCTCAATAAGTTCAAGATAATCGAGTTGGAACCAGGGAACCCAGACAAGACCACCTGTATTGGAACAGTTATGGGCAACAACATGGAATGCCTCATGGTCGATTTTCTCAAGAAGAATGTCAACATTTTTGCATGGAAGGCTTCTGGCCTCCAAGGAATCGGCCCCAGTATCATCGTCCACCGCCTGAACATGGACCCCTCATTCAAACCAATGAGGTAGAAGACAAAAACCTTTAACACTGAATAATGCCAAATCATCGAGGAGGAGGTCAACAAACTTTTAGAGGTAGGATACATTGTAGAAGTTCAATATCTAAGTTGGCTTCGTAATGTAGTTCTTGTCCCTAAGAATGAGGGAAAGTGACGAATGTGTAGTGATTTTACTGATCTAAATAAAGTTTGCCCTAAAGATCCTTACCCCCTGCCTTGTACAGATTTGTTAGTAGATTCTACTACTAGTTCTGATTTGCTAAGTATGATGGATGCATTTTAAGGCTATTACCAAATTTTCATGACACCCGAAGATAGGGATAAGACCTTTTTCGTCGTCCCCAATGGAGTGTATTACTTTCTGGTCATGTCTTTTAGGCTAAAAAATACAAGGGCAACTTACCAAAGGCTCGTAAACTTTATGTTCAAAAATGAGATCAGAAAAACCATGGAAGTCTACATCGACGACATGATCGTCAAAATAGAAAAAGCAAAAAATCACTTAACTGACCTCAACCATACATTCTCAATATTATGAGCATTTGGCATGAAGCTTAATCCCAAGAAGTGCACATTCGGGGTGAGGGGAGGCAAATTTTTGGGCTACATAGTCAATCAAAGAGGTATTGAAGCGAACCCGCAAAAAAACCAAGCTATTCTGGACATAACACCTCCTCGTACAGTAAAAAACGTCCAACGTCTAGTCGGCAAAATCATAGCTTTAGGTTGATTTATTGCCCGACTAGCCAACCAAAGCTTACCATTCTTCAAAATCCTCCGAAACGCGAAGAATTTAGGTTTCCAATGAACAGAACAATGCAACCAAGCACTAGTTGAATTAAGGCAGTACTTTTCATGAGCACCGATGTTAGCTAAACCTGAGGTTGGAGAAATCTTGCACATTTATTTAGCAGTCTCGTCGGCATCTATTAGTTCAATTTTGGTTTCGACTAGAAATGGCGCCCCTCGACCAATCTACTACAGCAGCAAAGTATTGCAGGGACCGGAGCACAACTATTTAGAAATCAAAAAACTAGCTCTCGCCCTAGTCACGACAGCCAGGAAACTGAGGCTCTATTTTCAATCTCACTTTATCGTGGTCTTGACAAATCACCATTGAAACAAGTATTGTCCAAGCCAGATACGTCGGGAAGATTAATCAAATGGGAAATCGAGTTAGGCGAATTCGACGTCACATTTCTGTCCCGAACAACTATAAAAGCCTAGTAGATCTTAGCCGATTTTATCGCTGAAAAACTCGACCTACTCGACCAACTCAATAATAACTCCCTTATATGGACTTTGCACATCGACGGCTCAACATCTTCCTCAGGTGGAGGAATTGACATCTCTCTACGATCTCCACAAGCTGAAGAGTACAACTTCACAATCAAACTCGACTACCCCATCACAAACAATGAGGCAAAATATGAAGCCCTCCTACCTAGCATGAGGATGGCAATAAGTTGGGGAGTTAAATAGTTGGCAGCCATAACTGATTCCCAACTAGTTGCAGAACAGATCAAAGGGAACTTTGAAGCAAAAGAGTCTACAATGAGCCAATTCTTAGCTGAGGTGAAAAGGTTGCATCAACAGTTCAAAAAATTCACCTTCAGCTAAGTCCCTCGATTAGAGAACAATCGGGCCGATGCACTATCCAAATTCGCAAGTTCGACAAAAGGGACTAGAGATAGGACAATCACATTTCTGGTCGCCAACAAACCCACTATAGGTGCCTCCTAACAGAGCTTGGTGGGCAGATTGAAGAAGCACCTTCCTCCTGGCAGGATGCAATAAAGGCCTATTTGAGAGAAGGGATAATTCCCAATGATAAAAACGAAGCACGCAGGCTCAGAGGTCTAGTAACCAAGTTTGCTCTCAACGAGCACAACCAACTGTATAGGAGATTGATCTCCGGATTGCCGCTAAGGTGTTTGACCCTAGAGCAAGCCCTGCAAAGTCTTATATGAAGTCCATTCAATCATTCGGGAGAATGATCACTGGCGTACAAGATCATCATATATGGGTATTTTTAGCCAACTCCACTCAAGGACGCAATTAATTTTGCCAAAAAATGCCCCTCTTGCCAGGTCCACTTGAGCATCCCTCGACCAGTAGGAGATATACACAGTTGGTTCCTTCCTAAAAACCACAGGCTAATGGAAGTTCATGATCATTGCGGTCGAATACTTTACCAAATGAGCAGAAGCAGAAGTAATTGCTAAAATAACCAATGCGGCCATCAAGAGCTTTATATGGAGAACATCATCTGTCGTTTCGGTCTACACAAAGTTTTAATTTCGAACAATGAAATGCAATTCCAAAGCAAGAGCACCAAGAGCTAGTGCTAGAGCCTAGGGATCTAGCAACACTTTATCTCAGTTGGGAACCCTCAAACCTATGGCCAAATGGAGGTCACGAATAGAATCGTGCTCAACCATCTCAAGGCTCGACTAGAAGGAACGGGGGCCAGTTTGGCAAATGACCTCCCCAAGGTACTTTGGGCATATAGAACTACCCTTGAAGTCGACCCCAAGTGGTCTTTTATAACGAGTCACGGCTTCAAGACAACCTTGGTGAACACACTCAATTAAAAACTCGGCCTAGTAGTCGAAGACAACCTTCATGTGATTAATTCACCACGAATATTCATTCCATAGCGACGAAAATAGTCGATGATAAACTATACATGGATTAATTTCGCCATTTTTTTGTAATAGTTAATTTCTAAATCGACAATAAACTCATTTAAATGTGATTCTTACATTAAGAGATTATGTTGTATCATTTCTTGGTTGAGATCAAGTTGTTCATGATTGTGGCTTACTAACAATCAACAATCGACGAAACTGAAAAATGGTAAATTCATAAATATAATACACGTCGGGGAGTAAAAGATACCATTTCATTAAATCCATAAGTATTCGATTACAATCTTAAAAAAGAAGCATTCAAAATAAAAAAGTGCCTCGTAGGGCGATCAAAAGCCAGGAAAATACAGCCTAAGAAATCATATCGACACAGCCCTTTTAGCTCCCGCAGCTTGTGCACCCACCTCGATTGCCTGATTGAGTTCATCACTTGACGACACCGCCACAATTGTAGGGCTTTCGAATTCCTGCTCCAGCACAACTGCAGGTGCTGGTGGGGTCACAGGTGCTGGACGAAAGGGCCTTGCCTCGTTGCCTAGAGAAAGATGCTTGGCTGGAGGGAAGAAATCCACCATATTAATCTTGCCATCCCTGATGTCGAATGTGAAGTCGTTGGCAAAATCAAATTCGGTAGTCACCTCATCATGCCTAGCGAGATGACCAACAGCAGCCCCGACCACGGGCGTAGCAGCAAGCCCCTCGGTGGGAACCATCTCATCAGAGCCGGGATATATACGGAGCTACTCGTCGAGTATTGGGTTCAGTTGTTGTCTATCCTTAGGATAAATTTGATAATCGAGAAACTTTAGCTGGTTAATAGCCTTCTCGAATATATTCTTCGCACCGTCAATAGAGAAGACAACACTAGCATCTTGGAAGGCTGATGCTAATATAAATTGTTGCATTGCCTTTTGTTGAATGATAGGCAGCATCCTGAAAAACTCGCCTCGAGCAAAATATAAGGCGATGTTGTAGCCATGGGCTCAACCAGTATTGTAATAGGTCTGCGCCTCTACTCTGAATCGTAATAGGTCTGCGCCTCTACTCTGACCTTTTTTAGCAACTCTTAGACTGAGCTCTTCTTAGCTACGGCAGCCAGCAACTAGGCGTCCTTCGCCTCGAGCTGCGCATCCCTCTCCTCTAGTTGCTTGGTTAGCTTCTCAACCTCTGCCTTGGCAAACTTGATCTGAGCTTTTGCCACATCCACTTCATCATGCTCCTGGTGGAGCCTGTTGCGGTCATCGAGTGCCAGCTCTAACCTCCTATAAGGACGGTAGCCTAACTGGCTAACCTACAACGCGTACAATTCTATCAATACAGAAACAAAAGAAACAAAAAGATAAACACACACAATGAATGAAAATAACTCTACTAGAAATATACCATATTGGAATGGTAGACCATAGCTTTCAGTACACCCTTTGGCTTAAGTCTGTCATCTTCTGCTGGTTAGATGCGAACCGACTGGCCATCATCATCTTTAGCAGCAGGGAGCCAATCGACCCCATCGTCATCACGGACATAGATTTATAGACAGCCATGTCGGTCCCAAACTGAGGAGACAACAAGTCGACCAACTGGAATAGCTCATCGTCCTCTCGACGCCCAAAGATATCAAAGCGGGGCGGGAAGGCGCCACAGCTTTGCCCTTACCCTTGCCCTCATCCGCGATCGTATTTTTTTGCACAAGCCTCACCTGCTTAATTATAGGTCTTTTTTGCTAAACAGTTGGACTAGCAGTCGACCCAAAAGTCGGATGGGCTGATGGAGCTACTGGACGAACTGGAGAAGCCACACGAGCAGGCAACACAGCATACAGCTATGGCGTAGCTTGAGACATAGCTTCTCGACGAGCAGTCGTATTTTAATGATGCCCTTGATTCTTTTGTACATAGTCCAAATCTTGAGCTCAAGTCTGATTCATGATTTTTTCTCCATCTGCATGAAAATAAAGAAACATACATCAAAATCGATTAGAAACTTGGAAGCAAAAGCAATTTAAAAATGAACAATGCAATCTACCTAGTCGAGCGTCAGTTGGCAAATCTAGCTGGGCTGAGGATAAGCCCGCCAGCACCAAGTTTCTTTCCTTGACGTACCTCGAGGCTTCCATCTGGTTGAATTGAATTAAATCTCGAATGAAGTTATTTGGCCAAGTCGGGGTTACATTCACAGGCATTTCGATGTGCTCTCTCCACCAACCCCTAGGAATGTTGAAACCCCCAGGCGCCCGAACATAAATGTAGCTTTTTTCACTCTTGGCCATAAGATGATGCTAGGGTAATAAGGAATTTACGATGGGTTTGAGCAGTAAGATAATAGAAGCCTGACTCGTCAGTATTGCCCGACACGCTCGACTTCCAGGACATATGAAGGTGAAACAAATTAGAAAAATTAGCAAATGTGGGAGGTTGCTCATGTATATGCATCAACACGACGAAGCTATATATGATCGAGAAGCAATTGGGAAGAAGCTGAGTGATACAATCTTAAAGGCCTGTCAATATGTCGACTGTGGGCTGTGCGAAAGGAAACCTAAGCTCATACCTAAAGGCCTCCTCGAATACAGTAATGCAGCCCAAGGGTAGTTGATGCATCCTATCAGAAGGATTGGGGATGATCAACTCATACCCCAGGGAACATGATAAAGTCGTCTCACTAGTGTAAGGTCAGCAGATGCAACTTTGGAAATTATTTCACTGTAGTGATTGGTCATAAATAGCCAACCACGTGATACCAGGGGTTGGCTAGACCCAGCTTCACCCCCAACAGTAATGCGGTCATTGCTAGAACTGCTCAAAGTTTAATTGTCATCAAATGAACTATTAGACTCGCTAGTCGAGTCATCCACCCCCTAGTTGGGACCTCATCCGATCTAGTGGCCTAACTGTCCTACCCTTACTATCATTGCCACTAAATACATTCAACATGATTGCTTAAAAGATGCGATTTAGAATGCAAAAGTTAGGGGTTCTAAATGACTTACGTGGTTTAGAAGTCTAAAGCAAAGAGCAGTTGGCAAGAAGCGTAGCAAGTTAATTAAATCAACCTCCCAAAATGTTGTAAAAGTGAAAATGAGGATTTTCACCGCACTTATTTATAGGCCATAGTGCGTGGTAACCCAAACGACTACAATTATTACACAGTCGCCGCTTACGATTCGCGTAACCTAATGTAACTGACGCATTTAATACACCAAAACCCTGGTCGATACCTAGAGACTCTCCTCGAGCATATCCAATTTCTAGTTGTTAGCTATTCATTCCTTCTCATCGATACTTTCGATCAGGACTCGAAAGTGGAGGGACTCATGATATAAGATAGCCCAATAAGCCGAGCCCAACAATACTCGACCAGGACAGAGATATGGTGTAAGGTGGCCCAATTACCTACAGGCCCAACCTTCTAACCAGCATTCGACCTCATGGGCCTTATCCGTCATGGAGGATACCAATGTTCAATCTGTCGACCAGATTATGATCGATTACCATTAGAGTGTGCAATCCTTCACTCGATGAAGAAGACTTAGTTGGGACAGTTACATCTTGTCCAGAATCCAAGGGGATATCTCGCAAAAGCATTCATCTCGATTAAGGAGGTCGAACCAAGGCGACAGCCCCTTAGCCGCATTGAATGATCCACTAGACGGTGTGCCTCCGCATTAATGGTGCATGCCACCGCCAATACCACCTTTTCAGTCACGTCAGACTAGTGCATGTCTCCAGTGTACCACTTTGTCCTAGATAGTAGAAGGCAGCACCACCTAAAATAATACACAAGGTAGAGAAAACTTAAAGGTCCTCATGTAAGGACACATGCCCTTCCTCTGCAATAAGGGCATCCTAGACAAATCAACCACATAGAGAAGGCTATAAATACCCCACTGACAGCCTCCCCGAGGTATGTACATTATTATCCTAAGCCCCACTCTGCTACTCTACCTTATAGTTGATTTTACTGACTTGAGCGTCGGAGTGCCTTACTCGAGAGCCTCTCGGCTAGCTTAACGTCTAATGTTTGTTGCAGGACTCAACCCCAATACTTCACAAAGTACTTCTCTCGGCCTGCCACCTTGTCGATTATATTGGATTTCAGCCCAATACCTGCTCTAAACAATTTTACCCTCATCAGCATCTAAGAAAGGCTAAATACGATTTACTAAAGTCTTTGAAACAAGTTTATACACAACATTTCAAAATGCTGAAATTTGGTTGGAATTGGACTAATTGGAGGCCCTAATTGAATTGCTATTACAATAACATATTTTTTGACCCAAGCTAATAGGGCCTTACCCATAAAGCCTACACCCAAACACAAGGCCTTGCCCACTTAGAGCTATTACGATTCTAAACTAGTTCAATCTTTTTTGGTTGCCACCATTTTTGTCAGCCCACATCAGATTACTCCTGGAGCCAATTTGGAAGCCGGATTCAGATCGGAATTTTGTAAAGGACCAACCTTAAATCAACTTAGAAGGTCTTTCAATAATTTCATTTTGCAGCTAAAGCATTATTTAAGAATTTGTAAGATGTGATAGTGTTAGAAAAATATTATTATAGAAGCTCATAAATTTTGAAAAGAATACGTGGGTACATCCGTTTTTTAAGTTAGTAAATTGTACCAAGATGCCCACAATGAATAGATAGCACAAGTTCACTGCATGGTAGCGATATGTATAAAATAAATGGGTTTGCTCGATGTTACATTCTATTGCATAGAATTCGATTTTAAGTTCAAGATGAATTTATTTTTAGAATCATTTAGAATTTATTTTAAACGCATTTAAAAGCATGCTTGTTTAGATCAAAAAATTAATTTTAAAAGTAATAGTGGGTCAAACTTTATGTTCATTTGAAAATTGTAAATAACAAAAATAGTATAAAAATAAGGTGTTGTGGTAATATTAAGATAGATTTATATTGAATTCAATCCAATTTAGACCTTTTTTTTTTTTTTTTGAATGAAACAAGAAATATTATTACATCGTCAACATGTTCAACAATTAATCAACATTGAAGAATAAACAATCAATCTCTGCCACAATCAGTAATTAATAAAATATTACTGTAAAAGTAGATAAATGATTGTATTTTTTGGCTTGGTAGAAGTCGAGCTCAAAATCCCATAATTTTAGAATTAACGCTACAATTTAAATCAGGACTCGTTAGTGTATCTATTTTGAACAAATATCTATATCTTTAGGTTATATGAGATTCAAACTCAACATTCCATAACCTCGACTTAAGCGACTTGAAGTAAGCATCGATGGCAAACAAAATTTATTTTGAGATCATTACTTGGATCCATTTTAAATGACCCACCCATACATCACCTTACTAAATCCAATTAGCAAGAGAGCATGTGAGCTTTGTAATTATAATGACGATGTCTTTTTCGGTAGATTGAGATCCTTTTGTCGACTTGATGGTTCAATTGACCTGAAAGATGTGTCTATGGAATGGTGCGAGTCGAATCCTGCGACCAGGGAACAAACATCAAGTTAGCCGAGAGAGTTCTCAACTATGACCATCTGATGCTTAAGTCAAAATGAATTCGACTGGAAAGTAATTTGGTAGAGTAATAGCTTAGTGAAAATGTAAAAAGCGTACTTTTGTCTCTAAAAGGAGGGTATTTACGGTATTTGCTGAGAGGTCAAAAAGACAGTCCTCTCCCTACTGTGAGCCAATCCTTTTCCTCTCCATGTAGGGGTATTATGGGTCTTTTCGACCTGGTTGGCCACCATGCCTTTAACCGGTCAGAAACAACGGGCGCCTTTACCATCATTAATACGAAAGTGATGGGCTGATGGGGCCATTAATAAGGATAGAATGGTAGTTCGGCCACATTAAATATGGATGTGACTAGTGGTAGGCACTGCAGTTAATGCTCCTGTGGTAGGGGCTTTGTGTCATTGTGTGTCTTGGTCGACCTCACTTGGTCGATTAGGACCCGAGCGAGCTCCACGCGTGGTTCTGATCAATCTATACATGAGGTCAATTCATTGTACACATATCTTGACATAAACATTTTTACTTGGGTTCGAGTACTAATTTGGGCCTGACCGTGGCGTCAACTATTAGACTGATTTTTATTGGACTTGTGGGTTATACCCAAATCACATAAGAAGTCCTTCACTTTAAGAATTTAAGCCACAACAACATCCAATTAATTAGGCACTTGTTTTGCCCATCTTTGAGTATCAATCAGACTGCCTGGATTAATACATAAAAAGGGGTATAAAAATACATTTGTTTCCTTAAAGAAAAAGTAGAATGAGGATGAGATTCTACCTTTACTGACTGCCATGTTCCGACATTAAAGATTAGGTCCACTTTCAAGTTCAGCTGAGAAAGATATGGGGGACCTAACATAGATCTAAGGATGAAAAAGCGTCTGTTGGATTTTAGCTGGAACTGATGTGGACTCCAAAAGACTTCGAGTTTTCCACTTTTACTGCTGCACTGCAAGTCTGTCATGGTCCATCCAATTCCTTTTTGTCTTTTATTTTATCTTTTATGTTTTGGGTTATCATACCAAAAACCTCTTTTGCTATAAAACCTTCCGAAACTTCCCTAAACCTCAGTTATCGTTAGTTTATTAACAGTTAAATAATTTAAAAATACTTTTATAATCAATTTGTCTTTTTGATATATAAATACACACACACATACACATACACAGGGATAAATTTATTTCCCCTCATGTAGTATAAAGATTGTATCAAATACCCCATTATATTATATAAACCTTCAAAAAATTTCAAAAGCCCTCATGTCAATTGATGAACTAACTAAAATTTAGTGCACTATAATTTTAACATGAACTATTTTGCCAAACAAAAATCATCTTCTTAGTTAAAATTTTCATCAGTCTAAATGCACGATAACGTAGAGCAGCTAACATTACAATTTCTCACAGGAATTAGTATATCAATGAAGTTCATTTTGCTCTCTGTTTTTTGGCTAGAGTTCTGAAAAAGGAAAAAACTTAAAAGACATTTTTATAATTTATAAGATGTCCACTTAGGCCTTGTTTGCTTGGCTTGATTAGGTGTGATACACACCTAATCAAGCCTCTTCTAATATTTGCTTCAATTGATAAAAGCCCTTGATAAATTATAGGCCCTACATTATTTATTGTTGCTTTTGGAAAATGGATCAAGGGGGGAAGGACTTGATTAGGTGTGATAAGAATTACAAATATTTAATAAGGTCTATTTTCTATCTTATTTTCAATTAAACCATGATTCTACAAATGGGAAAGAATGAGAAAATTATGAAAAACTTATTAAAAAATATAAAGGATATAATAGTAAATTTATATATTATATTTTAATTTATCTATATACTAATCATACCAACCAAACATAAAATTAAAATATTCTATCCTAATGGGCTTAAAATGTATCCTTTGCTTATGTATCAATTCTAATCACATCATTCTTCTTTGTCAACTGAAACGGCAAACATATTGCTATCTCTTAACTGTAAACACAAAAGGACCCCCTTATAATTGCTAGTCACTTATCCAAATGAAGGACTACTGAAACCTATAAGATCACAACAGGCAATGATAAAAAGATAGACAGAAACATCAATCCAATATATAACCAATATACAAATGATTAATTATACACCAAAACAAGATAAATACGTAGAGAATTACAAGCGACAACCACTTTCTACTACAACTACAGCATAATTCAATGCAATGATCAGAAGCCCCGACCTGGAAAATGCCATTCAACTGCAGAATAAGAATCTAAGACACCAAACTCAATCATAAGTATACCTTTCTTTTTGTTTTCTTTAATGATGTATAAATATGTCTTACTAAAGTTTAAAGGTCCCATGTACAGCTAATCTTTGCATTCATACTTTGATGCCACCATTGTTTATGGTGTTTGTGTTTTGGTTTGAATCAAGAAGCTTTTCTAATGAACGGTTTTTTCTGTTTCGAACTCTCCCTGCTTCCTTTAGTAGCTCAGCCAATCTCTTCTTCTCATCATCGACATCTGGATTTGCTGTCCCAAGCTTTTCCTCTCTCATTCCAACGACAAATTCAAGAATTTCAATGGCATCATCCAACCTGTGTAAAAGCATAAAAAATAAATAAATAAATAAAAAAAGAAGAAGAAATAACTGACTTCTGGAATCAATAAGGCTGCACGCTATAAAAATTCGGGTCATCTGATATCAAGTTTATCCCTTCTGAGAAAATAAGATTCTGCAAGAATATGACTAATAAGGAACAAGAATAGATGATTCTTACCTGCCAACAGCATCGTAGGTTCCAGCCAGGTTACTGTAAACTCCAAGTGTATCTGGATGATATGGTCCATATTCTTGCTCCAATATGCCCCTTGCTTCTTCAAACAATTGTACAGCCTCATTAATTGCATAACGCTGCACACAAGCCAAGCCCATTTGGTTTAACGCAATTCCAAAGAAAGCCGATTTCTTCTCTCCGCTTGCACGAAGTTTTGTAGTTGCACTTCTGAAGGTGGCGTATGACTCAGAGTAGTTCCCCAACATATAATACATAACTCCCATCTGAGCTTCAATACCAGCAACTGTGTTTTGCTGACCAGGAGCATCATTATATATCTTTAATGCCTTTTTCAGCAACTTCAGTGCGTGCTCAAGCTCATCCATTGACTCATAAATAGCAGATATATCGGTTAAACCACTAGCAATTTCCTCCGGAGCGACCCCAGGTATTGGTTTTTCATAGATTCGGAGGGCATTCTCACAATAGGATCTTGAGTCCCTAAACTTTCCCGTCTTGTTATATAAGTCGGCCAGACGAACAAAAACAGAAGCAACAGCAGGATGGTTTTCCCCTTTGGTGGACTTGAGAGATGTAAGTGCTTTCTGATATGCAAAGATAGCCTCATCATACCTGTTTAGAGACAGATATGTATCTCCAATGCTGCAATCAACAGATGCCACTTCTGATTCCTGCCCGTTGGCCACCATGGCCATGCTGGCCAACACAAGATGCTCAAGAGCAGCTTCATGATCTCCCTTTGATTCACAGATCATCCCCATCAGTCTTCTATCTGCTGCCTCTTCAATGGAAGCCGGTGAACCATTCTCTTTGTGTATATCAAGAGCCATCTGACAAAGTTTTTGAGCTTCATCAAACTGCATTGCTTGGATGTGAGCTTCAGCCAAGTACCTACAAGTCTCACCAACTCTTGGATCGTTATCTCCAAGAACTCGTCTTTGAATTTCCAAACCAGTCGTATAACATGAAATTGAATTCTCAAGCTGACCCAACATGGCATAAGTATCCCCCAGCTGCATATAACCAGCAAATTTAGCAAGCGCATGATCCTGTCCTTCCTCGATCACAGGGATCCCAATCGAATGCTCCAAAACCGGAATAGCATCTGCATACTGGCCTAAGCTACAGTGTATTGCTGCAGTGACATGTAAACACATGACTACATCTAAACTGGGCTTCCCATCAGCACATTTCTCGAATGACTTTGCAGCACGTATAGCTAAGTCAAGAGCTTTCCGGGCATTATCCCCAGAAGACATCAAATCCCTAGCTTGCTTGAGCAGAAATGGCCCAAGATCAGGGTTGTCTAATGGATCCTCCATTCCATTCTGAAACTTCAGACTCCCTGCAGCTGAATTCCTGTATTTCTTCAATGAAACACCTCCACCTGTTGTTTTCCTAGCATTCTTCTCACTCCGCTTTTCAATGGGCGGTTTTGCTGGACTTTTGCTCTTTGGACTTGATTTTGTAGAAGCTTCAGGTTCCAACTGCAGTTGAGAAGATTTCTTCAATTGTGCAGAAGGGGTACTTACATCTGCAGATTGGGAGTTATCCTCCAGCTTCTCTCTGGATGAACTCTCTTTCTTGGAACCAGAATCACTGCAATGATCACCATTTTCTGGATTCTTCACCTCTTCATCCTCTTCAATTATCTCCACTTCCCTCGTCTCTCCTCCCACAAGATGCCGCAATTCTGAATCAATCCTAGACTCCTCCCCATCAGATCCAAAACTAGGCCTCGATGGCGACTGATCAGAACTCTGCATATCACACACATTCTCATAAAGCTGATCAATAGAGGTATCCACCACCCCATCAACATTATCTCCTGCATCCCCATTGTGGGGAACTTGTGGAGTCAAATCACCAATATGAGAATTATGCGCCACCGGGATTTCTTTGCCAGGAGTAGAATTTCCATTCTCATTCACTTCATTCACTACCCCATCTTCGGGAATTCCATCCATAACAATTCCAGGCATGATAAAAACACACAAATAAACAAAGATCTCCAAAAACACAATCAATCACCTGCTGTAAAAGTTCCAACAGCCCAACAAAGTAATTCAGACAAAATCAAGTAAAATTTCTCGATAGTTATACTGAAAGGAAAAAACAGATCCAATATATGATTTCATAAGTCATACAAACAGTATCCTTCAAACATTTGACAAAACAATCACAAATATCAAGCTAACAGATCTTAATTAATCAACTTAACTTCCACTATATCATAACAAACTCAGAAGTAAAGCTCCATCAACAAGAAAAGAAGCAACCGCAGAAGAACATATGTATACATATAGAATATGTATATATGTATGTATTATGTCACAGTTGACTTCATATTAACAATAAAATTACATGCCTTATTGAAACAAGAAATCAAGAAACAGAGAAAATGTTATATTTCTGGCATAGAAGACCTAAAGATCATACCTTTAGCAAAAACCCATGTCAAAGAAGACACTATCTGTGTGTATATGCGTGTGAAAGAGAAGGAGAAGTGGAAAAAAAATCTTGTCTTTTTGGTGGGTTTTTCAAGTGTGGGTCTGTGTATATAGAATTTTTGGCGATGACCTTGAAGGGGACAGGCAGAGGAAATTGGGTAGAAGAGTGAGGGTAGGATGGGGAATTTACGGTGAAAAATAAAGTAGCAGAGGTGGAATGTCAGGCGAGAGTGGAAGGCGACTTCTCCCCAACCCTTTGGCTCTGTAACTGCCGCTTTGCTGTTTTTAATGTTTTTCCTCACTGTGCCTATCAAGAACTTGCCACGTGGCCTTATGTAATTGGTGAGTTTGTCCATTTTACTAACATACCCTTCTTCATTGGTGTCATGTTCATGGGAAAAAATATTATTTTGTACATAACGATCCACCTTATAATTAATTTTTTTTAAGACTTCACATCAATGAATCTTTTGAGCATATAATAATTAGTTTATATTTACGTAATAATTAGTTCACATTTATGTAATTTGATATTTTAATGCGAATAATGGTCAAAATTAAATAATTATTTTATTTGAACAATTCGAACATACAGGTAGACGAAAGTCTAAATAAAATTTATATGTTAAAAATATGAAATATGATCTTAAATGTAATTTATTAAATTAATTTTACTACAATCTATTTTTTCTAGCACAAATTTTCTAGAAATCCTTTCCATACATACCCTAAGGCAGCATTTGCATCATATCATTATCATTACAACTTTTAAATCTACTTATAGTTGCCCTCATAAGTTTTTCTAAAAGAGGAAAGTTAAAAGCCAAATAAGGATAATGTGGGTTATGACACAACATCATTATGAGTAATCTTAAATTAAATTATTATTGATAGTTTATAATTGGTGTTTATAAATTATTTTTTTGGTATATTTATACCTGCACACATCATAAATTTAAATTTCAAATCTCATACATGTAAGTGTGATAGCGATGCTAGTAAGTCAATAACCACTCATCCTAATAATATATTTGACTAAGTTAAGCTTAAGTTGAATTTCCTAAATTATCCTAAGGTCCCAACAATGACTAAGATGTCTACATTCTAGTAAATAATAAAAATAGAAAAATAGAGTACTTGAATAATATTCGTTAAAACGAACATGGGGACTTAAACTGCTTATGCCATCATATCTTGCCAAGCAAAGAGGAGAAATGAAAATTTCCAAGTATAAAAATTACTCATCCAAAAATCATAAATTTGTTACTTGAGATTAGCATCAATTTGCTGGGTACTTAGGTAGAATTTATTTGGAATCCAATGACAATTGTGACATTCCCATGTGTAGTGTAATTGACTAATAAAGTTATCGTATAAGATTTTCCCCAAGTAGGGTCCCAAATACCCTGTCTGGACAGACAATGATGCCTGACGTACCTTACCTTATTCCCTTGCAAAGAGGGCAAAGAAAAATAATTCATTAATGGCTTGTAAGGAAGCCTTGTCTTGTGACTCTTGTCCTTGAATTTACTTTTTCTGTTAATTTAATTATTTTGGATGTTGATATTAATATTTTATTAAATAATAATTTTCTTTTTTAAAGGTATTTTATATCTTAAGATAATATGATATTGATGAGGGTTCGATTTGCTCGGTATTGGTCCAACTAATAATTTGAATGAGACTCGACCTGATTGATCGGTATTCTTGTCCAGGTGGGGTAAATCCTGCAATCACAGCAAACGTTAGGCTAGCCGAGGAGCCCTCGGCTTAGGTCATCTGACGCTCAAGTCAGTATAGATCGACGAGATGTATCGAGCAGTGGACTAAGGGCTTTGTGTATGTATGAGTGCGTACCTTAGAAAGGTTGAAATGAGAGTATTTATAGCCTTCTCCTTCTTGGAAAATTGTCTGAGATGTCCCTGAATGCATTCAGGGGCCTTCACCCTCGTGCAAGGGGTGATTAGTAATTTCCTCTCCCTGCATCTTTCCAGATAACTGTCTTTCCAAATTTTAAGGACATGATAGTACACTGTTGAGGCATCTGTTGTGTCAGGCGGTGAGGGGGGATGGCATGCACCATTAATGCGGAGGCATGCCGCCCGTTAATGCATTTAATGCGGTGGCAGAGTACTATACTGTATTGACCTCTCTGGTCGACAGAGTCGACCAAACACCATTCTGTCACGAAGGCACAGTCAAAATCGAGGTCAATTGCTCCTATGGGCCTCAGATGCAATATTGAGCCTGGTGCTGCGTCTCTGGGCCAACTTGGTTTGGGCCAAGGTATTTGGGCCACCCCATATCAGATATGTTATCAATAACTTCTACCTCTTGTTCCACTTTTTGATTTTCAACTGAAAATTTTAATTTGTGTTAATATAAATTTGGACATTCAAATTGAAATGAAATAATACCCAATTTATATTTTGAGCCAATATTTAACTAGTATGATTGCAAGTAATAACTTCAATAGAAAACTTAATTTGATTGCTAAATCATACTCTTAAAGTTACATTATTTCTAAATAACTTTTCCTTGCTTTTCACTTTGCTTTTTTAACAATTATAATTCAATCATGGTTTTAATTTTGAGCTCAAGCTTACTCATATGCATGATTGAGAATGTATAATGATTAAGATTAATAGAATTTCTGGTTATACTAACAATTTTTTAAAATATGTATAAGATACTTAAAAATTCATAAGATGTAAAATATTTAATAAAATTTTAGAAACAAGCTTATAGGATTAAACATAAAATATTAGAAATTTATAAGTTAATTTAGGAAAAACTAATAAATTTCTAACTTATTTAAATTTTTTACTCTTTTTTAATGTTAACTATATATTAATATTTTATAAACTTCATAACTTTAATTTATTCAAATATTTTAATAATTTGTTACTAAAATAAGATCATCATCTTATAAATTTTAAAAATATTTTGTAAACTTCTTTTAAAAATCCTAGCCAAACACCGCCGGTGGAGCTCAAGTCTTTCACATTATTTGACAATTGAAGTCTTAACCAATGGTCCGGTCGGCTTACATTAGCATTACTACCATAATATAAGTGCGGAAACGCGTGTGCTATACCGCTGCCAGAATTTTTATTTTTTTTGGGGTAGAAAATAAGTTGCTTATTCTTTCTTGGGTTGTTCTTTCTGTTTTTTCAGGTGTACCATGTTTTGTCGTATGTGTAATGGTGAGAAGAAAAGGAGGGATTTTACAATTTCTTTTTATCTTGGTTAGAAGAAAAATTGTAGGCCCTACTGGTATTGGTGAGAAGAAAAGGAGGAATTTTAGAATTTTAGAATTTTTTTTATCTTGGCTAGAAGAAAATATTGTGGGCCCTACTACCAAATTATAAGAAGCAAAAGAATTTTCTTTTTTACTTCTCTAAAATTGGCTGCTTTTTTTTTTTTTTTTTAATTGGTAGAAAATAAGGTGCTCATGCACTGTTGGGTTGTTCTTTCAAAAAAAGAGTTTATACATTCTCAAAGTAAAATATAAGGATTTTATCTTATAAGATTACAAAAAATTATAATTATTAACATTTTATAAGTTTTAAGATTCATTTTATTAAAACTTCAAGAATTTATTTTTGATAATAAGATCTAAAATTTTATAAATTTAAAATATATTTTATAAAATGTAAAAAAAATTATAAAACTGTAAATAAATTTAATGAAATTGTGAATAAATAACTTTGGCTAAAGACTGCTGAGTATATGCCAAATTAAATGATATATACATACATATATATCATTTGTATTTTATTATTAGTGAATGATTAACAAAGATTTTCTACAAATATGTAGTTTATTTGTTTTATTTGGAGTAAGATAAAATTGTTTCTTGGTTTCTCTTGATGATATTTGTCAGTGTTAAAAAAAATAACTTGCGTCTTTTGTATATGATAAAAATTATACGATTTATTCGCAGTAAGAGCTGGGCCTATCTTTTTGTAGGTTTTGTAATCCTTTTTGTGAAATATGGTGCCTGAGTATTGCAGTTTTATTGAAGTTTAATCTTCATTAAGATATGATACTCATGTTGCATGAGGTTTCATTTGTTTACTAAAGAACAATTGAAGAATGAATGACTCTTATTGGATCTGATCCTATGCAACGAAAACCTCCAAACTATAGCTACCCTTTATTCAATGTCAATTCACCTGAATGGAATTCAAGAATCATTTATTTTGGAGTACATTTGATTAATACCTCGTTCCCTAGTTTTTATGTGCCTCCAGCTTTTGAATCTTTTATGTGTAATTTGAACATACCTTGGAGCATTTGCATAGAATTTTTTTAAAGAGGTTAGTCAAGATTGCTAATTAAAACTCGGCGGTTGGGGGCATTTAGAGAGCTGGTCTTAAGGGATAGTTATTGAATTGGCACGGTAAAAGATTTGCTAAATATTTTCCTTTTGAGCATCTTTCTAGAAGTTAGGCGACCAGAAATAAAAGGGCTTTGGCGTTTCTTTCTGTGTCATTCTTGGTCTGATGCTATGAGAAGCATTTGGAAGATGAGGACACCAAAAAAGAAAACTGTTAAGAGGAAGTTGTCATTTTATGGTTTTTGTTTTTCTACTTTTGATTATGATAATAACCGATGTAGAAAACAATTGGAACGAACAAGAACCCTTACTGGCTTGTCTAATTGACTCAGACAACATTAATCAAGAGATAGTACAAAGCTTTTACTCTTGTTTCAGTTTCCTTTAGATGCATTGACACAATGTACTTTATGCGTGTGCATATGGGGCCATGCAAGTTACTGTGAGAGAGAGGGACATTAGGAACAATGCTCCATGTTGTGCATAGAATTTCCCATCTGACAAGGACTGCTCTCCAATTTTGGAAGGACACTTTTGTTTTAATGGTTTTGTTTCAGCAGTGCAATTTGAATTTGTAGCCATAAGCTAAGACATAGTTTACTCATTGTTTGTGCTTCAACAAACTTTTTGTACAATGGGATGTTCCTTCTCATTCCCTCTTGGTTTTACGAATTCTTAACTGTTGCTGAGATTAACATTAAATTAGAATTAATGAGGTATTTTAATGGGTTTATGTTGATGCCAGAAACCTTATCCATCATACTCCTCTCATGGATGCAACCGGTTCAGATACAATCATACACTTTCATTTAGGAAGATGTGGTCAACAAATGAGTGGGATATAAATTAGTCCAAATCAAAGTTGTCTAGAATTGTGCATAATGAAATTTTTATCATTTTACTAGAGATTTCATGGAAAACTTTTGGTTCAATATTAATGACCCAGCTTTTATCACAATATTCAAGTAAGTACACAGGTTAATTGCTAACCAAAACTTTCTAGATTCCAATATTGTTTTGATTCGCATTAAGTTATGTGGGATGTCCTTCAAATAGTATGATCAAGAAAATCTAGAGTTGCCATCTGCTTCCCGTTAGTAAAATTATCTCCCACATGTACATTATTAACACGTTCATTTTGCTTCTTGATCTGCAATGTGATATTACTTCGAAATTCGTCCAAGTCATGACCCTATATTGAAAGCAAAGAGAACATGCTTACAACGGAACTTCCACTTCTAAGAACCAAAATACGCTTTTGTTAAATAAAAGGAAGAGCCTAGGAAGAATAAAACGATAATGTTTCATTGTAGAAAGAGTAGGAGTGTAAATGAATCGAGCTAGCCGGATTCAAGCTCAACTCATCCACATATATATATACACATATATAAAAATAATAAAATTTTATTAGTTAATTTTTTTTTAAATTTATGTTTACAAATTTAATTAAACTAATTATAGAAAAAAATGAATTAAATATTATTTATGTTATTACTAAATAATTCATGTATTGAATAACATATTAAGTTAATTAAATTTATTTATTAATTAAATAATGTATTAGTTACATTTAATATTTAATGTATTAATGAAATATTATAGTTATTCATTTAATAAATAACTTAAGATGTTTTAATTTCATATAATAAATAAATTTATCCTCTTCAAAAAATATTCTTCATTAAATATTATTCTTCACATTTATTTAAAATTATAATAAAAAATTTGATTATAGGGTGATATTTATTTAATAATCTATTAAGCTTAATAAATTAATATTGATATGCTTAAAGTAATTGTGGAGAGAATTAATTAAATTTATGTGAAATTAATTTATGTGAAATTATTTGATTATTACTAAGTATATATTTACTAAATAATGCATTAATTAAATAATAAGTTAAAGTAATTAAACAACTTATTAAATTAATTAAATTAATTTATTTAAGTAACTTATTATTTATACATTAATTATGTTTCATAGTTTATGTATAATTAAAAATTATATTTATTTATTTAATAAATAATTTAAGATGATGTAATTTCATATAACATAATATTATTTATTTTTTTAATTTTATGAATTGTTATTAAGTCTTATGTGTATAAATTATTAAAAATTTATTTTATTTGAATAACTAACTAACTTTTATTTATACATAAATTGTAAATAATAAATACTTAAGGGCTTGTTTGTTTATAAACTCCCAATACATATTCCGACTTTCAGAAATTAAACAAACAAATACTACATGTTTTGTGATCCCACTCTCAAAATACAAAATTTATTCCCAAGATTCCTACTATTCACACTCCCAACAAATTTTTCAAAGTTCTAATCAATTGTCTCATTATTACAAATATATACACATACTACCACTCATACAATTTATATATGCATATATATAAATAATTTTAAAATACTCATTTTACCTCACAAACCCAACAAAAAAAATTATTGATGTAACATTTTGTCCTCCCTCAAAACATAAACAAACAAACCATTTTCTGCCAAAGAAATATTAAACAATATAAAAGAAATGCTTATTATTTTTTAACTAAGTGCTTACTATTAATTTACAATCTATAATTGATAACAATATTTTATAAAATATAAATAAATATAACACATATATTTAATTATTTCCACGGGCAAAGCACCGCGCTTTGCACTAGTATTTATATACACAACACAAGCCCCTTGCTGAAATTTTCGAAAAAGGCTTCTGCCTTATCTCTAGCGCTGGATCCACTATTTTAGCAACTGTCCATTATCTAAATTGCGCTAGCATGTTATCCATCCAGCTTCAACAGCATCACCTATAATTGTGGAGGCAATTATGCCGCAGCTTGGTTTCCCAGTATTCCTCAGGCGATGGAGAATCCCCGGTTCAGCTCAGCTCTCTCTTTTCTTTAAGGGATAATTACACATAACCCCCTAAAGTTTGATTTATTTACAATGAGGTCCAAAGATTTGGTGAAATTATAAATACCCCCCTAGAGCAAACGGATGGCTGTTAAAGTGGATGGTTTTGACAAAATAACTATATTATCCTTGATTGAATATTTAAAAAAAAAACAAAAAAAATAAAAATGCATAAAGACTAAAATAACCTTAACATTACGAAATAATAAAAGCACCCATGAAGTTTTATGAAAATCACAAAAGTAACTTTACGTAATAAAATTGCAAAAATACACTAAAATTATTGATAAAAAATATAAATTTTAAAACAACTAAATAATTATATATGCATATATAATACAATATCATATATATTGTATATATATACATATATATTTATATTGATACTCAATATATATAATACACACATATATATAGCATATACATACACATACAACCACATCCCACCGCAACCCTCTGCCCCCCCCCCACCCCAGCCCCCCTACTGGCCAGATCTGCCCACCCCTACCCCATCGCAACCCCGTGCCCCCTACTGGCCAGATCTGGCAGGCTGCTGCCATGGCAACCACCATGGCAGTGGTCGCTTGCTACCATGGCGGCCATGGTGGTTGCTACCATGGCGGCCACCATGGCAGCGGCAACCATGGGGGCCACCATGGCAGCAGTCGCTTGCTGCCGCGACTGCTGCCATGGCGGCCAACATTGCATCGGCAACCATGGGCTGCCTGCTACCATGGCAGCATAGCAGCGGCCGCCTGGCCAGACTAGGCGGCCATGGGTTCGCTGCTGCCCATGGCAGCCGCAGCTGCCATGGGCAACTGCCGCCGACCGGCTATGGTCGGCAACAAAGGGAAGGGTGGGGGTGGGGGTTGGGGGAAGATAAAGGGTGGTGGGGTGTATTTTTTGTTTTAGAGTATAATATTTATTAATTAAAAAATTAATTACAATATATAATTTTTACCTATTTATTTTCAATCACTAAAGTATTTTAAATTTTTTATTTTATTTTTAATTAGATATATTCATTGTTTAAATAATTTATTTACTTTAGATATGATTATTATTTTAATAATTCATTTGGTTAAATTATTTCATATATGATTATTATTTTAATATTATATAATATGTAATTAATTAATAAATATATTTTCCATTAATATAATTAAATCAATTAAATTATGTACATAAATTATTTTAGATATTTTTCACTATTTAATATTTTTTTAAATTTTAAATTTTTATTTTTTTAATTAATTAATTACTAGTATGTTAGATATTAATTTTTTCATATTTATTTTTATTAATAAATAAATTGAACTAAATTTAATTATGTTATTTTAGATGTGCTTTTATTTTAATATTATAGAATATATAATTTGAAATTATTAAAATTATGGTTATATAAGATAATAGATTTTAATTTTATTTTTTAATATTTTACTTATTTTTTTCTTAATTAATAAGTAATTTCAACTTAATCTAATTAAATTATTTTAATTATAACTATTATTTTGATATCACTAATCACTATGTAATCTAAAGTTATAAAAGCTATTCTATGTAAGAGATGAATTTAATGTTTATTTTTAAAAATTTTACTTATTTTCTTTTTTAATCAATAAATAGTTTAATTAAACTTAATTAGATTATTTAACTTAAATTTAAAGATTATTCAGTATTTATAAAATTTTACTAATAATAAAATATATTTCAATTTATTATGTTTAATTTAAATAATGTTAAAATTACATCCTTATAGTACAAAAAATATTACAAATGGGTCTAAGGGTAATTTTGTCTTACAAATAACCATAACAGTAACTTGGGGGATTTTCGGATTTTCATGCAAATTTTTTGATGATGTCAGCATTGTTTTAGACGGAAGCTAACGGATTTTAAAAATATAAGACGGAGCAAAACTTCAGAGGGGTATTTGTAATTTCATCAAACCTTTGAGTTGATGGGTAAATAGGCCAAACCTCATGGGGTTATTTGTAATTAACCCTTTCTTTAATGTCCATTGAAATGTGATATGCTTCAGTTCTGAACTTATGTAGGTCTTGTTGCCTTATAAAGACATATATAGGTTGTTTGCTTATTCGTCTGTTATGTTTTGAGCTTTTTGGATTCATATCTCAGGTCAATTAATTCATCGACTCGAACCATCCACTTTTGCTAGCTCTTAGACTTTCATTCATCTAGCTTAAGTTGGGGCTAGAGGACCTTAGTTTGGCTGACAGATTGGCTTAAATTTCAAGCCAATATAGATTGGTCTAAATTTCACAACCGACATCACCACTTATAGTTTATTAGCAATAAAATAATAGTTATAAAACATCCAAGAAATATTATCAGACGTACTATTTGATTTTACGTCTTAGTCTAATGATGGTAAAATCCATTTTAATTATTGACCTTACAAGCTCTTGAAATTCATCAAGAGTTTCCTGAAGAATGAGTGAGTACTGTTGCTGGTGCTTAATTGGAAAGGAGATCTGCTCATTAATTATCTTCTCTAGGTATGCTGCATATATATGTTGCTTAATGCACATCAAAGTGTGTTGCAAATTCCATGCCCCCTTGCTTTGTGCTCTACACAATATATGAAACTCTTGTACAACGTCTTGGACTTTCTTCGCACAAGTCAACTTCTTCCTTGATTCTTAACTTGTCCTCGTAATTTGTTTATAGAAATTGCAATTTAAACAAAATTGAGAAAGTCCAACTGACAAACTTTCGAACGATATCAACAACTCATATTTAAGATTTAAGAGATGAGTTTAAAAGAACTCAAAATATAAACGATAAAATTTTATTTTTAAACAAATATAATAGAAAATAATCGACGAGTGTCATTTTTATAAGCACTTTATATTTTTAAAATAAGCAAAACACATGCTTATATTTTTTTAAAATAAAATAATATCCAACGCACTTTTATCATTTACTAAATTAAAAGATGACCAACTTTTCTTTATGTACATACTAATAAGTCTTTTACTTTATTTTTCAAGATTCATAATCAGTTTAAGTAATAATTATTAAATAAGCATATGTTAGTACACATTAATAACATGCATGTGTTATTACATATATATTATTCCATAATATATAAAATAATATAAGCACTCTTCAATCGTGAACTTCATTCTTATATTAAGAATAAAAGTGAAATATATTGGCATATTACAGTTTAATATGCTTATCTCAATAAAAAGAGAAAGCTCAATATATAATATAATAGATATTTGAAAATTTTTGTCATATATTTTTATTGACGATATCAAATTAAAGATATAAAATATTATAAACTTCAAATTTTATTTTTACTTGATAAATTAATAAGGATAGTAATAAAAATATTATTTTACATGTCTTGGTACATTATTAATAAATATATACACTACATACGTATATTTAGTGAAATCGCTCTAACATTTGAAATAATGGAAATTCGAGACGTCTGTAGCTTGTCATAGTAGCGTCGTGTAAAGAAACCCCACTGCTGAAATTCCCTATTCTCATTCTAAGGTTCCCTTCAATTTCTTGTTGTCCGACAATATTGATTCTTTTGTTTCTTGTCGAATTGAAACCAATTATACATACGTACATTAATTTCATTAAAAAATTATTGCTTCAAAATCGTGCTGATTGATTTTACAAGCTTTAAATCGAACTTGAGCTGTAGATTTTTCTTTTTTTAATTCCTTTTTTTGCGGGTTTGTTTGAAGCGGTTGAAGCCCTGGTGTTTGAATGATGGGACTTGTATAGTGGCTCATTAGTTTCAGTTTCACTGTTTTTTGTTCCATTGAATTTCAGATAACACAAGGAAGATGACTCCTGTCTCGTCTAAGCTTTACACAGGTCCCTCTTTTTCTTGCTCACTGTGTGTGTGTGTATGGATATCATTTGCACTGGCGTAGAAGTATGGGTAAAGCAGTATATATATCTTTATCTGACTTTTTCTACTGAATTATTTGAATTTCAGACGATGTGAGTTTGTTGATGGTACTAATTGACACCAATCCCTTCTTTTGGAACTCTGTTAAATCCAGTCTTCCCTTCTCCAAGTTCCTCTCCCATGTAATTTCCTGTTCATTCGTTTCTTTCTGTCCAATGTTACAAAAGAATTCCTGATTAGAACTTTATTTTGCGAATTTGAAATGTAGCACTAATAAGGGGTATTTTCATTGCAGGTACTTGCATTTTTGAATTCGATACTTCTACTGAATCAGTTAAACCAAGTGGTTGTTATAGCAACTGGTTACAATTCTTGTGACTACATATTCGATTCCTCAGCTTCACAGAGCCAAAATCAGCGGGCGGAGTATTTGCTGCAGAAATTGGAGGAGTTTGTGGACAAGGATGAGTCAATGTGTCGTGAGGACTCAGTAGATGGCCCGGGGTTCTCACTTCTCTCCGGCTCCCTCTCAATGGCCCTATGCTGTATCCTAACAAAAGTTATTCCATTTTAAACAGATTTAGTGCCAGTTATTTTGTGTCTTAATATTGGACAACACTTGTTTTATGTGACTTTGGATGACTGAATTAGATATTCAGAGGGTGTTTCGATCAGGGCCGCTTCATCCCCAGCCTCGGGTGAGTTTAATCACTGAGACAATTAATTCTTCCATTTGTGGAGTAGTCGCCTAAGTAATGTTATGTTAGTGGATGAGAGAAAGACAAGATTTGATGAACATAGTTATGGACCTTTCAACCCCAAAATATATTTTCCTTTTCCAAAAGCCTTTTTTGTGAAGAAGGTTCTTCCTTAATAGTAATAGTTAGAAGGTGAAGCATTGTTTAGCAAAATCAGCCCCTCTAGTGCAAACTTAGACAATATGTACATCCAATATGCAACTACAGTAGCCTTTCACTTTGCACTAATTTTCTTCCATCCCTCACCTGCTCCATCCTTCTTGAATCTATCCTTGAACCCAATGCAGGCATACTGCCTTTTGAATGCACATCTTATTGATCTCTGGAACTGTAATAAACAAGTGGGGAAAGTGATCTTAATATTTTTCACCTTCGTTTTTTGTGTAAATGTTAGACGTGGCCAATTCTTTGGTTGCTATATATGGAACAATACTTTTTACCAATTGATTTTCTTGTATTGGTTTCCTGCATTGGTTATATATTCTGTTATGTTTGGTAAACTATAACTGATGAAGTAATTCAATGGCAGATATTGTGCTTACATGGATCTCCAGATGGACCTGGACAGTATGTAGCTTAATTTTTTGAAGCATTGAAATTTACTTTAGTCTCCAGCAGCTTTTGTGCTGAATGAGTTGTCCTTGTGCAGATATGTTGCAATCATGAATTCAATTTTCTCTGCTCAACGCTCAATGGTAAATAGTGAAACTTAAGATTGTCTGTTCTAAATGTTGTATTTGCTGCAATTGTAATTATAATGAAAATTAATATATGTGTTCCAATTTGTCCACGTGCATCAAGTAATTGGAATTTTTGGCTTCTGACCATGTGAAGAGCTGGAGAACAAAATTCATTTGAGTTGCTTGTGGGTCACATATTCCTTTTATCTTTATCATTTATGGGTTGGCTTGGTTTGCTTGCGGGCCATATGGATTCATTTGTCTTAAATTTTTATGGGCTTGTAATGTTCATTGAGTAATTCAGAATGATCTCCAAGTATGGCTACCATCCATTATCACCATTCATATTCTTGGCCATAGGAAAATGACAAGGCGTTTTATTTAGCTGGATCAGTTAATTGCAGATATGATCTTCAATTATCTTTCTTCATCCACCTAAACAACTGCATCACCATATCAGCCACCTGGAGTGTTTCACACCATTAGGAGGCATAGTTATCAAAGGCAGTCGCCTCACTCGCCTCAGGCTAGAGGCGAGGTGAGGCTACACCATGTCGCCTCTTTCTCCCCAGGCCAAGCGAGCACCATAAGGCGAGATGAGGCGACCGCCTCTGTCGCTTTGGACTCCTTGGTCGCCTTGGACGCCTCAGTCGCTTTTTGTTCACTTTAAAAAAAATAATAATAAATAAGCCTCCTACAAGAAACCTTGACTTTCTATAATAAACAACCCACAATTAAGAAGCATCCAAGCCTTTTCCTACAATCAAAGCATTCCATCCACCACCTTGATTCCAGCAACCTAGACTCCAAGTGTCTTCTCTCTTCTGTTATATCTTATGTCTTCTATTTTGTTGTCTTAATGTTCTTTTCTCATACAGACAACACTTTTGATTCTTTCTTTTTCAATTTGTTTAATATATTAATACTTAAACTAAATTTTAATATATTTAATTAATTTGCTATTTTAATACTAAAAATGTTTAATATGTTAATATGCTAATCTATTAATACTTAATATATTTCACTTAATTTAATTTTTGTACTATATAAATATATTTTAACTTTTTTTCTTAATTGTCACCTCATTCGCCTTTTGGTCACCCGCCCCTCGCCTCGCCTCTCACCTGGAAAATGTACCTCTCGCCCGCCCCTCGCCTCACGCCTTTAATAACTATGTTAGGAGGGCATACTCTTGTTGTTAGAGCTTCTGCTTGACAGTCACATGCATAATATAGAAGGTAATTATAAGAAGAGAAGAAAGGCTCTGAATTTGATTGCCTAGATGAATATTAATACAGAGCTTTGTTATCATCTGAGCAATTTTTTGAACTAGTTACTTGCATAAGTGGCACTATGAAGCATGTCAAATTTGCTGAAGAAGCAAAAAAATGGCTTTTTGTTATGTTCTGTTTCTCCTAGACCCTAAATCTCAAACAGTTCAAAACATCTGCCAATATCTCTACCTTCCTTTCCTCTTTCAGGTTCCTATAGATTCATGTGTAATAGGAGCTCAGCACTCTGCTTTCCTGCAGCAGGTAGCATATCTATAAGATGTTAAATACTTGGTTGTCAATTTCTCCAATCATAACATGGAGCTTTCCGTTGGTCTTTGGTTTGTTGATGGTGCATGTTTTTGCAACAGGCTTCTTACATAACTGGTGGTGTATATCTGAAGCCTCAACTATTGGATGGACTATTTCAGTATCTTTCGGTGGGAATTGTTCCATATTTGCAATATTAAATAATTAATAACTTGATGTTCTGATGTATTCTTGCTGTGAGAAATATGAAGTTTTTCAGTATGCAAATAGTGGCCTATTATAATCATTATGCAATATTCCTGTCTGAAGTTATTGCTTGAAATGTTTATGAAATTTCCAAGTTCTTGAGTATGTTCTATTTTGTGGTTTCAGTTGGAGATTAATTTTCTTTTAATCAAAGTATTTTTTATTTATTATTGTTTTGAAATGATGGAACATGTCTCTAGAAAGACTGGAATTTTTTTGAATTATTTATGTTGTGAAACAAGATAAAAGGACCACCCTTCGTGCTTTTGGCTTTTGGAAGAATATTTATGCCATAAGATTTAAATGTGTTTAATGTTATCTAGTTTAATTATATTGCTTTGGAAGCCTTAATCTAATGTTATAGTAAGCTACATAAATCAACCTCTAAAATAATGTCATAGTAGTCTATGTAAAGAAAACTCTAAATCAGACAGCAATGGATATGTTGGCTAATATTGCGTCTTGTAAGGTACAGGTCAAATCTAATAAAGTTGAAATGTTAAGCTTAATTCAGCTGAGCACTTGACTCTCTAAGTTTTGTTTGTCTGTGTTATGTCAATAATTGTACTGTTTGGCATTTAATTCTGCAATGATATAAGTTTATTACTAGATGGAATTTAACATAAAGAAACTACATTATATATGAGACTTACTACTCTAATTACTAAATTAACGACTATGGTTATTTGCTCCTTTTGATCAAAGACAAGAACTATTTACCTGTGCTGCCTCGGATCATGTCACCCTTTGGTGAAATATACAGATGTTTTGTAGTTATACTGAAAAAAAAAAATTTATTTGAGCTTCACTTTCTGTTTAATATAAAGCCTATCTTCTTTCTTTTTTGTGGTCATACTAAGATCTTTAACAAACTGCACTGGATAGCATTGCTGTATTGACTAGTCGGAGAATTACAAACCATTGCTAGGATTGGTTGCTAGTTATTAGAACTCAAGAGTCAGTCTTGGACAGAGTAACTGCTGGGAATTCTGCTGGTGTAAAAAAATAAAAAGAAAAAGACAAATTTCTATTGGTTCAGAAAAGTTCTTTTCCACGGGAAGTGTCATAGGTACTCAAGACATTGGTTTGCGTGAACATTTTTATCAATCAGTGTTCCTGTAAACTAGATTATGTTTCATGAGTCCCAGTTGTCGGATGAGGTTACATCTTGTGTTTAGGTAAAAAGTTTCAATATTGCAGGTCAGTCGTTTTGCTTCCCCTGTTACGCTGTCTGGTACTAATTTGATACCATTGACATGTGCAGACAGTTTTTGCTACTGATTTGCATTCCCGTGGCTTTTTACAACTTCCTAAGCCTGCGGGAGTGGACTTTCGTGCCTCGTAAGTTGCTTTAAGATTTTTGAAGTTCATTTTGTTGATCTTAACCAAAATATCCTTGTCTTGTGTATAATTTTGAACTTTTTGCCGAGTTCACATTTCTTAAAATCTCATAGGAGGTTAGCTAGAATCCACTCTTAATTTTTTTTATTCCCAGTTCTCCACATGCCAACTGGATTGTGCACAAAGATAAAGTATGTAGGTATTTATTGGAAATTCTCCTTAATGGCACCTCATCAATGAATAACTGCACTAGTATTTTTCTTGTGGTAATGTATAAGTTATCTTTAAACAATATATGCAGTCAGGAATTTTCGTCTTTAAAGTTAGTTAAGTGTGCTGGAAGTTTTGGTGAGCCTGCTTCTTGGATCTTTGGTTTGAAATTTGTCAAGGTTTGATCACCATACCCATCTTATCCTGTGCCACTACCTCCTTCCTCTTAATGCTGCTTTTTTTCCTTTCATCTTGATGAGCCTACTTCCTACTTCTGTTGAATATTGTTTTGGAATGACTATGAAAATGCCGCTTCTCCACCACCACTTTCTCCCTGTCCTTTCTTATTGTCTGAGACACCCAAAAGTGTGCTGTGTCCATTTTGGAATTTTTTGGACATCATTTCATCCTATCTTGGCAATGCCATTGGCTTTACTTCTCCATGCAATGCCATCAAGCTTGTGTCCCTGTTCTTCTGTGCAATCTGATCAACACACTACATTTTTCTGTCATGATTGTCATTTCTTGCATAATAATGGAAATATGGAATTAGTTTGTCACTTTGGTTGTTTGTCTACTGTACGACGTTACTTGTGCATAGGTGAATTCTTAAAGCACAGAATGCCATGTTTCCGTATGCCATGGTTGATTTCTTGCTGTAGGATTGGCTGTCTTTGTTAGTAGTTTAAACTAGAGCAGAAACTTTTTAATGTATTCTAAGCCGATCTGAATCTACAACCTTACCATGCTATGAATCTGCAGGTGTTTTTGCCACAAAACCACTATCGATATGGGTTACATATGTTCCGTTTGTTTATCTATTTTCTGCAAGCACCAGAAGAAATGCTCTACCTGTGGGTGAGTTCCAACTTTCTCTTCTACAACATATGTAGTCATTCTAATCTTTATAAAATTTTCTAGTGCAGCTACGTGTCTCTCTATTGCATTGCTGTGGTTTTGACCCAGCCTTGCTCCACCGAAAAGCATGTACATATACATAGATATCACACTCGTAGATCCATGCATGCTTGAGTACATAACATGCTCGCGCATGCGCGCGTTTGTGTGTTGGGGCTGGGGGTAAACATTCTTCTAGATTTATGGATTTGTTCCAAAGCCCAAAAATGAGTACATATGTTTAGGTCTTGTTTGCTAGGATGATAGCTCAATGGCTAACCTAGTGAAGATTGGTTATCTGTAATAGTTTAATCCCTGTTTTATTTGCAGCAGAATGGATACTTGAAATCTTAGGGCTTATCCCATCCTTTGATTGGTGTGATTGAGAGGAAGGATAACAATTTCTCTGGACAAAAATACACTTGCTATGTCTGATATGTTTCATCAGTACTTCAGTTATTTTGTAACCTCCATATTATGTTATAATATATAGCATTATTTTCATTGTTTCAAAATTTAATTTAGATTTTGTGGTTAATTATATTCCATTTGATACTCGGTTCCGAAAGCCTACCATTGGCACATTGGAGTCTACCTTTTCTATCCAGAGTGGAGTTGCCACCGTGCGAACTCACTTTCATCTATCCATGTCACTCTTAGGGATTTGAGTGAAGTAGATGTATGTGATAATAAGAATTTTTTTTTTCTTACTCTGCCAATTATCTTCTTGTTCACTGACAGACTCACAGAAGCAACCTTTCTTAGCTCGCTTTTCAAGCATGCATTGATTTTTAGATATTTCCTTCCTCATGCATCCTGTCTTCTGAATGTGCTTAAACCGTCTTCTTGTTCATCTTCATGTTTGAATTCAGCATAAACATAAAAGTATCATGATATCCCTCGCCATATTTTACACTTCAGTGCTCAAAATTTTGAGCAAATTGACCATTTACAGTAAGTCGGTGACTCAGTTTTTGCTGCAACAGGTGTAGGGAGGAAGGGTAGAAATAGAAATTTGGACACCCCGCAATACATAGATACATACATGCATGTGTACATACTACATATAATATACATATATAAGGAAGGAAGAAAGGCATGACGCTAAGTTTGCTGATTATACAGGTTATATTCATAAAATGTCTATGAGGATACAAAGACGAAGCTTTTCATGTTAATTGAACTCATTATCAAATTATTCTTTACATTCACTTTGTTCTTTAGTCCCTCACTAGTTATGTTGGTGCACTGTCTGTGAATAGTTAGAGTTGTAGTTCACTCATTTACATGCATAATGTGCTACATCTTTTGATTGAAATGATTGCCGGTTGAATCATATTGTAGAGAGGGACATTCATTCACACGGACTATTGGTAGAAAGTAATGTGCAATGAGGGGGGAGATGGGATTCTATGGGAAGATGGCATTGTAATGGTCTTCGTGTGCTTTTATGTCTCTCTTTTCACACAGTACAAAGGCCATTGCACCGGCTTGTTGTATAGAGTTTTCTTTATTGTTCGGTGAGATGTATCATAATCTCTTTTTGATTTGAAATTGCAGATCAGCTTTTGGTCAGGCTCAGGCTCAGGCTCAGGCACAGGACTCATCAACACCGGATCGGAAGAGGAAAACTCCCGTCGATGCTTAGATTCGTTTGCTTCCTATTAAGTCACTTCCTATTGTCCACGGCAGTTTTGATACTTAGTTGCTTTTAGTGATTTCTTTTTTGTTTTGTTTTTCATTTTTTGTTTTCATTTGGTAATGTTTAAAATTTGAACTTGAACTAGTTACTAACATAATTCGAATTTTTTGGAAGAACTAATGAAAGAAATATCACTAACTAATTCGAGACCTAACAGTGTATCAGCAAGCTAAGAAACCACATAACCCTTCAAAGCATTTAATGTTGTATAACACAGTACCTCTGTAATATTGCATCTCACTCAAGTACGTTGTGCTAGGTCAGCTAATAAGTCTTCTCCAAATCATTATCTCTTGTGACTTAATTCCAATTCTAAAGACTCCCACTTTCTGGGACAATAGAAGTTTGAGACGGATTCACAGAAGCAGTAGCGGTAGCAGCCTCCTTGATCGTCTTCACCAGTGAATGTTACACCGTCAGAATACACAAATCTCTCAATGTAAAGCTTAACGAAGTAGTTTTGTTGATCCTCCTGGAAAATATCCAGTTGCTCTCCCTCGTTGTAAATGTCAACCGTTCTAATGGAGATATTGAAATTATCAATCCATGTCAATGGTCTCCCACTCCCATTCACCTCGTAAAGAAGATAAGCAATATATTCTGTGGGATGGTTGAAATCTTATCCCCATTAATTGGAAACTTTTCTACGTTTCGAGGTGGATGATCGTGTGTAGAAGAAGAGGAAGAAATTAATATTCTTATTTGCTTCCTAGATTTGGTGGAAAAAACTGTCAATATCAAGACTAGCTCCCTTTTCTTGATCATCTGAAATTACATCTCCTTCTTTCTTATAAACCAAACAAAACCTGTATTCAATGTACTCGTCTAATTTCAGACAACACTTGAATTTGTCATGAGAGATTCTCTCAAGAATCATCTATCTGCCATTCTGATCAGAGTTAATGTTATTCGTGGTGATCATGTGTCTGTAGCTTCTCAAGCACCCAATCTCTTCTTTAGTTTCTGCTGTCTAAAATTTCGGAGGCGTAGTAATTAATAGGATACCCTCATTCCCGTCCCGTCGACGCGTGCGACGATAATATATATTTTTTCTATCATCATCAATTAATGTTAACCTTCAATTCTTGACCTTCGTGAAGTATATATCCATGCATGTCGTAAATGGAGATGAATTTGTAATCATGACATGGCAACGTTGGCTTCCCCCGTTCACCTCGTGGAGAAGAATGAAGATAAGCAATGCACTCTTTCTCAGATGATCGAAATGATCACATCCCCACTGGAAACTTTTTTTCCATTCTTGATCAATGTAATTTTCTTCATTATCAATCATAAAAAAGTACCCTATTTTCTTGAAGAAAACATAATATTTACCCTATGTTTGGGTCTTGGATTTTAAAGTGGAAAATGCGATGGAAAATTATTTTCATGCTTCAAATGATGTAACTATGTTCCTTAATATTTGTACATTTGTATTTTCCTTCTGTTTTTCCTCACCATTTTTCTTGATCCAAACATAGCCTTAAGAGCGATGAAAAGAGAAAGAATGACGAAAATAGTAATTTCTGATGACTGTGTTTTTTGATGAGTTGTCTGTGCTTTTTGGCAATCCTTGTCCTTTTTTTTTTTTTTAATTTCTTTTATGGTCATGGTGCTAGTTTTGTCTCGACTTTAATTTCGATATTCTTTCATAAAATTGCTTTATTTATGGTCCTATTTTTCTAATTTTTCCATAATAATTTTAATACTATTTTCATTATTTGTAAAAGAGTAGCTTTGATTGTCTTTTTTTTTATTTTTATGTACTAATAACTTTGATTGTTAATTCAATGAATATTGCATTAAACCAAAATAACATTACGTTGCTAGTAATACTAGATTATTACTAGCATTAAGTACATTACTTAATTGCAAATAATAATATCAATTTTTAGTATCATTAGATTTAGTGTCAACAACTTATACAATAATTTTAATTGGGAAAAATGCAAAATTGGTCTGTAACTTGATCTATTGGCAAAGTAGGACTTTTAACTTTTTGGACAGCAAAATTGGTACACCACCTTTAAAAATTTGGTAATTTAAGGACAAATTGGGCCTGAATTACATTTGCAAGCGGCCCGCATTTGCGTGGCAACTGATTTGGTGCCACATCAGTCTAGACATTTTCCTCTCTCCTGCATGGCATATGACGTGGCAATTAAACCTGCCAAATCAGCAGAAAAATCTAAATAAAAAATATAAAACAAGCAAAAAATAAGTTTATATATAAAAATAAAAAAAATCCAAAAAAATAAAATAATAAAAATGCATACATACAAACACATATACATACATATATATATATTGTACATATGTAACACCATGATTTTGGGATTATCAATTTAAGTTGATTAAATTAAATCAATAAAGGTTAGGTAGAAATGTGGGAATTAAAGGATTTAATTGTAAATAAGAAGAGGACTTAACCGTTTAAAATTATAAAGTTTAAGGGGTCAATGAGAGAAAGTCAAAAGCTTAAGGGCTTCAAAATAAATAAAGTTGGACTTAGTTGCCCCAATTAAAGATGTCAGGGATCAAAGTGTGCTAAACAAAGCTGTAAAGGGCTAAAATAAAAAGGCTAGGGTGCAATTGTAAGACAGTTTAAACATTTGGGGTACAATTGAAGTCAGCCAGAAACCTCAAGGACTTGATCGAGGGCAGTCCATAATTTTTGGGGCTAATCTGAAAAGCCCAGAAAAATGTATCTATAAATACAAATAAGGATGAAACTTCTTCAAATTTTCAAAAGCGACCCCTACTCCCCCCCAAGCTCAATTCTTCCCCATTTTTGCTCGAAACCAGAAACCAAATCCATATTTAGATTGCTCTTAGCTCGAGGAGCACAACCATACCAAGAACTCCCCAACACAACCGGTGAATCGCCAAAATTTTTGATCGCGACGGAGCTCGATGTTGTTGGTGGCGGGTTTGACATATCTGGTGACGAAAACTAGAAGTTGATTGGTAGGTTTTGACGGGCTTGTTGAGAGGAGCATTTTGGTACCTTTTGATTGAATTTTTGAACACCGATGATGGAGAAACCGCGACAGCAAGGTGGCGGCAGCAATAAGGGTTTAGTGGCGGTTTTAGCCCAAATTCTTCAGCGAGGAGGCAATGGAAGCAAAAATTGTTTGAGGGGTTTTGTTGGTCTTGTTGAGGTGCATTTGGTGGCATTGTTGGTTTCAGTCTTCGGCGACAGCGGCTTCAGGGCAGTTAGCTCAATTTTACTATCTGAATTTGACTAGGCCATTCCCGACTTGAGATTGGATCTCGATTCAGTCCAATTTGGGTAAATTTTTTAATCAAATTTTAATTCAATTAATTTACCAAATGCGATTGGAGTATGAGTTTAAACCTGATCCTAATATGACTTAGGACCGTTAAACCTTAATTTCTATCAAGTTATAGATTAATCTTAAAGATTTCTAGTATCTTGAGCTTAATTGACTTGAAAGGGTTATTGGTTTCCATTGAAACCTTAAATAAGATTTTAACAACCAGTTTATCGACTTGTCGAGTTAAGGGCCATGATATATGGTTACCTTGAATATTTGAGTGTAACACGTAATTTTAGAATTATTACTGAACTGTTAAAGTAATTGAGGAGCTTGATAAGGATGTTTAAGTACATTAAGAATTATGATTCAGAGATCAACACAATGTTGATTTAGATTATTTATTTTGAACTTTGAATTGAATAGGAAGCTAGGTCATGGACTTTCCAAACATTTAAAGATTATCAGGGCTATGTCAGAATATTCTTAAGTTTAATAGAGACATTAGAGATATTTATCCTTAAGGCTCAGAGGATTGACAGAATGGTAACCTGAGTTATCTTATGACAATTCCCGATTTGACTAGGAAGCTAGGACCTGAGTGGCTGTACAATTAAGTGTTTCTCTGCATTCACTAGGTGAGTTTATACTTAAAAGTATGAGACTTCCTTGCTGGGGAAAGAACATATATAATATATATATATCATGGTTGCTTGATTCCTCTCAGTACACGTGTTATAAAAATTGCCACACATTGTCACTTTATACACACTATTCCTATTGATTTTAATTTATATTGCTTTACCTGAAATTGGCGATCGTGTTGGAAAAGTGAAATTGATTTCAAAATACATGTTTTATTGTTGCCATGACTATTATTTGAAGTGAACTCAGTATTAATTACGACCAATAAGCCCCTAGCTACAAGGAGTGCCGAGTGATTTCTTAATCGTCGTCGCAAACCAAAGTGTTAATTGAAATGCTCGCCATGTCTATCTTGAAATAAGCTTGGTGTTGATTAAGTGATTATTTATTTATTATCGAAATGATGTTGGACGTGTTAAGTGATAATAGTGAAAGTATTTAATATTCTTGGGGGTGGGCCTTGGGATTGGTTCCGAAAGACGACCGGACGGAACGGACCGATGGATTGATCTTTTGACTGATGTCCGTACAAAGTGTACATAAAATCATTACTCATAGTAAGCTGGAGGTAGCCATCTATGAGTGGGATCAGGCATGCGGCTAGCCATAGAATTTTCATGTTTTCGAAAGTGGGGTGATAAGGTAGGAGAACCACCACCAACAAAAGTGTGAAAGTGATTATTAATTTTATTTTATCCTTTGACACTCGAGTATTTGACATAAACCCAGTGGTTATTCAAGTAACATATCGACCCCTTGTGGTCGTAATTGTGATTTAAACCTTTGTGAGAGACAATAAATTTGTGAAGTCTCCTTAATGGTATGGGATGGTGGTGAGATGGATCACCTTAAATTGCTAAAATATTCTTTCACTACTTCTAAAAATTTTAATACTTCTATTTGTTGCTTATATAATATTTGAGAAATTTACCACTCTATTGTATACACTAAACTATCTCACTAAATCATTCAGACTTATGTTGTTTTATTATTATTCTCTGTTCTTTACTCCCAGATAAGGACGAGTGATGAAGACAGACTAGCCCAGGTGACACATAAGATAATGAGGGTGATAGAAATGTTATGCATGATTCGGAATATTTTGGTTCAGAATTGAACCTCCGATGAAGGTTGTTGTAGAAATTAATTACCTTGGAATTTTTGAGAAATGTATTTTTCTATTGTAAAGAAGATGTGGGGCACTGTTTGAGTAGCACCTCGATCGAAAGCAGGCGCCTATCGATTAGGGTGTTACAACATATAAATTCTAAATACATAAATATATATAATGTGGCTTGTAATGTGGCAATGCAACTTGCCACTTCAAAAAATAAAAAATAAACTAAAAATGCAAAAAATGCATAAAAAGAACACTTATATATAGAAACAAAAAAATCAAGATATTAAAAACTAACACAAATAAAAATGCATAATACTTGAAAATTAAAATGCAAAAATAAAAAAAAATAACTAACAACAAATAAATATATCTCCACCCCTTATATTTTAAGTACAAATATACAATATATAACAAATATAAATATATATTACCCCAACAGACATTTTAAATAAATTTATGTACACACCATGCCAACCCCCTCCCCCTTTCCCTCCACACCCCACCCCCTGCTGCCATGGCAGATCTGTTGGTCGCAACAGCCAAGCCCAAGCAATTGTGGCCATGGCAGATCTGGGAGTGACTGCCATGCACAGTTAGAGGTGGCAATTTCCAACATGATACGATAACCTGACACGAGTTCAACACAAAAAAATTGGGTTTGGGTTGACACATTTTGGGTTCGGGTCCAACAAGGTCGACATGAATAAGAACCCGAAGAAAATAGGTTGGGTTGGGTTGAATTCAAGGTTACACGAACAACTTGAAATTTGATTGTAGGTCACACGACAACTCGAACCCACCTAAATCAACTCGACCCAATTCGAATTAAATAAATAAAATTTAAATTTTTTTAGGAGTAAAAATATAAAATAAAAAAATAAAGCTTGAAAATTTGAACTTTAATAGTATCAAAATTACTCATTTGACATTTTTTTGGTCTTATTTATTTTCACTACCATATAGGATCGATCATTATAATTTTAAATTACTTCTAATGGTTATTTTTGTATCCAAGTGGATATGAAAATTGTATTGCAAAGAGTTAACAAAATATTGTTTTAACTACTAACTCGTCCTACTAGTTTTTTTAGGCCTTATACAATACAAGACTTTGCATATATAAATAGATAAGAATTCTTTCTGTTGGGATGTTATAAAAAAATTCAAAAGACTTAAGCAAGTTTTTATAATAAATTATTTGTATAATTTAAAATATTTGTTTACTTATTTACTCGATTATATATTTTTATTGATTTATTATTGCTTAATTGAATCAATATAAAGTTAAAAAATAATGGCATTAATTTTAAAAAGTTCAGAGAGACAATTTAATAGATACAAAAGATCCAAAAATGAAAGAGAGTTGGTGAGTAAAACTTGGAGAAGTATGATATTTTTAAAAATAAGGTACTTTGTTATTTCAATATTTTTATGATGCAAATATATACTAGAAAATCAAATGAAAAAAAGTTCTAAAAGTCAATATATTATGTAGTTCAATTAAAATTAGTTAGTGCATTTGTGAAGTTATAATGAGAACTTTTACTCCTATTCTAATTTATTAATAATTAAAAATAGATAAAATTTAAAAATAAAAATACGAAAAAATTTCTAAAATTCAAACAAATATTCGAAATAATTATTTTACAAATCAGGTTAACCTGAACTTGATCCGATACGAATCAGGTTGGGTTAGGGCTGAGCACTTTTAGGTTGTCATCGGGTTGGGTTGAGTTCGAGTTGAGAAAATTAATGTTATACCCCTACTTCAGCCCAGTCCGAACCTACCCAAATTGCCACCCCTACTTGGGGGGAAGGGTGTTGGTGGGGTAATTTATATATATATGTATGTGTGTATATATATATTCTTTTTATAGTAATAACTGTTATTATTATTATTATTTAGATTTATAGATAAATTTATTTAAATAGAATTAAATTATTTTAGACCTATTTATAAATTTAATAATATTAAGTAATTTATATTATATAGTTAAAAGCATAGATTTTTAAATTTTTAAATTTAAATTTAATTTATTTTTAATTAGAAAATTTCTAATATTATTAAGTAATTTATGTTATATAGTTAAGAGTATAGGTTTTTAAATTTTTAATTTGTCATTAAAAATTTTAATTAAATTATTTTAGATATGTTTATTATTTTAATATTATTGAGTATATAATTTAAAATATTAAAATTATATTGTCCAACAGTAGATTTAGATATTATATTTTTAATTATTTATTTATTTTATATCTTAATTAAATTCAACTAAATTTAATGAAATTATTTTAGATATCTTTATTATTTTCATAATATTTGGATTTTTTATGTTTACAAAATGAGAAATTATGGGGTTTTCTTTCTCTAACCAATGTGTTTAATCACTTATTCTTTTTTATTTTTTATTTTTTATATAAGTTTGGTTTTTAATTTTTGGTGGTTTTTTGTTTTTTAAATTGTTGAGGTCTAATTCTTTTCCTTTTTTTGTGTCTAAGTGTTAATTTTATGGTGATGTGGCAGTAAGAATTGACAGAGCATATGCCACGTAGGACAGAAGTAGATATTTAGACTGATAGAGCACCACGTGGCACCAAATCAGCTGCCACGTAGATGCGAGCCACTCCCAAATGTAATTCGGGCCCAATTTATCCTTAACTTGCCAAATTTTTAAAGACGGTGTACCAATTTTATGGCTTAAAAAGTTAAAATCCTACTTTGACAATAGGACTAAGTTACATGACCAATTTTGCATTTTTCCCATTTTAATTCCATGAGCATTATCACCTACACCCTTCTCTTGTAAACTACTTGTTCCTTCTTTTACTTCAATAATACTTGTTATGGGCATATGTAGTTCTTCAACTAGTTCATCTTTACAGGAGTCAAGTAAATTGTAGTTCAATAGCATAGATTTGATTAGAGATTTAAATCGTAACAGACTCTTGATGTGTGTGTGTGAAATTTTAATAAAAAAGCTTCATCTTTCTAGGACATACACAAATGGAAGAAAAGCATACTTGGAGCAACAGTAAAACAATATTCAAGGATTTGTTATCCTTGCAATTAAATCAAAAACTTTGTAATTCCGATTACATTCTATATTCTGAAAAAATGCAAACATGAATCACTATATTAAAAGCAATGAAAGGACACAATAATTTATGGTGCTTTGGCTAAAATTAACAACTAACAAACATAAAGAGTAAATTAACGTATATGAAAACTAAATAACTAAATGTATATTCACACAATTAATATAAGCATATGAAAAATAATAACTAGCTAAATCATAACCATTAATTAACAAATTAATCATATAATTTGACAATGCCTAAGCGAACCAATAAATCATATAATTTTAACAAATATAACAACTAGGTGTTAACTAAAATAATAACAAATATATAAAATAAATAATTAAGTAAACTCAAGGCGGCGGTGACAACAGCGAAGATGGTGGCAGCACATCAGCGGTAGCGGTGGTCATGACGACAGCGAAAAATGGCTGGAGGAGGAAGAAAGAAAACGAAGAGAAAGAAGAAAAATATATAGAAAGGAATAAGAAAGAGAGAATAAGATGGCATGTTTTTAAGCTTTGATTGTTTGCGAGGCATTGCCCTATTTACAATGTTTTTGAGAAATTGAATTTGGCTTGGTGTTTTGGAGATATAAGATTGAGAAATGAGGTTATGATTGATTATTAGATAAAATGTAATGGTTGTACTGGTGTGATGAGTTGATATGATGTGAAGTTGTGATTAAATGCACTATAAGAAAAAGATAAATTGATGACAAAATAGTAAGTAACAATGCAAAATTTGTCATTAATTATGTATATTAAGTGATAAAAAATTTAATTTTGTCATCTTAATAATTTTTACAAACTTAATAGTGACAAGAATAATGTTAAAGTTGTCAGTATAAACAATTAGTGAGACACATATAATAATAATAAAAATCTTGTCACAAATTATAGTGACAATTTTTATTCTCGTTAAGTTGTCACTATAGGGGTGCAACTAAATGTTAATAGTGACAACTTAAAAAATTAATTTTTGTCACTGTTGAGTCATATTATGACAAGATAAAATTTCTTGTCATTTAAAAATTAGTTATTAGTGATAAAATAAAAGCTATTGTCACTCAATACATGTTATTGGTAACAACTTTCACTGTGTCACTTATTATTGTCACTAATATTATATTTTTTTTCATAGTGATTTAAGATTGCCTGTGAGATATGTTTGCAAGATATGTTTGAAAGAATGAGAATGTTTTATGAGTTTTAGGTTTGAGGTTTTTTTTGGATTAATAATATTAATAAAAAATTTAAAGTAACAAATAAATTTAATAATTTTTGTGATTTCCAGAATTTGTTTATAAATGGACATCGAATTATTTTTTTATTTATTCATAAAATAATTTAAAAATGCATATCACATAGTTTTGACATTTTTTTTCCCTGTTATGCATATCTATGGTTGAAGATTATGTTTAATGAAAATAAATAAAAATGAAAAAATTATATTACTTTGTGAACCCCAATTTTTTTCAGTGGAAGTATTGCTTTTGGGAAAATATTTTGGGCTAAATTTTTTATTTTTTCGACAAATTAATTTTTTTTTACCAAAGATATTTTTTCATCACTTAATTTAGAATCATTTTAAGGAAAATGAAATAGATAATAGTAATATATATATATACAATCACATGTTGAAGGAGGAAAAAATTCTGAAAATTTCCAAAAATATAGTAAAAAATAAATGTCAATTCAAAATATGTTTTTGTATATTAAAAAAAAATATTTATTAGAATGAATAAATTTTAAATTTTCGCAAATGACAATAATTAATATAGTTAGTAAAATTATCATAAAAAGTTTTTGATAATTTTTGTTAATTTAATTTTAACAAAATTTAAATTAAACAGAATAACTACAAATTAATTAAACGAAAGATTAAGAATTTTCATTGCTTCCATTTTTATTTTTGTAAAAAATTACAAATTTGATTTTCTTTAAAAATTATAAATGTAATATTCGTTAAAAATTATACATTTAATTTTCATTAATTTAACTTTTACTACAAAAATATACAATTTTTTTTATTAAAATTAAAAATTTAATTTCTATCAATTTAGTTTTTGCGAATTTAAAAAGGATAAACATGGTTAGTTTTTACAAATTTACAAATTTAATTTTAGAGACAGGAATTTGGTGAGGAAGGGGGGCGGGGGTGCGAGATGGAGAGAAAAAGCAAGCGAGGTAGGATTTTGAGTTAATATCCCTTGGACACAAGACACATTTTTTAACTTTTTCCATATTTAAGGAACGCCAGAACTGGATTTTGTCCAAGAAGAAAGCACAATCTTAATTTTCGTTTCCAATGGAACCCATTGGAAGTTTAATTAATACTAATAGAAAAAACCAAAATGACTAATTTTTAAGAGAAAATCTTTCGAAAAACTGATGGAGACTAATTAGGATAAAAGTTGCAATGGCGTTTAATTTAGAAGAAAGATCTGTTTGAAATTTGAATCATTGGCACATAGTCGAGGGAGGTTTCAGATGGGTGCCTCCTACCTCATTAAAATTGTTTCCGTGCTCTACTACCCTTCCCATCAGGCGTCAGCCCATGAAAAATATTCTGACGGCTTATCATTCACACTTGACACTTCTGCTGGCCATCAAATTTCCATGGAAAAGAGTGAATCTTTTTAGTGAAAATGTCCGTGTGCATTACTTTTAAGTTTTCATGTAATATTTTCAACCTGCCAAATTAATCAAGTACTGACAAAGTTTAATACAAATGATACACTTAGAAGATTAACTATAAGCATATATATATATATATCTCCCTAAAGACAGATAATATTAAATAATCTAAAATAATTTATTTATTCAATTTATTCAATAATATTAAATAATAAACATATTTAAAATAATTTATTTAATAATGTGGCATATCTAAATAATTTATTAAATTAAATTGAATTATTTATTAATTAAAAATAAAATAAATAAACAATTAAAATTTGAAAAGCTATCATATTCGTCATTTCCTATCCTCCACGCATCTCCCTGCACCCTTCTCCCCTACATGTATCTCATCCTTCTCCCTATAGTCATGGAGAATCACTGCAGTTGCACAATAGCCAGCCATGGTAGCTACTTGGTCAAATCTGATTAGTTTTTGTGGTTGCCATTGCCATAGACGACGATGATAGCTATGAAGGGTTAGGGGATAGGTGTGGCACCCCACTTAGGAGAACCCCTAAGTTGAGATGCCACTCAATTCAGTCTTAATCTCAAACCCAAAAATCGAACAATAGGCCGTTGTTAACATTTCAAAACCTATCAAAGAGAGCGACAAGTTCAACTTAAACAAGTCTTAATAGAAAATTGCAGAATATGTGCCATAAGTGATCCTGGGACATTTAACATAATATTTACATGTTTCATGTTAGAATTCAGTTTTAACATATCACAACATCTCTAAGTCAAAATAAAATGTCCATGTGAACCCACAAATCACATATAAACATATAATCTATTACAAAACATTCACCGATCCATGCCTAAGGTCCGAGTTCATCACCTATTCCTGTATGAGAAAATCAAAATGATACGGGAGGAAATGTCCAAAGGACTTAGTGAGGGATAATCTTAAAAACAAACAGTACGGATCTATTGAGGAAGAAATAACTCAACATATCACAAATTTACAGTTAGAACAAGTACATATCAAGAAACATGCAGTAACAATTTAGCAAACAAGAATCTCTCTTGCCTTATTACACCATGAATAGATTACGGGTAGTCAGGATACATTCAAGTAAAGCAAACTCGAAGCATATGCATTCCAATAGATCATAACATGACACACATATCACATTCACCTTATACCTGTCAGTTAATCAATTTTACCAAAGCGTGACAGCTTGACACATGGTAGACGCCCATACGGATTGTATGGCGCACCGCTAATGCCTAGGTGGAAATCCCTAGCGCATCGCTGATACCCAGGGAAAAATCCCTAGTGTATCGAGGATACCAAAGCGGACCGCTTAATATATCGCTACACCCATGCGGGCTGCATTGCGTGGCCTACATAACCAAACATCTCGCCAGGATTAGCCTTTGGCCCAATAATTCTCCGTACATATAACAGTTGTCAATAACAGTTTGTGCAGATGTCCAGGGGAAAATCCCTAGCACATCGCTGATACCTAAGGGGAAATCCCTAGCGTATCGTTGATATTAGGTAAACAAATGTGCCGGCGAGGCAAATGATAACAATACAGAATAGTACAGAAATGCCGATAAGGCAATAAATATAAGTGAACAGATTCAGATAAGCTAACATGGTCATTTAACACTGTACAGATTAACAAGTGTGCCCGCAAGACAACATATAACGATATAGGATGGTATAGATAACAAGGCAATAATAGATAACAGACGAGAGTTCTAGGCACTAGAACAAATAGAATTCAAAATCAATATCAAGAGATAACCCTCATAGGAGTATTCCAACCAGTTAACAGATAACAAGCAAGATTCTGAACAATTCACAGATTTTAATAAACACGATGCAGTTACAGTTCAAAAAATAGAAACCCTCATAGGGCTTTATCACAATAATAGATAGGTGTATTCAAATGCTAGATTGGCTCCATGGCCTTAGAAAATGCAACCACAATCAGCAGTCTACTGGTCAGCGAGACCCACTTCTTCGTCACCTAACCAAAAGAGTATATGCACTGTCAAAATTCATATTCGACCCTAATAATTGTGATTATACTATTAATAGTCCAAAATCACTAATTACTCATTAAAACAATAGTTTTACGGTTTGATTGATACTATCGTTAAGAACGCTCTAATTAAGCCATTATTATAGAAATAGTCACGGGGTTTGTATCGGTTCCAGTAAAGGGATATAATCTAGTCCTTAATTACATGTTTAAACTCATATCATTATCCCAAATCAACAATAGCAGTCCAAATTATCTTAATTAATCCAATTATTGCCACCTAGGTCTCAAATCCATGAAATCCATAAAATTAGGATTTTATTCCTTTATGAAACTTAATTAACCCAAATTATCGTATAATAATTCGAATCTGGGTCTACTAAACTATATATAATCCATGCATGGGAATATATATATATATATACAAATCATATATTAATTCTTTATTCTTGACATAATACAAGGTTTATGAGATAAAACGGTACAACATATATGTACAATCCCCAATCCAACTCCTTTACCCAAGATCCGATTATTGAAGCTTTATATTCACAAACCAAGAACACAAACACGATCATTGCATCGAGGAGATGATTCTGTCTCTCCACCGTCGTAGCACTGCGTCCACCACTGACCGTCGTCACTGAAAAAGGCCAACTCTACCACCAAAAGATGCCTTTTAGCAAGAGCATTCCAATTCCCACATCAATTACATGTTTTTTTTGTCAAAAAGGCCTCCAATTGCAGCTCCAAAGCCTTAGCACCGCCGCTCGCCATCGTGAAGATTTTAGCTCAATTCCTCATTTTCTGTTGCGCCAAATTGAAATCCAAAGGTACCAAAACATTCCTCAAGCTGAGTTATGCTAGAAAGGTCACCCAGAAACTTGTCTCCGCCACTGCTCCACCGTTGTCCGTCACTCACCATCGCTGTCAAATTCTAGCTTCAACATTTCGGTGGCCTGTCGTCTGAAATGTTGTGCATGTGGTATCAACGTGTTGCTGTGCATGTGGTATCAACGTGTTGGTTTAGTTTTGGGAAACGGTGGTTGCGGGGAAAATTGTCGGTGAGGGGAAGGTGGTTCTTGGTGAAGAAGGAATGAGAACTTAGGGGAGGGGGAATGAAAATGTGATATTTAAAGGGAATTTTTTTTAGAAAATTTCAATTGGCCCCTAACACTTTCTTGCTGCTTTTTAATTGAGTCCTCTAGTTTAGGGGTTCAAGACATTGATCCAGTTGACCTACAGAGTTTCCATGCAAACCCCCAAACAATTTGAATGTGGCCTAATCAAGTATTGTCTATTTGTGAATTGACCCAAAACTTCTAAAATCCTTGAAATCAATTTTTTCTTATTTACGAACTAACCCCAATCTTTAATAAAACAATAAAATAAAAAATAATATTTGAAATTACATAAAATAATTTAAATGAAAATTAAATTCCTACCAATTATATAAAATTTTTGGGTGTTACAAACCTCACCCTCTTAAAAGAATTTGGTCCCCAGATTCTTACTTGAATATTGGAAGAGTTCGGGATATTATTGGCGCATGAGATCCTCTTGCTCCTATGTTGCTTCCTCTACATTATGGTAGCACCACAACACCTTCCCTTGAGGAATTCTTCAATTCCTAAGCTCCCAAATTTTTTGATCCAAGATACGGACTGGTTGTTCGTCATACGTCAGATCACCTTTCAATTGTATGAGCTCATTTGATATGACGTGGGAAGGATCAGCGTAATACTTTTGAAGTTGTGACACATGAAAGACATCATGAATTCCCAACAAGTCCTAGGACAGTACCCGGTGGTAAGCTATTGGTCCAATTCTTTCACTTATCTCATAGGGTCCAACATATCTTGGACTAAGCTTTCCACCTTTCCCAATCCTTATGAGCCCTTTCCTCAGAGATACCTTGAGAAACATTCGATCACCAACTTCAAATTCTAAATCCTTCATTCGTTTATCTACATAACATTTTTGTCGATCCTGGGCAACTTTAATTTTTTGCTTAATTATCTATACTTTATCAACAGTCTCTTAGATCAGTTCAGGCCTTATAATCTTCGGGGCATTATCAGTGCCACTTTTGTACTATTCTAGATCCTAATGTAATCGTGATCGACATTTTCTGCCATATAGTGCTTCGTACGGTGCCATCTAAATAGTTGACTGATAACTTTAGTTATAGATAAATTCAACCAGAGGTAGGTGTCGGGTCCAACTTCCACCAAAATCCAATACGTAGGCTTGTAGCATGTCTTCAAAGATCCGAATAACCCTTTTTGACTGTCCATTTATTTGTGGGTGACTTCCAAAGCTAAACTGCAGTCTTGTCCCCAAATGTTCCTGCAGACTCTTCCATAATCTCAAAGTGAATTTCAGGTCTGGCTAGAACTCCATGTAGTCGAACTATTTCTTTTATATATAGCTCTGCTAGCTTCTCAACCCTGTACTATTTTTTGACTGACAAAAAGAGTGTAGACTTGGTCAACGGTCTACTATTATCCAAATGTTGTCATATCCTTTTCGGGTCATTGGTAGACCAGTTACAAAATCCATATTGACTTGCTCCTACTTCCAATTAGGGATGGGAAGCAGTTGTAACATCCTTGATGATCGTTGATATTTTGCTTTCATTAGCTGGTAGGTCAGGTATTTTCGTATATAATTTGCAACATATTTTTTCATCTTGTTCCACCAGAATTGTTTCTTCAAATCCTAATACATCTTGGTTCCTCCTGGGGGTATTGCATATCTTGCTCTATGTGCATCTTCCAATAGTCTCCTCTTCATTTCTTCTGGCACACATATTCTCTTATGAAAATGGCAGGGTGCCTTGGCTATCGGTGCCAAACTCGAACTCTTTAGAACTTCCAATTGTTTCTCTCTATTTTAACATCTACTTATCATTGGCTTGGGCTCATCGAATTTCATCATATAGTTCAGGTTGTACTTTTATTCTCGCAACCCAAGTTTACTGTTTTAATCTTAGAAGGACACCATTCTCGGTCTTTTTGATGCTTCTACCTATTGTAGATGAGCTATTCCTACTTTTTGGCTCAAAGCATTGGCTACTACATTCGCTTTTCCTAGATCGTAGGTAATGGTGAAGTCATAATCTTCTAGAAACTCCATCCATCTACGTTGCCTCATGTTCAAATCCTTTTGTAAATGTAGATACTTGAGACTTTTATGGTTCATATATATATCTCAAATGTAGCTCCATAGAGGTAATACCTATATTTTGACAATGCAAAAATGATCACTACTAGCTCCAAATCATGAGTCGGATAGTTCTCCTCATGAGGTTTCGATTTCCTGGATGCGTAAGCAATAAAATGTCCTTTTTGCATTAGCACGCATCCCAGCCCTTTGTAAGAGGCTTCTGTATACATCACAATATCTTTTAATTCATCCAAAAGGGCTAAAATTGGAGTTGTAGTTAGGCGGTTCTTCAATTCTTGGAAGCTTATCTTGTAATCCTCATTCCAATCAAACGATTGGTCTTTTTGGGTTAACTTGGTCAATGGACCAGCTATCTTGGAGAAATCTTGAATGAATCTTTGGTAGTAATTGGTCAATCCTAGAAAGCTTCGAACTTCAGTAACATTTTTGGGCCTTTTCCAATTGACAATCATTTCTACTTTAGAGGGATCAACTTCTATCCTACTTCGAGTGGTGATGTGACCTAAAAAGGTCATTTTCTCTATCCGGAACTTGCACTTACTGAACTTGGCATACATCTGATGCTCTTTTAGAATTTTGAGAACCATGTGTAAGTGCTTTTTATGCTCATCTTTGGATTTAGAGAACACCAAGATTTCGTCAATGAGGATGACCACAAACTAGTCCAAGTATGGTCTGAAAATCCCGTGCATCAAATCTATAAATGTCGCTGGGGTGTCAGTCAAACTAAACAGCATCACTACAAATTTAAAATGACTGTATCAAAAATTGAAGATGGTCTTCGAGATATCTTCTTTTCTAATCTTCAGCTGGTAATACCCTATCACAAGTCCAGGTTTGAGAAGATTCTTGATCCCTGCAATAGGTCAAATAACTCTTCTACATGTGGTAAGGGATACTTGTTCTTGAGAGTGACCTTATTCAATTATCTATAGTCAATGCACATTCATAAAGACCCATCATTTTTCTTAATGAATAGCAATGGGGTTCCCCAAGTGGATGTGCTAGGTCTAATGAACTTTCTATCCAATAGCTTATAAAGTTGACTTTTTAGCTCTTTAAGCTCAGCAAATGCCATCCGATAGGGAGTTTTGGAGAAAAGAGTGGTCTCTTGTAGTGTGTGGATAACAAACTTTATTTCTCTATCGGGAGATAATGAGTTCAACTCTTCACGAAACACCTCTAGGTATTTAGCTACCATTTCTACTTCCTTGATCCTGACTGTGTGTCTCGAGGTTTATTAATAAGGTATGCCAAAAATTCTTGCCCACCTTTATCCAAAGTGAGTCTAGCTTCAAACGCCGATATGATCGGTATCGAGAAAGTCTTATCTGTTGAATAGTATGTTGATTTTGATGTCTCTTCTTCGAATGTAATGCACTTGGTGTAGAAATTCACCTGTGCTTGATGGTTGTACAACCAGTCCATTCCAAGTGTTAAGTCATACCCTTGGATAGACATTTGTATTAAATTGGTTGGATATACTCGGTCCCTAATCATCACCGGGCAATCCCACTACATGGTGTCTGTGATTAACCCTACTCCTAAGAGTGTTTCAACCTCAACTTGACAAACCATGGTCTCGGGCTGCATATTTAATTTTTGAGAAAAAGTCAGCATATATAAATGAATATCAAGTACCGGGATCATATAATGCTTTACCAAGATTTATTGAGATCATATAATAATCATACCTTCTACTACCTCGTTGGGGTCGGTGTATCTTCTACGATTAGGGCATAGGCACGGGCCCAAACTTTCTACTTTTCTTTTTCCTACAGGTATTGGGCCTTTAATTCTGGGGCAATCCTTCAGGAAGTGTTGATTGCGTCCACAACGTAGGCACTTGCCCTATTTTTTCCAACAATCTGATTCCTCATGGTCGGTTGCCCTACAGAATTCACACTGCATCGGCGATTTATCTTGAGCCCTATTTTCTTGTCCCGTCAGTTCGAGGAACTCATTAGGGAATACCTTCAACTTGTAACCTTGGTTGTTTTTTAGCAGTGCTACTTTGTTGTCCAGGGGGTGGTCTTCCTTTCTGACCCCTATATTTGATTTTTTGAATCTTTTGTGACTCCGATTCTAACTGCAGTGCCTTGCTCACTGCTAAGTTAAAATTTGATAAATAAAAAATGGCCAAACCCTGTCTAAGCTCTAGCGATAGCCCTTGTACAAATTTTTGAATATGTCGACTCTCATCCTCTAGAATATAGGACGCATACTGTATAAGTCGGCTAAAAGTCGCCTTATACTGGCCGATGAGCTGACTTCCTTGAATTAAATTCATGAATTCCCGCTCTCTTGACTGTTTGACTAACAGGGGTATATACTTTTCCATGAACTCCCTGGTAAAGTTATCCCATGTCCTGTGGGTCCCTAAAGCAGTCCATCTACAGTCAATCATTTTCCATTAGCTCCTTGCGGATCTTGCTAGGAGGAATGTGGCAAACCACACTTTCTGTTCGTTTGGGTAGTGCAGGGTCTTGAATATGACTTCTAGGTCCTTTACCCATTCTTCTGCTTTTTGATCATCCGGTTCTTCAAAAAATGTTAGGGGCTTAAAGCAAAGGAATCGATTCAATGCCCGATCTTCAGCCATCTCATTAACAACTCTTGCGCCACTACCCAATTGTTGAGCCTGTGGCCTAAATATCGATCCTCTCTGATTTACATGGTCTGCTTGTTGACTTTCTAAAAAGGTTTGCGAAACCTCTTCTTCTTGCATGACTTAAGGGTAAGCATGTGTTTCTCATCTTGGAATACCTCGGTTATTGACCCATTGCTGGGGAGGTCTTCCCCATCGACCAATTCTAGGTAGGGTGAGTCTAGCAGCACTCACATGGGATGCCATTTCTCATTTGAGATTTCTGAAGTATGTCTCAAGCCTGCGATCATAAGTTGTAAAATATCACCTCATCCAACAATATCTTTCAGAATTTCTTGAGCTTTTGAAAATGAAGAAAAGAAAAGTAAGTTTAGTAAAATTTCAATAACCCAAAACAAAAAAAAGAAAGGGAATCTGCTAACAAATATCTAAAAGATAAATTCATTAATATACTAGGTTAGCATTAGCAAAGTTTCTAGTGTATACATAGGTTCAAAATTCAAAATAGCTATGCTAACTATCCGCCCGATCCTATCTAAAATGATAAGGCATAAAAAAAAAATAGAAAATGTATTGGCCGATGCTCATGACCTAATAGTCAGAAGCTACTACTACCCTATATATATATGTACAATGCATCCACGACACCAAATCGTCTCACTCTAATCCTCCTCATTAGTGATATCGGACTCAGCATCCTCATTATGCTCCATCAGTTCTAAGATCGGATCTCCATCATCGTCCTCCTACTACTGAAGGCCGTTTTCATCATCAATCTCCAATAGTGCCAACACCGGGGGCTCTGGAATGGGATTCGCATCGAGAATCTCCTCGGTATTGTCGTTCGGGTCCTCCTTGACATCGTCGTTCGGATCCTCTTCTGGATCCTCCATAGGCGCCGCTACCGGGTCGCTCATCGATCTACATTCCCTATCCGTGCCAGGGCTCTGGAGCTATATGAAGCCTCGAAGGTCCAGCCTCAGTATCGATTCCTATACTGACTCTTATAACCTGGTTTGTAGACCTACCATGGTGAGTCATCATCCTGTTAATCTTGTCCATCACTGGGTAGGGCACATCCATAGATCTTCTATAATCAGACTCTAATGCTCAAAACGTGGCCTCCATCTAATCTCATCCGGTACGAAGTCCCTGCACCTGTGTTTCAACTATGCTAACCCATTCGCACTCTCGCTTAAAGTCTCCCATGAGGTAGTTCCTAGCTCCCAACATTGACTTTAGTTGATATGTCTTTGCTCGGCATTGCATATGTGACTCATGTTGGTTACATTACCTTTCTTCAAGTGGCTGGCACAATCTTAGTAAGCTCACTTTTTCTTCCTCTAGAGCCTCAACCCTATCCTTAAGTCTCGGGCATAGACTCAAAAGTCATTCCTTTTCCTCTTTTAGAACCTCGATCCCATTCTTCAAATCTTCCACGCTATCTTCATTCGCCGGTTTCTTTCCATTCCCTTAGTTATCTGCCATCATACAATACAAAATTCACAGAAATCTATTTTATTAGTATTAAGTTATTAAATCCATATCCCAATTTTTCCTTGGATCATATAAAAACCACCCTCTAATATGCCCAAAACACACAAGATTCGTACCCTAACTAACATAAACAACAAGTTAGCTATTAATCCCAATGATATTCAACACCTAGGTCATTGATAACCTAGGCTCTGATACCACCTTATTTGGTACCCTACTAAGGAGAACCCCTAAGCTGAGACGCCACTCAGTTCAGTCTTAATCTCAAACCTAAAAATCAAACAATAAGCCCATTCTAACATTTCAAAACCTATTAAAGAGAGCAACAAGTTCAACTTAAACAAGTTTTAATAGAAAATTACAGAATAGTGCCATAAGTGATCCTGGGACATTTAACATAATATTTATATGCCTTAAGTCAGAATTCAATCTTAACATATCACAACATCTCTAAGTCAAAATAAAATGTTCGTGTGAACCCATGAAACACATACAAACATATAATCTATTACAAAACATTCACCAGCCTATGCCCGAGTTCATCTCCTATTCCTATACGAGAAAATCAAAATGATATGGGAGAGTAAGTCCAAAGGATTTAGTGAGGGATAATCTTAAGAACAAGTAGTAGGGATCTATTGAGGAAGAATTAACTCAATAGATCACAAATTCACAGTTAGAATAAGTACATATTAAGAAACATACAGTAATAACTTGGCAAATAGGAAGCTCTCCTGCCTTATTGCTCCATGAATAGATTATGGGCAGTCAGAATACAGTCAAGTAAAGCAAACCCAACACATATACATTCCAACAGATCATAACATGACATGCATATCAGATTCCCCTTATACCAATCAGTCAATTAGTTTTACCAAAGAGTGACAGCTTGGTACATGGTAGATGCCCATACAAACTGTATAGCGCACCACTTATGCCTGGGGAAAATCCCTAGTGCATCGATAATACCTGGGGAGAAATTCCTAGCGTATCGTGGATACATAAGAGGGTCGCTTAGCGTATCGTTGACGCCCATGCGGACTGTATAGCATGCTCTACATAACCAAACATCTCGTCAGGATTGGCCCTTGGCCCAATAATTCTCTGTACATATAACAGTTGTCAATAATAGTTTGCGTAGATGCCCAGGGAAAAATCCCTAGCACATCGCTGATACCCAGGGGGAAATCCATAGTGTATCGCTGATACTAGATAAACAAGTGTGCCAACGAGGCAAACGATAATAATACAAAATAGTACAAAATAATACAGAAATGCCAACATGCAATACAATATCAGTAAACAGATTCAGATAAGCTAACATAGCTATTTAACACTATACAGATTAACAAGTTTGCCAACAAGGCAAAAGATAATGATACATGACAGTATAGATAACAAGACAGTAACAGATAACATACGAATGTTTTAGGCGCCAGAATAGACAGAATTCAGAATCAATATCAGGAGATAACCCTCATAGAGGTATTCCAATCAGTTAACAGATAACAAGCAAGATTCTGAACAATTCATAGATTTTAATAAACACAATGCAGTTATAGTTCAAAAATAGGAACCCTCACAGGGGTTTATCACAATAATAGATATGTGTATTCAAATGCTAGATTGGCAGATCCTCACATCCGTAGCCTCAGAAAATGTAATCACAATCAGCTGTCTGCTGGTCAGCGAGACCCACTTCTTCGTCACCTAACCAAAAGAGTATATTTACCGTTAAAATCCATATTCGACCCCTAATAATTAAGATTATACTATTAATAGTCCAAAATCACTAATTCTTCTATTAAAACGTAGTTTTAGGGTCTGATCGGTAGTATTGTTAAAGAACGCTCTAATTAAGCCATTATTATAGAAATAGTCACGGAGTTCGTATCAGTTCCTGTAAAGGGATATAATCCAGTCCTTAATTACATGTTTAACCTCATATCATTATCCCAAATCAACAATAGTAGTCCAAATTATCTTTATTAACCTAATTATTGCCACTTAGGTCTCAAATCCATGAAATCCATAAAATTAGGATTTTATTCCTTTACTAAACTTAATTAACCCAAATTATCATATAATAATTCAAATTCGGGTCCACTAAACTATATAATAATCCAATTATTACCACTTAGGTCTCAAATCCATGAAATCCATAAAATTAGGGTTTTATTCCTTTACTAAACTTAATTAACCCAAATTATTATATACTAATTTGAATCTGGGTCTACTAAACTATATAATAATCCATCCATGGGAATATATATACAAATCATATATCAAATCTTCATTCTTGACATAATACAAGGTTTATGAGATAAAACGATACAATGTATATGTTTACATATATATATATATGTATAATCCCCAATCCAACTCCTTTACCCATGATCTGATTATTGAAGCTTTGGAATCACAAACCAAGAGCATGAACACGGTCGTTGAGTTGAGGGGATGATTTTATCTCTTTGCTAATGCCGTGTCGTGGCCGCAGTTACCGTCCGTCGTCATTGGCAAAGGCCAATTCTACCACTAGAAGATGCCTTTCAGCAAGAGCATTCCAACGCCCACATCAATTGTGTGTTTTGCCTTCGGTAAGGCCTCTAATTGCAGCTTCGAAGCCTCAGCAACGCCGCTTGTTGCCGTGAAGATTTTAACTCAATTCCTCCCCCTCTGTTGCGCCAAACTAAAATCCAAAGGTCCCATAACGTTCCTTAAGCTGAGTTCTTCCAAAAAGGTAACCTAAAACCATCTCCACCGCTGCTCTACCATCGCCCATCACTCACCATTGCAGTCAAGTTCCAGCTTCAACATTCCGGTGGCCCGTCATCTGAAACTCCGTGCATGTAGTATCAACATGTTACTAGGAATGAGGAGAAGCTAATGGCCGGTTTAGTTTTGGGAAATTGTGGTCACTGGTGAAAATTGCCGGTAGGGGTAAAGGTGGTTCTTGGTGAAGAAGGAAGGAGAAATTGGGGGGGGGGGATGAAAATGTGATATTTAAAGGGAGATTTTTAGAAATTCTCAATTGGCCCCCAACACTTTTTTGTTGCTTTTTAATTGAGCTCCAGTTTAGGGGTTCAAGACATTGACCTAGCTGACCTAAAGAGGTTCCATGCAAACCCCCAAACAATTTGAATGTGGCCTAATCAAGTCTTGTTTATTTGCCAATTGACCCCAAAACTTTTTAAATCCTTGAAATCAAGTTTTCCTTACTTATGAACTGACCCCAAACTTTAATAAAACAGTAAAATCAAAAAGAATATTTGAAATCACATAAAATAATTTAAATAAAAATTAAATTCCTACCAATTATATAAATTTTTGGGGTGTTACAATGGGAGTGGGGGTTGTGGTATATTTATGTATATGCATATATTTTTATTTTCTAGGAGTAGTAGCACGTGGTACTTATATGCATAAAATATACTTTGAACGTAACACCCCTAAATTTTTGAATATGGAAAAACTTTATGAAAATACAAAATTTATAAAATAATTAAAATTTAAAATTTAAAAGGAAAGTAACGAAAAAAAAATGATGGAGGATCAAAAGTATTCATTTTAAAAGATTTAGGGTCTTAGTGAACATTAGAAAATTTGATGGGCTAGAAAACTAATTAATCAAGACACAATTGCATGAATTAAAGGAATCGGCAGGACCAATATGTAAATAGGAAAAGTCAAAGGGACAAATTGTTAGGGTTAAAGGTCAATGTGAGGCACTAAGCAAATTTAAGGGCTAAATTGAAGTTTGAAGAAATCTTTAGGGGCCAATCTAAGATATTCAGAAACCTAAAAATATATACAGAGTGCCCCTTATTTCATTCAATTCACACATGCAAACCAGCCTCACCTTTCAATAGCATCGAAAAATAAAAAATTAACCCAGCCATTGTCTTTCTCTCAGCTCGAGGAACACATCCATACCAAGAATGCCCTTAAATCACCGACTGAATATTGTAAAAATTAAGACCGAATGGAGTTTGCAACAGAGGTGACGGGTGCGATAGTTCTAGCGGCTGATGTGAGTGATGAATGGATTTTGATGGGTTTATTGAGAAGGTCATTTTGGTGTCCTCAATTGCAAGTTTTAACGTCTGATGGCAGAGTAATTGATGTGGTGATGGATGGCTAACGAAGCAAATAGCAGTGATGGTGGGTAGCTTAATTTTGGCAACTGCTTTATGGAATTTAGGGGTAGATCTTGATGGGCTTGGTTGAAAGAGCATAATAGTATCCTCAATTATGGGTTTAAACCACGAAGAAAGAGAATTGAGGAAGAAAAAAGACAATGGCTAGCAACAGTGCTGTGGTGATTTTCCTCGAATTAACTAGTAACCTGTTAGCAAAACACAAAATTGAACTAGGAGTTTTACTTAGAGTGAGGAAACGCATCGGGTGGTGGTGATGGAACCTAGTAGCTGTAATAGCAGCCAGCGGGCTGAAGAAAGATTTTTTGGGGTGACGACTTGGGCATATATGGATTTGTTTTGCGTTGCAAATTGATCCCACAAATCGATTAAATTGTCAAGCTGATTGGACCAAAAATTACTGAGAGTGATTATAAGCTTAAGGGAAGGGGGGGTGATGAATTAGGTTGAAGGGATTTTAATGCAGCGGAAGTTTATCACTCAAAATACCTTTTGGCCTTTTAAAATAGTTTAAATCTTTGGCAGAAAATAGTTTTGGTTACTAACTGGAATTTGTAAGTACCAGTTAAATTACTAGTTAGACTAGTGATAAATAAAGCAGTAAAATAGAAGTAAAATGACACTGGTATTTATAGAGGTTTAGCAAGTCTATATTCTCTACCTAAGTTTTCACTTAGGATTTTGAACCACTCAAATTAATTAATATGTAAGAATGTTTTTGCAAGTAATAATAGTAAATTGACAGTGAGAAAAGTAAAGGATTAGAAACACCCTAGCAGGGGTGAAAAATCAGCTCTTCACAAAGAGCTAAATTGAAATCCCAAACAAGATAAGGCAAATTCCAGAGCACTGTGAAATAGCTGCTTGTGAATAGGCCTGGGGGAGCTTTTGCTAGATTCACTTGTACAACCTCTATGGACTGATGCACGAGTTGCTGTCACTCCATACAGAAAGCTCCAGTCTCTTCTTCCAGACCAGAATCAAGAACACTGCAGAAGATTCTAGACAGTACTGCTCCACTGATTTCTTTACCTAGAAGTCCTTAGAGCAACTAAGCGCCGATTTTTTCTCTTCATGGGGTCCCTCGAGAGCAAGTACGACTCTAGTCTCTTTTCACTTCTAGGACCTTCGAGACACAAACCGCCTTGTCCTCGTCTCCCTAAGGTCTATCAAAAGTAAGTTCCACTTGAGCTTCTTCATCACAAGGTTCCTAAAAAACACACATAAAGCAAGGAATTAGCAACACTTAATCACAAAGCATGTATGAGAGTATCACACAACTTCTCAAGATACTTAACAAAGTTCTTTCCCGACTTAATGATTCACTCTTTCAATGTTGCATATTTTTTATTTTTATATGCCTATGTCCAACAGTCATGTATGCTTATTTAGGTAAGTGTCTGTTGGAATCAATTAAGGAAATATGATATTAAATCATTCATGCATTAGTTCCATGAATTGTGGATATTGCAACATATCCTGATTTCTTTCCTAAGTTATAAAGATATGAATCAAACTAGAATCTTGAAGATATCTTATAATTATTGAAAATAAATTCCAGCGCATGAACATATTCTAGTAGATAATATTGAAAGATATTTCATGACTTAATTGCACATTTTCAGCACATAATTTTGGGCATGCAAATTTGTCATAATCAAAATAGTGTAAATTATCAAGGGGTTAATAATCTCCCCCTTTTTATGATGAAAAAATTTGAATAGATAGGACAAGTATCACCTGAGCTCCCCCCGTCTATGTGCCTGGTTTTGCCAGCATGTGCTTTCCCTGTATGAAAGTGGTTTGTGCTTCTCTTATTCATATACCAAAGAAATCATAGGAACAAAAAGTACCAGTATATACTAGACAATATATTTCATTAGCAGGGCTAATCATCAAAAACTGATCATCTAAGATAATAAGTTTACAAACCCCATAGAAGTCTAAAAATAGAGATTAGTTCCAATAGATAGTAGTTAAAGTAACAAAAGTTCTAGCAGATAGGAGTTTCAAATATTCAAATTTTTAATCACTCTTCTTCCCTCCCTCCCCTTCATCATCAAAATGAGCCTAAGAAGCATTTATATAAGCTCTAACTTTCTGCTTTAGTCGTATGACACTGGCACGAGTGCAACTGGATTTGCAAAGAAGATGCTCAAGCTTGTAATTTGTAGAATCAACAAGGGTTTCTTGGCATCCTACAAAAGTTTTCACAAACTTACTGAGATAATCTATATTAGCCTCAAGAGCAGTATTTGCTTTACTAGCTTTCCTAGGAGCCCTTTTAGTTGTTTTAATAGGAACGAGGTAAATTAGGCTGGATTCTTTAGATTCCGAGCTAATGGATACTGGAATTTTGGATTTATGGGGACGAAGCTTGATACTGCTAGGAGTTTTACCAATCCCTAAACCATCCATCATCCATAGTATATTAAATCCTTATTTCTCTAGGGCTAGCAAGATCTAAGACTTATGGTCACGCTCCCCCTTAATCCAAGTATTAGGCAAAAACATTCCCTCAATTTTGAAGATATGTATGAGAAGTATAGAATAGGGAAGATTTTTGGCTTGATGGGAGAAAGAGTAAGCCATATATTTCAGAATGATGAAGCCAAGATTGACTGGTTCTTGCTTGATAGCGTTGGCCATAGGATAAATGATCATGGAATTTAAATTAGTGGTATGCCCTCCACCTGAAATTGGGGCAGAAAAAATACAGCAACGAATTAACTTATGGAGTAGAATATGTTCAATTTTTATTTTGTTTAAACCAGCACCTCTAGAAAAAGAGTATTGCTTTCGTCCCCAAAAGAGTTGACAAATTTCATTATAGATAATATTGGAACCAGTCAAATCACCAAAATTAAAGAATTTGGTACCATCATTTGGAATATCAAATAGAAAGTTCAACTTTGAAGGAGACAACATAATCCTTTTGTCAAAAACATAAGACTCCATAGAGATATCATATTCGGATTCAATAAAGGTGAAATTTGCGTAAAACAGCTTGACTAAGTGAAGATATGAACGTTCATCAATTCTCATTAAGTTGTCCCATTTCAAACCACAAACCTAGTTAATTGCATCAGATTTTGGCAAAGAATCAAATTTGATAGCCCTACCACGATTCAAATTACGTGCAGAAACTTTCTCATTAAAGCATATTTGGGCTTCAGAAGAGTGGAATTTTAAAGAAGATGGAAGCTTACTAAAATTATAATCCTCGATATCTTCGAGACAAACAGGAACAAAGGAATTAGGGCTGGAGACATCTTTTTTAGAACTAGTGGGTCTTTCAGGACTACCCATGGGAGTATCCTTATTACCCAGTTCTTCACTGACAAGATGGACTGGTTTGTTTGAAGAAAATGATTGATCCTCATCAACGCTGGAATTATTGTACCATCTTAATAACATTGGAGCTTTAGATATTTTGACAGGAACGGGTGATGAGCGTTTTTTCTTGGAGGAAAAAGCTCCAGCATCTGATTTAGCTGAGCGCTTAGGCATGGCAATTTCACTGAAGATGAGAAAAGAAACAAAGGGAATTTCTTTGTACACAAAAAATGAGTTTCTCTTTTCTGTGAATGAAAGAAGAAATGGCAGGTTCAGAAAAATGAAGTCTTTGAAAAATGGAAAGAATCAAAAAGATAAATGGCCGATTTTGATGCACTTAAAATTTGGTATTGAAAAAAAGGAAGAGGTACGGTTGATTTTGGTACATAATAATTGCCATATTTAAATAAGTTAACTAATCCCGCCAAAATTAGATTTTGATTTAATTCCTAGTCTTTCTCTAATGCACACAAATTTCTTTTCATCTAAAGCTTTGGTGAAAATATGTTCAAGCTGATTTTCGGTAGAAACAAAATCAATTGATATATCACCTTTATTCAAATGATAACACAAAAATAATGTTTAATTTTAGTATGTTCTGTGCATGAATGCAAAACCAGATTTTTAGAGGTATTAATAGCACTGGAACTATCACATAAAATAGGCACACAAAGGACATTAACATCAAAGTTATGCAAGATACGTTTCATCCATAATACCTGGGTGTAGCAATTGCCCAAGGCCATGTATTCTGCCTCGATTGTGGATAATGCAGCGACGCTTTGCTTTTTACTGCACCATGAAACCAGGAAATTTTTCAGTAGTTGGAAACTATTGTTGGTATGTTTCCTGTCTATCTTGCAACCAGCATAATCCACATCAGAATAGTTTATGAAATTAAAAGATTTAGAATGGGGATACCATAAGCCATAGTTAGATGTTCCCTTAAGATATCTTAATATTCTTTTAACACCATTCAAATGGGATTTCTCTAGATCAGACTAGAATCTAGCACATAAGCATGTTGAAAATATAATATTTAGATGGCTTGCAATTAAATAAAGTAAACTATCAATCATACCTCTGTAGACTTTCTCGTCTACACTCTTACTATCCTCATCAAGTTTTAGTTTGGTATTTGTGCTCATGGAGTGGTTGCAGGGTTATATTCACTTATTTTGAACTTTTTCAGAAGCCTCATTGTATATTTTTCTTGCGAGATGAATGTCTCTTTCTGAGTTTGCTTTACTTGAAGTCTTAAGAAGAAATTGAGCTCTCTCATTAAGCTCATTTCAAATTTCTATTTCATTTTCTCGGCAAATTCTTGACAAAGTAGATTATTAGTAGCACCAAAAATAATGTCATCAACATAGAGTTGAACAATAAGAGAACTATTTTCTTGGTGCTTGTTGAACAAAGTGGTATCTAAGATTCCAATAGAAAAACTATTGTTCATAAGAGAATTACTCAATCAATTATACCAAGCCCTAGGAGCTTGTTTTAGTCTATATAAAGCCTTTGTCAATTAAAAACATGATGATGAAAGTTTTTATTTTCAAAATCGAGGGGTTGCTAACATAAACTTCTTCTTTTATGAATCCGTTTAGAAAAAAACTTTTTACGTCCATTTGATAGAGTGTAACCCTTTTATGAGATGCAAAGGAAAGAAGCATTCTAATAGATTCTAACTTTGCAACTGGAGCAAACATTCCATCCTAGTCAATGCCCTCTTGCTGATTGTAGCCTTTTGCTGCAAGTTTGGCTTTGTTCTTGGTAACTCTATTGATTTCATCTAGCTTATTTATAAATACCCATTTGGAACTAACAACTGGATGGTCTGATGGTCGTTCTATCAGGTTTCAGATTTCATTCTTTGCAAACTGAGCCAATTCTTCCTTCATTGCTTCAATCCGGAATGGATCTTTTAAGGCTCCTTTGTCATCTTTAGGTTCAATCATTAAGATGATAGCACAGTTGAATTCATCTGGTAGAACTTGTCTAGCTTCAGATTTGGTAGTTATTCCAGGCTGAGGATCTCTAATGATTTTGTCAACAGGATGATTGGAAGCATGTTTAAACTTTCTGGTTCTTTGTTCAACTCTTTCTACTTTATCAGTAGGATTTACTTCCTCAAATGATTCCAATTTCTCTTGATTTGATGTTGATGGCTTAGGGTATGGAATCTTGACTGGTTATTCGAATTATGAACTTCTTTGCTTAAGGTTTTCTTGGCACAATATGGGTTAGTTTCATCAAATATAACTTGCATGGATTCTTGAACTGTTCTTTTATTCTTATTAAAAACATGATAATCTTTACTATGCATTGAGTAACCAACAAAGATAGCCTCATCAACTTTGGAATCAAATTTTGTCAAATAATCTTTGTCATTAAAAATGTAACACTTGCAACCAAAGACATGAAAATAGGAAATATTTGGAACTTTATCGTGCCACAATTTATATGGGATTTTTCTTAAGAGTGGCCATAAAAAGATATGATTTGAGACATAACAAGCCGTATTCATGGCTTTACCTCAAAAGGATTTTGGAATATCATATTCATTAAGCATGGTTCTAGCAACTTCTTGCGAAATTTGATTTTTTCTTTCAACCACCCTATTTTGTTGGGGAGTCTTAGGGGCGGAAAAATCATGAATGTAACCATGCTCTTCACAAAACAAAGTAAAATTTATTTCATCAAACTCAATTCTATGGTCATTTCGAATTTTCTTAATGAAATAAACCTTTTCATTTTGAAGCCTTTTAGTAAGTGGAATGAAAGCATTTAGAGCATTATTTTTATGAGCAAGGAATAGAACCCACGTAAAATGAGTATAATAATCTACTATGACAAACACACATCTTTTACCTCCAAGGGAAGCAATTTTCATAGGTTCGAATAGGTCAATGTGTAGAAGTTCTAGTGGCTTGGAAGTTGTAACCTCATTCTTTGGTTTGAAAGATGTTCGGATTTGCTTTTCCTTTTGGCATGCATCACATATCTTGTCCTTTGAGAAAAATTTAATTTGGGTACCCCTTTGATACGATCTTTCTTTGTGAGATGAGATATAAGTTCTATGTTTACGTGACCCATTCTCCTATGCCATTTCTAGCATTCTTCATCTGAAATAGCTAAATACTCTATATTTGGCGGGTTAAATAATCAAGGGTTATATAATAAATATTTCTATCCCTGGTAGCAGTAAAAGCTAGTTTCTCATTTACTTAATAACACAGTGAGAAGGATGGCATTTAACCTCATAAGCTTCATCGCACAGTTGACTGATACTAAGCAAGTTATGCTTGAGGCCCAAGCCATACATTATCAATAAAAGTACCAGTTTGCTTACTAATGGTATCTTTACCTATTATGCGTTCTTTTGATGTTATCTGTATAGAGAACATTTCCTACAAAACAATTGTTAAGCTTAAGGAACATGGACGTATCCCCTGTCATATGCCTGGAACATCCGCTATCCAAGTACTACTCTTGTTTTTGGGAATGGTCCTTGGCATGAACCTGTAAGAAATCAGTTTGTTTTAGGTCCCCAAACTATGTTAGGTCCTTTATGGTTAGTAACAGATAATTTTCTTATCCAAACAAACTTGGTACCAATGAATTTCTGAATCGAACATTTATAATTGACATGACTAGGTTTACGATAAGTAAAATAAGTTTTTCAAACTAGTTTGAAATTCTATCTGGAAGTTGTTGAGACCGGTTTGGTATTTTTCTCACTCATGTGGTTTTTGAATTTTTGGCCCTTTCTAGCAGTATTTCTAGGTGGAACATGTATATGTGTGTGTTTAACACTTGTGGAATATTCACCTAGATCATCTTCAGCATGTAAGCATTCTTCAATAATAATTTTTCCTTTGATTTCACAGGTCATGATTTTAATTTGTTTCTTCAAAGTATTATTCTCTTTAGTGAGCCAATCATTGATTTTATTTTTGCATTTAGCATCAATGGTCTCTTTATTTTTAGCTATTTGCATTTCAAACTTATCTGTATGAGCCATATCCAGTTCTTCCTAGAAATAATCCACTTTTTCTTGCAAAGCTTAATTTTTATCAGCAAGCATTTTGACACGAAATTCATAAAGCTTAAATAATTTTTCACATCCTCATCAATGTCAATTTATCACTGGAATCATAATCAGAACATGAGAAGGTACTTACTTGATTTATCATGAAGCAATTCTCTTCATTGTCAAATTTTTCGCTATCAGATTTGTTCCATGTGGTTGCCATCACCTTAACTTTGGCTTATTTTGCATATTTCCTCAATCGTGGACAATTTGGTCTTCTATGTCCAATTTTATTATATTCATAGCAGCATGGTGGCTCGGTATTTGGAGTTTTTTGACTGGTTCTTTTTTATTTTTCTCTGTTGTTCTGGAATTTCCTTTTGAGGTTTGCTAGTTGCTTTAGTCTATGGGAAATTAGAATGATTTCATCCTCAACCTGGTCTTCATCAAGATTTTCTTGAATTTTCGAGTCGGAATCATGATCGATATTAAAAGTAATATTCTTTTTGACCTTTGTTTTCGAACCTTCATCTTTATTTAGCAGCATCATCTCATGTGATATGAGGGATCCTATCAATTCACCTATGGTCATCTTGCTAAGATCACGAGCTTTCTAAATAGCAATAACTTTTGGTGTCCATTCCTTTGGAAGTGATCTAAGGATCTTCCATACTTGTTCATCCTTGTTTATAGTTATATCGAGTGCGAACATGAGATTTATAATTTTCATGAAACGCACATACACCTGACTTATGGTCTCATTATGTTTCGTCTGAAAAATTTCATACTTGTGAATAAGAAGATCAATCTTCTCTTGTCGAACCTGACCTGTACCTTCGTAGTTTACTTGTAACATTTCCCACATATGCTTTGCTGTAGCGCATGTACTAACTCGGTTGTACTCTTCTTTGGTGAGAGAGCATGATAGAATATTTTTGGCCCTCGCATTCATTGAGACAACCTTTTTATCATCATTGGTAAATTCATGTTGCTCCTTTAAAACCATTTATCTGTCAACTAATTTTGTTGGAACCATTACTTTGGTAGTTACACCACTATATAGAGAACCAATGCTCCGATGCCAATTGAGAGTGATTATAAGCCTAAGAGGGGGTTGAATTAGGCCTAAATGATTTTAATTCAGCGAAAGTTTATCACTCAAAATACTTTTTGGCCTTTCAAAATAGTTTAAGTCTTTGGCAGAAAACAATTTTAGTTACTAATTGGAATTTGCAAGTACCAGTTAAACTATCAATCAAACCAGTGATAAATAAAGCGGTAAAATAGAAGTAAAATGTTGCTGGTATTTATAGAGGTTCGGCAAGCCTACATCCTCTACTTAAGTTTTCATTTAGAATTTTGTACCTGTCAAATTAATTAATATGTAAGAATGTTTTTACAAGTAATAATAGTAATTTGACAGTAGGACAAGTAAAGGATTAGAAACATCCTAGCAAGTTGAAAAATTAGCTTTTCGCAAAGAGTTAAATCGGAATCCTAGATAGGATAAGGTAAATTCCAAAGCATTATAAAACCAGCTGCTTGTGAATAGCCCGGGGGACCTTCTGCTAGATTCACTTGCACAACCTCTGTGGAATGATGCATGAGTTGCTGCCATTCCATACGGCAAGCTCTAGTATCTTCTTCATAACTAAAACCAAGAACACTGCAGAAGATTCCAGACAGTACCGCCCTACTAATTTCTTCAACTAGAGGTCCTTAGAGCAACTAAGCACTGATTTCTTCTCTTCACGGGGTCCCTCGGGAGCAGGGACAACTCTCGTCCCTCTTTACCACTAGGTCATTTGAGACACAAACTGCCTTGTCATCTTCTCCCCAAGGTCTGTCGAAGGCAAGTTCCACTTGAGCTTTTTCACTGTAACGTCCCTCGAAAACGCACGTAGAGTAAGGAGTTAGCAACACTTAATCACAAAACGTGCATGAGAGTATCACACAACTCCTCAAGATACTTAACAAAGTTCTCTCCCGACTTAATGATTCACTCTTTCAATGCTGCATATTTTTTACTTTTATATGCTTATGTCCAACGGCCACGTGTGCTTATTTAGGTAAGTGTCCATTGGAATCAAATAAGAAAACATGATATTAGATCATTCATGTATTAGTTCCATGAAATGTAGATATTGCAATATATCATGCTTTCTTTCCTATGTTATAAAGATATGAATCCAACTAGAACCTTGAAGATATCTTATAATTATGGAAAGTAAATTCCGGTGCACGAACAAATTTCAGTAGATAATATGGAAAGATATTTCATGACTCAATTGCACATTTCAGCACATAATTTTGGGCATGCAAATTTGTCATAATCAAAATAGTGCAAATTATCAAGGGGTTAACAATTACTACTTAGAACTGAAATCAATTAATAGAATTTTAGTTATAAAGTGATATGTGGACTCGAATCATTAATTAGGGGCTTATAATTTATTACATTAATTGATGTAATTGGAAAGTCTAAACTATGTAATGTTTATAAAGGTTGGTTATTATTAGGAAGATATTCAATGTTCGTAAGGATGGCCTAAATTTATTAGTTATAGACTTAGGATATAAATTAAGTATTGTTGGTAATAAAATGAAATATTAACCTGAAACTGATAAATCGTTTGATTGATGATATTATTTAACCATAGCAGCATGTCTAGGAAGTCAAATTGTCATTTGATTACGGAAGAAAATTAATCACCTACGAGCTACATGTATGACGATTCGAGTAAAATGACTTAGATGATCGAGGAATTGGATTATTATAGCTGAACACGTCGATGGGAGAACTAGGACAATAGGAGTGTGCTGCAAGGGAATAAGGAAGTTAATGCAATTAAAACATACAGAGGACCATAATTATTGTTAAGAAATACTATACCTTAATATCGATACTGATTTTGTGTGTATTGAAAATAAGTGGCAGGAACTCGAACTTCTCTGATCAATAAAGGACTGCTTGTGTGGGTATCGAGACTCTAGGTTAGGTTATAGTTCTTGTTATTACTAGGAAAAAGATCATATCTGCCATTCATGAATCTTGACTTATTCACACATGTTTTACTTGTTTGCAATCATCCTAATGTTCAGGGCCTTCTATTGAGTTTTGATAAATTCTAGTCCCTTATATTCCCAGCCTTGTCGGTTGGTTCCATAAATGATTATTGATTTTGTTAATGTCTTTGATACGGTCTTGCCGATTGCTTGTCTGATTATTTTTCTACGGTCATTATTCTACATTGTTATTGGAATGATCTTGTTGACCAATTGCTTTGTTATTATCTGAATTCGCTCATGTTGATTATTATATTAGTTCTGCTATTGGTAATATGCTATGTCACTTTTGGGGATGCCCTTGGAATATTTCTTACCCGTAGGGATGCCATGGGAAATTGGGCCCAGGACTAGAGCTGAAAAGATGACTGGACGAAATGGAGCAATTGTGACTAGTCCTCGGCTAGTACCTACTTATGATTCCGACTTGCAGGTAGTTGGAGGTAGCGGCATACAGGTGGTGGGACCGGCATGCATTCGACTATATGCCATATATGTCAGTTTTATTTGAGTCGAGCGCTTGAAATTTGGAGAGATAAGGTTTCCAATAGATATGTTCTAATTGTGATATATTTTGATTATGATGTGTTCTAATTATGATATGTTTGATTCTGGTATGTTTCGAGGAGGCACAAGGTTGGAATGTGCCAATAGTTCTGTTTAAGCTTTTGAAATTTGATTTCTACTTTATTAACTATTACTATGTTGTACATCAACAGTTGTATGTATTTGATATTCGATCTCATCTTCTATCAATGTCTTATTCTATGCATTTTGGTTCCTTCGACTATTTTCATTAAGTCTTTAACTTTCTTGGTTGTATCGGAAATCTTACCAATTCTTCTTTTGCTTTATGTGTAGCCTCTCTAAGTCCTTAGGACTTATACCTCTTTTGTGTTCTTGATTCTTTTTCCTAGATAGGAACCCAAAAGCAGCTGTTGTACCATTTTATGGTTGTCGCTAACATATATACTATAACATTTGCAAGCAGGTAGCTAGTTGTACATAAATATATAACTTGTTTTGCTGTCTTATGAATGATAAGTTTGAATTCACCTACTTTTGATGCAAATATTATACAAATATATGGGCTATGATAGTGTCCTTGTGGAATGTTTTATAGTAGTGCTTAATAGTAAGTTGGAATGAGTAGTATTCGGGTTGATATGGATTATTTAAGTTGAAATTTTTTGGGGTGTATATTTTGTTTAGAAATTTTGTTAATATGATCAAAGTAGCACCTCGACCCGAAGCAGGCACCTCCTGGGTGGGACGCTACAGAGAATGTGGTATCAGAGCTTAGGTTTATTGATGACCTAGGTAAATGTGGGAATGATTTCTAGAGTTGGAATTGATGGGTTTGTTGGAGATTAAACTTGAATTAGAAATCATTTAGATTAAAGTAAAACCTGAACTATGTTAGAATATGATTATCAGAATATGGGATTTTGGGTAGGTAAGATGAAGTTTGATTGTGGAGTTTAATAGGATATGAACTTCTGAGGTAATGCTCGACATTAAGAAAGTGAAAGGTTATGATCGGGGTGGCCAACTAGTGTATAACCTTTTACTTCTGGTGTGTTGGGCATATGATCTTATAGTTATTGGAAGGGATGATACTCTTTGAAATTATAATATTGTATGAACAATATTTATGAAGTTTGAAATTGAGGAGCAAAGGACTATTTTAGGAAGAAATTTATTTAGTGGGTGAAGAGTTACTTTGAAAATTAATGTTGTACAAGCAATATTTATGGAAGTAATATTTGACGAGGAGAGAATTACTTAGGGAGGAAATATATTTGGGGAAGTGAATGATTATCTTGGGATGAATAGTGTCATGAATATGGTTGAGATTTAGGTGGTATAGTTACTTTGAAAAAGGGTTAGTATAAAAATAGTGAATATGATACGTACAACTACAAGATGACATCATATGGAAAAGGAAAATGATCGCATATGAGATGAAATTTATGAGGAACAACATTGTAAATGTAATGAGAAAGTGTCATGTTACCCATGGGAGGGACATGATACTTATGAGACATTATGGAAAATTAAGAGAAAATAAAGTTAGTGCACTAATAATTAAAGTTGATCAGCAAGACTGTAGACTAACAATGAATAATGGGAAAAGGGGAGATTATTTGTAAGACATGAAATTGTACGAAATCGTGTTGTAAACTTTATATGTTTGGTATTTTATTTAACTTTTAAATAATGTATAAAATGTTGGCAAAATTACAAAATTCGTCTTGTAACTTTACCTCATTTGGTTTTTCGTTTTATAAATTGCATAATATCAATTCTAGTCCTATAAGTATTAAAAAATTATCATTTTTCGTCCTTTTTTCGCCGGAGCCGGCGAAACTCGCTGAAAAATGTGACGTGGCACACTAGGCATGTGGACATTACTTGTTTTTGCCACATTGGCAGCTGACATGCCAGGCAAAATTACAAAATTCGTTCTGTAACTTTAACTCATTTGGTTTTTCATCATATAAATTGCATAATATTAATTCTAATCCTATAAGTATTAAGAAATTATCATTTTTCATCATTTTTTTGCCGAAGCCGATGAAACTCGCCAGAAAATGTGACGTGGCACACCGGGCGTGTGGACATTTCTTGTTTCTGCCTCATTGGACTGCCTAGTAGGCATTTTTTGTCTTTTTCTTGCTTAGTTGGCAGCATGCATGTCTTTTCTTTTCTTTTCTTTTTAAATTTCAAATATATTATATAATTTATATACACACACACACACATATATATACACATCTATTTTTATATATATATATATATTTATATATTACATATCATCATTTCCCCTCCAAAACACAAATTTTTTTCCTTGAATATCCTTCATTATCCCCAAAACTTTCCCATTTTTTAATATATACATACATATATTATATATACATCATACATATATATTTTATTATTATTATAATAATAGAAAAATTACTCAATTTCATTTTCACCCCAAAAATCTAAAAAAAAACATTGATTTGATTGCTATAGTAAAAAAAATTTCTCCCCCGAAACATAAACAAACATACCAAAATTCTCCAGAATCAATTTTAACTATTTTCCCAAACATAACAAAAAATTAATCACATTCCCCAACACAAATTTCATATTCTCCAATAATTTATTTTCCCAAAACACATAATAAAATCACACAAAAAATATAACCAAACATTCCCCTAATTTGCCATTAACCATATTATTTTAACTCACATATTTAAAATAATTTAATTAAATTTAAACATTCCCCTAATTTGCCATTAAATTTGGTTATATTTTGGAAGATAGTTAAAAATTGACTCTGGAGAATTTTTGTATGTTTGTTTATGTTTCAGGGGAGAAATTTTTTTTACTGTAGCAATCAAATTAATAATTTTTTGTTAAATTTTTGGGGTGAAAATGAAATTGAGTGATTTTTTTATTGTTATAATAATAATAATAATAAAATATATATATGTATGTCTATATTAAAAAATGGGAAAGTTTTGGGGATAATGAAAGATATTCAAGGAAAAAAAATTGTGTTTTGGAGGGAAAATGATGATATATAATATATAAATATATATAAATAGATGTGTATATATATATGTGTGTGTATATATAAATTATATAATGTATTTGAAATTTAAAAAAAAAGAAAAGAAAAGACATGTATGTTACCAACTAAGCAAAAAAAAGACAAAAAATGCCTAGTAGGCAATCCAACGAGGCAGAAACTAGAAATGTCCACAAGCCTGGTGTGCCACGTCACATTTTCCGGCGAGTTTCGCTAGCTCCGAAGAAAAAAGGACAAAAAATGATAATTTTTTAATACTTATAGGATTAGAATTGATATTATGCAATTTATAGGACGAAAAATCAAATGAGGTAAAGTTACAGGATAAATTTTGTAATTTTGCCTGCCATGTCAGTTGCCAATGAGGCAGAAACAAGTAATGTCCACATGCCCAGTCTGCCACGTCACATTTTCTGGCGAGTTTCGCCAGCTCCAGCGAAAAAGGATGAAAAATGATAATTTTTTAATACTTATAGAACTAGAATTGATATTATGCAATTTATAGGACGAAAAACCAAATGAGGTAAAGTTACAGGACGAATTTTGTAATTTTACCTAAAATGTCTATCTCTTCCAAAAAGTTCTAACTTATGACGTTGAACAATGTAATTTAGGCTTTTTATATTCTATGTTTAGTATTTTATTAACTTTTAAGTAATATATAAAATTTACAAAATTATATATACATAAATTACGTAATTATAATGTCACGGTTTAATTATGGTTCAACCGATGGTGGAACTAGTGAACCATAAATCGAAGTTTTTTGGTTCAAATGATCTAATTTTCTAAACACTGGATTAGGCATTAGTTCCATCATTTTTAACGACAGCCCCTTATAGAGAGTTTGGTTGTGTTTCTATTTTCAATTTTCATTTTCAACATTTTTAAAATTTAAAAAGTTACTTAGAGTAAATGAGTTGAAAATAGATTTGTGTTTGGATAGTTTGTTGAGAAAGTAATAATTATATATGATTTAGTAGGTTGTAGGTGGAGATAAATAATAATAATGAAGAAAAGAAAGAAGATATATAGGTTATTGAGAGAAGATATGTAGATTATTGAAAAATGTATTTTGAGATGAAAATGAGTTGAAATATTGACAAAAATAATGATAAGTTGTTGATAATTTATTTTTAAATAGTAAAAATAACTGAAAATGAAAATAAAACATAACTAAACTGCCCATTAGTTTCCGAGTATTTGTAATTTTATGATGGTTACGAACTTACGAGCTTGTAATTTGTAAACAAATCAAATTTTAGGGGTGTAGATAATCACTATTTTTACCATTTTCTTTCTTTCATTACTCTCAGTAATCAGTACGGTTTCTTGAACTCATTAAACCATTCTTCTATTTCATCCTTGTGTAACTTTTTCAAGAAAATTGTGTTTTCAACTTTCAAGATTGACAAGAAGATGCATCTGATATTTAAACCATTTGAAAAAGAGTGCATCACTTGTCTTCTTCACAAGGTGAGCCGGAATCCATCGCCCTGCGATGATTATATTTAATTGTTGACGTTTACGGTGCCAAATAGCCCTGGCCGGGAGACTTCCCAGAATTCTTCTTTAAGAAGCACATCAATAATGGCGTCAAGAAGCTGGGCTGGTGGGTTTGCAAAGGACAGAAAGTAAGTATTTTAGACATATATATACATGCAAAATAATAACTCTGATCAGGATAACAATTGGCGCTTGAGAGAATACAGTCTAGCTGACAGATTCAAGTGCTGTGTGAAAGAGGAGTACATTGACTATAGATTTTGTTTTGTTTTCAAGAAAAGTAGTATTGGAGCGGATGTCTCTGATCAAGAAACGGGAAGTAGTCTTAATATTAACAGATTTTTTGATCAAATTTTGGTAGGGAATAAGAATGCTACTTATTCTTCTTCTCCTATCGTTCTATCTCAAACTTTTATGGCTCAATAAAAATGCTTAGAATTGGGATTCTACATAGGCATGATTTGCCTGCAGACAGCAGCCCTGATCGATGACTTGGATTTGGAATTAATGTTTTAAGGGATGAAGTAGCAGAAGTACTTATATGTAAGATGCAATATTATACCTACTGTCTGATAAATTAACTCTAAATTGTTTCAAGGGTTATGTGGTTTTTATGCTTGCTCATGTGCTGTTAGGTCTCAAATTAGCGATAACATATGTCTAGCCAACATTTCCTTTATTAGTTCTTGCAACTGTATTTGTGAAACTTTTTCTTTTTAGACTACTGGAGCTGAAGTACTAAGTGGAACATGTTTTTTGTATTTTTGGGCATATTATGAGTAAGAAAATAATGGAGGATTACTTATATTTCTTTTTCTTATTAAAATATGTACAAATAGTATTAAAGACATGTTTCGCTGGGTTGTTTCTCAATGTGTTTCTCTCTATACAATTGCGAGAACTAATAAAGGAAATATCAGGCTACATATACTATCAGTAATTTGAGACCTATACATGAGCACATGAACAAGCATAAAACCACATAACCCTTGAAACAATTTTGAGTTTATCAGACATTAGGTATAATATTGCATCTCTTAAAGCCTTAATTTCAAATCCAAGTAATCATCAGGGGCTGCAGTCAGGTAAGTCATGCCTATATAGAATCCCACTTCTAAGTGATGTTTTATTGAGCCATAAAATTTAGAGGTGGATTGTTAGAAGAAGAAGAAGAAGCAGCAGCAGCAGCAGCAGCCTTGTTATTTTCTTCCAACGTTTGATCAAGAGAACTGTCAATATCCAGACTATTTCCCTTTTCTTGATCAGAGGCATCTCCTCCAGTACTGTTTTTCTTAGAAACAAAACAAAACCTATAGTCAATGTACTCATCTTTCACATACCACTTTAATATGTCAGCAAGACAAGATTCTTTGGAGCGCCATTTGATATGCTAATATATCAGAGTTAGATATTTCTCAAGTAATTTGTTATATTTAAACTAAATATTTAGTTACCTCCTCTCTCTCTACATATGGTTTTACGTGAATATATTTTGTTTATTAAAAAAAAAATTATCTTAAAAGTAATTAAATTTTAAATTTTTTGATAAGTCTAATATTTACATATTAACAATTGCTACTTATTTATTTTTCAAATTTCAATATCTTTTACTAATGATTTGATATATATTCTATATAAATACGTGTCATGCTTATTCTTATAAGAATAAATATAATGGATAAGTTGTAAGTTCTTTTTCTAAGTAAATTACAATATTTAAAAGATAATCATGGTTGTTAGACTTTTTACTTTTAAAATATATTTAATATAAATGATTTGAAAATTACATATATAAAATTTTAAGTTTCTAAGAAAATAGTTAATTGAATAAGATATAAAAATAATTCAAAATTATATTACTTCAATTAAAAGTAAAGTGATAATATAAATAAATATAAAAATCACTTTGATTGTTTTTGATATAATTTAAATTATCAACTACTTTATTTTGGATAAATCTTTGTACTTTTTTTTGAAAAAAATATGTAATCAAATTAAAAAAGTAAAAATATCTAACTTTCGTAGGTGAAAAATTTGAAGCTTAACATTTTTGTTTTAATTAATTTTTTTTTATATTGAGCACACACGTATCAGATACTCTCTCTCTCTCTCTCTCTCTCTATATATATATATATATATACACATACATTTTTCATCATAATACCAAAATATGAAAAACTATTTTTGATAGTTAAAATTACTAAAATACTTTAGTTATTGAAATATGGAATATATATCAACTGTTTAATAAAGTATTTTATTTATTAAGGAATATTAGATTTCTAATTACATGTACATAATTTTTTATGAATTAAGTTAAATATTCTTTGTTTATTTATTTATTAGAGAAATAAATTTGTGTCTTTGTAAACAATAATATAAATATAAGTAAAAATTTAGCTAACTAAAATAAACATGCCAAAGTATATAATATTATTTATAAACATAATATCCCACTATTTGCATATAATTAGAAGTAATTAAAATTGGAACAATTCAACTATTAAGCAAAATATCACAATATCTTGAAATTTTAAAAAGCCGCATTAGTCAAGTTACGTATTCAAATATGGAGTATGCATAAATATTCTTTTAATCTAGAGAAATCAAAATAATTGCAATCAAACAATAGTAAAAATAAAAGTTCAGCTAAAGAAAAAAAAATTCTTAACACATGAACATGCAATAATATTTACAAATAGTACCATAATGAGAAATACAAATTAGAATTAATCACAGTAACCAAAAAAATTGCAAACTAATATTTTAAGTATTATAAATGTTATAATCTTGGGTTAACCATGATAAAACTTAAATTGAAATAAATATTGAATAAATAAATAATTACACTAAATACAATATTTAAAAGAAAATTAGAAGCACATCTGTCTAATTAAAATGTAAAGAAAGCTAGGAAGAAGATAAAGGCGTGTTATGAGAAAATTATAAAAAAATTATATGACATAATTTATCAGATAATATTGTTAGCATGAATTCACTAAACTATAAATTAAAAACAGAAAACAAATGTCATCATATTATGCTACTTGCAGTAAGAGGATGTGAAATAAAATAAATACAAGACTAGTATTATTTTAATCATGGATAAATCTGTAGGACACAAATTTTTTAATAGGAGTATCTAATTTAGTGCTTATAAAATATATTTTAAGTTTTAAATTTATCTCATGAGATACAAGTTTATGGTTATGGATATTGTGAACTTATTTAATGAACTAAAAATTTAAAATTGTGGACGATTTAATATTTAATGATACAAAAATCTTTGCAACATTGAATAAATATACAATAATATCTTAGTTTTAAAGTATGGTAAATGTCACTAATAGTCCCTGATGTTTCGATTTAGTATTATTTTAGTCCTCAATCTTTAAAACTTTATCTTTTAGTTCCTAACGTTAATATATCGTTTCACTTTAGTCTAAAAAGTCATTTTTCGGTAGTTTTTGGCCGGAAAATTGACCACGTTTGACATTTTTAAGGACAAAATTGTTAATTCATAGTTTATGCTCCACTTTAGTCTCTATATAAAGTTTTATGTTCCACTTTAGTCCCTATATAAGGTTTTATGTTCCAATTTAGTCCCTATGTTACTTTTATTTATTTATTTATAAATATATGTCCATGTGTGTATATATATTTGTGTATAATATATGTGTATATATAATTGATACTAATATTAGTCACATGCTCATATATTATTATTAATATTTAATAATATATTATTGATATATTAAGATCATTTGTGATACCATTGTAATTAATAATATTAGTAATATTATTATTGATATGGGATAACCCAATAGGTCCAGCCCAATAACACTCAACTAGGACAAGAGCTAGACTGACGCTCCCTAACTAGCTCGACTGCCCTTAAACCCAACTCGTTTTGAACCACGCAGACATTCGACTGCTACTCGACCTCTGGATCCCTATATGTCGTGGTGAATATTAACATTCTTGATCGACCAAGTTATAACCAATAGCCTCTGTTAGGTGGCCTCAATCCTTCAACCAGAATGATGTAGCTTCGACCAGAATGAGCCTGGTGACCAAGATCTTAGTAGATATTCCTGTTGGAGCGCTCATCTTGACCAGAGAGGTCGAGGAGTGACGAAAGCCCTTTGGCCACATTGAATGCCTTGCCATGCGCCGTGTTGTCGCATTAATAGCACGTGCCACCAATAGTACCACCTTTTGCAGCTGTGTCAGGCTAGGGAGCATCTCTAGTGTACCACATTCTCCTAGGTAGCTGCCTTCTAAAGCAGTACACAAGTTGGATAAGATTGGAAAGTCCTCAAGCAAGGACAATGACCTTCTTACACAACAGGGGCATTAAAGACATATCAATCTTATCCAACTTGTATACTATTTCAAGAGGCAACTACCTAGGAGAAGGTGGTACACTAGAGGCGATCCCTAGCTTGACACGGTTGCAAAAGGTGGTACTGTTGGTGGCACGTGCTATTAATGTGGCAGCATGGCGCCTAACAAGGCATTCAATGTGGCCAAAGGGCTTTCGTCACTCCTCGACATCTCTGGTCAAAACGGGCACTCCAATGACCAAGACTCATTCTGGTCAAAACTACATCATTCTAGTTGAAGGATTGAGGCCACCTAATGGAGGCTATCGGCTATAACCTGGTAGATCAAAAACATTAATATCCCCCACGATAGATAGGGATCCAGAGGTCGAGTGGCAGTCAAATGTCTGCGTGGTCCAAAACAAGTTAGGTTTAAGGGCAGTGGAGCTGCTTAGGGAGTGTCAGACCAACTCCTGTCCTAGTTGAGTGTTATTAGGCTGGGTCTATTGGGTTATCCCATATCAATAATAATATTACTATTATTATTAATTACAATAGTATCACAAATGATATTAATATATCAATAATATATTATTAAATATTAATAATAATATATGAGCATGTGACTAATATTAGTATCAATTATATATACACATATATTATACACAAATATATATACACACATGGACATATATTTATAAAAAGGAAAAAAAAAAGAAAGTAACATAGGAACTAAATTGGAACATAAAACCTTATATAGGGCCCAAAGTGGCACATAAAACTTTATATAGGGACTAAAGTGGACCATAAAACTATGAATTGACAATTTTGCCCTTAAAATTGTCAAACTTGGTCAATTTTCCGGCCAAAAACTACCAGAAAATGATTTTAGGGACTAAAGTGAAACGATATATTAACGTTAGGGACTAAAAGATGAAATTTTAAATATTGAGGACTAAAGTGATACTAAATCGAAACATCAGGGACTATTAGTGACATTTACCCTATAAAGTATAAGTTGGTTGTATTAAAATAAAATTTAAAAATTAAGTTAATAATTAATGAGAATTTTTAATTTAAATCAAAATTCAAAATTGTGAGAATTCAAAATTTTGTTAAATGCACAATCGTGGTCAAACAACAATATGCTATATATAATATTATAGACTAGCATGTGTGTTGTTCTATGCACGAATTATATAAATTAATTATAATTGAAAATATAATTTATATATATTATTTCAATTTTATGTAAAATTCATGATATATTTTTCTAATGATATAAATGGTACAAAATTAATTTTTTTTCTATAAAATCACAAATTAAAGTTGAATATCAAAATCAATGAAAAGTCATGTTCAACACAACATCATCATGTTTATAAAGGCATAATGTATAAATATAAGAATTCTTACATCTTTTCATAATGAAAAACAACTGAACAAATTTAAAGAAACTCAAACAAAATAATAAAAGTATAATGCATAAAAAAGTGAATAATATTGAGAACATGAAGATCTGCATAATAGAAATGCAATTAAAACAGAAGGCGAATATTAAGTTATTCACAAAGTAAATATTACACAAAATAAAAATTGATTTACATATATAGGAAAAGTATGATCACCTATCACTATTTCTTTTACAGATCATTTTTACATTATTTAATTTAAACATAAAAATAATAAAGGGAAAACAAATTTAGATCTCAATTTATAGTATGACTAACTTTGATTTGTCAAAATATTGATTATTAAAATTAAAAAAGTTATGATATGAATATTAAAAGAAAAAAAAAAGTACATGTGCAATTATTTCCACTATATTGTTTTTTGTGAAGTATTGTTTTCTTTATTCAAGTTTCATCTATCCATTATTTTCCTTTTTGTATTTTGCATTTTCCCCATCTTATTTATCATCAGTAGCATTTTCTTATTTAAGAAAGTTTCAAGCTTGTTATTTATTTATTTATTCTTTTGCATGTTTGAATCATGATTGTTTATGAAAAGTGCAAATAAAAAAAATATTAAAATAAAAAAAAATATATGCCAAAATAAGCTTTATTAAATAAAAATCTAAATTCAAATTTTATTTTTAGTAAATTTTTTAATTAAAAATTCGTTCCTCCAATTCTTAACTCTTCTTTTATTATTTCTCTCAGGGCTTAGAAGGCATATATTTTGATCCAAGAAATAGTAGAAATTTTAATGTTTTGATGGATGAATAATGATGGAATTTAGTAGAAGACTCAGAATTTAAATGAATTGCAAAGTATTTGTTTGCCAAAAGTATTCTGAAATAGTTTATAAGTTGTTATCTATCACACCATTGAGAAATCTTGTCATATAAAAAATTTCTTACTATATTTCAAGTGCACTGAATATAAATTTAATTATTCAAAAAATGAATAATATTCATTGTACTTCATATAGTTATATAATAAATGTATCCTTTTAATATTTTAAAAAATTATTAAATAAAATAAATGGATTAAAAAATTTATCTAATAAAATAAAATAGATTTTTCATTTGAAATTCTTAAAATTTTGAAGATTATTTATATAACGTGACTAAATTATAGAATATAAAGAATTGCTAATTTTAAATTTATAGATTATGCATAAATTCTTAACCATTAAAAATTTAAAACAATTAAGAAGAAAATGCAATAAATGAGGCAAAATATTTTTATTTAATATATTTTTAAATTATAGATATAAAAATATATATTTGTATGATATATAAGCAAACTATTTTTTTAAATATAAAAAAAATTAGTATGATCTCGTTAATAATGTAGAGGCCGTATTAATAATTTAATACTCAAGGACTTGAAATGTTAATTATTTATCAATATGACAAGATTTTTATTTTTATCACTTTAAGATTATCAATAACATAATTTATATTATGTAAATTATATAAAATAATAATTAATTTTTAACATTTAACTTAATATGTAACAAATATGATGTCTTATTAAACATAAAATGTACAAATAATTTAATATGATTCTTAATTTCAATAAACTTCATCGATCCAGTCCTATTCCTAAAAAAACTACATAAGGAGAATGCTCAAAAAGATGCAAATGCCTTGAGATATCTATAAAAAGGCTTAAGCAAGGCAATCCTTTCAAGAATTTTTGGAATTAAGAGAAGCAAAAGATGCTTGGAATATTCTCAAACAATGTTTTTAAGGAAATGAGAAAGTCATCTTCTTGAAATTCCAATTTTTTTGGAGACTTTCATAACATGGCAATGAAAGAAGTATGCAAGAATTTCTCTCCAATGTTTCTTAAATGATTAACCAATTTGAAGTGCTGGTGATGTTAGTGAAGAAAGAAATATTGTTCACAAGGTTCTTAGAAGTCTTCCTACAAAGTTTGATCATGTAGTTGCTGTCATTAAAGAGTCTAAAATTCTCTCCACTTATACTTTTCATGAATTAATGAGTTCTCTTCAAATACATGAGGAAAGATTAAATTGGTCATCAAAATCAATCTATAGAGCAAGCATTTTTAGTACACACTTCATGTTTTGGACAAGAAAAATTTAAGATTACAGCAAGTTGAACGGTGCAGATCTTTCAATAGGAAAGGATATTAACAATTTTAAAGGAGAAAAACAACAATTTACAAGAGATTCTAACTTCGGATGCCGCTTTTGCAAACAATCAAGTCATGAATCGAAGGGTTACTTTTTCAGATATAAGAGATGTAAAAATGTGTATTACTGTTATAGCCATTGTCTGAAGAAAAACAAAAATGATAAGGAAGAAGAAAATTTCTCTAAGAATAAAGGTAATAAATTATTCTCATGTATGGATGAACAAGAAGATTATAAAAATGCATAGTATGTTGATTAATGGTTGTACCAATCATATGATTGGAGGTGTAAAGACATTCGTGGAGTTGGATATTAGCCACACTTTTCACATAAAACTAGGAGATGGAAAAATTCAAAATTTAAAAGGCAAATAGGCCATTGCAGCCCATAAAAAGTAGGGGTGTTCAAATCCAATCCAATCCAAAAAAAAACCGACGAACCGATCCAAAAAATCGAAAATCGATCAAAACCGAACTTTTTTGGATTGAATTGAATTTGTTTTCTTAAAACCGATTGGATTGGATCGGTTTTCGGTTTTAATCTAAAAAACCGATCCAATCCAAACCGACCCAAAATTTATATACTAATAATATAAAAAATATATATCTTAATTGTAAAATACACAAATAAATTAAAATAAACTAAACTTAGGATTTTTTCACTTTCAAAAATCAAATATATAGGGATAATTATTGTGGACTTATAACTTTATAGTTGTGTGTTCTTACATAATTTAACTTAATTCCACAAGATTAATGTGATATGATAGCTAAATAAAATTTACAAATTGATTGATTAAATTAGTTTACTTATCAATAGTAATTTGTCAAATATTTCAATTAAATATTTAAATTGAAAAATCGATTAACCGATCCAATCCAAACCGATTTAAAATGGATTGGATTGGATTGGATTTACAATAAAAGTCCAACCGATCCAATATACATTATATAGTTTGGATCGGTTGGCTTTTGTCCCAAAATCGATCCAAACCGAACCGCGAACACCCCTAATAGAAAGGAATGTAATAAGAATTTCATTAGTGATGTTCTTTATGTTCCTGTTCTTACTCAAAACTTACTGATTGTTGGACAACTCTTGCCAGTGATACTCAGTATCTTTTAAAAATAAAAAATGTAGAATTTTTTACGAGAAAAATAATATTCAATTGCCATATCAAATGACTTCAAATAAAGTTTTTCCTTTTGTTATGCCTTTGGAAAGGAAAATGGCCTATAACAGTGAAGTCATTGATAAATTTCATTTATGACATTTAAGATATGGACACTTGAACAACAAGGGTTACACAACAAAAAAAAAAAAAAAAAAAAAAAAAAGAAAAACAGTTGTTGGCCTTCCATACTACCATTTCCTAAAATTTCTTAGGAAGCCAAAACTCCTCCTAAATTGGTGTATGTTGACATTTGTGGTCTTACAAGGACTCATCACTTAGTAACAAAAGATACTTTATCCTCTTTGTTGATGATTTTACAAGAATGATGTGGTTGTATTTTTTGCACGAAAAATTAGAGGCATTTTCTAGTTTTTCTTGTGGAGAAGCAAAGTAATGTATGTAAAATCAAGACCTTGCAGATTGATCATGGAGAACTTCTATTCACTCATTCGTGGAATATTGCAAGAAAAAATATTCAAAGAAAACTTACAATTGATAGAAGCCCATCACAAAATGGAATAATTGAAAAGAAAATTTGAACCATTGTGAAAATGGCTGAAAGCATGCTTAAGAGCAAGGGGTTGCATAGTGAATTTTGGGGAAAAGCTATATACACAACTATTTATATCTCAGTCAATCTCTTACTAAGAGGGCCTCAAATAAAACTTCTTTTGAAGCATAACATAAAAGAAAAGAAAACCTATAGTACAAGTTTTCAAAGCTGGACTAGACTGACCGGTCTGACAGGTAACCGGTGGCAAATCTGGTCCAATTAAAGTGGAAAAATCGATCATCAATTCGTCCAATGTGAATCAATCAAAATCGAAGAAGAACTGGTCAAACCATGATTGGTTCAATCGGTTAATGATTGGTCCACACTTTTTAATTCTTGTTTTATGGGAAACAATTAAAGAAAAAATAAAAAACAAAAAAAATGTAAAAAGGTTAAAAATGAAAAAGATAAAAGTGAATAGGCTTAGGGGATTAGGGCTTTTCTTCTAATTTCTCAAACAAAAATTTCTGAATTTATTCCTTTACTTCAAACCCGTTGGCTTTTTTCTTTTCTGAAACTTAAACCAAGCTATTGCTTTGCTATGATATTTGTTTGCTTCAAGCCCTCAACAGTCAAAGTCAACACCCTTAGATTATATTGGGACATTTAATGCAACAAAACTTATTTTATTATGTTAAGTGTTGACCTTGAAATTTGATAATGGATAATCACTTGGAAAACCTTAAATAGTTGTGTTACGTATTTTCAATTGACTATTTAATTGAAATAGTCTTTTTTTTTTTTTGAAGAACAACATGAGAAAATGACTAAAATCTGGGGAAATAATTTCTTTGATTTTTCTATATTATTAAATCTTTTTTTTCTTGTTTCTTTGATAATATTAATAATATTATATTTATAAAATTATTGATAATTATTGCATAATTATGATATCACAGTGGTCGAATTGATAACTAGTAAAGCCACCGATTTGATGCCTGGTCCGATTTAAAAAACATTGCATGTAGTTGATCATTTTAAAGTTTTTGACTGCATTACATATTCTCATATTTCAGCTCCAAATATATATAAATATGATAAGAAAGGAGAAAAACTCATCTTTATTGTGATGAGTCTAAGAATCGTAGACTTTATACTCTAATAACTAACAAATTGATTGTTTCAATAGATGTGATATATGATAAGTAGAATGGGAGGAAAATTTTTCCCAATGTTGATCATCAAGTGAATTTTTAGAGTCATCAATTTCACAAAAATAGTTACAACAACAAAATCTATGTTGTAACTACGTCAACAAGTCCAGAAAAAACACAACAAGCAAGTATTTCTAGTCAAGAAGATATCGAATAACCTCCAAGGAAGGTATGATATTTGAGTGATATTTATGAAGATTATGCTGTTGCCTTCTTTGATTGTGATCGTTAGAATTTTGAAGTTGTAAAAGAAGAAGTTTGGAGAAGGGTCATGAATGAAGAGATGAAACTACAGTAAGAAATTAAAACTTGGGAGCTTGTGGATTTACCCTAAGAAAATGATGTAGTTGGCTTGAAGTAGATGTTCAAAACTAAGCAAAATAAAGATGGTCAATGCAAAAATATAAAGCGCAATTGATTCTAAAGGACTATTCTCAATAGCTTGGAATTGATTTTAATGAAACATTCACACCGATAGCAAGAATAAAGATGATTTGTACCAGTCTAGCATTTGGAGTGGAATTGGAGTTAAATATCTTCCAATTAGATGTAGAATTTCTCAATGGTGATCTTGAAGAAAAGGTTTAAGTGCAACAACCTCAAGAGTGTGAAAATAAAGAACTGGAGGAAAAAATGTATATGTTGAAAAAGGCTCTTTACATCTTCAAAGAAGCACGAAGAGCTTGGACTAGCAAAATAGATGGATATTTTTGCAAGAATTGGTTCCACAGAAGTCCAAGTGAGCTTTCACTCAAAGAAAGAAGTAAGGAAGATTTTTTAGTTGTGTGTTTGTACATTGATGATCTTATTTATTTGAACACTAATATAAAAAATGGTAGAAGATTTCAAGAAGAATACGATGTAAGAGCTTGAGATGATGGATTTTGGAATCATGAGGTACTCTCTTGGAATTCAAGTGAAACAATCAAAGGGGTAGAATTTTATTTCGCAAGAAAAATACATTGACAACTTATTGAAAAAATTCCACATGGAAAAAAACAAATAAGTGGCAACTCCTTTAGGGTTGTATAAGAAGTTGCAACAAGAAGATAGTACTAAAAAATTGATCTAAAATTGTTTGGAAGTCTTGTTGGTTCTTTGATTTATCTTACAAATACAAGACCTAATATTTTTCACTTAATAAGTTATATTTTTCTCGATTCGTAAGTGAGCCAAGCAAAGATTCATTTTGCTTCAGAAAATGGATCCTCCAATATCATCAATGATATGTGATACCTATTAACTAGGTAACCAACATGATAGGGGATAGCTTAATAAGCCTAACCTATTAATAGTTGACCAAATAATCTACCAGGCCCAAATCCTCTTTGGACCACTTCACTAGCACATTCGCTAGCGTCCTTACAGTCGACCAGAATACGGTCGATCAGCTCGAGAATGGTTAGTCCAATTTCAATCAAAAAGAGTTACATCACCTCAACTAGAATGTGGATAGATAACCTTTAGAAGAGGAAAGATCTTAACCCTAGTAGGTCGATCAGAGCAGCATAAAGTTGGTCCACACCACCAGTCATAGTTGTATTAAATGCTTTGGTAGGTGGCGTGCCTCCACATTAATGGTGTGTGCCACCTTCTATACCACTCTTATACGGAGCCAGAGTAGTGCATGCCTCCATCGTACTGCCATGTCTTGAAAGGTAGGAAGAGGTGCCACTTGAAAAGATACACAAAAGGAAGAGGACCTAAAAGTCCTCAACTAAGGACAAAGGCCCTCACGGAATAAGCAAGGGCATCATTGACATATCAACTTCACAAAAGAGCCTATAAATACTCCATTGCCACCATTCAACAAGGTATGCTCATTTTATCACTCAAAGCCCTCACTCTGCTATTCTCTTACCTGGTCGAATACTTACTGACATGAGTATCGGAGTACTTTAGTTGAGGGCTCCTCAGCTAGCTTGACATTTGTTATTGGTTGTAGGACTCAACCCGACTACACTTAGATATTACTTAGACCTCTCTTCTGTCGAGTACATTGGGCCTAAGCCCACTATACTATCGAGCAGGTCATACTATCATCATTTGGCATTGTTTGTGGCTTTTAGAGTTTGTGACTGAGAAAAATGGTAAACATAAGGCGAGCTGCTTCACAAAGAGAGGAGGCTAGAAGGTCGTCGATTTCTCCACATCGACCTCAGTAAGAATAGAATGTGGCAGGACCCAGTTCCCAGCCAAAACAAGTGGTGACATTGACCATGCCTCAGCTTATACAGTTGATAAGCGAGCAGATATCATCTCAGATCTCGACTCAATTATCAACTGCTCTCAACAAGCACAACCATCAACCTAGACCGGCTGTTAGTGTCATCCCTAACCTTACCAGCATGAGGAAGGTCCCCAAAACAAGGGGAGGCACAGACTGGAGATGAGGCGCCCCCTTACTCAATGTGAGGATAGTCTAGACAGATTCCCTCGAGAAGATATTCACCCTCAACCCGAGAAGAAGAGGTGGATTCTATTGATCACCTCGCTCAACCCATTTGAGCCCAGTAGTGCAATAGGGTCGAGCAAACAAAACCTCAATCGAACAAAAATATTTCCCAAGTTGATCTAGAAGAATGGGAGAAAGTGTCACATTAGGTACACCTCGAGGAGATTTTGAGGAGAAACACAGAGAGAAACCTCCAACATGATAGAGCGCCCCAACTTCAATGTGAGTGAGAGTCACTGTTTGTCTAGGAAATTATTAACGAGTGCATAGCCATCGATGCTAAAATTTCAATCGGACTTCCCAAATATTATAGCTTAACCGACCCAAACTAGCACATGCTCCAGTTTGAACACACGATGCAGATCTATGGGTGTAATGAGTACATTCATGTAAAGAAGCTGCTCACCACATTCGAGGGTTTAACACATGATTGGTTTGTCAAGTTGGAACCAACATCCATTTTCTCTTAGGACCAACTTTGTGACAAATTCCTGCACTAGTTCGCCAACAGAAGGAAAATAAAACTCACCTACACTTATTTACGTACAGTAAAACAAAATGAGAGAGAGTTTCTTTGGGATTTTTTCACTAGATTTAACATGAAAGTGTTAAGAATTGACAATCCCCGAATTGAATTCTTGATTGATGTGCAATTCTTGGGTGTTAGACACAATGAGTGCGCCAATGCCCTGGTCAGGGAGAGACCAAGATCTATAGAAGAGCTACTTGACCTTGCGGAGAGGTATATGACCTAGGAAGACATGAATAGACTCAAGTATGGCAACTTTGACAGCGAGAAGAAGAAGGCCAAAGAGAAAGAGAACAGATAACATAAGGACAATCATCGATCTTCTATCAAAATATTTCATAATTACACTCTCCTAAATACTGCAAGAAAGGAGGTTCTGTTCACCATCTAGCATGAAAACCTCCTAAAAAATCCAAGAAAGCTAACGAAAACTAAGGCCATGAAGAGGTCAAAAAAATACTGTCACTTCTACAGGCAAAAAGGGCATGACACTGAATATTGCTTTAAGCTACACAATGAGATCAAGAGGCTTACTCAATAAGGACATCTGAAAAAATCTATTGATGAGAAAGCCAGGCAGGAGACGGGTCAGACCGACTAGACTACCCGCAGAGAAAGGTCGGTCAGCCCTAGAAAAGATGACAAGGGAAATAAGCTAGTTAAAGATCCACACCATCCCTTGGGGGCATGATCGACACCATTGCCAGAGGACGGATGGGAAGAGACTCCAAGTCTGCCAAAAGATAGAACTAGAAGAGATTAGGATTGACTATATCCTCCTTAGTTGAAAAAGTTTTCCAATTCTCCACTAGTGCAGAACCCATTTCCTTCTTTAATTCCAACCTTTCGCACATCGAGAACCAATGAGCTGATAATAAGTTGGATTGCCCCCTCATCGTCTTAGTCGAGATCGCTAAATTTGAGGTCAAAAAAATTCTGGTTGATAATGACAGTTCAACTAATTTAATTTTCTTATCAATATTGAAGAGGATGAATATGGGAAAGCTAAAGTTCGAGCCAGTTCACACCTCTCTAGTCAGATTTATAGGGTACAAAATCATTCTTGAAGGATCTATAAATTTATCTACCTCATTCATAGAAACGCCCAAAAGAAGGACACGCATGGTCAACTATCTGGTGGTCGATGCACCCTTTACTTATAATGCTTTAATTGGTTGACTAGCACTGAATGATTTTCGGGTAATTGTCTCGACCTATCACATGAAGATCAAGTTTCCAACAGCTGCTGAGATAGGTAAGCTGCTTTGTAACATGAAAGAAGCCTAGTGATGCTACATCATCTCGGTCGAAGAAAATAAATAGAAGACTCAACCAAAGGTGGAACCTTCGGGGGATGTCCTAGTAATGGAACCCAAGAAAGGGTAGCAAAGTAAGAAGAGGAAGCTGGAGGAAACTAGGTTCGAATTGCTCGATGAATTCAAGACTATATAGCTCAAGCTCGAGAATCCCAACAAGACCTCCAGGATAGGCACATATATAAGAAGCAACATAGAATGTTTAATGGTCGATTTCCTCAGGAAGAACATTGATGTTTTTGCTTGGAAAACTGCTGACCTTCAGGGAATAGGCCTCTACATCATCGTCCACCACTTGAATGTGGACCTCTCATTCAAGTCTATCAAGCAAAACACTAGGACCTTTAACGCTAAAAGATGCCAGATCATCGAGGAAGAGGTCGACAAACTCTTAGAGGCAGGCTATATTATAGAAATTAAATACCCTAATTGGCTTTGTAATTTAGTTCTCATCCCCAAGAATGAGGGCAAGTAGAGGATGCGTAATGACTTTACTGATTTGAATAAAGCTTGTCCCAAAGACTCTTACCTGCTGCCTCACATAGATTCATTAGTTGATTCTTCTATTGGTTGTGATCTCTTGAGTATGATGGATGTATTTCAGGGCTATTATCAAATTTTTATGGCCCCTGAGGATAGGGATAAGACCTCATTTGTGGTCCCCAATGGTTTATACTATCTTCTGATCATGCCTTTTAGCCTCAAGAATACAGGTGTAACTTACCAAAAACTTGTGAACTTCATATTCAAGAATGAGATCGAATGGACCATGGAGGTCTACATCGATGGCATGATTGTTAAGATAGAAAAAGAACAAAACCACTTAGCTGACCTTAGCCATACCTTCTCAATATTAAGAGTATTTAGCATGAAACTTAATCCCAACAAAAGCACTTTTGAGGTAAGAAGAAGCAAATTTTTGGGCTACACGGTCAGTTAGAAGGGTATAGAAGCAAACCCATAAAAGATCCAAACAATTCTAGACATCTCACCACCTTGAACAGTTAGAGACATATAGCGTTTGGTCGAAAGGATCATAGCCCTGGGTCGATTCATTGCTTGACTAGCGGACAAAAGCTTACTATTCTTCAAAATCCTCACGAATGCAAAGAAGTTCTAGTAGACGGAGCAATATGACCAGGCCTTAGTTGAATTGAAGTAATATTTGTCAGCACCACTAATGTTAGCCAAACCAAAGATTGGAGATGTCTTGCATATTTATCTAGTAGTCTCATTGACAATAATCAGCTCTATTCTAGTGTTAACTAGACATGGAACTCACATACCAGTATATTACAGCAGCAAAGCATTACAAGGCCTAGAACACAATTACTTTGAGATCGAAAAGTTTTCTCTTGCCTTGGTCACAATAGCTAGAAAGTTAAGACCTTATTTTCAATCTCATTCTATTATTGTCTTGATGAATTAGCCATTGAAATAAGTGCTGTTAAAACTAAACACATTAAGAAGGTTAACAAAGTGGGCCATCAAGTTAGGGGAACTCGCATCACCTTTCAGCCCCGAATTCCATGAAAGTCAAAGTGTTAGCAAATTTTGTACTAGAGCATCTCGACTTGTCCGAAAAGATCAACTAAGATTCACCTGTCTAGACTATACATGTCGATGGCTCAGCAAGTTCCTTAAGAGGAGGAATAGGTATTTCTCTACACTCCTCTCAGGACGAAGAGTATAACTTTGCCACCAAACTCAACTACCCTATCACCAAGAATGAAATAGAGTACGAGGCATTTCTTGATGGTATGAGGATGGCTGTCGATAGGGAAGTTGAACAGCTAGCAGCCATTATCGATTCCCAGTTGGTCGTAGAATAGTTTGAAGGGAATTTTAAGGCTAAGGGGGCCACGATGGGCAAATATCTGGCTGGTCAAAAAGTTGCAATAACAATTCAAGAAGTTCACCTTCAGCTAAGTCTTGAGATTAGAAAATGAAAGGGCGAATGCCCTATCAAAGTTTGCCAGCTCGACAAAAGGAACCAAAGACAGAACTATTACATTCCTAGTCTCCAACAAACTAACTATAGGTAGTCTCGGCCAGAACCTAATTGGGTAAATCCAAGAGTCAGCCTCTTCCTGGCAAGACGAAATAAAAGCTTACCTAAGGGAAAAAAGAATGCCCAAAGATAAAGCAGAAGAGCGTAGACTCAGAGGTCGGACAGTAAAGTTTACCCCCAACAAGTATGGTTAGCTCTATAGGAGATCTCTTTTTGGACCACCATTGAGGTACTTTACATCAGAATAGGCTTTGGAGGTCTTACAGGAGGTCCATTTAGGTATCTGCGGTAATCATTCTGGAGGACGAGCATTGGCCCATAAAGTCATCAGATATGGATATTTTTGGCCATCTTTGCTAAAAGATACAGTCAACTTTGCCAGAAAGTGCCTATCTTGCCAGGTTCACTCCAACATCCCCTAGCAGTCTGCATTAATGCTAGTACCAGTTCAGATCACATGGTCATTTGACAAGTGGGGGGTAGACATAGTTGGTTCCTTACTAAAAGTTACAGTGTAAAGAAAATTCATGATCATTGTGGTCGAATACTTTACCAAGTGGGTCAAAGTAAAGGCAATTTTGAAAATAACTGACGCAGCTAATAGGAGTTTTTTGTGGAAAATATTATCTGCCATTTTGGTTTGCCTAAAGTATAGATATCAGACAATGTGATGTAATTCTAAAGTAGAAGCATGAAGAATTGGTGTGAAATTATGGGAATTCGATAGCATTTCACCTCGGTTAGGGACCCCCAGGTCAATGGACAAACTAAAGTCACAAATAAGACTATTCTCGACCACATCAAGACTCGACTCGAAGGATCTAGAGCAAGTTGGGCGAACAACCTCCCTGGGGTCCTATGGATGTATCCTAGAACTGTCACGGGCCATAGTCTTTACAGTATGGTCTACGGGTCTTTGAAGCAGTTACTCTAATAGAGTCGATATAACACACAACTTAAATAATTCAGTACAACCCGTTCAAAACTGAGTCTGAAAGAGAATTCAACCTCGAGATAATCGACAAGTTGTTCTAGTAGGCATATAAAAGAATGCAAAGATATAGGTCGAAGATGACCCAACACTACAATAAGGGAGTTCGATCAAGAAATATTAAGGTGGGAGACCTCGTCCTCAAGAAAGTCAAAGTCTCGAAAGATGTGGGAAAACTCGACTTGAAATAGGAGGGCTCCTACTCGATAGTCAAAGTTGCGAAGCACAACTCTTATTGACTAGCTGATATGGATGGAAATGAGCTCCCTCGACTATAGAATGCTATAAACTTGAAAAAAATTCTATGTGCAAAAGGACCAATGTCTCCATTCAACTGTTTTGTAATTTGGTTCCAAATCAATAAAGGCAACTTAAATTTGGATAGCTACTTACTCTCATCAGCAACCGTGGCTTCCAGCTTAATTAATAAATGGGAAAACCATTTATAGTCAACCAGTAGTTGACCACAATTTTGGTTTCAAATTGCAACTACAGCTTTTAGCCCAATTAATCTTAGAAATGAAAAAATCATTTAATGTCAACCTCAATTTGGTTTGAAAACCATAATCATAGCTTGCAGCCTATTCAATAGATGAGAAAATCATTTAAAGTCGACATTGTAGTCGACCACAACTTAAAATTGACCCTGTAGTCGATTATTATATTCAAGTTGCTCCATAGACGTATGTATTACAATGCAAAGATTAAATAGCAACTTGAAGTCAATTCAATAAAGTCGACCCATGATCGACCAGGGCTCCAAGCTTATTCATTTGATTATGAAGAAAATATCTTCAATTGACCTAACAGTCAACTACAAAGATAACTTCAAAACCAATTTTAAATGGATCAAGGCGATGTAAATACCTTAGATCTATTCAACTAATCCTTTTCAAGTTGATCTCTTAATCGACCATTAACTTGGTTCTAAACCAATTAAGTATTACTTATCCTTTTATTGAAGGATTACGCTATTCGACAAGATATTTGAAAGGAAAATCCATTTCTTCATTGACTCGTGCAATCAAAATAAAGAGATTGAAAAAGTATAAACAAAAATTGAGATCTTATAATTCAAAGGAAAAAGAACACTTCAATTACATCGACAAGAAAGAACATTTCAATTACATCAAGTCATTCCAAGTGCCTCATAAGGCGAATCAACTAAAGCAAAATGAAAAAATAGAAACAGTTGGTCTCAGCTTGACCCAGCTCCCTCCCCTCCACTACCTCGAGCTGCCACTACCTCATCAATAGCGCGGTTGAGCTCGTCCCCAGAATTCACTTGCACGACAGTTGGGCGACCTTCTACTTCCTTCTTAGGTACTGGTGCTGGCACTGGTGGAGTTACACTTGCAGGTCAGGAGGGGCCTGATTCCTCGATCAAGAATATTTGCTCAACATGAGGGAAATAGGCGGCATCATCCACCCTATAGTCTTTGATGTCGAAGGTAAAATCATTCACAAAAGTGAACTCTTTTGCCACTTCGACTGTCCTCGAGTGGGCAGCAGCCACAACTCCAATGGCAGATGCATTCTCACTAATAGTTTAGGGATGGGGATAATCTTTAAGCTACTCTATTTGTAGCACATTGAGGCATTCTTTGTCCTCAGGTCGAAACTAGTAGCCCAGGAACTTGAGCTATTTCATAGCTTTCTCAAAGGCTTCTTTTCGCGTTGTCAACCGCGAAGACAATGTTGGCATCTTATAACACAGAACACAGCATGAATTGCTGAGCTGCTTTTTTTTGTATGCTCTTGAAAAATCGATCTCAAGCATATTGGGTCGCGCTGTTGTATCTATACACCCGACCAGTGTTGTACGCCGCTTTAGACTCCAATCTGGCCTTTCGAAGCACCTCTTCCATGTGACCCTTCTTGGTTTCTACAGCTACTAACTGTGCATCCTTTACCTTGACCTAACGAGTCAGCTTGTCAATCCTCAATTGTAGTGAATTGAGTTTAGTCTTCATCACTTCAGCCTTTTCTTGCTTCTTTTGGAGCTCATCGCAGTTGCTAAGGCTAACTCCACCCTCTGATAAAAGTGGTAGCCCATCTGGCTGACTTGCAATAATAGTAAGTTTAGTCGAGAAATTCAAATGTGAGCATAGGAAATATAAGTAAAACTCGACTAGACACTTATCGTGTTTGCATGGTACGTGAATGCTTTCAAAGCCTCCAGCTGCCCTATCCCCAGTAGCTTCTTTTGGTCGGACATGAAAAGCCTAGCTATCAGCACTTTTAGGGGGCCCACTCTAGCCAACCCCGCCACTAACATTGGTGCCGTATTTTGAACCTCGATGTCGGGCCTGAACCTCAGGGAAGAAAAAGTAGGCAATGAGAACAAGTTATCGTCTGATCGAGGCTTGAAGAAAGAGGGCTTGCTAGCCTTCCCTTTTTCTTTTTCGACTTTTGCCCTCTTTCGTGCAGGAGTTGGCTCATCGACAGCCAGTCTTTCTATCAAGGCATTGGGCTACTGGCCTCGACTGGAGTTGATCAATCAAATGGAGTTGTAGGCAAGGGCGTTGGCCATTAGAGGTACTTTAGGAGGCAGCCTCTCGATAAGCGGATGCCTGACGGTGTTTTTGCACCTTCTGTTGGCGTCCTATTGCCTGCTGACATGTGTAGTTCATTATTTCTACTCGATCTGAAACAACACAAAAATAAATATATCATTATCGACCGAAAAGCATGAAAACCAAAAGTGACAGAAATTAATAATGATGTCTACCTAGTTAAGCATCAGCTGGCAAATCCAGCTGAGTAGACAATAAGCTTGATAGCACCAAATTTCTCTCCTTAACGTACCCTAATACCTCCATTTGTCTAAACTTGACTAAGTCTCGAATGAAAGTATTTGGCTAGGTGGGGCTCTCATTCTTGGGTATCTTAGCGTGCTTCCTCAACCAGCCCCTAGGGATATTGAACTTGACCCTACTCAGAGCTTGAACGAGGAAATAACAGCTTTTCCAGGCCTGACCGTGCAAAAAGAAAGGGGTCACCAAGAATTTTTGATGGGGTGGGCTGTCAGATAATAAAAGCCCGACTCCTCAGTGCTACCCGACTTCTGGGACATCGGGAGGTGGAAGATATTGCTACAGTTCGCAAAAGTTAGGGGTTAGTTGTGTATTAGCATTAAAACCACAAAGTTGTACAAGGTCGAAAAGTAATTTGAAAGTAGCTGGGTGATGCAGACTTGGAGACCAAATAAGAAGTTGACTATAGGATAGGCAATAGGAATCTAAGCCTACACTTTAGGGCATCTTCAAAAACTATTATGCAACCAACTATAGATTGATGCATCCTATCATTAGGTCTGAGAATGATCAACTCGAACCTCGGGGAATATGGTACAACTGTCTGATCAACTGTAAATCCCTATTTTTGATTTTAGGTATAATTTCAAAATAATGATCAACGGTGAAAAGCCTACCCCGAGAGACTGGATGTCGATTCACCTCCTTTGATGGCCCATCACCGTACTAGACTTTAGCTTTGGTATCACTCGAGCTACTAGAAGAGCTAGAGCTATCACTGGAAGACTCGCTAGCCCCACTAGTCGAGTCATCTACCATTTTGGTCGAACCCACATCTAACTTGGTCTCGTCAAAATCAGTCCTCGAACTACTACCCTCTCCCAAAAACTCTCAACATGTCTACTATGAAATATATGGTCAAAACAAAGAAGAATAAATGTGCTCAAGGTCGAAGTAGACTTACACAATTAGCAAGATTAAGGCAAACTCGACTATCAAAAAGAGCAGTAGAATGCAGAGCTTGACCTTTCAAGATGCAATAAATTTGCAAATGAAAAATTTTCACTGTTCCTATTTATAGGTCCCAGTCAGTGGGTAACTCAACCGGCAATCGGCTATTAATTACATAACCGTTAGTTATTGTAGTGCATTGCACAATGTAACTGCATTAAATGCTTTGAAACCCTGATCGAATTTTGAAACTTAAAGATCATCAACGCATTGAATCCTTGGTCGAACGTATTCCAATTCATTAAGTCAGCTACTCCCCATTCCTTCTTGTCGAACAGATCAATCAGGAGTTGAAAGTGGAGGGACTCATGATATGGGATAACTCGTTAACCAAGTAAAGAACATGATAGGGGATAGCCCAACTAAGCCAGCCCATTAATAATCGACTAGGCCCATATCCTCTTTGGACCACTTCACTAGCACATTCGCTAGCATCCTTACAATCGACCAGAATACAGTCGATCAGCTCGAGAATGGCCATTCGGCCCTCAACTAAAAAGGGTTCCATCACCTTGACTAGAATGAGGATAGATGACCTGCAAAAGAGGAAAGATCTCAACCCTAGTAGGTGGATCGAAATAGTTAGAGCTAGTCCACTCCACAAATCACAGTTGCATTAAATGCTTTGACAGGTGGTATGCCTTTGTATTAATGGTGCGTGGCACCTCTTGTACCACCCTTCTGCAGAGCTAGAATAGTGCACGCCTCCATCGTACTGCCATGTCCTGAAAGGTAGGAGGAGGCGCCACATTGAAAAGTACACAAAAGGAAGAAGACTTAAAAGTCCTCAACTAAGAACAAATGCCCTCATGATATAAGTAAAGGCATCATTGACATATCAACCACTCAAGAAAGCCTATAAATACTTCATTGCCACCATTTAGCAAGGTATGTTCATTTTATCACTCAAAGCCCTCACTCTATCGCTTTCTTATCTGGTTGAATACTTACTGACTTGAGTGTCGGAGTGCCTTAGCCGAGGGCTCTTTAGCTAACCTGACGTTTGTTATTGGTTGCAGGACGCGACTCGACCACACTTAGACACTGCTTGGACCCCTCTTCTGGTCGACTACATTGAGCCTGAGCCTAGTGTACTATCAAGCAAATCATACTATCATCAACAAAGGTACCAAGAAACATGGCATTAATATAAGGAAGAAAAAAACAAGTTGATTAATTTTATAGATAATTATTGAGCAAGATTTTAGATGATCGAAAGAGCACTTCTGATATATATATATATATATTATCTTGGTTCAAAGGTGATTGTTTGAAGTTCTAAAAAGCAAAATACAGTTGCATTATTCTCAAGTGAAGCTGAATAGATTACTGCTATAGATTCATCTTGTGTAGCAGTTTGACTTAGGAGAATTCTATCAAATTTGCAAGAAAAGTAGGAGGAGCTTACCACACTTTTTTGTGACAACATGTCGACTATTGCAATGACTAAAGGACTAGTTTTCCATGCAAGGTCCAAACATATTGGAGTTGCACCATCATTTCATTCGTAATCTTGTAAGCAAAGGAGAAATCAACTTAGAGTTTGTTAATACAAATGATCAAGTTACTAATTTCTGACTAAGACCACATTGAGCGAGGATGTTGGAAGCTTAATTTGTAATTTTCTTGTGAACTTGGAAAGCCATGAAGCCTTGAAAAATGAAGAAAACTCAGGAGAAGAAAAGTCATCATTGACTATGGAATTACCTAAAAGTCCTACCAAATTACAAAGAGTCTTTACATTTTTCAGTAGATTGAAAAGTGTAACAGCATAATACATTATCTATAATTACGTCTACAAATTTTATACTTTTAGCAGATTTGAACTATGAAGCAAGTAAAAACTCAAGCATAAGTAAAAATTTGAAATTTTTTAAAGTGAAAATATCTCTCTTCCTACAATTTTCAGCATTCATATACTTAGTAAAAATTTCTACACTTATTCTTATCATCTTTAAAAATTCTCAATCACACACTTCCATACACAAAAAACTCCAGCAAAAGCAATCGAAAAAGAATGCTGAAGTTGCTTTAAGAATTCTCAAAGTTCACTTGATTGATCATCACCACAAGTGTCCTTGTCTTGTGTATAATTTTCAACTCTTGGCAGAGTTAAACACATTTTCTTAATCTCACAGCATGTCAGTTACAATCCACTCTCTCACTTTGGCAACCAAATTCTGCACGAAGATAAAAACCGCAGATTTATTTATTGGATGTTCTCCATAGTGCAATGGTTTATTTCTTGCTGTAGTAGGATGTTTTCTTTTCTAAATTAAACTAGAGGGGAAACATTTTAATATATTCTAATTCGATGTGTAACAACGACCTTATTATGCTATGAATCTGCAGCTACTTTTTGCCAAAAAACCACAATCACATATGCTCTGTTTTTTAATTATGCAAGTGATTGTTCTTATTGAATTATACATCAATTTAATATGGTTAATTTTTGGTTTGATCAAATTTAGTTGGAACTAAATGGCATACTTTCTTGAACTCGTAATACAATTCCAACAAAGGAGGATTTAAGCATGCTAAACAAGTAAACAGGAAATCTACTCCAAAATCCAGCGTGAATTTTCAACCAATCATCTCAGCAGATCAGTTCTTAGTAAACTTTATTGCTCTTTTAAGACACCACAAATTCAGTCTGCTTTTCCCAATTCAATTGCAAGAACTAATAAAGGGAACATCACTAATTCGAAACTTATAACAGCAAATCAGCAAGCATAAAATCACATAGCCCTCGAAGAATTATATCAGACAATAGGTACAACATTAATGCATTTTATATACTCAAGTACTTTTGCTGAAAGAATCTCACCTTTAAGTGTTTTCTGGAACCATAGAAGTTTGAGGTGGATGATTGTCAGAAGAAAAAGCCTTGTTATTTGCTTCCAAGATTTGGTTAAAAAAACTGTCAATGTCAGGACTACTTCTCTTTTCTTGATCAGAGCCATCTTCTTCTGTACTAATTTTCTTATAAACCAAACAAAACCTATAGTCAATGTACTGATCATCTTTTACACAACAATCGAATCTGTCAGCCAGACTATATTCTTTCATTTGCCAATTGCCATTATGATCAGAGTCATTAATCTTGCTGTGGTATGTGTAATACCTCAATAATACGATGATCTCTTTTTCTCTGCTGTCAAAAATATTTATTTTTCTACTAGAAAGCCGATAGCCCTTTTTGATGTCATTACTGATCACTTCACGATTATCACGTCTTCAAAGGTTGACCCTCAAGCCATGAATGACCATCGGATTAAAATTAAGTACAGAAAGACCAAAGACATAGATTTCACCCAAGGAATGAGCTGTAGGCTGGAGGAGTTGCCACTTATTGAGGAAAGTGACGTTGTTTTGGAGAAAGTAACAGCAATCTCAGCCGTCCAAGATGATAATGGTTCAAGAGCCCAGATTGAGTCGGAGGCCACCAACTAGAATAGGACACCTGTTAGATTTCTGGCAGAGAATTTGTAACTAATTTTGGTTATCCTAGCTGTCTTTTGCTTACGTTTTTCCTTTAAGGTGTACTGATACCATTTGAATGAATTATTATGCAACTTTTCAGAATTCCATTCTCCTTTTTTTCTGCTATCTCTCATCTCTCTCTTTCTCTTTTCCCCTACCCCAAAAAATTCTATCTTCTGGTTAGAATTTTAAATATGGTATTGGAGCAGTTTGATTCTCAAACTGCTTGACCAAGATGGCAGATGGGACACGTTTGAAGGAGCTCCAAGACAACCAAAAAAAGCAAGAAATCCTTTCAATAGAGGAAAGGGCCCTCAGGATTGCCCGTGAGCAACAAGTGTAAGAAAAATTTGAAAATGTGGTAAACAGGCAAAGTGGCCTACAAAGTTCATTGTCATCCTTGCAAAATACACAACGCATGATGCAGCAGCAGCTACAAATCATTGCAGAGCAATTGCAACAGTATAACAAAACTAAATTAGTGCTAGGAGAGGGATTCTATGTTTCGGCAGAAAAGATGTCCTCCTCACAAGCACCTCCAAGGAACTTCAGCCAAGATGAGAACAACTCTAGGACTTCGCAAGCAGGGTTTTCTTTATTCCCTAAAGTAGAGTTTCCATGTTTTGATGGGGAATCCCCAGATCTTGGATTAGGAATTGCCAACGTTATTTCGAAGTAGTAACCAGCCTCACTGAAGAGCAAAAAGTCTTATTAGCCTCAGTACATTTAGAAGGTAAAGCAGAACTACGGTTTCAAAGTTTCATAGAGGGGAGAGAACTACCTTCTTAGCAACAATTGATGGAAATAGTGCTTTCTAGGTTTGATGACCCCAAGCTAATGATACGAGAGTTCAACCGGTTGTAGCAAACAGGTACTGTGGCTAAATATTTGGAGAAACTTGAAGACCTCAAATCTCACCTCCTTATCTTCAATAAGGACTTCCTTGAGGAGTATTTCACAACCAGCTTCATTAGTGGGCTAAAGGAGGAGATTCAAGGAGTTGTTATAGCCCAAAAGCCAACCAAACTCAGTCATACCATATCATTAGCAAAGAGGCAAAAAGCTACTATGGAAGCTATATTAAAGAGAGCCTCTGCAACGTAAAGCTACTCAACTGGCAACAAAATTCCTTTCAAAACAAACACAGCCAATAATTCATTAAAGACTAACCCTAGTAGCCCCAAAGGTTCCTGGAAGGCTCCCAATCACAACCCCACTCCCAGGAAACATTTGACAGTTGCTGAAATGAAAGCTAGAAGGGAAAAAAATTATGTTATAATTGTGATGAGATTTTCACTCCAGCCTACAGATGTAAACAGAGATAACTTTATTTGATGATGAGAGAGGAAGAGGAAGAAGCATACCGAGCTGAGGTGGGTGAGGAGGAGGACTCAGGTCACATGTTGATAGATAATTCCACTCTAACCTAATACTCAATGAATGGGAACTCCAACATGAATACCATAAAGATTGGATGAAGTGTTGAAGGGAAAGAGGTGAACATCCTGATAGACAGTAGTAGTTCTCATAGTTTTTTGGATAAAGAACTTGCCCAAAATTGGGATGTACTGCAGAGTATACCACTCCTATAATGGTCAACATTGCAAATGATAGCAAGATGGTCAGCAGAATGGTATGCCCAGACTTTACATGGAAAATTCAAGGCCATCAATTTAGTTACCCTACCAGAATTCTAAGAATACCAAGATGTGATTTAGTGCTGGGCGGGGATTGGTTGAGACAGAATGGTCCTATAGAAATATACTATGAGAAAATGAAGCTTACTATTTCTAAGGATGGAAAGAAGATTGACATGAGTGCTGTGACATAATCTTCTGAACTAAGGCTCATTTCTGCTAAAGGCATGTGCAAATTACTTAAAAAAAGGGCTCTAGGGCTGTATGGGCAGCTATTCACCATCTTAGCCACTACAAATACTCAACAGTCATTAGACCAGGCCCTAGATAATTTGATGGTTTCATACAAGGATGTCTTTAAGGAACTAAACACTTTGCCACCAAAGAGAGGGACTGAGCACCAGATAACACTTAAACTAGATGCTATCCCTAAGAAACAAGCACCCTATAGGTATCCCTATACATAGAAGGAAGAGATATAGAACATTATTAAAGGGATGTTGGAATCTGGTATCATTAGGCGTAGCCAAAGCCATTTTGCTTCTCCAGTGCTCTTAGTTAAAAAGAAGGATGACACTTGGAGGTTATGCATAGACTATAAGTGCCTCAATAGCCTCATTGTTAAGCACAACTTCCCTATTCCAATTATAGATAAATTGTTGGATGAGCTACACAGGGCAAAATATTTCACAAAAATAGACCCGAGGGCCGAGTATTTTCAAATCAGGATGGAGGAGGATGATATCTATAATACTAGTTTTGTGACTCACCAAGGCCATTATGAGTTCCTAGTCATGCCCTTTGGGCTTTGTAATGCCCCATCAACCTTACAATCCCTTATGAATCAAGTGTTTGCTGAACACTTGAGGAAGTTTGTGTTGGTATTCTTCGATGACATACTCATTTATAGTCAAAGTGAGGAACAACATCTTTACCATCTAGCTGTGGTTCTAGAATTTCGAAGAAAGCACCAGTTGTATGCAAAAAGAAGCAAATGAAACTTTATGAAGAGGAAGATTGAATATTTGGGGCACATTATAATTGAAGATGGGTTAGCTACAGACCCTAATAAGATAGAAAGTATGTTAAGTTGGCCGGTTCCTAAATTGTTAAGGAGTTGAGGGGTTTTTGGGATTAACAAGTTATTACAGAAAGTTCACAAAGGGCCATGGAGTGATTAGCATACCACTGACTGATCTATTGAAGAAGGAAGGATTTAAGTGGAGCCAAGAGGCCACTGTAGCCTTTGAGCAGCTTAAAAGGGCTATGAAAACAAACCCAGTTCTTTCTCTACTAGATTTCTCCAAACCATTTGTGGTTGAAATAGATGAATGTGGAAAGGGCATTGGGGCAGTTCTCATGCAAGATGGGAGGCCTATTGCATACTTGAGTAGGGCTTTAGGTGTAAAGAACCAAGACTTATCTATCTATGAGAAGGAGTTCTTAGCAGTGTTGATCGTTGTCTTTAAGTAGAAACACTACTTATATGGCCACTGCTTTGTTGTAAAGACTGACCAGCAGAGCCTGAAACATCTCGTCAGCCAGAAAATTGACTATATCATCTAGCAGAAAGGAATCACTAAATTGCTAAGATTGGACTACGAAGTCCAATACAAAAAGGGGGTAGAAAATAGAGCGGCTGATGCTCTATCAAGGAGAGAACAGACACTAGGGAAATGTTATGCTATATTTGGGCTAGTATTAGGATGGATTCTGGAAATACAAGGTAGTTACAACAATGACAATTTGTTTGGGGAAGTTCTGTAGGGCAAAGCCATTGAACCTCAAGCATTTCCAGACTATTCCTTGAAGGCTAGAGTAGCGTTAGGATCCATAAATCAAAACTTCATAAGCTTGAAATTAACTAAGCTACTTGAGCTTCCAAGGATCTAAACGTGCTATAGATCTGGATTATGATGAAGAATTACCTCTTGTAGCTCAAAATCAAGGAGAATATCAACTATTTCTAACAAGTCCAGAAATTGTCTGGAATTGACACTGCAGGAAGATGACAACGACTGCCCAGGATAAACTGCTCCAAAATTCACAAAATTAAATCTGGAACACTTCCACACATAAGGGAAGCTACTGTAAAAAATTGTAGCAAAAAAATCTTCTGGATTGCTCTAGAAAAATTCTCCAACCAGAAGCTGCTGCAGGTGGATCTCCAAAACTGAGAAAGTCAATTGCCTTGTCTCTATTGATACAATCCACACACCAAACAATCTTCCAATTTCTCCTCACTAGAATTTGGAGTTAGAGAGGAGAAATGAGGTCGAGGAGGCTGATTTTTAGGTTGGGAAGAAGAACAGATGCAAAGCTTCAACACATGATGCTATGCATAGAGAGAGAGATTTTGGAAGGAATGCAAGAATCAAATTCTCACACTTTCAGCAATGCTTACTCGAATTTTGCACACCCTCTATATTATATATAGAGGGTGGAAGGTGTGATGCTAATTGGCATCACACCTTCCTCAAGGTGACTGCCCAAGTGGCATGCCAAGTTGGCAAAATTCAAATTCAAGTCTTACTTGAATTTCAAGTGCGTTTCAATTTCATTTGGAATCTAATTCCAAATTAATTAAGATACTAATTTAAATGAACACTTCATTTAAATTTTTCCTCCAAAAAGTATTCTTCCGATTAATTAAATTAAACCCTTTAATTTAATTAATCAACCTTTGATTTAACTCTTAAATCAAACAAGCTTAACTCTTAAGCTTAAATTAGTCAACTTGTCCAATTGATGGTCAACATGGTACCAAATAATTAACTCATTAATTATTGGTCTAATTTAACTCTTAAATTAGTTGATTAATTTAATACTTAAATTAACCAAACCAAAATTGACCGTCAGATTGGAACTTTGAAAATCGGTCACCAAAGGGTGAATTTTCTAACACTTAGAAAATTGCTCTACCAATTTTGGAAGCTATTTGGCTTTTGTGTGTGACCCAATAGGTTCCACCATTCATTATACATTGGCTCACAACTCTTTGTGACTTTTGAATATCTTACATTCATTTTAGTTCAAAACTCATTTTAAACTAATCGACTCGATTCAACTAATTAGCCGAAATGAATATTTTGGAGAACTATCATAGCTCTATGCGTACCATGCAAATATGGTCCTTCCATCTCTTATCTCCCGAAAGAGGCTTAGGGTAAGATATTTGTTGGCTTCCTAATAGTCACGATACCATGTCTCTATTCTCAATGTTCGATTCCCTTGTGTGACCTCACCTTTGGAAAACTCAGTTTCCTAATTGTCACACCACCTTGCACAAGGATTTCTTGAAATCAAATCATTATAGAACACAAAGGAGATGTACTCGCCCTTCACAAAAGTGAGGAGTCGGATTCCATCTTGGATCTCACAAACCTCCATGCCAAGTAGCTCATATCCAACCTCAACCCAAAAGACCCGCTGAGTGGTCAAGGAAGAGTCAAAGCATGAGGACCGGACACAAGGTTACCATGGATCCTCAAGTCAGAGGACTAATAATATGCGTTATCGTAAGCGGGAGAATTAACCACTACCGACTTATCACTATGGCTATCTAGTGGATTCTCTGGAGGGTCTTCAGTACCTTATTCTCTAACAAGCACCCACTGGCATGCATTCGTATCTCATACAGATTGCTCATGGAACGGAGCAATATCCAACTCTTGGATTTATGCATTGTTAGTGCAAGTTTATCCGGATATTAGATGCTCTGTCTCTTCAGATCCTATGACTTAGAAGATTTAAGATCACGATCGTGAAAGACTTATTCCATGGTCACCGAACCAAGTCCTGTAGTCATGTGTGATCTGAGGGCTTCATCTAAATGCAAGTGAAGTAATATAAATCATAAGATGAAGGTAGCCATATAAAGAATATTATTCAATCAAGATTGTTTTACAAGGAAATAGGTTTTACAAGGCCAATCTAATTAGCTTACCAAGGCAGTATTCCAGTAATCTCCCACTTGCCCTAAAGCTAATGCCCCATGGCCTTGTGACCCATCTTCTTAAGATGTTCTTCAAAGACCTTTTGTGTTAGGGGTTTAGTCAGTTCTGCTATATTCTTTTTCGAGACAACTCTCTCTACTCAAATGTTGCATTTATCAATGATCTCCTAGATCAAATGATATTAGCTCAAAATGTGCTAGATTTCTAATGAGATCTTGGCTCTTTTGCTTGTGCTACCGCCTCGGCGTTGTCACGGAAGACAACAATTGGCTCAACAATGCTAGGCACTACATTTAACTATTGAATGAAGTTTTTCATCTGAACACCTTCCTTTGCAGCTTCCAAAGCTACAATATATTCTACTTCAGTAGTGGAATTGGCTGTGGTATCTTGTTTGGAACTTTTCCAAATCACCGCACCGCCATTAAGGCAAAATACAAATCCAGAAGTGGATTTGAAGTTATCTATATCGGATTGAAAACTTGAATCTAAAAACCCCCTCTAGTTTTAATTCTCCATTGCTGTATACTAAAAACAAGTCCTTAGTCCTTCTCAAGTACTTAAAAATCTCTTTTACGGCTATCTAGTAATTCTCGTCGGGATTGGATTAGAACATACTCGTAACACTTAGCGAGTGTGCCACATCCAGTCTTGTACATTGAATTGCATACATTATGCTACCAATGGTGGAGGCATAAAGTATGTAAGACATCCTTCGTTTCTCTTCATCAGTCTTGGGGGATAATAGACTTTGAGAGATGAATGTCATATCCCATAGAAAGAAATCCCTTCTTGGATTCTTCCATACTAAACCTCTTTAGCATCTCGTCAATGTACGGGGTTTGGGATAGCCCCAACATTCTCTTAGATCTATCTCTATAGATACGTATTCCTAATAGGTAGGATGCTTATCCCAAATCCTTCATGAAGAATTGTGTAGATAATCATGCTTTACACTCTAACATTCCTACCTTATTCCCAATGAGAAAGATGTCATCGACATAAAGCACAATAAACTGTACTGAATTCCCACTAGCCTTCTCGTACACACATAGTTCATACATATTTTTGACAAAGCCAAACGATTTGACATGTATGTTCTAACTTCGGGATGCTTGTTTGAATCCATAAATAGATCTATGGAATTTGCAAATCTTTTGCTCATTCCCCTTGGATGTAAAACCTTGTGGTTGCTCCATATAGATTTCTTATTCAATGTCACCATTGAGGAAAGTGGTTTTCAGATCCATTTGCCATATCTCATAGTTATAATATGTGGTTATGGAAAGTAGAATACGAATGGACTTAGGCATAGCAACTGGTGAAAAGGTTTCATTGAAATCAATACCTGGTCTTCGAGTGTAACCATTTGCCACTAGTTGCGCCTTAAAAGTCACTACTTCTCCATCTACTGCAAGCTTTTGCTTATAGATCCACTTGCAACCAACTAGAACTATTCCCTTTGGTGGATCTACCAAAGTCCATACTATATTTGATTACATGGAGTCCATTTCCGATCTCATGGCTTCAAGCCAACATCCCAAATCTATGTCCAATATAGTTTCCTCATAGGTCTTCGGATCATCATCCAGTTGGCCCATCTCATGAAGGAATTCGAACCTTTCGGGTTGCTTCTTGATTCGGTCTAATCTACATAGAAGTTGTGTATAAGGCTTTTCTTTCTCGCTTTTTTCCACCGCTTGTGGGATTTCATGATCATTTTGAACTTCATCAAGTTCAACAACAATACTATTTCTATCTAACAAAAATTACTTTTTCAAAAAGTTGGCGTTCCTCAATACAGACACCTTTTGTTTCGAGGGATTATAAAATTAGTAACCCATAGACTCTCTAGGGTATCCCACAAATTTGCACAAGGTGGATCTACTATCCAACTTATCTCCCACTGTCTGTCTCACGTACGTGGGATATCTCCAAACCTTAAGATAATGGTAAGAAGGTGCTTTGCCATGCCATATCTCATATGGTGTTTTGGGAACCGACGTTGAAGGTACTATGTGTAGTAGCTTTGCTGCCATTTGTAAGGTGTATCCCCAAAAGGATATAGGCACATCGAAAAAACTCATCATAGAACGTATCATGTCCAACAAGGTACGATTTCTCCTTTTGGCTACTCCATTGTGTTAGGGTGTGCCGGGTGGAGTCCATTGAGAGAGAATCCCATTCTCCTTTGGATAATCCAACAATTCGGTGCTCAAGTATCCTCTCCCTCGATCCGATCGAAGAGCTTTAATACTTAGCCTTAATTGCTTTTCTACTTCATTCCTATATTCATTGAACTTTTCAAAGGCTTCGGATTTGTTCTTCATAAGAAACACGTGTCCGCACTAACTACAATCATCGGTGAAGGTGATGAAGTAGGAATTGCCTCATTTCCCACTAACTCTTAGTGGTCTACAAATGTCTGTATAGATCAAATCCAAAAGACTTATGAAGTGCTTCGTTTGTCCTACAAAAAGAGCTTTGGTCATTTTTCTCTTTAAACAAGATTCACAAATATGAAGGTCCTCAATACTACTAACATTTAGTATTTTGAGTGCTTCTAACTTGTTCATCCTATTCTTAGAGATATGACCAAGTCTTGCATGCCAAAGGATGACATCTTCTTGGATATCTAATTTTCTTTTACTTGATTGAATATGCATTAGTGAAGGTTGAGAATCAAGTATGTACAATCTATATATTAACGTACCTTGAGCAATCAAAGAACTATTCTTTAATGCCATCAACTTCCCATTCGATATAGAAAAATCAAATCCTTCATTATCAAGAATGGGAATTGAAACAATGTTCTTAACAAGGTGGGGTACATAATAAACTAGATCAAGTAAAATGCAAGCATTCCCTAAGTCCAACTTGATGACGCTTTGGAAAGTGGCTGCAACTCTTACTCCATTTCCTAGGCGGAGGATCGTATCCCCTTTACGAAGATTCTTTCTTCTTTCAATCCTCTGTAATGAATTACAAAGGTGAGAACCACATGTGGTATCAAATACCCATGTGGAAGAATTAGTCGTCATGTGCACTTCAATAAAGTACATACCTTTCTCAAGGGCTGCAAGGTAAGCTTTGCAATTTCTTTTCCAATGCCCTTTTTTGCCATAGTGGAAACAACAAACTTTAATTTTAACCTTTTTCTTAACTCTTCTAAAACTTTTCTCTAGTTGCTTCCCTTTCGAGAAAAAACTCTTCTTTCTCTTACTTTCCTTTCTAGGACCCCTAGGGCCCTTCGACTTGGAGAAGGATACAGGCATAAGTAGCTTTTCCTTTCTCATAGTTGCCTCCGCGGTCACAAGCATATTGATCAATTTGTTAATTACAACATCTTGCTTGGACATATTGAAGTTCACAACGAATTATCAAATGACGGTGGTAATAAATGTAGGATCAAACCCACGTAAAGGTCATTGTCCATGACCACATCTAATTGTCTAAGCTTTTCGATGAGTCCAATCATCTTGAGTCCATGATCATGGACATTTGACCCTTCACTTATCCATGCCCTAAAGAGCTCTTTAGACAAAGCAAACCTTTCATGTCTACTTTGTGCACCATACAACTCTTGCAAGTGCACATAAATCTCTGGAGCATGCTTCATGTGCTCATGAGTCTTTTGGAGCTCATTGGACATGGATGCCATCATGACACACCTCATTTGTAGATTATCATCTACAAATTTAGTGAAAATTTCACGTTGTGCATCGGTGGCATCATCACCAAATGTGTCCACAGGACTTTGATCAAGGACATAAGTCCGCTTTTCAGAGTCAACAATGATTTTAAGGTTCCTTAACCAATCTTGGAAGTTTGGCCCGGTTAGTTTTTTGGCTTCCAGAATGCTTGAGAGTGGATTTTAGCCATTTTTGATTGAAGATTTCGAAAATCTAAAAGAGGCAAAAAAAGAGTACAAGCATGTGATTGATTTGATATTAAAAACATGTTCATAGTTTTTCAAGCATGTTTTTCTTCCACTATTTTATCGAATCCTTCACCTTGTAGAAGAATTCGGGAAATCATATTTCCTAGTGAGAATCAAGATCCTAAAGACTTGCAAGTGAACCCCTTTGACTGGATGTATGTCTATAAGCAATCTAAAGGTATGCAACTTTTGCTAATTGCGTCTCATGCAACTCATGATATATTTTACCTCACCATTTCATGTAGATCCCTTTATAGACTACCTCTATATTAATTGGTGCTAAGTTAAACCTACCAATCAAACTTTGATTCGAGACGGGTGCCACAACATCCCCCGTGGCCGAGTGTATAATGTGTAGGCGTTCCCAAATCAAAGGTGCATCTCATGCAAAGTGTATGGTCACAACTTTTCACCTAAGTATGACCCCCGTGACTGGACGTATATCACAGAAAGGTAAAATGTCTGGATTAATTAGAACTCTTTTAATTTGTATCTATTTGGATTTAATATTTGAAAAGCACTTAGACATTCTAAGTAGAGGGTTTTTGCCTGCAAAGATCTTATCATTTTATCTTCTTATTTAGGTTTTCTACATCCTAAACATGCATCTCATACATCAATAGGATATGAAAAGCATAAATAAGTAAATACGCCTAGCATACTCCTAGGGTAGGATGACTATGAGCCTAACTAAGTGGTGCACTTAGAGCCATAGGTGCACCACCTAGTTGATTTTAGGTGGGTTGATTAAATCTAGCTATTACATGATTGTATCCCATACATTCATGGGCTTTCAAAAGCCTCCATGCCTCCATTGGCCTCCATTGCTCTATGTAACATTTACATGAATAGGAAGTCCTCACTCCTAGTGATTCTACTCTCATAACATTTACAAGATAGAAATTAAGAGGCATGCAAGCCTCAATTTAATACAACCCATTTCAACAACTTGAAATAATTAAAATCAATATTAAAGGCTCATGATGATCCCCATTCATTCATCAGCCATTCAATAATTAAATGAACAATAAATAAATTTAGAATTAACAATTAATTCCATCAATTAAATGCTTATCTCATAAACAAATAATTGAACAAGCATAACATTTATGCCATTATTGGAAGATAAACTTTAACCAATTTTCAAAGGCATTCAAAAATGTCAAACATGATTTTGAGAACTTGCACTACGTTTGTGCATCTACTATGTATGGTGCAAAAATATTTCAAGCATAAAAAAAGTTGGAAAAATTACTCAAAATTCACAAAATCCACAAAACAAGGGCTACTGCCCAGCCTGGGTAGGCCGCGCGCACAGCCAGTGCCCGGCAACCCCCTGTTTTGAGGCTTCCAAGTGAATCAAGTTGTTTTCCACTCAACTTTCATGCAACAATAATTTTAGAACATATTCTCAACACTTAAACACACATTATAGATAAATTTCCAGATTTAAAACCTCTATTAAAAAAGAAAATTCAAGTGCTCAATCATACCTTCAAAAATTAGAGAAAGCTAGAATCATATTCTTCAAAATCTCCAATACAACTCCAATAAAATTGGATCCAAAAATGAACAAAACACTTTTGATCAAATATCAACATGCTATATCACCATATAACATCAAGAAATGGTAAATCAACATTCAACATTTATCACTATGAATTGAAACATACTAAAACATGAATCAACACTTAAATCACATAATAACATGCTTTCAATTCATCAAGCAATAGAGCCACAAGCATCATCAACCAAACACTTCAATCCATCATTGGGTCAAGTATTTAGTGATATTGATCAATTCATCACATGAATCAATCAACAATAATGCAAAACATAGCATGAAATAGGCTCCGATACCACTTGAAGGCTAGAGTAGCATTAGGATCCATAAATCAAAACTTCATAAGCTTGAAATTAACTAAGCTACTCAAGCTCCCAAGGATCTAGACATGCTATATATCTGGATTAGAATGAAGAATTACCTCTTGTAGCTGAAAATCAAGGAGAAGATCAACTATCTCTCACGAGTATAGAAACTGTCTGGAACTGGCATAGCAGGAAGATGGCAACGATTTCCCAGGCTAAACTGCTCCAAAATTCACGAAATTAAATATGGAACATATCCACACACAAGGGAAGCTACTGTGAAAAATTTTAGCCAAAAATCCTTCTGGATCGCTCCAGAAAAATTCTCCAACCGGAAGCTGCTGCAGGTGGATCTCCAAAACCGAGCAAGTCAATCGCCTTGCCTCTATTGATAGGATCCAGACACCAAACAATCTTCCAATTTATCCTCACTAGAAGTTGGAGTTATAGAGGAGAAAATGAGGTAGATAAGGCCTATTTTTAGGTTGGGAAGAAGAAGAGATGCAAAGCTTCAACACATGATGCTATGCATGGAGAGAGAGATTTTGGAGGGAATGTAAGAATCTAATTCTCACACTTTCAGCAATGCTTATTCGAATTTTGCACGCCCTATATATCTATATATAGAGGGTGGAAGGTGTGATGCTAGTTGGCATCACACCTTCCTCAAGGTGACCGTCCAAGTGGCATGCCAAGTTGGCAAAATTCAAATTCAAATCTTACTTGAATTTCAAGTGCATTTCAATTTCATTTGGAATCTAATTCCAAATTGATTAAGATGCTAATTTAAATGAACACTTCATTTAAATTTTCCCTTCAAAAAGTATTCTTCCCATTACTTAAATTAAACCCTTTAATTTAATTAATCAACCTTTGATTTAACTCTTAAATCAAACAAGCTTAACTCTTAAGCTTAAATTAGTCAACTTGTCCAATTGATGGTCAACATGGTACCAAATAATTAACACCTAATACTTGGTCTAATTTAACTCTTAAATTATTTGATTAATTTAACACTTAAATTAATCAAACCAAAATTGACCGTTAGATTGGAACCTTGAAAATCAGTCACCAAAGGGCGAATTTTCTAACACCTAGAAAATTGCTCTACTAATTTTGGAAGCTATTTGGCTTTTGTGTGTGACCCAATAGGTTCTACCATTCATTGGACATGGGCCCACAACTCTTTTTACTTTTTAATATCTTATATTCATTTTAGTTTAAAACTCCTTTTAAACTAGTCAACTCGATTCAGGTAATCTCATTAATTGAAGAGTACCCAATCTCTATGGTCGATGTCTAACCTCAAGCCCATGGAACCCAACTAATTGGTTGAAATGAATATTTTGGAGAACCATCATAGCTCTATGCGTACCATGCAAATACGATCCTTCCATCTCCCATCTCCCGAAAGAGGCCTATGGCAACATATTTGTCAGCTCCCTAATAGCCTCAATACTATGTCTCTATTCTCAATGTTTGATTCCCTTGTGTGACCTCACCTTTGGAAAACTCCTTTTTCAAATTGTCAAACCACCTTGTGTAAGGATTTCTTAGAATCGATTATTATAGAACACTTAGGAGATGTACTTGTCCTTCACAAAAGTGAGGAGTCGAATTCCATCTTAGATTTCACAAACCTCCATGCCAAGTAGCTCATACCCAACCTCAACTCGAAAGACCCACTAAGTGGTCAAGGAAGAGTCAAAGTATAAGGACCGAACACAAGGTTACCATAGATCCTCATGTCAGAGCACTAATAATATGTACTAGCGTAAGTAGGAGAATTAACCCTTACCGACTTGCAACCACGGCTATCTAGTGGATTTTCTGGAGGGTCTTCAGTGCCTTGTTCTCTAACAAGTACCTACTAACATGCATCCGTATCTCATACAAATTGCTCATGGAATGGAGCAATATCCAATTCTTGGATTTATGCATCGTTAATGTAAGTCTGTGTGGACCTTAGATGCCCCGTCTCTTAAGATCCTATGACTTGGAAGATTTAAGTTCACGATTGTGTAAGACTTATTTCATGGTCATCGAACCAAATCCCGTAGTCATGTGTGATCTAAAGGCTTTATCTAAATGCAAATGAAGTAATATAAAGCATAAGATGAAGGTGGCTATATAAAAAATATTATTCAATCAAGATTGTTTTACAAGGAAATTGCCTTTACAAGGCCAATCTAATTGGCCTGTCGAGTACTATTCCAACATCTTTGTAGTCAAATTTGTGAAGGACTCAGAGCAGGATATGTGTGGGGAAACATGGAGATTTGAGGCAAAGAATAATTTAATCTTTGCACAGATCATCCCTTGGGGGACATTTAGGTATAAATGGTACTTATCACAGGGTTAAAGCTTTATTTTGTTGGCCTAATTTGAAGGATGATGTGATTCAGTGGGTTAAAGGCTGTGAAATATGCCAAAGGAGCAAACATGAGATTGTTCCCTATCCTGGCCTATTGCAGCCTCTATCAATACCTACCTAGGCACGGTCTTACATATCCATGGACTTTATAGAAGGGCTTCCTAATTCAGAGGGAAGGAATTCTATATAGGTCATTGTGGATAAGCTCACCGAGTATGGTCACTTCCTAGCCCTTACACACCCATACACTAGATAATATCTAGCCAAGCTATTCTTAGATCAAATCTACAAGCGACAAGGCCTACCAGTCAATATAGTGTGAGATATGGACAAGATATTTACAAGCACATTCTGGCATACACTTTTTAAGTTTCTAGGCACCTCATTGAACCTATCTACTACATACTACCCCCAGTCTGATGGGCAAATAGAAAGTCAACCAGTGCCTAGAGACCTATCTTAGATAAATATGCCACCATAGACCTAAATAGTGGCACAAGAGGTTACCCATGGCAAAGTACTGGTACAATACAAACTTCTATTCAGGCATCAAAATCACACCATTTCAAGCTTTGTACGGCTATCCTCCCATACATATCCCCTTAGGGCCTCTGACCCCCACTACCCATATTGATGTGACCACTCTTATATAAGATCGAGTCAAAGTTATTCATCAGCTTAAAGAAAACTCAAGTATTTATATCCTAGATATCTCCTAGTTAAAGTTAAATCTCTAGCAGGCTAATCAAATTCAGTCAGAACAATCATTTATTCCCATGTGAACCTAGGTCATCAAAACCTAGGCTCTGATACCACCTTGTGACACCCCATTCCGGGTAACCCAAAGCTTAAATATCAAAGCATTTCAAGCTTAAATTCTGAACCTATAATACAAACAATAGGCGCAAAAGTTTCTTTTCCAATTCAAGTCATATAAAGAAAATGACAATTCAAAAGCAGCGAAAAATATCAACTTAAATAAAACTACCAACCATTAACATTCAGGCCAAGGTTCAACTCTTAGATGTTCAGCAAAATTATGTACACAATCTCAAGGTAGCCCTGTCAACCCTGACATATCTCAACATCTCTATGTTACCATATAGCATTCTAATAATTCATATACAAAAGGACACCAATCTATTACAAAAGAAACGTTCCTATGCTCCAAGTCAGAACTTTCCATTCTTATGCCACTCTATCTGCAAAAGTAATAAAAAACAGGGGTAAATCTAATGGACTTAGTGAGGGATAATATAACAAATGATAATAGAGCTTGTTAAGGGATGGGCATCTCAACAGATTTAATATCAATAACAATACAAGTACAATTACAATTTACCAAGAACAAATATAGCAAACAGGAAACTCTCCTGCCTTATTGCTCCAAGAACATATGACAAGGAAGCAAGAAATGAGTACGAGCAAGCAAACCCTTATAGTATATGCTTTCCAACAAAACGAGTTAAGATATGCATATCAGATCACCTGATACCAATCAAACAAGTACTTCCATAGCGTGACAACTTGGCATACAATTGGTGTGCCCATATAGACTGTATGGCGCATTGCGGATACCTAAGCGAACTACTTAGTGTATCCTGGACACCCAGGCAGACTGCAAGGCGTGTCCCAAGTATCCCAACATTCTGTGTAGGATTGGCACTCAGCCAAAGTACTATCTCCAAGCAAGTACAACAAGTACCAATCAAGTACAACAAATACGAATCAAGCAATTAGAGTTACTGACGAGGCAATATATGAACAACAAGCAAGTACATACAAGCCAACTGGCTAGATATCAGGATACTGACAAACGAGTATGCCGGCAAGGCATCTGATAACGATTCAAGATAGGAATAGATTAGTGTGATTAAGACAAGTACAATACATGATAGATAGGAGTTATGGGCGCCAAAACGAACAAGAATGAGTGAAACAAGTACTAACCCTCACAGGGGTATGAAAGCCAATAACAAATAATGAGCAAGTATCGATCAATTCAGATTCCAATAAACGAGCAAGTACGAATCAAGTACAACAAGTACGAATCAAGCAATTTACGAGCAAGTACAATCAAACAAATTGACCCTCACAGGGGTTATGCCACAAGAACAGATAGATATATCAAGGCCACATTAGTTGACAGTCATAGGGGTTTTCAACAAGTAATGAGAAAGCTTATACAAAATAATAACCCAAAGTGGGAGACCTCCACCTCCGTAATCCCAAATGATGCAAGTCCTGCAGATTATCTATTGGTCCTCATGACCTACATTGTCGTCACCTAACCATAATGATATATTTAGTCAAAATCCATATTTGACTCTAAGTACATCACTATCATGCTTGTTCTAAATTCCAAAAATTGCTAATCAATCTATTAATATGATAGCTTAAAACGTCAATATGGTTATCGTTCCAATTAATGGCTATTAAACTAGGCTTGCCTTAATAATCCCAATTCTTATATTGTTTTCACTTGTCACAATGGCCAAGTCCTTAATAACATGATCTGCATAATGTCACTTTAAATCAAAAAATTGCTTAATCTCTCATACATAGTCCCAATTATTTCCACTTTAGGTCCCAAATTCACAATTCAAGGTTAAATTTCTTATCAACTCATAAATTCCAAATTTGGCATATATAGTACAACATATCCGGGTCCACAATATAACATATCCCATCCATGCATGATCCAAGAACCTAACTATATAGAATCCGTGCACTCATTCTTGCAATACTACACAACTTAAGAAATACAACATAACATGTATATATATATCCAATTCCTTGCTAACTATTTACCCACGAAATACCAAATTGAGGCTTCGAATTCAGCAACCAAGGCTACCATTAAGATTACCGCGCCAAGAAAAAGATTCTGCCTCAGCTCCGCCATCGATCGTTGCCGCCGGAGTTGCCCAACGATCTCACCAGAATGCTCTCCTCAAGCTCCTGATTCTAATGGCACAATTAGATTCGAATTCCACAGCCCAGAACGTGATTAATCAAGCTGGACAGTCTCATCTAGCAATCTTTCTTCCAACACACATAATTTTCTTAAGGAACAGAAAAACACCTTGATTTCGGTATTAAACTCGAATCTCTAGAACTTCCAACCTTTCCTTCTGTTTCAACGTCCATGTATCCTTGGCTTAGGTTTTTGTTGCATTTCGACCTGTAATTTGGACTGCACTTATCTTTGCAATCCTACTTATTGTATTAATTTCAATACAGCTCGTGTTCTTAGAGGTTCTAATACTTTTGCTTATAGTAAATGAGCTATTCCAGCCCATCGGCTCAAGGCATTTGGCCACTATTTCTGCATTTTTCAGGTGATAGGTGATGGAAGAATCGTAGTCTTCTAGAATTTCCATCCATCACGCTGTCTCATTTTCAGATCCTTATTCTGGTCAAACGGTTGGCCTTTATGAGTTAATTTAGTCAACATGTCAGCTATTTTAGTTAAGTGCTGCACAAATCTTCGTTAATGGCCAATAAGGCACAAAAACTACAAACTTCTATCATGTTTTTCAGTCTCTTCCAATTGACACGCCTTTTTCTTAGAGGGATTAATCTCTACCCCATCTTGGGATAGGATATGAACAAGAAAAGTAATCTTTTTATCCGAAGTCCGCACTTGCTATTTTATTTTTATTTTTTTGCATACAATTGATGCTTTCTCAAGGTTCCGAGAACCATGCGGAAGGGCTTTGTGTGGCCTTTTCCATCATTTAGCTGGTGATACTCTTGTCTAAATCCAGTTAAGAAGATTCTTATCCCTGAGAAAGGTCAAATAATTCTTCTAGGTGGGGTAGGGGAAATAATGAGCTCACTTTTTTTTTCTTTTTTTTTTTTTTTTTCGGAGCTCCTACAGCTCTGACTCAAGTTGTAGTGTCCGGCTTACTGCTTGGTAGAATTTCAACAATTCGCAAATAGCCAGACCCTTTCTCAATTTCAGTTGCAACCCTTGTATAAATCATCGAGTTTGTCAACCTTTGTCATCTTGTATGTATGGAGCATATTATGTCAGTTAGCTAAAAGTAACCCATTACTGACTTATGAATTGTGCCCCCTGTACAAGGTCCATAAACTCTCTGTCTCTCGCTTGTTTCACCACCTCTGGCACATATTATTTCATGAGGTCTCGGGTGAAATACTCCCAAGTTTGGTAGGTTCCTTCAACCATCCACCTTCAATCAAACGTCTTCCACCAACTTCAGGTGGAACTTTCCAGAAGGAAGTGGTGAATTGAACCCTCCGCTCATCTGAATAACGCAGTATCTCAAAAGTACTCTCTAAACTTCCAATCCATTCCTCGGCTCTTCTATCATCAGAGACTCCTAAGAACTTCAAGGGATTGAAATGAAAGAATGGTTCCAACACCCGATCTTTGGTCATCTCATTAACAACTCCTATTTCATCATTTAATTGTTGACCTTGTGGCACAAATCTTGGTCCCCTCTAATACATAGGGTCTGTTGGCTGACCCACTAAAGGCGTTTGTGAAACTTCTTCTTCTAGCATTGCTTAAGAGTAAGCAGGTGCTTCTCGCTTTGGTGCTCGTCGATCATTCCTAGATTAACCCAAATCATACCTTACCAGAAATTCCACAATCCGCAAGAATTCCTCAATTTAAACAGTTCCCAATAAGACCATTATAAATAGGGGTGGCAATTTTTGACACGACACGATAACACGATAATGTGATAGTTTTTTTTTATATTTTTTACATTTTTAAGTAATGACTTATTATTTTTGAACAATTTAACTCTAGATTGATTTGTAAGAATTAATGACTATTATTTACTATGTAAATCTTGACTACTTGGTGATGTTGGAATGATTATTAATTATTGAATGGGATGAATTATACTTCTTTGTTTGGAATTTGACTTCATTGTTGTTAAAATTAAGTTGTGCAAAACTTTTGATTTAACATGAAAATTTGTATATTATATTATTGATGTTGTAGAGGAAATTAAATGAAGTCCAATTATCAAATTGCTCTATGATACAAAAGTTGGATTGCTAAAGTATAATGTTGACTTTTTTAAATTTTTTTGTATAAGTTGACTTTTCTCAAAATCTTGATATAAATTGTTTATTTTATTAAGATTCTAGTTTAACATAAAATGTGCAATTTTTTTAGATAAATTATTAATGAAAAATAATCATATACTGAAACGGGTTGGGTTCGGGTTGACACAAAAACTTTCAGGTTGGGTTCGGGTTGAGCAAAATTATGTAATATCCCCACCTCAACCCGACATGAAACAACCCGACACAACACGGTTGCCAACCCTAATTATAAATCAATCCTAACAATACGGCAATTTTCTATGTGTCGCACCACATCTTTGGTTTCAACCTTAAACATACCCTAACGCTCGTTTTAGGTTATCTAGCTTATGAGAAAGAAGATATTCTAATTCCTAACTCGGTATTGTCAAGCTATTACACTATTTTGTCAATCCTTATCAGTGATTGAGAGGGTAAAACCCTAGAAATTCCTCGAGACTAACCTTCAATGGTTTCTACCATTCTCCCAAGATTTCTAATCCAATTTACTCATCAATAAGGTTATAAGGTCCTCGATCTTACTACAACAAGTTTATACCACAAGTCTTTCTATCTTCAAACCTACTAGCAAGAGGAAAATAAGATCTAATATCGTCTTCAGTTTATTCCAAAATATCTTCACATAACCAAAATTTTCTTCCATAAGTACCTAGTAGGAATGTGTTCATCCTAAGGTATTCACTTCTTTACCGTCGAGCATTATCCCAAAAGTTCGTTTCTTATTCAACCTCACATTTTCTATCCTAAGATTTCACATTTCAAAATCAAATCCTATGATCGGATTCCATAGACATCCTGCAATACTCAAACTTATCTCACTGATACCAACCCATCAACTTTATCTTAATATCCCCAAAATCACATAAGAGCTTCTCAAACTACGAGACATACCCAGAATTTTGACTCAATCTAGAGCTCAATGCTTGATCTTCGGAAGCAAAGATTACAGTTTAGTCAGCCGTCCCAGGTATCATATCCTACCTCTTAGTATCAAACACTATATCTAAATTTCAGGTTCAAACTATACCGAACAAAAGGTTTGATACAAGTCCCAATAATATTCAATGCCTAGTTCTTTGACAAACCCAGGCTTGGATAGAAAAATGTAGTGAAATGAATCTCTGTATATTCTTATCTGAAGCAATTCCAAAGTCAAGCCTGGCATCTATTATCCATAAATTCCAAATCCAGGGATCATGTCCTAGTATCATTCGGACTTTCCTTAACCCAAGTATTTACATCTTGGATATCTCCTAATCAAAGATAAATCTCTAGCAGGCCAATCAAATTTAGTCAGAACAATAATTCATTCCCATGTGAACTTAGGTCATCAAAACCTAGGCTCTGATACCACCTTGTGACACCCCACTCTAGTTAACCCAAAGTTGAGATATCAAAGCATTACAAAAGAAACATTCATATGCTCCAAGTCAAAACTTTCCATTCTTAGGCCACTCTGTCTGCAAAAGTAATGAAAAATGAGGGTAAGTCCATTGGACTTAGTGATGGATAATATATCAAATGATAAAAAAACCTGTTAAGGGAAGAACATCTCAATAGATTTAATATCAATAGTAATACAAGTACAATTACAATTTACCAAGAACGAATGTAGCAAACAGGAAACTCTCCTGCCTTATCGCTCCAAGAATAGATCACAAGCAAGCAAGAAACGTGTATGAGCAAGCAAACCCTTATAGTATATGCATTCCAACAAAACGAGTTAAGATATGCATATCAGATCACCTTATACCAATCAAACAAGTACTTCCATAGCATGACAGCTTGGCATACAATTGGTGTGCCCATACGGACTGTATGGTGTATTGTGGATACCTAAGCAGACTGCTTAGCGTATTGCGTATACCTATACGGACCGCATAGCGTATCCTGGACACCAAGGTAGACTCAAGACGTGTCCCAAGTATCCTAGCATTCCACGTAGTATTGGCAGTCGGCCCAAGTACTATCTCCAAGTAAGTACAACAAGTACCAATCAAGCAATTAGAGTTGCCAACGAGGCAATATATGAACAACAAGCAAGTACATACAAGCCAACTGGCTAGATATTAGGATACGGATAAACGAGTATGCCGACAAGGCATCTGATAACGATTCAAGACAGGAACAAACAAGTATGATTAAGACAAGTACAAGGCATGATAGATAGGAGTTTTGAACACCAAATGAACAAGAACGAGTGAAACAAGTACTAACTCTCACTGGGGTATACAGGCCAATAACAGATAACGGGCAAGTACCGATCAATTCAAATTCCAATAAACGGCAAGTACGAATCAAGCAATTTATGAGTAGGTACAATCAAGCAAATTAACGCTCACAGGGGTTATGCCACAAGAACAGATAGATATATCGAGGCCACATTGGTAGACCCTCACATGGGTTTTCAATAAGTAATGAGAAAGCTTATACAAAACAATAACCCAAAGTGGGAGACCCTCACCTTTGTAATCCCAAATGATGCAAGTCCTGCAGCTTGTCTATTGGTCCTCGTGACCCACGTTGTTGTCACCTAACCACAATGATATATTTAGTCAAAATCCATATTTGACTCCTAGTACATCACTATCATGCTTGTTCTAAATTCCAAAAATCGCTAATCAACCTATTAACGTGATAGCTTAAAACGTTAATATTGTTATCGTTCCAGTTAATGGCTATTAAACTAGGCTTGCATTAATAATCTCTATTCTTATATCATTTTCACTTATCACAATAGTCAAGTCCTTAATCACATGATCTTCATAATGTCACTTTAAATCACACAATTGCTTAATGTCTCATACATGGTCCTAATAATTTCCACTTTAGGTCCCAAATTCAAAATTCAAGGTTAAATTTCTTATCAACTCATAAATTCCAAATTTGTCATATATAGTACAACATATACGGGCCCATAATCTAACATATCCTATCCATGTATGATCCAAAAACCTAACTATATAGAATCCATGCACTCATTCTTGCAATACTGCACAACTTAAGAAATACAACATAACATATATATATATATCCAATTCCTTGCTAACTCTTTACCCAAAAAATACCAAATCAAGACTGTGGATTCAACAACCAAGGCTACCATTATGATCATCGCATCGAGGAAAAGATTCTACCTCAGCTCCGCCGTCAGAGTTGCCTAACGATCTCACCTGAATGCTCCCCGAGCTCCTAATTCCAATAGTACAATTAGATTCGAATTCCACAACCCAGAACGCAATCAATCAAGCTTGACAGTCTCAAATGGATTTCTCGCCACCTTAGTCTGATCACCCTCTTCTGTTGCCATTAACTCATCAATCGACAATGCAAATACACCTTAAGCTTCCTCAAGCTGAAAGCCACCAAACCTGCTAGCCCGAACCCCTACTCTGCCATCCCCTGCCAAACTCTACCACGGTCAAATCGGTCTTGACGTTATCCGACAAAATGAGGGAGTTTGAATGTATGAGGTATGTTTGTGGTGCTGGGAATGTGAGGATGAAGATTATCGAAACAAAAATGGAAGAAAACTCACAATCGGAGAGATTGCCGATGAGGAATGGGTGGTGGCCGCAGTGAAGAGAAAGAAATGAATGGGGTTATTTTTGCAAATTTTGGCTGTTTATATAAGGAACTTTCCTGGGTTCTCAAATTGACCCCAAAAGATTTCAGCATGCTTCAATTAAGTCCCTCCAAGTTAGCCCTCCTTCAATTAAACCCTCAGAAAAACTGAGTGCATGAAATTAAGCCCTTTGACCACAAATGTCTTCCATGCAAACCCCAAAGTTTGAAAATGTCATCCAATTGAGTCTTGCCTAATTATAATTTGACCCCAATACTTCCCATTTTCTTGCAATGAAGCCTTGTTATTATTTTTCGCCCCCTAAAATCCAACTAATCAATATCTTGAATTCTAAATTTGTATTTTTCCAAAATATCGAATTTCAAGGGTGTTACAAACTCCCCTCCTTAAAAGAATCGGGTTCCCAGATTCTCATTTGCGTACTGTTTTGACTGGTAGAAAATAAGTAGATTCAGTCAGCCGATCTATCTCTTTTCTTCATTAAATTCCACAAGGATTGTTTCTTCAAGTCTCGATACATCTTCGTACCTCTCAGATGCATCGTATATCTTGACTCGTGTGCCTCATCTAGCAATCATTCTTTTGGCACACATAATTTTCTTAAGGAACAGAAAAACACCTTGATTTCGGTATTAAACTCGGATCTCTAAAACTTCCAACATTTCCTTCTATTTCAACATCCATCTATCATTGGCTTGGATTTTCATTGCATTTTGACCTGTAATTTGGACTGCACTTATCTCTGCAATCCTACTTGTTGTATTAATTTCAATACAACCCATGTTCTTAAGCTTTCTAATATTTCTGCTTCTAGTAAATGAGCCATTTCGGCCCATCGGCTCAAGGTATTGGCCACTATTTTTGCCTTTTTCAAGTGATGGGTGATGGAAGAATCATATCCTTCTAGAATTTCCATCTATTACGCTTTCTCAGTTTTAGATCCTTATTCTGGTCAAATGGTTCACCTTTCTGAGTTAATTTAGTCAACGTGTCAGCTATTTTAGTTAAGTGCTGCACAAATCTTCGTTAATAGCTAACAAGACACAAAAACTACGAACTTCTATCATGTTTTTCAATCTCTTCCAATTGACTATGCTTGTTTCTTAGAGGGATTAATCTCTACCCCATCTTGGGATATGATATGAACAAGAAAAGTAATCTTTTTATCTGAAGTCCGCACTTGCTAATTTTTTTTTCTTTTTGCGTATAACTGATGCTTTCTCAAGGTTCCGAGAACCATGCGGAAGGGCTGCGCATGGCCTTCTCCATCCTTCAGCTGGTGATACCCTTGTCTAGCCCCAGTTAAGAAGATTCTTATCCCTGAGAAAAGTCAAATAATTCTTCTAGATAGGGTAGGGGAAGTAATGAGCTCACTTTTTTTTTCTTTTTTCTTTTTTTTGCCGTAGGTACTACAGCTCTGACTCAAGTTGCAGTATCTAGCTTACTGCTTGGTAGAATTTCAATAGTTCATGGCCGAACCCTTTCTCAATTTTGATCGCAACCCTTGTACAAATTGTCAGGTCTGTCAAACTTTCTCGTCTTGTATATAGAGAGCATATTGTGTCAGTTAGCTCAAAGGAGCCCCTTACTGACTTATGAACTGTGCCCCCTGTACAAGGTCCATAAACTCTCTATCTCTCGCTTGTTTCACCACTTCTGGCACATATTATTTCATGAGGTCTCGGGTGAAATTCTCCCAAGTTTGGTAGGTTTCTTCAGCCATCCACCTTCAATCAAACATCTTCCACCAACTTCAGGTGGAACTTTCCAAAAAGAAGTGGTGAATCGGACCCTCCGCTCATCTGAATAACGCAGTATCTCAAAAATACTCTCTAAACTTCCAATCCATTCCTCGGCTCTTCTATCATTAGAGACTTCTAAGAACTTCAGGGGATTGAAATGAAGGAACTCTTCCAACGCCCGATCTTTGGTCACCTCATTAACAACTCCTATTTCATCATTTAACTGCTGACCTTGTGGCAAAAATCTTGGTCCCCTATAATATATAGGGTCTATTGGCTGATTCACTGAAGGAGTTTGTGAAACTTCTTCTTCTAGCATAGCTTAAGAGTAAGCAGGTGCTTCTCGCTTTGGTGCCTGTCAGTCATTCCTAGATTAACCCAAATCATACCTTACCAGAAATTCCATAATCCGCAAGAATTCCTCAATTTAAACAGTTCCCAATAAGACCATTCTAAATCAATCCTAACAATATGGCAATTTCCTATGCATCGTACCACATCCTTGGTTTCAACCTTAAACAAACCTTGACGCACGTTTTAGGTTATCTAGCTTATGAGAAAGAAGATATTCTAATTCCCAACTCGGTGTTGTCAAGCTCTTACTCACTATTTTATCAATCCTTATCAGTAATTGAGAGGGTAAAACTCCAGAAATTCCTCGAGACTAACCTTCAATGGTTTCTATCATGCTCCCAACATTTCTAATCCAATTTACTCATCAATAAGTTTATAAGGTCCTCGATCTTACTGCAATAAGTTTATACGACAAGTTTTTCTATCTTCAAACCTGTTAGCAAGAGGAAAATAAGATCTAATATCGTCTTCAGTTCGTTGTAAAATATCTTCACATAACAAAAATTTTCTTCCATAAGTACCTAGCAGGAATGTGTTCGTCCTAAGGTATTCACTTCTTCACCGTCGAGCATTATCCCAAAAGTTCATTTCTTATTCAACCTCACGTTCTTTATCCTAAGATTTCACATTTCAAAAATCATATCCTGTGATCGGATTCCATAGACATCATGCAATACCTTAACTTATCTAACTGATATCAACCCATCAACTTTATCTTAATATCCCCAAAATCACATAAGAGCTTCCCAAACTACGAGAAATACCCAGAATTCTGACTCAATCTAGAGCTCAGTGCTAGATCTTCAGAAGCGAAGGTTATAGTCTGGTTGGCCGTGTCAGGTATAATCTCCTACCTCCTAGTATCAAACATTATACCTAAATTTCAGGTTCAAACTATACCAAACAAAGGTTTGATACAAGTCCCAATAATATTCAATGCCTAGTTCTTTGACAAACCCATGCTCGGATAGAATAATGTAGTGAAACGAATTCTCTACTCATTCTTATCTGAAGCAATTCCAAAGTCAAGCCTAATATCTACTATCCATAAATTCCAAATCCGAGGATCATGTCCTAGTATCATTCAGGCTTTCCTTGATCCAAGTATTTACATCTTGGATATCTCCTAATTAAAGTTAAATCTCTAGCAGGCCAATCAAATTTAGTCAGAACAATCATTCATTCCCATGTGAACCTAGGTCATCAAAACCTAGGCTCTGATACCACTTTGTGACACTCCACTCCGGGTAACCCAAAGCTGAGATATCAAAGCATTTCAAGCCTAAATTCTAAAACTATAATACAAACAAGAGGCCCAAAATTTTCTTTTCCAATTCAAGTCATATAAAGAAAACGACAATTTCAAAAGCAGCGGAAAATATCAACTTAAATAATACTACCAAGCATTAACATTCAGGCTAAGGTTCAACTGTTAGACGTTCAACAAAATTATGTACACAACCTCAAGGTAGCCCTGTTAACCCTGACATATCTCAACATCTCTATGTTACCATATAGCATTCTAATAATTCATATACAAAAGGATATCAATCTATTACAAAAGAAACGTTCCTATGCTCCAAGTCAGAACTTTCCATTCTTAGGCCACTCTGTCTGCAAAAGTAATGAAAACCGGGGCTAAGTCCAATGGACTTAGTGAGGGATAATATATCAAACGATAATAGAACCTGTTAAGGGAAGAGTATCTCAACAGATTTAATATCAATAGCAATACAAGTACAATTACAATTTACCAAGAACGAATGTAGCAAACAGAAAACTCTAATGCCTTATTGCTCCAAGAACCACTACTAAAAAAAATGCCTTTTTGCAACGGATTTTGCAACAGAAAAAATCCGTCGCAAATAGTAATCATTATTAAAAAAATAAATTTTGCGACGGAAATTTCAAAAAGTTTTAAAAAAAAAAATATTATACAAGTCCTATCAAATTAAAACATATAATTACCCAATATCAATAATTCTTTGCATTGCATACTAATCATCCCATACACTAATATTTAAATATTATTTTACATAAAATCACAATAATTTTATAACACAATAAAAATCAAGCCCATTAATATAAAATTGTTCAATATATAAATCAAGCCCTAACTAAAATATAAAATTTACAAAATAATGCCAAAAAAATTATCTTACAAGGTTTATACAAAATTTCAATGCCTTGAGATATCCAAGCCTGCAATATTAAAATAAAAACAAAATTACAATAAGAAAAAATAGAAACATAAACTAAACTAATAGACAATTCAACATAATAAACCAATATATAAATTCAATACATAACCAAATCATAATCGAGCACAAAATTCATAAAAAATAAATTAAATTCTAATGAAACATATAATTCACAAGATATAAATCTAACAAAATCTAACAAATAATTCAATGTAGATATATAATCTAACATATGTAAATCTAACGCATTATTCAATATAACCAAACATACATCTCATTATAAACCAACATATAATTTAATATAAGTCCAACATATAACTCAAATCCTAATCGCACATATAATTAACAAAACTAACAAAATCTAACACATAATTCAATATAAATGTATAATCTAAACACATATAAATCTAATACATAATTCAATATAATCAAACACACATCCAACATAAACCAACATATAATTTAATATAAGTCCAACATATAACTCAAATCCTAATCAAACATATAATTCACAAAATATAAATCTAACAAAATCTAACACATAATTCAAAGTAAATGCATAATCTTAACACATATAAATCTAATACATAATTCAATATAATCACACATGCATCTCATCATAAACCAACATATAATTTAACATAAGTCCAACATATAACTCAAATCCTAATCAAACATATAATTCACAAAATATAAATCTAACACATAATTCCAAATAAATGCATAATCTTAAAACATATAAATCTAATGCTTAATTCAATATAATCAAACATGCATCTCATCGTAAACTAACATATAATTTAATATAAGTCCAACATATAACTCAAATCCTAATCAAACATATAATCACAAAATATAAATCTAACAAAATCTAACACATTATTCAAAATAAATGCATAATCTTAACACATAAATGCAAAATTCGTCGCAAATTTCCATCGCAAAATAGTGTTTTTTCAGTAGTGAACAAATCACAAGCAAGTAAGGAATGAGTACGAGCAAGCAAACCCTTATAGTATATGCATTCCAACAAAATGAGTTAAGACATGCACAAATTACAAACACACCACCCTTTCATAATATTTATATATCTACGGAGTTCTTTATAATACTCTTATGATTAAAAGGGTGGTGTTTTTGTAAATAGAGGGAGATAGATATTATGTTTCTAAAATATGTGAGAAATTGTTATGTGATAGTACTTGCATGAGAGATGACTCTTATTCAATAATAATTATTCCAATATTATGTTCAATATCTACAAAAAATTCACTTTGATTGTTAAGTCCAATCAAATAATGCGTTAAACCAAAATAATATTACATTGCTATTACTACTAGATTAAGTAGATTTAGTTTTGAAAAATAATATAGATGTGCATTGCATATAAATTGCTAGTATATATTGTTAGGTTTAATATCAATAGCTTGTGCACCTACACAATTTCAATAGCATCATTACTTACACCACTCTCTTGGAAACTGGAAAAATTAACATTTTTTTTTGTCCAATAAAATAGAGGATATATGTTTTTAGTCCCTCACTTTGTGAAAACTTTTAACAATCTATTTTTGAAAAAAAATAACAAGTTTAGTCCGACAATAAGTGTGCCGTCTTTTTTCTTTAATGTTTTAGCCATGTGACTCTCACATGGCTGTTAGTCAAAGTGCTTGAGAGGATTTGACTTGTTATTTGGGTTCCAAAAATCCCATATTGGAAAAGAAATCCAAATTGAAAATTCACAATTCTCTTATAGCTACCAAATCTCCAAACTTTTTCATTCCAATTTTTTTCCTTTTTTCTAATTGAAAGATGTAGTGAAAATTGGGTACAATAGCAATTAGCTTGATCAGAGTGTAGATTGAAGTAGAGCGTAGTGTTTGAAATATGGTTCAGACTAATGCATTTGATATACAACCAGTATGTAAGCTTTTCTTTTGAGTATTTTGTTGATATGTCTATTTTGGTGAGTTTATGGGCTTCATTATTGCCAATGGTTTAAGTTTCTCTACATTGCCAAAGGTTTAGGGTTCTATTGTAATGTTTTTGTAATGCATGCAAGGTTTTGTTATTGAAATTGAAATGTTGTGTTTCTAAAAATAAATTTTTAAATTTTTATTTGATTACACCTCTAATTTGTTGATACATCTTGTATATAAAATAACATAAAAGTACAAAACAACAAAATTACAAACAAATGAAACTATAATTCTAAAAATGATGTAATTTTATAAATATAAATCTTAAAAAGTATCAATTCTTAATTACAAGAATATAAAAAAAGGAGTTCCTATGTAATGGCTAGAAGCATCACCACCGAAGTCGAAACAATCACCATCATCGCTATGGTAATCCTGCTTGGTGCCATGCTAATGTTGATGCTAATGTTCGATGCCCAGCTATGGGGCCTAAAGCTATATTGTTGGTATGGCATTGGTGGGGGCAGGTCAAGGGCAAGGTAGAGGATCCGGACGAAGCATTCCTCTACATAACCAGCTAACTGATCATGCTCTGTATCACGTCGAACTGCTTAGTGAAACATGGCCTACATATCCTAAATTTGGGCTTCCAAGCAGGTTGTTGCTGGTGCATTGGGTAGCTCCTCCTAAGGCGCACTACTTAGGTGGGCAATGATGTTAGCTTAGACCGCAAACTCGCTCCTTCTTGTTGGAGCCACTCACAGTCTAAGTCCATAACTCAACCTGAGACTATTGAGTCTCTTTATTGCTTCCAACACCTCCCAACTGAGATTGTGACAGTGCTTGCTGAAAGCTCTCATGCAAGAAAAAAAGTTAAATACTTAAATGCACTATAACGTAACTAAAACAAGTATATGTCATATGTAACAAACTTATAGAAGCTCTCATTGCCCTCTTGTCTATCCAGCTCCCATCAGCCCACCCCTAGTGGGTATGGGCAAAAATCTCCTCTACCATTAACAGCCTTTAAAACTCTCAAACCTGTATACAAAAAAAGAATTAACATAAGTATGTTATATATATAGAAGAATATTTGGTAGTATCTCCCCTAAAATTGGTCTTTCCCAAAAAAAAATAGAAGTTCAACAATGAAGTAACAATAGCACATTATCTATCGAAAGGATATCAACCCTTTCTCATCAACCAATTAATGAATAATAAATGGGAAGGGCACCAACTCTTCCCTATCAACCACATCATGCAAACATTATAAACATAATTCAACTTAACAATATTAAAAAAGTAGGCTAAGCTTACTAAAGACTAAAAGTTAGGAAACTTAATACTTGACATGTGTCCAAGCGGAGATACTCCCTCCAGTAGGAAGAGATCCACATGTCTCAAAAATTTGGTTCTTCTCAGATTGCGCAGACTTCTTTTGAAATCTTGGGATTGCTAGTGCCGGAGAGGGCATCCTAGATGTCCTTATCAATCCAATCTGGCCTTTTGCTTGTGTTCTTGGCATGGACAAACATGTCGCTCATTCGGTGACTCCCTTTAGTATTGAAGGCTCTCTATATATGACCTTCATACTAGGGGTCCCAATAAACATATCTCTGTGAAGGAAAATGAAATGAGTTAGTATATTTTCAATACACAAATAGATATTTAATGTAAAAGTGAATATATTAACAGGGCTAATAGCAATTTACCCCCCTGTGTTTTAAAAAATAGACAATATACCCCCTTATGAAAAATAAATTTTCATAATACCTCCTCATAGTTTAAAAAATCATGCACACCACCTCCCCCTTCTCATTTGCTGCTTATTTAACATAATTTTAATATGAAAAGACTAATTTATCCCTTAATCAATCAATTTAAATAATCTTTTATTATCATTTTTTCCCTTTTCTTTCATTCTTTTCTTTTCTTTTCTTTTTATTTCTCATTTCTCTCTTCCTCCATTATTTCATATATTCTCATTTTATGCATATATAAATTTATTTATAAAATTAAAATCACTTTTATTTTTATCTTATCAATTATATTCATCTTTCCTTCTATTAATTCATTCCAAAGTAAATAAAATTTAAATTTCATAAAATATATAATATATTTTTTATTTGTACTTAAATACATATATAGCATATATATACATATATATAAATTTATCTATAAAATTTAAATAAATTTTCTTTATATATTTTTTCTTTCTAATTATTCATTTTAAATTAAATATTATATATATTTATTAAAATATATAACATATTTATGTACATATATATTTTTGTTGATAAGATATATATTAGTATATATGACGTTATTATCCTATACATGATATTATATATAATTATTTAATAGCATCATCTTTATATAAATTTATCTATAAAATTTAAATAATTTTTATTTATATCTTTTTTCATTCTGATTATTTAAAATTATTTATATCCTTTTTCATTCTAATTATTTATTTCAAATTAAATATTACCCCCATCTCCCACCCCCCACCTCGTCTCCCCAAACCCCCACCCTGCCAGATCCGGCCACTAGCAGCCGTGTTTGATGACGGTAGATGGTCGCCATTTGTTTTGATTTTCCTTTTTTTTTTTTTTTACAAATGCCAGCAGTGGTTGTTGGCCATCGGTGGGGGCTGTCGGCTGCGGCTACCGACCGCCATTAGAGGCTGCTGGCAGTATGGTGGAGTGGGTATCATTTATATATATAATTGTATATATATACACATGCATATAATATATATATACACACATTATATATAATAATACATTATATTATGTGTATATATTTTTTATATTTTTAAAAAATATATATAATATGATTTAATCTAAACCGTTGATTTTTTAAAAGAAGATCTAATTGTTGAGAACAAGGGTATAATTATCTTTTTATATACAAAATTTAAACCCAGATGCACGCATAGGCGCGTGTGCTACACCCACGTTCTCAGGGGGGTTTGTTGCATGATTTTTAAAATATGAGGGTGTTCTTTGAAATTTGTTTTTTCACAGGGGTGTAATTTGCCTATTTTTCTTAACACAGGGGGGTCCATAGCAATTTTCCCTATATTAACAACATGGATATGTCTTTCACTCCTTAAACATTAACTCTCGAAGGGCCTGGGGGATACCCGACCAGGTCCCCCAGGCCCTATAGGGTTCATGTACCTTACTTGATCACCCTCATCAGGAACTTGGTATCGTCTAATGAGGGTGTGTATTTGCATAAAATTCTTAACATTAATATATAATTACTAAAGCAACAATATTTATCTATTGAGAATGGAATAAAATAACATTTATATAATCATTCCAACTCACTCGTGATGTCCTTCGGAATACAAGTATACCCTACCAAAATTGTGGGAGGGGGCATATGATCCCCCCCTCACCCAAAGCCTGGCCAGATGAGAAATTATCTACTGCCACTCATGTGGAAGGGTTGAGTGGAGTAGTAGTAGATGGCAGGGTGCCAAGTGGATTGTGGATGGTGAGGAAGTATCTGTCAGTAATGTGGATGGTGGCTAAGACAAGTACTATTACTATAGGAGTGAGTGTGGGGCACAATATGTGGATGATCTCACAACAGTTGAGGAGGTCATGGGTGATAAAGAGGAAAAGAGTGAAGGAGTATGAAGATGTGTGGGAGGAAAGTGTGGGGTAAGCATAAATTGATGACCAGCCATCGTAGTGGGAGACCGATTAGCTTCAAGGTGTGTTTGAGAGTTGGAGAATGCCCTTAACTCGATCAAGTGGTGGGGTGAATGCCTGACTGGTTTGCCATCTACAAAACAAAAATAAACTGCAAATATGGACAATAATATTATTGTGATAAATTAGTTAACTTCATATGTAAAATGCATAAAAATTGTAAATAAATAAACTTAGAGAAATACACATTATATTATTCTTGATAGAAGTTTTGATAGAACATATCATTCATCAGATAAATTCTTTAGTCTTTTTAGCTACCTGGATCTATTGATGTAATAAGAGGAAAACAATAATGGTCTATTAACATTCCAATCCTCGAATTGTTTGTCATTTACATCAACATATCTAAGTAGACAAGAAGATTGAAGACTTTGTGATACGAAATATAAAAAGCGTTTGATAGAAACTTTTGGTTCGGTTCAATTATTAATCGGTTTTAACCGTTTTGGTTCTACTTATAATCGAAACCGAACTAGTTCGGTTATAAACATGAAAGTGTACATTCAGATGTACAAATGAACTTAGTCTGTTTTCAACTTAGGAGTTGTTGAAAATATTTAACAGTGAACCAATAATTGATTGATTGACATAAATAATTTGTTATTCAAATTTTGTTATTTGGATTTGGATTTGGATGATTACATCATGTTATGAAAATAATAGGAGTTATTAATTGGTTTACACTTACGAATACACTATTAAGTGGGTACTTTTATTGTATAATTGTCAATAGACATCTTAGATGATTGAACACCATACACCAAAGATTTTTTATTGTCTATATCCAATTTCCATACGGTCTATATCAAATTAGGAGTTACTCAACCTTTTAAGGTTCTTTTAATGGGTCAACACTTAATAATATACCATAAAGTTGGTATATTGTTGTGTATTTTTCAATTGGTATCTTAGTTAAGATACATACATACATACCAATGTAATTGATATTGTCTATATTCATTTTCATATCTCTAATTTTTCCTTCTAATGATTCACATCTAAGGTTTATTTGAGGCATTGAAGTCCTTTTAATATGGGTTCAACAAAAATTCCACTCCCATATCAGACTCTATTTCCAAATTATGGAAAGAGCTTAAAGTATAAATCTAGAAAGCGTTAGAAGTTGAGAGTATAGATCTAACTAGCAATAAGACTATTAGGGAACTTGAGAATGTTACTAACTCAAACCCTCTAAAAACCAATTTAATTTGAGTTGTTTTACTGAATTGATTGTTCAAGATCTTTGGTCTCTATAGATGAAATAAATGAGATCATTTCTTACATATTCATTGCGAATGATCAAAATCTAGTTCATGACCTATTAGAAATAAAAGATGCTCCACTAAGATCTTAACAGACAAAAAAAAGAAAAAAAAGAAATGCAATTCATTTGAGTTATATTGCTTCTTTGGTCCGAACTAAAGAGACTTTTATATATGATGCAAAATGGATCATTACAATCATAAATTAAAAATCAACATATATAAATAAATTAAAAAAATAAAAGATTGGATGAACTTATTTGGTTGTGAAGTTTTTTATTTTTTTTGGGTTAATGTTTTGATGCCATAACAATCTTACAATAATAAATACAATCAAATAGGGAGTCTCGTCTTTTACAAAAAAAAAGAATTTGGTTGAACTAAAAATAGAACGTTTCAATTCTTTTCACGAGATATATTATGTTTCAAATGAATTATAAAGATGTATATGCAAGAGATAAAAATGATTACATGATTATAACAAAATTTGTACTTTATCCTCCCTTTATCCCATCATAAGGTTAGAATAACCTATAAGAATAATAAGAATCCCAATCAATAGTATTGAACATAATCTTAAAAGTGGTCCGTTGTAGCTTTTGTGGTTCATCTATTAATTATATCTAGGGTCAATTACATCCATACCCCTTGAGGTTTGGCGTAATTACAAAAAAACTCTCATTGTTTTGAAAATTATAAATACCCCGCTAAACTTTCAAACTAAATTACAATACTAACGGAAAGTATAAAATGACTAAAATGCTCTTTTGTTAAAAATTAAAAAAATAAAAATGAAAAAATTGATAGAAATATTAAAAGACAGAAATACCCTTGGATGTATTTGTAATAATTTTGAATTTTAGAGGGTTTATTTGATATAATTTCATCAACCTTAATTTTTTAAAAATATATTTATATATTTATATGTATATATACACATATACATATATATTATATAAAAACATATATATAAATATATTATATCTATGTGTGTACATACCATTATGGCCACCCCCCACCCATCTCAGGCCCCTAACCTTACCCCATCGATAGCGCCCAATTGTTTCCCCCTGCCCCGCCACCTATCCCCACCGACAGCGGCAATAAATTGCTACTTGTTGCCCAAGCTACCATGACAGCAGGCAGAAGAAGAAGGGAAAGGGGGGAAGGGGCACCAGGTGGGGGTAAGGGGATAGGTTGGGAAGGTTTTTATTTTTATTTTTTTTAAAAAATTATCTTTTTTAATTAATAAATAATTTAATTAACATATATATTTAAATTTTTAATTATTATATTTTAAATTAATTAATTAATAAATTTATAAGATTATTTTAGAGAGATTTATTATTTGAATAAATATTTTAAATATTTTTTAATTTAGATATAATTGTTATTTTAATAAATAATATAATTAAATTTAAAAAAACTATCTTTTTAATTAATATACAAAAATAATTAAATTGTAAATATGTTTATAATTTTAATCTATTAAGTATATATTAAAATTATATTTTTAGATGATAGATTTAATTTTTTTCTTTTTAATTTTAATTTTTAGTTTACTCTATTTTTAATTAATTAAATTGTTTTACATGTCATTATTAATTTTTAATTTTAAAAATTATTAAAAATATATAATCACGATAGATTTAATTTATTTTAATTTTTTACTTATTTTACTTCTAGTTAAATTGAATTTAATTTAATTAAAATATTTATATATATTACTATTTTAATATTATTAGATTATTTTAATAATATAAATTTATATTTAACATAATTTAATATGTTATATTTTAATGATATAAATTTAATTAAATTATTTTAGATATGTTTATTATTTTTAATATTATTGAATATATCATTTCAATTATTAAAATTATATGTTCCAAGATGATAGATTTTATTTATATTTTTAATTTTTCTTACTTATTAAATTCAATTAGATATAATTAAATTATCTTAAATACATTTACTATTTTAAATTCACCCTTAATTCTTCTTCTTCTTTTTTTATTACAATTAAGTCCCCAAACAAAATAATAATAACAAATAAACACTTATGAAATTCAAAAATCTTACAATACCACCCCTTAAGGTATTTTTGTTCACTAAAAAAAGTCAAACTGGGTAAAAAATGCCATCAGTTAGCCTAAGGGCATTTTTGGACTTTTACCCAAATTTTTTAATGGCTGTTTGGTAAAACCATAATGGCAACTAACGGCTGGGCGAAAATGTTAGACGGCAATTAAATTTAGGGGGTATTTGTAATTTTCAAAACAGTGGTTTTTTTTGTTTTGTTTTTGTAATTATACAAAACCTCAGGGGGTATTGATGTAATTGACCTTTATATCTAATTAAAACTTAACATGCATTCTATAATTCATTAAAAATTCATGGGCTTGACATTTGGCCATACTAGTAATACTTTCAATAATACTTTTGAAGCACAACAAATATGATGTTTTGTTTGTAAACATAATTTTTTTGTGTGGATAATTTCCTTAATGAGAATGGGGGTTTGGGCATATATTCGGAAACAAAGGCCCTCAGCTTAAATGTAGTAATAATGCTCTTGTTGTAGCAATAATTTACTTGGTCTAGAAATACTTGTTCAGGCAAAGCACATATCCATTAAACAACTGTCATAACATTCAATCCAAGATGATTTCAACATTAAGGATCCTCTTAAAACAAATAAAACTATGGAGAGAAAAAAGTGTACAAGAAATATTACCAAGACTGGAAAACTGTAAATTAAATATTGAATGCCTTCATCTAATCACTAATTTAAAATTACACAAATAAATGAATTAAAAAAATAGAGAGAAAAGAAGAGCTTACAGGTGCGATGGCAATGGGCTACAGACAATGAAGGGGGGTTACAGTCCACAGGGCTATGTAGGTGCAAACGATAGCAGCGATAGCCATGGCTAGAGGCGGCCAGTGGCAACAAGGGGAGAAAAAGGAAGGAAGAACATAATAAGGGAGAGAAGAAGAAAAGAAAAGGGGGAAGGAGAAATAAGGGAAAGGAAAATGCTCGATTAAATATTTAATCGCAATTTCTAAAGGATTTCCAATGAAAAATTCTATTGAAAATCCTTCAAAATTAGTTTGAAATTTTGAAAAACAAAATAAAATTTTGATGGTCATCTGCTGGAAAACCCTCAAAAACAGACCTCAAACATTTTTATAATTATTTTTTTTCCTCCATTCCTAATGGAAATTTCGATAGATATGCTCGTCGAACTTCTAATTTTGAGGTATTTTTGATAGACAAGTCGTAAAAAAAATTGCGCCAATTTTCCACGACAAAGGTGCCATATTTTCTATCGTATTTTCGTTAAACGTTTGGTGAATTACTCAACCATCAGAAATCCAACACCTTCCTATCAAATTTGTTGACAAAATCAACCCATCAAAAATTTCTATCAACTTAAAATGGGCATCTAGTCCTGTGCATAGGATTGATGATGGGGTAATGATAGGGTTAATGATGATTTAGTGGGACTAATGATGGAAATGAGCTTAATATTAAGCATGTTTTGGGGCTAGTGAGGGTAATATTAGTAGTGATTTGATTGACAATTTAAACAAGGGAAAGGAAATACGATATGATAGTGAAAAATCTTCCAAAGAAAGCTTCAATAATAATGAATTTGACATAGATGATGAGGAAGAAAATAATAAGGCAGATAATGAACAAACAGTGGTGGTTGAGGGAGATGGTTATGAGGGTGAGAAAAGTCAGAGTTTAGAATTTGATGAGAACGATGATAGCTCAAATAATACATATGAAGATGATGATGATGATGATGTGATAGATATTGAAGATGATTTTGACAATAATTTAGAATGTGAGGGAGATGGTGGACAAATTTCTGTCCTTTTGGTTAGCAAATATTTTTTATCCCACATTTGAACTGGGGATGGTGTTTAACAACAAAAAATAATTTAGGAAAGCTATGTATTCATTTGTAACCAAAAAAACAAAGAAGAAAACTAAAAAAATGATAATGGGGGGATATATGCTAAATGTGCTGAGGAAGAATGTGAGCTAAAAATTCATGCACTAAAGTTAGGGAAATAGTGTACATTTTGAATCAAAGAATATTTTCCTACACACAAGTGTAGGAGGGCTTACCTAGTAAAAAAGTGACTAGGTGGATCTTCAAGAAATATGAAGACAAGTTTAGGTCAAACTCTAAGAGGAATATTAAATGGTTTAGACATGAAATTATTAGGAATATTAAACTAAACATTTGAAAGCATCAAACATATAGAGCTAGGCATTAAAGGCAATTGAAAGAAATCCTAAAAATCAATATGCTAAATTGTTGGGGTTATGATGCTAAACTTAGAATAATGACTACAACTGAAGGCAATGGTGAGAATAGTACAAGGAAATTTGCTAAGTTTTATAGTTTGTTTCCAAGCACTAAAACTGGAGTTCCAATATAGGTGTAGGATAATTGGATGGTTGCCATTTGAAAAGCCCTAATGTGAGATATACTTATAAGTATAGTGCCCATAGACTTAAACAATAATTTATTCCCTATTGTATGCCTATGTTGTTGTGAATGGGGAGACGAAAGAATCTTGGGAATGATTTTTGTTGTTACTGAGGGAAGATTTGAACATTGTCAGACATGATGCCTTCACATTTATTTAAGACAAGCAAAATGGTCTAGTGTTTGTCTTTCAAGCAATTTTGCATAACTGAATAATAGATTTTGTATGAGATATTTACATGGCAATATAAAAGCAATACAGTTTAGAGGCTAAGCATATAAAAATGCTTTGTGGAATGCTATTAGGGCTACGACTGTAGCTGAATGGGAATGGAGAATGCAAGAGATAGTCCAACTTGATGTGAAATCTTTTGAATGGTTTAATGATAAACCTATAAGTCATTGGAGTAGGTCATGTCTCAAGATATTCCCAAATGTGATCTCATTGAATAATATACATGAAACTTTTAATTGCAACATTTTGAATGGTACGTAAGAAACCAATTCTATCCATGTTAGAGTAGATAAGATAATAATTAACAACAAGGTTGCAGGAGAATAGGGATAGAACTAGAAGAAAATGAAAGGAAAATTGTGCCCAAAAATTTTAAAAATTATGATGAAGAACTTGGAGAAAGCTTCATATTTCATTCCTATAAAATCTTATGACAAACAAGATCAAATTTCACGTTATGGTGGTTCTAGGTTTATTATGGACTTGGAAAATCACAATTGTTCATGTAGGAAGTAGGATTTAACTGGCATTCATTGCAATCATAGATGAGTACCATCTCTTGTCAAAAACTTAAACCCCATGACCTTATTCATGCATGCTAACTGTTGGTACATTCTTTAAAGACTATAAGTATGCAGTTTCATCAATCAATGGCCCTTAATTGTAGGCTAAAAATAGTTATATACCACGATGCCCACCAAACTTTAGAAGATTAGTTGGCAAACCTAGATCAAGAAGATTTGAACGAGATAAGCTAGCAAGAAAGAAATGAAAACGTCAAGGAACAAAAAAAGCAAATAAGATTGAAGAGACAAACCTATCATGCCAAGTGCACATTCTGAAGAGAAACAAAACATAAAAAGAAAGGATGTGAAGTGAGAAAAGCTACAGAATATTTTGTTCCAAAGTTGGATGCTGAAGAACAAGTTGTTGAAAATGAAGAACAAACCAACATTAACTTGGGTATGGTGAAAGTACATTAATTGCACTTGCACATAAATTCACTTTAACTAGAGTATTAATTATTTTAAAAGGTTATTACAAAATTATAAATTAATGTCATCACTATACTTTGGCACATGCCAGGTAGAGGACACACTTTACAAAAAATTTGGAGAAAAATGAAGCTGAGAAAACAATAGAGCCAACTGTAAGTTCATCTTTTAAGTCTCATATATTAAATTATTTGATTCAATTACATTACTTAATCCACTACGCTTTTTAATTATTTTAAGAAGTTACTTTTAAAACCTAAAGTTAATGTGAGCTATATATTTTAGCACATGCAAGAAAGAGAACAAACTCTGCAGCCAACTTTGGAGAAAATTGGAGCTAAGGAAAGGATAGTGTCAACTTTAAGTTCACCTTTTAAATTTCAACCATTAAGTTATTCTATTAAATTGCATTACCTAATGCACCTAGGATAAGGGAAAAAGATTTGTTCATGTTGCTAAATAATGTTAAAAGTACACGACCACCTCAACCACCAATGAAGAAAGTAAGTATTAGACTTATCAAGCACCACTTATTGTGTTAGTATTATGTCACTTAATTTCTTATTTTCTTAGCGCTCAAGCACTTCATTTTTCTATTTTTCTTAGTCAAATAAGGCAATAAGTACTCAAACAAGTGCTTGCCAAGTCCAACTTTCACTATGATCCCTACACTATGTCTAAATGTAGCTCATCTTGTACTAAGGCTTCAAATAGTCAATATAAGGGCTCCTCCTCTTTTTACTTTCAATCATCCAGACATGTATCAAATTAGTTGTGTTAGCACTCAAACAAGTGTTTCTAAAATGTGCTAGTTTTTGTGAGATGGGGGAAAATTTTGTGACAATAAGCAATCTAAGTTTAGCAGTGGCATCAATTCAAGGTGGTTTTAAGAAGTCCAACTAGTCTAAAAAGAAGAAGTAAATAAGTGCAAGATGAAGATTGGTTATTGATTTTGTGTTTTGTTAATTAGTTGGGTGCAAGAGAATGATACTTTAAACTATTTTTGCTATTAGTGGTCATTTTCTTGGCATAGTTTACAAAAGTCATTCTCATTTTTGGATGGTGGTGTTTTGTGATTCTTGGAATAGTTAAATACTTTTCAATAGTTAATGGAATAGTTAATTATTTTTGTACTTGTTTTGATGATTTTTAATGAAGTAAAAACTCAATGCATCTATTGGATGTTGAATTCATTATTTTTGTTTGAATGTAGTTTCTTTTTTTTTTTTTTTTTTTTGAGTTTGAATGAACATATTAATGTCTTTTAGTTTCATTTGAATAGCTTTTGATTTGGATACAATTTGAAATCTTTTAATTTGGTTTGCATTGAATTTGGTTTGAATGCAGTCTATGTGCAATTTTTGAGTTTGATTGAGTTTGGTTTGAATTTACATTTGAGTTTCACACTAGCCTATGAACATACATTTTCATTTTTCAAACTAGTTTGCTTTTGGCTTTTGCATTTACAATTTGAGTGCACATAGAATTTACTTTCGGACAAAATTGGCATTTTGATAATTGGCACAATTGGAATGCATTTTGAGACAAATTTGCAAGCAACAAAATAGGAGGGGAAATGGCATAAAAAATAGGGCACAAAATAAGGCACATATTTAAATACCAATAAGTCAACAAGATATATATGAGGGAAAGAGTCATTCCAAAATTAAATAGATTACATTAAACCAACACACGTCAACCAAACCATTCCACTAAGATAAGGGAGCAAAAAGAGACATTTTCCATTGAAAGCTTCAATCTTCTTCTAGTACAGCTATCAAAGCAATCCAAATAAAATTATCCTTATTCTCAGTCTCCATTCTAGTCCGCCCACATCTTTGTCTACTTTGTTTCCATATCTCAATGCTAAAGATTAAAATGAACACTAAAATAAAAGTTTTCATCACCTCCTTAGCATTGAATTTTCTTGCTCTAGCCTGTTCAGTCGACAAAGAAGCCTCGAAATAATTACCGTTGACCTTGCGCACATTGAATCTTCTTTCCATGTTGAAAACCAACATCCTCTATTTTTCTTTGATATGCATGGAATCACCTCCAAGGATTTTCATTGGTCCAACTTGTTTTGAGTCTTGCAACCTTCCCAAAAGAATAGTTTATCACAAATCTACAGAAGAATGAAGCAATTTTGGAAAAGAAAGAAAGAAGAAGAAATTTTTTCTAGGAAAGGCAGCAAAAAAAAAGAAGAAAGAAACAACAACAATTTTTACCTCAATTCATTCTATTGATAGAGAAATGATGAACCAAATGGTGATAATTTTTCCTTCCTTCACGTGCACCAGGTAAGTGGTCATGGAAAATGCCATATATGTTTCTTGACTCACGGCCATGTGAGAGTCACATGGCTAAAACATTAAAAAGTAGACAAAGATCTATTTTGGGACTGAACTTGTTAAATTTTTTCAAAAATGGGATTTTATAGAAATTCCTACGGAGTTAGGGACTAAAATTTCATACCCATATTTTTTGGGACCAAAAAGGCAATTTTTCCCTTGGAAACTACTTGTTATTTTACTCTCATTAGGTTTGCTTTGGGTTTATATATTAAGGTTTGAATTTTAATTGATCTAGTTAATAATATTGACACTGTTATTATTACATTTCTTATGTAATTGATAGCTCTCTTGGATTATATACTAATTTAGCTATCAAATGATGGATTTTGATTAGATCAAATTCAATTCCAACTCAATGGAATATTGTACGAAATTTGTAATACAATTGAAATAAAGCAAGATTTTAGCATTTGCACATAAATCTAATTGATCACAGCTGAATAACCTTTGATCCAACGATATAAGGCTTATACATACAGTGTTAGATAAGGAGTTCTAGACTAGCGGATACCCAATGTGTGTGTATAACAAATTTAGAAAAGAAAAAATCTAGTCGATCACAATATCCAACATGAATTTTCAACCAATCATCTCAACAGATCAATTCTTGGTAAACTTTGCTGCTCTTAGAGACACCACAAAAATTCAGTGTGCTTTTCCCAGTGCAATTGCAAGAACTAGCTAGTAATGGAAATATTAGGCTATATATACTATCACTAATTTGAGATCAAACAGCACATAAGCAAGCATAAAGCCACAAAAACCTTTAAAGAATTTTGAATTATCAGATAGTAGGTATAATATTACATCTTTATGCTACGTAAGCTACAATTAAATTCGTCTTCACATCATCCTCTCCTAAGACGAAGAGGGTGTTTAGGTGAACTTATGAGCTTCTCAAAACATCTTATATGATGGTTAAAAGCTTATAAGATTATAAAAGTGTTTGATAATTTTTTTTAAAAAAGAGCTTACAGGATTCTAAAATAAAATGTTAGGATCTTATAAGCTCTTTTAAAAAAAAAAAAAGTGAGGTTACCCTAAAGTACTTTTAAGATCTTAACAAACTCCTTCATTTTTTAACCATTTTAATTATAAAATTGCCATTACTAACACCTTGTAAGCTCTAAGGTCTTATTTATCCAAACATTTCAATAACTAATTTTAGAAATAAGATCTAACATCTTATAAGATCCAAAAATATCTTATAAGATATAGGAGCTTATAAAATATTTTAAATAAGTTTAGCCAAACACCATCTTAATTCCAAATCAAAACCACTCTTATTGTCTTCCAATATTTGACCAAAGAAACTCTCGATATCCAAATCATCAAAGGGATGATCTCCTTCAGTACTACTTTCTTTAAAAAATAATACAAAACCTCATTCTTGACATAGCAACTAAATCCATCAGCCACAATGTATTCTATTCACTCCAGCGCCATATGCTACGATGAACAAATCTAAAATTTCTTACATATATGTAATGTGTCATATACCTAATCACTTTGTCTCTGCTATTTGAAATACAATCGATGCCATCCTTTTGCCACCAGTCCTTCTTGATGCCATTACTAACAATTTCATGACCGTAAATGCCTAATTTTGGGACAAGCTTCACGAATAAATAGTTTGGTTGATCTTCCCTAAAAATTGTAAGCATTAAATCATACTTAATGTATAAACATTAGCGGAAATTGATTAAACCTAAAATCTATAACTTCATATTTTTCACATATAAATATGTATATAGTAAGTAGACGTACCTTTCTCTATGAATACAAAATTTGTAGACACCAACACTTGATTTCTTGAGTGAATAGGATATTGATTTCTCTCTAACCCTATTTCTGTAATGCACAATTTTGATGGATGAAATGTACAATTATCTTATGGGGGTGGAGAGAGGACCATAATCCTTATTTGTAGAGTATGAGAAGGTGTCTCCATCAAACACATCTCTACATTACAATTCTTAATCAACAATTATAACTTTATATGTAAATAGTCATAACTAGACATTGTTAAATGGTATGTAACCATAAGTTACAACTCTTCCATAAATAACTCATGAGATTTAATTATTTCTATAATTATTAAATCATAAACTAATTAATAATATCACATGGAACATAATTATTCTTACATTCTCCCACTTGTTAATTGTGACATCATTTATGATTTAATAAGAAAACATAATGTGCACATAATTAAATTATTAAATCCTCATTATATTGGTTTTAACATAATATCACAACTAAGCAAAAGGTTAATGTGAGTCATGGCGGTTGTATGTCATTAATTCGGCATAGTCCCTTCTATGTACTACAATATTAAACCTTTTTGTTACCATGATTCATAATAAGAGTATGATCCAACTCTAATGTTGATCGACAAGTTCATATAACCTGTTAACTTAATTCTAAAACATTCATGTATACGATTTAGGAAATAGAAAAATCAGAAATAAAATATATAATTGAGCTCAGTGTGAAATAAATATTAAAATCAATTCATCATACTATCATTAATGACATCCAATAATGCCCATTCGATCAACATTCTCATTAAATATTTTAGGCGGCAGTCCTTTTGTTAGTGATCTAGTATCATAAAATTTCTGCTAATGTATTCAATTGATACTCTTTGTTTATGAACTTCTTCTTTAGTGGCAAAGTATTTTATCTCCAAATGTTTAGCACCCTTAGAATACTTGTCGCTCTTAGAAAAGAAAACTACTATAGAATTATCGCAATAAATTTTTAGTGGCCTATCAATACTATCGACAACTTTATCCTGCAATAAAATTTTGCATCTATAATCCATGAACAGTAGCCTCAAAGCATGATACAAACTCAACCTCCATGGTAAACACAACAATGACAGATTGGTTTACACTTTCCTTAGAAATAGCTCCTCTGGCTAATAGGAACAAATAACCAAATGTGGATTTCCTTAGGCCAACACATTCGGCAAAATCTGAATCAGAATATCCAACTACTTCAAAGTGATCAACTCTTTTATAAGTGAGCATGTAATCTTTAGTTCTTGCAATTATCTAAGTACTTTCTTTGCAGCTTTTCAATGGTCAATTCTAGGATAACTTTGTTATCTTCCTAGCATTTCGACAACAAAACTAATGTCAGGTCTAGTGAAAGTTTGAGCATACATTAAGCTCCCAACAATAGATGCATAAGGAATATTCTTCATTTGTTCTCTTTCCAATTCATTTTTCAGACATTGCATAAGATTAAATTTATCCCCTTTCTAAATTGGAACTATTCCTGCTAAGCATTTATCCGTCTTAAATCTTTCAACAACTTTATTAATATATGTTTTCTAAGACAACCCCAATAATCATTATGATCTATCATGACATATTTCAATTCCGATCACATAAGTTGCGTCTCCCATATATTTCATTTCAAAGTTCTTAGATAGGCATTTCTTAGTTTCATGTAATAAACCAAGATCATTTGTAGCAAGCAAAATATCATCAACATATAAGACTAGAAAAATAAACTTACTTCCACTAACCTTCATATATATACACCGATCAACGGTGTTTTCTTTAAAATCAAAAGAGGTTATAGTATCATTAAACTTAAGATACCATTTTCAACAAGCTTGTTTAAGTCCATATATTGATTTCTTTAACTTACACACCATGTGTCCTTTCCTTTAACTAAAAGCCTTCAGGCTAATCCATACAAACTTCTTCATCCGAATTCCCATGAAGAAAGGTAGTTTTAATATCCATTTAGTGTAGCTCTAAATCATAATGAGCATGTACTTTCCTAGGCGTTAGTGAAAATGCCTCTTTATAATCAACGCCATCCTTTTAAGTAAAACATTTGGCTACAAGTCTAGATTTATATCTTTCGATATTGCCATTAGAGTCTCTCTTTATCTTAAATACCGACTTACAACCAATCCTTTTACAACCTTTAGGCAATTCAACAAGATCTCAAGTTTGATTGTCATCCATAGATTTTAACTCATCTTTCATTGCATTGACCTATTTATTAGAATCATCGCAATTAACGGCTTGAGAATATGAAATTGGATTGTCATTTATTCCTTTGTCAATATCTTATTCTTATAGATAAACCTCATAATCATCAAGGATAGCAGACCTTCTTTCTCTTTGAGATCTTCTTAATTGAGGTTCCTCTATTATAGGATCGTTATATTGATAGCCTCATTATAGTGTTTGGTCATTGACCTCTTGTTGTTGATTAGTGTTAGATTGCATCACAACTCTAGAATCGACAACTTTAGAAGTTATGGGTAAAAAAACTTGCACCCTAACCTCTTGAATGCCAACATTACGCAATTTCTCACTCCCACTAGTTTTAGCGTTTTCAATAAACCTAGCATTTCCAGTCTCAATGATTCTAGTACTATGATTAGGACAATAGAATCTAAACCCCTTGGATTTCTCTGGATATCCAATGAAAAAGTCACTGGTCATTCTAAAATTCAATTTTGTTTCATGTGTATTATAAATTCTTATTTTTGCTAGGCAATTCATTGCCCAAAACATGCAAGTGTTCTAAACTAGGTTTCCTTCCAGTCCACAATTCAAAAGGAGTTTTGGAAACTACCTTACTAGGAACCATATTTAATAAATACATAGCAGTTTTTAAAGTATGCATCCACAACAATAAAGGTAAAGATGAATGACTTAACATGTTCCTAACCATTTCTAATAAAGTACAATTACACCTTTCTGCTTCATCATTTTGTTTTGGTGTCCATGGCATGGTGTATTGAGCATAGATGTCATGTCTCTCAAGGCATTTAGCGAATGGACCTCGATTGTCCTTATTCATCATATTTTTCATAATATTCACCACATCTATTAAATCTAATAATTTTCATTTTTTTTTATATAATTAACTCTCAACCTCATTGACATAAATTTCAAGAGCATCCATAGATTGAGATTTTCATGCAATAGATAAACATATCCAAATAGTGAAAAATCATCAATAATTAAAGGTGATAAAATATTTTTCTCCACCAAAAGATGGAATATCAAAAGGACCACATATATTGGTATGTATAATTTCAAGAAGTTGTGAATTTATTGTGGCGTTCTTATTAGTAGTGTGTCTTGTAAGTTTTCTTTTAATACAATCTGTACACACTCTAGGATCAGTGAAATCCAAAATAGGAAGAATTTCATTCTTTACTAATCTTTCCATTCTTTCTTTGGATATATGACCTAAACATTTATGCCACAAGTAAGTAGATTTCTCATCCACTAAACTACATTTAGTTCCAATTTTATGATGCAAGTCATTAAAGTCTAAATAAAATGATTATCAAGCTTAAACTTGTAAAGGCAATCACATAAGATTCCAGAATATTATTATTTTTGGATAAACTAAAAGATCCATAACCAAAATTAAAATCAAATTCCGCTTTATCTAATTTTGATACAGAAACTAAATTGCAAGAAATAAAGAGTTTGATACAAATACAAGTAATGCCCAATATCTAAAATTAGACGATAAGTGCCAACTCCTTCAATTGGAGCCTTTTGTCTATTTCCCATGTATACAAACTCATTTTGCTTTATGGTTTGGATCGAAAGGAATCCCCGCATCATATTGGAAATACGAGTAATAGAACCAAAGTCAAGCCACCAAATATTATAAGGAACTTCACTAAAGTTTGATTCAAAACGTACAAAAGTACTAATTGGCTTACCTTTCTTTTCAAACCATGCTTTATGTTTTGGGAAACACTTCGATAGTATCCAGTTTTATGACAAAATGACACTTATCATTCTTATGTTCCTTTTTATGGTTAGCTTTAGAAGATTCGTTCAAGTTGTGCAAGCCCTACTTCTTATTCTTCCCAAACTTCCCTTTCGAACTTTTTTCAACTTCTTGATGCTTTACCAAATGAACAAAATGAGACCTTTGATTCTTCGACCTTGTTTCTTCTTGAATAAGCAAACTGGGCAATTCATTAACACTCCGTTTATCCTTAATGGTGTTATAATTCATTTGAAATGGCCCATATTGATCGAAAGGCAAGGAATTTAGAATAAATTGTACCAAAAAGTACTAATCCACATTAATTACCAAGGACTTCAATTTTGCTGCTAAATTTATCATTTTAAGGATATGCTCGTGCATGGTATGTGAACCATCAAATTTTATTGTGGTTAAGTACTCATTAATATACCAGCAAAAGATTTATCAGCAGTTTGAGAACACTCTTCCACATGTTTCATAAATTCCTTAGCATTTTCAGTTTTAGGAAGAGTGGACTTAATGTTGCTCACTACTGTAGTTTGCATAAACACTAAGCTTAATCTATTCAACCTTTCCCAAGTTTTATATAATGCTTTATCTTCATCACTGCTTTCATCAATAATAGTAGCCAGTTTCTTGACTTTGAGTGCTAAATCAAGATCCAAAACACCTAAGTGGAATTGGACTTGTTCACTCTATTTCGAGAAATTTAATCCATTAATTAAAGGAACAGACGAAACATGTGAATTAAGTGATGTGGGAACAGATACTGCAAATAGGAAAGACATTTAAAGTATAAATAACTTCAAATCCAAAGAAATGATGAAGGCCAACTTTACATGCATATCAAAGTTCTCCTTTGGATGATACTAAAATATGTGACCATAAATCATAATGATACTAATAAAATTTTAATTTGGTAATAGAATATATTAATTATACTTATTTACTATCTTTGGATAAGTAAATGAAACTTAATATGACATATCAATTGCCAACAATAATACTCATTAATCATAAGAACAACTAATCAAGTTTGGGTGATATGGTGAAGATTAAAACAGTCTCACATGTTAGCATTTAAGGCAATCCTGCAGATTTCCAAGGGGAATCCTATTCCAACCCACATACTTTCCACTTTCTGCTTAATAAATTTCAGTCAGAGAGCCAATATTCCTCACCAAATAGTGTACTGTATCCTGTGATCTTTGACAACAACACATATAATATTTATTTTATAATTTGATAGATATATGATGAACTGGAATCAACTTGCATTTAATTATCACTATTCTTTGTCATGGATTTTGCATCTTCCCCAACTAAATTTTCCACGTGTCTTCATACCATGTTTGGCTAAATTTAGTTTTTGGTTTCAAAGAATTGAGGAGAAAATTTTAATGGGTTTTTAATAAAAAGAAATATTCTTTTTCCACCATGAACTACTGGACTAATTTTTTATTTTATTTTATGTTATATTTCAATATATAAATTATAAGATAGCTCAACAAGATAATATATATACAACTCTCTGAGTACAGATTTTTGAGTAAATTATAAAAATATGACCGTAAATAAAGCTATTTTGCAAAAGAGGATCGAAATTAAAAGCGTGGCAAAACTAAGACTATAACTATAAAAAGAATCGAAAAAGAAGGACAAGCCTCGCCGGAAAGCACAATCAGCACTGGAATATGATTGCATGGCACTCAGCTGCCATAATTTTATGCCTTGTCATTGCCACGTGTATTTTGATAAAGAAAAAATTACAGAAATAGGACAATAAGTAAGGCCATTTTGCAAAAGAGGACAAAAATTAAAGAACAACAAAAAAACGGAATTGCCTTATAATAATGAATTCAATTATCTACCTATTACCATACAACATAATGTCATCTATAGTATCAATTTAATAGGTAATTCAACTTAATTTTACAACCTAAAAATTTATCATACTTATGATTTGGTCACTTTGGTGGCTAACAAATCATTAAGAATGTAAAATATTCAAGTTGTAAAATATTTAACTGCAAATACAATAACTTTAATAATTTATAATTAATACTCCATGCTACATAACAATATATGTAAAATACGTATCCAAATGTCCAAACCATATATACATATAATCACAAACATTCTACAAAACAAATATATATATATATATATATATATATATATGCATGCTAACTTACTGCCAAACATTAAATAAGCAATTGTTGTGTGTATGTATAATAGACGCTAAATTAAAATAAATTCCTTTATTTTCATGCAAGGAATATAAGTGGAGGAAATTAAAACATAATCCACAAGGGATAGAAAACATTAATTCATAACTACTTTCCCATGAAAACTAATGAACAATAATGATAAGAGAACATAAACATAATCAATGGAAAAACATGAACTATTAAACAACGTAAGCATTAAATCATACTTAATGTATAAACATTAGCAGAAATTGATTAAATCCAAATCTATAACTTTATGTTTTTCATATATAAATATGTACATAGTAAGTGGGCGTACCTTTCTCCATGAATACAAAATTTGTAGACACCAACACTTGATTTCTTGAGTGAATAGGATATCGATTTCTCTCTCTAACCCCTTTTATGTAATGCACAACTTTGATGGATGAAATGTATAATTATCTCAAGGGTTGGAGAGAGGACCATAATCCTTATTTATAGAGTATGGAAGGGTGCCTCCATCAAACACATCTCCACATTACAACTCTTAACTCAACAATTGTAACTTTATATATAAATAGTCATAACTACACATTATTAAATGTTAGGTAACCATAAGTTACAACTCTTCGATAAATAACTCATCAGATTTAATTATTTTTATATAATTATTAAATCACAGACTAATTCATAATATCACATGGAACATAATTATTCTTACAAAAATCTCCCATGGCTCTTTATCGTCGGATACGTTGATCGTTTTAATGGAGAAGAAATTATAACCGTAGCATCGGGATGGCTTCCCAGTCGCCATGTGAAGAAGATAAGCAATGGTCTCTTTTCCAGATGGTGGGAATCTCACCCTCACTGGAAGCCTTTCCATTTTTCAATCTTGAAAGTTGAAAGCCCAATTTTCTTGAAGCAGATGATTTCCTTGATATCAAGAAGAGATCAAAGGGAATAATGGAGATGTTTCTTGAGTTGTAGAAAAGAGATTAAAGGATGATATCAGGAGATAATGAATTGAAGAAGACGGTTTTTTATCTGAGTTCAGCAAAACAAGACTGATATGGACTTATAATGAAGGAATGAGGAGCGACTAGACCTCTAATTGAATTTACTTATATAGATGTAGAGAAGATACATATATATCATTAATCATTAAACCTTGTGCTTTTTGGGAGATTAAATTTAGCATGAATGTATCTAACATTATAAATTGTTTGATAATATTTTTAGAAGATGAGTTATAAAATGCTAAAGTAATGTATTTAAAATATTTTAGCAGAAAATATGGAGATTTACTAAGTTGTTTTAAAAAATTTAACAAATTTCTTAAAGTTTAACCATATTGATTATAAAATCATCATTATTGATATTTTATAATAAATTGCATGATTTTATTTTATTCAAATCTTTTAAATTTTATTGCAAGAAATAATATATAGTACCTTCTAAATTTTAAAAACATGTATAAACACATAATTTTTTTACAATAAACTTCGCCTGGCACATCAAATTTTCATTTTTCTCAAAAAATTTTTGTCTTGGCTTAGAGGTCCTTGGAAATGGCGATTGTTTCCTACCCTTCTAATTTGAGCTCAACTGCCAATTAGTTTGAGCCAAAAAAGAAAAAACAAATAAATAAATATAAGAAGTAATTATACTCACATCGCCTATAAAATAGTTACATTAATAATTTCTTCAAATTTTTATAATATTCATAATTTCCATCAGAAAATACTTCTTTAAAAATTAATCCAAACAAAATCGTGCATTGACCATTTTATCTTTAAATTAAAATTTTAAAAATAATTAAATTATTAATTTATTAAATACTCTATATATGCTAACGTCTTAGTAATATTGATATGGCTGAGAGGATATTTTTATAGATAGTTGGCAGATAAATCTTACACTTCTAAGATAGACGAGAGAAATTGTTATTTAATAGTACTTATAGAGGAGATAACTATTATTTAGTTTGAATACTTCGTTCATTATGTGAAGGAAAATTGTTAATTCCAATCGAACATTGCATTCATGTAAAGTAACATTATGTTGTTACTTTCTAGCAACACTAAATGAAGTATAGTACTTTCGATAATAATAAGAATAATAATAATAAAAAAAAAAATCAACACTAGAAGTCAGAAGAACAGTTTGCGAGGAAATTTTCAAATCTGAAAAAAAATATCTATTGCAAAAGTACGAGGGGATTTTGCCATCACAAAAAAATTCATTTCAAAATTCCTCATAAAGCCTTAATAAAATTTAACTACAATAGAAACATTCATCATAAATAAATTTAAAAATATTTGTCCAAATATTGTGATGGGTTATCCGACAAAAGCAATAAAAAATTTTAAAACACAAAATTTGCAAGAAAATCATTCCCTGGTAAGTATTTGAAAAAAAAAAAAAAAAGATTTGTGAGGGAAAACATCCTCAAAATAGTTAAATAATGAATTATCCACAGAAATTTCCATAGCGAATTTCAATGAAAGATTCAAAACACCTGGGATGGTTTTGATCCGTTGCAAGCGAAAAAAATTAAATATATATCGTAATATTTTGAGGAAAGAATTCTCCTGCAGAACTTAGAGAAATAAAACAATAAAAGAAAATCAATAACTATTTTGCAATGGAGAGTATAAGCAAAAGGGCTTTAGTGACAGATAAAATCCGTAGCCAAAAAAAAAATGTAAAAGGAAATTTTGGGTGCGAAAAATTTTCCTTGCAAAACTAACAATTTTACGAGAAATCGTCTATACTATTATAAAAATAAAAATTCTTTTATTTTTAAAAGAGATATTATTATACTAAACTTTAATTATATTAAATATACCCTGTTATGTATCATATACATTCAATAAAATTTACATGTCCAAATAATTATCTTGTATTCAAAAAAAAATTTAGTAAAAATTAAGTTCAATAATTTTATGATTTTTTAATATTTCTATTTAATTTAGTAATAGACTATGAAAAGGTTTACTTTATGTGTAATGCTACACGGAAATGGAGTAAAGCACTTTTCCACAATGAGAAAGTTGAGTTGGCTTGTACTCCTGCAACACGCTTGATAGAGTTCGAGATCCAATTTTACAAATAATTATTTAGATGCCGTTTTAACTTAGAAAATCTCTATTTATAATAGGTTTCAACCCACTTGAAAATGTTATTTGTGTTGTGACATTATAATATGTTATTATGTCATATTAATATACATTGATAATTTTGTGTCTTATTACCTTATTTGTTAGGACATTTTTATTGTTCTCTTATTCATTTGTGGAGAGCACAGTTTAAGCGTCTCTTAAAATAATTTCAAGTGTCCTAATATGTGCTATAGAGATGCATTGTGATGTTATATAATTAAGTAGTTATGATAATTGAAAATTATTAGAGATATCAGAAAGTGTCATAATATTAAAGCATTAGAGATTCTGTCAAGTGTCACAACAATAAATATTTTGGAACACTATAAATATTTTGGAATGATTGCAATGTCACAAACACTTAATGAGGCACCCACCAATGAAATACTATAGTCAAGTGTTTTGATAAGTGAAAGTGCCCCTACACCTTTTTTGTTAGGACACATTTGAGTGCATACATAGGGCCTCTTTTTTAGTAAAATTAATCATTTTTATAAATTAAATAATTAGAAAAATTATATAAAAAAATAATTGTTACCAATGATAATTTAGTGATAATGGTGAAAGTATCACCATAGGACTAGGTCTTACTAAATGTCAATGATGACAATTTGAAATATTAATTTTGCTGCTATTGGATCATATCGTGACAAGAAAAAATCATTGTTATTTAAAAAAATATCATTAATAGGTGACAAAATAAAAATTATTGTTACTTAATACATGCCACTAGTGACAATTTTCATATTATCATTTATTATTTTGTTACTAATGTTTCAATTTTTTCGGTGATTCTTTGTTTACCCTTGTGAATTCCCCAAACAAATCCCTAACATGCACCCATCGAATTTCGTACTCATCGAAATATGCAGATACAGTACTAAAAACAAGTTCAGCTGAGTCGTTTTTCGGTGTGTTTCTCCCAATAAATTGCAAGAACCAATAAAAGGAAAAATCAGGCTACGTTCTATCACTCAATTGAGACCTATCAGCATATGAGCAAGCATAAAACCACATAGCCCATCAAAGAAATGTAGAGCTTATCACACAGTAAGTACAGTATTGAGTCTTACTTAAAATCTGCTACTTGAGCTACAAATTCAGCTCAGAATCATCATCTCTTGAGACTTAGCTCCAAATCCAGTCATTAGGGCTGCTGTGATCAGGAAAATCTTGGCTCTGAAGATTCCCACCTGCAGTTTTTTTCTTGACACATAGAAGTTTGAGGTGGATCCTCATCCGAAGGAGAAGAAGGAGCCTTCCGCTTCTTACTATTTTCTTCCAACATTTGATCAAAAAATCTGTCCATATTCAGACAACTTCCTTTTTCATCAGCAGAAACATTTCCTTCAGTATTTCTTTTCTTATAAACATGACAAAACCTATGGTTAACGTACTCCTCTTTCACACAGCAACTGGATCTGTCGGCCAGACTGTATTCTCTCAAGAGCCATATGCCATACTGATCATCATTATATTCAAGATTTCCTGGGTATGCGAAAAATTTCACGTACCCAATCTCTTCTCCTCTGCTGCCCAAAATAGTTCCCACGCCATACTGATGCCACAAGCCCTTCCTGACGCCATTACTGACCACTTCACGACGGAAAGTAATTCTACCATGAATGCCGGGAGGTTTCTCGATCAGCTTCATGAAGAAGTAGTATGATTGATCGTCCTGAAAAATCTCCCACGGCTCTTTGTCGTCGCAGACGTTGATTGTTTCAATGGAGAGGAAATTATAGTCGTCGGATCGAGGAAAATTATAGTCGTCGGATCGAGATGGCTTCCCATTCCCCATGTGAAGAAGATACGCGATGATCTCTTTTACACATGGTTGAAATTAGTCCCCCGGCCACTGGAAACTTTTCCATTGTCGATCTTGAAAGTTGAAAGCCCGATTTATTTTCTTGAAGCAGATGATTTTCTCGAACTAAGAGTAATGAAAATAAAAAAGAAAATGAATGATGAAATGTAGTGATTTCAAGAAGAGATTAAAGGGAATTAGTGAAGATGATTTTCTTGGGTTGTAGAAAAGAGATTAAAGAATGACGACAGGAGAGAATGAAATGAAGAACACGGTTTTTTATCTGAGTTCAAGAAAAGAGACTGCATGGACAGTGAAGGAATGCGGAGAGACTAGACCTTGAATTGAATTTACTTATATAGATGTAGAAAGAATGTGTGTATATATATATATATATATGTGTGTGTGTGTACATAACTAAACCATAAACTTGTGCTTTCTGGAAGATCAAATTTTAGAGTGTTTGGATGAATTTATGAACTTTCAAAAAAATTTATTTAATATTATAAATTATTTGATAAAGCTTTTGAGAAATGAGTTGTAAACTATTGAAGTAAAATATTTAAAATCTTTTAATAGAAAATAAAGAGTTACTAAGTTTTCAAAATTTTATTAACATTTTTAGATCTTAAGCATATTAACTATAAAATCGCCATCATAAATATTTCAGAATAAATTGTATGATCTTATTTTATCAAGATATTTTAAAAATTTATTGTTAAAATAATATATAATACGTTATAAATTTTAAAAACATGTGTGAATGTATAAATTCCTTTAGATAAACTTGGTCACACACCCTTCAATCCCACATCAAAATTTCAAAAATCCAACAAAATTTCATTTTTCTCAAAAATTTTGTCTTGGCCTAGAAGGCCTTGAAAATTTAGATTCGTTTCCTACCCTTCTAATTTGAGCTCAACTTCTGATTACTTTGAGTCAACAAAATAAATAAATAAAAATAAGAACTAATTATACTTACATGTAGGGGTGGAAATAGGTTAGGTTAGGCTAGGCTAGACTTTGCTTTAAATAGGCTAGGTTGTAGTACAAATTGTAAGCCTATGCCTAGTCTATTACCTGACATAGGTTTTTTTTAAAGCCTGACCTAGCCTTTTAAAATTTTTTCAAAGCCTAGACCTAACCTGAAAAAGCCTATTTTAGTTAACATTTTAATTAGACTTAAATTTTATATAGGTTCAAACTTTTAATATAGGCTTAGGCCTTAATAGACCGAAGAATTCTATAATTTATATTAAGCAAAACTAATTGACGATTATAATACATTTATCTAAATAAAAAGAAAAGCATAACCAAACATTATTATAAGTTAAACAAAAATTTTGAAATAAAATGGTTATGTATTAATTAAGAACACAATATATAACTATATAAAATTAATTAATATAATATATAAAAATAATTATATAAGTATTATAAATATTTAAATATATATTATAATATAATTAAATTATATAAGCCAGTCTGATAGGCTTTATAGATTTTTTTAATTTAAAAGCCTATATCTAATCTCTTAAACTAAATAGACTTCTTTAAACGCCTAAATTTGATCCATTTATTAAATAAACTAAGCCAAGTTAGGTCTCAAATAAGTTAGGCTGTAGGCCCCCGACGGGCGGCCTAAAATATTCCTACCCCTACTTACATGCCTATTAATAGTTAAATTAGCAACTTCTATCGCCCAATTTTTGTAGTTATCAAAACCTTCCAGCTAAAAATGTTTCCTCAGACCATTCAAACAAAAATCGTGAATTAACCATTCTTTCCGCAACTTCAAAAACCAAAAGTAATTAAATTATCAATTTATTAAAAGACTATTCTACCCCTAATGTTTTAGTAATATGATATATTTATGGAGTGTATCTATACTATTTCTACAGTAAATAGAGGAAAATAAATGTTACAACTTTTAAAGCATATATGAGAGAGAGAGAGAGAGAGAGAGAGACGATATAGAGAGCTCGGAAAATTGATGGAATTTTTTGATGGATTTTTGATAGAATGATAAATTTTTTATTTTTCGTATCGAAAATGGCCTTGTCGCGAATCAATTTTCCATGCTTTTTCAATAAAAAATGTTTCCAATACTTTTTACATGGACTTTAAACCATCAAAAATCAGTTCAATTTTCGTCAACTTTTTGACTGAAAAATTCATTGAAAATTTTTCGAGGGACTTCCATTGAATTTGTGTGGACTTTGTAATTTTTTATTATTTTTTTCTTTTTTTTCCCCGACGAAATTGGCATTTTTGTAAGAGGTATAATTTTTTATTAATTTTCAATGAAGATTCTGGAATTTCTGTTGGAAATTTAATTTTTTAAAAATAGTCCTTAAATTTTTATTTGATTACACTTTTAATTCTTTGTTACATCTTCTATATAAAATACCGTAAAAATAGATCAAATATAGTGATTTCAAGAAGAGATCAACCAGAAAGATGAAGATGACTTTCGAGTGATAGAAAAGAGGTTAACCAGTGAGGACGGGAGAGAATGAAGAAGGCTGTTTTTGTTACCTGAGTGCAAGAACAGAGACTGATACGGACTTATAGTGAAGGAATGAGGAGTGACTAGACCTTCAATTGAATTTATTTCTATAGATATAGAAAGAATATGTATAGATGTATATATTTCCTAAATGAATAAACTTGTGCTTTTTGGAAAACTAAATTTAGCATGAATATTTATATGAATTTGTGAAGTCGCAAAAAGTTTATCTAATATTATAAAACATTTGATAAAATTTTTAGGACATGAATTATGTTAAAGTAATATATTTAAATCTTTTATAGAAAATATAAAGGGTGTTGATATCAAAATTTTATTGGAATAAATTACCATTTAATAGCCTAAATAAATTGGCTATTGATTTAGGTTTCAAATTAAAATTCGTAACAAATTTGGGCTTTACATAAATGGCCAATTCAAAATAAATTATAGGATAAATGTCACTAATAGTCCCTGATGTTTCGATTTAGTATCACTTTAGTCCTCAATCTTTAAAACTTCATCTTTTAGTCCCTAATATTAATATATCGTTTCACTTTAGTCCCCAAAATCATTTGCCGGTAGTTTTTGGCTGGAAAATTGACCAAGTTTGACATTTTTAAGGGCAAAATTGCCAATTCATAGTTTTATGTTCCACTTTAGTCCCTATATAAAGTTTTATGTTCCACTTTAGTCCCTATATAAGGTTTTATGTTCCAATTTGGTCCCTATGTTACTTTTTTTTTTTTCCTTTTTATAAATAGATGTCCATGTGTGTATGTATATTTGTGTATAATATATGTTTATATATAATTGATACTAATATTAGTCACATGCTCATATATTATTATTAATATTTAATAATATATTATTGATATATTAATATCATTTGTGATATTATTATAATTAATAATATTAGTAATATTATTATTGATATGGGATAGCCCAATAAGCCCAACCCAATAACACTCAACTAGAACAAGAGCTGGTCTGACGCTCCCTAAGCAGCTCGACTATCCTTTAACCCAACTCATTTTGGACCACGCAGACATTCGACTGCCACTCGACCTCTGGATCCCTAATTGTCGTGGTGGATATTAGTGTTCTTGATCGACTAGGTTATAGCCGATAGCCTCCGTTAGGTGGAACATAAAATTATGAATTGACAATTTTGCCCTTAAAAATGTCAAACTTGGTCAATTTTTCGGCCAAAAACTATCGGAAAATGATTTTGGGACCAAAGTGAAATGATATATTAACGTTAGGGACAAAAATATGAAGTTTTAAAGATTGAAGACTAAAGTGATACTAAATCGAAACATCAAGGACTATTAGGGACATTTACCCTAAATTATAAAAGTCTTATTTATTTTGGATTAGTTAATTGGGCCAAAAGATGTTTAAATGTGGCTCATTAGTAAATTAAGTTTATCTCAAGTGGTATCCAAGCTCAAAGAAAGACTCAAGCTTCAAGTCATAAATCCCTAATCTTGTGGCTATAAAAGGGGGTATTAGGAGATATACCACACATCAAGAAATTCATCAAGAAATACATCAAGAGAAACTCAAGCATCAAGCTCTCAAATCTAAACTCTTGCCACGAAGAAGTGCTACAACTACAAGGGTTCTATATCTTCTTCAAAAGCACTAAATTCTAAAGACCTTAATATCAAAACAAATACTTGATTTCAAGATGGTTCGTGATTTCATCTACAAGTTTAGGCTCGTACGTCAAGGAGCATATTTAACTTAAATAGACATTTTATACTCATATTAAGGAGTCTACTTAAATTGAGTTGACAATTTATACTCATATCAAGGAGTTTACTTGAATTTAATTTAATAGACAGTTTACATTCTTGTCAAGGAGTACATAGGGAGAATTTGAATATTGAAATAGCTTATGCTCATACCTAGGAGCCTTATTAAAAGTTCAACCTCATATCAAGGAGCACAGTGGGAGACTTCGAATATTTAGATAGTCTATGCTCGTATTTAGGAGCTTTATTGATTGTTTAAGCTCTTATCAAGGAGCAGATGGGAAAACTTTAATTTAAAATTTTCAAATAATTTATGATCGTATCTAGGAGCATTTGAAATCTTAAGACTTGAGCATTGGACTTGAAGACTTGAAGATTTGAGTCTTTGATTTTGAAACTTAAAGGCTTAAAGTCTTGAATTTGGACAAATGGAGACTTGAGTCGTGAATTTGAAGACTTGAAAACATGAGTTGTGGATTTAGAGATTTGCAGACTTAAGTTTTGAATTTGAAGACTTCGAAACTTGAGCTTTGACTTGAATACTTGGAGACTTTTATTTGAAGACTTGAAGACTTGAGTTTGAATTTGGAGATTTGAAGATTTTAGTCTTGAATTTGAAGACTTGGAGACTTGAGTCATGGATTTGGAGATATGAAGACTTGAGAATTTTAGATAGTTTATGCTCTTATTTGGAAGCATTATTGATAGTTTAGGCTCATATCGAGGAGTATTTGGAATTTGGAGGTGAAAATTAATTGCCCCTAACATCTTCATCATCATTGGCATCACTTGAGGCTTCTTGTTCATCAAAATTCATGCTCATTTCAATATTAGGTGCATGTGTTGCCAAATCTTCAAAGTTTTTTGGTTTGATTCCTTGAAGTATGTAGCAAAGACTCCAATGCATTCCTTAGATACACATCTCAATGGCTAAAGTCTCGATAATTTATTTTCGCGGTTAAGACTCAAATTTCTCCAGTGATTGATGTAGTCAATGACATGTTTTTCTTTCCACTACCGAGAGTTTGTGAGTTCTATCATGCTAATTATCCTTTGAATGTTGTAGAAATGATTGAGGAACTCTTGTTCCAGTTGCCCCCAACTATTGATAGAGCCTGCCTCTAAGTCAACGTACCAATAAAAAACATTGCCCTTCAATAATCAAACAAATTGCTTTACCAAATGATCTCCATAAGTCCTAACATTATTACAAGTCTCAATGAAATGAGCCACGTGCTGCTTTGGGTTCCCTTACCATCAAATTGTTGAAACTTTGGGGGATGGCAACTAATCGGTATTTTCAAGTTGTCAATCATTTAAGTATATGGCTTAGAGTAAGTCATAGATGACTTAGAACTTCCATGAAGCTTGTCTTTGGTAGTCCCTATGATAAACTCCTTCAGTGGGTTGATGGGATTAATCTATCAGTGGAAACTTATAGTTCTTTTATTGCAATTTTTTCATTTTTGGCTGATTGCCTCCTTGTGGATGTTTTGCATTAATCCTGAGCCTCAATTTAGTTCTCTACCATGTAGTTGGCATCAAGATTGTCTACTTTGCTCATCAATTTGGAGATTTGAAAGCCTCGCTCTTGGACATGCTTTGTGAGTCCTTCAATAGCCCTCGTCAAATTTGCAATTTATTCCTCCAAGGTTGTAGCACTTGTCACCATCACCGTCGCCACACTCAAGGAATTTGATGTTGAGTGGAGAATGGATGATGTTGATTCTTCCTTTGAGTCTCCACCATCTTCATTCATATCAATAAAATGCGACAACACCTTTTCCACAACAAGCGAATGAGCTACCTCCAAAGATGATTGCAACTCCTTGGACATAATTCTTGTGATGACGTCAACACTTCTTGCTCCAGCACTTGAGGAATTTGAGGTGTAATATTCAATGCAGCAGTCTTATTGGTGGCCATTTGATACATCAATCTTGATAAAGGACAGAGATGAGAGGTAGAGATAGTCCCACCAGGCATGCCAAAATTTATAAGTGCAAATTTCTTTGTCTGCAAAATTAAAATTACAAGCAAGAAAAATCGTACAAACAAAATGAAATTAAAACTTATCAATTAATTGTGGATTTAATCTCTAATCTAATCATCTGATTGTTCCCTTTCAAATATAATCTTGAATTTAATGAGCTCTGCAAAGAATGCTTTGAACACTATGGATCTCTTTAAATTTGATTTGAAGAAATAACGCCAATTTGAGGGCTTCGCACCTTAATATCGAATCAAATGCCAAAATATATGAGCTCTACGAAGAACGCTTTGAACGTTGTGGATCTCCGTGAATTTAATTTGAATAAAATAATGCTAGTTTGAAGGCTCCACGCCTTAATCTCGAATCAAATGCTAGAATATAATGAGTTCCACCAAGAAAGCTTTGAATGCCCTGGATCTCCTTAAATTTGATTGAGAGAATTGCTGGACTCCTTCAAAGTTCCTCTCACTTGCTAGAATTTGTGTTTGTGTTGAATGAGCTTTGGTCACTCCCTTTATATAGATGCTTGATGGGAGACTTCCAGATTGACTTGAACTTCCTTGAGGGTTATCTCCTTGATAAGATGATATCAAATATCAAGAGATAATATCAAGTGTAAAGAGATAATATCAAATATCAATATATAGTATCAAATATCTTTTATTTGATTGGTCCATAGGCATAGACACTTTATCTTTCTTACTTATCAATATTTTATTTAAGCACAAAATAAATACTAGAGTATTAATTAAAATTAACTATTAAATTTTATAAATTTCAAGATAAATATAAAATTTTGAATTAAAAACTAGCATATTATTTTATAAAGACCACTCTTCAATTGGGCAAAAATTGATATGTCTACATAACATCAAATAAACAAAATATTCATAGATTCAACAATATAAAAGTATTAAAATGTAATTGTCAAAGTGTAATCATCTTAATACAATATGTACCTAAATATTCATACACAAGCCAATCAATCATTATTCTCATCATCTATATTTTTTCGTGGTTGTTCATTAGAGGATCTAGATGAAGATGGTGCAGGAGATACCTCTTGTTGATGAAAATGTGAGCCCGGTGCCATGAAAGAGAGATTTGTAGGCGGATAATACGGTAATGTATGAGGATGAATTGATAGTGATGGGATATGCATATTCTGCTGCATGAACATCTGTCGCATCATCACCTCCATATCCATGAATTTTTGCTTAAACATCATATTTTTTTCTTTTAACATCGTCATTTTTTGTTGCAACTTCTTAATCATTTCACTTTCATAGGGCTGATCATTTGGAGGTCCTCTAGATGAGTGACCCCAGACAAAGGAAGTCTCACTTTCAAGTCCATAGATCCGCCCCTTCTTCAATCCGTTTACTGTATCTTTCTACACCTACATAAGTAATATTACCACAAATTAATAAAAATCTAATAATTCAATTTGAAAATAAGACAAAATATAAATTAATAACTTAGAACTTTCACCTGAAGTTGAGATGACGCGGGAGAACTTTCAACACCATCACTTGAACTTTGACTGGAGAACTCTTCTAGTCGACTGTTGAATGTATTCTATACATGAAGTACATAGAATGATCAACATATATAGAAATTTAAACTTTCTAGCATAAAAATTAACATATGTATAACATTTAGACTTTCTAACATAAAAATTATAATATTTAAACTTTTTTTTATAACATTTAAACTTTCTAAATTAGTTGCTTTTATATAACATACTACTTGCATAAGTATTTTGTGCACGCTCATTGACCCATATGCGTTCACCTTTTTCTTTTAATGCAGAATGTGTATGCATAAATGATTCTGCAAGTTCAAGTGAGTGTCTAAGTTCTTTCTCCTATATCCAAACACATTAACCAGTAATCAATTATAACTAAAATGAAATGTTGATACTTTTATAAAAATTATGAATGTATCTTTGTGTGATAAGTGTGAGATACAACCACCTTAATGAAGTGGAATTCGCACACCACCACAGTTTAATGCCCGATTTGCTTTATTTTGAGCACTTATCTTTTGAAATCCATCATTGCCCATTCTTCAAGCAATCCACCCCAAACTTCATCTCCCATCCAAATAGGTTTTTTTCTGGATTGGCGCGCTCAGTGTAACTTATTTTTTAATATCTTCAAGCCTCGATGCTTAAATATTTTACGAATCTGTGCTCTCTCAGGTTCATACCAAGCGAATGTTTTTTTGAGACACATAAAAGAATTTAAAACACTTAGAGAACTCTTCCATTTTGGAAATCTATTTAAGAGAAACATATGTAATACTTAAAATAATTCTTACCTCAAACTTCTCAAACCACATCGTCATAATTCCATCTGTAATCTTTTTCCATGATCTCCACGCTTCTCATAAATGCCCTTTAATAATAGTACTTGTCTCCTAGGCACATAATAACTTCTCGTATAACCTGTTTCACAAAGACATTTTACAAAATATATTATAAAGATAAAATATACTTTAGTAGTACACATAATATTATAAATTACTGTAATTAAAAAGATTAGAAAATATTACCCTCTCTCTTAAGGCCGAATAAAGGTCTTCTGAGTAACATCTGTACTCCCGATATTTGTAGATGATGGTGTAAATGGGATAGATGGGGGAGTAGGTCATGCATGTAATCGAGAACTACCCAGTACAACATCTGGATGAATGTGTAGAGATATATACGACTCTGATCCAGTGCTAGATAGAATAACTTTATTTTTTCGTTTCCTATTACTTAACATCTATAATAAACACTAATTATGTGAATTGTAATAGACAAATAACATTAAATAAATCGCCATCATAATATAGAAACAATCATAAAGATTGCAATCAATATATTACATCAACAATGAGTTTTTGCATAAATTCACATTACATAACATTAAACTAAAATAACTAATCATCATCATCATCATCATCATGTACCGTCGTCGTCGTCATCCTCATCCTCATCCTCAACCTCATTCTCATTCTCATCCTCATCCTCCAACTCTTTGCCATCACCTATTACTTAATTATTTTCTAGATTTATTTCTTCACAAAGTCCCTCAATATAAAGTAAGTCACTAGTTAGATTGGTATCAACATCTGCATTGACTGTGGTAGGTGGTTCTTGTAAAGCTACCTCCAGGGTATGAAGTTTATCCACCCTACTTCTTGGTCTTATTTTGATCACAAATCACCAATAGACTTTATCTGTTTTAGCATCAGGATAAGGAATATAACACATTTGAGATGCATGTTAAGTAATAATAAAAGGATCAAAATTTGGATATTTTCCATTTTTTTTTATCTCAATGACATTATACTCTTTGTTTATCTTGATACCACACTGAATCAAACCAATGACAATTAAGGAGGAAAACTTTCTTTTCAAGTACACCTGGATACTCTAGTAGGATTATTTCCTTCACTTTTTCATAAAATTCTAATGATCCTTCACCTTTGAGACACACTCTAGAATTACACGTCTTTTTATACTTTGCCAACGAATCTGTATGAAGTACATATCCATTAACAAACAAACGATGCCATGTCTTGACTTGTCTCGTAGGACCCCATGCTATATCCTTCAAATATTGATTTTGTACCATATTTTCTGGAGTGTGCACCTATACTTATAGAGTTAACATATAATACTTAATATAGTTTTCATTGGTTAACACAGAGAATTATTTATTTTAAAATTTTTCTATACTTACAGAGTTTTGGAACCAATTTACGAAATGATCCTCAACAAATTGCTCCACTTGAACGTCGCTGAGGAAGGGCCAATAGTGTCGAAGGGATGCTTATAATCCTAAAATATATTGATTTTGAACATTAGCTTTTTTTTTTCAATTGAAACTTATTAATCAAAAATAAATTTATATTAAATTGGAAAGCTTGCCTGAGAAAAGGCACAACTTCATCACAATTTAAAAGAACTTGCAATGAGGCAACTTTCAACTTAGCATCATTCAATCATCTACTAGCACACTTACTAGCAAGCTGTCCAGTTTGATTAAAAACTGACAGAGGACATGGTTGTTGATCATTTTATCCCTCTTTTTCATTTCGTTTACTTCTCGTACTTCTTGATTGAATGTGAGACTTGGAGTAATACGATAAAAAATCTAGTGATTCTTGGGCTAGATATGCCTCACATATAGATCCCTCAACTTTAGCTCTATTTTTGACCATGCCTTTTAAATCATGTAAGAATATGAAAAATGAAAACATATAATTATAAATATTTAATATGTATGGAATATTTATGGTATTTACACATTAGATTGATTATTTATCTCTCAAAAGGATACATCCATCTATATTGTACAGGCCCACGAACAAGTGCCTCATACGGTACCTATACTGTCAAGTCCTCCATTGAATCAAAAAAAACAAAACTAGTGGGAATATGCGTTCCAACTTACACAAGATAACTAGAATTTTTTTCCAATTGCAATAAACTATCTTCACATAATTCTGTTGGCACAATCTTATAAAAATTGGCTTAATCAGTTAAAAGCCTCCATGTATTTTGTAGTAGCAAACTGAAGGTACTTGGTAGCAACCACTGCATAAAAACATGGCAATCATGACATCTTTCCAGTTCTGAAGCAAGCACATCCGCCATTTTAAGATCCTCTAGCCAATTACATAACTCCATCATTTGATCTACAATTAAAGAGAAATAGGCTTTGGGTTTGATGTATTTCCCATTCGGTAAAAGTCTCAAGTGTAACCCCAATCTCCTATAGTATTCCTCCAAGTCAAATCTTGCCTTCTCATTGTCCTTAGTCTTACCTTTGACATCCATCATGGTGTTAAGCATACTTTCAAATATATTCTTCCTAATATGCATAACATCCAAATTATAGCGAACCAAGTTATCTTTCCAATAAGGCAACTCCTAGAATATACTTTGTTTCGTCCAATTATGTGATACACCATATCTAGGTAATTTACCAGAATTTACTAACAATTCAATGATTTTGGAAACATTACAAATCCTCTCCAATATTTGTTGACCGGTCAATCTAGGAAGCGCCTCCAATTGTTCAATCATTCCTTTATAAAATGCATCTCTATTCCTCCTAAACATATGATCTGCAGGCAAGAATTGACCATGATAATCAAACCATGACACTTTTCCACCATTCTTTGATCTAAATGACTTAGTTCGCTCCATACAAATTGGACATGCTAATTTTTCTGTAGTCATCCAACCTAATAGCATGTCGTAAGCAGGAAAATCATTGATCGTCCACATGAGAGCTGCCCTCAGTTGAAAGTTCTGTTTTTTTAGAAATGTCATAAGTTTCTGCGTCCTTTTCCTATAACAACTTCAACTCTTCGATTAAAGGTTGTAAATAGACATCAATTCTGCTATTAGGATTATGTGGACTAGGTATTATACAAGTTAAGAACATGTAAGGAGTTGTCATGCACAATTCGGGAGGCAAGTTTTATGGAGTTATAGTAACCGGCCAACATGAATATGGTGTAGCAGATTGACTAAAGGGGTTAAATCCACCTGCACATAATCCAAGTCTAACATTTCTTGGCTCAGATGCAAAATCCGAATGAGTTTCATTGAAATGCCTCCAAGCAAACCTATTAGAAGGATGATATAAAATACCAAAACTTCTTTTGTTTTCAAAGTGCCACCTCATATGCTCAACTGATTTCAAAGATGCATATAATCTTTTGAGCCGAGGAATGCTTGATTTGTGACTACTACTACTACTACTATAGTAGTATTAACATCCACTATGGCTTTTAAGATAGGGTAATCTCTTGTTTGATATGGAAGATGAGTTTGCGGGCCGGCCAATAATTTATCCACAGCCCGTACTGTAAATGAGATTAATAGCTATTGAAGCAATGGGTTTGGGGGTGAGATTATGTAACCTCAACCCTTTTTGAAATTTGATTAGGATGTAAATATCGAAATTATTCCTCAAATTCATGTATTATTCCATTTATGCATTTCATGATTCCTCCAGCAAAAAATTTTCACCAAGGGCTATTTTGTCATAACAAAGATAATAATGTGTATCAAAGACCTCCGTAAAATAAGATACCTAAATTGTCCAAAAAAGAAGACTCAACATAATGAATAACATCACTTCAATTGAAAACAATTAATAATATTTGTAAATACATAATGACACATAAACACTCTCCCTTTTGCCCATCATCATCATGCAAGCAATTAAAAACTAATTAGCAACAAATGAGAAGGCTCCACCCTTTCCCCCAACATCCCATCCTCCTTTCTAATTCCACAAATTCTAAACATTTCTAATTTATTGTACTAAAAAAATATATAAAATCAAAACAAGGTATGTAAACTTACCTCTAAATGCTCCACTAAACTCAACACTCACAAAAGATATCCACCACAGTCGAGTAGCCTACATCATTAGGCATATGTTACAACTGCACATATTTATTCATAAATCATAATTCTATAAACTAAATTAAAACTTAAAAATTTAACACAATTCAATATATAGTACCATAAAATTTAACCCAATCAAAATTCTAATAAAATTTTAATTCAAATAAAAACATAATTCTAACAAATATAACAACATTTAAAATGAATATAACATTTAAATCAAATTTCAACTAATACATAAATAATTATTTATGTTGAATCAAATTATATTACTAATAAATAAATTATCTTTTGAGTTTAACTAACACATAAATCAAATTTTAACTAATGGATATAATTAACTAAAACATAACGGAGATAACTAAAATATAAATCAAATTTTAACTAAAACATAATCAAATTTTAACTAATGGAGATAATTAACTAAAATATAATGGAGATAACTAAAACATAATCAAATTTTAACATAATTAAAAAAATTACCTCAATTAATGGAGATAATACAAAATATAAACTCTCCAAAACTTAAACAATAAACAAACAACCATTAGCATTTTTTTTAAATTAAAACTAATTTTTTTTTAAAAAATAAAAAAATAAAAAATCATATTTAGACCTACCCTGCTCGCTAGCTGGCGGCCAACATTTGCCAGTCATGAACCAGTAGCAACTAGAGCGGCCAACTTGTGTGGCCAGCACCTACTGGCCACGACAGCACCGGCCGACCGGCGACAACGCCTGCTAGCTGGTCAGTTTAACAAAGAAATGGGAAAAAAAAAGGGGAAGGGGAGAGACATACCTTAGGGAAAAATAGAATGTTAGTGTGTTGGGTGGGGGAGTTAGGGCTTAATTCCTCCCACCCAACAATTGCGATGAATATCCATCGCAAAACTTTGCAAAATCTGTCACAAATGCTTTTTACATTTTTTTTTTACCTTTTGCGATGGATTTTGTGACGGATTTTCCATTGCAAAATATAATTTTTTTAGTAGTGGGAGGGAATTACACATCCGATTCAAGAACAAACATCAAGCCCTTGAATCAAATTTAAAGGAGAAAAATCAAAGGAATTAGTCTTCAATTGCGGAGATATTTTCCAAAGATTGTAACCACTTCTTAATTAAATTAAATATTGAATTTATCCATATTTTTCTTATCTTGTAATTCTTTTAACAGACTCAAAATTTGTGTGAACAAATTTTTGGCAATCTTGTGGGACAATCCCTATCTCTCATCTCTTCCTCTCACCTCAAAGTTCCAATAATCATTTCCAAAGGCTCCATGGCACCCAAAAAGAATCAAGTCACCATTATGAATCAAAAAGACGTTATGGATATTATTGCTGTAGCTGGTAAATCCACCACTGGGGGCAAAAGTGTTGATATTACTCCATTAGATGTCTTGAATTCCGCAAGTCCTATAGAGATCAAGTCTAAATCATCTCTTTTTGTTGAGTTACCTGCGATGGTGACTGGTGATGAACAACTTGCTCAAAAGGCTCAAGCTATAGCTGATCTTCAAAAGATTGTGGAAGACAAGATCGCCCAATTAATGAACAACCTGGAACACTCAAATGTTGGAAAATCTAGTAAAAATCGTTCAGTCTCCTCAAATCATGTGGAAAACGAGAAGCAAATGGATGAAGCTCTACCTAAGCATGACATAGTACAGAAACTTAATCACTCGATGACATCCATTATTGCGTTGTCTGTACAATAATTGCAAGAGATGGTAACTAACACCGTCAGAGCTCAGTATAGTAGGCCTTTGCAAAATTCGCTCATGTACTCAAAACTATACACTAAGCGGATTGATGCACTAAGGATGCCAATAGGTTACCAGCCATCAATGCTCCAAAGTTTGATGGAAAAAGCAAGCAACATATTGCCTATTTTGTGGAAACGTGCAATATTGCAGGAACTGACGATGATTTCCTCATAAAGTAGTTTGTAAGATCACTCAAAGGAAATGCATTTGATTTGTATATTAACTTGGAGCCTGAGTCTATTGACAGTTGGGTAGAAACGGATAGAGAATTTTTGAACTGCTTCTACAACATTAGTCGCACTGTGAGCAAGATCGAGCTCAACAATTCAAAGCAATGGCGGGACAAGCCAGTCGTTGACTAATCAACTATTTGCAAGAATAAACTATCAAAAGTTTCAATGATAGAAATGTGAATCCAGGGAATGCATTGGGGGCTTCTCTACATCCTGTAGGGAATCAAGCCTCGAAGTTTCAAAGAATTAGCTACTCATGCTTATGACATGGAGTTGAGCATTGCAAACCATGAAGTTGCTTTTTCGTTGGACAATCAAAAGAAAGATAGGAAAGACTTAACGAGGAATGGGAAATCTACCAAAGCTACTGTGAAAGAGTCTATGGTAATTAAAGCAGCTCCTATCAAAATTTCTACATGTAGTAATAAAGGAGAAAAGCCTTATCAAATTATGCCAATAGAAAGGCATCGACCTACGTTGAAAGAGTTACAAGAAAAGGAGTACCCATCCTCTACTCTAACATTTAGTTAATCTTTGATGAATTATTAGCAAGAAAGATGATCAAGTTGCCCGAGCCGAAACATCCTGATGAAGTTTGGAAGCTAAATGACCCGAAATACTATAAGTATTATCAAGTTTTTAGCCATCCTATAGAAAAATATTTTGTAGTAAAGGAGAAAATTTTTAAGTTGGCAAAAGATGGAAAAATCATCCTTGATACTAAGGACACGACATATACAAATGTTTCTAGTGCCATAGATGTTATAAATGCTGCTTGCAACTAGAAAAATGTTCTTACCTCATTCATGGGGCCATCAAAGATGTTTCAATTTGGAAGTATAAACCTTGCCCTATTCAAAACTTTGTCAGCTGATAAAAAGGAAAAGTCATATACAAGTTCTATTTCTAAAATTGAAGATGATGGCGAGTAGATTCTTATGACACGCCGACGAGGACGAAGACAAAGGCAAAGGCAATGCGTTCACCGATTTCATCCATTACTCTTAAAAAGACGACATCCCACCAAGTACTCCCAACCAAAGTTAATGGGAGATGTGAAATCTTAAGAGATTTTTCGAGTAGAAGGTCAAAATGGCATTTACTACATCTGGCGAAGTGGAGAGCCAACATTCTACTTCTTGTTGTGTTGCTATTACTTATAGATGAAGATGTATTGCTAGGATCAATGCCCTACAACTATCCACTCTTTGTTTTTGGATTTATGGAAGATCAGAAAGTCAACTATATACTTATAGATACAGGATCAACGGTTAACATCAGGCCAAATGAAACAATTGGGGATCACAATTGGAGATTTATCTAGCATCAGCTTGACCATTCAAGGTTTCAACCAGGAAGGACAATGAGATTTAGAAGAAAAAAAAGTAGAACGTATTGTTTTGAGGAAAGCATTCTCTTGCAAGATTTAGAAAAAATAAAATAATAAAAAAAAGTCAACAACTACTTTGTGATGGAGAGTATCAAGCATAGGGCTTTAGCGACATATAGAATTTGTAACCAATAAAAATGCAAAATGAAATTTTGGGTGGGAAAAGATTCCATTGCAAAACTAAGGGCTCATTTGGTTTTATTTTCATTTTCGTCATTTTCAAAATGTTGGAAAGTAGTTAGTGGAAATGAGCTAAAAATGAGTTTGTATTTGGATAGGTTGTTGGAAAAGTAATAATTATGTTGGTTTTAGTAGGCTGTAGGTGAAAAGAGATAAAAATAATGGAATAGAGAGAGAAGATATATAGGTTATTGAGTAATGTGTTTTGAAAATGAAAATGAAAATAATATTGAGTGAAAATGTATAAAAAAAATTATGGGTTTCATTTTTGGAAATAGTAGTAAATGTGGAAATGGGCTTTGAAAATGAAACCAAACAAGCCCTAACCATTTTTAAAATAGATGTTATTATACCAAAATTTAAATATAAAATATATATACCCTATTATGTATTATATACATTTAATAAAATTCACATGTTCAAATAAGTATCATGTATTCAAAAACTTTTCTTATTAAAAAGTAGGTTCAATATTTTGCTAACTTTTTAATATTTTTAATTAATTTAGTAATACACTACAAAATTTTTACTATATATTTGATGCTACATGGAAATAGAGCTAAGGGCCTTTCTATAATGAGTAAGTTGGGTTGTACTCCTACAATGCTTTGGTAGAGTCGAAGCTCCAATTTTACAAATAATTGTTTAGATACATTTTCAATTTTGAAAATCATTATTTATAGTAGGCTTCGACCCACTTGAAAATATTATTTGTGTTCCGACATTACAATGTTATTATATCATATACAGTGAAAATTTTGTGACTTACTAGCATATTTTGTTGGAATAGTGCCTAGCAAGCCAATTAGATTGGCCTTGTAAAGCTATTTCCTTGTAAAATAATTTTGATTGAATGATACTCTTTATATATGGCCATCTTCATTTTATGCTCTTTATTACTTCACTTTCATTTGGATGAAGCCCTTAGATCACTCATAACTACGGGACTTAGTCCGGTGACCATGGAATAAGTCTTACATGATCGTGATCTTAAATCTTTCAAGTCATAGGATCTTATGAGACGGGGCATCTAAGATCCGGATAGATTTGTACAAACAATGTATAAATCTAAGAGTTGGATATTGCTCCGTTCCATGAGCAACCATATGAGATATTGGTGCATTTTAGTTGGTGCTTGTCAGAGAACAAGGCATTGAAGACCCACTAGGAGAATCCACTAGATAGCCGAAGTGGCAAGTCGGCAATGGCAAATTCTCCAAGTTATGCTAGTGTATATTATCAGTCCTCTAACCTGATGATCCATGGTAACCTTGTGTTTAGTCCTTATGCTTTGACTCTTTCTTGGTCACTTAGGGGACCTTTCAGGTTGAGGCCAGGCATAAGCTACTAAACATGGAGGTTTGTAAGATCTAAGATGGAATCCGACTCCTCGCTTTTGTCAAGGGAGAGTACATCTTCTATGTGTTTTATAATTATCGATTCCAAGAAATCCTTGCGCATGGTGGTGTGAAAAATTGGAAAAGGAGTTTTTCAGAGATATGTAAGAGAACAAGTCTCATTAGTTTCTCAAAATATTGTGAACGTAACCATACCTTAAACAGCATTCTATGAGTCCAGTGCACTTCTCTTAGAGGCACTAGCACTAGTCGGGCCCTTCTGTCTTCAACTAGATTCCATAAGTTGTTTTCCCTTGTTTCCTCAAAAATTGGAGCCAAATTTCCTAACCCTAGGATAATTCATAACAAAACGTTGGTCACTACCACATCGTATACATTTTCCATACTTTTTCCAACATGTAGATTCATTGTGACAGGCGTCACCACAAAATTCACAAACTTTTCTTAGAGTCAGTTGAGTTAGACGAGTGTTATTTCTACTAAGAGAGAGGTAGATGATCAATGTCAGACCTTGAACCCTCTATTGTTTCCTCCCAGAGTCACTTCTCTCTCTACTTTGAACTGCGAACCCAAAAGTCTTTCCCCTTTTTAATCTTTTCTTCAATTTTAGATATCTCCTTAATATCTAATTCTGCCTGCATGGCCCTATTCATGGCCCTGCTATAAGTGGAAAATTCACAGGTTAAGAGAGCTCTTCGCAACTCAATCTCTAGCCCTTCAACGAATTTTCTTATTCTGCTTGTCTCATCACCCAATATATGAGGTGCGTACCCGTACCGAATTAAACGATTAAATTTGGCTTCATACTGGCACATTGACATAGATCCTTGAGTAAGTTCCATAAACTCCCTATCTCGAGCATTCTTTACAACTTCAGGCATAAATTTATTCATAAATTCACTTTTAAAGTTCTCCCAGATACGGAGAGTTCCTTCTTGGTTCGATTGTTAGTCTAGTAACCTTCACCAATGACAGCCATATTCTCCCAAAAAAGGTGGCATGTTTAAGCTTCTGTTTTTCCGGATAATCTAGTACTTGAAAAAAAAATTCAATCTCTTCGACCCATATTTTTGCCTTGTGATCATCTAGTTTGCCAATAAACCTCAGGGGATTGTGTTTAAGGAACCGTTCTTGCATTTGACCCATAACAAGTTGTTCAATATTTTGAGAACCGTGAGCTTGACTTCGCTGCAGACAGAATTGCATACACTACTGCCACATGGTAAACATTAGTTCTATAGCTTGTCCTCTGATTCCCCAATTTAATGGTGGGGTCGGCATTGTTTCATCCTCTGGTGCGGGGTGTCCTTGATCAGAAACAGTTCCCATTTAACCATCTTGTGCTTCATCTCGATTGACGGTAGGTCGTCCTCTACGACCTCGAACAGCCCATGATAAGGGGAATGGGTGAGTGCTCCCATGACATCACTTTGTATATAAGATCCTTTAGTCCTATTAACTATGTGAAATCTGCAGTATTCATTAGGAGGCTCCGTTAACATTCAAACTTCAAATGATTCTTATCATAATGTACTAAGTTGAGCACAAGTATATTATAAAATAGGAATATATGTATATCAAATAACACTAGTGAGAAAAACCACATTGAATCATACATGAGTTCATATAATATATTTGCTAAACTTATTCATGGTCTGACTATGAATGAACAAGTTAACCAATTCCAATATTATCTTCAAAACAACTCATTTCATTCACTCCTCATAAGATTATATATGAAACATATATGTCTCCATATGAATACATATAACTAGATACTTTAAGTACTCTATATGTCCCATAATATTAGATCTTAAGATTTTCCAAGAAAACATTATTCCCTTCTTCCTCGAAGTTACAGTACGATTTCTAGGAGCCTCATTTACCACAAACGATCTTTCCTACTTATCTGGCACTAACGTATAATCAAACTAGTGTGCTCCTCCACTGCTAATAAACTAATTCCCTCAGATATCTGAGTCGCAATCATATATATATATGTAATTCACTGATCATCTTACATGATCTCCCTATGGAAAATACTTATTTCCCTCTAAATGCCACCATGTAGTTATATAGATCAGCCTATTATTGAAATGCCAATTCCAAAATTAAGCTCATTGTTTAATTCTTGATCCTATACAAGATCAAACACTTATCATCTCAAACAACCTTTCAATTCCCACATTCTATTATCACAAAAAGCTCGGTCAACAACGTAACTCCAAAGATATCATTACACCAAACATTTGTAAAGTCACATGCATGATATCTTAAATTAATGGACTATATATTGGCTAGCCATCCCAGTACCAATCCTTCACTTTTCGATATCATGCATTATCCCAAAATTCACATCCTAACAAAATTCGCAAGTCAAATATAATCCACACTAATCTAGAATTCCCTTATTCCGAGGACCCTATCCTGGCATAGCTTAGGTTTCCAAACCTAAGCTCTAATACCACCTCTGTAGCGCCCTGTTCGAAAGGTGCTTGCTTCAGGTCTCCAATACTAAATTTTTTTAAAACCAATCACACTCTCCAAAATTCTCAACCTAGTTTAAAATTTAAGCTAGTCATGCTGAAAATGGCAAGCAAAACCCAAATTTTCATAACAAATTATAATTTCTCAAGACCAGTAATTTAACTTATATATATACATCACTCATCAGGGACCCCAACCTATCATACTTCACAGTGGAAAAGGCACTAACTTAACTTATGCCCCATGTTACATTTCAATCATAACATCTCGCATCCTTACCATTATAGATATCATGATAACAATATTTACATCATGCTAAAAGGGGTAGCCCAAACTCAGGATGCCTTTTACACTTCAATCTGGCCAAAGAACAAAAAAAACAACACAAGGAGGGTGAGTCCGAATAACTTAGTGAGGCAAGCATCTACATGTATAGGAGGTATCAGAATGAAATGGAATACAATATACATTTTTACAAGAAGAATATTCATTCTGAATCCAAATAACTAAAAACGCAAGTTATGATAACTAGATTTGAAGATTTGAAAGAGTTTACAAAATCTACAAACTAAAACCAAAAACTATTATTTCTTGTACCTCATTTTATGAGATGAGTCAATGTCGTCCATACCGATGAAGAGTCATTTCATGTTTAAATATATTACATAGATAACCTCAAAACTTGTAGACATGATTAGTTTTAAAGAACTCAATAACAAATTGTTTCATGAAATACGCAGGTTTCAAAATTCAGGATTCTATTAAGTTATATAAAACAGACTAGACAAGAACATTTTATAAAACCAATGGTACAAGCATATTTCATATGTACGACCATGTAATAGCCTTCCCCTTTATTATTCTCGATTGTGTATAAATGATACGACCGTAAAATAGCCTACCCCCTTATATCTCCTTAATCTGGTATAAATGATACGATCGTAAAATGGCCAACCCCCTTATATCGCCTTGATACGATCGTGAAATAGCCTGTCCCTTTATATCCCTTCGATGAGTGGCCAACACGCCAAACCGCTACAGCATGAACCGGTAAAACCAATCCTCGCAGATCAAGCCTTAGGCCATAGTCAACCCTCGACTGCCCAAAGTCAAGATCACAAACCAAGTCAGCCAATAACACTATTTTATTACCAATACCAATGAAACAAATCTAGAATAGTAATCCAAGCATTCTATTGGAATTGGCACTCGGCTTAAATAGATTTTGCGTAAAAGTATCTATAAATAAATTCGATAATCAAATATGCCGACAAGACCATACGATATAAATAAACAATTCAAATAAACCAACATGGCCAACTAAAGCTATAACGGATAACAAGAGTACTAGGAAAGCCATGGATTGTACTGAACAATATTAGAAGCAAGAATTAATAAAACAAGCCGTCATAAGGGTTTACGAAATAAGCAATAGATGACAAAAAAGATCTCAAACAATTTACTAGTTCAATAACAAGAACAAGTAAGGATTATTCCACAAGAACAAATACAATCAAGGACAGAATGGCAAAGCCTTACCTCTTGCAGTATCAGAGAAAGTTATCACAATCTGATGTCTAACTGTCCGCAGGACCCATTTCCAATTCACCTAACCAAAATAGTATAATTACAATCAAAATCTATATGTGACTCCCAGTAGCACTATCATATAATCTGAATTCACCAAATAATCATATTAACATGATAGCTTAAAGCTTAAACGGCTCTATCAATCTAATAACAACCAATAAGATAGATTATATCCAAATTTATCTCGATTTCATATCAAGTCTAATAACTAAGCAATAACTAGTTATTAATTGCATAATCACTCTCATCGTATCATCTAAAATTCAGAATAATTGTCCAATTACTATCACTTGGATGTAAATCCATAAATCCACAAGTCAAATCCTTTAATTAACACAATTAATTCCAACATAACAAAGATCCGAGTCTACATCTTATAGGTACTCCTTGCTTAGGGATCTCAATCACAATCATATTTATATCAATATATCCCAAATCCTATTCTTAGCATAGATACAATCTAAATTAGGAAAGTACAACATATGCATTATATATATAACAAGGTACAACCAACTAAAGCTTAATTCTTAACCCTCTATTACCAAAATTGCTTATCGAGGCCTCAGAATCATAAACCAAGAGCAACACTATGATCATCAAAACGAGGAGAAAAAATTGGTCTGGGGTCGCCGGAGCACCATTGGAGCGCCGCCGCCGAAAAATGTCAAGACCACCATCATTCACTTCGTTTCTTGCTTTTGAATCCAACGGTGCCTTTAGTTTTCAGATTCGAGGCTGGGAAGGCCCTCAACCGTAGCCCAAAAGTTTCAGCTTTACTTCTCGCCGCCGCACTTGTAGCAGCTGTTTCTGCCGCCGCTACTACTCTACTCCCCCATGCAAGGCCACCAGCTCATTCTATGCACCAAGGACTTTCAAAACCACTGTCCAGATCGTCCGTCGGATGCCGGCCAGCCGTTGATCGTGAGGTTAGTTTTCTGGTTCTTCAAACTGTGGAGCTTCACTAGCTGGGTTTGAGTGCGTGTAGTGTTGGTGTTGCTGGGGTATTGAGGGAAGATGGTTGGTGAGGTTGGATGGTTGGATAGCCACCTGAAAATGGTGCTGTCGGTGGGCGAAAGAGTGAAGAGAGAAAAGAGAGAGATGGTGTTGTGATGGTGAAGAAAATGGAGAAGGAATAGTGAAGGTGGTGATGAAATGAAGGGACGTCTCCACCTTATGAAATTCAATTTTTAATTTTTACAATTTAGTCCTTAGCTTATTAAGTTAAATCAATTAAGTCCTTAAGTAATTAAAATAGCGTATAGGTCCTAGTTGACTAGAAAAATGCCATGCAAGCCCCTAAGCTTATAAAAATGGCTCAAATCAAGTCTTCTCAAATTTTAATCCAACCCCAAAACTTTCCAATTTCTTGCGATTGAGTCCTCAATTATTATTTTTTTCCGAGCCCAAAAATTCGATCAATAAATCTTTTAATTTCTAATTCCTTATTTTCGAAAATTCTGAATTTCAGGGGTGTTACAGACTCCCTCCCTTAAAAGAATCTGGTCCACAGATTCTTATCTGAGTACTATTCTGACTGACAGAAAATGAGTAGATTCGGTCTATCGATCTACATCTTCTTTTCATTGCATTCCGCCAAGATCGTTCCTTCAAGTCTTGATATATCTTCATGCTTCTCAGATGCATTGTTTATCTTGACTTGTGTGCCTTATCTAATAATCTTTCTTCTATTTCTTCTGGCACACATGTTTTCTTACGGAACAGAAGAAAACCTTGAATATTAGTATTGAACTCAGACTCTCCAGAAGGATCAACTTTCCTTCAATTTCAACATAACACCTGTTCTTAAGCTTTCTGATGCTTCTGCTTCCAGTAAGTGAGCCATTCTAGCTTTTCGACTCAAGGCATTGGCTACTTCATTTGCCTTTTCAAGTGATAGGTGTTGGAAAAGTATCAGTCTTCTGGAATTTCAATCTATCACGCTGTCTTATGTTCAAATTTTCATCTTATTCAAGAAACTTAGAACAATATCGATGGGTATAGAAGATATTGACATAAGTACACTTCTTGAAAGGTGACACTAAATCATTTTCACAAATGTCGGTTTTGATTGAGGCCAGGGTTCAAATTCTAGTTTAACTTTAAAGTGAGACAAAGAGATGTAAGAGAACGAGTCTCATTAGTTTCTCAAAATATTATGAACGTTACATACCTTAAACAGCGTTCTATGAGTCCAGTGCACTTGTCTTAGAGGCACTAGCGCAAGTCGGGCCCTTCTGTCTTTGGCTAGATTCCATAAGTTGTTTTCCCTTATTTCCTTGATCATTCGAGGTAAATTTCCTAACCCTAGGACAATTCTTAACAAAATGTTGGTCATTGCCACATCGTATACATTTTCCATGTTTTTTCCAACATGTAGATTCAATGTGATGGGTGTCACCAAAAATTTCACAAGCTTTTCTTGGAGTCAGTTGAGTTGGACTGGTGTTATTTCCACTAAGAGAGATGTGGCTGACCGATGTCAGACCTTGAACCCTCTGTTGTTTCCTCCCAGAGTCACTTCTCTCTCCACTTTGAACTGTAGACCCAAAAGTCTTTCCCTTTTTAATCTTTTCTTCGATTTTAGATATCTCCTTAATATCTTATTCTACCTACATAGCTCTATTCATGGCCTTGCTATAAGTGGAAAATTCACAAGTTAAGAGAGCTCTTCGCAGCTCAATCTTTAGCCCTTCAACGAATTTTCTTATTCTGCGTGTCTCATCACCCAATATATAAGGTGCGTACCAGTACCGGATTAAACGATTAAATTTGGCTTCATACTGGCACACTAACATAGATCCTTGAGTAAGTTCCATAAACTCCCTCTCTCGAGCATTCTTTACAACTTTAGGCATAAATTTATTCATAAATTCGCTTTTAAATTTCTCCCAGGAACGAAGAGTTCCTTTTTGGTTCCATTGTTGGTCTAGTAACCTCCACCAATGATAGGCATCTTCTCCCAAAAGAAAGGTGGCATGTTTAACCTTCTGTTCTTCCGGATAATCTAGTACTTGAAAATTTTTCTCAATCTCTTCGACCCATGTTTTTGCATTCTGATCATCTGGTTTGCCGATAAACCTTGGGGGATTGTATTTAAGGAACCGTTCTTACATTCGACCCATAACAAGTTGTTCAATATTTTGAGAACCGTGAGCTTGACTTTGCTGCAAACAGAATTGCATACAATGCTGCCACATGGTAAACATCTGTTCTACAACTTGTCCTCTGATTCCCTAGTTTAATGGTGGGGTCGGCATTGTTCCATCCTCTAGTGCAGGGTGTCCTTGATTAGAAGTATTTCCCATTTGACCCTTTTGTGCTTCATCTCGATTGGCGATAGGTCGTTCTTAAAGACCTCGAACAGCCCACAATAAGTGGCATGGGTGAGGTTGCTCCCGTGATATCACTTAGTTATAAGACCCTTCAATCCTATTAACTATGTGAAATCTGCAGTATTCAATAGGAGGCTCCGTTAACATTCAAACTTCAAATGATTCTTATCATAATGTACAGGGGTAAGTTGAGCACAAGTATATTTTAAAACAGGAATATGTGTATATCGAATAACACTAGCGAGAAAAACCACATTGAATCATAGATGAGTTCATATAACATATTTGCTAAACTTATTCATTGCCTGACTATTGATGAACAAGTTAACCAATTCCAATATTATCTTCAAAACAACTCATTTCATTTCACCCCTCATAAGATTATATATGAAACATATATATCTCCATATGAATACATATAACTACATACTTTAAGTACTCTATATGTCCTATAATATTAGATCTTAAGATTTTCCAAGACAACATTATTCCCTACTTCCTAGAGGTTATCGAACGATTTCTAAGGGCCTCATTTCCAACAAACGATCTTTCCCACTTATCCAATATTAATGTATAATCAAACTAGTGTGCTCTTCCATTGCTAACAAACTAATTACCTTAGATATTTGAGTCGCAATAATATATATATATGTCATTCACTGATCACCTTACATGATCTCCCCATGGAAAATACTTCCTTATTTCCCTCTAAATGACACCATGTAGTTTTATAGATCAGTCCTATTATGGAAATGCCAGTTCCAAAATTAAGCTCATTATTTAAATCTTGATCCTATACAAGATCAAACACTTATTATCTCAAACAACCTTTCAATTCCCACGTTATGTTATCACAAAATGCTCGGTCAACAACATAACTCCAAAGATATCATTCCACCAAACATTCGTAAAGTCACGTGCATGATATCTTAAAGTAATAGACTATATACTGGCTGGCCATCCCAGTACCAATCCTTCACTTTTCGATATCATGCATTATCCCAAAATTCACATCCAAAAAAAATTCACAAGTCAAATATAATCCACACTAATCTAGAATTCCCTTATTCCGAGGACCCTATCCTGGCATAGCTCAGGTTTCCAAACCTAAGCTCTAATACCACATCTGTAGCGCCCCGTCCGAAAGGTGCTTTCTTCGGGTCTCCAATACTATTTTTTTTTTAAAACCAATTACACCCTCCAAAATTCTCAACCTAAGAAATTTCATAGTTTAAAATTTAAGCTAGTTATGCTGAAAATGGCAAGCAAAACCCAAATACTCATAACAAGTCACAATTTCTTAAAGGCCATTAATTTAACTTACATATATACATCACTCATCAGAGACCCCAACCTATCATACTTCACAGTAGAAAAGACACTAACTTAACCTATGCCCCCTGTTACAATTTAATCATAACATCTTGCATCCTTACCGTTGTAGATATCATGATAACAATACCATTGTAGATATCACAAACCAAGTCAGCCAATAACACTGTTTTATTACCAATACCAATGATACAAATCTAGAATAGTAATCCAAGCATTCTGCTGGAATTGGCACTTGGCCCAAATAGATTTTGTGTAAAAGTATCTGTAAATAAATTCAATAATCAAATATGCAGACAAGACCATACGATATCAATAAACAATTCAAATAAGCCAACATGGCCAACTAAAGTTGTAACCGATAACAAGAGTGCTAGCAAGGCCATGGATTGTACTGAACAATATTAGAAGCAAGAACTAATAAAACAAGCCCTCACAGGGGTTTACGAAACAAGCAATAGATGACAAACAAGATCTCAAACAATTTACTGGTTCAATAACAAGAACAAGTATGGTAAATAAGCACGTTGAACCCACACAGGGGTCATTGCACAAGAACAGATAGAATCAAGGTCAGAATGGCAGAGCCTCACACCTTGTAGTATCAGAGAAAACTATCACAATCTGTCGTCTAACCGTCCACAGGACCTACTTCCACTTCACCTAACCAAAATAGTATAATTACAATCAAAATCCATATGTGATTCCAACATCACTATCATACAATCCGAATTCACCAAATAATCATATTAACATGATCGTTTAAAGCTTAAACGGCTCTATCGATCTAATAACAACCAATAAGATAGATTATATCTAAATTAATCTTGATTTCATATCAAGTCTAATAACTAAGAAATAACTAGTTCTTAATTGCATAATCACTCTCATCATATCATCTAAAATTCAGAATAATTGTCTAATTACTATCTCTTGGATCTAAATCCATAAATCCACAAGTTAAGGTTCAAATCCTTTAATTAACTCAATTAATTCCAACATAACAAAGACCTAGGTCCACATCTATAGGTACTCCTTGCTTAGGGATCTTAATCACAATCATATTTATATCAATTCATCCCAAATCCTATTCTTAGCATAGATACAATCTAAATTACGAAAGTACAACATATGCATTATATATATAACAAGGTACAACCAACTAAAGCTTAATTCTTAACCCTCTATTACCAAAATTGCTTGTCAAAGCCTCAAAATCACGAACCAAGAGCAACACTATGATCTTCGAAATGAGGAGAAAAAATTGGTCTGGGGTCGTCGGGGCACCGCTAGAACACCGCTGTCGGAAAATGTCAAGACCACCACCGTTCACTTCCTTCCTTCTTCCTGAATACAACAGTGCCTTTAGTTTTCAGATTCGAGGCTAGGAAGGCCATCAACCGTGGCCCAAATTTTTCAACTTTACTTCTCCCCGCCGCGCCTGTAGTGGTCATTTCCGTCGCCACTGCTGCTCTAATCCCCCATCCAAGGCCACTAGCTCATTCTCTGCACCAAGGACTTTCAGAACTATTGTCCAGATCATCCGTCGGACGCTGGCCAGCGTTGATCATGAGGTCATTTTTCTGGTTATTCAAACCATGGAGCTTTGCCATGTAGGTTTGTGTGCGTGTGGTGATGGTGTTGCTGGGAGTGTTGAGGGAAGATGGTTGGTGAGGTCGAGTGGTGGGAAAGCCACCAAAAAATGGTGTTGCTGGTAGGAGAAAGAGTGAATAGAGAAAGAAGAGAGATGGTGCGGTGATGGTGAAGAAAATGGAGAAGGCATAGTGAAGGTGGTGATGAAATGAAGGCAGGTCTGCACCTTATGAAATTCAAGTTTTATTTTTTGCAATTTAGTCCTTAGCTTATTAAGTTAAATCAATTAAGTCCTTAAGTAATTAAAATAGCATATAGGTCCTAGTTTACTAGAAAAATACAATGCAAGCCCCTAAGCTTATAAAAATGACTCAAATCAAGTCTTCTCAAATTGCAACACAGCCGCAAAACTTTCCAATTTCTTGCAATTGAGTCCTCAATTATTTTTTTTCCTGAGCCCTAAAATCCGATCAATAAATCTCTTAATTTCTAAATTCTTATTTTCAAAAATACTGAATTTAAGGGGCATTACAATAATAGTACAAATCTACAAAATAAAATTATGAAATAATATATTCATCTTATATTATAGGTATAGAGTATAGTTAGATATTTTAAAACATTTAAAAGTTGTTTGGATGAGTTTATAATAAGCTTTCTCAAAATATTTTGTAAGATGTTTGGTAGCTTATAAGATGTCAAAAAGTGTTTCGTAATCTTTTTAAGAAAAAATCTTGTAAAGATTCTAAAATAATATGTTAGAAATTTATAAGCTCTTTTTAAACAAGTAAGAAGTTCTTAAATTATTTTTAAGATTTTAACAAGCTCCCTGAATTTTAATTATATTAATTATGAAATTGTCATTACTAATACTTTATGTGCTCCAAGATCTTATTATCCAAACACTTTGAAAACTTTAAGACCTTTTCAATAAATTTAGCCAAATACATTTTTAATGTCCATTTAGCTAGTTAATAATTTTAGTATTTTACTATTTTATTTTAGAATTAAAAAGTTAATTATTCTCGATTTAGTTAATTTTTTCTTATTATTAATTTTTTTCTAAATTATTTGCGCAATTAAATTTATTTTTGTAATATTCTTTTATATAATATTTATCTAATATATCTAAATTTTTTATATGAAAATTATTTCTTCCATGATAATAAGATTTCAAGAAGAAACTTTTTTTTTGTAAATTGAAAAATAAATAATATTTTTCAAATATAAACTTCGCTTAACATGAATTTGTTTTGTAAATTACAGACTAATACCCACCAACATATTAAATTTAAATAGTTTAATTTGTGAAATAATTCATTGGTTTTATAAAATTTGAAAATAATTTTTTTCCAAAAAAAAATATCAACTTTTTTTAAGGTAATTATTTGAGAAAAAGGTTTAAAAACAATTCAATTATTAAAATAAGATTGGAGATGAAATTGATATTTCATACTTATCATAAGTTACAATTTTAAGCATCCAAACAACCGATTGTGCTAAAATTATGATATCCAAATGAGTAATCCAAGCAAACAAATAAAGTATTGATATATTTATTAGCTAATGAATCCTACACTTATCAATCATATCCAAACCTATCATAAAAAACAAACAAGCCCTTATGGATTAATTGACATTAAATTTACGGTTATATATTATGTTAATTATTGTTCAAAAGTAATGTACTTAATAATAAATATCATAAAAGATTACCAATGACAAATAACATTTGACATGACATTTGACATAAAAGTTAAATTATTGATTCTTAATTAATGTAATTAATAATTATAATAAAAGTTAATAGTGTGACATGACACTTGAGATAATGTTATTCCTATTGATTAATCAAGTATCCAATTTATAAATTTATATGTTAGTATCTTAATTAATTTCACTTATTCTGTTCACCCACACATAAATCATATCTTCATGAAATTTCACTTATAGAATATGAGTCATAAAACATTTACTAAAATAGAACTTACGCTTTCAATATATTTAATTATTTCATAATAATTAATTTGTATATATATCAAATTTACATTAATGAACAACATTAAATTTGCCATAAAACATTTACTAAAATAGAACTTATGCTTTCAATATATTTAATTATTTCATAATAATTAATTTGTATATATATATATATTAAATTTACATTAATGAATAACATTAAATTTTCCATTGTACATATTATATCAAAATATTGATTCTAAATTAATGTATTTAACAATAAATATCATAAAAGATTACCAATATAAAATAAATTTTGCTCATTCTTTTAACCCACAACACATAAATGAATCATGGTCAAATATTTTCTATTATTTTTATTTTTCATGTTAATTAAAACTATACCAAAATTGAGCATGACACTCTTTCATATCATACCAAATCAAGGTCAGAATTTCAGTAATATATTTTCTAATATAAATAACTAACCAATCAGCTAAAAGGTCATCTTTCATCTTATTTTTTTCAATATCCATTCTTATAATTTTCCTAGGAAAAAAGATTGCCTCACTTGTAATTGTTCAAGTCAAAGAAAAATTCAAAAATATTCTTTTTAATTAGAAAATTACTAATTTTTATCTTTTCATTTCAACATTATTGCCTTTGGTTATTTTATATATCACTTAAGGTTTATTCTGCTAAACTCTTATAACAGTTTTTAAATGAATAAAATATAAGTGCCTTAACTAGTCTAATTTAATTATCTTCACTTAATTAGATGATTGTAAATATAGGGGGAAATTGCAATTTTAGTCCACCAACTATGACCTTTTTTGATTTTAGTTCATTGTGATATGGGGTTAGCACATTTGGTCGAGTAACCTATAAATTTTTGCACATTTAGTCCAATTTTTTGCAACTTTGGTCTATCGAGCTGGAAAATTTTCAATTTGGCCCAAAAATTGCCCAGTCAGCTTCAATCGGGCCTAATTTTTGGGGATTTTGTGACAGTGTCACCCAGCGCCACATCAGCGTCCACCTCAGCCGCCACGTCAACAAATGGCTGAAAAAAAAAGGAAAGAAAAGAAAATTGTTGAGGGAAAAAATAAAAATAATCAATAGAATTAAAACTTTATATTATTATATATATAATATAATACATATGTATAATATATATAATATGTATACATATGTATCAATATATAATATATTATTATATATATAATATGATGCATATATAATATATATATATATATACTCTTTTATAAAATTTGGCACATTTAGTCCCATTTTTCGTAATTTTGATTCACCTGACTAGAAAATTTTCAATTTCGCCCAAAAATTGCCCAGTCAACTTCAATCGGGCCTACTTTTTGGGGATTTTGTGACATGTGTCACCCAGCACCACATCAGCGTCCACCTCAGCAACCACGTCAACAAATGGCTAGAAAAAAAAAAGGAAAGAAAAGAAAATTGTTGAGGGAAAAAATAAAAATAATCAATAGAATTAAAATTTTATATTATTATATATATAATATAATACATATGTATAATATATATAATATATACATATGTATCAATAGATAATATATTATTATATATATATAATATAATGCATATATAATATATATAATTTAAATATATATTCTTTTATATTTATCTCCACCACCCCCCAAATCCCCCCTACCCCAACACCACCAGTTGCCATAGCTACTGATGGCCATGGCAGCCTCAAGCTGCCGATGGAGTACAATAGGGAAAAGGAGAGAGAGAAAAGAAAAAACAAAACAAAGCAAAAACCTGCCATGGCCAATATGGCTATGGCAGCCAATGGCCGGATCTAGCTAGATCCGACCAATATGCATGCTGGCATGGCAGCCTATTAAGGTATGGGGATGGGGGTAGGCATTGGTGCGAATGGGGGTTGGGGAGGTCTTTATTTTATATAAATATATATCTTATATATTTTTTATGTATACGTATATATATGTTTTAGATAGATTTATACATGTACATAAGGATAAATAAAAAAATATTATTAATAATATATAAATTTGAAATGAATAAAAGAAAAATTAAATATTATTTAAAATTATCTTAATTAAATATTTCCTAATTTTTCACACGTCATTATTTTAGTAAAAAAAAATTAGTTTTTTTTTTATTGTTACAATTATTTTAACAATTGGTAATTTTCACATACTATTATTTCAAAGGAAAATTAATTTTTTCCCCAGTTGCCATGTTTATTTGGAATTATCTTATTGTTTTGTAATTTTTACTTGTCATTATTTTAAAAAAAATTCAAATTTTATTAATTGCCACAATAATGGAATTATCTTATATATTTTGTAATTTTTTACATGCCAATATTTTAAATTCATTTCAGCTTTTTCTTTTTTTTTTTTCCTGTTGATTCATATTTAAACATTTGTATTAGTGCATATGTATTTATTGTATTTATATTATACATATGTATATATATTATTTATTTAAAATCATTACATTATTTTATTCAAAATAATTAAAAATATTTTTTTATTTAAAATTATTAAAATTATATTGTTAGGATAAAATTTTAGATTTTATTTATATTTAAATTATTTATTTTGATTAATAAATAAATTTAATTTTTTTATTTATATATATACACACCAAGGTCTCAAGGGTTCAAACTCTAGATCTCACACATTTTGACTTATTTATTTTTTATTAATTAATAAATTTAATGAAATTAGTTTAAATTAGAACTTATTTGTTTATGAATTGGAGCATTTTGTCAAAATATTTTAGCAAAATGATTTTTTGTAAGTGGGGTTGGGGAATGTGATGGTTGTTTATTTGTATTTTGGGTGGTAAGTGGAAAATGAATTCTGAAAAAATTATTTATTTATTTGTGTTTTAGGATGGAACAAGATATCATATCAATAACTTTTTTATTGGGTTGGTAGGGTGAAATTGACATTTTAAAATTACTATTGTTGGTATGATATTTTTAGATCTCATTTTTATTTTTAAATTATTTATTTTAGTTAATAATATTTTTTTGTATTTAATAAATATATTCAACTTAATCTAATTAAATTATTTTAGATATGATTATTTTTTAAAATTATTGAAATGTAATTTAAAAATAAAATCATATTTAATTAAGAGGTGGATTTGATTTTTATTTTTATTTTATAATTAAGAAATATGTTTAAGTAAATTTGATTAAATTATTTTAGATATGTTAATGATTTTAAATTTTTATTTTTTTAATCCAACTTCAATTAAAAGATTATTTAATATTTAAAAAATGATTAATAAAATTATTTAAATTTATTCTAAGTAATTTAAATAATATTAAAGTTAAACCCCCATGTTAATGTCAAGGGGTATTTTTGTTTGAAAAACAATCAAAACAGCTTTTGAAGGATATTTTTAAATTTTAATATAAATTTTCAACCAACATCTACAAATTTGTTAAGGATGCTAACAGTTCTTCAAATATTTAATTAAATATATGGGGATAAAAAATAATTTTATTAAACTTATAACTATATTACTAAGTTTATATTACAATGTCATAAGTATTTCAAAATAATTTTAAAATTTCCAACTATATTAAAGTTGTACAAGTTGATCAATTTCAAAACAATTTGTGCTAATTAAGTGTAGAAAATTTTCAATAAATGCTTGTTCTAATTGTCCACATCAATATATTATTAGTACATAATATTTTAATTTTTAAAATGAAATTAATTACACGTAAAGACTAAAGTTTTTAGAATTTACAAATATCTTTTCTAAAATCTTTTTGTTCAAAAACAATGTCCTAATAAATAATAACAAATAATATAATTAAATTTTTAACCCCCATAATAATACGTCATAATTCATCTTATAATACAAGATAAAATAAATAATTTTTGTATATACTATTTGTACACAAAATGGAGGGAGGAGCAAAATTTTGGAGGGAATAAAAAAATATGAGGGGAATTCATTTTTTGAGGGAAACTTATTTTTTGAAGGAATTATAATATCTAGACCAACTAATTCTTAAGAACAACTTGTTCAGGTCCATGAAAGTTAATAATCATTACATTTAATAATATATTTTAAGTTAATACTTTTTTACACTATATTAAACTACAAAAGTTATCTTCATTTTAGTAATGTATATAGTAAAACACACACGCACACAATTAACATATAGATATCTATAAGTTATAAAAATCTTTAATTGACCAATATAACAATTAAAAAACAAAATGTAACATTAACAAGCCTAACCTCAGAGACAGATTTCTTTTCATTAAATATTATGATAAACTAGATTCCTTTCTTTTCTTTTGCTATTTGGGTATGTAACCTTTAACTATTTATTTTAAGGAGTTTTTAGAATTTTTTTAAAAGAATATTATAATAAATTATAATAAAAAATTAAATTCTTAAGCACCAAAATTTATAAGTCCAAGTTATTTGTTATTTAACTATTTTAACTATAATAGAAAGTCATTTAATAATTTAAAAAAATTATATGTCAATTCATCATATAATCTAAGATAAAAGAAATTAAGTTTGCTATAAATTATTTATACAAAAATATGGAGGAGCTAAAATTTAACGGAATCGAAAAAATGAAGAGAATTCATTATTCTTAGAGGGAATCAAATTTTTGGAAGAAATCAAGTTAAATTATTGTCTCAAATCAATAATAAAAACAATTCTTAACATTTTTTATGGGTCAAATTTTGGAGGGAATACAAAGTTGGAGGGAAACAAAATTGCGTTGCCATCCAAATTCATTAAATAAATTTATACACATGTATAAAATAAGAATATATGAAATAATGAGAAATGAGAAATAATGATAAATTTATATATATGTATAAAATGGGAAATATATGATGAATCTTCTTTAAATTTCATTGAAATTTATATATATGTGTGTGTGTGTGTGTGTGTGTACAAGTATGAATAAAAAATTATATTACAAATATTTTTATAAATATTAAATATTATTTAATTTGGAATGAATAAATAGAAAAAAAAAGATAAAATAAAGGTCACTTAAATTTTATTGATAAATTTATATATATATATATATTATATATATGTGAATAAGTATAAATAGAAAAAATAAGTATACATGTATGAATAATTAGAAAGAAAAAAGAGAAAAATAAAAATTATTTAAATTTTATAGATAAATATATATATGTATAAAATGAGAATATATGAAATAATGATAAATTTATATATGTATAAAATGAGAAATATATGAAATAATGGAAGAAGAGAAAATTGAGAATAACAAGAAAAGAAAAGAATGAAAAAAAATAAAATATGATAATAAAAAGATATCTAAATAGAATTGTAAATATGTGAAATGATTAAGGGTAAATTGGTCTTTTTATATTAAAATTATATTAAATGGGCAACAAATATGGAGGGGGGGGGCAGTGTACGTGGTTTTATAAAATATAAGGAAGTTATGTTGTCTATATATATAAACACACACACACACACATATATATATATATATATATATTTTTCACAGTAGGGTTTGAAATTAAAACAAATATTTAAAATAATTATTTCAAATTAGATTGATAGGTTGGATTGGGTGGATTTGAATGGCCGAGTTGACCAAATAAAAATCAGGTGGATCCGAGCCTAGCCTGATACAATTCAGGTTGGGTAAGTATTAAGCATTTTTATGTTATCATCAGGTTGAGTTGGATTAGAATTGAGAAAATTAATGTTATGCCTTTATTTCAATCCAACCCGAGCCCGCATGACCCACTCAAATTGCCACCCCTATTGACATCAATTTATTATAAAATTAGTGAAGCCCAATTAATAAAAAGAGAGTTGCTAAATCCCAATTAATCAACTTTGCAATTTAATGTCAAACCCAATTCTTTACCAAATGACATTAATTTACTAAAAAATGGACGAACTCGTATTAATAAAAGAAAAATTGCAAAAATACAATTAATCAATTTTTAAAATTAATGTCAGATCTAATTTATTTTGAAATCCAATCCACTAATTTACTAGGAGAATTATTGAAGCTCAATTAATGAAAAGGAAGTTGGTAAAGCCCAATTAATGAATTCTTCAAATTAGTATGAAGCCCAATTTGCCAATTCACTAAAATATTAGTTAAGTCCAATTAGTAAAAAATAAAAATAAAAAATAAGCTGCTCAACTCAAAGTAATCAATTATTTGAACTAATGTGAAGCCCAATTAATAAAAAAATAAGCTCAGTTCCTTGAAGAAAAGTTTATTCATCATTTACCTCACTTCAAATTTGTTCAAGACCAACTGTTAAAATTAAGCCTAATTCATCACTTAATTTACTATAAATTTGGTCAAATCTATTTCATAAATGAAAACTCCCAATTCATTGAATAATTCATAAAAAAAATTATAAAGCCCAATATTTTAAAGAAATTGGCCTAACTAATGGATTATTCACTTCAAATTTATTCAAGCTCAATTTTTAAAATAAAACTCAGTTTAGTAATAATTCACTAAAAAATTGGTTAAACCCAATTAACAAATTCTTTACATTATTGTGAAGTCCATTTCTTGAACAAAAGCCCAACTCACAAGTATTAGCAAAAATTTAATTTAATGTTCATTTATAATTAGTAACGAAAATCATTATTACTATATGTGTACAATTGATATTTGGAGGGAATGAATTTTGGAGGGAAGTTAGTTAAAGTTTAGTAAATAAAAGCTTTGTTACAATATATTTTATTTGTAACAATATATTGTAACAAAAAATTTGTTGTTACAAAAGGTACTAAATTTTGTCACAAATATATCTTCTTATGTGACGGAAAATGTTATATGTAATAAAATAACATTTTTCGTAACGAATTATTATTTGGCTACGAACATAAAAAAAAATCAGGTTACAAATTTGAGTTAAAGGAAACAAGACTTTACTTTGTTACTCAAGAAAATGTTATTTGTAACAAAAAATCAAGTTTGTTACAATAAATCTAACATATGTAACGAATTTTACTTTTGTTACCAAAATTTTTATTACGTAAAATGCAATTTGTTGTTTAAAATTCTTGAAATTGAGGTTTTCTTGTTTACAAATTGAAACCCCCCCCCCCCTCCCAAAAACAATCAATAAAATAATAAAATAACAAGTATAAAATAATATTCATAAAAATTAAATAATAAAAAATTAAATTCTACAAATCATAAAATTTTCGGCGTGTTACGTGAAGGGTACACTTTAAGGATCTCTTGATATAATTCCAAGTGTCCTAGTATGTGCTATAGAAATGCACTGAGATGTTATATAATTACGTAATGATAATTGAAAACTATTAAACACATAATAGTGTCACAACAATAAATATTTTGGAATAATTGCAATGTCTCAAGAACTTAATGGGACACCCACCAATGAAATACTACAATCAAACGTCTCGATACATGAAAGTGTCTGTAAACCATTTTTGTTAGTGCACATTTGGGCACATACATAGGGCCTCCTTTTCATTAAAGCTAATGATTTTTACAAACTAAATAGCGCAAAGAATAAAATTAAAGTTGTTATTAGTGACAATTTAGTAATAATGAAAATTTTATCGCAAATTCTAGTGACAATTTTTATTGTTATTAAATTATAACCATAGGACTAGGTGTTACCAATCGTCCATGATAACTATTTAAAATATTAATTTTTGTTACTATTGAGTTATATTATGACAAAAATAAATAATTATTGTCACTTAAAAAAATATCATTAATTAGTAACAAAATAAAAGCTATTTTTGTTACTTAATACGTGCCACTAATGATATTTTTTATACTATCATTTATTATTTTGTTACTAATATTTCATTTTTTCCGGTTATTCTTTGTGTGCCTTTATGGGAAAAAAAAAAAAATACGTAACACCCATCGAAATCCTTACTCATCAAAATATGCAGATATAGTACAAAAAACATGTTCCGCTGAGTCGTTTTTCAGTGTGTTTCTCCAAATACAATTTGAAGAACCAATGAAAGAAAAAAATCAGGCTGCATACTATCACTAAATTGAGACCTGTGAGCACAAGTGCAAGCAAAAAACCACATAACCCTTGAAGAGATTTAGAGTTTATCAGACAGTAGTACGTATTATAAAAGTGAATCTTACTTAAGCACATCTGCTCTGTAATTCAGCTACAAATTCAGCTCCGAATTGAATCATCATTTCTTGAGACTTGGTTCCAAATCCATGTCATCAGGGCTGCTATGATCAGGTAAGTCTTGGCTCGGACCACTCCCACTTGTCTTTTTTTCTTGACCGGTAGAAGTTCGAGGTGGATCCTGATCAGAAGAAGGAGAAGTAGAAGTTGGAGGTGAATCCTCAGAAGAAGGAGCCTTCCGCTTCTTACTATTTTCTTCCAACATTTGATCAAAAAATCTGTCCATATTCAGACGACTTCCATTTTCTTCATCAGATTCAGTAGTATTTCTTTTCTTATAAAGATAACAAAACCTATAGGTAACGTACTCCTCTTTCACACAGCAATTGAATTTGTCGGCCAGACTGTATTCTCTCAAGAGCCATATGCCATCCTGATCATCATTAGATTCAAGAATTCCTGTGTATACGAAAAATTTCACGTACCCAATCTCTTCTCGTCTGCCACCCAAAACAGTTCCCATGCCATACTGTTGCCACAAGCCCTTGGTGATGCCATTACTGACCACTTCACGACGGAAAGAAATTCTACCATGAATTCCGGGAGGTTTCTTGATCAGCTTCATGAAGAAGTAGTATGGTTGATCCTCATGAAAAATCTCCCACGGCTCTTTGTCATCGTATACGTTGATTGTTTCAATGGGGAGGAAATTATAATCGTCGGATCGGGATGGCTTCCCATTCGCCATGTGAAGAAGATAGGCGATTATCTCTTTTGTTGATGGTTGAAATTTCACCCCCACTGAAAAATTTTCCATTGTCGATCTTGAAAGTTGCAAGCCCGATTTATTTTCTTGAACTAAGAGTAATGAAAAGAAAAAGAAAAAGAATCATGAAATGTAGTGTTTTCAAGAAGAGATTAAAGGGAATTAATGAAGATGATTTTCTTGAGTTGTAGAAAAGAGAATAAAGAATGACGACAGGAGAGAATGAATTGAAGAAGACGGTTTTTGATCTGAGTTCAAGAAAAGCGACTGATATGGAGTTATGGACTTACAGTGAAGGAATGCGGAGGCCGGAGAGACCAGACCTTGAATTGAATTTGCTTATATAGATGTAGAAAGAATGTGTATATATGTATGTGTGTGTGTGTGTGCGTGCGTGCATAACTAAGCCATAAACTTGTGCTTTCTGGAAAATCAAAATTTAGGGTGATTTTTTTGATGAATTCATGAACTTTCAAAAAACTTTATTTAATATTATAAATTTTTTGATAAAGCTTTTAAGAAATGAGTTGTAAACTATTGAAGTAAAATATTTAAAATCGTTTAATAGAAAATATAATGAGTTGCTAAGTTGTTTTCAAAATTTTATTAAAATTTTTAGATCTTAAGCATATTAACTATAAAATCATCATCATTAATATTTCACAATAAATTGTATGATCTTATTTTATCAAAATATTTTAAAATTTTATTATTAAAGTAATATATAATATGTCATAAATTTTAAAAACATGTACGAATGTATAAATTCGTTTAGATAAACTTGGCTCTACACCCTTCAATCCCACACCAAAATTTCAAAAATCCAACAAAATTTCATTTTTCTAAAATTTTTTGTCTTGGCCTAGAAGGCCTTGGAAATTTCGATTGGCTTCCTACCCTTCTAATTTGAGCTCAACTCCTGATTAGTTTGAGTCGACAAAATAAATAAATAAAAATAAGAATTAATTATACTTACAACGTCCCTATAAGTCGTTAAATTAGTAATTTATTTCTCCTAATTTTTGTAGTTATCAAAACTTTCCAGCTAAAATGTGTCCTGAAAACATTCACGCAAAAATCGTGAATCAACCCTTCTTTCCGCAACTTCAAAAACTAAAAGTAATTAAATTATCAATTTATTAAAAGACTATTATACCCCTAATGTTTTAGTAATATTGATATATTTATGGAGTGTATCTATGCTATTTCTACAGTAAATAAAGGAAAATAAATGTTACAACTTTTAAAGCATATATGAGAGAGAGAGAGAGAGAGAGAGAGAGAGTATTTGCAACGGAAATGTATACGCTATAAAAAAAGCTAGTAAAAATGATAGTATTTTTCAACGGATTTTTGAAAGAATGATAAATTTTTAATCTTTTGCATCGAAAAGGGCCCCATCGTGAATCGATTTTCCATGTTTTTTTTTATAGAAAATGCCGTTGAACAAATTTTTGGCAGAATTCTGACTCTTTCTAGATGGACTTTAAACCATCAAAATCAGTTCAATTTTCATCAACTTTCTAACTAAAAAATTCATCGGAATATTTCCGATGGACTTCCATTGAATTTGTGTGGACTTTGTAATTTTTATTATTTTTTTCTCTTTTTCCCCAACGAAATTGGCATTTTTGTGGGAAGCATAATTTTTCATTAATAAATTTATTATTAATTTTGAATGGAAATTCCTGGAATTTCTGTTGGAAGTTTAAATTTTTTAAAAATAGTTTGTAAAATTTTATTTTATTACACTTTTAATTTGTTGTTACATCTTCTATATAAAATACCGTAAAAATAGATCAAATATAGTGATTTCAAGAAGAGACGAAGCGGAAGGATGAAGATGATTTTTGTGAGTGGTGGAAATATAAAGGGCATTGACATTGAAATTTTATTGGGATAAATTACCATTTAATAGCCTAAATAAATTGGTTATTGATTTGGGTTTCAAATTAAAGTTCATGACAAATTTGGGCTTTACACAATTGGTCAATTCAAAATAAATTATAGAAGTTTTTTTTATTTTTATTGTGGATTAGCTAATTGGACCAAAAGATGTTTAAATGTGGCTCATTAGTAAATTAAGTCCATCTCAAGTGGTATACAAGCTCAAGGGAAGACTCAAACTCCAAGTCAGAAAATCATAATATTGTGCCTATAAAATGGAGTACTAGGAGATATACCACACATCAAGAAATTCATCAAGAAATACGTCAAGAAACTCAAGCATCAAGCTCTCAAGTCCAAACTGTTGCCACGAAAAACTGATGCGACCACAAGGGTTCTACATCTTCTTCAAAAGCATTAAATTTTGAAGACCTTGATTTCAAGGTGGTTCATGATTTTATCTACAAGTTTAGGAGGGAATTATGCATTCGATTCAAGAATAAGCATCAAGCCCTTAAATCAAATCCAAAGGAGAATAATTAGATGAATTAGTCTTCAATTGCAAAGATATTTTCTAGAGATTGTAACCATTTCTTTATTAAATTAATATTAAATTTGCTCATATTTTTCTTGTCTTGTAATTCTTTTTGCAGACTCAAAATTTGTGTGAACAAATTTTTGATTCACCCTATGGGATAATCTCTATTTCTCATCTCTTCTTCCTACATCAAAGTTCCAATCATCATTTCCAAAGGCTCCATGGCACCCAAAAAGAATCAAGTCGCCATTATGAATCAAGAAGACATTATGGATATTATTGATGCAGCTGGTCAATCCTACACTGGGTGCAAGATTGCTTATACTACTCCATCAAATGGCTAGAACTCAGCAAGTCCTATAGAGATCAACTCCAAATCATCTCTACTACGCTACCTGCAATGGAGACTGAACCAACTATGGTGGATGAACAACTTGCTTAAATAGCTCAAGCTATAGCTGATCTTCAAAAGATTATGGAAGACAAAGGCTTCCAAATTGCCCAATTAATGAGCAAGCTAGAACACACAAATGTTAGAAAGTCTAGCCAAAATCGTTCATCCTCCTCAAATCATGTGGAAAACTATAACGCCCCTAAAAATATAATTGATTAGATTTTATTATTGCTATTACTTTAAAAAAAGTTTGGGGGCCAAAACATAAATAAGGAAAGACTTAATTGAAGAATATTTGAAAGCTTTGGGGGCTAAAATGGGATTATTTTTGGTCAACTGGGCTAATCTAATGCACTTACGTTTAAAGGGACTTCATTGAAAGCTGAAAGAAACTTTGGGGGGGCAATCTATAATTACCTAGAATTTCACTTGATATACTATCTTCCCCTCTATTTTCTTCAATTGTCGCTTGCACACCCTTTTTCCCCTCTATGGTGATTTTCTTCTGCGGGCAATGACACCCCAAACTAAACCTACCACCAATATCCTCTCATCGCAACAGTCACAACCATACCACATGCACCCAGAATCGACTGTACGCGCTGAGACACACCAATTGGTGGTGGTAATTAGTGACTCCGGCGGCAGCGCCCCTGAGATAGAATTCTTGTCTCACCACGGTGGTTGCGTGTGTGGTATTGATTTTTGGTGATTGAGTTCTAAAATTAGGATTTTCGATAAATTATTGGAATTGGGGTTATTACCGATTAAGTTTATTATTCTCAATTTATTTACCAAATCTTGTATTTTTAATGATGAAAGAAGATGAAATGGGACTGAACAATAGATATATGATGCTTAGTGGATCCAGATTTGTAATATAATATCTAAATCTTGATTAAGCTAAACTAGGTAATTAAAACCCTAATTTTATATATGTGAGGCCTAATTGATAAATTGGATTATCAATAGTAGTTTGATCATTGTAACTTTATAATTGACTGTGTGTAACATTGCAAGGACTGGCGTAATTAGCCTGTTGCCTACGATATCTTCGGAACCAAGCTTTAAAATACTGTATTACCTATAAAACAATCGATATTAGAATATAAATGGCTTAATTATTGTTTAAAAGGTCAAAACAAGCATTGTGATATTAAGTATGTTCATTTGAATAGGTGACGAGGAACCAAGATTCAACAGACAGTAAGACCGAAATAACATTCTTGTTGGAAATTAAGATAAAAGTTAGTCTTTCCTTCTCTGGAAAATGAATGATTCGTAATGCTTGTACTCCTGTGTCTATCTATTGGATTTGACTGTATCCATTCGATGCCCAGAACATCTATTGTGATATCTATTCCTGTCCTGTATACCTTACAGTTTTGCCGGCTTTCTCGATATATATTGTTGCTTAGGTCTTACCAACCAAATTTCATTTTGTATTTCTATTTAATTCGTCCTATACATTGTTTATATAGCCTTGCCGGCCAGTGTTCATAGACATGTTATTGAATGATTATTTATATACGTTTTATCTGTTAGCATTATGTTTGATCACCTTGAGGATGCTCTTGGTCGGGTTACTGCCCGCAGAGATGCCATGGGGAGGGATGAGCCTAGGGCTTGGTCTGAAAAGATGATCGATCGGCATGGGCCGACGATGGCTGGTCTCCCAGCTAATACCCACCTAAAATCCTAACTTGCAAATATATCAGAGGTAGCTATCTCCAAGTGGTGGGATTTGGCATATGAACTAGCTATGCCACACCGAGCCAAGTGCTTGGATAGCGAAGTAATAAAGAAAGTCTATTATGACTGGGAAGTTTGTTATGACTATTGTACTCGATGTTACCATTTGTTACTATCTGTTATAGTTTGTTACAGTTGGTTACTGTTTGTTACTGTCTATTACAATTTGTTAATGTTTGTATTCTATGGAGCAATAAGGATGGAATTACTAATAGTTTGTTAAATTTGATATCACATTTGCTATGTTATAGTCACTTCTAATTGTAAGGTCTTGCTCATTCTTGAATCTGTTTTGAACTGCTGCTCCTTCGACAGTTTTCTCTGACTATTTGTCCTATTTCCCCTCACTAAGTCTTTAAAACTTACCCCCTTTTGTTATCTTTTATTCTCTTCCCAAACAAGACTAAATAGAGGTAGAGCGCTTGAAGCTTGCTCGTGGAAGGACTTATTTTGTAATAGATTAGGTACTATATATATATACACACATATAGACTATACCTAATCGTGACCCTAAGACTTAAAAAAGTACTGTGACGTCTGAAGTTTGACTATGAGACTTTTGGTATGTATATATTGCACTCTTTGTAGTGTTTCTTTTTGGGGGGTGGGATTAGAGTTAAGTTGCTATCTTTTAATACTTGTTAAATTTTGGCTTTTGGTTATCTCTTGAATTATGACTTAAATTTGAACTGGTGGCACCTCAGCTTAAGGATCACCCTACCTAGGGTGCCACAAAAATGATAAGCAAGTGGATGAAGCTCTACCCAAGCACGACTCAATGCAGAAATCTAATCACTTGATGACATTTGTTGCTACGATGTTCGTACAATAATTGCAAGAGATGATAAATAACACCATCAGAGCTTAGTATGGTGGGCCTTTGCAAAATTTGCTCGCGTACTCAAAACTAGACACTAAGCAGATTAATGCACTAAGGATGCCAATAGGTTACCAGCCAACAAGCTCCAATAGTTTGATGGAAAAGGCAATCCAAAGCAACATATTGCCCATTTTGCTAAAATGCCCAATAATGCAGAAATTGACGGTGACCTCTTCATAAAGCAGTTTCTGAGATCACCCAAAGGAAATGCATTTGATTGGTACATTGACTTGGAGCCTAAGTTTATTGACAATTAGGCAGAAATAGAGAAGGAATTTCTTAACTGCTTCTACAACACTTATTTAACTGTGAGCATGATCAAGCTCACCAACACAAAACAATGAAAGGATGAGCCAGTCATTGACTAATCAACCGTTAGCATGCACTAAACATGAATTGCAATGACAAACTATCAGAAGTCTCAGTGATAGAAATGTGCATCCATGAAATATATTGGGGGCTTCTTTACATCCTGCAAGGAATCAAGCACCAAAGTTTCAAAGAATTGGCTACTCGTGCTCATGACATGGAGTTAGGCATTATAAACTATAAAGCTGCTTTTCCTGTGGACGATCAAAAGAAAGATAAGAAAAAGTTAAAGAGGAATGAGAAGTCTACCAAAGATACTATGAAGGAGTCCATGGCAATTAAAGCAGCTCCTATCAAAATTTCTACAAGCAATAACAAAAGAGAAAAGCTTGTCAACTTGTGTCAATTGAAAGGTATCGGCCTACGTTGAAAGAGTTACAAGAAAGGAAGTACATATTCCCTAAATATAATATCTTGCGAATCTTTGATAAATTATTAGCAAGAATGATGATTGAGTGGCCAAGCCAAAACATCTTGATGAAGTTGGGAAGGTGAATGATACGAAATACTATAAGTATCATCGAGCCGTTAGCCATCCTATAAAAAAATGTTTTGTAGTAAAAGAGAAAATCTTAATGTTGGCAAAAGATGGAAAAATCATCCTTGATACTAAAGACGCGATAAATACAAATATTACTAGTGTCACGCTTATTAAAAATGCTGCTTATAACCAAAACAATGTTCTTCCCCTACACGTGGGGGCATCATAGATGCTTCAATTTGGAAGTACAGACCCAGTCATATTCGAAACTTTGTCAGCTGGTAAAAAGGAAAAGTCATATACAAGTTGTATTTCTAAAATTGAAGATGATGGCAAGTGGATTCTTGTGACACGCCGACGAAGGCAAAGGTAATGTATTCACCAGCTTCATCTATTATTCTTAAAAGGACGACATCCCACCAAGTGCAACCAACTAAAGTTAATGAGAGATGTGAAGGCTTCTCGTGTTAAGCCGAGAAAATTGAGAAGAAGTCATTGCGACCACCTTACTCTAGGAGACTTTTCTCTTACGAGATTTTTAGAGCAGAAGGTCAAAACGGCATTCACTGCACCTGTTGAAGTGGAGAGCAAGCATTCTACTTCTTGTTGTATTGCCATTGCATTTACAGATGAAGATTTATTGTTAGGATCAAAGCCCCATGATTGACCACTCTTTGTTTTTGGATTTATATAAGATTAGAAAGTCAGCCGCATACTTATAGATAGGGGATCAATGGTTAACATCATGCCAAAGTCTATTATGAAATAATTATGGATCACAATTGAAGATTTATCTCTCAACCACTTGACCATTCAAGGTTTCAACCAAGAAGGACAACGAGTTATTGAAATGATTCGCCTAAACCTTACTATTGAAGAGTTGAAAGTAGATACTCTGTTTCATGTCATTTATGCAATAACTTCTTACAACTTGCTTCTAGGAAGACCATAGCTTCACGAAAATGGAGTGACTCTATCCAACCTTTACCAATGCTTTAAATATGCAAGGAATGGTGAGATAATAAAGGTTAATGCTCATACAAAGCTATTTATTAAGGCAGAATCATACTTTGCGGATGCCAAATTATATCTAGACCCAAGCTCAGTGCAAGAGACATTGCCTTCGAAAACTCAGGGCAATCATCCTACTGAGGGAGAGCATATTAAACCTATGACTCTGGAGTCTGATGATGAAAAGTCTAAGAGATTGATTGCAATTGAAACCTTGTTAAGTGAAGTTGTTGAATCCAAAAGAGTGCCTGATATACACTTATATCACATCAAAAAGAAGAACAAAAGTCATTTGAACCATACTTTGCATTATTGAAAAATAAAAGGCAACAAAGAAAGAAAATTGGATCTGATGACTACCAAGTTACGAGAAATGAGTTAATCATGCCTATTGTTGGTTTTGAACATGAATGCCTCGGTTGAATTTTCTCCTAGTGAAACCCAATATCAAAAGTTTCACAGGACGTTTGATCCAAAAACCTATAGTCTCTTGGTGAAGTCTGGATGGATACAACTTCTCGAATCCATCTAAGCTACAGGAGTTGAAACCTGAGTTGACTGGAGAAAAGATCCATGACCTCAACAAAGCACAACAAAAATTATGAAGCCAAGGGTTTTATATTGATCGGCCAAGGATCGACTTGAGATTTGCACAAAGTGAGCCTATTAGAATACGTGGACAAGGAAAGATAAGTGCGTTAGAGTCCAATATATTGCAGCTGAGAAAGATGGAAATAATGGAAGCCAAAAGTCAAGCAATTGTCGCATCTCTATATTCAATTGGCTGAGCACTTAGACCAACCATCCTTCTGTCTTTGACAGACTTGGTTAAATCCACCAATTCGTAAAGGCCTATTACAAGTTGTCGTCCACAAGGTTCTATGTCTAATCGACTTGGAAGTAATGAATTAGAAAAAGCAAGAAAAATGAGCAATTATGATGAGACTGAGATGATGGAATTGAGAATTGGAGGTTAGACAATTTACTTACCTCAATCGAGTGAAGGCAAATCCTCGATTCTGATCATTAGTTTGGACAGACCAGTGAAGGTGATGCGACATACCATGAGACACTCATTTGATGAAGATGGAGGACATGAGGATGAAGTGGAGGTTACCACAAGCTCTAACTATACAAGTATTGTGGAAGAGCTAGGCCCTCAATATCTTGAAGAGTTCAACAAACTGATTATGAGTAGCTTTGGGCAAACTACAAGTTATCTTAGATGGAAAACAACACTTATCCCCATTGTGAAAGCAAATGGAGTTATACAATGGAGGGTCGCATTTCAAAGGGTAGAGTTTATAAACACTACACAATCTAATGATGAAGAAGACAATAAGCCGCACTTATGTTATCATGTTGCTATTAATGAAGAGTCTGACTTAGACATCTCCAAAGATGAGATTCAAAAAGCTCCTTCACAACTTGAAGATGGTGGACAGGCAACTGTAGATGAACTTAAAGAATTGAATCTTGGCACAACAGAAAATCCACACCCCCACAACAAAAGATCCATACCCCCATATTTGTAAGTTATCTCTTAAGCCTTGAAGAAAAAGAATAAGAGTATTTCCAACTTAGTATAGAGATGTCTTCACTTGGACAAACAAAGAGATGCAAGGATTGGACCCTAAAGTTGTGATCAGTGCACCCAGTGAAGCAGTCGCAACAAATTCTTTGTCCAAAACTTATTCCTCTAGCATCGTACTGTTAAGAAGAAAAATGGCCAAATACGCATTTTTATTGACTTTTGAGACTTAAATAAGCATGCCCGAAAGATGATTTTCCGTTACAAGCAACACAGAAGAAAAAAAAAATATTAAGCATAATAAAATTCTCTTGCAAGACTTAGAAAAAATAAAATAAAAATCAACATCTACTTTGTGATGGATAGTATCAAGCATATGACTTTAGCGACAAATAGAATACATAACCAAAAAAAAAAAAATTGTAAAATGAAATTTTGGGTGGGAAAAAATTCCCTTGCAAAACTAATGGCTCGTTTGGTTTTATTTTCATTTCCATTATTTTCAAAATGTTGGAAAGTAGTTAGTGGAAATGAGTTGAAAATAAGTTTGTATTTGGATAGGTTGTTGGAAAAGTAATGATTATATTGGTTTTAGTAAGTCGTAAGTGGAAAGAAATAGAAATAATGAAATAGAAAGAGAAGACATATAGGTTATTGGGTAATGTATTTTGAAAATAAAAATAAGAATAATATTCAGTGAAAATATGTAAACAGTGATGTATTTCCTTTTTAGAATAGTAGAAAATGTGAAAATGAGTTTTGAAAAATGAAACCAAACAGGCCCTAACCATTTTGAAATAGATGTTATTATACTAAATTTAAATATAAAATATAAACCCTATTATGCATGTATTATATACATTCAATAAAATTTACATGTTCAAATAATTATCACGTATTTGGAAACTTTTCTTATTAAAAAGTAGGTTCAATACTTTTCTAACTTTTAATATTTTTATTTAATTTAGTAATAGACGAAAAAAAAATTACTATATGTGTGATGCTACTTGGAAATAGACCTAAGGACCTTTCTATAATGAGTAAGTTGAGTTGAGTTGGGTTTGTACTCCTACAATGCTTTGGTAGAGTCAGAGCTCTAATTTTGCAAATAATTATTTAGATACCTTTTTAATTTTGAAAATGATTATTTATAGTAGGCTTCGACCCACTTGAAAATATTATTTGTGTTGTGACATTATAATATTATTATATCATATACAGTAACAATTTTGTAACTTATTAACATATTTGTTATGACATTTTCTGTGTCCTCTTATTCATATTTGAAAAGTACACTTTAAGGGTCTCTTGAAATATTTCCTAGTGTCCTAATATGTGCTATAGAGATGCACTAAGATGTTATATAATGATAATTGAAAACTATTAAACACATCACAAAGTGTCATAATATTAGAGCATTAACAATAAATATTTTGGAATGATCGCAATTTCACAAAAATTTAATTGGACACCCATGAGATACCAAAATCAAATGTCTCGATATGTGAAAGTCTGTAAACCATTGTTGTTAGGACACATTTGAGCACGTACATAGAACCTCCTTTTCAATAAAACCAATGACTATTACAAATTAAATATCGCGAAGAATAATATTAAAGTTATTATCAATGACAATTTGATGATAATGAAAATTTTATTACAAATTCTAGTGAAAATTTTTATTATTATTAGATTATCACCATAGGACCAGGTGTTATTAATTGTCCATGATAACAATTTAACATATTAATTTTTGCCACTATTGAGTTATATTATGACAAAGAAAATTATTGTCATTTAAAAAAATATCATTAATTAGTAGTAAAATAAAAGCTATTTTTGTTACTTAATACATGCCACTAATGATAATTTTTCTATTATCATTCATTATTTTGTTACTAATATTTATTTTTTTCCGGTGATTCTTTCTGTACCTTTGTGAATTTCCAAAAAAAAATAAAAAAATTCATAACACCCATCGAATTTCTTACTCATCAAAATATGCAGACACAGTACTAAAAATATGTTCCGCTGAGTCGTTTTTCAGTGTGTTTCTCCAAATACAATTTGAAGAACCGATGAAAGAAAAAAATCAGGCTACATACTATCACTAAATTGATACCTGTGAGCACATGTGCAAGCATAAAACCACATAACCCTTGAAAGAAATTTAGAGTTTATCAGACAGCAGTAGGTATTATAAAATTGAATCTTACTTACGCACATCCGCTGCGTACTTCAGCTATCAATTCAGCTCCGAATTGAATCATCATTTCTTGAGACTTGGTTCCAAATCCATGTCATCAGGGCTGCTATGATCAGGTAAGTCTTGGCTCCGACCACTCCCACTTGTCTTTTCTTCTTGACCCGTAGAAGTTCGAGGTGGATCCTCAGAAGAAGGATCAGAAGTAGAAGTTGGAGGTGAATCCTCAGAAGAAGGAGCCTTCCGCTTCTTACTATTTTCTTCCAACATTTGATCAAAAAATCTGTCCATATTCAGACAACTTCCATTTTCTTCATCAGATTCAGTGGCATTTCTTTTCTTACGTAGATAACAAAACCTATAGGTAACGTACTCCTCTTTCACACAGCAATTGAATTTGTCGGCCAGACTGTATTCTCTCAAGAGCCATATGCCATCCTGATCATCATTAGATTCAAGAATTCCTGTGTATACGAAAAATTTCACGTGCCCAATCTCTTCTCCCCGACTGCCCAAAACATTTCCCATGCCATACTGTTGCCACAAGCCCTTGGTGATGCCATTACCGACCACTTCACGACGGAAAGTAATTCTACCATGAATACCGGGAGGTTTCTCGATCAGCTTCATGAAGAAGTAGTATGGTTGATCCTCCTGAAAAATCTCCCACGGCTCTTTGTCGTCGTATAGGTTGATTGTTTCAAAGGGGAGGAAATTATAATCGTCGGATCGGGATGGCTTCCCATTCGCCATGTGAAGAAGATAGGCAATTATCTCTTTTGTAGATGGTTGAAATTTCACCCCCACTGAAAAATTTTCCATTGTCGATCTTGAAAGTTGAAAGCCCGATTTATTTTCTTGAACTAAGAGTAATGAAAAGAAAAAGGAAATGAAAAGAAAAAGAAAATGAATAATGGAATGTAGTGATCGATTTCAAGAAGAGATTAAGGGGAATTAATGAAGATGATTTTCATGAGTTGTAGAAAAGAGATTAAAGAATGATGACAGGAGAGAATGAATTGAAGAAGACGGTTTTTCATCTGAGTTCAAGAAAAGAGACTGGTATGGACTTAACAGTGAAGGAATGAGAGTGACGAGACCTTGGATTTACTTATATATAGAGATCTGGAAACAATGCGTATATATTTTATAAATCAATAAACTTTTGCTTCGTTGAAAAGTAAATTTAGCACCAAAAACTAAATTTAGCATGAATATTTAGATGAATTTGTGAGTCGCAAAAAGTTCATCTAACATTATAAAGTATTTAATAAAATTTTAGGAGATGAGTTACAAACTGTTAATGTAATATATTTAAAATCTTTTATTGAAAATATAAAGGGTTCTTAAATTGTTTTTAAAATTTTAATAAAATTCTTAGATTTTAATCATATCAAGTATAACATCGTCAATATTAATATTTTATAATAAGTTGTATGATATTAATTCATTCACATACTTTAAGAGTTTATTGTTAAAATAATATATATTATAAATTTTAAATATATGTGTTAAAATATAAGTCCTTTAAATAAACTAAGCTAAACACCCTTCAATCCCATGTCAAAATTTCAAAAACCCAACAAAAATTTATTTTTCTCAAACTTTTTGTTTTGGCTTAATTAGAGGGTCCTGGAAATGACGACTGATTTCCTACCCTTCTAATTTGAGCTCAACTGATAATTAGTTTGAGCCAAGAAAATAAATAAATATAAGAATTAATTAGACTCGCATCCCCTGTAAAATAGTTACACTAATAATTTCTTTCCTCTAGATTTTATAATTATCAAACCTACAATATATCTGAAAATTGCATCTTTAAGAGATCCAAACAAAAATTGTAAAGTAATTTACTTTTTTTCCTTAAATTAAAATACTAAAAAATAATAAATTATTAATTTATTAAATAACTAATCCATTTGTAACATCTTAGTAATATTAATACATTTATGAAGGAGAATATGTGTCAATACTTTCACAGTTGAATTGAAATTTCTTTTAATAGTAGTTGGGAGATATATCTTATATTTCTAAGAAAATGGGTACTTTGCAGCGAAGATAATTTTATTTACTTTAATTTCAATACTACATTCATTATCTGAAAGAAATCACTTTAACGGATTGTTAATCCAAGCAGACGTTGCATAATATTATCCTATATAAGTATATTATTTTTTAAATAATAATGATACAAAATTCAACAATAAAAAAACACTTCGTGATGAAATTATGATGGAAATTTTTTTTCGCAATTTATAAGGGATTTTTCTGTCACAAAGAATGCCTTGCAAAATCCCTCACAAAGCTCGAAAAGAAAATAAAATTCAATTGTGACCCAATCATCCGTCACAAAAAAAATTAAAAATATTTTTAAAAAATATTATGATGGAAATATTCATTGCAAATGCATTAAAATTTTATTTAAAAAAACATAAAATTTGCATGAAAATTGGAAATATTTGTAAAAAAGAAAAATACAAAAACAAACTTGTGATAAGGAAAAAAAATCCTTCACTTGTACAACAGTTAAGCAATGAATCGGAACGAAATTTTCATCACAAGACTCAATGAAAAACTCGAGACACTTTGCAACCGCGTGCAAAATCCAATTACAAACTCAAACATTTAGCACGGATTCTATACGTCGCAAATGACAAAATGGATGAAAGATTGAACACTTAAGAATGGCTTGAATACCATTTTCTGTATATATTTATTTACAAGGATTATGAGGTTTTATAGAAGAGGACCTAATCAAATAAGGAAAAAACACTACCTAAGGCTAGTATCAAGCTTTCTTGATTACATGGGATTTATAATAGGCATGGAAATAGGCTAGGCCAACTATGTAAATGATGAGCCTAGCCTATTATCTATGATATGCTTTATTTTATTATTAGGCCTAGCCTTCCTAATAAATTCTAAAAATTTGACCTGGCCTGAAAGCCTACCTAAAAATATATTTTCTATTAAGGATTTAATTAAATCTAATCACATAAATCTAAATTTTTAATATACTTAACCTTGTAATAAACCTTGGTAAGAAATAATCAAAATGATAAATAACAAATGCATAATTATGGAAGTTCAAATCTAAGTATAAAATAATATATTTTCAACAAAAAACAATATTAAACAACATAATATATTTCATAAAGGACTAATTAGAGAAATCAAATATAATTAGCTATTTAATATTATATGATTATTATTATTATACCTTTTATATGAAAAAGGATAAACGAGCCGGCTTGTTAGGCTTTACAAGCTTTTAGAAGAGCCTAAGTCTAGCCTATTTAGTTAAAAATGCTACTTTTGAAGCCTTAACTTGGCCTTTTTATTAAATAGGCTAGGCCTAAGTAGGATATAAGTAGGCTAGGCTATAGACCCCTTAACTAGGCTATAGCCCCTAACGAATAGTCAGACATATTCCCATCTCTAATTTACAACAATAAAGCTCCCTAATTACTCCTATATTGATAGAGAATACAACTCATGCCAACACTCCCCCTCAAGTTGGAGCATAAATATCTTTGATGCCCAACTTGTCCAATGGGCTGTAGAAGCTTTTACCAGAAATTGCCTTTGTAAGCATATCTGCTAGTTGATATTCCGATATTCGAACAAAAGGATATTGAATGACTTTTTCCTTGAGATTCTATTTGATGAAGTGTCTGTACACCTCAATCTGTTTGGCACGATCACGTTGAACTGGATTGTGGGAGATCTCTATTGCTGCTTTATTATCACAGAATAGTTCATTACACAATTTGGTGGAAAACCAATTTCAGTTAATAGCTTCAAAGCCAAAAAAGTTCACAGAGTCCCTTGGCCATCCCTCGGTACTCTACTTCAGCACTAGATAATGCCACTACCTTATGTTTTTTTCACTCATCCATGTAACCAAGTCACCAACAAAGGTGAAAATATCCGGATATGGACCTTCTATCTGGCATAGCTCCTGCCCAATCAACATCAGTGTGACCATCAATATTAAGGTGATTATTCTTAGAAAACATGAGTCCTCTTCCTAGGGCAGATTTCAAGTAGCAAAGTATTCGGATAATTGCCATCAAATGATCTCTGCTTGGCTTACAATACTAATAGTGTAATAATATCTGGTCAAGTATGTGATAAATATATTAGCTTGCCAACAAATATTTGATACCTATCTTTATTCGTAGGTTTTTGGTTTGGATGATCTCCAAGTTTGTGATTATGGATAATTGGTGTATCAGCTGGTTTGCAGTTAATCATTCCCACTTCAAACAACAAATCTAATACATATTTTCTCTAAGAGAGGAATATACCTTGAATTGACCTAGCAACATCAACTCCCAAGAAATATTTGAGTCCTCCAAGGTTTTTCATCTCGAATTCAGTACTCAATAGTCTTTGAAGTTTGGAGTTTCCTCTTTATCATCTCCTGTGACAATCATGTCATCCACATAGATATTGTAATGCCCCCACTCGGGATAGCCCCTAAGCTGAGGCGCCATTATGATTCAGATTTAATTTCAAAACCCCTAAATCGAACAATAGGCCCATACTTAACATTTCAAACCTATCAAAAGCAGTGACGAGTTCAACTTAAACAAACCTTAACAAAAAATTACTGAATATGTGCCATAGTGATCCTTCAACAGTTAACATAATATTTACATGCCTTAGAATTCAGTCTTAGCATATGAACATCTAATCTATTACAAAATATTCACCGATCCATGCCTGAGGTCCGAATTCATCACCTAAACCTGTTTGAGAAATCAAAGTGATACGAGGGAAGGGGGATAAGTCGAAAGACTTAGTGAGGGATAAAATTAAGAACAACAGTAAGGATCTATCGAGGAAGATTAAACTCAACAGATCACAAATTTAACAGTCAGAACAAGTCATATCAAAAACAGGAAGTAATAATTTAGCAAACAGGAAACTCTCCTGCCTTATTGCGCTATGAACAGATTACAGACAGTTGGAATACAATCAAATAAAATAAACCCGAAGCATATGCATTCCAACAGATTACAATAAAACATACATAGCAGATTCACCTTATACTAGTCAGTCAATCAATTTAACAAGGCGTGACAACTTAGTACATGACAGATGCCCATACGGAACTGTATGGTGCACCTCATATGCCTAAGGGGAAATCCCTTGCGCACCGCTGATACTTAGGGGGAAATCCTTAGCTTACCGTCGACACCTAAGGGGAAATCCCTAGCGTATCGCTAAAACCCATGTAGAACTGTATAACGTGCTCCACATAACCAAACATCTCGGCAAGATCAGCCCTTGGCCCAATAATTCTCCGTACATATAACAGAATCAATAATCGTTTGTGCAAATGCCCAGAGGGAAATCCCTAGCACATCGCTGATACCTAGGGGGAAATTCCTAGTGTATCACGGATACTAGGTAAACAAGTATGCTGGCAAGGCAAACGATAACAAAATAAGATAGTACCGAATAGTATAGAGATGCCGACAAGGCAATAAATATCAGTAAACAATTTAGGTAAGCCAACATGACCTTTTAAAGCTGTAACAAATAACAAGTGTGCCAGCAAGGCAACAAATAACAATACAGAATAGTACATATAACAATACAGTCAGGCAATAGAGCGATACAGATAATGGGCAAGAGTTCTGGGCGCCAAAATAGACAAGATTCAGAATCAATAACAAGCGATAACCCTCACAGGGGTGTACACATTAGATAACAGATAACAATCGAGATCCCAAGTAGTTTATAGGTTTCAATAAACATGATGCAGTCAATACAGAAATAGGAACCCTCACAGGGATTTAGCACAATAACAAATAGGTGTAATCAATGCTAGATTGGCATACCTCACCTCCGTAATCTCGGAAAGAGTAATCACAGTCAGCAGTCTATTGGTCAACAGGACCCACTTCTTCGTCCCCTAATCAAAATAGTATATTCACAATCAAAATCCTCATTCAACTCTAATAATTCTTAATAATTGCTATTACACCATTAGCAATCTAAAATCACTAATTGATCTACTAATACGGTAGTTTTAAGGTTAGATCAGTATTATCATTATAGTACGGCCAATTATGCCATTAATATGGGCATATTTACAGGGTTTATATCGGTACTAGCAAAAGGCACATGAGGTCCTTAATTATATAATTAACCTCATATCATTATCCCAAATCAAAATAACATCCCAATTATCTTAATTAACCTAATTATTGTTACTTAAGTCTCAAATCCATAAAATTAGGGTATTTAACACCTAATCAACTTATTTAACAAAAGATTATCACATAATATACTAAATCCAAGTCCACTAAACTGTTAAATCATACATGCATGGTTTATAAGTCCAATTCTTATATCAATTCTCCATCCTCTATGACATAATAAGATTTAGGGTTTTCTCTTCTAATTAACTCAATTAATCCCAAGATTACCACACAATGATACAAGTTCGAGCTCACTATGATATCTAAATACACATACATGATTGAATCTTGGTTCCATATCATATTTCATACTCCCATTTGTGCTACAACACATGATTTAACAAGAATAAAACAACACAAGGAATTTAATCCCCAAACTCCAACTTTTACCCAAATCTTCTTATTGAGATGTCAAAACCACAAACCAATTCCACCACTGGAACCACTGCGACGAGATAAAAAGTCTGCCTCGGAACCGTTGTTGCGCTGCCATCGCCGGAATTAAGTGTTGCCACCACCACTGGATACGCCTCGTTGAGGTTTATCAAACCCCCAAATCAATTTCAACTTTCCCTTTTACTTTGCTAGCCAATTTCAGGCAAAATCGCCCAGCTCAACCCAACGCCGCCTTGCACCTCCCTCTTTAATTCTCCTCGTCCAGTGGTCAAAACGTGAAATTCAAGCTACCAAAACATTCTAATTGCCGAGTCCATCAGAAAACAACCCTCGATTCCAAGCTTTAGTTGCCGAAACAGTAACTCCCACTACCACCACCACGACTCCAACTTCGATCATATTTTTTTGTGTTTTTGCCGGTTGTTGGGGTGCAAATTTTGTATAATGTTGTTCCTTGTACCGAGAGGAGTAAAATGGTGTATAATTGAGGAGTGTTGATATCTATCGGAGCAGGTTGCCGGAAGAGGGTGATGAGGGCTTGCATGTGTGAATTTGAATAATTATGGGGGGTGATTAGCTATATAAAGAAGTATTTTTCAGAAATTATAATTTGACCCCAATACTTTTTTTCATCATTCAATTAAGTCCTTTAGCAAGTTAACCCTTTCCCAATCAACCCCCAGTTTAGTGAGTGCCTCAAATTCACCCATTGTATTTGACCTAAAATAATTTCCACTTTGACCACAAAACTTCCAATTGTTGATCAATCAAGTCTTCTCAAATTCCCTAAAACTTTCAATTTTCATACAATTAAGTCCTTTTAATTTATTTTTTTGAGCCCTAAAATCTGACCAACCAATATCTTGATTTCTAAATTCTTATTTTCTGAAATACCAAATTTTAGGGGTGTTACATACCTCCCCCCTTAAAAGAATTCGGTTCCCAAATTCTAATATGATTGCTGCTCCGACTGGCAAAGAATAAGCAGACTCAGTCAACAATTCTACATTCTCTTTTCATTGCATTCTACCAAACGAGATTCTTCAAGTCCTGATACATCTTCGTGCCTCTCGAATGCATGTGCATCTTGACTTGCGTGCCTTATCCAACAATCTCTCCTTTATTTCTTACGACATACATATTTTCTTATGGAATAGCAGAATACCTTGATTTTCGATATGGAACTCAAACTTTCCAGAACTTTCGAACTTTTCCTTCTGTTTCATTATCCATATATCATTAACTTGGGGCTCATCGCATTTCATCCTGTGATTCGAATTGTACTCATCTCTACAATCCTACTCGTTATATTAATTTTAACATAGCACCTGTTCTTAGGCTTTTTGATACTTTTGCTTCCAATAAATGAGCCATTCCAACCTTCAGCTTAAGGCATTGGCCACTACATTTTCCTTTTTGGGTAATAGTGATGGAATAATTGCAGTCTTCTAGAATTTTCATCCATCAGTGCTGTCTCATATTCCGATCCTCATTCTTGTCAAATGGTTGACCTTTCTGAGTTAATTTAGTCAGCATGTTAGCTATTTTGGAAAAGTTCTGCACAAATTTTCATTAATAGCCGATAAACCCAGAAAATTACGAACTTTTGTCACATTTTCCAGTCTTTTCCAGTTGACTACTTCCTCTATCTTAGAGGGATCAACCTCTACCCCATCTAAGGATAGGAAATACCCAACAAAAGCCACTTTCTTTATCCAAAATCTGCAATTGCTGAATTTGGCATATAACTGATGCTCTCTCAAGGCTTCGAGAACCATGCATAGGCGCCTTGCTTGGTCGTTTCTAGTCTTCAGCTTGTAGTACTCTTGTTTCAACTCCAACTTTGAGAAGATTCTTGTCCCCATAGAAGGTCAAATAATTCTTCTACATATGGTGGGGGTATTGATCTCATTTCTTTTGGGAATACTTTCAGGTATTCCGCTACCACTTCTACTTCCTCGACTTTAAACTGGATCTTAGGGTTTATTTATAAGATACATCAAGGATTCTCGCCCGCCTTCCCTCAAAATCTTTCTGATCTTTAGCGCAGATATAACTGGCATTAGGGAGGCAATATCTATAGAAGGGTGATATGGTATTGGTATCTCATCTCCAAGAGTAACGCACTTGGTGTAGTAGTTCACTTGTGCTTGATGACTATAAAGCCAATCCCTTCCGAGTACCACATCATACGCTTAGGTAAGTACTTGTGTGAGATTGACTGGATATACTCTGTCCCCAATCATTATATTGGCAATCCTTCTATCACTTCGTTGAGATCTAGTGCTTCTTCTCTTATCAGGGCATAGGCCTAAGCTCATATCCTCTATTCCCCACTAGATCCTGCTACTTGCTTTCCTTATTGCCTCAATCACATGTTAACTTAACACTTAAAAATTTTCCAAGAGCCCACAAACCACTACGGCCACAAACAGCTATTGACACCACAAGTTCACACTTATATGATAGTTAGCTTAAGGAGTAATCGAGCTCAACTTACATACTAGATATGATCAAAATATAAAGGATCAAACTTATCTCTAATGTTCAAAACTTATATAGTACTATCTCAACTACCTATTTCCTCTATCCCGATGATACTTATACCTATCTTTCACTTATCTCGCCAATCAGCAAACACATTAATTTCACTTTTAAACCCAAAGTGATTGTCATTACTAGATTAACCCAAATCATACCTTACCAGTAATTCTACGATCTTTAAGAATTCCTCTTCTTCCACTCTTAAATGATATCTCTGTATCGTTAAAGCACTCACCATTTCAATAGTCCTAAACATAAGCAAGATAGGTTGTTCTATGACTTAAGTTTTCCCAAGGCATATGAGATTATCCTCGTATATCCAAATTTCCTTTACGAAGCATATATGCATCTAGTATTTCATTAGTTGATCTCATCAATGCACTTATTGATACCAATCAAAAGAACCCTATGAACTTGTACTTGATATATTTTCTGGTTGTACTTAATTGTCCGTAACTTGGGTAAAATCATTTCCTTAAATGTCTGGGAGATCATAGCTTAAACACATATGTAATATGGTTATTTCCTCAATTTAAAAGGTTCCTAATAAGATCATTATAAATCAATCCTAACAATACAGGCAGTTTTATATGTATCATATCACATCCTTAGTTTCGATCTTAAACAAGCCTCAGCCCTCGTTTTAGGTTAACTAGCTGATGAGGAAGAAGATATTTTAATTCCCAACTCAGTATGTTTTGTAAAGCTCTTATTAATATTCTATCAATCCTTATCAGTGATTGAGAGGGGTAAAACTCTAGAAATTCCTTGAGGCTATCCTTCGATGGTTTCTATCATGCTCCCAAGATTTTTAACTCAATTTGCTTATCAATAAGGTTATAAGGTCCTCTATCTTACTACAATAAGTTTTATACCACAAGTCTTTCTATCTTTGGACCTACTAGCAGGAGGAAAATGAAATCTAACATCATCTTCAATTCTTTCCATGGGATCTTCTAATTAGAGTTCTTCGTTGCTATCTTCAAGTGTTTTAGCTTCATTAGTTGATGACTCTCCGCTATGATTTAGTCAACTGAGGATTAAATTTTGTTAATGTTTTGGCAGTATCATATCTCGTCGTATTGCAATTCTTGGCTTTAGAGAACGAGTTCAGGATCGATTAGCCCATATCATGCATCTTAGGTATAAATAATATCAGAATGGCTGCTTAGTAGATCCTGAGAATATTAAGCTATCAATCAACCTATCTGATATTTAAATCATGATTGATAGAACTTACTAAATCCAGCATATCATTATGATATCCAATGTTTATCATTTCCACTTACTGAGCTAACTAGTCACCCATATGCACATATGCGCGCCTTTGATCACCTCTCTTATTAACACACCTCATGATCCGTAATTCCCCTCGTCAATGGCAGGCTACGCTTCTACATTTCAAGTTTTAGTCTCATTCTCATGCACATTCTATATCCGCAAATTAGGGGACTGCGTTTCCTTATGACAACAATCTCTATCCTTCATTCTATTATATTCTTCCAACTCTTGTTTAGTTGATTCCTTATAACTTTCATTGTCGCCAACAATCATCCCCTACAACTACATATTTTCCCAAGATGATCTTTACTCGTCACATAATACTTCCACAAATTTTTGCTCACTCAACATGGATTCCCAAAGTATTTCTCAACATATTGAATACAATTTTTTTCCCAATCAGTTATTCAACCTTAATGGATATTACTCACATAACGCCATAGTTCCAAACAACATTACTCTTACCACTAACCATGTGCTCATATGCCTGACATACTAGAAGTAAGAGGTTAAATACTAGTTGGCCACCTCGATCATAACCCTTCACTTCCTTAATGTCGAGCCTCATACCCAAAAGTTCAAATCCTATTAGGCTCCACATTTAATTCCAAGATCAAACCTCATATTTTTTATTTTTTTTTTTGCCTAAAATTTCATATTCCAAAAATTCATATTCTGATATAACTCAAGAATTCTTTGACTCAAGTATACACATCTAAAGCATTTCCAAAATCAAGCTAAATCTCTACTAACCAAGAATCCTACATTCCTAGAATTGTATCCTAGGATCAGGTCTTAGCACAGCTCAGGTTTTCCTTAATACAAGTGTTTACATCCGAATTGATTCCCGATTCAAGTTCAAGTTCTAATAAGTCCAATTCTAGTCACAACAATCATTCTCATATTAACCTAGGTCATCAAAAACCTAGGCTCTAATACCACCCTATAACGCCCCCTATCGGGATATATAGCCCCTAAGTTGAGGTGCCATTATGATTCACTCTTAATTTCAAAACCCATAAATCGAACAATAGGCCCATATATAACATTTCAAACATATCAAAAGCAGTGATGAGTTCAACTTAAACAAACCTTAATAGAAAATTACTAAATATGTGCCATAGTGATCCTTCAACAGTTAGCATAATATTTACATGCCTCAGAATTCAATCTTAGCATATAAACATCTAATCTATTACAAAATATTCACTGGTCTATGCCTGAGGTCCGAATTCATTGCCTAAACCTATTTGAGAAATTAATGTGATACGGGGGATAAGACCATAGGCTTAGTGAGTGGTAAAATTAAAAACAATGGTAAGGATCTATCAAGGAAGATTCAACTAAACATATCACAAATTTAACATTCAGAACAAGTCATATAAAGAAACAGGCAGTAACAATTTAGCAAATAGAAAGCTCCCATGCCTTGTTGCTCCATGAACAGATTACAGGCATTCGGGATACAGTCAAGTAAAGCAAACCCAAAGCATATGCATTCCAACAGATTACAACAAAACATGCATAGCAAATTCACTTTATACCAGTCAGTCAATCAGTTTACCAAAGCGTGACAACGTAGTACATGGCAGATGACTATATGGAACTATATGGCGCACCGCAGATGCCAGGGGGAAATCTATAGCACACCGCTAATACCTAGGGAAAAATCCCTAACGTACAGCCTACACCTAGGGGAAATCCCTAGCGTATCACTGATACCCATGTGGAATTACATAGCTTGGCCCACATAACCAAACATCTTTCCAGGATCAGCCCATAGCCCAATAATTCTCCGTACATATAACAGAATTAATAACTGTTTGTGCAGATACCCAGTGGGAAATCCATAGCACATTACTGATAGCTAGGGAAAAATCCCTAGCGTATCACGAATACCAGGTAAACAAGTATGCTAGCGAGGCAAATGATAATAGAATAAGACAGTACTAAACAGTACAGAAATGATGACAAGGCAATACAATATCAGTAAACAATTCAAGTAAGCCAACATGGCCTTTTAAAGCTGTAACGAATAACAAATGTGCCAGCAAGGCAACATATAACAATATAGGACAGTACAAATAACAATACAGGACAATAGAGCGATACAGATAACAAGCAAGCGTTCTGGGTACCAGAACAGACAGGATTCAGAATCAATAACAAGCGATAACCCCCATAGGGATGTACACATCAGATAATGGATAATAATCGAGATCTCAAGCAGTTTATAGATTTCAGTAAACACGATGCAGTTAATACAAAAACAGAAACCTTCACAAGGTTTATCATAATAACAAATAAGTGTCATCAATGCCAATTTGGTAGACCCTCACATCTGTAATCTCAAAAAGAGCAATCACAGTCAGCAATCTATTGGTCAGTAGAATCCACTTCTTCGTCACCTAATCAAAATATCCAGTCAAAATCCTCATTCAACACTAATAATTCTTAATAATTGCAATTACACCATTAGCAATCTAAAATCACTAATTTATCGGGTAATACGGTAGTTTTAGGGTTAGATCAGTATTATCATTACAATACAGCTAATTAGCCGTTAATGTAGGAACATTTATGGAGTTTATATCAGTACTAGTAAAAGGCATAATTAGGTCCTTAATTACATAATTAACCTCATATCATTATCCCAAATCAAAATAATAGCCCAATTATCTTAATTAACCTAATTATTGTTGCTTAGGTCTCAAATCCATAAAATTAGGATTTTTAACACCTGACCACTTATTTAACCAAAATTATCACATAATATACTAAATTCGAGTCCGCTAAGCTGTTAAAATTATACGTGCAAGGCTTATAAGTCCAATTCTTATATCAATTCTTCATCCTCTATGATATAATAAGATTCAGGATTTTCTCTTCCGATTAACTCAATTAATGCTAAGATTATCGTACAATGATACAAGTTCAGGCTCACTAAGATATCTAAATACACATGCATGATCGAATATTGGTTCCGTATCATATTTCATACTCCCATTTACGCTACAACACATGATTTAACAAGAATAAAACAACACAAGAAATTTAATCCCCAAACTCCAACTTTTACCCAAATCTTCTTATCGAGAAGTCGAAACCACAAACTAATTCCACCACCAGAACCATTGTGATGAGATGAAAAATCTATCTCGAAACCACCGCCATACCACCACCATCCGCCGTCGCCAGAATTAAGTGTTTCCACCACCACTGAATCTCATTGAGCTTTTCAAATGCCCAACTTAATTTTAGCTTTCCCCTTTACTTTGCCAGCCAATTTTAGGCAAATCCGCTATGCTCAACCCAATGTCACCGCACGCCTCTCTCTTTAATTCTCCTCCTTCAATGGTTTTGATGAAATTAAAGCTACCAAAACGTTCTACTCTCCAAGCCCATCAGAAAACAACCCTCATTTCCAAGCTTCAACCGTCGGACAGCAACTCTCGCTACCACCGTCGTGACTCCAATTTCAATCATATTTCCTGATGTTTTCACCGGTTGTTAGGGTGCAAAATTTGTATAATGTTGTTCCTTGTTCCAAGAGGAGTAAAATGGTGCATACTATGAGGGGTGTTGACATCTACCGAAGGAGGTTGCCAAAAGAGGGTGAGGAGAGCTTGCATGTGTGAATTTGAATAATTATGGGGGTTGATTAGCTATATAAAGAAGCATTTGCCAAGAATTATAATTTAACCCCAATACTTTCTTCTGTCATTCAATTATGTCCTTCAGCCATTTCCCAATCGATACCCAGCTTAGTGAGTGCCTCAAATTCACCCATTTGACCCAAAATAATTTTCACTTTAACCCACAAAACTTCCAATTGTTGGTCAATCAAGTCTTCTCAAATTGCAATTTGACCCTAAAACTTTCAATTTCCATACAATTAAGTCCTTTTATTTTATTTTTCGAGCCCTAAAATTTGACCAACCAATATCTTGATTTTTAAATTCTTATTTTCTGAAATACCAAATTTTAGGGGTATTACAGATATCAACACAGTTATCTTTCCATCTCTATGTTTCAAAAAAAAGGTACGATTTAAGTTGCTTTGTTGAAAATCATATTTTCTCATTGCTAGGCTAAATCGTCCAAACCATGCTCGAGGTGATTATTTCATCCCATACAATGCCTGCTGCAACTTACTCACAACTCCACTTTTTGAAGTAGTGTAACCTAGTAGAATATCCATATACATTTCATCCTCAAGATCACCATGTGAAAACGCATTTTTCACATCGAACTGATGAAGTAGCCAATCCAAGTTTGTTGCTAGAGATAGTAACACTCTGACAGTGTTCAATTTTACCACTGGAGAGAATGTCTCTTGATAGTCAACGCCATAAGTTTCATCTCTTCATTGTTATCTCCATTATATTGGCTAGTTTCTTGACTATCCTGGCTCTCTTTAAATTTCGGTCAATCTCGACATTTCTGTTCTTTATCCTATGTATCCCTCTGAAGAACAGAAGTGGACATTGGTACCTAAAAGAATTTTTAGATTCTAAGAAAGTGACATCCATGGTGATATAGGTGCGGTTTATGGTAGGTAAGGATGGGAATAGGCCAGGCTATTCGTCAGAGGTCTATGGCCTAACTTAGCTTAGCCTATTTAATAAAAATGTCAAGTCAAGGCTTAAAAAGTAGCTTTTTAACTAAATAGGCTAAAATTAGGCTTTTCTAAAAGCTTTAAGGCCTAACAGGTCGGCCCATTTATACTTCTTTACATAAAAAGTATAATAATAATGACATAATATTAAATAGCTAATTTATTTGATTTCTTTAATTAGTTCTTTATGGAATCCTTTATGTTGTTTAATATTTCTTTTTGCTGAAATGATACTATGTTATACTTATATTTGAACTTTTGTAATTATGTATTTGTTATTTATCATTTCGATTATTGCCTATCAATGTATAATACAAGTTTGAGTATATTAAAAATTTAGATTTATGTGATACTTAGACTTAATTTATGTTTTAGTAGAAAGTAGGCTTTTAGGCCAAGCTAAGGCTCTAAAATATAATAAAAAGGCTAGGTCTACCTTTAAAAAAAACCATCATAAATAATAGACTAAGCTCATGCTTGTCTTTTGCATAACAAGTCCGGCCTATTTCAATCAAAGCCTAGCCTATTTTCTTGCCTAGTGTTAGAATTGTAGCACTTATATCCTTTTTTCTACATGACATACCCCAAGAAAATGCAACAAACAACATAAGGATCAAGTTTAGTTCATTGATTTCTATGAAGGTGCACAAAAGCAACACATCCAAATACTCATGGTGGAATAAGCATCACTGATGGCAAAGAAACATAATTAGAAGGAGCTTGTAGCGGAGTCTTGAATTCCAAAGCTTTTCAGGGCATTCGATTCAATAGATAGATTGTTGTAATAATAGCATTTGATGGGTGTCGAATCCAACCAAAATAAATTCATACTCTGAAGGTATGATTTGTAATCAGTGATGAGTAGGGTCGTATTCTACAGGGACTAGTAAATTTTAATTCTTTCAAACTTACTAATAAAATAGAAAAGATGGGAGAATTTTTTATGAAATGAAAAACTTAGGATTTTAAAAGTAAAATAAATCAAATAAGAAATCAATGAGAATGAAATCTAACCTAAAGTAAAATCTCAGTTGGATTCTCAAAATTAATCATTGATGTAAAGATAAATTTCCATTCCTAAATAAACTAGTTATAGTTACTCGTACGCCCTAATAACCAATCTCCCATTACTATTTCGATAACTAATAGAAGCTCATCAGTTATTTCCCTAGTAAACAACCCTAAAGAAACACTCCTAGAATTTAATTTACCAAAAGGATATAAACTAGAGAGACCCAGCCCTAGTCAATAAACCCACACACACATGGTTCATTTAGACTAAATTATTTATTTCCATAACATAAATCATGCATATCCCTACACATAACCATGCTATTTGCCACAAGCATTAGAATAATTAAAAAATTACGGATTTAACATTCTAATTGATAGAATAAATATTCTAAGCTATCAAATTTTGGCCCCTAAATTCAATAAACCTGAATATTCGTAATGAAAATAAAAGATAAATAAATACTCAAGAAATAAGAAATAAAAATACTGAAGAATCCAAACTTTGATAATCCCTTAGGCTAGAAAAGGATATTAGCAACTCATGGAGAGAAGAAAAATGCAAGAAAAAAAATATATGCTGAATGAAAAGCAAAGATTCCTAGTTCCCTATAAATAGCCTACTACTTCTAATACAACTGGGAAACTAATTAAGAGTCCTACTAAAGTGGGAAAACTTAAATTCTCCTAATTAAAGAAATATAAATTAAAATATTCCAAAATATACAACTGTCAAAACATGTCCGCACTCAAATTATTTTCTTCTTCCATTTCTCGTCTCATTGGTAATGCGATTTTTGCTCCAAGCATGTCAAATACTCAATTTTCAATTGTATTTAGCTCGAATCTTCAATTTGCGTCACAAAATATAAAATGAAAGTTAAAATCCAACAATTAAGCATTTTTATTATTAATCATAAGGGCAAATTATATGAATTAAATGACAAAAATGCAACTTAAAAAATTCCTCCACACTTAGACAATGCTTGTCCTTAAGCATACAATAGCCTCAATTTATTAACCTTTCTCAATATCTCTTCTACCTATTTCTCATCTTGTCCCCAATATAGTTCAAATTATCAAATTTTGGAGGGCTAAATCAAGACACAAGTAAGAACATGCACTTCATAAAAAGAACCCTTATAAGTCACATAAAGGTGATCTCTTCGAACTCAAAATGTAAAAGGAATTTAACACTTCTTCATTAAGTTCATTTCAAGTCAAGACATAGAAGGTCAACGATCAAAAACATGCAATGATATCACATTTTCAGGGAGAAATAGCAAGTTGAATGCACGAAAAATAAAAAGGTGAAAGGAAAAAACTTATTCGAATCCCCGCCCCCCAAATTTTTTTGGCACCAAATTCAGCTCGTGGATCAACATTTTTATGCAAATACAAACATTGGTAACGAATGCACCCAGTTACTCAGCCGGCCATAATTTGTCTAGAATGTCATCCAACCTTTTTACGCAAATACAAACATTGGTGATGAATGCACCCTGTTACTCAGCCAATCACAAACCTAAATGGTTATTATCTCTACTCATAATCAATTATTTTAATGATTAGCGGAGTAATCAAGCTAGTGATTTTTTTTAAAGGGATTAAATGGTCAAACCTAGTCATCTTCATCGTCTTAGTATATTCAACTCAATAATTCAACCCAAATATGCTCATCAAGGTAAATTCTAGAAAAGTTAGCCCGCTATGCATGACAATTATTATGGGTGATATGCATTAATTCCCTAATACATCTTTTATCCAAATTAACCAACAAGACAACAAGTCAAAGTGCAATAAACAATGATTTAACTATTCATGTCATTTCTTACAATGTGTCCTAATTCAACCTAATTATTTAAGTGTTACCTCAGGGACAAGCATCGAAAAGAGGCAAAAGATCAACGAGAAAGATTAACAAATCAAGAATTAAAGCACACTTTGTGTAACACCTCTAAAATTCGATAATTTTTAGAAAATAAGGATTTAGAAAATCAAGGTATTAGTTGGTTGGATTTTAGGGCTCGAAAATAAATAAAAGGACTTGATTGTAAGAATTTTAAAAGTTTTGGGGTTGATTTGAAAATTGAGGAAAACTTGATTTACCAATATTTGGGAGTTTGTGGGTCAAAGTGGGATTATTATTGGTTAAAGGAATCAATATGAGGCAATTAATAGTCTTGGGGTTGAAGTGAAGACACTCAAAACTTGAGAGGACTTAATTGGAAGATAGCTTAAAAGTTTGGGGGCCAATTTTAAATTACCAAAAGTTGGATTTTATAAAATAGCATTTTTATTTTCCTTCCCCTATCTTCTTCATTTTCTTCTCCACACCACCGTGCACTATCCTCTCACCGGCCACCCCTCACTAGCGACCAAACCTTAGCAAATTTGGTATCATTTTCTTCCTTTCCTTGAGTAGAACACGAATATACCAATTTCTCCCCAAATCTTCCTATGTACCGGCCAGAAATTGAGCTCAAAGTTTTGGCCGTGGTGGTGGTTGATGGGTTTCTTCACTCCAGTGACTAAAACATGAATATGAGTAGTAGGTTTCGATGGTCTTAGCTCAAGGATCACGCCGATGCCTTCAATTTTGGGAATGGATGAAGAAATTAGGAGAAAATGATATGACGGTGAATAGTGGTGCTGAAGCTTCTAGGCCAAAATTGACCTTCAATTCGATGGTATTTGGTGAAATTGTTTGAGGGGTTAGATTGCTCTAGCTGAAAGGAACATTCTTGTGGTATCGTTGGCCATCTCCGACGGTGCCAGATGGTGGCGACACGGCATCGATGAAGAGACAGAATCTTCGTCTCATCGTGATGACTACATGAACGCAAGCTAATTGTTCATTCGAAGCTTCGATAAAAAGATATTGGGTAAAAATGAGAAATTTCTATTAAGTTGTTTGCATGTGTATGTATATGCCTCCAAACCTTACGATGTATTGTATAAATGATAAATATGCGCGATTTAATCTAGAAAACTAGGACAAGCATATAATTATATAAGTTAGTGGATTAGGATCTTATTATATATATGATGGCTTTGGAATAATTGAGTTAATCAAGCGATTAAACCCTCATTTTATGAATTTGGAACCTACGTGGCGATAATTAGGTTAATTGAGATGATACAAAACTAAGATTTGGGTCATGCATGTACCATTATAAGTTTAATAAACTTGAATTTGTATTATCATGTGATAAATTTGAGATAAATTGGGGTTTTTAAGGGATATTGGACCATCGTTATCGATTTAGTATGTTGTGACAAGATCAATTGGACAATTTAGGATCCAATTATATATTCCTTTAACGAGATCTGCGCTATTAGCATGCCTTTATCGAGGTTATCGATTTAGCGGATTAAGTATCAATTTTAGGTCTTTAATTTGTATAAATGTGATTATATAATCAAATGAGGATCTTGAATTTGGACCTATTCTTTTGGATTAGGTGATGAAGAAGTGGGTCCCACAGACCAATAGTCGGTGATTACATTTCTGAGACTACGGAGGTGTGGGTCTGCCAATCTGGCACTTCTTGTACCTATCGATTTTCTTGATAAACCCATGTGAGGGTTGATATTGATTTGATTATCGCACTATATTATTTGTTGTACTCCTACGAAGTTCTTCCAATCAGCATTTGTTTCGTATGAGCTTATTCCATAGCTATCATTGAACCTGATTCAGTTCTGCTGATCTGATATTTGTCTTGATTTTCATTATTGTTGCTATTGACTACCGAACCCTATGAGGTTCCCCAAAACTATTATTTGTATTTTGTATCGCTAGATTTCCTGTTACTGTCTTGTTATCTGTATCGTTATATATTGCCTTGCCGGTAACTTATTTATACGTTACCGCATTAGGTAGCTATGTTGGCTAGTCTGAATTTGATTGGTATTATGGATTTTTTATATCAGTAATTTGTTAGGTACCAAGCTGTTACGCTTGGGTAAGTTAGTTCAATTGGTATGTCATGGGTTGTTCTATCAGTTATAAGTTATGTACCAAGCTGAGATGCCTAGGTAAGCTATGTACCAAGCTGTCCTTGGGTAAGTTCAGTACCAGATTATCGTGTTTGGGTAAGTTAGTTCGATTGATAAGTGATTGATTTGTTATGTTAGTAATACGTTATGTACCAAGCTGATATGCCTGGGTAAGTTATGTACCAAGCTAATATATCTCGGTAAGTTATTTACCAAGCTATGCTTGGGTAAGTTTTATACCAGGTTGTCATGCTTCGGTAAGTTTTGTACCAGGTTGTCACGCTCGGGTAAGTTTGTACCAGGTTGTCATGCTCGGGTAAGTTCTGTACCAAGTTGTTATTTTTGGGTAAGTTTAGTTGATTGGTACCAGGTTGTTATGTCTGGGTAAGTTCAGTTTGATTGGTACCAGGTTGTTATGCCTAGGTAAGTTCAGTTTGATTGGTAAGTTTTGTACCAGGTGGTTATGCCTGGGTAAGTTCGATTTGATTGGTCTGTTTTGTACCAGGTAGTTATGCTTGGGTAAGTTCAGTTTGATTGGTCTGTTTTGTACCAGGTAGTTATGCCTGTGGAAGTTTGATATGATTAGTCTATCTTGTACCAGGTTGTTATGCCTGGGTAAGTTCGGTTTGATTTGTATAAGTTTGATCAGATATGCTTAGGTAAGTTTTGTACCAAGTTGATATACTTGGGTAAGTTGTGTACCAGGTTGTCATGCCTAGGTAAGCGTAAATCAGTTTGATTGGTATAAGTTCTGTACCAAGTTGTGATGCCTGGGTAAGTATAGTTCAGTCTGATTGATATAAGATTGTGCTGATGTTTGACCGTATTCTGACCGTTCGACTATATCCTGACCAATAGACTGTTTCCAGACTGTCTGACTGTTTTATGACTATTTGATTGTATCCTGATATGTGTCTATTTGAACTATTAAACTATGATATGTTTAGTTAATTCGTCCTTAACAGATCCCCATTGCCTGTGATTACATTTATTCCTCACTAAATCCTTAGGACTTATCTTTGATTTTTCTCAGATAGGAATAGATGATGAACTTGGATCGGTGAAGAAAATTTTGCAATAGAATGGATGTGTATATGTATATAGGTTCCCTTGATGTTAAGCTTATCTTAGAAATGTTGTGATATGTTAAATGGAATTATGACTCAAGGCAAGTATATATTATGTTGGATGTTATGAGACCTTTGATGGTATGTACTTAGTATTTTGATGAGGTTGTTTAAGTTTGAAATTTGCTGCTATATGTCTCTGATAAGTTTTGAAAATTTTTCTGATGGGATATTGACTGTATTGTTTATTTATGGATTAAGATTTGAGTCTGAACTGGAGTGGCATCTCAGCTTAGGTGCTATCCCAAGTAAGGGTGCCATACTTTGGAAGCAAATAAGAAGAATAAAGAGTTATTTCTTACATGTTTCAAACAAAATGAATCTACATTTTCCTTACCCACACTGAAGCCAAACATTGGTCTCAATGTTTCAAAATAAAAATGTAAATGCATAAAAAAGGTGGAAAAGGGACTCCTCTGAGGAGACGAGGCCCTTTTATCAAACAATTCAAACATGTCAGAAGAGGTTTTTGAACAAGGCATGAGCACAGGTAGATTGAAGAGCTTTTCTATCAAATAGTTCAAACGGTGCCGAAAGAGGTCCTTGAACAAGGCGCGAGCATGTGTAGATTGAATAGATTTTCTATAATATAATTCCAACATGCCATAAGAGGTCCTTGAACAAGGCGTGGGCACAGGTAGTTTGAAGAGCTTTTCTATCTGAAATAACTGTGCCCACGAGCTAATTTAAGGCATCTCCTACATCAAAAAAATAAAGTTAATTAACGACATTAGAAAAATAATATTTTTTTTTTGTTTTGTTTTTTGAAAAAATGAACAACAAATTGAAAGTTTAGGCTGCCTCCCAACAAGCGCCTCTCTCTAACATCTTTGACTAGACGTAGTTATTTCTCACGTCACAAAGTTATCATCATCATTCAAACCAAAGGTTATGTGAGTCAAAGTATCAATAATATCCACAACAAAAACACAAAACTCATCACTAGGATATTCCATGGCATCATAGATATTGAATTTAATCACATCACCATCAAACGCCATAGTGAGTGTACCATCATGCACATCAATTTTCATCCTAGAGGTTCTATTGAAAGGTCTTCCAATCAATATTTGTGACGAAATTAGGAGAGTTATCTTCAAACATGTTAAGTACATAAAAATCAACAGTAAAAAACAATTCATTAACTTGTACTAACACATCCTCTAGGACTTCCTCGGGATATACAAATGACCCATCAGCAAGTTAAATAACTACTCATGTTTCTTTCAAAGGACCAACATCCAAGGAAGAATAGATAGAAAGAGGCATAACATTAATTGAAGCACCAAGATCGCACATGGCCTTTTTAATTCCTACATTGCCAATTTTGCAAGGGATAGTAAACATAATTAGGTCCTTGCATTTGGGGGGGCAATTTCCTTTGTATCACTGCTAAGACATTTTTCCTAACACTTATTCTTTCATTACCCTTTAATTTTCTTTTATTTTTGTGCAATTCCTTGAGAAATTCAGTATACCGAGGTATTTGCTTGATTATATCAAGTAGTGAGATATTTACCTCGACCTTGCAAAAAGTTTCAAAAATCTCATTTTCCTCCTCATGTCTTTTGGATTTAGCAAACCTTTTAGGAAATAGAGGGTGTACAACCAATAAACTTGTCACCTTATCTTTGGGTTCATGTGAATATTCAACCAAATCCCAAAGCATGACAATCTCTCCCTTCACTTTTTCCACGGCAATATTTTCTTGTGTCTTCTTGTTGGGTTCCTTCAACTCCTTACCATTCCTCAAAGTAATCAGACTAATTTTTTGTTTGGGATTGACAACTGTCTGAGAGGGCAATTTTCCTTTAGATTGTATCTTACTCACTGAGGTGGCTAGCTGATTTATTTAGTTTTCCAAGTTTTCAATGCTTGTTCTCATTTCCTGTTGAAATTGTTGAGTGTTACTCGCAAGCAATTTAACAATCTCTTCAAGAGACCTGCCTATATTAGAAGAGGACGATTGTTGTGGATAAGGCAGCTTTTGTTGGAAGTGTTGGTAGTTCTACAGTCTCCCTCTATAACTAAAATTCAGATAATCCCTCCATCCTGGGTTGTAAGTGTTTGAGTAGGAATTGTACTTTCTTTGCGATAGTTCAGGAAATCTCCCTACTGCATTGGTTTGTTTGCAAGAATCCTCTTGGAGTGTAGGACACATATCCATAGGATGACCAACGTTAGTACAAATTTCACAAGCCTTAATTTGCTGCGTATTTCCTACAACCAGTTGTTGGACAAGAGAAACTAAAGTGGAAATTTGATGCTCAAGAGATGAATTACTTACCTCATTGACCCTTTTAGGTGGGTCCCAAGAGTATCCAAATTGTTAGGAGTTGGCAGCCATTATAGAGATTAATTATCTAGCTTCGCTTGGAGTTTTGTTCACTATGGCTCCTTGACTTACTGCATCCATTACCCTTTTTTCCATCAATAAAAGTCCTTCATAAAAATGTTGAATGAGAAGTTGCTCAGTAATACCATGTTGTGGGCAACTTGTGCAAAGTTATTTAAACCTTTCCCAATATTCGTGAAGACTTTTCACATCTCTCCGTCTTATCCCGCTTATCTCTTTTCTAATACTAATAGCATGTGAAGTAGGGAAAAGTTTCTCAAGAAACAATCTTGCCATTTCCGTCCATGTAGTGACAGAGCCAGGGGGTATGTAAAATAACCAAGCCTTAGCTTTATCTGCTAAGGAAAATGGAAAACCTCACAACTTGACTTGCTCTTTAGACGCTTTTTGGGGTTTCATAGTCAAGCACACAACATGAAGTGCCTTTAAATGCTTATGGGGATCTTCATTCTCAAGACCATGGAAAATAGGTAGTAAATGGATTAACCCAATTTTAACTCAAAAGGTGTTTCCAACTCCGGATATTCAATGCAAAGCGGTTGTGGAGTCAAATTCGGCTCAACTAACTCCCTTAAAGTTCTTTCACGAGCCATTATTTCCTCTTGTTCCAAATTGCTAGAACTGACTAAGCTAGATGTATCTAGATTGAGATCCGAAGGCGACGATTTGTTTTTTTTTTTTTTGCACTATAGTCTCCTTCCACAATCTACGAGCAGTCTTCTCAATCTCAAAATCATATTGAAGTTCACCAGTACTAGAAGATCTAGGCATTAAAAGAAACAAAATTATTTGACACCAATCCCCAGCAACGGCGCCAAAATTTGATGGGCGTCGAATCCAACAAAAATAAATTCGTACTTTAAATATATGATTTGTAATCAGTGGTGAGTAGGGTCGTATTCCATAGGGACTGGTAAATTTTATTTCTTTCAAACTTATTAATAAAATAGAAAAGAGGGGGAATTTTTATGAAACAAAAAACTTAGAATTTTAAAAGTAAAATAAATCAAACAAGAAATCAATGATAATGAAATCTAGTCTAAGGTAAAATCTCAGTTGAATTCTCAAATTTGATCATTGATGCAAAGATAAATTTCTCATTCCTAAATAAACTAGTTATAGTTACTCGAACGCCCTAATAATCAATTTCTTCTTACTATTTCGATAACTAAAAGAAGCTTGTTAGTTATTTCCCTTTCTAGTAAACAACCCTAAAGAAACACTCCTAGGAATTAATTTACCAAAAGCATTATAAACTAGAGAGACACAGCCCTAGCCAACAAACACACACATATGGAGTTTATTTAGACTAGATTATTTATCTCCATAACATAAATCATGCATATCCCTACACATAACCATGCTATTTGCCACAAGCATTAGAATAATTAAACAATTACGGATTTTACATTCTAATTGACAGAATAAATATTATAAGCTATCAAATTTTGGCCCTAAATTCAAGAAGCCTGAATATTCGTAATGAAAACAGAAGATAAATAAATACTGAATAAATAAGAAATACAAATCAATTATTTAGATCTCACAAATACTGAAAAATCCAAACTTCGATAATCCCTTGGGCTAGAAAAGGAGTTTAGCAACTCATGTAGAGAAGAAAAACGCAGGAAAATAAAATTTGCTGAATAAAGAGAATGAAAAGCCTCTATGAAAGATTCCTAGTTCCTTATAAATAGCCTACTACTCCTAATACAACTGGAAAACTAATTAAGAGTCCATTCTCCTAATTAAAGAAATATAAATTAAAATATTCTAAAAATGAACAACCACCAAAACACATCCGCACTAGAATTATTTCCTTCTTTCATTTCTTGTCTCGTCGGGAATGCGATTTTTGCTCCAAGCATGTCAAATGTCTGATATTCAACTGCATTTAGCTCGAATCTTCAATTTGCTTCACAAAATACAAAATGAAAGTTAAAATCCAACAATTAAGCATTTTTACTATTAATCATAAGGGAAAAATATACGAATTAAATGACGAAAATGCAACTTAACAATAGCATCATTCCAGTATCTCCCAAGCATTTTTGCTCCAATCAACAAAGCACGTATAGCTTCTAATATATGTCTATTCTTCCATTCAACTACACCGCTGCGGTGTCTGGGTACAAGAAGTCTCATGGAAATGCCATTTAATTTAAAGTAAGCCTGAAATCCTTAGATGACATACTCTCCTCCATTATCTAAAGGAAGAAAGTGAACTTGAGCTGATAATTGAATCCAAATCATCATATGAAATGCTCAAAAGACACCAAACACCTCATCTTTTTATTTTAACAAGTAAAACCAAGTCATTCGGAGACAGTTGTAAAGGAGGAAGGTTCTTGAACATCAGAATTTATTGAGGTAAAAGGAATGTCACTTTTAATAAAACTGATTGGAAAAGGTACACGGTGACTCTTAACTAAAATATATGTTTTACATTTCATGTAAGAGTCTAGCAAACATGAAAATAAGTTAAGAAACAAACGCTTAAAATAGCTTAATGATGGATGCCCTAATTTGTTTCTCCTTGGCATTGATTGATTTTTGTAGCATATTATTGGCTCTTCCACAACTAAAGTCATCTATGTAATATAACCCCCATTTCTTAGTACCAAGCCCAATGATCTCCTTTGTGAGAATATCCTAAAAGAGAAAAAAATTTGGATACATTAGAGCTACACAATTTAGCTATTTGGTTACTTGGTTGACAGATAACATATTTGAAAGAGATGGAACTAATAAAGTATTTGATAAAGAAAGTAAGGGTCATAAGGCTATGGTTCCAGCCCCCATGACTGGATATGTGACCCCATTAGCATTAGCAACACTAGTCCATCTTGGCTAGGTAGTCTTGACAAAATCATTCGATGAAAATGTAATGTGATCTGTATCCCCTGAGTCAACTACCAATCCCCGTGATCTCCTTGACTAGAATTGAATAATACAGCATTGTTACTGCTTTAGTCACTAAGAGTTGTTGGTTGATCTTTAGGTTCAAATTATGAAATTAAGAGATAACTCAAGTTCTGCATTCACCAATGCTGCTCGTCCTGATCCATTGCCAACTTCTTTTTATTTTCTTGCTTTGAGTTCATTCCACCATTTCGGATACACGCGTAACTTAAAGCAAGTTTCACGGGTATGTTGTTCCCACAGTGTGTGCAGCCACCTCCTTCCCCCTCAATTGGTACTTTTGTCTTTGTAGGTGTACTTGATTTTCTGTGGTTTGATTACCTAGCTTTAGCTACCTACAACAAAGATGGTTGTCCTACCTTTATTCCTTTAGATGCCATAACAAAGCCTATTGTATCCTCTACCTTTGAGCATTACTGCTTGTCCGATGTCTTCCCTTCGAACATGATCATAAGACTATTCAATGGTGAGGAATTGTTGTAGTTGAAGTACATCACTTTGAATTCTATCTAATCCGCCAATCAAGTCCATCAAGGAAGGTAGACACTTTATCTTCTTATAGAAAAGCATTCCATTTTTGTGTATCGCTAGTGTATATCATTGAATTTGGATGATGGAAATCAATTTCCCTCCACAAGTCTTGAAGACCATTGTAGTGTCATTCAATAGATCCCTAGGCTTATCTCATTTGAGTGATGCGTCTCTTTAATTCATAGACTTGAGATGTATCTATTCCATCAAAACAAGCAGTAGCAATTGAGTCCCATACCTATTTAGCAGTTGGAAAATGAATAAAGTTGTTGATTAATGAAGGGTCCATAGAATTGATCAACCATCCTTTTACAGTGGCATTTTCTGTTCTCCATTTTCTAAAGGTTGGATATGTTTGTTCAGGTTGAGGGTGGTCACCATTTATATATCCCAACTTGTCTCTTCTAGAGATGTACATCTCAACAACTTGGGACCATAATGCATAATTGGTACCATCTAGCTTGATACCAATCTATCCTTGCCACTGCGGTCTAGGTCAAAGATTGGTTTCGGGTTAGAGAGCTTGCGTTATTCTGGTTGTCAAATCATCAAGAATGGTAGTTTTGGAGTCATCTCTGTGGTTTTCCAGCCGTGTAAAATGGCCTGGTGCAACCACTTTTCCTTCTTTCCGTTGTTCCTTTAGTTTGGGTATGGCAAGGATTCTAGGATCTTTGCTCTGATACCACGACAGAATGGATGAAAGATTGAACAATTAAAAATGGCTTGAATACCACTCTCAGTATATCAAGGATTTTGAGGTTTTATAGAAGAGGACCTAATCAAATAAGGAAAAAACACCAAATAAGGGTAGTATCAAGTTTTCCTGATTACATGGGATTTACAACAATTAAGGTACCTAATTACTCCTAAAATTACTCTATATTGATAGAGAATACAGCTCATGCCAATAGAAACGAAGAAAAATCAGACGTAGTATTGTGGGTGATAGAATTCTCCCACAAAAATACTTAAAAAGAAATAAAATGATAAAAGAAAATCAGCAATAATTTTGCAACAAAAAAAAAAAATCAACAAAGCAGAAGGAACACTTTTTGACGGATAGAACGCGTTGCAAAAAATTATTCAAAATGAAATTTTGCCTGGGTGCAAAACCAACACTTTGCAATGGATCATCTATATTATTATCTAAAGAAAAGCTCTTTTATTTTTAAAATGAAAGTTAAGAACACAAAAGATGTCATGGAACCAAACAATATTAGGAAAAAAAATCAAGCCATCGTGGTCAAATATGAGAAGAACTAATTAATTATGAACTGAAATATTATTTTTTTGTAGAGTAAGAATTTACTTAGTTAAACTATTGTTTATGATTTAAACATAATAGTTTTAGATTTAAACATCCAACAACTCTGATTCTTATATGTTTTATTCAATTATTTATGTTGATCAATTTTTTTCTAATCTGTCCTTAATATAATTAGAAAAAATTGCTAAAAGCTCCTTAAAATATATTTTTATATCTAAATAGTTGGTTCGAATATTTTCAAATTAAAATACTAATTCCATCAATTTTTCACTCCAAAAGATCCAACAACTAATTTTTTGACTCAACAATCCTTGATTTATTAAATTTCTTTAAATTATTCTTGACTTATTAAATTTAGAAATCTAATGTGTTAGGTTTTTTAGTAGAAAATTTTTCTTACATTGTTTATCAATGATAATTTCGACTTTAAAAAATTTAAATTTTGTAGAGAAATATGATTCTTGATTTTTGAATATATATAAATTACAGTAAAGATAATTTTGAATTTCAAAACAAAATGAACTTAATGAAAAGACTAAAGTTTGTTTTTCAAATTCATGGATTAAGTGAATAGAGTTAAAAACAATAGATAGTGAGAATTTAAAAAATTTCCTCAAGAATAATTTTGTCCAAAAATAGAGCAAAAGTTAATAATTGGGCGTCTTTTAGAATAAAAAGTTTGTAAAAATGGATAATTTAAATTGAAAAATAATTTTATGAACTTTTTAAAATATATATATATATATATATTTCAAGGCATTTTTAATAATTGTTTTTTTAATTTAAGTCATGTAATATTCTTAACAAGATGTATAAGTCAAGATTTCACTTGCTCGATGAATTCCAATATTCTAACTTTAGTAAATGTAAGCTATGAGAAACAATTGTTGTGAGAATTTTTCAATTGATTATTGTAACTTAAAATTTCATAAACTATCGAGTTTAAAATTGCTAAATGATTATAAACACAAAATAATATTTCTAAATTAAAAGTCATGAAAGACAATCACATAATGCACAACCTTTACGAATCCATCAAAAATAATATAAAAATAAGTTATATTTTTGCTTAGTTGAAAATAATTCATTTACACCCGCTTTCGGCTTTTCGCTCAAGCATCTCCAAATCTCTAAATTATTCTTTTCAATATTTGTAACTGTTCCTCACCATAATCTATGACAATATTGAATACCAAATTTCTCCACCCCCATTTTTAAATGAGCTTGCAAGTACTAAAACATTCATTAAACAAATTAAAGAGGCTGTCTTGGGCTAAGAAATGTGCAATAGTTCCCATTTTCCATTAGTTTCAAGGCAACCCTTGTAGCAAGAATCACAATCAAGATGGTTTATTACTAATTAAAGAAATCAAATTAGTAAGCCAACATGGATTTGATTATTTTAATCACTAATAAATCATCTTGATTATGATTCTATTTCTTGCTACCATGAAAACACTTGTTCTCTTCATGAACCTCCCACAGATATTTCCTACATCTTTTAATTCAAGGAAAAATCCCTGCTGGCAAAAATTTTGAAAAGGTTAAGTGCCTTTGGTAACATATTGGGAGCAAATTTCTCCATTATATGTAATGAGTATAAATAATTTTAATATAATAATCAAAAATTCTATTTGAAATCAAAATCATATTTATCAAGTATAATACAGCATATATATAATACTATGTCGGCATTTATTATCCACATCACTTGACTCTAAAGAACGTAATTAGCCGAAGATTAATCAATGACCCATAGCATTTATGGGAGTGCAGCCCATCAAGCTGACCTACAACGTCATATAGTGTTTTGCGCTGTCAAGTGTACAAAAAAATAAAATAAAATTACGCATCTGCTACGACTATAACAATCTGCTAACGCTTGACCTTAACAATGTGCTATGAGTGCATTTAGTTAAAAACATCTATAACTCCATAAGTATTCCAGCCAACATATTTAAATACATGCAATTAGCAAACTGTGACAATTTATTCATCTGGAACACTGGCCTGCAACGCCTGCCAGCCTTAAAAGTACTACTACATCAGAACAACTAAGTTGCCTTGGGAGCATACTGCTTGATACAGCAGAATCACTTATTTATCCAACCTTTTAACAACTATAGAAAAAGAATTTGTATTCACCTATCACTACGTATTTACAGCTACCGTATCGTATTCCTTTGCAGATATAGTATTTGTAGAAATGATTCTGAGAAAAATGTACGCATAAAGACTGATGAGAAATCAAGTTGAGTCCCGGTTGCAGAGGTTGTAACCTGATATGAGAGAGCTGAAGGCGAAGGCGATAAAAGCTAGGAATGACATGGCAATTGATGCACTGGCCATCATCGTGAACTCATCTCCGCCCCAGTTAGATATCCAGTCATCCACCCTGGTAGCAGCCGACGATGATGCTGACATCAGAAGGTATGCAAGAATCTGCTAGACAGTGAAAAAAAACTTTTTTCTAAGCAAGAGCACATTGGAAAATATGAGCAAACTAATGGAGATAGCTAAGTAAAAAATATAGAAGGTGATTTACCAAATTAAGTGAGAGTTTTGCGGATCAAAAGTTCAAATGTAAAGATGATGAAATTCAATGGTATTAAAAAAAAGAATGTTCTAGTTCCATGGTAAAATGCAATAGGAAAACATGATTCGTGCTACTTTATACTCAATGTACCAACTAAGAGGTTATTTCGCTCAACTAAGAGGGTGTTTGGGTGAGCTTATAAGCTCCTCAAAACATCTTATAAGATGTTTGAGATATTTGAGAGCTTATAAGATACTAAAAAGTGTTTGGTAAGTTTTTTTAAAAAAGAGCTTATAAGTTCCTAAAATAAGATTATTAGGAGCTCTTTTTAGAAAAATAAGGAGTTTCTAACTTTTTTGAAGATCTTAACAAGCTCTCTTAATTTTTATTATTGTAATTACAAAACTATTATTACTAACATCTTATAAGTTTCAATATCTTATTTTATCCAAACACTTTAAGAACTTATTTTTAAAAAAAGATCTACCATCTTATAAGTTCCTAAAACATTTTATAAGATGTAAGAACTTATAAGATCTTTTAAATAAATTTAGCCAAACATCCTTTAAATTAAAAGATTTTATAAGCTCCAAAATAGTAATCTTATTCTTAAATAAAGTCTTAGATTGTTTGAATGAAATAAGATTTCTGAAACTCATAAGAGATTAAATAATGGCAATTTTGTAATTAAAATGGTTAAAACTAAAGAAGTTAGCTAAAATTGTAAAAATAAGTTAGAACCTCCTTAAAAGGGAAAAAAGAAGAAGAAAAAAGAAGTTGGTTAGATTCTAACATCTTATTTTATGAACTTATAAACTCTAATGTAAGAAAAGTTTATCAATTTTATGACACTTTATAAACTCTCAAGATTAATTGACCTATTGCCAATCAGAATAAAAACAATGTTCTCTCATGCTCATAGTCATAACTACAGTATCGGGCTTAAGGACACCATCCAGAGACAGAGAAAATTCAGACACATGTCGAAGCTAAATATTACTTGCCTGATCCATTGCGAAATCAAAGTGGTAACGTAGATGATGAGCTAAGAGATGCTTTCCCGTGCCCAAATGGTACCCAAGATCAAAGGCTTGAAAACCAGAATACAGAAATCCGATAACATTTACTGCTAGACAATATCTGCATACAACAGAACAACATAGACGTGCAACATTTATCAACTTTTTTAAGACATTATTACAAGCAAAATGCAGCAATTAGGACATTCACTAGCTTAATAGCATATAAAACCTAGTTTGCACATAAACGGAACAAATATTTTAGAATTTAAAAGCTGGAACACATCTGCTCAGATTGGATCAGCTGAAGACGGGGGTTCATTTAACTGACAGGCGGGCTGCAGAGCCTGATCAAAACAAGTATATTCAGCTAACAGAACTTATTTCAAAACTAACATTAGGGGGGACTGATCAAACAAATAATAAGCCAAATCTGTATTGTTCAATTTAACTTCCAATTTTATTCAAACAAACAAATGCTAGAATAAGCTATGAAGGCTATTATCAAAATCAGAAACATCGCCGAATACATGTTTTCACAAACTAGACTCATTTTGTCCCTCCTTAGTATCGTATTACCCTTTTCATAGCCCTTTCGTTTTAATCTAGAGATTTTCATATCCTTCCAAATCCCTGAATCCCATGTGCTTCTCCCAAAACTCATCTGACCAAATTGACCTATGCTCTCCACTACTAACACATGCCTCTATTTTTATCCAATTCGGGAAACACTGTGAACTTCTCGGGTTAAGTCATAATTTGGATCCACCAAATTCATACCACATTGAAAATAATAGTGACATATACTATTGATTCAAAAAGGAAACTTTGTTGCATAACCTAGGCCCGGAGAACATTGCAGAAAATTTATGATATACACATAGAAGCATGTAAGAATTTATAAAACAACATAAGTAAAGAATTATACCGGTACTCTTTATATCGATCAAACGAATCACCGCTCCATCCTTGCGTTTTATCAGCAGCCATAACTGAAAATGAAATCAAACAAGCAATAACCTCAAACACTCTAAATGCCAAAGCCACCCTTTTCAACGCCACATTCCTCTCTGATCTCTTCAAGATTGATGCCACCGCCGTCGTCGACCGCCTCTGTCCCCCCACACCATCCTCGCCTCTGCCTCTGCCTCCGCCTCCGCCTCCATACCCCTCCTCCAAACCCCCACCACCACCGACCGGCTCTAACTTCTTCACTTCCGGAGGCGGCTCCTCCCTCACCATTTTATTAAGTCCCACAACCACCGGAGACGCCCCCTTAGCCGGAACATCAAGATTCTCCGAGACGGGTTTCTCCGCAGGAAGGTACTGTCTCATACCATCCTTTCCTCCGGCCGCCGGAGAACTCGCTGGCAAATCAAGATTCTCCGAAGTGGGCTTCTCCGAATGGGGCCACGGCCTCCACCCCTTTCCTCCGGCAGTCGGGGAACTCGCCGGAATATTGGATTTTCCGGGAGACGGCACGGGAGAGTTGTACTTGTTATCAACCAAGACAAGGGACTTACTATTCTTTTCGCCGGAATCATCATTTTCCTGCTGAAAAGAAGGGTCGTCAGAACGGAGCGGCGACTCGGATCGAAGAGGAGAGTGCCAAGAATCAGCCTGACTGGTGGTTGACTCGGTATCCGACATTGATATGTGGCTGTTGCTGCTTCTTCGGAGGCTTCTCTTACTATGATTACTAATATCTGCGGTTTCCATTTTTACAAATTCGTATGATCTTTGTTGTGGTACTCAAATTTAAGATAAGAAAGCCAAAGAAGTAAAGAAAGAAGGAAAAGACACAGTGAAGGTAGTGAAGGTTTTTTTTTTTTTTTCCATTTTTCAACTTTTACTATATCCTAGGAGGTTTTTACTATGTGCGGAAAAGAGCATTGTAAGGTTCTGTGGACTCCCAGTCGTTTAACGCACATTGGCGGCTCTTTAAACAGAATATGACGTGTCAAGTAGCGGTTGCTTTTTCTGAGTGGTGTGGGGGCATGTGGCTGCGTAGAGAAGTAAGTTCGGTTGGATTCTTTACGAATACTTTGGGGGGAGACAGTAATAATTCTTTACGTGACGAGGATGGCTCCACGACGACGACGTCGTAATTGCGTTTTGTTGCATAATGATTTCAATAATTATAATTTGGGATCTTGCCCTTGAAGTAATTGTCTAATTTCGAGATTTCGAACACTTGGGGGCTGTTCACTAGCGTTTTGGTCATTTTTTTTATAAAAATTTGGAAGAATGAATTTTTGACAAAAAATTTGAAAAAAGTGTTAATTATTTGTTTATATTTTGAGAAAATGGATTGAGAATGAATTATTTATTTGTTAATATTTTGGTGATGGGACAAATTTTACTGTAAATGTCAAATCAATTACTTTTTTATTGAGTTTGTAGGAAGAAATTATTTTTTTATATAATGTATATATATACTTTGATGGTGTGTATTATATATACACTTGAGTGTTAGGTAGGGCTAGGGTAGTATGTAGGATCTTTTGAAATTGAATTCTAGGGTTTTTTAGGTATAATTTTTTTGTGTTTTGAGAAATTGATTGAAGAATGTGTATGTTTTTTGGAATTGTTTTGGGAGTTGGGAAAATTTTTCCCAAAATGCTAGTGAACATAGCCTTGAACAGTGTTTGGTTATATTTTCCCAAAATAATATTGTTTTGGAAAACATAATCAAATATATTTTCAATTTTTATTTAAAATACATATTTTTTAATATGTACATACATATATTATATATAATATATATCTTATTATTATTCTAATATTAAAAAATCACTCAATTTCATTTTCACCCCAAAAATCCAACAAAAATGTATTGATTTGACTACTATAGTAAAAAAATCTCCCCCAAAACATAAACAAATATACTAAAAAATAACTTTCATATTCTTTAATAATTCATTCTCTCAAAACACATAACAAATACATAATAAAATCACACCAAAAACATAACCAAATATTTTTTGAGAATCCATAAAGTTTCAAGTGATTTTGTTAAAATTTCAATCTATCAGTCAAAATTTTAAAGATTTGGGAATTGGGATTTCATTTATCCCTTTATTTGAAGAATATGTAGACCTCTTTTATAATTTTATAAATAATATATCATATTTTATAAATTTTTATATTAATTTAGAATTAAATTAATTTGACATACTAGGTAAGAAAGATAGGTAGACACAAGTTCAAAAAATAAAAAATAAAAACCCATATTGGTGCAATAATTTATTGCTATATACTTTAAAATAAGTTTGGTCGAACAAAAAAAGTTTTAGTATTTATAAAATTTCAATAATAATATTTTTGTAATTTAAATAATTAAAATAAAGTAGCATAATTTTAATTTGAATAATTTGAACTCAAATATCTTCATATAATTATAATCATACTCTATATATAATTCATAACTTGTTACTTTTTTTTGTAGTGTTGATCAATCAATCGCATGAAAAATATAATCTAATTTACGGTATCAATAATTTAAATTCAATCAAATAGGATTTCAACCAAAATTTCCAAAAAAGCCCATGATGGTATTTAATTCCATCCAAACTTTTGAGATACAGAAAAAGCAGTGTTACGCATTCAACTCAGCTTTAAGTCACTTTCAGACAACTCAAAGTATATTTAGATTTTAGCAAAGCCTACTCCACAATCTTTTTCACCCTTTTCAGAATTAATAAAAATTGATCAGTCCCAAATTAATTTGCTGATTATGGACAAGTGTATAAGCCCATTAGGCCACCCAAAAGTGAAAAAAATTGAGAAATATAGGTGGGAAGGAACATATGGTGAAAGTGAGAAGAATCACTTTTATTTGTATTCTCTCTTTTTGGATGTCTTCCAAATTCTTTGCTCTTTATTCCTGGTGGTAGTGTTGGATCTCTGTCTTCCAATCCTCAACTTGCTCAAGTAAGTGCTTTCATCTTTTAAATGAAATTATGTGATTTTGAAGTACTTATAACAGTTGTTTTTCCTTTTAATTCTTTAAAATTAGATTTAAAAAAAAAGACAGTTTTACAAGTTAAAAGTAATTTTAAAATAAAATCTATAAATTTTTGCTACTTTTCTAAATAGTTAGAAGCTATTATGCCAAGGTGTGGACATATACATAGCTACAATATAATAATATATTGAAACCGAGGAGGATTTATTGTGGAAACGATGAAATAATAATAAGGTAATTCGATGGAATTATGACAACAAGATTTAACGTGGTTCGGCGATGTGCTTAATCCACCCAACAAAGAAAAGGAATTTTATTGATCTCAAATCAAACTGCAAGTACAAACTTGAATCCCACAAATCTCACGAAAACACCTAACACCCTCGTTCTAAACTCAGTCTTGAGAGAATTACTCAAAAGCAGTAAAGAAGCCCTTGTGTTATTATCATGATAATTTTTTCGAAAGAAAAAAACTAATATATATAGTCGAAACTCGAAGCCCAAGGCCCATGGGCCTGCGCCGCGCGCCAAGGCAGGCATAACTTGCGCCATGGCATGCAGGTCTTTCGATTTGCCCAGAAAAACTGCACATCAACTTGCACCAGGGTGCGGTATTCCAGTAGCGCCCGCGCCAGGGCATGCAATCCTTGCGCCCGGGCGCGGGCCGTTCCTGCATCTGCCCAGCAGATTATCGTGTCGCGCGCTCGGGCACGACAGCCTTGCACTCGAGCGCATGACTCCAGTAGTGTGTGTGCCCGGGCATAAGTCGCTGCTACCTAGCTCAGTCTTGTGTGCCCATTTCAACCTTGCTCCGTTCTTCTTTCGGTTCTCATCAATTTGGCCCAAATTTCAAGGCAAAATCAACAATTCTCCACCTTGACTTGAAATTCACCATCCTTCTTCTTTATCCCTGCCCCCAAAAGGGCTTGTTATCTGAGTCTGTAAACATTAATCAAATCCAAGCAATGCTCGAATTTGATTCCTGGAACAGCCTTAGCCAACATGTCTGTGGGATTATCCTTTGTCCCAATTTGTTAACCAACATGACTTCTTGAAATACCATATCCCGAACAAAGTGATACCTCACATCTATGTGTTTTGTTCTCTCGTGAAATGCTTGATTCTTTGACAAGTGTATGGCACTCTGACTGTCACAAAATACCTTAGTGATCTCAGAAGTCATACCCATATCATCGATCAGCCCCTTTAGCCAAATGCCTTCCTTGACTCCTTCAACCAAAGCCATGTACTTAGCTTTTGTTGTAGACAATGCAACTGATGACTACAAAGTCGACTTCCAGCTAACAGTACAACTTGATACACAAAACACATAGCCCGTCATAGACCTTCTGCTATCCAAATCTCCTGCATAATCCGCATCCACATAGTTAATAATTCTAGTAGTAGAATTCAATTGACTATACCTCAAACATCTGTCTGTAGAGCCTCTCAGATACCTCATGATCCATTTCACAGTCTGTCAATGAGTCTTTCCTGGCTTGTGAATATACCTGCTCACAACACTGATTGCATGTGAAATGTCTGGCCTAGTACACACCATGACGTACATCAAGCTACCTACTGCACTAGCATATGGCACATTAGACATGTGATCCACCTCCTCGTCAATACTCGGTGATAGATCTAATGAGAGCCTGAAATGAGTTGTAAGTGGCGTACTAACTGGCTTGGACTTATCTATCCCAAATCGCTCAAGTACTTTCTCAATGTAATATTGTTGAGATAAGTACAACAATCTTGCGTGTCTGTCCTGGATGATCTCCATGCCCAATATTTTCTTTGCATCGCCCAAATCCTTCATCTCAAATTCTTCACTTAACTGAGCTTTTAATTAGTTGTTCTCATATATGTTTCTAGAGGCAATCAACATATCATCAACGTACAACAGCAAATATACGAGAAGGTTATCACTACAAATTTTATAATATACACAACAATCAAAGTTGCTTCTAGTATATCCTATCTTGGTAATAAAAGTATCAAACCTTTTATACTACTGCCTAGGAGACTGCTTCATGCCATATAATGACCTCTTCAAAAGACACGCTTGATTTTGTTTCCCAGGAACAACGAATCCTTCTGGTTGGCTCATGTAGATTTGTTCCTCTAACTCACCTTGCAAAAACGATGTTTTCACATCTATATGCTCCAGCTCCATATCAAACAGAGCAACCATGGCAAGTAAAACACGAATGGAAGTATGTTTTACAACTGGGGAGAATACTTCATGAAAGTCAACTCCCACTCACCGAGTAAAACCTTTAGCAACCAATCGTGCCTTGTATCTAGCATCTTCAACACCGAGAATCCCTTCTTTCTTCTTGTAGATCCATTTGCAACCTACAATCTTCTGTCATTTGGGTACATCAACCAGCTCCCATGTGCTATTCTTGGTAGAGACTCCATTTCTTCACTCATAGCTGCAACCCATTTATCAGAATCTGGTCTGGAAACTGCCTCTTTGTATGAGACTGGATCATCTCCTACAAACTCCTCGGCTGAACTCAAAGCATAGGCTACCAGGTCTGAGTAAGCATACCGCTGTGGTAGTTTGATTTGCCTCCTCTCCCTATGGTGAGCAAGCGATAATTTTGTAGTGGTTCATTTTCCTACTGTTGATTAGGTGATAATGTGCTCTCACCAGCTTCATCTACCACCTTCTGTTTCCTTTTTGAAACTTGTGGAGGATCAATATGAATCTCCACCTTCTCCTTAATGCCCTGTTGACTGCTTTTCTGCTGCTCCACTTTCTTCATCATTGCAGACTCATCAAATGTCACGTCCCTATTTATAATCATCTTGGAGCCCTTGTCGTCATTACACCACAAACGATAACCTTTAACTCCATCTGCATAGCCTAGAAATATGCACTTCCTAACCCTTGGCTCAAGCTTCCCATCCCGGACATGAGCATAGGCTGGACAAATATTCTCAAATTTGAGTAATCATCAGGAGACCCAGACTAAACTTCCATTGGTGTCTTGCTGTCCAAAGTAGTTAATGGTAACCTATTCACCAAATAACACCCAGTGTTAATCGCTTCTGCCCAAAAATCCTTGGACAATCCGACGTTAAAGAACATACATCTAGCTCTTTTCAAGATAGTCCTATTCATCCATTCTGCTGTGGTGTATGTATAACTGTGCGATGCCTCACAATTCCTTTCTTATCATAGAATTCCTGAAATTCCTTGTTGCAGTACTCCAATCTATTGTCAGTCCTCAAGCACTTGATCTCATTTCCTGTCTGCTTCTCAATTAAGGTCTTCCATTGCTTGAATTTGACATACACCTCATCCTTATGCTTCAGCATGTACACCTATACTCTCCGTGAGAAATCATCTATGAATGTCAGCATGTACCTTGCACCTCCCTTTGAAGGAACCTGAGAAGGCCCCTAAAAATCTGAGTGAATGTAATCCAAGATGCCTTTAGTCTTGTGAACTGCAGTGTCGAATTTCACCCTGTGTTGCTTGCCCAGCACACACTGCTCACAGATATCCAGCTCTCCAATCTTCTCTCCACCAAGTAATCCTCGTTTGCTTAGTTCTGACATCCACTTCTCACTCATATGCCCAAGCCGCATATGCCATAGTCTCGTAGTATCATTGATTGATGAAGAAACTGTCGTAGTACCAGAAATCGTATTTCCCTGTAATATGTAAAGGCCATTCCGCTTGTCTCCCTTCATGATAAGCAATGCACCTTTGGAAACCGCCAGAACTCCATCTCGAGCTATGTACTAACAACCATTCTTGCCCAAAATACCCAGCGATATCAGATTTTTCTTTAGATCTGGAACATGACGCACATCTGTTAAGGTCCTTACTATCCTATCATGCATTCTGATACAAATTGAGCCAATTCCTACCACCCTGCAAGAAGCATCGTTTCCCATAAGCACTTTACCACCATCATATTTCTGGTATGTGGTAAACCAATCTTTTTGTTGGCACATGTGGTAGGAGCAGCCATTATCCAAAATCCATTCAAAGCTTAGTAAAGTTTCGGCAACATTGAGAACAAGCCCACCACCAAACTCATCCTCAACAATTCCTGCGACATCATCCCATTTCTGATCAGAAGTTTCACCTGCATCCTTTGCCTTTCCTCGTTCTGGATAATTCTGTTTCCAATGCCCCTTTCCACCGCACCTAAAACACTTGTCACCGTTTCTAAGCTTGGTTCGGGACTTCGATTAGCCTCTACTCCTTCCCCTTTCTCTTGGTCTCTCTTTCGCCACTAACCCTTCCCCACTTTCACCATCGTTGCTACCCATGACATGTTTTCTCAACTTGTTGGAATTCAATGAGGCATTCACATCCTCCATTGAAATCGTATCTCTCCCGTACAGCAAAGTAGTAACCAAGTGCTTAAAAGATTTTAGCAGAGAACACAAGAGAATTAAAGCTTGATCCTCATCATCAATTTTGACATCTATATTAGCAAGATCCAGAATCACCTTATTGAAAAAATTAATATGTTGAGTGATAGATGTACCTTCCTTCATCCTCAATATATATAATCGTTGTTTCAAATACAGCTGATTTTTCAGGGACTTTGTCATGTATAGACTTTTCAGCTTCTTCCATAAATCCATTGGCGTACTTTCGTGGCGACCTCTCTCAGTACGTTATCCGCCAATGATAACACCAAAGTACTGTAAGCCTTCGCAATGAACTCGTCCTTCAATGTTTCCGGCAAGGAATCTCTGCCCTTTAATGCTCTCTGTAATCCTTGTTGACACAGGAGGGCGTGAACTTCCATCTTCCACAGCCCAAAGTCGTTCTTCCCATCGAACTTCTCTACCTTGTACTTCATGCCTGACATCTAATCCAACCTGCTCCGATATCAATTTGTTGAAACTGAGGAGGATATATTGCAGAAACAATGAAATAACAGTAAAGTAATTTGATGGAATTATGACAACAAGATTTAATGTGGTTCAGCGATATGCTTCATCCACCCAACAAAGAAAAGGAATTTTATTGATCTCAAATAGTGCAAGTACAAACTGGAATCCCACAAATCTCATGAAAACACCTGACACCCTCGTTCTAAACTCCATCTTGAGAGAATTACTCAAAAACAGTAAAGAAGCCCTTGTGTTATAGTGAAGTAGTAATTTTCCCGGAAGAAAAAATTAATATATATAGTCGAAACTCGAAGCCCAAGGCCTGTGGGCCTGCGACATGCGCCAGGGCATGCATAACTTGCGCCCTGGCACGTGGGTCTTCCAATTTGCCCAGAAAAACTGCACATTGCGCGCGCCCTAGCTCGCACTCTTGCGCCAGGGCGCGGTATTCCAGTAGCGCCCACGCCAGGGTGTGCAATCCTTGCGCCCGGGCGCAAATCACTGCTACATAGCTCGGTTTGTGTGCCCATTTCGACCCCTTGCTGTGTTTTGCTCCGTTCTTTTTTTGGTTCTCGTCAATTTGGCCCCAATTTCAAGGCAAAATCAACATAATATATCAATACTTAGTGATGCAAAATTCTTAAAAGACTTCAACACAACTGTTTAATATACATGATTTCTTATTATGTAAGTATAGCCTATATATGTATGTTTATACATATAACATTTAAAAAGATACATCAAATTGAGTGTAAAGAAAATAAATTCATATCAATTATTGTGTTAGGTTTAACTAGTATGATTTGTATGCTATGCATTTGCCAAAAAATGGTTTTATTTTCATAATATATATATATATATATATATATAAAGAGAGTGATTTTAAATGAGGCAACATTCCTTTTCGAATAATTTTAGAAAACTTTAATCTTTAATTAATCTTTTAGCATTTGTATTTTCTTTAAGATGTGTAAAATTAGATGTGTAAATGGATATTAAACGGATCGGATACACTGTTTTCATATTCGTATCCATTTAACTTTTCGAATATTCGAATACGGATACGAATTTGATGGATATTTAAAAATAACATCCGAATTCGTATTCGTCGAATATCGGTCGAATTCGGATATATCCATATTCGATTATAATTATTCAGATTTATTCATATTTTATTAAACTTCTCTGTATTTGAATTTTTTTTTTATATTCATATTCGATTATAATTATTTAAATATCCATTTACAAATATCCAAATACGTGAATCTATGAACCTATAACAAATACATATTTTAATTAATAGAATGAACTATATAATTCCATTAAAAAGAAAGCAATTAAATAAATAACATAATTTCTAATTAATAATCAACTTTATAATTGATTGTTGGTACTTATTAATAATAATAATGACATTTAAGTATATTAATTATAAAGTCAACCAACAATAATTATGTTGATTAACTTTATTCTTCAATTTTTTTCTCTATATTACAATAATTTTTTTAAATTTATTCTTTTTTCTTACCAATTCTTCAATTATAATTTATATATATATATATATACATATATGGATTATGATATTTTTATTACAAAATATAAATAATATTATTATTTAATAAATATATATTCGGAGCAGATATTAAATAGATCGGATACGCATTTACCATATCCGTATCCATTGATAATTGGATATCTACTAATCGAATACAAATAATATCCGATTTAAACGGATGCGGATAAGTTTTGTATAAATGGATACGAATGCAAACGGTAAACAAATTTTCGAATATTCATTTATAGTCCTACGCAAAATGAGCTCTAATTTGTCCAAAATATGTCACACATTTTTGGTTGTGCTTCATATACAATATATAAAGTATTAAAATCTTTTTTTATTTTTATTTAATTTATGAACAAGCTAAGTGAAACATCGGATGATTGAATAGCACAAGAAAACTTCGTTCAGGAACAACATAAAGAAAACCAAGGCCGGCAACTTGGATGTGCGGTCTCAAATCCTAAGCAAATTCTCCTTTAGTGTGCCAGCTATTTACATTACTATCTCCATATGAATGAACCCATCTAATGAGATTACCCACTTGCAATCACCTAATCTTTTCATTAAGCAAAACAATGGCATAAATCAAAAGGCTGATAATTTTTTTTAAGTATGTAGCATTTGAAGCACTAAGGGGCAATCAACAACCACCTTTTGACAACTCTCACAAAAGAACAAACTATTAACACCATGGTATTTTTTCGATAAAATCCCAGGATGGATATATCTTGTGATTGTTTACGGAAGAACTGGAGGATCTGCATTGGATTTTAACTCTTTCTTTCTAGTTATCTATGTATTACATTACAAAGGCACAAAACAATTGTCTGTCAACAGTAGACACTATTAATCTTTGTATCATCAAAATTCAATTCCTTTTTTCCACCCTTAAACGGTGACTGCCAAAAGGTGACCTTTTTGGTAATCCAAGTGAGAGTAATACAGACAGGAGAAAGTTCCAAGGCAGAGGTAAAATGCAGATAAGGATAGAGATCAATGTACAATTCTACATAGAATTTATACAGCCCGGCATCTGGACACAATGTCACCAGTTTCCCCTGTTACATAGAACTAGTTGGATCAATCAGATAATATTTTTCTCGCAATTGGGACAAGAAACAAATACTATGCAGTTGTCCTGAGAAAAACAAGATTCAAAACAGCTTCTTGAATCCCAGGTGGTTAGAGTATTAACACAACTTGTCAGAAACCAAAAAAAAATATAGTTCAAGTTCGCGGTGGTGCAGACTCTTCGACCACCACTTCCACCGGCTCCATATCTTCCGGGCTATGATTTGCAGCTGGCAGCCCTCTTCTTGCAGGTGATTCGGCACTATCTACTTCACTGTCAGGCCCAGCACCCCCGGTGTGGACTGGCCGGAGCAAGCCCTGCAATCTCAACAAATAACTCTGACTCTGAGGCTGGTCTCTCACATATCGAGTTGTGGTAACAACATTGGTAGACCTCTCTGAATCCGCATGGATATTAGACAATGCACTTAGATCAAGGTTTGGAAAGACAGAACAACGACATCTAGGGCATTTGACATTTAGCCTAAGCCACTCATCAATGCATCCCACATGGAAATTGTGAGCACAAGGAAGACCACGAACCTGCACCATGTCGTCTAGTGAGGAAAGTTGCACAAATATCGTAAAGATGGAATCCTTTTTTCTTTTTTTAAGCCAACTTCATCGATGGGGCGGGAGGACCTTACTGCACTTCCTGGACATAGATTCATATTGCATTTTGTCCCAGAGTACATGGTTATAAATCGTATGAGAAGCATTTTAATGAGGTTATGGATAGAAAGTGAGAATTGCTGAGACACTGAATCTTACAAATAATTCTCCACAATGTAATTCATCAACATAGCTAGCATATCACGTTCGCATAGAATAAGATGGCACTTCCATCACTTTCACTTTTTGCTGCTCAAAATGTTATCTTGAATAATTAAAAATATGTGTACCTCATTTCCAACATGAAACTCTTCCAAACATATAGGGCACTCACTACAATCAGTAGGAACTGCCTTCAGCCTGAACTTTGGAAGTTCTTGAATAAGTGCCTCCACTGCTTCCCTCTGCATGCGAACAGAATTATTGCTATTTAGAAGACAACATGTATATGAAATGACAGTTAAAGCACAAATGAGTTGTACATTTGAAGATGTTTTTAACTGAGTTAGTGATTTTCTACTGCACAATATGCATGGATAAAACATCAAGATACAGATTTTCTACTTCCACTTAAAGTTAAGGGCAGACCTAAAGTTTCTAAAAGTTGATATAGATAAATATGTTTTTAGGTGCAGACAATTACCAGATGCCGTGACAGTTCACAATTACTTCATTGAAACCTATAGAATTTTTTAAGTCTCTCACTCATTACCTGAGCTGGGGTCAAGTAAAGTCCTGGTTGGTATGTAGCTGCATCTAGGCCCATCCCTCTCAATTCCTGGCCAGCAGCTTCAAAAGCCCAATCTGGCACTCTAACCATGTCAACCAAAACCTGAAGGAGTAAGAGTTAAATGAGGTTAGCTCTTTCTATTTTTATTTTTCAAAAACAATTTAGCAAATGTTACCCAGGAAACATTTATCACGTAATGAACTTGTTACAACCAGCATTCATCGAAGATATGCAATGCCTCAGTTGATATCCATAACAATATAGTTAACTCTAATGTCCACTAGGGATTAATCTAGAATGAAATTACAGCACTACTTTGGAGGATCCTAATTCTGATGTAATTGCTCAATAAAATAACCTCATTGTTCCCAAGTTGGTTAAAACAAAGTAAATAAAATATCAGATATAGTTGACAGCACGCTCAGTTATCAAGCCAGGTTCGAAAATTGTATGCCCAAATTATCTCTAATGGCAGAAAGAAGCACAAGTTTGTGTTACATGGGATAAGAGAATAACTTACGATGGAAAACTTCAGATTATCCATGGAAACTTCACATATCTTTCAACTAAAAATAGCCATGAATATTAATATATTACTATTGATGCATAATCAGTTCTTAGAGCTTACTCCATATTCTGAAACAGGGATCCCTTGCTGTGCGCGAAATAGATGCGCCTGCCTTCTTGTTAACCACTGGAAAAATAAAAAGCTTAAGATCACGAAAGCTAGGGTCACTCATATTTTAATATGTTTAAACATATATGCTAAGCGAAGGGATGTTTTCTGCCCATCATGATCCAGGAAACGTGGGCAGAAGAGAATAAACCATAATTATATCCACTACATGGCAGAGAACAGAACAAAACCACGACTAACCTTTCCTACACAGATACCAGCGATGCACACAAGTCCACAATAGCTGAAAAGCAGCCAAATAAGGAAACCCCACTTCTGACCTTCTTCAGGCAACTGAAAATGGTTCTAGATGTTATATTTATTCCAGGTTTGCGGTATATGCTGTACTGGCTTATACTTGGAAAAGAAAGGAAGAAGAAACTTACACAATTTTTTGCAGTAGTGAACCATAGGGTACCAATGATAGTCCAAGCCCACAGGAATGGGTAAAGTAGCAAAGTAAGAATGGATAGTACAACAATCCTTCCACAAAAACGTGCATATCTCTGTTGCCAACCAAGATCCCTGAGGCCATGTGAAATAAAGCAAATAGGAGACAGCTGTTAGGCAAGGAAAATATGCCAAGAAACAAGAAAAAAGAAATGAAAGGCACAAGCCAACCCAAAGCATGGTAGACTTTCGGCAGCATATTGAGGTTGTTTTTACTTCGTACCTTAGAGCATTAATTAACTAGATTTATGGCTTAAATATGCAAAGAAATGCATATTATCTCGGATGTTTTTCAAATATTTATCAAGATAATTCTCCAATAAGGTTGAAAAAAATATTTTTGTCAATCCATTACTTACTAAAGAAAACTATATAAAATCGTAACACTCATATATCACAAATGCCAGCAAAACTAATACGCAAAAAATGTAGGTTTCAAACAGAGAACAATACATGAATACCAATAAATTATTAGCAATATGACATTACAAAAGATAACCTCAAGATCTGAAGAAAAAGAAAAAGAATCCTTACAATCCCATTCCAGAAGCCAGCCCATTATCCACAAACATCAAGAGCCGGAAAACAAACACTGTAGTATAGTCAACCTACCAAATTAAAGACAAAACACAGTGCAATTGAGTATAACCTCAAGATCACATCCAGATTAGATAAAGTCTGATTTATTTTTCAAAGGCTTAAAGTTAACTTACCACAATCCATATGTGCAATGGATATGTACATAAATGGTATCTCTTCCAATTAATTGCCACGATAATTCTAATGAAATAGTTAAGAAATAATCCAAAACACATTATAGCATTAAGATTACGTATCCAGTGATCTAACACACCCTAGTTGAATTAACAGCAATAAAGAAAAAAAAAATGCGAAAAAAAGAAGAAGATCGCATTTAAGAAGAAATGAAATCTTGCCATTTGTTTGGTAAAAACGGAAGAAAAAGATCAATGGTAAGCATTCATTTAAAGGATACATACTTGTGGCAAGCATAGACAAGAAGAAGCCATCATACCTGCAAGAATCCATACTCAAAATCACTCCTTTATGCCACAAAATAAAAACCTTTTAATCCCAAAACCCCCCAAACTTCATGAAAATTTATAAAGACATGCGTACTTCGTTCACAATCAAAAAGAGGAAAATTTGGTTTCTCATCATTTCTAGGGAAAAAAAAAAGAAAGAAAGAAAAAGAAAAGAAAAGAAAAGAAAACTGACCACTTGAAATCAACGCCTTTGATCGCCATTGAAATCTTAACTCTCAATCCAAGATTTGATTCTCATTTCAGCAATCTAAGCATTCGATGGAACTGGCCACACTCCCCAGTTTTAAGCATGAAAAATGAAACTACAAATCACAGAAGGGAAGAACTGCAGCTGTGTGTAAGGACAGAAGAAGAGAATAAATCTCAGAATGCAAAAGAAAAAAAAAGAACAATTTAAAAGGAGTAAGATTAGAAGGGAATAATTTTGGATTTGCAGGGAGAGGGCAAAAGATAGAATCAGGCTGAGTTGTGTTCATTTGTTTACTGTAGGAAGTTAAAAATAATATTAAAAAAAAACAGTTGGATTGCATAAACAAGTTGAGCTTCTGGGGGATGACGGAGAGTTAACGGATGTCTTCTGGCCCTTCGTGCAAATGATGGAAAATAAAATTATAAAATTAAAAAAGAATAAAAAATAGAAAATTAAAAAGAAGAAAAAGTAATTATATTTTTGTATTTTCTTTTTAGAAATAATGAATAACAGTATTTTATTACTCGAATCTTAAGTCCTCAATATTTTGTTTGTACCACAGTATTATTATTTGTATACATTAGACATGAATTTAATTGCAAACTAAATTATCTGGTCTTTAATTTAAAAATTATAAAATGATATAATTTATTTAAAAAATTAAAGTATTTTAATAAATAAAATTATTTAATTAATAGTATTTAGTAATGATAAGTCTAATAATATATTACAATAAAATAAGACTTTAAGGATAAAAAAAAGTAAAAATTAAATCAATTAGATAAAATGAGTCAATCCATCAATTTAAGACCATGAAAATTGGGACCTAACTCAAATAGACTGAAACTACAATTATAAATATCAACTTTCAAAGTGAAAATGCATCTAAACAATCATTTGTTGTAGCACCCCAGCCAGGTTCAGAGACTTGACCTAAGGTACTACTCATTCAATCTTAACGCCCAACTCTATGAGCTAAGCTGATGAAGTAAGTGAAACTACGAAAAACCATAATGAAACACACAAATATTTACATTTGAGGGGATAGTCTTAAGCTTACATAATCAATATTATAAATCAAGTCTCAAAAGTCCTGGAGTACTAGATGATAATACAAAACATTACAAGTCCACATGTACATAAACATATTGCTAGTTACAAAACTATATGCATCAACCCTTGAACAAGAATTTGACCTTCGGCCTTCCGACATATCCTATCTGGGAAAAGAAGTAGGAAATAACAAGAGAGGTAAGTCCTAAGGACTTAGTGAGGCGCAACTCTCGAATGACATATAAGGTCAAGGTGAACTGACAAAACTAACTCCAACAAAATCATTAGGCAATGAGACAAACAATGAAATGACCTAGACCATTGAAAATAACAAAACAATGCATTGACGGAATAGGGACTCAAACGAATGATAAATATGCCAATAGAGATGTAACATAACAAGACAATTAATAACATATGTCATTCTCAAACTTAGCAGAACTGTTGGCATAGTCCAATCTTATTGCTCCAAGAACAAGATATAACAAACATAATAGGAAACATACATATCATAAAATCTTCCTTATCTCTCCTTTGCTCGAGCACTCAGCTTGGCATAACATAACTGACATATGGCATGGTCGGCCACATATGTCGGATCCTGCCACTCGCAGATAGCTACTTGCGGGTCAGGATCATGAATGGATATTAGCCGGGAGACTAGTCACTATCGGTCCATTCTGCTCGATCATCTTTCCAAACCTAGCTTTGGGCCCAACTTCCCGTGACGTCCCTATGGGTAACAGATTTCCCAAAGGCATCCCCGAGGGTAACATAACATAATGCCAATCGTAAAAATGAATTTCAAAATAATTGATCAAAAGCATGTATATCATACTGAATGAAACGGTGCAATCCATAAAGCACATTGGCCGGCAAAGCCGTATGAATAACATGCAAAATGATATAACCAGGAGCACAAAATGAAGCTAGTCGGCAAGATTGAAACATCAACACATACGGGGGCAGCCAACAAATCTATAGGGTATAAAGGACAGGAGACTGATAACATAAAAGGAAATTCTGGGCACCAGAACGGTCACAAACAAGCATAGACGAATAGACAAATATAGAATTTCAAAAAACAGAGATGATTCATTTCCTAGAAGAAAGAAAGGCCATAACCTCATCTTAAGTCTCAACAACAATGCGATCAATATCCTACTGCCCTAGAGAACTAGCATCCTCGTCACCTATTCCAATGGAACATATTTAAATGTTAATACGCTTACACAATATTCTTTTAACAATAATTAAACTTCTAGCCCCTTAATGTCGAGTGTTTTCTTGATTACAAGGAATATCTTCCTTATTTAGGTTTTCACTCTAGTTCACGTACAAGTAATTTAGACTTGAATTTTCCTATCATCTAAGCTATTCTAACAAAATCATCATGCTTCTGACTAGTATTAATATTTATAAGTTTTGTTTTGAGAGTATCATATATTTAACTTACTAAAAATGCTAACGTCACTAAATAGTATTAACAAAGGATGTATCAATTCTAGGTTGCCAAAGCCCATGTTTAATAATTTAGCCAAATCACAAGAATTTATTTATCTTCTATTAATAATTAGTCCTTGCAACGTTATACAAAATTAGGCCTATAATAACACTGATTAACTTAATTAATGATTATTTAGTCCTGATTAACAACTCGTGCCCACATATCACTACATAAAAAATTATACATCCAACATTTCAGCTTGAATCATAATTTATAGTCCAATCGGCTTATGACATAAGAAAATTCAATTCGATACATTAATCAAATTTGGTCGGAATCAATTTAATCATTTAACCGGATTTTTACCAAATAGCTCAATTCTTAAGCCTATTCGTAGTCCAAGACCACCGTGCATGTTTTCACAACGTCAAGGAGGAGATTCTATCCCTTTTCCACCATGCGCCGCCGCCTTCTACTGTCGTCGAAACTGAGCTTCACCACCACCACTCGATGTGACTCTTGGAGTTCTACAAAACCCCCAAGTTAATTTCAAGTTTTGACATCAATTTCCTGGCAATTGGAGCGATTTCCACCACTGCTCCTTCAATCGTCGTCGCATGCTGCTGTGCCCAATTCTCCTCCGTTGATGGTTGAACCTTGAAATTGATACTACCCAACTGTTCTCCGAGCTAAACCCTTAAGTTTTCACCTTGGTCCGCTCTCAAAAGTCATTGGAATCGTCGTGTCCATCGTCGTCCGCCGAGCTCGTTTTTTAGCTTGAATTTTTTGGTGCCTCACCGACCGATTTAGGATTATGTTAGTATGGTTGTGTTCACGGTGACGAGAGGGTGCTAATGGTTGGTTTTGTTTCGAGTTCTAGCTGTCGCCGGAGGGAGATCTCCGGTGGTGGGAAAGAAGAGTTGCATGTGTGAATTTGAAAGAAATGAGGGAGGGTTTTGCAATATATAAACCTAATTTTCAAAAATTAGAAAAGGTTCCCCAGAACTTCTTTTCAGTTTGAAATCGAGCCCTAGGAGTTGTTAGTGCCTTAGATTAACCTCTTTGACCTATTTTATTTACAGATTGGCCTTATGGGTTTCCTAATTTCTTCCAACTAAGCCTTATTTAATTACATTTTGGTCCCTTGAGTTCTAAATATTAAACAGAAACCTCCAAATTTTTTCAAAACATCATCTTTTAGAATTTTCTATTATTATTACTATTTATTTTCTTTTGGTAAATTAAATTTTGATTTTAAATCATAATATCCCTATTGAGAATTTTTTGGGGTGTTATATTTGCAGCATTTGAAATTTGTCTTTATGCAACGCGTTTCATGAGCAAAAGCTCAATACTACATTAATTTTTGGAAAGGACTCCGATGGTATTTCATGCAACGTCAGTTGTCAAACTGAATAAATTGATTAAAATTTAAAAATAAATTAGAATAGATTTATTTAGTTTAAGGGAGTTATAAACTTTTCAAAACTCTCCCCCCCCCCCTTTTTTTCCTTTTAACTTATGTCTTGTCTTCTTGTATTTTTGTCAGGAATTCCAAATTCTGAAATACTTTCAACCCGTTTGTTTTCATTTCTAAGCCCCATTTTCATTTTTATTTGGAAATGAAAACTAGAAACAAACACTTCCTCACAATTTTTTTCAAAAAAAATACACATTTTCTTCTCAAAACTCTTTTTAAACCTACCATATCATCCTACTATCATATCAATCAAATTCAAATTTTATTTGACATAAAGTACGCACTATAATTTTTAAATTAATAATATATATTTTAGAAAAATAAACCTTTTTAAACATAAAAAAATAAATTAACCTATTTTTTAATCCTATAACATATTCAGGGCTGTAAATGGATATTCGAAAATTCGTTTACCATTCGCATTCGTATCCGTTTATACATAATTTATTCGCATCCGTTTAAAATGGATATTATCCATATTCGATTAATACATATCGACTGTAAATGGATACGGATATGGTAAATGCGTAGACAATTTGTTTAATATCCGCTCTAAATATATATTTATTAAATAATATATTGTTTATATTTTTCAATAAAAATATCTTAATCCATATATATATAAATTATAATTGAAGAATTAGGAAGAAAAAAGAATAAATTTAAAAAACTATTGTAATATAGAGAAAAATTTGAAGAATAAAGTTAATCAACATAATTATTATTGGTTGATTTATAATTAATATAGTTAAATGTCATTTTTAATATTAATTAGTACTAATAATTAATTATAAAGCCATTATTAGTTAGAAATTATGCTATTTATTTGATTGTTTTCTTTTAAAAGAAATTGTATAGTTCCTTCTATTAATTTAAAATATGAATTTGTTATGGTTCATAGATTCACGTATTTGGATATTCGTAAATAGATATCTAAATAATTATCATCGAATATGAAATTAAAAAAAAGATTCGAATACAGATAAGTTTAATTAAATATGGATGTATCTGAATAATTATAATTGAATACGGATATATCCGAATTCGACCGATATCCGACGAATACGAATTCGGATATTATTTTTAAATATTCATAAAATTCGTATTCGTATTCGTATTCGAATATTTAAAAAGTTAAACGAATACGGATATGAAAATAGTGTATTGGATCCGTTTAATATCCGTTTATACCCCTACATATTCTAATCATTACTTTTCAACATTTCATCCAAAAACATCTCAATTTCTATTTCTATTTCATAACTAACTTTCCAACTTCTAGAAATACATGAAAATTGAAAATGCTTTTGGAAATAAAACCAAACAGGTTGTTTATAACCCGAGTCAAATACTACTTTAGTAAGATAATTATGACATCTATATTTGTTTAAATAGATTAAATTCTCTGATTAGCGGTCTTTATACAAACGGAGAAACTGAGTATCAAATCGTTTGCTAAGGTGGGTTTTGGATTGGATGTGCAAGTGTAAAGAGCAAGTTGGTGCCACGTCAACACTTTCCGACGCTGATGCGTTGGCATTAGGTTCTCCAAAGTATGAGTGTTTGCGTTTCGGTTTGGATCGATTTTGGGACAAAAGTCAACCGATCCAAACTATATAATGTATATTGGATCAGTTGGACTTTTATTGTAAATCCAATCCATTTTAAATCGGTTTGGATTGGATCGGTTAATCGATTTTTCAATTTAAATATTTAATTGAAATATTTGACAAATTACTATTGATAAGTAAACTAATTTAATCAATCAATTTGTAAATTTTATTTAGCTATCATATCACACTAATCTTGTGGAATTAAGTTAAATTATGTAAGAACACACAACTATAAAGTTATAAGTCCACAATAATTATCCCTATATATTTGATTTTTGAAAGTGAAAAAATCCTAAGTTTAGTTTTTTTTAATTTATTTGTGTATTTTACAATTAAGATATATATATTTTATATTATTAGTATATAAATTTTGGTTCAGTTTGGATTGGATCGGTTTTTTATATTAAAACCGAAAACCGATCCAATCCAATCGGTTTTAAGAAAACAAATCCAATTCAATCCAAAAAAGTTTGGTTTTGATCGGTTTTCGGTTTTTTGGATCGGTTCGTCGGTTTTTTTTTTGGATTGGATTGGATTTGAACACCCCTCCTCCAAAGTGGGAGTCCTTTTCTTATCATCCTCTATCTTTTTTCTTTTTTTTTTCTTTTAATAAAACTTAGGAGTTGTAACCAATGTTTTTAAAATTGGATTGGACAAAAAATCGATGACGTTACTAGTTACTGGTTCGATAGATTTAACCGGTTAGATCACTGATCCAATCGATATGATATCATAATAACATAATAATTATATTTAATTTTATAAATATATAATATTTTAAATATTAACAGATAATAAAATTTCCAATAATATAGAAAAAAATATTATTTAAAATTTTTTCAATTCTTACTCATTTTAATTACGTTCTTTAAAAAGAAAACACTATTTCACAATTAGTCAACTATAAGTAAATAAAAAAAAAAAAATTGTTCCTTTCATGCTTCAAATCCAAGTAAAAATAAATTTTTCTACACTAAATATTCAACATAACTTAAGAAATTAAACAAAATAAAACAATAAATTAAGCATAAGCATCCATATATAACTACTACTTCATTAAATTTCAAGGAAATCAATTCATATTTTCAAAAAACTACATATCCAAAATCTTTAGCCATCGTCTTCAACTCATAATTTCTCTCTTTATATATATATATATATATATAATTTTTTTTTAAATTAAATTAAATTTTTTTTAAAAATAGAAAAATTAGTGAATCGGTGGTTAACCGATTGAACCAATTTTCACCAATTCAAAAGGTCACTGATTTTTAAACTTCAATCAGACCTGATTGATCTCCGATCACTGATTCAACTGATTTGAGTTGCCGAGTTGGTCCAATTTGGAACGCATATCTTGATCAACTAGTTAGAGTAAGGCTTAATTTGAAAAACTAATACAAGTTTTTATTATTTTTTGAATTTTGAGTTATATATATAGCTTGATAAATCATTATAATTGTAATAGCAATGGCATCGCAATCCTTCTTAATAACAAGAACAATAAATTTATACTATGGTGAACATAATCATTTTAAATGACATAAGTTTTATAAGATAAACTTAGAGTAAGCAATTCTTGATATTCTACAACTTATTTAAGTACAAATTATCTTTAAATATAATATCTTTAATTGAAATATTTACATTATTTTATTTAATTAGTAATAAATTTTTTTAATAATTAAAAATAATTATAATTTAATTTTGTAATCACATGAAATAAAATAAATATTATTACAAAATAAATTATTTTAATATTAAGATTATTTTGGTGCATCGCACCGGTTAGATGTTAGTTGTACGTATTGCAACCTTCAAATAATTTTTTTCCGGTAAAAAATTAAAATAAAATCAGGGTTTAATATTAAGTTGTCTCTTCTTTTAAAATTAACTAAAAGAAATTAAATTTAAATTGTAACAAATAAATAAATTAGACTTCTATTAAACTAACTCCTGCTAAATAAGAATTAGAAAATAAGACTATCATAACCCGATCCCGATGTTGATTACCATCCGGGTAGGTCTAACGGCTAACGCCCTATTGGCCAGTGCGTGGTTTATTGGGCGACCTCCCCGATATGAATTTGAGCTCATAAAGCGAACATGGGCTAAGGCGTCAATTATGGGTTTGGGCCCAATGTGGGAGACATGGGCTCTGGGTGACGTGTTGGAGATTAATAAATTAGCCGCACAGGCGATATGGGCTCCTGGCCTAGAAGTAGGTTGAGCCCATAAAAGAGATAAAATTGAGTTCAATTAGGGCATGGCGACTAGAGTTGTCAATGGATCGGATCATGTTGAATTCAAATTCGAATTCGAATGAAATATATCATATTTAAATTCGATCCAAAATCCTATTGGATCTATAATTGATATAATCATATCTGAATCCAGATAAAAGTTAGATATTCGAAAAAAAAAAAAATCCAAATCCGAATACTTCAAAAATCATCATATATTTATTATTTTTCTAAAAATTTAGTGGAATTCAAATTCAAAACAGTCATCTTTAAAAAAAATATACAACAAATTAATGAATAAATTTTCAAGTCTATTGATTACTTAAAAAGCAATAATAGAATTTAATTTAATCATATTCATTCACCATATTATTGCATTTTAGGTTCTGTTGCTGATGATAGTATTTGTTTGGCATTATAAATACATAGTTATACTTGGTTCTTCAATCAACTAATTATAGACTCAAAGTTTTATAAAAAAGAAACTAATTTTGATCAAATCGAGATTTGCATTACATTCTTGCCATATCATGACATTCGGTCTTACTCATTATTCTTCCCGCATCATTTTCTGTTATAAAAATAGAGAAATAGGTAATATAATTATGATGTACATATGCTCGAAATTTAACAATTTATATGAAAAACACATGATTTGATATATTACATAAGAGTTTATTACACGTTTCATCCAAATGTCCACTTTGGCATTGCTATAAGACCCTGTATACATATATATACTATACCAGCATTATCTCCGTGCTATGCACAGATTCTTTAAAGTTACTATATATTAATGTAACTATTGAATTATAAATATAATTAAAAATAACAATATAAAAATAAAATTATTGCAAAAAATGGTCAAGTAATTAGTAAAAAATAAATTTAAGATTATTTAGTGAGAAGTTAAAAAAATAATAATCTAAACTTCCAAAAATAAAAGCCTATGAATATGTTTACATATTTTATTGAAAAGAAAAATATAATATGCAACCAAAAACTAATAGATAGTTGCATTAAAAAATAAAAATATATGAAAAAGATATAAAACACAAGATTGATGGCTTAAAAGTTGTTGGGAACAATTTAAAATTATAATACTTTAAGATTACGTTAGACTTGAAAGATGATGAGTATATGTTAAGTTAAAACTTAAAATATAAACAATTAGATAATATATTAGCTGCCAAGAATTAAAAAAATTTCTTATTTAATTTTAATTTTTGAATACAAATCAATTAAGCCAAGACAAAACTGTGATAGTAAAGAAAAAAAAAATAAATAAAATAATTATAAAGTTAAAATCAATATTAGTTTATAAGTTCAACCTTTTATTGACTCATAGTTTAGTAATTAAGTGAAGAAAAGAGTTAAGAATATATATTGATAAAATAGTATTAAAATTTTAAAAATAGTACGAATTATACATACTTATACATATACAATTACACATATATGAATAAAAAATAAAAATTAAATGACATACTTTTAAAATATAAATATTCAAAAAGTGAAACAAACTTTACAAATACTGAAACCAAAAAATAGACCTTATCATATAAAACTATAAACTTAGATAAACAAAAATAAGAGAATTTAAAAATAAATTACAAAATCTAACAACTAAAATAAATTAATTCAAAGAATGAGTTAAAGGATACTAAATGTATAACAATTTAAATAAAATAAAAATTAACTGACAAAATTTATCAATAATTGAAGAGAAAAATATAGCTAATAAAAATAAAATAAAATTAAAAAATATTAAGAGCAATTAATATATATCTCATCTCATAAAATTATAAAATTAAAAGAACAAAAAAAGAATTTAAAAATTAAAAAGTTAAAAAATGAATTGATAACTTAAACTAAGTAATAAAAATAGAAAAATTTACAAAGTTAATAACAATAAAAGCTAAATGATAGACCTTATTTATGGTTGAAAAAAAATATTATAGCATTAAAATCCAAAAAATCTCTTCCATCATGTATGTATCATCCCTAAAATAAACAAAAAAAAAAATGAAATTAAAAAAGTGAAAAATAAAATCAAACGATCAATAAACAATTTGAAGAATAAAATAAGGAGGCACACAAAGAATATAGTGAAAAAAATGCTAAAAACTGAGAGTATTAATAAAATGACTTTCGAAACACTCTATATATAGTGATATAAATATAAATTAGTTATTAAATATAAGAAAAAATTATGAAAAATTTATCAAACTATAGAATTCAAATGATCCATGAATCTTCCACATATTGAGACTAGATATGAAATAGATTTTGCAGATAAAATAAAATTATTTTTTTTGGTATTTGAGATAAACAAAGAATAATTTGTTCTAATCAAGAAAATGATTTCAAAAATCTAGATATCTTTAAAAGGAATAAATATTTTTAATTTAATTATCAAAAACCAATTTTTAAATTTAATTAAAAAGCTCAAAATTCTAAGAATTCAAAATTTGATCAAAATTGCATAATTATGGGTCCCATATCGTTGTGCTATATATAATAGTATAGATATGTATAACACTAAATATATTCATATTTGGATTTTAGTAGATCGGATCAAGCCATATCCATATTTGCTCCATTTATTTTGGATTTTAGTTGGATCATATTCATCGTATATTTTATCGGTTAAAAATCCTAAATAATCGAATCAAATTTGGATTAAAATCTACTTCATTAACAGCCCCAATGGCGACCAAGTTATACAAAAAAGCAAATGCCCAACATTTTTTTTTTGATAGTATTACAAAATAGAAAATTATCAATTTCTCTTTATTTTTATTGAAAATATTGTTTATTTTTTTTTCATTTATCTTAAATTTATTTTACAATCCTATTATCAAATCAATTAAATTTAAATTCGTTTTGACATGAAATATTTACTATTATTTAAAAATAATTAATATATATATTTATTTTTTTTTGAATCTTTTTAGGCATAAGAAATATTAACTGTATAATTTTTTAACTCTATGCCTATCCTAATCATTTTTTCGAATAAAATATTTAAATATAATTTTATTTTTATTTTTAAAATTATAACTAACTTTTCAATAATTAAAATGTTGGAAACGTAAAATGAAAATGAAAACATATCCAAAGTGCCATTAATGTCCCAAATCTCGTCAAGAATTGTGTATTGGGGCATTAGTTGCATGTTATTGACTAAAAACATATGTAATTTTGAGTAAGCATTAAACAATGTACGTAAAACTCTAAAATTAAGAATCATTATTCAAATTTGTTGCACAAAATTAGGCAAAAATAAGTAAGACTTTGACTCATTAAGAAACTAGAAAATATTAAAGCGATTGAACGAGCGGTAGCAAAATCATGTACTTTTGAAATAGTAAAAAAGTTTAAAGGAAATTGAAATAGTTGAAAAAATGAAGTGGAGGATGAAAAATTATAAAAAGACCAATAATTAGTAGCACTTGACATAATTATATATGTAATAGTATGTGTGGCGAATTGATCCAATGGTATTACCTTAATACATATAAATGTGAGGTTTGAAATTCAAATCATAGCAGTTTTTTGGTACATGAACATGTGCAAATTATATATATATATATATATTTATAATTATGTGATAGTAGTATAGTCTACATCAATTCTTTTGTAAGGGTCATTCCACATCATCCATTTAAGTAAAGTCAATGATATTAGTATTTAATTTTACAAAATTATCATATTCCCATTCAATGATTCACGACCTTACTTAAGTAATATTCCAATAAGTGGGGTGTATATATATATATATATATGAATTATCATATTCCCATTCAATGATTCACGACCCCACTGAAGTAATATTCCAATAAGTGGGGTGTGTATATATATATATATATTATAATTTTTGAGATAATAATAATATAAAATATACAAAATTTTTAATTTGGAACAGTATCAAGGAACTTTGACTCAATAACACAAGTTTTACGCATAAAATATGAGGTTAGAAGTTCAAATCCTAACAAACTTTTAATGTGGATATGTATAAAAATAAATAAATAAATAAATGTTAAAATGGATTCAAGCTTCCAATTTCTTGCAAACATACTATGAATATTAATGATCGGTCATGGATCTATCGAGTGAGCTTTTCCATCGTTAGTATTCTTTCCTTTACGTTCCACCCAAGAGACACGGACTGTATTTCTTTTTCTTTGAATATATAGAAAATGTGTTGCACATTAGATAATTAATGGCAAATTAACGGTCCTCACGAATCAATGTGACTCTGATTTTAAATCTATTAAACAATGAAAGGGATAAAAGAAAAATATGTCTTGCTGTAATTTTTCTTCAATAATCTTAATATAGATTGATATATACCAATATATATATATATATATATATAAAATTATTTATTTTCCTGCCATTTTTCAATGTCATTTAGGATACTTAAAGGATGACAGGAAACCGATTCGAAATAATTTTTCGCTTCAAAAACATAACTTATATGCACTTTATATTTGCTACATATTTTGCTCCCTAAAATACAGTGATCCCCAAATTAAGATGGTCGGTTTTATTTTTAAACTTTTTTTTTTCCTTTTTAAAGTAAATTAAACATTTTTTCCAATTATACATTCGTTTTTCCTTTTTAATCATAAATATTGTTGAGATGCTGCTCGGTTTAAAGGCATGCTACTAGATGTGTCTGTATTAGCGAAATCTCGATTTGAAAGAGAGTATAGAGCTTGCTGATGTGGCACTAGCTTGTGGATTAGTCCACAGAAGTTCCGCAAATTTGTAGGTAAAAGTTCCTCCGAGCTTGACCATGGATCAGTTGGCTCCATAGCATTTTGGAAATTCTTGTATTCCTTTGGGATCTATTTATTTCCCTTTTCGGAGTTGGTTATTAATTTTCTTTTGAAGCTGGTTTATCAATCTTTTGGGTGTTATATTTCATTTCTTCTTACAGTCAAATTATTTGTGCTTACATCTGTACAAACATTAATTCATGTTAGTTTGATAAGTTCTCAAATTCTAAACGAAGTTTAGATAGTAGATGTAGGTATTGCTGAACCAATATAAATACTGTATATTTTTACCTATGCTGAATTATTACTTATTTTTATTGCACTAAATGGGAGTTGCACTTGTTTTATTTAAAACCAATCATTGGTCTTAAAATAAACTTTTCACTTTTTTACAAAAGACTAATTATTTTTATCAAAGCAAAAGTTTTCATTATATATATGGAGCACCCCCTCCCGGGATAGCCCATAAGTTGAGACACCACTCAATTTAGTTTTAAATCTTAACTCATAATACAAGCATTAGGCCCATTAGAATTTTTTTTCAAAATTTATCAGGGATAGCAACAGACTTCATCTTAAACAAACCTCATCAAAATACCAAGTATATACCATTGGAGGTCTCATAACATTTAACATAATATGTCCATACTGTAGATGTTTAATTCAAACCTAATATATCACAGCCTTTCTTAATTAAAGCTTAACATTTCAGATGAACCCATATGCACATATGAACACCTGTTCTATTACAAAACATATCCTCTCTAGTCCAAGCTAGGAATCCTTATCCATCACTTAGTCCTGTTTGAGAAAATCAAGAATAAATGGAAGGGTAAGTCCAAAGGACTTAGTGAGGGATAAATTCAGTAATACTCAAAAGGCTTTGTCAAAGGGGAAATATTTTGACAGATCATAACTAATAAAACAATGAGGTTAGAACATGAACGTATCAACATATAAGTAGTAACAAATCCAACAAGCTAAGTATTAGAGTTTAACAAGGTTCTAGCTCGAGAGTTGCTACCGTCGGTTCACTAGCCTGATCGTCTCGACTGATCATATTCGGGAGGTATAGGACGTCTCAATCGATCACAACTTGGGAGGAATTACTGTCGGCTCGTTCGATCCAGGACAACAGCCCGATCCAAACCAAGAAACTACTCCAGCTTTATTGCTCATCGAGCAGAGTACAACTGTTAAGTCCATATTAGTATTAATTTTAATATCATATTTAGGACTTAACAAATAATTTTCTTGTTTAAAAAATTATAATTCCCTTGCTAATTGGCAAAAATTTGGAATTACAGGAATATAAGTGGAGAAGCTACAAAAGGGGACAAATTAACAAAAGTTGATGGGAATGCTGATAGGATGACATCTCATGATCTAATCAAGGATGAGCATAAAAGTCTTTTTATTTATTCGAGTCCTATTCTAATTAGAAGACTCTTTTAATCAGTTATAAATAGGCCTTTTAGACATTTAGTTAAGGAGAATTTTTGGGATTTGCTATTTTGGAGATTAGAAGTATCGCGAGAATTTGGGATTCAGAGGAGGACAAAGTGGAGATCAGATTCATCTAGGAATAGAGTTTCTTCTTCTTCCTTTTCTTTTCTTTTTAATTTTGGATTTGAAACGATATTTCGTTTTATTCATGTTTTGTTTGACAATTCAATCATGAACTAATCCGTTACCCTAGGATTATGATGGATTCTTTTGAATAAATTGACGCATGATTTTCTTCCATGAAATTAATAGTGCTTAAGGTTGTTTCTTCTATTGTGTGCTTTTTCTATTTGATTGTCTGATCAATAGTCAATTGTATCTTTAAACCCTAGAGGAGTATTGGAAAAGAAAATCTAAGGATTGATTGACAATAGAAGACCTTAGGATTAATTGTTCAAATTGATGAACTAATTAATTTGTGAGTAGGATAAAAATATACCTGCTTGCCCTAGGGAGTTAGTTGAGTGGTACAACTTTATTCATAATTTAGTTAATTCACATAGGAATATAGTGAATTGAATAAATTAGGGATTTGATTTCAGGTAATTCGGAAGAACCTCGTAATTGCATATGACTCAGGACTAATAACCTGTTATTAATTTCATTGGGAGAAAATTATGTAATCAACTTATTCGATTGATGAAATTATAATTCTAGGCTTCTATATCCTGATAGAAATCTTAATCAGTATCGTTTTTCTTATTTTCATTAGTTTAGTTTTAATTTTTATTTAATTTATTTTGTTTGAATAAAACAAGTGTGTGAATAATTTAGTTCCTCATGGGATTGACACTCTTCTTATCATTTTATTACTTGTTGTGACACGTGCACTTGCGTATTTGTTTGCATTATTTATTTTTGCACAAAACAAAACCAACAAGTTTTTGGCGCCGTTGCCGGGGAATTAAAATTATTTTGTTTATGCTAATATTCATTTTAAGCGCCAAGTTTTAGTTCAATTTTTTTTACTTATTTATTTATTTTGTTTTATCTAATTGTTTATTTTTATTCTATTTTATTTATTTGTTTATTGATTTTAGCAAATGAGAATACTGCAGAAATGGTAGAGGAGGATGTATATTTGGGGGATTATGTTATCCCACAAATTCAGGCTTTTCAAACATGAATCGCTAGACCATCTGTTCAGGCTAATAATTTTGAAATCAAGCCCGCTATCATTCAGATGATACAAAGTTCAGTCTAGTTTGGGGGTCTCCAACAGAAGATCCGAATGCTCATCTAGCTAATTTTTTGGATATTTGTGATACCTTCAAATATAATGGAGTTTCTGATGATGCAATCCGATTAAGGTTATTTCCATTTTCACTAAAGGACAAAGCAAAGAGTTAGCTATCATCTTTGCCATCGGGAACCATTGCCACTTGGGAGGATTTAGCTAAGAGATTCTTGGCTAAGTTTTTCCCATCATCACGAATAGTCAAGTTGAGGAATGGAATTACATCCTTTGTCCAATTTGATCAGGAAACATTTTACGAGGCATGAGAAAGATGCTCAGAAAATGCCCTCATCATGGATTGAAAAAGTGGCTCCAAGTGCAAACATTCTACAATGGATTGACCGCACAAACAAGAGGAATAGCTGATGCTGTTGCAGGAGGTACACTTATGAGGAAAAAAATTGGGGAAATATTTAAGTTATTTGAAGAGATGGCAGCAAATAGTTATCAGTGGCCAACTGATAGGTTAACTCAACCAAAGAAAACTGCAGGAATCTATGAGGTATTTACTACATCTTTGATTGCACAGTTAGAAGCTTTAACAAAGAAGATGAACACGCTTGCAAGTATCATGACCCAGCCATTGCAGCAAGAGAGCCAATTTATTACTTGCAAAATTTGTGGTGATGCACATTCGAGTGATCAATGTCAATATACTTTGGAATCAGTGCAGGTTGTTGGGAACTTCAACAGGAATCAAAATAATCCATACTCATATACTTATAATCCTGGACGGAGACAACACCCAAATTTTTCTTGGAGTAATAATCAAGGACAAACTTCAACATCGAAACCTCCACCACCAGGCATCCATCAACAAATAAATCCACCAACTTAAGAAAAGAAGCCATCATTAGAGGAGATGTTTATTCAACTCATGACAAAAACTGAAGCAGCAATTCAGAGTTAATCAACTTCAATCAGAACATTAAAAACGCAATAGGCCAACTAGCCACTGCATTTAGTATGAAACAACAAGGAACTTTGCCAAGTGATACTGAGATAAATCCTAAAAGAGAAGGCAAGGAACATTGCAATGATGTTTCTTTGAGGAATGGTAGAGAATTGAAAGAATTTCAGAAGTTCCCTCCACCTTCAGAGGAATTGGAAGAAGAATCACCAGTTGAGAAGGGCAAGGATGAGAAGTAGAAAATTGAAGAAGTTGATCCTATCAGACCATCTCTACCCCTTCCTCAAAGTCTTAAGAAGCAAAAGTTAGACAAGCAATTTCAACAATTTTTAGAAGTTTTCAAGAAACTCCACATAAATATTCCATTTGCTGAAGCCTTAGAACAAATGCCTAGTTATGTACAATTCATGAAAGCAATTTTATCTAAGAAAAGGCATTTGAGTGAATTTGAAATAGTGGCTCTCATAGAGGAATGCAGTGTAATCATTTAAAAGAAGTTACCTCCAAAGCTTAAGGATCTTGGGAGTTTCACCATACCATGCAGAATTGGTACTAATTTTTCTGGACTAGCACTTTGTGATTTGGGAGCAAGCATAAATTTAATGCCACATTCCATTTACCAACGACTTGGATTAGGAGAGATCAAGCCAACTAGTGTAGCATTACAACTTGCGGATAGAACATTCAAGTATCCTAAGGGAATAATTAAAGATGTATTGGTGAAAGTTGATAAATTTATTTTCCCCGCAGATTTTATTGTCTTAGACATGGAAGAGGACACTGAAGTTCCGATCATCCTTGGGAGACCATTCTTGGCCACAGGTAGGACTATCATAGATATGCAAAAATGTGAGCTAACCATGAAAGTCCAAGATGAAAAGGTAACTTTTAATGTGTTTAAAGCATTTGATTTTCCTAAGGACATTGACAAGTGTTTTGCGGTGACTGTGATAAATAAAAAAGCCAAGCCACATAAAGGAGAGACTGAATATAAGAGTGATCGCAAAATTTTGAAAGACCTATTAGAGCCAGGTGAACAAGTACTATTCTACGGCTCCCGTTTTAAGTGGTTATCAGGAAAACTAAGATCACGATGATTGAGGCTATTTCTCATAATTGAAATATTTCCATATGGAATGATGGAGTTGGAAGAAATTGGTTCAAGAAGGCGGTTTAAGTCGAATAGGAAAAGAATCAAACACTATTGGAAAAGTGAGTTGATCATCAACAATCTACAACCACCTTAATCAACATCAAGTGAAGCTAGAAAGTCAAGCCGAAAACTATAAACCAAGCGCTTATTGGGAGGCAACCCAAGTTTTTAATTATTTTAATTATTTTTTTAGTATTTTTTTTATTTGTTTATTTATTTGTTATTTAGTTTTTCTTTAAAAAAAAAAAAACCGAGTGGCGGTGTGCCCCAGCGCCAAGGCGCAAGAAATTTGCGCCCCTGCGCTAAGGCGTGAATTTTCACGCCTTCGGTAGCACAAGCAATTTGTGCCCTGGTGCACAACCTCTTAAAAAAAAAAATGGCAGTCAAAATTTTGATCACCAATTTTGACTGCCGCAATTTTGACTGCCACCAGCCGTCTTTCTCCTCCCCCCGCCCCCAGCCGACCCTGCCCCCACTATCTCTCTTATATATATATATATATATATATTTCTTTTTCTTTTCTTTTTTCTTTTTTTTCTCTCTCTCTACATTAGTCTTTTTTTTTTTCTCAAATAAATCCACCTAGACCTCCATTCTCATCACTTTCTTTTTAGCATATTTTAGATATATTAGTATTTTTTATTGATTTGAATTTTTAGGAATTTGTTAGTTAATAAAAGCCTATTTTATTGATTTGAGAGTTTGGAATTAGTTAGATTATTTTTTTGACTAATTTTAATTTAATGGCTATTATATAAGATTATTCAATATATAATTGATTGATTATTGAGGTGAAGTGATGGATATTTGGATGCAAATTGAATTAAATTCTTGGATGTTGATTTATTGATTGAAATTTCTTGATATTTTTAGGTATTATTGGGAATAATTTTATTTGAAATTAATTCTCATCACAACCGTATCCTTATATTGCTGTTGCAATTCCACTTCGAAGGCCAAGAAGGACAATGACATCATCGATTGATTAGGGCGTATTTTCTTTCTTCTCTTTTTCTTTATTTTATTTTATTTTTATTTTTGTCTTTATTTTTAGTTTTATCCTTTTTTCATATTAATGTCTCTTATTTTCTTGCTTTCTTTGTCATGATAATATTAGTACTTTGAGGGCAAAGTACCTCTCAAGTTTGGGGGGGGGGGTGCTTTGCGCGTCAATTTTTAGTCCTTTGTGTTCTTTTATTTTCTATTGTTTTGATTTTGATTAGGGTTTTAGTAATTGAGTCGATGTCTTGCAGGTACAAAAATTAATCTTCTTGAATCAATGAAGATATAACTCCTTTAATTTTATGTTTCGTGAAAAATTATACTTGTGTGATGATGGAACTGTGCACTTTGAGTAGAAGCAATGCTAGGATCACATCTCCTATTTTTGAGCACTCTCTTTTGACCCATTTGAGCCTTTCAAGCTTATCAAATGATATTATATCCCTTGGGTCCCTTGTTGAGCCTATCTTTAAAAATATCATTTTCATTTGTCAATTAACTCAACAGCCAGCCTAAATACATGATCCCACCAAAGAAATTCCACAATTACTTTTTAGATCTATTTGAATTTCTTATGAAGATGGGAACAAATAGTATAATGCCTATGAGTTTGATTTTCTTCCTCAAAAAAATAAAAATAAAAAATGCATAGTGGCATGAGCACCCAAAAAAAAAAAAAAAAAATCTAAAAAAGGGAGAAAGAAAGTAATTGAGAAATACTGTTCAATAAGTTTGGAAGAGAATTAAGAGGTGATGATGAACAAGTGATGTGGGTATTGAGCCAGTGTTATCCATATTTTTTTTTCTACCTTTACCCAAGTCTACATTACAAGCTATGAAAGTCCTAAATGATCCTTTGTTGAGTGTATTCTACATTAGTAGAGATAGAGATGAAGAGCAGACCTATGGAGTATTAAAGAAGAGTCTTGTACTTGTACATAAATTAATCCGAATTGTCAGTAACTACTTGTAGAGAAAGTACACACATACACGTGTGATTCATTTGAACATTGTATCTACTTATTTGTGCATAGTGAAATTAGATCACAATTGTGGTTGACTACGAACATAGCTTTGAAGTAGTTCCGAGAGTAAAAAAGAAGTGATGTTTTTGTACATGCATTTTTGTGTTAATTTATTTTTCCTTGGGTGTCTTTAAGTCTTTTCTTTGCGTTGCTCGAGGGTGAGCAACATATTAAGTTTTGGGGTATTTGTTAAGTCCATATTAGTATTAATTTTAATATTATATTTAGGACTTAACAAATAATTTTCTTGTTTAAAAAACTATAATTCCCTTGCTAATTGGTGAAAGTTTGGAATTACAGGAATAGAATTGGAGAAGCTATAAAAGGGGACAAATTAACAAAAGTTGATGGGAATGCTGACAGGATGACACCTCATGATCTAATCAAGGATGGGCATAAAAGTCTTTTTATTTATTCGAATCCTATTCTAATTAGAAGATTCTTTTAATCAGTTATAAATAGGCCTTTTAGACATTTAGTTAAGGAGAATTTTTGGGATTTGCTATTTTGGAGATTAGAAGTATCACGAGAATTCGGGATTCAGATGAGGACAAAGTGGAGATCAGATTCATCTAGGAATAGAGTTTCTTCTTCTTCCTTTGATTTTCTTTTTAATTTTAGATTTGAAATGATGTTTCGTTTTATTCATGTTTTGTTTGACAATTTAATCATGAACTAATTCGTTACTCTAGGATTATGATGGATTCTTTTGAATAAATTGATGCATGATTTTCTTTCATATAGTGCTTAAGATTATTTCTTCTATTGTGTGCTTTTTCTATTTGATTGCCTGATCAACAGTTAATTGTATCTTTAAACCCTAGAGGAGTCTTGGAAAAGAAAATCTAGAGATTGATTGACAATAGAAGACCTTAGATTAATTGTTCAAATTGATGAACTAATTAATTTGTGAGTAGGATATGAATATTCCTGCTTGCCCTAGGGAGTTAGTTGAGTGGTACAACCTTATTCATAATTTAGTTAATTCACATAGGAATATAGTGAATTGAATAAATTAGGGATTTGATTTCAGGTAATTCGGAAGAACCTTGTAATTGCATAAGACTCAGGACTAATAACCTGTTATTAATTTCATTAGGAGAAAATTATATAATCAACTTATTCGATTGATGAAATCATAATTCTAGGCTTCTATATCCTGATAGAAATCTTAATCAGTACCATTTTTCTTATTTTCTTTAGTTTAGTTTTAATTTTTATTTAATTGATTTTGTTTGAATAAAACAAGTATGTGGTAAATTAATAATTAGTAGCAAATAATTTAGTTCTTCGTGGGATCGACACTTTTCTCATCATTTTATTACTTGTTGTGACACGTGCACTTGCGTATTTATTTGCATTATTTATTTTTGCACAAAACAAAACCAACAACAAGCAATTAGAATACAATCAGACCAACAAACCCGAGTCATATGTAGTTCAATGGATCAAACTTATCATGCATATCAGAACAACCTTATACCAATCGAACTAAACTTACCCAAGCATATCAACCTGGTACAAAACTTACCGAAGCATGTTAACTTGGTACAAAACTTACCCAAACATGTCAACCTGGTACAAAACTTACCCATATGTAGTTCAATGGATAAAACTTAACATGCATATCAAGAAATTACAGTTAGGATACAGTCAGGCAAAATGGAATAGATTACAGGCAATCAAGATCGAATTACGGACGTATCAGATTACAGGCAGTCAAGTAAAACAAACTTACTTAACCAAGGCAATTCAATAGATCGTAATAGGATACGTACATCATATATTTCTTATTCCAGTTGAACTAAACTTACCCAAGTGTGACAGCTTGGTACAAACTTACCCAAGCCTGATGCTAGCATGACGACTTGGTCCATAACTTACCCAAGCATAATGACTTGGTACATAACTTATCTAAGCATGATGACTTGGTATAGGCCAAAATGCTGTTAGATAAGCAGATAACAGAATAGTAACTGAATGAATAAACAAGTACGCCGGCAAGGCAACAGTTAACAGTATAGAACAATAACAGTTCACAAAACGGTCAGATGACCGAACAGTCAGATAACAGAATGGTCAAATAACACATAGTCAGATAACAGAACGATCGAATAATAGATAGTAAGATAATAGAACGATTAGATAATCGATAGGAATTCTAGGCACTAGAACATATCTTGTCAAAAGGGTACCCAAGTTAAACTTCTCAAAGGACAGGATATGTGATGCATGCCAAAATGGAAAGCAAATCCAAACATCTTTTAAACCAAAGAATGAAATCACAACTTCCAAGCCACTAGAACTTCTACACATTGACCTATTCAGGCTTAAGAAAATCGCTTCTCTTGGAGGTAAAAGATACGTGTTTATGATAGTAGATTATTACATTGGTTTTACGTGGGTTCTATTCCTTGCTCATAAAAATGATGCTTTAAATGCTTTCATTCTACTCACCAAAAGGTTTCAAAATGAAAAGGGTTATTTCATTAAGAAAATTTGAAGTGACCATGAAACTGAGTTTGATGAAATAAACTTTACTTTATTTTGTGAAGAACATGGTTACATTCATGATTTTTCTGCTCCTAAGATTCCCCAACAAAATATGGTAGTTGAAAGAAAAAATCAGATTTTACAAGAAGCTGTTAGAACCATGCTTAATAAATGTGATCTTCCAAAATCCTTTTGGGGTGAAGCTATGAATACAGTTTGTTGTGTGTCGAATCATGTTTTCTAAAGACCACTTTTGAAAAAAACTCAATATGAATTGTGGCACAATAAAGTTGTAAATATTTTTTATTTTCGTGTCTTTGGTTGCAAATGTTACATTTTTAATGATAGAGATTATTTGACAAAGTTTGATTCCAAAGTTGATGAGGCTATTTTTGTTAGTTACTCAATGCATAGTAAAGCCTATCTTGTTATTAATAAGAGGAAAAGAACGATTCAAGAATCTACACATGTTACGTTTGATGAAACTAGCCCATCTTGTGCCAAGGAAATCTCGAGCAAAGAAGTTGCAGGATTCAAAGAACTAGTTAAGATTCCAGACCCTGAACTATTAGCATCAAATCAAGAGGAACCAGAATCATTTAAGGAAGTAAATCCCACTGATGAACTCGATTCTAGTGAATCTTTAGAAACGGATGAACAAAGAGTCAGAAAGTTTAAACATGCTTCAAGTTACCCTATTGACAAAATCATTGGAGATCTTCAAGCTGGAATAGCTACTAGATCTAAAGCCAGACAAGTTTCATTAGATGAATCCAACTGTACTCTCATCTCAATTATTTAACTTGAAGATGTTAAAGAGGCACTAAAAGATCCATTTTGGATTGAAGTAATGAAGAAAGAATTGACTCAGTTTGAAAAGAATGATATCTAGAAGGTGGTGGAATGACCATCAGATCACCTAGTCTTTGGTACCAAGTAGGTGTTCAGAAATAAACTAGATGAAACCGGTAGACTCACTAGGAACAAGCCAGACTGGTAGCAAAATGCTACAGTCAGCAAGAGGACATTGACTATGATGAAACATTTGCTCTAGTTGCAAGGTTAGAATAAATTAGAATGCTCCTTGCCTTCGCATTTCATAAAAAGTTTATGCACTATCAAATGGGCGTAAAAAGTGCTTTTCTAAACGGATTCATAAAGAAGAAGTTTATGCAGAGCAACCCCCCATTTCAAAAATTAAAAATTTTCTCAGCATGTTTTTAAATTGACAAAGGCTTTATATGGAATAAAACAAGCCCCTAGGGTTGGTGTATTTTTTGAGCAACTTTCTCATAAACAATAGTTTTTCTATTGGAATCTTGGACACCACATTATTCACTAAGTACCAAGAAAATGGTTCTCTCATTTTTCAAATTTATGTCGATGACATTATTTTTGGTGCTACTAAACTTTGTCAAGAGTTTGCTGAGAAAATGAAACAAGAATTTGAGATAAGCTTAATGGGAGAGCTCAATTTCTTCTTGGGACTTCAAGGGAAGCAAACTTAGAAAGGGACATTCATCTGGGAAGAAAAGAATACAGTGGAGCTTCTAAATAAGTTTGGAATGAGCGAATGCAACCCCACAACCACTCCTATGAGCACAAATGCTAGACTAAAACTTGATGAGGACAATAAGAGTATAGACGGAAAAGTCTGCAGAGGTATGATTGGTAGTTTACTTTACTTCACTGCAAGCCATCTAGATATTATGTTTCAACATATTTATGTGCTAGATTCTAGTCCGATCCAAAGGAATCCCATTCGAATGCTGTTACAAGAATATTGAGATATCTTAAGGGAACATCTAACTATGGCTTATGGTATCCACATTCTAAATCTTTTAATTTCATAAGCTATTCTGATATGGATTATGTTGGTTGCAAGATAGATAGGAAAAGTACCAGTAGTGGTTGCCAACTGTTGGAAAATTGCCTAGTTTCATGGTGCAGTAAAAAGAAAAGTGTAGTTGCATTATCCCAATCGAGGTAGAATACATGGCCTTGGGCAATTATTGCACCCATGTATTATGGATGTGTTATACATGATTTTGGTATTAAGATGCCTTGCGTGCCCATTTTATGTGATAGTTCCAGTGCTATTAACATTTCTAAAAATTTAGTCTTGCATTCACGCACAAAACACATTGAAATTAAACATCAGTTTTTACGTGATCATTTGAATAAAAGTGATATATCAATTGATTTTGTTTCCACTGAAAATCAGCTTGCAGATATTTTTACCAAAGCTTTGAAAGAAACAAAATTTGTGTGCATTAGAGATAAATTAGAAATTAAATCAAAATTTGATTTTGGCGGGGTTAGTTAATATATTTAAATATGGCAGTTATTATGCATCAAAATTAACTGCATCTGTTCAATTTTTCAATGCATGTTTTTGCATGCATCAAATCAACCACTTAATTTTTTGATTCTTTCCAATTTGCAAAAATCTCTTTTTCTTAAAACTGCCAATTCTTCTTCCATTCACAGAAGAGAGAAAACCTTTCTTTTTCTGTTCAAAGAAATACTCTTCGTTTCCCCTCTCATCTACAATGAAAAATCACCATGCCTAAGCGTTAAGCAAAATCAAATGCAGAAGCTCTTCCTCTAAGAAAAAAATGCTCATCATCTCCTCCTGAGCCCATTCCTATTTAGATTTCTGAAGGTCCAATGTTATGGTACAATGACTCCACTACTAATAAGGACCAGTCATCTTCTTCAAGCAAATCAGTCCATCTTGCCAGTGAACAACTGGGTAATAAGGATACTCCTACAGGTAGTCCTGAAAGACCCTTTAGTTCTAAAGAAAATGTTTCGAGCCCTAATTTCCCTATTTCTATTCGTCCTAAAGAAATCAAGGATTGAAATTTCAGTAAGATTCCATCCTCCTTAAACTTTCACTCTTCTGAAGCTCTAACATGCTTTAATGAGAAAGTTTCTGCTAAAAATCTGAATCGTGGTAGGCTATCAAATTTGATTCTCTACCAAAATTTGATGTAATTGACTGGGTTTGTGGTTTGAAATGGGATAACTTAATGAAAATTGATGAACATTCATATCCTCACTTAGTCAAGTTGTTTTACTCAAATTTCACTTTTATTGAATTTGATTCTAATATTTGTGTGGAGTTTTATATTTTTGACAAAAGGATTGTGTTGTCTCCTTTGAAGTTGAACCTTCTATTTGATATTCCGAATTATGGTACCAAATTTTTTAATTTTGGTGATTTATCTGATTCCAATGTTTCCTATAATGAAATTTGTCAACTTTTTTGGGGAGGGAATCAATATTCTTTTTCTAGAGGTGCTGATTTGAACAAAATGAGAATTAAACATATTTTGCTATATAAGTTGCTTAGCTGCTCTATTTTTTTTGCCTTGGTTTCAAGTGGAGGGCATACCATTGATCTAAATTCCGTGAGCATTTATTTTATGGCCAAAACTGTCAAGTAAGAACCAGTCAATATTGGCTTTATCATTCTGAAATATATGGTTTACTCTTTCTCCTATCAAGCCATAAATCTTCCATATTCCATGCTTCTTACACGTATATTCAAAAGAGATGGAGTGTTTTTGCCTGATGCTTGGATTGAGGGGGAGCGTGACCATAAAGTCTTAGACCTTGCTAGCTTTAGGAAAATAAGGATTTAATATACTGAGGATGATAAATGGTTTAGAGGGATTGGTAGAACTCCTAGCAGTATTGAGCTTTGTCCTCGTAAATCCAAAATTCCATTGTCCATCAGCTCAAAATCTGAACAATCCAGCATTGTTTGTCCAACTCCCATTAAAATAACTAGAAGGGTTCCAGGGAAAGCTAATAAAGCAGATGCTGCTCTTGAGGCTAAGGTAGATGATCTCAGTAAGGCTGTGGAAACTCTTGCAACATGCCTAGAAATCTTGGTTGATTCCATGGATTACAAGCTTGAGTGTCTTCTTCCCAACTCGCGCCAATGTCATAAGACTAAAGGAGAAAATTAGGGCTTGTCTGAATGCTTTTTAGACTTTTTGATGATGAAGGGGGAGAAGAACACATAAAATTTTGAAAAATTTGAAACTCTTTATGCTGGAACTTGTTATTTTGAACTTGTTGCTGGAACTTTTGTTGTTTTATCTAGCTATTTTTGGGATTGTAAACTTATTATCTTGGATGATTAGTCTTTTTATGATTAGGCTTGATATTGAACTGATAATTATGCTTGCTATTGATAAAATTCAATATCTAGTATTTGTTGGTACTTGCTGTTTCTCTTGTTTTTGAAGTGCATGGAGAGGAAAAGAAAAAATCACTCCACATAAGGGGAGCACAAGCTGACAGAACCAGACACATAGATAGTAGGAGTTCACGTGATATCCTTCCACTCTATTCAAATTTTGTCATCATAAAAAATGGAGAGATTGTTAACCCTTTGATGATTTATACTGTTTTGATCATGACAAAATTACTCTCACAGAATTATGTGTTGAAAGCATGAATATCTTCCATATTGTTTGCTGGAATCAGTTTATGCGGTATCTATTGGAATCTATTACATGTTGGAATTTACCTTCCACAATTAAAAGTCTCATGAAGATTCTAGTTTGATTTACATCGCTTTAACTTAGGAAACAAATCATATCATGCTGAAATCAATTGAATCATCTGTTGTTTAAGGAATTAATGTATGATTACTAAAATTATTTCATTCCCTTATTTAATTCCAACTGATTCTTACCCTAATGAAAATTTATAGTCATTGGACAAATGAATATAAAAGTGAAATCTTGCAGCATTGTTTAGGTGTGAATCACTAAGTTAGGAGAGAACTTTGTTAAGTGTCTTGAGAAGTTGTGTGATACTCTCTTACACGTTCTTGTGCTCAAGTGTTGCTAACTCCTTACTTTACTTGTGTCTTTGAAAGACCTTGTGACGAAGAAGGTCAAGTGAACTTGGAGAGACAAGGACAAGGCTGTTTATGTCTTGAAGGACCTAGTGGTGAAAAGGGACAAAAGTTGTATTTACTCTCGAGGAACCCCATGAAGAAAACAAATCGGCGCTTGGTTGTTCTAAGGACCTCTAGGTGAAGAAACCAGTATGGTGTTACTGTCTGGAATCTTCTGCAGTGTTCTTAGTTTAGATCTGAAAAAAGAGACTAAAGCTTGCCTTACGGAGTGGCAGCAACTCGTGCATCAGTCCACAGAGGTTGTGCAAGTGAATCTAGCAGAAGTTCCCTTAGGCTTGTTCACAAGCAGTTGGTTTCATAGTGCTCTGGAATCCTCCTTATCCCGTCTGGAATTTCGATTTAGCTCTTTGCGAATAGCTAGTTTTATACCTTACTAGGGTGTTTCTGATCCATTACTTTTTATTACTGTCAAATTACTATTAACACCTTTATAAACATTCTTATACATTTATTAATTTAATAGGTTTAAAATCCTAAGTGAAAGCTTAGGTAAAAGATGCAGGCTTGCCGAACCTCTATAAATACCAGTATCATTTTACTTCTATTTTACTATTTTAATTATCATTTGTCTGACTGGTATCGTAATTGGTACTTACAAATTCCAGTAAGTAGCTAAAACTATTTTTCTACAAAAGACTCAAAACAGTTTTGAAAGAGTAAAAAGGATTTTGAATAACTAACTTCCGCTGCATTAAAATTCCTTTAGCCTAATTCACCCCCTCTTAGGCATGTAATCACTCAGATGATAATGTTGTGCTTTGTGGGGATAAAATATTTGGCCCTAATGGAAGAAGCTTGACTTGAAACACGGGCATAGTGTAAGTCAAAATGAGACATAGATTGGCAAAAATTCTCAAGTTGAGAAGATAAAGGCTCAGCGAAATCCTCAATGTCCACTGCCTCAATTTGAGGTTGGACACTAGGATGGTCATGATTAATCTTAGGTTCACTAGAGATTCTAGGAGAAGATAAGGAAGAAATGACTTCATTGTTGACAAAAAGACTGAAACTTGAGACTTCGATCAAAATGTCCTCTTTAAGAGGAATAATTTTACTGGTGGAATCAATATTTTCAAAATCAAACCGAACAAAGAATCGGTGATGTTACTGGTTAGTGGTTCAATCGGTATGACGTCATAATGATGTAATAAATATATTTAATTTTATAATTATATATAATATTTTAATATTGACAAAAAATAAAACTTTCAATTGATATAGAAAGAATATTATTTGAAAAAAAAATTAACTTACTTATTTTTAAGTATGTTTTTTAGAAAATAATACTATTTCACAATTAATCAATTATAAATAAATAAAAATTACATTAATTTTAAGTAATCATTCGTTTCATACTTCAACTCTAAGTAAAAATAAATTATTCTATGCTAAATATTCAACATAATCTAAAAGAGATTAAATAAAATAAAATAACAAATTAAACATAAGCATTCACATATAACTACCACTTCATTAAATTTCAAGAAAATAAATTCATGTTTCAAAAAATTACATGTCCAAAATCTTTAATCATCATCTTCAACTCATTATCTCTCTCTCTCTCTCTCTTTCTCTCTCTCTCTCTCTCTCTCTCTCTTATTTTTTTAAATATTTTTAAATTAAAAAAAAAAGTGAATTGGTTGAATCGGTACCAGTTTTGACCGATTTTCAATCGATTTTGACCATGATCGATTTTTATGCTTCAACCAAACCGGACTGGCCTTCAGTCAACTCACTTCGAGCAGATGAGGAAATCTTCTCGAAATAGAGATTGTTAGGGGTGACAATTTTCAACACGATAGGAAAGAATTGAGTTCGGGTCGACCTATATATTTTGGATTTGGGTCTGATAAGGTCGATACGAATAAGAACTTGAAGAAAATGAGTTGAGTTGAGTTGAGTTGAATTTCAAGTTACACGAACAATCCAAAATTTGATTTTGGGTCACATGACAACCCAAACCTACCTAAACTAACTCGATCCAACTCGAATTTAACAAATAAAATTTAAATTTTTTAGGAGTAAAAATATAAAATAACAAAATAAAACTTAAAGTTTTGAACTTTAGCAATATCAAAATTACTACTTTGGTATTTTTCAGTCTTATTTATTTTTCGCAAATATATAGGATGGATGATTATAACTTTATATTGTTTCTAATAGTTATTTTTTGGTATTTAAATAGACATGAAAGTTATTCGATAAAGAGTTGACAAAATACTGCTTAGACTATTGAATTGTCCTACAAATTTTTTTTAGGCCTTATGCAATACAAGATTTTGTATATATAAATAGATCACATGAATTCTTTCTACTGAGAGGTTATAAAAACTTTAAAAGACTCAAGAAAGTTTTTATGATAAATTATATGTCTAATTAAAATACTTGTTTACTTATATGTTTGATGATATATTTTTATTAATTTGTGTGCTACTTAATTGAATCAATATAAAGTAAAGAAATAGTATCGTTTTAAGAAGTTAAAAGAGATAATTTGATTTATACAAAAGATACAAAAACTAAAGTGAGTGAGTGAATAAAACTTGAAAAAGTATGTTATTTTTAAAAATAAGTTACTTTGCGATTTCAATATTTTTATAATGCTGATAGTACTACAAAATGAAAGGAACAAAAAGTCCTAAAATTAATATATTATGTGGTTCAATTAAAATTTTTTAGGAAGTTGCGTGAATTTATAATGAGAATACCTCACTCCTATTGTAATTTATTAATAATTAAAAATAGATAAAATTAAAAAATAAAAATACCAAAACATTTCTAAAAATTAAAACAAATGTTTGAAATTATTATTTTAAATCAGACTGGTAGGTTGTATTTGGTGATTTGAGTTTGCGAGTTGACCTAATAAAAATCAGGTTGACCCTAATCCAACATGATACGATTCAGGTTAGGTTAGGATTGAACATTTTCAGATTGTTATCAGATTGGATTGAGTTATGATTGATGAAATTAATATTATATTCCTATTTTAATTCAACTAGAACTCATCCGACCTGCTCAAATTGCCACACCTAGAGACAGTCTTAATTGGAGAGAAACTTTAGAGAGATAGTAGAGAGACAACGAATTAATTGTTGGAAATGGCCAAAAGGGGTGGCCTTTTAGTGAAAAGGGGTTACAAAAATATAGGCACTTCGAATCAAAGGACATTACATCGGGAAAAGAGATGCATTAAAATGGGATGCTTGAATGAAATAGATTCTCATCTCACATTGAGGCCCGACACGGATGTTTGGGAAGTAGAGGGTGGTGGACCGCAAGGATAGAGGTTGTTATAGAACCTTTAGCACGATGGCTTGAGACTAATTAAGAATAGCATTATGTTTGAAATCTAAGTCTCGATCCTAGGTGTTCTCATCCTTTCGCCCTGCCTTCGGTTCATGGCACTCTTAACATCAACCAAGTAATTCGCCTAGAAACTTGAACTCATTTCTTGGTCATCACCTGCACGATAATGAAATTAATCTCCATTTTAAGGCTGCTACGACTACCTTATCATCTCCCTACTTGGCACAAATAAAAAATGAGCCTTGATTTGAGGCCATCACCATTTTCCTCGCTTGGTCCAACCTCGAATTCTTATCATGCGTAATCATCGTGCTTAAGTTCCTTAATAATTTTCTTAATTATCATCACGCGGATCATCATCACCCTTGAATTGAATTTTCTCGTAGAAACATCATCTATAATTTTTATTATTTATGTACATAATCACAATATGAATATGATGTAGATTTTAGAAGTTCTAGAACTATGAATGTTGGGGGAATCATAATTGTTTCATATGGTGGATCATACATATATAAAGATCATCATACCCACTAGTACGAATAATAATGATTGCCAACGTCTCTGAATTCCACTGTGAAAAATGGTGGCAGGAATTTTTTAACTTTGATTCTTGTCATGTTACCTTACTTGTCTCCACTTGTTGGACACTTGGCAAAGTAGTTTGGACTTGGACTACACAGGTTTTGGTCTCTCACTTAATTGAGTGCTGTAATTTTGTTTGTTATCACACGTTGCTACAAGACTTCATTAGAATGCTCAAGTCATTTCAATTGTAATAGTACTTTAAAAGATGAAACAATTGTACCAACAAGTTATTTCATTACTAAAATATATATTATTGACCATAAGTAAATATAATTACACTTACTATATGTTTAATTGGTTGAAATCATATGATATTATATATAGATCGCAGTTTGGGGATACCACAGGATTGCTATCAACAATTTTTAAATTTGGGCCTTAGCCAAGTCAAAACTTATAAAAACATGGCCCACTTAAAAAATATGTATCATTAATCATTTTTCTTTCATCACAATACTTATGCAGCAAGTATGAAAATTTTATTTTGCTCCGTGCTTGTTTTCTTTCATCACAACATTTTCCTTTTTTTTTTTTTTTTTAAATCAAAATCCTAAAATTTAAGAAAATGAAAAAAGAAAGGAAAAACATTGATGAAACAATGTATCTATATTAACGCATGGCTCAGAAACTGCAAAATGTAGTAAACTTTTATCATGAGCACCTTTTTTTTTTTTAGCTTTTCGTACCTAATTTTATTGACTCTGGTGGCATTCCTGGCTTGGAACTGTACTTAGACTTTCATTTTTTCAAGCCCTTTTTATGTCTCTTTCTCCTACAAATAGAAAGTTTTAATGGGACAACTTTTCAGCTTTGACATACAGAAACATGAAACTTAAACTCATGAAAACCTTGGACCATTATTGAGGCGCCATTATTACAAATATTACTGTATAAACGTGTTTTTGTTGTGATAAAAATTAAGGATTCATTATTCAAATGATTAATTGATTAGTTGGAAACGTAACATATGCAGTCCATCATATGTGAGAAATTTCAACAGCTTCATCAACATATATACATAGACTATTTGCACCAACTGGTCGGTGTAACCGTGGCTGCCTAAATTTGCTATATGTACCAAAACAATCCTACCCCTGTGCGTTGGTATGATATTATATAATCTGTTCCATGAAACGTCAATCTACATCTGATGTAATTTGACCTTACATAATATATTACAGACCGAGCATGAGGATCTTTGATATTGCACGTAATTTGACTCAAGATCCTTTTCGAAAATCATCGATTTGTGGTTTTTTTTTTCTTTCTAAAAATGCGTTCACATAAAGACAATAGTCGACTGAAAAAATAAGTGATTTGATACCTTTTTTTTTTTTTTGTGTGTGTTTACTATAAAAATTGTATTTATGCTAGTTGAGTCTTTATGGATTTGATCTCATTAGACTCAGTTATGGCTGTCAATGGAGCAGATTTTAATTCAAATTTGATTTGAATTCGATCAGATTATTTATGATCTTTAATCGATAAAGGATTCAAAAAAAATAATTGAATCTGAATGCAAATACATATATATATATATCATATTATACATATATACATTCACACAATGTCTTATAGCAATATCAAAATGGGTTTTTGGATGAAGGAAGTAATGAACTTTTATGCAGTATATCAAATCGGGTACTTTGTATATAAATTGTTAGATTTTGAGCTTATCTACATTATAGTTGCATCACTTGTCTCTATTTTTATAACAAAAAAATTGATGCGGAAAGAATAATTAGTAGAAGCATAATGTCATGATATGGCAAGAATGCAACGCAAATATCGATTTGATCAAAATGAGTTCATTTTCATGAAACTTTAAGTATATAACTAGCCGATTGAGAACTTAAGTATAACAATATATTTATAATACCAAATAAGTACTATTATCAACAATAAAACCTAAAATGCAATGATTTGATGAATGAATGTAATTAACTTATATTCTATTATTGTTTTTAAATGATTAATAGACTTACATTTTTTTTCATTAATCTGTTGTATGTATGCTTTTTTAAGGATGAATGTTTCGGATTTGAATTCTATTAAATTTCTAGAAAAATAACAAATATATGATGATTTTGGGAGTATTTGGATTCAGATTTTTTTTTTTCAAATATCTGATTTTTATTTGGATTGGGATATGGTTACACCAACCGTAGATTCTATAGGATCTTGGATCCAATTCAGATATGGCATATCATTGTCAGATTCAGATTTGAATACAGCATGATCTGGTTTGAATTTGACCCATTGACAACCCTAGACTCAGTGGTTTAATGGCCCTTTTTGAACAATCATATTAGTCATTTTATTGAGTTTTTTAGTTATAATATATTGCCTATGTTTAATGTATTAGTGGCCCATTTTGAGTAATGATATTAATCTTTTTATTGAGCTTTTTGCCTATAAGCCCTTGGGGGGGTGAAGTGGAGTATATTAATTTTGAAATTTTGCCCCCTAAAAATAATAAAAACCCATTAATTAGTTAATTGAATTTGTCTAATTTAACTTATATATCACAGACTAGGATTCTCCGTACCATAATAATGCGTGGAGTTTGAATTTCTTGTCCTACGCATGTTTATGTTTGAACAAAACCAGCGGCTTACAGCATTCTTTCTTATTTTCTGAAATTTCGGTTTCAAGAAATATTCAACTTTCACGACCTACGGGAGTATATAAATATTCTTCCATTGTTCTTCCGTCTATTTTTGTTCCAAGCTTGGAGTTGGAGGGCTCTCTCTGTTGTACAAAACAAATCGATCTGTGATGAAGAGAGGTGTGTCGAGTTCGGGGAATAATAATAATAATAAACTTGAGAGAAAGACCATAGAAAAGAATAGAAGGATTCGCATGAAGGATCTTTGCTCAGAGCTGGTTTCAATCATCCCTCCTCACCATTTCAACCCACCAAAGGTTTGTGCTTGCGAGCTTATTTAATTTTGTGATGTACGTACGGTATATAGATCGATCGAAATAGACTTATAGAACATATGCCCATTATTAAGATGATTTTGTGGAAAGAAACGTGGATTAGGAATTGGTAGAGTTAATTAGTGATCTAGGATTAGGTTACAATATGATTGTACTAATTAATCAATTTTTTAATGACTAAAAAAAAAATAAACTCGTTTGTCAAATTTCTTAGTGAAGTATTGATTTTTGCGATGTATTCTCTTAATTCTCAGTATTTACTTGCTCAAGGTGATTTAGTACAAAAATAAGAAAATTTTAGTAATTATATATCTTGTTTTCTTACACATATATATGCAGGAGTTCTTGTCGCAGCAAGATCAGCTGGAACAGGCAGCCGCTTACATCAAGATTTTAAGAGAAAGAATGGAAGAATTGAGGAAAAGAAAGACACGAGCACTGATGAATACTGCCGATGGTAACAACATTAATGCTGTTGCTATGGGAGGATTAAAATTGCCGATTCTGAAAATAAGAGAGCACTTATCAGGTTCCAGTTTGGAGGTTGTTTTGATCTGTGGGCTTCGGAAAACTTTCATGCTGGCTGATGTTATTGGTATAATTGAAGAAGAAGGAGCTGAAGTGGTCACTGTTACCCTCTCCAATATTGATGACAAGATTTTCCACACTCTCCATGCTCAGGTGATCATCAGCTCGTCATGTTCCCTTCTTTGTAGTCTGGACATGTATGATAGAGGTTTTATACAGGCTGTTAAGAATGTTTTGCGCGTGGATTAATTTGATTAGTCAAATGATTAAGCTGCTTGAATTTATGACAGGTTAAAGTTTCCAGGGTTGGAGTGGATACCTTAAGGATATCTGAGAGGATACAGGACTTGATTTCCTGAGAAACTAAAGCTTATATATTGTATATGTAGTGCTCCTTCTGTTTGTTTTCACATATAGTATTGCTAATAAGCATTAATTTTCTCCAGAGGTAGCTGGAGAAGAAAGCTGGCTCCTGTGTGAAATGGATATATATATATATATATATATATATTGTATTGTGTTGACATATTTTTCTATGAGAATTGTTTACATTTAAGAGTAGTTTTTCATTGTGGAATAAAGCATTACTATAATTAAGAACATATATGAAATGAAGAAACAGCAAAAAAAACATGCAAGGTACGGATTGAGTTATGCTCACAGATCATGAGGAGAGTATTTCACTCAGATAAAGTACCAAGAATATGAGAAAGAGGAGAAAACATAGTTAGGCGTGCTGCTGGTTGAAACGTTTTTATTCCTCACATGCAATCTGATTGGGTTCCTCCCTATATGAGCCTCATTTATGGGAGCTGACTGAACACTTTAATTTCCTTCATAGAGTACAATTCTCCATTTGATTGTGGCCTCAAAGTCGAAGACATGCCATAACATTAATCTTGTTTCACATACAAGAATGCATTTTGCCTGCGTATCATGAACTCTGCACGCCCATATGCATACTCCCTCAGTACATAGAGTAGATATATCGGTGCTCCAAGCAGATTATACTTGGAAAACATTGATAAGCGTTCTTAGATATTTAAGATACATGTTAAGATTTGGGTTAAACTATAAGTTATATGTGACTGTATTAGCACTTTGGATTTTTCATTTTATTCATCTTCTATTCCAACTTATTGAGTACATGTCAAGTGTATCTAATTTCAAATTAACTATTTTTATAAGAAAATATTTGATACACTTGATATGTATTTATGAAGTGAAATAAAAGATGAAACATATAATGAAATAGAGGATCCAAACTGATGTATTAGATAAAAGGTTACCAAGTCTAGAAGTTGTTATATATTTACCATGAGTAGTGCAATTACATTTTGAAAATTCTCTAGGCAAACTTGTATCTCTCGATCTACAATGGAGTTTGAATCCATAATTTTGCATGAAGTTGAAGAAGACATGCTATAAAAAGTTAGGGCACTAGCTACAATGGGTATTAGTTACAATCAATTAATCCATAGCCAATACTAAAAATTCATAGCCTTTGCTAAGAAATTGAAACTATATTTTAAGCAGATGCTTTAATAGCTAACCCTCACCGGCCATAATCAATTCGTAGTTGGTAATTGTCTATACATATATAAATTTTTCTACAAATAATGAGTATCTTATTTTTTACGCTTACAATGAACAAGGCTATGAACTGATAGTTAATAATTTTTGTTATTTGTTATTTAAAAATACATTAGCTATGAAATATTTGTAGCTATAGCTTGTGATATTAATGAACTGCAACAAAAAAGGTATCAAATGATACATTAAAATGACATAAAAAATGCATTAAATAACATATCAAAGTGTCACTAAAGCTATTTTTAAATGGCATACTAATGTGCCACTAAAAATGCATGTACTTAGGGGTGGCAATTTTCAATACGACACGATAAATCAACACGAAAAAATTAGGTTTGGGTTGACTCATTTTGGGGCTGGGGTCCAATAAGGTTGACACAAATAAGAACCTAAAAAAAATGGATTGAGTTGGATTTGGTTGAATTTCAGGTTACATGAACAACCCAAACTTTGATTGTGGGTCATACGATAATCCAAACCCACCTGAACCAACTCAACCAAATCTAAATTAAACAAATAAAATTTAAAAGTTTTGGGGAGTAAAAATATAAAATGACAAAATAAAGCTTGAAAATTTAAACTTTAGCAGTATCAAAATTACTACTTTGGCATTTTCAGTCTTATTTATTTCACAAACATATAGGATGGATTATTATAATTTTAAATTACTTACAATGGTTATTTTTGTATCCAAATGGATATGAAAATGATACTGCAAAGTGTTGATTTAGCTACTAAATTGTCTTAGAAGTTTTTTTTAGGTTTTATACAACGCAAGATTTTGTATATATAAATAGATAAGAATTCAACCTTTCTATTGAGAGGTTATAAAAAATCCAAGGAGACTTAAGCAAGTTTTTATAATAAATTATGTGTGTAATTAAAATATTTGTTTACTTATTTGCTTGATGATATATTTTTACTAATTTATGTATTGCTTAATTGAATCAATAGAAAGTTAAAAAATAATGGCATTAGTTTTAAAAAGTTAAAAGAGACAATTTAATCGACACAAAATATTCAAAAATTAAAGAGAGTGGGCGAGTAATACTTGAAAAAGTATGATATTTTTAAAAATAAGACATTTTGTGATTTAATATTTTTATGATGTCAATAGATACAAGAAAATGAAAGGAACAAAAGTTCTAAAAATCAATATATTATGTGGTTCAATTAAAATTATTTGAGTGCATTTGTGAAGTTATAATGAGAACTCCTTATTCCTCTTAATTAAAAATAGATAAAATAAAAACTATCAAGAATTTTCTAAAAATTAAAACAAATATTCAAAATAATTATTTTAAAAATTAAGTCGACACGGACTTGACCTGATACGAATTAGGTTGGGTTAGGGTTGAACACTTTTAAGTTGTCATCAGGTTGGATTCGGTTCGGGTTGAGAAAATTAATGTTATACCCCTACTTCAATTCAACTCGAACCCACATAACCCACTCAAATTGCCACCCCTACATGTGGTGGCATATTAAAATGCCACCAAAATTCGTTTAAATTAGAGATAATAAATATTTAGAAAAACATACTGTATAGGTGAGGAGAGAAAAATAGGCAAAAATAAAATTTGATACTTTTTAAAAAATATGGTTAATTTAGTAGATACATTAAAATTTATCAAGTAGTTACTTTATCAATACATTATAATAAGATCTATATTTTATCTACTTTCATAATATTTGTTTCATGTCATGCTATAACTAAATTATGAGAGGTGCTATTTTTTTTTTTTAAAGTAGTGATACTAATTAAATGCCTTTAACATATAGTTATGTTAGTATTTTCAAGAAATTATATTTTTATAACATTTATTAATCAATTGTCACTAAGTATCATATTATAATAGCATTTTTTATTACTATCATTATACTACTTTAATATATGTCAATATACTGTAAAATGCTATTAAATTAGTGCCACTAAATAATCTACGAAATCTCTTACAAATGACATCATAAATAAATAAGAAAGATATTTTTAAAAAAATTAGTGGCACTACTTAAATACCTTGTAAATGCATTTATGTTGTCATTTCAATCAAAAATCACTATTTTTATTTGTTATTTATTAATCAAACGCCACTAGATAATGTATTCTAGTATCTTTCTTTCTTTCTTTTTTTTTCCCTTTTAAAATTATTACCATACTAATCTTATGTGTCATAATACTGTAGAATGTCACTAGTTTAGTGCCACTACATATTTTGTGGCATTTTTCTTTAATGACGCCATAAATAAATGAGTGGCATTTTTTAATAAATACTAGCGGTGTTAATTAAATGCCTTTAAATTATATTTTTATTGCCATTTGTAATCAAATGCTACTATTTTGTTATAGTGACATTGTAATCAAATACCATTAAATATTTATTATAGTGACATCTGTTTCTACATCATTATATTACATTTCTGTATCATCATATACTACTAAATGTCACTTAGTTAATGCCCCTAAATACTTGATGACTTGATGACATTTTTTTCAATGACACCACAACTATATTTTAATGTTATTTTTCTAAAAAAAATTAGTGGCACTAGTTAAATATCTTTGAAATCCATTTATCTTGGCATTTTCAATCAAATGTTGCTCTTTTATTTGTCATTTAATAATCACATGCCACCAAATATTAAATTATTGTGGCATTTTTTTGACAACTATTAATATATCACTTTTTTTTTTGTGTGTGTCATTATATCACAAAATATCGCTAAATTAGTGCTACTAAATATAAATTTTCTTGTATCATGCATGAGTTTGTGAATTATTAGGGAATATTTCTGAATTATTGGCATAAGTTTATGCCTGTAATTGCGATTTGTTATGACAGTACTCAATCGGCTATATATATCAGAAAGGCACAAAGTACTACCATCTCTATATAATGGTAAGTTTCAACATATATGCAGAAAAAGAAATTTCATACGAGACTATCCATCTTTAATGATGTTATCTCAATTAAGTATGTAAAATTAAAGGAGATCAAATGGATCCATTGACAAAAGACTTGCCCAGAGTTCAAATAATTAAATTGCTTACGAGTATAGTTCAATTAGTACATTGAAATTCTACTGCATTTCAATTCTCTTCTGTAAGAAATTCTGAGTATTCGATGATTCGATGATCTTGAGATTTTGTTATATTGCTATATGGAGAAGTGATTATTATATCGTGAGAAGTGATATATGGTAGAAAATCGAGTTTCGAGGAGGAAGAGTAAAACTCTTACAGTCTACCTTGCATCGACTTCGGTCCAATCTCCACTTTTCTTTCATCATCAAAATGCTAGAACTAAACAAAACATTACTGAGAGGGCATATCTACACTTATGAGTTCAATTAATTACAAGTAAATATCTTTAACTAGTTTGTCTCCGTGCATGCAAAAAAATTAAAAAAAAAAAGAAAAAATTTAGAATAAAGAACACAAAAAATAGATAATGTTTTACTCTATGGAGCACTTTGCAATTGGCTTTTCGTTGCCCAATTTTATTTGACGAAATGACATTTCCCAATAGAGGTGGCAATTTGGGTGGGTTCGGGTTTGGTTGAAATAGTGGTATAACATTAATTTTCTCAATCCAAACCCAATCCAACATGACGAAAATCTAAAAGTACTCAACCCTAAACCAACATGATTCATATCAGATTAAGTTCGGGTCGACCTGATTTTGAAAATAATTATTTTGAATATTTGTTTTAATTTTTAGAAAATTTTTGGTATTTTTATTTTTTAATTTTATCTATTTTTAATTATTAATAAATTGAAATAGGAGTAAGGAGTTCTCGTTATAACTTCACAAATACACTCAAATAATTTTAATTGAATCACATAATATATTAATTTTTAGAACTTTTGTTCCTTTCATTTTCTAGTATCTATCAACATCATAAAAGTATAAAAATCACAAAGTGTCTTATTTCTAAAAATATCATACTTTTTCAAGTTTTACTCACTCACTTTTTTTAATTTTTGGATCTTTTGTGTCGATTGAATTGTCTCTTTTAACTTTTTAAAATTAATGCTTTTATTTTTTAACTTTATATTGATTCAATTAAGCAATAAATAAATCAATAAAAATATATTATCAAGTAAATAAGTAAACAAATATTTTAATTACACACATAATTTATTATAAAAACTTGCTTAAGTCTTTTGAATTTTTTATAACCTCTCAACAGAAAGAATTCTTATCTATTTATATATACAAAATATTGCATTGTATAAAACCTAAGAAAAACTTTTAGGACAATTCAGTAATTAAATCAACTCTTTTGAGGTACAAATTTCATGTCCATTTGGATACAAAAATAGCCATTATAAGTAATTTAAAATTATAATAATCCATCCTACATGGTTTTGAGTTAAATAAGACCGAAAAATGCCAAAGTAGTAATTTTGACATTGCTAAAGTTCAAAATTTCAAGCTTTATTTTGTTATTTTATATTTTTACTCCCCAAAAAATTTAAATTTTATTTGTTTAATTTGAATTGGGTCGAGTTGGTTCAGGTGAGTTTGGGTTGTCGTGTGATCTGCAATCAAATTTTGGATTATTGTGTAACTTGAAATTCAACCCAACCCAACCCATTTTTTCGGATTCTTATTCGTGTCGATCTTATTGGACCTGGACCAAAAATGGATCAACTCAAACCCAATTTTTTCGTGTCAAACTTGTGTTGAGTTATCATGTCATATTGGAAATTGCCACCTCTAATTTCCCTGGTCTAATGTGAGATTTTCCTTGCCTAATTAATACATGAGATTCAAACTCACAAAAAAAAGAAAAAAGAAAAAATCAATATTGAGGTGCTATCTTTGCGAATACTACTGTACAAACGTGTTTTGTTGTGATAAAATTAGGAGAAGCTATATATATATATATATATATTCTACCAGACCAATTAATTAGAGCAGAGAATTTGGAAACGTAACATACGCAGTCCATCAAATATAAGAACTTCCTCAGCTTCATCAATAAATACATACAATATTTGCACCAACTGGTCAGCGTAACAGTACAGGCTATCGGCATCAATTTCCTAACTGTTTGCTGTACGAAAAAATAATGAATTTACGTTTGGTTGAACCCAATTATACGCATATATTTGTCACGAGATTGGTTTGGTTTATTGACGAGCGTAACTCTTAATTAATTAATTGAATTTGACTAATTAAACCTAGTCTCGTACAAAGAATTTCTAGGATTTGTCCATGTCTCAGTGATGTGTAATTTGGAATATTTTGTGGTCCTCAATGTGTATGTTTGACTTAAATGCGGCTAACAGTCTTCTTTCTCATTTCCTGGAATTTCGCTTGTAAGGTTTTAACTTAATATACTCCCATGGTCAGCTGTCATAGGAAACGTTCTTCTATGTCATGCTATTTTTTCCTTTTCTTCGTACTATCAAAATATTAAGTATTTGTTACCAAAAAATAAAAATAAAAATTACTACGAAATTAATTTCATAGCTATAACTACTAATTATAGCTATGAATTTTCATAGCAAATATAATCCTTTTAATTACAATATATGAAAATTATTAATTATTAATCCATGGCATTGTACATTTGAAGTGTAATAGATTAGTTATGCATTATTTGCTGGAAAGTTAATATATATAAAAGAAAGAATGTTCATTAGCTACAGATTGGTTGCAGTAAGAGCATTAACTTCAAGCTTGACAAAAACAAATCCATAGCGAAATCTACAAATTTTTAGCATCAACACCGTGGATTGGTCGTAATTGATGCTCTAAGTTTTTATAATGTCGATGCTTGGAAGGTTTTCCTCATATTAAAAAAAATATGCTATGATGGAGGGGTGGGGTGGGGTGGGGGTGGGGACGACAAGTTTTGACGAATAAACTTTAGAAAAAGAGTGTTAGGCTGTGATTGCTCGTAAGGTCTTGCCTCATTTTTCATGTTTGTAAGGAAGTAGAGTTATTTTGGTGTTTTAGAGAAATGAGATTGTGATTGGTTGTAAGACAGAATGGAATGATTATAATGATGTGATATGTTGATGTGATATGAGGTCTTGATTGGTTGGAGATTGTTTGTAAGATATGTTTGAAAGAATATGAATATTTTATGAGTTTTGGTTTTTGATTTGTTTTGAATTGAGAAGATTAATAAAAATTGTTAAACAGTTGACAACTTTAATCATTTTAATTTTTTGAAATTGTTTAAACATGGAGGGATTATTCTATTAATTTAGGATAATAAAGTTCCAACTTTGAAAAAAATATTTTTTTTGTTTTGTAGCGTGAATTAAATTTTACCAAATTTTGTATCAATCGAATTAGTTAGAAATTTAATTTTTATTTTTTGTTTATTGATAAAAATAATTTTAAAAATAGTATCAAAAAATTTTGACATTTTGTGTGCCCCCCCCCCCCCCCAATTATATGCGTATTTGTTTATGAAAATTGATGAAAATAAATGAAAACAAAAAATTGTATTATCATGGATCCCCAATTTTTTTTCCATGTAAGTAATTTTGGGCAAAATATTTTCCGCCAATTTTTTTAATTATCTAGCTAAAATAAATTTGTTCTACCAAATTTTGTTTGCACCAATTAGTTTGGAATAAAGTGAAGGAAAATAAAATATATGGTGTATTTATATTTTGAGAATAAAAATTTAAAAAATATCAGTCAGAAAAATGTAATTATATGAATTGTTAAAGAAAAGCAGGGAAAAAAAGCGAAAGAATAAGGAGAGATTTCCTTCAACAGTAAGGTGAGGCACAATGCAAAAAACAGAGAGAGAGAGAGAGAGAGAGAGAGAGAGAGATTTGGTGAACAACGAAATGAGTTTTAGCCTCACAGAACATTTGGCTGTTTATCTTCAAAGACAAAGGACCAGTCTCATAATCAAATGCACCTTTATATGTCCCTCGCCTCTCAAAGACGTGAGATGTGGGATATGACCCACAAGCAATCGCAAGCTTACTAATTGGGTCCAATTTTGAACTCTTGTTCCAATAGGCATCCAAATGTTATCTACATCTAGATGGTAGTTCTAGATTGTTAGATTATACCTCTTCCTTGTAAGGAAGATTGCATACACATGTAGATGGATCCACTAAGAATTTCGTAGCTATAACTGCATATTGTAATTAAGAATTTTTGTAGCGCATATAATTTTTTTAGTTATAATCAACCGAAGTTATTAGTTATCAATTCGTAGTATTGTGCATCCAAAGCGCAATAGATTAGTTTTGCCTTACCCATCGGAAAATTAATATATAATATAAAAAAGAATAATTATCAGCAATGGATTGATCGTAGCGATGGTTAGCTACAAGAGAACATACTTTGAACTTGACTATGACAATTTCATAGCTAAAACTAAGAATTTTTAGCATTAGCTATTAGTTGGCTATAGCTAATGGCTAGACCTTGATGAATTAGAAAATCTTTCTTGTATAGGGAATACTCATCCATATTTAGATGGATCACTCTTCTTATGAGAAGGAATCGTTATTTATATCTCTATTGATACTTCTAATTGGGTTGGACTCTTGGAAGGCTTATAAAATGGCTTTCTTTTTAGGAGTTTAAAACACACAACTTGAGTGGTTCTTCTTTCTCTAAGAAATACTCTCTCCATAACCATTAGTTATCTCTCATCACTCTTCTTGGAATATTACTAAATTATCTCCAAAGGTTTAAGGTATGTAAATTAATGAAAGTTCTAGTAGTTATCCCATGAGACGAGCAGGATTCACTAGAAGCTATTCGAACTGAGGAACTTAGAGTCCATGTACATTCAAAGACTTACTATGGGTTTTCATTTGAAATGGTGTTTGAAAGAAATTTCACTGTACAAAAGGTAAAATGGTTCCACTCATCTCGATATTGTTTAATATGGATATTAATTGTTTATGTACAATTATTTTTGACAATGGTGGCAGAGCTAGTAGAACTCATTCTCGCCTATTGAAGTGGGAATCATTCTCGCCTAGCATTCTAGAGTTATCTTTGTATACTTATATATAGGGCCAACCCGTAGCAATTTGTTAAAAAGCCAAAAAAGTAAAGTGATAAAATCTTATAAAATTTTCTCTACTCTTTTATAGTAAATTTGGGTATGATTTTGGTCTCCAACTTCTAATAAGGTGGTAATTGTTGTTTGGATATAATTAAACTTGGGAAGTTGATTGGAACTCCATTTCAGGATCCATCTTTCACCCCCAAAAATTATCCTAACTAGTGTATTCTCATGAAGGCCTTGCTTGGAGCATATGATGTTTGGAATCTTATGGAAAAGGTGTAACACCCCTCAATTTAACATTTTTGAAGATAAGATTTAAAAATTAAAATATTAATTTGACAAAATTTTGGGGCTCAAAATATAAATAAAGAGGACTTGATTGTAAGGAACTTAAAAATTTTGGGGGTCAATTTGTAATTAAAAATGGTCAATTGGGTCAATTTAAGACACTAACTTGTCCTAGGGCTCAATTGCAAACAGAAATAAGATTTTGGGGTCAATGTGAGGCATTAAGTAAATCAAAAGGACTCAATTGAGGTCTTAGGAAAAGTAATAGGGGTCAATTAAAATTTCCCAAAACATAAATATATATATAGATTCTCCCCTCCCTATTTTCTAAATTATCATATGCAACCACCGTCGTCCCTCCACTACCCACCACTCATCGACATTGGTGAATCATAGAAATAATCCAACCCTTTTCTTCTCCTCGTCACAATGAAAATGTAGGTACCAATTTCAGCATGAGTAGATCGACAGAACGTTGGGAATTCAAGCTCAATGGCGGTGAGTTTTGGAGGTGGCCGTTCCATGGAGTTGAGTGACGGAAAAGGAAAACTAGCTACTGGGTTTTGACGGGCTTCATGAGAGGAGTGCAACGGTGGTTTCAATTCATAATTTGACCACTAGAGAAGGAGAATATAAGATAGCATCGCATGGCGGTGAGATAGTGGTGCTGTAGCATTTTTGGGAAATTAACCGGCGACACGATGATGAAATAAGTAATCAATTGGGGCCTTTTGATCAACGCAACAAGGTGCACCTTTTGGCAGTAGCAGAACTCAGTTTTGGCGATGGTGCACGGTGGAGCTCTGGTGGCTGCCGTTGGCGCTACGGCGACTGACCACCAGTTTCATCGATGCGGTGATCTAAGTGCATTGGGGCTGCTCTCGTGCGATGATTTGGCCTCATATTCAGTCAATTGGGTAAAACTCCGGTTGATCGATTAAACTAATTCCTGAATTTAATTTGGTTAAAGTTATTAAGGTAATTATGATGCGAAATATCCATTATTGGACCAAAATATGAAATTATATGGTGTACGATTGAACAAAAAACTTGTCCATAAGCGATATATGGATTTGAATTGTAAATTAGGAGATAATGATCATTAATCAAGCTGCTTACTAATGTAAGTTAAGTTAATCGCATCGAATTGTAAATATGGACTATCAGGATAAGATTTGTGATGTCAAGCTAGAATGTTTGGATATATAAGTTGTGTATAGTGATATGTGAGCCCGTGCTATTAAAACTTAATTATTATAAATTAAGATAATCAGTGTAAAAATAGGTCTAACTTTGTGTAATGTTGCAAGGATTAATTGTTAATGGAATATGATAATTCCTTTCAATTTAGTTGAATTACTATACATGAGCATGGACTATTAACTTAAGAAATGATCAGTAACTCAAAGCAAATAAATCCTTCGTTGATGTTGTAGTGACATTAACGTAATGATTTTGTTAGAATAATTTAGATAATCAAATATTTTAGCCTAAGTTACCATAGTCAAAATGGGGCGAGGACATAGGTTAGATAGACATGCCTCGTAATTAGTAACACCTGATAATAAGGTATAAATGGTAAAATTATTGTTAAAAGATATGATGCAAGTGTTTTGACATTTAATATGTTCTACTGGAATAGGTGATGAGGAGTTAGGGCCTCTAAGACCGTAAGATGTGATAGCATCTCTGTGGAGTTTTAAGGTGAGGGTCTACCTTTCTTTCTTCTAGGAAATGAACTATCTCCATTGTTCAAATTTTTTGTTTCTATTGTTTGAAGTTGATTGTACTCATACTGGTGCCCAAAACTCCTTTTATGTCGTGATTTTTTTGGTCTCATATACCTCACAGTCTTGCCGGCTAACTCTATGTTGTTGTAGCTTCCTATGAATTTGTCTTCTACTTGAAGAGGTCTTGCCAACCTATTTGTTCTATCATATCCCTGAGCTTATTATTTTCCACGTTATTTGGATGGCCTTGCTGGCCCATACTTATCGCGTAAATTGTATTAGCTATTTAGTGCTCGATTCTATTTATATTCAAAGTTTAATGTGTAATTCTTATGTTGCGAATATATCATGTTAGCCTTGAGGACGATCTTGGGGTGTTACCATCCGAAGGGATACCACGAGGAGGATTGGGCCCGTGAGTATGTCCGAAAGACGATCGGGCAATATGGACCAATGGCGATGGTCTCCTAGCAAGTATGCATTAGCGAATATGACTTGCAGATAGTTGGAGGTAGCTATTTGTGACTGATGGGATTCAGCATGCGACCGACCATGCCATATGTCCTGCCGAGCTGAGTGCTTAGGTACCGAGCTAAATGCTTGGTTAACATAGAAATAAGGGACTGAGTCGAGTGCTTGCGTACTGAGCTGAGTGCTTGGGTGATGGAGAGATAAGGAAAACTTGTTTATGTTATATTTGTATTCTGTTTTACTTGTTATGCTTTGTTCTTGGAACAATAAGGTCGGATTTGCCAATGGTCTACTGAATATTATATGACATCTATTACATTGTATCATTACCGCACGTCATAAGTTATTGCATGTCCCCTTGAATCCCTACTTATCAATACTTTGCTTGTTGATAGATTTACTTTCAATAGTTCTTGTTTAACTACTTGTCATGCTTGTCCCCCTCACTAAGTCCTTCAGACTTATACCTCTTTCATGTTCTTGATTCTTTTCCCAGCAAGGTTGTAACAGGCAGCAGTTGGAGCGCTGCAGGTTGTATCAGAACACATGGTTTTGTTATTAGCTTTCAGATGTACAGGATCCAGACTCAATTTTGTAACGTGTTATGTTTGTAAGCTGGAGCCTAAGACACCTCATGCAGATGATTAGGCTTCTATGGTCTGATAGTGATGATAGTCATAGACTTAGACTTATTATGTACCTTTGGCATGTGTAAGTAAACGTAGTATTTCAGCAGTACCTATTCAAGTTTGTTAAGACTTTAATGCTAGTAATTGTATGATGGTTTTATATTCCTTGCGGGATGTTAAATAGTGAATTGCAATAGTTAGTTGAAATGAATTGTTTTAGGTTGATATAGCTATTTAAGCTGAAACTTTGGAGGTGCATATTTTGTTTAAAATTATTAAATTAAGATCAAAATAGCACCTTAGCACGAAGCAGGCAACTCCCGGGCGGGGCGCTACGAAAGGTGCCAAAGGAATAAGTATGCTCCCATTATGAAGAAATGTGTTTAAAATTGAGTCATTCTCTCTTATTTTCAAACTTTGGACTACAACATGTTCGGAAAGGTTGCTAGCGCAACCATCTCTATGCAAGCATGTGAAATTCTCCAAGCTTCTTTTTAAAGAAATCGGCAAAGTGGAGAAGGTTTGTCTGCAAATGATGAGGTGAATTTGAAATGCTCCAAATGATGGAATTTGAATCTGTTTCAATTTATATTTCGAGATTCTTGGCTATTACAAATCAAATAAAGAGATATAGAGATGATTTACAAGATGATTGGATTGTAGGAAAAATTTTGTAATCCCTGAATTCAGGATTTGTTTATGTTGTCATTGATATTGATGACTCCAAATATTTGGACACCAAGACCATTGAGGAGTTTTTCGGATCTTTGCAAACTATTGAAAAACGATTTAGGAAACCGACACAAGAACCAGTGGAGCATGCTTTTGCAAGTTAGTTTTCATTCAAATAAAAAGAATAAAAGCATAACACGTTCATAGAGGTCAAGGCTAATGACACGGACATAGTCGTTAATCAACCTACAAAGGGAAAAAAATACTAAAACTTGTACCAAGGAAGAGGAAGAAATTTGAGCAAATTAAGAAAGATATGATAAATCTAATATTGAATACTATACTTATCATGAGTGACCATCATTCTTGGGAATGCAGAAATAATGTGGAGAAAAATACTAATCTTGTGGAGAGCAAGAATCAAGAAGAGAATCTCATTTTGCTTTCATTTCCAAATGTAATAAACAATGAAAAGAATCAATGGTATCTCCACGCCGGCCCAAGTAGCCATATTCTCTGAAAGAAGTTATTTTTGAAGTGTGATGAACAATTGAAGGCAATATCACATTTGGAGACTCCTCTAAAGTAAGAGTTAAGGAAAATGTACAATTTTAATTCATTTGAAAGATGGAAAGCATAAATATATTTCAAACGCTTTATATGTACTAAAGATGAAAAGTAATATTTTGAGTTTCGGACAGCTATTGGAGAAAAATTAAGAAATTCGCATGAAAAAAGTATGATTGTAAAAGATGGATACAAGAAGTTGTTGGCTACTGTATCAATAACATAAAATAATTTTTTTTAAACATTTAAAATGATGTCCTAAGGTGCCTATAATATTGCATTGAAGATTCTTGTTGCCTTTAAGATATGAGATTTGACCATTTAAATTTTGATGGCATCAAATTGATGAGCATGGAAAGGATGGTGAAGGGATTGCCACATATTCATCACCTAAATCAACTTTGTGAAGGATGTCTTTTTGGCAAGCAAGCAAGAAAAGGTTTCCTAAAAAGTCATTTCCAAGGGCTTAGTGCTTGGAGTTAATCGAATGTTTGTACACCTATCAAGTCATTTTTGCTTGGTAAGAAAAATTATTTTATTCTTTCTATTGATGGTCAATCTAAAAAAAAATTGGATGTATTTTTTGAAGAAAAATTTCCAAGGTGTTTGAAATCTTCAAAAATTTCAAGACCTTGATGGAAAAATAAAGTGATTATCAAATCAAAGTATTCGGTTCGATAACACTTCAAGAGAATTCAAGGCATTCTGTAAGGAAAATAGTATTAGAAGTCTTATGAAAGTTCCAAGATCAACATAACAAAATGGTGTATTGGAGAGAAAGAACCAAACAACTCTACATGGCAATGAATATGTTGAAGAGCAAAAACATGTCTAAAGAATTTTTGGATGGTTGTTTGTAAGGTCTATTTAATGAATCGATACTACATTAAAAGTGTTCATGAATAAACACCCCAACAAGCATGGAGCAGTTTCAAGCCAATGTCTTTCACTTGTGGGTCATTGGAAGCATTGCTTATGCACACATGCCGGATGAAAAGAGGTATAAACTTGATGATATATAAAAGTAAGAAAGTATGTTTTTATTAGCTATGATCATAGTTCTAAATACTATAATTAATTGTACAATCTAAATAATGGTAAGATAATTATAAATAGAGATGTCAAGTTCGACGAAAATAGCACTTGTAGTTGGAAAAATTCAAAAGCAAAGTACAATTCCAATCAATTTTTTGAAGAAGAAAAAGAAGAAGAAGAAGAAATGATGTATCCCCACTACTTCGCTACCAACATCTCTACCACAAAATGCCAAGCTAAAGAATCAACTACAAGTTAAAGATCTTGGAGGAAAAGAAGCCTTCATGAGATACATATAATGAATCTGAAGAATATTATTAATAGTCATGTTATTTCCCATGGAATATTCCAATAGGTTTGTTTGAAAAGAAATTTTTTGATGGAATTCCAATGATTTTCTTCTATTGAAAAAATCCTCATTGCAAATCTTTTTCATTGGATTCTTTCATAAAAAAACCTTATATTGGATTTTCGACAGATTATAGACAAAGTTCGTCGTTTCAAGGGGTCAGAAAATTGGAGTATTTTCCGATGACATTCCAACAAAAGCTCTATCAAAAAGTATTTGAGAGATATTCCATCAAAATGTCATTTTGAATTTTTATTTTTATTTATTATTTAATTTATTTTTTGATGGATTTTTCCTTGCAAATTCATTAGAATTTTTTTGTAATAATTTTATTTATTTTATTTGATTAAACATGTAACTTGTTAATACATTTTATATCCAATTTGGTCAAAATATTGAACAATAAATTTACAATTAAATCAAAATTTTTAAATTTAAAAAATAATTTTATAAAATTTTATCATAAAAGGTATCGTTAATAAAAATAAAATACAAAAAACCACATTCATCCTATCCACTAGCCATTAGCATTATCGTCATAGTTGAAGTAATGATTAGCATCAACTCCATGCTGTTCTTGCTTGGTGCCATGCTGATACTGCTGTTCAGCACCTTGCTAGTGTTGATCCTACTGTTGCGATTAGGCTAAGCAGAAGATGGATGATCCTGAATGGATTGAAGAATTAGTGACTTAAACTTATCCAAGCGATGTTTGATCTCATTCTCCATTTTTGCAATATTAATCCGTACCTCATCTGACTGGGCCTCTTAATGAGCTGATGCTGCATTGGGTGACTTTATGGGAGACATAGCAATTGTTGATAGCGCAACCCCTACACTGCCACTTCTTGTTGGGGCTACCAACAGACAATGCCTATAACTTAACTTGAGATTGCTAGGCCTCTTAACTTCTAACACTGTCTGGTTGAATTTGGGACAATAATAACATATGCTGGAAGACATCCTATAAATAAAGTTTGCTAAGTTAATGCACTCCTTGTCCTATCCTCTACCTATCTCCTGTTGACCTATCTTTGATGGTTAAGTGCATAAATTTCCTCCACCATCAGCAACCTCTGCAATGTTGGAGCCTACGTACATAAAAGATTTAAAACAAGTGTGTTATGTATACATATTGTAGAACTATAATGAATAAAAAAATTTTCACTAGAGTCTTCTCTTAAATTAGTCTATACCTAAAAACAAAAAACCTCAACAATAGCAAAAACCAACAATACATTATCTAAACTCACCAACATAAGATATCAAATCAACATCAAATCGAAAGGGCGCCAACCTTTTCCTATTTCCCATCTCTTGCAAGCATTCTAAATATATAAATCTAACATTGATCTTGAAAGTCTACTAAGTTTGCTAAAGATTAAAAATTTAGAAACTTACTAATCAATGTGGCTTGTTGAAGTATATTTCCTTTGTATGGAGAGATCCTCTAGTCTCAGAAGTCCGATTATTCTTGACCTGTGTGGACTTTTTCAAAAATCTTGGGATTGCAAGTGCCGATAGAGGGCATCCCAAGTATCTTGGCCAATCTAGTCCCACCTTTTGTTTGTCTTTCAGGCATGGCCATACATGTTACTAAGTCAATGACCCTTTTCAGTATCAAAGGTCTTCTACATATAGCCCTCATACTGGGGGTCCCACTAGATATGTTTTTGTGAAAGAAAATGAAATAAGTTAGTATGTTGAATACATAAACATACTTGCTATAAATAAATATATTAACATGTATATACTTTCCACTCCCTGAATACGTGCTCTTAATGACTCTGGGGATATCCTACCAAGTCTTGGAATACCAAGTGATACTAGGAAGCCTACTGTGAATACTTTCCAAACAATGATTTGCACATACTGTATGATAAGAAAATCCCAATCAAAGGAGACATAGGGGAAGTAGAAAGATATCAAGGTTATGACTTCATTTGCCACTTAGAGTTATAGTACTTGCTCTTTTGCTTTAGTAATTGCAACCTCCTTTTCCTTGATGCATCTAAGCAGTTCAACAGAAGGGTCAACAGGAGCAATGAGACAAAAGAAGGCCACAAAACCAGAAAAATTTGTATTGAATATAAGAAGACTAGAAATTAATTGAGCTATTTGGAATACAACAATGAAACTCTTCTTTTATTTCTGCTCAAATTATTTCTTTTTCTTCTAGTTTACTTATTTATTCGTATAATCTTGCATATATTACTTTGCTTCCTCCATTTTTCGGGAAAGTTATTGTAATTCAAAAGTTAACATTGATATGATGGCAATCATGAAATATAACTTGGCAAGAAGTAAAGTGTGATAAAGTTGTTAGTCAAAGATGTTGTAAACCTGATGGTAGTTGAATAGTGATAGATAGACAAATTGACACTTGAGAGTATCATCACAAACGCTTTCAATATGATGACTTTCTCTAGAGACAAGATCCTATAGGAACTCTAGAACAAGAAAATTGCTATCATTAGCAAGGAGGGAACTAGAATGACACCTAATAGCTACCTGAGCAGGATTTCTAGGAGAAGTCATATACAAGTGCTTACATGGAAGAGAGATTAGAGTTGAAGAGAACCGATAGTGTCTTTCATTGCACACACCTTAGGAGTTGATAGGCAAGTAGAAAAGAACTTGGCATTAAAGTAGGAGTCAGCTCAGCTTAGAACTGTGCAGAACAATGGGAATACCAATGGGCTCCAATAATTCGGATGCTTGAGGACCGAGAGCTTAAAATGATATAGTTGTCTGGGTTCCATCATTTGACTAAAATTATAGCAGCGATTATTGAGGCGATTCAAAAGTTCTTGAAAGGAAGCTAGACGATTTATCAAGATACCTAGGGGAATGAAAAAGTCTGGATCTTCATTTAGTAGGGAAAACCGAGGGCTCCATCAATAAAATTGTGCATGGAATAGACGACGCCAAGAAAGAAAGATGGTGTGACAAAAAATAGACGATCTCTCAAGAAAGAGGAAGAGCTGAGCATAAGAGGAAGAGAGCGGTTGATATTGTGAAAGGTGATTCCTGAAAGCTTTAAGAAAGATACAAAAAGCACTACAACAAATATGATCTTTAGTTGCATCAACATAGTGGCATTTTATAAGATAATGATACAAAACTAATTAATAAGATAATGACACACGATATAGTGACATTTTTTCTCTCTTTATTTTTGGGTATTTTATATCTCTAAACTAATTAATCTCTCACACTTTTTAAATGTGTTATTTCATATAATGAATTTGAGCACATTCATATATTTAAATAATTTAGTAAATGCACTTTCAAACCATAGAAATAAATTAATAACCTTAATTATATTGAACATTGATGGATAGTTTAATGATAAACTCATATTCATGCAAGCAGATAGTGTTCAAAAAATCGGACCGTTCATTGAACCAAAAAACTTACCGGTTCACTGGTTCAACCGTTGGTTGGACCATAATTGAATCGCAATTGAACCGTGACATCATAATTATGCAATATATATTTATATTATATATTTTAATTAAAAATTAATAAAATACCAAAATATAGAACATAAAGAGTTTAAATGATATTATCTAACATCACAATCCAAATTTTTGAATATATCAAGTTTAAAGTTTAAACACATAAATAATTTAACGATATCGGAGCTACTCCCCATCGTCTTCTCCATCATCATCAAGATTTCATGGACTTGGTTGCTATTTCCAGCACTAGTACCAAGACCAACAGCTACATCATGTAAGTTTGTTCCACCAACAATCATGCTCTCAAAAGAAGTTAAATCTAAATCTTCTTCAGAAACACCGCATAGTAGTTGCTCTTCTTCATCAACTACAAAAAAATAAAAGCAAAATAATTATAAAAATATACTCCATCAACTTACTAAATTTACATTCAAACTACAAAACTATAACATGTATACTATATAGCTTGTTTCATACTCACCGTCTAGAGGATGTCATCATTGCCGATTGAGTCTTGGAGTTTCTAAATCATCATAAAGTTCTTTTTCCAACTCTTCACAACTAAGAAAATGTTTTTCTTCTTCCTTCACAACCTAAAAATCAGTTTTGTCTATGCTTTCATAGTCAATTGGGTCATAATCATTTTCCTTTGATGCAATTTTGAAGATATACATATAAAAAATAGATTTAAGTGCATTCTAAAATGTTAATGCTTATGTATATATTCAAATAAGTAGCTTACTTTTGCTTGAGCCTTATGTTGTAGTGAACATATACAAGATCATTCAATCTTTGATGTTCAAGTTGATTCCTTTTCTTGGAATGTATCCACTCAAAAACGCTCCAATTCCGTTCACATCTAGAAGAGCTACTTCTTTGTCCAAGAATTCTAATTGCCAAACTTTGAAAATTTGGTGCACCATGGCCAAACAATATCCGCCATTCATCTTGACAATCAAAGAAAGAAGAAAAAATATGTTCATAAGATTTTTAGTAAAAAAGAAAAATTAAAATATATAATTAGATATGAATTGAAAAACCAAAACATACCAAGTTGAGTGGTCTTGCATGAGTTAGTGGCAAGTTCTCATCTAAAGCTCTCTAAACGATCTCGAAACAACCTTATTTTCTCAATGTATTTTGTTTTTGCTTCCCCGTGCCTTTTGTCTCAATCATATCATACACTCCGTTCATGATTTCAGGCTTTTGGCAAAAGGATGATTGATAATACTGAAAAGCTGGATTTAATCAATATTCAGCAGCGTGGATACTCTTCTTCAAATGCTTATCCCATCTCAGATTCGCAAGCTTTGTGTATTCACCATACAACTCTTTTTCTATTCCTAAAAATAGATTGGATTCCTTTTCTAGCATGAAGCATGCCCTCATAAACATATCCCACAGAGGTTTTCTAAACAATACGCAAAAGATGCATCATAGGCTCTACAATCTTCATAATAACATTACAATCATTCCAAAATTGCCTATCTAAAATTATAGCAACTACTTCCTTTGTTTTCTTTTCCCTAAAAAGTTGAGTTATTGAATTGCTTGCAAGTCACAAAAGCTTTTAAATCATGCATGTGTTGACTTATATTTTGCAAAGTAAGTAGTTGCAAACCTCGTTTGTCCTAGACGCACAATCTCTATCCAATCAGGCCTTTTTCTCAACCAACTCAACCAAAAAGTGTGATTGTACACAAACTTTGATATCTTTGAGGCTTTTTTGGCAAGCTTAGACACATTTTCTCTTTCAACTACATCTCTCATCAACAAGTTCAAACAATGAGCTGCACAAAGAGACCAATTTATACTTGGGTACTCATCACTAATTAATCTTCCTGCAGCCACATAGTTAGATCCATTGTTAGTTACTATGTGAAATAATATTTTTCACACCAACCCATTCAATAACTTCTCGAAACATGATAAATAACATTTATGCTTCCTTGATAGCATTAGATGCATCAACAAATTTCAGAAACACAGTTTCACATGGGCAGTAAACAAAAAAATTGATTATTGATCTATGTTTAACATCAGACCAACCATCACCCATGATTGTGCAACCAATTTCTTCCCAAACATTTCTAAGACTATCAACAAACAACTGAACCTCTTTTTTTCATTTTGTAATAGTGGACTGCGAAGATCATAGTAGGATGGAACCTTAAATCCCGGTCCAATTGCAATTGCTGCATCAAACGTAGCCTGAAAATAGATGGAATTTGCAACATTTATTGGAATGCAAGTATCCTAAAAGAACTTAGCTATAGTCATGTGAGCTCTATGTATAGCCTCCTTCAATGGCAATACACTTTTTAAGGTTGGTTGGGGGCCTAGAGTTGTCCTTGGAGCAAAAGCATTAGGAATTGTTGCAACTCCTTTACCCTATGATTTCTGCATAAATGTGGCTTCACCTCGAAGTGTTTTTCCTCTATCATCATCTGTTTGATCAAGGTCAACACATTTAGGGGGCACAATTCCTTCATTTTGTGAAGCATAAGAGCTATATAGATTTTCAATCTCAAACTTTTCTTATCCTTTTTTTTCTTTTCAACAACACCTTTAAGTGATTCTTCCATTTGATATCTAACATCTAGTGGAACAGATTTACAAGGTCTGATGTCACCATTCTTTCCAGCAAAATGGTGTTTTATTCTATATATGTCACCTCCTTTAATTACCAATCCACAATATGAGCAACTAAAACTTTTTGAACCATCGTTAGCAACTCATAGTGAAACATGGCTCCAAGCAATGTCATTTTTCCACGGACTGAAGAAACCGAATTATTGAAAGCAGCAGTAGAATCTTGCCCAGAACTAGAATCCATGATCCTGTTAAAAGTATAAAATAATATACAATCATATTCAACTTCAAGCATTTATGAAAAAAAAATTCAATTCATATGAAATCTAGTAAGAAGATTAGTAAGAAAACTGAAACCTAACTAAGTTCAATTAATCAGCAAGCATACAATTTTCCTATAGCAACAATCCTTTTTGACATATTATCAAACCCATGGTATGCATATAATAGAGCTCTTCTCAAATATGCTTATCTTTTGAATCAAGAACCCCATATTAACAGTTACCCATCTCAAAATCTATAAGAATAAATATTTATTTAAGAAGGTATTGCAAAAAGCTTAAAAATTGAATAATAATTTTCTTATAGATTTGAATAGAAGAAGTGAAGAAATAGTCACTTTCACTGGTTGGGAGAGATGGCCTACGATGGGGAGAGACGACCGACATGCATATGGGTCGCTTTCACTGAATCGTGGTGTTGGATTTCACTTGCAGGGGTGAACTGTGAAGCCGTGGTGAGCTTTCAGTTTCCCGTTTCCTATAGGCATTAGAGAAGAATGGGAAATTGGGAATGAGAGACTTGAGTTAATTGACTAATAAGGCTTTTTTGACTTTTAGTTTTACATAACTTGTACCTTAGCCTTTAAATTTAGTACTTAGGAAAAAAAATTAAAAAAAAAATAATTTCTTTAAAAAAATTTAAAAAGAAATTAAAAAACCGCTCCGATTTTGGTAAACCGTGAGCGGTTCACCGGTTCAGCAATCTGACCATCCGGTTCGGATGGTTTTCACAAAAATGAATGTTTTTTTCATTTTTTCAATTTTTTCAAAAAATCGGACTGGTTCACTAGCCGGTTGACGGTCTGACCAATCGGACTGGCCGGTCCGGTCCCTTTTTTAATCCATGCAAATGGATGGCTGTGGGTTCGAATCTTATAAAGATCAATGGAGCCTTGTTCTCACAAATTGGGTGTGGGGGTAGGTTAACATATTTAAAAAAAATCTTTTGTAACATATTGTTCTAAAAAAAAATCTTTTGTAATATTTAGTATGCCTAATATATTATTTTGTGGCATGCTAATATGTAATTTAAAGAATCTTTTAGTGACATTTTAATATATCATTTGCTATATTCTATGGCATGTTAATATGTCATTAAAAAAAACCTTTCATGGCATTTTAACATGTTATTTATTGCATTTTTTATGTTATGTTATAATGTCATTTAAAAGATTTTTTGTGGAATTTTAATATGTCACTACATGCAATTTTTGTGGCATGTTAGCCTGTCATTTAATGTATTTTTTGTGACATTTTAACATGTCATTTAATTCATTTCTGTTGCATTTTATTAATGCCACAAAAAGAATAAAATAGTGACATTCATACCTTTAACTACACCCACCTAGATGACACTTCTCAAAAATACCATTATATGTAAAAATGTCACTATAATTCTATTTAAATGGCATTTTTTAATGCCACTAATATACAACTTTCTTATAGTGGCATGAGCAATCTGAACCACTTATGAATCAAGTAATTGTACACATGGGTGGCCAGATGGAATAGCACAAAGGTGGTATTCAGTAAACTATGAAAGGAAACTACCGAATAATGTGCATTTATTAGACTGGTTGCAGTTTATTCCAAAAAAGGACGCCTTAAGCACCAGATCACTAAGGTAGCACACATGAGGAATAGACAACCCACTTATCACCACTCAACTAGATCTTCTCAAGCCTCATTCTAACTGAGTTTGAGGACTAGTTGACCAAAAATGAAGATGGTTAGGCCCATAACAATTAATAGAAAAGCCTAACAACATCATTTGAGATAAGGGCCCAAGTGAGCTCTTAGTAAGAAGATAAGGAGTCCCAACCTTAATGGGGTCAAAGGAGATTGAAACTTATCAAAAGCATCAAAAGGATAAGGGATTAGAGATTGATTGCCATTAGGATTCAATCTTTTCTCCATATAAAAGGATAGAAGGGTTGATGAAGCTAACGCATATTCCTTTTCATCTTTTTTACAATTATGATCATCAATTGATTTCTGAGTTAAGCATTTGAGGGTTTTTGTTGGCAACCTCAAATACTAAAATGCAGAAATGGTCGCATCAGATGAAATTGCATTGAAAAATACTTGATACTTTGCCAAGTAAATCGTGAGAATCATAAAGCATAATTAGGGGAGACTAAATATTGAAACCTCTAATTCCTATGTTAAAAGATAGTAAAATGTTATTAGGGCCAGATACTAATTTCATTCTCTTAGATGCTTTAGTCAGGTTTAATAACAACGGGTAAAATGAAAATGTTCACAATCATACTATGGGTACAAAAAGTTTTGCTAGAGTTAGAAAAGAGGAGGTCAACCTCTTTCCCCATATATCTTTAGATTGCTTTTTATAAATTTTCATGAAGTATTTGCCAGACAAGCAACTTTAATTCCATGCTATAATTTCCTGTAGAAAAATCGACTTGGGCATGCTCCTACTCGAACAGAACTATTTCATATTTGTTTTATGAAGAAACATGGCACTCAAAGTGACCTTGCGAAAAATACCACTATATGTTTCTAATAATATATTTTAATAAACGATATAAGTTCATGAATAATTAATATTTCATCATATTTAGAATTTGGTTGTAGTTCAAAATGAATGAGAAGGAAAAGGAAGATTCAAATGGGTCAAACAGAGGTGCACCTAGGATGATTCATATGTGCAAGTATTGGGTTAAGAAAAAATTGGACTAGTTCAAATGTATGGTGTTGGAGTTTGTCCCTTTAATTATGTATAATGATATCTCTAGTCATGGGGCAAATTAGAATATAATTATTAAATCTTTACAAGAGCAGAACTAGAAGCTAAAAGGTAAACTTAATCAATTAAAATCACAATCTATACAAGCATCAAGTCCTGATATTCTGCTAATGATTCCATACAAGTTGCAATATTTTCTTATATTAAGGGTCATTAAGTGTGTTTTACTAATTTTAATTTCTTTATAGTAATGTTTAAATTTTTTGTAGGCCCTCAATTATTTGACTCCAAATTTTTGCAAGTCACAAGGTGGAATGATTGGTCCTTATCATTCTCTAATACTATTGGTAATTCTACTAACAACATTTAGATGAAATTATATTTATGCACTTTGAAATTAAATTAATAAGAATTTTTTATATTTTATTTTTTATTTTTCAATATGACAAGAATGTTAAGTTTCTTGTGTTTTAAATATACAGTGACTTGAACTTTGCTTTAAACATTTTCATAGCTAATTTATTTGTGTTTATTCTTGTTGTTATATTATATATTTTATACGACATTATACTTTATTCTTATTTAGTAGTTACTCTTAGTCTGATGATTGATGCATTTCTTTCTTTCCTATTTTTAATTTTCAAATTGGTGAGCTGGTTTGTTTGAACAGTGTTATTAAGGAGATTACAAAAATTTCTATTGGATTATTATATAGTACAAGTGTAACTAATGAAGTATGCAAGCGGACAAGAATTAGGACACAATTATTGGGAAGTCTATGTACAAGTTATTGTAAAGCCTAACGCGCGACTAGTAAGATCAAATGGACAGTATAAGACTATCGGACATATTGTTGGAGATAACATTGTTTGGCCAAAAGCTTTCGTAATATGTATTGATAGCAATAGAATTCTTAAGTATCATTAACATTAATCTCTATTGCTTTGTGTAACTACAACTTGTATATGATAATGATTACTTCTAAATAATATTGTCCTGCTTATGCATATTTTGGAGGATTTAAATTCTCAGCTTTATGAACGATTCAAATACTTTTAGAAGATAGATTATTTCAAGCCATGGATTCTCGCCTTTATCATTGATTTATGTGTAGTTTGCAGATTTTTAAAAGTACATTAATATTCTATCCTTCTTATAAAACTATTTATAATTTTTTCTACTTAATCATTGGGAACATATTATTAATAAGTGACTTTGCTGAGAAGATTATTATTTATATGAGCAAGATCAATTATTGCGATCGTTTAAAAATTTTAAATATTTGCCTATAATTAAAAAGATACTACCAGTGGTCAAAGTGAATATTATAGGATTCTAATAGTACATTTACATATGGGATTAGGATGGCAAAGTCAACATTTACGATTTATGCCACAATTTATAATGTCAGTGAATAATTCTTTTAGGGACATTTGTTATAGGGCCCCTTCTGGAGGTGCCTACTTCAGCAAGGTGCTACTCCAGTCAAATTTCCAAAACAAGTCACACACCTCCAAAATTTTCAGCTTAAGAAATTTTGTAATGGCACGAAATGAATAAATTGCTCCATCGAATCCTAAAGTTCAGACTCCACATACATTTCCATAACATTGAAAGTTCAATGAATCTCTGACAACCCAAGATATAGGCAACTCAAATTAAATCTAGTCTTACCAAAAACGACAAGCAAAACCCGATTCCTCATAACAATTCATAATTGCTCAAAGGCTCATGATTAAACTTATACATTAACATCATTAATTAGGAATTCTTACCTATTAAACTTTACGGTAAAAAAAGGATATTAACTTGTTGACTAATGCCTTATTTACATTACAAATATAATATATCGTATCCTTACCGTTTATAGATATCTTAGTAAAAATATTTACAATGCAAAAGGTAGTCCATGCTCAGGGTGTTGTCTATTTCTTCAATCTGAGGCAAAGAACATAAAGAACAACACGAAAAGGGTGAGTCCAAATGAATTAGTGAGGCAAGCATTTATATGTATATGAAGAATCAGACGAAATAGAATGCAATATACATATTAAAGAAGAACATTCATTCCGAATACGGATAACTAAAAGTAGAGGCTAAAATAACTGGATATTTGGAAATTGAAGGATTTTACGAAATTCAAGAAATAATGAAATAGGACTAGAGACCAGTATTTCTTAAACAACATATGATGAGCAGACTCAATGACGTCCCTTAACAACAAAAAGTTACCTCAAATTTTAATTGTATTTCACAGAAAATCTCAAAACTCATAAACATGATCAATTTTAAAGAACCAAGTGAACAAAGTGTTTCATAAAAGACTCATATTTCAAATTTCTAGAATTTAATCAAATTCATGAAACCTATTGAGTTGAAGCATTTCATAAAACTGATTGTGGGATGTTTACCAACCTTATGACTCCTAAAATCTGTGTAATACTACTTTGTATTACCTCAACGAGCAACCAAATATCCAAACATTATAATACAAATCAGTAGGATCGATCCCTTGCTAATCAGGCCTCAAGAAGCAGCCAACGTCCGACTATCCTGAAGTTAAGATCGCAAATCCAGTTTTGGTTGGTAGAGCAGCCACTGACAACCCAATGCCATCCCAGTCATCTTGCCAACCAATCTTATGGGCCCAAAATTCCCCAAGGGCATCCCCAAGGGTAAGATAACATGATATATATATATACACACGAAAGTCCTAGTAGCCAACACAAAATAGACCACAATCGCCATATAAAGCAAAAAATAATTTTTCAAAAGAAATTATAGGAATTCAACAAAGTCAAAAAAATAAGAAGAATTGACTAGTCAACATGACGGTCTCACATCTAGTATGATACAGTACCGGCTAGTCAGTAAGATTGCATTGCAACAGTATCACAAAATATGGTGATTGGCTCAAAAATAAATCAGTTAAATAGTGCTTTAATAATTTTGAGATTTGGAAGGTTTTATAGTTCAAATAAAAGATTTTCAAGTTCAGTTCAAGTGAAATTAACAACACGTTCGATATCTCAAATAACACATTTTTAGAAGGACCTTACTTTCGAGCTAAAATTCAGGAATGGACCTTAAACAGAGGAACGATATGAAACATTCAACTAACATTTAGAATTCAACGCATGAGTTCAAAGATAAATTGTTTGTAAGAAAAATAGAATACTGATCTCAAGAAAATGAGTAGATAAGTGGTTGGCAAGACCGTTTCAATGGCATCCCAATTAAAGAGGAAATAATAGATATGAGATCAGCTGGCAAAGCTGAGGGGCACAAGAGACAGTAGTTGGCAAACACAATAGAACAAGTAAAACATGTACACCTAAGTTAAGAATCAGGGATAGCAGAGATGACCTTTTCCCAGCAATAAAAGGGCGATAACCTCACTTGGTGCTACTGAGTTGTGGGGGTTCTCTAGTGAGCTTGGTAGCTTGAGTCATCGATGCCTAGTTATCCCCAAAATACAATGTAAGAGAGATTAGGATAATATCAACTTTATTTTCTAATCTACGAAACTATACTCAATAGACTTACAAATTTTATCTTTCATTCATAATTCTTAACCACACTCCTAACTAGAACTTGCCTTATTTAACTACAATCTCTTTTCCTGAATTCATAAGTTTAAATTATATGAGTTAAGTATTATTGTGTATTCTGAGATCAATTGAGTTCAAATCATTTAACCTACAATTATTCACGGTTCGTTATATAGTTCAGTAGATATCTTAGCTCAATTTGTCCAATTGCATTTAACTTTAGCTAATCCAACATTCCAATGTCATAACGGTCTATTTGGAGTTCTAACTCTATCTCGGTTTATCTTCTTGACTTCCTAAATATGTCAATTAGGTCCAATTAACATCAATTAAATTCTTATCAGAGCCAACATTTCATCTTTATTATTGATATTAAAGTTCCACTCATAACATCCATTTTATGATCCTTGTTGACTTGTTAAGCTCAATTTCGAAAATTAACCTTCCCTTTATCGATCAGAATATTGAATTCATAAACTTATTACATTCAATCCTATTTCATATTAAGTCAAAACTCAACTTAGTTTAGGGGATTTTCTAGAAACCTCAATTCGGTTTAATCCAAATTAATTAAACTTCTCATTAATTCCTGGCTAATATTTTATTCTTATCATTAAAACATTAACCAAGATTAGTCCATAATCAATAAATTCAATTCGTAGCTAACTAATTCAACCTCTATCCATGAATTTAATAAATCTCTCTATACGTGTAAATTTCATTATCGTTTCATGAACATACTTCCCAAATGTATTGATTAACTTAATTAAATAATAATTAGTCTCTAATTATCAAATCTGGGTCTATACATACTTACAATCAAATTTCTATCTTATTATTTCCGTCTATAATCACAATTCTTGGTCCAATTAACTTAAATTTATAATGCAAATCAACTTAACAACTCAATCGAACCAACTTAGGAATTATTTGATCGATTAAACAAATTTTTATCAAATTGAATGAGTTTGGAGTCAATTTAAGGTCCGAAATTGGTCTGCATGCACCTAGAATAGAATTTCCAGCTTCCTGCCTTGAAGCTGTTGGAGCGCTGCCGTGGATTGCTATCTGTTACTGCCAGAATTAAACACTGCCACCACCAATCGATGTGGCTTGCTACGCTGATCAGAACTCCTCAACCAATTTTACGACCCAATGTTGTTTGGCTGCTCAATTAGACGAAAACACCACAGCTTCACTACTCGCTGCCGCGTGCTTCTCTCCCCAATTACTCTTCCTTTGGTGGTCAAAACCCCAAATTGAATGTACTGGCATGTTTTTCTAGCTAAGCCCATCACAACCCATGCTTTGGCTACTTGTTTCCATCGCCGGAGTCGACTCGCTCGCCACCTTTGCCATGCATCCCATTTGGCTTCAAGTTTTTGGCGATCCATGTGGTGGTTTTAGGTAATCTTGGTGTCGGAATGTTCATCTGACCAAGAGGAATGTGATGGTAGGTTTGGTTTTGTGTTTTACCGGCATCGGTGATAAATGGTTGGTAGAGAAGTGGCGGGTCATGCATATGGAAATTGGATCAAGTTGAGGTCCTTCAATATATATATATAACTTTTGAAATTATAATTTTCACCCCCAACACCTTTTCTTGTTTGTTGTTAGGCCCAACAATCTTCCAAACTTTAATTGCTCTCTCTCTTAACTTTCCTTATTTATGTATTAGCCCCCTACATCCTTAAATTCCTTGCAATTAAGTCCGATCAGACTACTTTTCTAGTTCCCTCAAGTTTCTAATATTGCTCTAAGACCCCAGAAGATTTAGTTTTGGTCCACTTGAGTCCAACCCAATATATATTATATTTTTTTTATATCAAATTTGTTGCTAATTTCCCTTTTAATATCTAAAATTAGTCCAATGCATTAAATTAAACTATTCTAATAAAATTGTTCGCGCTACAAACTCAGGGTACATTTGTAGCGTAACTATATAAAAAAAAAAAAACTGGACAAGTTGAATTTTGCAAAAGTATTTTATTGTGGAATTTTTAAATGGATTAATTTATGAATGTTATGTTATTTCAAGGTGCCAACAAAATTAAATTTTGTAGCATTTTAACATGTTATTAATGTTCTACTCTATGTCATGCTAACATATTATTTAAAGAATCTTTTTTTAACATTTTAATACATCATTTACTATACTTTTGTGGCAGGATAGTATGTCATTAAAAGAAATTTTTTATGACATTTTAACATGTCATTTATTGTATTTTTTAAGGTACGTTATCATGTCATTTGATAAATTTTTTGTGATATTTTAGTATGTTATTATATGCAATATTTGTGACATGTCAGCCTGTCATTTCCTAAAAGAATTGTGGTATCCTAATATGTTATTTAATGCATTTTTGTGGCATTTTAACAAGTTATTTAATCTATTTCTTGTTGCATTTTACTAATTCCATAAAAAGCATAAAATAGTGATGTTCATAAAAAGCATTTTAACATGTTATTTATTTAATCTATTTCTTATTGCATTCTATTTCTATGTACATGAATGACACTTCTAAAAAATACCATTATAATACTATATATGTGGTACTTTTTACGCCTCTAATATATAATTTTATTGTAGTAGGAGTAATATCAATATATCAAAGTATTAGTAGTCCGCAGTAGTGTTCCAGAGATCTTACCTGTAAAAACCAAAAAAGAAAAGAATAATATTACTTATTATTAAGTATTAGAGTATATATATATATATATATATATGGGTTAGTGCAGTTTTAATGTAAGAGAAAAAGACAGTGGTTATTCATTCTATATGTTATAAGGTAGATTATTATACGTTAGTGGTATTTTAATTTAAAAATTCAAAGAAATAGTGCCATAATCAGTGGGTACTAAATAATAATGTATGCGTTAAAAATTAGATTATATATGTACATATAAGAAATTTGAGATAATACATATTTTTATTTGGTTTACACATATTGCGTTCTAGTGTTGGTATCAACAATTTTTAATTTAAACTTTGGTTGAATAAAAACTTAAAATAATGTAATTCCACATAAAAATGCACAAACCGTACGTATCATATTAAGAAATTATTTTTTTTTTAATAAATATTAAGAAATTGATTTGAAGAGGCATAGAATTGACATAATCATGTCAAGCCATTCGTTCCTTTGACCACCCATGTTGGCTTGACCGCTTGAGTTTATTAAGACAGGTTCACATTGGGACCATCATGAGTTCGGTCATGCCCAAAATTTCAAAAAAAGAAAGTACTTTGAAATTTATACTTTACAAACTAATTATAAAATAAATAAATTAATGTGATGATGTATCTACATTTCTGAGTTCAATTACGAGTTAGTATACACACACACACACACACACACACACACACATATATATATATATATAAGTTTGTCCTTATGCTATCACCCCAAAAAAAATGAAATAAAATAGATAAAGCTTTTACCACCAACGGCGTTTCCTTGACCATTTTATTTGACCCGATCAGTGGCATTTCCCCTTGCTTATGTTCCTTGCCCAATAGGACGTTCAAACTCACAAAAATCTCGTATCACTATTGTGGCGCCGTTTTTCTTTTTTCTTTCCCTCCCCCCCCCCCCCCCTTCCCTGTCGTGTTCCATACTTCTTTCCGGTTCAAAATTTTGGACCACAGCCAACCCGACAGGCCGACACATAACCTCTCTTTTATTTATTTATTTTTTTGTCTTTTCATCATTTGGGAAGATCTTCTTCTCCTTCTTTGGGGTTTCCTACGTTTTTTCTCTTACGATTTATTTGTTATTATTTTGAATATTTTGGGAGATAAACTTTTGAGAATGAAGTTGGAATATATATATATATATATATATTAACTTTAGTTTGAAAAGTAGTTGAAAATTGTGCTAGAAGAAAAAGGTATGTTTGATTTTTTTTGGGAAGAAATATTTTTTATTGTAAATGTCAAATCGGTAAATTTTTATTTAGTTAGCGAAGTGAAATTATATTTGTATATTATTTTTTGTATGTATTGTCGTAATGAATGTGACAAATATGCGTGTGTATATCTATATAATGATCAACTTTAATGAAAAATAGAATTGTAATTAATGGAGTGAGGTTATTTTGAAAATAATTTATTGTCTTTTGAGAATTTTGAGAAACAATACAAAACAAAGCCTTAGGTTTTCTATTTCTTCCTTTGCACATATACATCAAGATCTGGACCACAAATGTGTGTGTGTGTGTGTGTATAAGGAAAATGAATTCACAATTTGTGATACATATTTTTCCTAATTACATGCATGTTTTTGTGATACATATTTGCAGCCAACAAAAACATTCAATACAATACTCAAATTAGTGATACATATCCTTCCAATTCAAATCCGAAGATATTTTAATGGCAAAAGTACTTTAAAAATGATAAATGTACCAAACACTAGTAAATAAAACTATAACTTATGATTTGATTACTTATTATCAAGTCATTTTTTGACCATTATAAACCTGTTAAAGAAGTCCTATTCATAAAAGTGAGATTACTCAAGAGATACAAATCTAAAATAAAAAATATCATTTAAAATTCCTCCGACAATCAAATTTGACTAGATTTAAAAAAAGTTATAATGATTTGTTCTCAAATTTAACGTACGCGGCAATAAATGCATGCATCCTTTAATTTTCTCCATTAATGTGCAAATATTTTTAGTAGTAGTGTCGTGCATGCATATTGCAATTTCAATTTGAGTTTTAAAAACGTAGAATAATTAACGCGGCCCACATAAATATCTATGCAGATTATGTCATATTTAGAAATAAATCTTAAGATGCATAACATGTGAGCTTGAGTTTGTTGTTAAGATATTTCATTATCATGAGTTTGGTCTTAGTCAAAATTACACTAATGAGAACACGCTATAACAACTAAGATCTTATGTAAGTAGGGGTATCATGTTCTGATCAATTGCTCTCCATTTCTACACTGCACGTGCTTAAAATTAATTTATAGTTCAAATTGTCAACAAGCCCATGACGATAACAAAACAATAAATAAATTTAAACCACCTATGTATGACATTGATATTTGTTGTGCTCACAACAAATTGAAAATGCATTTTAAAAGTAGTTCATATTATAAGTGACCAAAAACCAAACAAAAATATCACAAATTTGAGTGGCATTACTTAGAGGGTGTTTGGCAAAACTTATTTAAAATATTTTATAAGCTTCTACATTTTATAAGATGTTTTTGGAGCTTATAAGATGCTAGATCTTGTTTTTAAAATAAATTGTTGAAATATTTGGATAAAATAAAATTTTGGAGCTTATAAGATGCCAGTAATGGTAATTTTATTATTAAAATGGTCAAAAATAAGGAGCTTGTTAAGATTTTATAAATAAGTTAGGGTTTCCTTACTTTTCTTAAAGGAGTTTATAAACTTCTAATAACTTTTTTTAGGATCTTATAAGCTTTTTTTTAAAAAAAATATACCAAATACTTTTTATTATCTTATAAGTTCTTAAACATCTTACAAGATGTTTTGATGAGCTTATAAGCTCACCCAAACACTCTCTTAATATACCCCGTCTGCTACAAACAGTTTACTGAGGAGAGGGATAATACAAAATTCTGTGGAAATTATTTAGATTATTTAATTGCTATGAGAAATGCTAAGTGAAAAAAAACACTAGAAAACTTTTGTATATGTAATTATGGAAAGTTCATTTTCCTCACAGCAGGAGAAAAAAAAAAAAAAAAGAAAAGAAAAATCTTGTGTCGTATCTCATTATTTTCGTAAACAAATAAATAAGTTTTCAATTTTGTATTTTTTCATATTATTTTTCTTTATTCTACTATTTCTCTTTTCTCATCAAAATTCTAGAACTGGACAGAACTTCGACGAAATGATATATTTATATTTTGAGATCTATAACATGTAAATAGAGATCATTTTATAGTGGAATGAGGGTAATGCACTCAATTCACTTATTATCATTGGATTAAGGGAGCTAGAGTGGATAGTGAAAACACGGCTCACCCCTAATTCAACTATTATAATTGAATCGAATGCATTACGTATAATTTGAATGTATTGCAATTAATCCAACTAAAAGTAACATCCAAAATACTATTGCATGGAAATACTGTTAAGAGCAATGAAATGGCACGACTTTTCCCATGGGAAAATATGAGATTCAAACATACAAAAATCTTGCACCATTACAAAAATCTTGCACCATTATTGAGGTGATATTATTTATTGCAAAGATCTAGACTAGGTACTGTACTAGAAACGTTTTTGTGTTATGATAAAAAGGAACAACTATTCTACATATTAGTGCAGAGAATTTGAAGACGTAACTTGCAGCCCATCATCATATATCAGAAGAAGTTTGTCCACAGCTTCATATATATATATATATATATATCAACATTGATACATATACATGCACTATATTTGCACTTGTCAGGAATCGCACGAAGGCTCGTACTAAAATTATGAATTATAATTAATTGGATTTAGTTTGGATTTCCAATCCCCACCGACCTTCTCGATGCCGCACCCGACTGCACTTGCACCTCATGCGCAGTAAAATGGTCCCTTTGTCATATAAATTACAAAAAGATATTACCATCCCATTTGTTTTTATTTTTAAATTTATTTTCACTCATTTTTATTATTTGAAAGTCAATTATCATAATTTTTTAATATCATTTTTACTAAAATTTTAATTTGTTTTTAATTCAAAATACATTCTTAATAACTGGTATATCTTTTTTTAATAACATATATATCCTCTACAATCTACCAAATTCTATACAATAATTATTTTTCAAACAAGATATCCAAGTATAAATTCATTTCCAACTTATTTTTTCTAATTATTTTTTATGAGTTTTGAAAATACTAAAAATGAAAAATGAAATTAAAACACAACCAACCACGCCTAAACCATCATATTGCTTTGTCTTGCATTTCGGGGAGCCTATAGAGTACAATGCCACCAATTTTATGCCAATATATCACCTTAGAAAAGTGTTGTTTCCAGGATGTGTGCCAACATGCAGTAATCCAAAGTAATAAATAAATATTGCAAAACAGATTATCAAGAAAGTAATAGATAATCACAGTGGGGTCAAACGTGCGTTTATATCAGTATGAAATTCAAATAAAGCATGTGTTATCAGAATTTAAACATACAGCATGTGTTATCAGAATTTAAACATACAGCATGCGTGATCAGAATTTAAAGATACATCATGCGTGATCAGAATTTAATCATACAGCATACGTGATCAGAATTTAATCATACAGCATGCGTGATTAAAATAAACGTCAATTCAAGGCAAATCAGAATTCAGTACAATTAAACAGCTACGAGTCCAGGAAAAGCCAAAATTCATAAATTAACTGAGGCAATAAAACAATAGAACATGCTGTCAGATTAGTAATATATAGATACTGAATTTGAAAGTAAACTTATCTTAAGAATTCTATATCGTAACAGAATTAATAGGGCGACCAAATCACAGAGAAATTCTGTTTGCCTTGAAGAAACGAGCGCCCCGACTCACCAATGCAACGGGTACAATGCAGCTCCTCTCAGGATGAGATGATCCAGAACGATCAGGTGTACTCCTTCTCGTTCACCTCGAACAGTACCCAGTAGCCAGAATCCGAATCAGATAGCCAAGCTTTTGGAATATATATATATATATATATATGTGGAATAGGCCGAATATGATAGAACGAGGGAATTATGGCAACAAAGAAACTGGAATATCAGGGGAAGAGGAAGAATACAAGCAGAAGAGGCTGCTTTGGCGTGTATTTGGTGTGATTTCAAGACTGCCGAAGGCACTCTATTTATAGAGGGGAATTAGGTTTGGCAGAAGGCAATGGGCCAACGGCCAAGGTCTAATTTTAACTCGGGTTTGACGGCCAGACCTAATTATCTCTAGGGTTTGACGGTTGTTAAGGGCTGATTAGGGTTTGACTAAGTAAAACCCTAATCCATGTCCGCCAACAACCCTAAAAATCCGGCCATATCCACCATCATCCCAAAAGTCTCGGCTGTGATCTCCAACAGGCAAGACTCAATCAAGCCTTTATCCGATCAAGCCAACGGTTAAGTTAAAATTTGAATTTTAAATTTCAAATTCAAAATTCCAATTGAATTTTGTCCAAAAAATTAAGATTGAGACTTTTGCCCTAACGCCCGCGACCCGGAGCCGGGCCGGGCGGCGACGGCGACGGCGACGGCGACGTGCATGTGGTCCACTTATATGAACCCCTCAAAGAATATTTTATCAAGCATTCTTACTTGAGTCCAATATAAACTAGTCCACACTAGTTTACAAAACCAATGTGGGACAAGTGAAGGGTTAAAGACCCTTCAACTCCTCCACTTGGTTTTATAAGTCACAAGAAGGTCTCCACTCTCTCAAGCTTACAATGTGGGACAACTAACTTATAATACTTAACCATTTCCCTTCCTCTATTCCACCAAATTCAACACTATAATTATGTATTGGATTCCAACCATAATTGGCTTCCATCCAATGAATAATTAAACATGTAAATAGGCATACTTGTGCCAATTACAACAAAAAGTCCATGCTCTTACCACCTTTCTTCATAACCCAAGAAAACTATTTATAATTACGTACCCCAATTTTTATAGAATTTAAGACATACGTGAGTATACCCCTTCATCTGAAAATATAAATGAGTATTAGATACTTTAAAAAAATTATGGTAATTTATATTTTTAAAATATCCCCCAAGCAGATTAAGTTGGGATAACAACAAAAATGAGCATTTTGGATCCTTTATTCCATTTTATATTTTATCTCCTATTTTTATTACTTGATTATAATATATATTATAATGTGCATTTGATTTTCAATCAAATATTTTATTTCATGCTTCATATTCTATTCCAACTTGATGAGACTTTAAGGGGGTTAGTTGTCTGTAGGAACCAGGAACATAATGAATTTAGGGATGAAATGAAAATAGAAAAGAATTAATGTTGTTATAACTTTCCTATGTTTGATATATACAAGGAATGAGAAAAGAATAAAGTAAAATTGCTACTGCTTGATTCCAATTCCACGATTGGTGATAGGAATGGGATAAAACTATTTTGGGTGACCAAATTATTCTTTTGTAGGAAATTAGTAAAATAAAAATATCAATTCACAAATTTTTTTTTTTTAAATATTACTTTACAAATTCTTTGTGGGGGTAAGTCATATTTCCAATTGCATGTATCAGTCATATATGCATGTTCTTTATGCAAAAAATTACACTCATGGTAACTCATGGTAATTCCTTTTTGAAATTATTGTTTTACCATTGTAATTTAGTAAGCATTTTTGAACTAGAATGTTTAATTTTGGGGAGATTGTATTTTTGGTCCCATAAGTTAGGCTTATTTTAATTTTGGTCCCATTCTTTATCAGTTTCGCATATTGCATCCAATAAGGGCTTGTTTGCTTGGCTTGTTGGGTGTGATACATACCTAATCAAATCTCTTTCAATGTTTATTTCAATTGATAAAAGCCTTTGATAAATTCTAGGCCCATCATTATTTATTGTTGCTTTTGGAAAATGGATTTTGTGTGATTAGAATTACAAAGATCCTATAGGGCCTATTTTTTAATCTTATTTCCAATTAAACCTTGTTCCTACGAATGGGGAAAAATAAAAAAATTGTGAAAAATTTATTAAAAAGTATAAAGGATATAATAGTAAATTTATATATGATTTTTTAATTTATTTATATATTAATCTTACCAATCAAATATAAAATTAAGATATTCTATCCTAATGGGTTTAAAACGTATTTATTTACTTATATATTGCTTTTAGTCATATCATTCGAAGCAAACGAGCCCCAAGTGTATCTTTTTTTTTTCCAATTTGATGACTCAAAAGGGCGTCCATCTAGAAATTAATGGAGTGGTTCACGTGCCCAAAATTGTGTTTTTTTGGTCCCATAAGTTAGGTCCATTTGGAATTTATGTTCCAACAAAAGCTCCAATAGATTTTTGTAGCAGAAGAAAAAAAAAAATGGTTGCAAGTGACGGTGTCATTTATTTTTGTGGCACACTATCTTCATTGAAAACTTTATGAACAGATGAAAATCCAAATAGGAGGTTTCATGGTTGTGCTTCCATGAATAATAGGTGTGCTTTCTTTGCTTGAAAAGACCTTCAAATGTGTGAAAGAACAAGACAAGTGATACTTGAGTTGCTTCGGATATTGAATGTAATGAAGAAAATTTTGTTAAAACTTCAAAAAAAGCAAACTATATTGCTTTATCTATTGGTGGTTTCTTAGTTGATGGTTCTTCCCTTTGTTAGGACTAAAATCCAAATAGATATAAGTTACAGAACCAAAAAAACACCAATTTAACGGCCACATGAGTGGCACGTGATTGGCTTCATTAACTGTTAGACATAAAGTCGTTTTGGTCCTTAAGTTGCAAAAAAAAGCACTTATTAGGTGCAATGTCAAAAATCATAAAGAATGGGACCAAAATCCAAATGGGTATAACTTATGGGACCTCAAATACAATTTACCCTTAATTTTTTTGTGTATTACAGGTTTTTAAAAAATTTAATTTGATTAATCATTGATAGAATTAGTGGTGCAATCAAGCCGAGTAGAGTCGAACCTTGGGAGAAATTTTCGAACTTGAGTTCAAGCCCAAAATATATATTAGGCTTGACTTCGATAAGCCTAATATTTTGAGTTCAAGTTCGGCTTGACTCAACTCAATTAAACTCAAATTGTCAAGTGAGTTATAAACAACCGCGATTTTGAGCTTGAAATAAAAAAAAATAGTAATCGAATATATCTTTATTGATAATATAAAAATAATATTTAATTATACGCGAGCCTTGAGTCTTAGGTGGTTCGAGATTAACTTGAAATAGAGATCGAGCTCAATTCAACTCGCTTCAAACTTGAAACAACTTGAGCTTGGTTCATAAAACTTGTGATTTGGCTTGACTCATTTGCACCCCTGAATATAATTTAAATTTTATCATCATCATCATCATCATAATTCAAAAAGCCTGCTTCTTTAGGCGTGGTGATACAATTTACTTTTTTAATTTAAAAAAATGAGAGGTGTATCTTATTTTATTATTTACTGTTTTTTTTAACCTTTATAATGATTTATAATATATTTTTATAATTTTTCTAAAACATATATATGAGTAAAATACATGATTAAATAAAAATATGTAGCAATCAAAATATTTGGAACACAATATTAAATATTTATAAAGTGAATTTGTTTTTGAAAATATTAAGCTCTTTCTGTAAAATTTTGTAATTTGCCAAAGAAAAATATAGTTAAATTTATATTGGATTCGAAATGTTTAAACCCATGGAAAAAAAGGAACGACTAAATCTATACTTTTAAAAATGAGGATAATTTCTATAGAAATGATAATTCTCATCTCTAAATTGTACCAATTATATATGATTTGAAACTAAACTTTGGGAAGTCTATTTTATTCCTATTCAATCCTGCATACCAGTAATGCCACAAAATGTCGGGTTTTGGACTTTTAAGTCCTATAAAATGTAATAATTATTTATTGATACATAATTAATTAGTATAAATTATTCATTGACAAATGTTAACTCATTATTAATCGATATAAATTTGTAGTAATATACTAGAGTTTAATAAGAAAAATGTGGGTGTAAATTTATTGTGCGTTTTGTGATTTCGTGTGTTTCGATTAAATTAATTGAAATGTTCTTGTCGAACTCCAACAATATAGCAGACAAATAAGGAAAGAGATTTTAAAATTTACTTCTAATTGTGATTGAATAATTTAACTGTTGTAAAAAAAGTAATTTTAAAAACTAAAAAATTTAAATAAATCAGACACAGACTAATTTCTACCACACCCAATGTTGTGCACCCACGTTTGGCGTCGGATGAACCCTTCCAATTACCACGTATATACTTGTTTTTGATTGATTGAAAAACCTAACATGTACTATTAGAGCTCGTTTGCTTGTTTTGATATTACATAATAGATATATAATTCAACTCAATTTTAATATTTAATTCATTTTTAGAAGTTATTGATACAGTTAGAGGTCGGTATGCATTTAAGACCAAACTTGACTTGTGTATTAAGGTATTAGAGTGTGATATGTTTGTCAATCTAAGTTGAAAATAGATTATAGTTTATCAAATGGGATATTCATGCTAATCAAACAATCAAAATTGGATATCAAGTTATTTAAAATATGCAAACAAACATTAGATATGATACATAATAACCTACTATTTCTTCTAGTAATAGGTATCATACCTAATTCAAACATACCAAGCAAACGCGCTCCTATAGTATTATATATAGCACAATTTTATATTTATTTAATTAATAATTTTAGTTAAATGCCAAATTTTTAGAATTTTGAGTTTTGTTTTAATTCAATTAAGAAATTTCAATTGGTTGTTAATTTTTTTTGTAATTTTATTTTAATACATTTAACTTATCTATTATAATTAAAACTCATGTTGTACTTATTAAAAATCTTTATCTCATCAGATAATCTCAAAATATCCTATTATATTTTTTTTATCTCATTAGATAAATTTAGAATTTTAAAAATACTTTATAAGCATCATATTAAGTACTCATGTGACAAAATTCCATCTTATAATATTAATTTATCACAAAATTAACATGTCAATTTTCATTTATATTATATGTAAATTTTATTATTTGACCATTATTTTTTTCCCATGTTTTATCTCTACATTATTTGTGCAATCTTTCTATATTTTTATTTTGTTTTGTTATTTATTTGTAAAACTTCTTTCTCTAATTAACATAATATAATAGGCTATGTTTGGTTACATTTTGGCAAAATAATATAATATAACAGGCTATGTTTGGTTATATTTTGGCAAAACAATATACTATGTGTTTCTTTTACTTTTGATGTAAAGTTCATTGTTTATATAATTTTTTAATATTTTTATAACACATCTTTATATTATTTTTGTTTTGTTTCTCATGGTAACTTAATTAAATATTCTTTTAATCTATTCAAAAATTATATTAGTATTATTACTTCATTATTTTCTCAATATTTACTTAAAATTAAGATTTTTATGGTCAATTTAGGATTCCAACTTTTATATTATTTAAAGATATTAGCACACAGTACCTCTCTTATTTTGATTATTTAGATAAATTCATTTTAAATACTATTTTCAAATATTTTTGTATGTTCTAAGAATTTATTGTTGTTATTGAATTTTAATTGCAACCTTTTGAATTTACCTAGATAAAAATTAAAACAAATTTGTATATGTTTCATATTTAAATAATATACCTCGAATAATAAACTTTTTTGAGATATTGTAATATTTTATTAAGTAGTTGAAGTTATACTAATTTTTTATCAAATAAATCAAGAAATACTATATATTTTTTTTCATAATTAAACTTGTTAATACTACGTGATTTCTCCATTTGTAACTATATGCACATGAAAAAAATTATGTTAACATATAACATCATATGATTTGGTAAATTTATTTCGATTGGTTGAATTTTTATTTATTTATATTTTTGATAAATAATAAATTTATTTCTCTTCCAACAAATAAATAGAATATGCAACTTATTTATAAAAAAATTATATATGTAAAATTAAAGCTCAAATTTCATTACAAAATAAACTCTTTTGCGTTGCTAAGTAGATGCAATGAGATTATCTAATAAATATGATCTTTAAAAAATATCAAGCTTAATGTTGTTATCTAAATTAAGAGTTTAATATTTTTATTTTAATTCAACTATACATTTTTATCTAGAAATTTCACAACTAAAGTGGTCGCTAATTAAGTTATTTCAAAAACACAACTAATTTTTTATATTTAATAAATTTCTTTTGTTTTTATATAGATATAATAATTTTATCTTTGACTGAAGTTTACACTATTCAATTATTTTTTATCAAAAAATAATAGATAAAAATTATATAATTATTTGATCAAATAAATATTTTTATATCTTATTAAATAATTATTTTATGAATGACTTAGAACTTTAAAATATATTTTTTTAAATAATTTATATTAAGTACATTTCAGAAGTAAAATATTATTTAACAACCATGATTACCTCTTAATATTGTGACTTGCTTAAAAAAACTTTAAAATTTATCTATTTCTTATAAAAAGGATGGATACCTATTTATATGAAATATCAAATCATCACTTTCTCAGTAAAAGTTTGCAATTTGAGAAACAATTATAAATTATCATATATGTAATCATTGCGAACGTACTCCCCAAATGAGATACTGAATGCGTTAGCTACAACACTGCTGGGCTGATACGCACAACAATTAGTATACATCATTTACGATTAGGGCTACTGGGGTATTTAATCCCATTCGCTTCCCTAGCTTTTTGTCTATTAGTGTCAGTGTCGACCTAGTAGAGTGCTTTTGTTGTTGGTATTCTTTCCTATCTCTATGCATTTCACCGCTCCACCAGAAATTCCCTCTGCCCCTACCATACTCTAGCTTGGTAGTTTCCACCGCCTGTCCAAGGTTAAGCCATAGGATTTGATGATGGACTTAAAAAGTCACATACAAGCGCTTTACGCCCAATTATTTCAAGCAATGCTTACATCTTCTGTCTTACCACGGTTGCTGGCATAGAGTCAGTCAATGCTTATTTCCCAGATACCATCATTGCTTCTAGACAAATCGAAGCTTTCTCAAAATTTCACTCAAAAGGTGCTGAGTTGGAATCCCATTCTAATAAAAGATTCTTGTGGTTCAGGAGAACTAGGAACGGAGAGCTTCCCCCCCTCCCCCCCCACCTTTCGGCCGATTCTTTGGTCTTAAGAATGTTGGTTTTAAGAATGAGTGATTGCCCTTTTCCTTCTTAACGAATAGTTTTGAAAAATACTCATTTATTTGTAATTTCATCAATTAATCATCTATAAAAAAAAATGAGCTTATTGAGTCAATCCTCTTATCACCCTAGCAAAGCATGTTGTATAATTGAGATTTGATGCAAGTTCTTCCTTTCTAAATTAGATATATTCATATTTGAAAGAGCTTGACAATAAGTTTTTTCAAAATTGATTTTTTGTCCCTTTTAAAATTTAACTATTTTTATAATGATCTTTCTTCAGATAAATAAAATATTTTAAAAATAAAATCATAGATATAGAGTATAAAAAATAATGTAATTTGAATTTATAATTTATTTTAAATATAAAAGCTACTTCCCACAACATCTATAAACTCTCAACTTTATTTTTATATTTTCAAATTTTTCAACTAAAATTTTTTTTTTTTTTAACAACATAATAGTGGAAAACTCATTCTCAATTATTGAAGTAATTTTTTTTTTCTGCAGTGAACGTATATGGTTGATGTAGTTAAATTTTTTTTTTAAATTTGATAAATGGCCACTTAAATAGTAAATGATATTAATTTTTACATTTATAGTATATTTATTTGCACAATTTTATTTTCTATCCTGTACATTTTTTATATCTTTTCTTAATAATAATTCATAAAAGAATGTTTTTGCATATGCAAATACTAATATTTGGATTTAATGGTATCATATCAAAAAAAATTGTTTGAAACTAAGTATTGTATTAAATTATTTACATAATTTACACTTATAAGATTGATATTATATTTTGAAATGGTATTGGAATTTACTTATTATTTTATGATTATTTACATAATAGTTTTTAAAATAATAAAATAACTCTATAAATAAAAATAGATAAATTTTACTTATTAGAGTTATATCAAACATTAAAAATATTTTAGTTTACAAAATATTGCATGTTGCAAATCACATATTAAATTGGTAATCAAATAATATCGTAATATAAGTTGTTTTGATACATTAAGCACATACTATATATTTGCTCTATTGACAAATGCTTCATATTTTTAAAAACTCAAATATTATGAAAATTGTAACTATGGCTTCTAAATTAAGCTTTATGTTATGAAAAAATTATTTTGTTCATTTATCTTATCAAATATGTATATATAAACACATATCATCCAATTTAAAAAACGCATTAAGTAAACTATTTTGTTCTCTTTTTATTTTCTACTTTTATTATTTTTAAATTTTTTTGTATAATTTATAAATTTAGAGTTTGCAATTTTTTATATTTGACAATTTATTCAAATACAAATTATCTTCAGATTCAATTTTTTAATTGAAATATCCATATTGTGTTATATAATAATTAATTTTTTATTTAAGTATTAAAAATAATTATAATATATTTTTTAATCACATAAAATAAAATGAATATTATTATAGAATGAATTATTTTAATAGTAAAATTAATTTTGATGCATCACACGAAACACATGCTATTATTAATTAATTGAATTTGACTAAAAGCTATACGTCTCGAACTGAAATTCTTCGTAACGTGGAATTTGAATGTTTATGCTTAACAAAAGTGCAGCCTATCTGCATCTCTCCATTAAATTTTGAAAGTATATTCTCTTTTGTAAATGAAATCTCATAGCCATATTTTTCACATTTTAGATATGTCGGAAAAATGAAGACAACCAAACAGATCAGCTTTAAGAGGCTATTTGATTTTTATATATTTTTATTTTTAGTTGCCAATATTTTCAAAAGTTAGAAGGATTACACTGAAATTTATTTAGTGTTTTGTCTACTAATAATTAGGATATGTGTGTAGTTGAAAATTGAGGTTATTTTTAATTTTTTATGCTTAAAAGATGCACTTTTTAGAATATATATGTTATAATTGTTCCAAAATGATAGTGAGTATTTTATGTTAAAATCAAATTTAGATTTGATTATTATGATAATATGATGATAAGGTATATATTTAGAAAAAAAAATTAAAAATAAAAATAAATGGTATTTATAATAGAGATATGTATAAATTGATAATTTTTTATTTTTAAATAATATCAAAAATGAAAATGACCTTAAAAAATACAAAGAAATGAATGGAAGATTTTTAAGATTATTTCCGTGTCTGAATCATGATGTGGAATATGAATGTTTAGATCTGACAAAACTGCAGCTTACAACCAATACCTTTCTCCATCATCTACCCTACACACCCGACATTTTTAAAGCATTTTTTAATATTTCTAAGCAAAAATTGGGAACAACATCTCACATTTTAGAAATCCCACAAGTAGAAAATTGAAATTAAATGAAAAAACAACGTGGGGATGGGGCTGGGGGAGGGGCGCTGAAAGTGGAATTTGAATTTGCATCCTGCATGTTTATATTTGATGCAGAACTGCGGCTTACGTACGTACAGCCGTTTTTCTGATTTCGCTTTCAATGTTAATTTCAACTATATATATATATATATACACACACACTCCCATAGTATAATATATATCACCTGTCTGAGCTAGTAGCAAATTAACATTCAGTACTCCTCCATGTTGTTGCTTTAATATTTGTGTTTTCTCTTCTTAATTCCAATTAATATTTGAGTGTGTGTGTGTGTGTATATATATATGTTTTCGTTGTGAAAAACAAACCTGTGATGGAGAGAGGTCAGACGAGTTCGGGGAATAATAACAATAACCTTGAGAGAAAGACCATAGAAAAGAACCGAAGGCTTCGCATGAAAGATCTTTGCTTCAAGCTGGTTTCCATCATCCCTCCTCACCATTCCAACCCACCAAAGGTGTGTGTGTTTCTGATGTGTAGTATTACGTCCATTTCTTATAGATAGTTTTGTGGAAAGAAACATGCATTAATTGTCCATTAGGAAATATGAATCAATGATCTAGAGGTAGGTTTTCTAGTAGTATTATTATTTTCTTTAATTAATTAATAAGTAAAATATTGATTTTTGCTTAATTCATTTATCAAATTTCTCAGTAGAGTATTGATTTTTTATTGCCAGTAAAATTGTATGTTTCTTTTTTTTTTTTTTTTTTTTTTTTTTTTTTGCAATTTGCCTATTTTGAAATTTTGTCTAGTATTATCTTATCAAATCTCAAATTTATTCATATATGCATTTCATAAAATTGTTACATTTAACCTAATTTCACTAGAAATTCATAATATTAATGGAATTGATGATGTGGCACAACCATGAATTACAGCAACATAGCAACATTACGAAATCAAGAGTGTCATGTCATTATTCCAGCTTGCTGTATCAGTATTCCAACATACCACATCATAAATTTCGATCAAATTATGAGTTTTCAGCTCATTTGGATAAGTAATTTTATGAAACGTATATAACTAAATTTGAATTTAGATAAGTTACAGGATAGAATTTTAAAATGAAAAAAGTTAAAGAACCGAATTTTGCCATTATCTGCCATATTCGGGAAGCTGCTTAATTTATCATATGTATGTTTGACATGCATGTAATACAACTTCCCCAAAATGCTTTTAATTAAGGCGAGCTGGGCTGAGAAGAAAACGCGTCTTCACCGATGTAAATTCTTAAGGGTGAAAGATCTAATAATGCGAAAATTGAGAAGATTTTCCGGCACATATTCAGGAACTCTTGTCGCAGCAAGATCAGCTGGAACAGGCAGCTTCTTACATCAAGCATTTTAGGAAAAGAATAGAAGAACTGAGGAAAAGGAAGAGACGAGTGCTGATGGATGTTGCTAGGACAAATAATAATACTGTTACTATGGGTGCATCAAATTTGCCAATTCTAAAAATAAGAAACTCAGGTTCCAGTTTGGAGTTTGTTTTGATCTGTGGGCTTCAAAAAAGTTTCATGCTGGCTGATGTTATTAGTATAATTGAAGAAGAAGGAACTGAAGTGGTCACTGTTAACCTCTCCAATATCGATGACAAGATTTTCCACACTCTCCATGCTCAGGTGTTCATCAGCTCATCATGTTCCCTCCTTTATAATTTGGACATCATAGAGGTTTATACAGGATGTTAAGAATGTTTTGTGCGTGGATTAATTTGATTAGTCAAATGATTAAGCTGCTTGAATCTATGGCAGGTTAAAGTTCCCAGGGTTGGAGTGGATACCTTGAGGATATCTGAGAGGATACACGACTTGATTTCTTTCTGAGGATCTAACGGCCCGTTTGGTTTCATTTTCTGGAGCCATTTTCATTATCTAGTGAAAAGTTAGTTAAAAAGGTGTTCTTGAAAATGAGTTGTATTTGAATGTGTTGTTTAAAATTGTTGGGTGTATTTTGTATCAAAAAGAAGAAAGTTTTTGAATTTGAATTGATGATGTGATGTGTAATTGTTTGAAAAAATAATATTATAATTTGAATTTATAATATTTTTGTGGTGAATGTTATTTGAAAAGTATTGAGAATGTATAAAGTAGATATATGTAATAATAGATGTTGAAAAAAGTATGAAAATAGAGAAGAAATGTAAAAAGTAATGTTTTGAGAATGAAAATGTATGAGAAAATAGTGTAAAAGTTGATAGTTTTCTATTTTCATTTTGAGGAGAAAATGAAAATGGGGTTTGAAAATAAAAACAAATGGACCGTAAGTTTCCAAGGTTGGAGTGGATACCTTAACAACATGGTTTTTTTTCTTCCATTTTTTTATGCACATGCACATCAAGAATTCGCTAAGTTTGATCAACTTCACACTTTATGTATGAGGCTAATATCATTGGGCCAAATGACCATTCGACAACGTGATGGTGTTTGTTTTCACTGTATTTTCTATTGCCATGTGCAAAGCAATTATAGGCATTCGATTCCAGTTCATACTTCTTGTCGGCTGTTTCTTGCATTCAACTCAGTTATTAGCTTAGCATGGTTGAAATGGATAAATCTTATATTCTGTTGATATTCTCCATGAGAAAAGCTTTATATTCATGCATGGGTCTCGTCAGCCTCATAAGTCTAGTTTCCATTGTGCATGAAATGAAGAAAGGGCAAAGAGATATTGACTTTTAATTAAGAATATTATAAGAAAAGTACTTTGTTTATGATTAACGTTAATGTCTATCCTATTTGTTACATGGGATAAAGATATCCTACCATTCGAACTATGTTCGTGTTTACAATTTGCTAATTAAACTTATTTTGTAATGGGACTATATTTATTCTTTCACTTTGTCATATATGAATCAATTTTAATAGAATATTTCGTGGTATTAGAGAAAGAGTCTTTTCTAAGGGTAATTTTTAACACTTCATTAGAATCTTTTTTTTTCTTTTTTTAATTTGAAGTTGAATTATCATGGGATACACACCTGAAAGTACATTAAAAAAAAATTGTTGCATTTTGTAATTTAATAAGCCTACACTAAGGAGATAACTATTATCTCCATAAAATTGGAAGATTTGACTCTAATATCTTAAAAATGAGTTCCTTGCTATTGATGTGATGAAGGTTTTCTATGATATTCCATGGAAATTTGTTCGCATACGGCGAGGTAAAAAAAATATAATTTGGAAGGTAAAATATCACAGAAAAAAGTATAGGTTTCTTCCCACTTTTTCCATTTCTCGGTTTGTGAGCTGCTATTTGTTGCAACATTTAAACCACGTCTTCCGCCATTTCACGCATATTGCTCATTGCTGTTCATTTTCACCTGCCTTGTCAGATTTGAGAAGATATTTTTTCAATCTTTACACCTGTGATATTTAATAGCTCAAGAGTTGATTTTTTTTTTTTTTTTTGGGTGTATCTATACTTGTTTTAGTTAATTTAATTCATATAAAGTAAAATGATAATGAATTCTATTTTAGAAATGTTTTATTACGTGGCATGCAAAGATGTGGATAACTTGTTTTATTCCTTTTTGTCATCTCAATAATTTTCATATATAATTCACTGTAAAAATGAGTTATTTTATTATTAGTAGGTTAACACTCTATTAACTGATTTTTTGATAACTTTATATTCAATGATGGTAAGTACTCAATATATATGTGATATTCTGTTCACACAAATTTCGTTGTTTGCAAAAGTAAATCACAATACAAAGAAAATAATGGATTGAATTTATATTAAAGAATATAGAGAATTATAATTTATTAGAGAAAAAAAATATAAATTTCCTAACAAAACTATTCCCCTGATTCTTCTCTCAATATATGATCCAAGGGCTTGAAGCTTGTTCTCGAATATATGATGTAGTGCTCTTTGACTTGGTAAAAGACACTACAGAACATTTTTGAACTCGAATCTTGATTCCCAGATCAAATGACTTGATGACTTGATGCTTTGAAGAGGTATAGGACCTTCGCGGTAGCAATACATCGTTGTAGCAGCAACTTGAAGCTTGAAGACTTGAGTCTTGGACTTAAGCCATGGACTTGAGCCTTGAAGACTTGAGAATATGTGGATATGAAAATATAAGAATATGGGAATATGTGTGTATGAGGATATGAAAATATGAATATGAGGATATGAGAATATGTAAATATGAGGATATAAGATATGTGAATATGAGAATATGAGCATGTGAGTCTCTAATCATCCCTTTTATATAAGTGCTCAGCAGGAGACTCCGAAATGACTTGAACACATTTGATAATTATTTCTTTGATGCACATACTAAAAGATAATGCCAAATATTCTTGACTTGATTGGTTCACGTACATGGATGTGCCATGTGTCCCAATTTGATTAGCTTGAGATTGCTAGGCCACCAGACTTGATTTGATTGGCATGCCACTTCATCTTGACACTTGTTAACATTTCATTTGTACAAAATAAATATTAGAATATTAATTAAAATTAACTATTCATCTTTTGGAATCAATTTAAAAGTTTCAATACATAAATAGAAAATTTTAAATCAATAACTAATATATTATTTACACATGCCATTTTTCAATTGGCCCAAAAATTAAGCCATCTACATATTCCATATTAATTTTTGTATTTATATCTCTACATATATGTATATATATTAGTTTATGTATGTAAAATTATTTTCAATTGATTTGATTTTTCAAAAGTAATTTTAGTACTTTTCATATGTTTAATACTTACACTTCTATAGATCAAATTGTAATTTACATATAAACCAACTATGTTTATATTATTGGTTAGAATTAGATTATAAACTATATTAATTATTAAGGTAACATATTTTTTTTTTCAAATAAAGTAAAATGATGGCTATTATATTTTAAAAATAATAATTTTGTGATAGCATACATTATGAAATTCTAAAATCTTACCAAGTATGATATAGCCGTTGTTGCCTTTGATTATCTAAGATCAACTGTTAATTAACTTATTATATAAATGGTTAATATGAGTATGTAAATTTAGCTATTGACATATTTATCTTAAATATTTAAATTTTTATTTAATAAATTAAAGCATTGAATCTGGAAAGTAGTTTTGACATTTTATATATTTTGAAATGGTAAGATTTTTTATAACTCTCTGTATGCTTAGTTCGAAAAATTTTACTTTAAATTTAATATATCCCTAAATTAGATTGTATTCCATAATTTGTTGTTTTATTTAAGTTAAGTTCCTTAATCTGAACTCATAATCCCTATAGGTAATATGGACGAAAAATAACCAAACAAGCAATACACTAATATTTAAAGGTATAAAAATATTTTTTCTTTTTTCTTCACTTCTATAGGATCATTTGCTTGGTGAATTAAACTCTCTCTCTCTCTCTCTCTCTCTCTCTCTCTCTCTCTAATTATGCATGTATTTCATAATTTGAATATGATTTACTAATATTAATAAATTTTTATATTTATGAGTCAGGTTAATTTATAAAGTAAGCTGATGTTCAACCTATTTTAACAATGTTTATTATGTGGCAATGATGTTGATACGTTACTTTTATTCCCTTTTGCCATCTCAATAATTTTCACATATAATTTGCTATAAAAATGAGCTATTTTATTATTAGTAGGTCAACACAATATTAATTGATTTTTTTGGTAGCTCCATACCCAATGATGGTAACACAATATGTATATATATATGTGTGTATGTGTGTGTGTTAAGGAATTTTTATTTTAAAAATAATAATTTTGAGATTGCATATGTTAAGGAATTTTAAAATCTTATGAAGTATGATACAACTATTGTTGCCTCTATCACACCCCAAATTCAAACCATACAGACTAGTCTCGAGGCGTGAAACTCAATCCAAAAAATAATGGTCAACTAAGCCAAAACCATAATCTTAAACAAAAGAACATCGAGTATTCAAAATAAATTTAATAAATCTTGCAATATAAAACTCAAATAACAATACTTTAACCTCAACTAAAATCCATAAGGAAACTAATAAGCTAACGATCATCAAATGCTAAGACTACTGCAAAAGTCCCAAAATATTTCAGTTCTGATTCTCAACGAAAATTGGCCCACCTCTTCACTAGGATTAGAGTCTAGGTCTACCAGAAAGAAGTTAAAGAAAAATAGAGTGTGAGTAAAGGACTTAGTGAATGCCAAGTGTGTGCAATGTGAGTTCAAGAATATATCATGATCAAAATATGCTCAGTGATAAGTACTTGAAAAAAATAGTGAGAGATAGTTATAAACACTTGAATAATAGTGAAAAACAGTTATAAACATTCGAGAAGATAGTGAAAAGCAGTTATGCATTACACGATAGTAAAATGAAATATAATGGTAAACATTTTTAATAGGCCAACAATTAAATACGATGATCGAACCAATGTTTGTTGTAGCCAGTCAACCTTAGAACTCCCCTATAATAGTCCTTTATAGCTCCGGGCAAGGCGCGGTCTTACCAAATAAAGCCCGAGCTTAGGTCCTTGGGAAATCCTACGACCCACCTCAGCCACAAATGGGTTTTGTTGTGCGCTAAGGGGATTAGGCAATAAGGGCTTGGGGTTCAATCGGCAAGCCCTCTATCGCCCGGTGAAGTCCCTCACACACCCGAACCAAGTTGGATCCGACTAATAATAACAGTAACAATAACAGTAAATTCAGTCATCAATTGATCATTGGATTTAACTGGTAGTCTAGAAACATTATTAAATAAAAAGAGATCATAAAAAAAACATGTCTTCTTTAACTTGTAACAAAATAAGAAAATTTTATGTGCATAGTGGAATATAAATATAGTGCATGTAATTTGAAGAAAAATTTCGTGAAATGCATTACAGTATATAACCTCTTTGATTTTGAAAGGTATTATATAATACATATAAGTTTAGGCACTCACAGTACTCATCAATAATATCAAGGGCTGATCCTAACATCATAAGTCCCAAAACACCTGCTGACATAAGAGTTGTGGCACCCTACTCAAGATAACCCCTAAGCTGAGATGTCACCAATTCAAGCTTAATTCACAACATACAACAAATCCGATAGGCCCATACAATTTCAACAAATCTCATAGACAGCAACATGCTCCAACTTAAAATAAATGCTACAATGTGCTATATGTACACACCACAAGTCTTCAAATAACATTCAACACATCAACAATCTCAATTTTAGCCGATGATTAGGTACAAGCCTAAAGCGTCATCTCATGGAACACAATATATACATGTCATAGATCTGAAATTCAAACAGACATATTACAACTTCTCTAACTCAAAGCATAATGATCAGGAGTACCTATATGCACATATATTCACCTAATATGTTACAAAATAGACTCACCAATCCAAGCCATAAGTTCATGTTCTTCACCTACTCATGTCTAGGAAAATCAAGAATAACATAAAAGTGTAATTCCAAAGGACTTAGTGAGGGAAGTGCAACAAGCAAACGAATAGATATGTCGAAGAAACAGTAATTCAACAGAATATTAATTAGTTTGGTTTTGTAAATAAAACACAAATATGCCAGAATATAAACATTATCAGATCCTAGGCTACTATTGGGTACTAGTTCGGGAGTTGTTATCGTCAGCTCGAACGGTCCGGCCATCTCAATCGGTTCAATTTGGGAGGTTTCACCGTTGGCTCGTTTGGCCCGGACATCAGCCCGATCTAGACCAGGGAAACTACATAATCCTTATTGCTCTTTGATCAGAGTACAATAATGCTCCTTGATCAGAGTACAAATAGGAGCAAACAAACCCAAACATAATATGCAATCCAAATAATCCGAGCACAACATGCATATCAGATTATCCTTATTCCCCCATCATTGTACAGGCAATCCAAGCACAGCAGCTTGAGCATGACAGCTTGGCAATACAAGTAATCCAAGCATGACAACTCGGTAATGGCCTTTGGCCTAACAGTTTTTCATGTATATATGTCATGTATCAAAGCTAGTTGCCGACAAGGCACACAAACACTGGGCAGAATATAACCAGGAGTGTTGGAAAGGTAAAAAAAATTAACAGCATGGAACAACTCAAATAGGATGGCAAGGCAAGTCAACAATATATAGAATAGATTCAGATATGTCAACAAAGCCAATAACTAATTTACAGATCATATTTAAACTGGACGATATCAGATTAGACAATGAAAGTTCTTAGTGCCAGAATAAAAATATTCAATTTTATCAGAGGCAAAATCAAGGAAGCAAACCCTCACAGGGGTATACGAATTAATTAACATATAAAAATCAAGAGTTCAAACAAATCATGGAATTCAATAATTAAGAATCAATTATTTCCCAGAACAAAGACAAGCTTAACCCTCACAAGGGTATCCAGACAATAACTGATAGGTGTACACAAGACAGTTACTAAATTGCTAGACCTCACAGGGGTATACATAACAAATACCCTAGAGGTTAGACCCTCATCTTAAAACTCTATGGAGAAGATATCCATGCCCTATGGTCCGGGAGACCCTAGATCCTTGTCACATATTCCAAAAGGGCGTATTCAATATCAAAATGCTTGTATCATTCCTTAAACAATAACTAGTTTTCCAATTAGTACGATATTTTGGGGGCTCAATTCTAGAAATATTGTAAGATGTCATGCTAACTATACCATTAATGCTATGATATTTATGAAAGTCATATTTACTCTAGTGGATGAATCAATTCATATTCCTATATTACATGTCCTTGCAAAGTTACACAAAGGTCGGTCATGTAATTACACTGATTAACTTTATTAACAATAATTATGTTCTAATTACCAATTTGGGGCCAACTAACACTGTGCACAACTTATATATCCAAACAATTCGGCTTGACAAGTAATTATTTTAACATTTTAACCAAGCTCAATTAGGAGACATTTAACTGTTTAATTAGAATTTTATCCAAAATCTCGAATTTAATGCTCTAAGTCCATGAATAATAAATCTAGGCTATCCATATGAATTTTACATATTTTCCTAATAACAAATAATCTTCATGACATTACACAATTTGGATTCCTTAATTACATCAATTAGCTCAATTTAATGATAATTAGCTTCTAATTAACGATCCGAGTTCACATTTTACTCTATATTAAAATCATATACAATTATTCCGATCATAATCATAATTTTGGTTCAATTAACTTAGTTTTACATTAGAATTTAGGCTATCAACTTAATCAAATTAAATCAGGAATCAATCATCTAATTAATTAGTTTTTTACCCAATTGACCGAATTCGAGGCCAAATCATTGTGCAGTAACAGCCTACATGCACTTAGATCGTTGTCACGATCAAATTGGTGGTCAGTTGTTAGAGCGCTGCCATCGAAATAGAGTCGTGACACCACGAAAAGATGAGTCTTGCTACACTGATCAAGACCCCTAAATCAATTTTAACACCCTCCACCTTTTTGTTGCCCAATTTAGCATAAATCAGTGCAGCTCCACCGTCGTCCCTGTGCTGATTTTTCTTCAATTACTCCTCCATCCATCGCCAGCTCCTCAAATTGAAGACACCATTGTCTTCCTTGCAGTGAGCCCATCAAAACTTGTACCTTGGTTGCCGCAAAAGCTATCAAAAATGGCTCGTCTGCACCCCTACCACGAGCTCCGACTCATTTTTTAATTCCCATCATTTTGCAGCCCAGTTTAGAGGGTGGTGGGTATGGATGTGTTCCTTGAGCTCAGAGGAAGGTGGTGGTGGTATTGGTTTCAAGTTTTGTGGCCACAGTGAGAGGCCGATTGGTCGAGGAGAAACAGTGGTTGCATGCAAGAATAAGGAAAATAGGGAAAGGGTATTCTATATATATTTTCAATTCTCTGGAATTATGAATTCCACACCAAAACTCTTCTCAACTTATCAATTGGGTCCTTCAACCTTTTTAGTGCCTTGCATTGGCCCCCAAAGCTTCAATTCATTTTACAATTGAGCCCTAGGATAATTCAGTGCCTTAAATTTACCCATTTGACCCAAAATATTTATAATTTGACCCCCAAACTTATAAAGTTCTAGCAATTAGGTCGTCTTTATTTATATTTCGAACCCCAAAATTTGTGTCAAATTAATATTTTGATTTTTAAAATCTTATTTTCTAAAATGCTAAAGTTAAGGTTGTTACAAGAGAAGCATTCAATTCAATTAACATTCTGATTTGATCCATGAATTCTAATCTCCAATTCATTTAGAAAAATCAAGACAATGATCAATGAAACTCTAAAACTAATACTTGCAAAAAGTTTCTATATGTCATTAGCCTAATACATACATACTGGCAAAACTTATTAAGAATTTTTTCTTTTATGCGTACTTTGTTGATTCTCTCATAACTTTCTTTCTATATATCCGATTGGCTCGATCCTTGTGGCATTAGAAAGTCAAGAAAGAGTACTACAACTTTTCTATTGATGTTACAGTCTAGATCAACTAATATAAGAAAGAGAAATCAAGTCCAAGAGGCAGCAATGGTACAAAAATGGAACGGCTTCAGTTTTCAGAAAGTTTTTCACATGACACCTTATTGTATTTTAACCATAACTTTTTTTACATACCTCAAATGAAGGTGATTCAGAGTCATATAGAAACCTAAGAGATGGATTTATAATTCATCTATTGGTAGCTTTTTCTAATTCATTTATAAAATAAGAGAAACATATATTACAATACTCTTCCCATGTAGAATAGGCGGATAGCTCTCAAAATAGAATTTTTTATATAACAAATCATTGTATTTCACAACTAAAATAAATACAAAAAAGAAAAAAAAAAAAAGAAATCTTGGGTTTTACAATTTTATTAGTTTATTGTAGATAGATTTAAGTTAATTTTTCAAAACTTTATTAATTAAAACACTTCTATTATCATGGGTAGCAAATTCTTAAAATTCAAGATAGTGATCCAACTAGACAAGCACTAGGCAGTTATACTTGAAGATTTTTAGAAAAATAACTATAGGGTTTGAGACTTTAAAATTTTATAGTAAATTCTAAACACATAAAAGTTTCGTAATAAAAATTTTCAATTATAAATTCATTCGTTTCAATGGGTAAATAAATTTTTAAAAAGAAACTATTTAGACTCGCCACTCAATCTGGTAGGAAAATTTTAGAATTTTTATAAAATTTAATAAAAATTATTTAAACACGAAATTTTGTAGATATGTTCTAAACACATTAGATATTATATAAAAAATATTTTGAAATAAAATTACCATAATTTAGTCCACGAACTGATATAAAACCTTTAACCCTAGAATTTGAAAATCAAAACCTAATAGCGTCAACTATTAAACTTTGCAATTATCAAATGCATACAAAATACAAATACTATGACATATAGTTTAACCAAAACTTATGTTTATATCATAATTTAAATATGGGATCATACCTATAAAGAAGGGAGAACAAGAGTCGACAACATTGAGATTTCTTGGCAATCTTTTTCTTGCCCTACCATTTGGGAATTCTTCAAAAGAGATGAATGGGTTGAGAACTTTCCAAGGAAAATTATTTTGCCGGAAACCATGAAAGTTTGAATGTGTATTGGAGAGAGAAGTTTTTTGAATGTGATATGGAGAAGAAGACCTAATAAATTAGGTGTTCTACAAGGACTAAAAGTGCTGAATATTTTATCTTTATCTATTTAGTTGCTTAGTTGTTATATTTTGTTTTTTGTTTTTATCAGTTTTTATTAAAAAAAAGAAAAAGAAGTTAATTCTAATAAAAAAGATTTAATTATTTGTTAAATAATTCACTAATTTCGATTAATTAAGGTTTATAAACAAGAAAAATATGCATGGGACACTACACTTTGATTATCTAAGACCAACTGTTAAGCTATTATATAAATGGCTAATTTGAGTACGTAAATGTAGCTATTGACATATTTATCCTAAATATTTAAATTTTTATTTAATAAATTCAAGCATTGAGTCCAGAAAGTAGTTTTGACATTTTTTATATTTTGAAATTGTAAGATGTTCTATAACTCTCTGTATGTTTAGTCTCAACAATTTTACCTTAATTAATTTAATATATCCCTAACTTATATTTTATTCCATAATTTGTTGTTTTAATTAAGTTAAGTTCCTTAATCTAAGCTCATAATCCCTTCAAGTAATATAGACAAAAAATAACCAAACAAGTAATACACTAATATTTAAACGTACAAAAATATTTTTTCTTTTTTCTTCACATCTATAGGATAATTTGTCTGGTGAATTAAATTCTCTCTCTCTCTCTCTCTCTCTTTCTCTCTCTCTCTTATTATGCATGTATTTCATAATTTGAATATGATTTACTAATATTAATAAATTTTTATATTTGTGAGCCAGGTTAATTTATATAGTACAATGATGTTCAACCTATTTTAAGAATGTTTATTATGTGGCAATAATGCAGATAAGTTACTTTTATTCTTTTTTGCCATCTCAATAATTTTCACATATAATTTGCTATAAAAATGAGCTATTTTATTATTAGTAGGTCAACACAATATTAATTGATTTTTTTAGTAGCTCCATACCCAATGATGGTAACTCAATATAAATATGTAATATTCCATATTAATTTTTTTTTTATCTCTTTATGTATATGTACATATATTAGTTTATGTATGTAAAATTATTTTCAATTGATTTTTTAAAAGAAATTTTATTACTTTTCATTTGTTTAATATTTACACTTCTATAGATCCAATTACAATTTACATATAAACTAGCTATGTTTATATTACTGGTTTGAATTAGATTATAAATCGCGCCATTAAGGTAACATATTTATTTCAACTAAAGTAAAATGATGGCTAATTTAATTATTTTCAAAATAATAATTTTGAGATTGCATATGTTAAGAAATTTTAAAATCTTACCAACAATGCTACAACCGTTGTTGCCTTTGATAATGTAAGAACAACTGTTACGTTATTATAAAAATGGTTAGTTTCAGTACATAAATTTAGCTATTGATATATTTATACTAAATATTTAAATTTTTATTTAATAAATTCAGGCATTGAGTCTGGAAAATAGTTTTGACCTTTTTTATATTTTGAAATGATAAGATTTTCTATCGCTCTCTATGTTTAATCTGAAAGATTTACCTTAATTTAATATTTTTCTAAATTATATTCTATTTCATGATTCATTGTTTTAATTAAGCTCCTTAATCTAAGTTCATAATCCCTACAAGTAATATAAACTAAAAATAACCAAAAACGCAATACACTAATATTTAAAGGTACAAAATATTTTTTTCTTTTTTCCTCACCTCTATAGGATCATTTTCTTGGTGAATTAAACTCTCTCTCTCTCTCTCTCTCTCTCTCTCTCTCTCTCTCTCTCTCTCTCTCTCTCTCTCTCTCTCTATTAGTTATGCATGTATTTCATAAGTTGAATATGATTTACCAATATTAATAAATCTTTACATTTATGAGCCAAGTTAATCTAATCTAATATATCTAATGTAAAATGATGTTCAACCTTATTTTAAGAAAGTTTATTATGTGGCAATGATGTGGATAAGTTACTTTTATCCCTTTTTGTCATCTCAATAATTGTCATATATAATTTGCTATAAAAATGAGCTATTTTATTATTAGTAAGCCAACACTATATTAATTGATTTTTGGGTAACTTTATATCTAATGATGGTAAGTATTCAATATATATATTTGTGTGTGTGTGTGTGTGTGTGTGTGCGCGCGCGCGTGTGATAATCCATGTTAATTTTTTTGTATATATATATCTATGTGTATATATTAGTTTATGCATGGAATTAATATATACATATATATGTTAGTTTATGCATGTAAAATTATTTTCAATTGATTTTTTAAAAGCAATTTTATTACTTTTCATATGTTTAATATTTACACTTCCATAGATTCAATTATAATTTACTTATAAACTAACTATATTTATATTATTAGTTCGAACTAGATTAAAAACCACATGATTAAAGTAACATATTTATTTCAAATAAAGTAAATTGGTGGTTAATTTATTTTAAAAATAATAATTTTGAGATTGCATTTGTTAAAAAATTTGAAAATCATATCAAACATGATACAATTGTTGTTGCCTTTGATCATCTAAGAACAACTATTAAATTATAATATAAATAGCTAATTTGGGTACGTAAATTTAGTTATTGACATACTTATGCTAAATATTTAAATTTTCATTTAATAAATTCAGGTACTGAGTCTAAAATGCAGTTATTGAAATTTTTATATTTTGAAATGGTAAGATTTTCTATAACTCTTTCTTTATTTGGTTCGAAATTTTTTACCTTAATTCAATATTTTCCTAAATTATATTTTATTCCATAATTCATTGTTTTAATTAAGTTAAATTCTTTAATCTAAGCCCATAATCTGTACAAGTAATATATACTAAAAATAACCAAATATGCAATACACTAATATTTAAAGGTACAAAAATATTTTTTCCTTTTTCTTCACCTCTATAGGATCACTTGCTTGGTGAGTTAAATTCTCATTTTTTTTAATTATGCATGTATTTTATAATTTTAATATGATTTACTAACATTAATAAATTTTTATGTTTAGGTTAATTTACGAAAGGAATTTGAAGTCTTGATTTTGAGGTAAATTAAATTTTTACATTTATTTTTCGCTTGTGATTGAACTTTTTGTACTTTTTTTATATTATGGTTTTCCTTTAACCCTTGATTTGTTTGTTTGTTTTTTATTTTTATTTTTTAGTTCGATATTCCAAGAATATTTCATTAATTTATGTAATTATGAAATTTAAAAAGTAGTCTTCGTGCAATTTAATAATAATTATGAAATTATTATTCAAAGGACCCATAAAAGTACTTTTTTCTTATATTCATTTTGATTGATTCTATTTGTTTAAAGAATGATTTATAATCTTATATTTTATGTAGGGTGCATGATAAGCATAGTTAAATAATTATGGAAAAACAATGGTTTTTTTTTTATTTCAATATTTATAAAAAATTAATATCTAAACCATAATTAAATCAAATATAATGAAATTTAAAATTATTGCCCGATGTAATACTGGGATTAAAAGCTAGTATATATAAAGTAAAATAATGTTCAATCCTATTTTAAGTATATTTATTATGTGGCAATGATGTGGATAAGTTAGTTTTGTTCATATATATTTGCCATGCAAATGTATTCCATATATAATATATGTAACTCCTTACTACATATTTCCATATTTTTCTTCTTCAAGCCAACATACTTCCATATATAATAAATATAACTTTCTATATTAATTTTTGTAACTCCCTACATTAATATATAATTTTTATAACTCCTTATTATATTATTAATTTTATTCCTTTTATCTATGTCAACACACACACACACACACACACACACACATATATATATATATATATAAATATTAATAATCTATTGATTTTTATTTTAATATTAATGTAAAAAGATTATATTAGTTCATCTTTTGTAACTCCTTTTCATAATATATAATTTTGTGCTCCTTAATTACTATATTGTCTAATAAGTTCTTCTATATTTATTATTTACATTCTCAAATTTGATTTTTTAAACAATTTATGGATAAACACACACACACACACATATGTATATATACATATATATGTATGTGTGTATATATATAAGTGAAATTTAATTTACATGTCTTGCATAAGTTAAAAACCTCAAACAATAATTTAATTAAAAATAATTTAAACATACAATTTACTATTTAAAATAGAACAATATTTATCTTTTTTCTTCACCTCTATAAAATCATTTTATTTGAGAGTTAAACTATATTTTTTGAAAATGCAGTTATTTATAATCTTCATATTATTTTTTTTTAGTATTTTTAATTTTATATTTATGCATTAGGATAAATTAGAAAAAAAATTGAGTTAATTTAAGTATTTTTCTTATATGGTAGTGATGTGGATAAGTTAATTTTATCCAAATTTTTTCATGTCAACACATGGTTTAAGAAATCGGATCGGACCGGTCGGTCGGTCGGTCATTTGAAAAAAAAAATTTATTTGTTAAGACCGTTTAGACCAGTGGTTGGACCATTTGAACTGGTGAACTGCTCACGATTTAATTGAATCGGAGCAATTTTTTCCATTTAATTTTTAATGAAATTAATTTTTAAATTTTTTTTTGTCTAAGTACAAAGTTTTAAGGCTAAGGTACACCTCCATAAGCTATCTAAAAGTAAAAAAAATTGTATACAAGAAAAAGCCTTGCTTTAGAGTTGAGATATTTAAATTGTGGTGATCATTTATAATATGAATTGTGAAATTTAGATTGTGAAGTTAGACAATATCATTTAAGCTCTTTATGTTTTGTATTTTGGCATTTTATTAATTTTTAAGTAATGTATATAATATAAATATATATATTGCGTAATTATGTCATCATGATTCAATTGCGGTTCAATTATGGTCTGACTAACGGTTGAACTAGTAGATCGTGAACCGGTAAGTTTTTCGATTTAATAAACTGTCCGATTTTTCGAACACTGTGTCAACATATTTTTCATTTGATATCCTATCAACATTTATTCTGATATTGATATAAAAACTATACTAATTCATTTTTATAACTATATATGCAATTTTGGTTTAATACCCAATATATATACATATAGATACATCTTAATTAACATATATGTAACTTTTTATATAATAATTTTTATAAATCTCTTTATTAATATATAATTTTTGCAACTTCTCATTATATTGTCTAACAGTTGTATTTGTTAATACAATTACGAATGAATACATATGAATGTACATATATATATATATATGTTTTAACCATGCACAATATAATTAATATATTTTGCTCTATACATATTGTGTGTATATATTTTCATATATACAGTATTATAGTAATTTATAATTTATTACAATTTAATTTTAAGTATTATATCTAGCTAAATCATAACAAAGAAAATTTCTAATATAAGCTAAAATCTCTGAAAATATATATACTAAAATAATCTAAACATAAAATTTCACTAATTAAAAATATAAAAATATTTATCTTCTTTTTTCTATACAATCATTCTCTTGGTATATAAATTTTTTTTTTTTTTCTTGAAGATGAATGTATGTAAAATGATTATATACTAATATTTTCAATATTTTAATTGCTATGCTAATGAACCAAAATACCAAGATAATTTATATATATATATATATATATATATATGAAGTTTCAATTTTATGGTAAGTTAAAATATTTATCTTCGACTAACTCATTTTTCAATGTTGAATTCTTTAATTTCTTCAAACAAAGTCAATGTTAAAGTAATTTTTTAATTTTATATTCTATTAATTTATGAATAGTTTATTTGATTTATAAAGTGTTTTAATATTTAGATATAATTTCTATGTAGAAATTGATTATGCATGGGGTTTGATTTCGATGATACATAAACCAATTTCATATAATTTTTTTTTTATGTTTTATTTATATCATCAATTCTATTATATTTAATAAAATTCTTATTAATTCTTTTAAGTGTTATATTTGTAATATTTATAATATATTAATATCTATGCTATAGCTAAAATTAAATAAAATAAAATTTCAAATTTAATCTTATCGATCACCAGGTGCAACGCACGAGCTAACAACTAGTTTATAAAGTAAAATGATGTTCAACCTATTTTAAGAATGCTTATTATGTGGCAATGATGTTGATAAGTTACTTTTATCCCTTTTTGCTTTAAGAGCTTTAAGAGCCTGTTTGATTTTTATACATTTCTATTTTCAGTTGCTGATATTTTCAAAAGTTAAAAAAAAAAATAGTCATAATTTTAGAAATAACAGTTAGATTTGTATTTAGTTTTTTTTTTAATAATAATTAAGGTATATACATAGTTGAAATTTTAAGTTTTTTGTATTTTTTTCATAATTAAAAAGGCGTATTTTTTCAATATATATAGATATATATATTTTTTAATTGTTCCAAAATGATAGTGAGTACTTTATACTAAATCGATTTTGAATTTGGTCAATGTGATAATATGATGATAGATATGTTTAGAAGATATTAAAAATGAAAATAAATGATATTTACAATGAAAATATGTATAACTTAATAATTTTTTATTTTCAAATTATATCAATAAAATTAGAAATTTAAAAAATCCAAAATTGGAAAAAAAATACTAAAACACTAGTGTTAATTTCTTTTTAAACAAAATCTAACTTTATGATATTAAATAATATAATTTTAATAATTTTTTAATTATATTTTAGTAATAAAATAATAAATATATCTAAAATAATTTATTCAAAATTACTTAATTATTTATTAATTAATAAATATAAATAAAAATAATAAATAATTAACTATAATAAAAATATGAAATAATTTCACCTATTCATGTTAAATAATAGACATCCCTAAAATAATCTATTTAATAATATTACATATCTACATAATTTATTTAAATAAATAAATTTATTTAATAATATGAAATACTAAATATATTTATTAATTGGGTTACTGATGAGGGTAAAAACCATATATAACTGGATTAGGTTGGAATTTTGGTGGATCGACTTATTTGGTCGAGCAAACTAACTCCAAAAATAATTAGGCTGAGTCCGGCAATGACGATCAAACGTCAAGCTAGCTAAGGTGCCATCGGTTATGGCACTTCGACGCTCAAGTTAGTAGAAAAATGACCAGATAAGATGAGCAGCAGAATGAGGGCTTGTTAATATAGAATGGCATACCTTGAGAGAGGCTGGCGGTGGGGTTTTTATAGCCTTCCCCAGGTGATTGATATGTCCAAGGGCCGATTGATATGTCCAAGATGCCCTTATTAGGTAGAAAGGGCTCTTGTCCTTGCATAGAGAGCTTTAGGTCATCTCCTATTTCTATACTATTCCAAATAGCTCCATCTCCAGCTTTCACGAACAGGAGTAGTACACTGGTAATGCGCCTTCTGTTTGGCACGGTAGTATAAGTGGTACTGGGGTCGCATGTGCTATTATTGTGGAGGTATGCTGCTTGTTAGGGCATTTAATGTGGTAGAGAAAGGATTCCGCAGTAGGTCGACCTTCCTAGTCGATAGACAGGTCGACCTCACAGCTGGTTTGCGGGTGGGAGACGATCGATGGATGCAGCCGTCGAACACTTTCATTGGGAGAGTCAAGCGTCTGCATTCTGGTCAAATAACACTAGGGTTGCTTAACGTGCCTCTTTGGAGAGAGCATGAGAAGTCGATCCTGGTTAATGACGTGACTGGGCCAGACGATGTACTCTTAGGTTTGGCTTATTGGGCCATCCCATATTATGAGTTCGCCCCACTTTTGAGTCCCGTTCCAGGGTTTCGATGAGAGGGAAACGAGAGTAGCCGAAAGGGGTAGGAAGCTAGATATGCTCGACGAGAGTTTGGAGGGTTCGACCAGGGTTTTAGTGCATTTAATATGGCAATTACATTGCATCAAGGGGAATGCCAAATGACTGTTATACAATTATTGTAGTCTCTTTAGGTTCTGCACACTAGGTCCTCTAAATAGGCGTGATAAGAATCTTCATTTTTACATTTACAGCTTTGCGTGAGGTCAAGCACAGCGATTTACTGCCTCCTGCACTTTGCTTCTAGACAGCCAAACCACGTAAGTGTTTCAATATTCCAAGTGTGCTTTACTTGTTTGGTTTGAAATACAATTAAATAGTAATCATGTTGAGGGTTGTTAGCAATGAAGAAGGTAATAGGAGGAGCGATAGTGAGGGGACGAGGTCAAATAGGGTCTCGATCAGCAGTGGGAACAAATCGACTAGTGATTTTGGTGGCTCATCTCGAGATAACTCGACCTCCAGTAGTTCTAGCGATGAACAGGTTGCCGTTGGGGATGAGGTAGGGCCAAAAGAACCTCTCGTGTCTCATGGTTGACTTTTACCCTTGATCACTACAGTGAGATTAGGTCGAAGGTGAATGAGGCAGACCTGAACATCCTTAGGCAAGTATATCACATTCCCTAGGGAATGCCAAACGATTGTTATGCAATTATTGTAGTCTCTTTGGGTTCCGCGCACTAGGTCCTATAAATAGGCATGATAAGAATCTTCATTTTCACATTTACAACTTTACGTGAGGTTGAGCACAACGATTTACTGCCTTCTGCACTCTGCTTCTAGACAGCCAAACTACGTAAGTGTTTCAATATTCCGAGTGTGCTTTACTTTTTCAGTTTGAAATACAACTAAATAGTAATCATGCTTAGGGTTGTTAGCAATGAAGAAGGTAACGGGAGGAGTGATAGTGAGGGGACCAGGTCAAATAGGGTCCCAATCAGCAGTGGGAACAAATCAAATAGTGATTTTGGTGGCTTGTCGTGAGATAACTCGACCTCCAATAGTTCTAGCGATGAATGGGTTGCCATTGGGGATGAGGTAGGGCCGAGAGAACCTCTCATGTCTCGTGGTTGACTTTTACCCTTGATCACTACAGTGAGATTAGGTTGGAAGTGAATGAGGCAGACCTGAACATCCTTAGGAAAGTATATCACATTCCCCAGGGTTATGAGCTGATTGCTCTGGGGGCTGGGGGTAGGATGCACCAACCACCTACAGGTTGCATTACTGTGTTCGAGGATGACCTTAGGTGTAGGCTTAGATTCCCTTTTGTCGAGCTAATAATCAACCTGCTAAGGGGTCTTTAGGCTTGCATCACCTAGGTTCTGCCCAATTCTTTCTGGACCATATATAGTTTTGTGGTTTTAATGCACATCCACAACCAAGCTCCCATCTTTGCCAATTTTGGCAATCTCTTTCACCTTTTGATGTCTCGTAAATCGGGGAGTACCAAGGAGTTGGGCTATTATTATGTGCGACTAGCCCTTATCGAAAATTTTTGGACCTCAACCTCTTCCTTTAGCAAAAAATGGAAGACTAGGTATGTTTACGGTCGGGGCTCCTGGGTGAGTAGGTTTCAACATCCCTAGGTGTTGGATGCGAGGACATGTTAAAATGCCAGGGAACTAAACTCCTACTTAGCTGAACACCTTTATATGGGATCTGATCAATTTTGGTCAGATAGAGGCGTCTGGGTATATCGAGGAAAGAAACCTTGTGCTAGCGGGCTTGTCCCCCGCCCAGCTCGACTTATCTGTGGATGCTCGATTAGGTAGATAGTTATATGTGTTTATCTTAGCAGTTGTATCTAATTATTTGGTTGAGTCTTACATGCTTTGGTTTTGTTGTCGTGCAGATCGAGAAGAGATAATGAGTCAAACAAGAGCTTAAGATATCGCTCGTGCCAAGAGTAACAGAGAGTGTTGTGGGGAAGCAGGGGCGCGACGAGAGGTGGTTGTGCCGGCCACAGTCTGTTGTAGCAATTTTAGTCATCATCACAGTACCAAGCTAACTGGCAGCTTTGATTATAGCGGTCATGTTGGTCGAGGTAACAAGCCAGTGACCGAATAGGTTGGACTAGCTTCCAAGAAGGTGGCGACCGACAAGGGCAAGGGAAAGGCCGGGGCAGCTTGCAGATTCAACCTCTTTAGTTGTCGAGATGACGGAGATCTCTTTGACTTGACTGAATTGCCATCGCTGTGATTCGGGATAGAGCTGGCGGTCCACAATTCTATATCTGTGATGACTGCGGGGTAGACTGGGGCCTTGCTGATGAAGGTTCTGATGGCTAGTCTGTTTGCATCTGAAAAAATGATGGAGAAAAGTCAAGGCTCAGTGATAAAGGCCTTGGCTTATCACGCCAATATGGTAAAGATCTCAATCGAGCATAACTTGTTGTCGAATGATTTATGGCACATTACTTACGTTAATGAGAACATCATCTTTTGCAGGTCAGTCAGCTGGGCTACTATATGTTCTGGAGGTTGGAACTACCTCTCGACCAGGTGGACCAAATGTAAGAGGGCTATAGAGAGATATAAATGATGAAGGCTGGGCTCGAATCAGCCAAGATGGAGGTTGAGCGGCTGACGAAGCAGCTGAAGGAGAAGGATGCCGAGCTGACGATGGTTGTTAGCAGGATGAGCGCGGCCAAGGAACTCCTAAAGAAAGCCTAAGTGTCAATGCAATCCTACTATGACAATGGTCGAGCTTCGGGATATGGCTGTACTACAGTTTGCTCGACGTGAGTTTGGTAGGACACTGCCCAACATCCGATGAGAGGCCATCCAGTAATTCATGCTGACCTCTACCTTCATGGATGGTAGTATTATCTTTCCTCTTGACGATGCTAAGGATGCCTTTGACAAGGCCGTCAAGCAGCTGGAGTTTCTTGTTTACTCATTCAGAGATAAGGATAAGGAGCATTTGAGTTATACACTCGACGAGCAGCTGTAAATGTATCCCAATGACCCTGTTGGGGTCAAGGTGCCTCAGGCGGACATAATTGCTCCTATGGGGTAGACACTTGCTGCTATTTCTGCCTATCAACCTAGAGTCGAGGCGGTGACCATAGAATCCGACTTCACCAATGATTTTGCCTTCGACATTTGTGATGGCAAGATTGACGTGGCTAAATATTTTCCTCCTGGCTCGTATCCCTTCTTGGTCAAGGAAGTAGGACCATCCCGGCATCCAGAAGAGGATGTGGCCAACCCTAAACGAGCTGAGGGGACTGGGTCGAGTAATCCTTGAAGCCTTGGGCCTTATGTGCTTAGTCGCCCTGCGAGGCGCTTTTTGTAGCTTTTACTTTCTAGTTTTCTAAATGAAACGTAATTGTTCCTTTCAAACAGCTATTTTTGGATAATGTAAGAATTTAATTTTGATGCATCGATGTGTTATTTACTTTTGCTTTTGTTTCGATGCTTTTACTGAGGTTGAATGTCAGTTGTCAATAAGTAACCACATAAACAATTCGACCGTGCAAGAATGTGTTCGTGGTCGATTTAAAAATTGATCAGCACAAGAATAGTGGAACTGGTCCAATATGTTGTATTGAGTCAGAGGGCCTGATAATTAGGTGTACGATTTTAATTATCATCGACTTCTAGGTCGATTTAGCTCGTACCCTTGGTGATGGAATAAATGATTGGTTGAGGCATTCCGAGTTCGTCACCAATCGTTATCGTCGAGATGTGATTAACATTTTAGTGCATGCATTATGTGATTTTGCATTTGCATTTGATCAAGTTCTTAACCGACTGAATGTCGACTAAGGGGTTTGTTGGAGGCAATTAATTTGTCTGTTAACTTGAAGTAGAAACTTAAACTTTGTGGTTTGAAAGCAATGTCGACTACGAGATCGATTCTAAATGGTTGAGTCGTTCGCTACTTACTGATGTGGATGATAGGGTTGACTACAAAAGATTGAGTCGTTCATTATTTATCAATGTCGACTATGGGGTCAACTACAAATGATTGAGTCGTTCATTAATTACTGATGTCGACGATGGGGTTAACTGTGAAAATTTGAGTTGTTCGTTAGTTTAGGCTAGAAACTTTTATCTTGTTGCGCGAGTAGAGTGTTGCACAAATGGGCATAGCTTTATTGCTTTTGGAGAGGGGTGCAACACAATGGGGGCATTGGACATCGTTACACATAGAATTTCTTCAAGTTTACTGCGTTCCACGGTCGAGGGTGCTCCTTACCATCCATGTCTACAAGTCGATATACATTGTATTTTAACACCTTGACCAAGGAATAGGGCCCCTCCTATTTTGGTTCAAGTTTTCTTATGTTCTTCAACACCTATGCTTTTTTTAGGATGAGATATCCAACCTTGAAGTTACACGATCGAACTGCCTTGTTGTAATATTCTATCATCTTTGACCTGTACTGCTGCATCATGTTGTAAGCCTCGTGTCGCAAGTCATTGATAGTTTCTATGTCAAAACCCCTTTCAGATACATTCTTGATTGGATTATAATGGATCACTTGATACGTATGCTGTATCAATTCAGATGGAATAACTGCGTCAGAGCCATAGACCAAACTGTAGGGGCTGCAACTGGTAGTTGTTCGAGGATTTATTTTGTATGTCCATAATATTGTGGGGAGGTCATCCGCCCAACTTGCTCCTATTCCTTCTAGTCAAGCTTTAATGAGGCCGAGGATAGTTCTATTTGTTACCTTGGTATGACCATTAGCCTAGGGGTTCCCGACTAAAGTAAAGTGTTGGCAAATCCCTAAGGCCTCACACCAATTTGTCTTGTTCTTGCATTGAAATTGGGCTCCATTATCTAAGATCAGGACTTTTGGTAAACTAAAATGGTAGATAATATTTTTTGAAATGAAACACTTATTGGCCGCGTCAGTTATTTTCGAAACCACCTCCACTTCAACCCACTTAGTAAAGTATTTGATCGTGACAGTGAGGAATTTTCTTTGACCTAATGTTTTTGGTAAGGAACCGACTATGTTGATCCCCTATTGGCCAAGTGGCCACGTAATCTGAACATTTACCATTGATGTCGTAGCATGGTGTGGTATGTTTGAGTAGAGTTGACAGGATGGACACCTTTTAGTGAAGTTGACAGAGTCTTTTAATAGTGTGGGCTAGAAATACTCGTATCAAATGATTTTACGTGTGAGGGATCGCCCTCCAGAATGATTTCAAAAAATGCTTGCATCGACTTTGTGAAGGACCTGGAGGGCCTGGTTCGGCCTTAAGCATCTCAGAGGTGGTCTGAATATCGACATCTTATATAGCTGTCCATGCTCGTCGAGGGCAAACTTGCCTGCTTGACCTCTGAGCTTGCGTGCCTCGCTTTTGTCTTCAGGGACAATTCCTTGGGTTAGGTAGAGCTTTATTGGGTCTTGCCATGAGGTATGTGCTTCTTCGATGCTCGCCACCAAATTCTAGTTGAGATTATTTATTGTGGGCTTATTGGCGACCAGAAATATTATAGTCCTTTCTGTAGTCCCCTTCGTCGAGCTTGCTAACTTGGAGAGGGTGTTAGCCCACTCGTTCTCTGATTAGGTACCTGGTTGAGGGTAAACTTTTTAAATCGTTGTTATAGTCACTTCACCTCAGCCAGGCATTGGCATATCGAGGATTCCTTGGCCTTGAAGTTCTCTTCGACCTACTCCATGACTACCTGTGAGTCGATGATTAAGGCTAGCTACTCGACTCTACAGTCTACTGCCATCCTCATGCCTGCGATGAGGGCTTCATATTTTGCTTCATTATTGGTAATTGGGAAGTCGAGTTTGATTGCGAAATCATATTCCTTCGCGAGTGGGGAGTGGAGTGTAACACCTAACCCACATCCTAAAGTGGTGGCTGACCCATCAACGTGTAAGGTCCACACGAGAGAACTGTGGTCATTTTTGGTTAGGGAGGTTGAGTCTTTTGGCAACAAAGTCGGCCAGGACCTGTGCTTTTATGGCCGCCCGGGGCTGAAATGTGATGTCGAATTCTCCCAGTTTGATGGTCCACTTAGTTAGTCTTCCCGATGTATCTGGCTTCGATAACACTTGTTTCAATGGCTGGTTTGTCAATACTATGACCACATGGGACTGGAAGTAAGGTCGCAATTTTCTTACTGCTGTGACCAGGACGAGGGCGAACTTCTCAATCTCATGGTAATTATGTTTGGGCCCTTGTAGGGCTTTACTAGAATAATAAATAGGCCAATAGGCTCCATCTCTAGTTGAGATCAGGACTAAACTAATTGAGGCCTTCGATATAGCTAGGCATAGGTTTAAAACCTCTCTGAGTATAGGTTTGGCGAGCATAGGTGGTGAGGAGAGGTATTGCTTGAGTTCGAGCAGAGCCTAGTCGCACTGCTCTGTCCATTGAAATCCTAATTTCTTTGTGCTTCTGATTATCTTGAAGAAAGGTAGGCTCTTGTCGGCCAACCAAGCAATGAACCTGCAAAGCGCTATGATCCTCCCGACCAGGCGTTGCACATCTTAGACTATTTGGGGCGGGGCGATGTCCAAAGCTGCTTGGATTTTTTGTAGATTTGCTTCAATGCCTCTTTGACTAACCATGTAAAGTAGGAACGTACCTCCTCGAACCTTGAAGGTACACTTATTAGGGTTGAGTTTCATGCTAAAAGCCCACAGTATCGAGAAGGTATGATTAAGGTTGATTAGATGATCCTTGGCATTCTTTATCTTGACGATCATGTCTTCGACGTAAACTTTCATGGACTTTTCAATCTCATTTTGAACATAAAGTTAACTAGTCTCTGTAAGTTGTCCCTGTGTTCTTGAGCCCAAAAGGCATGACCAAGAAATAGTACACCTCACTGGGGACAATGAAAGAGGTTTTATCCCTATCATCGAGTGCCATGAATATTTAATAATAGCCTTAAAAGGTATCTATCATACTTAGGATTTCACAACCAGTAGTAGAATCAACTAACAAATCTATGCGAGGTGGGGGTAAGGATCTTTAGGGCAAACTTTATTCAAATTGGTAAAATCATTACACATACGCCATTTTCCCTCATTCTTGGGGATGAGTACAATGTTACAAAGTCAAGAGGGATATTGAATTTTCTACATATATCCTGCCTCTAAGAGTTTGTTGACTTCTTCTTCGATGATCTGACATTTCTCAGCATTGAAGGTCCTCATCTTCTGCCTTACTGGCTTATACGAGGGGTCTACATTGAGACAGTGGACAATGACACTAGGATTGATTCCCTGAAGGTTGAAAGCTTTCCATGCAAATACATCGATATTTCTATGAAGGAAATCGACCATAAGACATTCCACTCGGTGGCCCATATCACTTTTGATCCTGGTAGTCTTGTTGGGGTTGCCAGGTTAAAGCTCAATCATTTTGAACTCCTCAACGAGCTTGACCCTGGTGTCTTCTAGCTTCCTTTTCTTTCTTGCTTATCTCCCTTCGATTTTGCTATGGTAGCATCTCCCGAGGGCTTAGGTAGCGGTCGATTCTTCTGCTCGTTGGACTCAACTGAAATGGTGTAGTAGCGCCACGCTTCCTTGATATTGCACAAGAGCTTGTTGGTGTTGGTACCAGCTGGGATTGGAAATTTTATTTTCATGTGGTAGGTCGAGACAATGGCCCAGAAGTCGTTTAGAGCTGGTCGCCCAATAATGATATTGTAGGCAAATGGAACATCCACAACTAGGTAGTTTATCATTAGGGTTTTCCTACGGGGGGCTTCCCTAAATGATGTGGATAGGTTGATGGTTCCCTTCGGGATGATTTTCGACCCCTAAACCCAACCAGTGGTGTACGAACTAGCTCGAATTTCAGCTGCCCTAAATTCATTCTTTTCAAGGTCGACAAAAATATGACGTTGGTGGAAGTATCGTTGTCGACCAGGACCTTCTTTACTTCAAAATTGGATATCTCAACCGATATAACCATGGGGTGGGTGAGGTCGGCGTCAATGAAAGAGATTGGCTTTGCACTGGTTGAGAGCTGAAAAACTGTTCCGACCATAGTAGACTTGGTTGATTCCAGTTATCATTGGGTTTTCCTTCTAGCGGATTTTGAGTCTCCCCTAGGGACCCCCTCAATCATGTCGATAACTCCTCAATTGGTAGGCTAGGGTCTTGGGCAGGTTTATTTCCTTTGTCCTACTTCCTTGGGCTAACCGACCTTTCTCTATGGGGAGTCTACTTGATTTTGCCCCTTCTAGCCTAGAACTCTCATCGATATATTTTTCGAGATGGCCTTATCGAATCAGCCTCTTAATTTCATCATGCAAGTTGAAGCAATCTTCAATGTCATGGCCCTTTTGCTTGTGAAAATGGCGGTACTTTTTGGACTTCTGCATGTCCTCAGTCTCAGTCAGCTTCCTGGGTTTTTTCAGGAGGTTGTTGTGCTGGATGGTGAACAACACCTCTTTCCTTGGGAGATTAAGCGGAATGTAGTCATGGAAGTACTTGATGGGAGATCGACGATCTTTCCTGTGTTGATAATCATTTTACTCCTTGTTCTTCTTTTTGTCAACCTTAGGGTTGCCATATTTAAGTTTGTTCATGTCCTCCTGGGTTATGTATCTTCCTTCGAGGTCGAGCTGCTCCTCCATCGATCGGGGCCGCTCTCGCACCAGTGCATTGGCACATTCCTTATGTCTAAGGCCCAAGTAAAGCACATCGATCAAGAGTTCGATTCGGGGGTTATCAATCTTTAGCACTTTCGTATTGAACTTGTTGAAGAAATCGCGAAGGGATTCCCCCTCATTTTGTTTAACTGTATGTAGGTGGGTGGGGGAAGCTTTGCTTTTCTTCGGCTGGCAAACTGATACAGGAATTTATCACATAATTGGTCGTATGAGTAGATCGATGCTAGCTCGAGCTTAACGAACCAGTTGAGCGCAATACCCTAGAATATGGTCACTAGCATCTTAGTATGGATGTAATTGTTATGTTCGTGCAGCTGCATCATGTGTTCAAATTGCATCAAATGCTCGTTAAGGTTCGACGAGCCATCATATTGGGAGAGTCCGGTAGGGACCTTAGCATCCACGGTGATGCATTCATTAATGATCGCCTAGATAAACGGCAACCCCCTCTCTCAGCGAAACCTCTGTGGTCCCTCAGGATAGGGGTTCCTCTCAGTGTTTCTCCTCGAGATCTCTTCCAGACGCCTGTTCAGTTGCTTAACTTGGTGAGACACCTCTTCACATTCCTCCCTATCAGCTTGGGATGCATTTCTATTCGTCCTAGGCCTTGAATGCTCGACCCTATCGCGCTGCTGGGCTCGAATGGGCCGAGCACCCTGGTCAACTGAATCCACAACTTCCTCGCGAGGAGTAGGTCGTGCTATTTTCCTGGGGAAACATCTTGGGCCAGTTGCGTGTATTAAGGGAGGTCACTTGGACTCTGGTCGACCATCGTTCTCTCTAGGAGAGGGCGTCAATTGTTGGGTGGCGTTGGTAGTTGGTCCGGGTTAGGTGGAGTGTCGATTTAGGGTGGCAGAAAGCTAAGTCGAAATTTGAGCGGATATCTACTCCCTGATGAGTTGCATTAATTAGGGCATGGTTAGGATAACCACTTGCTCCGATTGTGTGCTGGGTTTTAGTACATCTAATTCTTGTCGAGATCGATGAGGGGGAGTAGCCAATCTCCTATTTTCCTCTTTCTCCGAAGTAGCTCCCCTGGTGTTCACCATCTTTCGATTGCGGACTCTGTTTTGCCATAAACGGCGCCAAATGACGAGGGTAAAAATCGTATATAATTGGATTGGGTTGGAATTTTGGTGGATCGACCTGTTTCATTGAGCAAATGAACTCCAAAGGTAATTAGGTTGAGTCCTGCAATCACGAGCAAATGTCAGGCTAGCCGAGATACCTTCGGCTATGGTACTCCGACACTCAAGTTAGCAGGAGAATGACTAGATAAGATGAGCATCAAAGTGAGGGCTTGTTAATATAGAATGACATACCTTGAGAGAGGCTGGAAGTGAGGTATTTATAGCCTTCCCCAGGTGATTGATATGTCCAAAAATGCCCTTATCAGACAGAAAGGGCTCTTGTCCTTGCATAGGGAGCTTTAGGTCATCTCCTATTTCTGTACTATTCCAGGTGGCTCCATCTGGTAGTGTGCCCTCTGTCTGGCGCAGGAGTATAAGTGGTATTAGGGTGGCACGCACCATTAATGCAAAGGCATGCCACCCATCAAGGCATTTAATGTGGTAGAGAAGGGATTCCGCAGTAGGTCGACCTTCCTAATCGGTAGATAGGTCGACCTCAGAGCTACTTCTTGGTGTGGGAGACGACTGGTGGATGCGGCCGTTGAATGCTCTCATCGGGATAGTCGAGTGTATTTGTTCTGGTTGAATAACAATAGGGTTGCTTAGTGTGCTTTTTCGGAGAGAGCGCGAGAGGTCGATCCTGTTCAACAACGTGACTGGGCCTGATGATGTACTCTTGGGCTGAGCCTATTGGGCCATCCCATTTTAGTTACATATTCAATAATTTTAACAAAATAAATATATTTAGAATAATTTTATTAAATTAAATTAAATTGAATTATTTATTTATTGAAAATAAAATAATAAAATAATAAAATCATCATGCCTAATTAGCGTAAAGAAATATATAGCCTAACACAAATTCAAATTAGCCTGCCATTCAGGCTAATATATAACAATATAAAATAATATTAATTCAAAACAAAATTTTAAAATTACCTGAAGGAAACTTTGAAGAACTTCAGTCTTCAATTATATTTCGAAATATATAGAGGATAAAAATTTATAGAGATGTATACAAAGGAGGGTAGGGGAGGCTCTAGCTAGCTTCTACCTAAAAAAATGAAGTGGCCTTACCTATTTATAGACAATTTAGGCCGGACTTCAAAACTCAAAACAAAATTTTTTCGCGAAAATTTCGCATCCGAACAGTACTATTACAAAGTAACTTTGTAAAAGTCAATTGTAATTTGCTGCTGGCTTATCTATTTTTGTCGGAATTGATTGGGCAGTCATTATCCTTGTCTGGTGGATGATTCTTCAGACTTTTTTTTTATATTATCTTTTATTGTTTCTGTAAGATGATAAAAAATATCCTCAATTGAGGGCTCTTCTTCCTCATAAGGATCTTGAGATTCTCCTACAATACAGTTATATTAGTTTTCTCCTTTTGATGAAGTAGCCATAGAAGAATTTGATTTATTATCCATTTCAATATCCAGATTTTTTATCAAATCTTTCTTCATTTCCTCAATATATGATTCAATCATTTCTTCTTTGGAGATTGCTCTTTTCTTCATCTGCTACTTAGCTTTTATAAGCTGTTGATACTCTGAAATTTTTTCTTAGATATAATCCAATGTTTCTTGTACAAAGTATGCTCCTGTTTCTTTATCTTTTAAGAGCATTTTGTTCCAAAATTTTGTGAAGATGATTCTCCTCAGGCATGGAATATTTTGTTGAGTATGATCAACTTTTGGAGCCCATTTCCAAATCCAAGGAATAGAAAACTCAATAAAGAAATACATTGGGGTCATTCCCTCAATCCATTTATTCTGGTTTTCTAAATTGATAAGCTTTGGTGAACAATTCACCCATTTTGTATAAAAACCTTTAAAAGGTTCAGGAAGAATTTTTATAGATGGACCATAATTAATCCACCATCTATGAAACCAATTAGGAAGCTTTCGTTTATGAACTTCAGAGCAAACCTTTATAAACCAAGAATGTTTTTTCTTTGGATTTTCATAAAGTAAGGCTTTATTATATGCCTCAATATAATCCCAATAATTAAATTTAATTGGAGTTTTTAATTCCTGATGAAAATATTCTTTTTCTCTGAGGGTACTAATTCTCTACTCTTCAGAAGATATAATCTTCTTGATAATAATTTTACTAAAATTAAAGCTTGCTCGACTATTAGTCGGATAAAAATGATTAATCTCACAGGATCCCGTGCTTATGAATATATTCTCATAGTGTGATCTTTGTTTATAAGATCCTGCAGTATATGATGTTGTATCAAGGTACCTTTGCATTAAGATCCATGGCTCATCTTGCCATTATAGATCTTTATTTTCCAAGAGTAGTATTACTTCTCTGGATAAACTTTTTTCATACATGGAAGAATCATCATTTTCTTCCTCAGCTGTAATATTTGCATAAGAAGAGGTATTACCTTCCTGTTGATCCTTCTGTTTCTTGTATTCAAGAAATTCTTTAAACAGTGGGTCATCTGGAATATTTCCTAATGCAATATAAGAGGATATTAACCTCTGGGATCCATGCTGTATAATGGTTTTACCTCTTCCTCCTCTATTAGATGGGAAGTTTTGACCCCTTCCTCGCAGGATCATTCCTGCAAAAACTCACGAGAAAGAAAATCAGGCAGACTATTATCTGTGCCTTTTTTATAATAGATTTCAAAATTAAGAGGAGCTAAATGAGCTTGCCATCTAGCAAACGTTTGCTTAGAAACATAGTGTTTAAAATCTTTGTTAAACATGTATTTTGTAGATTGACAATCTGTTTTTATAATAAAATTCTGATTATGTAAATCATCTTGATATTTCAAAACACACTTTACTATTGTTAATATCTCTTTTGCAATAGTAGCATAATTTTTTTGGCTATTATTCCATTTACTTGAACAAAATCTAACAAGATATTCTTGTTTAGTATCTGGATGTATCTGTTTTAAGATACCTCCATAACCTAGGTCAGAAGCATCCGTTTCAATGATTTTCATCCAATTTGGATTAGCAAGCATAAGACAAGGAAGATTATTAACTTTTTGTTTTATTTTTCTAACAGCTTCAGAATGTTGTTCATACCAAGGTTTAGGATCCTTTTTTAATCTATCATAAAGAATAGTAGTATCTTCTACTAAATTTTTATAATATGCAGAAATATGATTCAAACTTCCTAAAAATCTTTGTAACTGAGTTTTATCAGTTATCCTATCAGGAAATTTAGAGGCAAATTATATACTTCTATTAATAGGAATAATTTTTCCTTTTTCTATACTATAACCAAGAAATCTAATTTTTGTTTGAAAAATATTCATCTTTGTTCTAGATATAACTAGGCCATTTTGAATAATAATTTTCTTGAAGATATCAAGATGTTTAAAATGCATTTCAATAGTTTTAGAAAAAAACTAAAATATCATCAATGTAAACAGTTATAAATTTACTATAAGGAATGAATATTTCATTCATAATTTTTTGAAATTCTGAAGGAGCAGTCTTTAGAACAAATGGCATAACATTCTATTCAAATTGTCCTATTGGAACATTAAAAGCAGTTTTATACTTGTCTTCTTTAGCAATCTGAATTTGTCAATATCCTGATTTTAAATCAAATTTAGAAAATATGACAGCTTCATAAAGTCTATCAAGCAAATATTTTTTATTAGGAATATGATATCTTATCCATTTTAAAACTTTATTAAGGGGTTTATAATTAATAACAAGACGAGGTACTCCTCTTTCTTGTTATGAATGTTTATTGACATAAAAAGCAGTACAAGACCAAGAGGATTTAGAATAGGTTATTAAATCTTTTTGTAAAAGAGAATCAATTTCTTTTTACATAAATCTAAATATTTAGAATTCATTTGACATGGTCTGGCTTTAGTAGGAATTTTCTTTTCATTAAAATCATCTTCATATGGAAGATTAACAATATGTTTCTTTCTATTCCAGAAAGCATTTGGATGATCATTACAAATTTCTAAAGAAAATTGACTAATTATTAATTTACTCTTATCCTGTAATTTAAGATTTTGAAGTTTTTTTTCAATTGTTAAGATATTAATTTCTTCTTTAAGAAAATTAGTTTGATGATTTTTTGCTATTAGCAAATCATGAAATTGAGGCAAAATGCTACTAAAAGGTACAGTTATAAACTAAGAGCTCATTTCTTTTTCTTCAAAAGTTCCTTTAAAACCTTTTTCATCAATTTTTTTTTATAGGAATTTTAAAAAAAAAAAAAATGGAGTACCAAGTATAACTTGGTTAGTTATATTTTTAACAAGTAAAAAACTTGTAGGAATACAAGTATTATTTTTACAAATACGCTTTTGGTAATTTATATTGAATATCTAATTTCTGACCATTAGCAGAACTGAGAGTATGAGTAATTTTATGAAAATATCTTGTAGGAATAATTCCTTCCTGTATACAATTAAGATCTGCTCCACTATCAACCAAAGCAGTTAATTCCTTTTTATAGTTGTTATCAATGAGCAAAGTAATTTTTATAATCCATTTTTGGGATGTATCATCTCAAGTGTAGAAAGAAAATTATCACTAGGAAATCTCATCATTTTATCAAAAATTTTATTATGAAAACTCATGAATTTATTATTATTTTCTAAAATAGAAATTCTTTCATCAAGAAATTTATTTTCTTGTTTAAGATTATAAATCTCATTTTTTAAGTTATTTATTTCTACAATTAAATCATGAACTGTAGTAGGAGTTTCAATTTTTTGTCTTTGTTTCAAAATTCTTTGAACCTCAACCATAGTATAAGGTTCTGGTGAAGCATAAACTTCTTGATTTTTATCAAAAGAATTATTAGAAGTACTAGGAGTATTTTCTATTTGATCTATGATTTTAGATCTAATCTTTGGATCTTTTATAAATTTTAAAAGTTCCACAAGATTTTCACCATTTAAAACATTGATATTTAAATCATTGAATTGAGCAAGAATTTTATAAAATTCTTCATTATCACTTTCTTGTTTAGAACAAGGATTTCCTTGTTGACAAGGATCACAACATTCTTCTTTAGAAATATATTTTTCATTTTTTAAAACTTTCAAATCTTTAGATTCTAAAGATTTCTCAGAACTATTATTTGAAACATCAGAATTATCTTCTAATTTAGAATTTAAAATAACTTAGAAAGAGTTTCTTTTAAATCTTCGCCAATACTAAGATTATTAATCTTTTTCTTCATTTTACACTTATCAGCCTAATGACCTATTTTACCACATTTAAAATAGGCTCCAGATTTTTTCTTTTCTATTATTTCTTTCTTTCTTTTTTCTCTCCTTTTCTCTTTTCTTTTTGTAAAAGAAGCTTTATCTTTTTTAGACCTATTTGGCTTACCAGTGGAAGGTTGTTCCATACCAAATTGACCACAAAATTGACCTAATTGTCTTTTTTCTGTAATATCATGTCGCTTAATTTGTTGATTTAATTTAATCTCATTACATAAGGATAAACCTTCTTGAATACAAGTTCCTATTAGTTTACCATAAGTATAATTTTCATATTCAATATGAGTTCCTCCTTTTCTAAGGTTTTTTCTAACCCTTTCAGCAAATAAAGAAGGTAAACCATCTATAAATTTAGATTTCCAACGAGTACTATTAGACTCAGGAGTTCCATTACTCTAGATAAAAATGTGTCTTTATACCACCTAAATGAGGTAAAAGGAGGACATTTTAACCCATTAAGTAATGTTCTGATATCTTTACTATTATCAGACCATCTACCAGTAAAATGTTCTATAATATTAACAACAAGTGTATAAACAACATTTTCAACATTATGACATGTTTCCCTCTTAATAGTAAGAATTTCAGTTCTATCAAAAGTAGTAAGATATTTATCCCACCAACCTTTTAATTGTCCAGTAAACCCTGCAACAATCATGTTAGCAATAGCTTTATCACTATTACCATTTGTTTTAGAAATTGTGCTATACATTAGCATTCTATGAACAAGATTATAAATCTGTCTTTCAGTATAACCATCCAAATTCCATTCATAAATATTCTTACCATTATAACTATTATTGACTATGTATCCTTGTTCCTCATGAAGAACAACTTGAGGTGTAAGTCTAGAATAATAATACATCCTCATAGTAGGCCCATTAGCATACTTTTCAATTTTATTAATTTCTTCTTTAATATAACTCTTATAACTATTAGTATTACTCATATCATTTTCAAATTCTTTATTAAAAGTATTAATTTTTAATCATTTAAACTTATTATCAAGAATTTTTTCTAATTCACTAATAGATTTTAATTTGAAATTATGAATTTCAGGAGGAGGTTGAATACTAGGAGTAGCAATAACCTCTTTAGGTTGAGGTTGACCTTGATCAAGGTTTGCAACACTAATCAAATTTTTAACTTGATTAACAAGAGAATATAACTCTTCAACTCTACTATGAAGAGAGGAAATTTGTTCTCCTAATAAATTAAGATACATACTAGCAATATCTTGTTGTTTTACTAAATTATTAATAGTAGCAATAGTAATTTGAAGTGTTTCATTTTCAAAAAGTTTTTGAAATGCAGAAAGATATATTATTTCTCCATTATTATAAATTTGAAAAGGTTGTTAAGGTGGATAAATAGCTTTTAAAACTTGTCCACTATTCAATTTATAATTTCTTTCCATAATAGAAATATAATTTTCAACATAAGTAGTTACGAACCAAGGAACAAATGGAATTATTCTATTTTCTTTTGAAGCAAAAGAGTAAAATTCGTTTTGAAATTTTAATTTTTCTTCTCCATTGAAATTTTCAAAAAACCATTTTCTATATGGTTCCCATTTAGGTAAGTTAAATTCTTTTTGAATAAGTTGCCTGGCAGGAGATCCAGGTCTAAAATCAATTTTTTTTACTAAAATCCATTAAATATGAAAATTCATTTCACATTCAGTTATTTCCTGTTCTTGATTATTATAAATTCCTTTTACAATATTGTTTTTAGGAATTCTTAATTCATTAACTTTATTATTCTGAAATTCAGATTCATTTGAAGACATTTCTCTAATTTGAGAAGTAGAAGCTCTTGATGGAAAATCAATATCATCAAAAGTTGAGATATGAGAATAAAAAGATGTATTATAATGAGATCTAGAAATTTTGAATCTAGAATAAACTTCTATTATTTTTTTATTTTCTTCAAACTGTATTTGAACAGTACCATCAGATGATTGTATTATATTAGTAACATTTAAGTTTATCATTGGCTGTAAATTGACAGCTTGATCCATAATCCAATTTTCAGGAAAAATAATTTCTTCCCATTTTATTGCTCTTCTAGTAGTAATATTAGATCTACTAAAATTAGTTTCTATTAGAATTGTTTCATTAACAGGTTTATTAACTTTTTTGCACTGTGAATTCAGTGTGTGAAGTGGTTCAAAATAAACAGGGCCATGAGCCAAATTGGATTGTATAATACCCATTAAAGATATTTTCCACTTCATATTTCTACCATCTCTTAAAGTTGCTATAAAGCTTTCTGGTAGATTTTCTAAAGTTAATGGTTTAAATGCAATTTGCACAAGACACAATATGAATAAATCTGTAACTTTCTTTATAGTGATCTATATCAGATCTACTTAAAAGTTTCAAGATTTTTTCATTACCATCCAATATGATAGATTCTTCTGTAATTTTAATTACTTGTTTTAAACCAAGTTTTTCAAAAGTACCTAATCTGTATATGACCTTAGGTTCCACTCTATGAATAATCCATCTATTAAGAAGATCAATATTATGAGGCATATTATATTCTTCATTGATACTGTTTTTTAACAGTATCTCTCTTCCTTATTATATTCATAAGTAATAAATCTGTGTTGGACTTCCATAGATCAATACACAATCAAGCACCATGGTCTGATACCATTCAGGTATTTAGAATAATTTTATTAAATTTAATTGAATTATTTATTTATTGAAAATAAAATAAATAAATAATATAAAAATAATAAATCAAAATGCATATTCAATAACATTAAACAATAAATATTACTTAAAATATTATTTAATAATATTATATACAATAATAAATTTATTCAAATAATTAAATTTAATAGCATTAATGTATTTAACAATATTTAATAGTAGTATACTAAAAAATAATAAAATATCATCTTCCTACCTCATATTCACCACCCCCACAAATCCCCGTCACACAAACCCGCAGCCATAGGCCATAGCCATGGCAGCTGCTGCTCACCCCCATCCTTGCCCCACGCCCTCGTGGCCCCTGCCTCACCCCCTTCTTCCCCCCCCCCCCTCCCCCCCGCTCTCCCGCTCCTACACATACATCCCTTCACCCCTTCCCTCTCCACCCGCCCGTCCGCAAAGATTCAACAGCCATGACAGCAACAAGCGGTAGCAACTACCATGGCAGCCGCTAGATTTGGAGGCGGGTCATTCAAGGGGTGGGTGGGAAGAAATTTTTTTTGTACTATGTTTATATACATATAGCTATATGTACGATATATGTATTGCGTTGTGTGTTTATGTATATCTAATATTTTTTTAATAATGGCTTTTAAGCATTTTTTATTGATGGATTAGAGTGATGTGGCATCACACATGGCGGGTAACGTCGTCTCATGTGACAAATAGCAAAAAATACTCAAATTTTGAGTTTGATTAAAGATGACTAGACAAATTGTGAGCTTAATTGTAATTTTTTTACACCAATGGACTAAATTTGGGAAAAATTAAATTAAATGTGCAAAAAATTTAGGAAAAATGAACCAATGTGCTAATTTCATGTTAAAATGAAGTGAAATTGGAATGGATAACAGTCAAGGAACCAAAATTACAATTTTCCCGTGAAAGTTGATATTTGATTCACTTACCATTTGTGCCAAAAATGTTAAAATGCGTGTAATTTAAAATTAGAACTAAAGAAATACTGTAATTTTTGAAGTCTTACGCACGAAAACTCCTACTTCATTCTCTCATCCACGAATCTCTCTCATTTTCTTTTTTCACTTCGTCCAAAACCCAGTTAAACTGTTTCCGGCTTCTTTCCATTTCTTTCATCCTCGCGTTGAGAGCTGCTATTTGTTGCAACCTTTAGACCATGTTTGTCGTCCGTCATTTCACACATATTGTGCTATGTTATATTGTTATTCATTTTCACCTGAATCATTCGATTTGTGATTTATTTTTATTGTTTTGAATCTTCACATCTGATATTTAATAGTTCGAGGGCTATTTTTTTTTTTTTTTTTAATTTCTTCTGTATCTAGACTTATTTTAGTTAATATATACTTAATTTTATTTATTATGTACATAATTTTAGTTATTATATACTCGATTACAGCGATATTTAGATTTTATAAGGTATTTTTTATAACTCTAATTGTAAGTTATTTCAAACTTGAAGGAAAGTAATTTCTCCTTAATTTTTATTTTAATACTTGTTATTATGATTAAATATATACCTTCTTCAGTTATTAAACACCTAATTTTTGTACTTATAGACTTGTTCTAAAGTATAACTAACCTTGAGGTGTATTATCAACTTAATATTGGAGATTCTATTTTTGTTATGATATGTTTGAAGAGTGTAAATATGTTTAATCCTTTTTAATTATTCATTCAAACAAACATAGGTTTTCACTGGTTAATTAGTATTATATGCACTAATGCAAGTAAATTTGCTATATATGAAAATTTTGCCATTCAGTATTTATGATGGTGTTTGTAATATTAGAACCTCAATATTATATGTGTATATATATATATAGAAAATTTTCATTTATCCTCATTTATATTATTTTGGCTTTTTGTAAAAATAGCTAGAAGTGAATATGAATTCACTACCCGAAATATGATGTTTTTTGGCAATTATGAAAATTAAGTATTTCGCGGCGGTTTTAGCCGCCTAACAATTCTAACAAATAGTATAATTTTTAATTAATAATTAACTTTATAATTGATTATTAATACTTATTAATAATAATAATGACATTTAAGTATATTAATTATAAAGTCAACCAACAATAATTATGTTGATTAACTTTATTTTTTAATTTTTTCTCTATATTACAATAATTTTTTAAATGTATTCCTTTTCTTCCCAATTCTTCAATTAAAATTTATATATATACATATATGGATTATAAGATTTTTATTAAAAAATATAAATAATATATTATTTAATAAATATATATTTGAATAAGACATTAAACGGATTGGATACGCATTTACCATATCTGTATCTATTTATAATTGGATATCTACTAACCGAATGCAAATAATATCCACTTTAAACGGATGCGAATAATTTTATATAAATGAATACGAATGTGAACGGTAAACGAATTTTTGAATATCCATTTAAAGCCCTACCTCTCGTTGCTCTCACTATCTCAAATCCAAACCAAATAACAAAGCCTCTCTCTGTCCTCTCCTTGTCAAAGTGACGAGACCCCCTGTCCCTTTGCATGTTCTTTTCAATTCTATAGAAGGAGAGAGAAAACTGATAGAGAACTTTCGGGCCCTCCTTTCTTCAACATCACTCAACTAACCTCTATATATGTATTTCTCTCAAATTGAAAGTCTTATGATTAGCAAGCTTTATCTTCTCTTCCATCCGGAAGAATTGATGTTATTTATTATTGATGGTATTATTGAGGGTATTAAAACCCTGCCTGCCTCCAAGCTTGTCCACATAATCTTAACTGCCAAGCCTATGATAAAAATCAAGCAAGTACATGTATATTGACATTTTAACATCATCCTCAACGGATATATACTACATATCTGGTAAATGCCATACGTTCACCAAAGCAAAGCTAAGGAAATTAACTACAAAATTAACTCGGAACTCAAAGAATTACCAACCCTTTTCCAAGTTTTGACTGCCAATTTAATTTGTTCAAAAGATGTCACAAACTTTTGGGAGCCATTATCAAGCTCTTGTCTGTACAGGGCACTCAGAAGATGTATGTTCCCACTATACATTCAACAAGAAACTACTATGTCTATGTGGACAAAAAATTTACTACATAAAAATAATTAAACAAAAATTATCACTATTGTAACATCCTGAAATTTTTATGGTTATAAAATTTAAAATTTTATTATTTTCAATATTTGATGAAAATTAATTATTCTTTTATATTATTATTTTATTTAAATGTCTTGGGGCTAATTTATAATTTTTGAAGATTTAGTTGAATTAATTAGAAAACTTAGGGCTTTTGCATGGAACCTTTCTAGTCAATTAGGGACTATATGTTATATTAATTAATTAGAGGACTTAATTGATTCACTTAATATAGACCAAGGACTAACTTGCAAATAATAAAAATTGAATTTTATAAAAAAGAAGGAAGTTTTGGATTCTGCCAGCAAACCCATTTCCTTCCTATTTCCTTTCTTCCTCACCCGCGGCCAAACCACCCCGACCACATATGATTCCCATCTTCGGTGAACCACTCCCAGAACCCTCTAGTTTATACTGTTCCCCAGTTCCCCAGCTTTCTTCCAGCACCTCGTGAGCAGCAGTTCGAGCAGCAGGTTGCCGGGACCGAGAGCTCCAACAACTCTCTTCGACGGGCATAGAGGACGCCGGTGAAACCATGGCCAACTGAGTACTTGGGCAAAGTTTCTGAAAGCTTGTAGCTGGAGGAACAAGGTGGTGCCACTGCATGACTGATCTGCGCAGCGGCGAAGGCAGAGACATCATGGCGAAGCAAAGTTGTTGTTGAGTTTTGGGGCGGCGTTTGGAGCATTTCCCGGCGGAGAAACAGAAAACTAAGCTAAGATTTGGAAAGCTCACGGTGAGGGGAGCATTTTGGTGGCAAGGGAGGTATACTCTGGCGACGGCGGCGGCAAAGAGTCAGTTTGATCTCCTCCATGCCATAAACGTAGCTGTGTAATTGGTTTGTAGTTTCAAAACTCTGGTGGTCGGATTTGGAATTAAATTGAAGTTGTACCTTTATATATATATGTTTATGTTGTACCTTTCCATTTTAAGCTATGTATTTATGCCAAGAATGAGAATATTGGGATGATTGGTATATGTATATATGTGTGTATGTGTGGGTGTGTGTGCAATTCCCGTGCAAGGAGGAATATTAAATTTGTGGACCCGGACATGTCATGCTAAATGCCAAAATTTGGAATTAATAAATATTGACTAAGGAATTTGTATTGTGAGACTAAGTGGCATTTGATTAGGGTTAGTTATGTAGGAATTGGACTATTTTGTATGGATTAAGATTATGTTATTATGACCTTATAATTTAGATTAAGATCATGCTATTTTGGAATTGATACAGACTATCGTGAAAAATTCAGGAATAGTTGATATTGGGATGATTATGTAGATAGCACTTAGTGAACCTATATCATCTTGTTCATTGATAAATTAATAATATTAGAAAGCTTGATGCAATTCTAGAAAGCTTAGTGTTGAATAGGAATTTTGACTATAGGATTATTCCTCTAATTATTAGGTGAAGAAGGAGTGGGTCCTGGTATTGCGAGCATAGATTTGTTTTTGCTGAAACTACAAGAGGTGAGGATTTTCCAATCTGGTACTTCATTTCACTTATCGGTATTTGTGATAAGCCCTTGTGTGCATTTTTCTGTTTCTGTACTGTATTCTGACTGTTTGAAATCTGATCTGTTATCTGATATGAACGCCCCTATGAGGGCTATCATTTGTTATAAATTTTGATTTCTATCTGTTCTAGCGTCCAGAACTTTTATCATATTATTAGATTTTATTCCTTGTACCCCTCAACCTTGCCGATTAACGCCGCATCATTTGTTCAATTTCTATCATGTTAGTTGTTCAAGAATTCTTGTCAGTACAGTTAAGTTCATTCTATATATATGTTATTTGGCATTGATGGCATACTTGATTATCAGTTGTATTGCCTAAGTACCCTTTCCAGCAGGATGCTTGAATTATTATTCTAGAACGGCCTTGCTGGCCAGTATATTGATGTTCAGATTGTATTTCGTTCTATTCATGTTATTGTCTAAAGGTTACAATTTCATCTGTTGATATTATATCTTTCAACCCATGGGATGCCATGGCCAATTTTCACCCGGAGGGACGCCACAGGGGGTATAGGCCTGGGAACTAGGTCCGGAAGACAGCTGGGCGGAACGGACCGATGGACACAGGTCTTTCCAGCTAGAACCCACCAAAAATCCTGACTTACAGGTACCTAACTGTGAGTGTTGGGATTTGGCATGCTGTCGGCCATGCCAAAAGATATGTTAATTACCCGTCGAGCTGAGTGCTCGAGCATTGGAGCAATAAGGAAGTACTATTCCTACAGTACCGACGTCCGGTACTAGTATCTATGCAGTCTGTTAAATTGATATCATGTGTACCCGGTAAAATGTTGATTTATTTTGGAACTCTTATTGTTACCGAACTGTCTTTGATTGTTATATATCATTTCCCTTTTTATTGTGATTAAGTTATTCATCAATAGTTGTACCTTGTTAACTTTCCTTTTAAATCTTATTATCTTCTTTTCCTTCACTAAGTCCTTATAACTTACCCTCTCTTGTTGTTATTTGTTTTCCAGACAGGACTAAGTGATAAGCTAAAGTTCATGCCTTGGGTTTGGATGTTATCTTGTAATAGATTAGGTGTCATGCTGTGTATATAGTCATCACCTGATCTAGACAATTATCTAAAGAATGTTATGGGATGTACCTATAGAACTTAAGCCACTTGATATGTATATATATTTTGCTCTATGAAATGTTGTTTCAGGCTAGGATGACTTGTTCTCCTTTAAAATGGTTAAATTACATGTTTCTAGATATTATTTGAATTTTTTTTAAGATTGAATTAGTGGTGCCTCAGCTTGGATGTTGTCCCGAGAGGGGGTGCTACAACTATAAGCGCAAATTTCTTGTTTGCAAAATTAAAGTTACAAAACAAGAAAATTTGTACAAATAAGAATGAACTTAAAATCTATCAATTTTGGATTCAGTCTCTAATCTAATCCTTTGATTTTTCCCTTCCAAATATGATTTTAAATTTAATGAGCTCCGCAAAGAACACCGTGGATCTCCTTAACTTTGATTTGAAGAAATAACATTAATTTGAGGGCTTCGTACCTTATTCTGAAATCAAAAGCCAAAATATATGAGCTCTGCGAAGAACGCCTTAAACGTCGTTGATCTCCTTGAATTTAATTTGAATAAAATAATACAAATTCAAGGGCTCCATACCTTAATTCCAAATCAAACGCCAGAATATGATCAGCTCTACAAAGAACACTTTGAATGCCGTGGATCTCCTTAAATTTGATTGAGAGAATTGCTAGACTACTTCAAAGTTCCTCTCACTTGCAGGAATTTGTGTTTTGTGTTGTGTGTTGGATGAGTTTTGGTCACCCCCTTTATATAGATGCTTGATGAGAGACTTCTAAATTGACTTGAACTTCTTTTATAAGATAATATCAAATATCAAGATATAGTATCAAATATCTTTGATTTGATTGGTCTATAAACATAGACATAGACATAGACACTTTATCTTTGGTACTTATCAACATTTGATTTGAGCAAAAAAAATAAATACTAGAATATTAATTAATATTAACTATTTATCTTTTGGAATTAAATTTAATAAATTTCAAGATAAATAGAAAATTTTGAATTAATAACTAACATATTATTTTATACGTGTCACTCTTCAATTAGGAAAAAATTGAGGTGTCTACAATGCCCCCACATCAAGACTTGGCGAAAGATATGCTGACCATCCATGAAAGAGGCAAGACTTGAAGTATTTGAGAAGTTTTCTTTTTCTCCCAATTTCTTTTTCACATGTGTTTGAGACAAGACATCTTCCAAGTATTGCCGAAATTATGGTGCCCAATAAAAAGGTTAAGTTATAACATAATTCAAAGTAAATATCTTTTTGAGGGTAGTGTCATACACAGTTTATACTCATGCGGGCCAGGAGTAATATGCAGTTTAGGCTCATGCGTCAAGGAGCATATTTAATTTGGATAGACATTTCATACTCGTATCAAAGAATTCACTTGGATTTGATTGACAATTTATACTCATGTCAAGGAATTTACTTGAGTTTGACTTAGTAAATAGTTTACACTCTTATCAAGGAGTATATAGTGAGAATTTGAATATTTAGATAGTTTATCCTCGTACCTAGGAGCCTTATTGAAAATTTAAGCTCATATCAAGGAACACATGGGGATACTTTGAATATTTAGATAGTTTATGCTCATATCTAGGAGCTTTATTGAAAGTTAAGCTCTTATTAAGGAGCACATGTGAGGAATTTAACTTGAGAATTTTAGATAGTTTATGCTCGTATCTTGGAGCATTATTGACAGTTTAGGCTCTTATCAAGGAGCAGATGGAATTTGAAGACTTGAGTTGCGGACTTGAAGACTGAAAGATTTGAATCTTTGATTTAGAGACTTAAAAATTTAAGTATTGGACTTGGAGACTTAAAGACTTGAGCCTTTGACTTGAAGATTTGGAGACTTTAGTCTTAAACTTGAAAGGCTTGGAGACTTGAGTCGTGGATTTGGAGACTTTGAAACTTGAAAATTCGAATTAGGCACTTGGGGATTTAAGAATTTTAGATAGTTTATACTCTTATCTAGGAGTATTATTGACAGATTAGACTCTTATCAAAGAGCATTTGTGATCTGAAGATGAAAATTAATTGCCCCTAACATCTTCATCATATTCAGCATTACTTGAGTATTCTTGTTCATCAAAATTCATGCTTATTTCAAGATTATATGCATGAGTTGCCAAATCTGCAAAAGTTTTTGGTTTAATTCCTTGAAGTATGTAGCAAAGACTCCAATGCATTCCTTGGATGCACATCTCAATAGCTGAATCTCTGAGAATTGATCTTTGCAATTATGACTCAAATTTCTCCAAGGATTGACAGGTTCTTTCCACTGGCGAGAGTTGGTGAGTTCTATTATGCTAATTGTCCTTCGAGTGCTGTAGAAATGATTGAGAAACTCTTGTTCCAATTGCCCTCAACTATCGATAGAGCCTGTCTCCAAGTCAACATACCAATCAAAATTATTACCCTTTAATGATCAAACAAATTGCTTGACCAAATAATCTCCATATGTCCCAGCATTATTACAAAGAAATGAGTCACGTGTTGCTTTGGATTGCCTTTGCTATCAAATTGCTGAAACTTTAGGGATTGGTAACTGATCGACATCTTCAAGTTATCAATCCTTTGAGTATATGGCTTGGAGTAAGCCATAGATAACTTAGAACTTCCATCAAGCTTCTCTTTGATAGTCTCCATAATAAACTCCTTTAGTGGGTCAATGGGAATTAATCCAGTGGAAACTTCTAGTTTTTTGTTGCAATCTCATCATTTTTGGTTGATTGTTTTCTTATGGATGTTTTGCCTTGGTCTTGAGTCTCAATTTGTTTCTCCATCATGCATCTGGGATCAAGATTGTCCACTTTGCTCATCAATTTGGAGATTTGAAAGTCTCACTCTTGGACATGCTTCGTGAGTCCTTCAATGGCCCTTGTCAAATTTGAAATTTGTTCCTCCAAGGTTGTAGCACTTGTCAACATCACCATCACCATGCTCGAGGAATTTGATGTTGAGTAAGGAATGGATGATGCAGATTCTTCCTTTGAGTCTCCACTATCTTTATTCATATCAAGAAAATGCGGCAACACCTTTTCATAGCAAGCGAAGGATCCACCTCGAAAGATAATTACAACTTCTTAGACATTCTTCTTATGATGACGCCAACACTTTTTACTCCAATACTCAAGGAATTTTAGGTAGTAATTTTTAGTGGTACAGTCTTGTTGGTGGCTATTTGATACTTCAATCTTGGTGAAGAAAAGAGATGAGAGGTAAAGATAGTCCCACTAGGCATGCCAAAATTTGTAAGCCAAATTTCTTTATCTACAAAATTAAAATTACAAGACAAAAAAAATCCTACAAATAAGAATGAACTTAAAATCTATCAATTGTGGATTCAATCTCTAATCTAATCCTCTCATTCTTTTCTTCCAAATATGATCTTAAATTTAATGAGCTTCGCAAAGAATGCCTTGAACGCCGTAGATCTCCTTAAATTTGATTTGAAGAAATAACGCAAATTCGAGGACTTCACACCTTAATCTCGAATCAAACGCCAAAATATATGAGCTCCGTGAAGAATGCCTTGAACGTCGTGGATCACTTTGAATTTAATTTGAATAAAAGAACATGAATTCGAGGGCTCTGCAACTTAATCCCAAATCAAATGCCAGAATATGATGAACTTCGCAAAGAATGCTTGAATGTCATGAATCTCCTTAAATTTGATTGAGAGAATTGCCGGACTGCTTCAAATTTCCTCTTACTTGCTAGAGTCTGTGTTGTGTGTTGAATGAGCTTTGGTCACCCCCTTTATATAGATGCTTGATGAGAGACTTCTAGATTGACTTGAACTTTTTTGATAAGATAATATCAAATATCAAGAGATAATATCATGTATGAAGAGATAGTATCAAATATCAAGATATAGTATCAAATATCTTTGATTTGATTGGTCCATAGACATAGACATAGACATAGACACAGACACTTTATCTTTGATACTTATCAACATTTGATTTGAGCAAAAAAAAATAAATACTAGAGTATTAATTAAAATTAACTATTTATCTTTTAAAATTAAATTTAATAGATTTCAAGATAAATAAAAAATTTTGAATTAATAACTAGCATATTATTTTATACGTGTCACTCTTCAATTGAGCAAAAATTGATATGTCTACAACCACATTCTCTATTAAGATGAAAAGAAATTAAACATAATCCATACCTACTGTGTAATCATATAGTACTCCTTATAAATCCCCTCCCATCTCAACCCATAATATTCATCACTGCACTTAGAGCTAGCTAGCTAAGCACTTTTTTTATTTTTTATCAAAGAATCCATTTTTACTCCCCTTTTTGACTTAGTTACAGGTTCAGGGCCAAGTACAATGATCTCTCAACTTTCTCCCATGAACAATATATACCAATAGGGAAAGTTGCGAAAATAGGACGCTAAATAGAGCCATTTTGTGGAAGAGTACCAAAATTAAGGCTGTGGCAAAATTAGGACCATAACTTTAAATCAAATCTAAAGAAAAAGGAAAAGCCTTGCTAGAAAGCATGTAAATGTTGGAATATACTTGCATGTCGCTTGGCTGGCATAGCACAACTTTGTGCCTCATCATGTGCCATGTATATTTTGATAAACGAAAAATTACAAAATAGAACTATAAATAAAGCCATTTTACGAAAGAGGACTAGAATTAAGGAGCAGGAAAAAACATAATCAGTCTTAAGGAGCAGAACATTAAGTAGTAGCTAAAAAGATGACTACATAAAAGTGAAATACTGAGCAGCAAAAAATCAGGTAAAAATTGATGACATTTGAATGCTACAAAATTTGCTCGATTCATCCAAAAATGACTAATGATGAAAAATCAGGTGAAAATCGATGACTTTGCATTGGGTGGAAATTGACGATATTGCTCCTTATTTTAGTTTTATGTGTTATCTTTTTTGCTGCTTCTTAAGTTTGATTATCTTTTTTGCTACTCCTTAATTTTGGTCCCCTTTTACAAAATGGCTTTATTTATGGTCCTATTTTTACAATTTTTTCTTTGTCAAAATAAAGCATGAGGCTGTGTCAGCCAAGTGCCACACAAGCATATTCCAGTGGTGCTTGTACTTTAGTTGACTGTGCTTTCTGGCAAGCCTTGTCCATTTTTTTGATTATTTTATAGTCATAGTTCTAGTTTTGCTACGGTCTTAATTCCGATCCTCTTTTGCAAAATTGCTTCCGGACTATTTTTGCAATTTTTCCTTTACCAATATATACCAATAGTGCAATATAGACCATCAAATTCAAATTTTAAGATACCACTACAACAAAATTAAGCATCAAAGATGCTAAAAAGTGCCACTTAAGTAATCCTATAATGGCAGTTTTATATTAAATCATATTTTTTAAAAGTGTTACCTTTAGTGGTGTAGCTGAAGATATAAATATCACCAATTTACCTTTGTTGTAGCATTAATAAGATGCAACAGAAAATTGGACATTTTGTTGGTAGCTTGACGGTAAACTCATATTAAATATTTAGATTTATGCTCGAAATTATTATATTAAATGATACATTTATATTAGAAAAAATTAAAAAAAAAATCTATAGGTAAGGAGAGAAAAAGTGGGAAAAAACTTAAATTTTTTATAATTGTTTAAAGACATGGTTAATTTAGTCAATACATTAAAAGTATATCAAGTAGTTAATATAATCAATACATTATAATAAGATATAAATTTATAAATTTTATAGTTATAAACTATTAATTTGTCAATTTTTTGTGATATTTGTTTCATGTCACACCATAAATAAATTATAAGTGATATTTTTGTTTTCGAAACAAAAATAGTGATAGTAATTAAATACTTTTAAATATAGTTATATTAGTATGTTAAATAAAATTATGTTATCATAACACTTATTAATCAATTGCCACTAGTATTAAATTATAGAGGCATTTTTTATTAGTATTACTTTATTATTGTAATGTGTATCTAAAATGTAAAATGACATTAACTTAGTGGCACTAAATAATTTGCGGCATCTTTTATAAATGAAACCATAAGTAAATATGACTAGTACTTTTTTAAGAAAAAAATAGTGGCACAACTTAAATACCTTGCAAATATATTTATGTTGGCATTTTCAATCAAATGTCTCTATTTTAATTTGCCATTTATCAATCAAACATCAATACATATGGTATTATAATGATTTTTCTACAATTATCACCATATTATTCTTGTGTATCACTACACTATAGAATGTCAATAAGTTAGTGCCACTAAATATTTTGTGGCATTTTCTAAATGACACCATGAATAAATATAGGTGGGATTTTAAAAAAAAAAAAAAAAAAGTTGCAATAGTTAAATGTGTTCAAGTTACACTTTTGTTGGCATTTTTAATCAAATGCCAATATTTTATATATTATCTAATAATTAAATGCCACAAAATATTTTATTATAGTGACCTTTTTTTCGATGATATATTATAATATTACTTTTGTGAGTCTTGTAACACCCTGACTTTTGGGTCATAAATTACAAATTATTGTGTTAACAAAATTATATTTTGATCAAATAAAATTATATGATTGTGACTAGAGATGGCAACGGGGCGGGTCTGGGGCGGGTCTTGCAGGACCCGGGACCCGCCCCACCCCGCCCTGCCCCGTTGTATATATTTTTTATCTTCTTTTCTTCATAATCACTTGAATATACAAATTTTTCTCTAGTGAGTATCGGGTTTAAAAGAATAAAATTGAAACAAGTTAAAAAAAAAAAAGAAGCCCTAATTTTCTAATATAGTATTATAACCTAATAAATACTTATACTTATATATAATATATAATATATAATATAAATATATATTATATAATATAATATAGGATGGGATCGGGGCGGGTCCACCAAGACCCGCTACCCGCCCCGGACCCGGGCGGGTCTTAATAATCAAGACCTGCTACCCGCCCCATCCCTATTTTTTTCACCCCAAACCCGCCCCATCTAGGGCAGGGCCCCGGTTTATCCGGACCCATTGCCATCCCTAATTGTGACGTCCCAAACTGATAATACAAAAAATTAAAATTAAAGTTAAAATTTAAAAAATTACCTATTAATACTTAAAGGAATTAAGTTAAATTAAATTATGATGAGAACTAAGGTGGATTAGGTTAAGGCAAGTGATGCACTAGGATCCAATAATAAAACTTAAAAAGCTAAAATTAACTAGTGCTTCACAAGCAAACAAGGATCTAACCATGTTTAGGATTCAAATTTGGATGGAGAGCTACCTTGATTAGCAAAATCCAAAGGAAAGATGAAGAACTCTTTTTCAATCTAGAAATTGTCAAACAGCAGTACACCGGATTTGGATCAATGTTTGCCCGATCCAAAAGCCTCCAAAAAATCTGGAAAAATTCCAGTAGCTACTTAACTCTTTGAAAAACCTAGTAAGAAAATTTCAGATCAATACTCCTTCTGAATCTTCTGGAATAAAATCATCAAGTTATTGCTCTGACTAATGGATCTCCAAAGTCACAGCAATCCAATTGTCTTGCCTCTATCAATATGATGAACACACCAATGCTATTTCCAATTTCTCCCCAATATTAGCTGGAGATAGAGAGGATAATTGAGAGGTAGATGATCGATTTTGGGGTTGGAGAAGAAGAGGGAAGTGAAGCTTCAACTGATGAGGCAACACTTGAATGAGGGGAAAATGTGAGGATCTAATTATTCATATGGATTGTGATGATGCCGCCCATTCTCACCTCTATATCTATATATAGAGGGAGGATGGTGTGATGCCAATATGGAATCACACCTTCCTCAAGATGGGGGACTGGCCACTTGTTTGCAAGTTGGCAAATTCAAATCAAATTTGAATTTAGTGTGCATTTGAATTACATTTGGAATCTAATTTCAAATTAATTAAAATGCACACCAAATGAACCTTTGGGTCATAAATTACAAATTATTATGTTAACAAAATGATATTTTGATCAAATAAAATTATATGATTGTGATGTCCCAAACCAACAATACAAAAAATAAAAATTAAAGTTAAAATTTAAAAAATTATCTATTAATACTTAAAGGAATTAAGTTAAATTAAATTATGACGAGAACTAAGGTGGATTAGGTAAAGGCAAGTGATGCACTAGAATCCAATAATAAAACTTCAAAAGCTAAAATTAACTAGTGCTTCACAAGCAAACAAAGATCTAAAAATGCTTAGGATTCAAATTTGGATAAAGGGTTACCTTGATTAGCAAAATCCAAAGGAAAGATGAAGAACTCTTTTTCAATCCAGAAACTGTCAAACAGCAATGTAGCGGATTTGGAGTAATGTTTGCCCGATCCAAAAGCCTCCAAAAAATCTGGAAAAATTCCAGTAGCTACTTAACTCTTTGAAGAACCTAGTATGAAAATTTCAGATCAATACTCCTTCTGAATCTTCTGGAATAAAAGCATCAAGTTATTGCTCTGACTAATGGATCTCCAAAGTCACAGCAATCCAATTGTCTTGCCTCTATCAATATGATCCACACACCACTGCTATTTCCAATTTCTCCCCAATATTAGCTGGAGATAGAGAGGATAACTAAAAGGTAGATGATCGATTTTGGGGTTGGAGAAGAAGAGGGAAGTGAAGCTTCAATTGATGAGGCAATACTTGAAGGAGGGGAAAATGTGAGAATGTAATTCTTCATATGGATTGTGATGATGCCACCCGTTCTCACCTCTATATCTATATATAGAGGCAGGATGGTGTGATGCCGATATGGAATCGCACCTTCCTCAAGATGGGGGACTGGCCACTTGTTTGCAAGTTGGCAAATTCAAATCAAATTTGAATTTTGTGTGCATTTTAATTACATTTGGAATCTAATTTCAAATTAATTAAAAAATTTCAAATTAATTAAAATGCACACCAAATGAACATTTCATTTGAATTTTTCCTCCAACATAGATTCCTCTCATAATTAAACTAAATGCTTTAATTTAATTAATTAATCCTTGACTTAACTATTAAATCAATTAGCTTAACTCTTTAAGCTAAGAATTGTTAACTTAACTCTTAAGTTGACCAATTGATAGTCATGTGGCATGGCACCATATAATTAACTCCTTAATTATTGATCTAATTTAACTCCTGATCAATTTAACAATTAAATTAATCAATCCAAAGTTGACCTCCATTTTCGATCACCCCAAAATCGATCACTTGGAGTGAATTTCCTAACACTTAGAAAAATTCCTCCATCAAGTAGGGAATGCAATTGGCTTTTATATGTGACCAAATAGGTTCTACCAATCGTTGGACATGAGCTCACAACTCCTTATGACTTTGAAATATCCTATATTCATTTTAGTTTAAACTCCTTCTAACTAATCGACTCAATTCAATTAATCTCCATTAGTTGAAGAGTACCCAATTTCCATGATCGATGTCCAACCTTAAGCCTATGGAGCTTAAGTAATTGGTCAAAATGAATGCTTTTAGAGAACCTTTATAGCTCTATGCGTACCATGTAATACGGTCCTTCTATCTCCTATCTCCTGAAAGAGACTTGGGGCAAGATATTTGTTGGCTCCTTAACAACCTCGATACTATGTCTCTATTCTTGATATTCGATTTCACTTTATGACCTCATATTTGAAAAACTCCTTTTCCAAATTGTCATACTACCTTACGCAAGGATTTCTTGGAATAAATCATTATAGAATACATAGGAGATGCACTTGCCCTTCAAAAAGATGAGGAGTTAGATTCCATCTTGAATATCACAAACCTCTATGCTAAGTAGCTCATGCCCAATCTCGACCCAAACGACTCGCTAAGTTGCTAAGGAGGAGTCAAAGCATGAGGACCTAAACACAAGGTTACCATAGATCCTCAGGTCAAATGACTAATTATATGCATTAGCTTAAGTTGGAGAATTTGACAATACCTACTTGGCACTTCGGCTATCTACTGGATTCTCCTGGTGGGCCTTTAGTGCCTTGTTCTCTAACAAGCATCCACTAACATGCATCTATATCAAATATAGGATTGCTCATGGAATGGAGCAACATCCAATCCTTGGATTTATGCATTGTTAGTACAAGTCTATCCTGATCTTAGATGCTCTATCTCATAAGATCCTATGACTTGGAGGATTTAAAATCACGACCATGTAAGACTTATTTCATGATCACCACTCAATGCGTGACCAAGTCCCGTAGTCTTATGTGATCTAGGGGCTTCAACCAAATGCCAGTGAAGTAATAATGAGCATAAGATGAAGATGACCATATAAAGAATATCATTCAATCAAGATTGTCTTACAAAGAAATAGTTTACAACGCCAATCTAATTGGCTTGCGGGGCATTATTCCAACAATATCCCACTTGCCCTAAAACCAATTACCCATAGTCTTAAGACCCATCTTCTCAAAATATCCTTCAAAGACCTTTTGCGTTAGGGGTTTAGTTAGTAGGTTTGTTATACTTTATTCTGAGGTAACTCTCTCCACTCGAATGTCACCTCTATCAATGATCTTCTGGATCAAATGATATCACCTCAATATATGTTTGGATCTCTGATGAGATCTTGGCTCGTTAGCTTGCGCTACCACCCCGTTGTTGTCATAGAAGATAACTACTGGCTCGACAATTCTAGGCACTATATTCAACTCTTAAATAACATTTTTCATCCAAACACCTTTCGTTGCAGTTTTTGAAGCCGCAGTGTATTCTGCCTCTATGGTAAAGTTGATCATGGCATCTTGTTTGGAACTCTTCCAACTCACCGTGCCATCATTGAGGTAAAATATGAATTCAAAAGTTGATTTTATGTCATATACATCGGATTGGAAACTAAAATCCAAAAACTCCTTGAGTTTCAATTCTCCACTTCCGTATACCAAAAACAAGTCCTTAGTCTTTCTTAAATACTTAAGGATTACTTTTACGGCCATCCAGTCACTTTCACCGGGATTGGATTGGAAACAACTCTTAACACTTAGAGCGTGTCTACATCCGATCTTATAAATTGAACAACATACATTATGCTCCCAATAGCAGACGCATAAGGTATGTGGGACATTCTATGTCTCTCGTTGTTAGTCCTAGGGGCCATAGACTCAGAGAGACAAATGCCATGTCCCATGGGAAGGAATCCTCTCTTGAATTCTTCTATACTAAACCTCTTTAATATCTTGTCAATGTATGGGGATTTGGGAAAGCCCTAGCATCCTCCTCAATCTATCTCTGCCTAATATGTAGGATGCATCTCCCAAATCCTTAATGGAGAATTGAGTAGATAACCATGCTTTAGTACACTCTAACATTCCTACCTCATTTCCAATGAGAAAGATGTCAACAACATAAAGCAAAATAAACTATACGCTACTCTTACTAGCTTTGTTGTACACACAAAGTTCATACACATTTTTGACAAAGCCAAACGATTTGACTATCTTGTCAAAATGTATGTTTTAAATTCGGGATGCCTATTTAAGTCCATAAATAGATCTTTGGAGTTTTCAAACATTTTGCTCACTTTCCTTATATGTAAAACCTTGTAGTTGCTCCATGTAGATTTATTCTTCAATGTCTCCATTAAGGAAAGCGGTTTTCACATCCATTTTTCATATCTCATAGCCATAATATGCGGCTATGGCAAGTAGAATCCAAATGGACTTCGGTATTGTGACCGATGAAAAGGTTTCCTCAAAATCGATACTGGGTCTTTAAGTGTAACCTTTTGCCACTAGTCGCTACCTTTCCATCGATTCCTAGCTTTAGCTTATAGATCCACTTCCAACTAATAGGAACTATTCCCTTCGGTGGATCTACCAAATTTCATACTTTGTTGGAGTACATGGAATCCATTTCGAATCTCATGGCGTCAAGCCAATGTCCCAAGTCTATGTCTAACATAGCTTTCTCATAGGTCTTCGGATCATTATTCCATAGGCCCATCTCATGAAGGAATCTGAGCCTTTCGGGTTACTTCTTAATTCGGTCCAAACTTTTTAGAGGTTGTGTGTAAGGCTCTCGATGCTCACTTGTTTTCACCTATTGTGGGATTTTTTGATCATCTTGAACTTCATAAAGTTCAATAACAATGCCATTTCTATCCAATAGAAATTTCTTTTCCACATAGTGGCATTCCTTAAGACAAACAACTTTTGTTCCAAGGGATCATAAAAATAATAACCCAAAGACTCTCTTAGGTATCCCACAAACTTGCAGAAGATGGATCTACTATCCAACTTGTCTCTCACTGTCTGTCTCACATAGGCGGGAGACCCGCAAACCTTAAGGTATTGGTAAGAGGATGCTTTGCCATTCCACATCTCACGCATCGATTTTGATAGTACTACATTTAGTAGCATCACCGCCATTTGTAAGGCGTATCCGAAAAAGGATATGAGCACATCGCAAAAACTCATCATTGAACATAGCATTTCCAACAAGGTACGGTTTCTCCTTTCGGTTACTCCATTATATTGGGGTATGCCAGGTGAAGTCCGTGGAGAGAGAATCCCATTCTCTTTTAGATAATAGAAGAATTTGGTACTTAAGGATTTGCCACCTCGATCCGATTGAAGAGCTTTAATACTAAGTCCCTTTTGCTTTTCCACTTCATTCCTATATTTTTTGACCTTTTCAAAGGCTTCGAACTTGTACTTCATAAGATACATATGTCCGAACTGACCATAATCGTTAGTGAAGGTGATGAAGTAGAAATAGCCTCATCTCACACTAACTCTTAGTAAGCCACAAACATCCGTATGGATCAAATCTAAAGGACTTGTGGTGCACTCCTTTGTCCTACAGAAGGAGCTTTGGTCATTTTTCCCTTCAAATAAGATTCACAAGTAGGAAGGTTCTCAATGCCACTAACTTTTACAGCTTTGAGAGCTTCTAACTTGTTCATCCTATTTTTAGAAATATGCCCAAGTCTTACATGCCAAAGAATGACATCTTTTTGGTTATCTAATTTTCTTTTAATTGATTGGATGTGCATTAGTGAATGTTGAGAATCAAGTATGTACAATCCATTATTTAATGTACCTGAGCAATTAAAGAACCATTCTTTAATGCCTTCAACTTCCCATTCGATATAGAAAAATCATATCATTCATTATCAAGAACAGGAATTAAAATAATGTTCTTAACAAGATTAGGTATATAATAAACTGGATCAAGTACGATGCAAGCATTCCCCAAGTCTAACATGATTACACCTCAGACTATGGTGGCAACTTTTGCTCCATTTCCTAGGTGGAGGATAATGTCCCATTCACGAAGACTCTTTCTTCTTTCCATCCCCTGTAACAAATTACAAAAGTAAGAACCACGTGCGGTATCAAATACCTATGAGGAAGAATTAGTCGTCAAATGCACTTAAACAAGGTACATATCCTTCCCATGGGTGCCAAGGTATTCCTTATAGTTTCTTTTCCAATGCACCTCTTTGCCACAATAAAAATAAGTTGCATCAGTTTTGTCACCTTTCTTTTTCTTAACTCCCCCAAACCTTTCAAAGGTTGCTTCTCTTTCGAGGAAAAACTCTTCTTTCTCTTACCTCCTTTTCTAGGACTCCTAAGGCCTTCCTACTTAGAGGCGTAAGGAAACATAAGAGGCTTTTCCTTTTTTATAGTTGCCCTAACGGTCACCATCATGTTCACAAATTCGTTAATCATCACCTCTTGCTTAGACATATTAAAGTTCATAAAGAATTGGTCGAACAAAGGGGGTAATAATTGTAGGATCAAATCCACGTAAAGATCATTGTCCATGACCACATCTAGTTGTCCAAGCTTTTCGATGAGTCCAATCATCTTAAGCCCGTGATCATGGACACTTGAATCCTTTACCATCCTTGATCTAAAGGGTTCTCTAGACAAAACGAACCTTTCATGTCTCGTTTGTACACCATACAACTCTTATAGATGTTTGTAGATCTCACAAGCATGTCTTATATGTTCGTGAGTCTTTTGGAGCTTATTAGTCATGGAAGCTATCATGAGGCATCTCACTTGTAGTTCATCATCTACAAATTTAGTGAACATTTCATGGACCTCATCGGTGGCATCATCATCCAAGGTGTCCAGTAGACTTTGATCAAGTATGTAAGTCCTCTTGTCGGAGTCAAGAATGATTTTAAGGTTCCTTAACCAACTATGGAAGTTAGGCCCGGTGAGTTTATTGGTTCCAAAATGCTTGTGAGTGGGTTTTTAGCCATTTTCTTTTTGAAGATTTTGAAAATCTACAAGAGGGAAAAAAGAGTATAAGCATATGATTGAATTTTGATATTGAAAACATGTTCATAGTTTTTGAAGCATGTTTTTCTCCTACTATTTTATCAAAATTTTCACCCCCTAGAAGAATTTGGAAAACCTCATTTCCTAGTGAGAATTAAGATACCAAGGACTTACAAGTGGACCCCATAACTGAGTGCCATCCACAAGCAATCGAAGGGTAAGCAACTTTGCTAATTGCATCTCATGCAATTATTGATGTATTTTGCCTCACCTTTCATATAGACCCACGTAACCGTGCGCCATCTATATTACTAAATGTCAAGTCCCACCTACCAATCAAACTTTGATTCAAGGGAACCGCATCATCCCCCATAATCGAGTGCCAAAGTTTGGGCATTCTTAAGTTAAAGGTGCATCTCATGCTAAGTGTATGCTCACAGTTTTCTTCCTAAGTGTGACCCCTGTAACTGACCGCCATCACACAAAATCGATAGCATCTTCAGGGCATACACTATTGGTAGAAGTCATGGATTAATTAAAACTCTTTTAATTTGTATCCATTTTGACTTAATATTTGAAAACACTTGGACTTTCTAAGTAGAGGGTTTTTGCTTACTAAGATCTCATCATATTATTAACCATGCATCTCATACATTAATCAGATATGTAAAGCATAAATAAGTAAATGCGTCTAGCATGCTCCTAGGATGGGATGACCATGAGCCTAACCAAGTAGTACAGTTAAATCTATAGGTGCACCACCTAGTTAATTTTAAGTAGGTTGATTAAATCTAGTTATTACAAGAGTGTATCCCCATACATTCATGGGTCTTTTTGGGTCTCCATGCCTCTAATGGTCTCCTTGCTCCTTGTAACATTTACAAGAAAAAGAAATTCTTACTCCCAGTGATTCTACTCTCATAACATTTACAAGATAGAAATAAAGAGGCATGTAAGTCCCAATTTAATACAACCCTTTTCAACAACTTGAAACAAATAAAATCAATATTAAAGGCTCATGATTATCCCCATTCATTCAATAAATAAATGAACAATAAATAAATCTAAAATTAACAATTAATTTCAAGAATTAAATACTTATCTCATAACCAAATAATTGGCCAAGCAAGATGAAGTATAACAATTATGCCATAAATTGAAAATTAACTTAATCTTTTTTTTTAAAAGCATTCAAAAATGTCAAACATAATTTTGAGAACTTGCACAACACTTGTGCATCTATTATGTATAGTTCAAAATAATTTTGGTCACAAAAAGGAGCCAAAAAGAAGGCTCAAAACTCGTCCAAACCCAATCGGGCGTTGTTGGCCGAAGCTTGCACACGATTGGGTGGTAGCTCTTGGTCGCTACCCTGCTGTTTTGGGGTTAGGACCGAGTCAAGCCATTTTTGGCTCAACTTTTGTTGCACCAAAAAATTTAGAACAACTTCTAAACATTAAAACACACATTATAGATGAAATTTCAGATTCAAAATACTTTTAAAAATGGAATTTCAAGTGCTCAATCATGCTTTCAAAAATAAGTTAAAGTAAGAATCATATTCTTCAAAAATCTCGAACAAAACTTTAATCACATTGGATCCAAAAGTGAACAAAACAACTTAAGCCATCATCAACATGCTATATCAATATATAACATCAATTAATGCTAAATCAACATTCAACATCAATTAATGCCAAATCAACATTCAACATTAATAGCTATGAACTAAAATGTACTAATCATATTAATCAACCCTTAAACACATATTAGCATGCTTTCAATTCTTCAATCAAGGAGCCACACACAACATCATCAAAACACTTCAATCTATCATATAAATTGAGAATTTGGTGATTTTGATCAATCCATCACATGAATCAATCATTCATAAAATCCAAATCAAAGCATGAATTAGGCTCCGATACCACTTGAAGGCAAGTGATGTACTAGGATCCAATAATAAAACTTCAGAAGCTAAAATTAACTAATGTTTCACAAGCAGAAAAGGATTTGAATATCCTTAGGATTCATATTTGGACGGAGAGTTACCTTGATTAGAAAATTCCAAAGGAAAGATGAAGAACTCTCTTCTTCAATCCAGAAACTATCAAATAGCGGTGCAGTAGATTTGAAGCAACTTTTGTCTGATCCAAAAGCCTCCAAAACATCTAGAAAAATTCCAGTAGCTACTTAATTTTTTAAAGAACTTACTGTGAAAATTTCATATCAAAACTCCTTTTGGATCTCCTGGAATAAAATCACCAAGTTACTGCTTTGACTGGTGGATCTCCAAAGGACAATAATCCAATTGTCTTGCCTCTATCAATATGATCCACACACCACTGCTATTTCCAATTTCTCCTCAATATTAACTAGAGATAGAGAGGATAAATGAGAGGTAGATGACCAATTTTGGGATTGGAGAAGAAGAGGGAAGTGAAGCTTCAACTGATGAGGTAACACTTGAAGGAGGGGAAAATGTGAGAATCTAATTCTTCACATGGATTGTGATGATGCTGCCCATTCTCACCTCTATATCTATATATAGAGAGAGGATGGTGTGATGCCAATATGGAATCACACCTTCCTCAAGATGGGGGACCGCCCACTTGTTTGCAAGTTAGCAAATTCAAATCAAATTTGAATTTTGTGTGCATTTGAATTACATTTGGAATCTAATTTCAAATTAACTAAAATGCACACCAAATGAACATTTCATTTGAATTTTCCCTCCAATATATATTCCTCTCATTAATTAAATTAAATACTTTAATTTAATTAATTAATAATTGACTTCACTATTAAGTCAATTAGCTTAACTCTTTAAGCTAAGAATTGTTAACTTAACTCTTTAAGTTAACTTGACCAATTGATGTTCATGTGGAACCATATAATTAACTCATTAATTATTATTTAATTTAACTCCTTAAATTAGTTGATCAATTTAACAATTAAATTAATCAAGCCAAAGTTGACCTTAATTATCTATCACCCCAAAATCGGTCTCTTGGAATGAATTTCCTAACACTTAGAAAAATTCCTCCATCAAGTAGGAAATGCAATTGGCTTTTGTGTATGACCCAGTAGGTTCTACCATTCATTGGACATGAGCTCACAACTGCTTGTGACTTTTGAGTATCATAAATTCATTTTAGGTTAAACTCCTTCAAACTAATCGCCTCAATTCAATTAATCTCTATTAATTGAAGAGTACCTAATCTCCATGATATATGTCCAACCTCAAGCCCATGGAGCCTAACTAATTAGCCAAAATGAATGCTTTTAGAGAATCATTATAGCTCTACGCGTACCATGCAATACGGTCTTTCCGTCTCCTATCTCCGAAAAGAGGCCTAGGGCAAGATATTTGCCAGCTCCCTAATAGCCTCGATACTATGTCTCCATTCCCAATATTCAATTTCACTTTAGGATCTCATCTTTGGAAAACTCATTTTCCAAATTGTCATACTACCTTGTGTAAGGATTTCTTGAAATTGATCATTATAGAATACATAGGAGATGCACTTGTGCTTCACAAAGACGAGGAGTCAGATTCCATCTTGGATCTCACAAACCTCTATGCCTAAGTAGCTCCTACCCAATCTCTACCCGAACAACTCGCTAAGTAGCTAAAGAGAGGTCAAAGCGTGAAGACCTAAACTCAAGGTTACCATGGATCCTCAGGTCAAAGGACTAATTATATGCATTAGCGTAAGCTGGAGAATTTGGTACTACCAACTTGCCATTTTGACTATCTAGTGGATTCTTCAGGTGGGCCTTCAATGCCTTGTTCTCTAAGAAGCACTTACTAACATGTGTCGATATCTTATATGGGATTGCTCATGGAATGGAGCAACATCTAACCATTAGGTTTATGCATCGTTAGTGCAAGTTTATCTGAATCTTACATGCCCTGTCTCATAAGATTCTATAACTTGAAAGATTTAAGATAATGACCGTGCAAGGCTTGTTCCATGATCACCACCCAGTGCGTGACCAAGTCCCATAGTCTTGTGTGATCTAGGGGTTTTAACCAAATGCCAGTGAAGTAATAATGAGCATAAGATGAAGATGGACATATAATGAATATTATTTAATCAAGATTGTCTTACAAGAAAATAGTTTACAATGCCAATCTAATTGGCTTGCGAGGCACTATTCCAATATTAGGCTGCAATCGAAATACATTTAAAGTAAATGGGGTCTCTAAGGGATATTTTGAAAATCTGGGGATTAGAAAATTAATCAAATTGGACGTAATTATTAAAATTTTGAAACTAAGAGGGGTCAATGTGTAAAAAATAAAAGTTGAAGGACTCAATTGAAACTCAGGGGCCACGGTATGAGGTGATTAGAAGCTTGGGGACCGCATTGAAGGCAGTGAAAAGTTCTAGGGTCAAATTGAAAAGGCTGAAAAATACTTTTATCTGTATAGAATGAGGACAAAAGTTTATCAAATTCTCAAAACCCGATCTAGCCCTTTCCAAGCTTCGATTTTCTTGATCCTTACAAAATTAAATTAATAAATAGACTCTCCTCATTGTGGTGAATATTTCCATACCAAACACTACCCAAAATAACTGTGGGAAAAGAGGGAATGCGGTGGTTGGTGGCGTAAGGCGGCGGTGGTGATGGGTCACCGATTTTTGATGGCCAAAACAGGAAATTATTGGGTGGCTTTTTACGAGCTCCACTTGAGGAACAAGATGGTCAATTGAATTGTGGGTTTCGATGTCTGTGGATGGAGTAATTAGGGCGGTGACGCAACATAGGGTTTGTGGAGTTCGACGGGAAATTGGAAGGCGAGACGAAGGAGTTTGGCAAACTTGATTGAGTGCTTTTGTTCATAAAAAAGAGACACACCTGCTGGTAATGTTGATTCCCAGCTCCAACAATAGTAAGGGTGGCGACGGTTCCAGCAGCACTCCTGCGCCAAGGTTGAAAATTAATTTTGGACACATCCAAGCTACCTCCGAGCTTAAATTGGGTCAAAATCTTGCCCAATTTGGATAAAAATCCTTTGCTTGAATTTTTAATTGATTGATTTCCTGAATTTGATTGAATTGTGTGGTGAGATTAGGACTCTAGGTGACTAACCTAAATTACAAATTACACAAAGCAATTTTAAGGGATCAATTTTATAATTATTAAGTTAAAGATTCGGAATATCTGAGTAAGAAAGTTAGGTTTTGAATTAGGATTAATCAACTAATTATCTGAGAAGCTAGGTTCTCATATTAATTGGAATTGAAACTTGGTTGCTTCAAATTTAATAGATTTGATTCCATTAAAGATCGATTTTAGGAATTAACCGATAAGCTAATGGACTCCTTCTAAAATATAACTTATAAATAAAAGTTAATTTGAGTGGGTTAAATTACGAATTAAGTTGAAAGATTAATAGGCCAAACTAGCCACCCAATACAATAAATTGTAAGAATTATGGTTATGAATATGATCTGATTGAGTACGTTTTTCATGGAAAGAATGAGTTAAAAATAATGGAACTTGAAATAATTTGATTAAGTTGGATAATTTTAAAGAATTAAAATAGTTATTAAAATGGCGTTAATTGAACTTACATAAGTATTAGGTTTCCAATTTAGAATACAAGATAGATTAAAATAGTAACATGGGATAAGATGAATGCTAGTTGGGGTGTGTAGATATCTTACGAAGCTTACCAGGATATTTTAGCAGTCGGGATTAGGATTAATGAGAAATATAAAAGGAAATGTACTAGGAAGTTGGCTTAATAATTATTCCAGTATTTCTTATACTATAGTTTAGGATAACTAGGTAACGAAGCGTTAGCCAAGGAGCTCACTGAGAAAAGCTCCAATGCTCAAGATCACTAGGTGAGGTTTATACTTAAGATATATATTTATATATATTATGAGATTTCTTTGCTTAGGAAAGAACCTATATATATAGTAATATGATATTGCATTATGTCTTTTCTACATGCTCGGGCTCAATGTATTGCTCCGTATCGGCCATTACAGTTTTGATATATTCATACTGCGACTCTTTTGTTGAACTTGGTAAATTGGTTGAATGCCTCAAACTATGCTATTCTTGAGAAATCAATTAATCGTCCATACTGCTTTATCTCTGTTATACTTATCTCTGAACACATGCATTGAATTTGAGCTATTAGACAAATATTCCGCATGTAAGGCAGTCGTTGTTTATCTACACTCATTGTTTATCTATACTCTATGCAAGGAGGTCTTGCTGACTAGTTGTTGTTTATCTATACTCATTGTGATAGAGGCAGTCATGCTGGCTGACCTGTATTGGTATATTGTAATAGAGACAATCATGCTGGTTGATCCGTATTAATATAATATGTTAGAGGCAATCATGTTGGCTGACCCATATATATCGTGATCAAGATAGTTATGTTGGCTGACCCGTATTGATATATTGGTGATAGAGGTAGTCATATTGGTTGACTCGTATTGACATATTTTGATATAAGTAGCATTGCTAACTGACCCATGTTGATGCATTGGTAATAGTGGCAATTATGTTGGCTAACCCGTATTGATATATTCAGGATACAGACAGTCATGTTGACTGACCTTATTGATGTACCGATGAACTTGAGAGTGATTTTGACTTATTCTGTCTATATGGCAATTGTGGTATAAAGGCTCAAAATGAAAACATTCTTGTATAGTCAAATTCATGTAATACGCACATACATACGATTTTATGAAATGTTCTTGTACAGTCAATTTTGTAAAATTGGTCGAATTCTTGAATTTTGAATCTGAGTTTTTTACGACTTAAAACTTTCTTATACACTCAGTCATTTAAAATCAATCTAGCTCCTGAGGTTTCAAATATGAATTTTCCATGAAATATATTGAAAACTTGAGATGTCTCTTTACTGATAAGGGACAAGATGGAGTCAGCTCATGATGTATAATATCTAACATTTTTTTCCTCAACTTTATTTCTTGATCCTGTGAAATTTGTTTGTTATTTAACAACCTGTTCTCTTGGCATTTACTTATAGTTGTTCATTCATTGAACTAATGTTGCTTTTCTATAGTGCATATTTATTATTATTGTTGTTCATGTATTTTGATCATTACTTCATTAAGTCATTTGGATTTACCTTCATTGTATTGTTTCTTTTTGTTCTTTGGTCCAAATTGAGGAATAGAAGATATCATGAGCTTAGTTCACATTGTGTATGTATAAATTGTGTTATCAAGGCAACTATAAACAACAAGGATATGATATATATATATATATATAAATATATACTCGTAATGTAAAAATGTGTTGTCAGTAGGCTATCATCTTTATCGAATAGGCTGGAGCCTATGATGTTTGACGTGAGTATTTGAGCAATTGTAAATTATGAAAACTTATAAGGTTCGGCTTGTAGTTTTGTAGCATGACTAGTTGACAATTAATGACATCTACTTATCATCTTGGCTGTTACAAAATTGATTAAATTGAGAATTTTGGAGGTGGATATCTTATTTTATATTTAGAAATTTCGAAATTTCAATCGGAGTAGTACCTCAAATGGGAACAGGCACCTCCTAGACAAGGTGTTACAAGTCATTTAACTATAAATGCCACTAAATTAATGCCATTAAGCAGTTTATGAATATTTTTTTTCAAATGATATTATAACTATATATTAGTGCCATTTTTCTAAATAAAATTAGTGACACTAGTTAAATGTTTTTAAATATGTTTATTTCATTTGTCATTTAATAATCAAATACCGTTAAATATTAAATTATAGTAATATTCTTTTATAACTATCACCATAATACTTTTTTATGTCATTAATTATATTATATATATTATAACTAAGTAAATGTGACTAAATGCTAATTTTCTTGTAGTTTACTCCAGTGCCATAAAATGCATCGGTTAGTTGAACTGTTTGAACTGTGATGGGAAAATGTAGCAAGCATTTTTATTATCGCCGGATTCTCACACAGAACCAATATTCAGAATCAACTCATAGATATGGAGCAAAGTCATCTATTATGAGTAGGAGAGTCAGTACCGGATGTTCCTCATAGCCACGGAGCGAAGTTAATAAAATGACTATTGTGATTTAAAGCTCTATTAAACAATTAAAGCAATATTGAACTTCTACCAATCAACTAGCACTCTTTGGCCATGCAAGATAAATGGTTGCTAGCTTATTCTCATTGATTGATTTACTCGATTGATGTTGGGAAAACTAGCTGGAAATCAATCTGCAAAGTGCTGAACTGGAAATGACATTGTTGAGCTCCACATATACTATCCTTAAGTGTTGTAACCTCATTGTTCAACTTGGAATTGAACATTTAATGGTGCACAATGATAGATGAACACCCTTTAAAATAATTAACTGAACTGAAGATTTAAGGTGGGCAGATACCAAATTTTATACCATGAACGTATCCTGGGTTCTCTTTCCAACAATGTTGGTATAGACGTCACTTTCACAACCAGCCTGAGTCTACAAACGCAATTCTTTTTGCACATTACATTAAATATTATGTCAATATTCAAATCTTATAATATACATCATCCTAATAACAATACAAAATAATATACAATATATTGTGCTTACAACTTTTTGGCTAGCTTCATTATTGACAAAAGACCCATATTTTTCCTTATGGGCATATAATTTCACTCTGCTACATGGTCGCTCAATTCCTTATGGGCATATAAGTCGAAGGGGTACATTGATCATGTGGCCCTGCTAGGCCTGTAAGTACGTAGTGTAACACCCTACTCAGGTCCAAAATGTCATATCCATACCCCCATATCCATACTTATTAAAGATAATGTAATGAGTATGGATAAAGCTTATACCCATGTACCTATACTCATAAATTACCCATTATTTTATACTTAAATTTAATTTATAAACCTAAAATTGTTTATGCTAAAATCAAATTCATATTAATCATAAACTTTTATATATAAAAATTATAAATATGTGAATGAATAGTAACAACTAAATAATTTTTTTCATTAAAAATTAAACTAAATTAGTAAAATTAATAAAGTTAATATATTGAGATAGCAATTTTTTTTTTAAAAATTGGAATAGCAATAGCAATAGTTGAACATTTTTTTATTAATAAAATTAATAATGGAATAAATATTTTTGATAAAAACAATTAATAAAATTAATTTTGCTAATGAATAAAGTTTATTAATATAGAAATTAACTGTATTTATAAAATTAAATATAGAAAAAGTTTTTGCTTTTAAATTGTTTTTATTAACTGCTTTTAAACTGTATGTTTTTATTAACAGTATGTTTTTTTAATTAGCAAAAATTTTGATTGCTAATTATATTAATAAAGTTTAACTATTATATTAATAAAATAGTTAATTTAATTGGCAAAAAGTTTAAAATTAACTAATTTAAATTTAATGATTAAATTAAATTAAATATAGAAAAAGTTCTTTTATTTTTTGTTATCATATGTCAAATAATATTTTTAGTACATATTGAGAAATTAGTATATGCATTAAAAACATAAGTCCAATAAAGTAGACTCAATGGGTCTTGGGTTAGTTAGGGTGGGGTAGGGTTAGGGTCTTATGCTTTTGAGTATTTTAAGGTAGGGTAGAATATTGGGTATTTTTGTTTGAATATTTTAGGATATGAGTGTGGATAGGGTCATCCACAGGCCTAGACACTGCCTAAGTAGGTGGGCCTAGCTTAGCTATGAACAACAATATCACTCGGGCACTCAGACTTAGCATGAAGTTGTTTAGGTGTAGACTGACACGTAGTGGCATGTCTCTTTAGCTAGGCATGATTGTGAAATATGACGTAGGTAAAAGTACTTTAAAAATAAAAAAAATATATACGAAATACACAAATCTAATACCATAAGTATATTATAAATCACTAGTAAACGTATATAATTGTACTTATTAGTGATTACTTGTCATAAGGTTATTTTTGGATCGCTGTTGACTAGTTAAAAAGGGTCTGAATATTTGGAGAAGCGATGGAGGTATTGAAGAGATTTAATCCGAAATCATAAATATGAATTTAAATAATTAGAGTGTGCCTTAATGAAATCTCTCCAATAATCAAATCATATTAGATAAAAAGATCTATGAATTATTGTTTCTCAAATTTGGAAACATATCTTTCTCAATTATCGAGCAAATATTTATGGGTTAGTCATATTGCGATTTGAGGTGTTATTTGATGATTTTCAATTTGAGTTTTAGACGCGCGAATCAGAACTTACAATAAATCATGTCCTATTTAGAAAGTAGCTATACGAGGCGCACTGATAGACTTTTTGATCTTTAGCTCTTGATACATTTGACCAGTACTGTCAGCTTGAGTTTGTTCAAATATTTTCACTAATTTGGCCTTACCCAAAATTACACTAGTCATAACATGCATTACATTAGTTATGCACAAGGTTTTAAAAACCGGACCGGACCGGCCGGTTCGACTGGTGACCGGTGGCAGGTCCAGTCCGAATCACACCTAAGAACCGGTCAAAACTGGTCAAAAACCGGTTGAACCGGTACCGGTTCAACCGGTTCTTGACCCGTTCACTCTCTTTTTTTGTTTTTTTTTTTTTCTTCTATTTTTCTGTTTTTTTTAGGAAAAAAACATAAATCAAGGTCCAAGATAGCATATTAATCGGGTCTACTTATGACTTTCGCGTAGTGTTTTTATTTTTCACTCCCACTTTTTATATCAAATCATAATTTCTTGATTTCTTTGCTTGTTTCATTTCCTTTAGGCTTTTTCTTTCTTCCTCCATCTCCACTGCTCAATTACTATTGATGCAGCCTGCAAGTGGAAAAACTTGTTCTATTTTATTAAATATTGAACTTGAAACTTGGAGGGATAACTATTTGTATTAATATTAAATAGTTGTGTGCTACTATTTGAATTAGATTATATATTTGTAATTAATTAATAGAGAAATGATATTTTTGAAAGAAATATTTGAAGGAAAAAAAATGACTAAAATATGGAGAAAATTTTCTTTATTTATTTCTATATATTAATTATATTATATATATTTATAAAATTAAATATAATTATTACGTCATTATGACGTCATACCGGTCGAACCAGTAACCAGTAAGGTCGCCGGTTCTTTGTCCGGTATTCAACAATAACCAAAACCTTAATGACAGATATTGTGCATTATCATGTTTTGACCAATTTCTTTCCCAACTATATTAAATTTTGTAGTTAAAGCACTACCAAAAAAAATTAGTTTTAGTGATCGCCAAACAATGACTGCTTTGTGACAGATTTCATTTTAAACCTTTGAAAAAAATTAGTAACGGATTAGTGACCGATTTGTGACGGAATTAGTGACCCCAAACATGGTGGTCACTAATCGGTCATTAAATTAGTGACCAATTTTTCTTAGGTCACAAACGCGGTCACTAAATTAGTGACCGATTTTTCTTGAGTCACAAAAGCGGTCACTAAATTAGTGATTAATTTTTCTTGGGTTATTAAAGTGGTCACTGTTTTTTTTGGGTCACAAAAGCAGTCATTAAATTAGAGACAGATTTTTTTTGGGTCACAAAAGTGGTTACTAAATTAGTGACCAATTTTTCTTGGATCACAAATGCGGTCATTAAATAATTATATAATACTTTAAGTTAATTAGATAACTTATTATATTAATAAAATTAATTTGTCTAATTATATTATATTTTTATAAATTATAATTTAAATAGATAAATATTACATATATAATTAAATAATACATTTAAATAAGTTATTGTTTGTATAGTCAAATAAATTTTAGGTATAATTAAATAATATATTTTTAATTTAATAAATAATTTCACATGTTCCGATAACATATAATATGAAATTATAATATGAAAATAGTAATATCTATTCATTATTAATTGTAACATTTCTTAGAGTTATAAAAATTTAATTATCGTCTAATATTAACATAATAATCTATTAATTTAATAAATTAATTGTAAATAATTACTTTATTTATTGCTAAATAATTCATCTAGCAAATAACGTATTAACTCTTTAATGCTTTAAGTTATTCAGATAACTTATTATATTAATAAAAATTAATTTATTTAATTATCTAAATGAATTACTATATTTATATAAATTATATTTTATACAGATAAATAATTACATATATAATTACATATTCTAATAATATATTTAATTTACTAATCTATTTAATATGATATATTAGTTCATAAGTATTTCATTTAATGATCAATTACAAAAAAAATTAAATATAATAATAAATTAATTTTAAATAATTATTTTGTTTATTACTAAATATTCATATATGAATATCTTTATTAAATAATTAATTAAGTTTTGTACACACATAAATATGGAATAATAAATAGTTAACATAGTTCATTTTAATTAAAATTGAAATTGTGTTATAATTTAATAATTTTTTAATGTAAGTCGATATTAATAATATAACATATAATTATATTTCATATATATTTAATTTTAATTTATGAATGCTTTCTTTAAATTAATTACACATCATTTCTTTACAATATTTACATATATATAAATATACATATACATCATCAAACCATAAATATACATACATTTATTAAATAAAAAATACATTTCTTCTTACAAACTCAACAAAAAAGTAACTTATTTGATATCTACAGTAAAATTTGTTCCTCCACCAAAACATTAACAATCTAACAACTCATTTTCAAAAAAAATTCCCTATTTTTCCAAAACAAAACAACCTGTTGGCACTTTCTCCAATTTTCTTCCAAAAATTCATTGTCCCATTTTTTTTTCTTCTAGAAAATGCCCAAAATGCAAGTGAACTGAGCCAAAATATTTGGATAATAAGATCTTGGAACTTATAAGATATTAATAATAATAATTTTATAATTAATATAATTAAAGTTCAACGAGCTCGTTAAAATCTTAAAAAATAAGTTAAAAGCTCCTTATCTTTTCAAAAAGAGTTTATAAGTTCTTAAAATTTTATTTTAGAATCTTTATAAGTTCTTTTCTTATAAAAAATTATGAAACACTTTTTGACATCTTATAAGCTACCAAATATCTTATAAAATATTTTGAAAAGTTTATAAACTCACCCAAACAACTTTTAAATGTTTTACAATATTTAACTATACTCTACACATATAATATAAAATGAATATATCATTTCATAATTTTATTTCGTAGATTTGTGCTATTATTAATTTAGAAAACTAATAAAATTTATCTAAATATAAAACTTAAACTCTAAATCCTAAAATCTCACGAATTCTATAAATTTTAAACCCCAAAATATTAATAATAGAGAATATTTTTATTGATTAACATTATTATATCTACATATCTAAAACTAAATGTTAATCTTCAATAGTTATCATAAAATCTAATTTTTCAAAATTATATTAAAATAATATATGTAAAAATATTAAGTATCAAAATATGAAGAAGAGTCATATATAAAAAAATAGTGAATAATAAATTTTAAATTTTAAAACTTTAAAATTAAAAAAAATTAATTATTATAATTAAATAAAATTGTCAAAATAAAAATATAAAAAACAAGAGTGACAAAATTACTAAACCCTTGCTCCCTTTACATTTCAATTTCATTTCCCTCCCACCCACACTCTCTCTTCTTCCTTTCTTCGTCTTCCATCTTTTTTCTTTTTCTTTTTTTTTTTTTTTTACTACTGTAACGTTCTCGCCGGCACTGTTGCCTGCGAGATGCTCGTGCCAAGAGCCAGCAGTAGCTAACCCCGCGTCTCTCTTCGGGAGGCCAACAGCTGCTGACGTTACCTATCTAGCAATTGCTGGGTCTCCCGACGGGAGGCTGCTGGCCTCCCCACCCATCTTTTTTTTTTTTTTTTTCAATTTTTATTATGATAGTGATTTTTCATTCAATTGTGCATGTCTCATCCTAAATCTAGTACTTTACTTTCTTATCCAGGTTGAAGGGCTTATGATGGATATTTCTACTACTGAAGAAGAAATCATGTGGTAGAAGGTAGCGGCATAGCAAGAAGCCGATGCAGGAAAAGCAGTTGAACAGGAGTACATTGCATAGGTATAATAAAAATTTGGTGACTGAGCTATCTTTTGATTTATCATTTGTGGCCATCTTCATGGTTTTGACTGGCTTCATCGATTCAATTTCTTTTGTTCTATTAATTTGTCGTATAACTGAATGTTTGCAAGGAAATTGCTGGGTTAGTAGAAAAACCTTGGTTTTCTTTAATGTACTTAACAGTTTTCTCCTGAGTCTGGAAGCAAAAGTGTTCTAATTTTTTTTTATTGGAATTAGGAGTTCTTCTGTATCGTTGTTCATAAAGCACACAGCTTTTGTAAATTTAGGACGTAGGCGATATCCTGGTTAATTTTCCTGTGGCAGGAACTCCTCTGCTTTGTGGTTTACTATTGGTAATGAATTGATATGATTGCTCCAAAAATTGGTAATGAAATCGAGTCAGAGAAAAAGCTCAAATACAAAGAAGAAACCGCAGAAGTTGCCATGGCAGCAAGAGATACAACTGAGAAGTCATTGAGATTGCCACGTTCTCCAATTCCAACTTCTGAGATCCAGCCTGATCTTCAGAAAATATGGTCAGTCAATATAGAACTGGAATTTAGACTCATTGATTTCTATCGTGGTACTTCAAATGCTATAACTGCATCTCGCTACATATGCAGTCAATGCAATTAAAACTTTTTCGGATTTTGCCAAAGTTCTTCTGTGCAATTTCTTTGAATATACAGAAAAGTTAGTTCTATCAGTAAAAATTGACTCTAGAATTGCTAAAATCATCTAATCTACAAATATGTTTGAATATTTTGAGCTAGACTATTTGCACAAAGATGATTATTGACATTTATCTGAGATGTTATTTTCAGTTTTAGTTTCTCCAAAGATTGAGATAGAATATATGGGATCTATTCGTTAGAGCTTATTGACATACTTTAGCCAAAACAAAGATTTCTAAGTTATAGTATGTGCCCCCTAGAGCCCTATTACCTCCTTTTCTTCCCACTTAATAAGGTGTTTAGTTTGGTATCATTTTCTTCTAAAATATATGTCAAGTTTCAGGATCAAAAGTTGATTATACTTGTTTGTTGATGTTTAGGGGAGTGATTGTTCTTTTGCATGGTCTGAATGAACACAGTGGTTGATATATTGATTTTGCCAAGAAGCTGAATGCAATTGGCTTCATGGTGTATGGAATGGATTGGATTGGTAAGTTGAAAAGAATTACTCTACATTTTGTTTTTAATTATTAATACAAATAATTCTCACCATAGAAAGAAAAAATGAGTCCTTCTTTTCCGATTTAGCTGCTAGAATTCCCATTTTTGAATTCAAACTGTTTTTTCCATTTGATATTGTCCAAACAGGACATGGTGGAAGCAATGGGCTGCACGCATATGTTCATTTGCTTGACTATGTTGTTAATGATATGGTATGCTCAGCTGACACACACAACACACACTAAGCACTCAAATGCAGCACTTTGTGTTGATCTTTTTTCTTTTCTGTCGCACATAGAAAATGTTTCTCAGCAAAGTGGTAGCTGAAAATCCAGCAACTCCCTATTTCTGCTTTGGACACTCAACTGGTGGAGCTATAGTCTTGAAGGTAAAATATTGGACAAGATTCAACAATTATCCCTTAATTTAGCCTGTTGTCTAAATCCCATTTTGTCTGGAACAGGCAGTTCTTGATCCAAAAGTGGGGCAACATGTGTCTGGCATCGTCTTAACCTCACCTGTCGTTGGAGTTCAGACGTCCTATCCAATATATCGATTTGTCTTCATATTTGATGCGTTAAGCGGCACTTATTTAGATGTTCTATATTGGTGTTGAAAAACTTTGAAAAAGCAGTTTTATCTTCCATATCTGGTGCCATCAAAATTGAGATTTCTCTATCTTATAGTTACTATTATTGCTTTTGGCATAAGATTTATAATTTGCACTGGCAGGAATTTGGGCCTTTGTTCTTATACAATATTATTGAATTTCTATTACTATTTGGTGTTATTTGGAATGTGAATTGTGTTTTAAATGATGTAGTTTTAAATTGTTATTAATAAGGACAAAAAACAAGTTGGATAAATATATTAAATTAAACATTATAATAAAATAATAATAATAAATCAGTGACCGATTAGTGACTCCAAAGGTGGTTACTAAATGGAGGAAATATAGAAAATTTGTGACTGCGAGCAGGGGTCACAAATTTGTGACTGCGAGGAGGGGTCACAAATTTGTGACTGATTAGTGACCCCAAAGGTGGTCACTGATTGGTAACAAATTGAGTAGTTGGTCACATGGACAACTATCAGTGACCGCACCTATTTGTGACCCCATGGTCCAGCCACTACAAAAAAAATTGGCTTTTGTGACTGCCAAATCGGTCACAAATGTAGCAAAAAATGGGTCACTGACACTATCAGTGTCCGCATTTGTGACCGATCACAGCTGTCACAAAAACTCTCGTCACAAGTTCAAATTTGTGACCGCTAAACCATGGGGTCACAAACGATTTAAATGTGGTTACTAATTTATTATATAAAATAGTTAATAAGCGGTCACTAACTAATTAGTGACCGCAAATGTGGGTCACTGTGGTTGGCCATGTGACCAACTACTCCATTTGGCACTAATTTGTGACCGCCGTGGGGTCACTAATCGGTCACAAATTTAGTGACCGCTTTTGGGGTCACTAATCGTTCATATATTTGTGACCGCTACTTGCGGTCACAAATTTTCTATATTCTTTCATTTAGTGACCGTCTTTGGGGTTATTAATCGGTCACTAATTTATTAATATTTTTTATAATGTTTAATTTAATATATTTATCAAACCTATTTTTTGTCTTCATTAATAACAATTTAAAGCCATATCATTTAAAATACAATTCTCACATTTCAAATAACACCAAACAATAACAAAAATTCAATAATATTGTATCCAAATCCATAAACAAAACAAAGATTTTAAAACATAAGCAAGCTCATGAAATCCGAGCATATCAAGTTTAATTTAAAAATAGTAATTTATCTTTCCCACCATCACCCTCTTCCCTACGAGAGGAAGAAGCACCTTCAATTGAATTTAATTTTTCCATCATCATCACTCTTAATGTCCCCATCAAAGACTTTTCTCTCGCCTTTTATTTGTCAACAAGCCTCAATGCCTCATCTCTCATCCTCATAGTTTGCTCCATAATGCTTGCTTCTCTTGCTGCTACTTCTTCCCTTTGCTTGGCCAATTTTTGATCAATTGCTTATGCAATTGCATCTTGTAGTTGCTCCTGACTCACAAAGGTAGGTGAAGATGTTGTGGATGGTGATGACTCCGAGAAAGTCCCAACAGTAATAAGCTCACGGCAGTGGTAAGTGTTCCTAAAGCCATACACTCTGTCCTTGCATAGACCACCACTAATCTCAAGCCATTTTTTAGCATCAAATGAGCTTTCAGGAGTAGGATTGCTACCATGTTGACTAACATATTCTTGACAATATTCATCCTATTTGAACATCCAAATATTAAAAACACAATTAGTTCAAATAGAGAAAAAAACTATTCTTTATTAAATCTAAAAATACTCAAGTAAAAACACTTCATGATAATGCTCTTTTCTTATTTATTATAAGGATTAAAATATAAAAATAGGACATTATTCCAATACACCTATGAAAGTGAATGTGAAGATTATATTGTAACCAAGACAAACAAACTGAGGTCTGTACAAAAAACAAGAAGCTAGCAAAATTTTAGTGTCGTGATGTTTTCAGTGCATTGAAAAATAGAGAAACTTTGTACTTTGTATACTCTCTTGTGGTTACATTATTCCAAATTTTGTTCAATTACCAGCAAAACTAATCCTAGTAATTGTGAAAGAATTGTACGAAATCTGTGACAAAATTGAGGGACTAAAATTTCACGTCTACTTACTAGAGAACCAAATTTTCCACTCAACCCGCTCACTAGAGACAGAAAAACAATGGCCTAATCATTAAAATAAAAGACAACAAACTGTCTATATTTGGCAGAATGAAGAACCCACATGCCAGCGATTATCTACTTCGAATATAATACTTTAGCAGATCACATTAAATGCTCTTGTATTTAAAGATTGAATTATTAATTAAAGACAAGATCAAAAAATGAGTACTGAACCAACTTTCAAAATTTTAACCAACTTTCTCCATGAATAAATCAACCCAATTTTGCAATTAAACAGAAAAGCAAAATTGAATGCCAATAACATTATTATTATACACAAATAGTTGATAATTATTATAAGAATTAATGAAATTTATTCATGACAAATAAATCTACAAACAAGTTAAATACTAACACTATAAATTCCATAAAATATTTCATGTCACTTACTTTGAAATTGTTAACTCTTTTGAATGCATGAATAATATTCTTGTACTTACTTGGACCCTCTTAGATTTATTGTCAACATATTCGCCTTGGCCTTGTGCTTTTTGGTGAGTCCTTTCATGAAGCTCAATTTGGCTAATCGGCCTACCATATTGTGCCTACATTAAACTAGTTAATATTAAAAGTTGCAATAGATAAATAAAAATAACAATAAATTAATTAAAGAAATTAACCTCCATTCTCCTTGCATGCTCAGCAAAAGAAATGCAGCCGCCAATGTGCTTAGTTATTGACCCATCTTTTTCTGTCAATCTATTTAGCCTTGCTTTTTTACACCTTTCTTGATAGTTTGATGAACTCATATGCCCAGTGCAAATTGCTTCACAATCACTTGTCTGCATGTTTTTTGGTACAACCTTCTGAATTTCTCTCGGGTCATCAACTCCGGCTTCAGCTACTGCTTTCTTCTTATATCGGTATATGATATTCTTGAAATTTCTCTTATGAGTTTGCTCCCACGAGTGTCTAATACCAGCTTCATGCTCAGGAAGCCACATGAAATGTTCCTACATCAAATACACAAAGAAAAGAAAAAATCGATATTAGAAAGGCTAACTGCATCATTTAATATCATTATTATGCAAAACATTATATACTAAAAAAATAATTTACTCTAAATTTTTCATAGAGAAATTCCTTCCTATCTCGAGGAACTTACTCCCAAGTTGGCCACGGACCCATGTATTTTCTCAAGATATCCATGATGTTGTGAGGAACAGTCCCTAGTATAAATCTAACAAATAATAGAAAATTGGTAAAATAAATATTACTGAATAAGTACTTTTTAGATCTCTCATAATATTAAATTATGCATCAATATAGAAAGGTGAACATACCCATCATGGTTCGGCTGTATAAAAGAGCGGCTATCACAATTGTTAGGTGCATGACTTCCTTGTGTATCACCCCTCATCCTTCCTTGAGATGAATTTTGGCCTTCGCTTGATCGCCTCTCTTGTTGTACCTCATTATTTGGAGTCAATAAATGCTCCTCATTTTCTGAAGGAGGAATACTGCCCTCTGCCTCAACTGATGGAATAGGTAGCTCTGTAAGAGGAACATGCCCTCTGTCTCAATTGATGCCTCAACTGATGGAGTAGGTAGCTATGTACGAGGAACACTGCCATGTGTCTCAACTAATGGAGTAGGTAGTTGTGTATGAAGAATCTCATCACGTGCATCAAACTGTGCTCGGCCTCGCCTACCTCTACCTCTCCTATTGATACCTCTTCCTCTAGTCATCATCCTACACAATTAAACAATAACATTAGCCAACAAGTTAAGCAATGAGATATAGTGTAAAGTAAAATGAGCAAAAAAAAAATAAAATGATTGTGACATATAATACTATCAAACAAACAAATAATACAATATATTATTCACGAAAGTTATAATATTCAATAATGACACACATTTACCTCATCCACACTGCTAGCTGAATCAAAATCTTCAAATTCCGCTTCTTTTTCACTATCTTCTCTTTCGATTTCCTCTAGTTCTTCATCTTCTCCACTTGTTATGTTTCTTGTTGATGGGATCGAGTACCGAATTTCATCAGAAGATATTTCTATTGGATTTGCATTATTATCAACTAAGATACTTGAATTGTCAAGATCAACATTAAACGGAACTTCAAATAAGGTAGCCACATCATCTTCTTGATATGGAGCTTCAACACTAGATTCATTTGCTTGGTTTTGCATTAAAATAGATAGGATATTTATTCTACTTCTTGCCTTTATTTTGCACACTGCATGCCAATCCCGTCTCTCCCTATTCATAGATGGAAAACTTGTGTAGCGCACTTGTTGTGCTTGTTGAGCTAATATAAAAGGATCGTTTGTGTTAAACTTCCTCCGATGATTAATCTCAGCAAGTCCAAATTGTGGATGCACTTTAATCCCTCTATTAGACAAGTCATACCAGTGACATTTAAACAAAACCACTTTGTTTCCTTGTCCAAAGTATTCTAGCTCCAGCACTTCTTCTAACGTGCCATAATAATCAACTTCATCGTCACTCCAAGAGCTCCCCCACACACAAACACCACTATTCATGGTTGATTTATGCTACCCGTAGTCAATCGTATGGAACTTGAACCCACTCACAAAATAACCATTATATGTTTGAACCCATCGACTAGGGCCTTGTGCTAATTGCCTAATATTTTCTCCAATCACGTGGGAACTATCCATCACCTGTTTAGGAGCTTTTACAATTATACTCTATTGGTTATGTAACAAATGATATTATTTAAACATGGGATGATCAATACTTACATAATGTTGGAGCTATTGTGAAAATTTCGTATCCCGTAATCTCCCCAATTCCATGCCTGTTATATATGGATATTGCCTAGACATCTCTTCATCAAATATGCTATAAGCACCCAAGATATATTTATAAAGTTAAAGGTTTTCAATATTTTTATTATTTTCATGAATTTTATAGACAGCTTACTTTGCCAAAGGAACGACCTCTAAACAATTTAGTAGCACATATCTATGTGCTGCCACATATTCATCATCATCTCTAAATAGTCGACCTTTTCTTTGACTCCCAAGAGGTCTCCCTGGATGACAAAAGGTGGAAAGAAGTCCGGTTGGATCCATTTCTCCACCATCATCATTTCTTGGTACCTGATTTAGCCTTGTTTGTACATTAGAATCAAAGTACAATGAGCAGATTGTTGCAACTTCCTCAATGATGTAAGCTTCTACAATAGAAGCTTCAATATGAGCTCGATTTTTGACCTTCTGCTTCAAACGACGTAAAAATCTACACCATAGTAATTTCTAAATATTAGAGTTTAAGTATAAAATAATTTGTGTTAATTAAATGGCCTTTGAAAATATATAGGGATAATACCTTTCAAATGGATACATCCACTGATGCTATACAGGCCCACCAACTTTAGCTTCGGTAGGCTAAGTGGATCATAAGATGTTCCATCACATCAAAGAATGCTGGTGGGAATTTTTTTCAAGTTTACAAAGAACCTCAACAATGGTTTTCTCGAGTTGTTCTATGTGTTGCAAATGCAAGACAGTTGAGCATATGTCCTTGAAGAAAATAGCCAACTTTGATATTGCTTCCCACACAGGTTTAGGCAGAAGGTCGTGAAAAGCAATTGGAATCAACCTTTGCATAAACACATGACAATCATGATTTTTCATTGCATAAAACTTTGACTCATTTTCATCTACACATCGGGCTATATTTGAACCATAGCCATCAGGAAGTTTTAAGCCCTTAGCCCATTTGCAAACTTCTTTTACTTGTTCAACGCTTAATGTATAAGTTGCTCTGGGCTTCCAAAGTTTTCCTCTATTGTCATAAAACATATGAAGCTCTGGCCGATTACAATAAAGCTCTATATCCCTCCATGCATTTTCATTATCCTTTGACTTCCCTTTCACATCTAAAACTGTGTTGAAGACATTTTCAAACATATTTCTCTCTATATGCATCACATCCAAATTATGACGAGTAAGATTCGTGCACCAATAAGGAAACTCCTAGAATATGCTTTTCCTAACCCAATTATGTGTAACACCAAATCCAGGCAAAGGATAAAGATTGCCATCCTTATCATATGTTGGGATGGGGAAATGAGATACACGTCTCATGATCTCTTCACCTGAAAAATGTGGAGGGGGGGATCTTTTTCACATCTACCTCTTGTAAACATATCAATTTGTCCTCGATATGTGTGACGAAGAGCCAAAAATTTTCTATGACAATCAAACCATGATTGCTTCCATCCATTCTGCAGACGAAAAGATTTTGTATGCTCCATACAGTATGGACATGACAACTTACCATGAGTACTCCAACAAGAAACCATACCATACGCAGGAAAATCATTGATTGTCCATAACAAAGCTGCTTTCATCAAAAAAATTTGTTGTCTAAATGCATCATAAATTTCAACTCCTTTATTCCACAACTGTTTCAATTCATCAATTAGAGGGCGCAAAAATACATCTAGCTTTTTCCTAGGAGATTTAGGGCCTGGAATAACCATACTCAAGAATATATATGGTTCATCCATGGACATTCTTGGAGGAAGATTGTACACAGTTACCATCACTGGCCAACAAGAATATGGAGCACTATTATTATTGAAGGGATTGAAAGCATCAGTGCATAATCCTAGACAAACATTGCGTAGTTCTGATGAACATGAAGGATGAACACGATCAAAACATTTTCATGCTTCACCATGTGCAGGGTGTGCCATGCTACCATCTTCACACTGATTTGTCCAGTCCCATGTCATTTCCTTAGATATTTTTTTTGACATATAAAGCCGTTTGAGTCTAGGAATTATTGGTAGGTAGCGTAATACCTTGCAAGGCACATTCTTTTTGGAGGCTGGGTTACTGGGCTTGTATCTAGCATGAGCACATATCATACATCTTGTCTTTTCCATGTTCTCTTTGTAGTATAACATGCAATTGTTAACACAAACATCAATTTTCTCATAACCTAGACCAAGTCCTACTACCATCTTCTTTGCATTATACAAGCTACTTGGAAAAGTTTCATCTTCCGGCATCATACTTTTCATTGCTAATATGATGCGATCAACACATGATTGTGGTAAGTTAAAATCAAATTTTATATTGAACAATTGAGAAACAGCTGAAAGTCTACTATGCTTCTTACAACCATGCCATAAAGGTTCTTCAACATCTTTTAAAAAATCAAAGAATTTTTGGGCATCTAAATTCAGTGGTTGTTCAGTATTCATTGGGTGCCCATCCCTATCAAATTCCCAATCAAAATTACATCCTGCAGCATCTCTTACCATATTCCTCATCCTACCATTTTCATTATTTTTAGACCTGGAATGTTCCTCAACGGAACCTCGGATCCAAGGTTCCCCATGAGCATCCCATGTAGTGTAACCCCGCTCAAATCCATACTTTTTAAGATGATATTGCACCGGATCATCAAACCTCATATTGCGGCACTTTGGGCAGGGACATCTTATACAACCACGATCAAAAACCTCAGGATGAGAATAAGCAGAGTTTAAAAACTCTTTAACCCCCTTATCAAACTCATCAGATAGAAAACCATTTACATCAAGTCGTTGCCACATCCAACTTCGATTATTAGATATATTTTCTACAATGTTAATGAGGCCATGATATAAGGGTAAAACTCAAATATAAGATCCCAAAATTTTTAAATCTTTACTTTATTAATGGAGCTAAACCTTTTTAATTGGTTCACATATTATTGAGATTATATTTACTCGTTTTGAGATTGATTTTCACCTATATGTTACTAGAAATATATGCTTAAATATCAATTATAGTTCCTTATAACCATCGAGTAGTAGATAAGTCTTTAATCAAAATATATTCCAATATAGGTAAAATCATAATATGCAATAAAAAATTACAAGCTAACACAATCTCAACAAGTCCAAATTGTGGAAACTAACATCTGTTTCAATAGTGAATGATAGCAGAGACTGACAAACGTGAATGACAATAGATGCTCGATCAAAAATACCAAGATAAATAATTTCAAGACATTCATTTGGAAAGCAAAATAAAAGATGAGTGTTACCTAATATTCTTCCGCTTGCCACAGAAAACCTTTTGTCTTTTCCTTCTTGGACCGCACCTTAGGTGGCAAAAATTCTAAAAGTAGCCTTCAATACTTATGACCTCCATTTTCCACTGAAAAACAAGCAAAAGCTAAAAAGGGATTGTTTCGGTGGTTCAATCAGCCAAAGTAAGTATTCTCCTCCTCCCAAATATTTAAAGCGAACGAGATACAACTTAAGTGCACCAAAATTCCTAGACTAAACGTTAAAGTGGTCACATATTATGTGCTTTCAAACTCACAGTGGCATTACCTAATGCATTTGCCATGCTCCAGGAACATTCAATTTAGAAGCCACAAACACCTGGAAGCAAATTGCAAAAAGTCAACCTCATTTCCAAGCCAAGAAAATTTTCATGATTTCAAGTATTTCATTAGAAATTTAATTTGGTTATTATTTCAAATTTATACTTCAAACAAATATAAAAATCTCCTATTTAAATAACACCCCCCACCTTCAAGTACTCTTCAAAGAACCGAGAACCTTTAAATAACACCCCCCACCCTCTCAAGTACTCTGCTATTTAAATAATTAAAAGTCCACATGTGGAGTCAAATTAAGTGGGTCATATATCCTCATATTTCCACCCACCCTCGATTATCTTATGTTAATTAATATTCTCAACACACAAACACACACATAATGGTCAATTATATATGCATATATGCTTAACTTTAATTTGACTCCAAAGTCAACCAACAAGAACCATCGAGGAGTGTATAGGTAGCTGGCCACTATGATCAGTTTCACACACACACACACACACTAAAACACATACACATACAGAATATATATATATAAGTATATAATTATTTATTTTATATATATAGTAAAAAGTGGTTGGTTGGACAAAACCGGGTGAGCTGCTGGTCTCCCGACGGGAGGCCAGCAGAGACCCAGCAGCACTGAGTGGGGAGGCCCATCTTGCCGGCACTAACAATGGGAAAAAAAAATGGAAGAAGAAGGAAGAAGAAGAAAGGACGAAGAGAGAGTATCTGGTGAAAGGGGATGGAGGGAATTGAAATTGAGATGGAAATGGAGTTAGGGTTTTGTAATTTGGTCATTCTTAGTTTTTTTTATATTTTTTATTGTTTTATATTTTATTTTGATAATTTATATTTAATTATAGTAATTATTTTTTATTATTAATATATTGGGGTTTAAAATTTATAGAGTTGTAAGATTTTAGGATTTAGAATTTCAATTTTATATTTAGATAAATTTTATTAGTTTTCTAAATTAATAATAGTACAAATCTACAAAATAAAATTATGAAATGATATATTCATCTTATATTATATGTATAGAGTATAGTTAGATATTGTAAAATATTTAAATGTTGTTTGGGTGAGCTTATAATCTTCTCAAAACATTTTATAAGATGTTTGGTAGTTTACAAGAAGTCAAAAAGTGTTTCATAATCTTTTTTAAGAAAAGAGCTTATAAATATTCTAAAATAAGAAGAAGTTGGGTTTGAGAATGTAGGCCGATCGATTTTGGGAGTTTTCTTCTTTTTTTCCAATGAAAAGAAGATGAATGAGGAAGATTGTTGATACAAATTATGTTGAACATTGTTTATCCATACATGATTGGTGGTTTCTAAACAAGCACGTAGTCTACTTCGCCTGATGGATGTGTTAGAAACTTATGAACCTTTTTTTTTTTTTTTTCCAAAAAGTAAGGAGTTTTTAATTTATTTTTAAAATCTTAACATGTTCGCTGAATTTTAATTATACTAATTATAAAATTATCATTATTAATACCTTATAAGCTCCAAGATCTTATTATCCAAAGACTTTGGCTTTGTTCACTTGCATTTTGGATATTTTTTAGAAAAAATTTTGGGAGAAAAATTGAAGAATGTGCCAAACGTTTGTTTTTGTTTTGTGACAATAAGGAAAATTGTTTGAAAATGAGTTGATAGTTTGTTAATGTTTTGGTGGAAGAACAAATTTTACTGTAAATATCAAATCAGTTATTTTTTTGTTGGGTTTATGGGAAGAAACTGATTTTTTATGTAATGTATGTATGTATGTATGTATGTATGTATGTATGTATATTTATAATTTGATTATGTGTATATATATGTATATACATATATATGTAAATATTGTAATAAAATGATGTGTAATTATTTTAATTCATAAATTATTTTGATATTTTATATTTTTTTAGAATTACAAATAACAAATAATGTATTACTTTAAAGAAAGCATTCATTAATTAAAATTAAATATATGTGAGGTCATAATTATATGTTAATATTATTAATATCGACTTATATTAAAAAAATTATTAAACTATAACATAATTTCAATTTTAATTAAAATGAACTATTTTAACCATTTATTATTCCAGATTTATGTGTATATAAAACTTAATTAGTTATTTAATAAAGATAATTATTTCGTAGATGAATATTTGTAATAAATAAAATAATTATTTAAAATTGATGTATTAAATTAATTTATTATTGAAATTAATTTTATATGTAATCGATTGTTAATTTAAATAGATTATTAATTAATATATCATATTAAATAGATTAGTAAATTAAATATATTATTAGAATATTTAATTATATATGTAATTATTTATCTGTATAAAATATAATTTATATAATTATAATAATTCATTTAGTTAATTAGACAAATTAATTTTATTCATATAATAAGTTATTTGATTATCTTAAAGTATTATATAATTAATATGTGTTAGAACAATTATTTACTAATTAATAAATAAAATAATTATTTAAAACTATTTTATTAAATTGAAAAGACAATTATGTCAATATAAGAGGTTATTAAATTTTTTCAAATTTTATTTAAGAATTTGTGATGGATTTATGACTACTTTGTACATGGTCCCATGTTAAAGAAATTAGAAAATTTAATGATGGCTTTTGTGACCCAAGAAAAACCGGTCACTAATTTAGTGACCACTTTTGTGACCCAAGAAAAACCAGTGACCGACTTTGTGACCCAAGAAAAATCGGTCACTAATTTAGTGACCGCTTTGTGACCCAAAAAAAATCGGTCACTAATTTAGTGACCCAGTAGTGACTGCCATGTTTTGGGTCACTAATTCCGTCACAAATCTGTTACTAATTTTTTTTTTTTAAAGTTTCAAATAAAATCGGTCACAAAGTGGTCACTGTTTGGCGGTCACTAAAGCCAGTTTTTTTAGTAGTGAGCGGTCACAAATTTTAATTTGTGACAAGGGTTTTTGTGGTCACAAATGCAGTCACTAACAAGTTGTCAGTGATTCTTTTTTTATTGGATTTGTGACCGATTTGGCGGTCACAAAAGGTAGTTTTTTTTGTAGTGAAGTTACATGATGATAACAAAATAATTAAATAAATTTAGTCAAATGATGTATGACATTGACACTTGTTGGGGTCACATTTTCGAGCATTTTATTTTAAAAGTAGTTCGAATTAATTATATTAAGTAACGACGAAACAAACAAATATCACGAATTCGAGAGTGACAATAGTACACCTTGTTTGGTATGAAAATCTAAATGTGGGAAAAAAAATATATATTAAAGAAAATAATATTAGTTATAGGATTGCCATGAAAAATGCTACTATTTTAACTATTAAAAAAAAATACTGAAAAAATTTTAACTATGGAAAGTTCATTTTCCTCTGAAAAATGCAACCAAAATGAGGAGTAAACTTAAAGGAAAGATTATTTCCTCATAACCTTCCTCCTCATCGTTTTCTCATTATTTACTGTAGACACTATAAGCTTCTAAATTTTTTTTTTTTTTTTTTTGTGTTTTTTTCTTTGTTTTTACTATTTTTCTCACTACAAAAAAAATGTAATATTAGCAACAAAACAATAAATGCCAAAGTAAAAAATTATCACTAATGACATATAATAAGCGACAATAGTTTTAATCTTGTCATTAATAATATTTTTAAGTAATAATAATTTTTATTTTGTCAAGTATGGCTCAATATTGATGGAATTAATCTTTTAAGTAGACACTATTGACAATTAGTGACAACCTAGTGACAATAAAAATTATCACAATAATTTGTGGCAAGATTTTTATTGTCATTAAGTTGTTACTACTTGTTAATTACGACAATTTAAACACTATTCTTACAGCTATTTAGTTTGCAAAAATTATTAAGGTGACAAAACAAAATTATTTGTCGCCTGATATATATAATTAATGACAACTTTTACATTATTACCTACTTGTTAATTTTATCACTAATTAACTCCTTTTTTCTTGTATTGTCTTTTCTCGTCCAAATTCTAGAACTAAACACTGAACTTCAATCTTGAGATGACATATCAACATTAATTTTTGAGATCTATTACATGTCACTATTTCTAAGAGGATTCCCCTTTTTCATCCCATGCATTTCACACAGGGAAATATGGGATTCAAACGCCAACGCCCCCCCCCCCCCCCCCCCCCCCCACCAAACCAACCAAAAAAAAGAAAAAAAAACCCACATAACAAAAAAAAACACACACACACACACACACAGAGACACATGGAGAGAGAAGGGGGGAGAGAGGGAACCTGCATATGTCATTATTACAAAATACTACTGTATAAACGTGTTTGTGTTGTGACAAAAAGGATCTACTATTCTACTAATTATTAGAGCAGAGAATTTGAAAACGTAACATGCACTGCATCGTATGTGATACGAAATATCCTCAGTTTCTTCATCAACATCTGCATATAGTACTATTCGCACCAACTGGCTGTGGTTGGTGGAGCCAAGTCTGCCTAACTTTTCTAAATATATATGTTGTCAAGATTCCGTACAAGGGTACACATATACTAAAATCATGCCACACCTGCGTTTAAAAATTCAGTTGATTTGATGTCCAAAAGAATAAATGTCAAAGTTAAAAATTGTCACTAATTACATATAATAAATGATAATAACTTTTATCTTATCATTAATGATATTTTTAAATAATAATAATTTTTATTTTGTTAAATATGGCTCAATAGTGATGGAATTAATATTTTAAGTAGTCACTATTAATAATTAGTGACATTCCTAGGATGATAATCTAGTGATAATAAAAATTGTTATCATAGATATGTCACTAATTGTCAATTACGATAATTTTAAATACTATTCTTATAATTATTTAATTTGCAAAAATTATTAAGGTGACAAAACAAAATTGTTTGTCATATGATATATATAATTAATTATAATTTTTATATTATTACTTACTGTTAATTTTATCACTAACTCATTTTTTCTTGTATTGTGTTTTCTCGTCCAAATTCAGTTGATCTGATGTCTAGCACAGTATGCATATATACTTGTCAATTGTCATCACGATATTGGATAATTAGAATATTTGACTAAATCTCAGATCAGTACTAATATCAGACAAAGACTTTTAAGGTTTTGCCGTGTGACAGATCAATTTAAGGCTTACGGCCTTCTTTCTCATTAATTTCCTGGAATTTTCTATCCTAATAAGGTTTCAACCTTAATATATATAATCCCATGATCAGCTAGCTACCTACCTGAGCAAACACATTCTTCCCGTGTTGTTATTTTTTGTGTTTCTGTTTTCTTATAAAACAAATCGATCTGTGATGAAGAGAGGTGGGAAGTGTTCGGGGAATAATAATAATAAACTTGAGAGAAAGACCATAGAAAAAAATCGAAGGATTCGCATGAAGGATCTTTGCCGCAAGCTGGTCTCCATCATCCCTTCTCACCATTTCAAGCCCGCAAAGGTGTGTACTTGTGATAGAGAAATTAATGGTCTTATAGCTACGAAATATGTCCATTTTAAATTTCAACATAAGAAAATCACTACATGAGTTAATGATCTAGGGTTATGTTTTCTAATAATATTCAGTAAAACGTTGGTTTTTACTCAATTCATTTATCAAATTTCTAATTAATTAGTAAAGTATTGATTTTTGCGATTGATTGTCTGCCATGCATATTCAAATAGTTGAGAGTGTGTGTGTGTGTATTTTTATTTTTATTTTACTCGGTCACACACACATGGACATTTGAACTTGAATTTCGATCGAGCCTTAGATCAGGGTGGTGCTACTCAACCACTTGATTAAAGGCCATACCTTAAGTTACAAGGTCGGAAATTAAATCATAGTGGTTGAACGTTTTTAATGCAAAAGTGAGAAGATTTTGTTAATTATCTTTTTTATTTTTCCTACAGATACATATGCAGGAATTTTTGTCACAGCAAGATCAGATGGGACAGGCAGCTGCTTACATAAATCTTTTAAGAGAGAGAATAGAAAATTTGAGGAAAAGGAAGACACGAGCATTGATTAGTAATGCTGTTATTGTGGGCGGATCAATTTTGCCAATTCTGAGAATAGGAGAGTTATTAGGATCCATTTTGGAGGTGGTTTTGATATGTGGGCTTCGAAAAAATTTCATGCTGGCTCAAGTCATTAGCATAATTGAACAACATGGAGCTGAAGTTGTGACTATTAGCATTTCCAATGTTGATGATAAGATTTTCCACACTATCCATGCTCAGGTGATCATCAACTGGTCCCTTTTCAATTTGCATATCATATATGGAGGTTTATACAGGCTGTTAAAGAATGTTTTGGCCACTACAAGAAAATACCCTTTCGTTAATGGAAAAGTCCATTATAAATTTAATGAATTAATTTGTTATAGAATATGATTCTTTGATGGATTGATTTCCCAAATTTGTTAGTATATATGTGCTTCGACGTCACTAATTAGTTATATGGCAAAAATAAAGTGCGTCATAAAATTAATTTTAAGACGAAAATTTCTAATCGAAAAATTATTCGATCATAATTTTTAAAATTATAACGCATTTTATATCAACATTGACTTTTCATATTCATCGTAAGTGTCCTTATACTAATATATTTCTTTTTGCTATTTCTTTAATTTCTTAATAATTCGTTAAAATTCCTATCACAACTGTCCTCGATTTGCTATGGAGCCTATTTATCACAAATTTTTCAATAATAGAAGGGTTTTTTTCTTGTAGCGTTGGATTAATTTGATTGGTCAACTGATTAAGCTGCTTGAATTTATGGCAGGTTAGAGTTTCGAGGGTTGGAGTGGATACCTCAAGGATATCTGAGAGGATACAGCAGTTGATTTCCTGAGGATCCAGTAATCCTCCGGTTTGTTTTCAAAGTATTTGCTACGTGGAAAGCAATAAGCATTAATCCACTCCCCAGGCAGCGGGAAAAGAAAGCTGGCTTATCCTGTGTTGAAACGGATATATATATATATATGTTGTATTTTGTTGATATTTTCTATGAGAAATGCATACATTTAAGAGTTGTTTTCATTGTGGAATAAGGCATGATTATAATTCTGAACATGAAATGAAGGAAACAGCAAAGAAAGAGAACAAACATAGCTAGATAGCCGGTTAAAGCATTTTTTCTTCAACATATATGCAATCTGCAGTCTATTGGGTTTCTTTAAATTCTCTTGTTAAATATACGTTTTATTTTATATTTAATTATATGTTTATATATATAGTAACTATACTAAATATTATTTTATAAAATAATTGACTGTAAATTGAGTACATTTTGTAAATGTACAAATGATGAGGGTGAAATCCGGTGGTAGCTGGATTAGGTAACAATTTTGGATGGATTCGACCTCTCTAGTCGATATACGGATACAAATGGGCCGAGTCCTACAATCACAAGCAAACGTCAGGCTAGTCGATGAGTCCTCAACTTAGGCTTTCCAACGCTCAAGTTAGTATAGAGTCGACCAGATATAATGAGCAGTAGAGTGAGGGCTTTGTGTGTTTGGAGTGGCATACCTTTGAAAGGCTGGTGTGAGGGTATTTATAGCCTTCCCTCCATAAATATTTGTTTGGGATGCCCTTAACATGTAGTAATGGTCTCTATCCTTGCATGGGGGCTATTAGGTCATCTCCCACCATTGTACTATTCCAAATGGCTGCCACTCCAGATTTTAGGGACAGAATAAGACATTGTACACATGCCTCCTCCCCAGTGCGGCAGCATGGGTGGTACAGGGGTGGCATGCGCCATTGATGCGGAGGCATGCTGCCTATCAAGGCATTTAGTGTGGCAGGGATGGTTACGCGACGGGTCGACCTAAAGAGGGGTAAGCACGCAGTGTACGGGGTGGATGAGCGATGCGATCGAACTATTGATCAGCGGCCCCAGTCCGCAAGTCGTGTAGATCCGTGTGGTCGATCCGGGTCACCTGGCATCGGTAGCATAATTGGGCCCAATGTATGAGGTGGGCTTGCCGCTACATCCTTAGGCCTGCAGTCTTTGGGCCGAGCACGTTGAGCCATTCCATATCAACAAAAAATTTAAAAATAAAATATATAATAAAATAGAAGATTTAAACTAAAATTTTACTCCCTTTTTGTATTCTCTATCCCCAACTAGTTGAACATTTTCCTTCCTAAAAATGCAATGCTCTATTTGATTGTGGTCTCAAAATCGATGACATACCACACCATAGCATTAATCATGTCTCGCATACAAAAATCTAATGCCGCCTACTAATTAATTAACGTTCATGTATTGCATATATATATATATATATTCTGTTAATTGAGTAGATTTATCACTAATTCAAGCAATGATCATCTAAAATACATTGATAAAGGTTCTTTAAATATTTAAATGCACATTAAATTCTAGATTATATTATATGATATATCTAGTACGTAGTTGTATTAGAAAAATACTGTGATCCAAATTGAATATTGGACACAATTCTTCAAGATCATAATGAAAGTGAAATTGATATAATTAAATTATAAACATTAATAACACAAGTGTAGTACAATAATGTACAAAATGTTGTAACATGCCTTAATATTTTGAAGAAATACATTAAGACAAAAATATTTTAGAAACTAATTGTAATGGTTTTCAATTTTTTAGGATACAAACTAATAATTAAAATTTTCCATCATTCTATATAAATTATAAATATTTTATATTTATTAATTAAGAAGATTTATATTTTTTTAGAATTCAAACAAAAAAATAAAACATTTAATATGTTAATTTTTTATATATTATTTTTCTCTTTGTAAATTTGAAAGTGAAATTTACATATAATGAAAAATATAATATTTAAAAATTATTAATTAAAATACAAACTTATATATTTTAAATATTTAGATTATTTATAATAAATTTAAATAAATATTTAATTGTTATAGAACTATAATTAAAAACTAAAAGATATCTAAATATAATTTCTAAATAAAAAAGATTAAAGCAATATATAAAATTTGCAAAAAATAAGATTAAATTAAAAAAGAAAAATGTAAACAGAAGACTCGTCTTCTTCGCGACTCCCCAGCTATCTGCCCGCATTTCCAAGTACCCCATTCAATTTCACCATCCAACGACAGCAACGGGCGTCTAAACTTCCTTTAGCCATATAGGGCAAAGCCAAGGCCTTCAATTCAGGCAAATTACAAGCTTTCATGTTTCTTATCAGATTTTGGTGGGAATCCTCTTCAATACTTGGCAATCTCTATTAATATTCTAGGAGGATTGTTCAATTTACGGATGTAAATTCCATGGACTTCTACCGCGTTGTGTCGTTTCGTTCCGCGCCGCTGCTATAATTGGAAAGATTGCGTTGTCATGCCGTTTTCACCGATTTCTTGAAACTTAGCATCCGATCCCAACCTCTGCCGGTCTAAACTGTTGCGCCAGAACCCCCGACCTCCATTCCAATTCCGGAACAACCGTTCCGGCCGATTTCTCAGGATTCTAGCGAACCAAGAATGCAACTATATTTTGGATATCTTGCCATGGAATTTGAGTTCACAACTTCAAACGAAACTAAAGAAGAAGGAAAAAGATTTAATCTGTAAACTTTTAGAAAACATTTCTTTTAGGCATAGGTTGGTGTATGCTGTGATTCATTATGATAGTGGACTATATATTGAATTGGAAAAAAGTAACATATATAATGATAAATTTTTCCGTATATTATTGTTCATACAAATTTTGTTGTCTGCAAAAATTAATCACAAGACAAAAAAAAAGACAAATTGAAGTTATATTAAAGAATAAAAGAGAATTACAATTTATCAGAGAAAAAATTCCGTAACAAAACTAATCCCCTAATTCTTCTCCTTATATATAATCCAAGGGTTTGAAGCTTGTTTGATGACTTGATAGAATCTTCGCAGTAGTAATACTTCGTCGCAACAGAAACTTAAAAATGGAAGACGTAAGTCTTGGACTTGAGAATATGTATGTATGTGAATATGAAAATGTATGTGAGTCACTGAACACTCCTTTATATAGGTGTTTAGTAGGAGACCTTCAAATGATTTAGACTTCTTTGATAATTATCTCTTTGATACACATGTTAAAAGATAACATCAAATATTTTGACTTGATTAATCCATGCACATAGATACGTCACATGTCACAATTCAGTTAGCCCGAGATTGTTAGGTCACCAGACCTGATTTGATTGGCATGATACATGACTTTGACACTTGTTGATATTTTATTTGTGCATAAAATAATATTAGAGTATTAATTAAAATTAACTATTTATCTTTTGGAATCAAATTTAATAAATTCCAAAATACATGAATAGAAAATTTTAAATTACTAATTAATATCTTATTTACACTTATCATTTTTTAGTTGACTTAAAATTAAGCCATCTACAAATGCCCCTCAAGATTTGTTCACAAACAATGTTTTCCCATACATTTTGAACTGAATATGTTGCGACAATGATTTCACTATTCTTGACTAGTGAGCTTTTAAATGTAAATAATCTTCAAATTAAAGTAGACTAATTGTGAACAATATACCATCTTAATAATTCAATTAGTCTCACGTTTCTTATATATATATATATGTACCTATACATTTAAATTCATACATATATATTTATATATTATATTGACATTTGAGATACTTATTAGGAAACCCAAAAAGTTCCAGTAACACGTGGTCTGTGGCTAAACAACAAGATGCATTCTGTGGGCACCAATTTGATTTCAAACTTTGCAAAATTAATTAAACATCCCCTTCTCAAATGTATTTCTAATTAGTCATCATGCATTTCGTATTAATAGATAAATCAAAAATATTCGAGAAGTAACACGCACTACTCAATCAGGCCATTTTCAGCAGGTCTCGTTCAATTCTTGGTTTCACAAGCTTGGGTCCAAGTTGCCATTAGCCATCAACAATGATAAAGAATTTTATCCCTCTTTCCTGTTTTCCTTATATACTTACATATATAGGGTCATATATATATATATACATATCCACATATATGGTCCACCATTTAATCAAAGAAAAAAAAAAACTCCAATTTTTTAATATCAAAAGACCTCTTCTGTTGCTGTCTCAAAATCTAATTGTCGGCGTGAGTCTATGGCAATTAAAAGCTCATATTAAAGCCAAGAGACCCATGAAGATTGGGATTCTTATAACACTGCTGTTCTCAACAGAATAGTCCAACTATTCTCAAATTTCTCTACACAATTCAACAGATCATGAAACCGTGCTGCTAAACCCATTTTTTATCGAATACTACGACTCCAACTCATTATCTATTTAGCGTGATGAGTTCTGCTCCAACTCTATTTATTTCAAGTGATAACATTGAGCAATAAGGATTTAATTCCCAAATCTATTGGGACTTGAAAATAAGCACTATAAAAAGGAACCTCTCATAAGAATTCAAATCCATAAAGAAGAATCTGAAAAAATATTTTGACTGAATGTTGTTGTAGTGTTTCTTTGGGTAAGCTTTATTGAAAAAAGAATTAGTTTCTGCCTCCTTCATTCATGCTCAAGAGGTGTTTGCATTATTGCTTCTTTGGTAGTTAAGTGAACCATTCTTAATTCTTCCACCCTTTTGATAAAAAATCTCATGGGTGTTCACCCCAAAGTGTTCCCGGACTGCATGCATACATCCGTAAGTAACTTAGTGCAACATGGCAAATTTCATTGAGAGGAATCAGCAAAGAAAAGAAAAGGAGGTCAACAACATCTTTTTGTCGATCACTAGAGTTAAGACAAAGAAATCTAGCAAGCATCAGCCCAGCAAGTCGAAGTTTGCAGGACAACAAAACAATCAGAGGAAATTTTCATATCATTCCAGTCCTTCCTAAAATAACCAGTAATCAATAGAAGACTTTTACCTTGTCTATTTATTTGAATCCTCTAATCCTTTTTTTTTTTTTTTTTGTTTCTTTTTGTCTTATACTTTTTCTTCTTTTATTGCAGACAACCTCAAAGTTAAAAGTATTAGATTGGTTATCCATAAATCTTCTAATGATATATGTTCTTTATTCCATACCTCGACCTCCCAGTATCTCCATGCATATCTAAGAATGGTCCGAAGAGGCAATCAAGGAAGTGATTGATTCACTTTCTGGAATTACATCTCGTTCTAAGATACTCCTCTTAAAGTCCTCTCTTCATGATGCCAAAGCTATTAGCTCAGAATTTTCATTTGCAGGTTATCAGCCCAATATTACTGGACGCTCATTGAGAATTCCCACATCAAGGTTTGGTGAAGTATCTTTTCATGCAGATTATCGGGAATGATAGAGGATGTGCTAGTCATCATGCAGACGCTCTTCATTAAGCTAGGATCTATGCAGCAGTCCATGTCTTGCTTTTCTAATATATCTACCATAAGAACATCCTCCAAACCTTCCTTGAGCTATGGTGACCTTCCACGAACACTTTGCACACTGCTACTGGTGAATTTTTAGTTTCTCTTAGGATCTTCTATATTTAGTAGATTGCCCATCCATGGAGGTTTCTATGATGAAGCTATCCCTACTGTGAAAGAGCTACTTGGTGATGATAGCATGCCTTCTTCTTTACCATGAAGCTGCAAGTATCTATTTCTGGTTTATCATATGCTCCTAAAGGACTCTGATGGCATTCCTATTTCTGATTAGATTAGCTTTTGGTTTAAAGGACCAACAAGACAAGCAGAGCCCTCTTTAAGGTCTTCCTGAAAGAGGTCCATCGAGCCAAAGATCTCTCACAATCTATGTGGAAGAATCAATGCATCACTTTTACCTCACACCAAGGAATATACAAGCTATTTACGATGTTAGAGGTTGAAGAAGATGTTATAAAGGAGACCTACTTGGCTGCCTTCCTTTCACGCTAGTTATGCAACTTTGTTCTACCACATCGCAAACCAAATCTAATTCGTACCACTGTCTTCAAGGTTGCTAGTAGAATGGCAAAATGATGATTGCTTTTCTCTTGTAGTTTATGTATTGGTGGACATCTATCGCGGTTTGAGGAATACAACGACTTCACCCAGTTTTCATGGATCTACATCTATCTTTGCCATTCATTATGTTCATAGTTGGATAGGGCACCACCTTGGCACTCATTTTTTTTAAAATCTAAAATTAATTTAGCAAGAGTTGAGATAGTCAAATATGTGGGGGAGAACATGGCTAAATATTTTGATCTTTCAGATGTACAAGATTTGTTCCTTAGTATCAATCCTTCAGCCATTCAAAGTCTATGCTTATTTCCATGTAAGCAATTTCACAGTAATAGATAGCCCACGCGTGTCAAATACTTATAAAGACCTTTTCGTGGCTTTATGTTCTAGATGTTTGACACTTCAATATGGAAAAGCGCATATCATTGAAGCTTATAGCCCCCATCAATTCAGCCGGCAATGTGAATTTTATCAACATATTCCAAGCAACTTAAAGAAAGAGATTCTTACTTGTGATTTGCACAAGCTTGTTTGACTTTGGCAATTATGTACCTTACTGAACACATCTTACAAATTTATCATTTCTGGTAATGCTTCTTCCTTTTCATTAGCCACAAAGGAATATGCAGATTGGTGGGACAAACACTGGAAGACTTCACAAACAAAAGGTACTAAAATTGTTCTCAAAGTCAATCAAAGGGATGTAGAATCAAATTCTAGTCAACCCAATCAACTTGGGGAGAGAGTTGAATAGCATACGTTTGAGTCTGGGCATCCTAGAAAGAATCCATCTCATCCTAAATAGGCTTTAATGAAAGATCCCAAAAAATAACCCGATCACCTCATCTCCTCAAAGTCCAGTTGTTTCAAGGCAAGTTAAATGAGGGAATTTGGAGCCTAAGGAGTATAACATTGCTGATCATACCAAAGTGTCGTCTAAAAGAGGTTGTAGCTTACTCAAGGTTTCATTTCCCACTGATGCTCCAATTGAATGAAATAAAATAATTTCTGCACTTTCTTGTTCAAATGACAACTCCAGCAACCAATGAATTCTCAAGAATAAACCAAAGGTTTTAGATTTAGATGACATCAGTATTAATTCAAATTTCTTTGCAAATGTCCCAAGTTCTTCTTTACCTTTGGATGAATTAGCAAAATGTGTAAAGTTATTTTTTTTTTAATCATGAACCTCTTTTTTTCCTTTTATTTTATAGTTGTCAATCCTTTGCTTCGATCTCTTCTTCTTTTCTTCTTCCCCCTTTTTTCATAGCTAGCAAATCTTAAAATACCAATCCAAATTATTTCTGAAAGTAGTGTTGGTTCGATAAATACGGCTTAATCTTTTACCTTGTTTGAAACAGCCATTCCTCAGCCTCTTGATGATGGCATGTAAGCTTCCCATAATACTGCTAATTCTAATAAGCAACCAAAGATAATATTACCTGAAATTATAATATTACCAGATATTGCAAATGATAAGGCTTTTACCGAGAAAGATAAGCCCAAAAAGACAATTGAAGCTCCATCTTGGGCATTTCCAACTACTGAAGTTTCTGAATTTTGTCCTCGAGTTATAAGATTGAAGCTGAGTAGATATTACTTAAATTCTATTAGGAACGAATATATCAAAAAATCATGAAAACTCCATTTGAGCAACTCTCAGAGATAAAATCAATAATTGATGATTTGATCGCAGAGATGATATTATACATAAAAAACACATCATCTTTGGATAACCACTTGAGATCTTTCTTTGAGGGTGCTTTCAACTACACAAAGGTTAAGTCAAATTCAATCAAAAAAGAAACACAAGAAATACATGAGAAAACACTTTTTATTGCACAATAGGATCTTTTAAGGCCGAGGTAATAGAAGGTGAAAGAATTGAGGAGGTGAATGATCTCAAGGATGAACTTCTTCAAATCACCAAGCGGCAAGATGAATTGGGAACGTGATTTGCTGAGTTAAGCAGTGAGGAAGAATTTGCAAACTTATCATTTCATAAAGCTGAAGAAAACTTGTTCATTATTCAAAAAGAAATAGCCACTAAGAGAGATAAAGTTTCAAAGCTTGAAGACACTCTATGTTTGACTGACCAAGAGGTTGAGGCTCTAAAGAGGATAGAGGCACTACTTAAAGAATCTCGCAAAGAGCTTGTAGCTTTTGATATACTTGCATGAGCACTTAGCTACTTAGCATTTTTTTTCTCTTTTTTTTTTAGCATCATTGATGTAAAAGAACACTTGATTACTACATATGCAACAAAATTTTTTTTCTCCTTATGCATTCTCCTTTTTTGTTTATCTAATATTTTTTCAAATTGATGCCAACTTCAAAGAAAAATTGTATTATATGCCCACAATAATTGAGTGAAATAAACTTACTTAAACTCCTGAGTAAAATTGACTATCTAATAAATAGACCTAACTTATTATAATTGAACTTGAAAACAATCAAAACTTTTTCCAATGATATGCTTGAACTTGATAAATCATTCAGAATTAACCCAATGATTTGATTGAACTTGGAAGGTAAGTCATCTAAATTTGCCCTAATGATATGATTGGACTTGGAAAACCATCAAAACTTATTCCAACAATGTGATTGAACTTGGCAAGCCATCAAAACTTATTCCAATGATATGATTGAACTTGGCAAACAATCCAAACTTGTTCAAATGACGTGATTGAACTTGGGAAGTAAGTCATCTATATTTGCTCCAATGATATTATTGACTTGGAAAGTCATCCACACTTATTTCAATGATGTGATTGGGCTTAGAAAGTAAGTCATCCACATTTGCTGCGATCATATGATTAACTTAGGAAGCTATCCAGACTTATTCAAATGACGTGATTGAACTTGGAAAGCTATTCAAACCCTCTTTTTTTTTTTTTAATGATGTGACTGAACTTGGAAATAACTCATAAGCTGCCTACATATCCCATCAAGGGGATAAAGTAATTACATAGTTCAAAACAAACATTTCTTTTCTTTTAAGGGATGCTATTCACATTTTATACTCATACGAGCTAGGAGTATCCACTGCTTAATCACCGTGGACTAGGTGGGGTATTTAATATTTTAACCACATAAAATACCTTTAGTGAAAAATGTTAGCAGCTTAACCATATGCACTACTTTTGGTGGTTAACGTATATAGTTTATACTCATGCAAGCTAGGAGTAACATGTAGTTTAAGCTTGTGCATCAAGGACCAAACTTCTTCATGGATAATATTGCTTCAAAAACTTGCTATTTATAAGGCTTATACGCAATCCATCTTTGTTAACCAACTTGTAAGTACCATTGGTGTAGACTTCTTTTACCACATATGCACCATCCTATTTTCACATGAATTTACTTTCCATTTATTGGGTGATGGTAATGGGTCTTCTTACTACCAGCACCAAATCTCCAACTTGAAATGATTGTGGACGAATTTTCTTATTAAATGCCCTTGTTATACGTGCTTGATAACATTGAAGTTGTTGGTGCTTTAAGTCTTTTCTCATTCAATGCTTTCAATTCCTCAAGTCGAAGGCGAACATTATCTTCAACAGTGATTCATTCTTGAATTGCTATACGAAATGAGGGTATTTGACTTTCAAGAAGGAGAACAACTTCAATTACATAAACTAGTAAATATGAAGTAGCTTGTGTAGCAGTCCGATGAGTTGTCTGATATGTCCGAAGAGCTTCCTTAACTTACTCATGCCAATCTCTTTTTGATTTTGACATTACTTTTTTCAAAATGTTGCATAAAGTTTTATTGAACGCCCCTACTAGACCATTTGCAGCTATATTGTACATAGAAGAGTTGTATTGCCTGATCTAAATTGTGCACAGAGTTTGTCCATCAACTTATTGTAGAAAGGTTTCCCATTATTAGTAATGATGTAACGAGGCACTCCATACCTAAAAATTAGATTACAACAAATGAACTTAACGAAAGTTTCTTTGTATAAGGCTTTAACCATAGTAAGCTAGTAGTAGCCCATCCTTTTAATATGAAAATGAAGCTTAGGACTCGACTGGTGAGCTTCGCAAACTCCAAAACGTGTCTCAAAGATAGCTTCAATTACCCCTTCACCACTTAAATAGTGTTGATAAGTACCTTCATAAGATCGATGATACAAAAAATCTTTGTACAAAATGAAGCGAGATGACCTCCGTATGCACCTTCATCCTACAACGAGGGTCTTGTGGCAATTTTTCGTGCTTTAGATAGTTAATAAATGATGAAGCAACTGTGGGATGTAAGGGTTTGGAGGTTGATGTATAAAGTTAGCATGCATCTAACAAGCTTCACACCTCTTCACATAACTCATACAATCTTTAACCATAGTAAGCTAGTAGTAGCCCATCCTTTTAATCTGAAAATGAAGCTTAGGACTCGACTGGTGAGCTTTGCAAACTCCAAAACGTGCCTCAAAGATAGCTTCAATTACCCCTTCACCACTTAAATAGTGTTGATAAGTACCTTCATAAGATCGATGATACAAAAAATCTTTGTATAAAATGAAGCGAGATGACCTCCGTATGCACCTTCCTCCTACAACGAGGGTCTTGTGGCAATTTTTTGTGCTTTAGATAGTTAATCAATGATGTCCTCCAACCTTTTACTTTCACCAATTGAGATTGATATGGCATTTGCATCCTCACAATCAAGCTCAATGGGTGAAGGCATAATCCATCTATTGCATATTGAGACATTTGTCATTTCTCCTTCAGAAAGGGCTAAGGTAGTAGCAAAGTTAGCTAATGCATTTCCCATCCTATTTTCCTTCCTTGGGATATAACTTAGGATGACACTTTCAAACTTCTTTAACAGACAAGAGGTTAGTTGAAAGTAAGGAATCAAATCTTCCTTTTTAACTTCATAAACTTTTAAAAACTGATTAATAACCAATTTTAAATCACCATAGACCTCTACTTCTAAAATCTCCATTCCAAATGCCATTTGAAGCCCAATAATCAAAGCCTAACATTTTGCAAAATTATTAGAGCATAATTCATTTAACACGATGGAAAATGTCAAAACTTGCCTTTCTGGTGAAACAACGATGATCCCTACACCTGCTCCATTAGATCGAGCTGCTCCATCAAATAACATTGTCCATGTTGGAAAGATCTCAATGAAGAGGACATCCTTGTCAGGTAATTCATCAAATACTTTCTAGTCTGCAGGAATGGGGTGATTAGATAGGAAATTAGCAAGAGCTTGTCCTTTAACAGCTTTTTGAGGTACATCTGTGATCTCATACTACTTGAATACAACATACCACTTAGCCAATCTTCCTGAAAGCACTGGTCTTAACATCATAAACTTGACAGGATTAGTACATGAGATAAGTTGGATAGAATATGCTTTAAAATAGTGCTTCAACTTTCTAATTGCATAAAATAAAGCAAGGCAACTCTTCTCAACAAGGGAGTATTTTGAATCATTCTCAGTTAAGCTTCTACTAAGATAATATAAAGCTTTCTTGTGCTGCAAGCAATGTACAATATCAATGGTTTTTCAAGTCCAAAACTGGTGGATTCATGAGGTATATTTTTATGCTCTCAAAAGCATTTTTACACCCTTTATCCCATACAAAATGAGCATCTTTCTTCATAAAGTGATTAAATGGTTGGCATCTTTCTGCAAATTTGAAATAAACCTTCTTACGAATGCAAGATTACCTTGTAAATGGCGCAATTCTTTAAGATTTCTTGGTGGTGGCATCTTCTGGATAGTATCGATTTCAATAAGATCAATTTCAATTCCACGACGGCGAACTATAAAGTTAAGGAATTTGCTAGACGTGACCCCAAAAGCATACTTGAGCGTGTTCATCTTCAAGTTGTATTTCCTCAGTCGATCAAATACCACGTGAAGTTCTTCTAAGTGATTCTCTCTTTCCTTAGTTTTGACCACTAGATCATCAACGTAGCACTCAACTCTTGTATGTAGCATATCATCAAAAATATTCTCCATAGCTTATTGATAAGTTGCATCTATATTTTTCAACCTAAAAGGAATCGCCTTGTAACAGTAAATACTCTTTAGTATGCAAAAAGTCGTACACTCCTCATCTTGTGGCGACATTCTGATTTGATTGTACCCGGAGGATCCATCCAAGTAAGATAAAGCTTCATGTTCAGTAGTTGTGTTAACTATAAGCTCAATAATAGGTAGTGGAAAATCATCCTTTGGACATACCTTATTCAAATCTCGAAAATCAACGCAAATACGTATCTGACTATTCTTCTTCTTAACTAGCACGGTGCTAGAGATCCAAGTCGGATATTTAACTTCTCTGATAAATCCTGTATCAATAAGCTCGTTGGCTTCAGTTTTAGTTAGAGGGACGAGCTCCGAGCAAAGTACTTATTGCGACTGTTTTATTGGACGAGCCCCATGCTTTATACCAAGGTGATGAATTGCAACTTTTGGTTCTAATCCTGGCATTTCTCCGTATGTCCAAGCAAAGGCATCTTTTTATTCATTCAAGGTTTTGAATATCGTTCCTCCTCTTTAGGATTTAGAAGCTTGCTAATGAATATAGGACGAGGTTCTTCTATTATGCCAAGATTCAACTCCTTGAGTTCATCAACAGTTGCTTGTCCACCATCTTCAAGTTATGCAGGAGCTTTTGGGATATAATCTTTAGGAATTTTTTAATCAGGCTTTTCATCAATAGCAATATGGTTACATGTATGCAACTCATCATTTTCTTTATCGTATAGCTGATCATTCTCAACAACTCTCATTCTCTGGAATGTAATGCTCCATTTCAATGCTCTATTTTCTTTTGAAAGTAGGACAAACACCATTGTCCATGCTAGATAGTTTGTGGCTTGCATAAAACCACTTGTCACCAATCTACTGAATTCTTCAAGACATGGATCATGTGATGCAGGATTTAGCTTATCTTTAACATTTGTGTTATTAGAGTTGATGATGATTTCCACTCTATCTTTATCTGTACCATTCTCTCTTCATGAATATTTTATGATGCACTACTTTATTTTCACAAGTTTGTCCATATTGATTGCTAGGATTCCAGAATTTACTCCATTTGATTGAGATAAGTGATGAGTCTGACCTTCATTTTTTGACTCCAACATATTAATCTTGTCGTCAACACTTTTTGTTCTTACTTTTGTTGCATCATTATTTTTGAGTTGATTGAACATAGAACCTCTCAGACGTGGACCTGTATTAAGCCTGCTTTGATCTTTAGCACCAAGTCTTTTAAAGATAGAAGGTGAGTAGTTGGAGTATTGAGATGATCAAATACATAAACTCGATGATTATTCTATCTTTGCTTTTCTTGCTTCACATGATCTTCCGTGGAAATATGTTGGACATTAGCATACTTATCCTTCTTCATCACACGTATCTGGATCAGTTCTGCAACTTTAAATCCCAAGCCAACCCTTGACTATTCAACATAAAATCCTTGTCTTCTTAGTTTCTGTTGTGCTTCATTGAGTCCATGAACTTTTTCTCCAGTTAACTTAGGTTTAAGCTCACTTAGATTGGGTAGATTAGCAAAGTCATAGCCAGATTTTTCAAGCAATTTATACGCCTTATGATCAAATGTCCCCTTGAATTCTTTATTAGAAACCCTTACAACAGATGATCCATTGTGGGTTGATGAGCTTATGCTAACAATAGGCATAGTCAACTCCTTCCTTAAAGTTTGACAGTCCCTTGATTCTACCATCTTTAACTAGCTTTGAGCAGCGCCATTTGACTTAATGCATACTCCAAGTGGAATTTTCCTTTTCTCTTAACATGACTGTGGTGTATATCGAAAGATTGGTAAGTTGGACTCATCATCAGACTCATATTTTTTGTTTGTCGACACCTCAGTAATTGTCAATTTATTCAAACTTTTAGAGCAATCTTGTCGCATTTCAATGAGGTGGTTGTCCGGAGCCTTCATAGGTTGCACTTCATCTATTAAGTTAGGATCTAAATAGAGTTTAGCATCAACAAAATATGATTCTACATCAGTAAATGGCTTCATATCTGCATCTACTTTCATGATTTCTCTATTGTTTTGAATAGTTGGAGCATTGATGAAAAGCGGAAGGTATCCCCCTATTCTCATGAAGCAAATGATATGAAGTCCTTGCATTCATGACATGAAATAAAATACTCGCTTCCAACTCCTCGATTGTGAGGTCTAGACAAATCATACCAATTGCTTGTTGGCCTCCTTAGTTGAAACCTTAAATAGTTAGGCAACTACGTGCAAGTTCTTCAACAGAAATCCCCAAATATTTCATGGTGGATTTTGACATGATATTGACAGCGGATCCTCCATCAATGAGTATACATTTAGCCTTATGTTCCTGCATGAACCCAGAAACGAAAAAAAGCCTATTGTGAGGTTTTGGCCCCAGTAGCAAATCCTCATTTATAAAAGCAATGGCCGTACAACAGAAAGTAAAGTGTTGCTCTTTAGTTTCACAAGATATAGCATGTACTGTTTCAACTCTTTGATCAAAGAATCCTATAGGAAAATAATCTTTCAAAGTCACTTGGCTCCTTTTGTAAACTGCCAATGAATTTTCCAACTTGCCATTTGCAGCCTTTAGACTCTTTATCATCCTTGGTTGAGGGGCATTTGGCCACATGTGAGACCTTTAATGCCAATGAACGAGATTGATTAACACATTTTCTTCTCCTTTGTTGGTACGTCTCAAGAATCCACTCATTACTATCTTCAGTTTCAACAGTAGAACTTGTTTCTAGTTTAGTCACTTCATTAATAAATTAAGTCTCCACTAACATTGGATCTAAACTTCCAAATTGAAGCATTGTCGATGCCCTTATGAGTGAAGTGAGGAAAAGACATTATCTTTTCTTGTAGCACATATGGTATCTACTATAGTTGTAGCGCTACAAGGTTTGACCAAACAACATCTTTTGTATTAAGAATTATCTTTCCATCTCCTGCTAACACCATGACCTTATCCTTGAAGATGAAATATTTCTCTATTGGATGGCCGACAACTCAATGATACTTGTAATATTTTTGGATCGTTCACCTTTTCAACTACTCAGGACATTTTGGTTTTGGCAGTTCAATCAACTTACTTGTCAATAATTCATCAAAAAAGTGAGAAACATCGGAATCTGGAAATGTTTGCTCCTTCTCTTGTATTTCTTTCGGTGTTTTCTTGCATGTTAAAATGTGCTGATCTTCAATTTTCTCAATAACCTTTTTATGGAGGCATATTTTTCACTCTTCTTTGAATCTTTCTTTTCTTTCTTCTAGTCTTCAACAAGAATTTTGATCTTGCAATTAGTAATTATAAGCTCCATATCTGGGCACGAGTGGCTAAATCCTTGAAAGTGCAAGGCTTGATTCCTTAAAGAATGTAGAGAAGTTCCCAGTGCATACTTTGAATACACATCTCCACTGCAAACATCTCTAAAGTCTATCGTTACAGTTCAAACTTAATGCACGCTAGTGATTGATATAGTCTACAACTGGCTCATCTTTCCATTGTTTTGCATTGGTAAGTTCAATCATGCTCACAGTCTGGCGTGGACTATAGAAGTGATTCAAAAACTCCCTTTCCATTTGATCCCAGCTATCAATGGATTTAGGTTCTAAGTTGATGAACCAGTCGAAGGAGTTTCTTTCTAATGAACACACGAATTATTTCACAAGAAGATCACCATAAGTCCCTGCATTGTTGTATGTCTCTATGAAATAGGCCACATGCAGTTTTGGATTTTCCTTCACATCAAACTGTTTGAATTTTGGTTATTAATATCTTATCGACATTCTCAGTAAGTTAATCCTCTTTGTATAAGGCTTTGAATACACAATAGAACTTTGAGAAGGTATGCCATACTAAGCTCTAATAGTATTGGTGAACATGTCCTACAATTGCTGAAGAGACATTGTGGCAATAAAAGTTGCAGAGTGATTGATCTTTCGATTAGTTTCTCGCTTGTAAGGCATCTCCTCAACTTATTTCTGTACCACTGTGTGGCCAAGGGAAGATTGATGGTTGTAGCTAAATCCTCCAACATGGGAGTATTCCTGTTTGTTCATGAGTTATGCAATTTGTAGATCATTCTCTTCTACAATCTTTTGGAGGTCAGCTATAGCTTGAGCCATCTGAGCTAGTTGTTCATATATTGTTATCATTCCAATCTCTGTAGCTAGCAACTCAGCAAAAGATGATGTCTTGGGATTTGTTTCCCTTGGAGTTCCAAAGTTAGAATCATCAGATGGAATGAAATCAATATTCTTGCCCCTAGTCATGGGCTGATTGACAGATTAAGCAGCATCTTTCTTGGCTAAGGCGAGTTGGTTCCTATTAGGTGCCATTGAGTGGTTGTAAATATATTCAAAATTCAAATGAGAGAAAGAGATTAGGGGTAGATTCGGGTCCCATTTGGCGTGCTAAAAATTTATTCACACAAATGTTGTTGTCTGTAAAACTTAATCACAAGATAAAGAAAAATAATGGACAAATTGAATTTATATTAAAGAATAAAAGATAATTACAATTTATCAAAGAAAATAAATTTCATAACAAACCTAATCCCCTTATTCTTTTCCCTATATATGATCCAAGAGCTTGAAGCTTGTTCTTGGATATAAAGTGTAGTATCTTTTGACTTAATAAAAGAACACTACAAAATTTCTTTGAACTCGAATCTTGACTTTTAGATCAAAGGATTTGATGACTTGATGCTTTGAAGAGGTATAGAACCTTTGCAGTAGCAATACTTCATCCCAGCAGAAACTCGAAGCTTGAAAATTTGAGTCTTGGACTTGAGAATATATATGTGTATGAATATGAGAATATGTGTGAGTCTCTAAACACTCCTTTATATAAGTGTTTAGTAGGAGACCCCCAAATGACTTGGACTTCTTTAATAATTATCTCTTTGATACACATGTTAAAAGATAATATCAAATATTTTAACTTGATTGATCCATACACATAGATATGCCACGTGCCACAATTTAGTTAGCCCAAGATTGCTAGGCCACCAAACTTAATTCGATCGGCATGATACATCTCCTATACACTTGTTGATATTTGATTTGTGCATAAAATAATATTAGAGTATTAATTAAAATTAACTATTTATCTTTTGGAATAAAATTTATTAAATTTCAATACATAAATAGAAAATTTTAAATTAATAACTAATATATTATCTACACGCGTCATTTTTCATTTGGCTTAAAAATCAAGCCGTCTATAATTATACGGACAAAATATATGTTGAAATTTACAATTATACAATGCCACAAGGAGATTCATCTTTAAGGATGTTATATATCTCAATTAATTATGTAAAATTAAAGGAAAAGACTAGTGGATCCATCCACAATTAAAAGACCTACCCATAGATCAAATAAATAGCTTACCCAAATAGCTATCTCAATTAGTATATCAAATTCTACTGTCTTTCAGTTTTCTTTTATAAGAGGTTTTAAGCATTCATTGTTTCGTTAATCTTGAGGTCTGTTTTGCTGCCGTACGAAGAAATGATTATTGTGTTTTGGAAGATGATTGCAAACAATCAAAAGCACCCTTGTTAGTAATTCCTGAAGTCATATCAATTTTGGTCCAATTTTTCCTTCCTATTATTTTTTTCATTATGTTTTTATATTTATTAATTGTCATAGCGTGTTGTTTCTGAGTATATAAATTTAACTTATCATACTATTAATGCTAAATATATTGATAAATAATAAAGTATTTAATTATTTATATAATGTAGATAAATATTAATAGATAACTTTAATAATAATCACATTGAATAAGTACTTACATTAATAGTAGTTTTGATCGATTGCATTGCAACTAGTAATAATTTTAAATATAAAATTTTATTAAATCCAATGTATATTAACCATAGTCAGATATTAATAATTTTTTTAAATATTAAAAGTATTCAACAAAAATAGTAATTTATAAAAACTAACAAAAATTTTATTGTGAATATTCTTGGAACATCGAACTAATAAAATAATAAAAAATAAATAAATCATGGGCTAAAGGAAAACCATAATATGAAAAAAGTGAAAAAAACATTGATCAAAAGCAAAAAGGAAATGGTACATTTTTTGATTTACCATAAAATTGAGGCTTCAAATTCCTTTTATAAATTAACCTAGCTCATAAACATAAAAATTTATTAATATTAGTAAATCATATAAAAATTATAAAGTACATGCATAATAAAAAAGAGTAGAAGTTAACTCACCAAACGAATGACTCTATAGAGGTGCAGAAAAAAGAAAGAAAATTTTTTGTACCTTTAAATATTGATGTATTGCATGTTCAGTTATTTTTAGTATATATTATTTGTAGGGATATGAGCTTAGATTAAGTAGGGGTGGCAATTTCTAACACGACATGATAACCTGACACAAGTTTGACATGAAAAAATTGGGTTTTGGTTGACTCATTTTGGGTCTAGGTCCAATAAAGTTGACACGAATAAAAGCCTAAAGGAAATGGGTTGGGTAGGGTTGAATTTCAAATTATACGAACAACCCGAAATATGATTGTGGGTCACAAGGCAACCCGAACTCACGTGAATCAACTCGACCTAATTCGAATTAAACAAATAAAATTTAAATTTTATTAGGAGTAAAAATATAAAATAACAAAATAAAGCTTGAAGATTTGAACGTTAGCATTATCAAAATTACTACTTTGGCATTTTTTAGTCTTATTTATTTTCACAACCATATAGGATGAATTATTACAATTTTAAATTACTTATAGTGGTTATTTTTGTATCCAAGTGGACATAAAAATTGTACTAGAAAAAGTTAACAAAACATTACTTTAACTTCTGAATTGTCCTAGAAGTCTTTCTTAGGCCTTATATGATGCAAGATTTTGCATAAATAAATAAATAAAAATTCTTTCTGTTGAGATGTTATAAAAAAGTCAAAAGACTTAAGCAAGCTTTTATAACAAAATTATGTGTATAATTTAAAATATTTGTTTACTTATTTACTTTATATATTTTTATTAATTTATATATTGCTTAATTGAATCAATATAAAGTTAAAAAATAATAGTATTAATTTTAAAAAGTTAAAAGAGATAATTCAATTGATACAAAAGATTCAAAAATTAAAGAGAGTGGGTGAGTAAAACTTGGAAAAGTATGATAGTTTTAGAAGTAAAATACTTTGTGATTTCAATATTTTTATGATGCAAATAGACACTAGAAAATAAAAGGAAGAAAAAGGTCCTAAAAATCAATATATTATGTGTAGCACCCCTACTCGCCCATATGTCGGGATGCCACTCGATTGAACCCACAGTATAGTTATTAGGCCCATCTGAAATTTTTTCCAAAACTTATCAAAGAGCAGCGAGCTTCAACCTAAACAATCCTCCACAAAAGTATAGTTTACATGCATTGACTGATCTCATAGCATTCAACATTCCATACATACCACAAACCTTAATTTCATCATAACTTGTCATAACATCACTGAGTTTAGAACTTAACATACGATTGAACCCATAAACAATTACAAACACATGTTCTATTATCAGAAATAGCAACGGATTTATCTTAAGCAAACCTCAACAAAAGTACTATATAGAAACCATAATCGACCTCATAATATTCAACATAATTTATATACACCCTGCTGATCTTGAATTTAGGCCTTAACATATTACAACATCTCTAGGGTATAATAGATGTCCAAGAGTACCCATAAGCATATACAAATGTTTTTCTATTACAAAATGTGTTCACTAATCCAAGTCTGGAGTTCAAGCTCATCACTTAACCCTATTTGAGAAAGGCAAAGAACTACGTGTGTTATGTCAAAAGGACTTAGTGAGGGATAAATTCAATAATAATCAGAAGGCTCTGTCAAAGAGGAAATAATTCAACAGATCATAACTAATAAAATAATGAGGTCAAAACGTGAATGTGTCAACATATAAGCGGTAACAAATCCAATAAGTATCAAAGTTTAACAAGTATGCACTAGCTCGAGAGTTGCTACCATCTGCTCAATGGCTTGATCGTCTCGATCGATCCTATTTAAGAGGTATAGGACATCTCAACTGATCACAGTTCAGGAGAAATTACTGTCGGCTCATTCGGCTCGAAACAACAGCCCGATCTAGACCAAAAAACTACTCCAGCCTTATTGCTCTTTGAGCAAAGTACAAGCCATTAGAATACGATCAGAACAACAAACCCGAGTCATATGCAATTCAATAAATCAAACTTAACATACATATTAGAACAACCTTATACCAATTAAACTAAACTTACCAAAAGATGACAACCTGGTACAAAACTTACCCAAGATTGACTACCTAGTACAACATTTACCTAGGCATAACAGCTTGGTACATAACTTACCCAAGCATAACAACTTGATGCATAACTTACCTAGGTATAATTGCTTGGTACATAGCAAATTCATGGCAGAACAAATCGATAACATACCAATCAAACTCAGATAGCTCAACAAGACTGAACATATGGTAAATAATACAAATCAAATGGATCAATAACAACAGACAATGAGAGTTCTGGCCCCAGAACACACACACTAAGTTCATATCAAAAACAAGTTAAGAAAGCAATTCGCATAGGGGTATACCAATCAGTTAATAGATAACAAGCAAGATTCTAAACAATTCATAGATTTCAATAAAATAAGAGCAGGTACAATACAGAAACATATTTAACTCTCACAAGGGTTTTTCCACAAGAATAGATAGGTATAATCAAGTGTTAAATTGGCAGACCCTCATAGAGCATACAAGCAATTACCTAAGAGATTAGACCCTCACAGGGATTTATCACAATAGTAGATAGGTGTAATCAAATGCCATATTGACAAATGTCATATCGGTAGGCCTTCACTTCCGTAATCTCAGAAAACTACAGCCATCGACTACTGGTCCGTGGGACCTATTTCTTCGTCACCTAACCAAAAGCATTTATTCACTGTCAAAATCCTTATTCGGCCTTAGTAACCTCCAATAATTTCTATTATACCATCAACAGTCCAAAATCACTAGTTAATCCATAGATATTCGCTTAATATGATAGTTTTAGGGTTAGCTCGACGTAAACATTATGGAATCATGCTAATCATGCCAGTATCAAGAACGAGATAATATTAGACCCTTAATTCAATAATTAATCTCGCATTATTACATCAAATCAATAATAATGGTCCAATAATCTTTAATAATCCAATTTTCCACTTAGGTCTCAAATCCACAAAATTAGAGTTTTATCACTTAATTAACTTAATTAATCATGGTTATCATATAATATAACTAGATCCGGGTCCCCTAACTTATATAATTATATGCATGTCTTAATTTCCTAATCAAGCTATGTGTTCTTCATTTGTACAATATATCGCAAGAATTTGAAGGTATATACATACACATGCACACAACTTTAAACCCAATTCCGACCATTTACCAAATATCTTATTATTGAGGCTCAATTTCCACAATCTGTTTCTGTGCATGTATTCCTAGTGATGAGATGAAGATTTTGTCTCTACACTGTTGCCGTCGAAAAAGCTCGCCACCACCACCTAAAGATGCCTTTCAGCTCAATTAAGCAAACCCCCAACTCAATTTCATCAAACACCACCGAATTGAAGCCCCATTATCCCCTGGAAGCTTCAGTACTGTCGTTTGCCACCACATTGATTTTTTCTAATTCTTTCTTTGCCGTTATGCCAAATTTCAATCTAAGGCTGTTGTGATGTTCCCTAAGCTGAACACTACCAGACCCTCACCCAAAACTCATCTTATGTTGCCGGTGAAGTCGCACCACCACCTCCATCGTGACCGAGACTTCAAACTCAAATTCTGGCCACTACATTGGTGGGTTGTACAAGAAAATGGTGTGGCTGTGTTCTACGTTAAGAGAGGAAATTTTTGGTACCAAATTTGAGCTATTTCCATCACTGGTTGAACTTGCCAGAGAAGGAAGAAGATGCGGTGCATGGGGGGTAAAAATGTAGAAATTTAGGGCTGAAATTGCTATATATAAATGTCCTTTAAAAAATTAGATTTTGACCCCCCCAAAACTTCACTCCAGCCTGCAATTAAGACCTCCAAAATCCTTCCATTCCTCAATTTGGTCCCTCAAATGCTTGAGTGCTAACCTAGAATATTCTTGTTTTGGCTCACAAAGCTTCTATATATTGATCAATTAGATTTTTTCAAATTGTGGTTCGACCCCAAAGCTTTTAATTTCCAAGCGATTAAGTCCTTTTAATTAATTTTTTGAGCCCTAAAATTCGATCAACCAATATCTTTATTTCTAAATCCTTATTTTTCAAAAATACCGAATTTTGAGGTGTTACATTATATGGTTCAATTAAAATTATTTGAGTGCATTTGTGAAGTTATAATGAGAACTCCTTGCTTCTATTCTAATTTATTAATAATTAAAAATAGATAAAATTAAAAAATAAAAATAGCAAAAATTTTCTAAAAATTAATATAAATATTCAAAATAATTATTTTAGAAATCAGGTCAACCCGAACTTGACCTGATATGAATTAGGCTGGGTTATGGTTAAACACTTTCAAGTTGTCATCAAGTTAGGTTGGGTTCGGGTTGAGAAAATTAATGTTATACCCCTACTTCAATCAAACCTAAACCCACATGATCCACCCAAATTTCCAAGGAACTTAACTTAATTAAAATATTAAATTATGGAATAAAATATATTTTAGGGACTATTAAATTAAGATTAAATTGTTCGGAGTAAACATAGAGAGAGTTATAGAAAATCTTACTATGTCAAAATATAAAAAATGTCAAAACTACTATCCAAACTCAATGCTTGAATTTATGAAATAAAAATTTAAATATTCAGCATAATTAAGCTAATAGCTAAATTTACGTACTCAAATTAGCCGTTTAAATAATAACTTAACATTTCTCTTATATATATATATATATCTATGTCAATATATATATATATATATATATAGAGAGAGAGAGAGACAGGAACATGAGTTTTTTGCCAATCAAAAAATTTAACAAAACATGCATAACAATTGTTCTTAATGATTAAAGGCAGCAACGGTTGTACTACACCTAGTAAGATTTTAAAATTTCTTAAAATTTGCAATCTCAAAATTGTTACTTTTAAAAATAAATTAGCCATCATTTTATTTTATTTGAAATAAATATGTTACCTTAATAACGTGGTCTATAATCTAATTTGAACCAATGATTAAATATAGCTGGTTAATGTATAAGTTATAATTGGATCCACAAAAGAGTAAATATTAAACATATGAAAAGTAATAAAATTGCTTTTGAAGAAATCAATTGAAAATAATTTTTACATAGAAAGTTCTTAGTTTTAGTGATTAAAATATTAAATTATGAAACGAAACATATTTTATTATATATATATATGTAGATAAATATATATATATATATAGAGAGAGAGAGAGCGTGGGAGAACGCTAAAAAATTAATGTTCCATGCATCAAACTAGCAGTACATACATAAACTAATATATATATACATGTATATATTAATTCCATATATAAACTAATATGCATAGAGAAATATAATATAAAAATTAATATGGAAGGTCAAACTTATAGATATATTGAGTACTTACCATCACTGGATATAGATTTACCAAAAAAATCATTCAATATAGTATTTTATATTAATAATAAAATAACTTATTTTTATAGTAAACTATATATGGAAAATGTTGAGACGGCAAAAGGGATAAAAGTAACTTATCCACATCATTGCCATATAGTAAACACTTTTAAAATAGAGTTGAACAACATTTTACTTTATATAGATATTAGATTAATTATCTATTAATATACTCATATATAGCAAATAATCTCTTCATAAAAAATTAAAAAATGTGAGATATATATACTTGCCTACACGTTCAATGAATTTTTTTATATATAAAAAATGTGTGCAGAAGTAGGAAGAATCATAAGGCACCTCTTAAATTGTGCAATAGCACATTCACGACTCTAGAAATCCACCTAAGAGTTTAGAGCAATAGGAAGAAGATTTCTCTACTTTGGAGTAAGCCAAAGACTTAAAATATGAAGTGTACTCTTCAAAATGGTATATTGAAACAATAACAAGAGGTGGCCTTATAAGACTTAGAACAATCCTCCAAGCACAGAATGACTTCCAAGGTAGAATACATTAATCATAATCTAGAAAATGTAAAAACTAATAAGGGCAGCTAGAAAATATTAAGTAAAAGCATATAGGACTTGATAACCAAGAAATAAAGTAAAAAGAATCATTAAAAATAGTTTGAAATCGAGTGGCCATTGATATTCCTGAAAGTAACCACAACAGCACACCAATTTGGCAATCCCTAGTAATTTCATCACAACTCTCTGTAGAAAAATAGTTTTCAAGTTCATTGCTACATTACAAATTAGACACTCGAAATCTCTCATAATACCCTAAAAATTTATTCCAAGTGCACCAATTGATACAACATCCTTAGGCATGATTTTCTTGCATAAATGACTATACTTTTCACTTGGACTTGTATCTTATCGCATATTTTATCTTGAATTATTTTAATGTCATTCTCCCTTGGTTAGAAAAGACTCTCTCTCGAGCCTCAATCAACTCATCCTTGTAAAAGAAGAAAGATTTGCAACATTAAAGGTTGTCGAAACTCCATGTTCATTGGGCAATCTGATTTTATAAGTATTCTTATCAATTCTATGTAGTACATAGTAAGGACCATCAACTCCAGGTTGTAATTTTTCATGACGACCACGAGGAAATGCTCTTTGGGAAGATGAATCCAAACCTAGTCACCTTCCTTGAAAGCTTCTAGCTATTGATGCTTGCTGGCAATCTATGATACTACACATTGTGCTTGAATATTTCTTACTGAACCTGCTTATGCAACTTCTTGATATACTTGGCATGATCTTCTCAATCACCACTAAAGTGTTGAATAATTGAAAATGTAGCTAAATCCAATGGAGTAATAGGATTGCTACCATAAACTATCTCAAAAGGGCTTTATCTAGTTGTTTGGCTAGAAGACCGATTATAAGCAAACTCAATTTGAGCTAAAACCATATCCCATTGACGAATATTTTTGCCAACCAAACTTCTCAAAAGATTTTCTAAACTTTCGTTAACAACTTCTACTTGTCTATCTGTTTGAGTATAACAAGAAGAACTAAAGTGAAACTTAGTTCCAAGCACTACCAAAAAATATGATTTTTACTATAGTTAATTATGTGTAATAAATAGTAATTAAGTGTAGTGAAAAGCTATAAATTATGCTTATACTACACTTTTCTAACCATAAGCATTGCAAGCGAGGTAAAACCTTAGCTATACTTTTTTAATTGTGGTAATTGACTTTTGTTATGAAATTATCTTCTGTTACTACAAAACTATCAAGTACACCACTATCTTTTACCACAATTAAAAAAGTGTAGTATATAGCAGTTAATTAGCACACTTCAAAAAACTAGTAAATATTTATATTATTTTTCATCATGATTAAATGTAGTAAAAGTAAATTAATTTGGTGGGGGTGGGGGGTTGAGGAAATTTGCTAATTACCTACTCTTTTTTTTTTTTTTTATACGCATGCACACTAAGAATTTATCATGATTTGAACTTTTGGCCGTATACTTGTGTGTGTGATGGTGATGCCACTAAGGGTATAAACAGATATTAAATTGATTTGATATACTATTTCCATACCCATATTCAATTAACTTTTCAAATACTCAGATACAGATATGATTTGATAGATATTTAAGTATGATATTCGAATTTGAATCTGTCAAGTACCGATCGACTGCGGATATATCCGTATTTAATTATAATTATATAGATGCATTTATATTTATTAAACTTATTCGTATTCAAATTATATTTTTTTTATATTCATATTCGATAATAATTATTTAAATATCTATTTATGAATATTCAAATATGTGAATTTATTAACCTATAATAGATACATAACTTTAATTAATAGAAAGAACTATACAATTTAATTAAAAAGAAAGCAATCAAACAAATAGCTTAATTGGCTCTAATTGATTATTAGTACTAATTAATATTAATAATGACATTTAAGTATATTAATTATAAAGTCAACCTATAATAATTATGTTGATTAACTTCTTTTTTCAATTTTTTCTCTATATTACAATAATGGTTTAAATTTATTCTTTTTTCTTCCCAATCCTTCAATTATAGTTTATATATATATATATATATCGATTATGAGATTTTTACTGAAAAATATAAATAATATATTATTTAATAAATATATATTTAGAGAGGATATTAAATAGATCGAATGCGCATTTACCATACTCATATCCATTCATAATCGAATATTTACTAATCGAATATCTGCTTCAAATGGATTCAGATAAATTTTGTATAAATGGATACGAATGCAAATGGTAAATGAATTTTTAAATATCAATTCGCAGCCCTAGATGCCACTAGGCCAATGGCCATTTTTTTTATTAGTTAGCTAATTAAAATAAATTTGATTAATTTTAATAAGTTTTTTGAATAATAAAAATTATTAGAGGCTAGTATTTATTTTGCCTCCAAATTTGGGGTTTTCTTACTATGTTGATGTACTTTGCTAACAAGCTAAATTAAGTATTTGATTAATTACTCAAATATTTTTTAATAATAAAAATTGTAGGGAATTTGTTATTTTCCTCTAATTTTATTAATTAAAATCAATAGTAGTTAGAAATAATTTTCTTTTTTTCTTGGGGTGGGGGAACTATATTTGTTAATTTAAAATTCAATTAATTAATTGAATAATATTATAATAATAAAAATTTGAAGCAATTTTTTATTTACCTTAAAATATTATTTATTTAATCTTGCTTTCCATATATTTTTCTTCTTTTTAGTGAAAATTTTGATTTAAGATCTTAATATTTGCTGCAAATTTTCACAACTTTTGTTGTTTTTTCTTCAATATTGAAAAAGTGTGGTTAATTCATCAATTTTTTGCCATGGTTTATGAAAAATTATATTAAATGTAATATATTATTCACTTTATGTAAAAAATTGTAGTAAATAGATATATTTTTTACTACGATAACATGAAGCATAGTATTTAATATGAATTTTACCACACATCTGGAATTTTATAATACACTAGTAAAATCATAGCAAATAGTCCTTTTTTACTGTATTATTTTTAGTGAAGTAAAAAATATTGTAGCAAAAGGTATATTTTCTTATAGTGAAGCTTCCTCCCAAAGTGTGCACAAAAAATACCTCATAAACTTTGAATCTCAATCTACTGTAATGGTTTTTCAAGTACCATGAAATCTCACAATTTCCTCAAATTAAAGATCAACAACACGTGTCGCATCCAAAGTCTTGGTACAAAGAACAAAATGTGCCATTTTGGAAAATCAATAAACAACCACTATGACTGAATCTTTGTTCTTTTGATTGTGAGGCAAGCCAATCACAAAATCCATATTGCATCTTCCCAATGACCTACTGGAATTGGCAATAGAGTGTACAACCCAGTGTTTTGCTCGTGATTTTAAACAATATGACAAGTTCTACATTTCTCAACATAATGCTTGACATCCCGCTCCATCCTAGGCCAACAAATGCTTTCTTGAACTAGTTCAAGAGCTTTATCTCTTTTAAAATGTTTAGCAATGCCTCCATTATGTGCTTCAAAAATAATTGCTTGCCTTAAAGACCAAGTTGGAACACATAGCAACTCATATTTGAAAAGAAAGCCACCTTGAATCAAGAAATGATTAAATGGACCATTCAAGCATTCTTCCCAAATCTTGCCAAAGTATGGATTATTTTTGTAGAAATCTTTGAGTACCTCAAACCTAATGACTTTTATTTGTAAAGTAGATAGCAAAGAATGTCTTCGGCTAAGAGCATCTGCCATGCAATTAAGAACATTGGATTTATACTTGATGACAAAATTGAAGTCTTGTAGATATTCAACCCATTTAGCATGTCGAGAATTAAGGTTTTATTGAGAATTCAGTGCTCCGGTACCTATGATCTGAGTAAAGAACAAACTTAAGATAAAGCTGCCAATGATCCAAAGCACAAACAATAGCGAAGAACTTTTTGTTGCAAGTAGAGTAATTACTACGAGAGTTTTCAACATTTCCCTAAAGAAAGCAATGGGTTTGCCTTCTTAGCTAAGAATGGCACAAATTCCCACATTTGAGGCATCACAATGAACTTCAAAAATTTTCTCAAAATCTTGCAGTTGTAATGTTGGAGCATCTATAACCATTTTCTCAAGAAGATTGAAGTTATTTTGGCACACTTTCTGTCCATTTGAAAATGTCATTGCTCAAACACTCAGCCATAGGTGCTATTACATTATTGAAGTTTTTGATAAATTTATGATAAAAGGAAGCTAGGCCATGAAAACTTCGAATAACATGAATAGATTTAGGACTTGCTAGCTTAGGATGCCTTAATCTTATTCTCATCCATCTTAACGCCTTAAAATGAAACAACATAGCTTAAGAAAACCAGGCTTGTTGAGAAGAGATGACACATCTTCAAATTTGCATACACTTGAAATACTTGTCGAAGGTAATTCAAATGTTCTTTAGGGCTACAACTATAGATAAAAATATCATCAAAATAAACAACAACAAACTTCTTCATGAAAGATTTAGAAATATGATTCATAAGGTGTATGAGTATAGAAAAGGCATTAGAAAGACCGAATGGCATAACCAACCACTCTTAGAGACCGTATCTTGTTTTGAAAGTTGTTTTCCATTCATCTCCGCATTTCATATGAATTTTCTAGTAGCCACTTCTAAGATCAATGTTACAACCAATTTTGAAATCATGAAGTTGATCAAGAATATCTCAAGACGAGGGATAGAAAACTGATACTTGATAGTGATTTTATTTAAAACTCTACTATCAACACACGTACAGAACCATCTTTTCATGGCACAAGAAGAGTTGGTGCGGCATATAAGCTTTTATTCTTCTGTGCAAGGACTTTGGATAAAGGTTCATTAACTTGACTTTGCAATTTTTTATACTCTTTTGGCCTCATTCTATAGGCTGCCTTATTTGAGAGAGAAGCACCAAAAACTAAATCAATGTAAAGTTGAATTTCTCGCATTGGGGAGAAGGAGCCCGTGTGGAATTTTTTCAGGTACCAAATCTTGAAATTCCTACAGCAACGGTTTTACTTGCCGTGGGGCAGCATGACCCTCTTCATTATCTTCAAGAACCACCAAAGCAAAAGCTTTAATAGACTCAACAATTGTCTTGTCCACTTGTGATTTAGAGAGCAAATTATTCCTTTCCCTTTTGAAGGTTTAGGATCACTCACCATCTTGAATGGACTTAAAATAATCTTTTCACCATCTTTGATAAAAGAAAGTATTGTTGAAACCATTATATAAAGTTCTCATATCATATTGTCAAGGTCTACCAAGAAGCAAATGACAAGCATCCATTGGAACAACACCATACCAAACCTCAACTCTGTATTTGCCAAAGGAAAATTGAACAAGACATCTTTTATTTACTTCAACCTCATTTCCCTTGCAAAGCCAAGATAGCTTGTATAGTTAAAAATAATCCTCCATCTCAACTTTTCCACCATTATAGTAGCTACGAATATTCTCATAACTTTCTCCATCAACGATGACATTACAAACTTTGCCAAGAAAAGAGGTACACCTTGTGTGGAAAATATTGTTGAGGAACCAAGAATCATTTTCCATATAGGTTGCATTGAAGCTGCATCAAATGACTAAAAACTCTCCATGATCTTCATAGATAATCTCCTTATCTTCATTAAATTCATCATAGATAGGGGCTATCATATTCGGTTCATCATCAATTTCCTCTTCACTAAAAAAAACAAGGTATACTAAGACATCAAAAAATGTCACAATACTTATTTTGTGATAGTTTTGCTCTTGAGGGACTTTTTGTGGTGTCTCATAGGAAGGGGCCTCAATAACTTCTTATGACACCCAAAGTGTCGCAATAACATAACTTATTATGAAAGTGTCACAATAGACCCTAAGATTGTGAAACTAAGTTATGTCACTTAATGTATTCTCAACTATTTTAACAACAATCATATGCCACTTCAAAGTCTCTCTATAGAAGTAATATTTAGACAGTTAAAAGTATACCTATATATATGATATAGTGGCCATTTCTAGTGTCTATATGAATGTCTAACAATATCTCAAAAGTGTCATTATATATAAAAGAAAGTATAACAACATTTTAATAGATCATAAGTATTTCAATAAATCAATTTGATTATAACATATATTCCAAAAATTGTAATAGATGTCACATTCCTATAACTTGCTTATGGTTCAAAATTCATTCATCCAACAAAATGAAATAAATAAAAAGCATTAACCAAAAAGTTGTCCATATATATCATTAAATTGTAAGACTTGTTTAAATAACAAAGATGTCAACATCCATAAACAATGTCCAACCAATCCATGTTTAAGCTTTAAAATGGAATAAACCAAAATTTCAATACAAATTACAAACTTTTCTATCTGCACATCATATAGAGTCAATTTATGTTTGTCAAAATGACAAACTTCAAAAGTGATCCTATTCAAGATTCCAATTTGGACAGTCCACACCAAAATGTCCAAAGCCTTTGCACTTGAAGCATGGTATTTGAGTATTAGAACCACTTACCCTTGCATAACCACCAGCACTTTCTTCATTCACAACAAATTTTTTGTTTTGCCTCTTTCGGTATGGGTGTCGGCTTAGAAGTAGATGTACTCACTCAATTGGAAGTACCTCAATATGAAGAATATCGAACACCATTTTGACTTGATTCTTTTTGTTGTCTTTTTACCTTAAGAGTCAACTTGCATATATCATTAAAGGTGTAGTAAGGCTGTAGTTGCACCACATTGCAGATCGCATGATAGAGTCCTCTAGGAAAAAAAAAAGAGCAATAATTTGTTCTTTCGACTCTACAACATCACATCTCATTATGAGCACTTCAAATTCATTAGCGTAAGCTTTTACAGATAGATAATTTTTTGCTTAAAATTATGGAATTTGAGAAATGCATTTTGACAATAAATTTTGCATAAAAATTTTCTATGAAGTTCTCTCTTAATCTTTTCGCATGTTCTTGATTTTCTTTTTCCATCATGCGCACGTTGTTCTTTTAAGTGTTTCAATGCCAACTGGCTTGACCTTGCAATCTTCAAAAATTCCATTGAATTTAAAAAATCTCTCAATAAAATTTAGCCACTCAATGAACTCATCCAATCATTTTGTCTATCAATATCTGGAATATCAATTTAAAATCATGAAATAGAATACTACCAACATTTCTTCAAGGTCTTTGATGGGGTGAAAAATCTTCAGTGAATTATTGTTTTGACTGCTATGAAATAGATTAACATCCACTACATTTCATTCACCTTTTGAAATATGACTCTCAACATCACGTTCCAAAGCTTTGTAGCAAGCAAGAAGCTGTTGAAGCTACTGCACTTGTCTCCTTAGATCTTCTAGCTCAATATCATGAAGGTCTCTTTAAGGAGCTATAGGATCAACAATGGTTTGGTTCGCTCTAGCGAGCCATTAAAAAACTAAAGCTTTGATACCAACTTGATATGAGAAATGTGTGGAGAAGTAGGAGGAATTACAAGGCACCACTCAAATTGTGTAATACCACTCACCTCTCTAGTAATCCACCTAAGAATTTAGAGCATCAACAAGAAAATTTCTTTTCTTTGAAACAAGCCAAAGGATCAAAATATGAAGCGTATTCTTCAAATGGTATGTTGAAACAATTACAAGAGGTGGTCTTATAAGACTTGAAACAACCCTCCAAGCATAGGATGACTTCCAAGATAGAACACACTAATCATAACCTAGAAAATATAATAACTACTAAGGACAGTCATAAAATATTAAGTAAAATCATACATGACTCTATAACCAAGAAATAATGTAAAAAAGAACTATTAAAATTAGTGTAAAATCGAGTGCCTATTGATATTCTTGAAAGCAGCCGCAATAGCACACCAACCTAGCAGTCCTTAGTAATTTCATCAAAACTCTCTATAGAAAGATGCATTTCAAGTACCATTTATTGTGTTAGAAACTAGACACACGTAGCTTTCCCATGGTATATGGTAAACCACCTAGTTAATCCTTAGGCATGATTGATTCCCTTGCACAATGGCTACTCTTTGCACTTAAACTTGTATCTTCATCTCATATTCCATCTTGAATTATTCTGGTGTTATTGTTTCATTATATTTTGACCATATTACTTATGTTTTACAATTTTGTATCGAGTGATAAATACATTTCTGAAATTGAATTGATAATCCAAAATTTGGTGTAACATAACGTAACCACCACTTTGACTGTGCAAGGGCCTTTCTTTTTTACCAACAATTATGGCACGCCATCCTTATGTGTATAAATTTATTTTATCATATATATAACACCAAAATTAATTGCAATAATAAATAATAAAAACTTTGTAAATAAATATACAACAATACAATTTTGACAATATCCATATTAATAAGTGCAATACTAATTTTCAAACTAACCAATTTTAATAAAATTGATAGTGAAAATTTCAAAGAACAAAATGCAGTACGTATAGAATACAAAGTATTAAACTAATAGTTTCAATGAAAAATAAATAAGAATTGTTTATGACCCCAGAAATTGAATAAAGATTAAAAGAAGGATATGATTTGAACTTGTGCATTAGTCTCTATTTAATATTTGCATGTTTGAAATTAGTAATGGTTGCATTGCTTTTCAATCTCATTTTCTTCTTTCTGTGGAACAGAAACAAAACCTAAATATATAATTGAATATTTGCATTTTAGAAAACACAATGATAAAATTTCCTTTGCATAGAGAATTAAAAAGTCCACCTTGATTAATATTGAGAACTGGAATATAGAATGTGTGGCTTCTCAATTCAATTATAATTATACCCATAATTTTATTGAGTATTAATATTATAATTTGAGAGTAAATTTGGATTTTTTAAAAATTATATGAGAACTATCCCATCTGAAATTCTTATTATTTCTACCCATAACATTAATTAATTATAACACTATTTCTTTTTCACATCTGAATACCTTTTGGAGGGTGAAAATTGGAAAAATGACAAGAATATTGAAATATCATGACATCTATACCATATGTAAAGCACTTACCCCATTTTCAGTATGTTTAAAGTAGTCTTCCTAAAATATTCTCATTGTTATTTTTAGTTCTCATAACTACTTAGGTAGTTACCTTTTCTCTTTTTTTTAATATTTTTTTCTCTTCAATTTTTTTTTTAATTTTTTTCTTTTTCCTTCTTAGTCCATTTTCTTTTATTTACCACTAACATTTAATAAACATTAAAAATATTAAAAATTATAATAAAATTTAAAAGGATAAATGAGTGTCTATGAAATTTTAGCACATGCATTGAGCGTTGAGTGTGCCAAATTGCTAGTTCCCATTAATTGTCTAACATGGGATTTTCCTTGCCTAATTATATGAGTTTCAAACTCGCAAAAACTGTCATCCTTGAGGTACTATCATTGCAAATACTACAGTACAAACGTGTTTGTTTTGTGATAAAAAGGATCAACTATTCTACTAAGTAATTGCAGCAGTGAATTTGGAAACATAACATATGTCACTATGTAAGATATTTCCTCAGCTTCATCAGTATATATATACATAGTCATAATTTGCACCAACTGGTCAGCGTAATAGAAACTTTCCTAGCGTTATATATATATGTATGTACGCTGTCGGCAGATTCTGACAAAGGGTACACATACCAAAAATAAAGTAATTGTCCTACCCCCATATTATAGAAAGAAAACAAAATACTTGAGTTAGAAAATACTTGTGGGGGTGGTCCACTCCAAAATTTGTCATTAGATGCATAATTAATATGAATCAAGTTGATCTGAATGATACACACCTTGAATTCAAGATTTTGGATTCAACCTCAAATTCGTGTACAAATCTGAGCTCAAAGTAATAAAAAAGAGTTTGAAATCTTGTAAGCTATTTAAATTTAATTGTACTATAATATTATTCTTAACAATATAGCAGAAGCAACAGTAGTAATAGTAGTAGTAGTGATGATGATAATAATAATAATAATAATAATAATAATAATAATAATAATAATAATAATATAATGATGATAGTAATGAATTTATATCATGGTGTAATCCTACAATATAATAAACATATTATTGATTTCATATTACGTCTAATTTAATAAATATGTAATATAATAAATATAATTATATTTTATTTTCTATGATAACTTTTGGGAAAAAAAGTAATTTACCTCGATCGGTTGCTAATTTTGAAAAATAGCAGCCATGACAGCTGTTTAGCCGCGAAAGAACGTCGTCTGGCCATGGCCAGCTTTGAGAAATTGCCAGATCTGGCCATGGTGGTCATGTTAATACATGAAAAGGATGCGAGGGGGTTTGGGTGTGCGTCCGCGGTGGTAGCAGCGATCATGACGATGGTTGTAGAAGGAGGAAGTTAATAAAAATTTAATAAAGAAAAAAAGAAAAAAAAATAGATTAAAATAAAATTAATTTTGATTTTAATTTTATTTAAGAGATTCTATTTTTCTAGTATTAAATGGCAACAAACAAAAAGTGCGAGGTTGTGGATATTATTTTGAAAACAAAAAGAAGTTTTTTTATCTTTTATTTATGATTGAAGAGGGAGGACCATGGGGTCTTCTGTCTTTTTTCATTTTCACAGTGGTTAAATTGTTATTAGCCCAATAATTTTCTAATAAGAAAATATTGATGATAATTACTAATAAAATAATTATATTTGAATAACTAAAATAACAGAATTCACATTAATTGAGCTTACTTGCATTTTTTGGATTGAACTCGAGTTTGAGTTTATATATACAAATTTGAGCTTAAAGTTGTTTGAACATAAGTCTAAAATTAATTATCAAAACTTGAATTCATTTACACTCATATTTATTATTAGATGTAATTAATCACAATATGAGTGTAGGAGGGATTTAGTTTCCGGAATTATGAGTCTTAGGACAATCATAATTATTTTATTAGAGTCAATCATATATATTCCCACTATACAAATAATGATTGGACGAAACTCTAAATTCAATAGGAGTTTTCAAAATCAAACCAAATCCGAACAAAAACAATTAAATTGGCCAAAAAAATTGAAAATCGATAAAAAAAAAATCAATTAAAATAATTTTTTTGGTTTAAAATTTGAAAAATCAAACATTTTGGTTCGATTTTCGATTGAAAAAGTCAAAATCGAACCAAATCAAACTGAACGATAGTATAATACCAAAATACTATCATACTCTTATTTTTATATTTTTTGACAAAAAATACCCTAAACTTTTTATTTATTTTTCTTCCACCCAAGCCCAAGCCCAACCCAATGGAAAGGAGAAAAAGAAAATTCGAAAACCAATTCGAATTTGAATGATTTGGTTCGATTTAGTTCGGTTCTGTATATTAAACTAAATTCAATAATTGATCTTATATCAAAATTGATTAATTTGGCTCGATTAAAATTTTTTCTAAAATCAAATCAAATCAAACGGTGAGCAACCTTAAATCCCAATATGAACGACAAGTTACTTGTGGAAACGGAGCAGGCAGAAATTGTTGAATATCGGTTCTCTTGTCATATTCGGTACCTATTTCCACTTCAAAAATGTCGACCACTTGCCAACTACGTGGGAGTGGAAAATTTACACATTGCTTTTTTGGCCTTTACGGTTTACTGTCAGTATTTAAGTCGTTTAACTTTGTTTTTCTATCACTTGTGGCCACAATACTTCAACACAAGACCCAAAATTGTGATACATAATTTTTCGCATTCGATTCGCTTGTTATTTTAATGGGCAGATTGCATTTTGATTTCATAAGTTAGCTCTATTTGAATTTTAATCTTATTGCTTAGTAGTTTCACATATCACATTCAATAATTGACTTTTGTTTTTTTTTTTTTTTTTTTAATTTGAAGACCCAAGAAAACTTTCTTACAAAAGTTAACAGAGCCACACACATGACCGTTAAATTAGTATTCTTTTGATCCGATAAATTAAACCTATTTGGATTTTAATCTCAACAAAGTGAAAAACCATCAAAATCGAGAAAATCACCAACAGATACACAAACATAGTGTGCCCTTTTTGAAGTTTTAACAACTATTTCCTATTCCATTCTTCATCCTAAACAGTTTATGTGTTACTAGTCTTGCTCATCACACCTATTATTCATAGAAGCACAACCATGAAACCTCCTATCTAAATTTACATTTGTGCATGAGATTTTCAATAGAGTTGGTGTGCCATAGAAATAAATGACATTTTCATTTGCAGCCATTTTTTTCTCTTCTGTAAAAATATGTTGGAGTTCCTGTTAGGGCCAAAATTCAAAATAGACCTAACTAAGCCCAACTTAACAGTCATGTGAGGGCACGTGAATCACTCTGTTAATTTTTTGACAGAAGCCTTCTTCAGTCCTCAAATTATAGTAATATAAAAAAAGTCTCTTATTGGATGTGATGTGTAAAACTGATAAAGAATGAAATCAAAATTTAATTAGGCCGAACTTATGGGATGAAAAATGTAATTTATCCTCATTTTATTGGTAAAAGCACTTTAAAAATGTAGCAAACTAGCGGCTCCAATACCACAATCTTTACTAGCTTTAACCTTTGTATTGAATCGAGAAAAAACTTCAAATTTAAAAATTTAGTTTATTTAATTTTAGCTATGGTTTATATGTCAACTTTTTTATAGATATTAAAAAATATAACTAGATCATTTAATTTAAAAGAAACTTATAAAATTTTATTGAATACAATTTAATTGGAATAAATAAAACACATATGAATGTGTTTTATGTATCATGTGATTAAACGTACTTGAAGCTGCATCATTCCTTATAAATATTCATATTTGTCTAATTTAAAAGCATATATTTAAAAGAAAATGGCAATAAAAATAATGAAAAAATCCTTTAATATATTATATAAAATTTAACAACATATAGCTTACCTTGTACATTTTGTATTCATTAATGAAAAAAACCTAAATTTCATGCATTAAAATATTTCAACAAAATAATTAATGGCTAAGTATTAAGTCTTTATAAATATAAATAATTATTCATAAAATATAGTTAATCCATATTCATCAATTGTTTTTGAGCTACACATTTGTAAAAATGCACTAAAATCGAATTTTGGATGTACAAAAGACTTAGTTATAGATTGATTATTTCTCTAATGAGAATACTTACATGTAATAAAATTAATATACCTTGCAATTTTTCTTTTACAATGTTCAAATTTTCTCCTAAAAGATCTACAATTAATATGAATCATAATAATTGTAAGTACAAAAATAAAAATAAAAATATTTAATAACAATTGTCACACATACTTGAAGTCATGAATTGATTTTAGTAACTTTTTTATAATATTTAGATTTTAATCGATATCCACCTTATAAGAAGTGTATATATTTTCTATAAAATGCATTAAATTAGGAGAAGTTACACTTTTTGTCACATATGGGGGCGACTTTGTGATCTCTGTGATCTCCAGAGGACCTACAAGGGGGCCCTCATCAAATGCATGGTAGGTGTTGGTATGAACATTGAGACAAACGCAAGCTCACTTAGTGGATCCTATAGCAGGAATATATAAGGTGTGTTATCCACTTCCCAACATTACCTTCGAAGAGGAAGATATGGAGGTTAGGTAAGGTGAACATGATGATGCATTGTTGATCTCCACCTCCTTTGTCAATATTTGGGTGAAGAAGATCTCAATGGATGACAGCAGCTCAGCGGGCATAATTTTCTACGACATATACCCCCAACTAGGAATGGATAACTTCCATCTGTAGAAATTGTAGTGATTCACCAGGTTCTCGCACAATCAATAGCATTACTCATACTGAAACATAGAAAGTTGTCTTTTTGAATATCCAAGAAATTACACAGCACTTGGAGAAAACTTTGTAATCCCCTTTTTTCCCTTTAATTGGCATAGGACACAGTCATCTAATAATAATAAAATGAGGATTGAAACAATTCAGATTATTTTGATAATAATAAGTTTGATCTAATTTATCGGGAAGGTCAACGGTTCGAGTCCGTATAGCCTTATAAAATTAGCTACATAATAGGTTAAATAAATTAAACGTGATAATATTTCATATGAATATATAGCTTAGATATTGATATTTTGATATTATATATTGTATATATTTATTGTATCTAGTTCAAATATCAAAATACGTATATTCGGCTTTACCTTATAGGGTCTAACCCCAATAGTCTCGTGTGTATTGTATATATTTATTAAAAGTATGATTAGTTTATTTTTCAAGTAAAACTTATGGCCACTTATTATAGAGTACTAAAGGCATTTTTCATTTTCAAAATCAATCCCTACTTGATCTTTTAAATAATAAACTCCTACTTTTTCACAAATTTTAGAGATCACTCCCTATCCATTAGATTTGGCAAATATACCCTTAAGTATAATATTTTTCCTATTAGATTTTTTACATCTTCTCTATCCGCTCAACTAGACACCCTTTTATCCCCATTCCTAAACACTAAAGCCTAACTTTCCTTCCTCTTTCTTTAGCCAAAAATAGAAAAAAAGCAGCAAAAATAAAATGAGCTCAACGACGCAACAACCACCACCTTGACCACTGTATTCCTTCTTCTCAGTTTATTTCCATCATTTTATGTTATTTTCTCAGTTCATTTTTATTCTTCTTGGTTTATTTTCATTATGTTGAAGTTCTATCTATTTTGTGGCTTCCAAAAAACATCAACTAGTAGTGAAGGAAGAGTGTTCACTCAAATCTTAAAAAGTTTCTGCTACAAGGACCAACTCCATTTACTGTCAATTAAGGATAGTACAATTTTAATAGACATCTACCTTAATCTCGCAAGAAAATGGAGTGAAATTAACCCCAAGCTCTTCACTTTGCAATATGGAGCTCCATATCAAAGATTTTATGTGACTTCGAGCATTGACGACGATGTCATGAATATGATCCTATTGCATTTGACATTGAATATGAACATTATTCACATTCTGGTAAACCGAAAGGACAAATGCAGTAGCAATGGAAGGAAGAGCAGTGGTGTGTTAAGGTAATACTTATACAGTACCTAAAATACTTGAAGTATTTTGTAATTATATTTCATTTACTTGAAACTCTTTTTATACTTGAGGCATTCTATAGTTATACTTCATTTACCTAAAAGTGTACTGCATTATTGAAGTTTTATACTTGAAGTGTTCTATTAATTGATTATCTAAAATTGTACTGTACTACTAGTGTTTTATACTTTGTTTATTGTTTTTGCAATTGTACTTCATTTAGTTGAAACTATACTAAAATACTGAATTATTGTTTTTTGAGTATTCTACATTTATACTTTATTTTACCTAAAATTTCACTTCATTGGTAAACTCTAAGGGGGTGCATTAGAGGAGGAAATTAGTTCAAATAATGTATCCAAAATGAATTGGTTTTAGTTAGCAACTCAATTGATGCATGGAGACATTGCATATATGGAAAGGGTCAAATGTTCAAGGATGCTGAGGAGTTCAAAATTATGCTCAAGAATTATGTGGTGGCCATTAGCAATCATTTCAATACAAGAAAATGACAACAAAAAAATTATAGCTGTTTGCAATTATGAAAATTGCAAATGGAGAATCTATGCATCTAGACATGAGGGTAATAAATTATTTACCATTCGAAAATGTAATCTAGAGACACAAGCGGTGAGGCTAATCTTTGGACAAGGGGAGGTGGAGGACATCCTAAAGTCGATCCCGCTTTGGTTGCTAACCTAGTAAAGGATAAATTGATATCAGAACCATATTATCGACCCTCTACTATGTTGAAAGATATCCACAGAGAACATAGTATGAACTCTGATACTAGAAAGCATGGACGGATAAGGAATTAGCTATGCATAACATCCATGGGGTTGAGAAGGGATTTTATGATAAATTTGTTTTCTTAGAGGATGCAGGCTATTGATATTCTTAAATGGCACCCGTATTAAAAATAAATATAAAGAAAGTTTGATCAATGTTGTCAGTGATAAAGCTAGTGATGACTTATTCATGCTCTGCATATGCAATTGTTGGCTCTGAAAATGATATTAATTGGGAGTGGTTCTACTTTACGCTAAGAAATATCTTAGATTCTCAATATTTACCTGGCTTATCAAAGCTTACTTTCTTCTTCGATTGACATCCAGGTCTTCTTAAGGCTATCCCTATGATATTTTTCAATAGCCACCATGCATATTATTTGAGACACTTAGTGGATAACTTCGAGAAATAAGTAAGAACTTTATCTTTACCTGTGAAACAATTATATGAAATAAGGTCTAATTCATAACATATAGTCGATCAACGATCCTATTATTTTAAATTCAGGTATTAAGGAAGTACCCCTTGCATAACAAGAATTATTGGGCTTCTGCTTTTTATAAAAGATGCGCCTACAAGGCAGGAGTATACTCGACATTTGGATAGCATCTTGGAGTCAATGCCATTTGCTAAAGACTTTATTATGCGGTTGAGCCAAAATGTTGGATAAATTCCTTATTCAATGGAGATCAATGGAGGGGGGTAATAAACAATAATAAAGCAGAATATTGAAAAAATTGGATGAAATAGATCGATTTATGCTAGTTGCAGCCATGGTTCATCACATATGTAAGCAAATAATGGTTATGATGCATGATCAATGAGAAGCATCTCATAAGATGGTTGATTAATTATGTCCCAAGTAAGAGAAGAAGTTAACAACCAATTATATGAATTCTCGTCCCTTAAAAGTTGTTATGTCTTGCAGTTGGAGCTTCGAGGTGATTGAGCATGACAAATTGTATGATGTAGATTTGTATAGTAGGGTTTGTTCTTGTAGAGCATGGCAAATTGATAAAATACCATGCAAGCATGCTTGTGCTTGTATCAAGTCAAAGTCACTTTCACCATATGACTTCACTAATCAATACTACCGACTTGAGATGTATCAACAAGCAAACCAAATAGTGATACATCGATCCTATTGTTACTTTTGATATGCATACCTTCCCTCTAGATAACGATGGTGTGACTAATGCACTTGATTGCTGATCTTAGTCAGTTCGTAGAAGGACACAGAGGATTCCATCGTAAATTGAGAAACGTATTATTAAGTATAAATAATGTAGCAGGACAGGGCATAATCGTCGAACTTGCAAAGAATCAGTAGACTAGCTAAATTAGCTTAACTTTGATGATGTAGTACTTGATTTACATTTTCTTTCTATCCTTATTCTTGTATTAAATTTTACCAATATTTACTGATGCATGTTTTATCTTGTATTTATTTTTTTTTAATCAACTAAAAGAGTGTTTGCCAGAGATGTAGGTATGAAGAAGAAGACGAATTTTTAAAAACTTTAGACTATATTATTTGTACTAGAATTATAATGTATTTGTGGATTACTTTATGTTCGAACAGTTGTTACATTAAACTTTTTCGTGGACAACTGCTTTTCATTATGTATTTTCAAACATATTATGTGAATGTATTTTTTCTATGATAATCTATTTGAAAGTACTGATATGTGTTTTAGTGTTAATATTTGTTTTAATAATTCACTAAGGGAGATTTATACTTGATCTCGGGACATGTACTTCATTATGGCAATTATGTACTTGATTTCCACGGAAAATATACTAGCAGTGGCCTAATTGTCTGAGATATTTGTATTTCATTACTTCGTTAAGGGAGATTTATACTTAATTTTGGGACATATGTACTTTATTATGGCAAATACGTACTTGATTTTCATTGAAAATATAATACCAATGCATGAATAGCTGTGTGAGATGTCAGTATTTTAGTACTTTATTACAGGAGATTTATACTTGATTTTAGGATATATGTACTTCATTACGGCAATTATATACTTGATTTCCACTGAAAATGTACTAATAGTGGCCTAACTAGATTGTGTGAGATATCTGTATTTTAGTACTTTATTAAGGGAGATTTATACTTAATTTCAAGACATATGTATTTCATTATGACAAATATGTACTTGATTTTCATTGAAAATATACTACCAGTGCATGAACAAATGTGTGAGATATCAATCTTTTGGTACTTCACTAAGGAAAATTTATAATTGATTTTGGGACATATGTACTTTCTTATGGCAATTATATACTTGATTTCTACTGAAAATATACTAGTGGTGGCCTACACAAATTATGTGAGATATCTACATTTTAGTACTTCATTAAGAGAGATTTATACTTGATTTTGGGATATATGTACTTCATTATGCCAAATATTTACTTGATTTTCATTGAAAATATACTATCAGTGCATGGATGGGTATGTGAGATATCAGTGTTTTAGTACATCATTAAGAGAGATATATACTAGATTTCAAGATATATGTACCTAATTATGGCAATTACTATAGATTAATTCTTAAATTGCACAAAGTGCACTTCAAAATAACCCCAGCTATACTTAGTTTGTTCGATTTTTGTACTTGATTTCTCGTATATTGTATTGAGCCTCACTATAACTATTGTCAACTAATTCTTCAATTTTAGAAAAATAAACCCATCTATACTTCGTTTGTTCGATCTTTGTACTTGATTCCCCATATGTTGTACTTCACCTTGTTACAACTTTGATGGAGCTAATCAATTGCACAAAGTGTACTTCAAGATAGCCCCATCAATACTTCATTTGTTCAATTTTGTACTGATATCCTGCATCTTGTAATTCACCTCACTGCAACTAATATAGACAAATTCTTCAATTAGACAAAGTGTACTTCAGAATAGCTCTATCTATGCTTCATTTGTTCGATCTTTGTACTTAATTTTTTGCATATTGTACTAATCCTCACTACAACTAATATAGACTAATTTTTCAATTGCACAAAGTGTACTTTAGAATAATCCCATCTATACTTCGTTTATTCGATCATTGTAGTTAATTTCTCGCATATGTTACTTAATTTCCTACATCTTGTACTTCACCTCACTACAACTAATATAGACAAATTCTTCAATTACACAAAGTGCACTTCAAAATAACCTCATAAATACTTCGTTTGTTCAATCTTTGTACTTGATTTCCCACATATTGTACTGAATATTGCTACAACTTTAATGGAACTAATTCTTCAATTGCAAAAAGTGTACTTCAAAATAACCCCATCTATACTTTATTTGTTTGATCTTTTTACTTGATTTCCCGCATATTGTACTTAACCTCACTACATCTAATATATACAAATTCTTCAATTGTATAAAGTGTACTTTAAAATAACCCCATTTATTCTTCATTTGTTCGATTTTGCATTTGATTTTTCGCATATTGTACTGATCCTCACTACAACTAATATTAACAAATTCTTCAATTGCACAAACTGTACTTTAGAATAACCCTATTTATATTTCGTTCATTTGATCTTTGTACTTAATTTCTTGCATATTGTATTCATCTTCACTGCAACTAATATAGATAAGTTTTTCAATTGTACAAAGTGTGCTTCAGAATAACCCCATCTATACTTCGTTTCTTCAATCTTTGTACTTTATTTCCCGTATATCGTACTAAACCTTACTACAACTATCATATACTAATTCTTCAATTGGATAAAGTGTACTTCAAAATAACACTATATATACTTGGTTTGTTCAATCATTGTACTTGATATCCTGCATGTTATGCTAAACCTCACTATAACCATTATAGATTAATTATTCAATTGTACAAAGTGTACTTCAAAATAACCCCATATATAATTGGTTTGTTCGACCTTTGTACGTGTTTTTTCGTATATTATACTGAACCTAACTATAACTATTATAGACTAATTCTTCAATTGTACAAATTGTACATCAAAATAACCCCATATATACTTTGTTTGTTTAATTTTTGTACTTGATTTCTCACATATTGTACTAAATCTCATATAGTTAATATAGACAAGTTCTTTAATTGCACATAGTATGCTGCAGAATAACCCCATCTATACTTTGTTTGTTCAATCTTTGTACTTGATTTTTCGCATATTGTACAAAATTTCACTACAACTATTATAGACTAATTTTTCAATTGGACAAAGTGTACTTCAAAATAACACTATATATACTTGATTCGTTCGATCTTTACACTTGATTCTCCACATATTGTACTGAACCTCACTATAACTATTATAGACCAATTATTCAATTGTAGAAAGTGTACTTCAAAATGATCCCATATATAATTAGTTTGTTCGATCTTTGTAGTTAATTTTCTACATATTGTACTGAACCTTACTACATCTATTATAGACTAATTCTTTATTTATATATATTTTACTTCAAAATAACCACATATATACTTTGTTTGTTTGATTTTTGTACTTGATTTCTCACATATTGTATTAAACCTCACTATAACTATTATAGACTAATTTTTCAATTGCACAAAGTTTACTTCAAGATAGCCCCATCTATACTACTTGGTTTGTTTGATATTTGTACTTGATTTTCCTCATATTGGACCAAACATCACTACAACTATTATGATTAATTTTTCAATTGCACTAAGTGTACTTCAAAATAACCCCATGTATACTTGGTTTGTTTGATGTTTGTACTTGATTTTCCTCATATTGTATCGAACCCAATGTTCGAAAAACCAAATGGTTCATTGAACTGGAAAACTTACCAGTTTACGGTTCACTGGTTCAACTGTTGTCGAACCGTAATTGAACCGTGACATCATAATTACAAAATATATACATATATTACTTAAAAATTAATAAAATGCAAAAATATAAAACATAATAAAGAGTTTAAATGATATTATCTAATATTACAATCCAAATTTCACCATTCATATTATAAATGATCACAATAATTTAAATATATCAAGTTTAAAGTTTAAAGTTGAGAGTGTGTAGGTTAATTCTAAACTCTAAACTAAGGCTTTTTTTTCACTTTTAGATAGCTTTTGAGGTATACTTTAACCTTCAAGCTTTGTACTTAGACAAAAAAAATTAAAAAAAATAATTTTATTAGAAATTAAATGAAAAAATCGATCCAGTTCATCAGTCCAGCGGTCTGACCGGCCAATCTGAACAATTTTTACAAAATATGGCTTTTTTCTATTTTTAATTTTTTGAGAAAATCGGACCGATTTGTCGGCCGATTGACGGTCCAATTGAAACAGTGATCGAACCTCACTACAACTATTATGATTAAATTTTCAATTGCACAAATTTTACTTCAAAATAACCCTATATACTTCATTTCTTTGACTTATGTACTTGATTTCCCACATGTTGTATTGTGGCTCATTGCAACTTTAATGGAACTAATTCTTTATTTGCATAAAGTGTACTTCAAAATAACAATATCTATAGTTCCTCTGTTTGATTTATGTTCTTGATTTCCAGTACATTGTACTTTATCTCACTATAACTTTAATATTTCTTCAGATTAACTTAATCCATACTCTATTAATTCCACTTATGTATTTGTTGTACAACATTTTGTACTTAACATCCATATTAACTTTGCTATGAAAATGTTGTCTCCTTATTAACATTCAATATCAACAAAATACTTCAAAATAACCTCCAATGTCAATAAAATCCAAACCCAAGTATTTTCATGACTTAAAAAGGTGTATGCCATATATGCATGAACCGCGTCCATGGAGCATACTTCAATGTTCATCGAAGTTTGTAGTGTCTCTAGCCAAATATTTTACCCAAAGACACACAAAGATACCATAATCTACTAAACCCTCTTATTGTCGACTCTTTTGTACTCCATGCTTTCATTGACATGATTCCCCAATGAATGATGTAGGTACTAAGAATGAAATGCAACTTATAAAAATATCTATCAATTGTTGACTCCATACTTTAGGAAGAAATTTTTGAGAAAGGAGGCAAACTTACAATAGCATTAGCAGTCGATTTGTATTGGGGGACCATTATTGAATTCATTGACATGAACACACAAGTTGAAGTGTCGAGGACAACCAAGAACTAATGATAGTCCTGATTAACTGGTATCATTATGTAATGACACCTGTTGAGAACATCCAAGGTGATCTCTTCTAACTCTTTATGGGTGAAAGCATTAAGTCCAGCAGTGAACTAAGGAAATTCCTCATCTCTTACATCCTGCATGTTGCACCCCTCAAGCTGAGACAATATATCACCCTATGAACAGTCAGATGGTCAGTCTTTAGTATAACGTGTACTAAATTAAGTTAGGAAACCACCACATACTTGCGATATCGTGGACATAAACCACATATCATAGTGATACTCTTTCCTAAAGGATAGGTTGCATAATATCGACATGTAGCAATCCAATATGTCACCACAAAGGCATTCCCCAAATAATAGCTCACAGAGGTATCTTTCCTCTAAAACGTAATTTTCTCCCTCCTAAATAGTCACCCCACAAGTGTAGGTTTTAATTGTTAGTTAAGACATCAATTTATTGAAAAATAAAAATCATAAGAAAATTTTGTTACCTCAAATTCTCTACAGAAAAAGTTGTTGATGACTTCTATACTGCAAAAGAAATCAATATTTTTGATGGATTTTCGATGAAATGACAAATTACCGACAGATCTCCGACGAAATTTTTATTGTCGAAAAAATCCTAGTCGCGAATTGTTTTTTGTTTGATCTCTAATCGATGAATTTTTTGATGGATTTTCGTCAATTTTGTGGTCGAATTTCGACAGTGCTGAACTATCAAAATTTTGTCTTGTTTCTGATGATTTTTTCTGCCAAAAAATTTTTCAATGCCATTCCGTCAAAATTTTGACGATTCTTTTGTTTTATTTTTTTATATTTTTTGATGAAAATTAGATGAATTTTTGACATATAATTGTCAAAATTACTATTTATTCATAATCATCTCCGTCGGAGGGCCCTTGGCTTTTCGTCAAAAATTCATTATTTTTTAAAATATTTTTAAAAAATTATTTAATTACACTTGTCACATGTTGATACATCTTGAATATAAAATAATATACAATTATAATAAAAGAAAATTAGGAATAAACGAAGCAATAATTTATATCTTATAAATAAAAGTTTTAAAAGTTATAATTCATAATTGCAAAAGTTAATAAAAAAATCTTATCTAGTGGCCGCTAGCATCAAAATCATCATAGAAGTTGATATAGTCATCTTGCTTAGTGTCATGTTGCTGCTGGTGAAGCCTGCCCTGCTGTGGTTAAAGCTATAAGTGGTGCATCGAGGGTAGGGACAAGGGCGGGCCACCAAGGCCTAACAAATCATCCCTTTGCATGATCAGTTGAGAGATCAAATTTTGCATTGTGCCCAATTACTCTGAGAATATGCTCTGCACATTATCGGTACCAGCTTGCAAACGTGCCTCCAACTAGGTTGAAGCTGATGCACTAAGCTCTTCCTGAGGCATGCTGGTATACAATGGCGACTACTGGTAGCTCAACCTATAAACTCACCCCATTCTATTAAGGCCACCCATAGTTTGAGTTCACAATTCAGCCTGAGGTTGTTGGCTCTCTGCATTGCTCTCACCATCCTCTGGCTGAGATTATGACCGCAAGGCCTGCTAAAAGCTCTCCTACAGGGTATAAAATAAATATGTGAATGTAATAATGTAACTAAAATAATCTTATGTCATATGTAATAAACTTACAATAGCTCCATTCACCCTTCCGTCCACCTAACTCCTATCAGCCCACCTTTGGTAGGTACAAGCAAAAACCTCATCCACCATCGGGGGCCATACAACTCCGAGCGTACATAGAGAACAAGAATTGACATATATGTGTTATATGTACATAATACTAAACTACAATTATTATAAGAAAAAAATTCAGTAGAGTCTCCCCTAAAATCAGTCTTTACCTAAAAAATAAAATCTCATAATAACCAAATAAATGATAATACAATATCATTTGGGAAGGATAACAACCCTTCCCCATCAACAAAAATATAAATAAATAACTAATGGGAAGGGCAGCAAAGTAACCCTTTTTCCCATCAACCAAAATATGAACAAATAACATATGGGAAAGGTAAGGCACCAACCCTTCCCTATCAACCATGTCATGCATAGATTATAAACATATATATGAGAAAATAGGATAAGATTATAGACTAAGTTTACTAAAGCCTTAAAGTTAGGAAACTTACTAAACACTCGACATGTATCTCGATGGATATACTCCCTCCGGTATAAAGGGATCCACCAATCTCATAAACCTAGTTCTTCTTGGCCTATGTGGACTTCTTCTAAAAATTTTAGGAATGCTAGTGCTGGCATAGGGCATCCCAAGTTTCCTCGTTAATCTACTCCTGCCCCTTACCTGTCTTCCGAACGTGGCCATACATATTATTTAGTTGGTGATCCTCTTTAGTGTCCAAAGTCCTTAGAGAATAGCCCTCATGTTCGGGGTCCTCAGTGACATATCTCTATCAAATAAAAGAAAATCAATTAGTGTAATTAAAATACAAATATATACTTAATATGTAAAAGCAAATATATTTATAGCATTCATATACCTTCCAGTTCCTGAACATCAAGTCTCGAAAGGCTTGAGGGATATCCAACCAAGTCCCATAAGTCTCTTGTGCCTTGCTCTTTATCACCCTCATTAAGAACTTGGTATCTTTGAGTGGGGGCGTATACCTACATAAAATAATTCTTAAAATTAATATATAATTATTAAAATAATAATAATAAAATAACATTTATATAACAATTCAAACTCACCCTAGCATTCCTTGGGATGCAAATATACCCTGCCAAAAATATGGGATAGGGGCTCTATTCTCCCTTATCCAATGCTTAGCTAGCTAAAGAATAGATTGCTAGTAATGTTATTGTTGTTGATGTGGAATGATCGAGTAGAGCAATAGGGGATGGCTAAGTGCTAAGTAGAATGATAGATGGTGATGGAATGCTTTAGATGAAGTGGATGGTGGTGAGGATAAGTAATGCTGTTGTGAATGTTGGTTCAGGGAACAGTAAGTGGATGATTTCATAGTAGCAGAAAAAGAAAGGGGAAGATTACTATGGATTTTGGTGGTAGCAAGGCATGGGGTAAGCATAAACTGATGATCAGCTAACGAGGTAGTGAGAGATTAATCAGCTGGCAAATATGTTTGATAGGTCTAGGAATTCATTCTCCTACCTCGGCTAGAAGCCTGACCTCCACCACTAGCAGAGGGATGGAAACTGGTTTGGTTTGCCCTCTATAAGACAAAAATATAACATCTCATATGGACAATAATTAATATTATTATGACAACTTAATGCTTATGTATGTCAAATGCATAAGAACAGTTAACAACTAAACTCGATAAGGCATATTAGTTAAAATTGAAGTTTAGATATATAGAATATATCCTTCATTCATCGAATAAATTCTTCAGTCTTTCTATCTACCCAGATCCATTGTTGTAATAAGAGGACAATTTTAATGATCTATTGACGTTTCAATCCTTGATTGGTTGTCATTTACAACAATAAATTCAGGTAGACAAAAAGACTGAAGACTTTATGTAATGCATGATTGCATTTTTCAAAAAGAAATATCGGTTGAGCATGTGAGGCTATTGACCAATTATAGGAGTTGGAGACTCCTATAATGCTCCTTTTCTAATCGAACATTATTTGGTTCGAAAATAACGTAATGACTTCCTGCCAAAAAATGCTAGTACTATTTGTCCTTTTTGAGGTTGTTAGAATAGCATTATGAAGATGAGATGATGAAATTTATTCTTTATATTTCTTACTTTTGAAAATCTTTGAAATAGATGTAGTTGAGATGTAAGTACGAATGGGAAGTTCTTTGGTACAGTAGTCTATTATATAATTAGAGGCAATGATAATTTGATTATAGTTGGCAATATACATCATTTTAGTTATATTTTTAATCATTTAAGTTTAATATATTTGTAAGATAACCATTTAGGATAAGACAAAATTTAGTTTCATAAGCTAAATTGATTATTTCAAACAGTTTTGTAATATGACTATTCCAGTTGCGAGCACTAATAAGGAAAAAGGATAAAGAACTGATGATTATGCAAGAGATTTTAAATTTTTGATTAGGTTTGTTGATAAAAGATTTGCTTTTTGTAAATATCAATCCCTGTCTTAGGAAGAAAGATTTAGGAAACAAATCTTGCATGGGTGAGTGAACTTGGATTTTTCAAATGTTTTCATGATGATTTAGGTATAGAATTGATTTTCTAAGGATAAATATCATTTAATAAGTATTACATTTAGTTTTTGAATTTTCTTTTTTGCAAAAAATTTATTCATAAATCATAGACAACCACATTATTTGGAGGGTAATTTGGAATTTTATACTGGGCATATTTGTATTGAATTATGTATGAAATTTATATTCAAATGTTTTTCATAGATAATTATAGTTTTTTAATTTATGATGGTTTTAGGGTGGAAATTCTACTAACATATTAATCTAACATACTAAACTAAGATATTAATCTAAACATACAAACATACTACACATATTAATTTAAACTAATATATTAATCTAAACATACCAACATATTAATCTAAACATACAAACATGTAAAACTAAATAAATAAATTAAAATGTAAAAAAGCTAACATATTAATTAGATATCAAAATACTAACATTCCAAATTAATATATAAAAAACTAAAAATACTAACTAACATATTCATCTAAACATACAAACAAATAAAACTAACTAAATAAATAGAAATGTAAAAAAAAAATTATGAAACTAACATACTAACTAGATGTCAAAATACCGGCATTCTAAATTAGCAAACTAAATTAATCTCTAATCATACTAACATACAAAACTAACTTATTAATCTAAACATACAAACATATACAACTAGCTAATAAATAAAAATGTAAGAAAAATAAGAAAAATAATCGATGCAATGAAGGGATAACGACGGCACAGTGGTGACTGAAGAAGCTGCAGCAACTGCAATGAGCATGAAGGGTGGCGGCAGCAAGCTTTAGTTGGTGGCAATAGGAGCATCTGTAGTGGCAGAAGACAACAGGTACACATTGGGGTGGGAGGAGGGAGGAGGGAGGAGGGAGGAGAAATAGAAATAGAAGAAGAAAGAAACAGGGAAGAAGAAAGGGCCGTGGGTGATTTAATTTAGTTTTCCCACGGAATTTTCGTCGAAAATAAGTTTTTAATTTTAGATTTTTTTTTTTTTTTATGGAAGATCCATCATAAAATTTCGTCGGAAATTTTTTTTGATGGTCTTCGGATGGAAAATGATTGGATCTATTCGTGCCTTTTCATGCAAGGTTCCCTCTAAATTTTCTATCAATTTTTCGTCTATTTTCTGATGGATCTTTGATGAACTCATTTATGAAACGCCCTTAAAATTCGGTATTTTGAAAAATAAGAATTTAGAAATCAAAGTATTGGTTAATCGAATTTTAGGGCCCCAAAAATAAATTAAAAGGGCTTAATTGCAAAAACTTTGAAAGCTTTGGCGTCAAGGTGGAATTAAACAAGATTGGATTGGATCACAATTTTGGAGTTTTTGGGGTTGCATGGTGAATATTTTTGGGTCAAAAGGGGCTAATTAGAGCACTCCTTAGTCTAGGGGCTGAATTGAGAAACTAATAAATTTCGAAGGGATTAATTGCCAACTGGAGGAAATTTTTGGGGCCAATTTGTGATTAAGCAAAAGTTGATTATATATATATATATATGGAGAATTTCATTTCAACCCTATTTCTTCTCCTTTTCACCTGCGGCACCCCTTCCTCCTCTCTCCGGCGATCTTCCTCCGACAACGGCCAAACCATTAACAAAACTGACCATCTTCTTCTCCTTAACATCAACTTCACAACCATACCACATACACATACAATCTCCAGCGTATCACCAGAAAACTTGAGGGTCGAACGGGCACCAATGGAGTTTGGTGGGTTTCCTCTTTTTGACGATATTTCGTGAAGGACCAAGGGAGTTTCAGGACGGGTTCAGCTCAAGGAAGTGTTTAGCGAAGTTGGTTTTGGGTTCTGACCACCGACGGCGGAAAAAATGGAAAGATCGGAAACGGTGGTGTGAGTTGGTGTTGATGCTTCAAGGCACGAATTGAAGTCCAATTTGGCACCAAAATTTGAAATTAATAAGGGCATTGAGTTCAGAAGGTTGAAAGGTGCATTTTCGTGGTAGTTTGGGCTTTTTTCGGCAATAGTAGATGGCGGCCGATGACGACAGTGCAGTGATAGAGTTGGGACAGTATCTATAGCTCATCTCGAGGATTGAGATAGTACTCTTTGTTCATGGTTTTGAGGCTCTGATAATTAAATTGTGGGTATAAGGAATTGGGTGATATATGTTTATATATGTGTGTATACATACGACATATCGTTATTTCCATGAATTTGTAATATGCCAAGGATGAGGATTTGTGTAAAATTGATATATATGTGTATATTCCCATGCATGAACTATAGTGTAGTTAGTGGGTCTGAATCTGTATTATGTTATGTAATGTTAGAATTAATTGAGTTAATTCAGTGATTAACTACGATTTTATGAACTTGGAACTTTAGAAACGGTAATTAGTTGATTTGAGATGATATGGGACTAGAACTTGGTACAAGCATGTGCCAGTATAAGTTTGGTAAACGTAGATGGTATTATTTTATGAAAATATTGGGAATTATCGAGTTAATTGGAAGAGGAAACCCTAATTTTGTGTATTTGAGACCTAAATGGCAACAATTGTATTAATTGTGACAGTTCGGCTATTATTGTAAACTTAATTTATGTTTTAGTACCCATTATGCCAAAATTAATGTATTAGCCAAGAAATTTGTGACTTTAGGCTGCTACTTGTATAATTATAATTATTGAGGATTATTAAAGTTGAAAATTGATTTTAACTGTAAATATGCATTTTTGATGAGGTGATGAGGAAGTGGGTCCCGAGGACAAATAGACAGCTGACAGAAGTTTTTTTTCTGAGAATATGAAGGTGAGGGTCTGCCATTCTGGCCTCGATTATATCTATTTGTTCTTGTGAAAGACCATGTGAGGGTTCATATGATTGTATTCTGTACTTGCTCTTGTTTACTGAACTCGTACTTGCTTGAATACTTGACTTGTTATTGGAATCATACTCGTTTGTAATTTTGATTGTTATTTGTCAATTGATATGTATACTCTAGTGAGGGTTATCTCTTGATTGATTCTATTATCTGTTCGTTCTAGTGCCAAGAACATCTTGTTTGTTATCTATTCGATCTATTATCTGATTTCCAAGAACTCCCGTCCATTATTTATTACTGTCTTGTTATCTGATTGTCCTGTTATCTGCTACCATTCTGTTAAGTTATTCTCAACTGTAAAGCGGGACATGCTGTTAGTTGTTCCCAGCTGTAAATCTGGACAAACTGTTAATTGTTCCCAACTATTGAGCTCGGGGCATACTGTTATGTTCGAAATGACATAAACAAAGGATTGATATGACTGTCCTAATATGATCTGTTGGATTGCATTGACTTATATGATCTATTTACTTAGTTGATTCCTGATTGTTCAATTGTTTCCTAACTGCTTGACAATATTCTAATATATTTTAGCTTGACTGCTGATTTATAGTCTATTGAGTTTATTCTTCCTCAACAGATCCCTTCTGCTTATGTTTACCATTATCCATCACTAAGTCCTTTGGACTTACCCTTCTGTTTTTTTTATTCTCTCAGATAGGGATTAAGTGAAGAACTTGGACACTAGGCCAGGGCATGAATATATTTTGTAATAGATCAGGTGTTTGAATGTATATATGGAATCACCTGAATGCTAAGCATGGACTTGAGATGTTGTGACATGTCATGTTGATATTGTTGACTTAAGGCATGTAAATGTTTTGTTAGATATAAAGTGAATTATGGCACGTACTTAATGGTTTGTTGAGTTAGTTAAGTTTGAAATTCCGCTGCTTCTGATAAGCTGAATTTGAGATTTTGTGGTATATAATTGGCCTGTCGAATATTATGGAACTACTGATGGTTTATATTTAGTACGTATGGTGTGTGTTACATGATCGTCTAAGGCTTGAATTTAATATTTTGTGAAGGTTTGCTTAAGTTGGAATTCGATGTTATTTCTGATAAGCTTGAAAAGTTTATTGTGGATCTATTAACTGAATTGTGGGTTCAATTTAAGATTGAACTGAGTGGCACCTCGGGTTAGATGCTATCTTGAGTAGGGGTGTTACAGGTGGTATCAGAGTCTAGGTTTGTCCATGACGTAGGCATTTGGTAACATTGAGATTTGTGACTGACTTCTTATTTAGGTTAGTTTAAGTATGAATTGAGGTATTTTTGCGTATTGGGAAGCTTCTATGTAATTCAAGGATTTAGGATGAATTTGCTTACTGCAGGATGTCTATAGGATCTTGTTGTATTGTAGAATGATTAGACTTGTATGTCTTATGAGTCTTATTTGATTTAATCTAAAACTTCTCCTCCTTTGGTAGAGTTGGTAGAATTATGGCATCACAAGGAAGTTCAAATACACATGTTCCACTTAGAACTGGATGATGGGGTAGACCTCCTGGGCAAAGGTCATTAACCGACGAGCTCCTAGGGAGGAGTACCTGCCTACCCATAATCGATGCCGGACGAAAAAGTTTCCCAAACTTCTCTGATGGATCAACCCACTGTGGATTCCCCGACAAGGCCTGAACACCAAGAATGATAGAGATGCAGGCAACCTAACTACCAACCGATGGATAAAGCGAGGATAGCAATAGTAGTTACGGAAGACTGAGCCTTGGAGTGATTCATTGTTTCAATCCCCCTAAAATTCTTGGGAGGTCATAATGATAGAAAATCAGAGGAATAGATCGAACATTTAGAGAATATTTTTGAGATACTATGTTATTCGGATAAGCGGAGGGTTCGATTTACCACGTTCTTCCTAGAAGGTTCTGCTTGGAGTTGGTGAAAGATGATTGATCAAAGATGAATGGCAGAAGGAACCCGCTAAACTTAGGAGAATTTCACCCGAGACTTCATGAGTAAATTTGTACCAGAAATGGTGAAACAAGCTAGAGAAAGAGAGTTTATGAACCTTGTACAGGGGTATAGTCTGTAAGTCAGTACGAGGCTACTTTTAGCCGACTAATACAATATGCTCCCTACGTACAAGATGATGAAGGTCGATAGGCTCGATGATTCGTACAAGGGTTACGGCTAGAGCTTAGGCAAGCTTTGGCCATTTGTGATTTGTTAAATCTCAATCTGGCAGTAAGCAGGGTACTGCAACTTGAGTTAAAGCTGTAGAAGATTCAAAAGATTGAAAATAAGAGCCACAAGGAAAAGATATGCTTTAAGGAGCAAAGTGAAATCGAAAGAAAGCAATCGAGACTCCAAGTTGAAAGCACTGTCCAAAGAGCCCCTCAATCTGGTGAGACTGCAAATTTAGCTCAAGGAATGGCTCGAAAATAATGTGGATGTTATGGAGGACTTAACTATAACGAGTCTGGATGTTGGAAGAAGTAGGGTAGATGTGTAGGTTGTGATAGCAACAACACTTCCTGAGAGATTGCCCCAAAAGAAAAGGGCCAACACTTGTAGGAAAGGAAAAACAGATAGCGAAAGCTAGCATGAGACCGAAAATACGAGCTCACGCATATGCCCTGACAGAAGAAGTAGCACCAGATCTTACTAAGATGGCATGAGGTACGGTTTCTATCTCTGAAATCTATGATAATGCCATATATGATCTTGGTGTTTTGCATTTTCTCGAATTAAATATGTAATATGAGACTATGATTTAGTAGAAAAGTTCGAACACCCTTAGAAATAGGGTTAATAATAGACACCATGTGTTGGGATGGCCAAACGACGATCGGTAATGGGGTAGAGGATTGATCCCTATAAGATAGAGCCGGTAGTCAACTAGAAGATACTAGAAAAACATGATAAAAGTTCATAGTTTTTCATGTCTTGTCGGCTATTAACAAAGATTGTAAAGAATTTTTCTAATTAGCTGACATGTTAACTAAATTAACTCAAAAAGGTTAACCATTTGACCAGAATGAGAATCCGAATAAGAGACATCGTTGATAGATGAAATGCGATGAGCCCTAAGCCAGATATATGAATGTTGGAACTAAAAGAAAGATTGGAAGTTTGGGAGCGTCTAAGTTCAATACCAAACCAAAGTATTATTTTGTTCCATAAGAAATATGTGTGCCGAAAGAAGTGGAAGAGAGATTGTTAAATATGGCACCCAAGTCAAGATACACGATGCATCCGAGAAGCACGAAGTTGTATCAAGACTTGAAGAAACAATTCTGACAAAATGTAATGAAAGGAAAATGTAGATCGACTAACCAAATCTACTTATTTTCTATCGGTCTGAACATTACTCAGATGAGAATCTGAGGACTAGATTCTTTCAAGGGGGGAGGTCTGTAACACCCCTAAAATTCGATATTTCAAAAAATAAGACTTTAGAAATCAAGGTATTGATTAATCGAATTTTAGGGCTTGAAAAATTAATAAAAAGGACTTAATTGCAAAATTTTTGAAAGTTTTGGGGTCAAAGTGGAATTAAACAAGACTTGATTGGATCACAATTTTGAAGTTTTTGGGGTTCTATGCTGAATATTTTGGGTTAAAAGGGGCTAACTAGAGCGCTCCTTAATCTGGGGGCTGAATTGAGAAACTGACAAATTTCAAAAATCTTAATTGCTGACTGAAGGAAATTTTTGGGGCCAATCCATGATTAAGCAAAAGTTGATTGTATATATATATATGGAGAATTTCTTTTCAACCCTATTTCTTTTCCTCTTCACCCGCGGCACCCCTCCATTCTCTCTTCAGTGATCATCCTCCAACTATGACTAAACCATAAACAAAACCGACCATCTTCTTCTCCTTAACTTTAGCTTCACAACCATACCACATATACACATAATCTCTGACGTATGACCGAAAAACTTGAGGGTCGAACGGGCAATGTCAGAGCTTGGTGGGTTTCCTCTTTCTGACGACATTTTGTGATGGACCGAAGGAGTTTCGGGATGGGTTCAGCTCAAGGAAGCATTTGGCAAAGTTAGTTTTGGATTCTAACCACTGATGGCGGTAGAAATAGGAAGATCGACGATGGTGGCATGAATTGGTGTTGATGCTTAAAATCATGAATTGAAGGCCAATTTTGACACCAAAATTTGAAATTGATAAAGGCATTGAGTTCAGAAGGTTGAAAGGTGCATTTTGGTGGTGGTTTGGGCTTTTTCTAGCGATAGTAGATGGCAGCACGACGGCAAAGCTAGCACAGAATCTACAGCTCACCGTGAGGATCGAGACGATACTCTTGATTTTTAGTTTCGAGGCTCCAATAATCAGATTATGGGTATGAGGAATTAGGAGATATATGTTTATATATATATATTTGTATCTACATACAATGTACCATTATTTCCATAACTTTGTAATATGCCAAGGATGAGGATTTGTGTAAAATTGATATATATGTGTATATTTCCATACATGGACTATAGTGTAGTTAGTGGGTCCGAATCTATATTATTTTACACTATATTATAGTGTAATGTTAGAATTAATTGAGTTAATTAAGTGATTAACTATGATTTTATGAACTTGGAACTCGAGAAACGATAATTAGTTGATTTGAGATGATATGGGACTAGAACTCGGTACAAGCATGTGCCAGTATAAGGTTGGTAAATGTGGATGGTATCATTTTATGAAAATGTTGGAAATTATCGAGTTAATTGGAAGAGAAAATCCTAATTTTTTGTATTTAAGACCTAATTGGCAACAATTGGATTAATTATCACGGTTGGGCTATTATTGTAAACTTAATTTACGTTTTAGTACCTGTTGTGCTAAAATTACTGTATTAGCCAATAAATTGGTGACTTTAGGCTGCTAATGGTATAATTATAATTATTGAGGGTTATTAGAGTTAAAAATTGATTTTTACTATAAATATGCTCTTTTGATTAGGTGACGAGGAAGTGGGTCCCCAGGACCGATAGACAACTGACAGAAGTTCTTTTTTTGAGAATACGGAGGTGAGAGTCGGCCATTCTAGCCTCGATTATACCTATTTGTTCTTGTGAAATGACCTTGTGAGGGTTTAATATGATTGTGTTATGTACTTGCTCTTGTTCATTAAAATCGTACTTGCTTTAGTACTTGACTTGTTATTGGAATCATACTCACTTGTAATTTTGATTGTAATCTGTTAATTGACATGTATACCCCTATGAGGGTTATCTCTTGATTGATTTGGTTATCTATCCGTTCTGGCGCCAAGAACATGTTGCCTATTATTTGTTCGATTTGTTATGTAATCGCCCAGAACTCCCGTCTGTTATTTGTTACTATCTTGTTATCTGATCATCCTTTTATCTGTCCCGTGGTGTTAAGTTGTTCCTAGTTGTAAAGTGGGATGTGCTGCTAGTTGTTCCCAGCTATAAAGCTGGACGAGCTATTAATTGTTCCCAGCTGTTGAGCTCGAGGAATACTGTTATGTTCGAAATGACATAAATAAGAGACTGATATAACTGTCTTGATATGATCTGTTAAATTGCTTTAATTGATATGATTTGTTTACTTGGTTGATTCCTGGTTGTTCAATTGTTTCTTAAATGTTTGATTGTTTACTAACTGCTTGACCGTATTCTGATATATTTCAGGTTGACTATTGATTTACGGTCTATTAAGTTAATTTTTCCTCAACAAATCCCTTCTGCTTATGTTTATAATCATCCCTCACTAAGTATTTTGAACTTACCCCTCCGTTATTTTTTATTCTCTCAAACAGGGATTAAGTGAAAAACTTGGACACCAGGCCTAGACATGAATATATTTTTAATAGATCATGTGTTTGAATGTATCTGTGGAATCACCTGAACGCTAAGCATGGACTTAAGATGTTGTGACATGTCATGTTGATATTGTTGACTTAAGGCATATAAATGTTTTGTTAGATATAAAGTGAATATGGCACATACTTAATAGTTTGTCAAGTTAGTTAAGTTTGAAATTCCGTTGCTTCTGATAAGTTGAATTTGACATTTTGTGGTATGTAATTGGCACGTCGAATATTGTGGAATCACTTATGGTTTATATTTAGTACGTATAGTGTATGTTACCCGATCGTCTAAGGCTTGAATTTAATGTTTTGTGAAGGTTTGCTTAAGTTGGAATCCGCTGTTATTTCTGATAAACTTTGAAAGTTTATTATGGGTCTATTGATTGAACTGTGGGTTCAATTTAAGATTAAACTGAGTGGCGTCTCGACTTAGGTGCTATCTCGAGTGGGGGCATTACAGGTGGTATTAGAGCTTAGGTTTGTCTATAACCTTGGCATTTGGTAACATTGGATTTGTGACGGACTTCTTATTTAGGTCAATTTGAGTATGAATTTTAGGTATTTTTGCGTATTCGGAAGCTTCTATGTGATTCAAGAATTTAGGATGAATTTGCTTAATGCAGGATGACTATGAGATTTTTTCGTATTATAGAATAATTAGACTTGTATGTCTTATGAGTCTGATTTAATTTAATCTAATTATTCTCCTCCTTGTAATCGTAGAAGCTTGGTAGAGTTTGTAGAATTATGGCATCGCAAGGAAGTTTGGATACACCTGTTCTACTTAGAACTGGATGACAGGTAGACCTCCTGGGCAAAGGTCACTAACCAACGAGCTGTTAGGTGGGAAGCACCTGCCTACCCACAATTGACGCCGGACGAGGAAGTTTCCCAAACTCTTCCAATAGATCAACCCACTTTGGATCCCCCAACAGGACCTGAACATCGAGAAAAACAGAGATACTGGTAACCTAACTACCAACTGGCGAATAGAGTAGGGATAGCAGAAGCAGTTACAGAAGATCGAGCCTAAGAGGGATTCCTTCATTTCAATCCCCCAAAATTCAGAAGATGCCTTATGATAGAAAATCAGAGAATAGATCGAGCGTTAAAGAATATTTTTGAGATACTGTGTTATTCGGATGAGTAGAGGGTTCGATTTGCCACGTTTCTTCTAAAAGGTTCCGCTCGGGGTTAGTTAAAGATGATTGATCGAAGATCGATGGCTGAAGGAATCCCCCAAACTTAGGAGAATTTCACCCAAGACTTCATGAGTAAATTTGTGCCAGAAGTGGTGAAACAAGATAGAGAAAAATAGCTTATGGACCATGTACAAGGGGCACAGTCTGTAAATCAGTACGAGGCCATATTTAGCTAACTGATACAATATGCTCCCTACATAAAAGATGATAAAGGTCGATAGGCTCGACGATTTGTACAAGGGCTACAGCCAGAGCTTAGGCAAAGCTTAGCCGTTTGTGATTTGCTAAATCTCAATTTGGCAGTAAACAGGGCACTACAACTTGAGTCAAAGCTGCAGGAGATCCGAAAGATTGAGAACAAGGGCTGCAAGGAAAAGATACACTTCGAGGAGTAGAGTGATATCGAAAGAAAGCAACCGAGACTCCAGGTTGAAAGCACTATCTAACAAGCCCCTCAATCAAGTGAGACTGCAGATTTAGCTTACTGAGTAACTCGAAAAAAAATGTAGATTTTATAGAGGACTTAACTATAACGAATCTGGATGTTGGAAGAAACAAGGTAGATATGTAGGTTGTGGTAGCAACCAGCACTTCCTAAGAGAGTGCCCCAAAGAAACAGGCCAACACCTATAGAAAAAGGGAAGCAGATAGCAGAAACCAGTTGGAGATAAAAAATACGAGCTTGCGCATGTACCCTAACAAGAGATTGAGAATCTAAATAGGAGACAACATTGATAGATGAAATACGATGAGCCCTACGCCAGATATATGAATTTTGAAACTGAAAGAAAGATTAGAAGTTATTGAGCATTTGAGTTCAGTACCAAACCAAGGTATTCTTCTGTTCCGTAAGAAATATGTGTGCCGAAAGAAGTGGAAAAGATATTATTAAATATGGCACCCAAGCTAAGATACACGATGCATCCGAGAAGTACAAAGAAGTATCGGGACTTGAAGAAGCAATTATGGCAGAATGTAATGAAAAGAAAATATAGATCGACTAACCGATTCTACTTATTATCTATCGATCGAAACAGTAATCAGATGAGAATCTGAGGACCAAATTCTTTTAAGGGGGAGGTTTGTAACACCCCTAAAATTTAGTATTTCAAAAAATAAGAATTTAGAAATCAAGGTATTGGTTAATTGGATTTTAGGGCTCTAAAAATAAATAAAAAGGACTTAATTGCAAAATTTTTGAAATTTTTGGGGTCAAAGTGGAATTAAACAAGACTTGATTAGATCACAATTTTGATGTTTTCGAGGTTTCATGGTGAATATTTTGGGTCAAAGGGGCTAATTAGAGCACTCTTTAATCTGGGGTTGAGTCGAGAAACTGACAAATTTCGAAGGGCTTAATTGCTGACCAAAGGAAATTTTTAGGGCCAATCCATGATTAAGCAAAAGTTGATTATATGTATGGAGAATTTCATTTCAACCCTATTTCTTCTCCTCTTCACCCGCCCGTCTCTATTCTCTCTAGCGATCTTCCTCGGGCGAAGGCCAAACCATAAACAAAACCAACCATCTTCTTATCAACTTCAGCTTCACAACCATACCACATGCAACACTATCTCTAGCATATCACCGAAAAACTTAAGGGCCGAACGAGAAACGGCCGAGCTTGGTGGGTTTTCTCTTTTTGGTGACATTTCATGGAGGACCAATGGTGTTCCAAGACGGGTTCAGCTAAAGGAAGTATTTGGCAAATTTGGTTTTGGGTTCCGACCACCGACGGCGGCTGAAAAGAAAGGATCAGAGACGGTAGCATGAGTTGGTGTTGATGCTTCAAGGTGTAAATTGAAGGCTAATGTGGCACCAAAATTTGAAATTGATAAGGGCATTGGGTTCAGAAGGTTGAAAAGTGCATTTTAGTAGTGGTTTGGGCTTCTTTCGGCATAGTAGACGGCGGTGAATGGCAGCATGGTGGCAAAGCTAGGACAGAATCTGCAGCTTGTTGCGAGAATTGGATGGTCCTCTTGGTTCGTAGTTTCAAGGCTCCAACAATTAGATTGTGTCCATGAGGAATTGGGCGATATACATTTATATATGTGTGTGTACATACGATGTACCATTATTTCCATGACTTTGTAATATGCTAAGGATAAGGATTTGTGTAAAATTGATATATATGTGTATATTCCCATGCATGGACTATAGAGTAGTTAGTGGGTCTGAATTTGTATTATTTTATGTAATGTTAGAATTAATTGAGTTAATTAAGTGATTAACTACTATTTTATGAACCTGTAATTTGAGAAACGATAATTAGTTGATTTGAGATGATATGGGACTAGAACTCGATACAAGCATGTGCCAGTATAAGTTTGGTAAACGTGGATAGTATTATTTTATGAAAATGTTGGAAATTATCGAGTTAATTGGAAGAGAAAATCCTAATTTTGTGTATTTGAGACCTAAGTGGCAACAACTAGATTAATTGTGATAGTTGGGCTATTATTGTAAACTTGATTTACATTTTAGTACCCATTATGCCGAAATTACTGTATTAGCCAAGAAATTCATGACTTTAGGCTGCTAATGGTATAATTATAATTATTGAGGATTATTAGAGTTGAAAATTTATTTTGACTATAAATATGCTCTTTTGGTTAGGTGACGAGGAAGTGGGTCCCAAGGACTGATAGACAGCTTACAGAAGTTCTTTTTCTGAGAATACTGAGGTGATGGTCTACTATTCTAGTCTCAATTATACCTATATGTTCTTGTGAAATGACCCTATCAGGGTTCAATATGATTGTGTTCTGTTAATTTCGATTGTTATTTGGAATCGTACTCACTTGTAATTTCAATTGTAATCTGCTAATTGACGTGTATACCCCTATGAGGGTTATCTCTTGATTGATTCTGTTATTTGTCCGTTCTGGCGTGAAGAACATTTTATCTATTATCTAATCGCCCAAAACTCCCGTCAATTATTTGTTACTGTCTTATTATCTGATCATTCTATTATCTTTTACCATTCTGTTAAGTTGTTCCCAGTTATAAAGCGGGACATGTTGTTAGTTGTTCCTAGCTGTAAAGTTGGACGAGCTGTTAGTTGTTCCCGGCTGTTGAGCTCGAGGAATATTGTTATGTTCGAAATGATAGAAATAAAGGATTGATATGACTGTCTTAATATGATCTGTTGGATTGCATTGATTGATCTATCTGTTTACTTGGTTGATTCCTAATTGTTCAATTGTTTCTTGACTATTCGATTATTTCCTAACTGCTTGACGTATTCTGATATGTTTCTGCTTGACTGTTGATTTACTATCTATTGAGTTGATTCTTCTTTAATAGATCCCTTTTGCTTATGTTTACAATTGTCTCTCACTAAGTCCTTTGGACTTACCCTTCCATATTTTTTATTCTTTAGACATGGATTAAGTGAAGAACTTGGACACCAGGCCTGGACATGAATATATTTTGTAATAGATCAAGTGTTTGAATGTATATATGGAATCACTTGAATGCTAAGCATGGACTTGAGATGTTGTGACATGTCATGTTGATATTGTTGACTTAAGGCATGTAAATGTTTTGTTAGATATAAAGTGAATTATGGCACGTACTTAATGGTTTGTCGAATTAGTTAAGTTTGAAATTCTGCTAGTTCTAATAAGTTGAATTTGAGATTTTATGATATGTAATTGGAACGTTGAATATTGTGGAACCATTGATGGTTTATATTTAGTACGTATGTTGTATGTTACGGGATCATCTAAGGCTTGAATTTAGTATTTTGTGAAGGTTTGCTTAAGTTGGAATCCGCTATTATTTCTAATAAGCTTGAAAAGTTTATTATAGGTCTATTGATTGAATTGTGGGTTTAATTTAAGATTGAACTAAGTGGCGCCTCGGTTTATGTGCTATTCTGAGTGGGAGCATTACAATTTGTCCTTTTAAATCCATAGAAAATCCTTTAGAAATTTCTGACGGGGAGCTACCATTGGTAGCTTCTGTCGGACAAATAGTCTTTTTTTTTTTTTGGTAGTGTCGCTCTTTTTCTAGAATATCATCCCAACCTTTATAATCAGTCCTTCCTCAATAATGATCAAGCTTTAGAGTCTTTGGAGAGCATGATTGATCTCCTATATGGATAGGACTGATGTTTTTCATCTTCTAGATCAGTATATTTAGTTCCAAAAAATATCACTCTAAGTATAATAATCAGCAAATTAACAAATATCAATTAATGAAGTACAAAATATCAGCATATTAAGTACATATATCAATCAATAAAGTATAAAATATTAGCACATTAAGTACATATATCAATAAATGAAGTACAAAGTATCAGTAGATCAATTATAAATGTCAACAAATAAAGCACAAATAGATTAAGTACAAATACCAGCACATTGAGTACAAATATCAACGAAGTAAATAAAAATATCAGCATATTACGTACAAATATTAGCTAATGAAATACAAAATATCAGTAAATTAAGTACAAATATCAATAAATGAAGTACCAAATATCAACATATTAAGTAGAAATACCAATGAATGAAGCACAAAGTATAACTAGATCAAGTGTAAATATCAACAAATAAAATACAAATAGATTAAGTACAATACCATAACACTAAGTACAAATGTCAACAAATGGAGCACAAATAACAATAGATCTAATCACAATACAAATATCAACAAATTAGACACTAATATCAACAGCAAAATATTAATAGACTAAGTACTTTTCAAAACCTTATTTTGTTCTTGTTGTTTGCCCCTTTTTCCACGAGCACGAGCATGAACACAACCTTTTCTTGTGATTCATTTAATGTGTTTGGATGGTGTGTTGCTCGTGGGGTGACAAAATCTTCTTCTTTTCTTTTTGCCTACTTGTCATTTCAACCCCGCATATCTTTAACAATCAATGAGATGACATTACCATCAGAATTTCAGCATCACCAAACTCTATTTCCTCCCGTGCATGAAATTTTATGCTCAAAGAGATCATGGGAGATGCTGGATCATGATAGTGTGTCATTCAACTTTCTTCATCCAAAATATTTTACTCTTCATCACCACCATCATCATCAATCCTTAAATCAGCTTTTATGCATTTTTCTTCCTTGAATTGTCCCCCTCACCAACTTGCTCTCTGTTTTCTCCATCCTCATCATCTTTCTCTTCCTTTTCTTTCTCTCCATTATATACCAAATCATGCTCCCCCTTATATAGATGCTCATCAGCCCCCTTATTATTCTTATCCTCATCACCTTTCTCCCCATGAGCCTTCTCTCCGATTGCCTTCATCTATAATTCCATAATTTTTTTCCTCAATGATTTAATATCTTCATCTTTCACCTTAAGAATTTCTTCAAATGCGAAATGATCACTTGATGGCACTTCAGTGACAGTAGCAGTGGCAATGGCATTAGCAGTGGCAGCCTCTGCCTTGTTGATATAGGCTGCCAAATCTAACTCCTCAGAAGCAGGGTTGAGGCTACAACTTATTGCAAGAAGAAGTATTAATATTTATTTGTAATTTGAGAACAAATCCAAATTATTATCAAAGAAAATAATAATGAATTATTACCATATCTTTCGTAATTTATTTCTATTTCTTCCCGGCCTCTTTCACATTATTTGGAGCTTGCTATTCTTCCATTAGTAAAAGCGTGGAAATTCAAACAAATATTTTGGTGAACTCAATGATGGAATGCATTCGTTAACTCATGTCTGTCATTCATAAATGGATTATTATACTCACTTAAATATAAATATAATATTAATAAAATAAAAATCACTAACCATCAAACTAATCATGCACCTATCAAGGTATTTCTTCTTGCTACTTTCTCCACCTACTCCCTCTACATTTCATATCTTGAACAAAAAAGTGGTATACAATTATGGTCCATGCACACAACCTAACTCTTAACAAATAATCCAAGTATGGTAGGAGAAATCGTGGAGTCCGATAATTATAAGTTGGAAATAAAAAATAATTAAAAACTAAAGTATATACAACCTACAAAAGTCATTTAAGTCCTCCTCGCTATCCTTATACACATACTCCTCAAACTTTTTTTCTATATCAACTTGTGTTATATTCTTTAATTTTTTTTAGAAAAAAGGTGGTTGATAGTTGAAGACTTCATCCTCAAACTTATATCAACTAATTGCTCCACATATGGCAACCGCAAAACCATAGAAAATTTAGCTGCAAAAAAGGGAACGTCAACCCCTTCTGCAAAGATGACTGATAGATTTTTCGCCTAAAATCTCCTAAGTATAGCTTCAAACTGAATGAAGCTAGAATTTAACTCAAGCATATTTATGTATATATAAAATTGAGTCTTCTTTAATGCGTCAAAATATTTTGACCCCATATTGAATTGCACATTCTCCGATGTAATTTGAAACTTTTTGGCTATTTCAACTCGTGTTATATTCTTCAATTTTTCGAAAAAATGCGGTTGATAGTTGAAGACTTCATCGTTAAACTTATATCAACTGATTGCCCCAGATGTGGCAACAACAAAAACAATAGAAAATTGGGCTATAGAAAAGGGAACTTCAACTGCTTCAGCAATGATAAATGACAGATTTTTTGTCTGAAATTTCCTAAGTATAGCTTCAAGCCGAATGAAGCTAGAATTTAACTTAGGCATGTATATATAAAATGGAGCCTTCTTCAATGCATCAACATGTTTAGCACCATCTTGGATTTCACATTCTCCATTGTAGTCTGAAAATATTAAGGGGAGCAATGAAAGCAAACCATATTTTTTCTTGTCATTTTTGCAATCAAATATAGAAAAATTAGTGTATACTACCACTTATAGTAATATACATTGAAAGGCTGTACTTTACATACTTAATCCTATTTTTCCAAGAAAACAACATATTGTCGAATAAAAAGTACCAAAATTTCATCAAATCTTCAATCCAACAATGCCACTGTTAGACTAAATTAAACAAATCAAATTAGGATTTTGCTTTTTTTTTTTTTTTTTTTGGTATATGAGAAGTATAAATCAAGAAAATGAAGCACAAACCCATGCCTTTCAACTTCAAAATAAGGTTTTCCTGATAACTTTAGTGCATAATTCTCGGTATAAGAAGTATAAATAAAAAAAAAATGAACTACAACTTCATGCCTTTCAAGTACAAATTAGAGATTTTCAGATATTATAACAAAAATCATATATATAACAAACAAGAGTTCAAACAAATAAATATAAGAAAACCTACTTGCAAAACTGTCGAAATTAGGAAAATTAGGGGCGATGAAAGAAAGCAAAATCCACAAAATAAGCAATAGAAAACACCCTCTGAAATTTAAGCACTCACACTTCTGTTCTCTTCTTTGAACTTTGTCCGTGCTCTTCTTCCTCTCGTCTTCACAAAGTTTAGGCAGATGAGGTCATTTTTTATTTTTCTTTTCTTTTTTTTTTTTTTTGGGCTGAGATTCTAGTACTCTGTTCTTTTTGGCAAAGGAGAAGTCACATTTCTTGTTGCAAAAGAGAAGCACTCTTCTGGAATGAAAAAACATTTTGTTTTGATAGGGTTGGTTTTTTGTTGTTTTGACTCAGTACAAGGGCATTTAAGTCTTTTTAAAAGATATGAGGAGTGATTCCTAAAATTTTACAAAAAGTAGGGAGTGTAGTGTTTAAAAAAAAAAGAAAGAAAGAAAGAAAGTGGGGAGCAAAGTGAAAATTGAAAGTAGGAATTGGTATTTAATCCTAATTAACACAAAAGTTATTGCTTAAACATATTATTGAATTAGTACTTCAATTAGAAAATATGAAATTGTGATGACAAAGTGATGAAAAGATCCTATCCTTCAAATGAAGACATGTAGAATCAGTCTTATTACTTGAAAAGTTGTTTAGATTTTTGAATTGTATTATTTTAAAAAGAAAAAATAACTTCTTTGTATCACCTTATTCAATTACGACAATTACATCAAAAAAATTATTTAATTTTTATATTATTATAATAATAGTAATATAATCTATACATGAAAAAAAATTTACAAGACCAAAATCACTTTAAAAAATTAAAAATATATATTTTCATATTTGTAAATTAAACAAAAAATAACATATAACCTGTAGATAAAATAATACTTACAAAAACCAAAATTGCTTTCTTTCCTATATTTGTAATATTTATTAAAAAAAAATCAATTTCTAAGCTGTTTAAAATTAAATATAATAAAATCTTTAAATTTTAAATTATTATCCGGTACAATACATGGGTTATGGACATATTTTATTATAATTTCTCCTTCTAGAAATCTAATTGTTACATTTGCTCTCTCTCCAAGTTAATTTTATAAATGGAATAAACCATCAAAGATAAGAAGTTCACTATTTTTTATTTTTTTTTTTAATATCTTCATCATCTTCTGTCACTTAAAAGCGTGAGAATAAATTCCTGAATGGACTAAGGAGTTTGATTGGAAAAACTCTAAACTTTTTAGATAAAAAGATAAAATGATAAAAGATGAGGGGAAAAAAAAATCTAAGCCACCATCAAAACAACAAACCCATAAAATGAAAAAAACAAAGAAATAACGAGTTAAGTGAAGCCATGATATAAAACAAGTGAAAAAATTGACAAAAAGCTAAAAATAAATATTGGTAAAACCTAAAATTTTTAACTTATTACAAAATTGGGGAAATCAAATTTCTTTTGTAAATTAACCTAGTTGTATTAGTAAATTAACACAGTTCATAAACATAAAAAAGTTATTAATATTAGTATGAAAATTACAAAATACATGTCATCTTTAACAAAAAATAGAATTGAAGTTACCAAGTAAATTGATCTTATAAAAGTGAAGAAATAAGAAAGGCAAATATTTTTGTATCTTTAAATATTAATGAATTGTATGTTTCAATTATTTTTAGAATAAATCACTTGTGATACTAAACTTAGATTAAGAAATTTAATTTAATTAATTAAAATATTTAAATATAAAATAAAATATAATTTAAGGAGCATCAAATTAAAGTAAAATTTTTCGATCCAAAAATAGCCTTGAGATTTCTTGCTAATTCGGCACTCATAATTTATTGATGAATCCAAAGAACCTTATTCTCTGCTGCTGATGGAAATTCATTAATTCAGAGCAGTGATTTTTTCATATTTATTGCTATCAACATAAAAAATATATTATTTGTGGTTCTTAAAGGATAAGAGTGCAAATATGCTTGTCTATTGAGTTAGTTTTAACATTAAAAAAAAAAAGAATATATTGAATGGCAAGTTATTTTAACTTACAATTATTTATTTATACAATTAATAAAACACATATCCTTTTTTTCAGAGTGTTTTTAGATGATTTGTCTAAAATGCTCAATTTTTTTCTTTTCCCCTCATTTCTAATAACTAGAAGTTACACAATAATTGTCATTTATAATTCACCTATTTTATGCCGATAATTATAATTTTATCATAAATTTTCAATTTTTATTTATGAGAAAATAAGTATATATTAAAATAAAATTATATTATATAAAAAATAAATAAATATTGTTGTCATATAAAAAATACTATAGAAATTTTAACATATATATCAAATGTGCCAAATTGCTAGTTTCCGTAATCCAATAGTTTGACCAATTAAAATTTGGAATGTTTAGCTTTTAAGTTTAATTATTTAATATGTTTAATCGCTATATCAACATAATTACAAAATATATATATATATTGATCGGTAAAAGTGAAAAGGAATAATTTATTTAATGGAGGAAAAATTGTTGATATTAAAAATTAAATATATTGTCTTTAATATTGGATACTATCTTGATATGAATATTGAATTGGTAGTTTTTAACTCATTTGTCAATATATTAATATAGGTAGTTACACAAATTAATATGAAAAGTTATACATAAATTATTATTACTAGAGAGAGAGAGAGAGAGAGAGTTACAAAAATTAATACAAAAATTCATATATGTATATATAATATATGCTGAGTACTTACCTGCAAAATTAGACATAAAGTTACATAAAAATCAATCAATATAATATTTTTTTATTAATAATAAAATAACTCATCTTGATAGCAAATTATATGAAAATACGTTGAAAGGATAAAAAGGAATAAAATTAACATATCAACATTATCACCATATAAAAAACATAATTAAAATATGATTGAATATTATTTAATTATATATATATATATAGATTAGATAAGAGATCATTGACGAAATAGCATAATATAATTCTTAAATTAAATCATAACGAAAAGTATATTATGATACTCCATAAATGGAACATTTGTGTAGGCACTATGTATATGGTGCAAGATATGTCAATTAAATAATACTGAGAAATACACTATATATGTGATAATCTGTGTGTAGTGTGTTTGGTATGTGCATCTGTTCATAATTATATTAAGAAAATATATTTGAGAATACAATAGAGAATATTAAAAGAAACTGTTAGACAATTAATGAGAAATTATAAAAATTAATACAAAAAGTTATATATATCAATATATATGGAGTATTTACCAAATTAAGCATCAAGTTATAAAAATAAATTAATATACTTTTTTTACATAAATATTATGCTAGGATACCATATATATTGAAAATATATTGACATGGCAAAACAAACAAAATTAACTTATATATTCACAATGTTGCCATATAAAAGTCATTTAATTGCTTATGATAACATTATTTCTTACCGTTGCTGAATAGTTAAAAAGGTGCAGTTTGCTAGAGCATGCTTTTATAAATCTAATCTAATCTAAAATTTACAAATATCGATTAAAATCACCTCAAACCAAAAAGATTTTAAAAGATTTTAAATCGTTCACAAATTTTAAATGCATACATTTTTTCAATTATTATGTAAATATTCAAAGGGTGGATATGTGACGTACACATGGTGCAGTCTGGTTTTTTTTTGTTTTTTTTGAGAGAGAGAGTATTACAAATGATGAATTTATTATCTTATCAACAAATCAATATTTTTTCTATTCTCAAACCAAATAATCAGAGTATAAATTACCAACAAGACATATAAAATGCATACAAAGCGATCACTTGGGGGTCGAACACATTTTAATTTGAATTTTAGTCGAATCAAAAATTAAAAGTGTAACCCACGTAAAAAAATATGGAAATCATGTCATATCAAGAAATTGATCATCTGAAAGAGGCATAGAATAGACATTTTGATTTTCAAGCCCTTCTTACGTTTGACACACGACGGCCAGAGTTTGTTGTTGAGATCGATGTTTACGTTAGAACGACGAATCACATGTCTATGACATTGACAGTTGAGATGGTCACAATAATTGAGAAGGATATTCCAAATGGCGTTCATATTGTGAGTGCTCATCTGATTTTGTTTTCAAACATTATTTTCATTTTTTTTAAAATAAAAATAAAAAATCATCAATATTTTTTCTATTATATTTTCATTCGCAACACATTTTTTAAATACACTCTTATACTCTCTCTCTATTTTTACACTTTATTTTTTCCTACTCTTATTCGTACGACTTTTAATATAAAAATACAACAATATATAAATACAACTCATTTTCTACCTTACATAATCATTTCATTTTAAACAAAATATCCAAACAACATTTCATCTTCAAAATCACACTTATAACTAACTTTTCACTATTTTTTTCACCAAAAAATAAAAATACCTCTAGTAAACAAAACCAAACGGTCTCCAAGTGACCACAAAGCAAACAAAAAATATCACAATCAATTTGAGTGACATCACTTAAAAAATCGATTGGAATAAAAAATTTAGTGAGAAAAAAATGGCAAAAGAAATAACTTTAATTATTTTGTTGCTGTGAGAATTTCCTAAGAAAGAGAAAATTATGGCAAATTTTTTTAAGTAATTCTGATTCTCTGAAAAGTTCATTTCCTCATAGAACAGTGAACAAAATGAGGGGAGGGGGGGGGGGGAAGCTTAATTATTTGTTCATTGTCTTCTTCTCCTTCTAGGAAATTGGTAAGAAAATTAACTATTTTGAAATTTTTAATTTTGATCAATTGTTTTAAGCAAAAAAATTATGGCTTTCCAATAAATCAAAAACATTTTTTGGCTAAATAAGGAAGTAAAGCTAAGAATAAGCTATTTAAAAATAATACAATTTGTAAAATGAAACATGGAAACATGGAAAGTCAGAGACTTTTTGGATGTATTTTCATTTTCATTTTCATTATCTATTTTCAATATTTTCAACTTATTTTTATTTTAAAGATTGGTTTTAAGGTGAAAATAAAAATATGATTAGGTTATGATATGATAAATTAAGTTCTTAAGGGTAAAAAATGCAAAAACAAACTAAAAAGGTCCAATCAATTAAATAATAAATGAATAAAAAGGTCAATGAGCTTAATAGACTAAATCCACCAAGAAGGACATCTAGACCCCAGGGCCAAAGCTCATTAAAGAAAAAACACTATGGATATTAAACCTCAAAGTCAAATTGGACAAAGAAAATCAATTTTTATATGCGAAAAAATGAGAGCTAGGGGAACTCTCTACACCGCATTCTAAATAAAAAGAATTCTGAATTTTGCTAATTTTCGAAAGGACCCTGACTCCATCTTTTAGCAGCATCATCTTGGCACAGTCTATAAGAACTCTTATTGAAGAAAAAAGAAAGCTATGAATCATGCGATATCTAGAGCGTGGGATTCCAACAACCACCTGATCCCAAGGTCTGAGAACCACCATATTAAAGCACAGTCACATCCAGCTCTCGAGCCCACCATAGGAGTGCAACCAACATCAATGAAGATGTTCGCATAGCAAGCACCACCTCCTTGAGAATCAATTTGGCAAATGACTCAGAAGGCATTGAAAATATTGCGGGAAAGTGCCTCTACTCAAGCTTTAGCTACAACCGTCACCTTGTATGTTGAGGAATGCCGCCTTTAGGAGCTCCCCTAGTCCTCTTACTGGGGCAGAAAAACATCATCACAAAGGACAAATGGAGAACAGGGCGTCGTCCCTTTTCCACCTCGACGTGTGAACATACAATCCTCCCTCTAACCTGACCCATTACGGTAATTGCTTACTGCAACTAGAGTTCAAATTTGTGCAATTATTCACCAAACTATTCTAAAGAAGTTCTTATTTGGACCAGTCAATGGATCCATACAGGAGAAAAAACAACTTTCATGACGAGCCACGAGAGATGAGAGACAATTCTAAAAGACAAAATAGGTACATTGTAATGGGTGATCCCGAAGACACCCCACAACTAGAAAGATAATGAACAACCTACAATACGGAATCTAAAGAGGCATTGTTGTTTTCATCACAACAAGAGGCGAACTACCAAAGAAGTAATTGCCTAAAGAATGAGACCGAAACACCAATCCAGCGAGGATACCCTAAGGAATCGTTGCTAGATAACAAAGGTAAGGTTGTCAACAGATCGGATTTGTCATATCTGAATCCGAATTCGGTTAGCAAAATTCTTATCCGAATCCGATCCAAAATCCTATAAGATTTTTGTTAGTCAGTATCATATCCGAATTCGATGGATATCCTAAATTCGATTAAAAAATTAGACCCGATTTATTTATTTTCTTTTTATTATTTATTTTCTTTTTTTCCTTTTGAATTTTATAAACAATATTATATTTATAAAGTAAATTTATGTCATATTTGAATTTTTAATAATTTTTTATTATATATTAGTTCAAAAGTTAAATATTTGGATTCTAAATTTCTATTTCATATTATATTAATGCATATATGAACTACTATATGTTATTATATTTAATATTTTATCAATATCCCTATTATTTTTTAGATTAAAAACTCAATATTAATAGTGTAATATAGACGTTAATATAGATATTAGGTTAATATAATAAACGAATTTTATTTTAAAATCTTTGTTAATATAATATATAAGAGTATTAATTTAACAAAAACTATTAAAGTTCGGATTTGGATATTTAACGAATTAAATTGCTTAATTTCATATTTGATTCATTTATTTTGAACTACGAATATTTATAATTGGATATGATCCATCAAATATTTTAATTAAATAAAAATTCTAAAATCAAATCGAATTCAAATCGAATTCAGATTAAAATTCGATCCATTGACAGCCCTAGACAAAGGTAACACCTAAAAGACCATCTGGACTTAGAGTACAGAGAACCGTTGGAAGATGCTATAGTGGATATCAAAATTCCGAAGAGGGCCACAACCCCGTGCGGCTAATAGTCTATCCATTATGGAAATATATCGATGATTACCAATACACTTGAAAGAGGCGACTTTGTTAGTGTCCTAAAGCTCCCACGAGGACTGCAAAGTAGATGCAAATTCACTTGGCAAAGCTGGCTCACCACACATGTAAAGTGCCCTACTAACCTTCTGACCTTACCATCAAAGCAGGAAACGAGTGCTTTGATATCTCAATGATTTCAGTCTCCCTGGCCCACTCATGAACGAGGAAGATCTCGATAGACAACAAGAAATCAATAGTCATCATACCTCATGATGCCTCCTTCTAAATAGAACTGGTACCCAATAGCAAAAGATCAACACCTCTCCAGCTAAATCTAATGAAGAAACCATGGAGGCAAGCAACCAAAGGAGATGACCCAAATACAATCTCAAAATTGGAATCTAACACTATTGCAACACCCCTAAATGAGCTCAAACCACAAAGGGAGAAATCCACACAGTACAAGATCATAAGAGAAGAAACCGTTAAGAAGGAAAAAAACCACCCTTAGCAATCTAGCCCACTCTAAAGAGATGGAGAAAGCCTCCCACCTTAACAAATGTGCCTCTCGAGGCACAACAAACATGCTTCCAGAATAAATAAAAGGTCGTCCAAACTCAAAAAATAGTATTTGTTACTTATGTTGCTTCAGTAAAGCATGCTAACATTCCTCTATATACTTGCCTCCTTTTTCTACATGACTATGGCTTGCAGGAACACATCATCAGTGGTACGATCCTTGAGGCACACACTTCAACCAATACATCACAATAAACCCGAGTCCACATCAGCCCAACATCATCTCTGCATAAATCCCCCTAAGAGGTACATGGTCACTGCACATAAGTCCACTATAAATCCTCACAGAAGGTAAGTAGTTGCACTAGCTTCCCACTGAATTTGTAATGCCCCAAAATTTTATTACATATTCAATCGATTATTATACCTTATTTTGTTTTATTTATTATTTCAATTAAAATTGTAGTAAGGGATGAACTATATTTTTGGAAAATATAGTTATATATATAATATAGATAATATTAAATTACCTCTTGATCAAATAGTGATGATTAATAGTTTACATATATATATATATACATATATTTTAGATACTCTATATTTTGGGGAGTGTAAGTTATAATTTTGCTTGAATTAATATTATATTAATACAAGGAATTGAATTATTGAATTCTAGGAATTAATAATAAAGACATTAGATTTATAGTAGGATAAATATCCTAGTCCTAGTAGGATTATTATTAGAGTCCTACTTGAACTAAACCACCTCTTTCCTATAAGTATAGTCCCTAAAAACAAAACTCTAATTATATTCAATAGTAAACGAAAGAGGAAAAAGGGGAAGAAGGTAAAAAAGACAGCAGCTGTGGCAAAGGGGAAAGGAAAAGGAGACGACATTTGTAGGAAGTGCATTAGAAATTACACAAGGTAATTCATGAGTTTGTAGACTTCATATTTGATAATTTCAAAATTCAGTGATGCTGTCAGGTTTTATTTATTTTCTTGAAAATAGATATTGAGAAAGTTTTACTACTTATAATCCGAATTAATCAAAATCATCAACTTAAAAATTTTATATCTGTGTCTTAGGTTCCTAATGCCTCCTAAATCGTCTCAATCCGACTTAAATGCAGTAAGTTATGACCAAAATACTAAGATGTGTCCAGTCTGAAGATATAGGACTTTGATTTTTCCAAAAAGGGATATTGGTGACGCCTCTACTACTTCTTCCCGACCGAATTAAGTAAAATAATCAACATAAAAATCTTACATATGTTTCCTAGGTTTCTATTCCCGCCTGAATCACTTCAATCCGATACTTAGTGAGTAAGTTATGACTAAAATACAAAGGTGTGGCATGACAGAAAATACAGGGCTTCGATTTTCCTAGAACAGAGTATTGTGATGCCTTTTACTACATTATTTAGATTTAATTGGGAAATATATTCAACATATGAATTTTATATATTTCTCTTAGGTTTCTAATTCTGAATAAATCACCTCAATCCAAGTTATATAGAGAAAGTTACGATCAAAATACTAAGATGTGTCAAGTCTAGAAATACAGGACTTCGATTTTCTTAGAACAGAATATTTTGACATCTTTTACTACTTGATTTCAATAGAATCTGGAATAATGTTCAACATAAGAACTGAATATTTATATCTTAGGTTTTTACATACATTTAAATCACTTTAATCCGATGCATAGGGAGAAATTTACGGCTAAAACACTATGGTGTGGCAATATAGAAAATACAGGACTTTGATTTTCCTAGAACAGAATATTGTGACAACTTTTACTACTCGATTCGGTTTAACGGGGTAATAAGGTCAACATATGAATCGTAGATCTATATTCTAGGTTTTTACAGGATATTGAATCACCTTCATCCGAGGCTTGTAGTAAAAGTTATATCTTAGATACAATCAAGTGTCACATCAAAAAATTTCCTAAACATTAGAAATCTGCTTTCGCACCACTGCTGCCTCTTGAACTCGATTTTCCTCTCTCATAATAGCCAATTTAGACTGTATCATCAACATAATAGTTTTAGCACTCGTTCTTAGCTTTGTAATTCCATAAGAATCGAGTCAAACGGATATCTAGAAAGAGTGTTATGAGTGAATCAACAAAGTACGTATGAAAGGATAAATTCTTAATAAGTTTTGTGAGTATGTATGTACTAGCCTAGTCCTAAGTAAATTTTGTCTTGTTAGTCAGTTAAATTGGTGATTGATTTGTTTATTAAATGAATCAGGTGACTCAACAATTGAGTTAATTGACACTGAGATAGGATTGACTTCTAGGATCAATCTTGAAGGTGAGTGCCTAAACCTATAACTACTATATAATATTACTTTTCAAAACTCAGAAGGATATATGGATAGTAATGCATGATATGAAACATTTTTTCAATATACACTGCACCATATATGTACTCCACTGCTCACAAAAAGAACTCTTTTTCTTGTTTTCATTTTGCACAAAAGAAATCTTTTTCTTGTTTTATTTCCGCACAAAAAGAAATATTTTTCTTGTTTTAATTCTAGAAAATGAAACCTATGCTTTATGATTTTAATGCTTCTAGACTACCAATTAAATTCGATGATCAACTGATTACTGTTATTGCTACTGTTAATATTAGTTGGATCCAACTTGGTCTGGGTGTGCGAGGGACTTCACTAGGCAGCAGCGGGCTAGCCGGTTGAACCCCAAGCCCCCATGGCCTAACCCCCCCAGCGCACAACAGAAGCCGTTTGTGGCTGAGGTGGGTCGTAGGAATTCCTGGGGACGCTCGGGCACTGTTTTGGTAAGGTCGCACCTTGCCCGGAGTGATAAGGGACTGTTACGATGGGAGCCATAAGGTTGATTGGCTACAACAAATATTGTCTGATCATCGCATTTAAGTTGTTAGTCTAAGAAAATCATTTATTAAACTCTTGACTTGATAGTGCTTGACTGTTTATAAAATTATTGACTTGTTACTGTTTGACTGTTTATAAACTTCTTGACTATTACTGCTAAACTGTTCTATGAATTCCACTTATGTTTTTTTTTTCCTCAAATATTTTCATTGTACGAATTCTTGAACATTTTCACTGTACAAATGATTTTTATTCCGAAACTCATATTGCACATACTTGGCACTCATTGAGTCTTTTACTCACACTCATTTTCCTCTTTAACTTCCTTCTGGCAGAGTTGTATCCTATCCCTAGTGAGGATGTTGAACCTGCTTCTGACGAGAACAGGAATTGAAGAATTTCTTTTGGAATGAGGACTTTCCAGTAGGTTTAGCATTATTGCTATGTTGGTAAATTAGTTCTTCTCCTTTAATGATTTTCTAGTTGGAGGAGGAATATTGGACATTTTGAGTTTTATGTTGTAAGAATTATTTAAGTTATTATGAATTTTTGGAGTTTTCTTATTTAAGATTATGATTTTTGGATAGATGATACTGATTATTTGGGATCGAGTTTCACCCCTCAAGAATAGATTGTATGGTTTGATTTTTGGGGCATGACAGAATTAGTTTGGTGTCAACCCAATATTTGACTCCCCATAAAGTACGTATTACTGTGTGTAAGCCAACCGTAAAATCTTCCACGAATATAAGTGGTTACACCTCCAATTGAATGGTATTGACATAAATCCACTATTTAGCTCCCTCGAGTGTATGTGATTACTGTGCATAAACCCATCGTAAATCCTTCCCAAAGGTAAGTAGTTGCACCTCCAATTAAATGATTTTGGTACAAACCCATTATTGGGCGCCCCTGGGAGTATGCAATTGCCGCGTGTAAGCTCGTTATAAATCTACCCTTGAGGTAAGTGACTGCACTTCAATTGAATTCCCTTGGCGAAAACCCACCATATTTCTTCCTCAGGAATACATGATTTTCGCATGTAAGCCCATTGTAAATCCTCCCAAGAGGTAAGTAGCCGCACTTGCAATAGAATTACCTTGGCGTAAACCCACTATACGGCTCCCTGGATGAGCCCAATCAGCTAAGCCCATTAAGAAGGGTATCTAGATCTACTAGACCGAATCTTATTCAAGGGAAAACACTATAAATATTAAATACCAAAGTCAAATTGGGCTTGAAAAATCATTTCCGAAAAATCAAGAATTGAGAACTCTCTGCTCCAATTTTGAGAGAGAAAAAAATCTGAATTTTACTAATTTTCATAAAGGATCCTAACTCCATTTTTAAGTAGCATCAGATGAATAATGTAGAAATATTTGAAAAAAGGAAAATTGGGAGTAATATTTTTATGCAATTGTATTAGATAATTTAATGTAATGTTATTAAATATAATTCTTTAATTTAATTTAGCTCCCATTATCTCTTTTATATCTTATCAATTTAATTGTATTGGAATAAGAATTTACTATTAAATTAAGTGTAAGTCTCACATTTTGGGAAGATAAAAAAAGAAATTATTATTTAATAATTAAATAAATTAGTTATTTTTTAAATTAATATGTGTTTTAGGTTTCAAAATGATAGATATAGACATGAGAACAGGAAAAGTTGGAATTTTCATTGAAAGTGGGATAAATAATCATATTTTTTATTTTTCAAATAGTATAAAATGGAAAATGATTGTTCTAAAACACAATCGCTCAATAATCTTCATTGAAAACTAAAAAAGACAACCATCAAACAGTCATAGCAATTCATAATCAAATTTCAAATAATTATAAAGATTAAATTACCCAGACCCTAGGTTTGGCTGATTTACAGAAAAAAATTTTGGAAAAACCCACATTAATGTAAAAATTATAACCCCCCTCCTAATATTTCGCTCTATCTTACATTTTCTAAAATCAGTTAATGTCCGTTAAAAATTTTCCTAACATCATCTTAATCTTTATCTAAAAATCTAGAAATACCCTTCGATTGCTATTCCAATTATTCTTTTAGACAAAAACATTCTTGGACCTACTTGCAATATTTTCCATATCATAGGGGTATAATTTTAATATTGTTTAAATCACTATAATAAATTGACACATATTTTCTTACTAATAAAATTTCATAAATATTGATAATTATACATTCGAGTTGAATTAAGAAATAAAAATTTGAAAAGTCATGAACATATATAACATAATTTCATGAAATTTAATTGAACTTATTTATTAATTAAGAATAAAATAAATTCATTTCTTAAATAATATAACTTTTATAATTTCAAATTGCATACCCAATAATATGAAAATAATAAATATATTTAAAATAATCTAATTTGATTAAGTCTAATTTATTTGTTACTTAAAAAATAAAACAAATTAAAAATTAAAAATAAAAATCTATTATCTTGAATAACATAATTTAATAATTTTTAATTCCATGTTATTGAAAATAATAAACATATCTAAAATAATATAATTAAATTTACTTATTAACTAAAATACAAAATATAAAAAATTCTAAGAATGATATTTTAAATAATTTAATTAAATTTGAAATAATTTAATTAAATTTATTCAATAACTAAAAAATAAAATAAGTAAAATAATTCTAAAAATAAAAAACTAAATTTATTATTTTGGATAATATAATTCCAATAATTATAGATTAAATATTTAATAATAATAAACTAACTAACAAACATATATAAATTCTATAATTAAATTTATTTATTAAAAAACAAATAAATACAAAATTTAGAAGGAAAAGAAAAGGAAGAGAAAAGTGTCTTCTTCTTTAGGCGTGTGAACGGAGACTAAACAAATTGGATGTACTATTTTCATATTTGTATTCAATTAACTTTTTAAATATTTAAATACGGATATGGATTCAATGGATATTTATATACCGATATTCAAATTCGTATCCATTGGATATCGATTAAATTTGAATATATTCATATTCAATTATAATTATTCAGATACATTTGTGATTGATAAAAATTATTCGTATTCGAATTCAAATATTACTTTTTTGGATATTCATATTCGATGATAATTATTTGGATATCTATTTACAAATGTCTAAATATGTAAATTCATTAGCCTATAACAAATACATATTTTACAATTAATAGAAGAAACTATACAATTTCATTAAAAAGGAAGCAATTAAATAAATAACCTAATTTCTAATTAATAATTGACTATATAATTGATTATTAGCATTAATTAATATTAATAATAACATTTAAATATATTAATTTTAAAGTCAACCAACAATAATTTATGTTTATTAACTTCATTCTACAATTTTTCCTCATTATTACTATAATTTTTTAAGTTTATTATTTTTTCTTTCCAACGAACGCGATCAATAAACGAATTCTTGAATATTAATTTGTAGCCGTATTTTTTTTTCCAATCCCTCACACCCCCAACCCCCACTCTTCCCACTATGTCACCCGTTCACTTCCCAAGCTAAGCCAACGGCCAAGGGCCGATGGTCGCTAGCATTGGCACCAGTGGCCGCTGGTTGCCGTCTTTTTCTAGAGGTGTCAAAACGGGCCAGGTGGACTGGCTTGGCCCGCAAAAAAATCGGCCCAACTCGACTCGTTTAATTTTTTAATATGGGTTGGGCTGGATCGACTTGCTTGAAAACCCGTCTCAAGCTAAAATTTTGCAACCCGAGACCAACTCAACCTGTAGACCGTGAAGGACCGTGGGCTAGCCCGCTTAGCCCACAATATTTTTTTAATTTACATTATAAATTATAATTTTTAAAAATTTAAGAATTTATAATTTTTAAATTACAAATTACAAATTATTAATTTTAAAAAATTATAAATGTATAATTTATAATTAAGAATGTATAATTTATAATTTATTAGTTTATAAATGTATAAATCAATAATTAAGAAATTTTAATTTTTAAATTATAAATTATAAATTTATAAAAATTATAAATTAAAAAAAAAGAAAGAAAGGAAAGTAGCCGTTACATTATGTAATGGCTACTTTCAATAAATTGACCGTTGGCCAATTTGGCAGCTGGCAGCAATTTGCTTCTCCCTCTCTTCTTTTTTTTGTTTTTTTTTTTTTCAAAAATAACAAATGACCACTATAAATAGTGGCATTTGTAATAAAAATGTTTCCTATCAAATCTCTCAATTTCTCCCAAATCTTTGAAGCCTCAAATATTCTAAAATTTTATTTCTTATTCTACAATTTCTCAATTTCTCTGTAATCTAATAATTTATAAATAAATTATATCTTTTATTCATTTCGTACATATTATTAAATTTATTTGGTGGAGCTTTGAATAGAGGTCTATCAATTTGCTACTTCGTGGAGCCGTGAATGGTGGTGTATCAAATTGCGACTTCTTAATTATTATTATGTCTTTTGCGGTAACATATATCCTTTTTTTACAATTTAATTTGTGTGTTAATCTTTGTGAATTTTAATTGTTAATTGTTCATATTTAGTTGATTATAAAAATGAAGAAATTTTTGAATCTTGCTAGTAGTTCTAAAAATTAAAAAAACTAGTAGTCGCTCTACAGCCCCTCCGAGGGTAGACCAACATTCTCCTTTAAATGACCCCTCAATTCGTCCCTCCACTCAACCCGCTAGGCGTAGTACTAGTCATCAATTTATAGACCCGCCCCTAAGACCTACTACTACCCCTCCATCTTCTTCTAATTCTATGGCCCGATATCATATGGAATGTAATTTAAATACGGAAGAATATAATTTTATTGCACAAACACCCGCATCTTTGCATAATACTGAATCACAAGAACAATATCATCCCACTACCGATAGAATAGATGAAGAAAACCCCCTACATGATGATGATGATGAAACACAAGCACCCGATGATAGTGATACACATAATGATACACATGGGAATAAAAAAACAAGATTAACTAGTGATGTATGAAAATGTATAGCTATTGGCCCACCCGGTTCGGTGCATTGTAAAATTTGTTGTGTAGTTTATAAACATAAAAAAGCAGGTGGAACGAGTACAATTAAAAGACATTTAGACATTCATCATCCGGGTTGGACTGAAGAGGGTGTGGGGGTAGAGGGTCAATCAAAACTTTATCGAAATGAATCGGGCGAGCCACAAAGTTGGAGATATAGTCAAGAAAATATGAGAATAGGCTTATCTAGATTAGTTGTACAAAATAAGTTACCTTTTACTTATGCCGAAAATGAATTAGCAACTAGATAAAATCAAATATATTTACAACCGGCTTATAAATCCATTTCACATAACACTTGCTATGATGATGGGTATAAACAATATTTAACGGAAATTTTAAATTTAACTGAAATTTTTGATAATTTGAAATGTAGAGTTTCTTTTACATCCAATATGTGGTTAGGTAGAGGCAATTTGCATTATTTATGTGTTATGGCTCATTGGATTGATGATAATTGGTGCATGCAAAAAAGAATAATTGAATTTCAACAACTTGATCATCCCCATACAGGTATTCATATTTATGAAGCAATTAGAGATTGCCTTAGGGGTTGAAAATTAATGGATAAAGTTATGTCATGTCTTTTGATAATGCATCTAATAATACATCTGCCGTAAGGGAATTAGTTAAATTAATAGACCCTTTGAAAAATGGTATTTTTTTCCATATTAGATGTTTTTGTCATATTATTCATTTATGTTGTAAAGATGGTTTAGAAAAAATAGATTTTTCGGTAGGTAAAATTAGAAGTGCTTTAACACATATTATGGCTTCATTAGTTAGAACACAAGAATATAAAAGATTATGTCAAGACTGTAGGACAAGATTTGTAATTCCTTAGATACTCAACATAGGTGGAACTCTACATATAGAATGCTTAGTGAGGCAATGCTTTATCGTCAAATAATTAGTGAATTTTGTAATAAAGAAATGTTTGATGATTATGGTGAACCATTTTTGCATGATGCGGATTGGGATATTGTGGAAGTTCTTGCTCCACTTCTTCACACATTTAATGATAAAACCAAAATTATGTCCGGTCATTTTTATCCAACATCTAACTTGTTATTATATACACTATATGAAATTGCTCAATTATTTGATAATCATAGATATGATGTACATTTAAGTGAAGTAATTTGTGCAATGGAAAAAAAAATTCTAAAGTATTATGAAAAAATACCCTACATAGCAATTATTTCAAGTGTTTTAGATCCTAGATTAAAGTTAGATATGTGTGTTGTATTAATGCAAAAATATAATGATTTTATACTTCATGAGGATTTTAACTATGAAGAAGAAAAAACAAGAATTTTAGATATTTTGAAAAATTTGTATAGTGTTTATAGTCAAAATTGTGGGATAGGACAAATGCATGTAGGTACGCAATGGCCATCTACTAGCAAAACAGGAATGTTTGCATCTTTAGGTAATTTGATGAATGAAAGACCGTCAAGCTCAAGACCCGAAAGTAGCGCGGAGATATCGCTATATTTACAAAATGCATGTGAAGAAGACTACGAAGGATTCGACATGTTAGAGTGGTGGAAGAATAATACTAAAGTGTATCCAATTCTTTCATGCATTTCTCGAGACGTACTTGCACTTCAAATGTCGACGGTGGTATCCGAGAGTGCCTTTAGTGCTGGCAAGCGCACATTAACCGATACAAGATCGCGCTTAAAACCAGATTCGATCAAGTTTTGTATTCTTTGGAAGGATTGGCTAGACCAAGAGTATAGAAACAAAAATTTGAGAAAGGTGAAGACCATATTGCCTCAATTTGAAGAAGACGATGAAGAATGTCTTGAAACCGCATCCACCATCGCATCTCAATCCGAGAGTGATTTAGATCACTTGAGTGAATGACCAATTTATCATTAGACATGTTTAGATGTTTAGATATTACAAAGTTGTTTAATTTTATTTTTTTTGTTATTATTAGGTACTTTCATTTAGAGGTTTGGTCAAATCCACATCTATGTAATTATTTTTTCTAAATTAATGAAGGGTAGAGGGGTCCATGCCAAACCCCTCACCACCTTATTTGGTGGTATTTTTGGAAAAATATAATTGAAAAAAAAAATTAATATAAGTATAAATTTCTAAGTTTTTATAAAAATTTAAGTGTTGTAAAATATTAAAAATCACATAAGTATAAATTATTAAGTCTTTTAAAAAAGTATAAGTGTTGGAAAAAACATTAATAATCACATAAATATAAAAACTTTAAATTTTTAAATTCATTTTCAAAAAATAAATAAATAAACTCGCGGGCCAACCCACGAGCAGAACCGCCTAGCTCGACTCATATATAAATCGGCTCACCTATATAGTGGGTTGGTTTTGATCCGAGCTAGACTTTTCAATTTTCAGCCCGTCACGGTCAGGACCGTGAACGACCCTGGACCGCCACTAACCGTTTGTTAAACAAGCCGGGCTGGCTCGGCCCGGCTCATTTGACACCTCTATCTTTTTCTAGGCCAATGGCCAACGGCAAGGCCAAATCTGACTGCAAGGCTTGGGGGTGGGGTGGGGTGAGGTGAGGTGAGGAGGTTGTTATGTGTGTGTGTGTGTGTGTATATACACACACATATATTTGTATATTTTTGGGTATTTCTGTAAATTTCTTAATTAGGGTAATCTTTGTTACTTTTTTTATTTTCTTTTTATTTTCTTTTTACCATGGGTAAAAATATCATTTTACAAAGTTTGTTAATTTTAATGCCTGGTCGTTAGTGACCATTAACATTAGAGGGGTAATTGTAATTATCTCAAACCTATGCATTTTTTAATAATTCAACAAAAATCAAGAGGTTATAAATTAACCGCAATTATAAATGTAACTCACATGTTTGTAAATTCATTCATTTAGTGTAACACCCCTAAATTTGGTATGTTAGAAAATAAGGATTTAGAAATCAAAATATTAGTTTGGTAAATTTTGGGGCTCGAAAAATAAACAAAAAGGATTTAATTGCATGAAAATTGATGTTGGGGTCAAATTGCAAATAAGCAAGACTCAATTGAACAACATTTTAAAGTTTGGGAGGTCTAAGCAGAAATACTTTAGGTCAAATGGGTCAATGTCATGCACTCATTACTTGGGAGGCTCAATTGAAAGGTGGAAATAATTTCGGGGGTCTAATTGAAAGCTAAGCGAAAAATCCTGGGGTCAATATGTGAAGCTGGAAAAATATTCTTTATATGGCATTCCTCCTCCCCCCTTTTTCTTTATTTTTCTTCACCAAGATATTTCCTTCCTTCTCTCCGGCGACGGCCTCCTCTGAAAACTAAACCAACAAAACTCCTCCCTTCATCACATAGATCATATAGGTACCACATGCAACCCAGTTCGATCGGCAGACCACCGGGAACTTGAAGCCCATAACTCTTAGTTAAATAATGGGACGTTAATCCCTGCTGTGTGCATGGGATAAACCGTAAGCTCATAACTCTTGGTTAAATAATGGACGTTAATCCCTGCTGCGTGCATGGGATAAGCCGTAAGCTCAAAACTCTTCGTTAAACAATGGGACATGCATGAGATAAGCCATAAGCTCAAAACTCTTAGTTAAATAATGGAACGTTAATCCCTGTGTGTGCATGGAATAAGCCGTAAGTCCAAAACTCTTGGTTAAATAACAGGATGTTAATCTTTACTCTGTGCATGGGATAAGGTGTAAGCCCATAACTCGTGATATAAGGAGAATCTAATATGCATGTCCTATTTTGATTTGTTGGATTGCACATGTTACTTATGTTTGCTTTATTTTGATTGTATTCCAATTGTTGGTAAACCGCTCATTAAGCAATAAAGACGGTGTAGTTCCTAGTCTAGATTAGGTTGTTATTTAGGCCGAACCGCTTGGCAATGCCTCTCGTAGTAAACCGATTGAGATGACCCTAGGCCGTTCGCACTGATGGTAACAACTCTCGGACTAGTACGTACTTGTGAAGCATTGACCTAGAGATCCCTATTTGTTGAATTTGATAATGCTTGTATTATCATATGTTCATGTTCCGATTGCATTTTTAGATAATTTATAATATGTTGAATTGTTTCCTGGTTAGCAGAGCCCTATGTTCTATTTACTGAATTTTATCCCTCACTAAGTTTTTTGGACTTACCCTCCCGTATTATTCTTGATTTTCCCAAATAGGGCTGAGTGACAGTCATGGATTTTAGGCTTGGACTGGAGAATATATGCTCTGTAATGGACTAGGTGTTTATATGTGCTTACGGGTTCACCAAGATAGTATGCTATAACTTAGAGATGTTGTGATATGTAAGTTGAACTAAAGATCTACGATATGTATATATTATGTTGAATGTTATGTGTATTTATGGCATGTATATAGTACTTTTGTGAGGTCTGGTTAAGTTGAAGCATGTTGCTGTCTTTGATAAGTTTTGAAATTTTATGGATCTCTTAGATGTGTTGTACATTACGATTTAAGTTTGAATTGGTGGGTTACCTTGAGTGGGGTGCTACATTCAAGTTCAGCAATTTGTACATTCATGGCTACAACAGTTCAATTAGTGCACTAAAATTCCATAACATTTCAGTTCTCTTTTGTGAGAGAGTTCTAAAGATTTATTGGTTGGTTGGTCTGAGTCATTGTATTTTGAGAGATACAGCCAAAAATTGAAGCACTCATACAGGATAATTTTTTGGGTTAAATACAATTTACTCCCTCAAACTATTGTGCTAGTCACATTTACCCCCTTAAACTACCAAATGTAACAAAAAAACCCCTCCACTTAATGGAAGTCTTGTTCTTCCATTAGTAAATATATTATTAATTAAATTTTTATTAAAAAATTTTAAATTAGTAAATATATTGATGATTAAAACCTAATTAAAATATTATCAAAACTATTTCAAATTTTACTTAATTAATTGCTATTAATAGTATTAACTATAGCAATTTAAAAAAATATTTAATTAACAGAACATAATAATAAGTTTATCCATTTTTTTGCTTAATTATAATTAAATAAAGTTTTATAATTAAATAATATTATTTTTGTTTTATAATTCTTCTTCATTTCATCAAATTATTATGTCATAATAATTTCCTTAATTATAATTTTTTAAAATAAATTAAAAATTAAATTAATTACACATCACTTCACCACAATCATATATCAATCCTTACAAATATATACATATATACATAAATTATTCATTATATCCTCATATATTTATTAAATTTATAAATACAATTTCGTCCTACAAACCCAACAAAAAAGTTATTAATTTAACATTTACAGTAAAATTTGTTTCCTGCAAAATGGTTCCAATTAAACAAATAATTTTATTTTTCGTGTTTTACAGAACAAAACCAAACAGTGGGTTCATTTCCCAATTTTAACTTTTAAAACATCTTTATCCAAAATATTTTCCAAAAACCAACTAGAGCCCAGTAGTTTGCATCTAACAACTTCATAGTTTTGTTCACAAAATTCAACATTTTGCATTCAAAGCTAGTAGTTTGCATCTTCAATTTTTAACATTTTCTCTTTATCTATATATTATTTTTAGTATAATCTTAGTTCAAGTCTTCAAATGTCTAGTAGCTCTTCTTCAAATTCGCAAAATTTAATTTTTCATGTTGTCGATCGAGCTATTAAGTGTGTAATTTTTCAACCATTAGTTGTGCGTCTAAACCATCCATCCCCGTACGAACATCTTGGACTCCAAGCAACCCCAAATGAAAATTTGTAGGTTGCCAAAATTGGGATGTAAGTAAATTATTTTTAATTTAAAATTTTTGTAGTGTTAAAATCTTTTATGTATTTAATTTTGTAAATTTTATTACAAAAAGAATATGGATGATGGTTATATTTGGAATATCAAATAAAATACTTACATAAATTTCTCTCTCATATGTTTGGTCTATTGTTGTTAAATGAAGGGGGATTTTGTTACATTTGATAGTTTGAGGGGGTAAATGCGACTAGCACAATAGTTTAAGGGGGTAAACTGTATTTAACCCTTTAATTGATAATATATTTACTAATGGAAGAACAAGACTTCCGTTAAGTGGAGGGGGGGGGGTTTATTACATTTGGTAGTTTATAGGGATAAATGCGACTGACACAATAATTTGAGGGGGTAAACTGTATTTAACTCTAATTTTTTCTTCAGAAGAAAGCGCAAAACTCTTGCTTTGACTTATTCTTGATGGACTCATACCAATTTCAATTCAGTTTTTTCAACACTCCTTATTGTAGCTCAGTTTTTTCAACACTCTCTTATTGTTTTTCTCATTATTTTGCGCAGACAACAATACCAGTTTGAAATTTATATTTATTTTATTTTGTTTATCTTAGAACTACTCAAAACATTAGTGAGAAAACATATCCACATTTCTGAGGTCTCTGATGAGTTTGCATCTTAATTCTGGCCAAAAACAAAAACCAAAAGAAAAATAAATAAATAAATAAACAAACAAACTCGCTTTTATCTTTTCCTTAATTCACTATTAAAAAATGAGGTGTTTGCTACAGAAAAATGCTAAGATATTAATTTCATAACTAGTGCTACAAATTATAACTATAGATTTTCATAGCAAATGTAATTTTTTTAATAAGTAATAAAAATTATTAACTATCCATTCGCAGCCTTATTCGTTAGGAGTATGACAGACTTGCTATGCATTCTCCGTAGAAAAATTATATAGAGCATTTATTTTGTATTTGACTAGATTAATTTTATAATTAAAATTATAAATTTATAGTATCATACAAATTAATCATAATTGATATTCTAATTTTTTATAATGTTTGCCTGTTTTATTTGACCCAAATAGCATTCCGCTTGCCAATAATATGAGATTTTCCTTGCCGAATATGAGATTCAAACTCACAAAAAACTACATCATTATTGAGATGCCATTTTTAATTGTTTATTCTTGCCATCCACAGTATTTGTCTCCGCTTCAAAATTTTGGACTTCCCCACGTTGTGGGGGTTGAAATACTTAGGGAATTTGAGGAGAATGTTTGTTTGTATTTTTTGGAGAAAAATAAATTTTAATATAAATGTCATTTTATATAATTTTTGTCTAATTAATGAGGAACATCAATTTCTAATTTGAGTATTACTTAATTGAAAATTTAGAATAACGTGAACCACATAAAAATAAGCAATTTATGTCATATTAAGAAATTAATCTTAAGCGGCATAACATGTCATCTTGAGTTTGTTAAGATGTTCCATTAGCATTATCGGAATTTGGACTTTGTCAAAATTACACTAATGAAAGTGGGTTGTCTATCATCATAGCTTGATTGTTTTAGTGAGAACAGCCGAAAAAATCTCAACAATTGAAAAAGAATTTTTCATTTAAATTATTTATTTAAAAGTACTTTACTTTTTCGAAAAAAATCATTCAACAAAAGCATAAAGATTTAAATACCCTCGATTTATGGTACATAAAAAATAAATAATTAAATAATTTTTAATTAATAAATAATTTATATTATTTTATATACTCAATTAATCTTGATTTGTACCACACAAAATAAAATGACTAATAGGGATGTTCAAATCCAATCCAATCCAAATATTAAAAAAAAACTGACGAACCAATCCAAAATAACCGCAAATCGATTAAAATCGATTTTTTTTGTTTAAATTGGATTTATTTTTTTATAACCGATCGGTTCGGTTTGAGCCTAAAAAACCGATTCAAACCAAACCGAACTGATTTATATACTAATAATATAAAAATATATTTTTTAATTATAAAAATATATAAATATATTTATATATAAAATAAAAAAAACTAAACCTATAAGTGTAAAGTGTAAACCCTAAACTTAATTTTCCACTTATTCTGTTTAGATTTAATTGTTCTTTATGTAAATTTTGGATATGTCCAGTTGGTGCATCAACCTTCGAAAATTAATTATGCTTGGAGGTTGCTGAAGGTATTGGATGTATTTGTTGTTGCCATTGTAATTCTTAATGAGGATAGTCTATGCTGGAATTCCCATGGCTACTTTAATTTTTTATTTTTCTTTTGTTGAACTGCAGATTTGAACCTATGTTGTACTGGAGGCTGCAATTTAGTCCCAACTTCTTCTACTGTTGTTGGTCAATTACTTTTGTAATTGCTCTTTTGGAAGTCAAATTTGAAACTTGATGAATTTATGAATTATGTTTATTGTTGACTTCTTGTGGACTTATATAATTTTATAATTTAAGTATTCTTACTTAATTTAGTTCAATTCTGTTGCCGAATGATATTATTTCCGCTTACTTTTCGAAAAAAAATAAAATTGAAAAACCAAGTAACCAATCCAATTCAAACTGATTTAAAATGGATTAGATTTACAATAAGAACCAAACCGATTCAAACCGATCCAAAAAATATCATATAATTTGGATCGGTTAACTTTTTACCCCAAAACCAATCCAATACAATCCCTGAACACCCCTAATGACTAAATTATTTTTAATTAATAAATCAATAATATGATCCATATTATTTTATTTTAATTAGATTAAAAATTGAATACTAATTGAATTCATGTCTAATTTTCATAACATTCAACAAACCTTTTTGTTTTCTTAACTTTTTCACTTTCGCCCTTTTTTTTTTTTTTTTATTTTGGGTTTCATTTTCTTTATTTTCTATTTTTTTTTCCTTTTTATTTATTCTTTTTTCCCCCTAAATTTCTTTATTTCTCTTTTTCACAATTTCTTTTAAGGGTAGGTTCTATGTATATTTTTAAATACTCAACTTTTGTATTTCTACTAAATAATAAGATGAAATATTTTTTAAGATTGCACTTACTTGATCTAATATCCTCTTTGATATGGGGTGGCCCAAATATCTAGGCCCAAACCAAGTTGGCCTAGAGGCGCGACACCAGGCCCAATCTGGCACCCGTGCCTCATATGCATAATCGACCTCAATCAACCACTCGCCTGGTGGTGCCCCATGCATAGAACAGCGTAAGGTTGACTTTGTCGACCATCGAGGTCGAGACAGTATAGTACTCTGCCACCGTATTGAATGCACTGATAGGCGGCACGCCTCCGCATTAATGACGCATGCCATCTCCTCACCGCCTGACACAATAGGCGCGGCTATAGTGTACCATCATGTCCTTAAAACCGGGAAGGGCAGACATCTGGAAATGTACAGATAGGGGAAATGACTAGTCACCCCTGGCACAAGGGAAAGGGCCCCTGGGTGTACCAGGGGCATCTCAGACAATTCCCCGAAGGGAGAAGGATGTAAATACCCTTGCTCCAGCCTTTTTGAGGTACGCACTGACATTTACACAAAGCCCTTACTTCGTTGCTCGATATTTCTGGTCGATCATTACTGACTTAAGCGTCAGAGGGCCTGAGCTGAGGGCTCATCGGCTAGCCTAACGTTTACTGTGATTGCAGGATTCATCCCACCTAAACAAGAATCCCGACCAGCCAGGTCGAGTCTCATTAAATCCAGTACTTGGCCCCAGGTCCAGCAAATCAAACCATTATCATTTGGCGCCGTCTGTGGGAACACTTTGAATCCTCTATCGAAAAATGGTAAACACAAGGTGAGCCCCATCTGGGAGAGAAGAAAATAGAAGGTCCAGCTCTCCTTCCCTTCGGTAGAACCCTGAACCAAATGCCCAGGGGTCCAGCGCCCAGCCTGAGCCCATGGTAACGTTAACGATGCCTTAGTTAATGCAGCTCATTAGTGAGCAAATTTCAGCTCAAATTTCAGCCCAACTCTCAACTGTGCTAAATAGACACGATGTGCAACTGGAGCCAGCGGTCAGTGCAACCCCCCAGCCTGCAGCCCTGGAAAGGGCGCGGCCTGAGGAGCAATCCCAACAACCAGAGGCGCGAAGGCCCCAATCGAGAAGAGAACCAAGCCCGGCCGCTTTCTTAGAGAAACGGCCCGTCACCCACAGCAGGAAGAGGTGGCAGACTCTGTTGATCATGATGCTCGACCCCTTCGAGCCCCGCAATGCGATAGGGTCGAACGCTCTAGATGCAGGCCAGGTAGAAATGTGTCCCAGGCGGACCAATAGGAATGGGAGGAGGTATCCCATCAAATGCAGCAGCTGAGCAAGCGCTTGGAGGAGATCTCAAAGAGAAACGTGGACAGAACCCTTCATCCAGATGGGTTACAGAGGTTTTGGAGAGAAAGAGACTCGCCGTTATTTCAGGAGATTATTGACGAGCGTATCGCCGTCTATGCTAAGATCCCGACTGGACTGCCGAGGTACGATGTCTCAATGAATCCGAATGAACACCTGTTGCAGTTTGAGCACATGATGCAGCTGCATGGGCACAATGAGTACATCCATGCAAAGATGCTGGTGACCACGTTTCAGGGAGTGGCCCTTGATTGGTTTGTAAAGCTGGAACCGACGTCTGTTTTTTCTTATGATCAACTGTGTGATAAGTTTTTGCACCAATTTGCGAGCAGGAGAAAAGCTAAACTCCCCCATACCCACTTGCATACCGTGAAACAAAATGAGGGGGAGTCTGTCCGTGACTTTTTCACCAGATTTAACACAGAAGTTTTGAAGATCGACAGCCCGAGGATTGAGTTCTTGATAGACATGCTTTTCTTGGGCCTGAAACACAAGGAATGTGCGAACGCGCTGGTGCATAAGCAGCCCAGGTCAATGGAAGAGCTTCTCGACCTCGTGAAGAGATACATGACCCAGGAGAAGATGAACAAGTTGAAATATGGTAGCCTGGAAGTTGACAGAAAGAAAAACAAGGAGAAAGATGACCGTCAGGTCAGAGAGAGGCGTCGTTCCCCAATAAAATACTTCCACGACTACACTCCACTCAACCTCCCAAGGAAAGAGGTGTTGTTTGCCATACAGCATGAAAACCTGCTCAAGAAGCCCAAGAAAATCACAGAAATTGAAGCCATGAAAAAATTAAAGAAATACTGTTATTTCCATAGATAGAAAGGCCATGATGAGATCAAGAGATTGATCAAACAGGGCCATTTGAAAAAGTTTGTCGAGGAGCATGCTAGGCGAGAAGAGGGTGGGACCGATCGGACTCCCCGTAGAGAAAGATCGGTTAGCACGATGAGGGAAGAAAAAGGAAAAAAGACCGCCCAACAACCAAACCCACCCATTCGAGGAGTCATTGACATGATTGTGGGAGGCCCCACCGGAGGAGATTCCCGCAATGCGAGAAAACAAACTCAAAGACAGCTTAACTCGACCAAAGCATTTAAGGTCGAGACAGTTTTTCAGCTATCGACCAGCGCTGAACCGATCTCCTTCAGCAACTCAGACCTTGACCATATGGAGAACATGGGAGTTGACAGGAAGATAGACTGCCCCATGGTAGTAACCTTAGAAATTGCAAATTTCGAGGTCAAAAAGGTACTGGTCGATAATGGAAGCTCAGTGAATATCATGTTCTTGTCCGCCTTGAACAAAATGAAATTGGGGAAACTGAAGTTTGATCCGGCTAAAACACCCTTGGTCGGATTTGGTGGATCCGAGATCATCCCTGAAGGATCCATCAATCTTTCCACTACATTTGGGTAAGGCCCCCGCAACCGAACATTGATGATCAACTATCTGGTGGTCGATGCCCCATTTGCATACAATGTCATCGTGGGTCGACCAGCTCTCAATGACTTCAGAGCCATTGTCTCCACTTACCACATAAAGATAAAGTTGCAGACACCAGCCGGAGTTGGAGAACTCTTATGTAACCTCAAGGATGCTTGGCGTTGTTACACCATTTCAGTCGACTCCAGCGAGCAGAAGAAACGACCTGAATTGAAGCCCTCGGGGGACGCCCCAATAGCGAAACCCCAGAAAGGACCTTCATCAAAGAAAAGGAAGCTAGAAGACACCAGGATCGAGAGTGATCTGGGGGATCGACTGGAATGCCTTATGGTCGACTTTCTCCAACGCAATATTGATGTTTTTGCATGGAAATCTGCATATCTCCACGGTATCGACCCCAACATCATTGTCCATCGACTCAACGTGGACCTAACTCACAAGCCCGTAAGGCAGAAGACGAGAACTTTCAACGCAGAGAGGTCGAAGATCATCGAGGAGGAAGTCACCAAGCTTTTAGAGGCAGGATATATTGTAGAAATCCAGTACCCTTCTTAGCTTTGTAATGTTGTACTTGTCCCTAAAAATGAGGGAAAATGGAGGATGTGTAATGATTTCACCGACTTAAATAAAGCTTGCCCGAAGGATCCTTACCCCTTGCCTCGTATAGATTTATTAGCTGATTCTACTGCTGGATGTGAACTGCTCAGTATGATGGATGCCTTCTAAGGCTATTACCAAATATTTATGGCACCAAAGGATATGGACAAAACCTCTTTTGTTGTCCCCAATGGTGTATTCTACTTTTTAGTCATGCCTTTTGGACTCAAAAATGCAGGTGCGACATACTAAAGACTAGTAAATTTCATGTTCAAAAATGAGATTGGGAAGTCAATGGAGGTTTATGCCGATGACATGATTATAAAAACTGAGAAGGCCGAGGACCATCTGGTCGACCTCAGCCACACCTTTGCCATATTCAGGGCTTTTGGCATAAAGCTCAACCCAATCAAGTGCACCTTTGGTGTTCGAGGGGGCAAATTCCCCGGGTATATGGTCAGTCAGAGAGGGATTGAGGCCAATCCGCAGAAGATCTAAGCAGTTCTGGACATTGCCCCACCTCGCACAGTTTGAGAAGTCCAACATTTGGTCGGCAGGGTTATAGCCCTGGCCAGATTCATAGCTCGACTGGCCGATAAGAGCCTACCTTTCTTCAAAATCCTCAAAAATGCCAAGAAATCTGGTTTCCAGTGGGATCAACATTGTGATCAAGCTTTGGTAGAGCTCAAGCAATACTTGTCTTCGCCGCCCATGCTTGCCAAACCCGAACTGGGAGAAGTTTTACAGCTCTACATAGCAATGTCATCGGCCTCGATTAGTTAGTGTTAACATTGACAAGAGAAAGGACCCCCCTTCCAGTGTATTATTGCAGCAAGGTCTTACATGGACCTGAGCACAATTACTTGGAGATCGAAAAGTTCGCTCTAGCTCTTGTCACGTCGGCCAGAAAGCTTCGCCCCTACTTTCAATCCCATGCGATCGTAGTGCTAATGAATCAACCATTAAAGCAAGTGTTGTTGAAGTTCGATACACGTCAGGTCGACTCACTAAATGGGCTATCGAGCTCGGGAAATTCGACATCGCATTTCAACCACGGACTGCCATAAATGCCATAAAAGCATTTCATCGAAAGACTCAACCTACCTATGCAAAATACTGACATCATCTCCGTATGGACCTTACATGTGGATGGATCAGCAACCACATCAGGAGGCGAGATAGATGCATCCCTCCGTTCCCCGCTTGCTGAGGAGTATGATTTCGCAATAAAACTTGACTTCCCGATACACAATAATGAAGCAGAATACGAGACCCTTATTGTAGGAATGCGCATGGCCACAACTCGCGGAATCGAGCAGCTTGCAGTATTCACTGATTTTCAACTGGTCGTAGAACAGGTCGAAGGCAACTTCGAGGCGAAAGAGCAAAAAATGACCAAATACTTGTTCGAGGTAAAACGACTGCAGCGGTTGTTTAAGAGCTTCACCCTGAGCCAAATCCCTCAGGTAGAGAACGAATGAGCAGACTCGCTCTTGAAGCTCGCCAGCTCGGCGAAGGGTACCAGAGAAAGGACTACAACATTTATGGTAGCCGACAAATCTTGTGTTGATGCTACCAATCAGCACCTCGTCGGATGTGTTGAAGGGGCAATTGTCTCTTGGCAATAGCCAATCAAACTTTACTTGAGGCAAGGAACCCTGCCAACCGACGACAGGGACGCCCGCAGACTCAGAGGGCTGGCAACTAAGTTTGCGCTAGATGAGCATGGACAGCTTTATGGGAGGTCGATATCAGGACCTCCGCTGAGGTGTCTAGAACCCGATGAGGCCAACAAAGTCACACAGGAGATACATGCCGGCATCTGCGGCTACCATTCCGGCGGCCGATCTTTAGCACACAAGGTTATCCATTACGATTACTTTATGGTAGGACTCAGTTGACTTTGCTAGAAAATGCCTATCCTACCAGATCCACTCGAACATCCAGCACCAACCAGCCATATCGATGATCAACGTTCAGATCACCTAGCCATTCGACCAGTGGGGGATTGACATAGTGGGATCTCTCCCAAAGACTTCGGGCCAACGTAAGTTTATTATAGCGGCGGTCGAGTACTTCACTAAATAGGTAGAAGCTGAAGCGGTCCCGAAGATCACCGATGCAACCATTAAAAGTTTCATTTAGAAAATATAATCTGTCGATTTGGGTTGCCTAAGGTCTTAATCTTGGATAATGGCACTCAGTTTCAAAGTAAGAACACGAGGAAGTGGTGTGAGACTTTGGAAATTACTCAACACTTCACGTCGGTGGGAAACCCCCAGTCTAATGGCCAGACCGAGGTCACAAACAAAACTGTTCTGGACTACCTCAAGACTCAAATAGTAGGAACGGGAGCCAGTTGGGCAGACGACCTCGCAAGGCTGCTTTGGGCTTATAGAACAACATGTCGAACAACCACGTGTCGCAGCCCGTACAGCCTAGTCTACGGGTCAGAGGCAGTAATCCAGTCCGAACTGATTCAGCATACAGCTCGGGTGATCTACTATAACCCGATCACAAATGTATTGGAGAGGGCTCTGGATCTAGTTACTATAGACGAACAGTGCCATGCAGCCTACAACACAATGTAGCGATATCAGTCGAAAATGGAGGAACGCTATAACAAGACAGTACGACTGCGGAGTTTCAAAGTTGGCGACCTCGTTCTCAAGAAAGTAAAAGTATCAAAAAGTGTGGGAAAACTTGACCCAAAATGGGAAGGACCTTACTCAGTGGTTAAAGTGTCAAAAAACAATGGCTACTGACTAGCTGATGCATCAGGCCGTGAATTACCTTGACAATGGAATGCTATAAACTTGAAAAAAAAAATTGTGTAACGGGCCATCGGCACCCTTTTGTATCTCTCTGCTGAAATAAGATTATCGCACGATTAAACTCCATGAAACAGGCAGAATATCCTCCAAGCAGTCGACCCCATAGTCGACGAAGCAGGCTTTAGGCCACCAAGTCGAGGCCTATGAGCCGAGGCCAAGCAGTCGACCCCGTAGTCGACGGAACAGGCTTTAGGCCACCAAGTCGAGGACCATGAGCTGAGACCAAGCAGTCGACCCCATAGTCGACAAAACAGGCATTACGCCGCCAAGTCGAGGCCTATGCACCGAGACCAAGCAGTCGACCCCCAACATCGGTAAAATTGACTCCACAGTCGTTAAGATTATTTAAAACCTAAAGACTAGCTATTATGCTAACGAGTTAATTACAATCTACTCAACATGAGCCAAGAATGAATTTTGCAAAGTACAACATTTATTCGACGAAGACCATGAATGAATGCTACTTGACCCACTCGAGAGCATTAGCCCAAAGATTCCAATATGCAGAATAATAAACACTGCAGTTGATTCCTATCAAGCAACATGCTCATTAACGGAAGTGATTTATAACAAGTAATCATCATCGAATTTGGAGCAATAAAAATAATCATCATTCATCGACCTCCAAAAGCCTCATCGAGGCATAAAATCATACATCGTTTGAAGGCCTCATCGAGGCATATACATTCCCTTAACAAAAAACAAAAACACAATAAAAATAAAGGATCAAGCCTAGCTAGAGCTGGCAACCTCCTCAGCATCAAGACCGCCCTCCTCGGCAGCTGGAGCAGCAGTACGCGCAGGCGCAAGCAAAGCCACGAAAATGGGCACAGCAATAGTTACAACAGTTACAGGTCGAGAAGGGCCGGTAGCAACTTGCAAGAATTTCCATTCAGGAATTGGGAAATATGTAGCGGCATCGGCTGTTCCTTCTGACACCTCGAAGGCAAGATCGCCGAAAAACTCAAACACCTTGGCAACAGCCTTCAACTTCCTCTCGACTTTGGCTCGCCTTCTTTCCTCTTTAGTTAGTTCGACCTCTGGCGCGCCCTTCTCCCCTGCGGCCTCGACGACTGGTCCCTCGACATTGCCCTCTTCCTCGGGGTAGGGTCGCAGCTGCTCGTCGAACAAATGGCTCATATGCAACCGGTCCTCAGGTCGAACGCTGTAGCCCAAAAACTGCAACTGCTTGATGGCCTTCTCGAACGAGTTCCGGGCGTCGTCGAGAGCAAGAACGACACTGGCATCCTGGAAGGCATCACTTACCATGAATTGTTGCACAGCCTCCCGGCGTAGCAACGACAGTATCTGGTTGAACTCAGCCCGGGCCTCCGCTAAACCTGCATTCTGGCCTGCAGATCGACCGAAATCGTAACTGACCTGCAAGTCCAACTACAGCTTTTTCACCTGCCCGTCTATTTTAGTCCTCTCCTTGACCGCCAGGATCACCTGCTCATCCTTCTGCTCGAGGTCCTTAGTTAGCTGGCCGACATGCCTCTCCAGCTCATTGACCCTCATCTGCAAAGACTCGACCTGAGCCTTTAGAGTCTCCGCATCCCCTCCGGCCTCCAGCTGCTCCCGATCAGCCAGGGCCAGCTCAGCCCACCGGTAAAAGTTGTAGCCCAGTTGCCCGACCTGAAAGATAAAAGCCATCAGATACTCGACCAGAATGCAATGATACAAAAGTAAGAGTAAGAAACTCTACCATGTTGGCATGATAAGCCAACTCCCGAAGAGCCGCATCCTAGCTCAGTCCAATGATCCTCCTCTGGTCAGCCATGAACTGACCTCCCAGCAAGACCTTCAGAAGAGCAACCCCGGTAGGCCCCGCAATATTCATGCACAAGAAATTATGCACGATAGGACTCAGCTTTGCCCCGAATCGAGGAGAGGGGAATTTAGGTAAGTTGAACAGTATCTCATCCCCTTGGTCCCCAAAAAGATCATTCCCGGTCGGTGGCCCCGACCTCGCTGCTTTGCCTTTTCCTTTGCCGGCAACAGCTTTCTTCGAAGCAGGCCCTCCCTGCTCCACCATAGCTCGCTTACCCCGACTCGCGGGGTTGTCGCCTATGGTCGCCAGCTGTTGACCAGGTGATGGAGTCGGAGAAGGAGTTAGCGCCGCGACCTCCGGGCGTGGCTTCTCGATGGCAGCGATTTCTCGACGAGCCGGACCCTATCGTCGCTGTTTATTTCTCTCTGCTCTTGCCAGAGCCTCTGCTATCGACCTGTTCATGATACCTGCGTGATCTACCGAGTAGCAAATTAAGAACAATCAGAAACCATAACAACAATGAAAAAGCAACAAAACTATAAGAAATGCTGTCTACCTAGCTGGTCATTTGCAGGCAAATCTAACAAAGCCGGGGATAATCCAGCCAACACTAAGTGTCTCTCCTCGATAAAAACCAAGGCCTCCATCTGACCAAATCCAACCAGATTCTGAACAAAGGTGTTTGGTCAGGTCAGGGTAAGGTTCCCCGACATGTTGACATACCCTCTCCACTAGCCCCGTGGAATATTGAAACCCCCTGCTCGAACAAATAGGTAACATTTTTTCCATTCTTGCCTATATGAAAAAGCTGGGGCTGCGAGGAACTTACGTAGTGGTCGAGCGGTTAAATAATAGAAGCCCGACTCGTCGACACTACCCGACTTGCGAGACATGGGTAGGTGAAAAAGGTTGGAAAACTTTTCAAAACTAGCAGGCTGATTAAACAGATGCATTAAAATAATGAAACTACAAATAGTGGAGAAGCAGTTGGGTAGAAGTTGTGTTATACACACTTGAAGACCCCGGAGCAGGCCAACCATGCTATCACTCAAGGAGAATCTAAGACCATATCTGAAAGCATCCTCGAAGACAGTTATGCAGCCTGCAGGAGGACGATGCATTCGACCAGGTGGTCCGGGGGTGAAAAGTTGATATTCATGAGGGATATGATACAACTCTCTAAGACGTCTCAACTCCCCAGGGTTAATGGTGGATACGATTTCACTGTAATGACTGGGGGTGAACAGTCGACCTCGCGACGGGGGAATCTGGCTTGGCCCAGCTTCTTCCCCCTCGCGGTTGCTACTCGAGCTGTTGGAGCTCAAGCTGCTGGAACTGGAATCGTCACTCGACGACTCATTGTACTGACAAGTAGCATATCTAGGCCTATCAGAGTGGGTGGCCTCACTATTCCCCCCTTGACTACCCTCATAACTGTATAAGCCCAGCATGGTTTTCAAAGAAGAAACTAAATGACAGGAAGTATGAGTGAATGAGCACTTACTGAATGGAAGAACTAAGAGCAGAAAATCTTGAAAGCGAGGACGTTTGGACAAGCGCTCGACCAGAAGCTAATACGATAAAAGTAAAAATGGTTAGTTTTACCGTAGGTATTTATAGGGGAGCTAGCGCCGGAAACCAAGTGCCTGTAATAATGCTTGTAACCGCCACGCCGCCCCATGTGCACCACGATGTAACCGCTCAATAAATGCGCCAAACCCTGATCGATTTTTGAAAAAACCCTGGTCGATTATTACTAGTGCCCATTACGCTACTTCCCAACGCTTCTCGTCAAATCTTCGTTCAGCTTCACGAAGTGGGGGGACTCATGATATGGGGTGGCCCAAATACTTAGGCCCAAACCAAGTTGGCCCAGAGGCGCGACACCAGGCCCAATCTAGCACCTATAGCCCATATGCACAATTGACCTCAATTGACCACTCGCCTGATGGTGCCCCATGCATAGAACGGCGTAAGGTTGACTTTGTCGACCATCGAGGTCAAGATAGTACAGTACTCTGCCACCGCATTGAATGCACTGACGGGAAGCACGCCTCCACATTAATGGCGCATGCCATCCCCTCACCGCCTGACACAACAGGCGCGGCTACAGTGTACCATCATGTCTTTAAAACCGGGAAGGGCAGTCATCTGGAAATGTACAGATAGGGGAAATGACTAGTCACCCCTAGCACAAGGGTGAGGGCCCCTGGGTGTACCAGGGGCATCTCAGACAATTCCCCAAAGAGAGAAGGATATAAATACCCTCGCTCCAGCCTTTTTGAGGTACGCACTGACATATACACAAAGCCCTTACTCCGCTGCTCGATATTTCTGGTTGATCATTACTGACTTGAGCGTTGGAGGGCCTAAGCAGAGGGCTCCTCGGCTAGCCTAACATTTACTGTGATTGCAGGATTCATCCCACCTAAACAAGAATCCGACCAGCCAGGTCGAGTCTCATTAAATCTAGTGCTTGGACCCAGGTCCAACAAATCAAACCCTTATCACTCTTCCTTTTTTTTCTTTTATGAATTTTCAATATTTTAAAAAAATAATAAATTCAATATAATGAAACCAATGAAAAAATAAGAACTAAAAGAAGCACGGCTCGTAGGATAATTGTAGTCATTTTTTATATTTTGTATTTAACTTAAGTGCTTTGAAAATTTTAATAGAAATTCTGAAAAATATGTAAAATTATTTATTAAGGTTTGTATTAGATATTTAGTATAATTTTGAGTACCATCAATTAACACAATAAATTAAATACGCTTGTTACAACAATAATAATAATGCCTATGTTTGGTTACAATCTAGCGGAACAAATTCATTTTGCCATATTTGTAACCAAATCAAACATATCCCCCAAAATAGATGAGGAAAAATGATCAAAACACATTTGGAGTTAATGTGGACTATGACCAAAAACCCTCTAACCCTTTGCCAAAGCCATCCCACCTGCCATTTGCAGATTTTGTCTCCACCAAATCAGCCATCCCAATCCTCTCTCTCTCTCTCCCCCCCCCCCCAAATATAAGAAACTGATGCTTATTTTTAGGTTATTGAAGGAACGGAGTTTATCTAAAATTTTCTTTCGTCTTGTGGAGACGAATGAGCTCCGATTCATTATATGTAAATGATTTTGGCTTCTAGTTATCTTATTCTCCATGTGTGTCGAGTGAGGTTCAATTCCTAGTGTGTAAATGGTTTTTGATCTTGGTTATCCTGTTCTCAGGGCTTTATGGGTTTGAGGCTTTTAATAATAACCAGGTTTCATCTTTTCTTGGTCCTTAATAAAACGTTTAGTTTAGGGTTGTATGTGCATGTTTTTCTTGGTTTATGTTAGTATTTTAAAAAATTTGGGGATTAGGCTCTGGTTTGTTGTGGTATTTTCTTATAAATCGCATATGTTTGCTTTTCGTTGGGGTTTTTTTGCTAAGGTTTTTATAAAAAGTCAAAACTATGATTTTGATATATGGCGTATTGTGGCCAATACACATGTATTTTGGATTCTTTGATATACTGTGTTAGGTTTACACTAAATTTAAGGTTAAGGGTTTCTTTTCTGTGATACATTTGCCATTCTTGTTTGGTTTCTAACATTGCAGATTCGGGTTTAAGGTTGGAATTGCATATTCAAGTTTAAGGTTCTAATTTTCAATTATTTATCAAAATGATGGATATGAAAGGGGTATATTATTTGCCCATTTTTTCTTATTTAGTTTTTTGGGGTTTTTTGTTCAGTCCACCTACACCATTCGATGGTTTTCTGATGAATGTGTAGTCCCTTGTACACATGTTAAGACTGTGTTTCTTTTACCTGATTTAGTAAAATATGAAGTTAATTGCTGAGAAATGCAATTTGCTTGAATGATTAGTATGTTTAATTAAAGTTACAGTTATGCATCCATGTGCATTCCCTGCCATTTTTACCTTTCTTGTACGGGATATCAATTTGTGTAGAGCATGCTTCTCTGTGGAGATTCTTATGTATACTTATTAAATAGATTATTTTGTCATGTCAACTATAGTTTAATTGTTCTGAATGAATTCTATAGTACCATTTTGTTTTTCTTTTTTGAAATTGGTCAATACTTATGCGAATATTGACTAGACTAGCTTATTTTCTACTTTTTTGAATGGAGATAAAGTTGTATAAAGCATACTTCTCTGTGTAGATTCTTCCGTGAGCTGATCCAATGGCCTCTTTTGGCATGTCATGTGTAGTTGGAAAGAAGCGTTTTATTTTTGTAGTATTATTGAATATATTTCCTTCAACAATGCATTCAATAATACTGAAATGACCACTCTGTTGCAGTATTCCACCTAACTCCTGCATGTCCTTACTTTAATGACATTTATATATGTACATACATATATATATATATACATTCAGCTTCTTTTATTGCAACCACCTCAAAATGAATTGCTTTCATCTTCTTACTTGTACATTCTCCCACTCACTCACATTTCTTTCCCAATCTACTTAGAGCACTAAAGCAAATTTTTAAACACGGCTAGCACTACATTATCCTAAGTTGATAAATAGAACAATCTTGAGGATTTAGTCTTAGTTTCTGCTCCACATCCAACATTAACTCCTCAACGTGATTTAGTTCACCAATAAAGCTTCTAATTACATGTTTAAGTACACATTACTTTTGTTGTATTGCCTAAAATATTTAATATGTAGTTTCACATATTGGTATCATGTGGTAGTTTTATGTTCAGCTTATTTGCTTGAGTGATCTGTGGTACTTATCTGTTGTGTTTGCATATTATGTGTGTATTGATACCTTACTCCCTGCTTACCTGTTGTATGATGTTTGTACATATTTAGATGATATGTCAGTTGAAATATAGCATCATGCTTGGGGTTTCTCCATCCAATGAATTGAAGAAGTGAGTCATTCCCTCGTGATGATTATTAAGGTTGTTTACATGTTGTCATGCAGTGTTTCACTTCACTGAATGCTGGTAAAGTTTAGCACATCATGCAATTTTAATGGGAGATGGAGGTTTATGTATGGCCTTGATGTATTCTATTCCTGTTATGCTCTTGATGGGGGAAGGGTTGGGGAGCTGCTGCAGGTTGAGTCATGTTTTCTGTTATCACTCCCTAATCTTGTTCTGTCTTCACTCCATAATAAGTGTCTAACATTTGGTCTTGTTATCACTCCATCATTAGGGGCTGTAAGTTTCTATCTATATAAGTCTGTGTGTGCTGTTCATTGAACATTTTGTTGTTGTCATTAGTTTTCAAGTCAATCATTGAAGGTCTTTTTCCTCTATTTTTCGGTCCACTTTGAGTTTTTTAAGACCCATATTCATTGTGCTTCTATCAAACGATTATGAAAACATGTTCTACCAAGATTAACCTATTAGGAGTCGTGGTTTTTGCCAATCCAATTTGGTTTCATCACGTTGGTTTGTTTGGGTAATAAAAAAAGAAAATACACATTTGATGGCAGGAGTGATAGGGGGGCATATGTATCAGTTGTGTCACCCCTATAAAAATCCATTAAACATTTTAATTATATGAAGGGCAAAATAACAAAATTCATCTTATAATTTTACCTCACTTGGCTTTTCGTCCTATAAATTGCAGAATATCAATTCTATTCCTATAAGTATTAAAAAATTATCATTTTTTGTCCTTTTTTTGCCGGAAAATTTGACGTGGCACGGCGGCCGTGTAAACATTTCTTGTTTCTGCCTCGTTGGACTACCTAATAGGCATTTTTTGTCTTTTTCTTGCTTAGTTGGCATCATACATGTCTTTTCTTACCTTTTTTTTTTTAAATTTCAAATATATTATATAATTTATATATATACACACATATATATACACATCTATTTATATATATATTTGTATATTACATATCATCATTTTTCCTCCAAAACACATTTTGTTCCCTGAATATCATTAATTATCCCCAAATTCCCATTTTTTAATATATACATACATATATTATATATACATCATATATATTATTATTATTATTATTATTATTATTATTATAATAATAATAAAAAATCACTCAATTTCATTTTCACCCCAAAAATCTAACAAAAAAGTATTGATTTAACTGTTACAGTAAAAAATATCTCCCCCAAAACATAAACAAACATACCAAAATTCTCCAGATTCAATTTTTAACTATTTTTCAAAACATAACCAAAAATAATCACATTCCCCAACACAATTTTCACATTCTCCAATAATTTATTCTCCTAAAATACATAATAAAATCACCCAAAAAATATAACAAACATTCCCCTAAATTGCCATTAACAATATTATTTTAACCCATATATTTAAAATAATTTAATTAAATTTAAACATAAATTAAAATTCCTAACCCCCACCCCACCCCACCCCACCCCAAACCCTGCCTCACCACCCCCCCACCCACCCACCATGACGGGCCGGCCATGGAGGCCGCCTGGCTATGCCTGCCTGGGCCATGGCCGGCCCGTGCAAGTGGCCACCATGGCCACGGGCGAGCTCACCATGGCCGCCGCCTGGCCAGATCTGGCCAGGCGAGGTGCTGGCCATCGGCTGGCCGTGGTGAGCTCGGCCAGCCCCCCACCAGGTGGGGGTGGTGGTGGTGGTGGTGGTGGGGGAATATATACATATGTATGTGTATGTATATATAAATACATATATTTAGATATATATGTGTATATATAAATATATATCATATATATTATTGTATATCTAGTTGGCATTTTTTATTTTTTTATTTTTAATTTATCAAGCCATGTCAGCTGCCAACAAAGCAGAAACAAGAAATGTCCACACGTCCGGCGTGCCACGTCACATTTTCCGGCAAGTTTTGCTAGCTCCGGCAAAAAAAGGACGAAAAATGATAATTTTTTAATACTTATAGAACTAGAATTGATATTATGCAATTTATATAATGAAAAACCAAATGAGGTAAAATTACAGGACCAATTTTGTTATTTTGCCTTATATGAAGACCCAATTTGCTTTGGTATTGTTAAATATGAAGACCCCATGTGGAGATGTATTGTAGTAGTCATGGGATGTATTTATGTTGATTTTGTGGGATTGAAGACGTAGTAAACATGTCCCTGAAATTCGTTTTGCTTGAAACATTTTTTAGTTCAATTATATATCTTAATTGATGTTACATTTTATTCCAAATTATTCATGAAGATCCTTTGGATTTTTATCAACTAATCGTAAATCCAACAAGAAAGAGCATGAATTGCACATTGGAGATGTTGGCAGATGCATACTAGTAGACTCGAGTCATTAAAATTTCACCCTTTTTATTCTTCCAACATCAACACGTGTGGCTAGGTGGAAATTGGAAGTGTATCTCTAATTAATTAAAAATTGTTGTGTATGATAGGCAACTAATTGGTACAGTTTCCACTAGTAGCATGGATAGGCTCGTTAATATAGTTATAAAGATGTAATTACACTACTATGCAAAACCAGGCGCATAAAATTTGCTTAGAGGCACACAATATTTTTTAAGGGATCGTTTATTTGCTATGATAGGATTAGATGTGATTAATAAGTGTAGAATTCATTATCTAAAAAATATATCGATACTTTGTTTGCTTGTTTAATTTGAATTACTAATTTAAACATCCTAATTTTAATACAGTTGGTTGTTTGGATGCTTAGAATTGTAACTTATGATAAGTGAAATATCAATTCCATTCTCAATCTTATTTTAATAATTGAATTATTTTCATTGAAAATGTTTAAATATATGTAGTATTGTAGTAAGTCTTTATTTTTAAACCTTTTTCCACAAATTGCTTATAATTTATTATTACCTAAAAAGGAGTTGATTTTTATTTTGGAAAAATAATTTACTTTCAAATTTTATAAAACTATTGCCTTATTTTGCAAATTAAATTATTTTATATTTAATATGTTCATGGATATTAGTTTGTAATTTTACAAAATAAATTCATTTTAAGCATAAATTTATATTTGAAAAATATTATTCATTTTTTCAATTTACAAAAAGAAAGTGTAGTTATGAAATATGATTATCATGGAAGATATAATTTTCATATAAAAGTTTTATAGTTTTTAGATAAATATTGTATAAAAGAATCTTATAACATAAATTTAATTGCGCAAATAATTTAGTATTTTCTTAAAGACTTAGTTCTATCAATCAAGTTCAAGTGATATATGCATAGTTGTTAATTAAGTGTATATTTAGTTTATATGTAGGGATAATTTTGTTATTTGGTATATTTAATCTCAAGTTTCTAATCCTAGGATTATTAGTCACACAAAAGGACAGGATGCATAATCTCAATACTTTAGAATAAAATACAGGGCTTTTTATTAATCATGAACTTTAATTGTGACAACCAAACAATTAATTGCACTGAATTATACATCTATCCTACACAATCCTACCGAGCAAACGAACCCTAACTGGATGAAGTACTAATTAATAGAGGATTATTAAACCACACTAAATTAAATCTTAGACAATTTATTTAGTAGCGCTTTGTAGGGAGAATGGTTCAAGTTTTGAACGTTAAGTCTCGATTAGGCACTTATTTAAAAATTTGGAAACAAGCAAAATACCTAAATAATTAGTAAGAAATGGTTGTTTGGGCAGTTTGCAATTGCATAGGTAAGAATAATAATTAGTAAAAATTATACTGTACTCAAACCAGTACATCTCCAGAGGTCATTGGTTTAAGAACTTTTAAAAACAACAAAATAAATAAATTGATATACATGTACTATCATGCGTTTCTAAATAAAAAAATGTATGGATAATTACTAAACCCCCTTTAAAAAGAATTCTTGACTATCTGCAAAACCCATAAAAAAAATTTCTTTATCTAATAAATCCATTAGACAAATTTTTTATTCCCAAAAGTCCATCTATTGAATTGTACTCTATTTTTGGATAACATTACCCTTTAATATCTCATATTATAATATCATCTTATTTTCTAAAATTAATTCTTTTTAAAGCTCTTTGGAGTGAAAAGATTAGAAAAGTTATTTATGAATTTTGCAAAAAAAAAAAATTAGCATTATTAAGTTCATTTGATTTCAGAATTTAAAAATAATCTATATTGTACTTTATATATATATATATATATATATATCAAATAAATATATTTCTCACAATCAGTTAATTTATTGAACTTAAAATAATCCATGGTAGAAATTAATTTTCAAAAATGTATTATAAAACTTTCTACTAGAGAATATAATTTATTGAACTTTTGAACTGAATAAGTTAAAAATAATTCAAAGAATTTAACAAATGAAGGGAAATTGAGTTAAAAAATTAGCTGCTTGGGTCTTCTGGAGGGAAAAGTTAATGAAATGGATGCTTGATTTAAGAATATAATTTAATGGGCTTTTTAGATTTAAAAATACATTTTAAGGATTTCTTTGTAGTCTTTTCCAAATCTATGTAGTTTCGATAACATACATTGACATTTGTAACTTCAAACATTACGCTTTAGGTTTAGTTGTTTCAATTGAATTATTAATGCGACTCTAAAGTAATCTACCTATGTTAAATATCCAAAATATATATGCTGCAATTGTTATCTAACAAATTGAATTAGTTAGATTCTCACGGTTATGAGCCTTCATATGGAAGCCAAGAGGGTAGGGGGCAATAAGGCACTGAACGTTCAATAGCCATTAGCAAATGATAAATTGCTAATTGAGATTGCTTATGAGGAATTCCAATCAAGCCAACTACTTTTCACCACTTTCACACAATACACATGGAATAAGATTTGCAACAAGCTAAACACAGAGTTGCATCCATCATGTTCATACACTGTGAGGCTGCTGAAGGCAACATGGAACATGCTCTGCAAGGCATGGCGTATGTTTCATACGTTAATAACGATCGGCACAAGGTATGGTCGAGATTACGAGTGAAAAACAGTGATGGCCAGTGAAGAGCGCATCATGCATTGGATGTAGATATAGTGTTTGGTCTTTTATTTTCACTTACTTTACAAATTAGTTGCTAAATGTTTAGTTATATCGTCTCCTAGGAAAACTCTTACCATGCATATTTGCTGGAGCATGGGCTACCTTGTTTCGATTACTATATAAAGATGTTCTCGAAGAGCATTGCTACGGAGTCATATACAAAGTCACCTACACAACCTATTCTAGCAACTGACAATGAAACACCCCTAAGCAATAGCATGATACGAGGCAATAGTGGGTGTAAATGAGTCGAGCTCTAGTTGAGCTCGAAAAATTTGTTGGCTCGAGCTCAAGCTCAACTTAATAATATTTAATTATTAATATATAATAATTATTTAGTATTATGTATAAAATAATTAAAAATAGAAAAAAATAAATTATTAATATAAATAATTATTTAATTAATATATAGAAAGTAATTAAAAATAAAAATAAGTAAATTATTAATATATAATAATTATTTCACTAATATATAAAAATATTTGAAAAAGATCGTGAGCCGACTCACGAGCTTTTCAACAACTAAATCAAGGCTCGAGCTCAGCTCATTATAAAGCTTGAGCTCGAGCCGAGCTATAATCAAGCCAACTCGTGAAGTTCATGAGCTAACTCGACTCATCTTACACTCTTAGTTCAAAACATTCAGCATCCTCACGTGATGATTTTACGGACACGCTGGCAGTTATGGGGAGGGATCCTAAAGAAAGAGGAGGGGCAGAGGGATGAAATACTCTTGATTGGAGAAAGTCCTCAATAAGTAAAATGGCATGATGGATGCCAAGTCAGAGAGGATTGGACCTAAAGCCCAAGAATCAATTACCGAATGTGTAGATGCCCTGCGTCGCATGAAGAGCCTAGCAGACTATTTGTTTGGAAGGGTTATAAATGTTGCTCAAAGTACTACGATGAAAACCATCATCCTACAGCTTGATTCTTGTCTTTTCTTACTTTATGTTTGTTGTGTTCTTGTCCTTTTGCTTTAAGTAATTGTTGGTATGTATGAACTTATATTGAACCTGTCTATGTTGGCATTTAATATTTCTAATTAAATCTCAAAGTGATCTGTGTTTTTTAACCATATTACATCAACAACTGTTTGTGATGAAGTATTTCTCATCTTAGATGGCTAGTGGATTGAGCTCACAGCCGCTGCATGATGATGAGTTGGAGTACAACAAAGCATCTCCTGGCATGTCTGGCAGTGATATATCCAATGGAGCTAATAATGTTTTGTCCATCGCAAATGTGAAGAGGAAAATAGGGCAAAAGATGATGGCATATATCATGAACATGTAGATAAAGGTGCTAGTGGACTGGGGATAATGATAGGGAAAATACAATAGGCCCAAAACGTTTATCTGAGGGAGATAAGGTAGAGCACATAGGGTCTAGTGGTGAAGACTTTGATAGTGACATAGCTCTGATAGTTAGAATGGACCTAGATACCCTGTTTTCAATACTGTTGATACTTATTATCCTAAATTTTAGCTTGACATGGTATTCTCAAATAAAAGTGAATTTAGGATAGCTATCCACTCTCATGCAATTACAATAAATAAAAGTACTAAGATTATCAAAAATGACAAAAGGAGAATTTATGCTAAGTGTGCAACTAAAGAGTGTTCATGGAGAATTCAAGCTCTCAAGCTTGTGAATGAGTCTATATTTCAGATAAGAGAGTACGACTCTAAACATAAAGGTGTAATAACATTTAATGTTAAGAACATGAAGTCTTCCTGGTTGTCATCCAAGTATGTGAGCTCTTTTAGGTCTGACCCTAAAAGAAATTTAAAGGGCTTTAGAAATGATGTCATAAAAGATATTAGGGTTCATGTGTCTAAACATCAAGCTCATAGGGCTAGGAGTATGGCACTTAAATCAATTGAAGGTAAAGCTGGGGAGCAGTATACTTTATTATGGAATTATGTTGAGGAATTGAGAAGAAGCAATCCTGGTTCTACTATTGTTCTTGCATTAGCTAAGAGTGATGGAAACGGTGGTTATAGGAGGTTTAACAAATTTTATGTATGTTTAGAAGCTTTGAAAAAGGGGGTTTTGTAGGCCACTAATAGGTGTTGATGGCTATCATCTTAAGGGTCCACATAAAGGGGTACCCTTGACTGCAATTGGGATTGAGCCCAATAATAATTCATTTTCAATAGCTTATGTAGTTGTCAGTAAAGAGAACAAAGAAATAAGGGAGTGATTTTTATTAATATTAAGGGTAGATTTTTACTTTTATGTTAGAGAAGCAAAAAGGGCTACTTCCTAATTTTGTAACTGTGTTGCCCACATGTATGAATAGGTTTTGTGTTAAGCATTTACATGCTAACATGAAAAGGGTAGGTTTTAGGGATTCGCTTACAAAAAAGTTCTTTGAAAAGTTGCCATGCCTAGTACAATACCTAATTTTGAAAGAAAAACTAAAGAGATAGGAAAACTTGATAAAAATACACTTGAGTGGTTTTGTGACAAGCACCCTGCTGAATATAGTAGGTCACACTTTAATACACTCCCTAAGTAGGGCATACTTCTCAATAATATATGTGAATCATTCAATGCCAATATTCTAAGTGCAAGGGATAAGCCTATTCTTACAATGCTAGAAGAAATCAAAGATGGTTGATGTCTAAACTGCAAAAGAATAGAGACAGACGATGGAAAATGGCATGGCAAAATCTATCTTAAGATCAAAAAAATAATGGATAAGAACATGGGGAAGGCTATGGATTGTATACCAATAAAATCCACTAACTTACACTATGAGATTTCATGTTATGATGGATCTAGGTTCACTGTTGATCTTTGAAAGCATACATGTCCTTGTAGAAAATGGGATTTAAGTGGAATTCCATGCAAGCATGCCATGTTTGCCATCTGTAGCCAAATGAAAGATCCTAAGGATTATATAGAAAAGTTTTATTGGGTTGAGACACTTATGAAGGTTTATGAGCATGTCATATTCCAGTTAATGGTTCTAATTTATAGAAGTAACAAACCCTCCTCCTCCACTACCACCAAATCCTGGGAAAAGTACAGGTAGACCAGCTAGAGCAAGAAGAATAGAGCTTGATGATGAGCCTGCCAAAAAGAAGAAGAACTGCATGAAAGGAAAAAAGAAAGCATTTAAGTGAAAATGCAAAGACAACAACTAACCATCAAGTGTAGATTGTGTGGAGAAGCTGGCCATAATAAGAAAGAATGCAAGAAGAAGAAAATGCATATATAAGGCAAGTCAGTTCATTAGTTTCATTAAGTACATTACCTTAATTAACTTCTTTAAGTTGATTTTGTTTATATAAGTTCAAGAGGAAGCTGAAGCACATGTCCATGTCAATTAAAAAGCTGAAAGACATGTCCATGACATTGAAGAGGGTGAAACACATGAAGATGTCTATAAACAAGACCATGACTATGAAAATGTTTATACATTTCCTTCACCAGTAGGCATTATAGTATAATTTCATCTCTTTTATCATTTTAAACTAATTATATGTAATTTTTGCAGGTTTATGGTGAGACAGCCATAAACAAGGAGGACATTACAAATATGCCATGTTCACAAGCTACAAAAAGCTATGCTAAGCCTTCACTGCCACCACAGATCAAGAATCTCAATCTTTCTTTAAGATGATAGTAAGTTTTCTTTGTGTTTTATTTATGTCTAATCTAATTTTATACATGTATTTAACTTTATTATATGAACAGGTTAAAAGGACAATGCAGAAGCATTCTCATTTCAATCCACCAAAAAAGTTGCATGTAGTTGACCATTCAACACCAATACCTTCACCAAATCCAAGTTTGTACCCTGTGAAAACAAGAAGCAAGGTTGTTGTTGCTTCAGAGCAAGTTTAGGTTACTCTACTAATTCCTTGTTGAGGCTCCTACCAGACCACCACCAGCTCCAATAGTGCTTATGACAACAAGGAGTAAGGTTGCAATGTTTCAGACCTTGTTGAGGCTCCTACCAGACCACTACCAGCTCCAATAGTACCTTTGTTAACAATGAGCAATGTTGCACTAGCTTCAAAGCAAGTTGAGAGACTAGCAACATCAAGTGCAAGCATTAGGCCTCCATCTACTCCAGGAGTAACCATCAGGCCTCCATCTGCTCTAGGAGTAACCATTAGGCCACCAATTCCATTTTCTTGTAATCATCTAAGAGTAGCTATAGAGATAGTGACAGCTAAAGGCTAGGGTTACAAGGGATTAGCGCCAATCTTTTCAAAATGAGGCCAAAGAAATGTTCCAATGGCCAATTAGAATATTGTTGCAAGAAAAAGGAAAGATACTTGAAAAGAGTTTGATATGTGAAGTTGCAGAACAATTATTGTCCTTTTTTATTAGCTTAAAACATTTTTGTTGTTTTGTTGAAAACAACTTATTAACTTATTAACAGTACTTAAGAATAGTTTGGTATTTTGTTAGTTTTGTTGTACGAAAGTTGGTATTTTGTTATCTTAAGATAACTTATTTTGGCATTAAGATAATTTGGTATCAATTGGTGTTAAGATAGCTTTTTTTGTTTCAATTTGTATTAAGATAATGTGATATGAATTGCTATTAAGATAGGTTTTTTTTGGTATTCAATTTGTATCAAGTTGTTTCAATTTAAATTGCTATTATGGCAGCTTGTGGTTTGGTTGTTTGCAGTTTTGTCAATTGCAATTTGTGGTTTGACCAAATTCTACTAAAAAAGCATAATATAAACTGCATATATTACATATCATGAAACTTGCCACACCAAATTAAATAGCAACAAACATGCCACTCCATACAAAATACATCTAAACCACAAACACCAAAACCTTGCCTAGTAAGTTTACAAAAGAGTAACCAACCAACTTTTGCTCAACCAAATAAACTAAAAAACACCATCAACCAAGAAACTACTAAAAGATACAATAATAGAGTTTGTCATCTTTCAAGTTTACTCAGTTCTTTCTCCATTTCATTAAATCTTCTAAGCAATCTAAGTATTACTTTTCATACTCTTGCACACATTGGCGAGTCTTCCCAAGTAAAAAAGTTGTACCCATTATTGTTGGAAGCCACAACCATGGAACCTCCTACCTGGATTTTCATTTGTCCATGATGTCCTCAATAAGGCTGGGCTGCCACAGAAACATGTAACAGCGCCTTCAATTCCAGACATTTTTCTTCCCTTTTCTACAAATCTGCTGCCACTTGAAGAGCAAAAACTTTTTTCCACTATGCAGATGAAGATTTCCCTGATTATATGGTGGAAGAGAAGCAATTTTCTGTCTTATGTTAAGATTTTCTAATTTATTGAGTTGAAGAGCAGCAATTTTCCTTCCAAAGTGAAGATTTTCCCTCTAAATTGTCTCCCAAACGGCCATGTGAGTAGCAAAAGCTTTGCACCTTTAACTATTTGATGAAAATTCTACTGAGACCTTAAACTAAAAACCAAAAAAGTGACTTAAAGGATTTAATGTGAGAAAGTGCAAAAGAATGGGACCAAATCCAAAAGGGCCTAAGTTATGAGACCAAAAATGCAATTTACCAGCATAATAACATAGTAAACTCAAATTAAAACACTACCAAAATAAAGGGTTTTAGTGACTAATTACTCAGTCACTAAATGGATTTTTTGATTGATTTGTGGCCGAATTTTGCGGTCAAAAAAACCCTCGTCACTAATCTTTTCAATGACTGATTTTGCTTTGGTCACAAATTAGTGACCAAATATTCCGTCACAATCTATTAAATTTTGGTCACAAATTTGCTTTACTTATTAAGCCAATTTCTTGTGAATAGTCACAAATAGTGATCAAAATTTGACCGAATATTTAGTCACACTGCGTGACCGAGCGTTCGGTCACTATTTGTGACCGATTTGTGACCAATTAACCATTTTAATAGTTGATTATTCTTTCACATTTCGTCATTGATCCGTCACTATTTAGTTACTGAAAGTTCAATCACTAGTTACTGAGTGAATATTCAGTCACTAATGCTTACTGAAAGTTCAATCATTGTTTAGTAATAGAATTTTCAGTCACTAATCTATCACAAATCAATATAAATAATGCAAATATTATATCCATTTTCAAATAATTTGTTCACCTGATTACAATAGCATCAATCTAATAAAAAAAAAAAGAATAGTGCAAAATAATTTTCTCTAACAAATTAATCTAATAAGATATGCATACAATACCATAATTCATACATTTAACCCGTAACAAAGATAATAAGTCTGCGAGTCCCAAAACATAAACCAAGCATGAAAGAAGCATTTGACTTAGTGTCTATTACCATACTATAATTTCATATACAACCTATTCTTTCCTCCACCATATGCGGCTTTGTCAATCTTTTCCATCAGTCTTGTCAAAGTTGCTAGTAAAGCATCTTCCCTTTTCTTTGAGTCTACAAGTAATTGTTCCTCCCTCTTTTTTGACTCGTCAAACATCCTTCGTGATTCTTCAATTAATGACCAAATCCCCCACAAGACAAGAATCCAGCATTACCCTCAATCTTCCAGCAGAACAAGATGGAAAAAAAGGAAGAAGAAAGAAAAGATTTGAGAAAACACTCTGCTTTCTTCAATTGAGAACAACAATAGCTATTAAACAAAATCCTAGAACTTGTTTTCCAATAATTGGTGACAATAAATGCGTGCAAATAAACATGTAAACAAAACCAAGGAAATAAGGTGCTAACCCTTGTTTTCTTGTGAAAACAGATTCAGTTTTGAGAAGTAAAGGCAAAACCTATTTTCCAGTAAAGCATGCAAGTCAACAGAAGTTATTTCCTTTTGTAACGAAAGAGTCAAATATGTTTTCTTTCAAGTGAAGAGTACAATAGTAATTAAATAGAATGCTAGCACTTATTTTGTTTGTAAAGATAGAATATGATTTCCTTTGGAAGCTAAGTCAACAGAAGTCACGCTACTATAAACTCAAGAACACAAAAATAATGTATAAACACAAAAGTACACACATTTATTATATTTAAGTATGTACATATATAAGAGAATATAATATATTTACGGATAATGTAGATCAAGTAAATTTCACTTAGATATTCAACTTTTTCTAATAAATATCAATAAACCATACTTGTTACCGTAAGGCTAGATCCATGGTCGGGTGTCAGGATTATTTGGTACATGTTTATGTAAAATGATGTATAAAATAAAGTATAATTTCAGAAATAGTAGTACAATTTTAGATAAAGTGAAGTATAATTTCGAAACTCGTGAAGTATAAAACTTTAGCAATTGCAGTACGATTTTGGATAATCCATTAATAAAACACTTGAAGTATAAAACTTACATAATAGAGTACAATTTTTGTGAGACGAAGTACAATTTTATTTATAGTGAAGTATGATGTAGAACGCTTCAAGTAGAGAAAGATTTTCAAATAAACGTAGTACAATTTCGGAACACTTCAAGTACAAAAATTTACAAACTGCAGTACAGTTTAGATTCTGAAGAAGTATTACCTTAAAACATCACTGCTCTTCTTTACATTGCTGCTTGATTCATCCTTTCGGTTTACCAGGATGTCAACAATATTCATCTTCAATGTCAAATGCAATAAGATATTCATGACATCGTCGTCATCAGTCAAAGTCATGTACAATCTTTGATGTGGAGCTATGTATTGCAAATTGAAGAGCTCGACATTTATTTCACTCCATTTTCTTGCGAGATTAATGTACATGTCCATTAAAATCATATCATCCTTAATTGACATTATGTGGAACTCGTCTTTGTAGCGGCAACTCCCCAACACTTGGTTAAACACTTCTGGTTCACTACTGGTTGACATTGTTGGAAAAATTCAAGAAACTCAGAACAACTGAGAAGAAGAAGAAGAAACCCGAAAATGGTGAAAATAAAAATAGAAGAAGACAATGCAGATGTCAGGTTTGTGGTTTTTGGCTCCGAAAATTATTCTCGTTCCAGCCGTGGAGCTTGATGCGTTTTCTATTTCTGGTAATGAAAATACATATGCTATGGTTTACTGTTTGCTTGTGGGGATGATGAATAAGTGAAAAAAAAATGAGTGAAAAATATTATACTTAAGGACATTTTTATCAAATCAAGTGAGTAGGAAGTAATCTTTAAAGTTTTAACAAAACTAGGGAGTTTATTCTAAAAAAAATCAAATGGAGACTAATCACAAAACTTGAAAGTATTTTTGGTACTTTTAAATAAGTATCCCAATAAATATCGTGTATGGTAAGCAACCCGAGGTAGTGAAAACACGATATAACAACCCAGATCTTCAACTACACGTTGGCATATCACGTTTTGGGCAATTGCTTTTTCTTAATTTCAACACTCCAACTACTTAAATTTATGGTTAAAATCGTTACAAGCACACCATGGTCATGATGACAAAATAAATAAATTCAAATCACATGTGTGTGATGTTGACACTTGTCTGTTGTCATAACGAATTGAGAAAAATATCTTACAGCTAGGTCCCACCAAAAATCAAATTGAATAAAAATACACAAGTCGTCGAGTAACTCTACTTAGTACCCTCTGTTTGGTAAAGAAAAAAAAATACTTCGGAAGAAAATAATTTAAATTATTTAATTGCTATGGAAAATTCTAATGAAAAAAACTACTGAAATTTTTTTAAGTAATTGTAGAAAGTTCATAACCTTCTCATTTTTTATTATTTTTCATAGACAACTAAATAAGCTTTCAATTTTGTCATTTTCATATTAAATCTCTTTATTCTATTATTTTTCTTTCCTCGTCAAAATTCCAGTACTAGACAGAACTTCAATGAGAAGATGTATCTACATTTTTTAGATCCTATTATTATTGAGGCGGTGACAAAAGTAGGAATGAACTGCGCACAAACGTGTTTGTGTCGTGATAAAGGAATAAAGGTCGGCTTTATGTTTTACGTAACTTGCGGCCCACCACCATTCATCATTCATCACTATTTGCACCAAGTGGCCCGTCGGTCATTAAGATCCGTACAAACACCGGTACTAAAACTATTAATTATATTTGGATTTAGTTCAGATTTGGTAACCAATTAGCACACACGCATATATGTAATTATAAGGTTGGTTTCATTATTGATTGACAACTACAATTATTAATTCATTAGATTCGACTATTAATCTATACGTACTTTTAGAGCCTCAATGACATGAAATTACTTTTAAAAAAATGATAAATTAGCTATAAAATAATAAATAGGAATACAAAAATTGTCACTAGTTATATATGTATATATTAGGTGATAAATAATTTTTTTTGTCACCTTAATTATTTTTACAAACTAAATAATGATAAAATTAGTGTTTAAGTTGTCATTATTGACACACCAATGTGGTAACAGCCTAGTGACAAAATTTTCATTATCACTAGGTTGTCACCATAAGTGTGTCAATAATCGTCAATGATGACAATTTAAAATATTAATTTTTGTGATTATTAAGTCATATTATGATAAAATAGAAATTATTGTCACTTAACGAAATTTCATCATCAGCAAAATAAAAACTATTATCACTTAATATATTTATATATATATTATCGATGATAATTTTTATATTGTTACTTATTATTTTATCACTAATATTATATATTTTTCTTCTAATTAATTATAAATTTGAATGCATATGTTTGACAAAAACTGCAGCTTGCAACCATCTTTCATATACCTAGCTTACTCGACATTTTCAGACGAATTATCTGAATATATATATATATATATATATTCATTTTTAAGCAAAAGCCTATATAACTACTTTCCTGCATATTGAAATGAAAACACAACGAAAACTGACTCAAAATCTCAGATTTTTAATTCTTGTCTCTCAATTATGTGGAATTTAGATGTCTAGCCTGTTTGGTTTTATTTCCATTACCAATTTTCATTTCCGCCATTTCTAAAATGGGAAAATTAGTTATATGATGTGATATGAAAATGGAAATGTATTTGGATAAAATGTTTGAAAATGTAATGATTATGTAGGTTGTAGGTGGAGAGAGATATAAATAATGGAATAGATAGAGAAGATATATAGGTTATTGAGAAAATATATATAGGTTATTGGAGAATGTATTTTAAAAATAAAAATTGAAATTATGTTGGGTGAAAAATTTTAAAAAGTGATGATTTTTATTTCTAAAATAGTAAAATTGGTGGGAATGGGATTTGGAAATAAAACCAAACAGGAAGTTTTACAAAATTGCAGCTTATACAGCCATCTCTCTCCATATACCTCTCATACTCGACAATTTCAAATAAATTAGCGAATTATTTATAAACTAGAAATCATAACTATTTCTCCACATCTTATAAATAATGGAAATAGAAAAATTGATACCAAAAAACACTGTCAGACAAGCTCAAGCTCTGAGAATTAATTTAAGATTTCCTTGTATTAATGACATTGAATATAGGGCAATGTTTGAATTTATTTTGGATTGTTTTGGGAGAATATATTTTGGAAGTGGGATGGGAGAATATGTTGAGAATGAAATTATGTTTGCTTTTATTTTGGAAGAAAAAATAAATTTTATTGTATATGTCTTTTCATTTAAGTTTTTATCTGATCAATGGTGTCGCATCAAGTTTTTATTATTTTTATAGTGATATAATGATTGAAAAATATATATTTAGATTAAAATAATGACTGAAAGATATAAATATATATATATATATTATTGATATAATGATTTGAAATGATAGGATTTTTTAATATTATTTTCGAAGAAAAGGTTAAATTTTAGGGGAAATGTTTGTTAATATTTTGAAAATATTTCGAAAAAACGAAAGCATTTTGGAAAAATGAAACCAAAGATTGGCTAAATATTTTATGATTCACAGAATTGCAGCTTAAAATCATCTTTCTCCTTATATCTATCATACACCCGTGCTCGACATTTTCAAATAAATACAAATTATTTAAAAACAAAAAATTATAACTATTTTAATTTCCAAATATTAGAAACTTTGAAATAAGAAAACACTACAAGAAAATAATAAATTAGTAACAAAATAGCAAGTGACAATACAAAAATTATCACAATTATATGTATTAAAAGACAACAGATTTTATTTTGTTACCCTAATAATTTTTACAAATTAAATAATAACATGAATAGTATTTCAGTTGTTACTATTGATAGTTAGCGAACACTTATGCTGGCAACCTAATGATAATGAAAATATCTAGTCATAAATTATATACTGTGACTTTTTTTTGTTATTAAGTTGTCGTTATAAGAGTGTCACTAGTTATCAATGGTGATAATTTAATTAAAATATTATTTTTTGACACCATTAATGAGTCATACTATGACAAAACATGTAAAAACTATAGTTACTTAAAGAATATCATTAGTGACAATTTAAATAAAAATTATTATACGTCATCACACAATACATGGTATTAGTAATAATTTTTACAGTATCATTAATTATTTTGTCGGTACTGATATTATTTTTTTCAGTAAAATTAAAATAAAAACAAGATACACGGGGGCTCGAGCTCTCGAATTTTTAAGATGTTTCGTGTATTACTGATGCGGAATTTGAATGTCACCATCTTTCTCCGTCAACGACAGTAATTTTTGAATTTGTATTCTTGCATGTTTAGTTTGCGGCTTGCGTACATTCCCCTTTTTCTGATTTCGCTTTCTAAGGTTTCAATTTAATGTGAATATATAGCACACTTGGCTCCCTGAGCCCCCAGCAAATGTTCTTCGCTTACTTCTTTTTTTTTTTGGTGTGTGTGTGTGTGTGTGTGTGTTTTCTCTGCTTCCAAGCTTGGAGGGTTTTCGTTGTCGCGAAACAAAAAAAGGAAAAAAATAAAATAAAATAAAATAATCTGTGATGGAGAGAGGGCAGACGAGTTCGGGGAATAATAACAATAAACTTGAGAGAAAGACCATAGAAAAAAATCGAAGGATTCAAATGAAAGATCTTTGCTTCAAGCTGGTTTCCATCATCCCTCCTCACCATTTCAACCCACCAAAGGTGTGTGTGCTTTTGTCATATGTATTGCGTCCATTTCTTAAGATGCTTTTGTGGAAAGAAACATGCATGCAATATTTATACCTTAGGAAATGATATGAGTTTTTGTTTTTTTTTAATAGATAATTAAGGAATATATATATATATATATTGATTAAATTCATTTATCAAATTCATATTTTTAAATTTTAACCATATAATTAATACGTACAACTTCCTCCAAATGCTTCCATGGCGAGCTAGGGTTGAGATATATAATATCACAAGATAACAGGACTTCACTGACCGAAATTTCTGTGGCTAACTCAATAAAATCCAAATTTACCGACAAATGAGTTGATGTGTTGATATGTATATATTGCTTGAGAATGGTTAAACGGTTGCTTGTGAAAGATTTAAAGTAAAAAAGTCTTTATCTTGTTTATTAATTTTAATACACATATATTTGCAGGAATTCTTGTCGCAGCAAGATCAGCTGGAACAGACAGCTTCTTACATCAAGATTTTAAGAGAAAAAATAGAAGACTTGAGGATAAGAAAGACGGCACTGATGAATATTGCTGCTGATGGTAACAACAATTCTGTAACTATGGGAGGATCAAAGTCGCCAATTCTGGAAATAAGAGACTTATCAGGTTCCAGTTTGGAGGTGGTTTTGATCTGTGGGCTTCAGAAAAATTTCATGCTGGCTGATGTTATTAGTATACTTGAAAAAGAAGGAGCTGAAGTGGTCACTGTTACCCTCTCCAATATTGATGACAAGATTTTCCACACTCTCCATGCTCAGGTAATATTCATCGGGAAACACAAGATTTAATTAATTTTCTACTTTATAGCTAAATAAATTTGTTACAGTACAAGTAATGAGGATTTAATTTGTTTGGGCATCGTAGGCTAGAAATTAGGAATGTTTCTGCATTTGAAGATTAGTAAAATGCTAAGGCTGCTTCATTTTCTGGCAGGCTAAAGTCTCCAGGGTTGGAGTGGATACCACAAGGATGCGTGAGAGAATACAGGAGCTGATTTCTTCAGATTAGACCTATAGTATTTTTGGATTCTCTATTTTAATTGGTATTTCATCTTTTATTTTATTTAATAATTAAATAAACGTGTGCCTAGTATATATTGTTATCCAGATACAACTGTTTTATTTTAAAAAGCATCTCATAAATACACATAGCATTTATCTATAAAGATTAAATAGAAGATGAGATATTAGTAATGGGGATATTAAAGAACCTGAATTGAGCTTAGCGAACTTAATATATATAGTGCTACAATATATATATATATATATATTATGCACAAAGCAAGCAATAAACACTAAACTCTAGTTTCACACTTATTTAGAGCATCTTGAATCCTTGATTTCCTTTTATATTTCATCTCTTACTCCATCATTTTATGAATATATATATTGTAATGCCCCATACGGGATCGCCTTTAGCTAAGGCGCCACTCAATTCAAATTTAAATCTTAACTCATAAACAAGCAATAGACCCAAAACATTTCAACTTAACTGATCAAAAGCAGCGGAAATTTCAAATTTCATTAGCACGACAAGCACATAAAGGCATTCCCTAATTCAACTTCTTATATCTAACATAACATATATAGACCTGAAGTCCTCCACATCAATCCTGACATATCACATCATCTCAAAACCAAAGTTTAACATTCAAGAGAGCTCAATAACATACACAAGCACCTGTTCTATTACAAAAGTATTTCTCCAGCTCAATTCAAGAGTCCACATCCTTTACTTAAACTTGTCTGAGAAAGTCAAAGAAATACAGGGGGGTAAGTCCAAAGACTTAATGAGGGATAAACATGAGAACAACAATGGGGATCTATCGAGGAAGAATCAACCCAACAAATCGTCAAATAACATACAGTACAAGAACGTATCAAGAAACAGGTAATTAAAAGTCAATAAGCAAGTATTAACGGATTCAAGAGTTCAAGTGGGTAATAAATCAAAGTTGTAACTGTCGGCTCGAAAGGCCCGGTATCATCTCAATCGATTCTTCTCAAAAGGTATAGAATGTCTCAACTGATCACAGTTCAGGAGGAAATGCAAACAGCTCGATCGGCCCAAACAACAACCCGACTTAAACCAAGAAGCTACACTGTCCTTATTGCTCCACGGGCAAGATGCAAACAATCAGGTACAGTCAAAACAAAACAAGCCCAAATCATATGCAGTCCAACAGGTTAGAACGAAAGATGCATATCGGATTCTCCTTATACCAATCAAACAAGTACTTTACCATTGCGCGACAACTCGGTGTACAATAGATTTACCCCTACGGATTGTATAGCGCATTGCCTATATGGACTGTATGGCGCATTACGGATACCTAAGCGAATTACTTAGCGTACCACGGATACCTACGCAGACTGCTTACCGTATCGTGGACACCCAGGCGAACTGCAAGGTGTGTCCTAAGTATCCTACCATTCTACATAGGATTGGCACTCGGCCCAAGTATTATCTCCACACAAGTACAACAAGTATCAATCAAGCAATTGGATTTGCCGACAAGGCAATATATGAACAACCAACAAGTACAAGCAGGCCAAAATGGCTATATAACAGGATACAAACGAGCAAGTATCCCAGCAAGGCATCTAATAATAGTTCAACATGGAAATAAGTACAAGATAATAACAAGTACCGATTCAGATAAGTACAAGACAAGACAAAAAGCAAGCTCTGGGCACCAGAACAAACAAGAATGAACTCAACAGAGTGAAACTAATAGCTAACCCTTACAGGGTATACAAATCAACAACAAATCACGAGCAAGTACACTATCAAGTACAGATCTCAAAAAACACGAGCAAGTACAATTTCAAGCAAATTAACCCTCACAGGGATTTTTCCACAAGTACAGATAGAATAATCGAGGCCAACGTGGCAAACCCTCACAAGGGTTTAACAAATAAGGAATAGCTTATATAAGGCAAAAACCAAAGCGATAGACCTTCACTTCTGTTGTCTTAAGAAATGCAACCAAGTCAGCAGTTTACTAGTCCTCGGGACTCACTCTCTCATCGTCTAACCAAAAGAGTATATTTACAGTAAAATTCCATTTTCAACTCTAAATATCCTTGATAATTATAATTATACCAATACCAACCCAAAATCACAATTTCTCAACTATTACAGAAATTTCGGTATTGTTGATACTAAAACGCTAATCAAATCTCTATCACAAGAACAACTACGAGGTTATATTGATTTTAGTATCATAGTGAAATCCATTACTTAATTACTTAACCATCCTCGTTATGTTAGCCAAAATCAACGATAATAGCCCAATTGTCACAATTAATCTAATTATTGCCACTTACATCTTAAATACATAAAATTAGGGTTTCTTCTTACAATACTCGAAAATTTTCCATAACCTTCATAAAATCATACTATCCCCTTTTACTAAACTCATATTGGTACATACATACACCGAGTCTCAGTCCCATATCATCTCAAATCACCCAATTATCATATCACAAGTTTCAATTTCATAAATCATAGTTAAATTGCTTAATTATCTCAATTAATCCCAACATTACATTAAATAATATTAGATCCGGGCCTACTAACTATACTATAGTCCATGCAAGGGAATATATACACCAATCATATATTAAATCCTCATTTCTGGACATAACACTAGGTTTAAGGGAGTAACAGTATAACATATAAATATATACATGAGCATAATCCCATTCCAATTCTTTACCCACAATCCGGTTATCGCAACCTCGAAACCATAAATCGAAAGCATCGCCACAATCATTGCGATTATCTGAAGACACTATCTCGGAACGGTTGCCGCGCCGCCGTCGGAAAGATTCAATATCACCACCAGAATTATCCTTTCGCTGAGAGCTGTCCAACGCACCGCTCAATAACTTATTTTACCACCGAGAAAGGCCTCAATCAAAGCCTCCGAGTTGCAGCACCACCGTCTGTCGCCGTGGAACTTCCTTCAAATCCCATCGCCGGTAGCTTCCCAATTCTCAATACAAGTGCACATCTAGCTCCATCAAGCTATAAACATCAAAACCCACCACTTAAAACTGTACTCACACCCTTATATCACAGTCGCCCAGTTCGTTCTTCATTTTCTCCAGTGGACCGTCTGATTTTATGGATGCATGAGGTATGGGTGTGTAACTGGGAGTGAGGAGAAGAGGAATAAGGCAGTTGTTTGGGTTGGGAGCAGTCGCCGGAAATTTTCACCGGTGAGGAATGGAGATGCCGCGGTGAAATGGTGAGGAAGAAATGGGGTGGAAAGTAGAAATTGATATATTTATAGGGAACTTTTGCATCATTTCAATTTGGCCCCAAAAATTAAAAACTCATGCAATTGAGTCCTGGCAATTATTTAAATTATGGTTGAACCCTAATTGACCTAAAACTCTACATGCAAACCCCAAATTTCCCAAGTTAGTTCAATTAAGTTTTTTCAAAATTACGAATTGATCCCAAATGTTTCAAATAAGATTAAATCAAATTTTCTAAAATTATAAATTTATCCCCAAGACTTTCAAATTCTTACCATCAAGTCTTTTTCATTTATTTTCCAAGCCCTAAAATCCGACCAATCGATATCTTGATTTCTAAATCCTTATTTTTCAAAATACCGAATTTCAGGGGTGTTATATATATACATATATATATATTTATTTATATGCGCAAGTGCATTAAATATTTTTTCTTTGAAAATCATATAGACTTGGCATATATTTATTAAGGTTTAATAAGAGATAAAATATAAAATAAAATAAAACATCCAAATCCTGTTCTGAGATAGCTGTTTCCTGCATCTTGTTATGTGATTAATTATCTTGTTTTCCTTTTGCGAGCTGGTTGAATCTATCATGAGTTTAGCTTGGTTCAGATGGATAAATGTTGTGTTGTGGTTTTATATATTCTCTATGAGAAAGCTATTTACTGAAGATCAAGAGTAGCAAGTCTAGTTTGCTTTGTTGAATTAAAGCATATATAATAATTAAGAACATGGAGAAATTAAAGGGCAAAGAGAATTGTGAGAGTATTTCACTAAAAAAAAAAGGTATTCCAAGACTATGAAAAGCAACCCTAAACCTTGAACAGCTGCTGAAGATTTATTTAACGGGTAAAAACGAAAATTCTACAACCGTTTAAGTCAGTATTTATTTAAAGGGTAAAATTTATTTTAACTCCCCATACTTTTAATTGTACTCAGGTCTTGTCTCACTATACCCCTTTGTACTTTTAATTGCATCATATTTTGCCTTCTTGTACTCTCAATTTTGCTTCAATTGTTCTATTTCATTAAATTTTCTTTATCCCCTTAATACCATTAAGTTGTTTTTTTATTAAATGACTAAATTGCCCATAATCTTTTACTTTTCATTCAATTAACAAATTAAACTCATCTCCACCAAATCGTTCACTACTCATTTGTAGTCTGGATTCAAGCACTTCACTTTTTATGCCAAATAGATAAAATAGTTTTTAAATATACATTTGGATTCAGAGAGAATTTAGTTAAAATAGAAGTAAGATTTTGTATTGTTGATTTTTAAATCTTGATTTTACTTGGAAAAAATGGTTGCAACCAATAACTCATACTAATGAGACATGACAGAACTAACAAGTGGGTGCATGGAGCATATTGCATTACGTTTCTAAAGATTTGAAGAACAAATTTATTGATTGGTATAAGAAAGAGGAATTTGGAGGAGTTGTTGATAAAAAATGTTGAAGTAGGAGCATTTTAGGTATATTGGTATGAAACACGGTGATTTAATAAAAATTAAAGAGACTTTAATTAACAGAGTTAAGGAATTGAAGTAAAACTGAGGCACAGGAATACAAAAAAATGCAATTAAAAGTATGAGAGGATAAAGTAAGACAGAGTATCGGTAAATGGGGTAAAATGAATTTCACCCTTATTTAAATGGAAGGTCACAATATGAGGAGAATGGCGAATACTTTAAAATGGATAGGGATTAGGGAATCAGTAAATATCCAACGATATCTATAGTTAACATGTGTTAAATGAGAAAACCCAACTACGCCTCTGGCTCACGTTTTCTAGTCAATGCGTCTAGTCTCTGCCACATTTTATTTATTAAGGTTGTTGACCGTGTCAATCATAAACTTCAAATTGTCAAACTGTTAATTTTCAATTTATTTTCAAATCTAGATATGCATTTCATATAATCTTAAATATTTTAATTACAATATAATTTTATACCTATTAATAAATATTCATAATATATTATATAAAAGAAAAATATTAAAAGAAACTCTAATTTTTCATGTACAATATTCTAACAAATATCTAGGACCTAATGGGAGGTCAGGGGTTCTAACAAATAAGTCTCTCATATAATGTGGGAGGTCAGGGATTTGAGCCTTAATGGACCCCTGATGTGAGTGTGTATAAATAAAAAAAAAAAAAACAAATATCTAAGGCATGTTTGGTAGCATTTTAAAAAAATATTTTTCAACTCTCACAACAAAATCAAACAAGCAACTACATTCTTCAATCTTTTTTCCCAGAATACATATTTCTAACTGAAAAATCCCTATTTAAAATGCCCAAAATAACTTATACCCTAAAAACTGCATCTATTCCATCTTCTGTTTGGCTCTACCTTTCACACCATCACTCATTCATTTCTTACTCTCTCAATTCACTTTACTTATTCATATATATGTTTACATATATGAAAATGTTAAAATTTGATTAATTAAAGAAATTTGATATTTAGGTTTCCAAATTTAATTAAATTAATTGTCATAAAAATTAAATAAATTTAATTAAATATTTTTAGATTAGTACTAAATAATTTATTTATTGAATAATATATTAATTAAATAACATATTAAATTAATTAAATTTATTTATTTATTTAATTTAATTATTTAATAATTCAATAACATATTAATTATATTCAATATTTAATTTATTAATCAAATATTACATTTATTTATTTAATAAATAATTTAAGATGTCTTAATTTGATATAATATTAAAATAATTATTTTAATTTGGTGAATCGTTATTAAGTCTTATTTATATACAAATTGTTAAATATTTTTATTTATATAAAAAAATAATTAAGCTTTATTATACATATATTATTGATAAAAAATAGTTATATAATTATATTTTAATTAATAAATAGAATTATGTTTTAATTTGGAAATAATTATGATTCCATAAATAATTAATAATTATTAATAAATAGTTTCTCCCAAATAATACATCACTTAATTATGTTAATTTATCAACATATATATTTCAAAATAAATTACCCATTAAAATAATTGCACATCATTTCATTACAATCATATATCAATCTATATATATATCTACATATATATATACACATTAGTCGTCCAACTATTTAATTATATATATAAATATATTACATAAAATAATAATTTCACTCTACAAATCCAATAAAAAAAAGTAATTGATTTAACACATATACAACAAGAGTTATCTTCCTCAAACCATTACCAAACAAACAACATCATCCTTAAATCATTTTCTATGATTTCTCAAAACAAAAACAAACAATTGACACATTTTTCGATATTTCTCCCAAAACCCATTCTCCCAAGAATTTTTGGGAAAATGTTCAAAGCGCTACATTCTTCAGTTGTAACATTTAATACATGTATGTTTTACACTATATCTACGGGTAGTCCTTAGTTTAGACAAATAAATTATTATTTTATTTTAAAACTTAAAACTAAAATAAAGTTTATACTCCCAATAATTGGATATATGACGTAGGAAATCAGAAAAACCCAAATTTTAATGGTTTATCGAAATACTTATTATTATTCAATATTTTCTCTACATTTTATCCCAAACTAGTAACTATAATCAAATTTACATTTATTATTATTTTCCCTTTCTTTTACTCTTGTGAACTTGTTTCTATGCTCACCGCTACCTTCTCTTGTCCAATAATGGATGATAACATGCATGACGCATGCAGCATCGCTCCTGCTAAGAAATTGCAATTTGTCCCACTTGCAAGGAACCCATCATATGGATTTCACACGTGACACGCGTGCGCACACACACACACACACACACACACACACACATATATATATATATATATATTAATTAGATATGTCAATAAATGAAGTTTCATTTTATTCACTTCCTTATTCTAAAATACTCAAATAAAAAGAGTTTGTATCCTACTTATCCTAAAATACTCCAAATAATAAGATTATAAATCTGTCATACCTTATTCAATGCAAGATCTAGTAAATCTAATTTACTGGACTTATATTTTTAATGTATAGATTAATTTCCTCAATATATATGATTAAAAGAATTAAAGAATATCTAGGAGAGTTTAAAAGCGGAGAAAGAATATCTTTTTGATAGTTTATAAGACGTTAACAAGTATTTTGTATATAATTTTTTTAATAAAATATTATAAATTTTTAAAATAAGATGTTGAATTTTACATACTTCTTTTGAAAATGTAAGGAGCAACTAATTTATTTTAAAATCTTCATAAATTCAAAAAATTTATTTTGTCAAAATAATATAAAAGCTTATTTTTAAAATAAGATTCAATATCTTATAAATTTAAAAATATTTGATAAAATATATAATATCATAATTCTTTTAACATAAATTTATTCAAATAAGATCTTGATCATTTCATTTTAAAAATAACTCATGAATTACCAATTAAGTCCCGAGTCTAAATTATGTAGTACTTGTTACACTTTGCTGCCTACAGATACTGATAGAGTTAATGCATATTCCCTTTCTTTGAAATTTGACTAAAAATGTTTGATTTCTTATATTTAATTTAATGAGTAAATTTAGGTTAATCATTAAATTTAATTTAATTGATTTTTATTTCTAATTTTGGGCATACTAAAAAACTAAAAGTAAAAAAAAAAAAATAATAATAATAATAATAATAATAATAATAATATTTTTCTCTCTCCTCTCTACCATAATATATTTTTTCTTTCTCTTATTTTCTCTAAGTACGTTTTTTTGTTCTTTTCATTCTTCTTCCAAATAGTATTATTCCATAAAATATATCCAAGCAAATATATGTACACAGCTAAAAGGAGATACTATTACATAAAAAACTAAATATTTTTAATTTTTTATATATTAAAAAATTATCGTTAGTATACAAAAAATTTCAGTATAGATAATTTTTTGATTAATATATTAAATTTGTGGAACACCCCAATTCATGGATACGAATTTTTAAAAAGAATTCAAAAATTAATAAATTGAAATCTAAGCCTAGAGATCCAATGGAAATATAATACGAATAATAGCAATAATAAAAAAAATGAAATGAGCATTGGTTAAGTCGTACTTAAGTTAATTAAGGCCTTAGTGCGATAGCAGAAAATTATAGGGACTGAAAATTAATAAGACAATGACTTAATTGCAAAAATTGAAGATTGAGTGAGGGCCAATGTGTGAGAGGAAGAAAGAATATTGAGGGGCCAACTGACAACTCCGAGCAAAAGTGAAGCACTAAAGAGCTGAAGGACCAAACTGCAAGCTGAGGAAAAATTCTGTAGGCTGAAGTGCGATTTTAAAAAAGTGAAAATAATAAAAAGAAACGCCCTTCATTACATCAAATTCCCACATGCATGCCAGCCTTCCCCCACCCACGCCACACCTTGGCCGTCGCCAGAAAAATCGAAACTAGGCATACCATTGCCTTCCTCTCATCTCAAAGATCACATTGGTACCAAATTTGGAAACAAACGGCGAGTCGTTGATAAATTGTCACCCAACGAAGCAGGCGACGGAGGTGGTGGATGCGACCATTCCGGCAGCTGAAACTCACGGCAAAGATGTAGGTTGTGACGGGCTCAGCTAAAGGAACATGCTGGTATCTTCAATTACAAATTTAGACCACCAGAGAAGGAGTAATTAAGGCAGAGGCAAGACGACAGATAAAGGTGGCACTGTGCTGTTTTTAACCAAATTGAATGGCCAAATGAGGGAATTTCACGAAATTGACTAAGGCATTTTACTCCTAAAGTTAAGGCACACATATGGGTATGGCCAAATCTAGTTCCAGCTGTGCTATATGGCGATGCATGGCCGCGCTCCGGCGAGTTGGGGACAGTACCTTTGAGACGACAATCTAAGTACATGTGGACTAGTTTCATACTGTGAATTGACTCCGGACTTGGTTAATTGGATAAAATTCCATTTAGACGGTTGAATCGTTTCCTAATTCAATTCGTTGGAATGTTTAATTGATTGAAATTGATTATTAGTAATAATCCAAGTCGAATGGGCTAAATTATCAATAATGGACTAAAGTTGTAAGTTAAAATTTTAATCATAAGGAGATGTGTTGGTGTGGATTTGAGTAAAGAACCTAATTAATATTAATTAAACCAAATCAACAAATTAGGAAATCGAAACTATGAGATGGAGATAAAAATTGACTATCACAAAGGAGTGTACTAAATTTATGAGTATGGGCTAAGAATGTTAATTTAAATAATAACAATAAGAAAGAAATATTGGCACGGAATTGATAAAAGATCTAATTAATATGATTAAGCTAAACTAATGAGTCTAGAAAGTCAAAAGTCTAATGGGATTAAAGAATAAACCCTCTGGTTACTTAGGCTGATATGAAGACATGAAACTGAATGAATCAAACCCCTAATACTGCTACATGTCGATTACTAGGAAGTAAAGTAGCCCTTGCTTGATTAAGGCAATCATAGAACGTATATAAAATGAATCCAACATCAACAGTAAAGTAAAAACCTTCGATCGCCTAAATATGTAATGAACCTATCAATACGATTTAAGTAATCAAGAAAAAGTTGTTGTATCTAAACACCTTGATATGAATGTCAATAGAAAGGGGGACTCGCAAAGATATAAATAAATTAATATGAATAATGCACTTATTGTTAGTAAATGTTATATTGTAGCACATCGATGTTTATATCGTATCTTAATTAGAAATAGGTGGTGAGGACCCGGATGTTCCTAACCAATATGTTATCTACATGCTGGGAAAAAGATATATGTATATTATGAACATCCATATTATTGTTTGTTTCTTGATCTATCTGTTCGACCATGATATCATTATATGCCCTTGAAATTGACATTCAACCTTATTTTATCTCTCTGAATTATAATAAAAATCATTTAACTAATCGTACCCTTGTTTTAGGTCTAGCAATATCATTTCAAGTCCTTCTGTCGCAATTTGAAATTCTATCAAACTTCCATGTTGTTTTGCTCTCATTGACTCATTTGGTAATTGTGATGATGTCACATGATATTGTGCCGAAATGCTTGGTCATTATTATATTTTATTGTTACTTGAGATGATCTTGCAGATCGATTGATAATTGTGTCCAAGACTCATTGCATTCGGTTATTATTAATCGTAACATTGTTTATTTGAAAATTGATATAGCTGCTGGACTTAGTTACTAGTGAGACCCTTGAGAAGTTTTAAATCCAGCAGGACGCCATGGAAAGTTAGGCTTGGGACTAGCTAGGATCAGCAAGATGGCCGGGCGGTATAAATCAACGGTGGGATCTCCTGACTAGTACACATTATCAATCCTGTATCACAAGTAGTTTGAGGTTAGCTATCTGTGAACGAGGAACTAGCATGTGGTTAACCATGCCATCCAAGCCGATCACTCAAACTTTGGAAGGATAAAGGATTTGTTTCATAATGATCTGTGAGAGACATAAGGTTGGAGACCACCCAACAGCTCCTTATGATTTGTTTTTGTCTATCTCATATCGTTGGTTCATTTATGACCTTTTGACACTCTAATATACTAGAGTTAGTTGACATTGATATGAAATTGGCTTCATGCTAGCGCTTCATGTGTACCTTGCTTTATTTTTATTCTACTAGAGAATGTTAGTCATTTTTCTTCTTATTTGATGTGTGTGTGTGTGTATTTGTGCGTGTTAATTGTTACTTTACCTCACTAAATTATTAGGACTTACGCCTTTTGCATGATCTTAGTTCTTTTCCCCAGATAGGCACTAATAGGGATGGACATTCCACTTGTGTACATGTGTATAGCGTACATAGTTTTGTGGGCAAGTAGCCAGTTGTACAGGGTTAATGGACTCAATATGTAAACTAAAGTCTATTAAGTTTGAATTATGCTGCTCTTTGATGTAAATACTATGCGCATATGGGTTTTTGATGATAGTAATATTTTGCTATGAAAGTATTACTTTGTGAAACTTAGTTGCAGCATAACAGGTAGCCTCTCGACCCAAAGCAGGCACTTTTTTGGTCGGGGTGCTGTAATATGAGTATATGATAATTAGTTATATGAGTGAACCTAACCAAGCCTAATATTCTAGACCCAATGCTTCGGGCTGGCCCAGCAATTTGAACCCCGACTAGACCGTATTGAGCCTCAACCCTTTATAAAGTCAGTCAACCCAAAGACAAGTGCAGTCCGTACGACGGAGCTGCAAGCAGACACATTCAACCTTCCCGATTGTATTGAGGTTGACTGCAAAGTCGACCAAGATATATACTCAGATACAGCCGCATTAATGTGCCACCTGCCACAAGTCACCTCTATATTGAATGCAGCCGAACCATTATCATGTCCGCATTAAATGCTCTATCAACTGGTCACCTCCACATTAATTAGAGAAGACGCACCCCTTATTCCCAGCCAGCCAATGGTGTGGCGATTAGCCAACCTTAATATGTGAAAAAGAAGCCTCGTTGGGCGATAGGGAGAAAATATTCTTCTTCTTCTTCTTCTTCTTCTTCTCTCTCTCTCTCTCTCTCTCTCTCTCTCTCTGATAACAGACACTATAAATACTCCCATTCAATAGATTTAGAGGTACGTTCACTACATAAGCCCTCACCTGCTACTTTGTCCTCCAATTGAGTATTTACTAACTTAAGTATCAGAGCACCTTAGAGCCACCTCGGCTAGCCTAATGTGTGTTTATTAGTTGCATAACTCGACCACATCATGGCTATACTCTAGGTTCCCATCTTTCGGGTCGACTAATTCTACTATTGGTGCACTTCACCCTTCCAACAAAAAATACCTTCATCAAGTAGTTTTAAAATAGGGACTACATGAGTAATTTATGGATATAGACTTTATCCAAACTCATTACATTATATTTAATAAGTTTATGCCCGCATACAATTTTTTTGTGCCTGAATAGGTAACACCTTACCACTTTACAAGCCTAATACCAAGGATGATAATTTTTTAAAAAACCAAGCACTTCTTTAAAAAATCAAAAACAATTACTTCATACAGTATTAGAAACTCATTAAATTGTTTATTTTTGAATGACAATTATTTCCCGTTCCTTTTAGAAAATTAATTCTCTGAGTTGTGCGACTCTTAGGCGTGAAGCCCAACTTAAACCTCTTTTGTCTCTCGGTCTCGGGTCCTCACACGCTTGATTACCATCTTGTATGTTATCTTTTGGACTCAGCGCAGGAGTTTTTCTCCTAAGCTACAAAGCAAAAAGACAAGAATACTATAAATGATAATGTCTCAAAATTCACTAAAAAAAGACACCAATGCTTGCTGATCAAAGAATTCTTTATTCTAAATAATGTTGTCTGAAATTCTGCTTCGAAATCCGAACTTGATGATGGTAGTCCATGGACTGATCCTGGGATGCAAAACAATAGCTGCATTTGTTGTATGCTTTGTTCAATGTTAAAAGGATTCACCTTAGTACAAATGTTTCAGCAGCTCTCCCCGTGGGATAAGGACTCGTTCATTTATGTTTTCAAACTCATTTTCAAATTTTAAAAATGAATTATCAATAACTTATCTCAAGTTTCACCAAAATTCCACTAAAATCCTGACTCATTTCTATTTAAAAAATACAACTTATACATCTTCTTCCAATAATTTGTATATCTTCTCTTTTTATTTTTATTATTACCATCTCTCTCCATCTACAACCCATTAAACTCTATACAATCATTACTTTTTCAATAAAAAATTTAAATATAAAATTATTTTCAACTTATTTTCTCTAACTATTTTTTAGAAATTTAAAATTGCTGAAAATGAAAGATGGAAATAAAATCATAGCCAAAGGGGCCCTACTTTTCTCTGGTGTAGTGTTTCATATCTCCGGGCCTTCTCTATTCTAACGGGCTGTTTGGTTTCATTTCTATGGAGCGTTTTCACTTTCGTCCGAAGATGAAAAATGAAAACTATTACTTTCTCTCAACATATTTTGAAAAAAGTACACTTCTGATTCTCAAAATCCATTTTCATCCCAACATTTTCCTTCTCAAATCTATACTTACTCCTTCTACATCTAATCACACCTATCTCAGACCATCCCCCGCCAGTGAGTGGTCAATCAATATTTAATGACCCCCACCCACTGCCCCGTACCCGCAAGCCTCCTCCTTTCACAAATCACTCTGCCCATAGAAGAAGAAGAAGCTCTCATACTCTTTCACCAAAAAATCACGAGGGAGACCCAACAAAGTTTATCTTCCTTGGGCGAGCACAGTCCTCCAAGGCGACCGACGAAGCAATTGAAGGTACTGAACGGCCACCGGATGTATTGTGCTTTAATAGACGTCAGCCCGTTCCGATCTGGAGGGGACACAAAAAAATTTGTGAATCTCTTCGGGTCTGAAGATATAAGAACAGATTTTTTGCTACCTCAGTATAAAAAGTTTCACATAACTATCAGCTTATTGGGTATCTTCCACATGGAGAACTTTTTCCAGCTTTTTTTTTGTGTACAAGTGGTTCCAACTTATTTATTATTTTTTCTAATTTCCACAGTTTTGTTAAATAATAAATTGAATTGACATCGGGAATGGAAATGATAAATATGTAATCAGTGTCACATTTTGTGTGATACAATTTTCATAATTTTAATTCAAATATTGTATAAATGAAAAATAAAATATAAATACAATAATATTTTATTATTATATTTCAATTACAATTCATCATCCATCATACACATTTTGAAAATACACAACTTTTTATGTGAAAATGTAACTACAGCCAAACAATTTTCATTTCCAAACTTATATAATCATTATTTTCTAATATTTCATCCAAACACATCTCAATTTTCATTTTCATTTCATAATTAATTTTTCAACTTTTAAAAATAATTAAAACTGAAAATAGCCTTTGAAAATAAAATCAAACTGCCCGTAAATCTTCTACGGAAGTGTTTGTAGGAGCACTTTATTTATTTATTTATTTTAACTTTTCTAACCAAAAGGTCCAAATATAGTACTAAAGGTAAAATTCTTGGATGTACCAGTGCTGTGCTGTGCCGTGCCGTGCCGTGCCAACACTAATTTGTGAATACTCGCCACAAAAATATGACAAACATAGCAACATTTCAGGAATTGTGTCTCCACTGTTAAAAATAATTCATCTCCTACAAAGTGGTATAGGTCGGTGTATTGTAATCTATCTCAATAATCCATGCATTTCAATTTATTGCGGCTTTGGAGAAATGTCTCAACTTGAAAAAATCTCTTGTATATGGTGCCAAATTACTTTAGCCATGATTAATAAATAATTTAATACGAAAATGTTTTTTCTCTATGTGCATTCCTATTTCGTAAAGGAATCTGCCTCATTCATTGGCAAATTTCAGAAGCTCTTCCCACGCGGTAAGCTTTTCTCTGGGTTTGTTTTTCAAATTTCCGCGCCTTTTCTCTTCCAGGTCAATTTTTTCCCAGGCATCAAAGGTTACAGCTCTGGTATTCCTACTGTCTAATAACTGCAGAAGTCCTTCTCTCCCAGGCTTCGGTGAGTTAGACGTTAGTACTCCTTTATGAATGTCGTCCGAGATGCAAGCAAGCTGCAATAGGTTATTTGGTGATCAACAAAACTAATCATAAATAAATGACATCTAACACAACATAGTATTAAAATACACAGTTCAGATGCTTTATTCCAATTGGCGTGTTTTATCTTTTATTTCTATTACACTTCACAGTTACATACCAAGCATATTACATATTTCCTTAAAAAACACTTGGTTATGGACTACATTCACTTACCAAGTATCTATGAAATAAAATAGAAGATGAAACGCCAATTCAATAGCGGACCAAATGGGTAAAATGCATTCCTTAGACATGCCTTAACTCACCATTACTATAAATAAATTAGCAAGCATCTAGTTCGTTTCATGGAATGAGTAAGTGTACTCACAGTTTCTTCGGCACAATAAAGATTTGTGGCAATAATTCCAGTTGGGCCTCTCTTCAACCACCCACACACATATAAGCCCATCTCATACTGCATATGATCTTGTGAAGCATTAGCCAAGACGCGGCCTCCAAGATTTGGAACAGTTCCTAGAAAAGAAACTCAGAAAGATTTTAGGATGACCCGAACTTGAGACATATACGGCAGCAAACAGGAAGAGATGCAGATTTTGAAAAGTCATCACAAAAATACAACTCTTTCAAGCCTGTACATTGTAGGACCAGACCATTTGGATAAACAAAAATGTTTCACGACTTTGATTAGGCAATACATAAGAAAACGATAAAAAATTCAAACCTTTGTAGTTATCGAAGGGTAAACCATCAATACTGACTGACTTGTAACCAATACTCTTCAGTGCTAACCTGCAAACAAGAGTTAAATCTGACCAAAGTAAACTTGCTTGAAAGCTTACCTTACTAATATGAAAATGAGAAAAGCTTAGTGATCAAGTTCCTCACCTATGACTGATGAATACAGGTTGACAGTAAAGAAATCGACTCCCCATCTATAAATTTTATGTCTCTGTTTATTTTGTTTCTATTTCTTTTTCTTTTTTTTTTTCCCAGTAATAGATAACAGATAGCCAGTTCCACAACCACATTAACCCCCAGTCCTCAAAGAATTCGGGTGTTTTAGAAATAAACCATGGGAGAAATTAAAAATGCAATAAAACTTCGACATGTTTGCCTGCATATTTTTTACGTTGAGTTTGAAATAACTTGCCCGCATGATATGTCCTCATACCATCCTGTACCAACCGCAACCTGCTTCGCCAATTCATCATCTCCTACAAAAGTTACCAAATTTAGACAAGATACAACTTTAATATGTGAACTTCGACTGAACTCCACTTTTATCATTCATGGAAAGGAAGTGGTGAAGTCCTGCTTAGATGCAGTTCAAAACCAGGAATTTTTCAGATTCATATAGATAAGTCCACATGTTGAAAAGTAAAATGGGCATTTATCCAGAAACTAATTCCAAAAGACGAAAATGAACAGTACATCAGTACTAAAATCAAAGACGTGAAAATTTTCCGCATTACATAAAATTCAGCTAACCAATACCAAAACACTGCTCAGGCTGTGGGAAACAAAGGTTCTTTTTCTAACAAACAGATGCAAATCAAAATTTCCTAAAAGGCAAAAGCTATTTTTTGAAAACCATAACACTAAGTTTGGTTCATGGATTTTGTTGAGGAAAAGAAAAGAAAATGTTAAGGAAAATACTAAAGAAAGGAAAACTTAATGGAAAATATAGTGTATCTGAGGAAAATGAATTTTCCTTACAAAATGGTAAGGAAAATGTTTTCCTCAAATTGAAGTACTCTCTCATTCTCCTATATTTTCATCACTCTTCTTTTTCTCTCATTTCTTCATTGTCTTTTTTAACAACCAAACAAATTTGAGATTTTATATTTCTTTGTTTTCTTCTCTTTGTCAAAATCCTTAAACCAAACATAGTGTAAGTAAAAGTGGGTTACCATCCTTTTTCCTTCAGAAATGCCCTGTTCAATGGACAAAATATTAATGGGTCAGAGTCACATATTTTTGCTTCCCCTTATCCAAAAGATAAATTATAGGGAGGGATCTCCCCTGAGAGATAGCGTAAGTACAAATTTATACCACTAGCTCTTTCAAGATTACCAAAATCTCTCCCCCAAGTTTACACAGTTTGTTAATCTCCCCCCTCTATTAAGAGTTTTGGATGGAAATGACAATCTTTAATTGACCTTTCTAATTTAACTCTAGCCCTACTTTTTGACATTTTATGGACAATTGCCCATATTAATTTGTCAAACTCGAAAGTGGTGTTATTGGAATGAATTTAAAAATTATAGTTTTGTTCTTCAAGAGTTCCTTTCTTTAAGAATTATGTTAATCTTTTTTTAAATTTATTGATATAATCTTTACTAATATTTTTGTGTGTTATTCACATTCATGACAAGCAAAAAATTATGATCAATATACAGTTAGTCTAAATTTTAGTGGTAAAGCAATAGGTTCAAATACTATATAATAATAGTTTCAAAAATATTATAAAAGTTAATTATATGAAAAACGCTAATTTAGAAAACAAAAATACATGGATTTTATTATTAATAATTAAAAACTTATAGCTGGAGATGAAATTATTTAATTAACAAAAATTCTATGAAAAAAGACAACAAATATTAGAGACAAATTGTAGAAACTTTTAGTCATCCAAAGAGCCAAGTTGCAGTGGTGCCAGCAGAGCTGGAACAGAACAGTGGGGAAAGTGATGAGGAGTATATCAGATGGCTAAAAAGATTTGTGGAGAAGCAATGCCTTGAGATACAGGTATATTTTCAGTGAATTGCTGTTGGGTTATCTGTATAACAGCATTTTTGCTGCAAATACGGTAATGCCTTGGTATAGGCGAGGGAGGCGATGGCCTTTGACAACTACGTGGACAAAGATGCCCTTATTAATTTGTCAAACTCGAAAGTCGTGTTATTGGAATGAATTTAAAAATTATAGTTTTGTTCTTCAAGAGTTCCTTTCTTTCAGTATTGTGTTAATCTTTTTTCAAATTTATTGATATAATCTTTACTAATATTTTTGTGTGTTATTTACATTCATGACAAGCTAAAAAATTATAATCAATACAGTTAGTCTAAATTTTAGTGGTAAAGAAATAGGTTCAAATACTATATAATACTAGTTTCAAAAATATTATAAAAGTTAATTATAAGAAAAACGCTAATTGAGAAAACAAAAATAGATGGATTTTATTATTAATATTTAAAAACTTATAGCTGGAGATGAAATTATTTAATTAACCAAAAATTCTATGAAAAATTTTTGCAAGGTCCAGGAATGAAAAATTATTTTTTGTTTTGCATGTGCTATTGTTCATAGAGTGAATAAAGCAAGACATAAGGAATGCATACTGCATAAAACCACAAACAATAAACCAACGAGTAAAGACGCCATACAGCCCATTAGCAGATTTCTGGAGCTTAATTACCTTTAAGTGTAGTCTTCTCAAGCCGAACACCACCAAGATGACCCCTTCTATCACCCAACTCTAGAAACTTGTCTGGTTTTCGGAAGAAGACAAAGTGGAGTTCCCGTTGACCGGTAGCAGGAGCATGACCTGGTGTGACTGCCTTAGAGAGCAACTCGTACACCCGCCTCCTGATCCTGTTACTCTTCATTTCTATCTTTGCCAAAGTAATGATGTAAAAGAACAATCAATCAGTTCCATGGATAATCAAAAAATCTTCTCTGAAAGGGATACTCCAGATCGACTTTGATGAAAATGTATGTCATGTCAAATATACCTCATCGGCTGGTGTTGTAACTAAATCAGCTTGTTGGATATGAATATGCAAATCCTTAATTCCTGCGACAAGAGTATTTTCTATTTACTGAACCATCTTTCGACTTTCATAATTCCCTGGATATAACAGTCCACCTTTCAATTAAAGGATGCGAATACATATCTCAGGTTAACAGAAACGGATAGGTTAAATGACCAACACTAGCATCATGTTTGGCCTATTACGGCAGATGGATAGACACTAGTGCGCATTCAATTGAGAAAACCGGGTCATTGTGTTCCAATTACTGAAATACAAACAAAATAAATAACTATAACCAACATATCAGTTTTTCAGCCAGCTTAGGTATGAGATTAGGTTTCACTCCATTAATTAGGTGTATAAATGAGCCGAGGTCAATAAAAATTTGTAGACTCGAGCTCAAGTTTGACCTCAGCATTTTAGAGTTTGAGCTCAACCTCAATGAGACTTCTCCTAATGGCTCGAGTTCGAGCTTGACTTTGAACCCAGGTCACTGAATAAATCTGACATCAAATAAAATATTAAATTACTCATATATAATAATTATTCAACAATATATATATATATATAAAAAATAGAAAAAAAAAATTACTAATATATAATAATCATTTAATTAATATACAAAATATATTTAAAAATAGAAAAAAGCTAGTGAGTTGGCTTGCAAGCCATTGAACCACTAATTAGAGCTCAAGCTCACCTCATTATAATGCTCAAGCTCCAAAAGCTCAAGTTGAGCTATAATCGAGCCGGCTCGACTCATCTTACACTCTTACGACTAATGTTGGAATGAGATTGAATAAATCACTTAAGATCCAGAATACAAGGGCCCAAGACACATCAAAAGGCAAAACCGTTACCCAGAATTTCTCGTAGTTCTTTTGCAGTACAGGCTGCTTGTACTGGTCCACGTCTTCCAACCAAATAAACTTTCCTGCAATTACAATGTAAGTCAAGTATAATCTACGATAATGCTGGATTTCAGTTTCAGAATATCGCAAGGCAGATGAGTAACCTTATAGAACTCTCTTCTAAAGTAGCCAATGCATGGCAGGCAATATCTGTTCTAGCCACTTCTGACGTTGGACGTAAAAGAATTCGAGCAACATCAAGAGCCACATTACCCTAAAAGCAAGTTCAATATGTAGTCAAGGCAATTGAAAAACTCTAAAATGTTTGAAGTGTTTGAATATGGGGAAGTGCCTTAACTTCTATCTAGATAGCAAAAAGCCCTCATTTAATACTAGTTAATTAAAATGGCTAGTTCATAGATAAGAACTGGTAACCAAAACATAAAGTAGAGCTTAGTAGCACTCAGTAAAAAGATATTATTTATGTACTTTCTACATGCCTGGTTCAGATGTTACTACTAAAATTAGATAAGGTAATATATAGAACACAGTTAGCAGGTAATGGCTTCCAGTTTCTGAAAGCCGATATCAGAGGTAAGTGAAATATAAATTTTTCATAAATAAATGAAGAAACAATACTGTTAAACTAGAAAAGCATAAACTAGATAGAACAAATATTGTTGGCATTAAAAGATTTCAATAGGCTTCAGGAGTATAAACACAAGCACATAAATATTGTCTAACAAAATTATCCATGATAATACTTATGCTTTGGCTCACGTATCTTCCATTGCCTTTCAGAAGTCCCAACAAGGACATAGCGATTCAGGTGATCAGGCAAATGTATTTTTCTAGTGAAAGAACAAATAATTTGATATCTAATAATTGTAACAACATCAAACACATGCTTTCTGCAACCATCAGTTGATCCGGTCAATCTGAGGCAAATCCCATCACTAGTGTCCCCTTATAATATTTAAGTATCACTTGTTTATTGTGCTAGTCCACCCTCAGACCTCAAGCATGGCTTCATTCTCAAACCATAATATTTGGTTTAATCTGAACATAACCATGACCAACATGACAATGAATCAAAAATACCTGACCAAGAATAACAGCAGTATTAGTGCTTTTCAAGTCTGGAGCAAGGTTTCTGCAGTCCGGGTGCCCATTATACCACCAAACAAACTCTCTGGCAGCATATATACCAGCCAATTCCTGCATCATATGATATATATTATACAAAAAAGGCTGATTACAAATTTTAATAATAGGAATTGCTCTCACGAAGGAACTTAACATCTTAATCCACAGGAGAAACATGAAATGACATTCGGACATGATTAAACACACCTCCCCAGGAATGCCAAGAGATCGGTCACTTTCAGCGCCATAGGCAAGCACCACCTGGCACAGTTTCCATCTTGATTGTCACATGCATGAGAGGGACTAAAAACAAACAACAAAATAGCTACCTTGGTCAAAAATCCTTTGTAGAACCAGTATCTTACCGCGTTATACATCTCACGAAGCTCAGGTAAAGTTATGGAGGATCCAAGAGACACATTCCCATAGAATGAACAGCGTTCATTTTGTGCAACCCGAGAAAACTGATTGGTCACTATCTGTGGCAATTTTTCTGAACAGCTAAGCCCATAAGTGAATTATAAGAAAGATCAAAAATCATAAACAGGATTTATATTTAAAAGAATGAAGCATATGTATCCCTTTTCACATTGGACCATAAATTGGAACATGCCAAATGACTAACACTTCTATCGCCAGCAATGCTTCATCGGTAAAACTAAAACTGCATTTACTTCAAAGACGTATCTTTCATGTATTTTATTTGAATCAATTCCAAAGAACCATGCAATTAAAATACCCTAAATTTCATAATCCTAATACCAAATTAGCACTTAAACACACATTTCCATAACTTGCACAAACAATAAGAGTAATAACAACCTTTGTTTCAGGGTGATCAGGTGCGACACCGGAGCGCACTAACCCAAAGGGCGTCGGCAATCGATCAATTATATCAACTTCCACTCTTTCATGTGCCTTCAAAATCTACCAAAATTCAAGAATTCAGCAAAAAGATCACAACTTTATGCAAGAATTCGGCAAAATATTCAAAAATTGTCTTTATTTCTGGAAATAAATCAAGAGATTGACTGATATGAAAAAATAACTAACAATCCCAGTAATAAAATCCAGCAACTTCAGCATACCTTCTCGGCGGTGTAAAATCCGGCAGGCCCACTACCAACAACACAAATGCGCAAAGGAGCTGAAGAGAGTGTGGTAAAGCTTCTCGAAATCCATCTGATTTTCCCAAAAATCGGCATTCTTGATGGATTAAAAAAGACTCGCAAATTCAAATTAATGTTCAAAGGGTTCCCCGATTTGCAAGAAGCTCGCTTATTTCAACAAAAAGAAAAAAGGACTATGGGCAAAATTGCATTTTTAGTCCCATGCGAATATGCGATGGGGTCTGCAACTCTAGTCACACCCTTTTTCAAATTTTAAAAAACGTCCCAAAATCTTAAAAAAGTTACAAAGTTAGCCTCACAACTCAATTTTTGTCCAAAAGTTAATGGAGAAAATGCATGTGACGCGCGTGGCCGTCTGATGTGCATCGCCATGGTGGAAAAATTGCACTTTTAGTCTCATACGTTAGGGGGGATTGCAACTTTAATCCCACTGTAGATAAATTAACTTTAAACCAATTGAGAAGTAACATGTATAAAATAATATGTTAATTATTAATTTAAAATTCTCTATTTATATTTTGGGATTTATTAAATTTAATTATAAAAGATAAATGATTGATTTTAATTAATAATTTAGTATTTATTTTATATTCAAATCAAATATTAATAAGTGTCAAAAATGGAGCGTCTATATTTATGGACCAATTAAATCAAAGATGTTTGATATTATCTCTTGATATTAATATTATCTTTTGATGTTTGATATTAGCAAATCAAAGATATCCGATATTATCTATGGGTGTAAATGATATGAGACTTTTCGCGAACAATTCGGGCTTGGTTCAAATAAAATCAAATTTAAGCATCGATTTGAAGAAAAATAACGCCAATTCGAGGGCTTCACACCTTAATCTCGAATCAAATGTCAAAAATATATGAGCTTTGAAAAACTCTTTGAACGTCGTGGATATCCTTGAATTTGCTTAAGAGAATTACTGAACTCCTTCAAAGTTTCTCTTACTTGCTAGAATTCATGTTATGTCAAATAAACTGGGATCACCCCTTTGTATAGGTGCTTGGTGGGAGATTCCAGATAATCTTAAACATCTTTTATAGTTATATTATCAATGAGATAGTATCAAATATTAAGGGATAATAATTTAGGGGTGTAAATGAGTTTAATTGAGCCGAGCCCAAACAACTGAGCTCGATCTCAACTCGTTGGAATAGGCAAAGGTTTAGTCTCGACTCGCTAAAGCTCAATAAGACTCGATTCGTATATGTTTGGATAAGCTTGAGCTCGTATAAGCTCGAATGTGCTCCAGTTTGTATAAACCCCGATGAGCTCGAGCCCATTTAAGCTTGAAACAAATAATTATTAGGGTTTTTTTTCTTTTCAATTTTTAAATAATAATAATAATAATAATAATAATAATAATAATAATTCGCGAGCTTGTCGAGTCGAATACTATTGAGCTTGGCTCGGCTTGTTTGGTTGGCGGGCTTAGACTGCGCTCGGCTTGGCTTATTAAGTTCGAGCCGAATTTAAGCTTTTATCGAGTCGATCCCAAATCGTTTGTGAATAGTTTCAGCTTATTTACACCCATAGATAATATCAGATATCTTTAATTTGCCAATATTAAACATCAAAAGATAATATCAATATCAAGAGATAATATCAAATATCTTTGATTTAATTGATTTATAGATATAGACACTCCATCTTTGACACTTGTCAATATTTAATTTGAATATAAAATAAATACTAAATTATTAATTAAAATTAATCATTTATCTTTTAGAATTAAATTTAATAAATCCCAAAATATAAATAGAGAATTTTAAATTAATAATTAGCATATTATTTTATACATGTCACTTCTCAATTGGTTTAAAATTAATTTATCTACAGTGAAACTAAAGTTGCAACCTCCCCCTAACATATGGGACTAAAAGTGCAATTTTTCCACTGGGGCGACGCGCATCAGACGGCCACACGTGTCACACGCACTTTCTCCGTTAACTTTTGGATGGAAATTGAGTTGTGGGACTAACTTTGCAACTTTTTTTAGATTTTGGGACATTTTCTCAAATTTGAAAAAGCGTAGGACTAAAGTTGCAGACTCCCCTATCGTATGGAACTAAAAATGCAATTTTGCCAAGGACTATGGCTCGCACATGTGGGCTCTGAAAGTCCATTAAGCTGTACACCTATTAAGCCCATATATTAGTATTACCTTAAGAAAAGTATATGATAATTTAAAATTTGGACATGCAAATATGGCCAGTTGGAATTTTGTGCCCTCCAATTAGGTCATTTGGCACTTTGCACTCTAATCATAAAAATGGCAGATTGAGCCCAGCCAAATTAACATTTACTTGGGAGGGGACAATGCACCCCATGACAATTTTCCACTAAAATTTGCATCGAAAAAATGATCTTTTCCAAAGTTGAAGGGGTAAAATAGTCGTTTATGGCGCATTCTCTCTATTTTAAATTATAAAATTGTTGTTTCAATTTTTGCTTTCTTTTTTTCTTCTTATTTTGTTAGTTGTATTAACATTTCTTTTTCTAGATAAGTTTGAAGATTTTTCCTTAAACAGCTAACAGACTCATCAAACCCTTTATACAGATGTTGTATTTTAGCATATTGAAGTTTCATATTTAATGCAACGAAACCTACAGAATGTACTATCAATACGTAAAAATAACATATGGAAAATATACATGAAATGATACTATTTTAAAATATAAATAAGGAAAAGATGAGATTAAAGGGAAAATCAAATGTGTAATGCCCAAATATTGCTTGGGACATGCTTTATTACTAGGCAAGACTAAGCCACATTGAACTCTTTTAACTTTATTTTTCAATTATTTTCATTCTATTCATGATCAATGTTCTCCATGATGAAAGTCATGGTGTCTATACAACTTAACAGTGAGGTGGCGATGATACCATATTGGTATCATTTGGCGAAGGCAAAAAGACCCAACTATTCTAGTTTTCTTGTGAAAAATCTAAAAGACATTAGAGGATATAGTTGAAGATTAATGTTATTTCCAATATGTATAGCTCTTTGTACAACCCATTGAGAACTATAATTTGAGTATGTTGAGGTAATTAATAGGGGTGAACAAAATTATTCATTAATCGAAAAAATTAATTAACTAACGAAGTTGAAATCAAATTCATCGAACCGATTTGTCCAATTGATTTTCGATTTGGTTAATGATTAATTTTTTATAAGTTTTTGATTTCAATTTTCGGATCGGTTAATTTTTAAAGAAAATGGGTTAAAAACCGATTTAACCAAATTTTGCAAAATAAAAAGCTTATGTACTATGCATCACCACTAATTTTACTTGGTTTCATATGTTTGTGGTTGTTCCATGCATCAATATCTATGCTAACTTTATGGTTGATATTACAGGATAATCTTGATCAATTATATACATATAGAGTTTGCTATATTTATAAACCCCCATTTATTTGAGAAAATTTTTCATGGATCATTATGCATTAAAAAAAATATTGAAGGTCATTGCAAGAAATTGTATGAAAATGCAATATGGATCATCAGATTACTTGGATGGAGCTACACTATAATAATTTTTTTGAATAATGCTGTTGAGAAAAATAAATAAATAAATAAATAAATAAGAAGTGGTTAATTGGTTAATTATCCGAACTGAGCCGAATTTTTTCAGTTAACCGAAAATTTTGGTGTGGTAAACAATTACCAAATTTTTTTTTATTTTAGTTAATTAATCAATTGGTTCCGTCGGTTAATTTACCGAATCGACCAATGCTCATTCCTAGTAATTAATAACTCGATATAGAAAGAGTATGTTCATTTTCTCCAAATGTTTGCAAATGGAATTGTTTGCTCAAAAAATAAATTTTTGGCTTTTTGGCATACTAGGGCATGTTTGTGCATACAAAATAGTATATAAAATATAAAAAGTTGAATATACTCCCTCAATCTTGAACTTCTTCAATCAATTGTCCAAAATGTTGCATAGTAATGGGTGTGGGTAAACTGGGGGCCTCACTCCAAATCCACCCTAGATGGGGCTAGTTTGGAGTTAAATAAACAGGACTTTTAAGTACATTTTGGGTCCCAATTTTTTGGACTTGGCTGGTCGAAGGCGAGGTATAAGTCTAATTAAAATTTCCCTAAAGTCGATTTTTTTTACTTTTTTATTGTTTGGCTCTTTCAAGTTTCAATGTCTTCTCTCTCATCGTTCATCCGCCCAATCCCCGATCCGCCTTCTGCTTTCCCCATGAAGTATTTTTTGCTCGTGAAAAGCAACCACAACAGCTACTTTTCATAGAAAAGTGCAGTACTTTATTTTCTTTGTGTTCGTTTTAATATTTTCCTTCAGAATCGGATGATGTAGAAATATGTAAATAATAAATAGTTTGAGAAAATAGGGTGGATGTTTTATTGTATTTAAGATGTTATCCTTAAGAATGATACTTCTTCTTGTTGTGAAATTTTGATGATTGATTATCTCCAATGAAATTTCTCTTATAAGAATTTCTTTTCATGATTTTTTCACTTCACGTTACACTTTAATTTTAATGTGTATCATCAGAATGTGATGAGGTGATTTTTTGGTTGCTTGATGTTGGAAGACAGGAATTGTGATCGAATTATCAAGAAACCTAACCACAGCTCAAGAAGAGATGTGGCAGTCGAACTTGTAACCACAAAAGCCCCGTATGCTTATTGAGGCTGCCCTTCCTCGGCTAAGACCCTCTGATGCTTAAGTTAATGATCAGTAAGGAGGAAGAAAGTTATGGAATTAGTCGGGGCAAAATGTAAATTGGAGTGCATACCTTCTTGGTGTAGATTTCTATATTCTTATTGGTTATCCTTTGTGGATTACCTTTTCCCCCCTTATCTTCTCATTAGTCTCCTTTTTTGGGAAGGGCATGTTGGACTATTTTTCCAAGGTCTGACTGCAAGCCCTCACTTTCACTACCAAGATGGGCTATCCTTTGTCATTAGCCAGCCTTTTTGTACTATTATTAGGGAGTGGGTGTCCTCGATTGCTAAAAGGTGATTGAGTGTACTGGTGACAGCTTGACATTAGATGTGGCTGCAGGGGTGAAGGTCAGATCCCCTAAGGTCGGGAGGTCAACCCATGACTCGTTTACTCTGGAATGTTCCCTTAGGTTAGCCATCATGTAAGGGGTCGACGAACTCCTCACATCAAAATGGATGCGAATAGACATGGAAATTATACTTTAGTGCAGGAGACGAGATGCACCAATTAAAACTCAAAGGAACAACAAATAGTTCTCCTTTCAATAATTGTTTTAAGAGCAGCATTTATTTTGTGATATAAATGATATTTTTGTTCCTTTTATTTAATTAATGAAATCTGAAGAAGGAGATATATAAATCCTCAACCATCTGTTAATTTCAAGATAGCAACTTGGGATTAGAAATGGCATTTGAAGATAATAAAGAATAGCATATGAGTTGATAATATTTCTCAGGATAGTTGTAAGAGAAAACAAACATTCGAGGCGTGGAGCCACTTAAAAAGATTGGAAGTTGACAACATTCAATATGGAGTGTGTAACTATCAGTGCTCCACTTGATTAGGGCTTGTAAAAAAATAGCCTTGAAAAATGAATATTCATCAAAATTAATCATGGCAAGTGAGAAAAGTAAGGGATCAAGAGCTTATAACACATATTTTCAATCAAAGAAGATTCAAGGCACGAGCTTGCTATAATGGTTATTTGGCATGATTGTCCTCTTCCTATAATTGAGCATATTGGGTTTTGAAGATTCGTTGCTAGCCTCTAACCATGCTTTAACATGATCTCAAGAAACACCCTCAAAAATGATATTTAAAATTTTACAATGCTGAAAGTCAAGTATTACCAATTATTAGATAAACTTAAGTCTCACGTTGCTATCACACTACTAACATGTAGAGTTTAGGCAATAGCAAAAAAATCCTTACGGCAATTACTACGTATTATATTGATGACTCGTGGATTTTACAAAATTGTATTTTGAGGTATGCCTTATTCTAAATATTCTATTTTGCTACATGTATTAGAAAAATATATTTATTATGTTTAATTATTTTATAGTTCACATATATTCCAACTCCACATACAGTTGAAATGCTATCTGATGTGCTTGTTGGATCATTGGATTGAAATATTAATTGAAAATTATCAACAATCACTTTAGATAATTGTACAACCATGCTTCATATCTCTTGGACAAGCCTCAAAAAAGCTATGTTGTTGGATTGAATGGTACTTTATATGCAATGTTGCGTTCATATGTTCAATTTGATTGTAAAAGATGGTTTGAAATTATTAGTAATGCAATTGAAAGGACAACGTCATATATTGAAGTGCTTCACCTACTAGAGTGAAAATTTGAGGAAACTGCTTGTCAGTTTTGTATTAGTTATAATAAACAATTATATTTAGATTATAACTCAATGAAACTCAAATTTTTGATACTGAAAATTTCTATAGTATATAAAGATGTGTTTCTGTGAATTAAATATCAGGAGAGATGCTATAAAAGCCTACCAACTAAAGAATATTGTGAGAATATAATTGAAATTTGTGGGAAGTAGAAAATTTTACTTTTCAAAAATTTATGATATTTAATAAAAATAAATGAGTGGGTGAAGAGTCCAAGTCTGATGATATGAAATAAGACTGAAAAGATGTTGAAAAAATATGTAAAGATATATTACAATACTTGTCATACCATGATGAGGGTTGTTGTTGTTGTCTTAAATCCTAGTTATAAAATGAAGTTGGTTGAGTTTTATTTCTCATTAATTGAGGGTGATAGATCACAATCTAAAATCAATGAAATTCACCATAATTTTATTATAATTTGTTGAGTGACTAGCAATCTAGAGCTACAACATGATCGATATCAAAGGATAGCAACTCGAATTTTAGTCGTCCGTGAAACTTGGAAAGTTAATGTCATTTTTTGTTTCTAATCTTAATGATCCATTGGAAGCCATCCTCTAGATGTTGATGACCAATATGTGGCATCGAGTTCAAATCCTTCTAGCAAAGTATTTATGACATTAGAGTTGTATATGTACTTAGGGGAAAGTATCTTGCCAAGAACTCCATGATGTGTTAAGTTGGTAGAAGACAAATAGAGTGAAATATCTTTATTAACAAAAGATAGCGAGAGATATTTTAGCTATTTTTCAGTAGTTGCACTTGTTCTACATTTAGTATTAGTGAAAGATAGCCCATCCTCATTATAGTAGGCTCCATCCATTTATTTTGGAGGTATTAATGTGTGGCTGTCGTTGGTTGTGGAATGGGGCAAATGGTAAGTGAACTTCAATAGTACTTTATCATTTTATACACACTATAACAATTAAAACAATTTACATCATTTGTTTGTTTATTATTTAGGTTTTTGTTCAACTATTGATGGACTAAAAGGCTTGTTCGACATAGCTTGATGAGCTAAGAGTTGGTCAAGAAGAATGTAATAGTGAGACCACCTAGTTAGTCTTATTTGGTGGTTAATTTGCGAACTATTGACATATGAATTTTATATTATATTAAGAGGGTGCTTGGTTAATTTATAAGGTCTTATAAGCTTAGGAGTGTCAATAGGCCGAGGCAGGGCGGGGATGGGGATAGCCCCTCTACCCTTGCCCCTGCAAGGTGAAAATACCTCCCATCCCCCACCTCAGTCCCTGTGGTAGGTACCTGTCCCCACTCCCTGTGGGGAGATGGGTACCAAAGGATTTAATAGATTAACAATGTATCAAAGTCATAAAAAATTTTAGAAATAAAAAAAGTACTAAATTTTTCTGTGTGTTGGCTAAGGATGAGAAGAAATCAGATCAATTTTCCAACGTGTTGGATTTCTGGTGTGTTAGCTTTTTGCTTTCCAATGTATTACTTTTCGACATAGCGTTTTGCTTTGAATTTTGGTGGGCCTTTCAGCTGGAACTGGGAGAATACAGAGAATAAGAGGTGGGGGGTGCCGTGGATGCTGGGAGAAAGAATGCAGAGGATGAAATGAACAAAAATAAGGTTTGACATATATATAAAGATATAATAGTAATTTAATTATTTAAATAAGTAACGGGTACCCATAGGGATGGGGATTAAATTGTCCCCATCCCTATCCCCACAAGGAGAAAATTCTCCCCGAATTCACCTCGTCGCGGGGAATTTCATGGGGAAAGATAATTTTTCCATCCTTATATAAGTTCCTACATTTTATAAAATATTTTTGAAACTGATAAGATATTAGATCTTTTTTAAAAAATAAGTTCTTAAAGTGTTTGGATAAAATAAGATCTTAGAGCTTATAAAATGTTAGTAATGACAATTTTGTAATTAATATGATTAAAATTAAAAGAGTTTGTTAACATCTTAAAAGTAAGTTAGGAACTCCTTACTTTTTTCAAAAAGAACTTATAAGCTCATAACATCTTATTTTAGGAGCTTATAGATTCTTTCTTAAAAAAATTTACCGAACACTTTTTGACATCTTATAAACTCTCAAACATCTTATAAGATGTTTTGAGGAGTTTATAAGCTCATTCAAAGATCCTCTAAGTATGATTCATTCTTACAAAGCTTGTATTTGGAGTTTGAAATATGGATGTTTTATTTTTATATTTTATTGATTGATGTAATTATATGAAAATTTGGTGTATGGACTAATCAAACTCTGAAAGTTGTAAGTTTGAAACCTATGAATTGCAACAGTTATATGAACTAATGAAAGTTGCAACCTATAAATTGTAGAATTTAGATATTTCAATTGACAAAAGGAAAAAAAAAAAAAGGTTCCAACAAGTTGGACCGATTGTAAGATCCCTAAGAGGGCTCGCAAAAACCAAGACAAAACTAAGACCTCCAAAGGGATGTAACAACCCAAACTACGATAAGATCCCCAAGAGGGCTCACAAAAGCTAAGTCTATTGCAAGATCCCTAAAGGGGATCGTGATCACACTTCTTTGTAGTGAAGTCCACAGAACCACACAAAAAGAAAAACGAAGAACCATCTCTTGGGGAAATCCCTAAGAAAAACACAAAAATATGGTAAATCGCAAACAACATAAGAGATCAAGAAAATTGCAAGTCATCCAATCATCTAATAACCCGAGTGTGAAAAGAGCACAAAGATTGCTAAAATATCCATATAGTAATGGAACAAAGTCTAACAAAATCGGAGTGCGCAAATGGTAAATGGCGTCCGATCTACACTTGGCCACCAAAAAAAAATAATAATAATAATAATAACTAACATACTATCGGAGAAAAATGAAAGCAAAGTCATCCTCAACTAAAAAAGACCAAGTTCTAGTGTAATTCCTATTTAGCCTTCTGTAGAGCCACAATAGTTTGATCCTCTGCCACGACCTCAAGGCTAATCTCTAATGAATCCCAGAAATGAAATCTACTATAAGACCCCCAAGAGGGCTTGTAGAAATTGACTATAGTAAAAGACTTTTTCCCTTAAGGAGGCTCGCAAAAATCACATCTACTACGAGGGCTTGTAGAAATTGAATATACTGAAAGACCTTCTCCCCTAAAAGGGCTCACAAAAATTGCATATGTTATAGGATTCATTAAAAAGGCTTTGCGAAGAGACACTAGAGCAGTGAGATCCCAAACGCACCCTACAGTAAGACCTTGGTGCAAGAAATGACATCTTTATGATAACACCTCCAAGAGGACTCGTGAAAGAACATCTCCATGATAAGACCCCCCAAATAAGCTTGTGGAAAAATGTTTGGGCAATAAGACCCTAAAGAACTCTCAAACGACATCTATGTAGAAAAATCCCATGGGTATGTGAAATAATGAAATTTAGTAGAAGACCTTAAATCCCTAGAGAAACACCTCCACAGGAGACTACAAAAGGCTCCTCAAACAACGTAGCTCTGCCAAAGGACTTAAAGGATGTCTGGAACGTAAAGCTCATAAAAATTTCTAATTTATTCTCAAAGCATAAAGCTCCGTCAAGGATCCCAAGTGATCCCTAAAGTATAAAGCTCCACGTAAAAAATTGTTCGCAGGGCATAACACTTTATCAAAAGATCCTAAGTGATCACCGAAGTGTGAAGCTACATAAAATTGTAAAGCATAAAATTTTTGAGCCCGAGCGTCCTTTGGAGTATTGCTCAAAAGACTGCACCCAATAGGCAAACACCTTGAAAGGCAACTGTGGGGCCCAAGCGACCATCCAATGGGAAGTCGGGCTAGTCTCTCAAGCCCCACTGCCCAATGGAGGTCGACAGTCCTGGCCGCCCAAGGGTGTGCCTCCTCATCTGGATTAGTCTTTTAATCAACCAAGTTGAATGACAAACTCCCACATACTTTGACTGTTTTACAATTAGCTTCAATGTATTGCTTGCATCGAATTCATTCTCTTCTCTCATCAAAGGAACCCCAAGACAAGTTAATACATAGCTGCTCAATGAGCACTGGAAGAATTCTAAACCATTCAATGAACGTGAAGCTTCACCAGCCATCTTAAAGGATCATAGAGCGCAAAGCTACGCTAAATATCCAAGGTAATCTTCGAAGCCTGAAAATCCACAAAGATTTTTATGTCCATCATAGAGTGCAAAGCTCCGCTAAAAATTCAAGGCAGTTTTTGAAGTGGTAAGCTCAACAAAAACTCTAAATCATTCACAGATCATGGAACTCCAATAGAAATCCTAAGCAATCTTGGAGCAAAAGCTTTGCCGAAATTCTTAAACTACTCATAGACCACAAAACTTCACAAAAATTCAAGTTCTTCGTGGAGCACAGAGTTTTGCCTAGGACCCCAAGTGACTCCCTAGAGTGCAAAGCTCCTAAAAAAGTCTAAGTTATTCGTGGAGTGTAAAAGCTCCGTTGTGGATCCCATGGACCAAGTGACACTAATGATTCATGTCATTACCATGGATGAAAGATATACAAAGGATGAAAGAAACAATATAGCCGAGGCTCATAAAGAATGCAGTTAGGCTCGTGAATAGTGTGAGTTAGTCTCCTAGAGAGCATAAGTTACAAGCAAAATGCAATCAGCCAAAACAAGAGAAAATTAAAAATTATTAATTAATTAATTAGTCATCAAACTAAAAATAAAGCAAAGTAAAGCTAAAATAAACGATTAAAGAAAGACATTATACTTCTAATTCGAAAAGTTAAGTTTTTTTATGGAAAGTAGAGAGACTTAATGACATAACAAATTAGGACATTAGTGGCAAATGAGTTAAAACTAATTAAATGGCAAAAATATTAATAAAAAGGGGCCAATGAGCTCACCAACTTCAGCCCACTCGAGATGCAATCCCTAACCCAAGTGGGCCAAAATCCATCAAGGACTTAATTACTTTAAAAACCAACTTTCAAAGCCGAAAAGGCATGAGAAAAATCATTTTTGTAATTCGAACTCTGACTCTATGTAAGCCATTTCAGGAGCAGAAGCCCAATGCTTCATCAATTTTCAAAAATGACCCCAACTTACACATCAAATATATATAGATAAATATATGGATATATTTATTATTAGGCATGGACCAAACCAATACCTCTATTTCTTTTCATAAAAAAAATGAAAGGTATATATTTAATCTCATTTTTATTTTTACATCTCTTTTTATAATACTTCTATTTTTATTTTTATCTTGATAAAATCCACACATCTTTAATAAAAACTTTTTCATTTTCTTGAAGACATGTGAATATATCAATGCTTGAACACATTTAATTAAGTAATGTTTGGTTCTTTTTTATGAATGTTTTTGTTATATATTTTTGGAAAAATAAATTTTGGGAGTACGGTTGGGGAATGTGAAAGTAGTATTAGAGAATGTTACGAATTTTTGTTTATGTTTTGGGGAATAATTAGCAAATATTTTAGAAAAAACATGTTTGTTTGTTTATGTTTTGGGATGAAATATTTTTTATTATTGATGTCAAATTGATTGCTTTTTTATCTGGTTAGTCGAGAGAAATTAGAATTAATATCAAATTTAATATGTATAAAATAATTTAAAATGTATATGTTTGTAAATATGATGATTGGATGTAAATTTAAAATATTATTGTAATGATTGATTAAATAATAATGTTAAGAGAAGAGGATTGCGGATTTGGCACTTGAGAAGGTTACTGAGATTTAGCGCGCAAGCTTGGCAGTGCGTGAGCACATGTAGGCAAGACTAGCGTGAAGCTTGGCCCATACAACAGTGACGAACGGTAGACTGGCGCACAGTCAGGTGCTTGGTTAGGCGGTTGGCAGATAATTAGCACCTACGTGGGCGACACTTAGTGGGATTATAAGACCTTGACTCGCTGGATACACACTGGGATGATAAGAGAATACATTCTTCTTTTAGTTCGCTAATGTTGGTTGTGCATGACATTTCAGAGGATGACAAGTTGTTTAGTTTCATGGCGAGGCTGCAAACTTGGGCTCAAGCCAAGTTGAGGTGCCAAGGTGTGAAAGATTTGCACTCTGCTCTGGCTGTTGCAGGTAAATCGGTGGACTATCGGACTTTCAGAGGTTTGGATTGAGAACTTAAAAAGAAAGATGCTAGAAAAGACAAGGGCAGCAAATCCAAATAAAATGAAAACAGGAAGAAAAAGTTGCAAGAAGGATTCAAAGCAGTAGGTACCCAGATGGAAATGAAGAAAATAGGGTGCTATATTTGTAGTATTGACCGTATAATACGGGATTGCCTTAAGTGGGAACAACTTAATGCACTGATGGCAGAAATAGCTGAACTAGAAACAGAGAGTGATGTGGATCTGATGGTTGGCATCTCCAATTGTTGAACGCATTGACGAGTAAATCTAATTCAATTAAGAATAAATGACTGATGTATGTTCAAGTTTTTGTGAAAGGAAACTAGGTTAAAGCAATGGTGAACTCAGGGGGCCACGCATAACTTTATCTTAGAGGAACATGCCCAGAAGCTAGGGCTAAAATTGGAAAAAGAAATAAGTTGTGTGAAGGCTATGAGCAAAACGCCTAAGATTGTTAAGGGCGCAACCACTGCTGACTTGAAAGTGGGCAATTGACAGGCGCACTACAAATTGATAGCTTTCCATTTGGATGATTTTGTTATAATTCTTTGTAATAATTTTCTAATTAATGCTAAAGCCATTGTGATATCTTATTTAAGTGGATTGTTGGTGTTTGATGAGAAGCAACCGTATTTTGTACCAATTGAGTGGGATAACAAGAAATACAGAAAGAAGCCAATCAATGGGACATATGGTACTGGACTGCTACATGCTAAAAGGAACAATACATCAACATCGGGCAGTGATAGTGGCATTTACCTAGAAAATGATGAAGGTTAGCCCCTTTTATCATACATAGTGAAGTTAAAAGCTATTGGACGATGAATTTAAAAACAAGTGCAAAACCCAGTTAAGTGTATGCATTGACTGGGGAAAGAGTTTGGCAGATTTTGCAAAGCCCAACCCTATATTGGCTAGAGTGGCATTCATAGGGGGTCGATAGCAGCACTTAATCTTTATGGCATACTAATGTCATTTGTAGTGAAAATTTGTACGTTAAGCAGGTTTAAACATTTGGTTGTTGAAAACAAGTGGGGGTGTTTCTTACTTAACTTTGATGAGGATGTCGAAATCTTTGAGTGGGGGTAATTTGTAAGACCCCAACTCGCTAGATGCACAGTAGCACGGTCGGTTGATGAGATAATACACAATGGTGCTAGCTTGGTGCGGCATAACTTGCTGGCAAGGACTTGGCAAAGACAAAACTCTGGCAATGGGCACAGGCACAACCTTAACGCACACCATGCGCCATCTTGTGGGTGACAACAATACAAAGGATGAAAACTGAGATTCGACACCCAAGACAGTTATCGAGATTTGGTGCGTAAGCTTGGTAGCGCACGCGCATATATGGCAAGGTTGGCACAAAGCTTAGCGCATACAATAGTAATGAGTAGCAAACTGGCGCACAACCGAGCGCTTGTTTGACAGTTGGTAGATAATTGGTGCCTACGTGGGTGACACTTGGCATGATTACTTAGCAGATTGTTAATAGGGTCGGTTGACTTTGGCATGTTGGCAGATGGTTTTGGTCTTAAACAAAACAAGGTTATGTTCGAAAAACTATCGGGATACTTGGTACAAGAACCTGCTATTGGAAAACTGTTGGCAGACCACTTAGCGGCTTGTTAGTTAATTCTTGCCACTTGTTGGCTTCTAATTGGTTAGATCCTGGCAATGGGGGGCTGCCCGCTATTCTGGATTATTGTAACATGTATAACAGCTATTGACCTCACAAGTCTTGCATAGGTTAGAGATAAACATTGCATAGAGTTCATGCAAATGTTTTGCGTGTGAAGGCATGGCAAGATCCTTGTGCTTAAGTTTTAGGTAATTAATATAAAGTTTGGGAATTGCTTCCCATAAATGTTGTCACCTTGTTTAATATCAACTGCACATTTACTTGATGTTGGTTTTACATGTTTTTATTCAATAAACTCTAATCAAAATGGGCACAAGGTTAAGTGCCTTGAGTAAGGCTGACTAGTTCCTTGGCTAGGCTAGGCCGCACATGGACAACAAACCTTAGCATATTGGTTCATGCAAAATATGTCCATGTGACAAGTGGTATCGGAGCTCTGTTTCATTATATTTTGAGGGAATTAACGTGAATTGGATTTTGATTGCAAGAAAATTGGGAAGATGATGAACCAAATGCATGAGAACATCATTGACTTGGCCGAAATTCACTGAAAAAATCAGCTCCTTGGTCACCCAATCGAAGCGCCAGAATCGGTCACAAAAATGATTCACCAATGAACTCTAAGTTCCCCAAGTGTTGAACCTAAGATGTTAAGTCCACACACTTAGCTCTCAACCAACCTCGCTTTACTAGAGAAGAGAGAAAGATAGTGATGAAATGAGTGGGCGGTTTTGAAGGAGAAGAGAGGGAGGAGAGAATTTAGGAGGCAGTTATTCAACACATGAATTATAGCATTTTTTGGAGGGAAAATGTGAGGGATGCCAACAACTACAGGTCACCGGCCACATGCTTATTTATAAAAGGGGATGGAAGCAACTAGAGGCTTCCATAACAAACCCCATAGATGTGTGCCAACTTGCCAACTTGTATTTGCATTTACATTTCATCTCATGAAATGCAATACCAATTTGCATAATTCAAATGGACTCTTCCTTTTGATTTCCCTTCAAAACTTAAATTCTTCATTTAATTAAATTAACTCCTTAATTTAATTAATTTAACTTAACTCCTTAAGTTAATTAACTTAACTCTTTAAATTAATTAGAGTTAACTTAACTCCTTAAGTTAACTCGACTAATTAATTGTTACATGGCATCAATTAGATTAACACCTTAACTTAATTGGCCTAATTTAACGCTTTAAATTATTTTGATTAATTTAACACTTAAATTAATCAAACCAAAATGACTAATAAAAATTATTCAAACCATTTTTCTTTCCTTAGGATAAAACCGCCTAGTATATGATTTTCTAACTCCTTAGAAAATCCCTCATATCAAATTAGAGTTTCCTTAGGTTTTTGTGTGTGACCTGTTAAGTTCGTCCATTCATTGGACACGGGCTATTAAAATTCTCGTATCATTTCAATTAATAGAGATTAATTGAAGCGCACTCAATCTCCATGGTTGTTGTCTAGCAATAAGCTTACAGAGCCCAACTAATTGGATGAATGAATTATATCTTGGTGAACCATTATAGCTTATGCCTATCATGCAAATACGAATCTTTCATCTACTATCTCCTGAAAGAGGCCCAAGGCAAGATATTTGCCAGTTTTCTAATAACCTCAATAACTATGGCTCTACATCCAATATTCAATTCCCCTTTATGACCTCAACTTTGGAAGACACCTCTCCCAAATTGTTATATTACCTTGTGCAAGAATTTTTTGGAATCATCATTATAGAATATATAGGAGATGCACTTGTTCTCCACAACAATGAGAAAATGAATCCCTTCTTGGATCTCACAAACCTCAATGCTTACGCAACTTATGCCCAATCTCAACCCCAAATGACCCACTACGTGGTCGAGGAAAAGTCAAAGCATAAGGACCTAAACACAATATTACTATGGATCCTCAAGTCAAAGGAATAATTATATGAACTATCTTAAGCTTGAAAACTTGCCACTACCGACATGCCATTATGACTATCTAGTGGATTCTCTTGGTAGGCCTTCAATGAACTTGTTCTTTAACAAGCACCCACTAACATGCATCCATATCTCACATAGATTGCCCATGAAAACGGGCAATATCTAACCCCTTAGAGTATGCATCGTTAGTGCAAGTCTATTCGAATTTTAGATGCTTATTCTCTTAAGATTCTATGACTTGAAATATTTAAAATCACGACTTTAGAGACTTGTTTCATGATTACATCATATGTGCAACCAAGTCCCATAGTCTTGTATGATTTAAGGGATTCGACCAAATGCAAGTGAAGTATAAAAAGCATAAGACAAAGATGGCCATTTTATAAAAATATCATTCAATCAAGATTGTCTCCAAATTAGAATAGCATCTACACGCCAATTCTAATTAGCAGTAGGATACTATTCTAATACTGCAATTTGTCATGGATTGTAAGAGAGAGTCTCTGAAATAAGAGGTACACGGGGACAGCAAGAGAATACATTTATTTTTTTAGTTCGCTAATGCTAAATGTGTGTAACATGTTAGAGGATAAGGGGTTGTTCAATTTCATGACGAGGCTACAAACTTGGGCTCGAGTCGAGTTGAGGCACCAATGAGTGAAAGATTTGAACTATGCTATGGTCGTTGCTAATAGATTGGTAGACTATCGAATTGTCGAAGGCCCAGATCGAAAACATATAATACGGGGAAGGACAAGGGCAACAAATCCAGATCAAATGAAAATGGGAAGGAAAAGTTGCAAGTGGGATTCGAAGTAGTGGGCTCCCAAATGGAAATGAGGAAAATGGGGTGCTATATTTGCAACCGTGACCACAGAATGCAGGATCACCTTAAGTGGGAACGACTTAATACACTAAAGGTAGAAATGGTTGAATTTGAAACAAAGAGTGATATGGATCCGATGGTTGGCACTCTTTGATTATTGAATGCATTGACGGGTAAGTTCAATTTAATTAAGAATAAAACACTCATATATATATATATATAAGTTTTTGTGAATGGAAACTAAATTAAAGCAATAGTGGACTTAGGAGGGGCCACGCATAGCTTTATCTCAAAGAAACAAGCCAACAAGCTAGGGCTGAAATTGAAAAAAAAAACGAGTCATACGAAGGTTGTAAACAAAACACTCAAGATTGTGAAGGGTGTAATCACTGTTGACTTGAAACTAGGCAATTAACAGGTGCAGTACAAGTTGGTGGCTGTCCGTTTGGACGATTTTCATATGATTCTTGGCAGTAATTTCCTAATTGATGCTAAAGCTGTTGTGATCCCTTATTTGACTTGATTGTTAGTGATTGATGAGAAGCAACCATGTTTTGTACTAGTTGAGTAAGATAACGGGAAAGATGGAAAGAAGCCAGCTGACGGGATGGATGGTACTGGACTGATGCATGCTAAAGGGGTCGGTACATCAACATCAAGTAATGATGGTGGCTTTCGATACAAAAATGATGAAGGTTGGCCTCATTTATTGTATGCAGTGAAGTTGAAAATTGATAGATGGCAAAGTTAAAAACTAGTCCAAAACCGATTAAGTGTGGGCATTGACTAGGGCAAGAGTTTGGCAAATTTTCCAAAGCCTAACCTCATTTTAGCTGGAGCAGAATGAATAGGCAGTAGGTAGTAGCACTTGATCATTGTGGCGTACTAATGTCGTTTATTATGAAAATTTCCAGGATAAGTAGGTTTAAACACTTAGTTGTTGAAAACAAGTGGGGTTGTTTATTACCTAACCCCAACGAGGACATTGGAATCTTCAAGTGGAGGTGGTTTGTATGATCCCGACTCGCTGAATACACACAACACAGCTAATTGGCGAGACAGTATGAATGGTGCTAGCTTAGCATGATACAACTGATGGCAAAGACTTAATCCAGACAAAACTTAGGCAATGGGCGGAAGCAAGATCATGCCCCGTGCCGTGCACTATGATGTGAGCAAAAGCGATACAAAAGATGAATAATGCCTAGACGGTGTGCGGCGAGGCTAGGCTATGATAACACATGCGCGAGACTTGAAATGAGCGCACGGGAACTAAGATTTGGCAACAAGATAGTTATCTAGATTTGGCCACAAGCTTGGCAGTGCGTGCATAGATGTGGCAAGGCTGGAGCGAAGCTTGGTGCGCACAACAGTAATAGGTGGTAGACTGGCGCACAACTAGGCACTTGCTTGGACGGTTGGCAGACAGTTGGCGCCCACGTAGGGAACACTTAGTGGGATTACTTAGCTAACGATTAATAGGGTCAGTTGGCTTTGGCATGTTGACAAATGGTTTTGGTCTTGGGCATGACAAGGCGGTTATGTTCAAAAAACTGCCGAGACACTTAGCACAAGAACCTACTCCTTGGTGGAAAACTATTGGTAGAACACTTGGAGGCTTGTTAGCTAATTCCCGCCATTTGTTAGCTTTTAGTTGGTTAGATCCTAGCAACTAGAGAATGTTTGTTGTTCTATATTATTCCAACGTGTATAGTAGCTATTGATCTCATAGATCCTGCATAAGTTAGAGATAGAAATTGCATAGAGTTTGTATAGATATTTTGTGGCAAGATCCTTGTACTTGAGTTTTAGATAATGAATACATAGGTTGAGAATGATTTCTCATAAACATTGTTACCTTGTTTAATTTTCGCTGCACATTTACTTGATGTTACCTTTACACATTTTTATTCAACAAACTCTAAGCAAAACGGGCACAAGGTTAAGTGTCTTGTGTAAGGCTAACTAGTTCCTTAGCGGGGCTAGGCCGCACATGGACAACAAACCTTGGTGGATTGGTTTATGCCAAAAATGTCTATGTGACAATTGGTACCTAAGCCTAATTTCACAATACTTTGAAGGAATTAACATGAATTGGGTTCTATGTAGGAAAATTAGAAAGATAACAAACCAAACACGTGACAACCTCACTTATTTGGAAACAATGATAAGATGGGTTGAGAATTTTCTTGGATAGCTGCAAGAGGCATAAAGGCAGACACTTCTAATGCAAATCCAAGAGTTACAATAAATGATCAAGGATTTGCAAAAGACTATCAACCACTTGCTGGAATTCGTTAAGGGGCGAGTTATTTCTGTGGCTGAAGATGTTAGCATGTTGATAGACACTGTTCACCTCAAACTGGAAGTAGTTAACATAAAGTTGTCCGTATTAAAGAAGGTTGTTAGTGTGGGTGACAGAAGTGATGACAAATCTTCACTGTCCAAACTCAAGGTGCCAGAGCTAAAATCATTTAGTAGCGAGCAAAGCGCTAAAGATCTAAAAAACTTTCTGTGGGACATAGAGAGCTATTTTGAGGCTGTAAGGGTTCCAATGAGGGAAAAGGTGTCCATTACTTCAATATATCTTAAGGGAGACACCAGTGTGGTGGCAAACACATCTTTCTAATGAATCTACTGCCTTTTGAGGATGGATCAAAACTTGGGAGATACTAAAAAATGAATTGAAATAGTAGTTTTTGCCTTGCAATGTGTCATGGGTTGCAACGGAGAGTCTCTAAAATTTGAGGCACACAAGAATAGTAAGAGAATACGTCTCTTCTTTTAGTTCGCTAATGTTAGATGTGCTTGACATGTCAGAGGATGACAAGTTTATAAATTTTATGGCGGGGTTGCAAACTTAGGCTCATGCCAAGTTAAGGCGCTAAGTTGTGAAAGATTTGCACTTTGCTATGGCCGTTGTTGATAGATTGGTGGACTATTGAACTATCAGAGGCCTGGATCAAGAACTTAGAATGATGCTAGTAAGGATAAGGGCAACAAATCCAAATCGAACAGAAACAGAAAAGAAAGGTTGCAAAGGGGATCTGAAGCAGTGGGTACCCAAAAAAAAAAATGTAAAAAATGAGGTGCTATATTTCGACGGTGACCACAGAATGCGAGATATTGATGGCAGAAATGGTTGAACTGGAAATAGGGAATGATGTGGATTCGATGGTTGGCACTCTCCAATTGTTGAATGCGTTGACAAGTCAGTTTAATTCAATTAAGAATAAAGAACTTATGTATGTTCTATTTTTTGTGAATGGAAACTAGGTTAAAGCAATGATGGAATCGAAGGCCACGCATAAATTTATCTCAAAGGAACAAACCAAAAAGCTAGGGTTGGAATTAGAAAACAAAACGAGCTGTGTGAAGGCTGTGAACAAAACTCCTAAGATTGTGAAAGGCGCAACTACTGTTGACTTGAAAGTGGACAATTGCTAGGGGTAGTGCAAGTTGATAGTTATTTGTTGGATGATTTTGATTTGATTCTTGGTAGTAATTTCCTAATTGATATTAAAGTTGTTTTGATCCCTTATTTGAGTGGATTTTGGTGCTTGATAAGAAGCAATCGTGTTTTGTACTAGTTGAGTGTGATAATAGGAAAATAGAAAAAAGCTAGCTGATGGGACAGATGATGCTGGACTGATGCATGCTAAAGGGGTCGATACATCGACATCAGGCAGCGATGGTAGCATTTTCCAAGAAAACGATGAAGGTTGGCCTCATTTATTATACACAATGAAGTTGAAAGCTGCCAGATGATGAAGTCAAAAATCGGTCCAAAACCTTATTAAGTGTGGGCATTGATCAGGGTAAGATTTAGCAGATTTTGCAAAGCCCAACCTTATATTAGTTGGAGCGGCACAAACAAATGGTAGGTAGTAGCACTTGATCTTTGTTTGCTGTGAAAATTTGCAGGTTAAGTAGGTTTAAACAGTTAGTTGTTTGAAAACAAGTGGGGGTGTTTCTTACTTAACTCCAACTACGATATTGGAATCTTCAAGTGGAGGTGGTTTGTAAGATCCCGACTCGTTGGATGCACACTGGCGTGGCTAGTTGATGAGATAGTACTCAACAGTGCCAACTTAGTACGGCACAATTTGTTGGCAAGGACTTGGTCTAGATGAAACTTAGGCAACAAATGTAGGCAGGATCATGTCGTACACAATGCGCCATCTCGTGGGAAAAAAATAATACAAAGGATGGATAAGGATCCAAATGGCATGTGTGCAAGGTTGGGCAATGCATACACATGCGCGAGACTTGAAATGGGCGTGCAAGAATTGAGATTTGGCACTCGAGATGGCTACTGGGATTTAGGGTGCAAGCTTGGCAGAGCACGTGCACATTTGGCAAGGCTAGTGTGAAGCTTGGCACATAGTAATATTGGGCGACAGATTGGCGCACAACCTGATGCTTACTTGGACGATTGATAGATAGTTGGCGCCCACATGGGCGACACTTGGTAGGATTACTTGGTGGATGGTTAATAAGGTCGGTTGACTTTGGCATGTTAGCAACAATTTTGGTCTTAGACAAGAAAATGCGGTTATGTCCGAAAAACTGCTTGGACACTTGGAACAATAACTTGCTCCTTAGTGGAAAACTGTTAACAGAACACTTGGTGGCCTGTTAGCTAATTCTTGCCACTTGTTGCCTTCTAATTGGTTAGATCCTAGCAGCTAGGGCATGTCCCCTACACTAGATTATTGAACATGTATAATAGCCATTGACCTCACAAGTTTTACACAAGTTAGAGATAGACATTGCATAGAGTTGTGCTGATGTTTTGTGTTCGAAGGCATGGCAAGATCCTGGTACTTGAGTTTTGGATAATCAATACAAGGGTTGGGAATGGTTTCCTGTAAATATTATTGCCTTTTTTAATTTTCATTGCACATTTAATTGATGTTGTCCTTGCAAGTTTTTATTCAATAAACTCTAAGTAAATTTGGCATAAGGTTAGGTGCCTTGAGTAAGGCTGGCTAGTTCCTTGATGGGGTTAGGCCGTACATGGACAACAAATTGATTTATGCCAAAAATGTCCATGTGACATGTAAAGTAATTAAAAATACTAGGGATATTTTAAAAATATTTTGAAGATATTTTGGGGATAAAAATTGATTGATGTTTGGGAATATGTTAGGGGAAGGATTTTCTTCCCCCAAACCATAACCAATCAAACACTCCCTTTATTTCTTTAATCTTTGAAAAGTGTGCACTTAATTTGACTTCTTTTTTTTTTTTTTTTTTTTTTTTTTACTTTTACATTTATAGTAGTCTTTAATATTTTAATATTTTTGTAATATTACTAAAAAATATTTATGAGTAAAATATATAATTTAAATAAAAATAAGTAGCAATTAAAGAAGATTGTATATAATATTAAATGTTTAGAAATGTAGTGATTTTTTTTTTTTTTTTGAAAATATCAAGTTCTCTTAATAAATTTTGGAAGATAATTTTATAAAAAACTATAATTTTTTTCCTAATAAATTGAAAAGTTGGAAATACGAGCATTGTGGAAATACATGGCGTTCAGCCAAAAAAAAAGATAATGGAGAGTTGACCAAAAAGGATATTAAATACTTTTTGAGATATTTTCTCCAAATCATTGGTATGATTATTGAAATTGTAAGCAATGGGCACGGCATGTAGATTCTAGCCTTAAAAATAATTGTTTGCTATGTTCTTAATCTATTATTTAAAATTAACCATATCTTTCATTAAAAAAAGTTGAAAATAGACAACCAGCTTAGAGCCCTCTTTAGCACAACAATAAAAGTCTTCATTATCATACAATGTTTGATCTGAGTCATCATTAACGATGTAAGAATGAACCCAATACTATAATCACTAATTAATGAGTATATTTTTTATAAATTATATTTATAATACAAAACCTAAATATTGTTTGAAATTTTGTATAAAATTAAAAATTTAAACGCATATGTAAGTGTTCCATGATTCGAAGGTTAAATTTAAAACGTCAAGTTTATGTAAATACATATAGGATTTGGGATAGCGTTTGGGATCCATAAGAAGACTTCGAATGAGAAAGAAACAAGAGAAACAGAGGTTGTGGGTCGCGTAGCCACACGTTGTATTCAGGCAAATTCCATGTGCCCACATGGCGCTGCCCTCTCATCATACCCATTATACACTACTGCTTGCACACTTACGTACATATATACATACAATCAATCCCCCTCTCCACCTCCTCCTCCTCCTCCTCCGTCTCACCCACCCTTCTGACCTCCTCCCTGTAATTAATTACTCTCTTCCCATTTGCAAATTTTCCATTAATCCCTTGTGACACAAAGTTAAGACCAAGAAAAGTACTACTCGCATAGCACACAACACACACCCACACACATACATTGATTTATATGTATATAACTCCATTGAAGTAAACTTACGAGAAAAACACACACACAGAAATGGAGAAAAGCAGTGATGGGTTTGTGAGAGCAGATCAGATCGATTTGAAGAGCTTAGATGAGCAGCTTGAAAGGCACTTGAGCAGGGTATGGACTATGGAGAAGAACAAGAAGAAGAATCAAGAAGATTACTCCAACTCCAACTCCAACTCCACAACAACCGCGGCGGTGGCGGCCCCAGTCTCAGCCCCCCCTGCCTCCACCACCGCCGCCAGGAGGCAGAGGCACGAGTGGGAGATTGACCCATCTAAGCTGATCATTAAAAGTGTGATTGCACGTGGCACCTTTGGGACTGTCCACCGCGGTCTTTATGACGGCCAGGATGTTGCCGGTCAGTCACCGCTCTATCTTTCTTCCCCTTTTTCAATTTTCCTTGAACAGTTTCCAGTTTCAAGTTTTTTGTTTTCTTTTCAGAAGTTACAATCTTTTTCTTTTTTTTTTTCCCTGATCCTTTTTTTGACTTCCCATTTTGTCATTTTGTGGGGGTGTATGTAAATTTGGCCCATCCTTCAATGCATGTTACGTTATCTTATTTAGCCCTACCATAGTTTTCTATTCTCGATGAATCTGTGCTTCCAAGAAAATATTACCAGAAAGTGCCTGTTTGGTTTTTGTAATTATAGTTAATAATGTAGCTGTGCAGTTTTATAATCTGCTTGAATTTATATAATAAAGTAGTGTTTTGCGCATAGGGTTTGATAGATTAATTTGTTGGTGATTTATTAAATTATATGACCTGAAGCAAGATAGTAGTATGAGTGACCAAGTGTGTTGAGGGCCGCCACAATCTGGTCTGTGCAATATTAATTTAGTTGGCCTCTTTGGTAAGTCAGCCTTTAATGCTTCACGCCTGTTTGTGGGGGTGGTGGCAAACTGTAGATATGTGCTATTTTTGGTTTTACTTTGATCCCCTTTGCCTTCATTTATACCTTTATTTATTTATTTATTTTTTGGGGTTTGGGTTTGGGTTTGGGGGACTGGGTGGGAGGGGGAGAGGGGTGTGATCTAGAACAATGAATGCATTCTTATGGAATCCGTGACTAGTGGCACGGGTTTGGATTGGGTTCGGAGGTGACTGCAATAACTTGGCCTGATATTGCTGAACTTTCTTGTGATTCAACCAGGCTTTCCTTTTTCTTTTTTCTTTTCATTTTTTTTTAAGTTTTAACTTTGTATCTGCTCTGCCTAGATTGTAGAATCTAGCTTTCTGCCTAAGTATAATATTTTATGCTCATTGATCAAAAGTTGCTGTATGGCCTACTCCCAGTGGCAAAGATTAAGACAATCTGATTGTGAGGTCCCAAGCTGAAGTCTTTAAGATTGTATGACTAGAATCCATGAACGAAAATGAATGATCATCTATATGGTCAAAGAGAAAAATGTATTAGAATTAAGTGGGATTACCTCGTCCTGATAAAGACAGTTGCTCATTATATACATAGACTGTATTGACAAGAAAGTTCCATTTACCTGGTACCATAACCCCAAAATAAAAATAAAAAATAAAAAAAATAGAACAAGAAAAAGAAAAACACAAACAAAAGAAAAGTAGAAGTTTTAGTGATCCAGTGGTAATAGGTGAGGCCCAATACTACAGACTTCTAGGTTCAGCACTTGCAAAAGTATCACTTTCCTTCCTCAATCTATGTGGGTTCTATTGTTAGAAGATTGTTTCCATAGCTTTTATAAGATATTATCCCCTGTAATCACTTTCTGTTTTCCTGTAGTACTTCAAACCCGAAAAAGAAGAAAGAAAAACTCAAATACAGACTTATATTTTCATTTTTAACATGTTAAGGTACAACTCAAAATAACATGGTAAGTATTAAATGACTTAATCTGAAGCAGAAATAAACCGCCTTTCTAAGATGGGTGTGCTTTATATATGAGACAATTGACCATGAGACAATGAGACATTCATCATCCTGTCTAGTAAATTGAATAAGAGACGACGGACTGATCCTTCAAAACTAAATGCAGAAAGTCAACTTTGCTAATGGTTCATATCCTAAGTGGCAATTACAGAAAGCACGTTTTGTGGACAGGAAACCATAATCTGGCCTTGTTTGTGCTCAAATCTAATACATATGGAGTAATTTACATTTCTTTTTATAGTCAGGATTTATAAGTTAATGCCATTGAGTTAGATATTGCTTCGCCACTGTTACTTGTTTCCCTATATGATTATTAAGATCTTTCTAAGTTATTGTCGTTGTTATTAACATTTTGGCAGCTTCCTTTGATCTTCAGTTAAACTGCTGGACTGGGGAGAAGAGGGCCACAGGACAGAAGCTGAAATAGCATCTCTAAGGGCAGCTTTTACTCAAGAAGTTGCTGTGTGGCATAAACTTGATCATCCTAATGTAACAAAGGTTAAAATCTGCTATAATGCTTTTGAGCTTACTCTGGTATGGGCTAAAGCATTATTTGTTTAGGTATACTTTTTGTGACACTATCATGAATAAGCATATCCCTTTGCATATTGGTTGCTTAGGTGGTGTTTGGAACAGATATGGACTATAATTAAAACCATCATTTTGTGGTGTGGTTCATTAAGTTTATGTCATCACAGAACTTTTGGACAATAATTTTCAGGACATTTGACTCCCATCTCTGTTGGTGATTTTATCCACAGAATGAGAAGATCATTTTCCCATTCAAAAATAATATTTTTTCTTTTCACGTGATGCCAGATTCCATGGAGTAATTTGGCTTTGGTTAGATTAATGACTATTGGGAATTTAAATTGTTAAGGATTTCATGTCATATTAGTGGCCCATTATTCTGAGAAATCACATTGTGAATATCACTGAGAGCTGTAATGATTGCCAATGTTATTTGATAATCGGTAATGCTAACTTTGTCTTTGTAGCATCTTCTTGCTATTGGTCTAACATTTGTCTAAACCCTTTGCAGTTTATAGGGGCAACAATGGGTTCTGCAGAACTCAACATTCAAACCGAAAATGGTCACATTGGCATGCCAAGTAATATATGTTGTGTTGTTGTGGAATATCTTCCAGGCGGCGCCTTGAAATCTTACCTCATAAAGAACAGAAGAAAGAAGCTAGCATTTAAAGTAGTTGTGCAGATGGCACTTGATCTTGCTCGAGGGTACCTGCAAGTGGATTTTCTAATTTTGTCCTAATTATTATCTATTGATTTTCTCTCTGCCTATCAATTCAAGAAGCAGCTATTAACCTGTGTTTTCACCGGAAGCATGGTTTATTTCTTTGGCTTTGTAGGTTGAGCTACCTTCATTCTCAGAAGATCGTGCACAGAGACGTTAAGACAGAAAATATGCTTTTAGACAAGTCACGTACTGTTAAAATAGCTGATTTTGGTGTTGCTCGTGTTGAAGCATCAAATCCCAACGACATGACAGGGGAGACGGGGACCCTTGGTTACATGGCTCCTGAGGTACGTTCCTTGGGGAGCACAATACACATCATACCAAATATGTAATCCTTTCCTTGGTCAAATGGTTTCTACTATTTTTCTTCCCAATGGTCCCTCAATATTTAAGAGTTTCAACTGTTAATATAATTGAATATTTTGTTATTAGTTTACTGCCCCCATTGTGATTGGACGGCAGGCCCTTAATGAGGCCGCCTAAAGGGGGTTTTGGGCTTACAGCACAAACCATATGCAGAGGTTGTTGGACAACCATTGGGCATCTCCCAAAAGCTCAATTAATCTCCTTCGGAACATAGGGACTCCATGAACCAATATCATTAATAAGTAGATCATATGGATGTAAAAAAAAGTTTCACGTATGATGAATTGGAAACATCTTTTCCGTTTCTATTTACCCTGTTCATATCTGTCTTTCTGTGTTCCCAGGAGGAATTCAATCACCTGTTTAACAATTATTTAGCATTTCTTTCTGCCACTTCCTTTCTGCTTTTACATCTGTCAAGCTCAAAAACTGGGAAATCTGTGCTATCTTCTTTCCCTCAAGAAGAAAGAAAAGGTCTTCTTTTCTTAACAATAGAGCTAACAAGACCAAACAAAGAGTAGAATTTCAAAAAACATCAATAAGAAATTAAGCATTCTCATGTTGTCTGCAGGTTCTCAATGGAAATCCTTATAATAGGAAATGCGACGTCTATAGTTTTGGCATCTGTTTATGGGAGATATATTGCTGTGACATGCCCTATCCTGACCTTAGTTTCTCAGAAGTGACTTCAGCTGTTGTTCGCCAGGTAATAATGTCTCCTATCTAACGACTTGGGCCTTTTCTTTGCTGGTTTATGTACCCTCAGGCTACATTTTTGTCCACAGAACTTGAGGCCAGAAATACCTAGATGTTGTCCAAGCTCCCTTGCTAATGTGATGAAACGATGCTGGGATGCCAACCCAGACAAGAGACCTGAAATGGATGAGGTAGTTACCATGTTAGAGGCCATCGACACTTCCAAAGGTGGAGGAATGATCCCAGTTGATCAGCAACAAGGTTGTCTCTGCTTCCAGACGTACCGTGGCCCTTGAAAAATTATGATCCGGCTGATGTTACGAGGTACTAGGTTTCTTTTTATGACATACAGATCTCAAGCCTGTATAGAGATAGCTGGAATTCCTGTGCCCAGAATATTTTGATTGGTAGTGGATACAGGCTGACAAAGGTGTGCTTTGCATTCCTCTTGCATGGTGTAAAGCTATCCAAATATCATTATTAATTCATTTGATTTTTCTTCTTCTTTTCTGAGAATTTCCATATATGTGCTTAATGTTGAGATAAATTAGCGCAAGAATCAGAAAATCTTGAAGTCGTTAGTGCATGGGTTCATGGTTGAGTATTTTCGCATGCAAAGTTGATGGATGAGTTTTTTCCTTTATGAGCTACCGTCATCATTTGTAAGGACTAAGGAGAAATTGAATTGAAATATTGGGTCTGAGTCATTCCGAGGATTAATGATTTGAATTTTCTTGTGTATGTATAGATAAAGTAGAGATGTAGGAGTAGGAGGATTTGTTTAGGAAATAAGAAGTTCCTTTGACATATTTTTATCTATAAATAATTCTCAATCTGAAAAGTTGAGATAAGGGGATTAATTTTTGAATAAGAAAAAGAGCAGATGAACCGAGTTCCAAATGGATCGAATGGCATTTCCGAAAAATGCTTTATTCATAAATTCAACAAAATATAAATTTTCTTGTTCCGGACGGACATAAGGAGTTTAAATTTTGAAAATCAAAAGAAGAAAAGAAAAAAACACAGGCAATAGAAATTGCCAAATCTGGCGATGCTTGGAAGGCTTTAACTAAAATGTATTGTCCAAACTCCAAAATGCCATTCACTACAAGGTTGTAAAAGAGCAAACTTTATCGATGAATTCTAATTACATTTGTTAATTTACTCTTTTAACCCCTATGAGAAAAATTTCCCAAAAACCTAATGGATAAAGACCACTTACTTCACTACAAAAGCTATTGGTCTTAACTATTAAGAAAGAGAGAGAGAGAGAGAGAGAGCGCCAATGGCCTCATGTTAATTGGCACTGGCACCTTAGACTTTTCTAATTAAGCAACAAAAGGCTTGGGTTAATTTTCTTTAATTAAGTAAACCATGAGGAAATTCATGTTTCTTTAATACACAGGGGGGGCTTGGGTATAAATTGAGTCCAATCACATACATTATTATTTAAGTTTGTTTGAATTTTTATTGAGTTTTAAAAATCATGTTAAGTTGCATTTGATTTCATTATTATCAAATAAGTTTTGATCGAATACAATAGGAGTCGAGTTTGAAACAACTTGATTATTTATATCTATTTTGTTATTTTTTTAATTGATCAAATTGAAGTCGACTTAAGCATTAAATCTTAAATCAAACGGAAAAATATGTTCAAATTTGATATGTTAGTTAACAAAATTACAAGTTCAAGCTTTGAAAAAAACAAATTGAGTATCAAATAATTTTGATTTATTTTTCAGCTAGCCCTAAATACGGACAACAACAAGTATACAAAGTAGATCACATATTCTCATTTCTGAATTTTGCAATTAAATTATTTATAATCCAATTAAATTGCAGCTGTTCAAATCTCATTTAAATATTACTGAAACAAGTACGACGCAAATTACCTTAAAAAATATGATTTAATTTTCCATGGTCAATCTTTTGGCTAATTTTTCTAAGTGACATGCTTAGTAGCTTGGAAAAGATTTGCAAATGAAATGCTTGTATTCTACAATTAATAGAGTTTCAATAGAATTTTAACGTACTCGTTCAGGCACCAATAGTTGCTACATTGGCAAATCCGTCAGCTATATTAAATACTGTTACCCAGCATGAGTGATGGATGCCCTGCAGAAAGACTTTTAGAATAAAATATTACGGCAATAATGCTGGATCAAGTGTTTATATACCCACAAGTCATAAAGGTAATAAAATATTTAAATAATTGTTTCTATAATCAATTTTGACTGGAAACAACTTAATAGTACTAATTTAAAAATATAATTGATGAATAATTAAATCTATTGTTAAATATGGAGTTTAGCTTCAACAAAGTATTGTCCTCCAATTATAGCAATCAAGTCCATTGTTAACACATGTGATTCTAATTATAACGACCAAATTCATCATACGTCAAACATGAAAGCTCAATCACGTTGATGTATTGCCACAGTTGACGCATAATGGTGGGGAGTTTTGTCTTCAAAGTTCCGTCGGCAAATATGAGGGCTTAATTGCATCGACATATAATTATCATATCACGTCAATATGAATTAGTGGGGATTTTATCACGACAAAGCATTTGGAAGAGTACGGAAGGGGAACACTTTTGACTCCTCTATTGTGATAAGATTAGATATTTCTTTTTTAGTTAGAGGGTTTTGGAAGAGGTAAGTATATGATCATACTTCCACAAACAATGTCAATGATGATAATCAAATTTATCCCAAAATATAAGGATTCAATAATTACTTAGGGGCTCGTTTGCTTAGACAGGATTGGATTATATGTGATTGATAAGTAAAAGATACAAATGTTAGAATATATATCAATACTAGGCCAATAAATTGTTTGTTTCAATAGATTTGAGATAAGGATATTCTAATATTATATAATTCATTATTTGATTTCTTGGAATTATTTCGTGTGATAACTGATAAGATGACATAATTAATCTTTAATTTTACCATAGTTTCGTCTTTATCCCTCTACACTTATTTGAGCAAAATCAATCAAATTGAAGGGAAAACAATTTCTTTATCAATCTAAAAATTAGTCGCTTCTAAGGACAAAATTCTCAATCTTAATATAAAGTACTATGTTACTATAAATTATAAATTATTGATGTTAATATAGTTTAAACAATAAACAAACCCATTAAAAAAATATTTAGTCCATTTTTGCATTTTGAGGGTCTTCTTCTCTAAAAGGAAAGATTCACGTTATTGGTGGATGCAAATTCTCATAAACCCAACTTCTTCAATCACCCAAAAAAAGAAGATCCAAATCTTAGTTACGAAAAAATATTAATGATTAATTAAGAAAAGATGTAGAAATTTAGTTTTTGAAAAAATAATAATCTTGCAATTTTAAATAGGGGTAATTTTATATTTTTCCTATTTAATCCTTGAGGTCTCTAATCTTAGGATTACAAATCATGCCACTAACATGGGATGCACTATCTAGGATTAATCATAATAAATACCGGACTACTTATCAATCATGGGCTCTAAATAAACTAACAAAATGTCCAATTAGCTTGAATTATGTATATATCATACACGATCCTTAAAGCAAATGAGACCTAGAAGTATTATATCACTAGCATGCATTAATGAAAAATTTTGTCTTAGAAATTTATCTCAAAGGATGAGAAAGAATGAAGATCTTCTAACTTGTCTCAAAGCCCACTACTCTTGCCATTTTAAAGGAGACAAAGAATAATAAGTGATTAAATCAAATTTTCATGTTTTAAATTGAAAAATAGTCAACTAATTAAATTAATATGCCTTCAAGTGATGCTGTAATGTTCTGCCACATAAGGCTGTAAATGGGTAAAGTAAAACCCTACCCAAGCCCATACTCAAAAAATACCCAAAATTAATACACATTCACCTACCCTACTCACTTAGACCCATTACTCGTTGGGTCTATGCATTGGGTTTGCTGTTTAAACCCTTCACTTTTCGGGTCGGGTCCAAACTCGACCCTATCTTCTTCTTCTTCTTCTTCTACTACTCCCCCCCCAAATAAAACCACCGTGCTCTGTATCAGCGTAGTATGCTCACCAAACATAAAGAAATTTTATCAAATTTAGCTCAACTATTTTTCTCTTTGAGCAGAATTCAACATCGGAATATATTTTTAAAAAAAGAAAACAACAACCACCGATTCCCATTCCATGTTTCTTCCTTCCTTTTTTCCATTGTCGAGTTAGCCAGGTAGTTTCCTCGAATCCCACTCAAACCCAAAAAACCTTATTACAACAAAGCTAGTTGTATAAGTAGATCGATGCCAGTTCTAACTTCACAAACCAGTCGAGCGCCATTTCCTGGAATGTGGTGACAAGCATCTTTGTATGGATATACTCATTGTACTCATGCAACTGCATAATGTGCTCGAATTGTAGTAGATGCTCATTCGGGTTCGTTGAGCCGTCATATCTGGGTAACCCGATTGGAACTTTGGCATCGACAGCGATTCGCTCATCGACTATCTCTTGTATGAATGGTGACTCCCTTTCAATATGAAAATGGGGAGCGCCATCATAATAGGGGTTCCTCCCGATCAACCTGGGTTAGGTTTCTATTCTTCTGAGGTCTCGTGCGCTTGACCTTATCATGCTGCGGGGCTCAAACGGGTCGAACACTGTGATCAACGAATTCGACAACCTCATCCCAAGGAACTAATCGTGCTCCTTCTCTTGGGAATCACCCGAGACTGTCTTTTTTTCAAGTGTGTAGTCGCCTGGCTTCTAGCCGACCTCTTTCTTCTCTAAAGGGCCTCTTTTAGCACTAAGTATGTTGAGGAGTAGCGCTAGCGGCTGACCCCGGCTAAGTGTTGTGTCAGTTGAGGGCAGCCGATAGCTGAGATGAGATTTGAGCATATATCTGCTCGCTTATTAATTGCATGAATTAGGGCATAGTCAAAGTGACCACTTGCTTTGGCTGGGTGCTGGGCCCCATCATGTCAGGTTCTTGGGGTTAATGAGGAGAGGTTGGGGATCTCCTGTTTTCCTCTCTTTCAGATGCAACTTGCCTAGTGTTAATCATTTTTTGTAGTTCAGACTAAGTTTCCCACAAACGGCGCCAAATGATGAGGGTATAAATGATTTTGTAAGAGTATTGGGCTGAAATCCAATATGATCGACTAGGTGGCAGGTCGAGAGAGGTACTTTGTGATATATTGGGGTTGAGTCCTATAATCAATAGCAAATGTTAGGCTAGCCGAGGGGCCCTCGGCTAAGTTACTCCAACGATCAAGTTAGTAATATCGACTAAAAGGTAGAGCAGCAAAGTGAGGGCTTAGTATAATAATGTGCATACCTTGCTGAAGGCTGGCAATGAGCTATTTATAGCCTTCTCAATGTGGGCGATAAGTCCATAATGCTCTTGTTGTGTAGAAAGGGCTTTTGTCCTTACTTGGGGACCTTTAGGTCTTTTCCAGCTCATGTATTGTTCCAGGTGGCACTATTTTCAACTATCTAGGATAAGGTTGTATATGAGAGGTGTGCACTAGTCTGGCACGACTGAAGAATTGGTACGGATAGTAGCATGCACCATTAATGTAGATGCAAGCTTGGTAGATCATTTAATGTGGCTGAGAGGTTGTTAAATTGGTTTGACCTCCCCAATAGGGATGAATACTTCTGCAAGATATCTCCTCGGATTCTAGTCAACAAGATGTAATACTATCGTAACTAAATCTTTTTGGTCGAATGAAGAATTGCATGTCATGATAGTAGTTGAACATAATCTGGTCGAGAGGGCAAATATTGGTATTCGCTATGATAGGTAAGTCCCATGAGGTCGAATGCTAGTCGACAGGTTGGGCCTATAGGTAATTGGGCCATCTTATACCATATTTATGTCCCAGTCAAGTGTTGTTGGGCTGGGGCTGTTGGGTTATCCTATATCAATTTTATTGTAAAAGATACATATACATCACATTTTTTAAATGTTAAGTTTTTTAAAATATATTTATTTTAGTCATTATTCAATTCACATGTTTTCATTGTTCCTCTTTTTAGTAAAGGATTTTTAAAATGATAATGAATCGATAAACTTCTGGCTTGAATCAATTTTATGTTTGATTGATTTAATATTGGATATTGTGATATATATTTAAAACATCATCTTACGTGGCTATTTAGAAAAATCTCATCTATATTTTTAGATACATGGATATAATTTTCTAATAATATTATTATAACATATTTATTTTAACAATAAAGACGAGATAAGATGAAGAGAAAAACACATTGTACTGAGTATTATATCGAGTCAGGTGTATATAGATAAAATTAAAGAGTCCCAGAAATAAGAAAGTCAATTAAATCATCAAAGGAGAAAAAACATAAAAATTAACAAGTTGGCACCTCTTTTTCAACTTGGTTTTGAATGAAACCAAAATTCATAAAGAATTTAATTGTCAATATTCACCAATTAATAGCTTCTAAGAGCATATATGATTTCTTATTAATCAAATATTAGTAATAATCAATATGTACTCTATGATTTTTCAATAAATATCACATATGCGGGAAAATATTATCATATGAAAAAAAATTTAATTTTAATCTCATTTTTTGATTAGGTGTGAAAATTTATAATCATATATGCTCGAAGACTCATGAATTAAGTAAGGTACTTAATTACATTTATTGTGATGCTATAAGATTTAAAAGAGCCTCGCATGTTTTATTGTGGCAATAGAAAAAATTAAAATTGCTTCATTTAAATGTCTAATAATTGCATAAATTGTTTATTTTTCTATCAAAAGAGATTATGAACTTTTAAAAAAATATTTGAGTTTTGAATGCATATTCTCTTTTACTTCATTTCATGTGAAATTAGATAAAGAACTTGCATCTACAAGGGTGAAGTTATATTTTTCAAATACAAGCATGGTATATCATGATCTTTCAGGATTAATTTTCAATTGAGAATAGGCATGGTAACTTTCAGTCATATTTGACTGCAACATAAAATGAGCTTAAAAATAAAAAATACTAAAAGAATCAGATTTATCAGAAGCAATTATAAGAAAACTTATAAAATTTGTAGAGATAAATTCATATACAAAAATCTTCAAAAGGTTAAATAATTTCCTTTCAATGAATGATATTTGGCTCAATATCTTAAAAAACATGAAATTAGACTAATTTAATTTATAATTTTTTAAATATTTATCAAGTTGCTGCAATTTTGGTAAAAGGAAATAATCATAATATGTTAATAGAATAAGATATTATTGTCCATGCACATTGAGGTCATAAACATAAAATAATACATTATTATAAATATTACAACCTACTATAATATCTGCTTCTTTTCTCAACATGTGATATAGGATAACATCTAAACATTCAGAAAAAGGATACCAAAAGATCCAATAGTGCAATCCAAAAGAATGAATCTATCCAGCTGACTCTTACAAGTATGGCAACCATTGTTGGATAACAATAAATAGGTTTATATCTTATTTTATAGTCTATTCCATTACTTATTACTCTAATATTGGGAAGAGATGTTTTTTTCTTTTTTTTCTTTTTGCCATTAATATACAAAATTTAACTAATGAAAAAAATAATTAGTGAAAAAGTTTTAAACTAAAGTGAATATATATTTGTCCATTCCTTATTATCAAGATTTTTTTAAAATTATTCATATTTTCAAATTATAAATTATTTATACAAAGATCAAGCTTCTGCTATTGATCTTGTAATAATTCCTTTGGGGGGGGTGTGGAAATTCTATTGTAAGTTCTTCAAATTAATGACATAAGACTGAAAACTACAAGATTGATTACTATCACCATAACCTATCAAATTCGAATATGAAATATCATAAAAAAAATGGATATCTAAAAAAAGAGATAGGGGTAGTCAAATTGGAAAAAAAAGTTCTTCAATATCTTTTATTAGGAGTTAAAACAATGTAGATATTGTAAAATACTATGCTTGAGACAAATTATCTTATATTGTTCTTAAACTTTGTTGCAGGTCAAACATATTATACAACTTCAAATGATAATTTATTTTTTATGTTTTAGTTGTGTACGCGATAAACATTTGAATCAAATATAAATAAAAAAAATTTATAAAAAAAATAAATATATGAAAAGAATAACAAGTCACATGCATCACACATGTGCACCTTTCAAGTATCTATAAAATAAAGAAAACATTTAGCATTTAGCCAATATAGTATGACAATGATAAAAGACTGAAAATTTCCCCCATACCATGTACAAAAATTATCACGAAGATGGAACCAAAAAATTAAGAAAGCAAATAATCAAATACATTACATGATTCATTTAATTTGAGCTACGTTCATGGGCGAAGACAAGAGATTTCTACGACTTTAATCTATAGAGGGATATAAGGAGATTTACACTTGAGTTTTTTACAAGAAAAAATATTTAAATTTTTTATTTGTAGTAATAGAAGAAGACAACGCAATAAAACTCTAGCTCCAAAAATCGAATATAAGTAGCTCTAAAAAAAAAAAAAAAAAAAAATCGTAAATCTTACACCGCTGCCTCAAGAAATGGGGATTGCGATGCCAATTTCCAATGCAGTGTTGCGGCCCTGGGAAAATGGGCATCGCGGCACCAAAATTTCTGGCACTACTTGTCTTTGCTTCAATTCCGACACCAATCTAGTTGGACAACAACAAACAACAAACAACAAACAAAATGCCTTTTCAGGACATTCGTCAATAACGAAATCTCCACCTTGGTTTAAAAACCAAGTCGCTAAACAAAAAAACCTATCCAATGTAAAATAAACTAGTAACCTAGCTATCTCTCCTCTCTCCACAATGAATCCAAAGGACAATCAAGTAAATTCGCAAACTTGCACCAAGTCCAAGTTGTACTAAGGAACAACCTTCTTAATATATATATGGATATATTTATATATATCCACAAGATTATCTTGAGTTCTCACCTTTGCAATTGCCGTTCCACCATTGGATATATAATCACGAAGAATGTGATATCTTAATGTTAATATGTTTGGTCTTTTCAAGAATCATCTAATTCTAAGTTCAGTGTATAGGAATCTGATTGTTACATAGAAAAATATTTGCAACTTTCACCTACAATGCTAGACTCTAAAGTGAGCTTCCTTCACTAGCTCAATGATTACCTTCAATTGATAGTATCGCCAGACAAGGTGTAAATATATCACATCTTTTATCGAAGTCCTTGGCAAAATTTTAATAAATATAACAAATAACTCCACATCCAAATGAATTCCCCATTAAACATGTGGAATATCTTCAAATACCTTAAAATCCGCTTGACAACTTTCTAATATTTGTTCCTTGGACCAACCATATAACTATTCGACAAAGCTAATAGCACGCGCACATAGTATATGACCTAATTCACACGATGAAATATATTAAACTTCCATTATTTTAGAATATGGAACACGAGACATGTGTTCCTTCTTGTTATTGGACTGTGGTTATAAAGAAGCTAATAACATAAAATACGGTGCGAGTGGAGTGCATCCCAAACATTCGAAGAACATTCTCAACACAATACCTTTCAGGCAAGAACAATTTCCCCGTGCAATGATAGCATCGTTTCTCCACATCTAAAATTTTCTTGGCGGTATCCAAATGAATCATCTCAAATTCAAATCACATCTTCTGATTAAGGAAATGAATAACAATTAACTCGTGGAGGATCAATTAAATGACATTTCACCAAATAATCATGATAAGAATTCATATCCTATAATTACAAATAGAGGTAATCTCTCCAGAAAACCAAATAGACAATAAGACAACAAAGTTCTACATTTAAACAATAGACTTTGAACGAGGTTCCATAGTTCTCTCAAACAAATCCCAAAAACTTGCCACATTCGAAATGTTTGTTGTGGAGTTGATCAAATTACAATATTTGATTTGAAATTAAAATATGAAGCCCTCTAATTAATCTTATAAAAGAACAAAGTCAACTTTGAAGGAAATCAAATTATTTAATTTCTACTTCAAATTCTCAACACCGAAAGTTTTACGTTTTGAAGAGAAAAATCAAATAATTAAATTAGAAATTGTATCCGCAATTGAATTTCAATAATTTTAATTTGTAAAATTTTTCTTGTCATGTAATTTTTCACTTTGCTGACAAGAAAATTTATGTTATATATATCAACTTAAAAAAATAGCTATTAGCAATAATTAACATTTATGTAAACTATCAGAATTTTTATTTTCGTTTATATATTTAATTAATACTTATAAATAAATTTGATATAACAGTTTAAATAAACATGATAAATATTTATTAAAACAAAATATTACTCGTTAAGTATCATACAATATATTAATGATACGCTTACTAAGCATTAATAATTCGGTAAGTTCTGTATGTCCAGAAAACAAAAATCTGCTTTAGTTATTCGTACATACATGTACCTTATAAGTATAATATGTTTACAAAGAAAACAACCATTAATATGCTTGGATAAGAAGATTCCAGCTTCAACTGGAACAGAAACACTAGAACAGTATGTGAGCCATATCAAAATATTAGCGAACTTAATCCAACAAATTACATGCATCCTCGAGTGGATGAAGACACCCACAGGATACAGCAGTTTAATTTGCAAAACTAACATTAACAGACTCATCATTTCATTGGTTCACACCTCAACAAGAATCTCCATGATCATCACCCCAATTTCATCAATTGTTTCATTTTGTTTTACTTTTTCTACATCGTCATAGTCCTAAAACTTCCAATTTCTAAAGTTGTGAGCAACCTCTTATCATGTGAGAGAGCTTATTCATAGACTCCTACTTAATTGAAGTATCAATGCAATTCTCCAACATGGAAAATCTACTCCTGGCTTTAACTGCCACTAGACCAGAAAACTAAAAAGTTTAAACTCCAATGGTTAACTTACAATGTTATCTTTTTTTCCAAGGTTTCATACATCGCTTAGGTTTCATACATCACTAGAGAAGTTCTTTTCTCCTCTGTCCGCCTGGTACCTCAAAAAAGATTTTGAAGTCATGCAGTAAATTCACACAAATTTCCTAGACACATGGCAAAGCAACCAGTAAATCTGGTGCCCCTACCAGGCCCCAACAAATTCAAAATGAAACACCACCCAATAACCAATTTCCAAATATGCCAAAGCTTTTCATATCTCATTTTACCAATTGACATATCATGCCAGCTTTAAACCTGTATATGTATATATAGGAGCTAAATAAGAAACACAGAACCCAAAAGTCACAACCAGAGCTGTGCCTCACTAAAATAATCAGGATACTGGCAACAAAAGAACCATGTTTAGTAGCATCTGTTTCCAGCAGCCACAATTAAAGATAAGACCATTCATTCAGTACCAACAAGGCACCATGGAAATAGCAATCTGAAGTTTAATATCAATGCTATGGTTTCAAAACATAGCAGCAACCAAGTCATGTGACTTAGCCTCATTTTTTCTCAGTATTGCTCTCCAATTCCCTCCTGAGCTGCAGGGAGAAATCATCATTGACGTCATCATCATCCCAGTCGTCTTCCCATTGCTGAGTTACTTCTTTAACTTCTTTGTCCTCGCACTCTAACGATTCACATGCATGAGAAAATGAAGCATCAGAGTGAACACATAAAAGATGGAGTCCTATTAAAAGGCTCTAAAATATGTTTATCATTAATTAGCAAATCAATTAGACAAGATTACAATGAAAGAGAACTAAGATGAGGCTGAAAAAAAAAAAGAAACTACAAGAAAAGCAAAATTTTGCACAAATAATCAAGAAAGAGTTTGTAATGAATCATTGATTCAACTGCTTTTAGAGAAGTTATGTAACAGACAAGGATATCTCTCCTCAGATGAATACGTAGGTTCTCCATTACATGAATCAAAAGAACACAAACATAGCACAGGAAATGATGTGTATAATAAGTAATTATTTCGCATAAAGTTGGAAAAAGAGAAAAAGAAAAGGAACACCAGTTATATATTGCTCATGGTTAGTTTGAAATATACATAAAACATAAGGTTCTTACTCTTCGTAAAATCATTCTTGTGCTCATAGAAATTAGGGCTCAGTGCAGTTTATGATTACTACAACAATAATCCAAAATAAAAAGGATTACTCAGTTTCAAATGGATAGCTATAGAATAGGTGTTCGATGTTTAACACCTTCCCTTTAGTTATAAAGAAGAGTGTAACTATCCAATTCTTCGATATCACAGGTAATTAGGCATGAGAATACGTCAAGCTACTTGTCAGGGGCCTATAACCTAGCCAATTTATGGCCTTATTTAGCCTAGCTTATTTAATAAAAAGACCAGGTTAAAGCTTAAAAAGTATCCTTTTTAGCTGAATAGACTAGACTTAGGCTTTTCTAAAAGCTTACAAAGCCTAACAGGCCGACCCGTTTATCCTTCTTCACATAATAATAATATTGATATAATATTAAATGACTAATTGAATTTGATTTCATTTATTAGTCCTTTATGAAATTCGTTATGTTGTTTAGTATTGCCTTTTATTGAAATGATAATATTTTATACTTAAATTTGAACTTTTCATAATTATGCATTTGTTATTTATCATTTTGATTAATTTCTTATCAAGACCTATTACAAATTTGATCATATTAAAATTTAGATTTATGTGATATTTAGACTTAATTGAAGCCTTGGTAGAAAATAGGCTTTTAGGTAGGCTTTCAGGCCAAACTAAGGCTTTAGAATTTATTAAAAAGGTTAGGCCTAACCTTTTAAAAAAAAAAAAAAAAAAAAAAAAGAACTATCATAGATAATAGACTAGGCTCAGGCTCGTCATTTGCATAACAGGCCTAGCCTATTTAAGTCAAAACCTAACCTAGACTATTTCCATGCCTAACTAGTATCAACTGTACAATGTTGTATGTTAAATATTTGTTTCAAGGTTTAAAAACTTGAAACTAGGATTCAAAAGTTTGTTTTCCTGAGTATACTCAGGTACTAGGGGACTCGGGTAAATCTTTACCCAGTACAAAGTCAAAAGTCAAAATATCTATATAAAGAACAATCTTCACGGATAAAAGATGCAATCATCTGTATAATCTCTTAACGAACTCCTTCTATGAGATCCTAATAGTGGAAAAGGAAAAAAGGCCATTTCTACTTCGTAATTTGTACATTATTTTCAGAAATTTAAATCAGTCAATATCTGTTGGAAATCCAACAGAAGGTTTCTGAAAATCTACCACTGAATCAAGATTGGACTTGGTTGATGAATTCTTTTCCTAATATATGAAAGGGGGTCTCAAATCTCAAAATTCAGTCCAATACTTTGAAAATAGGCTTTGTCACCGACAGAACGAATGGTAATAAAGTGTGCCCTCAGTTAAGTAGTTCAGGCAGATTCTCATAATATGTTTTGGCTGATCGAGTGACCTGGCTGTGTCAGGTTCAAATGCTGGCCTTTATTGTTCTCTATATTCAACAATGCTGACTTTGATGAAATTTTTTACACTGAAAGTCAAGATGTACTTAAATTGTCAAGAATCAAGATGAGCTTAAATTGTTAGTGCTGACTCTCATAGATACATGTATAGCAAATTATTTCCATGAAGACTAGCTCACATACAAATCTAGACATCACAAGAGCATATGTAACAAGTCCCTAACCACCGACTAGTTAATTCAAATTACAGTTTCAAAGGGCTCCAGATAAATGCCGCCAAACATGTAAGAAATTGTTGAAACAACACTCTCGATTATTCAACGCATATAAATAACAAAAACTTTATACTCAATGATATACATCCAAAACTCAAAGAAGAATCAGTAGCAACAAACGAAGGAACAGGATAATAACACAAAAACAACTCGCAGAAACGACATGAAATTTCTTTTCTCAAAGAGAATCACACAACACTAAACAATGTTTAGGAGAAAAGGGAAAAGGAGGGACATAACAATCCACTGTGTTTAAATGCAATGTTAACAGGTTGAACGTGAAAATAAAGGAAAATCCAAGCAGACAGTCCCTAAAAATTGGGGGAGGGGGAATATCAACCTTGAACAATTTCAAATTCCTCATACTCATTATCGTCTTCAAAAAGATCGACTTTTGCTTCCTCGGTCTCGGGCTTTGCTTGTTCGGTCGCCATTCCAGCCTGTCACACAATTACATATAATTCCAACTCATATACACAAATATATGCACGCACTCAACCAAAAAACATATAGTAGAAAACCAAACTTCCAGTGAAAAAACCTAAAACCTTAGCTTCTCATGGAAATTGTGCGCTCATTTGTGAATCATATGCATATACACAAAAATCCGGGATTAAGAAGAGAATTAACTTACAGAGATTATAAATCCAGAGAAGGATTTCGTATTATTCGTCGATCGATTTCGCAAATAGGTTAATTGGAGCAAAGAAGCATTAATATCTGCAGAGGCGCGGCTTTACGACGTCGTGCGTGGTTTGGTGGGGCTTTATGCACCTTTCGCTTGTAATAGTTGACATAATAATCAATAGTTTCATTATTATAGATTATAATACAAAAAATTTGAGTTTTGAGAAATAAAAATATTAAAATGTAATAATATATATAATAAAATATATTTGAATATTTTATCGAATATCGAACTTGAATATTATTGGATTCGATTCAAATTTAATTATATATCGAATATTATATTAGACTCGAATTTGAATTCGAATTCATTAAATTTTGAATTCGAATATGCTATTCAAATTCGAATATCAAATTGTTTGATAAATATTTGATTCGTTAACAGCTCTACCTTATATAATACTCCCAAAGGAATACGAAAATAGTATTTCATACCCCTTATGTTATCGGTACCAATTGGACCACAGAGCCCAATTTTTAATAATCAAAAACTATTTAAATAGAAATCAATTAGTTTGTCCATAATTTAAAAAAATTAAAAATTAATAAAAATAATCATTTTATCAATAAATATCTTTTAAATATTTATATACTTATAGGAGGGTGTAGTTACAATCTTATTGATATGGGTATAGGTAAGCCCACAGGCCCAATAAAAAGCTCCGACCCAGTATCAAGTCCAAACAAAATAAGCTCTAGGCCTAGATCCACATAGATGTCTCTGGAATATTCCAGGTTGAGAATTTGCAAACAGTAAGGTAACCGCCTTACCGCCGATGTATTAGTGGCGGAGCCTGCTATCCATCGCATCCGCGTTAAATGCACCCGACCTACCCTCCTGTCCCCATCAAATGGCCTTGACGGCGCATCACCTCCTCATTAATGATGGTAAGGGCGCCCTCTCTGGTCGTCCGGTCACAAGCAAGGTGTTATAAGCTAGGTTGAAAAGACCTAGATTGCCTCTACTCGAGGAAGGGGAGGCCTAACTTATATTTGGGTGCAACTTATCTTTTCCACTACTTTCCAAGCACAATAAATATCATCTCTTTATAAACAAAGGTTTGCTTTTTAACATATTCTAAACTGTTACTCTGCCAAATTATCCTCAGGTCGAAAATTGACTTAAGTATTAAAGGGTCTTAAATGAGGACCCATTCGGCTAGCCTAATGTTTGTTCACTACTTGTAGGATTTGACTCGCATCACATACCATCCACCATCTTTCTGGTCGATTTGGATCACCAAGTCGAAACCAAGAAGCCCATCACTCTAAAATTAACCTTACCATTTAGTTGCGTTTGTGTGACATGGAATCTACAATCGAAAAATGGTGAACACTACGCAAACCACTTTCGAGAGGCAAAGTGACTGCAAATCACCACAACTACCCCCAACGCCGCTACAACCTTAAGCGAACCAACAAGCCGAGCCCAAGCTCTTAATTAGAAAAGGTGGTCACTTTGACCATTCCTCAGCTCATGCATATGATTAGTAATCAAATATCCACTCAGCTCTCAGCATAGTTATTTGTCGCCTTGCAAAAGCATAACAACCAACCAGTAGCTGCAACTAGTGCCATGCCATGCCCCTCCCAATAGGAAGAAAGGCCACCACATGAGGACAAAACAAGGAATGAGGCACGCTGCAACCCCAATAGATGAGAACTGAGCCTTGGTTGTTTTTCGTGAGATGAAACTTGCTATCAACCTCACAAGGAGGTAGCAGATTCAGTAGCACACTTCGCTCAACCCAATCGAGCACAACAGCATGAAAGGGTCGAACGCTAGAGACCCTAACTAAGTAAAGACTTATCTCGGATACACCGTGATGAATGGGATGAGGTGTCACACCAGGTCCAACAGCTGAATAGACGATTGGAGGAAATCTCAAGAAGAAATACTGAAAAGGTTTAACTTGACAATGGCCCTAAGATCCGACGAGAAAGGGAATCCCCATTTATTTATGAGATCATTGAGGAACGTATAGATATTGATGCAAAAATCCCAATCGAATTGCCCAGGTGTGACTGGTCAATTGATCCCAATGAGCACCAGCTTCAATTCAAACACATGATGCAACTCCATGGCCACAACGACCATATCCATGCCAAAATGTTGGTCACCACTTTCTACGTAGTGGCACTCGAATGGTTTAGTTGGTGTGGCAAAGGTTGGAAGACGCTTGACCAACGCAAAAGGAAGAAAGAAAGTCAAGAACTTCGGGTGAGAATAGGATTCGATTGAAAAGGGGATCAATCAAGATAAAGGAAAGTACCTCTCTTCCTATACTTATACTCCTGGTATAGCTCAACATAGGCATGCAGCCGTAGGCAGGAACTCTTCTTTTTATCTTATTCTTTGGTGATGTAAGTTGGCTAGTAATCCCAACCGAATAAGCAATCACTACAAGCAACCTATTTCATACCCTTTTCATCATACTTCCTCTTCTCTTTCTTTTCTTTCTCTCCCTGAAAAACTTGATGAAGTGCCATTACCAAGATCTAGTATAATTTCTTTTCTCTGGGAGCCTCACCAATGCTAGTATTAATAAGAAGATCTTTATTGCTTATGCTATTTCTTGTTTTATCCCCTATAGTGTAAAAGTATTTGGCATAAAGATCCCTCAATAACTTGCTTGTCCTATACGTAATAACTGAGGATAGAGGGAGTTTCAACTTGGCCTTCTACTAAAAGTGTTGCAAATTCCCTTTCTTATCCCTTCTAGTTTAAACCTTTCCTTCCTATGTAACCAATTCCTTCTATGAACCTATCCCCGCCTAAATGATACCAACTAAAAAGTAAAGGTTGTCTTCGAGCAAGCTCTTAGCTTTCATCATGAGTGAGATTGGATTGTCTGTGGTCTAAAAGAAGAGCACTTGATTTGATTCTTTCCATCCTGGGAGAAAAAGAGTCCCCCTCTAGTTTAGTTAGTGACTTTTCACCCCTCCTACCTAAGAAGGGGATTTCAAGACGAAAAAAAGGCATTCCAAAGTTCTCGAGGAGTTTAGTTTATAGGATAGATGATTGCATGCTCTCTCTTGCTTATCCCGGTCATGGAAGCTAGAGGACCTTAGGGCAAAAAGCCCGAGTATCTCAGCAGACAGGAAAAAAGGAAAGGTTAGCATCCTTCCAAGGGCACTGTAAACTAAAATACCTTGGATTTTCCTGTAGAGACTGTCAAGGACCAGGAAGTTCTAATGTACCTTGATCTTGATCTTGATCTTCAGAAAGCCTTGAGATTCCATACCCCGGATTCCCTTTCCCTTTCTTCCCTTCTATATGAGGAGTATCCCATTTACATGCTTTCCTTGGCCAAGCGAGCACTCCTTATACATTCAAGTGAAAAGTGGCTATTTAAAGCGTGATACATAGGCAACAATGAAAGAATGCATTGAAATTGAATTAGCCTGAAGAAGGATTTATAACCTTTAGCTCTTCTCCTGTATAGTGAGTCTAGTGCTTTGCTTGATGGAAGCACTAGGGAACGTCTTTTCAGTCTTACTCCCCATTCATCATTAACTAAACACAACCCTCTTCCTATTAAAGTGAAGGCTAGATTTGAGACCTAATTTGATACGGAATTGATAGAGCTAAATCCCTTAAAGTTGAAAGAGCTATGCTAGCATTGGTCACATAGGCTATTGAGTCTCTCCTCTTTATCCTTTCAGGTATGCTTACAAGTGAGGTTATCTTAGAAACTTTAACTCGGGACCATCTGACCGGACTACCAAGCTTGACTATCAAGTCATTATCTTTCCTCTAGCTAAAAGCTAAGCCTATTTATTAACTTAAGGAGTAGGTATTGCCTATCCCTTAAGACGAGTAGCCCACCCAAGCGAGTTATAGAAGATATTTTGTCAGCTAGGACTAAGGCAGATCTTATTGAAAGTAGATCCGATTAGCAGTTAAGCATAACAACTATTGGGATGGGACTAATATGCTCCCTAGGTCTAACTAGCATTTTTCCCTTCGAGATTTCTTACGAATCTTTTCTTTGTATTTTATTGATTGATTGAATGATTTTTTCTTTGCTATCGAAAAAAAAAGTGATATTTCTTACGGCTCTTTATCCTTTTAGGTATGCTTACGAGTGAGGATATCTTGGAAAGTTTAACTTGGGACCATCTAACCGGACTACCAAGCTTGACTAACAAGCCATTATCTTTCCTCTAGCTAAAAGCTAAGCCTATTTATTAACTTAAGAAGTAGGTCTTACCTATCTCTCAAGATGAGTAGCCCACCCAGTTGATTTATAGAAGATATTTTGTCAGCTAAGACTAAGGTATATCTTATTGAAAGCATATCTAATTAGCAGTTAAACATAACAGCCATTTGGGATAGGACTGATAGGCTCCCTAGGTCTAACTAGCATATTTCTCTTTGAGATTTCTTATGACTCTTTTCTTTTTATTTTATTGATTGATTGAATGGTTTGCTATTGAAAAAAAAGTGAGGTAAGCCTTTTTTGAATTTTTGAATTGATGCAAGACAAGGAGTTTTTTTAATCCTTTGATTTGATGTGATAAAGCCATAGTCTTGAAAGCCAATTCCCTGCCAAACATTTTGAGTTTGAGTGCTTCACCTGTTTAGTCCTTCTTGTTGGGATCTTTCTCCAGGCAGTCTTCAACCTCTCCAACAATTTCATCTCCTAGGGTACGCCCTGTTCCTTTAATTTACATTTTCTTGCAAGTATCATAACTCTGCAGTTCCTTGGGAAAGAAGGTAAGCAAAAAGGTTAGCCTTCGGGGTTGTATTGGCAAGCCCTACCATAGGCTGCCATTCATTAATTCAGGTTAAATTGAAATGCGTAGGTTTCCTACTTTTTCTTTTAGTGATTGCTAGCTTTTTCTTTCTAGAAGTACGAATTGAAGATCCTAGCTTTACCTCTTCTGCCGACTCAAAGGGACCCTTCTCACTTTGAACTTTGCGAGTGAGTAAGTCATGTCACACTCTGCCCAAAAGTAAGTAGTAAATGGGTTTGGTTCCACTTATATCTTAGTGTAATGCCGTCCAAGCTATTCCTTTGATTTGTCGAATCGCATGAGCTCAACCAACATCAATATATGGTAGACATAGCTATCATTTCTCCTTCATCGCGGAGAAGAGTGCTGGCTAGATTGGCTCAAGGGCACGAACTAAACCCTATTGTAGGGTAGTTGTCTTTTTCATCACTTAGATGAGAGTTTTTGTCTGAACAGTTGAATTAGGCTCAATAGCTCGAAAGAGTTGAAAAGTGGTTTTTATCAATTGTTCACCATTGTTTGGTATAGATCGTATGAATCATGTTGTAGCTTTCCTACTTGCCTCTGCTATCTCATCTTAATAATGGTGGATCGCTAGGTATAATAAGGCCTTTCATCTTCTTCGAGTATAAGGTGGAAGCCCTAGGGAGTCGTCTCCTTCAAATTTAAAAATTCAAAAGGGACTCAACTCACTTTTTTTCTGATAGCAAAGAGAAACCATTCAATCAATCAATAAAATAAATTGGAAGCTGGATCCATCACTCCCTATGACCTGCTATGTGACAAATTCCTCCACCAATTTTCTAGTAGAAGAAAAGCAAAACTACTTCATATTCATATCCACATAATTAAACAGAATGAAAAAGAATCTCTTCAGGATTTCTTTGCCAAGTTCAACATGAAGGCCCTAAAAATCGACATTCCCAGGATTGAATTCTTAATCGACATACTGTTCTTCAAACCCAAGCACAAGGAGTATGCCAATGCTTTGGTCAAAGAAAGAATGCGAACAATGTAGGAGTTCCTTGACCTCACAGAGAGGTACATAACCCAGGAGGATATGAACAAGATGAACTATGGAGGCGGAGAGAATGATAAAAAGAAAGGTAAGGAAAAAGATGATAGGCATCAAAAGGATGATCATCGATCTCCTATCAAGAGGTTTCATAATTATGCTCCACTGAATACCTCCAGGAAAAAAGTCTTGTTCCCAATCCAAAATGACAACCTTCTTAAATAACCGAAGAAACTCAACGAGACTCTAGCCATGAAAAACTCCAAACAGTATTGCCACTTCTACAGACAGAAAAGCTATGGCATGAAAGATTGCTTTAACCTCCAGGATGAAATTGAACGGTTTATTTGACAATGCCACCTGAAAAAATATGTTAATGAGAAAGCTAAGCAAGCTATGGCCCAACCCAACCAAATTCCCTGTAGAGAACAGTCGGTCAGCCTAAGGAGAGATGATAAGGGAAAGAAGAAAGTTGAAGAAGAATGCCCCTTTGAGACGGGTGATTGACATCATTGCAGGAGGACCAACTGGGGGGACTCTAAATCAATAAGGAGGCAGGCATAGAGATAGCTTAAATCAACCAAGTCAATGCCAACCAAGACAATCTATCAGCTTACCACCAGCACATACCCCATCTCCTTTCGAGATTCCAACCTCTCTCATTTGGGAGGTCAAGCGGCGGAGAAAAAACTAGATTGCCTTCTTGTGGTGGCTATTAAAGTAACAAACTTTGTGGTAAGAAAGATTCTGGTCGACAATGGTAGCTCTGCTAACATAATCTTCTTGTTGACATTGGACTTCACTGATCTTAATAAAGCATGCCTAAAGACCCTTACCCACTACCTCGAATAGATTTATTAGTTGATTCAATAGCAGGTTGCGACCTTTTGAGCATGATCGATGCTTTTCAAGATTACTATCAAATCTTCATGACTCTCAAAGATAGCGATAAAACTGTTTTTATGGTCTCGATAGTGTATATTATTTTATGGTCATGCCATTTAGTTTAAAAAATGCCGGAGCAACTTACCAAAGGCTAGTCAAATTCATGTTCAATAATGAGATTGAACAATCCATGGAGGTCTACGTGGATGATATGATTGTTAAAACATAAAATGAATCAAACCATTTATTTGACCTCGACCACACATTTCAATATTGAGGGCGTTTGACATGAAGCTTGATCCCACAAGTGTACATTTGGAGTAAGGGATGGGAAATTCTTAAGCTACATAGTTAGCCAGAGTGGCATTGAAGCTAATCCACAAAAGATATAGGTAATTCAATACATCTCACCATCAAAGACAGTAAGGGACATTCAGAGGTCAGTCGAAAGAATTATTGCTCTAGGCAGATTCATTACTTGATTAGAATATAAAAGTCTATCATTTTTTAAGATCCTCAGGAATGCGAGGAAGTTTCGGTGGACAAAAGAATGCGACCGAGCCCTAGTTGACCTTAAACAATATCTGACTACTTCTCTACTGCTTGCAAAATCTATGGTTGGAAAGGTATTGAACCTATACTTAACAATTTATGCGGCAACTGTTGGTTCAGTCTTGGTATCCACCTAGCAAAACTTGCACATACCAATATACTATGTCGGCAAAGTCCTACAACGCCCAAAGCATAGCTATCTGGAGATCAAAAAATTTGCTGTTGCTTTGATCACAACAACACGAAAGCTAAGACCTTATTTCTTATCACATGCTATCATTGCTCTAACAAATCAGCCATTGAAGCAAGTGCTCTCCAAATTCGACAAGTTAGGGATATTGACTAAATAGGCCATTGAGTTAGAGAATCCAACATCAAGTTTCAGCCTTACAACTATACAAGTACAAACATTATCTGATTTCGCAGCAGAGCGTATTGACCTCTTTACTATAGTGGAAACTGAACAACAAGTTTGGTCCTTGCACGTCGACGAATAAGCCAAAGCACCAGGCATAGAGTAGAAATTTCCTTGCGTTCTCCTCAAGTTAAAGAATATGATTTTGCTATTAAACTCAACTACCCATTCACAAGCAATGAGGCCGAATACGAAGCCCTTATTACAAGAATGAAGATGGCCTTTGATAGAGGATCGAGTGTTTAACAATTATTATAGATTCACAGTTGATTGCGGAACAATTTAGAGGAAACTTTGAAGCAAAAGAAACAATACCTAGCAGAGGTCAAAAGGCCGGAACAACAATTCAAGAAATTTACACTCAGCCAAGTACCTAGGTCAAAAAACTAAAGAGCAGACGCACTATCTAAATTTGCTAGCTCAACCAAAGGCATCAAGGAAAGAACAATAACCTTTTTGGTCTCAGATAGGAGTACAATAGGCAACATTCACTAAAGTTAGATAGTAACAGTCGAAGAGGCAAGCATAGTTGGCTCGACAAATTAAAATCCTACATCAGAGAAGAAAAATTACCACAAGACAAAGTAAAAGCCCAAAGTTTAAGGGGATGAGCAGCAAAATTTGCCCTTGAAAAATTCGACCATTTGTATAAATGATCCGTCCATTGCCTCTCATTGAGGTGTCTGATGTTAGAATAAGGACAAGAGGTCCTACAAGAGATTCACGCTGGTATTTGCAAAAACCATTCAGCGGGACGAGCATTAGCCCACAAGGTCATTAGGCATGGCTATTTTTGGCTAACCCTACCCAAGGATACGGTTGACTTTGCACACAAATGCCTATCCTATCAAGTACATGCCACATCTCCCATCAGCCAGCTGCAACCCTCGTCCTAATACAAATCACTTGGCCCTTTGATTAGTGGGGGGTCGACATTGTGGAATCTTTACCAAGAGCCACAGGTTAAAGGAAATACATGCTAGTAGCAGTAGAATATTTCACTAAGTGGGTTCCAGGCGGAAGCTGTACCCAAGATAACAGATGCTGCAATAAGGAATTTCTTGTGGAAAAACATTATCTGTCATTTTGGTTTGCCCAAAGTGCTCATATCTGACAATAACACCTAATTCTAAAGTAAGAAGACGAGAGATTGATGCGAAAGCCTGGGGATTAGACAACACTTCACTTCAGTGGGAAATTCGCAAGCGAATAGCCAGATGGAAGTCACTAATAGAACAATCCTGGATCATATCAAAACTCGATTGGAAGACTCTAAAGGTAGCTGAGTAGATGACCTCTCGAGCATTCTTAAGGCCTACACAACCACCCCAAGAATAGCCACTGGACAAAGCCCAACAGCCTGCTCTACGGATTAGAAGTAGTAATCCCAGTAGAGTTAATCTAACATTAGTTCGAATAATTCTAACCCGATCAAGAATGAAATAGAAAGACAATTCAACCTTGAGACAATCAATGAACTCCATCAACAAGGTTCACAAAAATACAAAGGTATAGGTCAATCATGGCCAAACACTATGACAAAAGTGTTAGGCGAAGATATTTCAAAGTCGGCGATCTGATCCTCAAGAAGGTCGAACTCTCAAAGAATGTCGAAAAACTCAACCTAAAATGAGAAGGTCCCTACTTAGTGGTGACAGTAGCAAAACACAACTCTTATCGATTAATGGATATGAGTGGAAATAAGCTCCCCCGACTGTAGAATGCAGCTAATTTGAAAAAGTTTTATGTGTAAATTGATTGTATAAAAGGAATAGGTTTTCCTAAAGCATATAGTAATGCGACCCCATAGCGCATGGTTAAACGTTTTGAATCCATTATTACACAATAGTCAAGTCGACCCTGTAATCGCATGATCAAATTGATTCTAAATTCATTATTAAACAATGATCAAGTCAATCTTATAGTCCTATGATCTGATTCATCTTGGATCAATTAATTAATAAAAATCAAGTTGACCCTGTAATCGCATGATCAAATTGATTATAGAGCAACTAATAAACAACGACTAAGTTAACCCCGTAGTTGCATAATCAAATTAATTTCGGATCAATCATTAAGGAATGACTAATTTGAATCTTCATGTTACTATTACAACTAAATATCAACATCATACTTCAATTTTCAAGCAACTATTACTCCAAATCGAAATCGACTTCCCGATCAATCCATATCAACCTGAGGTGCATAAGATAAATTGCCAAAGATAAAGCAAATTCAACCAAAAAGATCAAATTTAACTTTGAAATTACATAAAACCTAGCACGTTCAACAACAAAGATAACATTGTTCAAATGCCCATTTGGGCTTTACATCATTTAAAAAGAAGAAAATTACAGAGCAAAAAAATTGCTCAGCTCAAGTCAGCATCATCTCCATGACTACTCCGAGCTATAACCTCCGCAGCAACCTCGTCGACAACTTTGTATAGCTTATCAGTTGTATCAATGCCAACATCCAGGGACGGACCCTCGACCTCCTGCTCAGGTCCCAAAGGATGCGTTCCCACAAGTCAAGAGGGCCCAACTTCCTCTGCCAGGAAAAAATGTTAGATAGCAGGGAATAACTCTGCAATATTTACTTCATTATTCTTGATATCCAAAGCGAAGTCACTAACAAAAGAGAATTCTTTCCCCACTTTGACAGCCTTGGGGTGTAGTAGAACTGTAGCCTCCTCAACGGCAGCATTCTCATCATAGACCTCAAGGCACTTATTTTTCATAATGTCAAGTTGAGCATTGTCTTATACTCGAATCTCATAAACAAGGAACTCGAGCTGTTTCACCATTTTCTCGGATGCATCCTTGGCGTCATCCATGCTAAACGTTACACTAGTTTCGATGAACGTCGGGCTTAATAGGAATTGCTGCACTGAATCCTTTCGAATCTCAGAAAGCACCTTGAAAAACTCACCACGGGCGTAGCGCAAACAGCTCTATACCCTTGCGCATGACTTGATAAAGAAGCCTCTTGGATCGAGGTCATCAACTTCTTCAACTGCTCATCTGCTTGACTCTTACCTTAGACAACAACTAAAAGCTCAGCATCTTTCTCCTCGAGCTGCTTAGTCAGCTTTGCAACCCTCAACTCCAAAGATTCGACCTTCTTCTTGGTCAAATCACTTTGTTTTTCTCCAACTCCTCACATTTCTCCTCTAACCTTCGTCGGGCGGTTTCATAGCTCGTACCATCGATGGAGGTTGTATCCCCATTGCTCGACCTGCAAAAAAGTAAATCCATCAAGAAAAGAACAATTTCAAAAATTAACTAGGCTGAAATCAAACAATTGGTCAAGTTTTTACCGTGTTTGCATGATATGCAAACATCTCAACAATATCTAACTGCTCATAGTTAAACGTCTCAGACTGGTCCTTTTGAAATAGACCAGCTGTAGACACGGCCAAAGGAGATACAACCATCCGACCCGCCCCATCATGGTCACAGTATTCGACATCCCAATCTTCAAGCCAAAGTGCGGCTCTGAGAACATGGGCAAATTACACTGCCGCTCGTCAAAGAGGGTTTCATAAGCGGTCTCATCTGGATTAATAGCTTTTTTCTTCCCCTTATTAGCCTTACTTTTTCAGAGGCAACCTGTGCATTGACCTCCATTGTCTTTCTCTTTTGTTGAGAAGTCGGGCTGCTCATCCCTCCTGCGTTCTGAACGGCCGGAGATGGGCTAGCTTGGGTACTTGTTCGACCCCATCAACTTGAGTCATGGCTCCCTGATGAGCTACTGTGGCCTCGAGCTACTCCTGTGCCCTCTGTAGCTTCTACATTACAATTTGCTCTGGCGCGATTCATAATAGATTAACCTATAGAAAATGCAAATCAAATCTATCAGTAACTAAACATGTAATACATATCAATAAAAGGTCAGATAAATCAGCTCTACCTTAGTGCGCGTTAGCATGGAATCTCAGTAGAGTGGTCAACAATCTTGTCGGAACCAAGTTCCTCTCCATAATAAATTCAAATGCATTAATCTCCACAAACTCAAGCAAGTCCTGAACAAAAATGTTGTTCCAGGTCGGATATTCATTATTGTTCATCTCAACCCTACCCATCATCCACCCCCTCGAAATATTAAAACCGACCCTACTAGGAGATCGGACATAGTAGTATCTCTCTTTCCAGGTTTGGCCGTGAGAAGAGAAAGGGGTTCTAAAATTTTTTTTACGAGGTCAAGTGGTTAGGTAGTAAAATCCCAACTCTTTCGTGCTCCCTAAATTATAGGACATTAGGAGATAGAAAAAGGTTGCTAAAATTAGCCCAAGAAGGGGACTGATCATGAATCACCATTAAAAAAATAAAACTACATAAAAGAGAAAAACAATTGGACAAGAGTTAAGCTATGCAAACACGGAGACCTCTCAATAGATCGACTATAGGTTTAGTAAGAGGAAACCTAAGCCCATATTCTAAGGCATCCTCAAAAGCAGTTATACATCCCTTAGGAGGTGTATACATCCTATCCCCTGCGTTAGGCTTAACTAACCTAAACTCATCAGGAATATGATATTTTGCCCTAATTGACCTCAAATCGTTTATGGTTACTTTGGATACAATTTCGCCATAATGAGCAATGGTAAAAAAGCCCACCCCTCGACCTCGGAGGTTGGTTAGCCTCCCCAGATGGCCCTACCTCTTCAATCATGGGTTTAAAAGGCCTAGCATCATCGACAATTGGACTAGAAAGGCCAACCCCCTCATCAACCTCAACCCTACCCCAATGATATCCATTTCTGCTTGACTACTAGAAGATCCTGACCCGTCACTTGATGTCTCGCTCGAGCTTGCCTCACTAGTCAAGGCATCTAACGATCGTGTAGCCTCGAAGTCAGAACTCACAACCGTACCCTCATCGCCAACCCCAGATAATCTATAAAATAAGATAGATGAACAGAATGCAAACAAGAAAACTAAAGCAAGAGAACAAGAAGACTTATGAAGGATACATGCAGAAAACTAAGAATTGCATATTGCTAAAACTCAACCAGAAATGACCACAGCTCGACCTCTAACTAATGCGATAAAACTAAGGAATGAACAGTAAATATTATTATTCATAGGCAGGTCTCAAAATGTCAACCGGTTAATCTAACTGGCCACTGGCTAATTAATGCATAACCGTCGATCATCGGCTTACAAATACCGACGCCACTACCCAAAACGATTCCCGCCTTCAAATCCCTAGTCGAGATTCAAAAATGTTCCCCTCTTTAAAATATTTGTCGAGATACAAAAACAAATTTTCTTGTCAACATCAAACAATGCAACACGTTATTCCTCACTCTGACCTCCCATGGTCGGACTACAAAGTGAGAGGGACTCATGATATGGGGATGGTAAGCCCACAGGCCCAATAAGATGCTCCTACTCAGTATTAAGCCCAAACAAAACAAGCTATATGCCCAGACCCACGTAGATGTCTCTGGAATATTCCTGCAAACAGATCGACCTCTGGGGTCGAAGAGGCCGATTCTTCTCGACCTTACTGCCACCTATTGCATCTATATTAAATGCACCCAAACCTCCCTCCTGTTCGCATTAAATCGCCTTGACGATGCATAACCTCCACATTAATGATGGTAAGGGCGCCCCCTCCAGCAGCCGGTCACAAGCAAGGTGCTAAGCTAGGTTGAAAAGACCTAGATTACCCACCCCTACTCAAGAAAAGGGAGGCCTGACTTATATCAAGGCAAAATTGGTCTTTTCCACTACTTGCCAAGCACTATAAATGTCCTTTCTTCAAAGACAAATGTATGCTTTTTAACACATTTTAAGCCGTTACTCTGCCAAATTATCCTTAGGTTGAAAACTGACTTAAATATTGGAGGGTCTTAGCGGAAGACTCACTCATCTAGCCTAACGTTTGTTTACTGGTTGCAAGATTCGACTCGCATCACATACCATCCACCATCTTTCTAATCAATTTAGATCACCAGGTCGAAACTAAGAAGCCCATCACACTAAAATTAACCTCATCACTTATGTAGTTGAAAGCATATTTTTGTAATATTTATAATTAGATTTCGTTATTCTAAAACAGACTTTAAACATTTTAAATGCAAATATCGATCTCGCTCTCCCTATTGGTTATCCTATTATTTCTTTCTACCTGTTAGCCACATATATACCTTCGAAAATCTTCTCATTAACATTCCTAAAAAAGGAAAAATTAATGATAAAACAAAAAAGGAAAGAGAAAGATCTGAAAGAAAAATAAACAAGGAAAAAGAAATAGAATCAGAAAAAATAATTATTTTATGATAAATCAAATCTAATGCTTTTTTGTAAGTATTTCTCTTTTCAATACTGTAATCCTACAATAAGTAAAAAAATGTACTTGAATAAATTATTTTTCTTTGCCAAATACCCATGAATTTTTACATTTATCCTCTCCTGAAATATTTACTCGCTATCATTTTTCCGCATCCAGAACGCTAAAGGCATGGGAAATTTGGCAAATATGGAAAATTAAAGGAAATGTTATTTATAATTATACAATTAATAATATAAACAAATTTATGAAAAAAGTTGAATACAACACCCTATAGTTAATCATGTGTGAGCAATACCTGCTAAGAAATCAATGATGAACAATCCATTAATTTTTGAGTTTCAAAAGATTATGGGACAAAATTGGAGTAATGTTGGAGGTGTCTGAGAGTGCCAGTACTTTTTGTAAGTGATGTAATAACAATGATGCTTATCTAACATAAAGATCTACTGATTTAAGTTGAAAAATTGAAGCAGTCACTTTCACCAAAATGACAACCTTATCCCTTAGTGCAGGTGAATTGGAATTTGTCATAATGAAAGTGTAGAATCTGAAAGATATTTTGTTGAATTTTTTTTCCCGAAATTGGTTGGAAAGCTTATAAATGGAATCTTAAAGAAAAGCCTATGTTAAAATAAAATAAAATAAAAAGTCTTTGTTCCGTATTAAAAAAAAAAAAAAAAAGGAAAAACCTTATCCCTTAATTTAAAAAATAAAAAAGAAAAAGAAAAAGTGTAAGTTTTCCATCACCACCCCTTTTAATCAATCTCACCAGTCACCACCTCCTAGGCACTTCTCTTTGTTCCGCCGCACCTGCCCTTTCCTTGCTCTTTGTAAGTTCCACTCACAACCTTCCATTCAGATTTCCACTATCCCTTCCAAATTGTGTAGGTAAGGGAAATTAGGCGAAAGGACAACCTTATCCCATCTTTTAAACTGAAACTGATGGACAAAATATTTTAGAATTTGCTTTTCTTTTTTTTTTTCTTTTTCTTTTTCTTTTTCCACAGATTAAATTATGTCATAATTAAATACGAACACAACCCAATATTTAATTCATTTATTTCCACATGATATGATCAGATGAAGATATCAAAACTTGATCCGGTACGTTCATGTCACAACTCCCTTATATATATACCCTGAACAACACAAACAATGCATTTTTACTATTTTAAGCTTATTTGAGCACGAATTTAACGTTTTTATTACAGTTCAAATCCTCTATTCAATTAATGTTTTATTATTTATTTTATTTTAAAAAAACATATGCCAAGTGTACAAAATATTTCTCTAATAACAACTTGATTTATGGATGACATATACTTGACATGGAATTATAAAATGAAATAGGTAATCCAAAATCCCTTACTAACCATCTCATGGTAGAGGATTTAAAATATATATTTCATCTACTATTTCATTTCACGAATATATGATATTTGTATGAAATATTTTTTTATAAAAATAATTGATTAAAAATTAAATACATTTATCATATATATCACATTAAAATAAGATATGAAAATAAAAAAAGAAATAAAATATCCAATATGCTCTAATTGTGTCTCAAATTTCAAGTGAGATCATATCAACTGAATATAAACCCCACTTTACACTCCTCTATGCATGAATGAATAGATTCTTTAGTGCTGAGTTGCATATGACACAGCGGCATAAGTCTTTTATGTGAAAAATTAGAAATTCGAATTCGAACGGACTTATAATATGTGTGCGTATGTATAAATAAAAAAAATGCATAAATTCTTTAGCTGATAAACCGCCCCCACATCAGGTACGATTTTAAATAGTTAGGCATATGTGCCTTTCAAGATTATTACAGCTAATTAAGAATTTATTCTTATAAGCAAAAGGTAGTCAACGTCTTAACCTCGTAGTATTCACCCCCCTCAGACACAAATCATGCCATCTGCAATAAAATATCAATAGCCTGCACAAACACACACACACACACACACACACACACACAAGCTCTCTAAAATGTCATCACCAGTACTGATATATGGCAGAGAAGATGGAATCTACAGATCCCCAAGGCCTCCCATTTCTCTTCCCCAAAATCCCAACTTTTCTATGATCCCATTCCTCTTCAGAAACCTCTCATCCGTCTCCCATTTCCCTGCACTCATTGATGCTGAAACTGGCGAAACTTCATCATTTTCAGACCTCAAAACTCAGGTTTTCAACTTCTCACACACCCTCCTCAACCTCAACATCTCCAAGAACGATGTTGTCCTAATTTTCTCACCCAACTCGATCCTTTTCCCGGTTGCCTTCTTCGGAATAGTGGCCGTTGGTGCCATTGCCACCACCGCCAACCCACAGTACACCACGAATGAACTCTCCAAACAAATCAAAGACTCCAACACAAAGCTCATCATCACAACCCACGAACTCTATTATAAGATCAAACCCTTCAATCTTCCTTGTATCATGCTAAATACTCCCAATATTGATCCCACATACAGTTCTAACACATCATTCTTGGACTTAGAACTGCCTTCGGTCAGACAAACCGATCCAGCAGCCATCTTGTATTCATCGGGGACAACTGGAACTAGCAAGGGTGTTGTTCTAACACACAGAAACTTCATTGCATCGGCCATGATGACAACATCGGATCAAGAGACGTATGGCGATCCCAGGAATGTTTTTCTTTGCTTTCTTCCTATGTTTCATGTTTTTGGCTTGTCGACTATACTGTACGGGCAGCTGCAGAGAGGGAACACTGTGGTGGTGATGACGAGTTATGAGATGGGGAAGATGTTGAGGGCTATTGAGAAGCACAAGGTGACGCATTTGTATGCAGTGCCGCCGGTGGTTGTAGCATTGGCCAAGCAGCCGGAGGTGGTTAAAAAGTACAACCTTTCGTCGTTAAAGGAAATTGGATCAGGGGCTGCACCATTGGGAAAGGATGTATTCGACGAATGTGCTAAAATTTTTCCACAAGCCGTTCTGTATCAGGTAATAACATGTGATAGAATTTCATTTTCTTTTTGATGCTTCCAACGTAAGACCAATTTGTATTCAATCTCGAATTGATTAATGTTCTATGTTTTGCCCTGTGGCAGGGCTATGGAATGACAGAATCATGTGGGGTTATTTCACTAGAAGACACAAGGAGAAGTTCACACAATTCGGGTTCCACAGGGTTGCTTGATCCAGGAATTGAAGCTAAAATAATAAATTTAGATACAACGAAACCTCTCCCGCCTCTCCAAAAAGGGGAAATTTGGGTTCGCGGCCTGAACATAATGCAAGGTGATGTCTGAATCCAAGGTTCTTGTTAAGTCCATGGTTGCCTTGGAGCTATATATTTGATAGAGATAGACTTTTATTTTGTTGCCATTTATATAGGATATTTCAAGAATGAAATGGCGACCATGGAAACTATAGATAATGAAGGTTGGTTGCATACGGGAGATCTTGGCTATTTTGATAATGAGGGAAGGCTCCACGTTGTGGACAGAATAAAAGAGCTTATCAAATGTAAAGGCTTTCAGGTACTTAATTTGTTTCTTACTTAGTTCTCCTCAGTACCAAAGGTTGAAGAAACTGGATTATTCTTGTATTTTCTTACAACATGTTAAACCAAACTTCACACTCCTAAAATATTTTTTATAATTAAGAATGTAGTAATTGATGATTACTTGAGTGCTTTAATTAGGTTGCACCAGCAGAGCTTGAAGAGCTACTTCTTACTCATCCTGGAATAAAAGATGCTGCTGTTATAGGGTAAGTACTGAAAACACACTACAACAAAGAGATGACTTTTGGTGTTATTTTTTTCACCTTTGCAAGTTTGAAAAATTGCCTGCAACACATGTGAAGGCATTTGGACAAATAGTCTCCATAGCCCCTTTTTTTTTTTTTTTTTTAAATCAAGAATAGCCTCTACAGCTGAACCCACACAATATATGAAGGCATTTTAAAGATTGTCTAAACCAACAAATGTAGTTTTTATTCTTTAGATACTATTTTACCATTATTTATGAACTATTCTAATATATACCTCAGTACATTGGCCTAAAAAACATGACACTTTATAAGTACAAATAATATTAAATTGTTCACTTAATTATTATTAGTGACTATTTTGAAATGAATTTTTATTTATTTACCTCTAATTATTTAATTTTGTTGTCATGACATACGGTCTCTCTCTCTCAGCACAAATCTGACTACTTTCTCTAATGAGGACTTAACCAAGATTTGGGCAAAATGTTTTTGTAGATTACCTGATGCTGAAGCTGGTGAAGTCCCAATTGCATATGTTGTTCAATCATCCACCAGTTCATTAACTGCAGAAGAGATTAAAGATTTTATTGCAAAACAGGTAAGGCGGATAAGACCTTAATCTTTTTCTCTTGGTCAGCTCAATCTTATTGCTAGATGGGATTTATTTGTTCTTTTTCCAGGTCTAATGTTTGTAACATTGGTCCCTAGTTGCTTTTGATTTTTGCAATAATTCTTGAATCTTTCTGGTTTGATTGGTTATCTGATATGGTTTTAGGTTGCACCGTTCAAAAAACTGAGAAGAGTGATTCTGACTGATGGCATACCAAAGTCAGCTTCAGGAAAGATTCTGAGAAGGGAACTCAGACAAAAATTCTTACCAAAACTCTAAATAATGATTGGATTATCGGTTTTCTTTTTAGTGTGGACATATTTTAGGTCCATTTACCAAACTTAAGGGATATGAATGTAACGCAACGGATGTATTTACCAATAATTAAAAAATCTCAAAGTGCAGTCAAGATTCATGTGCAGTACATTAGAAATAAAGGAGTAAACTTTATAAGATGCTTCAACTTTTCTTTTCATTTACTCTTCTTTAATTTGTTCCCCTAATGGTTCAATAAAAGATTATGTTTTAGACTTGTGGTGAAGGTGGGGTTAGGCTTAACTTATTTAAAAGATGTTACCAAATCTTATATCTTATATATTTTTGAAGTTTAAAATATTAATTTTTATTTTAAAAATAAATCTTGAAGTCTGTGGATAAAATAATATTTCGAATCTCATAAGATGTTAGTAATAAAAATTTTGAAATTAATATGATTAAAATTAAAAAATTTATTCTCCTAATGATTGATAAAAAAAGGTTACCTTAGACTTATAGACAAAGGGAGTGTTCAGTTGAGGTTATTTAAAAGCTAGTATCAATTCTTTCATTTTTATAAGATGTAAAATTTTGAAATTTATAAAAAGTTAATAATAAATTTTTTTATAACTAATGAGATAAAAAAGAAAAAAATTATTAATATTTTAAAAATAAATTAGGAATTTGCTAAAGGACTCCCAGCTTCGACCAGACTGAAATTCTAGGAAAAATTGACAAGGAAAAGAAAGGAGAGATGCAGATCTTCATGGACTATGTAAAAAGAAAGATGGTTCTTCAGTCCCATATTCATTACACATAAGCCCTATATATATGGACCACAAACTTTTTGTCACGAAGAGGGAGCAGCTTGGAAACATTTTAGTCAAAAGGGGTTTCAAGCCTGGGGCAGACAAGTCTATTATGCTAAGCATCCATTGAGCTTCAGAACAAAAAAATTGCTTGCCACATCCGATCTAAGCTTGAAACACACTAATGCTATGTTTGGATCAAGAAATTTGTCGAAGGAAAAAGAAAAGGTACAAAAAGTAAAGTAAAAAATTACATCATTTGATGTAAAACAATATTGTCTCAGTATTTTTCTCGCTAAAATCTAATGTCCAAACACGATCAAAATTTTCTGTTATGGAACTAAAGAAATGCAAGAGAGGAAATGATGAAATTGATCTAAAGTTTTGAAGATCATACTTCAGTATGATTCTAAGTAAAAACCATTCTCAAAAGTATCATATCAGAAGTTCACTAAGTCTATAGCCTAAATCAGTTTTCCCTAGTAGAATACCATATCAGAAGAGCACATTTTCATACTAAATTACTTCTGTTAGGTATAGGCAGAGCAGCACTTCCATTTGCATCTGAAGAACTTGAAAATTTGTCTTTCTTGGACCAGAGCCAAATCTTGGAAACAGAGAAGCTATCACCTCTACTCCTCAGATTAATCTTCTTTCCATCTATTTCTCTATTTTTAGCAACTTGCTGCTCGTTTCTCCATCTCGATTTGGCCCTAGAGAAACTCACTTGCAGTTCAGCATCACCAACTATGTACTGAAATGCACCCATAGAATAACATCTTCTTGCATCAAGACTACTGCTGCTGCTGCTGCTGACCACATTTTGATCTTCATCTCCACTCTTTAGTTCTTCATTCGAGCTTCTAAACTTCCCAAGTCTAATGGAAAAGATCCTTTCTGTCGAAATCTCCGGCCCATGACTAAAAACTGACTCATTTTCCCTTTGTGGACAAGATAAATTCCATTGTTCCATTGAATCATCAAAACTAACCAAGGGATTTCCAGTAGGATTGCTATAGCTATAGCCAATAAGGCCTCTACATAAAGGGCATGTTGAGTTAGAAAGTAGCCATGTTTCTATACAATGAATGTGAAAAGCATGGCTACAATTGACAAGCAACTTTAGCTTATCGCCGTCTGAAAATTCACACAAGCAAACAGCACAATCAAATGGTTCCTTCAAGCCAATTATTTCCTTATAGTAGAAAACTGGTAGAGCATCAATTAGAGCCTGGTCAAGGCCGGAATCGTGCATCCGGAAAAGCTGCTGCAGCTGCCTTTGAAAGGTGTGGGAGCCAGAAGCATCTGGGAATCTATTGGATTGTGAAATTGAGGAAAATATTGGCCTCTTCATCATGCATCTTACAAGAAGTTGAACAAGTCCAAATACGAAGAAGACAATAGCTAGAATCACTATAACCAAGAGAATTATGGGGCTAATCCTGCCCATGGATGAGGATTATGAATAAGGATTCTTCTACTTTCTCTTAGGAAAAACCAAAAACATCTAAATGGGGAAAGAAATTACTAGTTTCGAGATTTTGGCCTTGCCTAAATGGCCTAAAACAGCTTCTCTTTCATTGGAAAGAAACTTCAAATTAATTCAAGAACATTGTGAATGAACCTCCTAAGAGACGTAAAAGCTAAATCCCTACCACTAGAATTCAGTTAGGCAGAATTGAGAAAGAAATAACTGCCAATTCTGTAATTAAAAAATCTGCAAGATATGAAACTGTAAGAGAAGAAAGTGACAGAAGAACAATATGAGGGAATAATATCAGAAGGTGCAGATGACCTACCTCTTCTCTGCAGAATCTGAATTAAAAGCTGACAACAAAGACAAATTGGCTATAGAAACAACTTTATTTTGGTTGGTTATGAATGGTAACTTCATGTTGAGAATATCAAGAATGTGCCCAGAGAATACTGTAAGTATTTTTCAAACAGGACTGACAAAAAACTACTTATGATGTGCTCTTGTCTTCACCCCATGTGTCATTTTCAACGCCTTATGGTGTGCCCATCCAAGTGTTATTCTATTGCGTTTTTCATTAAATTCAGAATTGGATTAAAACTTTTTAACTTAGTCAAAAATGAGTTGTGCTCGAATATTTTAATACTTTTGAAAAATATTTTATTATTTTTTAATTAATAAAAGTGAGTTCGAATGAATTCTCATTAATTAATTTTAAATCAAGCATCTATTTTTAGAATGCAGCTGCATGATGAGCATCGAATGAACTACTTTTACTAAAGAATGTCATATCCTTGCTGCAAATTAGGAGAAAAAAAAAATGTACCTGTTTTAGAAGTGTGACATCGCCAGTTATTAACCTCTTCTTAGTTTATAGAGTATTAACTAATTAAATTCATTCAACGAATTTAGTAAAATTATTCTTTTGGTAAGACGTTAAAAACAAGTAAATTGTATATAGTAATAGTAATATATAGGGAGGTAGTCTTTTTACTAAAAAAATTTAGAATTTTCTTTTTTTATTGTTTGGAACAACTTCGCTCAATTACTCAGGATCAGTTCTGAAATTTTAAATTTTCTAAAAATTATCAAAATATTTCAAGTAACCAAATTTAATCATCTTTCAATACAATTTTATAAACTCATTCACACACACATGTAAACTTATACTATTATACATAGAAAGAGAGTTTTTTTGGCTAAACTATTTAATTTTGATCAAATCCTGAGCTTTTAGAATTTAAATAATTTTCTAATACACTTTTTAATTAATTCACATACACATTAACCTAATATATTGGTATATATAGAAATTCGTAGCTTCAAATTCTTTTTGGCTTATTTGGAAGTCAATTTTGTACTGGTCAAATATTTTGGAACTTTATACCCATCATAATTGTACCCCCGATCCGCATTGCCCTTTCAATTTTTTTATCAGTTAAACAAGCAAATGAAAAGGAGATCCACAAACAATATTTATTTCTAAGAATTATTCATTATTTCTAGTAAAGGGTAAGGATGCAATCCTGAGCCAAATCGTGCTTGTGGAGAATTTTTAAGCTCGAGCTCGAAATATAAATATTAAAATCTAGTTCAAGCCCAACAAATCTAATTTATATATTTTAACATCAAATTTGAGGTCAAATTTGAATTCAAAATAAAATAATTATCATATAATATATATTTATGTATAAAGTATAAAATAATATTTAGTTTCAAGTTTGGATACAGACAGCTTGAAATCGTTTTCAAATAAAAATTAAGCCAGAAACAATTTAAAATCGATTCATGATGCTTGCAAGTGAACTCAACTTGTTTGTACCAAACCCAATGGCCTTCATTATGTTGCTAAATTTTGCATCAATCTTGAAAACACGGCGAGGGAGTAAGAAAAAGAAAAATTGCGAGAATTGCATGTTTATAGTGGGATTAAGGCATTATTAACAATGAATAAATTAATTAATCATGTTTATAATGACATAAAGAAAACATGGACCTGGACAAAACCTTATGGTGGGTTCAGAGGATTATGTATATACTGTTGTTTTTCCTTGCACGCATGCCATTTAATTGGCTATTCAAAAAGGTTATTATGACTAATTATAGATTTTCCAATGCTTTTCACGCTGCAATAGATGACTTGGCTAGTCCTTGCGGCCACCAAGATGGGATTTTATTGGTTTGGCTCCTTATTTTCTACAAAAATAAATGATGAAAAGTATTTTTTTTTCTATTCTTGTTTATTACGAAAAATAGAAGAACAATTACGTTTTTTCATCCTATAAGCATTTTTTGATTAATTTGACGTACTTTGTTTTTCAACATCAATAAAGAGCAATACAGAGATATTAATGTGTTGTCCATCGACTACACATTTTCACTAAGGATGCAAGAGAGTCAAATTGGATTATGACCTCATGATCGAGCTCAATTTTACCTTGAGTCAAGTTGAAATCATTCATATTTGGAGTCGAACTCGCAAGTCTATATATAGTTTTGATATTCTCTATATTAGTAATATATGTTTAGAGAATGCTGATATTAGTAAAACTATATATTCTCTTATATCATTAGAGAAGAGGATCGGGAAAAGTGTCAAAATTCTAGGAGTTAAGGCCAGCCATGTCAAGGCGGCAGTGTAGATAGAACCAGCCATGTAGGCGGTGTTTTACTCAAAATCTCTAACTGTCAAGTTCTAATTACAGATTAAGTTAGGTCAAAAAACGCCCTAAATGCCTTTCACACAGCAACAATGGGCAACACCAGGGCACACCCCAAGATCTTTAATTAAAACTGCCTGTTTAGATCCCAAAACCTTCTTAACCTCCTATCCTTTCTAACATTTCCAGATACTTATCCTTATAGCATGAGAATTATCATGCTTAATTAGTGTAAATAAATATGTAACCCAACACAGAATTAGATTAGCCTGCCATTTAGGCTAATATTCAACAATATAAAGAAATATTAACTCAAAACAAAAATTTAAAAGTACCTGAAGAAAACTTTGATGAACTTTAGTCTTCAATTATATTTAAAAATATACAAAGGATGAAAATTTACAGAGATGTATATAAAGGAGGGTATAGGGAGCTCTGGCTAGCTTCTGCCTAAAATTGAAGTGGCCTTTCTATTTATAGACAATTTAGGCTGGACTTCAAAACTCAAAACAAAACTTTTTTGCGAAAATTTCGCATCCGAACAGTACTATTACAAAAGTGACTTTATGAAAGTAAAAAATTCAATAGTAATTTACTGCTAATTTGTCTATTCTTGTCGAAATTGGTTGACAAGTCTTTATCCTTGTCTGGTGGATGATTCTTCAGACTTCTTTTTGATATAATCTGTTATTGTTTCTGTAAGATGATCAAAAATATCTTCAATTGAGGGTTCTTCTTCCTCATAAGGATCTTGAGATTCTCCTGCAAGACAATTATATTGGTTTTCTCCTTTTGATGAAGTAGCCATTGAGGAATTGGATTTATTATCCATCTCAACATTTAGATTTTTCATCAAATCTTTCTTCATTTCTTCGATATAAGATTCAACCATTTCTTCTTTGGAGATTACTCCTTTTTTCATTTGCATTTTCCTCATAATATGCTGAAAAGGACTAGGCGACTCCCTTTGTTGCTTGGCCTTAATTAGCTGCTGATATTCTAAATTTTTTTCTTGGATATGATCCAAAGTTTCTTGTCCATAGTATGCTCTTGTTTCTTTGTCTTTTAAGAGCATTTTGTTCCAGAATTTCGTGAAGAAGATTCTCCTTAAGCATGGAATATTTTGTAGATTATGATCAACTTCTAGAGCCCATTTCCAGATCTAGGGGATAGAAAACTCAATAAAGAAATTCATTGGGGCCATTCCCTCAATCCACTTATTTTGATGTTCCAAATTAATAAGCTTTGGTGAACAATTCGCCCATTCTGTATAATAATCTTTAAAAGGTTTAGGAAGAATTTTTATTGATGGACCATAATTAATCCACCATTCATGAAACCAATTAGGAAGCTCTCGTTTGTAAACTTCAGAGCAAACCTTGATAAACCAAGAATGCTTTTTCTTTGGATTTTCATAACGTAAGGCTTTATTGTATGCTTCAATATAATCCCAATAATTAAATTTGATTGGAGTTTTTAACTCTTGATGAAAATATTTTTTTTCTCTTAGGGTACTTATTCCCCATTCTTCAGAAGATATAATCTTCTTAATTATAATTTTGCTAAAAGTAAAGCTTGCTCGACTATTAGTCGGATAAAAATGGCTAATTTCATAGGATCCTGTACTTATGAGTATATTCTCATAATGTGATCTTTGTTTATAAGATCTTGCAGCATATGATGTTGTATCAAGATACCTTTGCATTAAGGTCCATGGCTCATCTTGCCATTGTAAATCTTTGTTTTCCAAGAGTAGTATTACTTCTCTGGATAAACTTTTTTCATATGTGGAAGAATCATCATTTTCTTCCTCAGCTGCAATATTGGCATAAGATGAGGTATTACCTTCATGTTGATCTCTTTGTTTCTTGTATTCAAGAAATTCTTTAAATAGAGGGTCATCTGGAATATTTCCTGATGCAATATTGGATGATATTAACCTCTGAGATCCATGCTGGATAATAGTTTTTCCTCTTCCTCCTCTATTAGAGGGGAAGTTTTGACCCCTTCATCGTGGGATCATTCCTGCAAATACTCACGAGAAAGAAGTCAAGCAAACTATTATATGTACCTTTCTTATAATGAATTTCAAAATCAAATGGAGCTAAATAAGCTTGCCATCTAGCAAATATTTGCTTAGAAATATCATGTTTTAAATCTTTTTTTAACATATATTTTGCTGATTGGCAATCTATTTTTATAATAAATTTTTGATTATATAAATCATCTTGAAAATTTAAAACACATTTAACAATTGCTAAGATTTCTTTAGCAATAGTAGCATAATTTTTTTGGCTATTATTCCATTTTCCTGAATGAAATCTAACAAGATATTCTTATTTAGTATCTGGATGTATTTGTTTTAAAATAGCTCCATAACCTATATCAAAAGCATCAGTTTCTATAATTTTATTCCAATTAGGATTAGCAAGCATAAGACAAGGAAGATTATTAAGCTTCTGTTTTATCCTTTTAACGGCTTCTGTATGTTGTTCACTCCAAGGTTTAGGAACCTTTTTTAATCTATCATAAAGAATAGTAGTATCTTCTACTAAATTCTTATAACAAGCAGAAACATAATTAAGACTTCCAAGAAATCTTTGTAATTGAGTTTTATCAGTAATTTATCAGGAAATTTAGAAGCAAATTCTATACTTTTATTAATAGGAATAATTTTTCCTTTTTCTATATTATGACCAAGAAATCTAACTTTAGTTTGAAAAATATTCATTTTTGTTCTAGATTTGGCTAAACCATTTTGAATTATAATTTTCTTAAAAACATTAAGATGTTTAAAATGCATCTCAATAGTTTTAGAAAAACTATTATATCATCAATATAAACTATAATAAATTCACTATATGGTATAAATATATCATTCATAATTTTTTGAAATTTTGAAGGAGCATTCTTCAGACCAAATGGCATAACATTCCATTCAAATTGTCCTATTGGAACGTTAAAAGCAGTTTTATACCCGTCTTTTTCAGCAATCTGAATCTGTCAATATCCTGATTTTAAATCAAAATTTGAATATATAATAGCCTCATAAAGTCTATCAAGTAAGTCATTTTTATTAGGAATAGGATATATAATCCATTTTAAAACTTTATTAAGAGGTTTGTAATTAATAAGAAGACGAGGTATTCCTCTTTCTTGTTCTAAATGTTTATTAACATAAAAAGCAGTACAAGACCAAGAGGATTTAGAATGGTTTATTAAACCTTTTTGTAAAAGAGAATCAATTTCTTTTTTACATAATTCTAAATATTCAGAATTCATTTGACACGGTCTAGCTTTAGTAGGAATTTTCTTTTCATCAAAATCATCTTCATATGGAAGATTAACAACATGTTTCTTTCTATTCCAGAAAGCATTTGGATGATCATTACAAATTTCTAAAGAAAATAGACTAATTAATTTAATCTTATCCTGTAATTTAGGATTTTGAAGTTTTTCTTCAATTGTTAAAATATTAATCTCTTCTTTAAGAAAATTAATTTGATGATTTTTTGCTATAAGTAAATCATGAATTTGATGAAGAACTCTCATAAAAGGTTCAGTTATAAACTGAAAACTTATTTCCTTTTCTTCAAAAGTTCCTTTAAAACCTTTTTCATCAATATTTTTGATAGGAAATATTTTCTTTAAAAATGGAGTACCAAGTACAACTTGGTTAGTTATATTTTTATTAAGTAAAAAGCTTGTAGGAATACAAGTATTATTTTTGCAAATATATGCTTTTGGTAATTTATACTGAATATCTAATTTTTTACCATTAGCAGAACTAAGAGTATGAGTAGTTTTATGAAAATACCTTGTAGGAATAATTCCTTCCTATATGCAATTAAGATCTACTCCACTATCAATTAAAGCAGTTAATTCCTTTTTAAAATTATTATCAATAAGTAAAGTAATTTTTATAGCCCATTTTTGAGATGTAATCATCTCTAGAGTAGATAGAAAATTATCATTATTAGGAAATCTTATTATTTCATCAAAAATTTTATTATGGAAACTTGTAATTTTATTACTATTTTCTAAAATAGAAATTCTTTCATCAAGACATTTTTTTTCTTGTTTAAGATTATAAATCTCATTTTTTAAATTATTTATCTCTATAGTTAAATCATGAACTGTAGTAGGAGTTTCAATTTTTTGTCTTTGTTTCAAAAACTTTTGAACCTCAGCCATAGTGTAGGGTTCTGGTGAAGTATAAACTTCTTGATTTTTATCAAAAGAATTATTAGAAGTACTAGGAGTGTTTTCTATCTTATCTACGATTTTAGATCTAATCTCTAGATCTTTTATAAATTTTAAAAGCTCTACAAAATTTTCACCATTTAAAACATTGATATTTAAATCATTGAATTGAGCAAGAATTTTATAAAATTCTTCATTATCACTTTCTTGTTTAGAACAAACTTGTCCCTGCTGACAAGGATCACAACATTCTTCTTCAGAAACATAATTTTCATTTTCTAAAACTTTCAAATCTTCAGATTCTAAAGATTTCTCATAACTATTGTCTGAAACATCATAATTATCTTCTGATTCAGAATTTAAAAGTAGCTTAGAAAGAGTTTCTTTTAAATCTTTATCAATATTAAGATTATTAATCTTTTTCTTCATTTTACATCTATTAGCATAATGGCCTATTTTTCCACATTTAAAGTAGGCTCTTGATTTCTTCTTTTCTAATCTATTATTCTTTCTTTTTTCTCTTCTTTTTTCTTTTCTTTTATTAAAAGATACTTTATCTTTTTATGCCTATAAGGCTTGCTAGTGGTAGGTTGTTCCATACCAAATTGACCACAAAATTGACCTACTTGTCTTTTTTCTTAATATTATGTCTTTTAATTTGTTGATTTAATTTATGATAAATTAATGGGGAAAATTGCTATGGACCCCCTTGTGTTAAAAAAAATAGGCAAATTACACCCCTGTGAAAAAATAAATTTCAAAGAACACCCTCATATTTTAAAAAATCATGCAACGAACCCCCCCCCCCTTGAGAGCGTGGGTGTAGCACACGCGCTTGTGCGTGCATCTGGGTTTAAATTTTGTATATAAAAAGACAATTATACCCTTGTTCATCAACCGTTGGATCTTCTTTTAAAAAATCAACGGTTTATATTAAATCATATTATATATATTTTTTAAAAATATAAAATATATATACATAATATAATATATTATTATATATAATGTGCATATATATTATATACAAGTGTATATATATACAATTATATATATAAATGATACCCATCCCACCAGATTGCCAGCAGCTGCTGCCGGCATTTGTTAAAAAAAAAAAAAAGGAAAATCGAAACAGATGGCGGCCAGTGGTCGGATCTGGCCACAATGCTGCCATGGCATCCCGTAAGAGTGGGGGTTTGGGAAGACGGGGTGGGGGGTGGCGAATGGGGTTAGAATTTTGTAGTTTATATATATACATATATATATTATCATATATGTGTTATATTAAATATATTATTGTATATTATATATATATGATAATAAATATATAAATATAACTATCTTAAAAAATATATATATAACTAAATAAATATATAATATCATATATATGTATATAAATATATTATATATTTTAATTAAATATATATAATATTTAATTTGAAATAAATAATTAGAATGAAAAAAGATATAAATAAAAATTATTTAAATTTTATAGATAAATTTACATAAAGATGATGCTTTAAATAATTATATATAATATAATGTATAGGATAATAACATCATATATACTAATATATATCTTATCAACAAAAATATATATGTATATAAATATATTATATATTTTAATAAATATATAAAATATTTAATTTAAAATGAATAATTAGAAAGAAAAAATATATAAGGAAAAATTATTTAAATTTTATAGATAAATTTATATATATGTATATATATGCTATATATATATTTAAGTACAAATAAAAAATATATTATATATTTTATGAAATTTAAATTTTATTTACTTTGGAATGAATTAATAGAAAGAAAGATGAATATAATTGATAAGATAAAAATAAAAGTGATTTTAATTTTATAAATAAATTTATATATGTATAAAATGAGAATATATGAAATAATGGAGGAAGAGAGAAATGAGAAATAAAAATAAAAGAAAAGAATGAAAGAAAAGGGAAAAAAATGATAATAAAAGATTATTTAAATTGAATTGAAAATATATTAAATGATTAAGGGTAAATTAGTCTTTTCATATTAAAATTATGTTAAATAGGCAGCAAATGAGAATGAGGAGGCAGTGTGCATGATTTTTTAAAACATGAGGAGGTATTATGAAAATTTATTTTTCATAAGGGGGTATATTGTCTATTTTTTAAAACGCATGGGGTAAATTGCTATTAGCCCTAAATTAATGAATAATAATTTATAATTTTGAATTGTTAAAATTTTTTATCAATTCATTATACTAAAAAATTTGAACTCGAACTTAAATTTGAATTTGAAGTGACTCATAATTTACTTAAAAGTTCAAGCTTATTTGATCCAAATGAGTAAAGGACAACTCATTGTCAAACAATTAAATTCTTTGAATTCGAGTTCAAAATCAAGTGTGATAAATATTTGATTTTGAAATTAAACTTAAATTTACTTTTTCAAACTTAATCCGATTTGACTCAAGTGTACCTTACATTTGCCTTGCTCATGAAACCCCTACCCACTTACTCTGAGAGACAAACATTTCAAAGAAACCTTTATTTATTAATAATTACTTGTATACATGGAGGGATTAATTTAAGGGCACTTCTTATGAAGTATCAAAATCATTTTTCATATTCAAAATCAGTTCTTATTTGAGTTTTTCAACCATCCACTTCCTATTTTTTCATAAATTTTATAGATCACTCCTTACCTATTTGATTTAACAAATATGCCCTTTAAGTATAATATTTTTCCTATTATTTCTTTTACTCCTTCCTATCCATACAACCAAACATCCTTTTATCTCTATTCCTAAACACTAAGAGCCCGCTTGGTTAGTTTCATTTTCAATTTTCATTTTCATCATTTTCAAATTTTGAAAAGTTAGTTAGTGAAAATGAGTTTGTATTTAGATAGATTGTTGAAAAAGTAATAATTATGTTGGGTTTAGTAGGTTGTCAGTTAAGAGAGATAGAAATAATAAAATAGAAATAGAAGATATATATGCTATTGGGAGAAGATATATAAATTATTGAAGAATGTGTTTTGAGAATAAAAATAAAAATAATGTCGGTTGAAAATATGTAAAAAGTGATATATTTCTATTGTCAAATAGTAAAAAATGTGAAAATGGGGTACGTAAATGAAACCAAATGGGCCCTAAACCCTAACTATCCTTACACTTTCTTTGCTAGAAATAGAAAGAAGAAGAAAAAATGCAGAACAAAACTGTGCTTGATGACGCAAACGAGGAGCTTGATTGTGCAACCACTATCACCACAACCTCAGCATTTCCTTCTTCTCAATTTATTTTCATCATTTTCAAATTATTTTCTTAGCTTATTTTCATTCTTCTTAGTTTATTTTCTTATTTTATTTGTCAGATTATTCTCTCAATCTTCTAGTTTTTCGAAAGCATCAACAGTAGTGAAGGAGGAGTGTTCACTCAAGTCTTAAGGAATTGCCACTTCAAGGATCAACTCCATATAATGTCAATTAGGACAGTCCAACTTTAGTGGACATCTACCTTAATCTCGCAAGAAGATAGAGTGGAATCAACCCCGAACTCTTTAATTTGCAATATGTAGCTCCATACCAAAGATTCTATGTGACTTTGAGAAGTGACGACGAAGTCATGAATATAATCCTACTGCATTTGGCATTGAAGATGAATATTATTGATATTTTGGTTTAACGAACCCACTAGTAGTGGAAGGAAGAGCAGTAATGTGTTGAGTTAATACTTCTACAGTACCTAAATTGTATCAAATTTTGTAATATTCTGTACTTAAAGTGTTATGCAATTATATTTCATTTACCTGAAACTCTTTTTATATTCGAAGCATTCTACATTTATACTTCATTTTACTTAAAATTATACTGCATTGTTGAAGTTTTATAATTATTGTTCTTCAAGTATTCTACATTTGTACTTTATTTTACCTAAAATTGTATTGCTTCGGTAAACTCCTAGGGGTGCATTAGACGAGAAAATTAGTTCAACCAATGCATCCAAAAATGAATTGACTTTAGTTGGCAACTTAATTGATGCATGTAGGCATTGCATATATGGAGAGGGTCAAACGTTCAAGGATGTTGAGGAGTTCAGAATTATGCTTAAGAATTATGCGGTGGCTACTATGCAATCATTTCAATACAAGAAAAATGATAGCAAAAAATCATAATTGTTTGCAGTGATGAAAATCGCAAATGGAGAATCTATGCATCAAGGCTTGAGGTTGATAAATTGTTTGGCATTAGAAAATGCAATCAAGAGCACACATGCGGTGAGGCTAATCTTTGGACCAAGGGATATCCTAAAGCCGATTTTGCTTATTAAAGGATAAATTGAGATCAAAGCCATCCCCTCTACTATGTTGAATGATTATTATCGACTTTGTGTAATGTACAAGGTTAATTATATAATTTAAGGATCTAATTTTATCCCTTTGCCGGAACAAATATAGACCTCATGAGTATTCCGATGTTAACAGTGTAAATAGCATATTCCCTATCGATAATGTCGAATTGAACCCTAAAGTACCGCATTAACTGTGTAATGATTGGTTTTAGGTTATTATCCATATAATTGTAATTATAAGGTCAAACGAGGATTTTGACCGTGGCTGTGATAGCATTTCTGAGGCTCTTGAGGTGAAGGTCTAAACTATCTGTTCTTTTGGGAAGTAAGCTATCTTCATGATTCATATTCTTTGTGAGGGTCTAGTAGAAGTAAGCTATCTTCATGATTCATATTATTTGTGAGGGTCTAAACTATATATTCTTTTGGGAAGTAAGCTATCATCATGATTCATATTCTTTGTGAGGGTCTAGTAGAAGTAAGCTATCTTCATGATTCATATTCTTTGTGAGGGTCTAAACTATCTATTCTTTTGGGAAGTAAGTTATCATCATGATTCATATTCTTTGTGAGGGTCTAAACTATCTATTTTTTTGGAAAGTAAGCTATCTTCGTGATTCATATTCTTTATGAGGGTCGACCAACCTAGTAATTGCTTTGTATACCCTTGTAAGGGGCTAACTTACTTGATATTCATTTCATAAACCCCTGTGAGTGTTAAGCTTGTCCTTGTTTTGGGAATAGTTGATTCTTGATTATTGAATTCGGTGATTTGTTTGAACCCTTATTGTTATCTTTTAATTGATTCGTATACCCCTGTGAGGGTTTGTTCATCGATCTCGATTTGGTTAAAAATTACTTGTTCTATTCTGGCGCCAAGAACTTTCGTTGTCTTATCTGATTTTGATCAGTTTGGTTTCATTCTACTTATCGCATGGTTGGCCTTGTCAGCTTATCTGATTATGTTCTGTATATCATTGATGTGCCTTGTCAGTATATTGGAGTCGCTTTGTTTATCGTTTGGTTAGCCTTGTTGGCATATTTGTATAGTTCAGTAAATTGTTATCAAGCCTTGTTGGCAATTTGTTTACTGTGTGTAACGACAGATACTTGTTCGGGAAATTTTATATGGGCCAAGTGCCAATCCTACTTGGAACACGCTAAGCGGTTTGCTTGGGTGTCAGCGATACGCTAAGCGGTTTGCTTGGGCATCTGCCATATATTGAGATGTCATGCTTGGATTTTGTTCAATTTGGATAGAATAAGGAAAATCTTATATGCATATTATGTTCTGGTTCATTTGGATTGCATATGATACTCGAGTGTGTTCTATTCTGATTGTACTCCAATTGTTTTACTCTATTCATGGAGCAATAAGGAAGGAGATGATTCCCTTTGCTGAATTTGATAATGCTTATGTTCTTACTTACTCCTGTTTTGATTGAATTGTCCTAATAGACTATAATATGTTGAATTATTTCTTCTTTGATAGATCCCTTTTATCTGTACTGATTTATCCCTCACTAAGTTCTTTTGACTTACCCTTCTGTTACTGTTTTATTTTTCTTCCCAAACAGTTATGGAAACGGAATGGAGGCTTATCATTTGGCCTAGTGGGACTGTTTTGAATCAGTTTAGGTGATGTATGTATATGCGGATTCACCTTCTGGCTAAGCTGTGACTTAGAGATGTTGTGATATGTGAAATTTGAATTTGAGACTGATGGCATGTAAATATTGTGTTTATGAAATGATGTTCTAAGTTTGTAGCTAAACATGGTTTAGAACTGAGATTTTGATTACCATTGGAACACTTGGAATGTATTATGGTACCCTGGTAGTGATGTTTTAAGTTGAAGTATGTTGCTATTTATGAGTTCTGTTGATATTTATGGGCCTATCAATTATGTTGCACATTATGATTTAAGTTTGAATTAGTGACATCTCAACTTAGGGGTTATCCTAAGTGGAGTGTCACAGCTAAATAATTAATTCTTTATTTAAGACCCAACAAGAAAAGTTAAATTTTTTAAAAATTAACAAATGAATATTAAAAATTAACTACTTTAATTAATATTAAGTAATTGTTCTTTGAGATTTAGATTGTTTAAATAATAATAATAATAAAAATAAGAAGAAGAAGTTGGGGGGCAATGGGCCCTGCTTGCCCCCCTGTGGATCCCTCCATGGATATGGGGCATGATTTTCATAACCCGAACTATTTGGGGTGGAGTATGAGATTTATCTAACCCGCCCCGTAACCCTGCCCTTAACATGCCCCATATAAATTATACATATAATAATAAAAATATTATATATAATTTATTTTATAGTTTTCAAATTAAGAACAGTATCCAAATAATTTAGGGTGGAAACTTGTTGGACATTAAAATTTTGAGATTTTTTGTTTCAGTTTGCTGTCGCAAACTCACAATGTATAAAAATTTGGATGTTGTATTGGTTGTTACTTTAATTATACTTTAATCTCCTATTTTACTTTTAGAATCTTATCTTGTTTGCATAGATTTTTTATTTTTGTAGCTAAAATTTGAATTTTAATTGTTGTCCAGTGATTCTGATTTGATGTTTTCATTGACTGATTCTAATTTTTCTAATTCTTTTCAGGTTGGCAGGTACCGACAGGACGAGATGGGGCAGGGGGTGGGATAAGGTTTAGCGGGGCAGGGTATGGATTGAGACAAACCCGCCCCAAACTCGTCCCATTGCCATCCCTAAACCAAACTATACGTCAATGATAAAAAAATCACGTAAATTATCACATGATAAATAATCATGAGATAACTTAAAAATCCAACCAAACTAACCCTTAGAGAATACAATATCAAGTATCAAGTCCAAAATTCAAGTCTTCAAATCTTTAAGTCCAAAATTCAAATTTTCAAATCTTCAAGTCCAAGATTTAAGTCTTCAAATCTTCAAGTTTAAGAATTAAGTTTCCAAAATTTCAAGTCCAATACTCAAGTCTTTAAAGCTTAAAGTTCATGTCTTGATGAAGTATTTCTACCATAAAGGTCTTATATCTCTTCAAAGCATCAAATTATCTTGATTTTGAGGTCAAGATTCGATTTCAAGAAAATATGAATGTTTTTTCATTAAGTCGATGAAGGCTATACCATATATCTAGGAACCAGTTTGAAACCTTCATATCATAAATTGGGAGGACTAACCTTCTTTATTAAGATACTTCTTGTAAATTCTAATTCTTCTTTTTCAATTATCTAAGTTCGTTTGTTCATTGTTTTCTTATCTCTCAATTTAACGAAATGCGGTGTAAACAATTTTATATTAAAAAATTAATTCGTTAAATTTCTGAATTTGATGAGTCAAGGGAAATTGGTTAAAGAATTAGCGGTTGGATTTTGTAGAGTTAAAAAAAATGAAAAATAATGGGTATTCTTAGATTAAAAAATATTTTAATGAACTTACAAAAAGTATTTTAATTTTCTTTTAGTAATTTTCCCTAATTTATGACACAAATCATTTTTATCCCTCCTTTTATTAATTACTAAAGAGAAAGTCCTTGAGTAAAGTTTGCTCGTCTTTTTCCTTCTTGTGTTTTATAGATGAGAACAAGAAGTTTAATTATGAAAAACACGAAATCTTGGATTTATATTTAATTTTGAAACTGACCTTCCAAGTCTTTAATTAGAAGAATAAAATAAAACAAAGTTACATTGTCAAAGTCTTTTTCATGTGACCACATGCGACATTGACTACTTCCACAACAATAAGACAATGCCTTTTGCTTAATCTCTCTTAGATTATGTTGAATATTTAGCATAGAAGAATTTATTTGTAGTTGAAGTTGAAGCATGAAACGAATGATTACTTATATTAATGTGAAATATTATTTTTTATTTATTTATAATTGATTAATTGTAAAATATTATTATTTTCTAAAAAATATATTTAAAAATAAGTATGTTGAAATTTTTTCAAATAATATTCTTTCTATATCAATTGGAATTTTTATTTTTTTTAATATTAAAATATTATATATTTTTATAAAATTAAGTATAATTATTATATCATTATGATGTCATACCGGTTGAACCAGTAATCAGTAAGGTCACTGGTTCTTTGTCCGGTCCGATTTTGAAAACACTGCCAAAAACCCATTTTAAAGAGACATCCATTCTTCAAAAATTACAGAACTATCCATAAATAAATAAATATCTATGTTACCCCGTTATTTTCATTAACTTTTTTCAATTGTTACAAGTACATTTTTTTCACTATAGTTACAATCATCAAGTATTGCAATAAACATGTACCATGATAAAAAGAACTAAAAAGGGAACAATACCAAGAAAAAGAATATGTGTTAATTGAAACAAAACCAAAAACCAATATTTCTCATATAATGATTTCATATTTTTCAGGTTTTTTTCCATCATAATTGAGAGATTTCTCTTCATTCTCCTTAATGGATTCTATCATCCCTGCAACCTCCCTAATGCTAGGCCTTCCTTCTGATGAAGTATCGATGCACTTTATAGCCACCTGCAGCAAGCTAACCATTCTTTCCTCATTCGCACCTTCTGAAACGAGCGCCTCGTCCAAGACTTCAACCGTCCATTCTTCTCTTATCGCGGAACTTACCCATCTACCTAGATCTAATCCATTGTTCTGGACTATTTTCCCTGTCAGCAGCTCAAGGAGGATAATGCCGAAGCTATAAGTATCCATCTTGAAGGCATTATTATTTGGAGGATTATTGTTTTCTTGGAAGCTGTCAATCTGAGATAGAAATGATTGGTCTTGATTATCAACTTCTGCTAAACCATACTCACTTATCCAGGGCTCCATTTTGTTACTTAGTAAAATGTTGGATGATTTCAGGTTCCCATGCCCAATTCCATCAGCTTGCAGCCCTTCATGCATGAATGCCAATGCCTCAGAGATTTTGGCTGCGACGCTTAATCTTCTTCCCCAGTCAAATGATTGGCCGTTTAGGGATCCTGGAATTGATTCAAAAGGAGAATTAACTTTTTGTTTTGCTATCTGCAAAAGTTTAAAATTGTGTAATTTTTCTTACCATGGAGAAGCCTGAGGAGACTACCATTCTCCTGGAATTCATAAACCAAGAGCTTTTCTTGGTTGGAACAATAAAACGCGAGGATGGGCATCACATTTGGATGCTTCACTTGATCTATCCTCTGCATCCTTTTCTTGAATTCATCCCTTGAAATATCCCACTCCCTTAATCTTTTCACCGCCAGAGTCACCCCCTCGTTTATGGCCACCCTGTAGAGGCTCCCGTGTCTTCCTCTCCGGAGCAATTCAGCCGGAGACCTCAGCAAATCCTCAAATTTCAGCCCATCAACTGGACCGGCAGACAGAACTACAAGTGATGATGAACCCCTTCCACTTTCAACCGAAGTTATAGAAAATTCTGACCCCTTTTCTCCTGCAGTTTTCGTCTCACTGGACGTGCTACTTGCCTTGTCCTGTCTGTTATCAGTTTGAAAGCCCTCTTTTGCAGTTTTTCCGCCTTTCTTGATCAGTTTGAAGGCAACTAGAGAGACAACTATCAGGCCAATCAAAGCGTATCCTGAATAAATAAAACCATCTTTCAAGGAACCTTTCTTTTTAACTGGATCAGGAGGAGGGGGAGGACAAGCATTAGGCAATGGCTTCCCACATAATCCAGGATTGCCTAAAAAGCTGGTCCGGTTGAAACGCCCCCCAACATCAGGAATTGAGCCGCTGAGGTTGTTGTTAGAAACATTAAACTCTTCAAGATTGGAGAAATCGAATTTTGGTATATCTCCACTCAGCTGATTGTTTTCAGCAAGAAAAGTCAGCAGGCCAGAGATTCTTGACAAATCCGGGATGTCCCCGGAGAAACCATTGTTCGATATACCAACCCTCTTCAGATTTCTCAACATCAACATGGATCCAGGGAGACTTCCTGAGAAATTGTTTCCATGGAGATATATATGCGTCAGGTGGCTGCATTTTGATATCTCTTCAGACAACATTCCAACAACGTTGTTGGAGTTGAGGCTGAGAACCATGAGAGCCTTTGCTGCACAAAGAGAGGTGGCATCTAATACTCCGGTGAGATTATGTTGATCAAGAACTATTTTCTTGACAGTTGCTGAATTATTGTAACATGCGACTCCTTTCCAAGAATTATTGCAGGGGTCTGAAGTCATATTCCAACCCCAGTTTTCTCCTCTCTGATTGTTTCCAGGAGAAAGTTTTTCCATGAATTGGACCAGTGAATCTCTTACTTCGGTTGTTTCTGCATTCGCCAACGACAAAACAATAAACAATAAGTTCAAGATCAACGGTGAGTGAGCTCGATGCATCTTGTTTCACCAGCTAAAATTTCAAAGAAAATGTTGTTTATAACTTTGTTGTTCTTGTTGAGCCGAAGTGAAGGACTGACAGCATATTGAGTTGCAAGTATCAAAAGGGGATGAAGTTATTACAGAAACAGTTTATGGGAACTGGTAAGAAACTGAGAATACTAACAAAAACTCAAAGACAGAGAGAAAAAGACAAAGTGAATATTAGTATGTCTTTGTGCCGGCAGAGTGGAAAGGGTCAATGTGATACACTGTGAACATCTCATCTCGGTAGGCTTCCGCTCAATCCCAGTGATATATTATAATGGACTGAATCTGTGGAAATGGTCCAGAACAGAGTTTTATTGTATGGACTCCATATGGTTCACTTATAATATTAGTATGCTTGCTGGAGTTTTATCAAGGATTATTTGGACAGAAAAGTAAAGTTATTTCAAGAGTTCATACATTGATGAAGTTCAGTTTGTACCAAATTGTGTATAGAATATGAATTCTGAGAAAAATAGGTTGATACATGTAGGATGGTAAAATGATCAACAGCTTCCACTATTTTAACTTCCTACCATTCGCATTCTTTCCTATGAATTATACTCAACTGTCATGATATAACTTTGAAATTCGATGGGTCCAATTCTTAATCCCGCACATTATGTGTGAGACTGCTATCACTAGGACAAAAACTTCTTGGCACGCCTAGATATAATTTAATATTTAGGATGTTCAATCTTACATGGCACATGACACAAGGAATCAACATGGTAGATCCGCATCATTGTAGCATACATATCCCCAATATTGCTAAGCAAAATATATTTTGTTTTTTTAATATATTGATTTTGAATGACTTAAACCTCTTTTGATCTTTAGTAACTTAATTATCTTAAAGTTTCGTTAAGTTACGTTGAGATAACCACAAACAACTTTAGTCAGCTTTTTAATATTAAAATTTGTTAAAATTCAAATTCCAAACCTTATACATATAAAAAGTGATGCCATTGTGTAAATTAATAGTTAAGTATTCTTAATTATTTTAAATATTTTCACTCATTAAGGTTGAGCCTTGTTGACCCAAATCAAAGTCTTTCGCAATGTCTTCGACGTAAATTCCTATTTTGTTGGGACCTCCCCTTCGAAGGGAAGGGTCTTCATGCCACTTTAGAATATTGAGATTTTTTTTCATTTATTATTAAATTTTGATGATGGTCAAGATGACTTCACTTGATTTTTGACAGAAAAGATCAAGCTTAATAAGGAGAAACATTTCTCAAGTTTTCAACAAGCTTATGATTCAACCCGGTTTAAATTTTTTAATTCATTCCTTATTTTATCTTCTATTGCATTTCGTAAATATATAACACACGTATGTTAAATATTTCTTGGAGTTATAATTATTAAATTGTCCAATTTTAGTCAAATTTCAAACATTAGCCCATAATCCAATTTTAGAGCCCACATCGAATTTACTACTCCCTTCTTTTACCTATGAATCTAAGTAAAGAAGGTACATTTTGTGTTTTCAATTAACATTTTGAAAAAGGACAACCAAAAGGGAAAAAATATTGGCCCAAAGTGGAGGGAGATTCCGGTGTGGCTTTTCTTTTAATACAATAGACGTTTAATTTGTGAAGTGCTTATTTGGAATCAATAATAGGTGTATTTATTTTGAGTGTGATTACAGAAGAGTTTTCTTCATCTTGGGTTTTGGTATACAAAATCTAAGGACTATATTGTAGCATGTATTTTATTTTTTTATTTGTCGAATATCATCTTTGTTGCTAAATAATCTTGTGCATTTTATAAATTTCGATAATTCATTAATATGGCATTAAGATATCATCATTAATCTCTCCCACCATATTTGGATGATCTGTGAAACAGAATATAAGATGTATAAATTATTACTACTTACACGGACTTAATTATAACCATGTCCAATATACCAGGAGCTACTCTAGTTTCTTGTCTATCAATTTGCTTAATGAATTTATGGTTAATTAGGAAAAAGTAGTCAAAGCTACTTTTATATTAGGACTTAGTTCCCAGTTCCCACTTGATTATTTTTGGTTTCCACTCTCCATTTATAATTTCATTTTTGAGTTCACTCTCCACATAAATGAAAAAGACAAAATAATCTTAAATTAAAATCAAAAGCACCATCCCCAAACATGTTTTATCTTTGGTTATCACATTCCTTTCACGTTTTTTTTCTTTCCCTAATGATTTTCCTCCAACTTGCAAACCGTCTTGTTATTTTCTCTCTTCGTTCAAGCTTCTGTCTTTGGCTCGCGTTGCTTCAATGGCTCTTCCAAGCCATATCTCACCATTGAAAACCCAAGCAAGAAGAATTAATTTTATGTTTACCCCCATTCCCAAAGACGAAGAGGTGATTTTTTTTAATTAATTTTTTGTTATTTCCTATTTTGGAACTGTGAGTTGCTTGAATTTTATTTTATTATTATTTTTTTTTTTTGTGCTGCAATTTGTGGGGAATGGAATTGTACTAAAGTGAGGAATAGTTCTCTGTTCTGGAATCAATTTTATTGGGACCAAGGGTGTCGCAATTTGCTCCTTAATTTTTAATTAAACTAGCGGCAGTTCTTGGGGAAAATTTGCTGCTGTTGCCAGAATTTTACAAGGGAATTTTTTTCCTTGTGGGGATTGGGTTATTTGTTGAAAATGTGGAGAGAGGACACGAATCCCTGTAACATCAATAAGCAATTTGTGTGGATATGACAAAATCGAATGGACCAATTTACTTCCCTTTTTTGCCAATTTTCATCAAATATTGGTCTTGTCTTGCTATAATTTTGTTGGAGGCAATTTGAACTCTGTACGTTCTGTTACTGGAAGCTTGGCCATTTGCGAAGTTGCTTTTGTTTTTATTTTGATGTAATTTCTTTTTAGACAAATCGCATAATTAGTCCCTAAAGTTTTATTTTAGAATCACTTTAGTCTGTAATCTTCAAAAATTTATTTTTTAGTCCCTGACGTTAATATATCGTTTCATGTTAGTCCTCCGAACCACTTTTCAATGGTATTTGGCCGGAAAATTGATCAATTTTGACTTTTTAAGGGCAAAATTATCAATTTAAGATTTTATGCTCCACTTTAGTCCCAATTTAAGGTTTTATATTCCACTTTAATCCCTATGTCACTTTTTCTTTATTTTTGTTTATGCCAACAGCTATGTTTCTTAATATATTTGATAATTACATGATAAAAGTATTAAAATACTTTTTAATTGGCAAAAATTGTGCTACATTCTTTGCTATTTATTGAAGTCATCCATTCTTAAATCTACAAACATCACTTTGTATTGAGGTCATATTGCCCAAGGCGCACATGTATTTTTATATTTAGTTGTTGGTTCAATCAATCTAAAATGCTTAATTAATTGATTTAATGTCACAGATATTTATTCTCTTGGAATGACTGAACAACTATTTTAAGAACAGTTTGAATGAATTATTCACGTGAATAATAGTAGCCACTGTGAAAGTGCGACCATGGCAACTTGGAAAACAGAAGCCATCGTCGTTGTTTTTCAAAGCAGTGCTGTGTATAGGAGGTGGGTTTACTGAGGGCAGCTGCCATGGCCAACCACCACGTGGTGGGGGTGGGGATGAGGTTGTGGAGGGTGCAGGGTGCAGGGTGCAAGGGTGGGTGGGATTGTTATACAAATATAATTATATAGCATTTTTATATATTTAGGTATATATTTATATTTATTTATTAATATATTTTATATACAAATATATAATACATACATATAACATAAATATATATATTTATATTATAATATATACAAAAATTAAAAAAATAGAATAAATTAGAGAAATGAAAATACAAAAACTAAAAATAGTTTTTAAATTTAAAGGGGATGAAAGAAGATATACAAAAATATACTTAAAAAATTAAATTAATTAATTAATTAAATTGAAAATATATGAAATAATTAAGGATAATATAGTCTTTATATGTTAAAATTAGATTAAATTGAAGCAAATTAGGAGGAGGACACGGTATGCATAATTTTCAAAACACAATGAGTTTTTTTGCATTCTTTTTAATAAGAGGTTTTTTAGCCCTTTTCCATTTTCATAGGAGGTAAACTGCAATCTTTCCTACAAAAAAAGTAGTAAGAAAAAAAAAGTGATATAAAGATTAAAGTGGAACATAAAATCTTAAATTGGGACTAAAGTGGAATAAAAAATCATAAATTGACAATTTTGCCCTTAAAAAGTCAAAATTGATCAATTTTTGGTCAAACACCACCAGAAAGTGGTTTTGAGGACTAAAATAAAACGATGTATTAACGTTAGGGACTAAAAGATGAGCTTTTGAAGATTGAGAACTAAAATGATTTTAGAGTAAAACTTTAGGAACTAATTATATGATTTGCCCTTTCTTTTTCCTTTTCAGGGGAGAATTGTAGCAATTCTTCCTAAATTTTGAAAATATTATAAGGAAAGCAAGTACTTCCTTATTTAAATCCTTACACACTCTTAACTTGTAATTCTTCATATGGTTTTTAATGTATCATGAACTTATTATGTGTAAGAAAAAAAAAATGATTTGCTTAGGAAACGCACTATTATGATTGTAAGCAGTTGGGCTATGGTGGCCAAAACATGCTTGCTTTTCACAAGAAGGCAAAAACAACTAAAGAAAAAATGTGTTTAGGGTTTAAGGGTTACACAAATACTAGATTTAGTACTATATACTAAAACTATAGCATTATATTACAGTATTTCAGTATACGTAACCAAACATGAAGTATTAATATTTCTTATTAGTGGTATCAATTTTAGTACATTGTTTAATTTGATTAATATAACTATTCTAGTCCTTATAGCTACAATCTTGATGTCAAAATTATAAGCTCAAGGTAAATTCGGCCAAAGGACAAGTGAGTACAAAGGCACTTCAGAGACATACTAGATTATCAAAATCACGTATAATATATATCAAGAATCAAGTACTATGATTGAACAATACAATATTATTTTCTCAATATAATGTGTCATTCTTATTACATTAGAAATTATGTTCAACTTAATAATTTACATCATTGTTTGACTATCAACCATGATTTCTTAGTCATAAAACTGATATAGTCATGAGACATTTTTAAATTTCAATGGTGAGGTGAAAATGATGCATTTGTCACCCACATTGATCCTTAATAGCAATATGAATGAGAACATAAGTGTTTTGGTGTGAAAATTTGACCTCCCAGCCATTTGAACAAGTGCACATTCTGAACATTATTTGAAGAAAACATAATTTATTTTGTTAAATGGCTTTATATATTGTTTCACCTATAAAATTCAGATAAATAAAGACGTATCAGATTAGAGAAATATTATAATATATCAAAATTTAGTACTGAAGTCAAGAAAAGTAATATTGTTTTCTCAGTCTACAATATCAAAGGCAAATTTAGTACAAAATTGCAAAGATGAAGTATAAAAATCCAAAAATTAGTATTTTTTGGTCGATTTGCGGTATCAATTTTAGTACATTAGAAATTTAGTTGAATTTGTCTTAATCTGACCATTGCATGATTATCAAATCATGATTTATTAATTTTGGGGCTAATATAGTTATGAGAGGTTCATTGGCTTTCAATGGTGGTTTCAAAGAGTACATTTATCTCATACACTAATGGTTTACACTAGTATGAATGAGAATACAAATGGTTGGATGTGAGCATTTATGTTCCCAACCATTAGCACATGTACTATCATGACTATTACTTGAAGAAAACATTATTTTTATTGTACTAGAGGATCTTACGTATTATTTCACCAATAGAATTGAGATAAATCTAGTCAAAGGAAAATCTCGAATTCAGTACAACATTACAGAAATGAAGTATAAAAAATCTCAAATTTTGGTGTTTTTGGATCGATTTGCAATATCATTCTTAATACATTATAGGTTATATTGAATTTGTCTTAATCTGACCATTGCATGATTATCAAACCATGATTTATTAGTCTTAGGGTTGATATAGTCATGAGAGGTTCATTGGTTTTCGATGGTGGTGTCGGAAGAGTACATTTATGTCATACACTAATAGTTTACACTAGTTTAAATGAGAACACAAGTAGCTGATATGGGTATTTGTGTTCTCAACCATTAACACGCGTACTATCATGACCATCACTTGAATAAAACATGATTTTATTGTACTAGGGGATCATATATGTTGTTTCACCCATTAAATTGAGATAAATTCGGTCAAAGGAAAATCAAGTACAAAAATACGCAAAATAAGTATAGAACAAGGGCAAATTCAGTACAAAATTGCAGAGATGAAGTATGAAAATCCAAAAATTTTAGTACTTTTTGGTCAATTTTACTATTTCTTAATACATTTACCTTATACACTAATGGTTTACACTATTATGAATGATAATACAAATGGTTGAATGTGGATATTTGTGTTCCGAACAATTAGCACCCGTACTATCACAACCATCACTTGAATGAAACATAATTTTATTGTACAATGGGGTCTTATGTATTGCTCTACCCATCAAATTGAGGTAATTCATTCAAAGGAAAAGCAAGTATAAAAACATGCAAAATAAGTACAAAATAAGGGTGAATTCAGTATAATATTGCAGGGATCAAGTATAAAAAAAATCCCAAAATTCAATATTGTTTGATCGATTTGCAGTATCATCCTTAATACATTATAGATTAACCTGAAATCTTAATTTGACCATTGTGTGATTATCAAATCATGATTTATTAGTTCTAGGACTGATATAATCACGAGAAATTGCTTGCTTTTTATGATGATGTTGTAATGATACATTTACCATATACATCAATGTTTCATAATAGTATGAATGAGAATACAAGTGGTTAGATACTAATAGTTGTCTTCACAACCATTTGAAGACATGCGATCAAACCATTACTTTAAGAAAATATGATTTTATTGTATTATATAGTCTTATATGTTGTTTCACCCATCAAATTGAGGTACATTTGCCCAAAGAAAAAACAAGCATAAAAACACTCCAAATACATACTAGATTATAAATATCTAGTATAATATATTCAAAGTCAAGTACTGGATTTGACAAAAATTATATTATTTTATTAGAATATGGTATTCAACATTGAAGTGAAAACAACTAATCAGATTGCGTTACGTTGCAATGCTAGTGTTGCAAACCTATTTCAGAGCATGTTATTAGTAGGTGCAAGCATTTTGAGATCAAATTTGAAGTATGCACATACAAAACTCAAATATTTACTATTCGAACGCATGTGTATCACATTATTTATAAACAAAAAGTTATTTTGAATGTTTAGGATGGCCTAATATATTGTTTCATCTATGAACTTGAGGCTAATTAGGCTATTTCCTACAACGTTGATGTCTAAATGAATTATTTCACCACATATAATAGTATTTTACACTAGTAGTTATATTTTTAACAATTTGAACACATGTATATCCCAATCGTTACTTGAAGAAAGTATGATTTATTATTTTAGACTTTGTTGTGCTGGTACAACCACAAACCCCTATTTTTCCCTATAATGTTGGCGTCCAAATAAGTTATTTCACCACATACAATAGTATTTTATACTAATAGTTATATTTCTAACCATTAGAACATGTGTTTATCAATCGTCATATATATTAATTTACCAATAAATCGAGGCAAATTAGGTTATACACGAATAAGTATAGAATTACTATAATGCAGTATAAGATGTTAAAGATAAGGTATTACATTTTTAGAGTCAAGTATTTATCCATAAAAATGAAGTACTATTGTGCTAAAATGGTGTATTACCTTTCTATTATGCAATATTAGTTTTATAAATTTTAGATAGCATTCAATTTAACAAATTTAGACTTTGCTATGTTGGTACAACCACGAACCCCTATTTTTCCCTATAATGTAGATGTTCAAATGAATTATTTCACTATATACAATAGTATTTTATACTAGTAATTGTATTTCTAATCATTTAAACATGTGTATCCCAAATTCCCAACCATTCTTAAAGAAAATATGATTTTATTATTCTTGGATCGTCTTATATATTAATTCACCAATAAATCAAGGCAAATTAGGTTGTACACAAATAAGTATAGAATTACTCTAATGCAATACAAGATGCTAACGACAATTTATTACATTTATGCAGTCAAATATTTATCAACAAAAATGAAGTACTATTTTGGTAAACTAAGGTATTACTTTTTGTGTCGTGCTGAATTTTCAAAGCCATAAAATTGACACACAGACACTTTCTGAGTTAATGGCAATGAAATCTAAGTGGGATTTGAATGGGCCAAACATTCCCAGAGTCACAATGATTTTAAACCAATTTAAGCGAAGACATTATTGGCTCAGCTCCACCAAACACTTCCATTATCATGTTTGGATGGTTTCATTTTTGAGGTTATTTGAAATAAGGAATATATATCTACGAAGCCCATAAAAGGCTTTGCCTATTTTCTTGAGATCCTTCTTTAATTCTTCATAATTTGAGTTGAAAATGCTATTATATACAGTGAAAATGCGGAGAAATAGCTCTCTTCTATCTGCTGAAATATTGTTGGCGACTAAAGGAATAAAATAAAAAAAAAAACTTTATCCAACGAGAAAGATAGGAAAAATGGGAGAGAGATGCAAAAATCGAATGGCGAGTTTTTAGGGAAGAAGAGAAATTTTCAGCCAATAAAAGGACAAAAAAGGAACAACTAAAGATAAGGGTATTGGTCAATTCAGATTGGTGGAGAGTAAACTCAAAAAATAAACTTTAAGATAAAGAGTTTAAACTATAATTTTAACAGGTGGGGACTAAATCAAAAGATGAAAATAGTTTTGGTAGTTTTAAATAAGTTGCCCGTGAACTTTCCCCCTTCCTTTAAAAATAGTAAAAGGGTGAAAAGTTTCCATGAGTGGAGCCGATTACTCTGACCACTGATATGATAATCCAATAAATTCCTGTAAAATTAAATCCACTTGCAACAATAAGTAATTCGTGTACCAGTCACTTGAATGATTATCAAACCTTAGTGTTATTGACATCTTGATAGAATGATGGCAACAAGCACATTTTTTAGGAGACAACTATAACTCAAATAAAAAACTCTTATCGTCACTCCAAAAATCGTTTTCAATCTAATTTATAGGAATCGATAAAAAAGACAAATCTCTTATAATAAATCAAATTCGACTCGATTATTGATAGGGTGAATAAATCGACATTTTTGGAAATCTCTCCCCTAATTCAAAATCGTAATGCAATGTTTATTCTCCCCTATTCCGGTCATGGAATAAATGAAATAAATAAATTTAAAAAAAAAATTGTTCAAAAATGAAATTTTATTGGGACTGTCTATATTCGGTTCATCTTTTAAAACCCTATCACACTCGGATGTCATGAAAAGTGGTTGCTATGCTGATTAACCCAAAGAAAACGCCTAATTTCCTGTGGCCACATAAATGCTAATCCAATACCTTGGGTTAGCCTTCAGAGCATTCAGACAAGAGCAGCAGGAAATACTGCAGAGTTTTAACCACCAAAATGAAACTTACTTTTGGAAATTCTGCACCCAAGAACCCATCAGTCCAGCGCATTACTTACTACTACCAAGTTCCAAAAAGAGCGAACAACCAGAGAATGACCTGATGATCACAATTCCATGAGCCTCACAGCTAAAAGGCAGCTACCTCCTGTAGGTAAGCATGGAGTCCCTGACTCCCTGGGTCGATATCCCACCCATTTTCCATAGCTTTATACGTCCAACACCAGCTAGATTCAGAAATTTCATTGGTAATTTTTACTACTAACTTCTCAAACTACATAATCTTCCCTACCCAAATTTCACTGGTAAAATAGGAGCACATAGGCCCCACACCAGCAAAACACTCAGAAATTAATCGAAGGCACAGAGAATTAGATACAAGTAAAACACCTGACAAAGAAATGAGTCTCAAAAGCTCCACTATGAGAATTACCACCTACCATCTTTTAGACTTTGACTCCCACTCAAACTTAACTACATACACACCAGGTTCCACTTACTTTATGGAATTGTATTTTTTTATTTTTATTTAATGGACACGAGGATAATAGAAGATAAATGTGACAAAAGAAATATCAACAATCCAGTTATGAATACATTTGTGAAAACCTGAGGTCATCTGACATGGCTGATGGTATGCAGTGGGTAGCAAGAATGTCCCAGGTTGCCGCTTTTGCAGTCTCTCTTCGGAGGACCACGATCTGCACCCAAAAATTAATGTCTGATTTTGTCACCAAGCATTCGGAAATAACAATGATAACAATATATACATGGGCAGAGCCGAGATGTAATGGACCAGAATGCTTCAGTGAAACAAAAGACAAGAAATTTAGAAAGCTCACCTGCTGGAATTCCAAATCAAATTTCAAATATTCATCGTTGCAGTTCTCTACCATGTTAACCAAGCTCTGCAGATTCTTCACGGGCTGACCGTTAAAGGCAAGGACCTAATTGAGTCCAAATAACAAGAGAAACAACAAACAGTTGGCCAAAGGAGAAAGCATAGTATAGTATAAACAGGTCGACAATTCAGTTGCTGATATCAAACACTTGCATCAGACACTAACCTGAGTGTTGGCAATGTCCTCATATCCAAAGTTGATGTCGGCCGCAAGCACCTATATCAATTTCCCAAGGAAAAGAAAGGTAAGCAACAAAGTGAACACTCTCTTTTCAATAAAATGTTAAATAACTTTGGCGTTATTTTGATGTGGGAAGAACCTGAGAAACAACAACAACTTGTTCATCTGATGATTGCGGCATTTCGTATAGGAGTTTGTCCAACAACTTGACCGGAGCTTCATACCCATAGTCCTTTCCATACTGGAGATATAAAATGAAAGACAAGAGAACTAAAGAAATTGAACAGAATGATAGAACAATTTTTTTTTCTCCTTTCAACATGTCTTTCTCTTAGATAAAAACAAAACCATCTGAATAGAAAACACATACTTTCCTTAACATTTGAAACAAAGGGCATGCAAGAATTTCAAAGTCTCCAGATGCCATTGAAATAAATATTCTTCATAAGCATGTATAAATTCTTTTCTTTGTTTAAGACTGGTAAGTCAGAATCATGGTTTAGTTCTCACGCCCACACTCCACATTATGGCATCTGGAGCCTTCCATAAGACTTGATCCATTGGACTTTTCATCAACCTTGCAAGTAAGCCTAGAAAATCTGCACTCTCACATTCTCAATCTATATACTGAAAAGTTTCTAATTAAAAGGGCAAACTTCTAAATAAAAATCCATACCTCCATATGATTTATCATCATAGAGAATGTTTGTGACATAAGAGAATCCCATTTCTGTTCTTGGGATGGAAATAGCCATTCTTTAGACTTTAGAATGGAACATTGCATTATTCAAAGCCTTCCCCATAAGGAAGTGAAGTAGGGTGGGCAGAATAGATACTTTTGATGCACCTGAAAATAGTGATTAAAGATGCCCATGGGCAAAAGCTGTCCCCCTATACCGTACAAAAACGGTAGATATGGACACATTAGACAAAATTTCCTTATACAGTCATTTAAGGTGAGCAGAACAGGAGAGCACTAAAGGTCCACTGTTACCTATATATTAACACATTTTAATAGTTATTTTAATTGTATAGAAGCATGAATGGACTTTTTACATGATTGTGACTTATTACAGATGCTACCAAACTGGAACAGAAATTAGTCCTAAATACAGCTCATACACAGACAATCCAGATTTTGAGTTTGCTAAGGAAACAAATAATCAAAAGCAAAAAGAAATACCAGTCATATTTAAGCAAAATCCACAGCATTTAATTGCTGTAAGCTTGAGCTGTAAAAAATTTGAAATGAATTAAAGCAGCATACAGGGATAAGTAAGTAAACCTTAAGGTGTTAACACCATTGGGAGCAAAACACTCACCTCAGAACGGAGATACGGAACAGAAACTGCCGTAAAAACAAATCCCGCAATGATATAATATGAGGGAGGTTGACCTTTGTTGTGAGCAGGAATCAGCCGCGTCTGAGCCCCAAGTACGATTTCAAACTTCAGACTTTCAGAATTACGAAGAACTGTTATTTCAGCACTATCACCAGTATATTTTTGAGACACGAGGTAGCTGAAACCTAGGCGCTCTCCATGCCTAAATGGAACTGCAAGTAACCAAAACACGAGTCATGTATTTCATTATTTAAGGCAACTTAATCAGAAGACCTGTTAATCAGCAAAGCTAATGGCAATGACATCATAGACTGAAATCAGACTACCCAATAAAAGCAGCTCATTCTGCTGACAGTTTAACCAACCTTCATTAATGTTCTGTCTTAACTACTGCCCCCAATCGAAGCTCCGGCTGGGGTAGGGGTGATAATTTGACAGACATCCTTGTGTGCAGGCATGCTTGCTTGCATGAATATGTCTAAGTAGTTTGTTAACAAGACTCAAAAGTAGATGGTCTCTAGAAGAGAAAAACATACCATTGCATGTGCATTCCCTGATGATATATGTTAAAAAAGCAAAAAAGTGTATAAAGGCATTCAACTTATCTGCAATTCCTATGCAATTAGAAGGATCACAATTTCTTGTATTTTGTAGGACAACCAATGCTTGAGAAGTCCCAAAATTGATTTTTAGAGGAAAAAGGGCACTCAATCATTTTAAATGTATTGGTACGACATTATCATCTTAACAGGACTAGAAAAAAGCAACCGATAGTATTCAGCATTCTGTATCATGCAGCTGGTAGAAACTCCAATCCATGAAGATATGAAACCAAATTCTTTGCCGAAGTTAAATTTCAAGGTAGCACTAAATGGCTATATACAGACATAAGGGAAGAAGTGAGAAAGGCGGTGACACCTGTACATGTATCTATGAGATGTCAAAATTCTTTATCTGAACCTTACCAGTTCCATCACTAGCAATATCAAATCCATCAAAGCTCAGGATGACATCATCAGGCTTCAAAACATTAGATTGTGGAGAAGTTGGATCAATTCTGCGTATGCGTACACCCTTCTGATCAGGTTTCAATCCCATGGACAAACGCAAATCTGGATTTTCCATCTTCTGCCACTCAATCCCAAGAACAGGGAATCCTGGGACAAGAAACAAATATTTCATGTAAAAGAATAGGTTGGACTGATTTTGATTAAGCTGGAAAAACCTTTCCAAAAAGATGGCTGGATTTGGAAACACATCTGCACAACATATTCCATTTTTACACAATATGCTCATTTACTATACATGAAAGAGAAGATAAATCCAAATCATGATTACACAGTCAAAGAAGGCATCATTCTGTCTAGAGATTATTTGAGTACCAAGAAGAGTGGAAATATCAATTTTATTTAGTTATTACTCCAGCATAATCAGTCCAAGCAACGGCAACCTTTCCATCATCAAGAGAAGATTCATCCAGATATACTCATATCCCAAATAGGCAGAAATATAAGTAAACAGGAAAGTAGAAGTTGGGCATTTAGTATTTCCACTATCTTTACAACCTGGCAGGCACAAGGATGAAAAACATTAAACATATCTCTAGATTAAGTAAATAACGACTGTTGGCTACGACAAAAGTGTCAAAATACAATAGTCAGATTTATCACTTTCACGCTCTCTCACCCTCTTTCTGAGTCAATACAAGCACAAAGAAGGATAACAAAGCACATTTAAGTCAAAGGAGGGCAGAAACCCCCAATTAGTAAATATAGATGCCAAAGCATTTATGTGTTAGTTAACATTTATTTTATGCCATAATAATGAACCCAGCAGTATTCAACTAAAACCATGTCTTAGCTCAGAGGACAGATTCAACTTCAGCGAGAATCTTCACTAATGACAAGAAGTGAATTCATCAATTGTTCAAAATTGCAGCTAATACAGTCAATCCTCCACACTGGAGTTCGTCATGGATGTTTGACAAATAGTAACACTTCTTGTGAGGCACTCATGGATGTAAAATCACATGTTTGTTCATAAGATGAGATCTGCAGATATATTTTATCTTAGTTAGATTGAAGTTAGATTTAAAGCCCCATATACAAACGTCCAAAAGAAGGCACCGAGAACAAAAATCACAGACAATAAAGATCAAGGCAGAAGATGAAAAGTGCACAGGAGTTAGCAGCTAGGAGATCACGCCAGATATGCAGGCACCATAAAACTTTAAGGCAAATTTCAAAGCCACAGTGTACTTGCTGACTACTTGGAATGTCACTCTCCAAATTCCTTGATTCCCTCCAATGTCTTTTTTTCCCTTTTTTTCCCCCTTTTCTGGCTACTGTAATAGAATGCCCACACTCTGAATTTTATATCAAGACATGAGGCTTTCCTCACACCTTCCTCCCCCATCGCACCCCATACAAGAGAAAGAGAGGAAACAAGAAGAGAAAGGACGGCAACCAGAGATCGTACCAGTATATTTCCTATTCTTCTCATAATCTTGGATGAAGTGCGTGATGACTGGTGTTGGTATAACGTAACCAATATTCTCCACATCCTCATGTTTGAGTGATTGAAATGCAATACCAACGCAAATTCCCCTGTTACTGAAAGCAGGTCCCCCAGAATTTCCAGTGTTTATTGCAGCATCTATCTGTAAAAAGTAAAAACAATAATTTTCACAAGACTCAACGCTATTTAACCTAGAACCTACAGGTGAATAATAATTAAGTTAACTACCTGCAACCCCAGAAGTTCAGCAGATCCATGAACATATGAGAGAATCTCTATTCGTGAGACAACCCCACTTGTGACGGAGATTGTGTCACCCCCAATTGGATATCCCACAACTGTCACAGCATCTTGAAGTGCAGGCAAATCACCAAACTGTACAGGAGACACCCCTTCCCAGAACTCATCATCATCTACTGTTAACAAAGCTGCAGTATCATATAAACCAAAATCAACCTCATAAAAAGAAAAAATTGCCTATATTTGGTCCACATGCATCCATAATTTATTTATTTTTTTTATGGGTCGCCATCTATTACTCGTTTGACTGCAGATCCTGTCAACCATTTTAACATGTAAGAGAGCACAAAAGAGAATTTCATTATAAATTAGGAATGGCATTTAAAACGACCATCAATTTTTCTCTTCCTTCCCTTTTAAGACTCCTTTAAGGACAGCGATACTTCACATCTTTCACGTGCTTATCTTCCTTGACTCACACAACATTCTTTGATGAACTAGTTTCAAGATACACCAAAATTCCAATAAAAAAAGAGGAGGGGGGAGGGGGTGTGAAAGAGCATCCAAAATAACATTGCATGTGTTTTGCACGGAATATCAACTAAGAAACTATATATATACACACAAAAGCATTCAGAACATGACCAATATACATGACCTTATAAAGTCTATCTATATAAAATAATTTACTACATAATGTGGAGACAAATATTGATTGTAATAATTCTAGTACAAAATGAGTGCATCAGAATTAGAAGTAAATATATCCCTCTATCAAGATATTAGCATCATATTATATTTCACAAGCAACAGTTAAACTATTGTGTTCATATTTACGAAATCTCGATTTACTAGTAGACTTGGTCTTTGTCTGTGTAATGGCACTTTTCTTTCTTCAGTTCTCTTATCTTATTCTGTAAGCAATTAGGTAATAGATTGATAAAGTTTAGCAGAAGCAAGACTTAAGAAAGGGCAAATAGACTGAGACTATAAGTGACTTGTGTGAAAATGTCAGAATTTTTTCCCTTAGTCCTCTTAATTAACTTATGAACATGTTTTATTTCCTTTTATATATCCCGTTATTTTTTGTTTATCTCCCATCTTTTCTTCTTCCCCTTCCTTTCTTGTCTTTTCTCTCTTTCTGGTAAACAATCTCACCTTCCCAGAACCACTTACAGATAGCCATGCTGCACCACCAACTCATTACACCCATTAAGCACAATGCATGTGGCAGAATACAGCAATCACAACAGAGTAACACCTGTTACAAATAGTAATTTGCAGCAGACCAAACAGCACAGGACTGCTCCTTCTCCATTGCCTCCATCTGATCATTCAGTGTTGATCCACCCTCATTCCATGCTTATCCACATCACAGCCAGGAACTTTGAAACAGACCATTCATATTTCAGCACAAAAGTTGCACATCGGCAAACTATGATTACGTCAATAAATGTATTACTTTGATTGCAATATTTAACTACCATATATCTTAGAGATTTTAGCAACAAACAAGAAAATTTTGTCTTGATTAGCAGAGAAACAGCATGAATGAGACGAGAATTAAAACTTAAAACTATTCCGCTACCGAGGGGTGTTCTTCAATTAAACCAAGCCCAAATTGAAGCGAAGTCTCGGTGCACGTCAGCATCATAACAAAAGTCGCCCTTCTCCAAAACAAGTCGTTGTCTTCTTTCCTTTTTTAAATAAAAAGTGCGTACTCCCAAAACGACGTCGTTTTGTGGGGTTCCAGAGTTAAAAAAAAAAAAAAAAATTGAACAACCCCATCCCAACTAAGTAGAGCAACGCAGTTTCAAGCAAGGAAAGGAGATTATGTTAAATTAAGTGATCAATTAGCAATAATTAGCATCAGCTATATCCTGTTAGGATTTTGTTATTGTGTTTTGTCATCTCGCTAACCTCAGAAATTGTTAAATAGGCTAGTGAACAGAGAAGATCATTATCTTTTGTTTCCTAAATGAAATCTCTCATAAATTCCTTTTTCTCCTTCTCTACTCATTCTCCTCCCCAATTCTATCTTTGTCTCTCTGTTTTCTATTATAATTCTACAGAAAATCCCATCATCCACGCTACATTCAAGCACTCATTCGAGGGTCTTCCCTCTACCAATTTTGTGAAAAGTATTTTCCAACAAAAATCGTGGTTCATAACAGTGGCATCAGAGCTCTGTTCATTAAACTCACATTCCCATGGCAAAAACAAGTACTCCAAAAGGATATCTTAGGGCAACAAGTAGCTAAATTGAAGGAAGGCCAGGAAACACTAACCAGAAATCACGAGGAGCTCATACTTAAGATGAAAGGATATAGCAATGAGTGGAGGACACTGTGGATAGGAAGTTACGGAATTTGTCCCTTACAAGCAATAAGGGAAATGAATCTATACATGGCATGCCCTCTTCTCGCTCACCTCAAGCCAAAATAACAGAAGCGGGTGGCATTCCTTTAGCCTCACCTAGCCAAAGGATAGTGGAAAGTCCAAATATAAGTGTTGAAATTTCCAAGTATGAGTTTGCAAACTTTTCTAGACATCATACAAGGGATTGGATTATGTTCTTGACTTCTTGACTTTTGCAAATTTCCCATAATCCAATGATGCTACTTATGCCGCCTAGAAACAGGTTGATTATTCTATTACGACATGAGTTTTCAATAGCTTGAAAGATTCTATAAGTTCTAACATTATGTTCTTGACTTCTGCTAGGGAGATGCGGTATGCATTAAATGATATGTATTTGCAGAACAAAAAACGCTTAATGAGTGTTTTAAGCTATATGAGAAACTTTTTTATCTTAAGCAGGATGGTCATTCTGTGACTTATTCTTTGCTTCGCTTAAGGGGGCTGCTAATGAAATTTTACTATACCATACCTTGGGTTGTGATGCACAGACTCACAAGTCCCAATGGGATGAGTTTCTTGTTGTCAAATTTCTACGTGGTCGTGATCCATTCTTCGTCTTATTCGTGATCATTTATTAGCAAGTGATAATATTCTTACCCTCTTTAATCCATTGTCTTGCATTCTACAAGCGGTTCTTCTAGGCCTCTATACCCTCCAACTACTGAGACTTCTCCTATGGCCATTCATAAACATGATCGTAGATCTTTCTGAGGCCGTGGGGGAAAAGATGGTAGAAGCCGCAATTTGACCGCATCTGAAGGCACACTTCATTGCTCTCGTTGTGGTTTAACTAATCAATTCTCTAGAAAATGTTGGATCAAATTTGGCAAACCAGATTAGTTCAATGCTATAGCTAAATCACTTGTGCCGAAGTTTGATATCGTTACGCTATGCCGAGTAGATTATGAAAAAGTTGTTAATAGTGACGTTAATTCTGAGGCTCCGATTGTCTCTTCATTTGCAATTGTCTCTATGTCTGAAGGTGCCATTGCCACTTCTCATGGTGAGCCTTGGCTCTTAAACTCTGGTGCAACTACTCATATTATTAGTAATAGATCTTCTTTGACCTCTTTATCAGACTCTCCTTCATTATCCCCTATTCGTATTACTAGTGGCTCTTTTCCGTTGTCTCTAGTTCTAGTATGGTTACACTTAACACACATCTCACTCTCAATAATGTCTTTTTTGCTCCTATTGCTATTTGCCTTCGATCTATTAGTTAGCTTACAAAATCTAAAAATTGTTCTATAACCTTCTTTCCTTCATCCTGTGTTTTTTCAGGATCTATAGACGAGGATAAAAAAGCGGTGGCTAGCATAAGCATGGTGGTCTCTATTACCTAGATAATAGTTAATACTCCTCTAGATGCTCGTGCTGTCTTTACATCTATTTTCTCTCATTAGTGGTACTCTCGTCTTCACCACCCATCTTTATCTACTTTTAGAAAACTCCTACCCATTGAGTCATCTATTTCTATTTTAGAGTGTGAGTCTTGTGAGTTAGGAAAGCATCACCATGCTACCATTCTGTATAGGCTTGATAAACGTAGTTCTTATCCATTTGAACTTGTTCATTCAATATTTAGGGTCCATGTCGTGTTGCGTCTTTTATTGGATTTAAATACTTTATCACCTTTCTTGATGATTACTTTGGGATGACTTGAGTTTATTTACTTAAAGATAAAACTGAAGTCCCTCGTATGATCACTTCTTTCTATAATGAAATAAAAACTTAATTTTCTATTGATATTCGTATTCTTTGCACTGATAATGCTAATAGAATTTGTACAAAAAGAGATTTTGTTTTTTGTGAGAATTATGGTATTTTGCATCAAACCTCTAGCCACGACACTTCTCAACAGAATGTTGTTGCGGAACGAAAATATCCCCATCTCTTAGATGTTCCCGCACTCTTCTAACTGAAATCTCACTGCATGTTTTCTTATTAACCTCATGTCTTCTAGTGTTCTTCATGGGGATATTCCATTTTCTTGTCTTTATCCTAATTGTCCTCTATTTTGTGTGTCTCCTCAAGTCCTTGGGTGTGTTTGTTTTGTTCATGATTTTCTCCTAGCCGTGACAAATTATCCCCTAAGATAGTTAAATGTATTTTTCTTGGTTATTCTAGCTATCAAAAAGGGTATCGGTGTTTATGATCCTATTTCTCATCGGCCACAAATGTCATCTATTTTTAGTCTACCCCATACTATTCCAAACTAACCATCCTTCTGGGATTAGCTCTCCTCCTTTACCATTGCTTATCCTTTCTTCTTCCACCATCCCTTTATCCAACACTCCACTTAAGCTATTGTATTCCCATCATCGAACTCATCAAACTACCACGCCTAATACTATTGTCAATCTTCCCCTTGCTGTAGATCTCCCTATTGCCTGTACCCTGAGTGGAAAATGGCCATAGATGAAGAAATGTCTGCCTTTACTTCTCGCGAGATATGGGAGCATATGCCAGCCCCTTCCAATGCTAATGTTGTTGCTTGTCGATGGGTGTTCACCATTAAGTATAAAGCCCAATAGGACCATTGATTAGTATAAAGCTCGCCTGGTTGCAAAGGGTTTTACCCAAGCTTATGGCAATGACTATCTTGAAACCTTTTTGCCAATCACTCATCTTAATTCTATCATGGTTTTGTTTTCCTTAGCCAAATTGGGATTGGCCATTTATTAGCTGGACGTGAAGAATGCTTTCTTGTATAGAGATTTGCACGAAACCATTTTTATGGAGTAACCACCGAGGTCTATTGCTCGTAGGGAGAGTCGGCATATGGTGTGCAAATTAAAGAAAGCAAGTTATGGTTTCAAACAAAGTCCTCAAGCTTGGTTTGACAAATCCAATCATGTCATTTTTCATTTTGCCAGTCTGATAATCTTTGTGCATAACGGTTGTGCAGGCACTATCATTATCATTATCTATGTGGATGATAACTTGATCTCTAGTATGGATGATGAAGGCATAAAACAAACCAAAGCATACTTGCAACAGCACTTTGTCCCTAAAGATATGGAACGTCCTAGATATTTCTTGAATATCTATCTCAAAGGAAATATGATCTTGATTTGCTTCAAGAAACTAGTTTACTTACACCAAACTAATCGACATTCCATGGATTTGAATCCTACTTTCTGGGGTAATATTAGTGATTTTTGGAGGATAAGGCAAAGTACAAACAACTTGTAGGGAAACAAAACTAAATATCTCTTTCGCAGTTGGAGTAATTATCAATTCATGGACAAGCCACGGACTATTCATTAGGATGCTACTCTCAAAATCTTAGAATATATTAAAGCCTCTCCTAGAAAAGGTTATTCATTAAATGCATGGACACTTAAATATAGGAATCTATTCCGATCTGGATTATGCTGGCTCTAGAAATGACAAGAAGGCTACCTCTAAGTACTACACATTTGTTGAAGGAAATCTAGTAACTTGGCGTTCCAAGAAACAAACAGCAGCTAGATCCAGTGCAGAAGCCCTCAGCCCCGCCACCACACCTGTAAATAGTTAACCTTTTGAGCGATAGTTCCACGATCCTGACCCGCAACTTGTTGGGAGTAGAGGCATCAAAACTTATATTGCTAGTGAAATGTTGTGGCTTAAAAATTTATTATTTGAACTAGATTTTAGTTTCAGTGATCATTTGCCTATATACTATGACAATGAGACAGCTATTCATATTTCTAATAATTAGGTATTTCATGAAATGACTAATTATATTGAAGTTGACTACCACTTTATCTGTAAAGCTATGATAAACAAGAAGATGAGTACATAGTCCACTCCATCTTCAGAACAAATGGCAAATATATTTAGCAAGGCTTTAAGGGGAAGCAATTTAATACTTTATGTAACAAGTCAAGCGTGATTGATATATATGCTCCAACTTGAGGGGGAATGTTGAGATATATTTAGAATTATTCTACATATCAGAGAGTTAAGAAAGCTTATCTTTAAAGATTCTAGTATATCTTTTGTACTTAACCCTACTCTCATATACTCTATAAATATGAGATGGATTTTATTCAATAAAGCACACAGCCATTTTTTATTTTCTACTGACAGTTGTCCAGTTTGAAAAGTTTGAAGAACTAAAAGCGTTTATACTTGGAATGAATAAACACTCGACAGAAGAATTTTGCTAAGAGCTTTCTTATTGAACTCAAAGAGGAAATCAATCAAATGGTGGGGATGTTAAATCCCACCAACCTCTTTCAAGCTATTACTCTAGCTAAGAAGCAAGAACACCTTTAGAAGCTATGAAAAAAAAAGGCAAAAGGAGCCACCAAAGGGCTAGAATAGCAAAACCTTCAAGTCTAGAAAGAGCAGTCAGCCAGAGAGTCAACCTAAGGAAAACACATCACTAAAGATAGGTATCCTCCTATGAAGAGATTAAATAGAGAAAAAGATAGAGGATAGGAGAAAGAGGATCTTCAACAATCATGAAGTACATCACTCAGGCAAGTGTAAAAAATTATTGTCATTATAGGGAAGGAAGAATGCAGCCACAAACAAAGAGTGAAAGTGAGAAAAGTTGCACGTCTCATTTAGTACACTAGACACCATGAAGCTTGAGGCAAAGAAGGAAACAACTCCATTATCATTGGAAGAACTCATAGCTTTCTTAATCCAGGCACTACCAGGATATTAGGCTGTGAGATAGAGTAAACTTACCTACTGCGCGTCACCATAGCTGATGAGGGAAAAGTTAAGTGTGATTCTAAGAGTGCTAAGTTCCATTGGGAGATGGGAGGCCATAAATTTACTAGTGGTGTAAGAGTACTTGAATAAGGAAGATGTGACATGGTTTTGGGAGTTGATTTGCTTAGGAAACTAAAACCTGTCACTTATGACTTTGATCACCATAGAGTTTCTTTTAGGCAAGAGAGGAGGAAAATCAATCCTTAACAGATGCAGCTTGAAGTGACCTTAGGAATTATCACTTGCAAGAAAAGAAGAAAGAGTCAACCATAGGGTACATTTTTATGATCACTCGATTTGAACGTAAAGAAAACTATACTACCACCAAGGAACGTGAATCTCTTCTCACAAAATACACCCAAGTATTCATTGAGCCCAACAACCCCCACCATTCAAAAGTCATGACCATAAAATACAACTCAAGCGTGGAGCTGAGCCCTTCAAACAACACCCTTATAGTACCTTACTTGCAAAAATGGAAATAGAGAAGCTTGTCTCTTAGATATTCAAGATGGGAATTATTCAACCAAGCAATACCCTATTCTCCTCTCCTTCGTTGCTTAAAGAGAAAAAAAGGTGGAACATGGAGGTTCTCCATAGATTATAGAATGCTTAACTCTTTTCTGTCAAGGATAACTACCAAATTCCAAGATAGATTTTATAGCTGGTTATCACCAAATTATAGCCTACCCTCAATAGATATCCAAAACAGCATTTCTGACCACCTCAGTCTCATATGAGTTTAAAGTTATGCCATTTAAATTGATTAATGTAGCAACTATTTTCAAACCATATGAGTTTAAAGTTATGCCATTTAAATTGATTAATGTAGCAACCATTTTCAAACCGTTATGAAGCATAACTTTAAACATCTGAAGGATGTACTTGTCCTCCTTGATGACATCTTAGTTTGTAGCAATAGCTTAGAAGAGCACAAGAGGTACCTTGAGATAGTTTTCAAGAAACTCATTAAAGACTAACTTCATGTGAAAGCTTCCAAGTGCATTTTTGGACAAAATAAGGTAAGAGTACCTAGGATATGTCAGCAATGAGAAAAAGTGTAGCCAAATTATAACAAAATCCAAGCCCTAGGAGTGGCCAACACCAAAAATTGTTAAGGCTTTGAGGGACTTCTCGGGGTTAACTAGTTACTAGAGAAATTCAGAAGGCACTAAAGATTAAAAGTAACCCTATAACTAACTTAATCGAGAAGAGACAATTTCAACAGCCAAAAGACTGAGTAAGCATTTACATAACTAAAAAAGGCTATGGCTTCTACTCCAATGCTTCAACTACTTAATTTTAGCAAGCAGTTCACCTTGTAAATTGATGTATGCCACTCAGGCTTAGGGGGCTGTTTTAGTTCGAGAAAAAAATCCTATTGCATACTACAACAAACCGCTAGGATAGATGGCACTAGAGTTACCAATCTATGATAAAAGAAGCAAAGAACTTAGGACTATTATAGAGACTGGAAACAAGTGGAGGGTTTATCTGATTTAAGGGCATTTCAATATTAAAACTTCCGGCACAACCTGAAGTTGTGCTTAAAATAACTGTTTGGGATAGAAAATTTCAACTCTCCTGGAGCACAAATATCTCACAAGCTTTTTGGACACAGCTACACCATTATGCATAACAAAGAAGATGAAAATGGAATAGTTGATGCTTTATCTAGAAAGGACGCACAAGAAACTAAGTGTCACACCATCACTGTCCTATACCCAACATGGATCAATGAGTTACAAGAGAGCTATGAGATGGTCCATAGCTCAAGAGACCACCCCAAATAGCTTATTGCACCCTTGTAACTTTTCATTCCTCACACACATAGAAGGACTAATCAGAGACAAAGGCAACATATACATAGGTTCCAGTACAAATTCAAAAAGGAAGATCCTCAACTACATGCATCCATCAAGTATTGAAGGTCATTCAAGAGTGCTATTTTTGTGGCCAAAAATGCAAGAGATCGATCCATCAAGTAGTTTTTGAGTGTGACACTGGATTATCGCAGCCTTTGTAGCACAAGATCAAGCCTGGCAACATATACCTATGGATTTCACTTGCCAAATTTAGAAGGAAGATAAGTCATATAGGTGAGTACAGACCGATTCACAAAATATGCATACTTCATTCCTCTTTCTCGCCCCTTTATACCTTCACAACTTGCGCACACATACTTAAATTACACTTACAAACTTCATAATTTACCTCGTAATGTAGTTTCAAATAGAGACCGGATCTTTACAAGCCAGTTTCGGAAAGATTCCAAGCAAACTTAGAGTTCGCCAACACCTTATCATATCTTACCATCCACAACCATAACCCCTTTTGAAGCACTTTATGGCTTCAATTTGTCCCACCTCACTATCAATTTAAACATCTTCACTACTGTCTACCGAGTGGATATGCTTGAAGAAAGAAGGTCATCCATCAGCATCTCAAGCACTATTTGGAGCAAACTAGGTCACAACTAAGCGGCAAGTAGATACCCATTAGGGATACTCTATCCGAATGCGGCATAATACAATTCACAGGAATTGACTATGGAAGCTCAATCCCAAGTTTGTTGTATCTTTTCTAGAAATTGATGAAGTATGAGAAGTGGCTTAAGTTACAGCTACCACCCAAAACCAAGATATATTCAGTATTTTACATTTCAATCCTTAAACAAATGATAGGCAACAATGATAGTGACACCAACCCTGTCAGTATTTAATGAGGAAGGAAAAAGTTATTCTGCCACCCATGACCATCCTCACAAGAAGACTTATCGAAAAGGAAGAACTTACTAGTGGCAGATCCAAGTTCAATGGATAGAGCAACACTTCTTGAAGAGGGAAGCATGTTTGCAATGTAGCAAGAGGAATTTCTTTCCCAAAACAGGTCGTTCTTCTTCAAAACAAGTCGTTCTCTTCTTTCTTCTTTTAAAAAGCTCATATCCACAAAACGACGTCAATTTGTGGAGTCAGACCTTAGGGTTCAACTTAATAAATTACCAAACTTTTTTTGGCTTGACAAGTTGGCATATTGGAGAAAAAAGAAAAGTGACAAAGATTTTAAATGAAAATCAAACATTTAAAATTTAGATAATAAATGTAACATACACATGTTTATATATTTATACATAAAGAACATAATATCCAAAATTTACGAAAATGTATACCTATGACTAACCTAATATTTTCTATTTCTGAAAAATCAAAGCAACTAGATTTTTCTTTAATGAAAAATTAAATATGTGATTACATAACGATGTTAATTAATAACGAAATCACAATCATCAATGAATACATTACAAATACCAACTACTAATAATCAACTAGTTGGCATTCAACTAGTTCAACTAAAAGAGTATTTCAACAACAGTATCGCATGCAGTTCCTTCCTCCAAAATTTTTCTACAAAGATAATAGCACTGGTTCTGAAATTAAACAGAAATAGCGGAAAGAAATCAATCAACAGAATTTAGAGCACTCTTACCAATGTCACATTCTGTACCAATGGCAAGAACAGTTGCAACATATTTAGTGTCAGAACCTCTCTTCTTTAACTTAACCTGAGTATAATGCTCCACAGCATGCGCATTGGTCAAAACCCTCCTTCCGTTGATCACAAAGCCGCTAGCGCTCGAACTATACTGCCGTTTCCTCTGCCACGGCAAAGAGAAATTCGGCTCTGTGTGGACACAGAAAACCTTAACCACCGAGTCCATGGAGGGAACAACCCTAGCCACAGCGCTCTCCACATTAATACGCGGAGACACAGTACCGGTAGCGACAGGCGGCACGGGAATGGGTAGAGCTTCGGCGATGCGACCTTCAGGCTCAGGGGATATCCGGGGGCGGGGGACACCGCGGCCGTGGCGGTGGCGGTGGTGGTGCGCGGAAGAGGGTGCAGAATTGGAGTTCATGAGCTCCCCATTCCAGAGGGACACCACCTCATTTTCAGCAGCGGTTGTGACCGGGGAATCGGTGATGTTGCTGCTGTCGAGGACGGTGGTTTCCGGCCGAGTTTTGGGGCCGTGGCCGCGCCTCCGCTTTAGTTTGGTAGCGGTGCACATAGCTCAGTTGAATGAAAATGACAGCTGTGCGGAGGAGCCGGGGTTCGATTTGAAGAGCGACAGAGGGAGGTTTGTTCTCTGATTTTTCTCTTTGATTTTTGGGAAAGAAATCAGAAAATAAAGGCTTGAACAAGAAACAAATTTATATTTTAGAGGACCTGGCTCAATATATTCTCCTCGTACATAAAAGTCTGACAAATAAATACAACGTTTGCTTATAAAAGAAATAAATAAATAAACAGTTAATTAGAAAAAAAATCTCTAAACCTACCTTTACTTTAGTGTTCAGTCTTCATTTAAATTTTTACACACTAAACTCCTCACTTTTTCACAAAAGTTAAGAATCACTCCCCATATCTTTTAAAAAGACCTATATACCCTTGCAACTGGAAAAAACAATAAAAATACCTGGGAAATGCGTTCTTTCTTCAGAAGAACGCTTTCTTTTTTTTTATTTTTGCCTAAAATCGACTTCTCCAAGCGCCAAAAGAAAAGGGCGTGAAACCGTTCCTCTGCCACTGACGCGAGAAGAAGAAGAAGAAGAAGTGGAAAAAAAAAAAAACAACAAAATTTCTACCATATTTCTGTGACAATAGAAGGAAAAACAGTTGCAAAAAGAAGCAAAGTACAAAACAAAGTGACGAAGAAGAACAAATGTATGTTTTCTGCATTTGAAACTCCAAATGTCCGTGATTTTTCAGTGTTGCACTTATTTCTTGTCTATTTTCTCATGCTTAGGGTTTTTATGCCTTTTTTAGTCGTGAAACACTTGAACCCATTTGATATATGTATGATTTCTATTGTGAGATGGGAAGTTCTGATTTGTACTTGAAGGTCATGAAAGTTACACTTCACCTTTTAGGGGTTTATACTTCATTTTAGCTGAAATTATATGGTGAAATTATATTATAAAACTATCTGAATGTGGTAGTGTATTTTCTGTAGTATAGAACATGCAAGCATGCAGTATACATTAGCAAAAGTGTAGTATATAATGTGGGTAATGTAGTACAATTTAGACGCAAATGTAGTATAAAACATTAAAATTGGTACTACACGTAAGGCATAAATGTAGTATATAATCTGTGTAGGCGCTGTACATTTTAGAAGCAAATACAGTATAAAACATTCAAACGGGCAGTGCACTTTAGGCATAGGTGTAGTATATAATATGTTGTTGTAGTACATTTTAGAAACAAACGCATGTTATAAAGCATTCAAGCCTGCAATACACATTAGGCAAAATATAGTATATAATCTGAATAGCTGCAGTACATGTTGGTGCACTTGGAGTACACTTAAGGCAAAAGTGTAGCATCAAATCTCTGTAGATGCAGTTAAATTTCAGGAACAAATTTAGTATAAAACATTCAAACTGGCAGTACACTTTAGCATAAGTGTAGTATATAATCTGCGTTGTTGCAATACATTTTGAAAATAAATGTATGTAGTATAAAGCATTCAAACTTGCAGTACACATTAGGCAAAATGTAGTATATAATCTGCATAGGTGCAGTACATTTTTGCGCATTTGGAGTACACTTTAGGCAAAAGTGTAGCATAAAATCACTATAGGCGCAGTACATTTCAGAAACAAAGTAGTATAAAAAATTAAAACTGGCAGTACACTTTAGACATAAGTGTAGTATATAATATGTGTTGCTGCAGTACATTTTAGAAAGAAATGTATGTAGTATAAAGCATTCAAACTTGCAGCATACATTAGGCAAAAGGTACTATATAATCTGAATAGTTGCGATACTTTTTAGAAGCATCTGAAGTACACTTTAGGCAAAAGTGTAGTATAAAATCTTTATTGGTGCAGTACATTTTAGAAGCAAAGTAGTATAAAATATTCAAACTGTCAGTACACTTTAGGCATAAGTGTAGTATAAATCATTCAAACTTTCTGTAGAGATTAAGCAAAAGGTAGTATATAATCTGTATAACTGCAGTACATTTTATGGGTATCTGGAGTACACTTTAGATAAAAATTAGTATAAAATCTCTGTAGGTGCAGTACATTTTAGAAACAAGTGTAGTATAAAACATTCAAACTGGCAATACACTTTAGGCACAAGTGAGGTATATAATATTTGTTGATGTAGTACATTTTAGAAACAAATGTATGTGTAGTATAAAGCATTCAAGCTTGTAGTATACATTAGGCAAATGGTGGTATATAATCTGAATAGCTGCAGTACATTTTAGAAGCATCTGGGGTACACTTTAGGCAAAAATGTAGTATAAAATCTCTGTTGGTGCAGTACATTCTAGAAACAAATATAGTATAAAATATTCAGACTGGCAGTACACGTTAGGCATAAGTGTAGTATAAAGCATTCAAACTTGCAGTACTCATTAGGCATCTGCAGTACATTTTAGAAGCAACTAAAGTATAAAACCTTTAAGCCTGCAGTATAAATTAAATGGAACTTTAGTATATAATCTCTGTATCTGCATTACATTTTAGAAACAACTGTAATATAAAAAATTCAAGCCTGAAGTACAGAATAACTGAGAGTGTAGTATATATTATGTGTTTCTAAAGTACATTTTTGAAGCTTGTGTATTAGAAAACATTCAAGCTTTTAGTACACTCTATCTAAAAGGGTTACTTTATTATCTGTCTATATACTTTTTTTTTTTGTCATTGCAGCAAAGCCAAGACATTATGATGTCTGTTCTCGTTGCTTCCCCCCAATATTTTCACAGTAAATTGGAGCTTGTGAAGTCCAAGATGGGGTCCAAACATGTTGATGTATTGAAGAAGACCCCTTTCTATATATACATGGATATGCCTAAGTTAAGTTCAAGCTTCATTCGGCTTGAAGCTATACTTAGGAGGTTTGACCCAAAAAAGCTCTCATTTCATTTTGCGGAGGGAGTTGAGGTTCCTTTTTCTACAGTTGAATTTTCAATGGTTTTAGGGTTGCCACATGTGGGGCAATCTATTGATATAACATTGAAGATGAAGTCTTCAACCTTTGACCGCCTTTTTTCTGGAAAGCTACAGAATATAACTAGATCCGAAATAGCAAACAAACTTGAGGAGTATGTATATAAGGATAGTGTGGAGGACTTGAATAATTTTTGTAAGTTGTACATAGTTTTTGTTTTTAATTGTATTCTGTTTCCAACATCTAATTATTGGACTCCACGATTTCTCCTACCATACTTGGACAATTTGTCTAGAGTTGGTCTGTATGCATAGGACATAGTTGCATACAGTTTTCTTGTCCAAGATATGAAAAACCATTTAGGAGTAGGTGGAGAAAGAAAAAAGAAGTACATTGATGGGTGTACAGTCGGCTTGATGGTAAGTGTTTGCTTTATTTTTCTAATAGCATTGATTATATTTATATTCAAGTGAGTATAATTTTTCGATTTATGAATGACAGGCATGGGTTTATGAACGCATCTCGTCACTGGCTACACCAATGAGTTTGTTTGAGTTTCCACGCTTTTACAGGTGGAAGGATAGCAAACTCCCACAAAATGTGGAGCAGGTAAAGAATAAATTGAAGCAAGTTACAACATATATGGTAATAATTGTAGTAATTCATTATTTATTTTTTGTATAATAATTTGAATTTGATAATTATTTCCATTGTAATAGGTTGTAGCCCTCAACCCTACTCCAGAGGAGTTAGAATTGGCAGATTTGATCAAGAAATCAGAGGCTGCCAGTAATGCCATCAGTGAAGTCCATGTCTGTGATCATACGATATATGAAGCAATTATTGCAGCTAAAGGTGAAGAAATTAAATCATTGAAAGAAAAAATTGCTTCATTCGAATACATAGCAATGAAGGAGCAGGGTGAAGAGGAAGAGACTGATGGGGTGGAGCTTGAGCAGGAAGCTGGTGAGTATGTGCATGAGGGGGTACTTGATTTGGTACATGATACACAGAAAGAAGGGGATGATTCTGAAGACACGGTGTATGAAGAAAGTCGAACCAAAGAACATCATGATCCTTTAGATCCCCCCACACCTTTGAAGACAGTACATTATCTACCAATTCAAGCGGCTGAGTTCGAGGAATCTGAGATTGAAGTGGCTAATGTCATGTCTTCGATTGTGACAAATGTGCGCAATCGAGAAGACAGGAAGCCAAAATAGAAATCTCCAGATTTTGTCAACCCCCCCAGCACCACACTAGCCAAAAGAGCAAGACAAGTGACAAAAACCTATCGTCCTCGTCCTCGTGCACGAAAAAATATAGAACAAGAAGAGAAGAAGGTGTTGTGCACTACTTAATATTTTATTTTTTTGCTACTTGCATTTCATTTGTAACCTGTCTGTTTGTAATAAATGTTATGATATCTTATACTTGATTGGTTGATATTTGCACTTAATGGATGATGTCTTATACTTCATGTTGATGATACTTGCACTTATGTGCTAATCTTTTCTACTTCAATAGTTGACACTTTATACCTAATGTGCTTGAGTTTTGTACACCATATTAGTGATGTCTGTACTTCATGTGCTTATCTTTTCTACTTCAACAGTTTGTGCTTGAGTTTTGTTTATACTTCAATAGTTGACACTTTATACCTATGTGCTTGAGTTTTGTACTCCATTTTGGTGATGCCTGTACTTCGTGTGCTTATCTTTTCTACTTCAATAGTTGACACTTTACACCTAATGTGCTTGAGTAGAGGGTACACTATGTTGGTGATGTCTGTACTTCATGTGCTTATCTTTTCTACTTCAACAGTTTATGCTTGAGTTTTGTACTCCATGTTGGTAATTTATGTACTTCATGTGCTTTTCTTTTATACTTCAATAGTTGACACTTTATACCTATGTGCTAGTTTTGTACTCCATGTTGGTGATGTCTGTACTTCGGGTGCTTATCTTTTCTACTTCAATAGTTGACACTTTATACCTAATGTGCTTGAGTAGAGGGTACACCATGTTGGTGATGTCTGTACTTCATGTGCTTATCTTTTTTACTTCAACAGTTTGTGCTTGAGTTTTGTACTCCATGTTGGTGATTTATGTACTTCATGTGCTTTTCTTTTATACTTCACAGTTGGCACTTTATACCTATGTGCTTGAGTTTTGTACTCCATGTTGGTGATGTCTGTACTTTATCTGCTTATTTTTTCTACTTCAACAGTTGATACTTTACACCTAATGTGCTTGAGTAGAGGGTACACCATGTTGGTGATGTCTGTACTTCATGTGCTTATCTTTTCTACTTCAACAGTTTGTGCTTGAGTTTTGTACTCCACATTGGTGGTATCTGTACTTCATGTGTTTTTCTTTTATATTTCAATAGTTGACACTTTATACCTATGTGCTAGTTTTATACTCCATGTTGGTGATGTCTGTACTTCGGGTGCTTATCTTTTCTACTTCAATAGTTGACACTTTACACCTAATGTGCTTGAGTAGAGGGTACACCATGCTGGTGATGTCTGTACTTCATGTGCTTATCTTTTCTACTTCAACAGTTTATGCTTGAGTTTTGTACTCCATGTTGGTAATTTATGTACTTCATGTGCTTTTCTTTTATACTTCACAGTTGGCACTTTATACCTATGTGCTTGAGTTTTGTACTCCATGTTGGTGATGTCTGTACTTCATCTGCTTATCTTTTCTACTTCAACAGTTGACACTTTACACCTAATGTGCTTGAGTAAAGGGTACACCATGTTAGTGATGCCTGTACTTCATGTGCTATCTTTTCTACTTCAATAGTTGATACTTTGTACCTATGTGCTATGTTTTGTACCCCAGGTGGCAGATGAACCAATCCAGGTGGCAGATCAACCAAGCCAGGTGGCAGATGAACCAATCCTAGTGGCAGATGAACTACCCCAGGTGGCAGATGAACCAACCATCACAAAGACTGAAGTGGCCGATCCATATAAAGGAAGGACTAATTATAGAGGACTTGCTCTTATTCCAGTAGAAGAGCGAGAAGTCATCGACAACTTTGTCAGAAAAGATAATTTGAGGTAACAAAATTTTCTTATTGTTTTTCTGTTGGATAAATTGGTATCTGACCTAACAATTCACAATTGTGTAGGGTGACTGTATGGGAAGGAGCAAGACATTTTCTGGATGGAAAAAACCTTTGTGAGCTCTTATTTGGAGGAGAACTTACCGGTGACATAGTGGACTATTACATGTCGATATTATGTAGCCCATCTTTCGGCAACAAGGGTCACTAGAAGGTGTGGTTTACATCCTCAATAGCGCAGATATGTGGCAGTTTCCTAACTTTATTTACCTCACGGTGACAAATGAGTCTAACAATTTGTTTTATACTTCATAGGTTGATATATTAGACCGACTAGAAGAACGTAACATCAAGGATATTACGGATGAAGAATTTGTGGAGTTTAAGCTTAAACTTAACAGCTTCACTTGTACAGATTTGGAAGAGCTCACGGTGGATGTTTTAAACGAGTGTCGTTACATAATCCTACCGATTTGCCGACGCCAGCACTAGTTCTTGGTTGTCCTCGACACCTTGACTCGTTCTTTCTTATACATGAATTCAATAATGGCCACCAGACACAAACCGATAGCTGTTGCCATTGTAAGTTTGCTTTCTTTCCCTATGATTTGTTCATAAAGTAGGGAGTCAACAACTGATCAATATTTTTGTAGGCTTCATTCTATTCTCGGTACCTGAAGCTTTCATTGGGGAGTCGGGTGGATGAACAGTTAAAGGTGAGAAAAAGTAGGCAGCAAGTGGGTACAGTGGATTGTGGTGTCTATGTATGCCTTTCGGCAGAATGTTTTGCTAGAGATACCCCCGAGTTCTGGAAGGATGCTAGAATAATTGATATTGATAAATATTGTGCGAATATGGCTTATAGAATATTAACTCATGAAAATGCCAGGATTTGAATCACTTGTATGTAAATACATGTGTAAATTGAAGCATAATTTGTTTATAATATTTTTTTGTATGTAAGTGTAATTTTCCATTAATTATTTATAACTTAAATTCAATTTCTTTACATCTTTGAAAGTATAAGTATTCTTTCATTACTGCGATTGATAACATTCATCCATTGAACACAAGTGATTAACAACTTAAAAATTTTAATATTATTTTATTCATATGATAAATATTGAACACATACTTCAATAATTTGGTTAATAATTACCAAGAATTAAAAAGCAAATCTTTGAACAAATTTCAATTCAAAAATATTACTAAAAACATGCAAGAATACTAATTTCACGCTATATTAGGTACAAAGTTGCCCAACTGAGGTGCAAATGGGAACAAATCAAGTACAATTAGCCCTGATTGAGGTACAAAAGTTAACTAGTGTACCAAAAACATGCAAGAATGCTAATTTCACGCTATATTAAGTACAAAGTTGCCCAACTGAGGTGCAAATGGGAACAAATAAAGTACAATTATCCCTGATTGAGGTACAAAAGTTAACTAGTGTACCGAAAACATGCAAGAATGCTAATTTCACGCTATATTAAGTACAAAGTTGCCCAACTGAGGTGCAAATAGGAACAAATCAAGTACAATTATCCCTGATTGAGGTACAAAAGTTTACTAGTGTACCGAAAACATGCAAGAATGCTAATTTCACGCTATATTAAGTACAAAGTAGCCCAACTGAGGTGCAAATGGGAACAAATGAAGTACAATTATCCCTGATTGAGGTACAAAAGTTTACTAGTGTACCGAAAACATGCAAGAATGCTAATTTCACGCTATATTAAGTACAAAGTTGCCCAACTCAGGTGCAAATGGGAACAAATGAAGTACAAGTATCCCTGATTGAGGTACAAAAGTTAACTAGTGTACCGAAAACATGCAAGAATGCTAATTTCACGCTATATTAAGTACAAAGTTGCCCAACTGAGGTGCAAATGGGAACAAATCAAGTACAATTATCCCTGATTGAGGTACAAAAGTTTACTAGTGTACCGAAACATGCAAGAATGCTAATTTCACGCTATATTAAGTACAAAGTTGCCCAACTGAGGTGCAAATGGGAACAAATGAAGTACAATTATCCCTGATTGAGGTACAAAAGTTTACTAGTGTACCGAAAACATGCAAGAATGCTAATTTCACGCTATATTAAGTACAAAGTAGCCCAACTGAGGTACAAATGGGAACAAATGAAGTACAATTATCCTTGATTGAGGTACAAAAGTTTACTAGTGTATCGAAAACATGCAAGAATGCTAATTTCACGCTATATTAAGTACAAAGTTGCCCAACTGAGGTGCAAATGGGAACAAATGAAGTACAAGTATCCCTGATTGAGGTACAAAAGTTTACTAGTATACCAAAAACATGTAAGAATGCTAATTTCACGCTATATTAAGTACAAAGTTGCCCAACTCAGGTGCAAATGGGAACAAATGAAGTATAATTATCCCTGATTGAGGTACAAAAGTTAACTAGTGTACCGAAAACATGCAAGAATGCTAATTTCACGCTATATTAAGTACAAAGTTGCCCAACTGAGGTGCAAATGGGAACAAATCAAGTACAATTATCCCTAATTGAGGTACAAAAGTTTACTAGTGTATCGAAAACATGCAAAAATGCTAATTTCACGCTATATTAAGTACAAAGTTGCCCAACTGAGGTGCAAATGGGAACAAATGAAGTACAATTATCACTGATTGAGGTACAAAAGTTTACTAGTGTACCGAAAACATGCAAGAATGCTAATTTCACGCTATATTAAGTACAAAGTAGCCCAACTGAGATGCAAATGGGAACAAATCAAGTACAATTATCCCTGATTGACGTACAAAAGTTAACTAGTGTACCGAAAACATGCAAGAATGCTAATTTCACGCTATATTAAGTACAACGTAGCCTAACTGAGGTGCAAATGGGAACAAATCAAGTACAATTATCCCTGATTGAGGTACAAAAGTTAACTAGTGTACCGAAAACATGCAAGAATGCTAATTTCACACTATATTAAGTACAAAGTTGCCCAACTAAGGTGCAAATGGGAACAAATCAAGTACAATTATCCCTGATTGAGGTACAAAAGTTAACTAGTGTACCGAAAACATGCAAGAATGCTAATTTCACGCTGTATTAAGTACGACGTAGCCTAACTGAGGTGCAAATGGGAACAAGTCAAGTACAATTATCCTTGATTGAGGTACAAAAGTTAACTAGTTTACTGATTCTTTGCAAGTGCGACGATTATGCCTTGTTCTACCATACCTTTTACACTTAATTACACGTTTCTTAGTCTGTGATGGAATCCTTCGTGTCCTTCTACGCCCAGGCTGAGATCGACAATCAGGTTTGAATGATGTCATCATCATCTACAGGGAACATATGCATATCAAAACGTAGGAATAGGGTTTATAACTGTTTGGTATGCTTGTTGATACATCTCAACTCTGTAGTATTGATCGGTGAAGTCATACGGTGAAAGTGACTTTGACTCGATACAAGCACAAGCATGTCTGCATGGTATTTTATCAATCTACCATCCTCTGCATAAACAAACTCTGCTCCGTAAATCCACAGCATACAATTTATCTTGCTCAATCACCTCAAAGCTCCAACCGCTAGACATGACAACTTTTAAGTTACGAGAACGCATATGATTGATTGCCAACTTCTTCTCTTGCTTGAGACATAATTGACCAACCATCTTATGAGATTCTTCTCATCTATCATGCATCATAACCATTATTTGCATGCATATGTGATCAACCATGGCTGCAATTGGCATAAATTGGGCTGGTTTAACCCAGTTATTCCAACTTTCTGCTTGATTATTGTTTATTACCCCCCAACGATCTCCACTAAATAAGAAATTTGCCCAACATGGTGGCTCAGACTGCATAATAATGTCTCTGGCAAGCGGCATTGACTCCAAGATGTTGTCTATATGTCGGGTATACTCCTGCCTTGTAGGCGCATATGCAGCTTTCATAAAAACAGAACACCAATGTTTCTTGTTATGTAGAGGGTACTTCCTTAATACCTGAATTAAAATAATAGAACAGTAATGTGCTTAATGTTATGAAGTAGAGTTTATTTCATATAATTGTCTCACAAACAAATATAGAGGAAACTTACCTGTTTCTTAAAGTTATCCACTAAGTGTCTCAAGCAATATGCATGGTGGCTACCGGGAAATATCATGGGGAGGGCTTTGAGAAGACCTGGATGTCGATCGGAGAAGAAAGTAAACCTTGATAAGCCAGGCAGATATTCAGAATCTAATACACTTCTCAGCTTAAAGCAGAACTATTCCCAATTAATATCATTTTCAGAGTCAACAACTGCATATGCTAACGTGAATAAGTCATCATTAGCATCCTTACTGACAACGCTGAGTAAGACTCCTTTGTATTTATTTTTAATATGGGTGCTGTCCAAGAATATCAATGGCCTGCATCCCCTAAGAAAACCAAGAAGGCAGGCATTGAAACATATAAATAACCGACGAAATTTTTGACTGATTGGGTCAATCTCACAGTCTGCAATACTTCCAGGGTTTGTCTTATTCACAGCATCACAGTGCCACCTCAACTTGTCATAAGATCCCTTCTCAGCTCCATGGATGTCATGCATAGCTAATTCCTTACCCATCCATGCTTTATGGTACCTAAGTTCCACACCATATTCTCTGTGGATATCTTTCAATATGGTAGAGGGCTGATAACATGGCTCTGATCTCAATTTATCCTTCACTACGTTAGCAACCCAAGCGGAATTGGCTTTAGGATGTCCCATTGTCCGAAGATTAGCCTCACCACATGTGTGCTCTAGATTGCATTTTCGAATGCCAAGTAATTTATCAGCTTCATGCCTTGATGCATAGATTCTCCATTTGCAATTTTCGTCACTGCAAACAGCTATGATTTTTTTGCTGTCATTTTTCTTGTATTTAAATGACCGTAAAGTAGACACTGCATGATTCTTAAGCATAATTCTGAACTCCTGAGCATCTTTGAATGTTTGACCCCCTCCATATATGTAATTCCTCCATGAATCAATTGAGCTACTAATTATAGCAAATTCATTGTGCGATGCATTGGTCGAACCAATTTCCTCCTCGACTGCATCCCTTGAGGTTGACAAATGAAGAATAATTTTAGGTAGAATAATTCATCATCATGGTATAATTTCAAATAAACGAAGTACAATTTCATAACAATAGAAGTATAAAACGCAGCAATTGCAGTACAATTTTTTGGATAATTCATTAGTAGAACACTTGAAAATTAAATAAGAGATTCAGAAAATTGAAGTACAAGTTAAAATAAAACTAAGTACAATTTGGAACACTTGAAGTACAGAACTTCAAATGAAAGAGTACAGATCTAAATAAAATGATGTATAAATTTAAGGATAATTTTAAGAAACGGAAGTAAAATAATTGAAGTACAATTTCGGAATACCTGAAGTATAGAACTTCAATGAAAAGAATATACAAATTTATGTGAAATTATGTAAGAACTGAAATATAAGTTCAGAAATTCGAAGTACAACTTTTGATAATGTAAAGTACAATTTCAGAACAACTGAAGTATAAAACCTTAGCTCTTGCAGTATTATTTTTGGATCATACATTAGTACACGCTTAAAAGTTAAATAATAGGTTCAGATAATTAAAGTACAAGTTTAGATAAAATGAAGTACAACTTCATATATTTGAAGTATAGAACTTTAATGAATTGAGTACAAGTTTAGGTAGAATAATGTACAAAATGAAGTATGGCTTCAAAAAATAGAAGTACAAAAGTAAAAGAATTGAAGTACAATTTCGGAATAACCTGAAGTATAGAACTTCAATGAAAAGAATATACAGATTTAGGTGAAATTATGTAAGAACTGAAATATATGTTCAGAAATTCGAAGTACAACTTTTGATAATGTGAAGTACAATTTCGGAACAACTGAAGTATAGAACCGTGGCTCTTGCAGTATAATTTTGGGATGATACATTATTACACGCTTAAAAGTAAAATAATAGGTTCAGATAATTAAAGTATGGCTCTTGCAGTATAATTTTGGGATGATACATTATTACACGCTTAAAAGTAAAATAATAGGTTCAAAAATTAAAGTACAAGTTCAGATAAAATGAAGTACAACTTCAGATAAAGTAAAGTACAACTTCGAACACTTGAAGTATAGAACTTCAATGAATGGAGTGGTGTTTACATGAAGTACAATTTCAGAACACCTGAAGTATATAACTTCAGTGACAAGAGTACATACATATATAAAATGATGTATAAAATGAAGTATAATTTTAAAAAATAGAAGTACAGTTTATGTAAAATGTAGAACAATTTTTGAACACTTGAAGTATAAAACCTTAGCGATTGCAGTACAAATTGGATAATTTATTAACATAAAATATGATAGTCGAATACTAGATTCAGATAATTGAAGTACAAGCTTATATAAAATGACGTACAGTTCGAACACTTGAAGTATAGAACTTCAATGAAAAGAGTATAGGTTTCTGTAAAATGAAGTACAGAAGAAAATATAATTTCATGAAATAAATATATAATTTTAGATAGAGTGAAGTACAATTTCAATCTCTTGAAGTATAAAGCCCTAGCAATTGCAGTGTATTTTGGATAATCGGTATATGTAACCCTTAAAATGTAGACCTTCAATAAATAAGTAAAAATTGTGTAAAATAAAGTTTAATCTCAAAAGGTTGAAGTACAATTTTAAATAAAAAGAAGTAAAGTTTTTGAACACTTTAGGTATAAACCGTTAGCAATAGCAGTATAACTTTGGATAATCAAATAGTAGAAATTTTGTGAAATGAAGTACAATTTCAGATAACTAAGTACAAATTTAGTGAAATAATATAGTATAAAACTTAAATAATAGAGTACAATTTTAGTAAAATGAAGTACAATTTCAGATAACTGGAGTCCAAATTTGTGTGAAATGAAGTACAATTTTAGAACAATTGAAGTATAAAACCCTGTCAACTTCAGTACAGTTTTGGTTAAATGAATAATTTCAGAAAACAGAAAGTATAATTTTGTATAGATTACGTACAATTTGGAATACTTCAAGTATAAACCTCTACAAGTTACAGTACAGTTTTAGATAATCCTTTAGTAGAACACTTGAAGTATAAAACTTACATAATAAAATATATTTTTTGTGAGATGATGTACAATGTTAACTGCAATGAAGTATAATTTAGAACGCTCCAAGTACAGAAAGATTTTCAAATAAACAGAGTGCAATTTCAGAACACTTCAAGTACAAAACTTTACAAACTGTAGTACAGTTGAGATTCTGTAGAAGTATTACCTTGAAACATCACTGCTCTTCTTTTCTCTGCTGCTTGATTCATCCTTTTGGTTTACCAGGATGTCAACAATGTTCATCTTCAATATCAAATGCAGTAAGACCATATTCATGATATCATCGTCATCAGTTAAACTCACGTACAATCTTTGATGTGGAGCTATATATTGCAAACTGAAGTGCTCTGCTTTGATTTCACTCCATTTTCTTGCGAGATTAATGTACATATCCATTAAAGTCATACTATCCTTAATTGACATTATATGGAGCTGGTCTTTGTAGCGGCAACTCCCCAACACTTGATTGAGCACACTTGCTTCACTACTGGTTGATTTTGTCGGAAAAATATAAGAAACTCAGAAGCAACTGGGAAGAAACTGAGAAGAAGATGAAACCCGAAAATGATGAAAATAAAAAGAGAAGAAGACAATGCAGTTGTCGGGTTGGTGGTTTTTGGCTCTCGCCGTGTAGCTTGTTGTGTTTTTTCTATTCTTTCTGTTTCTGGTAATGAGTGTATGATAGGGTTTACTGTTTGCTTATCCGGTTGGAGAAGAAGTGAGAAAAAATGTATGAAAAATATGATACTTAAGGGTATTTTTGTCAAATCAAGTGAGTAGGGAGTAATCTCTAAAAATTTAACAAAATTAGGGAGTTTGTTCTAATAAAAATCAAGTAGGGCCTGATCACTAAATTGAAAAGTACATTTGGTACTTTTTAATAAGTGCCCCATAAATAGGGCCTTTGGATTTTAAATGGTTAATTAGAAAAAAAATTCTAATCCTACTTTCATTTTAGTGATATTTTTACATACTAAACTCCCTACTTTTTCACAAAACTTAGAAATCACTCCCCATATCTTTTAAAAACACCCATATATCCTTATAACTGAAAAAAAAAAACCAAAAATACCTGCAGAACACATTAGGCAAAAGTATAGTATATAATATGTATAACTGCAGTACATTTTAGAAGCAAATATAGTATAAACAATCAAGCTTGCAATACACATTAGGAAAAAGTGTAGTATATAATCTATGTAACTACAGTACATTTTAGAAGTATTTGTAGTACAAAACATTCAAATCTACAAATTAAATGAAATTATAGTATATAATATGTGTACATGCAGTGCATTTTAGAAACATCTATAGTACAAAATCATCCAAGCCTGCAGTATACATTAACTGAAAGTGTAGTATATAATTTGTGTATCTGCAGTACATTTTAGAAACAACTATAGGACAAAATATTCAACCTTTCAGTGCATATTATCTGTAAGTGTAGTATATAATCTGTGTATTCGAAGTACATTTTAGAAGCAATTGTAGTATTAAATATTCAACCTTTCATTACACATTATCTGAAAGTGGTAGTACATAATCTGTATATCTAAAGTACATTTTAGAAGCAATTGTAGTACAAAACATTCAAGTTTTCAATACACATTATCTGAAAGTGGTAGTACATAATATGTGTATCTGAAATATATTTTAGTAGCAACTATAGTACAAAACATTCAAACTTTCAGTACACATTATCTGAAAGTAGTAGTACATAATCTGAGTATCTAAAGTACATTTTAGAAGCAATTGTAGTACAAAATATTCAAGCTTTCAGTACACATTATCTGAAAGTGATAGTACATAATCTATGTATCTGAAATATATTTTAGTAGCAACTATAGTACAAAATATTCAAACTTTCAGTACACATTATCTAAAAGTGGTAGTACATAATCTGAGTATCTGAAGTACATTTTAGAAGCAATTATAGTACAAAACATTCAATCTTTCAATACACATTATCTGAAAGTGGTAGTATATAATCTGTTTATATACTAATTTTTCTTTATTTGATTGCAACAATGGCAAGACATAATGAGGTCCACTCTCGTTGCTCCTCTAATATTTTCAGGCTAAATTGGAGCATGTGAAATCCAAGATGGGGTCAAAATATTTTGATGCATTGAAGAAGACTCCTTTTATATATACATGGATATGGTGTTATGTTGAAGTACCATTCAATTAAAGTAAAATATTGTAGCGAGGTTCAGTATAATACGCGGGAAATTAAGTACAAATATAGAACAAACGAAGTATATATGGCGTTATGTTGAAGTATTCTTCAATTAAAGTGAAACATTGTAGCGAGATTTAGTATAATATGCAAAAAAGGAAGTACAAATACAGAACAAACGAAGTATATATGGTATTATGTTGAAGTATTCTTTAATTAAAGTGAAACATTGTAGCGAAGTTCAATATAATATGCGGGAAATGAAGTACAAATATAGAACAAACGAAGTATATATGGTGTTATGTTGAAGTAAACTTTATGCAATTGAATAATTAGTCTCTAATAATTGTAGTGAAGGTCAAGTACAATATTTGAGACTGTCGAACCAGGTGAAGTACATATTTTACTATTGATAAGATGGATGTGATTGTCAAATGCTCATGTGTTTACAACTTTCAATGCATAAGTATACTTTGAATACTACAAATGATAACTCTGATTCGTTGAATATTAGTGATTATCACTTTAATACTTTAACATTATTTTATTCATACCATACTAAATAATACACACATTTTTAGAGTTTTGGTTGTTAATTACCAAGAAATAAAGGCAAATCATGGAACAAAACTCAAGTTCATTACTATTAGTACAAAAAAACAAGAAATCAAGTACATAATTGCCGCAATGAAGTACATATGTCCTTAAATCAAGTATAAATCTCCCTTATTAAAGTAATATCTCATGCATTTGTCCATGCTCTGGTAATATATTTTCAATATAAATGAAGTACAAATACAGAGCAAACGAAGTATATATATGGTGCTATGTTGAAGTACACTTTATGCAATTAAATAATTAGTCTCTAATAATTGTAGTGAGGGTCAAATACAATATTTTGAGACTATCGTTTGTCCTGAAATCAAGTATAAATCTCTCTTATTGAAATAATATCTCACACACTTGTTAATGCTCTGATAGTATATTTTCAGTATAAATGAAGTACAAATATAGAACAAACAAAGTATATATGGTGTTATATTGAAATACACTTTGGATAAAAATTTCCTTATTGAAGTAATATCTCACACATTTGTTTATGCTCTCAGACAGCATGCACATGCTACCTTTTCACTCTAAATCTAGTACATAATTACCGCAATGAAGTATAAATCTCCCTTATTGAAGTATAAAAGCACTAATATCTCGGACAACATGCACATGCTACATTTTCATGCTAAATCAACAAATAAAACACTTGAAGTATAGAACTTCAATAATAGAGTACAATTTTAGGTAGAATGAAGTGCAATTTCAGATAAACGAAGTGCAATTTTTTCAAGTATAAGATGCCAGCAATTGTAGTACAATTTTGGATAATCAATTAGTAGAACCCTTGAAGTATAAAACTTAAATAATAGAGTATAATTTTAAGTAATGAAGTACAATTTTATATAAAAAGAAGTATAATTTTAGAACGCTTGAAGAATATAACCCTAGTAATTGTAGTACAATTTTGGATAATTAATAAATAAAACCCTTGAAGTATAGAAATTCAATAATAGAGTACAATTTTATGTAAAATGAAGTACAATTTCAGATAAACGAAGTACAGTTTTATATAAAAAGAAGTACAATTCCTGAACACTTGAAGTATAAGACGCTAGCAATTGCAATACAATTTTGGATAATCAATTAGTAGAACACTTGAAGTATAAAACTTAAATAATAGAGTACAATTTTAGGTAAAATGAAGTACAATTTTAGGTTGAAGTATAAAACTTGAATGTTTTGTGCTACAATTCCTTGTAAAATGTACTTTACATAAACAAATTATATACTCCTATTTTCAGATAATGTGTACTGAAAGGTTGAATATTTTGTACTACAACTGCTTGTAAAACGTAGCGCCGTCAGCTCAATTTGTTTCTTCAACTCTTTTTTTTTTTTTTTTCTATTTCTGATAATGAAATATGAAGGTAGGGTTTAGTGCTTTGGAATGGAGATAAAGGGTGTTTGGTTGTGTGGATAGAAAAGAAGTGAAGAAAATGAGTGAAAAATATTGTACTTGAGGGTATTTTTGCCAAATCAAGTGGGTAGAGAGTGATATCTAAAATTTTAACAAAATTAGGGAGCTCATTCTATAAAAATTCAAGTGGGGACTGAACATAAATTTGGAAAGTGGTTTTGGTACTTTTTAATAAGTGCCCCGATTTTAAACTCTTAACAAATTATTACTTGAACATATTTATATAAATTCTAAAAAATAGTATCAATAAGGTAAATTGAATGATAAAAATACATTTGATTTTTCAAAAATGATTGAAGTAATAATTTTTGAAGAAAAGCATGTGTCTGGTTTTCTATAAGATTTTATTATAAATATATAATTTTGCATAGAATTCTATCTGATTAGTAATGTTACATTAATTTTATTTACTATATTTTTTTAGTATAATGATATAATGACCACAAATATATATCTATATCGAAGTAATGATAGAAGATATAAATATATCTATTTATATAATAATAATTCTTGATTTGTTATTGATGTAGTCATTGACATAAGTATATAATGATAAAATATAATAATTACACTATTTCAGGATATTCAACAAAAAGGGGAATTTTGGTGAATAAAGTAAAAAAATTTTTTTATCAAAATTAATTTCATTCATTTCCTCCATGAATAAAACTAAATATCGCTCGTATTATTTGATTAATTTTTTATTTTATTTTATTATATGGAGTTCATGAAGATGAAACATATTTGAGATTTTATGTTTAGTTGTTGGTAAATTAATTTGAAATGTAACTAAAGTCGAAACTTGAAATTGTATTGCATTTAAAGTAGCTTTTGATAAATTAATTAAACAAATATATTGAATCATATTGTATTCAAAGTGGCTTTTTAATTAATTAATTATACTATATTCGAAGTTTATATATTAATCAATTCAATCTTTTTCTTATATTTATATTATTAATAAAGCTATATCTTCTTTTAGTATTTTTTCTAGTAATATACTTAAAATATTTTTACTTTTATTTTTTAATCATCGTAACGTAATATTATATAATTTATATAGTAAAAATCATTTAAATTAATCCATTTTATATTTCATTATTACTATTTAAACATAACTTTTTAGTTTTATTTATGTAAAAATTAAAATAGATTTATTAATTATTAAAACATTAATATTGTATAAAAATTAAATATTTTTATCTGTTTTATACTAAAAAAAATTTTAACATCTGCATAAAAATGCACCAAAATTGCTAGTATTAACAAAGCCACTAGCATTAGGAATTTGAGAATATTTTAGGCATGGCAATGGGTCCAGATAATTCAGGGCCCCGCCCCGGACCTGCCTCGCATGGGGCGAGTTCGAGGCTAATTAAACAGGTTTTGGAGCGGGTTCCAAGTCCAAATATTCAGGACCCGGTTGGGGTTCGTGCAGATTACAGGTTTTACTAAACACACCCAAACCCGCCATGTTTAATAATAAATAATTAAATATATTAATATATACATATAAATTTAGTTAAAACTTAAAAACTTAGGACTCTTTTCATGGAATTTTCATCTAAATTCGGCATCCCTTGAACTAATTTTGGTTAGATTTCCTATTTCAATGAGTGAATCAAGTGGAGAAAAAAAAAACAAAGAAAACAAAGAAAATAAAAAACAGGGTTAAACGGGTTAGATCCGTTGGATTCAGGGCCAAATGGGAGGCAGGGCGGGCGGGTTTTTGTTACAGCAATCGCCATGCGGGGTGGGTCTCGGGTCCGGCCAATCCCACCCCAAACCCTCCTCGTTAACATGTGTGAAGATAACAATTAATCATTATACTACACTACGGAATTATGATGAAAACCTAGGGTTGTCAATAGATCAAAATTTAATTCGAATTCGATTCAAATTTTAGAATTTTTATCTGATTAAAATATCTAATGGATTAGATCCGATTATAAATATATGTAATCCGAAATAAGTGAATTGGATACAGAATTAAGTAATCCGATCCGTTAAAGATTGGAATTCAAACTTTGATAATTTTTTATTAAATTAATGCTCTTATATATAATATTAATAAAATTTTTAAAATAAAATCTATGTATTATGCTGATCTAATAACTGTATTAACGTCTATATTATGCTATTAATATTAAGTATTTAGCCTCAAAAATAAGAGAAATACTGATAAAATGTCAAATATAATAATATATAATGGTTTACATAAGTATTAATATAATGTGAAATATGGGTATAGCATTCAAATTTTTAACTTTTGAACTAAAATATAATAAAAATGGTTAAAAATACAATATTTTTATACAATGCAAAAGAAAAAATATCAAATCAGGTATGATATTTTTATCGAATTTTAGAAATCCATCGAATTTGGATATGGAACTGACTAACAAAGATCCTATAAGATATCAGGTCAGATTCATATATGAATTTTGATAATTGAATTTGGATTCGAATATAGCTGATCCAATTCAAATTCGACTTGTTGATAGCCCTATGAAAACCAAACGGAAAAATGTTCCTAATCATGTGGGCTGAATATTGGGCCTATTAGCAACCTTATTTTGGGCTATAGATCCCATTGGAGTGTTAAAAGTCCAAATTAAGTTGTTCTCCTTTTGGGGTGGGAGATGCACCCGAAAAACTAGGGGCTGGTTCATGATTAATGGCACCCAAGCAAAATTCAGAGGACAAAAGCTAAAAGAAACCCACTAGGACTATTGTAGCACCCCAACTAGGAAAATGGGTCTGACATAAAATACTATTCACTCATTCTCAATTCATAACACCATAAGACAAATGATCAAAACAAACTTTAGCTACAAAATCCATAAATACACAAAATATTTACATACGAAATATGGTTTCAAGCATACATGGCGAACATTGCATATCAAGTCTCAAAAGCTCCATACAACTAAAAGATAGACACACAATGTTTCAAGTTCACAAGTATATAAACATCTAGTGCTAGATACAAAACTATACACATTAATCCTTGAGCCTGCCCAGACCTCATGCCCTCTGTCAGATCCTATTTGGGAAAAGAATTAGGAAACAACAAGAGGTGTAAGTCTTAAGGACTTAGTGAGGTCGTGTAACATATAAGATCAAAGGACAACCAACAAAATTGATTCTAACAAAATCAAAACACAACTAAGACGAAATAACAAAAAGACCAAGGCAATCGAAAGTTACAGAATAATGCATTAACGGAAAAGGAATTCAAATAGATGATACATATAACAACAAGGCGTAACATAACAAGGAATTATATAACATAATCAATTTTGAAACTTAGCAGAACTGTTGGCTAAATCCAACCTTGTTACTCCTCAAAACATATCATAACAAAACATATTAGGAACATAACATAACATAGTGCTTTTCTTATCTCCCCATTCTTTGAGCATTCAGCTCGGCATAATATAACTAAGATGTGGCAAAGCTGGATGCATGCCAGATCTTGCTACTCGTAGACAGCTACCTCTAGCTACCTGCGAGCAAGAATCGAGAGTAAGAACTAGCCGAAGAACCAATCACCATCAATTTGTGCTGCTCGATTATCTTTCCAGACTTTCCCATCCCTATGGACAACAAACTTCCCAAGAGCGTTCCCAAGGGTAACATAACATAATGCCAACAATATAGATTAATTTCAAAATAATGAACTATATGCATATCAAAATACTAAATAGAGTTGTACAACTTGCATAACATACTAGCCGGCAAGGCTATTGCAATTGACAAGCAGAAAAATAATCAGAAACACGATAAGCCAACTGGTCGGCAATACCATTTCAATGACTCTTTCAAAGAGAATCAATAAAAAATACGGAATTAGCCGGTAAGGCTGAGGCTGAGGGGTATAAGGGATGAGAATGTGTAAACACAACAGGAAGTTCTAAGCATCTTAATGGCTGCAAATAGACACATACGAACAAACAAGTCAAGATTTACGAAACAAAATGATCATTTTCCCAAAAAAAAAGTATGGCTCTAACCTCACCTTCAGTCTTGACAGTAATGCTATCAGTGCCCTACTATCTTGGAGGACTTGCATCCTCATCACATATTTCAATAAAACGTATTTAAACGTCAATGCGCTTATACAATATTCTTTTAACAGTAGTTAAAACTACTAGCATGTTTTAATGTTATAAATTTCCTTATTTCATTAATATCTTACTTATCTTAAAATTTTGATCCAGTTTGCGTACTGGTAATTTATGCTAAAATACCCCGATTCTTTCAACCGTCAAAACTATTTACTAGAATCAACATATTTTTGGCTTGCATAAACAATTATAAATTTTATTTTGGAAGTAATGTACATTTATCTCCCTAAAACATACTACCATAGATAATTAGCATTGACGAAGAGTTTACCAGTTTCGAATCACTATTTTATCTTTGATTCAATAATACTTAAATTGATAGTCTAAGTCTAAGTCTAATAACCTAGTTTATTCGCAGGAATTTCTCATATTTTTTATTAACAAGTAATCCTTACCACGTTACACAAAATCAGGCTTCTAATTACATCAATTATCTTAATTAACAATAATTAAGTTCTAATTAACAACTGGGTCCACCTAGCACTGCATACAACTGTTACATCCAAACATTTTGACTCAAAATCATAAACCTCAGTCCAAATACATTAAAATACACGAGAATTTAAATCAATATCTCAATCAAATTCAATTAGGCAATAATCTAATCATTTTAACTAGGTTTTACCAAATTACTCAAATCTGAAGTCTATTCACAATTAGAGACCATCATGCATACGCTCACGATGATAATAGGAAGCTATTTTCTTCGTCCATCGAAGCTCCACCGCGCGCCACCACTGGAGTTTTACGTGGAGACCACCAAACTGTGTGCCTCACCGAGCTCTACAAAACCCTTATGTCAATTTCCATTTCTAGCGTCGATTTCCCGATCAATTGGAGCCAAACCCACCTCGGCACCACTAACACCACCGCACACCGTCACCTTTAATTCTCCTTCGCCGATGGTCGAACTGTAAAATTGAAGCTACCAAATTGTTCCCTGAGCTAAATCGTCACGACCTACCACTCAAACCCAAGCTTCCACCACCAAAATCACCCCCGCACCTTTGGTCTCAAATTTTCATTGCTCTACCAGCTGATTTTTGGTATTTTTTGGTGTGGGGGTGATCATGGTGAAGAGAAGAACCTAATGGCTGGGCTAGTTTTGGGTTTTTCCGGCACCAATGAGAGGGAAGGTGGGTTGTATGTGAAAATTTGAAGAAAAATTACAACGGGGGGATGATATATATATATATAATTTCACAAATGGGCTCCAAATTTATCTTAGCTTTCAATTCAGCTTTCCAACTTCTCAGTGCCTCAAATTGGCCCCTAAAGATTTCAGTTAGCCCTCGTTCTTTCTTTCTTTCCCACATCAGCCCCCGCACAGTTTCAATTTTTGTAGTTAGGCCTTTATTTTATTAATCTTTGATCCTATAATTTTCAAAACTACACTATAGCCCCAATTTATTTAAATATGATCTATCAAGGTCCGAATCGACTTTATTGGGGTTATTGTTATCATCATCACTATTTTTAAATCTTAATATTCTAGTTCAATTTGTAAATTTCAAAATCTAATAAAAAATTTATACTCATAGGTTGGGGGGGTTACATCTATTAATGGGTTGGATTTAAATAAACCAGTCATATCCGAATCTGAATTCAGTTATTGAAATCCATCACTGAATCCAATTTAATATCCTATAGGATCTTTCTTAATAAATACTACATTCAAATTTGATGGATATCCGAAATTCAATAAAAAATTCAATCCAATTTAATATTTTTCTCTCTCTTTTGGATTGTATAAGAATATTGTCTTTACAAAGTGAATTAATGTCACATTTGAACTTTTAACAACTTTTATTATATATATATATATTAACCCAAAAGTTAAATATTTGAATGCAAAACTCTTATTTCACATTATATTAATACATAGGTAAACAATTATACATTATTATAGTTTATATTTTTTTATTATCCCTCTTATTTTTGGGTTAAAACTCAATATTAATAGCACAATATGGACAATAATATGGAATTTATTTTAAAATCTTTATTAACATTATATATAAGAGTACTAATTTAGTAAAAAAATTATCAAAGTTTGGATTCGGATCTTTAATAGATTGAATTGCTTAATTCTTTATTCGATCCACTTATTTTGAATTATAGATGTTTACAATTGGATTTGATCCATCGAATATTTTAATTGATTAAAAATTCTAAATTTCAGATCGAATTCATATTGGATTCAAATTAAAATCCAATCCCTTGATAACGCTAAGCCCCACGTCCTCGATTCCAAAATTAAAGGGAATGTTTGGTTATATTTTGGCAAAATATAATTTTATTTTGTGAAAACAAAATTATTTTGCCAAAACATAACCAAAAATACATCTGTTTTACTTCTAAAATATCAAAATACGTTTTCACAAAGTACCATCTTCGATCATTCATTATCCCTAATACTTCTCCATTTTTCTATGTCATATATATTATTATTACTCTCACTGTATAAAATTACTCAATTCTATTTCCATCCCAAAAACCTAACACAAAAGTATTAATTTAACCATTACAGTAAAAAAATATCTCCCCCAAAATATAAACAAATATACCAGCACTCTCTAATATAAATTTATAACTATTTCTCGACATATAAACAAACATCTATCATATTCCTCAGTACTACTTACACATTCCCCAACCCCACTCCCAAAATTTATTTCCCCAAAATATCTATCATAATCACCTACAAAACATAATCAAATACTCTCAAAACTCTCATTCAATCTGAAATAGAGTTTTAGGTGAAAGTTAAAAAAAATAAAAAATAGTATTTTTAGATTATTGTTCTATAAAATAATATTGATTAGAGTTAATCGTGTCACATTATATTGGAAAAGTAGTTTTTAAAATTGCAACCTTGTTTTGAGATGTTTAAAAATGATATGATAGTTATAACACTTGGTTAATAGATTTTGAGAGAGAGAGAGAGAGAAAAAGAGAGAGGGAGGGAGGGAGGGAGATTTTATTCATTGTTTATTTTGATAGGTTCTTGTAATTTTTTTATGACGTGCATTATTTTGTGAAATTGAACTAAATTTTAGTCTACCACTTTGTTATTGCTTTGAAAAAGAAAAATCTTAGGTTAATCTAATTTGTCATATACTTGGTTAATGAAAAATTAGAAACTAAAACTGTACTGTGGATCTCTCAAGCTATTTAAATATTATATAAGCTCCAAAAATCTATATAAAATATTAGACTTAATTTTATAAATAAAATCTTAATTTGTTTGAGCAAAAAAAGCTCCAAAAATTTATAAGATATTTTGTGAAGCATAATTAAAAATATAAAACTCTATTACATTTTAAGAATAAACTTGGAAAATTATTACAATGTTAAATATGTTTATCAACTATTAATATTTTATTTAAAAATTTATAAATGTTGATTTTAAAATTAACATCATATACTATAATTTCAAACATCGTATAAGATGTTATACCAAAATTTATGAATTTTCCAAGTGTTAGTTCACTTAGTTGGACTTGATGAGTGTCCACTTCCAAGTTTTTCTTTTTCTTTTTTTAATTCTTTTAATTTCTTTTTTCACTTCCAAGTTGCAAATATGAAGAATTTAATGAAATAAAATAGCCTTAATCTCATTACTCTCATGATTCTAGCAGACTTTTATCTTTAATCTTTTAGTTGCTTTATTTTATTTTTTAAATTTCAATCAATTAGCTCCTACTTACCATGTTGCTTAATCTTTACTTAATCCATATGCCAACCCACATTAGTTCTTTAATAATGGAACTTGGCTAGCTTGTCAGTTTTATTGCTTTAGAGTTGTCTTTCATCCCTAAGCTTTTCAATTCATTAGGCTTTGATACCTTCAAAGATACAGAAATATATTTAAATTTAATTAGATTAAGGGTAAGCAATCCAAATAAGATTATAATATGAAACCTTAGTAAAATCAATGTCAGAAAGTCATTAGTCAATTAATCGAGCGGTTTCACTCTCACGTTTATATATATGTATAAAATTTTGAATTTAAATTAGAATAGTCCAATGGAGATGTATGTATTAAAAAATAAATAAATAAATCAACAAGTCAAAGACTTCTTGAGAAAATACCAATAGCCAATTTTCTAGGTCCCCATAGCATCATACCTAGAACCTACATATATGCATATATATATATATATTTATATATATCAACAGCTAGGATGATAATCCACGACCTATTAATATTTTCCATTAAAATAGGAATGACATTTGATTATGCATCCTACATGACCCTACAAGTTTATAAAACAAAAAATAAACTTTATTTACTTAGGTCACATTATATTTGATTTGAAAGATAAAAGGGGATCGAGCTTTTTAATAGGGACTAATCATATGATTCTATAACAAGGTATGATAGCACTTCACTCATTTATGTTATCTCTAAATAAATTGTAAGGGCATGTTTGATTGAGAATGTGGATTATAGTGGAGATTTAAATAGAAAGAGATAAGATAAAATTGAATAATTTATTAGTCTATTTGATGTTGAAGATTAACCTTACAATTAGCTGCCTCTAAAATCTACCTTAATTTCTGATGCATGTTTGATATGTAGTATTAGCTAGATTAAATGACAAGATTGCCCTTGAATAAGACCCTTATCCCTCGCATTGACACGCACAAGAAAAAGAAAAAAAAAGAGACGGGAGGAGTGTCAATTAAGGAAGCAAAATTGTAATGAGGGATGCGTTTCACCCACTACTTGAATAGCACACAACATATGAATAGTGCCAGACTTTAGATTAATTGTGGGTCAGCCCACATTCTCATCTTGCCTATCAAACAATACATTATGTGAGATTATAAGATTATGTTGGGCTAATAACCTATATCAAACATGTCACGTGTTATTACAATAAGTTGTTGCTAATTTTACAATAAGTTATTGCTTTGTACTCTATAATTTTAATATGTTTCGTGCTAGTACATATTTTTAAAAAAAAAAATTATAGTCAAATAACTAAAAAAAATTCTCTTTCTTAGGCACCAAGTAAAATCGATAGCATCCTCCCGTGCCTCCATCCACCCAGTGCACTCATATAACTGGGAACATCTGCCAGTGAATTGCATGAAGTCAATTTCGATGGGGCTTTATTTCCTTTGGATTTATGACGTAATGTTGCTATGGTTGCCTGGGATAGTACTGGTTCACGCATTTTGTGGGCTAAAAATCACATTATTAATGCCTTGAACAAGTTACAGGATGACTTCTCATCAACTAGAGCAATAATCCAAGAATGCAGAACCTTGATCAAAACCTTGAGGCAGGTCAAATTCTCATTCATGCATTGTTCGTCTATCTTGCTCATACTCTTGCTAAGCATATTTCTGAACCTTTTTTTTTACTTGTAATTTTCTCCCTCCTATTACTACTGATGTAACCTAGCACTTTATCTTCTATTTATAATATTATCTTTTATTTAAAAAAAATAAACAAGAAAAAGAGGTTCATAAAATTATTTTTAGTTATTTTTCCATTTGATACAAAAATTACCATAATTTATTTAATACAACTCCCTACTAAAACAATGATAAAATTATATTTGGATAAAATATTTATTAGTACATTGGTTAAGTATCTTAAAAAGTCGGGTCATCTCTAATTAAAATTCGAATCCATCAAAATCCTATTTATAATTAATTAAAAGCATGTTTTTATTTTGGATTCTAATTAAATTTCAACTCGGTCAAGATCCATTTCACTAGAGAACTCCAATTTCTTAGACGTCAATTTAAAATCAACAAAGATAATTATAAAATTATTTGTAGTTATCTTTTTCTTTTGACACAAATGTATTATAATAAAAATTTTATTAATGTCATTCTCTTTTAAAAACAAAACCAATCTAGCCCTCAACAACTAGACTCTGGATCTAAGTATCATGAAATTATCTTTACTTATTATGTTTAATTTATCAAATTGGAATTTCTATAAGATATAGAAGTTATCATAATTATAAGAAATGGAATTATGTTTATTTAATGGTATCAACATGTCTAAATGTAGTGGGTCTAAGAATAATACTATAACTATAAAAATGCACATGTGGAGCCAAACATTGACTTTAGAATTAGCTAATACTAAATTATAAATAAAGATTTATATCATCCAATATATTAATGTGAAAAATAATACAGCTAAACTTTCGAATTAAGTTGAGAATGTCAATTGAGTACAAAATGTATGAAAATATAAAGATAATGTATAGTAGTTTTTTTTTAAATGCACAAATGAACACCAAAATTCGAGATCTTCCCAAGCAAATATTGATTGCCAGTTTGGATTTATTTTTTGGAGGTGTTTTTATTTTATGGTGAAAATGCATAGTGAAAAGTTAGTTAAAAAAGTATTTTTGAAAATGAAATTGTGCTTGGATGTATTGTTTAAAATTATAAGTTTATATAGGTTTGAAAATAAGATTTATTTGGATGTTGGATGTTTTAGTAGTAAAAGATGTGTAGTTTTTGAATTGATGATGTGATGTGTAATTATTTTTAAAAAAAATTATAAAATTACATTAAATTTATAAGTGGTTTTACAACTGCATAATTTTTTTATTAAAAAAATTGCATTCTAAATTGTTAAAAAAAACAGAAAATAAAATAAGGGATAGAGAAATCCATGTTGCTATTGTGCACTAGGATGTGGGTCATATGCGCCTTAGCGCATGGTGCACTTTCATGCACAACATTTGCGTAGGGGGGCGTATGCGCACTGCGTCCCTACGCACGAGACATCTACCCAGGCCACAGGTAGACATCTTGCGCTGGGCCACTAATTTCATGCGCCCCAGCGCAAGGAACAAAAATCATGATTTATATATAATTAAAAAACAAAAACAAAAAGTTTGCAGAACATAGGTATTATTTTCCGCCCCACTATCTCTTTTTCGATTTCCTCCCTTCCCTTCTCTTCAATCCCAGCACCAAGTCCACCACCTATTTCCACCATTTTTTTTGGCAAGCAGTAATTTACCTGCGACTTCCTTCCACCCCCTTCTCACTCTCTTCCTCTTTTCCTCCCCTTCCCTTCTCTCAACTACTCACCCACCAACAAGTCCACCATCAATACACCCCACCACACCACCGACGTCCACCATTATTTCTGGTGAAATTCACTTTACCAGCGACACAACCTTGTTAACCATTGTGGGTAATTTTTGGTGTGCTAATTTATTTTGTGAATCTTGTTATGTTTGCATGTGTGCTCTAAGTAGACATATCTAATTGAAAGTATATGCTTCTATGATATGTATGTTAAAAGAAATTTTTGGGTTCTTGATAGAAAAATTTGTTAAGTATAATATTGATTACTTGGGTGCAATTTTGAGTCGTCAATATTTAGATAATAATTTATCAATTTTGCTATATTTTTTCTCTTATAATTGGTATTAGTTGCAGATTGATTATTTATAATTTTCATTACACAAGATTAGTTGATAATATGTTGTTTCTAATATGTTGGGCACAAGAGTAGTTAGATTATATTTTGCTAATTATTAGGTGAAAATTATATTTCATAATTTATTTATTGTAAATGTCACAGTATTTCTTGATAGGAATGGATTTGATTGTGGCGTAAAGTTATTGATGGGTTGTCTTAAATTTTTTTTGTCCTCCCATATTTTGATATTTGGATGCTCAAGTACGATAGATGGAAGTTTGTTGTATTATTGATTAACGGAGTTAAGACTTCTGGTATTTGGAGTTGTTAGTTGGAATTTTTATTAAACTAATTGAATTATAAATATTTTCCTTTCCTTTTGAAGATGGTTTTCTTGAGATTGTGCAATTATGGTGATGCTGTTGTTTTTTTTCCTTTTTAATCTTGGCAGTTACTTGATAGTTCGATATCAAATTGATAATGGCACCAAAAGCTAGTAGAAAGAGAAATAAAAATGGGGCAATAAATAGTAAAATTTCATCTTTCGATGCTGGTCGTTTTATTTCCGTTGAAACACATGAGCTTTATTCAACAAATACTAGGGACCAGCCATTTGTAAAGGAACGTGAGATACCGTCCCAAAGTAGGTACTATCCATTCAAACAAGAAATAATAGAAAGAAGAAGTTGGTTTAAATTTGTTGCAACTCCCTTAGTAGTAGTCAGATCAGTTGTTAGAAAGTTTTACACTAATCTTCAATTCATAGATGGAGATGACATATTTTTGCTGAGTTGTCAAGTGTCTATATCATGAGAAGCTATAAATAATTTTTTTGATACACCTTGCATTGATAGTGATGATGAATATCAATATTTTATAGAGACCGAGGTATGTATTGATAGAGTGGTGGAACGCATTTGCGAACAACCAACAGAATGGACTGTAGGAGCTAATAATCAGCTTCGATATTTCAAATCATCCAAATTGAACAATGAGAGCTTACGCTGGTTCAAGTTTGTTTCTGCATAGATGTTACTAACCTCCCACCTTAGCAAAATTACTTGGGAAAGGGCTATCCTGGTGTACGCTATCTTAGAAGAAGTTCTTATTGATATTAGATTATTGATTAATTTTGTGATACATCTTTGTGCGGCTAGAAGCTCTGAAGATAGCTTACTTTTCCCCAATCTCATTACAGAATTATGTGCCGCTTCAGGGGTTCAACGGGATAATAATGAGGAACTGCTTTATCCGACTCCATTGTTCTTGAGCGCAGAATTGAACTTGCCCCAAATCCTGTTCCGACGGATCGAGTTCCCCAAAATCAACATCAGATCACATCGCAACGTCTTGATAGATTGGAGAATATGCTTACACAGATAATATCTAACTAGCAGGCCGTAGAGGGACATCATTAGGTTATTGAGGAGCATCGACAAGCATGTATTGCAACTCAACAAAAATGGTACATGACTTTGGCGCGATATCAAAGTATTCCATTGGAACATTGGTCCACTTTCCCACTGCCACCATGCTTCAATGCTCCTGAGGTTGCAGTTCCAACCTCAGAGGCCGATGAGGATGACAACACTGAGGATTGGCCCGGATCTTGTTTTTAAATCCTTTACCTTAACTTCGTGCAATTTGTATATGTATTTTCTATTAGTAACTTTTGTTCTATTTCTTTATATGTTGTTCACAATGTTGCATTTGTAGGGCAAACTAATATGAATTTTACCTATTGATATCGTCTTATATCGGTTGTCATTATTAAAAATTGGCATAACTCTAATTACTGCTCTATTGAGCGTCTAATTGTATGTAAAAGGTGGAAATAATGTATGAATTTAAAGGTAATAAAATCAACCATGATGTTATAGTGCACTGACTATAAATAATTAAAAAAACACTTTTGTTGTGTTATGACTTGTATGTTCAGACAAAAATTGCTTTATCAGGTATCCAAAATTTGGATATACTTTGCAATATTATCTAAAATTTTGAGATCACAAATTCTCCAACCTAACAATTTTAAGTTTACACAAGCATTTTACCCCAAGGAATGTGATTATTGCACTGAGGCTCAAATGGTCTTCCAACTCGGAGTGAAGGTATTGTCCTCATAGACAACGGCCACACGCCGAGGCGCAAGGATATTACACCCCCGCGTATGTCTGTTGTTCATGATGACAGTGGCACTGCGCAAAATGTTTGTTAATCTTGCATCCGGGCACAATATCCTTACGCCTTAGCGCGAATCTACTGTCCTCATCGACAGCAAGCGTGCATCGAGGCACAAGAATTTTGAGCCCCGACGTGTGCCCGCTGTTCGTGAGGACATCAAACTTAGGCCGAGTTTTGTTATTCTTGCGCTAGGGTGCTATATCCTTGTGCCCTAGCACAAATCTACTATCCTCATGGACATCAAACGTCCGTTGGGGCACAAGTATTCTGCGCGCTGGCGTATGGCTACTGTCCATGAGGACATCAAACCTGGGGCCAAGTTTTGTTATTCTTGCGCCAGCACAATATATCCTTGCTCCTTGGTACCAATCTACTGTCCTTATAGACAACATGTGTCTGTCGGGGTGCAAAGATTCTGCACCCTGGTGTGTGGCCGTTGTCCTGAGAACAGTAAACTTAGCCCCAAATTTTGTTGATCTTGCATTGAGGTGCAATATCTTTACACTCGGGCATGAAGCTACTTCGTGAAGACATCAAACTTGGGGCTATGTTTTGTTATTCTTGCGTCGGGGTGCAATATCCTTGTGCCCCAACGCGAATCTACTGTCTACATCCTGGTGTAAAGCTACTATCCATGACGACAGCTTGGCTACCCGAAACGCATAATCCTTGCGCATGTGCGCACGATAACAATGCCTAGGTGCATTGCTACAGTCATCACCGTAGGCATAAATTTATAATTGTGTTGATCACCAGTTAGAATACATGGAATACAAGTGTTACGACCAAGGTTATAGTGCACTACTGATAGATAGTGAATTCACATTAGGTTGTTGATTTGAAATATTAACCTTTACCACTCTAGAGTCATGGGGATCAAGATAACAAGCTCCAGACGCATTGCATACACATATAAAAAGGAAAACATTCTATATAGAATCCTTCTAATGAAAGTCGTTTACGCCTAAATGTATTAAATTCATGTTAATGAAGGACTCTTGAAATATTTTGGTTCTTCTAATATTTACCGAAAAGAGTATTACCATGCATTTTGCAATGCCTATTAAACCGTGCTTCCAAGGTTTGGCAAGCTATACATGCTACAAAAGGTTAGACTTCATCACATTCTCCAGCTTACAATAGAAATTAACTGCTTTCTTCAGAGCAATCAGACAACAATATTAGATTTACCTCATCGCCAGTAGTAGCTCTGCATGCGATGTCATTGGCAGAATCTGTAACGACTTTGAAGAAACTAGGTCTTCATCTATAAAAGCAGCTATGATGAGCAGCCAATTGCGGGGACACTCCATGAAATACTAGATTGATCCATCAACATCCTAGACAAACATAATTAATCATGAAGAAGATTAATATGGCATGAGATGTGTAAATATGTGAATAACATAAAGGTAACAACCTCACAATAAATAAGCAAACATTGAAAAGTATAGACTAACTCGGCTAAGCCTAGATCATAGTGGGAATGGGACATAAACTGAACAGGTTTGCAACGAGTAAGACACCCGTTCAACTTGGATGACCTTTGAAATATATCATAAATCTGTCGCATCTCATCATACATGCACCTTAAGAGTCTAGTAGGGAAGGGCCTTTGGAAATGATACATGAGCCGCTCTCATGTGTGCTCTATAACTAAATCTAATTTTTTATCTAACACTTGGGAGATGGAACTGGCCTCCACTAAATGAAGGAGAAACTTCTCCTCTTGCGCAGGTCCCCACTCCTCATTAACCAAAGACTTACTCCTCATACGATGAGCTGGGGATGTCATGTCTACTACCATAATATACAAAAACAGAATGTACTTTAAATCCAAAAACAAATATGATAATACATCTAAAAAAGAGTACAGCAAGATAGCTTGCCCAATAAACATTGTACCAAATTCGAGGATGGAACATATTGAAAACTAAGGTTGAACATATTGTCGTACATTACAACCATAAACATAAATACATATTTAGTACATTCGCAACAGTACACGGCAACACAAACCATACTACACAAAAACTAGGGTGTCTTTTGTAACTCACAAAAGCATCAACTTAAATAGGACAACAGTAAGAAATGTAAGGACAACACACATAATCAGTACATAAAGTCCCATACTGCAACAAACAAACATGAGTGTGGTTTCTTGCATCAGTACTTCAACATGATAACTGGACCGTTGAAGGTTAATGGTATCCATGTTAACATTTGGATTAATAGCTGCACTCCTCATGTAATTAGAGGCCGAGGATTGTGAACTTTGATTAGTATTATTCATTGTAGAATGATTGCCATCGGTGTATGAATTGGCATTGCCAAATGGAGTGTGTGATGATGAATCAACCCACATAAACCTGCCAGGGTGGTTGGAACCTAAAGGACATCGATAAAAGAACCGACCATAGTTACTTTATGTCCTTGCCATGCAAAGTACCATTGGTCCAGCTCACATTGGGGGTTCTATGAATAGTCATTCTGGGTACATAATAGAACAATTAATAATTATAGAAATTTAACAAAATATGGTACGTCATTGATGTGCACATCACATGTACTACTATATGAATATAATATCAGAATTCGTACATGTGCATTACGATACAGTACTATTAAGGCACAAAATTTTTTACAAACCCAAAAAACATCCAACACAACTACTACAACCCAATCAATTACATTGAGTAGCATTCAACAAAAGTGCCAAAAACTTACACCACATAAGCCATCACAAAGTTTAGGTCTAATGTGAATAATTTGCCCACATTTGATGAGCAAGGGAATCACGAAATTGAGACATGTGATCAAGGTCCACATGCGATGGCCTCGAGCGTGGCTCACGATTTTCTCCTTTATTGAGAACGTATTCACGTTCTTCCTCTAAGAAGAAATAATCATCCTTAAAGTGTTTCCTAATAAAGTTATGGAGCACACAACAAGCAATAACAATTTGCACTTGATGATGCATTTTGTAGTGGGGCATTTGTCCTTGCAAGATAGGAAATCTAGCCTTAAGAACCCCAAACGCACATTCCACAACATTTTGGAGTCTTGCATGTCTATGGTTGAATAACTCCAATGGGCCCTTGGGCTTTCCATGACGAGTCCTATAATAATTCAGGTGGTAACGGCACAAGCGATAAGGGGCTAAGAACCCAGGAAAGTTACAATAGCTAGAGTCAACGAGGTAGCACTTGCCTAGAAAGATGGAAAATTAGAATTTTAGAGTACGAACATAAAGATCATGATTTATACTAACTGTATAAGTTTATACTAATTGTATAAGTCCATTTTATCTATTCACCTTGTGGTGGCCATGGCAAATGAGGATTTGTGGTAATGGCATAACTCAACACACGTGAGTCATTTGCACTTCCCTCTCACCCCGCATAAACATAAGTGAACATGGGGTCCATGTCGCAGATGGCCAGAACATTTTGTGCAATTGTGGCCTTACGATATCTGTATGCATTTTGTTGCTGTGATGGTGCTGATACGGGAACAATTATGCCATCAACTGCACCAACACAATCCTACAAACAAGGATTTTATGATTTTATGATCACAAGAAATCAAGCTGTCGGGCTGTATTCAACGGGATAAATAAGGTTAGAAGAGTTACCTTGAAGTAAGGGTAGAAAGAACTATTCAAAGCAATTTTGTGATGCACAGTATTGAAATCAAGTGGAGTGATTATCTCGTGTGCTAGGATATTTAGTGCCTTAGCAACCCTTTGCATATGACGATAAATAGTTTCACTTGAGTGTTGGAATCCCTCACAATTGTCACGTTGAAAGTGCCCTTGGCCTACTATTTGCAAAAAAATTACAACTGACTCTCTAAGACCAACTCTAGCGGATTTCTCTTCCTTAATAACTCCACGCGATGCTATAAAATCACAAAATGCATTAAATCCATCATGAGTCATTTGTAATACATTTCTTATTTTAACAGGATGACCGTTAACAAGCTCCCCAACCCAATCTGCCCCTCTTAACCTGGACGTATAGCAAGGTGTTCGGTTCCCAAGGTAAGATGGACAAAGAACTTGTGAAAGGAAAATGAAAGCCATGCCATCATCAAACTGGGTACTTTTGTTAAAGTTAGAGGAGGAAGAGTCAGATGAAGATGAGGATGTGCTAGAATTAGAATTAGATTATGAGCTTCCATTTTCATACATTTCTTCATTAGACTGACATATAGACTCGAACTCACTAATTTGCTCGATTAAAATAAATGCAATAGAAAGTTTGCTGCACATTTTAAAGCACATGTATTATTATCATAAATTCAGGCAAATATGAATAAAGACACCACATCGTAGCAAGTTGATACGTAAGTAGAACATATTACAAACATGATGGAACATATTTTATCATGGAATCAAGCTAATTTAATTAAAAATAAAGAGAGCCACCACCGGTACTACTGACCAGTGCCTCCTATAATGTGGGAAGAAAACACTTGTCATGTAAAATTTTCATTTTATAGACTGCAATACTGATACAATCATGAGCTTTATATATATAGATTATAACCGATGTTTACTTATGCAAATCAATGTTGTGCAATTTGAAATACTAATAGACTGTTTATTGCTAAAAAAAGAAAACTAAATCCCAAAAAAACCTATTGCCTTAGATTAACCATGCACCAGATAATAGGTACAACTCTAGTGCATGTGCGCCCATACGTGGAGGTTCAAATCCAAGTACAGTCACAACACACATACCCTATACGCTCACAATATTGTTAAAACTATTATACATGAAAGTTATTAAAACTTTCTGAAAAAGGTAAAAACATCATTCAAACAGATGAAAATACAAATATAAATACGGACTGAAAGTAACATAATCTGGCATAAAACATTCTTTTTGCAGCATAGGCCCACATCAAGCCTTACCCAAAGACTCAACCCACTCTCTCCTCTCTTCATCATTCGTCAAGAGAAACATCTTGCGTCGCTTCTTGCTCAAGAAAGCATCTTGAGCTTTGAAGAGCAAATGGCGAGGCAGGCCATCCATGCTTTTCAGCATAGCCATGCAAGCATTAATACTATGCAAAGCCCCTTTCTCAAGCTTTTTAGCCTTAGCACTATTGACACTAGTCTAAGCATCAATTGCGTCATCTATCCTCAATGAGCAGTTGCTTTTGGATTTCTTTAACTTAGACATTGGTGGAGCATAATTAATGGGTAGGGGCCAACATTACATGGAGGATTAGAAGTTCCTTCATTGGTAAGAGAGATTCAAAGGTATTTGGAGGATCTTCTAGTGCATCTTGGTTGGGAACATTTAAATTTATTTCCTCATCGCTCTCATATGGTTGTTATGAAAAAGACCTGGCACAACGCCCACTAGCCACTATGTTGTAGAACATCTTAGTGCAAAGATAATAATATGGGAGACCATGCTTTTTGAGGTTGCCATCAATTGGGTTTTCCTATTAAGAGGAGCAACATGACATAAGTTAGTAGTGTCCTTAATTTGGGCTAGGCTACTTGACTAATACAATTGTACCAACTAAACTAAATGGAGTTTTTTTTTTTTCTTACAAGAAGCCATTCAGCCCAATGTTCCTCCGATGCTGTGACTGTGCCAGTTACACTATCCCAACCGAATCATGTCATCTTAGTGAGTAAGTCATGAAACTTGGTCATAAACCTCGTGCTCTATTCAGTTTACTCTTTCGTTGGTCAACATCATAGAAATGACATATTCTAATGTGAAGTTCCCATTGTATGTCCAACCAAATGGATGTCGTGAAGGTAGTGGAGAGAAGTTGTCCTTTGATGAACTGTTCATACATCAATTCTATAGGAATAGTTAAAGTAGGTAAATCCCATTTAGCCTCAGTTGCCTTATTGCGAACTCATTTTGAAGTGCTTAGCATCTAATTGGAGAAGATGATATTAAGTTAGATTTATATTCTTCTACTTTTATCTATCATTACATGATGAATACATATTGAATAAACATTTTACATAATAGACAGATCTAAATTATTGAATTATTCTTGGGACAACAATAGGTAATTATTCATAGAAATATAGTTTAAGTAGTTTGGTGGGGATTTAAATTGTGAACCTTGTAGGAGTATTTAGTACTAACCTTGTAGGAAAAATCAATTAATAGTAAAATAAAATAAGAAGAACTTTCAAAAGGTAATTAAAATTTTTTCATTACCTAAAGTCTTGCACATAAAATTGAGCTGAAAGATTAGTTAATTAAACGAAAAAAAATCAATTGAAATTAATCCCACGTGCCGCACGCGCTAATCGAGTAGAGATGGTTGAGGAAAAACCCATCTGAGTCCAAGAGATTACGGGATTATTAAATGCTTCCGTCTCTGTCACAGTTTTCTCATTGTCTCGAGGAAGGAGGAAAGGACCACTCTACCCATACATTACATCTCATGCATCAATTGTACATATATATACACACACAAAATCTAAAACGAATTTTTCTAAAAAAATTTGTACACACATATACTCGAGGTTCATTGAATTTAAATTTCGAACCATATATACATAAATATGAAGTCAATGTCACTTAATATAACATTAATTATAAAAAATTTATCGTTGTTTAATATATAAATTTTCTTTTATATCATATGCTCAATTATATTGTTTTTTATTACTTAAAATTGACGTCAGTAGAAACATTGTAATATTTTTGATAAAATGACATGCTTATTCCTTATCAAAATTTAAATTAACCTATTTTAAGATACGTTGAACTACAATAACCTTTCTTTAATATTTCAACGTACTTTATTCAACAAGAAAAAATACCTTAAAATTTATCTTAGCTTCCAATTAAATGATATAATCAACTTGGAACTAAATTTAAATTGATGACTCATCTAAATTTCTTACTCTCCTCATAATTATTGAGACAAATTACTCTTTGAAGGTAAATATAACTAAATGCAAGCAATCTAGGCTTTTGAATTAGGGATTAAAAGAACAACTTTAATTATAATTATATACAAGAAATTTTATTTTATTTTTTGCTTATTTTAAGAATATGAAGATTATACTATATTTTCTTCTAATTCATAGTAGAAGATAAGAAGGTAATTTTAAAAATAGTCAATGATGTAAAGAAAAAATATGTATGCTTAATTAATTTTAAATTATATTATTTTAAAAATATATTGATAATAATTATATGTACAGCTTTAAAAGTTATGAGATTATCACGAGATATTACAAGATTTCAAAATATGTTTATTATATATGAAGATTAATTTCAATATCCTATTATGTAAAGCATTACACTTTAAGGAAAGATTTTGTAAATTAAACAGACTTTAAAATATCATGCAAATTTAGACAAATATCAAGCGTTATTGTCCAGCGTTCACACTGTATAACAACGCTACGATAAAATCAAGTTTTCACTATTATTTTAATTTAATGTTATATTGTTTGACAGATAAATGACCAAGGAGAGAATTTATAACATACATGATTATAGATGAAAACTTTAAAACCTGTGGCTGTAATTTACCTTAAAATATATCTAACTTCCATTCATTTGTAATGCACTCATTGACGCTGCAGTTTAATTATGTGCCAAAGATTAAAAAGAAAAAAATAAATAAATAAAGGAAGGTGTTATCTGCCAAATCCTAATAATGATTACAACATGTATAAAGTTTTCAACAACTCGGCTATAGCCTATAAAAAGAGTTTCTTTGAGTTAAGTATCATGTGACTTATGCAGAGTCTCCCTCTCTCTTTCCTGACTCATAAAAGCCCATAAAAAATAACCTGGCTTCCCAACCATTCCAACCACCGGGGACCTCAAAGTTTATGTCTTTTTGCGTTTCATTTTCTAATTCATCAGTATTCAGTTTCATCTGAGTAGTTTCTTGAATTTTGTGTGGTGTTTTCTGATGCTACAATGGCTGCAAGTGTTTCAAGATTCATCAAGTGTGTGACTGTGGGTGATGGGGCTGTTGGCAAGACTTGTATGCTCATTTGCTACACCAGCAACAAGTTCCCCACTGTCAGTAGTCTGCTTTTTTCTTTCTGTTTAAACCTCAGGGGAAAAGATATTCTTGTTCTTGAAAAGATCCATTTGGTTTATCTTTATTGTTTTGGGTACTAATTGTGCATATATATATGGTGGAATCAATTTAGTCTAATCATGTACTTCATGTTTTCCTATTATGTTGTCGTATGTGAGGCTTCTGGGATTGCAGCTTTTCTATGTTTTTCTTGCCTTCTTTATGCAAAAAAAGAGCATCTTGCTGTCATCTACTTCTGGGTTCTTGCTTTTGGTATCTTTCTTGAATTTTGTGATTTGGGTTTGTTTTCCCATGGGGAATACTTATCTGCTATTTTTGTTCCGGAATTAATATATTTGCCCATTTAGAACTTTTAGGCATCTCATGTAATTTTTTTTGTCATTTTATTGGGAAATTAGGACTATATACCAACAGTGTTTGATAACTTCAGTGCAAATGTGGTAGTTGAAGGAACCACAGTCAACTTAGGCCTTTGGGACACAGCAGGTAAGCTGATGCCTACTATTTAAATCAGTCCACCTTTCATTGGAATATGTGCCTGTGAAGCATGAAAGTGCGTGATTTTCAGTCCGGGAAAAAACTATTATCTAAAATGAAGAATTATATATGTGGTTTTCTTGTTTCTGATCATATTAACAGGTCAAGAAGATTACAATAGGTTAAGGCCCTTGAGCTACAGAGGAGCAGACGTCTTTGTCTTAGCATTTTCATTAGTCAGTCGTGCAAGCTACGAGAACATACTTAAAAAGGTGAAGATTGTTTGAAGGCTGTGTGATTCTTATAACTCTTTTGCTTTTTAAGGACATCATCAGTTTTTAGTAATTTATGCTAATTACGATTTCAAATGGTATTTGTTTGGCAGTGGATCCCTGAACTTCAGCATTTTGCTCCCGGGATTCCAGTTGTGCTGGTTGGCACCAAACTAGGTATATTACATTGTTAACTGTCTCTAGTAAAAATTGATTGTTCTAGTTGTTCTACTCGTCAATCCTTGAAATGGTGTGGATGCTTGATGAGAGTGTTCTGTTACCATATTATCCAATGGATATGAAATGTGGTTATGAAGTATGGCATTACTGTGAACTGCGGACAATTTTCAGATGCACTCTTTAAGGGCCTACCGATTATCCAAATTATTATAGTTGCTATATTATGATTAAATTTATGCATCCTATGTCCTTGAAGTCCTCAGATAATGTTGGTTCTGCTATATATTCCACAAATTGAATGAAAATTAATGGATTGATTGGTAAACTCATATCTCATGACACCAGTATTGGATCGGCATTTAATGAAATGCAGAGGTTCCATGAGCTTGAGATGATGACATCCATACAAGTTGCACACTTTCTCTATCCTTCTATCTTGAATGCAATGATTTATTTATCTTCGTACTTTTCTAGGTTTTTAGTGTGTCATGTAGTAGGATGAATTTTAAAATGAGGCTGACACTTCTGAAAGAAGATCAGGATAGGTCCCAAGCAACAGCCAGTTCTACTGCACAAATCAATACTACAAAAGAGAGCAAATTCTTCATTTTAAAGCATGTGAATATAAATGTTCACCTTTGGCATCAATCTTGCTATATATTCCTCTTGGCCACATGGGCAACTGCGAGATTTATGGAATCTCAATACATTTTGACCACATTCAAACTTGTCACAAAAAGCTTAAGGTATTCATAACTTGGTCACAAATAAGTACTAAACTGCTCTTTAGTTATTAATTACTAAATAAAGGAATCTATGATCAATTAGAAATATCATTCTAGAGATAAAAATGAATGATGCTTGGAGAAAAGGTAAATCTCTTACTCATTATGTACTGAAAATGAATAGGTCCACACACATACATATAAGCCTATTGATTTACTGCAAACTCTAGCTCTAATTATTAATGTATTAGTCTGAGAACATGACAAGAAAATCTTTGTCCTAATATGTGATTGTCCTCTCTGCCTCTGACCTGTTTTTACCTGCACTCAAGTGTTCGAAAATTGGAATGCATTTGCTGTCTTTGGGTGTGCAAATGTGGATGTGCGATAGGGGTGGTTGGTGTGAGTAAAGTCAAAATCTTACTATAGTCAAGCAAGTAAAAAATCTTATACATTTGGCAACTATCTAATCATGGACCTCATCACTATCTTAATCTTTTCTGTTTGTCAGCTTCTTTCATCTTTCATTATCCAGGGCTTTTGCTATTTAACATAAAGTAAATGGTTCACTCTTCTATTTACTTCTGCTGAGCAAGGTTTCTAAACAAAAAGCAAGCTGTCTTGATGAAGAATATAGAATTCTTTGAGTAACATCTATACCTCTTGGCTCTTGCAATGATTTTATTTTATATTTTTAATTCTTGTAATCTCTCTCTCTCTCTCTATATATATATTTATATATATATATATATATATCTCCTGATTGTTATATGAAGAAAGAAATGACTTCTCTGTATCATCAATAGATCTTCGCGAGGATAAGCACTACTTGGCTGATCATCCTGGATTAATTCCCGTTACCACTGCACAGGTGTGTGTTCTCATCATGTGCTGCTGTTTGCTCTGATTTTGTTTACATCTTGAAATGATGATGGCCTATCCATAATTAGGGGGAGGAGCTTCGCAAGCAAATTGGTGCTGCATACTACATTGAGTGCAGCTCTAAAACTCAACAGGTAGTAACTTTTAAGTTTACAATAAGCAGTTTTCTTGTAAGTTCCATTTTATTTTTAGATTCCTGTGAGTTTCCTTTTGAAATTTTTGACCAGTGAAATTGCTGAAACACCACTTAATATGGAGAGAGTCTGTCCACACACGCGTATTTGGGCAACTGCCATTTTTGGGCGGAAGCTCTAATATTATCCCAGCCTTGATCAACCTTCAGTTATTGTTTGGTTTTCAGTGAACTCTCGAGCAAACATAATACTTATGCTGAATTACCTTTTTGGAAAATCTTTTATTTGTACATTAGCATAAAGGCAGATGTACAGAAAAGAAGAGAGATCAGAAATGATTTTTGCTTATCAATGCAATATGCAGAATGTAAAAGCAGTTTTTGATGCTGCTATCAAGGTAGTCATCAAGCCACCACAAAAGCAAAGGGAGAAGAAAAAGCAACGTACAGGATGTCTTGTGTTAGTATATCTACTCTTATGCTTTTCAGAAATTATTCACAGAGAAACATGATTGCTTTAATTTTCTGATATTCACCATTGTGTCAATGCTTGTTCTCCCTGAGTTCATTTTCTTATCACCATACCTAACTGATGACAATTGTCCCTTATTACAGCCCTTTCTATAACCAGAGTTCTTAGGTCTTTTCGTTGTAATTCCCTGAAGCTTAAGGACTTACGGATACTATAGCTTTAACAAATATGACCATGAGACCGTTAATGCCAAGAGGAAAATTGGCACTGCTTCTTAAGCAACTAGATAATTTATGAAAACATAACCCCTCAAAAGTTCCGTTGCGATGCTACCAGTAGGATCTAGGAATTTGTCCTGCTGAATATGAAATATGTTGATGAAATGAAATGTTTCAATGGAAAAATGGCATGGAAAAGCTGCATTAGCGCTTGCATCCTGAACAAATTGCTGAAAGTTACCTGCATTAGTACATGCCATTCAAATAGGATCTTTTCTTGGCAATCTAAATTCTTACTAGGGCTGTAACTTTCCACTAGAACATATGCAATCATATAGGCCACTTTCTTGTTTTTTGTCATGCATATTGATGTTTTTACTGAAGGGTGCGTGTCATAACCTGAAATTTGATGCTACATTGAATGCTAAGCCATGAATGCTGATTATCAAAGCAAGTCGATGATCTTTTGTTAGAAAAGATTGTTTGGAAACTTCCTGAATTTCGACCACTATTTCTAACATATCTGTTTCAGACAATTGCTTAGTGTTATTTTTATTCCATTCCTAGTTGTTTTTTAAACACTGGAATCGTAAGTTTTCTAACTCATTGTCTTTCTACTATGTGTTGGAGGCTATTTGGCCCGTCTCTTGAGACCCTAAATTTTGCTAGCTCATAGCTCATATGGTGAACATATACATATATATACGTTATATAATATTTTAACTTTTGTTTTGACTAACTTGATGCCTTCTATTTGTAGGAACATCTTCTGTGGAAGAACTGTCTATAAGGAATGAAACGCGTCAAAGTTGCAGGTTTAATATGCTGACACAATGATCTGAGTTGCGGGAAGCAATGCTCTGTTTATAGCATCCATGTTGTAGATTAGTCTCTCCAGGCGTAATTTGTTTGTTATTTTGATTTCTTTTTCTATAAATTAAATCATCTGGGGCAGAACTGAGTGGTTTGAGATACTAAAAACCAATTCTGATTGCAGATGCATATTAGTTAGGACAAGTTTTAGTTGGTGAGACTGGTTTTTCTTACTGGTTCAACCCAGTTCTAATTGCAGCCTGTGTGATTTTGTTTGCCAAACGTTTCAAAAATCGAAATCATTTGCATATATTCTAGCATGTTTTGCAACTTACTCCAAGTTGGTTCTCTCGCGAGTTCAACTCTAGGAAAAAAAAAAAAAATGATATAATAGATCTTCTACAGGTTATTTTAATAATAATGATCCATACCCTTTCATTTCTTTAATAGTAGTTTCTACATTTTCCCTTTCATTTTTAGTGTGGGGGAAGAAGTGAGCTCTAGGAGTACTGCTGATCAAGTTAAGGAATCAAACTGTACCAATTGATTTATGGATTATTTTGCAATGCGTTTTTAACTATTTCAATTAAAAATCTCTAAATTTCAAATTATGTTGGGACTTGTTTGCTTGGCAGGATTATGTATGATGGATGTATAATCTAATGTAATTGAATGATTGGTTATCATAATTAAAGCCCAACATTTTATCCTAAAGTATGTATTAGTGTGATTGATAATCTTGAGATTAAAAGCATTGGGATTAATATATAAATGATAAAATTATCCCTGCTATTTTTCATATATTGGTTTTTCTTATGTATACTTTCAAAATTTTTATATATAGAAACACATTTGAATATCTAAATATATGACTTAATTAATAAATATGTACATGACACTAAAACTTGATTTATATAATTAAATATTTAAAAAATATACCAAATTATTTGCACAATCAAACTTATTTTTATATGATCTTTGTATATAATATTTGTCTAAAAAAATTTATATAAAAAATATTTCCTCCGTGATTATTTTTTTTATAAATTGAAAAATGAATGCTATTTTTTTTCAAATATAAATCTAAATTTATTTTTTCAAAATTACAAATTAATATCCATAAGCATATCAAACACTAAATATTTTAATTTGTAAAATGAGTGTGAGATTTTATAAAATTTGAAAGCTGATTATTTTTTCAAAATACAAATTAATTCTTTTTTAGGTAATAATAAACTATAAACTATTTAGAAAAAAAATAAAAATAGAGACCTAGTCACTACATAACAACATATATTTAAACTCTTTTAGTGAAGATAATTGAATTATAAAAAAATATGGGGGATAAAATTGATATTTCATACATTTATCATGAATTACAATTCTAAGTATCCAAACAACTGTTGCACTAAGATTATGATATCCAAACTAATAACCCAAACAAGCAAACAAAATATTAAATGATAATATATATATATATATATTTTCTCGATAATGAATCTTATGCTTATCAATTACATCTAATCCTATGATTACAAGCAAACAAGCCTTTGGAATCCAATGAAGTAATCTATGCTATGAATCATACTCTTCCAATCAAAGAAATATTTCGATGACTCCCATGTTTGTCCTCCTCTTGGAATGTTGCTTCACTCGATTGCCTATCAATCGGGGTTGATCGTGTGTTTCAATAGATAAAATTAAGAATGCCCAAACTCTTTCGATAAAAGAAACCTAAAAGTTAAAATCTTAAGGACAATATTACTGACACGATCAGTTAGGCAAGCTATAGGTTTAGCGAAACAGACCTTTCATAGGATGAGTTCAGTGCGACAATCAACTCTTAGTATATGATCATCATAAAATATTTTTAGATTCTAAGGGCTAGTTTGGTTGGATTTTTAAGTTATCTTATGATTATTTATCATATGATAATTTATGTAATTTTTTATCATTTTGGTATAATTTGTCTGGCATAATAAATAAACTCATGAAGGCAGCAGATTAATTTATTATGAAAATTGCATATATAAACATGGACTTTTTGTATTCATACGACTTTGAGTATTTATTATCAATTTAACCAAACAAATGATAAAATTGGATAAAATTATTATATTTCACTTTATCATTGCAACCAAACTAGCACTAATAGATTTAATACTAGAAAAGATGCCAAAAAAACGTAACATGTGCCTCAGCTGCATCTTCATAATTCGAAATCTTAATTCCAAATCCCCATGTCCGCCACAATCCCTCGAATGCTCCATCCAACCCCTGTTCTCCCCATAAACTGATTATTAATAAACCGAGCCATGAGGCGGACATTGAGCTAAAAGATGTATTAGAAGGATGAAAGCACTGCCAATTCAAGATTCAGATCAAGTTTTTATTTTTATTTTTTTACTTGATAGTGGAATAAGCGAAGATCGTTTCTGCATCAATAATCTCTCTCTCTCTTTTTAATTTAAATTTATCTGAAATAAGTGATTTCTAATTTGAAATAGGTGAGTTCTTATACATCCATCTCCAGAAGAATGCATAAGCCTTTTCTCGTCCTGTGCAAGACTGGAAAGAGCCAACTGAATCCACCAACAATTAAAGCAGGATACAGCACAAACCAAGGCCCAACTAATTTCAGGCACCACATTCAGGAACTATAAGAGCCATGCAGGTGCTTCATACACATGTCATTCTGGCATCCAACTCATCATCATTAGAGATACATTATCACATCATTACGATATAAATTTCATCATCACAGCAGGAGATATCAGTGTATGATAACACTAAGATGAAATGGATAAAATAAATTTATAATACAATAAAAGCCATTACTTCTACAACATGCAAGATCATAAGCTTTAGCATCAAAATTAAGTACAATCCTACACATAAATATATATATATATATATATATATGTATATGGGGAAATAAGGAAGAAAAGGTTGACCAAAAGGAGGAAAAATGAAGAAACACAATCTCAAATTCTGAAGGGCTCCAATTCTACCAGTTCTAAAAACCGGCCTCCTCAGAATGGTTAGGATGTTGACTATTTTGCATGTCAATCTTCAGTTCCTAGGCACCCCAAGTTTATGCTTTCTGCAGTAAAAATATCTACAGTTGGGATACCAACATGTCCTCCCATAGGAGGTGGGCGTTGGAGACTCTTGACGCATAAGATCTACTCTCAAGCCACTGATCCTCTGAAGAAATAACCAGCAGGATGATTAAACATTGAGGAATGCAAAATGACAAAGTCTAATTAGTATGAAAATGAGTTCACTAATCCTGCAGAAAAAATATTTATGAAGAGTGATGTTTTCCCAGAATCTCTATCTTGCTCCTATTTATGGAAAAAAGATGCATGAATAACCTATCTTTTAGCAAAGCGGGAAAAGAATATGTAGATGGCTTGGTTGAAAAACTTAAAATAAAGCAAGGCAAAGGATTATTTTGTAACAAACACAGATCTATAGCTATGTAAAGCATAAAAATAAAAAGACTAATTTATTACAAGTAAATGTTACAGTGAAACAGAAACCTGCAATCCCCTCCAAATCTAATATCCCAAATTCCATTTCAATAATTAAATTGTAAAAAAAATGGCCAAATTTTCCTAGAATTGAAATCTTTACCTAATCCACTAATCAGTTTCATACCTCTAAATGCTTATAAGAATGCAAAACTAACAGTTGAATCCACATTATGCTATTCTCCACTAAGCCTGCAGCATATTGTACTTCCTGATCATATTGGCAATACAAGCCTTGAAAATCATCAATCAGATTGAGATGGATTTTGTGTATTTTCATGCCACATATAATCTCTTTTATGCGTGAAAGAAAAGCTTACCTACAGTTTACAGAGAGGCTGAGAATCAGAACTTCATCTCACAATGTTGAATGTTACTCCTTGATTCACTATTCACATGGGTAAAATATCAAGCCAATCAGTCATTAACAAGTCTTGTAAACAAGATTTTTGTAGAAAAAGGTTAATTTTGTTTTTAGTAATGTAGAGTCTCTACTTCATATTAAAACCAAGGAAAATTTACACAAAGATCCCAATCCCAATATAGTACACATTTAAAAATATAAACAGCAGGAAGAACAGAGCAATCATCAGAATGTATCCATGCAAAATCTGAATGCAATTAAATATTCATCTCCAACAATAAGCTGTGTCTCTGTCTTAAACTTGGGGAGTGGAAGGTGAAGAAGTGTTATAAAACATCTTCAGGAAGGCTTAAAAACCATAAACAAGTATCAAGATTTTTCTCAAATAATTTATATGTTAAATGGGTATTATTAACAGGCCGCAGTATGTGAAAATGGTGTTTGCAACTAATAACTAGAGTTGAAGTTACAGAGAAAATAACTTCAGTAACTTCAAGTTGCATAAGATGATAAGAGGAACTTCTGGGATTTAATCAGAATATTCGCATTTCATATCTTCACAGGAGTATCATGTTCTGCGTTGTCAAAGGATGTGAATTCAGCAACTGGATCCAAAAACTAGTACAGGTTCATCCATCAACAGCAAAGAAATTATTTCCGCCATGCTATGCATCATTGAAACCACACACACACACACACGCGCGCGCGCGCGCATGAAAAAAATAAATAAATAAATAAATAATAATAATAATAATAATAATAAAGTTGCTATTAGGCAATAGCTAAATTGGTGTTGCAAGAATTGAAAAAGATCTCCATTTCAAAAATCTATTCAGCACTAAAAAAGTTTCCTCAAGTAAAATAAACAAGGTGTATTAATTTGAAAAAATATTAATATCATACAAAACTTAAGTTAGTTCTCCCAATGTCAGCTATTATTTATAGTGCATTGAATGAAAAAACACTTACAGGATTTAGATATTGCTATATTTCAGAGGTTCACACTCTACTGCCATGAAGACTGCTTATGTCTGAAGCTCTCATTATCCCAGCCTCCCTCAGGCTCCCTCCTCTTCAAAATACCACTTGAAACTGAAAACATCTTTGCCTGCTCCTCTGCTAGAGCTTGTGAACTGGAAACAGAATGTTGGCCTGATGACAGAGGAAACATCTCCTCCCTAACTTCACTTTCCATGGCTCCAGGGCCTGCATTCAGGTCCAGACCATGTCTGCCCCCCTTTCTGCTGCTTTCCAGGCCACCACTATTGCCAATGTCAGGAAGGCTAACCACATACGGTCTCTGAAATTGAGATGCGACAGAACCAATAGGTCCCAGATACTGTGAATTTACAGGAGGTGCAAAAAGCCTTGCAGCAGATGAGGAATCTGCATATGAGGTAGCTCCAACTGAAAAAGTTGCTGAAGGGAGAGGAAAAGTGGTCCCGAAAGGAAAGACAGGGAACTGGAAAGGACTTGATGGGAATGGCACTGCTGGAGCGGATGACAATACTGATCCACGGTATGCATCAGGATTAAATGGGGCAACACCAGCAGGGCCAAATGTTCTTTGGGGTGCACCAGGTGCAAATATTGGAAAGGGGTGTTCCCCTCTATCAGGTAATATTGATGGGATTGCTACTGTTGAATAAGGATTCCCAGGTGGAAACCAAGATGAGAAACTGCCCAGCCCTGGACTATTCATTCTAAGGCCTGCTGAAGGCAGCTGAGACGTCATACTACCCTTGACTAGTTGATTAATTGAAAACTGCTCTGCAGTTGCATCATCAACCACAGGCCCATTGTTGAGATCAAAATCCCTCCAAACATCACCACCAGGTAAACCACCTAAAGGTTTAACATGCACAGCAGATGTCTCCCCATTATGATTGCCGGTGGTGGAGCAGTGCCCATTATCATTTGCTTCATCAACTCTATTCAAATCAAGATCCAGCCCTCCAAAACCACGAACTGGCATAGAATCCGATGCTTCATTCAGCAATTTGGCACAATTACTCTCTGAAGCAGTTGCTGAATCAACAGCCAAAGCAGAACCTCGAGAAGCCATTTCTTCAAGAACTCTTTCATCTGGCACATTCAGATCAATATCCAAAGGAATACGATCATGTTTACTGGTAGAAGCATCAGAGCAAGATATATTTGTTGAACCCAGCGGCATTTCAAGAACTTTTCTGGGTTCTGCAGGTCGAAATGCACTAGTGGCAGCAGATCCTTTCCATCCAAGTTCTACTTTACTTCTCAATAGGTCCTCTGGAGGAACAAAGGGGCCTTTGGCAGCTGCTGTTACAGTAATGGAGGCAGAATGGCTACTGGGGATAGAAGTCGGAGAAAATGGTAATGAGTTAATCATTGTTGAGGATGAACTTACTGACTCCCCATATTTCCCATCATCACCTCTAAAACCTTCGTTTAAGTCGAACTTTATTTTCGCACCTGGATCTGATGCTCCCGCAGCAGAGGAAGAAGAAGCCTCGGCAGTGGAAGCACACTCACCTGCCTCATCTGGCTGAATGCTAGCAGACCTGGATCCTGTCAAATCAGCCTCCTTCTGAGATTCGCAGTCCACAAAACCAGGACACCTGCTCTCAGGAAGCGACATATTCTCCAGAATTTCCTGGTATTCTACATTGGCCTCTTTACACTGACTCGCCGGATCATTAGATGAGGAAAACAAGACAGTTACATTATGGGTTTCACTACCTGAATTTCTATCCACTTCCTTATCAAAGTCAAGTCTTTCAGGCTTGCTCATGCAACTCTTAGCATCGTTATTATCAGGTTCGCATACTTTGACTGCATCACCAGATTCTGATACTGATTTCTGGCCACATTCAGTTTCATGCAGCTTTTCATTATTAGCTCTTTCTGCAAATTCAGACTTAACAACTGTAGCAGTCAGCATCTTCTGTGAATTGGTTGTTCTGTTCAATACTTCATTCACAAACTTGTCGCAGTCACCTTCATCCAATGGCTTTGATCCTGCAACTTCAACCGTTGGCTTACACTCATCAACACTCAAATGATTAGTACTGTCCTCAGCCAACACGACATCAATTCTACCACTTTTGCAATTTGAAACACCATCAGCAGTAATATAACTGGAAGTGGCCTTTCCCTCATGAATTCCTTCATTTGATTCACCATCTCTTACCTTATCTGCAGAGATGGGAAGTACCAAAGAAGTGGTACCCGTCTTTTCATTTGGCTTCACACTAATCTCCCAGTTAGGCTCAGCATTGCTTTTCAAATCCATGCTGGAAGAGCCAAGGTCTTTAGTGCCCTCTCCAGCCAGCATATCTTCAGAAGTATGGGATGGAGCACATTTTCTGTCACCAGAAAACTCAAGTGGTGCTTGCTTAGACAAATGTAAACCATCATTAAACCATGAACAACCATCTAAAACAAGCTGTTTCTTGCCATCAGATTCAGCATCAGAGCATAACTGATTCTGAACTCCTGCAGTGTAATGTTCAGGGGCGGACTTAGATTTTGCATCATCACCAGCGCGAACTTCCTCAACTGCAGGGATGCTTCTCTCTGTAGAATTTGCAGGAGAAACCACGTCAGATCTGGACATCTCTCCAGCGGCCACGCTGGCAAGTAAGTTCATTCCAACATCATCTTCAAGTGACAACAATGAAGTGGCTTCTGAATATTTAACACAGCTCTCAATTAAAGCATTCATAGGGCTGAAAGAAGCAGCATGCAACTTTACCGACTTCAATTGATTTGTTGACAGGCCTTCAATTGATCTCCTGGAGTCTTCAGTAGTCATGCTTTGCTCTTCATCAGCAGGAACCACAGGTGACCCAGCTTCTGACCCAGTCAATACATCTTTCGGATCATTGTTTTGCCATGCATTCACATCTGATGCAACATTACATCGATACGTGTCACTCTTGTCCTTTGAAGTATGATCGGACTGCTCATGTTTGTCCAAAAGCAGAGGAGAAGATGGTCTGCTGCTCACAGATGTAGGATCTTCCAGAGATCCTCCATTGACACCTTGTGCAGGACTTCTTACCCTGTTTGGTAACTTAACAATTAATTTATGATTGCTTCCTTCATTGATGGGCCCTTCAGGAACCTTTTCATTAGTTACAGCAGAGTGAGACAACTTCTCTAAAGCAGTACTTTTGTGTGCAGAGGAACTTCTGCTAGAGCTGGTTTCTTTCTGACTTCCAGTTCCTGATGTTCCTGGAAAACCATTACCCTTTCTATTACGAGTACTACTACTTGATATCTTATTAACAACCATTGAACCTGAAGTGGGACTCTTCACTTCCTCCTTTGCTGACTGGTGGCCGTAACTGTGGGACTGATTAGAACTACTGCTCCTGTCCTCCCTAATTTGAGAGGCATCAGCGATGCCTCCAACAAAAGTTCTAGGCTGAGTCTCCTTTCCAGATGCAGGTGACGAAGCTGGTTTCAGAGTCCCATGAGATGAGGTTGCATGCTTTATGCTACTTTCCCCATGTGAAGACCTAACTGAAGTAGTTTTCGCTGCAGAGTTCTGAGTAATTGAGCTTTTCCCGGCAACATCAGACCCACTTGGAGTTCTGCTCCCACCATGAGAAGCCTCTGGAAGGCGAGATTTGGAAGGCCATGCAGCTACAGCTTGTGTTGAACCAGACTTTGCATCAATACTGATCATTTCAGCTTCGACACGTTTTTTCCATGTGTCAACTAAAGTTCGCGCCTTCCTCTGAATTTCTATATTTTTATGTGATCGTAAATGATTCACAGATCTGCCAATATTGCACATTTGAAGGGCATTAAGGTTAACTGGAAGTTTACCTAGTGCACGAAGTAAAACCAAAAGAAATTCCTCCACGGATTTATCACCGTCCTTAGGATTATTAGCATCACCAATCTTCCCTTTATGAATATCCTGCAGCCATTCATCCAATACAGGCAAACCCCTGAGTTGCACAAACCGATTCAGGCAATCATGCTTGTCAGTAGAAGCCATTACACTGACAATCATGGAGCGGCTAACCAAATCCATTTTTCTCTCCATTCTGTCTTGTTGCATCAACTGAATAAGTCTCTCAACCCCTTCCAAATCCACAACTCCACCTTTTTCTGTTATTCGTGCAATCTCATTTTTCAAATTACTTTCAGTTTTGAACTGTACAGAATCACCATCATCAGGCCTGGAAGAACGTTCTCGTTTGACAGGATCAGCAACATGATCTCCTCTTTCCCTCTTCTTCCCCTTGAGTTGAGAAGGAAAAGAAGTCCCAGTATTTTGACCGCTATCAGCAGCAGGTTTCAGTTGTGAGGCTGAAGTCGGACCATTAGCTTGCTTTGGAGAACGACCACCTGGCTGCAATGTCATATGCATTTCTGTCCGAGTTTTGTATAATAGCTTATTTACTTCTTCTTGCTGCTCCTGGGGAAACATGAAACGTATACGAGTATCAAAAGAGCAAGCACAGTAATAAATACATTCCAAATGAGGAAAGCTTTAACACTTTGCCACCGGCTTCTTCCTGTAATAACCACCCCCCCATCCATATTTGGAGGAAAACAGAAGGAAATATTAAATGGTGATAATACTGCTGACTATGAAACTAACCTTAGTGTAATCTTGATCTGTTAGCCACAATATACAATTGTTTGCAATGTCGTAGGCCCTTCTACAAACAAAAGAGGATGTCCCGGAGGGAAGTTCTACGCCTCTAGGAAGAAATGCAACTTTACACGGATGGAGTAGAGATGCAGCAGGAGTTTCGTCCTTGTGAAACGAATAGAAAATCTCATTTGGTGCAGTGTCCAACACAGTGTTTTTGACGAGCTTTAGTTCAGATGATCGATAAAGCCAATTCACACCTAGCTGCAAATTATTGTCTTTGTTCAATGCCAAGCAGCGTATTAAACCAATGAGAGGCGGAGAATCCTTAGGCGGTTTGAAAAGAGCACAATCCCCAACACTAACTTTGCGACCGTCCTGCAAGACAGAAAAAGTTTAATCTCCAAGAAATAAGATTGCTAAAGAAGTTACTTCCTAGTTTGAAAGAAAGTAATCCAATGACATGGCAAACCCTAAATCCAAGGGAAGGTGCAAAAGGAAGTGCTCAAACTGCCAACAAAAACTGTAAAGAGGTACTTACTCAACCTTATAAACAAAAAGGATTTAATATTAACAAAGGAAGAGATAGCTACAATCTGAATGCCAATAACAATGGCCAACACAATTTCTTAATCTCTTACCAGTTATTTTCCGTATAAAAGCCTCACTGTTATAAATACAAGTCCATACTTGCAATTCAGAGGTATTTTTTTCCATTCCATAATGAATATATATATATACATACATACATATGCTTACATATATGTACACAAAAAGGTCAGGCCTTCAGGAATTGATCAAGTTACCAGCAGATAGAGAGAGAAAATGGTGTCTCAACTTCACCAACAGAGAGAGAAAATGGTGCCTCAACAGCGGATGGGCAGTAAGAGGCAACAGAATCTTTTATTTCTTCATGGTGCGTGAAATTTCATTTTATCCATTAAGGGACTCTGTTTTGGGGAATTGCAAATTCTCAGCCCTGCTGTTACACCTCATAAAGAAATTACGAGCCATAAATTAATTTTAGATGCACCATATATGCGTATATATCCCCTGTATTTACTCCTTATAGAGAAAAAGAGTAGACATCACTGGTAAAATGAAGTTGTAATTCATTAAATATAAAATTTAATGCCTCAACATCTACTATGCACAAAAGTAGCATCAAAAAAGCCCAGACGATAATGTAGTTTAATATTCATGTATATTATTACCTCCACCCGTTGCTACACATAAAAAAACTAGTATAAAAAACATTAACAATAGCTTTGTTTTGAGCAGAAGTATATTATTGCCTCGACCATTCCTACATAAAGTATCATGACATGTTGACGTTAATTTTCTTTGTTGATATTACAAACAAATTTCATTAAGATAAGAAGAGAAATTACAAGGAAAAAGGACAAGAAGTCCTCAAAAGTACATGAACAAGTTACATAACATTCACCAGCCAATTTCTCTGCATGTCCCCGAAAGATAGACCCCTAAATGTACTGAGTGCCTTGCACCAAACAGAGGCAAGGAGTTCAACTTTCCACAAAATGCAACTATTTGTCAAGTAATAGTCCCTAAAGATACTATAAAGTAAAATTGTTTAGGGAAAATGTATAAAATTGCCACAGATGTTAGCATACAGGAACAATTACTGTCACGGACATATTGACAATAACATTTTATGAGACAGACATCATAATTACCTCAGCCTCTACCATATATGAAAAAATAGTCCCAAACAAAGGGTAACAGCATTTTGTTGGACAGCGGTCTTCTATTACCTCAACCATTCAAAAGAAGTATCAAAGGCACGTTAACAAAGACTATGTTTTGGACAGCCACGTGGTAACATCTTGGTGTTTATTACGCAGGAATTTGTCAAATACTTGTTAGTATCAAAATATACCTGGACTGATGCATATCATTATGTTGATCATTACTACTTGCCGCAATATATGGACCCAACTCTGGTCCCATGAACACACTAACCCAGTGGCACAAGTACAGATGAAAATATATATTATTAGGTCAAAATAACTTGGATCACTAATTAAGAAAAGAATATTGACGTAAATAATTAATTCAAACTTTGACAGACATATCAATCTGCAAATATCAGTAGGGGGCCTAGGGGCATTAATGGACCAAAAATGCATTCCCCCAAAAAATTACCAAGGTTGTGTGCCTACCATAACCGCCATCTTGCCTCATACTAAGTTAAGTGTGATGACATTCTTTCCCCAGTTATGAAGTGCACCAACATTTGGATGAAGTGCCATACCAACCCACATAGGTTATAATAGGGGCTTGCTACATGCCTTTGGTTTGGTGAGGGTAGGTGGAATGCGCCAAATACAGAATTGGCCATGTTATAAACTATATTTTATTCAGACAGATTCAGTGCCAATTGCAACTGAGAAGTATGCCAAAAGCCACTGGAATAGGGACCCATATCAATGCTTTCTAGAATGAACAAGTGTAATCTATGCCAACACATTTTCAAACATGCGTAGTGAGAAACCAAGTTAACAAAGAATGTAGTTCAAAAATCATTTTTCACTAAATTAGCAAAACTAATAGTTTCCCTCTGGTAACTGTAGTAAAAGATAGTCAAGTTGATTGCTTCCCCACTCCCACCCCCCACCCAAAATAAATAAGTAAGCCAACTCTACTGCTTTACACAAATAAATTTGAACAACATAGGGCAATCAATTCCATCAGAGTTGAGTCCACTTTCATTCGCACATAGAAAGAGAACAGCAAGTGAGCAAAAACCACTTTCAAATCACTAGTGTGTCAAGAGTCAAATGGCTACAAGAAGACCTAGCTCATTTTTGGATACCCCATGTGGACAGGGAAACCACAGCCATAATGCAATTTAGCCACTTGAATAAAGTAATAAAAATTGAAGAACTCCATGCTGAAAAGTCAAAGCCTTCAATCCGTAATCAATCCCAAACAAACAAGCAGACATCATCAGCAAACAAGGTAACATTTTCTCGTTTCATCACCCAAGCCGAAGCACCCAAGACATATCAACCTCCCAACGGAGCAAACATAACACAAACACAAAAAAGGCATGAATATATGGAAAGGGAAAAATTAAAAAAACCCATCAAATCAATACCTTGAAGAATGAATCAGTAGTGGTGGAGGTTGTGATAGATGAAGCAAGAGGAGAATGATGATCACCAGAGACAGCTATAGCCTTGTTGGTAGCCGCCAATGGTAGGACTGACCGCATGTGCTGACTACTACTACTCCGAAGACTCCTACAGCCCTCACTGTCCTGCTGAACCCTCCCATGCATAATAAGGAATAGTTTTTTGCATTTTCCCCAATTTTCATACCACCCAATATCCCAACTTCAAGCATCAAATCCCTCCAATTTCCCCTCAATGTTCCACCTTCATCAAAAACTAACTCCTATTCCACATGTTTATCTCATTTCCCCCAATTGTTCCAATCTTCAGAAACCCCAGCAAACTAATTGAAAACCCTGACAACTCTTGAAAAATTACAGCCTAAAACCCCCAGAATTTCCGAATTCGGCCACCGAAAAAGCCCTAGATCGATCCAATTGCACAGAAACCCTTATATACCCAGCTTGATTTCATTTCTAGGGCTTCAATTCTCGGATCCAAAAACCTATCAAATTGAGTTCAGATCGAAAAATTAAACCATACCAATCAAACAATTACCATTAAAAGAACGAAAAACGATAACAAACATCACACATAAAAAATCACATACGCATAAACATACAAGTACACACCTAACCGCACGTGTGTGTGCAGAAAGAGGGAAAAACAGAGAGAGACCTTCCCGGACTTTTCTCGACCCAGTGAGAGAGATTTTAGAGAGAGAAAGCGGCGAGATATAGAGACGGGTGGCAGTATGTACAGAGAAAGAGAGAGAGAGAGAGAGAGATCCGAAGGGAAAAGAAAACGATGTCGTGAGGACTCGTCAGACTGCAAAAGGAAAGCGGTGTACTTTGAGTTGAGTTGAGCCGAGCGAGTGGAAGCGGGCAGATCGGGCAGACAGGGCAGGAGGATATAATAATAATCTCACCCGCCGAGGCACCGGGATGCGGTGACATATACAGCAGAAGAATGTGGGACTGCACTGAATAGCGCACCGAGTTGACTGCTCTGATTTTGACTTGGAAGTTTCTTCTGAACTTAAAAAGTTCGGGAATGATAAGACCGCCAACGAGAGTATGCAACAAGGGGTAGTTTTGGTAGAAAACAATTATGCCATGTGGGCATCTAGGGATGTCTGACGTGGCATGTGGGATATCTTTTTGTGCTTCACCCTTCAAGAATTTTGCTGTAAAAATTATTTCACTATTTAAGTTTTGTCTGTTAGAACTCGAAGTGATAATTTTATAAAATTATTTGATGATTTGTGATTCTGTATAGATAATATCTAATAGTATAAAAATAGTCCTTTTGGTATCATGGGAGATGATAAAAATTTTCATGGACTATACTAGATAGGTGGCAATTTTAATTAATAATATTTATCCTATGTAAGATTATTGAATTGCTTACCAACACATCAAAACTATTTTGTTGTACTTGAACATCAAAGAATGTAGTTATAGAATATTTTGTACTTCTTGATATCTAGTTATCATGCATAAAAAAAAGTCAATGATTTGAAATAATTTATAAGTTATTCCATATGTCTCACACTTGGAAGCATTTTTCCGGACAAAGCCCCAATCATATACGTGCTAACAGGATAATACTTCAAAATAATTGTGCTTTTATATTTGGAGGCAAATCTAGTTATTATCAATAATATTCAAATATGTTTATAAAAAATTTAACCAAATAACTATATAAAGTAAATTTGGTGATTTTTAACTTTGTGCAGACAATATTTTAAGTGAATGGCACAAAAATAGTCCATTGGACAATGTAGTGGGTGATAAAATTATCCACGGCTATGTATAAGGGGCAATCTTGGTAGGCAATTTTAATCCTAGTTTTTTCCTTTTTCCTTTTTTAAATTAATAGCTTTAATGCTAGGTTAGCACAGTGGGATGTCTGAGCTGGCATTAAGGTTGTCTCTTGGTGCTCCAACACTTCATGAAGTTGGTCCTATGGTTTTCTGTGCCAAACTGATGCACATGAGTTGCTTAGAAAAGTTAAAAGAGTAAAATGTATTTTGCAATTTCCACCCCAAAACAAGTTGTTTAAGTACTTTTTCACCCCCAAAAAATAAAAAATTATACTTTATACCCTTAAAAACATTAAGTGTTACTATTTTGTACTCAATTTGTTGTCGATATAAATACTGTCAAAATAGCAACTCCATGTTTGCATCGTTTTAGAACTTAGCATCCTCTAAGCTAGTTTTGCATTTTGTACCTATTAACTAAATTTATATTGTCATTGATGAGGGTAAAAACTGTATATAACTGGATTAGGATGGAATTTGGGTGGATCGACCTACCTGGTCGAGTAAATGAGCTCCACAGATACTTGGGCTGAGTCCTGCAACCACGAGCAAACGTTAGGCTAGCCGAGGTGCCCTCAGCTATGGCACTCCGACACTCAAATTAGTATGAGAATGACCAGATAAGATGAGTAGCAGAGTGATGGCTTTGTAGTATAGAATGACATACCTTGTAGGGAGGCTCCAATGGGATATTTATAGTCCCAAGTGGGAGATCAAAATGTCCATGGCACCCTTGCTCTTGCAAGGAGGACCTTTGTCTTTACATGAGAGTTTTTAGGTCTTTTCCTTATTTGGAATCCTCTTTCCAGGTGGTTCACCCACATCCTTTTGGGATATGGTGGCGATCTCTGCATTTAAGGCAGAGGCAAGCCGCTTGTCAATGTATTTAATGTGGTCAAGTAGTGGTTGAGTGCATTTAATGCGATAACGACTAGTGGCAAGAGAAACCTTCTTGTCTCGTAAGTCGACCTATTCTGATTGAGATATCTCTCTGACCGTGGGTCTCACTACGCTCTCCAGTTGAATGCACGAACTCTTTGGGTCGACCTATTTTAGTCGAGATATCTCTTCAATTGTGGGTCTCACCGGCCTCTCTTGTCAAATGCACGACCTCTTCAAGTTGACCTATTCTGGTCAAGATGTCCCAAGCTGTAGGTCTCTCCGCCCACTATGGTCGAATGCATGGCCTTTTCTGGTTGACCTATTTTGGTTGAAGATGTCTCCCCAGCTGTGGGTCTCATCGCCCACTCTGGTCGAATGCATGACCTCATTGGGTCGATATGACTCTCTAACAGTGGGCTTTTCGACCATAGCCTGATCAATTGAAGGAAGACTGATAGCTTTTATTGGTTAATTAGCCCAATGTAATCTTGGGTTTGGGGTGATTCTATTGGGCCTGTTGGGCTCGTCTTACTTCCCCATATCAAGAGTCCTTCCACTCCCGAGTCCTAATTGAGCTCGCAATGAGGAGTGGGGAGTAGCTAATTTTCTTTATTTTGTCGACCTTAAATTTTGATCATGCAACTACGGGGCTGACTTGATCATTCCTTAATAATAGGGTCGACCACAGGGTCAACTTGATCCTTCTTCAACAACTGATTAAAAACCAATTTGGTCATGTGACTACGGGGTCGACTTGATCATCCTTTAATAATGGGATCGGCTATCAAAACCAATTTGATCATATGACTAGGGGGTTGACTTGATCATTCTTTAATAATGGGGTCGACTTGAACCTTCTTCAATAACTGATTCAAAACCAATTTGGTCATGCGACTACGAGGTCGACTTGATCATTCTTTAATAACTGATTCAAAACTAATTTGATCATGCGACTACGGGGTCGACTTGATCATTCTTTAATAACGGGGTTGACCACAGGGTCGACTTGATCCTTCTTCAATAACCGGTTCAAAACCAATTTTATCATGCGACTACTGGATCGACTCGATCATTCTTTAGTAACGGGGTCGACTCAATCATTCTTTAATAACTGATGCAAAGCCAATTCCATCATGCGACAACAGGGTCGACTTGATCATTCTTTAGCAATGGGGTCAACTTGATCATCCTTTAGCAACGGATTCAAAATCAATTTGATCATGCGACTACAAGGTCAACTTGATCATTTTTTAATAACAGGGTCGACTTGCCAATTTGATCATGCGACTACGAGGTCGACTTGATCATTCTGTAGCAACGGGGTCGACTACGAGGTTGACTTGCCAATTTAATCATGCGACTACAGGGTCGACTTGATCATTCTTTAGCAGCGGGGTCGAATGCAGGGTCGACTTAATCATTCTTTAGCAACGAGTCAACTTGCCAATTTGATCATGCAACTACGGGCCGACTTGATTATTCTTTAGCAGTGGGGTCAACTACAAGGTCGACTTGATCATTCTTTAGCAACGGGGTTGACTGCGGGATCCACTTGATCATTCTTTAGCAACTGATTCAAAACTAATTTGATCATGTGACTACTAGGTCGACTTGATTATTCTTTAATAACGGGATCGACTCGATCATTCTTTGGCAGCGGGGTCGACTTGCCCATTTGATCATGCGACTACGAGATTTACTTGATCATTCTTTAGCAGTGGGGTTGACTTGATCATTCTTTAGCAGTGGGGTCGACTTGCTAATTTGATCATGCGACTACGGGGTCAACTTGATCATTCTTTAGCAACGGGGTCGACTGCGGATCGATTCGATCATTCTTTAATAACTGATTCAAAGCTAATTCGATCATGCGACAACAAGGTCGACTTGATCATCCTTTAGCAACTGATTCAAAACCAATTTGATCATGCTATTACGGGGTCGACTTGATCATTCTTTAGCAACAGGGTTGACTACTAGGTCAACTTGATCATTCTTTAGCAGCAGGGTTGACTACGGGGTTGACTTAATCATTCTTTAGCAGCGGGGGTTGACTTGATCATTCTTTAGCAACGAGGTCGACTGCGGGGACGACTTGATCATCCTGTAGCAACTGATTCAAAATCAATTTGATCATGCGACTACGAGGTCGACTTGATTATTCTTCAATAACGGGGTCTACTTGTCAATTTGATCATGCGACTACGGGATCAACTTGATCATTCTTTAGCAACGGGGTCGACTGCAGGCTAGCCTCGTGTTTACCATTTCTCAAGTTACATATTCTGTTTCCCACAAACAGCACCAAATGATGAGGGTAAAAACTGTATATAACTAGATTTGGATGGAATCTGGGTGAATCAACCTGCTTGGTCGAGTAAATGAGCTTCACATATACCTGGGCTAAGTCCTGCAATCACGAGCAAACGTTAGGCTAACCGAGGGCACACTCCAATGCTGAAGTCAATATGAGAATGACCAGATAAGATGAGCAGCAGAGTGAGGGCTTTGTAGTATAAAATGCACCTTGTAGGGAGGCTGTAATGGGATATTTATAGTCCCAAGTGGGAGATCAATGTCCATGGTACCATTGCTCTTGCAGGGAGGATCTTTGTCCTTGCATGAGGGTTTTTAGGTCTTTTTCTTATCTGGAATCATCTTTCCAGGTGGCGCCCCGACATCCTTTTGGGATATGGTGGAGATCTCTGCATTTAATGTAGAGGCAAGCGGCTTTTCAGTGTATTTAATATGGCAAAATAGTGATTGAGTGCATTTGATGCGACAACGATTGATGGTGAGAGAAACCTTCCTGTCTCGTAGGTTGACCTATTCTGGTTGAGATATCTCCCCGACCGTGGGTCTCATCACCCTCTCTAGTCCAATGCATGACCTCTTCAGGTCAACTTATTATGGTCGAGATATCTCCCGGACCGTGGATCTCATCACCCTCTCTAGTCCAATGCACGACCTCTTCAGGTCAACCTATTCTGGTCGAGATATCTTCCTGACCGTGGGTCTCACCGCCCTCTTTGGTCAAATATACGACCTCTTCGGGTCGACCTATTCTGGTGGAGATGCCCCTGGCCATGGGTCTCTCCACCCATTCTGGTTGAGTGCATGACCTCTTTTGATCGACCTATTCTGGTCAAGGTGTCTCATCGGCCGTGGGTCTCGCTGCCCACTCTGGTTGAATGCATGACCTATTCTGGTCAAGCTGTCTCCCCGGCCGTGGGTCTCGCTGCCCACTCTGGTTGAATGCATGACCTATTCTAGTCGACCTATTCTAGTCGAGATGTCTTCCCGATCATCGATCTCTTCGCCCACCCTGGTCGAATTCATGACCTCATTGGGTTGAGACGACTCTCTAGCAGTGGGTTTTTCGACCATAGCCTGATCGATTGAAGGAAGACTGATAGCCTTTATTGGTCAATTAGTCTAATGTAATCTTGCGTCTGGGATAGTTCTATTGGGCCTGTTGGGCTCGTCTTACTTCCCCATAGCAGTCATATTCATCATAATAACTTTTCCGACTTGAAACCTACATAAACATATGCTTTTTATTTTTTTTTTAAAAATATTTTTTAAATTTTAAGGTTGATAAATTAAATAAAACAAATGCTATATAGCAAAAAATGCTTATTCATTTAACATTTAAAATGAAATTTTTTAATGTAATTTACCCATCTAAAATATTTAAATTGTTTAAAAACTCCTTGAGCCAACTTCAATCCACTTTGACTTCTTCAGTTAAGAAATTAATCAACTAAGCTCTTTTGATAGAAATTGTTTTTGGGTTTTCAAATTGATAAATTATATTAGTCGAATTTTAAACTTTTATATGTTAACACTAAATTTATTTTATGTTAACAATAAACAATTTGGACTAACACTAAGTTGATAATAATGTGTCAATTAAATTAAAAATAATTCTTTTTCATTTTGGAGTGTTAGATTTTAAAATGAAACATAATTTAAATATTTTTGTTGTGCACAATGTAATTTATCAATCCAAAAAAGTTCAACAAAACATTTTTATCCAAAATAAAAATAAAAATTGTTGAAATCAATAGTGTTGCTAATATTGTGAAAGTTCATTTTAAACAAGATTCGAGTCGAAAAAAGTTAACATCATATGATATCTTAATATGTAAAAAGTGCCAAAATAATACAATTCAATCGTGCACATTGCCACCTAAGGTGATGTTCTTGGCCAAATAAATGCAAAAGGATGCAAAGTGAGAAAAATTAATAATTTTGAGGGTTTGAAAGTAATACTTTCTATTTGTTGGGGGTGGAAAGTTTCCAAATAACTTTATTTTGAGGGTGCAAAATGTTTTTTACTCAGATAAGTTAGCAGAAAATAATGTTGTTGGCTTGTTGCTCCATTTACTAGGACTTTGCAGTCATCATTTCATTTAAGTATGGGGACAAAGAATATCATGGGGTTGCCGTTGCACAAATATACTAAAAGGTGTGGGAGTGGATTGAAATTTATTAAATATTGTCCTTGCAATATGGTTTCACACTATTTTTATTTTATTACATATGTATATAAATGTAGTATTAAATATTAATAATAACAATAATAAAAACAATAACAATAATAACATATACCAAAACAACAGATGACATACCTATGTTCCCCAATAGTGCTGTGTTCTTCAATTTCAAATGGCGGGTAAACTTTATGACACGGGTAAAACATTTATTAATTAAAAGTTGATGGTTAAACACTTAATAAAAATTCAGTTAAAACATAAGAAATTTATTAAAGTTCTCAATGAGGATAGCCCTAAAGTGTGCCGTGGTCTTTTTTTCTACCAATAGAAATTAACCTTTGCGTTTGATACGTAATTATTTAACAAAATAAAATTGGGTAAAATTCATTTTGACCTCCTGTACTATGGGGTATGTGTCAAATACCTTCATGTACTATCAAAACCCTCAATTACCCCCTTCAAATATTGTCAAATACCCCCCTGTACTATCAAAAATCTTCAAATACCCCCCTGTACTATCAAAAATCTTCAAATACCCCTATCAAATTCATTTGCTGTTAGTAAAAGGGTTAAATTCATTTTACCTCCCTCTACTATGGGGTATGTATCAAATACGCCAATGTACTATCAAAACCTTCAAGTACCCCCCTCAAGAATGTCAAATACCCCCCTGTACTACAAAAAATATTCAAATACCCCCCTCAAAGTCATCTGCCGTTAGTAAAATAATTGATGGTGTCAACATTTTACAGTAAATTACTGATTTAACCTAAAAAATAACTAAATAGCATAAAAATCTATGATACGTGACTTTTTTTTTTCTGTGTAAATAAATTTATCATTGGCACCCGTACTACCAAAACCTTTAAATACCCCACTCAAACTTCTTTGTCGTTAGAAAAGTAATGGTTGTTTGGCTGATGTAGCACTAAAATTATCTTCTCTTTATATATATGATCATTGAAAAATTTTATGTCCAAAATATCCTTGTGATTTACTATATAATGTTCAAGTTTCTTACTTTAATTTTGTTACTTTCATTTTAGGACTTAAAGCATCATCTAACTCATAATCCAACAAAAATATTAAATTTTTTTTTTTAAAAGAATATTAAACAACTCAATTTTAATATAGAACATGTGGGACCAACAAAATAGAGGCTGCTTGTACGAAAAAAATACATGGGACCATTATGCGTATTTCTATTTCGTAATTGTTTATCTAAAATTTTTCAAATCTGCATTTGTTTTGGGATTTAAAAAATGTATAATAATATGTAGGTTTTGTTATATTTCACTTATAATTTATCATTACTTTGTAAAAAAATACCACGTATCCTAAATTTTTATGCTATTAAGTTATTTTCTGAAGTTAAATCAGTAATTTACTGTAGAATTTTGACACCGTCAGCTATTTTATTAACAACAAATGAATTTAAGAGGGGTATTTGAATATTTTTTATAGTATAGAAGGGTATTTGAAGATTTTCGATAATACAGGAGGGTATTTGACAACACTTGAAAGGGATATTTGAATGTTTTGATAATATAAAAGAGTATTTGATACATACCCCATAGTACAGGGGGTCAAAATGAATTTTACCCAATAAAATAATAATACCTTCATATATATATAATAATGGAGTTTGCAACTCCACTCAAATTCACTTGGATATTATGAAAGCCACAATCAAACCTTTACCTACAGTCTCATTTTGAATCCTCTATTTCAATTGATGTTTCATCTTTTTCACTATAAATCTTTCTATTCCATTGCAAATTTTATTTTTACAAATACAGACTACTTGTATATTGCCATATCTAACTATTTTTTTTTTTTTGAAAAAAAAAAAAAACACACTTAACACAAACCACCCTTGTTTTCGTGCATCTAAATGCTTTTCTTTAAGATAGGAAACATGTTTAATGTATATCCATAAAATGAAATAAAACTAAAAAACAAATTGGACTAGAGAAGTTGATCTGACCAAGATAAAATTTGAAAAATATATTTACAGTACAGTTCGCAGAGTCTCAAAAACTGGTTTCCCCCTTGATAACTTTACCCTAGATAGCACAAATTGACTTCCACCTGAAAAAACTTCACCCTATACAGCCAGAACACTTCATCCAAGACCAAGAGTGACCTGTTGTAAATCCAGGATTGAAATATGATGGAGATATTCATAATCATTTAGAAACCAGAACTCCTTCCAGGGATTTGACCAAGCACGGCACAAGCAAGCTCACTATTCCAAGGTGAAGCAAGTCAAGCAAGAAAACTAGCCAACAGGCCAATCCTAGTTTACATCGTCCCCAGAAATTTCCATTTGCAAAACAAAAAGATAACATCAATCAATAGAGACAGCCGTTTCCTGAGAATTGCATTTCTCATATTGAAGCACAACAGAAAATGAACTGTTTACATCGACTGGCGTTGATCTGAATTGCCAATAAGTACTTTGGCAAAGAGGATATCTCCTAGTAACGTAATATGATAAAGATGTGATCCCATGCAGAACCTTATGTAATTGTAAACATCATATTAAGCAGTAGATATTACCTTAGAGATGAGGCTGAAAAGATAAGGCAACTCAGGTAAACAAATTAAGATAAAAGCATAAGAACTAACCATGCAAGATCAACAGCTGTAGTATCAAAATTTGGCGGAAACCTACTTCATAATGTGTATGGAGAAAATAAGGATGAAAAAGAAAAAAGAAAGGTGATGAATGTTAAGCTCAAAGTCAGAAGGGCTTCCACTTTGATAAATTCAAGATCCAGCCTCCTCGGAATGGTTAGCCAGAGATGCAGGCACCAGAAGTTTAAGCTTTTCAACAGTTAAAACTATATACAGGCGGAAAAAGGATCTCTGTCCTCCCAGTACAGTTCGAAAAGCATACGCTTGGAATGCCTCATCATACACTTGACATGCAGAACATATCCATTTCTCTAGAGTAAGCTGGTGGGATGATTTTCAGGATCTGGCTCCACACTAGGAAAAGCAAAATAATAAGTCAAATATATTTTAAAGAGAGTCCAGTACTTCTGCATAATGAACAAAATACAGTCATGTAGTATGGAAAATTCATCTTCACTGGATCAGGTAAGAGAGGATAAAAGATTCACATGAGTGCACAGACAAAGGGGACCAGGAGATCCTCTTATTATAAATGTACTATTGTAGTCAACAAGGACCCTAGATGGAAAAATGTCCTCACAGCATGCACTATCCACCAAACAGGAACATCATTTGACAAAAGGATGATATATTGGACTAGGTTGGATTCTTATTTACAAGAAAAGGATATATCAAGTGCTGAGCTTCTATGACAAATCAAATGGTTCAAGAACAAAAAACAGGAGCATGGAACTATATTATGCTCTCTGAAATTTTTTTATATCAGATTCCCCTAAGAGCAAGTGAAAAGATGGCTGTGCTGATACAAGAAGAGTTCACAAAAAGTTTTCTTAAGCATGATGGTATTTCCTTCATTTCACTTTCCTAGATATAGTAAATTATCTTCTGCTAAAATAATAAAACACTTCCTTGGATATGCAAAAATCTGTTTCAAATACCTGTAAAGGCTTATAAAAATTAGAAGCTAGCTGGTGAGTGGTGACTCCACTTCTCCTCACATACTCTGACACCTAAGACACTAACTAAAATTCCATGTAACATGGGGGAATCCTAATTATTCATATTCACATTATTTGTTGCTTTTTAGGCCTGTAAGATATAAACTAACCCACATTTTCAGAATGGAGAGGTGAGAATCTACACAAAATCTGGCCATATTCATTAATCTGCGGTATTGGTTATCCTATCCCTTCATTTGCTACACATGGTGCATCAACAAGTCTAGTGAATGATATAAGAACAAGATTCAGAGTCTGTTTTCATGCTAAAACTAAGAATATTTTACATATAAAAATTATATAAAAAACCTTACATGCAATTACTTTCATATTTAACTACAAGGGGTGTCCTATGTCCAAGTGTTGATATTGCTGAGCTCAAACTTATGTAGCATTTGGATGAAATACAATTCATTAAGAAATGTGATGGAATTTCGCTATAGCCTATAAGTAAATTGAATGTTAATTTGGCACATAAATCAACAGGCTGCAGCACAGGAAACACTGCTTGCTCATGCTATCAGAGTTTTACATTAGACTAAAAGCATCCAGAGGGAGCTCAAGTTGCACAGGAAGCAATTTTGGCAATTATCAGAAGTGTGGTGTATCATACTGCTTGGAGTATAGTTATATGCATGCTTTCCTGGAAACTAAACAAGTGAAGGACAAAATACAGTAAAATTGGTGAATTTAACTCAGGCAACCAGCTCCATAATCCGTACTCTAGTTGCTGGTTCATGGCCATCTCCTACTGGACAAATTATACAGCCAAGGAACATAAAAGATTTTGCCCAGGATTTTAAAAAGCTCTCACTGGCCTTTAAACCTAATCACTTTCCAACAATTACCCAGAATTTTAAAAACCTCGACCCTCTAAACATATTAACTCTTCAACAGTCACCTTTATCATTGCAATCTCACAATGAAAACAAACTATGCTGTATTGTTGGCCAATTTCATATAAAGTCAAAGCAAAGTAAATAAAGTAAGTTGTACTAAAACTATACTTGAAACCCAGAAACCACACTTCACAGCCATAAAACAACAAGAACTTCGACCATATATAAACACTTCTCTACATCTCCCACTTTTTATAAAAACTAAAAGCAGAATTGTTATTAGAGATTGTCTTGAATAATGTCAATTATGTTAGTGCATTATTTAAACCTCATACAAATAGAACATTGAGTTCACTACCAAAACCAAAGATTTGATATCATACAAAATTAAGTTAGTTCCTCCAGAGTACAGCTATGCATTGGAAGAATTTACTTACAGGACTAGGAGGTTATATCCACCAGTTTACAATCCTACTGCCATGAAGACTGCTTATATCTAAAGCTCTCATTATCCCATCCTCCCTCAGGTTCCTTCCTCTTCAAAATACCACCTGAAACTGCATACATCCTCGCTTGCTCATCTGCTAGAGCTTGTGAACTGGTAACAGAGAGTTGGCTTGATGACAGTGACATCATATCATCCCTCACTTCAGTTTCCATAACTCCAGGACCTGCATTCAGGTCTAGACCCTGTCTGCTCCATTTTCTGTTGTTATCCAACCCACCATTAGTGCTGCTGTCGGGGAGGCTAACCATATACGGCCTCTGAAATTGGTTAGAGATTGCACCAACAGGTCCTAACAACTGTGAATTTACAGAAGGTGCAAAGAGCCTTGCACCAGGTGACAGATCAGCATATGAGGCTGCTCCAACTGGAAAAGTGGCCGATGGCAAAGGAAAAGTGGCCCCAAAAGGAAACATAGGAAATTGAAAATGACTGGATGGAAAGGACACTGCAGGAGATGATGACAATACTGATCCTCGGTAAACATCAGGAGTAAATGGAGTAATACCAGCAGGGCCAAATGTTCTCTGGGGGGCTCCAGGTGGAATAATAGGAAAGCTCTGTTCCCCTCGATCAGGTAATACTGAGGGAATTGCTATGGTTGAGTAAGTATTCCCAGGTGGAAACCAAGACGAGAAACTCCCCAACCCAGGATTGTTCATTCTAAGGCCAGTAGAAGGCAGCTGAGATGGCGTACCATCCTTGACTTGCTGAGTGATCGTTAAATGCTCAGGACCAGCATCTTCAATCCCAGGTCCATCATTGAGATCAAAATCCCTCCGAACGTCACCAGCAGGTAAACCTCCTAATGGTCTAGCATGCACAAGAGGACCCTCACCTTTAGGATGGCTACTGGTGGAGCAATGCCCATTCTCATTTGCTTCGTCAGCTCTATTCAAATCAAGATCCAGCCCTCCAGAGTTACCTGGCATGGAACCTGGGCTTTCATTCAGGAAAATAACAGGGTTACGTCCAGAGTCAGCTGTAGGATAAACGCCTAAAGCAGAACTGTTAGAAGCCATTTCCTCGAGCACTCTTTCATCTGGCACATTCAAATCAAAATCCAAAGGGGTGCGACCATGTTTGCTGGCTGAAGCATCGTTGCAAGACACATTCATTGAAGCCAATGGCATTTCAAGAGCTCTTCTGGGTTCAGCTGGTCGAAATGCACTGGTGGCAGCAGACCCCTTCCATCCTAGTTCCACTTTACTTCTCAATAGGTCCTCAGGAGGAACAAACGGACCTTTGGCAGCAGCAGCCACGGTAATGGAAGCCGGATGTCCACTGGGGATAGAACTTACACCAAATGAGATTGAATTGATCACACGAACACTAGTTGAACTAGAGGCTGCTATATTGACTGGCTCCACATACTTCCCATCATCAATAGTAAAACCTTCATTTAAGTCGAACTTTATTTTTACATCTGCATCTGATGCTCCAGCAGAAGAAGAAGCAGCCTCTGCAATAGAAGAAGCAGAGACTGCTTCATCTGGTTCAGTGCCGGCAGACTTAATTCCTAACAAGTCATCATTTTTCTGTGCTTCATGAGCCACATCAGCAGGAAACCCTCCCTCAGGTGGTGATAAGTGCTCAGAAATCTCTTTCTTTTCTATATTGATCTCCATATAGTTACTCTTGAGATCATTAGCAGTAGAACATGAACCAGCTACACTATGGACTTCCACAGCTTTATTTCTGTCCACATCCTCATTAGCTTTCACTCTTTCAGCCTTGCTCACGTAGCTCTTGGCATCCTTTTCATCCAGTTCTCCAACGTTGATTTCATCACCAGCTTCAGATATTACTTTCCAGCCAGATGTAGTCTGTTGCAGCTTTTCATTATTAGCTCTTCCTGCAAATTCAGACTTTACAACTGCATATGTCGGTTTCTGCTGTGCGAGAGTTCCTGTGTTTAGTCCTTCATTTGCATCACTTTTGCAGTCACCACATGATTTATTTGGAGATGCAACTTCAACCATTGGCTTATCCTCATCTGCATTTAAAAGATTCTTACCAACCTTGTCCTCGGCCACAACATTGGATTCGCTACTTTTACAGTTTGAAATACCATCAGCAATAACATTACATGAAGGGCCTTTTTCCTCACGAGTGTCTTTATTTTCTACATCTGTCATCTTGTCTGTGGAGATTGCAGATGCCAAAGAACTTGTATGTGTCTTTTCATTTGACCTCTCTCCAATATCCACCTTCGCATCAGCAGTGCTTCTCAGATCTGTTGTAAGAGAGTCCAAGTGTTTATTGCCCTCTCCAGTTGGTCTATCTGCAGGAATATCACATTGAATGCATTTCGTGTCACCATAGGATTCAAGTGAGGAACGCTTAGACAAATCTAATCCTCCCTCAGACCATGAGCTACCATCTAAAAGAGCCTGCTTCTTGTTATTGCATTCGATATCATTGCAAAACTGACTTTGGCCACTTATATTATTATTTTCAGGAGAACACTTGGATTTTGCATCATCACCATTGAAAACTTCCTCAACTGTACGGATGCTTCTTTCTGTAGAATCAGTAGGTGAGACCAAGTCTGATCTGGATATTTCTCCAGCCGCCACACTAGCAAGCAAGTTCATTCCAACATCATCTTCAAGTGACAACGACGAATGTGCTTCAGAATATTTCACACAACTCTCAATCAAAGCATTCATGGGGCTGAAAGAACCATCATTCAACTTTCCAGACTTCAATTGGTTTTTTCTGGGGCCTTCAGCTAATCTTCTGGAGTCTTCACTGGTCATACTTAGCTCTTCTTCAGGAAGACCATCAGGTGAACCAGAGCCTTCACCAGGCTCAGTCAATACAGCTTTAGTGTCATTCATTTGCCATGACTCGGCATTCATGTCGGAGGTACCGTTACATTGATAGGTATCACTCTTCTCCTTATGGTCAAACTGCTCGTTTTTTCCTGAAAGCACCGGAGAAGAAGCTCGGCTGCTCATAATGGAAGGATCTTCAAGAGACCCTCCACTGGCAGCTTGTGCAGGACTCAACAGCCGGTTTGGTATCTTAACAATCAGCTTATGACTGCTCCCCTCAATGATGGGAACCTCGAGAACCCTTTCACTAGTTAAAGCAGATTGGGACAACTTCTCTGAAGCAGTACTTTTGGGTGCTGAAGAACTTCTACTTGAGCCAGTTTCTTTCTGACCTCCAGTTACTGATATCCCAGCAAAGCTGCTAGTTTTCCTATTTCGAGAACTACTGCTCGACACCTTACCAACAGTTGCTGAAACTGCAGCGGAATTCTTCCCCTCCTCCTTACCTGAAAAAGACTGACTATGGTTATGAGACTGATTGGAGCTACTGCTCCTGTCCTCCCTAGTTAAAGGGGCATCAGGCGTGCCACCAACAGACAATCTAGGCTGACTTTCCTTGATAGATGCAGTTGATGATGCAGGTTTCACTGGACCAGGAGATGAAGATGCAGACTTTGTGTTGCTTTCCCCATGGGAGGACTTTGCTGCAGTTTTAGAAGCGGAATGATGAGTAATTGAGCTTTTTATGGCAACATCAGACCCACCGGGATTTCGGCTCCCACCATAAGAAGCTTCTGGAAGTCGTGATTTGGAAGGCCAAACAGATACAGTCTGACTTGAACCAGATTTCGCATCAATACTGATCATTTCAGCTTCAACGCGTTTTTTCCATGTATCAACTAAACTTCGTGCCTTCCTTTGAATCTCTAAGTTTTTATGTGATCGTAAATGATTCACAGATCTGCCGATGTTGCACATTTGAAGAGCCTGAAGATTGACTGGAAGTTTATCCAGTGCACGAAGTGAAACCAAAAGAAATTCCTCTACAGTCTTATCACTGTCCTTCGAAGTATTACCATCACCAATCTTCCCTTTCTGGATGTCCTGGAGCCATTCATCCATTACAGGCAAACCCCTGAGATCCACAAATTGATTCAGGCAATCAAATTTTTCAGTAGCTGCTATGACACCAGCAAGCATGGAACGGCTATTCAAATCCATTTTTCTCTCCATTCTATCCTGTTGCATTAGCTGAACAAGCTTTTCTACCCCTTCCAAATCCACAATTCCTCCTTTTTCTGTTATTCTTGCAATCTCATTTTTCAAATTACTTTCAGTTCTACACTGAGCAGAATCACCATCATCAATAATCCTCGAAGAGCGTTCTCTTTTAACAGGATCATGCCCATGATCTCCTCTTTCCCTCTTCTTTCCCTTGACTTGAGAAGGAAAAGAGGTCCCACTATTCTGAACATTATCGGACCCAGATTTCAACTGTGCGGTTGAAGTCGGACCATTAACTTGCTTTGGAGAACGACCGCCAGGCTGCAATGTTGCATGCATCTCTGTCCTTGTTTTGTATAAAAGCTGATCTACTTCTTCCTGCCGCTCCTGTAAATTATTAAGCATACATAAGCCTTTAGAATAGGATTCCAAACATATAAGTTTGAACAATCACCCACCTCCCTAACATACCCTCTATTCTGGGGAGAAAAACAAAGTAAATATGTAATAGAGAAAAATGTGCTGACAACAGTAACTAACATTAATGTAATCTTGATCTGTTAGCCACCATAAACACTTGTTTGCAATGTCATAGACACGTCGACAGACAAAAGAGGATGTCCCTGTGGGAAGTTCTACACCTCTAGGAAGGAATGCAACTTTGCACGGATGGAGTAGAGACGCAGCAGGAACCTCGTCCTTGTGAAAGGAATAGAAAATCTCGTTTGGAGCACTGTCCAAAAGTGTGCCTTTTCCAAGCTTTAGCTCAGCAGGTCGATAAAGCCAATTGACACCTAACTGCAAGATATCCTCTTTGCTTAAAGTCAGCCAATGAATTAAACCAATGAAAGGTGGAGAATCCAGAGGCGGTTTGAAAAGAGCACAATCACCGACACTAATTCTGCGGCCATCCTACAAGAAAAGGAAAATTGTGTCTCCATGGAATTATTGCACTGAATAATGAAGTTAAATCATACTTTTGCGAGAAAATAAAGAAAAATGATATAACAATGACAACATGTAAGGCAATATGGAGCTAGAAGAGCTCACTTCAAAAACAAAGGCTACAAAGCTGCCCCACTCAATTCTCTTATCAAATGAGAATTTAATTCGAAAAATTAAGAGATAAGAACAACCTAAAGCCAATACTTCTCTTAATTGGCTACCAGGCATTTTGTTATTTGGCGACCGAGCATTCAATGAGAAAGTGGATTATAGCATGAAAAGTTAAACTACTCTATACAACCAATAATTACACTAAAACCATAAAAATACAAGGAAACAAAAACCATGACAAATTCTAAAGACCAATGCGCAACAACGAACTTTGAGAGAGAACTCACTTGCACAATCTCACCAGCATCTTCGCCCAAAATAGGATAAATAAAAATTCAAGAAAGTTCATACAGTGATTACATGGTTGATTCGAGAATTAATAAAAGATAATAACCCTTTCAACAGCCAAGCAACAGTTTACACACACCCATATGCACCCAAAAGTATGGCATTTCAAACCTTGTAATTTTTTAAATCTTCCCTTCCTTCTCGTAGGCTAGACAGACAAAAGATCATCATTACAAGCATGCAAACAAAAACCAAGGTCCCAGCATCCCAGACAAGCTTACTTCTTACCAGTCCAAACTGGCAAAGCCCATAAGTCTGGTTCATTAATTAGTAAATGCCGTAATCCAACCTTTCATTGATCACATGATAAGCACACAGCCTCCATGTTGAACACATTCTTCTTGTAAAAAGTGCTTTCATACCTCAGCAACTCTATACAAAATCAATATACCTCCTTTTCTTAACCTACTTGTAGTGAAGTAGTTGCGGTGGAACTGCAACAGTGGAATTTTTAGGTCATTATTTGTGGCACAATAGCCCTTCTGTTATCAACTAACATTCTGTTAAGTGGTTCCGGAAACAGGTAAAGTAGGTTCCATACTCAATTATCGTGACAGTGATGATGGGTGCTAAGCTATATATAGATGGTGAAATTCATTAGGTTATTTTTGCCATCTCTTAATTCAAGGCAACCAAGAAGTATTTTGATATGGTGGAGATAGTCATCGTTTTTTGCTGGGTTGGTTCTAAGCTGCTGATCTGGGGAAATGGCAAACATACTTCAGTGGTTGCGGCCCAATGAGGAACAATATTAAGTCATCGACAAAAATGGCAATAAGAAACAAAAAAAGCAACTGCCTCCACCTTATATCAGAACAAGTCTAAGTGAATGCATTCAACTAAAGCAAAGTTAGAACTACTACTAAGCCATACGTATTATGTAGAGATTAAAAAAAGAAAAAATAAATAAAAATACGCTGGTGTACTAAGGGTAAGATTGTGGTGAACCCTTAATTCAGTTACCGCATATAGGAATTATGGACTATGGCACAAGATTATATGTGATTGGTAGATCATACGTAAACCATCCAAAGATGTACTTGTCCAAATACACATACAGACAGGCAGATAGCAGAAAAGAACAGATACTTCTCATGCTACTGCGGAAGCAATCGACTTCGGAGTCACAAATATATACATAACTCCCAAACGGAAGATATTCTATAATCCAATATTTCATAGCAACAGAGACGTCTGAGCCACAAATCAAGAAATTTACCGTATCAATCAAAATCAACTCATCCATAAAGTTTTACACGTTTCATTAAAAAAAAAAAAAATCAATTAACTGGAGTGAAAAATCAAAACTTAAAGCATAAACCCCAAAAAAATGAAAGTGAAAAAGGGAAAGTAAAACAACCCACCTTGAAGAACGAATTTGAATCCACAGCAATTACAGCTGAGTGCATATGCCAACCGATACGCCTCTCTGGACTTGTGCTATTCCCCTCACCTTCCCGCTGACCGCTCCCATGCATAATAAAGATTGCTTTTTTGCATTTTTCCCAAATTTCGCACAATCAAAAACCCTAGCTTCAACCATCAATTCAATCCAATTCCCCCTAAATTTCTCTTTCTGCTTGACACATACCAAAACCCTAACAGCCTGGCTCCCCCAAACCAGAAAAAAAAAACCTAGAAATCCTCAAATATCCAATTTGGAAAAACCCCAGATCATTCAAAATTCTCGCTAAATACCCGCTTCAACTTCTGAATTCCGACAGCACTTTCAATCCCACGATCTGCAAAACACAAAATTCACCGGCTCATACAAATTTCGGATCCAATCGAACTTGTTACACAAACCTATATAAATGAATTTACGTTACGCAGTAATTCAATCACATAAATAAAGGAAAATTTCTCCGGGATTTACTGAATCTACAAGAGAGATTATGGGCAGACCTTGCGGATTTGATGTATCTGCAGACAAGTAAGACAGAGAGAACGAGAAATGAGCAGACGGCTGGAGGAAACGACACAGTTTTTATTTTCTCAATTGGTGCATGGGATTTTGGTATATTTATGAATGTGCTCCTTCAATTTAGAAAAATCACATTATCACCTCTGTAAATGAAAATTTACCCACCAATCAACATATTTAGCATTTACTTGAGGTAAAGTATGGATACCTATCTAATTTATATGGTATTATAGTATGTTTGATATGCATCTAATTATTGTATTCAAAATAATAATTGATAATATTTATGTCATGACATATTTATTGATATATTTCATTTCTAAATATAAAGAACAAATTGTTGGAATATATCATGGCATGTATATTGATAGATTTTGTTTTTTACATATAAAGAATAAATTTTGGGATAACTCATTAGCTTTATAGAATGACGATAAATGAAAAAATAATGAATTATTGGTTTTAATGTGTGACCTATTACCATACATAAAAAAAATGATAGAATATTTTAAATAGTTTCTTCAGTAGTTACTATATGAAGCATATTGAAATGCTATCCGAAACTTACCTAACTTCCTTAGGGCTTGTTTGCTTCAAAGGTTAAGGCCTAATAGACTCATTTTCAAGCTTAAATTTATGTTTGCTTTATATTTTTATGGCCAATTGACATGGGATAGCCCAACAGGCTCAACCTAATAATGCTCGATCGGAGTGAGAAAGCCCAATTACTTGTCAGGCCCAACTGGTCGGGGGCCGACCATGTGATCAACCAGGTCCAACCTCATCGGGCTCTATCTACCAACGCGAGTATTAACCTTTGCTTCTGTCGACCAGAGTATGGTCGACCGTGATCAAGGAAGCTCTTTTCAACGCTCAGTTGGAGAGACATTTTGAATATGACAGAGTGTCATCCTATCAATCAAGCGCAACAACTTCTCTATTGCATTGAATGCTCTGACAAGCAGCATGCCCTCCACATTAATGGCACGTGCTGCCACAGGTACCATCTTTTCAACCGCGCCAAGCTAATGCGCGCCTCCAGTGTACCACCTTGTCCCAGGTAGCTGGAGGCAACGCCACATAGAATAGTACGTAGGCATGAGAAGACTTAAAGGTCCCCAATCAAGGACAAAGGCCTTTTTTATGCAACAAGGGCATCATAGACATATCAATCACATTAGAAAAGCTATAAATACCCCATTGCCGACCTTCAACAAAGTATGCCCATTATCACTCAAAGCCCTCACTCTGCTGCTCTACATTCTAGTTAATAATATAGTAACTTGAGCGTCGGAATGCCTTAGCCGAGGGCCTTTTCGACAAGCCTAACGATTGCTATTAGTTGCAAGACTCGACCTCGTTATATAATCAAGCACTTTTATTGACCAGCCATATGGTCGATTAGACTAGACGTTAGCCCAATACTTTCCCAAACAATTTACACCTTTATCATTTGGCACCATCTGTGGGAAACTTGAGTCCATAACTGAGAAAAATGATTAACACTAAGCGAGCTATTTTTGAAAGGGATGAGAACAGGAGGTCCCCAACCCCTCATCCTCGACCCCAGCAAGAACCAAATGTGGCAGGACGCAGCTCCCAACCAGAACAAGTGGTCACCCTGAGTATGCCCTAGCTTATGCAGTTGATAAACGAGCAGATATCTGCCCAGATTTCTGCTCAACTGTCAGCTGCCCTCAACAGACACAATAACCAGCTCGGACCAGTTGCTAGTGCCACTCCTCAACCTTCTCAGCGTGAGGAGAAGCATTCAAGAGAAAAGAAGGACTGACCAAAAGTTAAGCGACCACCCACTCGAGTAGAAGATAATCCCAGGCAATTCCCAAGGGAAAAAGCCTAACCTAACACTCGAGAAGAAGTTGTAGATTCAGTAGAACACTATACTTGATCCCTTCGAGCCTCGCAACATGATAGGGTTGAGCGCTCGAGAGCTCAGATAAACAGGAACATATCCCAGGCTGATCGGGAGGAATGGGAAGAAGTGTCCCATAAAGTGCAGCAGTTGAACAAACGACTGGAAGATATTTTGAAAAGAAACTCTGAGATGAACCCTCACTATGATGGTGCTATCCGGCTTCGTCGAGAGCGAGAGCCCCCATTTCTGTAGGAGATAATCGACGAGTGCATTATTGCCGATGCTAAGGTTCCTACTGGATTGCCCAGATATGATAGCTCGTCGGACCCAAACGAGCATTTGCTACAATTCGAGCACATGATGTAGTTGTATGGGCATAATGAGTATGTCCACGTTAAGATATTGGTCACCACATTCCAGGGAATTACGCTCGATTAGTTTGTGAAATTGGAGCCAGCATCGATCTACTCGTACGACCAACTATGTGATAAGTTTCTCCACCAGTTTGCTAGTCGGAGGAATGTAAAGCTTCTTCATACCCACTTGCACCCTATTAAACAAAACAAGGAAGAGTCCCTTCGCGACTTTTTCACCAAATTCAATACTGAGGCTCTAAAGATTGATAGTCCCCAAATCGAGTTTCTGATCAATATGCTTTTTTGGGGCCTTCACCATAAAGAATCCGCCAACGCCTTGGTTAAAGAGCAACCCGGGATGATGGAGGAGTTGCTCGACCTCACGAAGAGGTACATAACATAAGAGGACATAAACAAGCTCAAATATGGCAATCCAGACATCGAGAAGAATAAGGAAAAAGAGAAATATGACAGACAGAATAAAGATGGTCATCAATCTCCAATCAAACATTTCCATAATTATACTCCCTTCAACACTACCAGAAAGGAAATATTGTTTGCTATTCAGCACGAAAACCTTCTTAAAAAGCCCCGAAAGCTGATCGAGACTGAAGCCATGAACAGATCGAAGAAATACTATCACTTCCATAAGCAGAAAGGCCATAACACGAAGGATTATTTTAATATTCATGATGAGATTGAAAGACTCATTCGATAAGGGCACCTGAAGAAGTTTGTCGATGAAAAAGCTAGACAAGAAGTGGGTGTAGTCGACTAGACTCCTCGTAGTGAAAGGTCGGCTAGCCCCAGGAAGGAAGATAAAGAAAAGAAACCTACCCATGATCCCCACCCACCCATCAGAAGAGTAATTGACACTATTGCTGGAGGCCCGACGAGAGGAGATTCGAAAGCTAGAAGGCAAAATCAAATAAGACTAGAATCGACCAAATCTTCCTTGATTGAAATTGTCTTTCAGCTCTTGACCAGTGAGGAACCAATCTCTTTCTTTGATGCCGACCTCTCACATATCAAGAATCAAGGGGCTAGCAACAAGTTGGATTGGCCCTTGTGGTATCTGTTGAGACGGCCAACTTTAAGGTCAAGAAAGTGTTGGTCAAAAATGGCAACTCCACGAATATAATTTTCCTTTCAACGCTAAAGCGAATAAACATAGGGAAGCTGAAATTTGAGCCGGTTCAAACCCCCCTCGTCGGGTTCAGGGAGTTGAAAATCATACCTGAGGGGTCCATAAACTTGTCCACTTCCTTTGGCGAGGCCCCCAAGCGAAGAACACTCATGGTTAATTACCTGGTCGTTAATGCTCTTTTTGCATACAATGCTATTATCGGACGACCAGCGTCGAATGATTTCAGAACCATAGTCTTGATCTATCATATGAAGGTCAAATTTCTGACCGACGCTGGAACTGGCAAACTTTTCTATAAGATGAAGAAGGCTCGGCGCTGTTATACGATTTTAGTCGAGGCAAACGAGTAGAAGGCTCGATCACAGCTGAAACCCACATCGGGGAACATCACAGTAACAGAACCAGAGGAAAGACATAAGAGCAAGAAACGCAAGATCGAGGAGACCAAAATAAGCCTATCGAAGAGTTCAAGACCATCGAGCTGGAGTTAGGCAACCCCGACAAGATCGTCAAAATTAAGACTGATCTGGGCAGCAACATGGAGTGTCTCATGGTCGATTTCCTCAAAAGAAACATTGATGTTTCTGCTTGGAAGGCTTCCGACTTGTTGGGAATCCACCCCAGTGTCATCGTCCACTACTTGAATATGGACCCCTCATTCAAACCAGTGAAGCAGAAGACCAAAACATTTAATGCTGAAAGATACCAAATCATTGAAGAGGAGGTCAACAAACTTTCAAAGGCAGAATACATTGTAGAAATTCAATATCCAACTTGGTTTTGTAATGTAGTCCTTGTCCCTAAAAATGAGGAAAAGTGGCGAATGTGTAACGATTTCACGGATTTGAATAAAGCTTTCCCTAAAGATCTTTACCCCTTGTCTCGCATAAATTTATTAGTAGATTCTACTGCTGGTTGTAAGCTTTTAAGCATGATAGATGCATTTGAAGGTTATTACCAAATTTTCATGGCACCCGAGGACAGGAATAAGACCTTTTTTATCGTTCTCAATGGGGTGTATTATTTTTTGGTCATGCCTTTCAGGCTCAAAAATGCAGGTGCAACCTACAAGGGACTTGTAAATTTTATATTCAGAAACAAGATCAATAAGATATGGAGGTCTATATCGATGACATGATCGTCAAAACAAAAAGGAACAAAATCACTTAATCGACCTCAAACATACATTCTCAATATTACGAGCATTCAGCATGAAGCTTACCCTAACAAGTGCACGTTCGGGATGACGGGAGGTAAATTTTTGGGCTATATGGTCAGCCAAAGAGGTATCGAAGCAAATTCGCAAAAAATCTAGGCCACCTTGGACATTGCACCTCATCAAACAGTCAAGGACGTTCAGCCCCTGATCGGAAGAATCATAGCACTGGGGAGATTCATCACCCGACTAGCCGACAAAATCTTACCATTCTTCAAAATCCTAAGAAATGCGAGGAAATTAAGCTTTCAATGGACAGAACAATGCGACTAAGCCTTTGTCGAATTAAAGCAATATCTTTCAACACCCTCTAAGTTCTACACGTTTATTTGGCAGTCTTGTCGGCAGCGGTTAGTTCAGCTTTGGTCTCAGCCAGAAATGGCACCCATCAACCTGTCTGCTACAGTAGGAAAGTATTATAAGGCCCGGAGCACAACTATCTGGAGATTGAAAAATTTGCTCTTACTTTGGTCACTGCAGCTAGGATCTTGATGTCTTATTTTCAATCCCACTCCATTGTCATCCTAACAAATCAATCGTTGAAATAAGTGTTGTCAAAACCCGACACATCGGGAAAACTGATGAAGTGAGCCATTGAGTTAGGGGAGTTTGACATTACTTTTCAGTCCCGAACTGCCATAAAGGCCCAAGTGTTAGTAGACTTTGTCACCGAAAGAAATGACCTTCCCGACCAACTCGACCAGGATTCCCTAATGTGGACTTTATAGATGGATGGTTCAGTGACTTCCTCAAGAGGTGGAATTGGCACCTCCCTACGCTTTCCACAAGCTGAGGAGTACGGCTTCGTGATTAAACTCGACTATCCCATTACAAACAACGAAGCAGAATATGAGGCCCTCCTTACTGGTATGAGAATGGTGGTAGATAGGAGAGTCGAACAGCTAGCAACCATCACAGATTCTCATCTGGTCGCAGAACAAGTTGAAGGAAACTTTGAGGCCAAGGAGACCACGATGAGCAAGTATTTGGCTCAGGTCAAAAGATTACAACAACAGTTTGAGAAATTCACCCTCAGCTATGTTCCTCAATTAGAGAACAAAAGCGCCGACGCATTGTCAAAATTTGCTAGCTCGACAAAGGGAACCAAAGACAGAATAATAACATTTCTGGTCACTAACAAACCTACAATAGGTGTTCTAGAACAGAATTTAGTGGTGCAGAATGAAGAAGCAGCCCCCTCCTGGCAGGATGATATAAAAGCTTATTTAAATAAGGGGAAAGTTCCCAATAATACCGGCCAATCACACAAGCTCAGAGGTCAAGCAGCCAAGTTCGGCCTCGACGAACATGATCAGCTTTACAAGAGATCGATTTTCGGACCACTATTGAGATGTTTGACACTAGAACAAGCCCGCGAGGTCTTACATGGAGTCCACTCAGGCAATTGTGGCAATCACTCTAGAAGACGATCTCTGGCCCACAAACCATTATATATAAGTATTTTTGGCCAACTTTGTTGAATGATGCCATCAACTCCACCAGAAAATGCCTATCTGGCCAGGTCCACTCGAACATACCTCACCAATCGGAAATAACACTAGTGCCTATTTAGATCACATGGTCGTTCGACTAGTGGGGTTGAATATATATATAATCGGTTCTTTCCTAAAAATTATAGGTCAACAAAAATTCATAATCGTTGCAGTTGAATACTTTACGAAATAGGTCAAAATAGAAGCAGTCCTCAAGATAACATATGCGGCCATCAAGAGTTTTGTGTGGAAAAATATTATCTGACATTTCAGTTTGCCCAAAGTATTGATATTTGATAATGCGACGCAGTCCCAGAATAGGAGCACGAGGAGCTAGTGCGAGAGCCTGGGGATTCGGCAACACTTCACCTCAATTGGAAACCCACAAGCTAATGGTTAAATAGAAGTTACGAACAAAACTGTCCTAGACCACCTCAAGGCTCGACTAGAAGGAACCGGAGCGAGCTGGACAAACGACCTCCCTGACATGCTTTAGGCATATAGAACCACCCCTTGAACAACCACTGGTTATAGTCCTTACAGTTTGGTCTATGGGTCAGAAGTAGTCATTCCAACAGAACTGATACAACACATTGGTTGAATAGTCCACTATAATCCGATCAAAAATAACTCCGAAAGAGAATTCGACCTTGAGATAATCAACAAGCTACGTCAGCAAGCGTACACGACAATGCAAATATATAGGTTGAAAATGGCTGAGCATTACAACAAGGGAGTCCGGCCAAGAAGCTTCAAAGTAGGGGACCTCGTCCTCAAGAAAGTTGAAGTGATGAGAACTGTGGGGAAGCTCTATCTCAAATGGGAAGGCCCTTACTCGATGGTCAAAGTAGCAAAGCACAATGCCGATCGGCTTGTAGATATGATTGGCTACAAGCTCCCTCAATCATGGAACGCGATGAACTTGAAAAAGTTTTATGTGTAAAGAGACTAAAGTCTCCACCCAACTGTACTAAAGTATCGTTCCAGATCAATAAAAACTATTTACATTTTTGCAGCTACCCATTCACACCAACAACTAAGGCTCCTTAGCCTAAGTTATTAAACAACTTGATTGTTCAAAATTGACCTCTTAGTCAACCTCACATTGGTTTCAGACCGCAAACTAAGGCTTGTTAGCCTAAGTCCATGAACGAGTCTTTAACGCCTTGGCTCGGGACAACCCCTAGCTAAGGCGCCACTCAATTCAATCTTAAATTGAACCAAAAATACAAATCAATGAGCCTATATCAAACTTTTTCAAGTTTATCAGAAATAGCAGTGAATTACAACTTAAGCAAACCTTCACAAGGCAATAAATTCAAACCTTAAACAATCCCGTAACATACAACACATATGCTAAATACATACCATAAAATCTTAAATTCAACTTATCCGAAGCATCAGAATTTCAAACTTAACAGACTCAATAAACTATTAGGTACGTGCCATAATTCACTTTATATCTAACAAAATATTTAAATGCCTTAAGTCATCTACAACAATGCGACATATCACAACATCTCGAGTCCATGCTTAGCATTCAGATGATTCCATATATACATTTAAGCACCTGGGGCGAGTTTGATATGTTGTACTAGCATATATAATCTAGCCTAATGTACAACAGTCCAACGTTTGATGTGCAAGACTAATAATGCAGGCTGGCTCGTAAAATTGAAGCGGCCCGCAACTGTAGCATATATTAGCCCCCACTCAAGTCGCAGGTCTTGAGGTGCGATTATATAGTAGCTTATAAGATTAGTTTTTGGATTTACACACCTAGCCTTGGTTTTCCTCACGCCAATTCCAATTCTGCCCTATGTTGAAAATTAAAATCGAAGATTAAACCCCCAAATTGAAATAGAAGCAAATTTCATTAGGCTCATCGCGGTATTTTTCTAGCCCTAGTTCCACTTAAAAATTTTCGATTTCACTGTTGCCCATCATCTCCCATATTCGGTTCAACAAAAGCATACCAGCAAGTTAAAATGTGGAGTTTCGTTTGGTTTGCAGTGCATAAATTCTATTTCTTCCCCCTTTTTTGCTTTTTAACACAACATTATTTTTTTTTTGCCATTTTTTCGGCAAAAGCATACCAGCAAGTCAGAAAAAAGAGTTTGCTCTATGTGGGCAAAAATAGAGCAGCCTATTTCGTTTGGGGGTAGAAGAAGTGAAGGGAGAAGAAAGTGTTCAATAGGGCTTTTTTAAGAAGGGCATTTTTTACCATAAAATAATATTAGCTACTATCGAATACCCAATAACAAATTATGACAGAATGTAGTAGGAGCCAATTGAAGGGATAATTATTGCAATCAAACAAGGTAATAACTTTTCCAATCTCCCTTAGTAGAGAGTCTATTATAATCAACACTATTATCCATGTATCATATCAAACGCGCCCCTGATCTATTACAAAATATGCCCATGTCTAGCCTGGAGTCCAAGTTCCTCACTTAATCTCTGTCTGAGAGAATCAAAGATAAAACGGAAGGGTAAGTACAAAGGACTTAGTAAGGGATACCTGTAAGCATAAGCAAAAAAAATATGTTGAAGAAGAATCAACTTAACAGACCGTAAATCAATAGTTAGTCTAAAACATATCAGAATATGGTCAGCAGTCAAGAAATAATCGAACAGTCTAGAAACAATCGAACAATAAGAAATCAATCAAGTAAACAGATCAGATCTATCGATGCAATCCAACAGATCATATCAAAACAGTCATATCAGTTCCTTATTTTTGTTATCCCGAACATAACAGCACGTCCCAAGCTCAATAGTTAGGAACAACTAACAGCTCATCCCAATTTACAGCTAGAGACAACTACAGCTCGTCCCGCTTTATAGCTAAGAACAACTTAATAGAACAGTAACAAATAACGGACATAAGTTCTGGGCGCCAGAACGAATAAGAATTCAGAATCAATAACAACAATAACCCACACAAGGGTATACTTGTTAATTAACAGATAACAAATAGATTATGAACAATTCATCGATTTCAATAAACATAGTTAAGTACAGTACAGAAATAGAAAACCCTCACAGGGGTTTATCCCAATAACAGATAAGTAAAAGAAGTGCCAGGTTGGCAGACCCTCACCTCCGTAGTCTTAGAAAACTGCAACCACAATCAGCAGTCTATTGGTCTGCGAGACCTACTCCTTCGTCACCTAACTAAAGAAATAAATTCACAATCAAAATCTTTGTTCGACCTTGATAACCTCCAATAATTACAATCTTACTATTAACAGTCTAAAATCAGCAACTACCTAATTAATTCAGTATAAGAATTCGTCCGAAATTATCACTAAGAAATACTCTCAATAATGTCGCTAACATTTTACTAGTCGCAAGGTTCTAGTGATACGAGCAATAGATATAGTCAATTTCTTAATTACCTAATTAACCTCATATCAGTGTCCCAAATCATCAATAACAGGCTAATTAGCTCAATAACCCAATTATTGCTATTTAGGTCCCAAATTTATAAAATTAGGGTTTAATCGCTTAATTAACTCAATTAATCCTGACATTACATAAAATAATACAAATTCAGCCCACAAACTACACTATAGTCCATGCATGGGAATATATATACATATATATATCAATCGCATGTCCACTCTCCATTCTTTGGCATGATACATATCTTATGGAAATAATGTACAACATAAGTGTATACACATATATATAAGCATAACCCTTCTTCTTTTCCTTTTACCTAAGATTCAGTTATAGAAGTTCTGAAATCAAAAATCGAGCACACGATTGTGATCATCACGTCGAGGAGATGACACTGGAAAACACCAAAATTTCCACTAAAAGATGCCTTTCAACCTCCTGAACTTGATGCCCTTATCCATTCCAAGTTTTGCTACCAAAATAACTTTCAATTTACACCTTAAAATCTCAACGCCACCTCTCGCCGCCGTGTTGGTTCCTCCAATTTTCGTCGTCGTCGCCACTTCAAACCTCCAAATAAGAGTACCACGGTGATCACTGAGCTAAAGGCTTCACTTTCTGCCGCCCCAAGTTTTACACACTGCTCCACCATTGCCTATCACTCGTCGCTGCGGTAGAATTTCAACCTCACGGTTTTGGTGGTCCACCGGTGATAAGTATGTGCATGAGGTATCAGTATGATACTGGGAAATGAGATGGTCGATTTTGTTTATGGTTTGGCCGTCGCTTGAGCAAGATTTTCGGAGAGAAAAGGGAAGGGTGTCACAGGTGAAAAGGAGAATAAATGGGGTGGAAATGTAAAAAAAATGTGATATTTATAGGGGACTTTTTTGAATTTCTAAATTGATCCCTAGAAGTTTATAAGTTCATTCAATTGAGTCTTGCTAATTAATTAAAATATTGTTGTGACCCAGTTAACTTGAAAAATGCCATGCAACCCCAAAACCTTTAGAAGTTAATTAGATTTTCTCAACCTTTCAAATTGACCCCAAAACTTTCAAAATTTTTGCAATCAAATCCTTTTTTATTTCTTTTCCGAGCCCTAAAACCCGACCAATCAAAATCTTTATTTTCTTGATTCTTATTTCCTAAAATTTCAAATTTTAAGGGTGTTACAGAGTCAATCGTTTAAAGTTGATCCCGCAGTTGACCTGATGTTGGTTCCAAACCACAAACTAAGGCTTCTTAGCCTAAGTCCATGAATGAGTCAATCGTTTAAAGTCAACCCCATAGTCGACCTAATGTCGGTTCCAAACTGCAAACTAAGGCTTCTTAGACAAAGTCATTAAATGAGATGATCGACCCCACAGTCGACCTCAAATTATTTTCAACAGCAAGTTATTGCTTCAAGCCCAAATTGATAAACAAACTCAACTAGAACTCGACCTTGTAGTCGAACATAGAGGTGTCAAATGAGCTGGACCGAGCCAACCCGGCTCGTTTAACAAACAGTTAATGGCGGTCCCGGGCTGAGCCGGGTCGGCTCGCGGGCTGTTCACGGTCCAAACCGTGACGGGCTAAAAATTGAAAAGTTTGGCTCAGCTCAAAACCAACCCACTATATAGGTGAGCCGATTTATATAGGAGCCAAGCTAGGCAGTCTGGATCGCGAGTTGGCCCACGAGTTTCTTTTTTTTTTTTGAAAATGAATTTAAAATTTTGAAGTTTTTATATTTATGTGATTTTTAATATTTTTTTCAACACTTATACTTTTTTAAAAGATTTAATAATTTATACTTATATGAGTTTTAATATTTTACAACACTTAAATTTTTATAAAAACTTAGAAATTTATACTTATATTAATTTTTTTTATCAATTATATTTTTCCAAAAACACCACCAAATAAGGTGGTGAGGGATTTGGCATGGACCACTCTACCCGTCATTAATTTAGAAAAAATAATTACATAGAGGTGGATTTGACCAAACCTCTAAATGAAAGTACATAATAATAACAAAAAAAATAAAAATAATAATAAACAACTTTGTAATATCTAAACATCTAAACATGTCCAATGATAAACCGGTCGTTCACTAAGTGATCTAAATCGTTCTCGGATTGAGATGCGATGGTGGATGTAGTTTCAAGCCATTCTTCATCGTCTTATTCAAATTAAGGCAATATGATCTTCACCTTTCTCAAATTTTTGTTTCTATCCTCTTGGTCTAGTCAATCCTTCCAAAGAATACAAAACTTGATCGAATTGGGTTTTAGTCGCGATCTTGTATCGGTCAATGTGCGCTTGCCCGCACTAAAGACACTCTCGGATGCCATCGTCGACATTTGAGGTGCAAGTACGTCTCGAGCAATGCATGAAAGAATTGGATACACTTTAGCATTATTCTTCCACCACTCTAACACGTCAAATCCTTCATAGTCTTCTTCACATGCGTTTTGTAAATATAGCGATATCTCCGCGCTACTTTCGGGTCTTGAGCCTGACAGTCTTTCATTCATCAAATTACCTAAGGATGCAAACATTCCTCTTTTGCTAGTAGATGGCCATTGCGTACCTACATGCATTTGTCCTATCCCACAATTTTGACTATAAACACTATACAAAATTTTTAAAATATCTAAAATTCTTGTTTTTTCTTCTTCATAGTTAAAATCCTCATGAAGTATAAAATCATTATATTTTTGCATTAATACAACACACATATCTAACTTTAATCTAGGATCTAAACACTTGAAATAATTGCTATGTAGGGTATTTTTTCATAATACTTAAGAATTTTTTTTTATTGCACACATTACTTCACTTAAATGTTCATCATATCTATAATTATCAAATAATTGAGCAATTTCATATAGCGTACATAGTAACAAGTTAGATGTTGGATAAAAATGACCGGACATAATTTTGGTTTTATCATTAAATGTTTGAAGAAGTGGAGCAAGAACTTCCACAATATCCCAATCCGCATCATGCAAAAATGGTTCACCAAACATTTCTTTATTACAAAATTCACTAATTATATGACGATAAGGCATTGCCTCACTAAGCATTTTATACGTAGAGTTCCACCTATGTTGAGTATCTAAGTAAGGAATTACAAATCTTGTCCTACGGTCTTGACAAAATCTTTTATATTCTTGTGTTCTAATTGATGAAGCCATAATATGTGTTAAACCACTTCTAATTTTACCTACCAAAAAATTAATTTTTTCTAAACCATCTTTACAACATAAATGAATAATATGACAAAAATATCTAACATGGAAAAAAAATACCATTTTCTAAAGGGTCTATTAATTTAACTAATTCCCTTACGGCATATGTATTATTAGATGCATTATCAAAAGACATAGACATAACTTTATCCATTAATTTCCATCTCCTAAGGCAATCTCTAATTGCTTCATAAATATGAATACCCGTATGGGGATGATCAAGTTGTTGAAATTCAATTATTCTTTTTTTCATGCACCAATTATCATCAATCCAATGAGCTATAACACATAAATAATGCAAATTACCTCTACCTAACCACATATCGGATGTAAAAGAAACTCTACATTTCAAATTATCAAAAATTTCATTTTCTAAAGGGTCTATTAATTTAACTAATTCCCTTACGGCAGATGTATTATTAGATGCATTATCAAAAGGCATAGACATAACTTTATCCATTAATTTCCATCCCCTAAGGCAATCTCTAATTGCTTCATAAATATGAATACCCGTATGGGGATGATCAAGTTGTTGAAATTCAATTATTCTTTTTTTCATGCACCAATTATCATCAATCCAATGAGCCATAACACATAAATAATGCAAATTGCCTCTACCTAACCACATATCGGATGTAAAAGAAACTCTACATTTCAAATTATCAAAAATTTCAGTTAAATTTAAAATTTTCACTAAATATTGTTTATACCCATCATCATAGCAAGTGTTACGTGAAATGGGTTTATAAGCCGGTTGTAAATACATTTGATTATATCTAGTTACTAATTCATTTTCGGCATAAGTAAAAGGTAACTCATTTTGTACAACTAATCTAGATAAGTCTATTCTCATATTTTCTTGACTATATCTCCAACTTTGTAGCTCGCCTTATTCATTTCGATAAATTTGTGATTGACCCTCTACCCCCACACCCTCTTCATTCCAACCCGGATGATTAGTGTCTAAATGTCTTTTAATTGTACTCGTTCCACCTCATTTTTTATGTTTATAAGCTGCACGACAAATTTTACAATGCATCGAACTGGGTGGGCCAATAGCTATACATTTCCATACATCATTAGTTAATCTTCTTTTTTTATTCCCATGTGTATCATTATGTTTGTTAATATCATTGGGTGCTTGTGTGTCACTATAATCGGGTGCTTGTGTTTCATCATCATGTAGGGGGTTTTCTTCATCTATTCTATCGGTAGTGGGATGATATGTGATTCGGTATTATGCAAAGATGCGGGTGTTTGTGCAATAAAATCATATTCTTCCGTGTTTAAATTACATTCCATATGATATCGGGCCGTAGAACTAGAAGAAGATGGAGGGGTAGTAGTAGGTCTTAGGGGCGGTTCTATAAATTGATGACTAGTATTACGCCTAGCAGGTTGAGTGGAGGAACGAATTGAGGGGTCATTTAAAGGAGAATGTTGGTCTACCCTCGGAGGGGCCGTAGAGCGACTACTAGTTTTTTTATTTTTAGAACTAATAGCAAGATTCAAAAATTTCTTCATTTTTATAATCAACTAAATATGAACAATTAACAAATAAAATTCACAAAGATTAACATGCAAATTAAATTGTAAAAAAATGATAGATGTTCCTGTAAAAGACGTAATAACAATTAAGAAGTCGCAATTTGATACACCACCATTCACGGCTCCACGAAGTAGCAAATTGATAGACCTCTATTCAAAGCTCCACCAAATAAATTTAATATTATGTACGAAATGAATAAAAGATATAATTTATTTATAAATTATTAGATTACAGAGAAATTGAAAAATTATAGAATAAGAAATAAAATTTTAGAATATTTGAGGCTTCAGAGATTTGGGAGAAATTGAGAGATTTGATAGGAAACATTTTTATTACAAATGACCACTATTTATAGTGATAATTTGTTATTTTTGAAAAAAAGAGAGAGAGAGAGAGAGAAGCAAATTGCTTGCAGCAATTTAGCTGCTAAATTGACTATTGGCCAATGGCCAGGCCAACGGTCAGTTTACTTAAAGTAGCCGTTACATCCCCTTTTTTTTATAATTTATAATTTTTATAAATTTATAATTTATAATTTAAAAATTAAATTTTCTTAATTATTGATTTATACACTTATAAACTAATAAATTATAAATTATACATTCTTAATTATAAATTATAAATTTATAATTTTTTAAAAATTATAAATTCTTAAATTTTTAAAAATTATAAATTCTTAAATTTTTAAAAATTATAATTTATAATTTAAATTAAAAAAAATATTGCGGGCTAAGCGGGCTAGCCTATGAGCCGGCTCGTTTAGCCCGCGAGCTGGGCTAGCCTACGGTCTTTCACAGTTCGTGGGCCGAGCTGGCCCTGGGTTGCAAAACTTCAGCTCGATATGGGTTTTCAAGCGAGCCGGTCCAGCCCAATCCATATTAAAAAATTAAACGAGCTGAGTTGGGCCGATTTTTTTTTTTTGCGAGGCGGGCCGCTCAACCTGTTTTGACACCTCTAGTCAAACACCACATCGCACAAACAATATATATATATATATATATTCCACGTGCAATGTTGAGAGTAAAGTTTTAATTCAACAAGTTCGACCACCTATTCTATTAACACAAAGAACACAACTAAAGTCGACCAAGCAATCAACAACAAATAGTATTTCAACACCTATTTTAAAATGGATTAACTGGATGCTAGTATCTTAGATTAGTTCCTTTATTTTTGCATTAGTCAATTTCATAATCAACTGCGGACTTGTTCAATTCCATCGTCGAAAGATTGCATTGTATGATTTCTTATTTGAGATCGAATCGTTTATTTCGTCATCTATTAACAAACAACAATTGACAAAAATGAAAGCAGTAAAAAGGAAAAGAGAATAGAGGGGCAGAAAAAATAATTTATTGTATTCAAATATCTTCGATTACAAAGTTCACGAAATACATCATAGATCAAAACAAATACCTTGCAGGGTGACCAAAATGATCAAAATAAAAATATAGCAGCCCAAGCCTTCAACTCCACCCGGCACCTTTACCGTGAGCTTGTGCAATGTGTTTAGTCACGACGTCCTCAATTGCTTGGTTGAGTTCATCACTCAAAGGCACGGGGCATAACGTTACTCGGGCCCTTAACTTCCTACTCAGGAGCTGCTGCAAGCACTGGCTAATCTGCGGGAGTAGGTTAAGAAGGCCCCATTTCATCGACGAGAAATCAGCTGCGTTGACGTTGCCATCTCGGATATCAAATACAAAGTCATTAGCAAATAAAAATTTGTAGGTCACATTGGCGAGCCTAATTTGGAGATCAGCAGCTGCCCCGACCACATGCACAACGGTAGGCACCTCCGCATGAGCATTCTCTCCAGCAGGAGCATCTCTTTGAGCTGAGGGAGATCCAGATAGTCTGTAAGCTGTTTGATCTGCATCAGATTCAGTCGATCTCGGTCCTCAGGCCAAATTTGGTAGCCTATGTACTTTAGCTGCTTTACGGCCTTCTTGAAAGCCTCCTTCACGTCGTCGATGAAGAAGACGACATTGGCATCTTGGAATGCCGAGCACAACATATACTACTGCATAGCTTCTCGTCGAATGAGTGGTAGTATCCTGAAAAACTCGATCCGAGCATAATTCATTGCCACGTTATGCCCCTACGACCGACCAAAATCATAGCTAGCCTGAATATCCAACTCGTCTTCTGCAACAACTTCTTTGCTTGGTTCCTTACGGCCATCGCAGCCATGAGTTGTGCGTTATTCTCCTCAAGCTGCTCGGTCAGCTGCTCGATACTCTTGCCTGAGCAGACTCAAGCTTAGTTTTCACGGGCTCATTCTCACTATTCTCCTTCCAAAGCTCTCTCCGATCATCCAGAGCCAATTCAGCCTTGCGATAAAAATGATAGCCCAACTAGCTAACCTATAGCAGAAGCAACCTCAGCCTATTTAGATAAACACTAAAGCAGAAATGACCAGTGAATTCTCGAAGAATGAGTAAAACTCCATTAAAAACTTACCATATTGGAATGGTATGCAAAGGCTTTCAGCGTCCCCACCTGGGATAGCTCCATTATCTTTATTTGGTCAGCACTGAAGAGCTTGACCATCATTACTTTCAGGGGCGTTGACCCGGTTAACCCCAAGGACATCATCGACCAAGAGTCGTGGACTGCTATTTGGGTCCCAAAATGGGGTGATAGCAGGTTGACCAGTGGGAACAGCTCCTTGTCGGGCCGACGCCTAAAGAGATAGAAGCCAGTTGGTTGATTCAACACCCCAGCTTTGCCTTTCCTTTTATCGGCAGTGGCTCTCTTCTAAGCAAGTCTCGCCTGCTTGACTACCGACCTCTTTTAATGTGTTGAGGGGTTGTTGGTCCCAACGGGAAAAGGTCAAGACGGTTGAGTTGCGAAAGTAGGTAGTACTGCCTATGGCGATGGAGTAGCTTGAGGAACAATCTCTCGTCGAGCAACCCTCTGGCGGAGCTCCTGCACCCTTTGTACATGCACCATTGCTTGCTGACGAGTCTAACTCATTATCCCTGCTCGATCTGCAAAACAACACATTAGGCCACTAAAAGACCAATGAAGATATCTACCCAGTCGAGCATCGTCAGGCAGGTCTAGTTGGGCAGGCGATAAGCCAGCCAGCACTTAATTCCTCTCCTTGACATACCTTGAGGCCTCCATCTGCCTAAATTCAACTAAGTCACGGATAAAAATATTGGGCCAGGTCGGGGTTTCATTCGCAAGCATCTCGATATGACCTTTCATCCAACCCCTAGATATATTAAACCCCACCTCACCAAGAGATTGAATGAAAAGGTAGCGGCTTTTCCATGTTTAGCCAAAGGAGGAAGAAGGGGTCATCAAGAATTTTCAACGAGGGCGGGCCGTAAGGTAATAAAAACCCAACTCCTTAATGTTCCTTGACTTTCGGGACATTGGAAGGTGAAAGAGGTTGCTAAAATTTGCAAAGGTCGAGGGCTGGTTGTGAACATGCATGAGGACTACGAAATTGTACAAGATCGAGAAACAGTTTGGCAATAATTACGTAATACAAACCTGGAGGGCCGTGAAGAGGTTGACTATTGGTTGGGAAATTGGAAACTAAGCCCACATCTAAGGGCATCCCTGAAAATAGTGATGCAACCAATGGGAGGTCGATGAATTCTATCGTCATACCCAAGGACAATTAATACGAACTCCCGAGAAATATGGTACAATTGCCTCATAAGTTCGAGATCCCCCTCGATCACCTTCGATATAATCTCACTATAGTAGTCAGGGGTAAACAACCGACCACGGGATATAGGCAGTTGACTTGGTCTGGTCTTAGCCCCACCGACAACATGATTCTCACTAGAATTGCTAGAGGCCGAGCTATCACTAGAGAAACTACTAGACTCGCTAATTGAGTCACTTTCCCCTCTGGTTGGAATCTGATCCGACCTAGTTGCCTCACTATCACTCTCGTGACTACCATTGTCACCAAATACACTCAACATAATTGGTAAAATTGTATGATCGTGATACAACAAAGGATTTCGAAGGACTTACAAGGTTTAAGAGGTTAAAGCATAATTCAATTGGCAGTAAATGCAGTGAAACGGTTCACGGAATGCTGTAAAAGTGAAAATGAGGATTTTTGCCGTGCCTATTTATAAGTTTCAGCATGCAGTAACCCAAACAACTGTAATTATTACGCAACCGTTTCCTGATGCTTCACGTGACCCAATGTAACAGCCGTATTAAATATACTAAAACCCTAGTTGACATTCAAAATTAGAACATCACCAACATGTTGGACCCCTAATCGAGAGTATTTAATTTTTACAAATCAGCTACTCCCCATCTCTTCTCGTCGATTATCTCGATTAGGACTCGAGAGTGAGGGACTTATGACATGGGATAGCCCAACAGGCCCAACCCAATAATACTCGATCGGGTCGAGACAATTCAATTACCTACCAGGCCCCATTGGTCGAGGGCCAACTATGTAAGTGACCAGGTCCGACCTCATCGGGCTTTATCTACAGCGTGAGTATAAGCATTCGCTTTTGTCAACCAGAGTATGGTCGATCGTGATCGAGAAAGCTCTTTTTAGCACTCAGTAAGAGAGACATTTTGAATATGATAGAGTGCCATCCTGTTGATCAAGTGCGCAGCTTTTCTGCCGCATTGAATGCTCTAACAAGCGGCATACCTCCACATTAATGGTGCGTGCCGCCACGAGTACCATATTTTCAGCTGCGCCAGGCTAGTGCGCGCCTCCAGTGTACCACCTTGCCTAGGTAGCTAGAGGCAGCACCACCCGAAATAGTACACAAGCAGAAGAAGACTTAAAGGTTCCTAAGTAAGGATGAAGGTCCTTTTTGTGCAACAAGGCATCATAGACAAATCAATCGCATTAGAAAGGCTATAAATACCCCATTGTCACTCAAAGCCTTCACTCTGTTGCTCTACATTCTAGGTGATAATATATTGACTTGAGCATCGAAGTGCCTTAGTCGAGGGCCCTCGGCAAGCCTGACATTTGCTATCGGTTGTAGGACTCGATCCCGTTTTATAATCAAGCACTTCTATCGACCAACCATTTGGTCGATTGGACTGGACTTTAGCCCAATACTTTCCCAAACAATTTACACCCTCATCACCCATGATACCTTTGCAGTCCGACATGGTATCATGTGCCAAGTTGGTTTATGGATCAAGCCAAGATGGCCTGATTCATTTTCCACCCTTTTAAATTTGAACAATCTTCCCAACCAAATATTATATGGCTTTAAGTATGGGATTCACAAATTTTTAAAATCAAAGCAAACAATAGATTAGATGGTTTTGGATACTATTTCTAGCTTATGTGTCACTAGTATGTGTATCATATCTAATCTTATATGCCCAAGCGAACAAGCTCTTAGTGATTTCTTTAGATAAAGGTCAGAAGAAGCAGATACACCCACCAAGTTGCATGTTAGTGATTCTTAAGCTTGTCTATGGCTATCTTATTGCTCTTCTTAAGCCATAGCAAAAGGATTTCATAGATACAGAAGTATTTGCAGTAAGCATAGGGGCTTAATTATAATTCTCAATCAAGTAATCTCCTAAATCACTTGAAACCACTTTATATCTCTATGCTGCTAGAGACCTTATTGAGAGAAAGTGTAAGTGACAAGAAAAAGTATCAAAGACAAATTGAGAAATGACATAATTTTGCTCGTAAAAAATAATGGGCAAAAATATCAAAATAAAAAGGCAAAAGAAAAGGATAAAATATGATTTATATTATTATCTACACTATTATAAAAAGAAATCATTCTTTATTTTTAAAATGGAAGTTGCTATCATATTTCAAATATATCAAATTTCTTTTTTTATTTATTCTATATTTTTAATAAATTTTGCATATTCAAATAACAATCATTTATTCAAAAATTTATCTAATTACAAGATAAGCTCAATATTTTTATGCACGTGATATCTGCTTGCAAACACTACTAATTTGACATAAAAAATTATAAATTTCAAATTTTTGTAGTTAGGGGGAAAAAAAAGTCATTTGGTGAGTTTGGGCTTAAGACTTTTTAATTTGTCAAATATGGGTTTTAGTTTAATCTTCTATGCGCAAATCCATGTTCAAAAAATTGTGGGCATGAGAAAATACTTCTGCTAGTAAACAATAAATCATTTAATTTGGTTAGGCCCAAACAAAATTTGAATGACTTGGGTCTTACCTACTTTGGACTAGTTTGGTTGGGAAGATAAGGTGGGATAAAGTATTTTTATCCCACCTTATCATTCGTTTGGTTGGAGTGATAATAAATATTCAGGCTCGCACAAATACCAAAAGTCCATACTTATATGTGCAATTCTTATAATAAATTAACCTACCACTCCCCATGGGATTATTTATTCATAGGTCTACTTCTTGTATTGAAATTATCTATTTATCCTTTAATTTTTGAAATTATGAATTTTATATTTGAGTAAGGGACAAAAAAATAATTTATTAGGTGTAATCAATATGCTTTAATATTGAACCAAACAGAACTACCAATAATCATGTTGATCCACATAAAAATAATCATGGAAACCAAACTATAGCGCAATAATAAATAATCACACAAATTATTACATGATAAATAATCATAAGATAATTTAAAAATTGAACCAAACTAGCCAATTTATGGCTACTGAATTGAATGTATTACTAGCTTTTATCCTGTGCGTTGCATCGAGTAATAATTTTAAATTTAAAAATTTATTATATTTAATATAATTGTAGTTTAAATTTTATATTTTTTATAAATATTACAAATATTAAACAAAAAAGAATAACTAATTTAAGAAAAATTTCATAGAAATTTTACTGAATGCAATATAACAGTTATAGGAATAAGTGAAATATAACTATATTTCATTTCAATATGACTTATGTGTCATTAGACCAAATGCTCTTGGAATTGCACCATTTTTGTCAAATTTTCATATTTTTTTCCTACACAAAAATATATATTCAAAATAAAATAATATGGTGTGTATATATATTCAATATTTACTAAAATTGGGAAAAATTATAAAAAATAAATTAATATAGTTTTTATATATTCAATTTAAATAATTATTTATAGGATATATATTATATATGGATATTGTATTCAAATTAAATAGAACAATTAAGAAAAATAAATCAATGTAGTTTTTATATCTTAATATTCAAATAATTAGTATTTTAATTATGACAAAATAAATATGTAGGGTCACAAAATTTATACATTTCACCTGACAATAATTTTAAATTTATGTCCTTTAAATCTACTTCCAAAGTTAATAATAGTAAGTACCATGCTCCAATAATATTGTATATAAAATTCAATAATGACATAAATTACTTATTTTAGCTTAATTAGGCACTTATTATATTATTTTTATCCCGTTTCAAAATTATTAATTATTCTATTAAAATTTTTGTAACACCCCTAAAATAGGTATTTTTGAAAAATAAGAATTTGGAATTCAAGCAAATCGGTTGCTCGGATTTTAGGGTTCAAAAAATAATGAAAGGACTTAATTGCAAGAAAATGGGAAGTATTAGGGTTAAATTGTATTAGGCAAAACTCAATTGGATGACATTTTCAAATTTGAGGGTTTGCATGGTATTTATTTTGGTTCAAAGAGTCTAATCTTATGCACCAAGATTTTATGGGGGCTTGATTGAAGGAAGACCAAATCTGGTGGACTCAATTGAAGGTTGCTGGAACTTTCTGGGGCTAAATTGAAGATAGAAAAGTTCAATTATATATATTGGATTTTACAATTCCACTCTTATTTTCCTTCATCTTCGCCACCGAGAACCCCTCATTTCCCCCTTTGGTGATTTCTCCGGTGGCGGCCTTTCTCTCAAAATTACTCTGAATACCTTCTTCTCCTCTTCACCGGCATCACTTTAACATACCATGCAAGCTATTTCACCAACGGGACTGTCAGATTTTTTAAAAGTGAAGACTCGGCACGGCGGAGGTTGACGAGTGATAGTGGAAGAGTGCGAAACTTGGTTTTTGGGCATGGATTTTGGTAGCATTCAATTTGGAGAAGGTTTTAACACCCTTACTGAAAGCTTGATGCCGCGCCGATGACAGAAACGGGAAGAACGGAGGTGGTGGCGTGAGGTGGAGATAAAACTTTGAAGTCTCGATTGCAGGCCTTACCGGTGGCAGAACTTAAAGCCAGTTAGAGATTTTGATTTAGGAGGTTGAGAGGAACATTTGGTGGTAAGGTTGATCTGCTCCGGCGGAGCTAACGGCGGCGGTGGGAGGACAGTTTTCTCCCCTCAATGCGAAAAATACAACTGTGTAATTAGTTCGTGAATTCGGGGTCTCGTTGAGCGGATCGTGGTAAAGGATTGGAAAAGGGTTTTTGTTTATATATGTATATGTATATGCATATTGTATCGTATTCTCGTTAAACCTTGTATTATGCGATAATGAAGGATTTATAATGCGATTAATATGTATATTTCCCATGCATGGAGTATTAGGTTGTTAATGGACCCAGATATGTCTTGTTACATGCTTAAATATAGACTAAATGGGTTTATTAACTGATTAAACCCTAATATATAGATTTAAGAGCTAAGTGACATTCGATGCAATTGATTATGAAGAATTAAGCTATTATTGTGGTTTAGGATGATATTATGAGGAAGACTATGAAATTGAGGACTAGTTTATGTTCTATTATTAGACTTGATATGAAAACTACAGTTATTTTGGTAATAATGACCTTATTAACCATTTTGGGTCGGTAGTACCATTTAAGCCCTAAAAGTATCATGTTAACCAAAAAATTAGCGATTTGGGTTAATGATAAGCATAATAGTGATTATTGAGGTCAAATGTAGATTTTGACTCTAATTATACTCATTTGGTTAGGTGAAGAGGAAGTGGGTCCGGCGGACCATTAAGCTTTTGACTATGACAGCCTTCTAAGACTTTTAAGGTGAGGGTTTGCCACTTTGGCACTTTCTCATACCTATTTGTTTCGTGATGAACCCCTATGAGGGTTTCTATTTGACTTGATTCGGAAACTTATTGATTCTCGATTGTCGAATTTCATGACTTGCCTGCATTCTTGGATATTGTTATATGTTTAAATCCATTCTTATGCCCAGAACTTTCTTTACATTGTCAGATTTCTATCTCTTATACCCCACCCTTGCCGGCTAACCCTATGTTCTTGATATCTATGAAAGTAGTATTTGAAAGGGTCTGATAGACCTATTTGTGCCAGAAGTTCTCTTAAATTGTTCATGTACCTTGTTTATTGGAATAGACCTTGCCGGCCCTTATTGAAAAATGTTATGCCTTGTAAATTGTAAATCTAATAAAGTTCTGAAATGTTCACGTTATTGTTTTAAAAGTTGAATTGATATCTGTTGGCATCATATCATTCAACCCACGAGGACGCCCTTGGGAAGTTTAACCCGGAGGGACGCCACGGGAAGTTAGGCCTGGGGTCAGGTCCGAAAAGAGGGCTGGGCGAAACGAACCGATGGTGACAGGTCTTTCGGCTAGTACCTACCTTCAATCCAGACTTAACAGGGAGCTTGAGGTAGCAAACTGTGAATGACAAGATCTGGCATGCGATCGACTATGCCATATAAACAAATTACTACCCGCCGAGCTGTGCGCTCGAGCAAATGGGGAGATAAGGAGAAAATTTTCAAGTTTAGGTTAAATGCTATAGTAAAGTTATCTTGTATTCATCAAGGAGCAATAAGGAATGATCCTAATAGGCCAGCTAAATGTTTACATGTTTCAAGTTTTTATGAGTCTAAATCTGATTTTCGTCAATTATGAACTGATTATCTGATTTATTATCAATGACCTTGTTTATTGCCATTGAATCAACATTTTTCCTCTATCTCCTATTATGTATTTCCCTCACCGAGTCCTTAAAACTCACCCTCCTATTCATTTCTTAAATATTTACAGACATGTATGAATAGTGAAGAATGAGGATTGATGCTTGCTCGAAAGAACTGTTTATGATAGACGTTTGGATATCATTTGATGGTGACTATGGGATTTGAGATTGTGGATAGGACTGAACTCAGTTGGAAGACTTTTAGCTTGTATATAATGTTGGCGTGTAGTGTTATTTTAAGTTGAAATATGCCGTTATTTATGAGACTTTAGAATATGAATATGTTGCAATTCTTGTAGTGTCTCTTGGAGTTTGAATTTTGTTGTTTTTGGTTGTACGTATTGGTTACTCTGAAATGATCTTTTGAGTCAGTGCTAAGCTGCTATCACTTGAGTTGTAAAATTTTGGGTTTTTATGCAGTCTTATGAATTGAAATTGAATTTTGGAGGTACGTTTTGGATTTAAATTATTATGGAAAAGATTTGAGTAGCACCTCAGCCTAAAAGCAGGCACCTCCCGAACGGGGCGCTACAAATTAAAATTTTCTACATATAATATTGGACAATTTGATTAATTTATTCAAAAGTATTTATATGATATCTAAAAGCATAAGTTATATCAATAACATCATAATCAGTCAAAAAGTAAAAATTGTTTGACTTTGCTAACAAACATAATAACAACTTATGATCCAAGAGTATTATATAAACAGTTTCTTCTGAAATCTTTTGAGCCAATTGAAAATATTTTTCCAGAACATGTTAGGGGCTTGACATAATTAGAAAACTGATATAAATTTATTATTATAAATTAAAATTTTTATTTTCAAATTCATCCACCCAACATAATCCAAAAACATTTATACTCTCCTACTATATAAAAACATCAATGTCAAAATTGATCTTTATCATTTTGTTTTATTTTCTAACATGGGTAAAAATACAAAATGACAACAAATGAAAAAAAGAAAGAAAGAAAAAGGGAAAAAAATTCCGAGCCAACACCAAAACGCTAAACCAACAAAATGATAAAGATAAATAAATAATGGGTTAAGAAAAGCCAAAATACAAAAAAAAAAAAAAAAAAAAAAGGGCAAAAAAGTGACCAAAAGTGAAGAATTAATATAGACAATAGAAGATAAAATTTTCAACTTACCACAGAATCAAGGCTTCAAGTTTCTTTTGTAAATTAGCCTAGTTCATAAACATAGAAGTATACCAATATTGAAAACCATATGAAAATTAGAAGACACATATATGTTCAATAAAAATAGAATTGAATGCACCAAATAAATGATCCTATAAAAGTGAGGGGGGAAAATAAAGACAAACATTTTTGTATTTTTAAGCATTAATGAATTGTATGTTTTAGTTATTTTTAGAATAAATTAGTTGTATGAATTTTGAGCTTAGATTAAGGAATTTAACTTAATTAAAATATTTAAACATGGAATAGAACATAATTTATGGAGTATCAAATTAAGGTTAATTTTCCAAACCAAATATAGCCTCCTGATTTTCAGCTAATTTTACACTAATAAGTTATATATAGAGAAGGGGGGGGGGGAGAGGGGGAGGAGAAATACAAAATTAACATGAAAAATCATATATACTTATATTATATAGAGACATAATACTTACCAAAATTAGATATAAAGTTACAAAAAAATCATTAATATAATATTTAATTATATATATATATATATAGAGAGAGAGAGAGAGAGAGAGAGAGCTAAAAAAAATTAATACGAAAAATCACATACATAGATATATTGAGTACTTACCAATATTGGATATGAAGTTACCAAAAAATTTAATTAACATAATATCTTTATATTAATAACAAAATAACTCAACTTGATAGCTATTTGTATATGGAAATATGTTGAAATGACAAAAAAGAACAAAACTAACTTGTCCACGCCATTGCCACATAAAAAATATGCTTAAAATAGATTTGAACATCATTTTACTTTATATATATTAGATTTTATTTAATTTAATAATACACATATTATGAATGATGAAATTCCATTGTTATAATTTTAACTCGATATGAAAATCCAAAAAGAATGAGTCATCACACTCTTAAATGTAATATCTTCATCCAACTCCAACTACGAATTACTAATAAAAATGAAATCTCCAAATTATCTGTATAATCATGGAATGTATTATACAAAATACATATCTTCTCGATACAACACTGTTTAATTTTTTTAATTTTCAATATGAAATAAGCTATAAATAATCCTAATAATTAAATCGATGAATAATTATCAACAAAAAAGTTAAGTTGATATGAAATTTTAATTACTTGAACATAAAAGATAAAACAAAATTGACTATTATCATGAGTGGCAAAATAAAGTTTAATGAAACTACTTAAGTGTGTAAATGACATTTACTCGAATAGACTCAATATTTTGTGTTATTTATATGATTAATTTGGTTGGCTAAAAAATTTTAAAATTTGATCGATTTTGAAAATTTTAAATTTGTTAATGACCCGTATTGAAATAATAATGTATTCACAACACTGTTTTCTTTTGGCCTTTGGAACAAAGAATATATTTCTAAATTAGTATTATAGATATAATAGTCCGTTAAAATAGACATGCAATGACCAAAATTGATTCATACATCACTTAAGTATCATATAAAGTATATATGTCATTTACTTAATTATTTAGTACCACTACTCATTTCATTTCATATTTCATCGATCATTTGTCATAACTTCCCACAAGATAAATGAAGCTTTGAAGTATTGCCAATGTTCGGTGCAAATGGAACATATTTAGAGTGTCCAACTTTTATATTTTTAATTAATAAGAAATAATCGTCTACGTCTGCATTGATAGCCACTTTAGAAAAGCTAAAATATAATTCAAGGATGCTTTTTCTAACTTTGAAACTTTTCAATAAACAACTAATAATTTTTTACTATATTTTGATAATTTATGAATTTTTGAAACCGTAAGCTAATAAAACTAATTCATTAGCTTTTCATGTAAGTCCAAACGTATAAATACTTTCATTCGAAACAAGATTTGTTGCAAACACTCCCTTAATATCATGTAAAGACAGCGTCCCATACAGACAAAATCCCACTAGACAAAATAGTCAGCAAGTGTAAATGTATATGCATGCACATGGAGAGAGCAACAGGATGGAAAGGGGGTTCTATTTCTCAGCTCAAAATGAAATCTTAGATTGTTCAAGTTTCATGTTAAATGCTTAACAAATAGATTGATTAGTACGCCGTAACTGTTATATTCTGCTAAAATAGCTTCCATTTATATAAATGACTCCATAAATTTCAGAAAAAAAGAACTGAAATGTCAACTCGCTAAAGGATATACTAGTAACAAAATAGAGAAGGGTTGTCTGACAGAAATAGATGATGCCTCCCAGCAGGCAAGCAGCTTCATTCAGACTTAATGGTGAAGATAGAAATTGGAATGACAAGGCATTGACCATCCATTTCATCTCAGCGGACCTCCTGGGATCTGGCTCTTCGATAGCTCTCTTAGTTAGGACATGCTTGATTCAGCACATTGACTTCCGTAACTGTTTCAATGACAATCAAGTGAGACTAAGCAAAATAGAAGATGAGATAGTTCCCCTGCCATCTGGGAAATTGGATTACCAGAAGAAACTTGGAAATTATCATGTCAACACAAATCCTTTTGGCATTTCAAACCATTATAATGAAGAGACTGGGGAAACTTGCAGAATTGCTTGTAATGTCACGTGAGAAATTTAACATGTTAAAAGCACAGAGTGTTACTTCATTTGATGGAATTCTAACGATATAGAATGTAGTTACATGTAGCCACTGAGAAGTAATAGCGCCTCTAAGAGCTTAATGGTCATTTTCTTTCTAGCTGAAGCACCAAATTTCATATCATTGAACCTGGAACAGCTTGCACTATCATAGGGTTAGCATACATGCTCCAAGAAGTGACAGGGCCATGTAAACAAATTGCCAACAAAAATTCCTTAATTAAAAATTAGAGCCCGAACACAGCCATGTTCCTCAAACATTAGGAATGGAAGATTGTGGTGGCAATGGTGAGCAGTTTGGTGTTATTCTAGGCGTGGTGGCACCCAAGGTTCTGCCAAACCAGGCTTGTTCACTCCTGGAGCAAATCCAGTATTGCCTTTCACCCATTGAGCTCTCTTTTTCATTGCAATACCTTTCATCCAGCACTCTACCTACAGAAAAAGAAACTAGATCCATTCCTATTCTTTCTCACCTTAAGCTAGGTTAAATGGTTCACCCAGAGAAAGTAGTAGGTGTTGGTTTTGGTAAGGTTTAGCACCTGGGCAGGCGTTGGTAATTCATGGTCCTCAGGTTTGTTTGCAGCCATAACAAAACATTCATAGAATTGTGCTGGTTAGGTAACTGCAGAAGTGCAGTTGGTGGATTTTGCTGTGATCAAGTTGGAGTTGATGAGCCTTTTGGTTGCACATAATTTACACATCAAAATCACTTTAGCTTCTAAATAGCCGATGCCGCGCATGGTAAATATTCTCATCAATTGTTGGCAACCTAGCTCTACTCTAATGAACTTCATATTTGATGCTTTGACATGGTCTTAGCCTAATAAAGTCATCAAACCTTAGCCTCCGGAGCCAAAAGGCAAATTAAAAAAAACACCTTGATAATAAAATAAATATGAAACCAAATATTAGAAAGTAGGATAGTCATGAAACATTAACTAATACACTTTGCATGTTTATAAATTTTCTGCAGCTAGCTAAATGCATAGTTCGTTTATGCTGATATATAAGCTGAGTTAGTTTTTGTGTTCGAGACGGAATAAATAATAGATAGAACTCTTCTTTTGCAGTTGCTACTATGCACCACAAATATCCAACAAGGACAAGTTGTCAAGCAAAACGAAGTTGAAGATATTTGTTCTGATAGGATTTGAAATTTGTTATATGCCACAGGGTTTCAGACTGTCACAAGCAAATGTGAATATATCTTGGTGGATTTGCAAGGGTATGCAGCTTCTAAGGTCAACAAAGAAGGAGAAAAAGAGACGAAGAGAAGCATCCTTTATTTCTCACAAGCAATTTAGTCCACATAGAGTGACTTTCCCATTCACTGAAACACAGACTTCCCTAATTACTTATGTCCCAATATAGAAGCAGAAAAATATCAATCCAATGTAATATGTTTATCACAAATAGTGAATGTACAAACACAAGGGAAGAAAGATATTTGGATGGGCTATGAGTCCATAGGGAGATTGAATAAATTATTCAGATATGAAGCTGTCATGAAACTATGCAAGTATCGTATTGAGCAATGGTCTTTTATTGTATGCTTACACATTTAGTGGGAATTCCACTCACTGTAAGCTAAACTACACCAGGGAAACGGGATGTATTTCTTAATATCCTCAGGTGTTAAAATCTTAGGAATTCAAATAGTAATATCATATATAGATAAGATGATGAGTATGAAGAGGATGGAAAAGAAGGTTATAATGTACAATTCTCTAATCTTATTTCCATTAATAGAGGTCAGGAAAAAAAGTTTCCATTTAGTAACACTAAGACTAGCATGAGCGATATATCCGTTCTTAACTTAATATGATCATTTGTTATGGACAATAGATATATCATTAAACAAAGAGCTGTTAACTAATATGCATTAGATTTTGCTCTCTCCCTTCCTCTGGAATTTTAGAGGGAACGATTAAGTACGATACCTGTGCTATATCTAACTCTCTTTTCTTTTTTCTCATAATATATATACATGCGTTGTAAAAACCTCCTCCTTTTCTGTTCATTCCCAAGGCCAATAACAATTTAATATATCCAATTTTTGCACATGTATTGCAGGCAGCTACTGAGACTCATTTACAAGCAATGAAACAAAGCTACTGAACATGCTGTCTACACTGCAGACGAGCTAAAATATTTTGAATTCACTAATCACATAGGTGATTATACTGTTGCTGGGAATGAACCATCCTGTTTTCATACAGTTTTCATAAAGAAAGAGCAATACAAAAAAAGTTCTCCAAGGCTCCAAGCCGCTCAGCACGAATAGTAAATGGCATCATCAAATAACATGCATAAAAGTCAATTACTTTGGGAATTGTTGAACAAAATGAATGAAGTTTTCAAGTCAATCTTTGAAAGTAACGTACTAAAAATGTGTAAATCAGGAAGTGAGACAGAAGATTTATTTAAACTATCTTTTCATCCTTCCAACAACACATAAGTTCCAGCTGTGGGAGAGGAGGGGTAAGGGGGAAGACACAATACTTCAGCAATTATCTTAATCTAGAGAACTCTTCTAACAAAGCAGTGCTAGTTATGTAACTTTTATATTGACAAAGAACATGCAAGAACTATTTAGATGTCGATCAAGCATAGTCATGTATGGACCTTTGTGATCAAAGTGTGTGAGGGGAGAATAAGCATTGGCTGACTTTGGGCTCAACGGCATCAAATTATTTAGATAAATTTAACATTCAAACAAGACTACATCTTTGAAATACGCTCCGGATTTGGAAAGTGTAGGTTTTGAGCATAAATCATCGGCGTTGAGTCATCAACATGTTCTTTTCCTTCAGGAGAACATACCAGAGATTATGAAGGTCATCCCAAGACTTGAGATGCAGTTCAGAAGCCTTCCAACTCCGACCTAAATATTAAATTAAAAGCAATTTATTATGTGCAAACATTCGTTTCTTCAAAAGGCAAATAATGAAATAACCAAACAAACAAGCATTACTCTACCTGAAGAAGATCCATATCCAAATAGAGAAAAGGATTATGTCAAAACATTCTGCAGCTTGAACTAAGTCTATCAAATTTTACAAAAGACAAAGGGAAGTAGGCATTTTTAGAAACACAAACTTTCTAGTAATTAGCTGCAAACCCAGATTTCAAAATCTACATCATCTAAAGGAACAAATGACCAATTATATTACAATCAAGTTATTATTTAATACCAAGCATAACATGTAAAAGAAGATTAGCAAACATAGACCAAACTCCTAAACCCAGCAAAGAATTTTCAGCAGTAATCTTTAACTAATTCTTTTTAACCCAACAGCTTAACATTATCACTAATATTCCATTTAAATAGAAAATGCATTCTCTCAATAGAGAAAGAACAATAACAAGGAATCAAAGAAAGAAATAAGGAGGGTTGGGGGAAGAGAAAGAAAAAGAGATCACTGACCAGAACAACAAGCAACCAAAAGATGCAAGAAAAACAAAAATAATCTTATGACTAATGGAAAGAGAACATAGTTTACAATATACAATAGGCTTGCCATCATCTGGGTTTCTGTCGGCCCCAAAGAACTTAGCGTGGATTATGCTGAGCCGTAGAAAAAGAAGCAGCTGCTGCAGCTGAAGCCTCTTATTTGGCAGCAGCAAAGAATGTTTGCCCAAACACTCTCCTCAAAAACATCAGTATCTCAAAAAGCTAAGAATTTTCTGCCGTAAACAAGAAAGAACTGAAGAAATAAATGATCCAAAATCATAAAAATGGGAATGAAGAACACACTTTACAGCACACACAATTGTCTGAAATGAAATAAAAATCATACAATTGGCAGTGAAACGTAGCTTCCTTGTGTAAACATACGAATTGGATAACTTAACTATTAACAAAAAATTAAAGTGATTCAGTTTTTTCAAAAATCAAGAAAGCAGAAAAAGGTTTAACCCCCACTAAAACCCCTCACCGCAATTCCCATTTGGCACAGTTTCTTATAATAAATATAGAGTCACATAATGATTGCCATAGATAAAATACTGATTAGATGAATGAGAGAGGGCGTACCAGGAGAAGGCGAGTGAGAGTGTGGCGAAGTGCCGGGAAGAGATGCGGAAAGTGCTTGCGTGAATGCGTTAGAGTAGAGGTAGAGGTTGTTATGCATTGTTAATAGGTCGTGAAATTGCTTATAACCTTATTTTGACATTCGTTAGAGGTTTAATATTTTTTCTAAAAGAAAATTTCAAATAAATGAGAAGGGGAGTCCTAAATTTTAATAAGTTTAATAAATATTCATACATAAATTATATTTTTATACATGCACACGCATAAAAAAATTATTAAAATTGAATTTTAAACCTCACACACCATTGCATCAATTGATCACTTGAATGTAATATGATTTTTTTTTTTTTTTTTGTGCTCAAAAGATGGTAAAAAATTTCATTAAGCATCAAAAGCTAAAGCATCCGCTATTACACATGAATCAGCAATTTGAAAAAGAGACGAAGTCACAAAGGATAAGTCATTCTAGTTAGATGATCGGCACATGAATTTGCACTGCGGCAAACATGATGAAATTAAACTAAATATAAGACTCTTGAGGTTGTTCTTAGCATCCGAGATGAGAGAACCAACATGAGATAAATTTCTGCTATCTTCTTGAACAGCCCGAATAACAATTAAACAATCCCCTTCAATTATTGCATTGCTCCAAGAAAAACGAGAGCACAGATCATATGCCATTTTAGCAGCCACTGCTTCCATGGTCTCTGCCTGAAATGGACTGGAAAACAGATGAGAAATCCAAAAAATACACTATCCTAAATGGGCTCAGGCGACCACTACAATGCCAATAGAATGAATATTTTGGAACACAGGTGCATCAATGTTTACCTTTATTTGATTCTGAATAGGAGGTCTCCATGTTTCACTGCTGGTAGCCAACTTAGATGATGAATTCAAAGTATTCACCTGGCGGAAGCGATCAAGAAAATTGCGGGCGAAGTCCACAACTATAGTAGCTGTCCCTTAATCCACACCAAATTGATTCCTATTGTACCAGATACACCAACAGCAAACAAGGAAGAAATCGAAAATGTCTTGATCAACAACTTTTGAGACCTTGGAGAACCAATCAAGTACAAAACTAGTAGAATGAGAAATTGAAGCAAAGGGAATATGACTCAGAGCCCAAACCTGTCGTGCAATGCGACATTGAAGCAAGACATGGATAGAATCCTCCGCTATGTGTCCACATACTATGCAACAGGAGTCGTCAAGAAGCTTTCTTGAACATAACACCTTTCGTATAGGGAGCAAATTACTTGCAGCTCTCCAGGCGAAATGTTTCACCTTAGGAGGGATGTTACTTCTCCATAAAAAACAGAAGTCCGAACTTGAAGAGCTACAAGATCCTCTACTGGATTCCTATTGCCTTCGTCTGATTGCAATATTGAGAAAATAGGTAGTTTTGATAGAAAAGTTCACAGAATGAGAGTAATGACAAATAAGTTATTCCTCATTATCACTGCCACCCAGAAGAATTTGTAAAATAGCTTCAGAGTCAGTATCCAAGAAAATTCCTTTAATCAAATCCATATTCTAGGAGTCAGAGCTAACATCAATTAATTCTGAAACAAATGAGTCAGCTGGCAGAATCTATAAAGGAGAATAGATTTGAAAAGATGGCTGTCGGGCGATCCATTTATATATCATGCTAGATATGAACGTTAGCAACATACGAAGTCCCTCTCTAAGAATGGACAAAGACTCCTAGATTCCATGCCATGAAAATGAGGGATTGGATCCTAACGGGGCATGAATTACGTCACAATCCGAAAAGCATTTACTATTTAGCCTTGAAAAGACTATAAAATAAGGAGTCAGGACATTTGAGTAAGCGCCATCCTTGTTTGGCAAGCATGGCTCTATTTAAAGATCACAAATCTCAGAAACCTAAACCTCCATCTCTCTTACTCAAGCCAAGAGAGATTCCCATCAAAGCCAGTCGATCTTACTAGTCTGTTGATTATCCCACCAAAATATGGCCATCATCGATTCAATATCCCGAATAAGTCTGTCTGGAAGCTTAAAACAATTCATGGCATAAGTTGGTTTGGCTTGAACCACTAAATTTAGAAGAACTTTCTTACCCGCTGTGGATAAGGTTTTTTCACGCCAACTGGAAACACGATTCCACACTCTTTCTCTAATATAAGAAAAGATAGCCCTCTTCGATTTTCCTTTCACTTCTGGAAGTCCCAAATATTTGTCATGTTTGTTAAAGATGTGCATACCCAAGATGTGTTGGATCCTATGCTGTGAAACTAGAATCGTATTTAGTGAAAACCACAGATGACTTGTCAAAATTGACATGCTGGCCAGAAGCTTTCTTATACGTAGATAATGCCTCTTTAATGTTCAAAGCCGTAGTCTCGGTTGCTTGACAAAATAACAGTGTATCATCCACGAAAAGGAGGTGCGAGATCTTAGGTGCGTTTCTACAAACAGAGACCCTAACAATCGAATTTTTTGCTTCTTTGTGTCAAATCAAGGTACTAAGAACCTCGATACAAAAGAGAAACAAATGGGATGAAAGAGGATCACCTTGCCGGAGACCATGCTGTGGGTAAAAGGAGCCAAAATTTTCGCCATTGAGAATAATAGAATAGGAGACCATAGAAACACACTTCATGATAAGATCCACAAGCCTGATGCGGCTCTAGTTCCACAGCTATGACCTCGATCTGCAATGTCCCTTGTACCCTTGATCGCAGTCAAGATCTCGACCCGAAACCACACAAGTGAATATTGGGCTTCTGACCTGACCTGACCACAAGATAACACGTTAGGCTAGTTGAGATCGCTGGCACTGTACCACGCGTGAGATCATCGGCTGATCAACGGTCCAGCATTCGGATCGTGGCCCAGTCCAGGTCGGATTCATCCGGGTCATGACCCGACCCATGTAAAAAGTCGCATATCATGTCATGCGGGGGTATTTTAATTATAATGCGGGTGTAAAATAATCTTTTAGCGTGTCTACAGCAATAATTACCATCAAAACCATTCCGCAAAGCCAAGTTTATTCAACACCATCTGCAAGAAGGCCCATTCCACTTTGTTGTAAGCCTTAATTTTATAGACATTTTACCTGTCCTCCCACTTCGTACCCTTTTAAGATAATTGTTCACTTCAAACGCCACCAAAGCATTATCCATGATGAGCCTCCCAGTCCCAGGTACAAAAGCAAATTGGGTTTCACAGATAATTGCATCCATATAAGGTTTTAATCTGTTGGCCAACATTTTAGAAGCAAATTTGTAGGCAACCTTACGTAAACTGATGGGACGAAACTGGGACAACAATTTTGGGCTTTTAACTTTTGGAATAAATACAATATGGGTATAGTTGTATTTAGAGATACATCTACCATAATTAAGAAAACCAATAGCACATGATAGCACCTCACATTCTACAATACGCCAAAATTTCTAATAAAAAATTAGAGGCATACCATCCGGACCTGGTGACTTTAAAGAAGACATATGAGAGAGAGCCAATATGTAAATTATTAGAAACATAAAGGACATACTATAGATTTGAATTTAATGTAAGTAAGATAAGTCGTTAGATGAAACAAGAGAATGAATTTTTAGAAAACTGCTAAGATAATATAATTATTTATTGATTTGAACCTTAGTGCGAGCTTATAAATCCTAATTAAATGTATTTAAGGTCCTCTACAAGTTTTAATTTTTTTTATCTTTTAATGAAAATTAAATAAATTTCTCTTTTTTGATAATATAAACTCTTCTTTGAAAAAGTTTGCTAACTTTTTCAAAGATCACTTTAAGAACCAATTTAACGGGCTTAAAAAAACTAGCCAAAATTGCTGATAAAAAGTAATTATGGAATTAGTCAAACAGATGATAAGGTCTCATAGATTTTTACAAGCCCAAAAAGCTGAACTTAATTTTTGGGGTGATAAGAGCTTGATGTTTGTCTACCAAAAAGGCCCAACGACTCATGCAAACCAAATTCACATAAAAAAGTTGCCAAACGAGCAAGGCACAAACACGTTAGGGCCCATTTTGGTTTTATTTTCATTCTCATTTTTATTTCTATCATTTTCAAAATTTGAAAAAGTAGTTAGTCAAAATGAGCTTGTATTTGGATAGATTGTCAAAAAATTAATATTTATATTGGATTTAATAAGTTGTAAGTGGAGAGATAATAATAATGATAATAGAGACAGATGATACATAGGTTATAGAAGAATGTATTTTGAGAATAAAAATAAAAGCATGTTGGGTGAAAATGGTATAAAGTGATGCGTTTTAATTTTTAAATAGGAAAAAATGCAAAAATAAAAATTGAAATCCAAACGGGGCATTAGGTTTTGTTTAGCATTATTCCACATATGTTTTTCAATCGAGGAAATAATGTCAAATGTAGTAGTGTTTTTTTTTAGGGTACAGTAAAAAATATAATAAATTGTTTTAAAAATATTTTCACCAAACTAACCTTAATTTCATTCCTAAAAAATATTAATCATTATATGTGTGTGTGTGTGTGCGCGTGCGTGTGTGATAGCCTTTACAACTATACATGCAAAAAGGTTAATATCAAAACAATTTCACCGAATTAGCCCAGCATAAATTTTACTAATTTAATATGTAGAAAATGTCTAATTTGAAAAAAAAATCCAAACATTTTTCTTTTCAAAATAATTTCTATCTTAAAATAAAATCAAACACCCATCATATTTCTGAACCATACTCCCAAAATATCATCTTTCAAACTATTTTCCATCAAAACATCCAAAATAGTATGAAACAAACTTCCTCACAACATTCTTAAAAATTTTTGTTTAAAGTTTTCTTTACCAAATTATTGTCTTCAATTTATTCTATATTGAATTCAAACAAATACATAAGACAAGCATTAATGTGCCCATGTCATGACTATAAATGCCTTGATTTAGTACATCTCATTTGACCGCGGAACTAATTCTTCTTATTCTTTATGTCCATCAAAGAAATTCAAATCCCCATTCTACACTTCCCCCCCCCCCCCCCCCACACCAAAAAAAAAAGGAATAATAATAATAATAATAATAATAATAATAATAATAATAACCTTACACACGAAATGAGGGCGATTCTTGAAAATATATCAATTTCATAATCATGAAAAAGAATGATTTCTTTGCGATTTGAACGACTTATATTGATGTTAGAAAGATCAGAATTTGTTCAAAAGGCTTTATAAAATATTCATCTCATTTTGTATTTAGCTACAACTAATATACGTTTATAATTTCGTATATTTCCTTTGATTAGTGACACATGCACAAAATTTACTGTAACTCTGCAGGCTGCAGCTAATATTTTATTGGGCAGACTAAAAATTTCTATCGGTCCAAACTCCAAAGCCCACTTAGAGAAAAAGGGGCGTGGTTGTCTTGTCTATATGTCCACATTGTCTTAGCATAAGTGCACATGATTAATTATTAACTAGTACATTATGAAATCATCAAAATGCTATTAATTTTGTTATCTTGGAGAAGGAATGCGATAACTGAAGTTGAAGAAGGTTACTTCAGTTATTTGCTATTTAAACGGTGTGTAAGTTAGATTTAAATAATTAGCATCAAATTGTGTGTCTTATATTATATTATTGTCTAAACTATAATAAGTTAGTTATATTATACGTAATACGAGAGGATTGGGCTAGACTTGGGCTAAGTATGATTTACTCACAAATTTAAAATACGTGATTTTAAATTGCTATAATTAAACTGAAAATTAAATACTATTGATTTAACCATTTAGTTGAACCATCTCATTTTGTATAAAATTATGAATTTTTGCACTACAAATTCAAATTCGTTGAAGCCACAACCAAATAATTTTGAAGATACTTAGAACAACTTATAAATTAACAATTTAAGATATTACGCTATATTTTTAATTCGTCAAATACAATAATATGTCACACAATAACACAAATCTTTTTTAAAAAGGGCCAAGGGGTGCAACAATTTAATATTCTTAGTATACGATATCAGAATAACCAACCTTATGTATTTGTCGTATCCATGTTAAAGAAAAGATAAAATAAAATGCATGTTGAAAAAGTGTAGAGATAAATGGATAAAAGGCTCCATTGTTTGCATCTTTGCATTGAGGGAAAGTGATTGAAAAGAAAGGAAAGGTCACCAAATAAGTGAAGTTGTCCCGTCGAATGGTGTGGTATAATAGAGGGAAAAAGTTGGGCAATTTGCTCGCTACTTGCTAGTTGGGTGGGGGTGGTCCCATTTTGGTTTCGGGTAAAAGGATCCAAAACAACACCCATGTTGTGTCTCCGTGTCATCTCCTTCCTCTTTCTTATTATTTATTATATACGGCGTCTTGAAAAATTCTAATCCAAAATCGTTCAATCAAATAAAACACTTAAAATCTAAACAAATTTTTGAAATGCATTTGTATAAGTAATATATATATATATATATAGTTTCAATTAGCCAAACTTGGATTAATTAAAAAATTTTATTCTTTTTACAATTAAACTAAATTTTTTAATTTATACACGTATAGACACTTTTAAATTTCAAATCTCAAATTTTATAAATATAAATGAAAGAACAATAAAATTGAATCAATTAACCATTCAAACTCACCATTACCATATATATATATATATATGGCTGGCACATTGCTTGCTTGTCTGCATATGACTTATTCACCAGTCCAACCAAAACCCTATTACCTCCAAAAACTAACTAAATTTATATAAAGCATCTTCAAATTTTAATGACATTGAGTAAGTTGTTATAATTATTTAGTATGATACAATAATTTTCTTCTTTATATAACAACTATTACTTAAGAGTCCATAAAATTTGATTGATGTCACGTTTCAATTTATTGAGAACATTTATACTATTATAAAAGAGAGACAATTTTGTGTTCAATATGAAAGTTACTATTGATAATTTATATAAATTGTCCTTTCATTCTTCTAACAAATAGAAAAATAATTTTGATTATTATTTATACACACGCACATCAGGAGTCCGTTAGGGCTCGAACTCCTGACCTCCCACATTATGTGGGAGACTTATGCCGCTGGGCCACAGGCCAGTCGGCAGAAAAATAATTTTAATTTGAAGTGCAAAATTGCAAGTTGAACCGTTTGAATAATATAATAAATTAATCCTCTAAAAATTATGTAAGACAAATAATTTAATTAGGTCATTGTAGTAATTTTCATAAGCTCCAGTACTAACCCACAATCTGTAAATTAACTCCTTATCAACTATAAAATTTCAAAAACCATTTTCCAAATCTATCAGATTTCTCCCATCCCAAACTCAAGAAATAAAAGATTTGAGCTCCTTTGCCACTAGTGCACGAAGACCCGTTTCTTTTCCCTTTTTCCTTGTGTTCTTCGTCTAACTTTGTGGTGTTTGTTTTATCTTTCTTATTTGCAGAGAAAAATATTAATTTCTTTTAAATTGGTTTGGTTAAATTGAAATCTTATTTGATAATCATCAGTTCAAATACCATGTTTTTGCTTTATATGTATAAATATTTCAAATTATAAAGAGGTATAGCTACTTTACCTTTGATCTTGAGTTTCATTATTTGTAAAATATTTTGTTTAACTTTCATGTGCGAATGCCTATGGCTGCTATTTTCACAGGTGATATCATAAAGCTTTTATAAACCCCAAATAAAGAAAACTGTACACACTCTTAGACCTCCGCATCTACCATTTATTTCTTAATTGCTTTGGATAAAATGTCAGAATTGTATTATAATGCAGAGCATCAAAAGGCATAATACTTAAAGATAATGTATACATACAAAAATTTTGTATGACGACCACTAATTAATAGGAGAGGGAGAGGGAGAGAGATTTATTTGTAATACTAAAAATATAAATATTTTTAGAATAATTTATAATTAAATTCAAATGTCAGTTCTTGATTACAGTGTAATCATAGTAACTATTTTTCGACATCGGATCTTCATACATCAACACTTTTCAAATAAATAATGTCACTCGTGTGAAGAAGTCTTTACTCACTATCCATAATATAGACCAATAAAAATATTTCAATCGGACTGCATATTTTGCTTTTACTGAAATTAAGGAAATTTATTAAATTCTTAACCAATTGTGTGACATTCCACTATATGAAATTTTTTCTAATGAATAAATCTAAGACATTATCACAAATATGAAATGTCACAATCAAGCAATGAGATGTTTGAGTGCCAGTCATGAGTAAACTGTCTTGTTTTCTCTTTTTAATCATTAATTGGGAATCAACCTTTTCTTGACACATTATTATTAAGGGATAAAGAAAAGTTCCAAAAAGTTATTGAGAAAAAGGACAAAACTTTTGGTAGCCCTATTTTACCCACCACATATTCATATACATATATAATATGATATATTTATAGGGAGGTGAAATTGCTTCATGACTTTTGCAGTGGTCACAACTTTAATTAAGCTGCTCTCCACAATCAAAAAAAGCAAGATTTTTGTCCAAATTAATGCTGTAGTTGGCATAATTGAAACACTATCCATTATAGGACAGAAAAAAAAAAATTACTATGGACGAAGCCCCCCCCCCCCCCCCCCCCCCACCAACAAGAAATCGCAATTAAATATTAACAATTATGAATTTTTAATTTGATAATGCATTTGCCTAGAGAATTATCCTTGAATGAATTAGATGCCCCTCTTTTGCTTATAAGTGTTGATGTTTATAGTATTTTACGCTTGACTATTCATTTTATATTTTACATTTATTTTTGAGATTGAATTAACTAATGTGCTTTTGAGCACGTTTGAAGTATATCACAAATAAAATAAGTTACATATGTAAAAACATTGAAAAATAATATATTGCTTGAGTGGTAAGCATATATTAAAAGATCAAAGAAAAGTAATTTATTTGGCAGAATTTCACACAATAATATATATATATATATATACACACACACACATATATACATATATTTATGTACATTATCCAACGGGGCCCCATGGCTAGGGAGGGAAGGGACAAAATTACTCGATCACAATATATGCGACTTTTTGAAGTGCTGAGGCATTCAGGCAATGTTTGAATGTGTTTTCAACTTCCGTCAATATTTTTAAAACATAAATAAAAATTCTTTTCAAAATTTATTTTTTTAGAATTAGTAGTCATTTCGCATGCAGTTTCCACACATATAAAATACGTTAGGGCAATCACATTATTTTTGTAGTTCTCATATTTATTATATTAAAAATTAATATATATCTAAAATATAATTTTATAATTTGCATTATTATAAATGTATCAGCCACATAAATTAAATATTTCATAGTCTATACCAAATTAAAATAAATTTTTTTTTTTCAAAATCACTAAAATATTGAGCTTACATTATGCTAGAGAAGTTTTTGAATAAATGGTGGTTATCTGAATATATAAATTTTATGAATATATTTACAAATTTGATATTATAACTTCCATTTTAGAGACAAAAGACACTTTATTTTTATTTTTATAATAGAATAGATATTATTAAAAATTCTAATTATTTCAAACTACTAAATCAATTGTATATTTGTAATTATAGCTTCAATCATTATTTTAATACAAATAAATATTTTTTAGTTATTATATCATTATAAAAATAACATATAATAATATAAAACTTGATGTAATACCACTAATTAGACCAAAATTTACATTGAAAGACATTAATAGTAGAATTTATCTTTTCTCTCAAAATACAACTTAACATTATCTCATTTTCAACACATCCTCCCATTCATGGACAGATTTAAAAAAAGGCATTGTGTGTGTATATACATATACATATATATATTAAAAAGTTTTAATAACAATTAATTTAAATTTAAATGTTAAAAGAATGCGTCATTTAATATTAATTAAAATATTAATTTTTAATTAACATCCATTAATTCTAAAAGATTTAATTTTTCTTGTCAAGCCTTAAATTAAAAAAAATTAATTATATACATTTGTTGAATTAAATTAATTTATTTTAATTAACGATAAAAATAAATTTAAATAATTTAATTTTATAAGCTCAAAATAAATTTTTAAGTCTATATTCACAATCAAGTAATTAAATGAAGATTGTAACTTGGTTACACTAGTTAGAGTATTTTCCTTCTGTTTTGTGTGAGAAAAATGTATAGGGATTTAGTTAAAAAGAACATTGAGGACTTGCAAATCAATTAAAATTCATCTTTTTAACTTTAACAATATTGAGAAAAAGAGACAAAAGTAAGTAAATGACTTTTTTAATTTTTCTTTGTCTTTCAAAAGCTACAAGTAAAAAAAAATTTCCGGCTATAAATATTACGAAAAAGTGGCTCAAAAATAAAATAAAAAATAATTTTAAAGCCAATTACTTAGTTAATTATATTGAGAATGATATTGCAAATTTTTTTGATAATGGTTCGATTATTAATGAAATTTATGGTATAATAGATCATTGTGCTCAACTTCGATTATATTAAATATCCTGAGTTTGTAAAATGTAAAATTTATATTTGAACTTTTATACTTTTATAACTTTTAACCCCTCCATACTTTCATTTCTGGATCCGTCACTTCTCCCATTTCACTCTCAAAATATATTTTCCCTAAAATAATTTCCTAAAACATCCCCAAAACACATCCAAACATAGCTTTATATTTTACTTTGGGGCCAAATAACTGAATAAGCCTTTTTATGGGCTTGCGCGTACACATTCTACATAGATCAAGAACTTTAAATAGGAAAAGAAAAAAAGAATTATGGAAAACTATATTCCATCATAATTTTCTTGTTGGGAAATAAGCATCAATTTTAAATTATGCTTTCTAGATATAATTAAGTACCATGAAAAGATAACCAAAATAGATGTATAATCAGTAAAACACTCAAAATTACATATTTACATACTAATATTTTGTTTGTGCTTCTTTCTTTCTTTCTTTAAGTAAAACTAATTAAAAGAAGGATAATATATTATTTTTATTGTAAAATTTTTTCCCTCAAAACTCAAGGTCCTAACATAACTTAAGTGAAATTGTATATTGTTAACATGATTGACTTGTGTTTAATTTCTTCATGTATATTTGAAGCTTGATTAATTGCCCAATTTCCTAAGCCCTCCTTTCTCATGTGTTTGCTCATGTTAAGGAATGTGATGATGACAATAATAATAATAATAAAGATTAGTACATAAACAAAGCACCAATGAGAATGATTTGAACTTGAAAAATGTGACAAATCCTTGAATCAAGCATGAACATGCTCAAAAGTGAGTTCACCAAATCCATCATATTTCATGATCACTTTCTCTATGATTTTTTTTTTTTTTTATATTCATAAATCTCGATTAATATTAATCAAATCTTGCACTAACGAAGTATTGAATTTCAATTGCACTCGAAATGGAAATATTTATCAACTTTTATGATAGTGTACTAGTTGATTCTTCATTATTATTATTGTTGATTGATTATTTACACTATGAATAAAGGATTGGTCCCTTTTATATGAAGTTTTTTTAAATATTGTGTCTAAAATAGCCTTCTTTTTATCTTTTAATCCTCATAATTACAACTTATGCAATAACTATCATTTGTAGTACATCCATTCTATACCCCATTATTATCATTTATCATAATTTTTTTATTTTTATTTATGCAAAAATTTAAATGAATATTGAAATTATTAAAAATTAATATTATATAAAAATGAAAAAATGTATTACTTTTTATAATATAAAAATTTTAGCATACACATAAAATGTATTAAAATCACTTCTTGTTAATTAATTGTTGGTCTTGAAAAACTCACTTAAACCAGCTGTCACCGTATACTTTTATATGAATGCTTGTAAAATTATGTGACAAGTATTTATCTTAGAATATTTTTAGATTTCACATAACCACATATTATAACATAAATACGATACAAGTTCAGATGAGAATGAAAAAAGAGCATTTGCAGTATACAAAAGTAAAAAATATAAGTTTAAATCACTATCAAAAAATTAGGTATTTACTACAAAAAAAATTATCATGAAATTAATTTCGTAACTATTGCTATAAATTATTACTATAGAATTTTATAATAAATGTAATTTTTTCAATAAAAATCTACACAAATAATTAGCTATCATTCCTCAGCTTTGTTCATTAAAACCACAACATATTAGCTTTGCATTAATTATTCGTAAAATAATATATATATATTTAAGAATAATCATCAACTACAATTTGATCACAGCGATGGTTAATTATAAGAGCATCTACTTTTGATTTGACTAGATCATTTCGTAGTTAAAATTATGAATTTTTAGTATCAGTTATAAATTGATCGTGACGGATGTCTTGTTTTTTTAGAGTGAATGCCTTGTTAAGACCACTATTTTGCCATAATTTTGAAGGTTTTATGAATATTTCCTTTTTCAATAATGTAAAAAATTAATTTTTTTTAATTTGTTTTGAATCTGTAATCAGTATTCAGTAGTAACTGGGTAAGATTTCTCTTCAGTACTGTTAGTATATATGTGTGTGTACATATAAATATGATAATTATCTTCTAGAGATTGGATGCCCCAAAGTTGAGTTTCAACAATTATTTTTCATCTATTACAACACGGTCCTATTCATATCTATCCTATGTTAGCATATCCAAACAAAAAAAAAAAAAAAAAAGAGCAGATTTGCAACCATGAGATATAATCATAACTTAATAACCATCACCTAGCTAGAGAAATAAAAAGAAAAAGAAAAAGAAAAAGAAAATAGCTTCTTAATTACTTACATGACTGTATAAATGACAGCTGTCAAGAAAAGGAAAGAAATGGAATTGTTTTCTTGAACTACACGCTTTGATGTTTATTTTTTCCCATCAAATTTACACACGCGCATGTACAATTTTTTTTTTTTATTTATACACGCACACATACACTTAAAGTTTCTTTGCATTTAAACTTAACTTCAATTGAATAAAACTATTAGCGCGCATTTGATTTGGCCATAACAAAATCAATCAAAGGATATACGAATTCACTTATTGAGTAATCATCCATACTTTTTTATTAGAGAAATAATATTATATTATTTGATACATCAAAATGTTTGTGCACACGAATTTATCGTTTGAAAATTAAAAATACAAAAAAGTAACAAAATTAAATTTATTGAATGATAGAATATTTTAGAGCACAATCTCTAGTTTTAATCCTCTCATTCTTCTCTTTAATAATAATAGTTTTGGAATTTGACACTTCTGAAAGTGGAATTGTCAATTTAATCTTTTCCAGAGTTGAATTTGGACTTCCATAACGTTAACTTTGAAAGGTGGATTACAATAATTGTTGTCCGTGCACTTGAATACTGGCCCCAAGGCCAATTGATATTGGTGTATGAATTACTCTTTTCAAAACAATCTTACTCTAACCAATTTACTTATATTTATTTAAATGTTGATCATCTTCACTCTATATGGATATATTATCTTAGTTACATATATACATTTAGGTGAACTCCCTAAATCATATATAATTACAGGACTAGGTTATATATTTTTGAAACTATAGACATGAAGCATGCCCCCATGATCTTGATTTTAAATTTGTTCAAATCATAGAATTCGATCAGACAAAGGCATCAATGGATTCAAAAGACTTGTATGAGTGATGTATGTTCCAAAGTTGAAGGATGACTCATTTCATAAGCATCAATTTGGTGACATCAATGCACATGAGTGGATGCTTGTTAGGGGACAAATTCTTTGAAGGAGCCAGCCTAATAAAATTTCATTCAATATCACATGTTGCAAACCGCTGTGGAAATACTCTTGTTTTCGGTAAATAATTATCCTTAGTGTAACACCCCAAAAAAAATTTATTTGGTAAAATTTAAAAAAAATCATAATTTTAATTTAAAACAATTCGGGGGTCAAAACATAAATAGGAAAGGATTTAATTGCGAAGAAATTTAAAAATTTTGAGGGTCAATTTATAATTATTTTGGGTTAACTGGGTCAATGTAGGGCACTCATTAAATGAGGGATTAAATTCGAAAGTGGAAGAAAGTTCTAGGGGTCAATTTGTAATTACAAAAAATTATCCTTTAAATAGCAAACCCCTCGGCCCCCCATTTTTGTTTAATTTCCACATGCAAACCCCCTTCCTCTTCGGTGAATTCCTCCTGGTGACAGTGAAATCTTGAAACTAAACTGACCATTAGCTTCCTTTCGTTGCTGTGAACACAACCATACCTCATGCACCTCAATTTGGCCGGCGGACCACCAAAAAAATTAAAGCTAACAAACTGGCAGCGGTGGTGAGTGGTGGACGCGGCATCTCGACAGCGGAAGCTTTTGACTGGAAAGTAGGTTTTGTAGAATTCAGCTAAGAGAACAGTTTGGTGTCTTCAATTTCCACTTTCGTCCACCGATGGAAGCAGAATTGAGAAAAAGGGCAACGACGGAGGTGGCGAAGCAGAGTGACTCAGGCTTCAATTTGACAGCAAATTCGACAATAGAACCTGAAATTGCCCTGGGCACTTGATTGTGTGTGTTGAGAGGTATCAATTGGTGGTGGTGGTTAGCAACTCCGATAGCGGCGGCTCCGGCTGTCCCGAGACAGAATCTTCGTCTCATTGTGGCGATCACATACATGGTGCTGTTTTGTGGTGATTGGGCTCTAAAAAATAAATTTGTTGGTAAAATTCATTGGAATTGAGGTTGTTACCAATTGATTTATGTTGTTTTTGTTACCGTATGATTTCTTGTGTCTTGAAATGATTTGAGAAGAATATGATTGGAATCAAGACAATGGGATGCATGGATATATATATATAATGTTAGGTGGACCCAGATTTGTAAAATATATAATCCTTGATTAACTAAGCTAAATTAGGTAATTAAAACCCTAATCTTATTTATTATGATATATGGAACCGCCTTCTTAAAAGATTGGATTATCATTAATTAGATTGAATTATTGTAATTATATCCAATTTTTGTGCAACATTGCAAGGACCAAATATTACTAGGAATTGATTTTCGCATTTCGACTAAATTGTGGATATAGGAGTTAAAATTATTAAATTAGAAAATATTGATATAGGAAATGATTATTGACTGGAATAAATAAGACTCTCATAAATGTTACAACATTATTAGCACGTTACCTTTATGGGATTCTTGGAACCAAGCCCTAAAATATTATATTAATTGGAAAACAACCGATATTAAGATGCAAAAGGTTTAATTATTGTTTAAGGAATGATACAAGCATTTTGACATTAAATATGCCATTTTGAAATAGGTGACGAGGAAGAATTGGGATTTGTTGGGCAATAAGACGAGGATAGCATTTTCAAGGTGAGGGAAAAGCCTATCTTTCTTCTGGGGAGTGAATGATCTTCGACGTTTGAATTCCCTATGTTATCTGTTGAATTTGAATATACTCATTTTAGTGCCCAGGACTCCTATTATATTATATGTTATCTGTCCCATATACTCTATAGCCTTACTGGCTTTCCCTTGTTCGTATTGATATTCTGGGACTTGCCGATCAATTTTGTTTCATACTATTGGTTAAATTGTTTTGTATGCTATTTATTTGGCCTTGCTGACCAATGTTTTACGGACTGTTCCACTTTGATCTATTCACATATATGTTTCTGATCGGTAAATTTGAAATACTTATTATCTGTTGGCATTATGTTAAGTCACCTTGAGGATGCTCTTGGGGGGATACTGCCCGATGGGACGTCATGGGTCGGGTTGGGCCTGAGACTAGGTCCGAAAAGACGAACTAGCATTATGGACCGACGGTGGCTAGTCTCCCGACTAGTACTCACTTAAAATCATGACTTGCGAATAATTGGAAGTAGCTATCTACGAGTGGTGGGATTTGGCATGCGGCTGGCCATGCCACATGTCTATCGAGCCAATTACTTGGGTAACAGAGTAATAAGGAAAATCTGCTATGTTATAATTATACTTCGATTACTGTTTATGTACTATTCTGGGAGCAATAAAGACGGAGTTGCAAATAGTCTGATGAATGAGGAATCACATGTGTTATAGTATATCATTGCTTCATATTGTAAATGACATGCTCTTTGTCGAATCTTTGTTTATTGATTGTTGCACTGTCAACAGTTATTCCTCAATTTTTTGTCACACACACCCCTCACTAAGTCCTTAAAACTTACCCCCTTATGTTATCTTTTATTCTTTTCCCAAACAGGACTTGATGAAGGTTGCAAGCTCGAGGCTTGCCCGGGTAAAGATGTATTTTTGTAATAGATTAGGTGCTATGTATGTCTATATATAGACTACAACTAACCGTGAGACTTAGACTTAAGGATGTATGTAAATAGCTAGGTTTGTTTTAGGACTTTTGATATGTACATATTTGCTCACTATGGATTGATCTTTTAGGTTAATTACCGATCTGCTATCTTTTGAGATTTTGGGTAGATTTTGACTTTTGTAGTAATTTTTTAATTATGTTTTAAATTTGAATTGGTGGCACCTTAGCTTAGGATTCACCCCTGGCTGAAGCGACACAGAGGTGGTATCGGGGCCTAGGTTTGACAATGATTTAGGTAAATAAGCATGAGTAGGATTTGTGTTGAGTTTGTGGTAGAGAATGTTAGTTAAGGTATGAATTCTTAGGTATAGTATTCGATATAGGAGGTAGGGGATTATACGTGGGACAGCTGGCTAGTATGTAATCTTCGCTTCCAAAAATCGAGCATTTGACTTTTGATTGAGGAATTCGACCTTCGCCATCTTGTGTGTGATTGAAAACTTTTATATGATCAAGGAAGTTGGAAATGATCTTGACCAGTATGACATTAATAAAATAAACTTATATATTGCAGGATGACGGGAGAACATATAGAAGGAAAGGAACCTATGAAAGATGAAAGCAAGGGATCTCTAGAAAAGAGAATTAGAGTTTTAGAACATGAAAGAGCAAGATTGTTGGAGCAATGCTAATGCCATGAGGATCAACTCTATGACATACATGAGGCATTGAGGGAAATGAAAGCGGAGACATATCATTTAAGAACGATAGTTCAGGTCAGAAGCGACACTGTAGAAAGGCTTATAGATGAAATGGAGTGGGAAATTGAAAAGATAAAAATAACTAAAGGACAGATTGAGAGGATCTGTATGGTACAGATCTAGATGGAGGAGACTTTTGGGACTTTAGAGACGAATCACTGTAAGATTATCGCTACGAACCTAAATGATTCTGGATGAGGTCAAAATGATATTAGCACACTATGGGGTGCCATAGATCAGATCATTATAGTTGGGATAGCATCCGAGGATGGACCTTCCGGAGTTCGTCTCTCTCCAAAGCTAAGGCAGAGCCAGAGTATTCGTATTGAAGAGGTACACGAAGGAAACCCAGATGAGCCATCAATTGAGTATCCTGAGGAGGACCCCGCACAGGATCCCCTAGCTGAGGTGCCATAGGGGATTAATATGGAAAATGAGTTTTTGGAATTTGAACAAAATGGTGATGATATGGATATATAGTGGAATAGAGAGGAGCAGGAGGATGAGGATGAAAATATAGAGTCTGACATTACTGATGTAGAACACTAGATCTAGAGACTCCTATACGTGTAAATATGCTTATAAAAATGTATGTATATTTTAGTAATAGCTTTTAGCCATTAAATTAGAAAGTAATAGGCTAAGGATAGCTAGATTAATAGGGTAAGCCTTAACCCAAGCCTTGTCATTTTGTTCCACGACCAGACGAATAGTTAGCTTAGCTAATTTTGGATTTTGACTTTGTATATATTGTTGTAAACAATGGCCAAAGCTAACTTGAATTGATATTGAAAGTTTTTATGTTAATTTTCGAATGAATAGACTTCTATTACGATGAATTTTACTTAAATTTGTTAAATGTTTTATATGCGAATTTAAAGGATTAAGAAAGAAGTGATGAAAACCTTAGATATCACTGCATAATCCTAATAAGTTGCTGGTTAAGAAACATCATAAATCTAAATCAATTTAGAGAAAAGAATGGCATCACATGAGGGTTCTCAGGTGCTTAATCATGCTCAAGCAGGACAACGAGAAAGGCCACTTGGTAGACAGGTTAATGTACCAAATGTCCCTAGATAGGGAGCCCCTGCTTTACAACAACCATTGCCAGATGAAGAGGTTTCACATGCTCTTTCTGTTGATCAACTAGCTGCAGGTCAACCCACCGACCATCTGTTCCAAATGTGGCAACAATTTACGCAATTCTGCTAGCAATAGGGATAAGGTGATAGAGTAGGAAATATGGAAGATTTTGCTGAAGATAGGGCTTGGAGCGATTCCTTCGCTTCTAGCCTCCAAAATTCCTAAGGGAACCTGACGACAGAAAGGCTGAACTTTGGATTGAGAACTTAGAAAAGATATTTGGAACCTTGCATTACCCCAATGAGCAAACGATCTAATACGCTACATTTCTAATTGAAGGTCTTGCGCATAATTGGTTGAAAATGATAGACCACATGTGAGTTGCTGAAGGGATTCAATGGACTTGGGAAAACTTTACCTAGGAGTTCATGGGAAAATATGTACCACTGGTGGCCAAGCATGCAAATGAGAGAGAATTTATGGATTTGATACAAGGAACATCCTCTGTCAGTCAGTACGAGGCTACTTTCAGGCGACTGATTCAGTATGCACCCCATATACTTGCAGATGAAGAGAGTTAGACCCACAAATTTGAAGAAGGATTATGGTTGAAACTCAAACGAGCCCTTGCCACATGTGATCTATCGAGTTTTAACATTTTGTGAGTAAGGCGCTGCACGTAGAGGCATAACTGTAGGAGATTCAGAAATTTGAAGACAAGGGGCGAAAGGGAAGAATGCCCCTTTGTAGACAGAATAACCCTAGAAAGAAAGCCACAATTTTAGAGTGGGGGCACCAATTAGTAAACTCACTAGGCTATTGGGTCCACAGATTTGGCTCGAGATGAAGTACTGAAGAAATGTGGATTTTGTGGAGGACCAAGCCATGAAGAATCTGAGTGTTGGAAAAAGCAGGGTAGATGTGTGGGTTGTGGTAGCAATCAACATTTTGTCTGAGATTGACCTAGCATAAGGAGCTAACACCTGCAAGGAAAGGAAAACTGGTAGCAAGGACCAGCGGGAAATTGAAGGTCTAAGCATTTGCATCTGCCCTGAGAGGAGAAGATGTGCCAGACCCTAATGAAGTGGTTAAAGGTATGGTTTCTATTTATGGAATTAATGGTAATGCTTTATATGATCCTGGAGCTACTCATTCCTTTATATCTACATCTTGCTCTTGAGTTGAATATACAACCCAAAATCATGGCTTATCAAATAGAAGTGCAGACACCCTTAAGGTTAGGGTTGTTAGCCGATTTTATGTACCGGCATACCCAATTAGGATTGGGGATAGAGAGTATCCAGCCGATCTTATAGAAATGCCTATTCAGGAATATGATTTAATACTTGGAATAGATTAGCTACACCAACATTAGGCACAAGTAGATTGTTACACCAAGTGCATCACTCTCGGGGATAAGGTACCTATATTGACAAGTCGTCACACAAATACAACTTTCTTGATACTTATTATATCCACGGTAAAGGCCAGGAAAATTTTGAGAGAAGGAAGATAAGGATTTTTAGCGTACCTTAACAATAAACCTCAGGATACAACCATAATAGAATAAGTGGAAATAATAGCTGATTACCCATATGTATTTCTGGAAGAGCTAAACTCATTGCCACTCGAGCGAGAGATAGAGTTCATTATTCACACTCTCCCAAGTGCCACGCCTTTTTCTAAAACCTCCTACCAAATGGCACCTACAAAATTGAAGGAGTTGAAGAATCAACTCTAGGAACTATTGGAGAAGAAATTTATTAGGCCCAACACTCCTCTTGGTAAGCTTCGGTGTTGTTTGGTAAAAAGAAAGATGGGTCCTTGAGGATGTGTATAGACTATCGCGAGTTGAATAAAGTCACTATCAAGAACAAATACCTCTTGTCGCATGTAGATGAGTTATTCGACCTTCTACAAGGATCTACGACCTTCTCAAAGATAGATTTGATATAGGGGTACTACCAGTTAAAAGCTAAGGAAAAAGATATCTCGAAAATGGCATTCAATTCTTGATACAGTCATTTTGAATTTGTAGTAATGACATTTGGTCTAACCAATGCCCTAACAACTTTCATGGATTTGATGCACCAAATTTTTCTACCATGTTTAGACCAGTTTGTGGTAATATTCATTGATGATATTTTGGTGTATTTGAGAACCAAAGAGGAGCATATAAAGTACTTACACATGGTTCTAAGAACTTTGAGGAAGCACAAGTTGTAAGCAAAATTCAACAAGTGTGAATTTTGGTTAGAAAAGGTGGTTTTCTTAGGACACATCATATCCCAGGATGGAGTAGAGGTTGACCCCTTTAAGATAAAGGCAATAGTCAACTAGAAAAGACCTGAAAATGTAACAGAAGTATGCAGCTTTTTGGGGCTCGCCAAGTATTATCGGAGGTTTGTACAAGATTTTTCTAAGATAGCAGGCCTGATTAAGTTGACTCAGAAGGATCAGTTGTTTGACTGGAACGAGGATAGTGAGAAGAGTTTCCAAGAATTGAAGAACATATTGACTTCAGCTCCAATTTGAGCCCTTCCTGAAGGATTAGAAGGTTTTGCTGTGTATGTGGACGCTTCTAAGGAATGGCTTGGATGTGTGCTAATGTAGAAGGGTCGAGTTATCGCCTATGCATCTAGAAAGCTTAAACAACATGGCAAGAATTACCCAACTCATGACCTAGAACTAGCTGCAGTGATTTCTGCATTAGCAAAATGGAGACACTATCTCTATGGGGCCACTTTCAAAGTATATACTGATCATAAGAGTCTCAAGTATTTACAATCTCAGAAGGACTTAAACATGCGACAATGAAAGTGGATGGAGTTTCTGGAAGATTACGTCTTTTCTATCATCTATCACTTGGGAAAAGTGAATGTAGTGGTATGAGTAGAAAAGCTGGGATGATCCACATGCTGGGAATAGGAGCATCAAAAAGTCCAAGGGCAAATGCGGTGATAAGAATGAAATAAGGAACCGGATTGTAGGAGTAAACGTGCAACTGGAACTATATGATGAATTATGATGAGCTCAAACTAATGATAGTTGGATATTGAAATAGAAAGAAGCAGTTGTGAGTTTTAGAGAGTTCGAATACAGTACAAATAGTCAAGGCATTCTCTTATTCCATCGGAGAATCTATGTGCCTGAAGAGATGGAAGGAAGACTACTGTAAGAGTTACATAAAGCAAGATATGCAGTACACTTGGGAGGTATGAAGATGTATTGAGATCTGAAGACACAATTCTGGTGGCATGGGATGAAGAAAGATGCTGTTGACTATGTGAAGAAATTCCTAACCTACCAGTTAGTAAAAACAAAGCATCAACGACCATCAGGGTTGCTACAATCACTTCCGATCCCTAACTAGAAATGGGAACAGGTAACTATGGAATTTGTAACAGATCTATCGATGGCTCGTGGAGGATATGACAGTACTTGGGTAATAGTAGATTGATTAACAAAGTTTGCACATTTTCTACTAGTCGAAACATACTATAGGGTTGAAAAACTGGCAGAGTTACACATAAGGAAAATAGACATATTACATGGGATCCCAACTAGTATTGTGTCAGACCGAGATCTAAAGTTCACCTCGAAACTTTGGAAGAGTTTGCAAGAACATTTGGGAGCAAGGTTACAATTTAGCTCTGTTGCTCATCCTCGGATAGATGGACAGTCAAAAAGGGTCATTCGAATATTCAAAGTTATGCTATAGGCTTGTATTTTGGATTTCGATGGAACTGGAATAGATACCGTCTTATGATAGAATTTGATTACAATAACAGCTACCAGTCTACCATTCAGATGGCCCCGTATGAAGCATTGTACAGCAGAAAATGTCGATCTCTGTTACATTGGGACCTTGAAGAGCACAAGAATAATGTTGATAAGTCCTTGGGAACCTTAAGGCTGGAACGGATTCAAAAGATACTGAGAAGGTATAAACAAAAAATAAAAGCAGTCCATGATTGGTAGAAAAGCTATGCAGACAAGCGGATGAAGGACTTAGAATTTGAAGTTGGTGACCGAGTGTTCCTCTAATTATTCTCGAGAAAAGGTATCTAAAGCTTAGCCAGAGATATGTTGGCCCTTATGAGATATGTGAAAGAATTAGACCAGTAGCTTACCGATTGACACTATCCAAAGAATTCATAGGAGTACATGATGTTTTTCACGTATCACAACTTCAAAAGTATCATCCTGATCCCTCCCACATTATTTCACATGAAGACATACAACTGGAAAGCAACATGACTTATGAAGAGCAACCGATTTGCATCTTAGATAAAAAATTCCGAGAGCTCAAGAATTGATGGCTTCCTCAAGTGAAAGTACAGTAGCGTAATCATAACATAGAAAAGGCAACTTGGGAGTGGGAAGATTATATGCGCCAACAGTATCTCGAACTTTTCCAGTGGTCAAGTAAGAATCTAGGGACCAGATTCTTTTAAGAGGGAGAGGATTGTAACATCCCTAAAAAAGAATTAATTGGTAAAATTTTTAAAAAAATCATAATTTTAGTTTTAAAAAAAATTGGTCAAAACATAAATAGGAAATGATTTAATTGTAAGAAATTTAAAAATTTTGAGGGTCAATTTATAATTATTTTGGGTCAATTGGGTCAATGTATGGCACTTATTATTTGAGGGATTAAATTTGAAAGTGAAAAAAAGTTCTAGGGTCAATCTGTAATTACAAAAAATTATCCTTCAAATAGCAATTCCCCCCCGCCCATTTTTGTTTAATTTTCGCATGCAAACTCCCCATTTCTCTACGGTGAAATCCTCCTGGTGATGGTGAAACCTCAAAACTAAACCGACCATTTGCTTTCTCTCATTTACGTAAACAAAACCATAATTGGAAGTTAGCGAGTGGCTGACGCAGCATCTCGATGGCAAAATCTTTTAATTGGAAGTTGGGTTTTGTAGAATTCAGCTCAAAGAACAATTTAGTGTCTTCAATTTCTAGTTTTGACCACCAACAATGGCATAATTGAGTAAAACGAGCGATGGTGGATGTGGTAGAACAATGTGATGCAGGCTTCAATTGATGGTCAATTCGACGGCAGAACTTGAAATTAACCTAGGCATTTGATTGTGTGTGTTGAGAGGTATTGATTGGTGGTGGTGATTGGTAACTCCCATGACGGCGGCTTCGATGATCCTAAGACAAAATCTTCGTCTCGTTGTGGCAGTCACATACGTGGTGTTGTTTTGTGGTGATTGGGCTCCGAAAAATAAGTTCTTTGGTAAAATTCGTTGGAATCGGGATCGTTACCAATTGATTTATGTTGTTCTTATTACCTTACAATTTCTTGTATTTTGAAATGATTTGAGAAGAATATTATTGGAATCCTGACAATGGGATGTATGGATATATATATATATATAATGTTAGGTGGATCCAAATTTGTAAAATATATAATCCTTGATTAATTAAGTTAAATTAGATAATTAAAACCCCAATCTTATGTATTATGATATATGGAGCTGAGTTGTTAAAAGATTGGATTATCACTAATTTTATTTAATTATTGTAATTATATCCGACTTTTGTGTAACATTGCAAGGACCAAATATTAATAGGAATTTGAATTGATTATTGCGTTTCGACTAAATTGTGGATATAGGACTTAAAATTGTTAAATTAGGAAATATTGATATAGGAAATGATTATTGACCGGGACAAATAAGACCTTAGTAAATATTATAGCATTATTAGCATGTTACCCTTACAGTATTCTCGGAACCGAGTCCTAAAATATTATATTAATTGAAAAACAACCGATATTAAGATGCAAACGGTTTAATTATTGTTTAAGGAATGATACAAGCATTTTTGACATTAAACACGCCCTTTTGAAATAGGTGACGATGAGGAACCGAGATTTGCTAGGCAATAAGATAAGGACAGTATTTTCTATAGGAATCAAGGCGAGGGAAAAGCCTATCTTTTTTTTAGGAAGTGAATGATCTTCGATGTTTGAATTCCCTATGTTATCTGTTGAATTTGAATGTACTTGTTATGTTGCCCAGAACTCCTATTGCCTGATCTATTATCTGTCCCATATACCATATAGCCTTGCCAGCTTTCCCTTCTTCGTATTGATATTTTGGGTCTTGCCGACCAATTTCGTTTCATACTACTGGTTAACTTGTTATGTATGCTGTTTATATAGCATTGCCAGCTAATATTTTATGGACTATACCATTTTGATTTGTTCACATATATGTTTCTGATCGATAAATTTGAAATACATACTATTTATTTTCATTACGTTAAGTTACCTTGAGGAAATTCTTGGGGGGTTACCACATGTCGATTGGGCCCGGGACTAGGTCCGAAAAGACGATCGGGCGGTATGGACCGACGGTAGTTGGTCTCCCGATTAGTACCTACCTAAGATCCGAACTTGAGGATAGTTGAAGGTAGCTTATATGAGTAGTGGGATATAGCATGCGGCCAGCCATGCCACATGTCTACCGAACCGAGTGCTTAGATAACATAGTAATAAGTACTAGTAAAAAAATGGCTTTTTGTGATGGAAAAAAAATGTCGACGAAATTTGTGATGGAAAATCCATCACAAAATTTTTCGTCACAAAATCTATTTCAAAAAGTTAAAAAAATGAAAAAACATTTGCGACAAATTTTTCCATCGCAAATGTGAAGCAAAATCCATCATAAAACTGCTACTTTTGCAACAGATAACTTTTGATCCGTCGCAAAACAGTAGTTTTGTGACCAAAAAATCCATTGCAAAACTGCAGCTTTGCAATGGATTAGAATCCATTGCAAATTTTATGAATTTTTCATAAATTTTGTGATGGATTTTCCCATTGCAAAAGTGGTAGTTTTGTGATGGAAAAATCCGTCGCAAAATCAAAATTTTAAAAAATAAAATAAAATAGTTTGAATCCGTCGCAAATTGCCAAGTGGGTAGATAAAGACCAAATTTCCCCATTTCCCTACCCACATTAACAGGTTCTCTCTCTAATCCATCCTCCTCCTCTTCCTCCTTCTTCTTCTTCTTCTTCTTCTTCCTTTTCAAATGCATTAAAATAGCCGATCGGCAAGTACTATTGCCCGTCGACCGGCTAGTGCTGGTGCGGCCAGCTTGCTGTTGTGAGTTGGTGCGGCTAGCAGCTTGTTGGCCGCACCAGCTACCAGCGGCCTCCAGATATGGTCGCTGGCTGAAATTAAAAAAATTTAATTTTTTTTGAAAAAAATGCTAATGGTTGTTTGGGTTATTGTTTTAGGTTTGAAGACTTTTGTATTATTTCCGTTCATTGAGGTAGTTTTCTTAATTATGTTAAAATTTAATTATGTTTTAGTTATCTCCATTATGTTTTAGTTAATTATTTCCATTAATTTAAATTTGAGTATGTTTTAGTTAAACTTTGATTTATGTTTTAGTTATATCCATTATGTTTTAGTTAATTGTCTCCATTAGTTAAAATTTGATTTATGTGCTAGTTAAACTCATATAATAATTTATTATTTTTGGTATAATAATTTGATTTAACAAAAATAATGATTTATGTATTAGTTGAAATTTGAGTTACATTTTATATTCGTTTTAAATGTTGTTATATTTGTTAGAGTTATGTTTTTATTTGAATTAAAAAATTTATTCGAATTTTGATTGAGTTAAATTTTCTAGTACTATACATTGAATTGTATTAAATTTTTAAGTTTTCATTTAGTTTATTGAATTATGATTTATGAATAAATATGTGCGCTTGTAACATGTGCCTAATGATGTAGGTTATCTCAACTGTGGTGGAAACTTTTCTGAGTGTTGATTTTAGTGGAGCATTTAGAGGTAAGTTTAGATATCTTGCTTTAATTTTATATATTTTTATAGTACAATACATTAGAAATGTTTAGAATTTGTGGAATTAAGAAGGAGGATGGAATGTTAGGAGAACGGGTGGAGCCTTCTCATTTGTTACTGATTGGTTTTTAATTGCTTGCATGATGATGATGGACATAAGAGAAAGTGTTTATGTGTCATTATGTGTTTACTAATATTATTAATTATTTTCAATTAAAATGATGCTACTCATTATGTTTAGTCTTAATTTTTGGGCAATTTGAATATCTTATTTTAGAAAGGTGTTTGATACACATTATTATCTTTGTGATGACAAAATAGTCCTAGGTGAAAAATTCTTGCTAGAGGAATCATGAAATGCATAAATGGAATGATACATAAATTTGAGGAATAATTTTGATATTTACATCCAAATCAAATTTCAAAGAGGGTTGAGATTATATAATCTCACCCCCAAAACGCACTACTTCAATAGCTATTAATCTCATCTATGGTATGAGCTTTGGATAAATTACGGGCTGGCCTGCAAATATCATCTTCCATATGAAACAAGAGAATACCCTATATTAAAAGTCATAGTAAATGTTAATATCCAAAATCAAACATATCCAAAATAAAATGGGCTTGTTTGTTTACAAACTCCCAATTCATTTTCTAACTCCCAAAATTTAAACAAACAAACACTACACATTCCCCAATCCCAACATTCCCCAACCCCACTTCCCAAAATTCATTCTCCCAAAAAATTTTGATAGAATGCCCCAATTCACATCCAAACAAAGCCTATGTTTACCCACTTCATTTGTTAGGTCATCCTTTCATCCTTTTGTCGATTACTCTTTGTTTTTGTTTTTTTTATTTGCCAAATATATTCATCTATAAATAATAATAATAATAATAATAATAATAATAATAATAATAATAATAATAACAATAATAATAATAATAATAATATACTATACTATACTATACTATACTATACTATACTATACTATACTATACTATAAGCAATTACTTTCCAAAAAAAATACATTAATAAAGTAAATAATCAAATAGTTTTATCAAAATTGAAATATTTATAATAAAATTACTTTTGTATCGTTCAAATTGAGATCTCTTTTAATGAATTTACTCCTTTACAAAATATGGATATTTATGCTGAACGTAGCTAGATGTATAATAGGCTCTTGCCAAATCGAAAAGATTATACAAGAGAGTTTGTTGTTGGGGTTAAAAACTTTTTATTGATTATGCATCCAGCCCATCTCAATGTTTGAAAGTGGAGGAATAAGGTGTCCTTGTTCAAAATGTAAGAATCTGAAAATTTTGATACCTAATGAAGCACATGTACATTTATTAAAATACGGGTTTCAGCCTAATTATTGGTATTGGACTGCACATGGGGAGATTGAATCTTTGGATTTCAATGTATATAGGAGAGCTCCTAGTAATGCTCATTTATGTGGTGATGCCGTGACCAATAGGTATGAAAACATGGTTTATGATGCTATGGGAACTAGCTTTTATATTGAAATTAATCATGAGGAAGGCATTAATCTGAACAGAGAGGAACCTCCAGATATAGACTCTCAAGCCTTTTATGACATGTTGGTTGCTGCCCAACGACCGTTGTGGTCAAGTTTTGAAACTCATTGTGAGTTGTCTATGACTCTGCAAATAATGTGCTTAAAATCTGACTACAATATGTCTTAAAGATGTTTTGATTGAATGTCAGAACTTATTAAATCCTCAAATCCTTTAGAAAACTATATCCCAAATAACTTTTACCAAGCAAAGAAATTGGTTTCAAAATTGGGGTTAAGTTCTTTGAAGATCGATTATTGTATCAATGGTTGTATGTTGTTTTACACAATTGATGCCAGTCTGAATGAATGTAAGTTTTGCAATCATCCCTGTTTTAAACCAACCATAAGAGTTCATCAAATGGGAAAGCGAATTCCTTACAAAAGGCTACATTACGTACCCCTAATTCCTCGGCTCAGAAGATTATATGCATATTTGAAATCAACCGAGCATATGAGGTGGCACTTTGAAAACAAAAGAAGTTCTAGTATTTTATGTCATCCTTCTAATAGGTTTGCTTGGAAGCATTTCGATGAAACTCATCCAGATTTTGCATCTGAGCCAAGAAATGTTAGGCTTTGATTATGTGCAGATGAATTAAACCCCTTTAGTCAATCTGCTACACCATATTCATGTTGGTCGGTTATTGTAACTCCTTATAACTTGCCTCCTGAATTGTGCATGACAACTTCTTACATATTCTTGACTTATATAATACCTGGCCCACATAATTCTAAGAGTAGAATTGATGTCTATTTACAAACTTTAATTAAGGAGTTGAAGTTGCTATGGGAAGATGGGGTAGAAACTCATGACATTTCTAAAAAATAGAACTTTCAATTGAGGGCAGCTCTCATGTGGACGATCAATGATTCTCCTACTTATGGCATGCTATCAGGTTAGATGACTGTAGGAAAATTAGCATGTTCAATTTGTATGCAACGAACTAAGGCATTTAGATTGAAGAATGATGAAAAGTATCTGAGTTTGATTGTCATCGTCAGTTCTTGCCTACAAATCATATGTTTAGGACGAATAGAGATGCATTTTATAAGGGAATGATAGAACAATCGGAGGCACCTCCTAGATTGACCAGTCAACAAATATGGGAGAGGATTTGTAATGTTCCCAAAATCACTGACTTGTCGGTAACTTCTAGTAAATTACCTGGATATGGTGTATCACATAATTGGACGAGACAAAGTATATTTTAGGAGTTGGCTTATTGGAAAGATAACTTGGTTCGCCATAATTTGGATGTTATGCATATCGAGAAAATATCTTTGAAAGTGTGCTTAACACCTTGATGGATGTCAAAGGTAAGACTAAGGACAATGAAAAGGCAAGATTTGACTTGGAGGAATATTGTAGGAGACCGGGGTTACATCTGAGACTTTTACCGAATGGAAAATACGTCAAATCGAAGCCTATTTCTCCTTGACTGTAAATCAAAGTTGGGAGTTGTGTAATTGGCTAGAGGATCTTAAAATGCCGGATGGGTATGCTTCAAATTTGGCAAGATTTGTTGATAAAACAAAATTGAAATTACGTGGGTTGAAGAGTCATGATTGCCATGTGTTTATGCAGTAGTTGCTACCAAGTGCCTTTAGTTTGCTACCACAAAATGTGTGGAGGCCCTTAACTGAATTAAGCCAATTTTTTCGAGAATTGTGCGCAATAGAATTATATAAAGATAATTTATTGCAATTGGAAAAAAACGTCCCAGTTATCTTGTGTAAGTTGGAACGCATATTCCCACCAGGTTTTTTTAATTCAATGGAGCACTTGATGGTACACCTACTGTATGAGGCACTTGTTTGTGGGCATGTACAATATAGATGGATGTATCCTTTTGAGAGGTAAATAATCAATCTAATGTGTAAATACTATACATATTCCATACATATTAAATAGTTATAATTATATGTTTCATTTTTCAGATTCTTACATGATTTAAAAGGCATGGTCAAAAATAGAGCTAAAGTTGAGGGATTTATATGTGAGCCATATCTAGCCCAAGAATCATTATATTTTTCATTGTATTACTTCTAGTCTCACATCCAATCAAGAAGTATGAGAAGTAAACGAAATGAAAAAAAAGGATATAATGATCAACAACCACATACTCTGTCAGTTTTTAATCAAACTGGTCAATCTGCTGGTAAGTGTACTAGTAGATGGTTGAATGATACTGAGTTGAAAGCTGCCTCATTGCAAGTTTTTTTAAATTGTGATGAAGTCGTGCCTTTTCTCGAGTAAGCTTTCCAATTCGATATAAATTCATTTTTAATTAATAAGTTTCAATTGAAAAAAAGAAAACTAGTGTTCAAACTCAATATATTTTAGGATGTATAAAGCAACCCTTCGACATTGTTGGCCCTTCCTCAGCGACCTTCAAGTGGAGCAATCTGTTGAGGATTATTTTGTAAATTGGTTCCAAAACTATGTAAGTATAAAAAAATATTAAAATTAATAATTCTCTTTGTTAACCAATAAAAACTATATTAATTATTCAATTCCTACCTATTATTTATAGGTGCACACTCTAGAAAATATGGTACAAAATCAATATTTGAAGGATATAGCATGGGGTCCTATGAGACAAGTCAAGACATGGCGTCATTTTTTTGTTAACAAATATGTATTTCATACAGATTTGTTGGCAAAGTATAAAAAGACGTGAAATTCTGGAGTGTGTCTCAAAGGTGAAGGATCATCAGAATTTTATGAAAAACTGAAGGAAATAATCCTACTAGAGTATCCAGGTGTACCTGAGAAGAAAATTTTCCTCTTTAACTGTCATTGGTTTGATTCATTGTCTAACTGTGTTATCAAGATAAACAAAGAGTATGATATCATTGAAATAAAAAAAATGAAAAATATCCAAAGTTTGATCATTTTATCATTGCTCAACATGCATCTCAAGTGTATTATATTTCTTATCCTGGTGCTAAAAGAGATAAAGTCCATCGGCGGTTTGTGATCAAAATAAGACCAAGAAGTAGGGTGGATAAACGTCCTACTGTGGAGGTAACTTTACAAGAACTACCTACCACAGTCAATGCAGTTGTTGATACCGATTCAACTGGTGACTTACTTGATATTGAGGGACCTTGTGAAGAAATAAATCTATAAAACAATCAAGTGATAGGTGATGACGAAGAGTTAGGGGATGGGGATAAGGATGAGGATGACGGCAATGACGACGACGATGATGATTAGTTATTTTAATGTATTGTTATGTAATGTGAATTTATGTAAAAACTCATTGTTGATGTACTATATTGATTGCAATCTTTATTATTGCTTCTACATTTATGATGGTGATTTATTTAATGTCATTTATCTATTATAATTTACATAACTAGTATTTGTTATAGATGTCAATTAATAGAAAATGAAAAAATAAGGCCGTTCGATCTACCACTAGATCGGAGTCATATATCCCTCCACACACTCATCCAGATATTGTGCCGAGTAGTTCTCCATTAGATGCATTACATACTTCTTCATCTATCCCATCTACACCAGCATCTACAGATATTGGGAGTACATATGTTACTCAGAGGACATTTATTTGGCCTTGAGGGAGAGAGTAATATTTTTTAATCTTTTAATTATAGTAATTTATAATGTTATGTTTACCACTAAAGTATATTTTATCATTATAATATATGTGGTAAAAATATCTTTGTGAAACAGGCTTTTCGAGGAGTTGTTATGTGCCCAAGAGATAAGTACTATCATTAAAAGGCACTTACGACAAGTTTGGAGATCATGGAAAAAAATTCCAAATGGAGTTAGAACGATGTGGTTTGGAGAATTCGAGGTAAGAATTATTTTAAGTATCATATATTTTTTTCTTAATTATATTTCAAAATGGAAGAGTTCTCTAAATGTTTTAAATTCTTTTATGTACCTCAGAAAAAATTTACTTGGTATGAAAATGAGAGTGCATTGATTCACAACATATTTGAGTATCGTGGCTCGACGATATTGAAAAATAAGTTACACCGAGCACGTCAATCCAAAAAGAAGCCTGTTTGGATAGGAAGAAGTTTGGGATGGATTGCTTCAAGAATGGAGCAATGATGGATTCCAAAAAATAAGTGCTCAAAATAAAGTGAATCGAGCATCAGACTGCAGTGGTGTTGGATTTCCACTTCATCAGGGTTGTTTTATCTCACACCTATCACACAAAGGTAAATTGGTAATTTTTATAAAAGTATCAATATTTAATTTTAATTATAATTGATTCCTAATAAATGTGTTTGGATGTAGGAAAAAAAACTTGGACACCCATCTGGATTTGCAAAATCATTCATGTGTACACATTCTGCATTAAATGAAAAAGGTGAACGCATATGAGTCAATGAACGTGCACATAATACTTATGTAAGTATTATGTTATATAAAAACAAAGAAAGTTTAAATGTTATAAATTTTATGTTATAAAGTTTAAATGTTATATATATGTTAATTTTAATGTACAAAGTTTAAATATTTATATATGTTGATCATTCTATATACAGATTGAAGAAGGGGCGGATTTATGGACTTGGAAGTGAGGCTTCCTTTGTCTTAGGTCACTCATCTAGAGGACTTCCAAATAATCTGACCCATGAAAGTGAAGAAATAAAGACATTGAAAGAAGAAGTGACAATGTTGAAAGAATAAATGACAAGGTATAAAGAAGAAAATGTGAAGTTTAGACAAAAATTCACAGATATAGAGGTGATGATGCGATAGATGTTCATGCAGTAGAATATGCATGCCCCATCACCATCAGTTCATCCTTACACATTACCGTTTTATCCGCCTACAAATCTCTCCTTCATGGCACAGAGCTCATATTTACCTCAGCCAGAGGTATCTCCTGCACCATCCTTATCTAGATCTCCTAATGAAGAGCCACGAAGAAACATAAATGATGAGGATGATGATTGATTGATTTATGTATGAATATTTAGGTATATACTGTGTTAAGATGATTACACTTTGATAATTACATTTTAATACTTTTATATTGTTGAATTTATAAATATTTTGTTTATTTAATGTTATATTTAGATTTTATGGAAGATTTGTTGTTTATCATTTGATGGTTATAAACACCGTTAAATATGGTGTTGTTGGATTTATGAATATACTATTATTTATTATAGGTTTTTAATATTACAAAAATGCTGCAAAATAAAAAAAAATTAAAAATATTTTGCGAGGAAAAAATTCTTCAAAAACTACGTTTTGCGATGGAAAAATCCGTCTCAAAAAATCACCAACAAAAATCCATCGCAAAAATGGTATTTTGCGACGGAAATTTCCATCACATATTTGCTATGGAAATTTCCATCGCAAAAAAATCCATCGCAAATTATTGCAACCAAAGGTTTTGCGATGGATTTTTTCTGTTGCAAAATCCGTCGCGAAAAGCCATTTTTTAAGTAGTGAAGGGAAATCCATTATGTTACAATTGTACTCTGTGTTACTGTTTATATACTATTCTGGGAGCAATAAGGATGGAGTTGCCAGCAGTCTGTTGAATGTGGAATCACATGTGTTATAGTATATCATTGCTTCATGTTGTAAATGACATATGCCTTGTCGAATCTTTGTTTATTGATTGTTGCACTTTCAATAGTTTTTCCTCGATTATTTGTCATGCACACCCCTCACTAAGTCCTTAGGATTTATTCTCTTTTGTTATCTTTTATTCTCTTCCCATACAGGACTTGATGAAGGTTGAGGGCTCGAGGCTTGCCCGAGTAAAGAAGTATTTTTGTAATAGATTAGGTTGTTATGTATGTATATATATAGACTACACCTAATCGTGACACTTAGACTTATGGATGTTATGTAAATAGCCAAGTTTGATTTGGAACTTTTGATATGTACATATTTGCTCACTATGGATTGATCTTTTCAGTTAATTATCGAGCTACTATCTTTTGAGATTTTGGGTAGATTTTGGCCTCTGTAGTTAATTGTTGAATTATGTTTGAAGTTTAAATTGGTGGCACCTTAACTTATGATTCATCCCTGTCTGTGCGCCACACTTAGACTTAAGGTTCTATGGTAACATTGTACATTAAGACTATATTTTTATACATTTTTTGACCACGTGATAGGTCATATTGGTATTCTGTTGGATATAATTAACAATGTATGGAGGTTGCTAAGGGCCAGTAAATGATCAATTACTCATCTAAGAAAAATGAGATGATCTCCTATTTTTTTATGGTAATCGATTTAGAAGTTCTTGCGCAAGGTTGTATGATACTAATGAGGAGTCCTAAATAGGTCACAAGCAAATCAACCACTAAAAATAAATATATAGTTATTGATATTATTAGGATAACCATATGATCTCTAATTCTACACCTCAATCTTAAGATGAGTTAATGGAATAACCATATTTACATGATATTTATGTGTGGAAAATTGGAAATGTTTACACATATACTTCACCCACTGACTGGATTTAGTGGGCTTGTTACTAGATATCAACCATCACTACTAAAAAAATTACTTTTTGCGATGGAAAAAATTCATCGCAAAAAAATAAATAAAATTGTGACGGATAATTCCATTACAAATGGGAAGATTAGGACGGATTCAAAATCCATTGCTAATATTGAGAGAGAGAGAGAGAGAGAGAGAGAGAGAGAGAGAGAGAGAGAGAGAGAGAGAGAAAGGAGAGAAAAATCCATCACAAAAGTTCAGTTTTGCAACGAAAATATGTTACAAACTTAGGTTTTGCAACGGAAAAAATGAAAGTTTTTTAAATGTTTTATTTTTATTTATTTAATTGACCATGATAATGTTATTTATGTGTCGTGGGTTAAAAGAATAAGCAAAATTGTTCATGTTTTATTTTTATTTATTTAATTGACCGTGATAATGTTATTTATGTGTTGTGGGTTAAAAGAATAAGCAAAATTGTTCATGCCACATGTTACTTTACACTCATAATCTCTTATGATCAATAATTTTTTATATTATATACTATGGTAAATTTAATGTTATTCATACCATTAAAAATTTCTAAATAAATAAAATCATTTTATTAAATCTATCTTTTTTTTCTTCATTAATAGATAAAATCCATTATTTAACTTTTAATTATTATTAAGTATCTAAATTTTAATTTTCATTTTTTTATTCATACATATTCACACATAAGGAATTATATATATATATATATATATATATGAATATTTTTATGGCAGTGGTATTTAAATATCTAAAAATTAAATTATTAATATTCAAAATTAATTTTAAAATAAAATTATTATATTAAAAATATAATATAATATAACACTAAAAGGTTATCAATAATCAAAATATAAATTTAAAAATTATACATAATAAATAAACTTTAAGATTAAAATTTGAAATTGAAGATTTAAAGTTTAAAATTTAAAATTTAAATTAAAAACAAACTATTATGTATAAAATAAAAATTTTTAAATTTAATATCAAGTTTTGTGACGGAAAATAATCCATCACAAAATCTAAGTTTTGTAATGGAAAATTGGGATTTCATTGGTAATTTTTTTTTCTTTTCCAGATAGTCTCAACACAAGACATAAGTCTATAATAACTCAAATGAGGAACAGACTCATAGTCAAATAATAATATCCATGTCAACTAGTCTCGCCTCGAACTGTAAACCAAATCCAAGTCCTTATAATTTTACAATTGCTCAGAGACTTGCATTAGATATCACCAACTCTAACCTATTACATTTCATGAAAAGGTAAAACGGATAATCTACTGACATGCACGCTATTCCAGTTCAAGCATGTATACATATCGTATTCTTACCGTTTATAGAGATCTTAATAACACTACAGATACTTTACACCACGTGCTCCAAGCTTATAGTATCTCCTCTAATCCTCAATTTGGGGTGAAGAACAGAAAGAACAGTACAAGGAAGGTAAGTCCGAATGACTTAGTGAGGCAATGATCAAGTTACACGAACAGTAATAACAATGAATATACAATATAGAATAATGTCAGTCTGACGTATCACAACTATAAATAAATGTCAAGGGAATAAGTTGTTAAACAATAGATAGGTTTCAGGAGGTCAAAACATGGATTGGAGGAATAATATATTATGTTTTATACATCATGAGCTGACTCCACGTTGTCCCATACTAGCGAAGAAATATCTCAAGTTTTCATAATATTTCATGGTAAACTTTGTATTTCAAAACTCAAGAGCTGAGTTAATTCTAAACAATCGAGTGTACAGAAATGTGTTAAGTTGTAAAAAGCTCAAATTCAAAATCCAAGATTTTGTTTAGTTTTATAAAATAGACTATACAAGGGACATCTTTACAGATTCGACCATGGAATGGCCTTCCTTTGTATGACTCCCAGTATTCTATATAACCAATCTGGCCATTGAACGGCCTGCCCCTATATATCGCTTCGATGAGCAGCCAACTTGCCAAACCTATGCAGCACGAATCAGTATGATTGATCCTCGCCGATAAAGCTTCAAGCAACAGTCAACCTCCCATAATCCCAAAGTCAAGATGGCAAATTGGGTCTTGGCGGGTAGACCAGCCACCGACGGCCCAATGTTATCCCGGTCTTCTTGCCAACCAATCCTATCGGCCCAAAATGCACCCTAAGGGCATCCCCAAAGGTATCAATAACTGCATGTATAAGCACGAGACTCCCAACAATCAACATAATTTCTTTTATACCACAATCATTATATGAAATAAGACTCATTTCAACTCAATTACAACAATACTATAAATCTAGTAACAGACTAATCATTTAATCAATAACGGCTAGTCAACAAGACTGCCTCGCAATAGTATCACAAGATACAGTGATTAGGTCGAGAATGGATTATCCAAATCGTAGTTTCAAACCTTTGAAAGTTCTATAGTTTAATTACAAATTCAAAATCTAGTTCATGTGAGATTAGCAGAAGATTCCAAATTCAAAAGATACTTTTCAAAATTATTTCAAAAGAACATATTATTCAAAAAATACATTTTTCAAATATTATTCAAGGGCCACTTCTAAAATTTAGTGCAGAAATTCAGAGACAAATACATCAAAAGTAAAACAATACGAATGTTGAATGGATTTCTCAAAATAGCACGATATGAGGTATTTAACCAATTGTCAGGTTCATACGAGAGTGTCACGGAATCAATGTATCGAAAATGTAATAGTATGAAATAATATACCGAATTCGAGCAGATAGCTACGAACATAACGCAATATCATGTTACTAGACAGACTACGATTTTGAATAACAATGGCACAAGAATGGTAGGCAAGGGAGATAATTCGGTTCAGATGAACTGTTAAAGTTCAATACAGGAATCGTAGGATAGTATATAATGAACAAACAACAATTTGAATTTCAACACAAATAGAATCAAGCAGCCAAGATATATTAACAAATATATAAGTTCTTTCCCTAGTAAAGAAAGCTAGTATAAACCTCACCTGGTAAATGCAAAGGAATCCCTAGTTATATCAACGCTCAAGTCCTGGCTCCCTAGCCAATCCAAAATTCAGTATAAGATCACTTGAACCAACATCGTAATAACTTCTTATTTATAGATCTAAATGTACTCAACTGTTCTTATCGAGTTCCCTAGTTAACTCACTTTGCTTAGTCATTGTTTCCTCAATTCTCATATTACTTATACGTTTAAGATAATAAATATAACCATTCATAGATTATTGGATCAATAATCAGGTTGGTAGGTGATTATTCCTCAATGCAGCGTGGTCAAAGTCTCACTGAAGATCCTAGCGGTAATTTAACAACCCTTTCTCAGTTTATCGGGTCCAACCTATCAATCAATGTTCATTCAATTATTTGTATCATCGGGTTTAACACTTACAATATTATTTACTAACTTAGACCCACTTATAATTTAGTAACCTTAATTCCATCAAGATTCTAATCAGAAATAAAAACTAATCGAGCCAGTATTCCATATGAATTATCCAAACTAGGCAAATAAGAATCTAATTCCTCGCCTAACTCTAATCTTAATTTAGAGTTTATTTCACTTAGTATTAAATTAAGCATCCAATCCAATCGATAATAACTCAATCGTAGCAATTTAGGACTAGTTAATTTGATAAATCAAAACTCACCGAATTTGATGAGGTCCGAGTCCGAATCAAGATCCAATTTTAGCCCGATTAGCTCAAAAAGGAATATCTAGCAAATTGTGTTCAGGTTGCCAGAGCCACCATTGCCGTCGCTACGCGCCGCTGTCTGTGTATACATCGCCACCACTAGAATGCTCATCTCAACAAGTTGAACAGAACCCTTCAAACAATTTTACCATCCATTGCCTCTTCTCCAATGAATTGGGCAAAACACCGTCGCCAAACCCTAGTCGTCGCTGCCTCCTTGCCGCGTCAATTACTCCCTCTCCGGTGGTTGAAAACCCAATTAAAAGGTACCAAAATGCTCATCTCAACAAGCCCACCAAAACCCACCTAATATTTCACCGATTCTGCCATCGAAAGTCAGCAACCCATCACCTCCACCGCCTTGGTCTTCCACCTTAAATTTTTTCGGCGAAATCACCATCTATTTGGTTCATATTTGTATGGTTGTGATCCTTGAGTTAAGAGGAATCTAACCATGGTTTTAGTTTTAATTTGGAGCTGAAACGCAGAAGAACCGAAGGTGGGAAGAGGTTGGGTGTTATTTTGAGAATTTGATAGAATTTTGTCCTTAATTCTATATATATAAAGGCACTTTTTCTTATTCTCAATTTGACCCTAACATTATTGACCGCCTTCAATCAAGTCCTTAAAGTTTCAAACCGCCTTCAGTTCAGCCCTTATACTTCAATTTCGGTCCTTGGAAGTTTCAAATTTTCATTTTAGCCCCTAACATTTTCAATTCCAGTCAATTAAGTCTTTTATTTATTTTAAAGCCCTTAAAGTTTTAATCTTCTCACTTTGACCCCTAGATTTTATAATTTTGAGCAATCAAGCCATTTTCTTAATTGCAATTAAATCCCTCAATTCCCGATATTTGTGCCTAGACCTTAATTAATATAATTTAAGTGAGTAGGAAATATATTTTATTCGATCCACATATTAGTTTGTTAACGCAATTGTTTACAATTTATAATTCGAAAGTCGGGGTGTTACATAGATTTTGCGACAGAAAAAATCTGTTGCAAAATTTAAGTTTTCGTCGCAAAACAAAAAAAAAATTAAAAGTTTTTTTTATCAATAATATTATACCTTTAATTATATAAAAAATAAAAGTAATAATAGTATTAGAAAACATTTGATCATGCTAATGTTATTATGTCTTGTGGGTTAAAAGAATGAGCAAAATTATTTATGTCAAATGTTATTTTGCATTGGTAATCTTTTATGATATTTATTGTTAACTACATTAATTTAGAATCAATAGTTTAATATAATATATACAATGGTAAATTTAATGTTATTCATACCATCAAAAATTTTGAAATAGATAAAGTCATTATGTTAACTCTATATATTTTTTCTTCAGTAATAGATAAAGTCAATTATTTAGCTTTTAATTGTTATTAAATATATAAAAAAAATCTTATTTATCATTTAATGTTTATTTTTTTATTTTTATATATTATGTTGTAAATACTTTATGACTATTAACGTGTTTATGTAAATAATATACTTTTAATTATAAATATAATTATCATATAAAAAATTTATAATGAATTAATAAATTTAATTTCAATATACATTTATGTATTCTGATTAACTCAAAGGTATATTATCTCATTACCTTTAGCAAATATGCTAATCATTTCTCTCTCTAAAAAAAAAGCGCTAATCATTATAAAATAAAGATTAATTATTATAAAGTGATTATATACTAATTTATACAAATTCTATATTAGTAATTAATGTTTTATAACTCATATTAGTTATATATACATATATATACATATTATAATCAATAATGTTATACTTTTAATTAATATGAAAAGTAAAAGTAATAATAATATTAGAAAGCATTTGATCATGTCATCATGAAAATGTTATTTATGAGTTGTGAGTTAAAAGAATGAGCAAATTTTTTTAAAGATAATAATATATAAATTCGTAAGTTGTATAATTGATAATTAGTTAGTAAAATTAGCGAATGTCAAATGTTATTTTATATTGGTAATCTTTTATGATATTTATTATTAAGTACAATAAATTTTGAACAATAGTTTAACATAATATATATAATGTTTTATTTAATGTCAATTATTCCATAAAAAAATTCCTAAATAGATAAAGTCATTATAGTAATTCTATAATTTTCTGTTTAGTAATAGATAAAGTTCATCATTTAACTTTTTTTTTTTTGTTATTATATTTTGAATTTTTTGTATCTATCATTTAATATTTATTTTTTATTCATACATAAGGAAATGTGTATATATATGTATATTTATATGGTAGTGACATATAAATATCCAAAAATTAAATAATTAATCTTCAAAAATTCTGTTTTAAAATAAAATTATTATTAAAAATATAATATAATATAACACTAAAAGGTTATCAATAATCAAAATATGAAGATTCAAAGTTTAAAATTTAAAATTTAAATTAAAAATAAACTATTATATATAAAATAAAAATTTTTAAATTTAATATCAAAAAATTATCCTACACAAACCCTAAGTTTTATTCACCCTCAACACAAACCACAAACTCTAAGGTAATTTTTCTCCTTCTCCTCCTTTCTTTATTATAACTTAATCCGCCGCAGCTCCACTGCCGACGGAGGAAGCCGGCCACGCTGGTTCGTGCTGCTAGTGGCCGCGAGGCCTTGCGCGGCCGGGTGGGTCAGAACTAGCCTCGCGCGGCCGTTGGTCGTGCGCGGGCCTCGTGCTGCCAGTGTCCGTGAGGCCAGATAATATTCTAACTTAATCCGCCGCAGCTCCACTACCGGCGGAGGCAAGCCGGCCACGCTGGTTCGTGCTGCTAGTGGCTGCGAGGCCTTGCGCGGCCGGGTGGATCAGAACTAGCCTCGTGCTGCGTGTGGCCGCAAGGCCATATCTGGCCTCACACGCGGCAACTGACCGGTGGTAGTTTTTACTGCTGCCTCCATAATTTTTAAAAAAATTTAATTTTACATTAATTTTATTTTACTAGTATTGCAAGTTTGAAAATTTTCTAGCATTTGGATGCGTTGGTTACTTCAAGGCGGCTTTTTTTTTTTTTTTTTGCTTATTAGTTTATATATTATGTATTAGATTATGGTTTAATTATGTTGTATTTGTATTGAATTATGTGTTAAATTTTGTTAGATTTATATTTTGTGGATTATATGTTCGATTAGGATTTGAGTAATATGTTGGATTTATATTAAATTATATGTTGGTGTATAATGAGATGTATGCTTGATTACATTGAATTTATATTTTGTAAATTATGTGTTTGATTAAGTTGAGTTATCTAGCGTAAAAAAAAAAAAAGTTGAGTTATCTAGTGGATTTATTTTGATTATATATTAGTTTGTTGTATTGAATGTAAGTTAGTTTAGTTTGTATTTATGTTACTCATGATCCTAATTTTGTTTTTGTTATAATATTGCACATTTGGAGAACATTGGCCGGCTTCCTTTTCTCATTTTTTTTATAATTTTTTTATCTTTAATTATTTTGATTTTATTTTTACTGTGTTATATTGCAGGTTTGGGATATGTCAAGATGTTGGAATTATGTATACATCTTTATATAGAGCTAATATCATATTGCCGTTTTTGCTATATATTATATGTTTATTATAATATAAATTATACTTTTAGATTTATAATGTCAATTTGATTCTTGTTAAAGAAAATGAATTTTTCAAGAGTTTGTTGTATTTGTTAAGTTTAATGTATTTATTTAATTTGAATTATTATTATTATTTGGGCATTGCAATTTAGAATGATGATGCATAATTTTTTGGTTGATTATATGTATCAATTTAGTAATGGATGCATAATTTTTTTTAAACAAATTACAATTTGCGATGGATAACAAATTTGTCTCAAAAGTGACGCCTTAAATCCATCGTAAAAATTTTCGTAAATAGGTTGTCACAAAATTCATCGCAAATAGCAGTTTTTTTTAGTCGTGCATAGAAAGTTGACACTCTTGAATTAAGGGAATTTTATACAAAAGTGAATGATTAAAGAAGTTTGATTAGTTAAAATAATTATTAATTAATCACAAATAATATCGCAAGGTATTTCCAATCCCACCACTAGTTAATTGATGAATCGAAGAGATCAAATTTAATGACTAATGAAGGCTATATCAACTTTGAAGACCCGCTAAAAGTTAGAATGAGAATTAACTCAATTAAGATTGAATAATTAAGCTCATGAGATTATTTTAAATGAAGAAGTAATTAATTAGTTAGATTAATTATTAATTAATTTAAACTAGAGAATAAATTAATTGAAGAGTTAATTAACTAATTTGGCTAGTAGGAATTTAATTTGGAATTAAATGATTAAATCCAATTGCTGCGATTTTAGTCCAAATCTGTAAAAAAAATTGGAATTTTAGATATTTTTTTTTAAGAGAACATTACAAATGATAAAGTTTATCATTTCAACTAGTCGATATTATCCTATTATCAAATCAAGTAAATTAAAATATAATACAATCAGAAGCACATAAGATGCACAACGAAGCCCATTCCAAGTCGTACATGATAATAGGGGAGACTGATGTCATTGGACTACAAGCCACTGGACAGAATTTTAGAGACTTAGAGAGAAGATAAAAGAATTAAGAAGCATAATTAAAGACTCCTAAATAACCGGTCATAAGTGAGGTTGTTCAAGTTGATTGCATTAATGAGGTATTTCCCAAGAGGCAATTAACTTGTCGAACTAGATTCCATCTAATTCTTGAATAACTTCTCCTCCCTGAGATCTTCTCATATTGTATGCTTTTGAATAACTCTTTAATTCTAGTCTTCTCTCTTCTTGAATTGTCATTTTTCTTTTCAACTTGAGATATTCTATCCTTCTATTTTATACTATTATAAAAAGGAAATTTATTTTGTATCTAAAATGGAAGTTATATGTGCATTTTCACAAATTTTACACTTTAATTTTTTGTAAAATAAAAATAAAAAATAAATATTAAGGTTGAAATTGAAAATTCATATACATAGTAGGTAGTTATGATACCAAAATTTAAATTTACCAAATTTACTCTTTTTACTTATCCTACGCATTCACCAAAATCAGGTTATAATTGTAATATAAAATCCAAATAACTATTATGTCTTGAGAATAAGCTCAATACTCTGATGAATTTTGAATTTTTTTTCTTTAATCTGGTAATGGACTGTACAATATTTATCTTACTAGCATGTGCCCAGTGCGCTGCACTGAAAATAATTTTTGTATTGAAATAATTTATTTTATAATAATATTTTTTACTTCATGTGATTAAAAATGAATTGTAATTATTTTTAATAATTAAAGAAACAAAATCTATTACTAATTCAATAAAATAACATGAATATTTCAATTTAAAGATATTATGTTTGAAGATTGTACTTAAATAAGTTGTGGAATATGAAGAATTGTTAACTCTAAGTTTATAAATCGTACGAAAAAATTTTAAAATGATAAAAAATTTTAAAAAATAAATGAAAGGATTAAGAAAAATAAAAGTAGAGGAGAATATTTAACTAAATATACTTTTTAGATTAGATATATATTTATACATACATATTTTGATATGATAAGTAATCAAATAATCTTTTAAAAATATAAAATTTTGTTATATGAATTCTTATTGATGTGGAAGTTACAGTTACAATTTTCATGACATTTGAGATTTGTAAATGTTAAGTGTTTTTTGTTATAGTAAATATGCAAACCTCTTTATACTTTATATATGAAAATAATTTACATCATGTTATTATTTGATAACTATTTCAATACGTAGCTTATAACATGCATTTTTTATGAACTAAAATATCTCTTTATATTCTATATAACTCTGATAAGTAAAATTTAATTATATTTATTTATATATGTAGTTATTGTATTATTTTTAGAATTATCAAATAACATATATTATGTACATGAATAAAGTAATAAGTTTTTAATATTCAATTTAAGATAAAATATAACTCTCTCATATATAAGTTTATATATATATATATAAATATATAGATATGTACATATAATTAAATGAATACTTACTTTCAGTCATTTTTTTTTAATCTAACATCATTAATCCATGTAAAAATATTTTTTTATGAATTATTATAAGCAAAAATATTAAAATAAAGTAGGCGATGTAATTATAAAATTATTTAACTAAACATATTGAAAAATATAAAAATTGATATTATTTGCTATTTAAGTAGTCATTCATCAAGCTTCTGAAAATTTTCAATTATGTCAACTATATATATATATATGTCCCATATAAAAGAACTCACTTCAAATAATTAAAAATGAGTTAACTCTATTATATTGCTAAAAAACTAAGATAATTTAAATTAATAATATAAAAATAAAATTCAAAGTTTATAGTTGTTACATGAAGTAACTTTTTATATTTGAAATATTCTTCAAATTAAATTATTTATTATATTCTATATATATAGTTTTATCCAAAAATATTTTACATATCTAGAAATATTATTGTAAAAATAATTAGATTTTAAAGATGTTGATAAATTGAGCTCTTATATATCAGTTAATTTATAATTATTTATTTCTCAAACTTCTAGCTCTTTAATAAATATTATGAAATATTATTAAATATATTTTGAATTTTGAATAAATAAAATTATAGATAAGATACAATCAATCATATTCATTGTAGAAATAATAATCAACAACTAATGAAAATATTTTAATTGAATTAAAAGAATTAGAATTTTAAGAATTTGTTATTTGGCAAAAATTGCACAATCATGGGTCCCACATTATTGTGCTATATATAATAGTATAGATATAAATCATATTTTCATAATTATGTAAATTATAAATATATATTTCAGATGCACGATAATGTTTAGTATAATGAATGTGATAATATACACAAATAATATATATTGCTCAAAAATATTTTATGCATGTGACAACCGCGTGCAACAATTGCTAGTTTAATTAGCAAAGAAAAAGGATTACTAGTAGAAAATTAATATGTGGATATACTTAGAGGCAAGACGTATGAATTGCTCATGTGAATCTTCAAAATTAAAGGGATTTTTCATCACTCTAAGAAATCAAAAGAAGTCTGAAAACTTGAGAGGTCATCTTCATTGAAGGAAGAGGGATGATCCTGAACCCGTGTTGAGTACTTGGGGCTAATTTTGGTGCAACAAAAAATGTTTCGTCAAGGTGTTTTGGAAGAAAGCGAGACGATTTTTTGAAAACGTAATTAAAGGAGCTTAAAATTTTGATTAATTGTTATGACACATATTCTAATCTCATATTTGTTTTGGTATTGCATAAAAATTCATGTTGCAATTAACAAATAGATACACATTAATATGTTTATGGATGTTAAATGTTTAAATGTTCATTGTACGAACATTCCATGACCTATTTGAAACTAACAAAAATGTCTTGATATTATCTCGTAATATTTTTTTTTACTATTATAATTAAACATATATATATATGAATTTATCATGATTTGATTGATTAAAGCTGAGTTATGATAAGAATCTAGCAAGATTACTAAATTATGCCTCAAATTAATATGAACGTGCCAATAATTTAATTGACTTTATCCACTTACATATACTAAAGTTAACCACTTGACTACCCACTTCATATACAATAACATTTCACATTATACGGTGTTGGAAACTGATGAGGGTTCGTTTTGCTGGGCTAGGGTCCCGGCTAGAACGACGGTAGAACTCGATCCGGATGGATCACGTTCCTCTTATAGTAGGGAAAGAATCCTGCAGTCACAATAAACGTTAGGCTAGCCGAGTAGCCCTCGGCTTAGGCCCTCCGACGATCAAGTCAGTAAGATTCGACCTCAACAATCGATCAGAGGGGTAAGGGCTTTTTTGGTGTATATCAGTGCGTACCTCTGAAAAGCAGGGTTGAGGGTATATATATCTTTCTTTTTCTAGGAAATGTCTGGAAAGCCCTTAGATTTCTCCCCGTGCCTTTAACCTTGGGTCTGGGGTATTTGGTCATTTTTCCTATTTGAATATTTCCAGCCAATTGCCCTTCCGGGTTTCAAGGACAAGATATTACACTATAGCGGCGCCTGCTGTGTCAGACGGTGAGGGGAACGGCATGCGCCATTAATGCGGAGGCGTGGCGCCTGCCAGTGCATTAAATGCGGTGGCAGAGTACTGTACTGGACTCGACCTCAGATGAGGTCGAAGAACTTTCGCAGGTCCAGGGAACCTGATTGGGCCTGTGCGGATCCGGTCGAGTGAAGTCGACGAGACATACGGGCCCTGAGTCCGGTCGAGTGAAGTCGATGAGACGTATGGGCCATGAGTCTTAGTTGGGCCGCCGTCTCTCGCTGGATGGTTTGGGCCCAAGCATTTCGGCCATCCTATATCAGAAACTAATTAAAGACAATAGTCAAAATTAATTACACATAATTAACAATTTTAAAATAAAGTATATTTTTAAATGAAAGAAACTACAATCAAACTGGACAAAAGATTGACAATTTTATTACTTGAGTAAAACCTTGTTAGCATTTACACTTATAAAGAGTGTGCAAAATCACACATTGAATCTAATTATACTTGTTATGGTGATAGTTTGATTGAGAGGCTATTTGATTAAATTTACTTAAAAAATTTTATAAGCACCTAGCTTATAATATGTTTTTGTAATTTATAAGACCGAATTTGTTTTATAAATATGCTTTTGAAGTGTTTGAATAAAATAATATATTGAGGCTTACAAGATGTTAATATGTAAATGTTATCATTAAAATGGTTAAAATATATCAAAAAGGTTTTTATATCTTAAAAATAAGTTGTGAATTTCTTACCTTTTGTAAGAATGTCATATAAGATCCTAACATTTTATTTGAAAGCTTTAGCTATTTAAAAAAAAAAAAATGTATTATCAAACACTTATGATATCTTATGAGCTACCAAATATATTATAAAATGTTCTGAAAAGCTTATAAGCTCATTCAAACACCGTCAAGCATCTTATAAGTTGTGTTTGGGTGAGCTTATAAGTTCTTCAAAACATATAATATATTTGAGAGCTATTAAGATGTTATCAAGATTCGAGAGGGTCTTTGACTAAACCTATTTAAAAGATTTTATAAAATATTTTTGAAATTTATAAGATGTTACATTATATTTCAAAATAGATTCTTAAAATATTTGAATAAAATAAGATTTTGGAGCTTATAATGTGTTAGCAATGACAATTTTGTAATTAATATGATTAAAATTAAAGGAGTTTAGGGTGCTTAGATAAGGTTATATGCTCCTCAAAACATTTTATAAGATACATGAGAGCTTGTTAAATGTTATAAAGTTGATAATAACGTGGAGGAGTCGAGGGTTTTGATATAGTTTATAAAACCTTAGAGGTGCTTTTTTAGAATAAAACCTCTACTTGTTGTGTGCATGAAGGAAAATACTTTGAAGTAGCTGGGCCTTCATGTTTGGAATGGATCTGCTCATTATCATATGGCATTATATGTAGGAAAGACAACTATGTGCATCTTTTTAAGCCTCTCGATTGAGGGCTTTAATTTGTTCCACTTTGGAGGAGCCAAGGGTCTTAGGACATTTTATAAGTTATTTCCACTTTCCCACCCTTCGAAGCGCCTTTTCAATATAAAATTCGCCACCTGGTGTGTGCTAACTGAATTGGACCTTCATATCTGAAGGTAGATTTGGTCATCATAAAAAATATTTGGTAAATTTTTTAGAAAAAGATCTTGTAAGTTCCCCAAATAAGATGATAGGAATTTTTTAAAGTTCTTTTTAAAAATAAAAATAAGGAGTTTCTAATTTATTTTTAATATCTTAACAAACTCTTATAACTTTTATTATGTTAATTACAAGATTATCATTACTAATATCTTATAAGTTCCAAAATCTTGTTTTATCCAAATACTTTAAGAGCCTATTTTAAAAATAAGATTTAACACTTTACAAGTTCAAAAGCATCTTTTAAGATGCAAGAACTTAAAAAATCTTTTAAGTAGCTCAGCCAAACACCCTTTAAATTACAAGCTCCTTACTTTCTAAAAAAAAAAAATTAAGATCATAACATCTTAGTTTTAGAACCTATTAACCTTTTGTTTTTCCCCAAAAAAAACTTACCAAATGCTTGATGATATCTTATAAGTTCTCAAACATTTTGTATCTAAAGAAGTTTATAAGTTTACCAAAACACTCTTTAATTGTGTGGTAATATTCTCTTTTTTAATAAAAAACTTTAAAGCTTTAAACAATAAGATGTTGGGATCTTACAAACTCTTTAAGAAAAAGTAAGAAGTTTTTAACTTATTTTTAAGATTTTAATATGCTCTTTAAATTTTTTATCATAATAATTATAAAATTGACATTATTAGCATGTTATAAGTTCCAAATCTTAGTTTATCTAAATAATTGAAGAGCTTATTTTTAAATAAAATTTGATATCTTTAAGCTCTAAAAAACTTATAAGATATATGAGCTTATAAAATATTTTAATTTTGATTTGGATGGATTATTTTCTTAAATAAATATAAATATTTTGTGTTTTGTCTAGGATTCACCTAAATTACATTTGGACTATCATCAGAACACTTATAATCATCACAATAAAGGTAAAAATATGAAAATGTTCCTTAAACCAAATGCTTGAGCATTGAGATCAGAGAAAAATAATTAAAGGATGAGTTTCATTTGTATCATTTCGCCATCTCAAACTATAAACTTATATTTTGCCCTTCCTTAATTAAGAAAATATAGTTCATTTCTCAATTTGATCTTTTAATATTTTATTGAAACTGAATATGAAATATAATTTTTCTTTTTTAAACTTCATAACATAAATCAACTAATTTAAACTTGAGGAACTATAAATGAAGTTGACTTTAATTTTATACTTAAATTAGTATTTTAAAAAATAAAATTTTATTTAATAATATTATTCCCAATTATCATAAATAATCATTACATAATTTATTATTAATTGATTTTATAGTTTTGCAACTTTAGGCATGGGTTTTGGTAAATACTTACTCCGATCTTGTGCTTACAATTTTTTTTGCGAGGAGGCATCACTTATCTCGAAATATAAAATTATTTTCGTGAGTTCTAGAATAGATTTTCCTTTTTTCTGTGATCTAGTTATTCTCTCTCAAACCAATTTAGTTGTCCTTTTCTTTTGCAAGTATTAGTTACTTAATAATTATTTATAATTAATATAAATAAAAGTTTTGCTTTACATGTATAGTAAATCAATTCTAGAAAATTATTTTGGACAAGATCAATTATTTTAGACGTTGATCTTGTCTGAAGTAATTTTTTATATTATTAATTTTAAATAAAAATTTTAATAATTAAATTTAATATAATGTCTCTAATAATTTTTTATATTATTAATTTTAAATAAAAATTTTAATAATTAAATTTATAATTTTTTGAAAATTAATAATTGATCTTGTCCAAAACAATTTTTTATATTATTATTTTTAAATAAAAAATTTAGAATTTCTTAATTTTTATAAAAGGTAAAAAGTAAGTTATAAATTTTCAGTTGAGTATATATGAAAAATGTACATATTATCCTAAGTTGCGCGCTTGACTTCCTCAATTGATTTAATTAATGTACATATATTACCCTATCTAAATTTGTCTCTAAAGAAAAAATCGTGGTCAATTTGTGAGAGAGTAAAACAATAGCAAACATATAATTGAAGGAGCAATTCAAAGTTAACTCATAAATAGATGATCCCCATTTCACATGTCCCCAAAAAAATACTAGAAAACGAACAACAGTTGGGGGTTGGGATAAGCATGAAAAAGCCAGTCCACCAACCGAATTTAATTAGTGTGGTTTGCTTAATAAAACTGAACACATCCACCCACACCCCCGCCCACGCCCCCCAACAAGGTCTCCCACTCTCCAGACTCCACCACCCCCACCCCCACCCCCACCCCCCAATCAATTATGAAGACCCAAAAAAGAAAAATTGAAAAATAGGGTGGACAGATGGGCTTATTACAGAGGAGGAGGAGGGCCTGGAACTTTCATACATACACACAATTTTGCACCGATTTGTGCTGTCATCCATGCATTTGTCACTTTTCCACCTGTCAAGTGGCTACACCAAATTAATAAAACCAAAAAAAAGAAAAGGAAACATTTTTATTATTTAGAGATTTTGTAGGGTTAAGCCCAAATCTTTTTTCTTCTTCTTTTTCTTTTTTGATCTTTTTCATTTGGGTTTGGAGATTTGGGCAAGAACTGGTTTGAATTTTATGAAAAAAATAATACAAAAATATTTTTTCACTTCATGGTTCTTTTTTCTTCACTAGAATATAAGGTTTAAAGTAGAATTTAGGGTTTTATTTGGTGTCGCGTTCCAAAATATTTTATATGCCAAAAAATAAAATCAAACATTTCTCTCAAAACACTTTGTTAAAATCATTCACCAATCGGGAGAAATACATGTTATTTTGGGCATGAAAATCTGGCAAAAACATTTGCTCTCTTTAATTTTTGAATTTAGTGAAAAATAATAAAATATATATTTAGCTCCATTGATTTTTTTGAATTTTTTCAAAAAATGATAGGAACTATATAATTTTCTACTTAAAATAATGATAGAATATACTTTATCTTTAATGTTTATTATGTATGTTTTATTACTAAATTCGAGGCCAGCGCTAAAGTCTTTGTTTGGTTTTATTTTCCTAATATAATTTTCATTTTCAAAGGCAGCCAACCACAATTATACGAATAGTTATACGGTGGATGAGTACAATTACTTGGCGGACGAGTAAGCACGAGAGGAATACGTCTACAATGGGCGAGCATAGACACACAATAGGTGACCACAAACACACAATGGCCAATTAGGTATACAACAGATGAGTGCATGCATACTATAGATGAGCGAACACACGCACACAATGAATAAGTGATTACAAATATATGATAGTCGAATATACACACACGGATAAGTATACGACAAGCCAACACAGGCACACGATATGTGAGCACAAATACGTATTAGGTGAATACAGTTACATTAAAAGAGAGTAAGGCATATGATAGGCAACTGGAGTTATATGATTGCTGAGTAAAGGCGTACATTGTAGACACACAATAAATGAGTATTGAATACATAACATATGGATGAATACAGTTACATAGTGGGCTAGGGCAGTAAAATATTTTCTCCAAAATACATGTTTTCCTCGAAATATTAAAGAAATCTACATGATGAATAAAACATATGTATCTTTTAATTATTTTTTACTATATGTATATTTGTAATTATTGTACTAATATATATAATAATATAAAAAAATTATATAACACCACTCAGTAGACAAAAATTTACAAGATAAAATGTTAAGTAATTTTTTTTTTAGAAATAAAATTAAATATATGTTTATTATTAAAATATTTCTCAAAAAATATTTTTCTGAAAGACCTTAAACAAGCCTTGACATTGAACTGAAGGATTGTGAAGGTAAAACAAAGTCTCTCTTTTCTCAACAAATATTTTCCGAATGGGCAATGGGTGCAACTTGCAAGTTGTAACTGAGTCTTTTTGAACGGATGAAAAGAATGTGTCGGTGTCCTCTATTTGCTATTCCAAAGTAGAGTCTCTCACTCACACACACACACACACACACACACACACACACTTTTGGGCATCCCAATATTCCCTTTTCAATGTTGGTACAATTTGATTGTCAATTGGTCAATCCCAACCTATTTCTTTATTTATTGTGATTGTTGAATAACACCTGCCCTTTTCATTACTACCCTATTAATATTTCAATAAACCAAGGACTTTTTAAAAGGGTAAATTAGTCTTCACCAGACAAAAGAAACTAAGCTTGCGATTGCTTGTGGGGTAAGACTTTGTTTTTCCTCCTCATAAACATGAGATTTGGGTAAAGTTTTGCTTGGATGTTGGACTATGAGGTGGGTCTCAAGAATCATAAGACTTGCTCTCTCTCTCTCTCTCTCTCTCTCTCACACACACACACACACACACACACAACCCGAGAAGGCATAACCTTTGAGGAGTTGGGTTTAAGTGAGGAGGTTAGAGAAATGGGAATTTTAGTTCCAATTTAATTGAAAAATAAAAATATTAAATTTTGTAGAATTTATTTACCTAAAATGAATTTTAAAAATTAAAATACATTTTTATACAATAATAAATTAGAATATACAAAAACAACAAAATTTACAAATTAATTTTGAATGATGCACAATTTTTTGAATTAATTTAAAAAATAGAAACATATTTCAAATTATCCGAATAATTAAAAATATGTAGAGTTTAATTCACAAAAAAATGTGTTCTTTACCTACGGGCTACTTGAAAATATATTTTTCTAATATGGCAAATTAATTGAAATGTCTATTTTCAAATAATAACAAAAAATATTCAATTTATTAAATTTATAATAAATTATTTTTATTTTTTTAGATATTCTAAATCCCAAACAAATTCAAAAATCAAAACTCATAAAATAATCTCATTCTTTCCAACAAATTTCACAAACATATCTCACAACCTCACATCACATCAACCAATCAAATTATTATAATTATTACACTTTATTTTACAACCAATTACAACCTCATTTCCCATTCTTATATCTCTAAAACATCAAAACAATATCAAAATCTCAAGAACATAAAAAATATAAGACATGATCTCATAAGCAATCATGACCTAATACTATTAGCAATGCAATTTCAAATAATTGCAATAAAACTTCATCAATCAACTCCTTGACTTCGCCGGCATTACAAATATATTTAAGTAATTGTCAATTGTTGTTCTCTAAAATAATAAAACATTGATTTTTATTTTTCTTCTAGGCAAGTATAATGTACTTTTTTTGGGAAGTGTGACTGATTTTCATTATCATTTTATGACTTTAGGCCTTTTGTTAATTAGTCATAGTAAAATCAGAAGCAACCTCAAATTGTGCAGGCATATGTGTTCAAATATACTATAAATTATTACATGAAAATATAATAATATCATAAAGTGAAATATTGATATGTATAATATAATAATTTAAAATTTACTTAAATACATATCTGATTGAATGACATGATACAATATTTACAAATAAAGACCAAGTCAATTTTAAAAGACCCAACTCTACTCACCAAATACCAAATAATCATATACTTATTTGTGTACAAATTGTGTTTCTTTTATGGCTTTTTTGGAGTTTGGCACCTCCTAAGAATAATTCATAGGAACAACTATCTCAAAAAATTCTTAATTAGTACTTATTTTAAAAATTTGGTATATTTTTTATTCAAGATTGTTGGTATGTTTGATAAGAGAGCATGTGTGTTGGTGAGTGACTGCAGAAAAGGCAAACAAACAAAGGCAACCAAAACATTAAATAAAGCATTAAATTACGCTTTGTTAAAGATTCTTTATCGTATATGTTTTCATTTCTTTAACATTTTCTTCTAGAGAGGGAGAGGGAGAGGCCTAATTTTTTTTAAAAAAAGTGGCTAACAGCACCAAACTTGGGCAGGTTTTTCCTTTATCTTCACATTTTTTTTTGGCCTACACTTTTCCTATAGTCTTTTCTAGACTTGCTTTTTTCTTGTCTTTGAGCAAAAACATCCCATTACCATTGCCATTGTAATTACCAAAAAGTTTTCTGCTTTTCTTTTCCTTTTCATTTTTCTTTTTCCGCTGAAACTTTTTGTTGAGGTGGGGTCTTTTGATTTATTGACTTTAGTTCACTGCACTGCAACACCCTCACTTGATTCTGCTTCTTGAAAAGCTTTTTCATTTCACAATTAGGTACCTCTCTCTTCTCACTTTTTTTGGTTTAATTCTTTTTCTGGGCTTTTGTGGATATACTAATTTTCTTGCAATAATGACATTTCCTTAAAAAACTTCCACATCTTTCTTCTGTTACAGTTTCATTTTCTTGGCTCCCCTCTTTTTTCCCTTGATTTTGTGTTCTTTACTTCTTGTTGCTGTTAGTAGAAAGAGGTGGGTGGAATCGTCTTGTGTATACTTGTCTTGGGTTGTTGTGATGTTGTTGTTTGGCTTTCGTTTTCTCTTGAATCTTACCTTTCTGGGGTACTCCTGAAGTTACAGTTTCTTTCTTTCTTTCTTTCTTTCTTTCTTTTTTATCCCCTCCTATTTCTTCAGCCTTTTTCAAGATTCTGAAAGTTTTCTTGATCTGGGGTATTTGCAGATTTGGGGTTTTTGCATTTTGCTGCACAAGAGTTGGAGTGTAAATCTTGGAAAACTATTTTTGTTGACTGTCTTTATCTTTTTTCAGAGATTGAAGAGAAAAAGAGAAGCAAGAAATGGCAGGAGGTGGAGCTCCAAAGGCAGATGAGCCAGCGCCGCACCCACCGAAAGATCAGCTTCCTAATGTTTCCTACTGCATCACCAGTCCTCCTCCATGGCGTCAGTCTCTAACGAAGAATTTGCTACTGTTTCTTAACTATTTAGTATATTCTTTTGTTGTTCTTTAAAATTTAGCATAAGTGGTTGTAGATTCCTTTAGTCCTGTTGTTCTTTTTTTCTCTGTTAGCTGAAAAAATAATTGGTATATAATTTAGTCCTTTTCTTTGTACTTTTTATGTGTGTATATTCTTTGTGTCAATTATATTCTGGGTTTGGTAGAAAGTGTTTGAAGAATATTTCGTGGAGCCAGTTGTTTTCCATCTTTTATTTCTAATACCATGTGGGATTTTATCTTCATGTGGTCAACTAGCATCTAAAATGCTCTGATTCCTGTGATACCTTTTAATATTTCCCCTGCCTTTCCAAGTTGTTCTATTTTTCACTTTACATCTTAGTTTTAAAAGAATCCTTAATGTTGTGTGATTGAACTTCATTCCACTTTCGTTAAATGGATGCTTTTGTACTATTTGGAGTATGCTCTATTACATATAATGTTTTTCTTGTGAATTTTTGGGGTTTACTGTGCCTTTCTGGATATTCTGGATTGAGAATACAGTTTACTGTTACTGGTGGCAGATGCCAGTCCTGATTTATGCTACATTAAATTTTCTTGGCCATGGGCTTGTTCATCATGGCAGATCCTTGTTGATTTTCAATGTTATTTTGATTAAATCGTGCATCAAATAATATCTAATTGATTAGATACAAACTGTAAAAGCTTGTTAATGTATTCTCCTGTGATCACCAATAGTATCTTGTCCTCTTTTATTTAGGTCTATAAGGTGCGAAATGTTCTCTAAAGTGTTTTCTGTTTTCTTAAGTTTTCGGGATGCAGGTGATGAAGGGGTCTGAACTGGGAATTTTTGACATTGTGGGCTTATTGTTTTGCAGCTGAGGCCATCCTTCTTGGATTTCAACATTATCTGGTGATGCTTGGTACAACTGTCATCATACCTACTGCCTTGGTTCCCCAAATGGGAGGAGGAAATGTGAGGCCTTAGAATATTGATAATTTGCTGTTTAGCTTCTGCAGTTTGAAAATTATGCTCTTACCTACGCTCATGCATGCTTTCCTTTCTTTAGGAGGAGAAAGCAAAAGTTATTCAGACGCTGTTGTTTGTTGCGGGGTTGAACACCCTGTTACAAACATGGTTTGGAACCAGATTACCTGTTGTGATCGGAGGTTCATACACCTTTGTTGCACCCACAATTTCAATTATCCTGTCTGGTAGATGGAGTGACCCAGATCCTGTATCGGTTCGTGATCTTGATTCTTGCTGGTGTACCATTTGGTCCTCTGAGGGCACATTGGGCTTTGTTTTCTAGTGCTTGTTTTTCATAACTTTACAAGCATTAGCTGTTTATTAGCCTATGGTCCTCTGATAGATTTCTGCTTCAGTGTATAACTGGACTATAACTACATTGAACAACAAATGCTAATGGCTATCAAGACTTAGTATAAGACTGCATTAACAGAGCCTTACACAGAGAATCTCACACAAACTACTATTTTGACTCCTACTGAAATATCTTCCTAACATGTGTTTTACTGTTATTGACCATCCAGAGGTTCAAGAAGGTCATGCGGGCCACCCAGGGTGCATTCATCGTTGCTTCAACCATTCAAATAGTTCTAGGTTTCAGTGGTCTATGGCGTAATGTTGCAAGGTTTATCTGCATTGCCTTTTTAATATGCATGCCCTGCATATTTATCCATGCTTAAAGTACTTGGAAGTGTTTTTTTATCATCATTATGTTATAGTTGGTCTGCCCTGAAGCAAATCTGCTCTACATGAGCTTGTTAATAGAGACCAGTATCACCGTCCCTTAAAGATTAATTTGAGGTCACAATTCTCATGACGGTTTTATTACTCAATTAGGTTGTGAAACCTGTACTTATCTATTCTCATGTAAATTAATGAAGCACGTTTTGTTTTTTATAAATATTTTTTATAGTCGACAGAACTGTTGTGTAATGTGCTGGTTGTCTCATTGACACAACAATATTCAATTTCTCATGGATAGCAACATGAATTTTTTAGCTGATATAGAAGTCCATTTCTCATCCTCTAATCCTCTATTTTGTTTGTTCCACTTTTTCAGTTGTTACTAATCATCATTTTGATGCAGGTTTTTGAGTCCACTTTCAGCTGTTCCTTTGGTTGCTCTTGCCGGTTTTGGGTTGTATGAATTTGGTTTTCCTGGGGTATGTGCAATCTCTCTCTCTCTCTCTCACACACACACACACACACACACACACAGACACATGAGAGGATCTCCCTCTCCATGGTTTACTGCTAGTGTTTGTATACAACTGACATTTTGATTTAACAAACAATTGAATTTAATCATCTCCCTTAGGTCGCCAAATGCGTTGAAATTGGGTTGCCCATGCTCATCATTTTGGTTCTATTTTCTCAGGTAACATTTAAATGACCGGTTGACTTCATATCTTTTTCACTAAACTCTGGAAACCAATTCCACCAAATGACTTTGTTGATAAAGTAAAATTTCTCTTATGCCTCAAGCTACCTTGTGGCTAGAAACATCAGTACAGTGCTAAATTTGCTTATTATTGCAGCACTTGCCCTCAATGATGCACTCTAATAAAGCTAATTTTCTGGTTCCTTGCAGTATTTGGTCCACCTTATACGTCCAGGAAAGAATATATTTGACCGCTTTGCGGTCATATTCTCAGTGGTAATTGTGTGGATATATGCCCATCTACTTACTGTGGGTGGGGCCTATAATGGAAAACCACCGAAGACCCAAACAAGCTGCAGAACTGATCGTGCTGGACTTATTGATGCTGCTCCATGGTAAGCTGAGGTTTCTGCTTGATGATAATAATCACTTCCTTTCACATTTTTGCTCTTACTCTGCTAAATAAATAATGGGCTTCCAAAATGTTGCTTGATTTTCTGATTTTGATGATCATGAGTGATCAAGTGCTGTAAATATTACTATATTACTTGTGTGACCCTTCACATTTGATATGACAATGTGGCTCTTAGATTGCTTTACTTATCGTTGTTGGGGAGGATGTGTGGAAGTCAATCTAACTTTTTCCATCTTGCACCTGTAAAGCAGCATTGTAGAAAGTCTCATAACACTTGTCACAGGAAATTGGTTGACTTTTTGTCCTAATCTTCCAATGTTCTTTTCTGATAGTGAAATTTGCAGGACATCATTTGAGCTTCATACTGTTTATTAGCCCTTAGGGCCAACAATTGAGTCTTCTACTAGAGCCATTACAATTATTTTGATATATAACTGTGGAGATGATATAAGCTATACAGATAGAATAGATTTCAATTAATTTAGGATGCTGGGCTTTAGAGTTTATATGACATTGGGACACAAATTAGTTAGTAGATAAAGTAGTATGATTTTCAGTTCAAGGTGGACCTGATTTTCTTTCTTCAGCCATAGATACCACTCCATAGGGAGCTGAATGCTCCTGTTTCTTTTTCGGAATGTCCACAAATATCGTTGTGTTTCTTACAATGGAAATTTGCAGTCCAAAGGTATTATCCTCATTGAAAGCAATGATAAAAGCAACATTGTTTTTGTACCATTATTTCACGTTTTCAAGGCTCATCTGTTGAATTCAAAGTAGGATGTTCAATAAGGAGTGGAGTCAGTATTTGTTAGCCTGTGCAGTACAATCACTTGTGATAGTCAATAGGTCTGTGGTTTATTATTTTAGCAGACTTAAACTATATGGAGACTGCATTTGTAAAAAAATATAGATTTTAGTTTTTTTGTTTTGTTTTTATTTTTGTTTTTGCTTTCCCCACCGACATATGATGTGTTAATGGTGAAATAGTAATGATTATCTTGGGCTTGCAAATGCAGGATAAGAGTTCCATATCCTTTTCAATGGGGAGCTCCTTCATTTGATGCTGGTGAAGCCTTTGCCATGATGATGGCTGCATTTGTCACTCTTGTAGAGGTTTATCTTCATCCTTGTTATTGTTTCTGTCATTTCAGATTGTAAGGGGTTGGAGATCCTAATGAAAGAGAAGTATAAGATGACAGATAATTCATGTGCCTCGATTATGTTTTATCCTTGTCGAATAGAAACTGTAAATTCACCCTTTTTGACATCTTTACTACACTTTTAGTACTTTATGTTTACCTGATTTTGGATTCAAGTGGATATTCCATCTTTTGGCATTCTGTTCGGATTAAACAGAATCAAAACCTTTGTTAAGCTGCATCCCCTTTGTCACTTGAATTTCTTATCTAAAATGAAGTCATATTTTACTGATTTTATGATTTAAATATCTGTAATTATTTATTTATTTTTTCATTTTTTCAATGTAAAATGCAGTCAACTGGTGGATTTATTGCTGTGTCTCGATATGCCAGTGCAACCCAGTTGCCTCCATCTATTCTTAGCCGTGGTGTAGGCTGGCAGGTAAATAGGCCATCTTGCTCCACCACTCCCCAAATACTTTCTCTTGTTAACAAAACTCAGAATGGCAAATGAATATCTGAAGAGCGCCAAGAAAGGTTCATTAACTTGATGAATACTGCTATGGCTAGACAAAACTTAAATGGTTGAACTTTGCCTAGACAGACGTATAACGGCTTTCTAGATGATGATAAACTAGTCATATTAATGAATTAGAATGAAAAGATGCTTTAGATAATGAGGATGCATGGTTGAACTAATAAACTTAGGATTCTTAAATCCTCCTCTTTCCTGGGTATCCAGGATACTCATATTTGGAAGACGACAGCCTGCATCTTTAAATCTGAAAGAGAGCATGACAAGGAACTATCCATCAGAAGATTATTTATTTTTTATTTTCTGATAATTACATACAACCTCAAATATACATCGCAACGAAGAGGTTCAGAGTGACAGTTAGCAACATTGGCCTCTCATGAAATTTAAGTGATTCTTTATTATGAGGTTTTTGAGATAGACTGCTTATCCTTAGCATTATAAGTTACCTATTGGATACATCTTGATTACTAATATTATTATCAGTACTTATAAGAGAAGTGGATGATTAAGGATAAAAAGCATAATTTTCAACTTCCTACGCATCCCCAAAAAGGAAAAAAAAAAAAAAAAAAGAAAAAAAAAATGGAGAAGGGCAGGATCAAATGATTAACTCTACTTACTGACCTCAGGGGTATATTACTTTCTTTGCTTGGACAAGAGTCTTGTTAAAAACTGAGCCCTTGTGTCAAATGACTTTTGTCTTCCACTTCATTTCTCCAATTAAGATCAGTTTGTTTGTTAATGATTTCCTAGAATAGAACTTATGTTAGAAGATAAAATGTTCTTTTGCGTGTACCAGGGCGTTGCTATCCTGTTGTCGGGGTTGTTTGGGACTGCTAATGGATCATCCGTATCGATGTAAGAACCTAACAATTGATTTTTATGTATTTATCCGTTGTAATAGATTCACCCATGACATATTACTGTTTTTCTCCACTCCTATGTAGTGAGAATGCCGGCCTACTAGCACTGACCCGTGTCGGCAGCCGAAGAGTAGTGCAGATATCTGCTGGTTTCATGCTCTTCTTTTCAGTTCTTGGTAACCTGCTTTCCGCATCTTTAATTCTTGTTGATAAATCGCATCTCTGTGCATCTCTATTTAACGAGTAACAATTATTTTCACAGGGAAATTTGGAGCCGTATTTGCATCAATTCCAGCACCTATTGTGGCTGCTTTATACTGCCTCTTCTTTGCATATGTTGGTCTGTATATATCTTTGAGCAATAACTCACTAACATCTGATCTATAAGATAACTTTTCAACTATGATTATATGCAGGTTCGGCTGGTTTAAGTTATCTTCAGTTCTGCAACCTCAACAGTTTCCGGACCAAATTCATATTAGGCTTTTCTATATTCCTGGGCTTGTCAGTGCCACAGTACTTCAATGAGTACACTGCTATAAACGGATACGGTCCTGTCCACACATCAGGCAGATGGGTATTGCCAAAAAGAACGAATTCTTGAAATATTTGCGTGAAAATTTTCTTGCTTTTACTAACTGGCTTACACCATTCTGTTTCTCTCTCATTTACACGTCTTTTAATAATTCTACTCCTTCCTTGCCAGTTCAACGACATTGTGAATGTTCCGTTCTCATCAGAAGCTTTTGTTGCTGGTATACTGGCCTATTTCTTGGACAACACTTTACACAAGAAGGATAACCAGATAAGGAAAGATAGAGGCAAACACTGGTGGGACAAGTTCCGGTCCTTCAAGACGGACACAAGAAGTGAGGAATTCTATTCCCTTCCCTTCAATCTCAACAAATATTTCCCATCTGTGTGATTTCGAAGGGGCTTTTTTTCCTAAAATCTTGCTCATTAAGTAGTTTTGAAGAACTAAATATCCAATCCAATCCCTTCTCCCCACTGTGACCATACCACTGTTCTTTAACTTGTTCTTTTTGTTACATTGTAATAGAAATATAAATAGCCTGACAATTTGAAAGATGCTTAGATTATTGTTAGTTTGTCTCATCTTTTCTGTGTAAATTTACTGGTTATATATGGAGTAGCATGTGGCAAGTTTGCTGCTTTCAGCCTTGAATTGTTGCCTTGTGCTGCACAATTTCTTTTATCAGAGAAGTGTATGACTCATAAAGTTATTGTTTCCCTTTTTCCTTTTTTTTTAATTCGTTTTTTGGGGGTTGGGGTTGGTGGTGGTGGTTGTTTAGGGGGTCTTGATAGGCTAGTTTGTTCAAGAAAGATCTAAATTTTTGAATCCCTGAATGCGTATTTTTGTTCATTATCAGACAAATCACTTATTTACAAACTTATTTGGCATGTTGTATCACGAAAAATCCTTTTTGTTTTGCTTAGCCGTAACCCATCTGAGGACATAATGGGGATTAAGAAGCTTTAATAATCATACTTCCAAGTGTCTCTTGTTTTCCCAATTTGAAACAATATTTTGTTCTCTGCAATGCTTTCAAAATGATTGCATGAGATTTGGTTGATGATATGGGGAGATTTGGCATTAGATGTTGGCCATCCTCAATCCAAATCACTATTCCTTAAAAATTTGGAGTAGACCAATGTAGGTCATCTTCAAATCATGAAAATTATAGCTGAAAGTAATTGTAATAGCACACAACCAATCAATACAAAATAAATGTAATTGTATCTGTTGTTTGATTATTCCGTGACTTTCCATGTCTGTAATTGATGCAAAAATCAAAATATGAAACACCAATCAAAGGTCAAAATCAAAAGAACTTTTTTAATATTTACTAATGTGACAATGTGTTTTCTAGGTATTACATTAGGGCTTAAATATGACACAATACCTAGGGCTGTAAATGGATATTCGAAAATTCGTTTATCGTTCTCATTCGTATCCGTTTAAACAAAATTTATCCGCATCCGGTTAAAGCGGATATTATCCGTATTCGATTAGTAGATATTCGATTATAAATGGATACGGATATGGTAAATGCGTATTCGATCCGTTTAATATCCGATTCGAATATATATTTATTAAATAATATATTATTTATATTTTTTAATAAAAATATCATAATCCATATATGTATATATATAAATTATAATTGAAGAATTGGGAAGAAAAAAGAATAAATTTAAAAAATTATTGTAATATATAGAAAGACTTGAAGAATAAAGTTAATCAACATAATTATTGTTGGTTAATTTTATAATTAATATACTTAAATACCATTATTATTATTAATAAGTACTAATAATCAATTATAAAATCAATTATTAATTAAAAATTATGCTATTTGTTTGATTGCTCTCTTTTAATTAAATTATATAGTTTCTTCTATTAGTTAAAATATATATTTGTTATAGGTTCATAGATTCATGTATTTGGATATTCGTAAATGAATATCTAAATAATTATCATCGAATATGAATATAAAATAATAATTAAAATACATATAAGTTTAATAAAATATGAATACATCTTAATAATTATAATCAAATACGGATATATTCGAATCCGACTGATATCCGACGGATACGAATTTGGATATCATTTTTAAATATCCGTCAAATTTGTATCCGTATCCGAATATTCGAAAAGTTAAATGAATACGAATATGAAAACAGTGTATCCAATTCGTTTAATATCCGTTTACACGCCTAACAATACCCACTACTTGGCTAAAACTACCAATCACTTGAGCTAAAACCGCCCCCTATTACAATAAATACCATGATCTTAATAGCTTCACAGATTATCAGCAGGTGTAACTTCACTTTTCAGCATTTTCGTCCACACGATTTGGATTTCTGACTTCAATGCCACCTTGATTACAGCTTGGCCTGCCATATAACCAAAGCAACTGTCCATCCCGCCGTCAACTCGTCAAGCACCATGGGCAGAGATTGCCATCAAAAGCTTGATTTAGCTGTTCAATTTTGGCTTGGGCATTTGATTCAGCTCGGCCCTTTGGGTCAACTCAACCTTTGTAATATACATTATCACTTCTCCCTTCAAAATAGTTCAAAGAAGCTGTTTTTGAACTTAGAATTAGGGGGTGTTGGCCCAATGGACGAGCCATTTAGACCAAGCTATTTTCATTCATTGGACAACCGAGATATTCATTGCCTCCATTAGCCCAACTAATTGTCGAGCTGTTTGGCGCCTAATTCCATTACTCCTATGAGAATCTTATACATTAATTTTTTCATAAAAACTACATCTGTTTTTTCCTCTCCCTAGAATTCCACCTCCAGCGCTGCCCAATGCCTTAAATGAGTTTCCCTCGTTTCTGCCACTTGTATGGTTAATTTCAAATTTGAATTAAAAACCTCTTGGTCTCCCTTCCAGAGCATTATAAATGGTCTCACACCACTATCATTTTCATTCCATTCAACTTCTCCGCTATTCCTTCGCCTCTATCGGGAAATTTCTGCCATTGCTCTCGCCGCGTGCTTCTAGTCCTTTGCTCCTAGTGATCTTCGCACATCATCGCTCAAGATGAGTCCAGGTTCTCTTTAAAACCTATCGCCTTCATTTTCCTTTTTTGATTCTTCTACTTGTTTTGCACTTGACCCATTAGAATCTTCATGTTAATTTGTTAAGATGTTGTCGCCTAATCAAAACCTAAATCCTACTGATATGGGATCAACCTCGTTAGGCCTTAAAAGCCCAATAAGTTCATTAGGCCTAGCTAGAATTCGACCTGGTGGTTGAAATGTTCCAATACATTCGGGCCTTGTTCAATCAGGCTCAAATGTGACCATGGAGGTCGGGACATTTGCTCGACCATCGAGGTCGAGTATGTCAACCAGGTTAGCAAGCTCAGGTGTTTGGAGACTAATGCCGTCTGCGCCATCTCATCCGCCGCAATAAATGCTCTTCAACCATTCGTCTATCCACATTTAATGCCGTGCCAGCGGGTCACCTCCGCCATTAATACTGTCGCATCCGCATTTAGTGACATTGTGGCCTCCCCCTTCGAGAAGCTTAGCGGTCGATACAATAAATAGTTGCAAGGTATGGGTACTGGTAGAAATGACCATAACTGCCCCTACCGGCGGGATTTCTGCTGGAAGCTTGTTAAGGCGATCCTCATCTTTTCACCTAAGAGGATGCACTATAAATACCCTCTTATTTCAATCCAAGAGTAATATTCTCATCCCGAATTAAGCCGTTACTCTGCTCATTTTTCCTCACCACAGTCTCGAAGTAACTTAATCATCGGAGGGCCTTAGCCGAGGACCCTCTCGGCTAGCCTGACGTTTGCTACTTGACTGCGGGTGCCAACCTACACCACTTCCTGGTCGAGAAGCTTCACATACTATTTTCACCACTATCTCTCAGGTTGAAACAGTGCGTGTCTGCTCAATCGTCAACATTTTGGCGTCGTCTATGGGAACTCGAAACTTTGCAGTTGAAGATGGTAGAAACTAAGAGGACTATTTTTGAGAGGCAAAATAAGCAACGCTCACCTCAACCGCCTTTACCGTCTCCTCGCCGGCAAGTTACTCAAGAGGGGGGAGGTTATAGCTCGCAGATGGAGCATGTGGTCACTTTGACCATTCATCAGCTTATGCAGATGATCAGTGACCAAATTTCAGCCCAGCTCGAGGCTCAATTATCCGCTGCATTGCAGACTCGCTGCAAGTGTTACACTGCGTTCCTCTCACCAAGAGGAACAACCCCCGACCGAAAGTCGGGCCAGAAATGAGATATATCTTCCCTCCAGTAGACGCGAGTTGAGTTCGGGTTGTTTCCCCTATAATGAACCCCAGCATGTCCCTTGCGAGGTGGCGGAATCAGCAGATCATTGGGTTTGACCCGATCGAGCCTAGCAACGTGATTGGGGCGAGTGCCATAGGCCAAACTTACCTGAGATGTGTCCAGGGTGGACAGAAAGGAGTGGGAGGATGTGTCGCACTAGGTCCAGCAACTTAATAAGAGGTTGGAGAAGGTCTTGAGGAGGAACATGTAAAGGACCTAGGTCGAAGCTGCTCCCCGAGTCCGACGTGAAAAAGAGTCACCTTTTGTGCAAGAGATTATCGATGAGAGGATAGCCCTGGATGCAAAGGTCCTTACTGGATTGCCATGTTATGATGGGTCAACTGACCCAAATGAACATCTCTTACAATTCAAGCACATGATGCAGTTGCATGGACACAATGACCATAGTCACGCAAAGATGTTGGTCACTACCTTGTAGGGTATTGCGTTGGAGTGGTTTGTCAAGCTTGAGCCAACTTTGATATATACATATGACCAGCTTTGTGATAAGTTCTTGCATCAATTTGCTAGTAGAAGGAAAGCCAAGTTGCCTCATACTCATTTGCACATGGTCAAGTAGAATGAAGGGGAAACCTTGAGGGATTTTTTCTCCCGATTCGACACGGAGGTCCTGAAAATTGATAATCCCCCCCATTGAATTCCTCATCGATGTGATGTTTTTGGGGTTGAGGCACAAGGAGTGCGTTAATGCGTTAGTCAAGGAGCGACCTCGAATGATGGAAGAGCTGTTAGATCTAGCAAAAAAGTATATGATCTAAGAGCAGATGAATGGGATGAAGTTCGGGGGAGGAGAATCCGACAAGAGAAAATAGAAGGAGAAAGACGACCGTCATCAGAAAGAAGGTCATATGTCTCCTATCAAACGTTTCCATGATTATGCTCCCATGAACATCCCCCGTAAGGAAGTCTTGATGGCAATTCAACATGACAATCTCCTGAAAAGACCCAGGAAACTCACTGAAACAGAAGCTATGAGAAAGTCGAAGAAATATTCTCATTTCCACCGTTAGACGGGTCATGATATAGAAGATTGTTTTAACCTATAAGATGAAATCGAGCGCCTTATTCGACAGGGCCACCTCAAGAAATTTTTTGATCAGAAAGCTTTACAGTCTATGGCTCAGGTCGAACAGATTCCCCATAGAGAATAGTCGCTGAGCCCAAAGCGTGACGACAAAGGAAAGCAGAAGTTAGAAGAAAACCACCCCCCTTTAAAAGGTATAATTGACACAATAGCTGGCGGGCCAACATGAGGAGATTCGAGGTCAGCTCGAAAACAAGTGCAAAGGTGATTCGAATCTGATAGATGGGCAAACAATAGGTCAGTTTACAACTATCCATTGGTTCTGAGCCTATCTCTTTCTCCAATGTTGACTTGAAACATTTGGGAGGTCGTGGTGCTGGAGGTATTCTAGATTTCCCTTTGGTAGTTTCTGTTGAGATCGCAAACTTCGAAGTGTGGAAGGTGCTGGTTGATAATAGTAGTTCTACAAATATTATCTTCCTTTCTACCATTGACAGAATGCAGCTCGGGAAGTTGAAATTCGACCTAGTCAAGACACCCCTGGTTGGGTTTGGGGGCATGGAAATTGTTCCAGTGGGGTCTATAAATTTGACTACCTCGTTTGGTGAAGTTCCTAGGAGGTGTACATTGAAGGTTAACTTTTTGGTAGTGAACTTTCCCTTTGCCTACAATACCATAATCGGCAGGCCAGCTCTGAATGACTTTCAAGCGATCATGTTGACCTATCACATGAATGTCAAATTTCCCACTTCAGTGGGAACAAGAGAAATGCTTTGCAACTTGAAAGAGGCTTGGCGATGTTACACTATTTCGATTGAAGCCAATTGTCAAAAGAAATGACCACAATTGAAGGCCTTAGGAGACATCCCAATAATGAAACTCGAGGGGGGCTAAAGCAATAAGATGAGGAAGAACAAGGATACTCGGGTCGAACCAGCTGATGAATTTAAAACTATTGAATTGGAGTCGCGAAATCCTGAGAAGACGACTTAAATATGAGCAAATTTAGGAGGACAAATGGAGTGTTTGCTCGTTGATTTTCTCCGGAGGAACGTGAATGTCTTTGCGTGGAAAGCTGCCGACTTGGAAGGAATTGACTCGGAAATCATTGTGCATCGACTTAACGTTAGTCCCTCCCAAAAACCCGTTCGACAGAGAACTTAAGTTTTTAACGCGAAAAGGACCTAGATCATAAAGGAAGAGGTCAACAAGCTTCTTGAAGCGGGCTACATTGTTGAGATCCAGTACCCTAGTTAGTTATGTAATGTAGTCTTAGTTCGTAAAAATGAAGGAAAATGGAGAATGTGTAATAATTTCACAGATCTTAATAAAGCATGCCCTAAAGACCCATATCCTCTGCCTCGAATTGTTCTATTAGTTGATTCCACTGCTGGATATGAACTATTAAGAATGATGGATGCCTTTCAAGGATATTATCAAATTTTTATGGTTCCCGAGGATCGAGATAAGACTTCTTTTGTGGTGCCCGACGGCATATATTATTTTTTGGTCATGCTGTTTAGATTAAAAAATGCGGGTGCAACATATTAGAGATTGGTTAATTTCATGTTAAAAAATGAAATAGGACGATCCATGGAGGTCTATATGGACGATATGATTGTCAAAACTGAGAAGAAGGTTGACCATCTTGCCGATCTCGCTCATACTTTTACCATTCTCCGTGCTTTCAAAATGAATCTTAACCCTAGTAAATGCACTTTTGGAGTAAGAGGAGGGAAGTTTCTTGGGTATATGGTTAGCCAGCGAGGAATTGAAGCCAATCCCCAAAAGATTCAGGCCATCCAAGATATAACGCCCCCTAAGTCAATCAAGGATGTATAGAGGCTAGTCGGATGGATCATAGCATTGGGTTGGTTTATAGTGAGATTGGCAGATAAAAGCTTGCAGTTCTTTCAGGTCTTAAGAAATGCTAAGAAGTTCTAGTGGACTGATCATTGCGACTAGGCGCTAGTCGAATTAGAGGAATATCTTTCCCAACCTCTCGTGTTATCCAAACTAATAGTTGGAGAAGTTCTGCATTTATATCTAGCAGTGTCGGCAGTCGCTATCAGCTCTATACTGGTTTCGACTAGAGAAGGTAAGGACAAACCCGTGTATTACATCAGCAAAGTGTTGCAAGGCCCTGAACATAATTATTTGGAGATCGAGAAGTTCGCTTTGGCGCTTGTCACAACGGCAAGAAAGTTGAGGCCTTATTTTCTCTCCCATACTATCATGGTACTAACGAATCCACCTTTGAGACAAGTGCTCACCAAACTAGATACTTCGGGATGATTGACTAAATGGGCCATAGAGTTAGGTGACTTTGGCCTCAAGTTCCAACTCCGCATCGCTATCAAAGCCTAGGTGATGGCGGATTTTGTGGCAGAAAGAATAGACCTACCACCTCCTCAAGGACATCAATTGCTAACCTGGACCCTGCATGTGGATGGGTTGGCTACAAGCACAGGGGGAGGAGTAGGTATTCTGTTATGCTCTTCTTAGGCCGAAGAGTATGATTTGGCTATCAAGCTGAATTACACAGTTACTAATAACGAGGTGGAATACGAAGCTCTCATTGCGGGAATGAGGATGGCTCTAGATAGAGGGGTCACGAATCTGGTAGCCGTTACTAATTCTCAACTGGTCGCGCGGAACAATTTGAAGGTAATTTTGAAGCAAGGGATTTGACTATGAATGCTTATCTGCGGGAGGTCAAGAGATTGGGACAGTTATTTGAGAAGTTCACACTTAACCAAGTGCCCCGGTCGAAAAATGAGAGAGCGGACGCAATCTCTAAATTTGCTAGTGCGTCCAAGGGTACCCGAGACAGGTTAATCACTTGCCTGGTTTCACATGAACCTATTATCTTCAAGCCCCGAAGGGGTAGCATATTCGTAATGGGTGCTTCGGAACAAACCTGGATAGATGAGAACAAAGCCTACCTTAAAGAAGGAAGGGTGCCGCATGAGAAAGCGGATGCCTAAAGGCTCAGGAGACTCACGTCGAAATTTGCTTGGGATGAAGTCGACTACTTATATAAAAGATCAGTCTCTGGGCCTCCTCTAAGGTGTCTCCCTCCCGACTAGTCACAGGAAGTCTTACGAGAATTTCATACAGGCATATGCGAGAATCACTCTGGGGGCTGATCGTTGGCTCACAAAATCATTAGAAACGGATATTTCTGGCCAACCCTAGTCAAGGATGCGGTCGATTTTGCAAGGAAATGTCGATCATGTTAGGTCCATGCCAACATCCCTCATCAGCCAGCTACTGTGTTGGTGCCGGTACAAATCACTTGGCAGTTCGACCAGTTGGGGGTCGATATAGTTAGTTCTTACCCGAAGGCTATGGGGTAAAGGAAATTTATGATTGTGGCCGTCGAATATTTCACTAAATAGGTTGAGGCAGAGACAGTGCCCAAGATCACGGATGCTGCTATAAGGAGTTTTCTGTGGAAAAACATCATTTGTCATTTTGGTTTGCCGAAGGTTCTTATATCCGACAATGGCACTCAATTCCAGAGCAGACGGACCAGAGAATGGTGTGAGAGCTTAGGGATTATGCAACATTTTAGTTCAGTGGGAAATCCACAATCCAATGGGCAGACGAAAGTCACCAACAGAACTGTGCTTGATTATATTAAGGCCGGATTAGAGGGCTCTAAGGCAAGTTGGGCTGACGATCTCCCAAGCATTCTATGGGCCTACCGTACCACTCTGAGAACTGCTACGGGACAAAGCCCTTATAGTTTGGTGTACGGTTTTGAAGCTGTAATACCTGCGAAATTGATCCAACACACGGCTCGAATCATGCACTACAACTCGATCAAAAACAAGGCAGAAAGAAAGGTCACCTTAGACTTAATTGACGAATTGTGACATTAGGCCTTTTCAAAGATGCAAAGATACAGATCAATAATGGCAAAATATTATGACAAAAATGTAAGGCCCAGGTCTTTAAGGTGGGTGACGTCGTGTTAAAGAAGGTTGAAGTGTCCCGTAATGTGGGTAAGCTCGATCCTAAGTGGGAAGGCCCTTACTCCATTATAAAGGTAGCGAAGCATAATTCATACCGATTGGCCGACCTATCGGGAAATAAATTACCAAGACCATGGAACGCTATTAACCTCAAGAAATTCTATGTGTAGACGGCGTTGTACAAGACAATACTTTATTTTAAGAAAGTATGTTAAGGACCCCGTAGTCGCCTAGTTCTGATCTATATAATCTGCTTAAACAAATTCTGATCAGATCAACCCTGTAGTCATCTGTTTTCCACTTGTTAATTCATCTAGCAAAGTATGATCGACTTGACCCCGCAGTCGTTTGATCTATAAAATGTTAACTATGCTGACCTAGTAGTCGCACAACTTCAACCCCACATATCATTATTAACGCTAATGTTGCTGATTGACCTCATAGCGATGTGACTTAAGTTATATTGATGTTATATCGGTGCAACTCTATTTTAATTCAACAGGAAAAATGCTCTTTATTTAAGTAAGCTCCCAGTTGCATTATGTTATTTATATGAAACCATTGTATAAATTTCGAAAGTCATGAAGAGTCTTGAAATCGACCTCGCAATGTGTTTATAAAATAAAAAATAATTTCTAGGACAAAAGAGGGGCCAAATCAACCCCATACTTCACATCATTAGATTTACAACTACCATTAAAAAAAAAAGAGAAGAAGAAAAATTAAATTACAATTTTGACTAATGAAGGACAGCTTAACTAGACCCTGTAGCTTTGCCTTGTCGATCCACTCCCTCAGCGGCGACTTCGTCCACAGCCCTGAAGAGCTCCTCAGTGGAGCCAACTCGGCCACTTAAAGTGGGCCCTTCGACCTCCTGTTCCACCATCGCGGGACGATTGGATCCGTATATCTGGGAAGGTCCTGACTCCCCTGTTAAGAATACTCGACCGCCCATTGGGAAGAAATCCACCGCGTTCACTTCGTTGTTCTTAATCTCCAATGCAAACTCTCCTATAAAGTTAAACTCTTCTCTAACGGCGACAACACACGGGAGAGGATGAGGAATATGGGTGCCACCTTCGACGGGGGCGTTCGGATCAAAAGCTTGTAGCTTTTTGTCCCCATTCACGTCAAGTTTTACCTTGTCCTCAGGGCGAAACTCGTGCCCGAGAAATTCCAGCTGCTTCACCGCCCGGTTGAACACCTCCTATGCGTCGTCCATACTAAAGGTGACGCTCGCTTTTGTGAAAGCCGACGTCAACATGAATTGCTAGACCGCTTCCTTGCGGTTCCCGGGCAACACCCTAAAGAATTCAAATCGAGTGTAATTCATTGCGCTGTTGTAACCTGCTGCTCGACCTGTATTTATGGCTTCCTGGATGCTTGAGATAGTTTTCTTCAACTACTCCTCGACCTAACTCTTCCTTTCCACAGCGGTCAACAGTTGGGCATCCTTCTCTTCCAGCTCTTTTGACAATTCAGCCATCCTCGACTCCAGTGACTAAATTTTGGTCTTCAAAACATCACTATGCTTTTTCTCTAGTTGAGCACATTTCTTTTCCAATCCCAATTGGTGTGTTTTGCTCAGCTTGAATCGACGATGGAGGTTGTACCCCCATTGTCCGACCTGACAAATGGGACATCTTATCACCTTGCTCATAAATGTTTTATCTAAAATAATAATAATAATAATAAATAATGCCCGACTTAACTCATACTATGTTGACATGGTATGCGAATGCTTTTAGTGCTACCAACTGGTCATGATGATGCATTTTGACCTGATCCTTCTCAAACATGCTAGTGGTCAGCATAGCTAAGGGTGTCAGAGACATCGCGCCCGCTCCCATTATGGTCGCCTCATTCGACACGCCTACTTTTTCCCCGAACTGGGGCTCTGGGAGCTCCGGCAGGTTGCATAGTCGATCGGGAGGAAGAAGTGCATACGCCTTCTCCATTAACTTCTTCCCCTTATCGAGCGCGACCTTCTTTGCGGCAGCTTCACTTGCCGCCTCGACGGCTTTTCTTTTTGGTTGAGGAGAACTACTGGCGACCCCTCCACTCTGTACAATCGGAACTGGTTGTTCGATTACCGCCCGACCAACCTTAGCGCTCAGTACTGCTTGACGAGCAGCCGCTGCCTCCCTATGCTATTGTGCCTCTTACTATTTCTTCATTGCAATCTGATGAGCTTGGTTCATGATTGATTGACCTGATACACAGGAGAATTCCTTATTAGATGGACAATATAAGAAAACAACTGATAACATTATTTAAAGAGTTAGTTTCTACCTAATTGAGCACTTTCGTGCAACCTCAAAGAGGCGGTCGATAGCCCCGTTAGCACCAGGTTCCTTTCTCGTATGAATGCTGAGACATCCATCTCACCGTATTCGAGAAGATCTCGAACAAAGACATTGCTCCATGACAGATTCTCGTTGACATCCATCCTCTCAGAATTTGGAATTTGACCTCAATGGGGGGTTGAACATAGAAATACCTCTCTTTCCACTTTTGGCCATGGGACGAGGAGAAACTCCTAAATATTTTCCTATGGGGTCGCATAGTCATATAATAAAAATCAGACTCCCTTGCTAACCCTGACTTTCGGGACATAGGTAAGTGAAAAAAATGACTAAAGTTGGCCCACGAAGGTAATTCCTTGACAATACCCATTAGTACAATAAAGATGTACATTAGCGCAAAACAGTTAGGAAGAAGTTGAGTTATACAAACTTGTAAACCCCTTAACAAATCGACTATGGGGTCGGCTAGCGGAAACCTCAGGCTATATTTCACGGCGTCCTAAAAAATAGTAATACAACCAGCAAGGGGGGTATGCATCCTATCTGCAGGCTTAGGCTTTATCAATTCAAATCCCTCTGGAATATGAAACTTCCTTCGTATCGATGCCAAATTATTCAGAGGCACTGATGATACAATATCGCTATAATGTGTCGTAGTGAATAATCAACCTCTTGACCTAGGCACCTCTTCTGCAAGTACTTCCTCATCACCCCCACCTTGGCCCGAAGGCCTAGCTATGTCCTGGACGGCAGGATTAGAAGGCCTCGCGCCCTCATCTCCCCCACCTAACGTTCCCCTCAACTCCCTACCTAAAGTCTCGCTTGTCTCGACCTCACTAGTCGAGCCGGATTGAGTGGTTTCAGAGTCAGAGCTAGAACTAGACATTATCAAAACCTAATGATTTATAAAGTTGAAAGCAGAAGAAGAACTTACGAAAATTGTACTTGAAACGAAGGAGTAATCCTCAATAGCTCGATCAAAAATTCTTCTGCTTGACCTCAAATATGCCGCGGTAAAAGTAAAAATAAATGGTTAAAACCTCATATTTATAGGCGAGCAGGAAGGTTAACCGGCTAAGCTTATCGGCAACCAGCTAATAAATGCATAACCGCCATTCCTCCCGCTTTGATCTTCGTGTAACCGTCAAATAACGGTTCCCGCCAATACCTTTCTAGTCGAGATTTGAAATCACTTATCCCGCCAGTATATTTCTCGTCGAAGATTATGCAAAACCTATTCCGAACCCCAACGTCCTTTTAGGTCAAACTTCAGAGTGTGAGAGACTCTTGATATGGGATTAGCCCCGTTGGGCCTTAAAAGCCCAATATGCTCATTAGGCACAACTAGAATTCGACCTGGGGGTTGGAATGCTTCAATACATTCGGGCCTTATTAAATATGGCCCAAATGTGACCATAGAGGTTGGGATATTTGCTCGACCATCGAGGTCGAGTATGCCGACCAGGTTAGCAAGCTCAGGTGTTCGGCGACTAAAATGTCATCTGCGCCATCTCATTCGCCTCAATAAATGCACTTCAACCACCCATCCATCCGCATTTAATGTCGTGCTGGCGGGTCACCTCCTCCGTTAATGCTGTCGCATCCACATTTAATGACAGCGTGGCCTCCCCCTTCGAGGAGCTTAGCAGTCGATACAGTAAATAGTTGCAAGGTATGGGCACTGGTAGAAATGACCATAACTGCCTCTACCGGCGGGATTTCTACTGGAAGCTTGTTAAGGCAATCCTCATCTTTTCACCTAAGAGCATGTACTATAAATACCCTATTCTTTCAATCCTGGAGTAAGATTCTCATCCTAAATTAAGCCATTACTCTGCTCATTTTTCCTCACTATAGTCCCGAACTAACTTAATCATCGGAAGGTCTTAGCCAAGGACCATTTCAGCTAGCCTGACGTTTGCTACTTGATTGCATGTACTAACCCACACTACTTCCTGGTCGAGAAGCTTCACATACTATTTTCACCACTATCTCTCAAGTTGAAATAGTGCGTGTCTGCTGAACCGTCAACACCTGCTAACCTTTCATCTGAGATAGATGGGGATGGGGATTCTGAAGATTCAACTGTTGGCATAAATCCAAAAATAATGAAAGAAACTGAGAAAGGGATGGTAGATGCAGGGTTACCTTATTATGATCATATGATGTATATTATTCTAGAATGACTAGGCATAACAGTCGCCGACTGAGAGAAGTTATGGGCATCCCTTCGAAATATTTAATAGTTATGCCTAAGCCCTCAGATCGGCCATATTTGCCTCCGGTTGGTTTTCTTTGTTTTTATATAGAACAAATGCGTGGAGGGTTACGGTTCTCTTTGGCCAAGTTATTTGTGTTGATTTCTAGAGGGTTGGGCATTCCCCTTAACCATTTCACACCATGCTACTCTTTTCGGTTGATGACTGGCTTTATCATTCAATGCAGACACCTTCGAATGGAACCAACTATTGCCCTATTTCATTCCTTCTTTTTTCCCGTCTTTGGGTCCTTATTCATTTTACCTCATATCTTGGAATGATGTTCATTTTTTTGTCCAAATACCCTATTTCTATGAAATACTGGAAAGAACATTACTTCTTTGTATCTTAACCTGAACTGTAAGGCTTTTCTATCACTTGAAGAGAAAACCTGTCCAATGATAGCTCATCCCGAAGTCGACACTACCACTTTAGTTGGATACAACTTTTAGATATGCTTCATAGTTGTTAGTTGCAATTTTCCTACTTAGAAAAACTAGGTTTTCTCTACCACTTTGCTCTTAGTCCCAAAGCAGAGGAGCTTCCCGAGCCTTTTGGTATTTACTTGACTTGAAAAAATTTAGCAGCACTCGTAGCTATCATGGTGTGACATCTTCAGGCTGACGCGGAGGCTTCTCAATATGATAAGGCTGGATTTCTGACAACTGGTCGTCAGGTGTAACTATGTATTCACACTCATGCCTGAGTGACCGAGTCGTCTAGTAAACCTCCTACTTTTTTACCAGTTGCAGTTGTCCCTTTGACAGTAGGAGGTTTAGATGTGGATTTTCCTCAGGCACCAGCTCCTTCTTTTCTAATCAACGAGGTTGACTCAATTGGTGTCATTGGTGAAGGTTCAACAATGACCCCAGAGCCTCACACCAGTAAGCGAACTTGAAATAAGAGGGATACATATAAATCCAAAGTGTTGGACAGTCCTAACGATGCCTCAGAGGATCAAACAAAGGTTAGGGAGGGTTCTAGCAACATTGTGGCCACTTTTAGGCAATCTCGCTATTCTTCAATTCGTGCTACCGACCAACTGGCCTTGGAAAATATGCGCAAATGGAGTATTCATCTTGCAGAAAGACACGCAAATTGGAAGCACCAACTTGCTCCCAATGTCAATGCTAATGTTTTATGTCTTACTGCCCTTCTATGTGGAATTGGGACTAATTTGTACAACCTGTAAACAGTGTTTCTATGGATGTGGACCAAGCTATTCTTACCAACCTTTCTTGAGTTTAGAGAAGTAGATAGCTCATAATTTGATGTAGGTATATATATCACATATATATTTTTTATAGAGTTCTTTTCCCATCCACTCATTTTCTAATGCTTTCTTGATGCAGATGGTTGCGCTTACTCACCAGATAACTTTACAGAATATTGTGTAGAGAGATCGAAAGGTCAAGGTTGATCAGCAACTTAAATTCGTTCAGTCAAGTTTGGAGAAAGCGGAGAGTTCAGCGCGCAAGGCTCAATCCAAACTGAAGTCTGTAACTGAATCTTTGGACTCCCAGAATCTCATTCTTTCAGAGAAAGATACTTTGATTTCTGATCAACAGAAGGATATAGAGTTTTTGAAGGCAAAGCTTGAATTTGCATAGGGCGACATAGCTTCTATGAAGAGCTCCTTGGAATACGAAAAGCTCAAGCAATTTGAAGTTGGTCGGAAGGAGGATTATTTTGATTATCAGAAGTTGAGTAAGCTCCAAAATCAGCTTAAAGGTATTCGCTGTGAAGCAGTAAGTGACTTTGTTAATTCTACTGCTTTTGAGTATATAGTGTTGAGCTGAGCAGCTCAGGATGGAGCTGCCGCATTTGAGAAGGCTCAAGCTCAACTCATTCATCTTGATGGGGTCAATGTAAGTTTCGACCTTGACCAGCTGGATTTGTGTAAGGATGAAAAGCTACAAGGTTACCTTGCTGTGCAACTGCCTAACTTCAAGAAAGAAGAATTTGCTTTTGTTTTGCTTACTGATCCCAAGACCTAGTTGGGGTTTCTCTTGTTGGGTTCTTTGTAGACATAGTTGGGATTTTTATTATTTGGTTTTTGTCTAGAGATGTTATTTGGGATCGACTATCCTTTATTGATAGCAGATGGTTTTTTCTTTTTAAGATGATATTGTAATGGTGCGATGTCAATTGAATCTATATATATATATATTGCTTGGTGATCTATTACTTTGTGCTTTTTGTGATTTAATCATGCAAGTGTAAACATTGCATTTGATATTATGACCTGATCTATGCGTATGTTTGGATTGAAGACGCGTTTAATTTAGTTAAATCATGCTTTAAATGGCCTCGACTTGGAACTTTATTGTGATACGCAACTTGTAGATAACACCTTTCTAAGGTCAATGGGTCGTGACCCTTCTCATATCCCCAAGTAACCTTGAAAAATTTAAATTCTCAAATGAAAAATTTTAATCCAAGTAACTTCTAATGAAAAATTCGCTATGTACTTGGGGTCTTGACCTTGGAGGTCGTGCTCTTCTTGATGTCGCCAAGTGATTTTTAGTGGAACTCTAAATACTTGGAGGTTGTGACCTTTCCCAAATGCTTGTATCATGCATCGTAACCTTTCCTGGTTGTTAGATGATTTTGCATTGTATTAGTTTATCTTTCCTAGATGTTTACATTGCACGTCGTGATCCTTTTCAGGTTGTTGGGTGTTTTTCATTGCCACTAGTTTATTTTTGATGTTTAATTTTCACGTCGCGATCTTTTTTAGGTCCTTGGTTATTTTTCATTTACTAGCTTATCTTTCTCAGACGTTTAAATTGTACATCGTGATCTTTCTCAGGTCGTTGGGTGTTTTTCAGTAGTTCATCTTTTTAAGATTAAAGTTGTTACAATCTTTGTACTAAATCTTTCCCGGATGTTTACACTGCACTTTGCAATCTTTTTCGGGTAGTGGGGTGTTTTTTCACTAGTTTATCTTTTTCAAATTAAGGTTGTAATGATCTTTTCCAGGTTGTTGGATATTCTCATTTAATATACTAGTGCCTTCTGTTCTATATTTGCTAAAAGAAAGGGAATGCAAGTTGAAAGGAAATAAAGGATATGCTAATTGAAATGAAATAAAGGATATGAAAATTGAAAGGAAATAACCTCTTTTTTTTTTTAGAATCTCCAAATCAACTTTGGAAGAGTACAAGTTTCTTCAAAGCCTTAATTTCATCAGCATACTTCATTAAATGGTCTATGTGTAGAACTTTCTTGAGTTTTTGATTGGCCCGGGGCGAGGCAAGCCCTTTCTTTCCATTGTCTTTAGGCGGTATGCCCTTCTCTGGTTATTTGTGTGACTTTAAATGGGCCTTCCCAATTAGGATCTAACTTGCCGATATGTTCTGATACTTCCACTTTTTTGAGCACCAGATCACCCACTTGAAAACTGTGGGGTCTTACTTTTTTGTTGTAAGCAACCACAATTGATTGCTTGTATGTTTTTGCTTTGAGATATACCTTCTCTCTTTTTTCTTCAATGACATCAAGGTCAAAAGCTCTTTCTTTATGATTTTGGGCATTCCTATCTTGGCTGGTATCACAACTTCTGAATTGTATGCCAAGCAAAAAGGGGTTTCTCCAGTGGCTACCCTTAGGGTAGTGCGATATGCCCATAGAACTCTTGGAAACTCTTCGACCCAAGCTCCTTTAGCATCTCCTGATCTGGTTTTCAAGTATTTTAGAATGGTTCTGTAGGTAACTTCTATCTGCCCATTAGCTTGGAGATTCCCTACCGACGTATAATTCTGTCTTATGTTTAGTTCTTTGCACCATGCTAAGATGTTTTTTTCCTTGGAACTGCTTCCCATTGTTAGAGATGAGTATCCTTGGCAGTCCAAATCAGCATACTATGTTTTTCTAGATGAAGTTCATGATTTCTTTTTTCGAGATCTTAGCTTGTGGTTCCTCCTCTACCCACTTCATGAAATATTCTATCTAATAATGACGTATTTCTTCTGGCCTTTATTCATCGTGAAAGATCCAAGGATATCCAGTCCCCATTGGTCGAATGGGTATGCAGCTCTAATCGGTGCATGTTGGCTCCAGGTGCGTGCAAGAGGTTAGCATGTAATTGGCACTGTTTGTATTTTACTGCAAATTCGACAGAGTCATGAACCATGGTATGCAAAAAGTATCCTTGTCTCAAGATCTTCTGTGCTAAAGACCTTACTCCTGAATTATTTCTGCAACTTCCCTCATGCACTTCCCTTACCACATATTCCGCCTGCTTTTTACCCAAACACCTCAACAATGGCCCTACTATTTATTTTTGATGTAGTTCTCCATCCTGCATTATGAATCGAAGTGCCCTTTTTTTTTTTTTATCTTTTTGCCTTCTTTGTTATCCTTGGGTAATGTCCTATTCAAAAGATAACTCATCACTTTCACTTTCCACTTATCTTGTCATTCTATCATCACGATCTGCTCACAAAACTTGGTATTTTCAATATGATTTTCAATTTTTGAGATGTTGGATACCAATATTGTGACTTGTCTAGAATTGATCCCGAAGATCATGTTGGCGAATTTTGACAAAGCATCAGCTCTTTGATTCTCACTTCTTGGTATCTAGCACAACTCCAATTTATGAAATTTTGAGATCAACAGTTTTACAATAGCCAGGTATTTTCTCATGGTTTGTTCTTTGGCTTCATACATGCCGCCTCCCGGTTACCTAAAGTGCCATCAGTTGAGAGTCGGTATACACAATTAAATATGAGATCTTTCTTTCCAAAGCCATTTTTAGACCTGCTATCAGTGCTTTATATTCTGCCTTGTTGTTAGTGATTTGAAAGTTCAACTTGAGCACGAACTCTATGTTGACACCTCTTGGTCCTCTGAACCAAATTCCAGTTCCTTATCTTTTTGACATCGAGGATCCATTTACATGAAGAATCCATATTTCAAGTAGTGCAATTTGCGCTACCAACACTTCTTTGCTTTCGGACTTAACTATGAAGTCTGCCAAAACTTGGGCTTTGATGGTTGTTCGAGGTACGAACTCAACGTCAAACTTGCTTAACTTGATCGCCCATTTTATCATTCTTCCCTAGGGTTCAGGATTTCCCAGAGTTTCTTTCAACTTGCTGCCTACTATGACTTTGATGGTGTGTGATTAAAAGTAAGGTCGAAGCTTTCTTGCTATTGTTACCAAGGTAAGAGCGAATTTTTCAATGTTCATATAATTCTTTTTAGCTCTTTGAAACTTCTTGCTAATGTAATAGGTAGGTCGGTGCTCTTTTCTTTTGCTTTGACCAATACTGAACTTATAGCCACTTTTGAGGTCGCTAGATACAACCACAATGGCTCTCCATCTTTTGGTTTTGATAACAGAAGAGGTGTTGTCAAGTATTTCTTCAGCTCTTAAAAGGCTATGTCGCATTCATTCGTCTATTCAAAGTTTCTAACATTTCTCAAGATTTTGAAGAATGGGAGACCTCTGTTAGCCGACCAGGATATGAAGCAATTAAGTGAAATTACTCAAAACTCGGGGGTCAAAGAGTTTTAGAAAACGTTCTTGGTGGAAAAAAAATGGATGAAAGACCTTACTGAATTGAATTGGGTCCATGAATCTAAGAAATAGCGAGATTCTTGATCTCTCTCAATTCGAAAATCTAAGATTTGAATTGATGTCCTTTCATTGATTCCTCCTAAATTGTTGTCTTTCCAGTTGGCCGTTGCACCTCTCTGATTATCTTTTGGGTTGGTATCTCTAGTATGGCACTGATTTTTTCAGGATTAGCCTTTATTCCTCTTTGAGTGACAATGTAACCCAAGAATTTTTCTCCTTTCACACCAAAGGTACATTTTGTGGGATTTAATTTTAATCTGTACCTCCTTATGATCTCAAAAGCTTCCCTCAGATGTTCTAGATGGTATTCCTCTTTTGAGCTCTTTACTAGCATGTCATCTACATATACTTCCATTGCCTTTCCTATCTGGTCCCTGATCATCTTATTCTACGTTGCCCCTACATTTTTAAGCCAAAAGGCATTACCTTGTAGCAATATACTCCTTTCTCGACCACAAATCTGTCTTATCCATGTCATGTTCTGCCATGAAAATTTGGTGGTAACCTTGGTATGCATCCATCATGCTCAACATTGCTGCTTCGGAGGTCAAGTCTACTAGAAGGTCTATTCTTAGCAGGGTGTACGAATCTTTGGGACAAGCTTTGTTAAGGTCTATAAAATCTATGCACATTCGTCATTTTCCTTACGGATCCAGTACAATGACCACATTTGAGAGTCATTCTGAATATTGGACCTCCAATACGTATCTTACAGCGAGAAGTTTGTTCACCTCTTCTTCAATGATTTTATTTCTCTCAGTTGCAAAACTTTTCTTTTTCTGTCTTACAGGTTTTACATCTGGATCTATGTTGAGGAATAAACTATAAATTCTAGGTCAATTCCCTCAAAATATGTCGAGTTCCATACAAAGACATCAGAATTCTTTCTTTGAAACTCTATAGTCAATGCTTCCATCTATTTATTCATCCGAGTCCCTATCCATGTTGTCTTTTTCGGATTCCCAGGTATAAGTTCAATGATTTTGAACTTATATGGTTCCACTTACTGTTTTCTTTACGTCTTTTCGAAGGTTCATTATTTGGTCATTCACTTAATTTTTCGGTCTGTATATTAACAAGTTTCTTCACAAGATGTTCTATGACGACTTTTTGAGTTGATATATTGTAACACATTCAAGCCATCTTCTGGTCACATCTTACTTCTCCAATCCAAGTCGGGGTAGGAATTTCATTTTGAGATAGTATGTCGATACCACAACATGTAATTGATTTAACCAGGTCGTCCTAAAAATGATATTATAGGCAAACGTAGTATCCACTACCAAATACTTCAGCATGATTGTTCTTCTCCTAGGTTCTTATCCCATAGAGGTAGGTAAGTCAATGGTGCCTATTGGCGTGACCTCAGAACCTCCAAAACCTCTCGAAGGAATGTGTGTAGGTCGTATTGTTGCTACATCTAATCCCATCTTACGTAGAGTGCTAAGAAAGATTATATTCGTTGAACTCCCATTATCCACTAAAACTTTCTGCACAACATAGTTGGCTATATCCAAAGTTACAACCATTGGGTTATCTTATGGTGTGCACACATTATAGAGTCGGCATCATCGAAAGTGATTTTGCTCAGGCTTTCTTTGATTTGCAATACATGACAGCGCATATTCCTAGCATATTTTTTTCTGGCATTTCTCGAATCTCCACCAATGGGTCCTCCAGAGATTGATTACTCCTTTTTTCGGTGCATTTTCCTGTGGTTTTCTAGACTCGGTCTATCTTCTTTCCTAAAAATCCTTTTGTGGCCAGCTGGGTGTTTTTGTTCATTGGTCGACTTCCAATCTCCTTTTTCATTCGTTTGACCTTCGGCCTTTCTATCTATGAATTCTCTCAAGTATCCTAGTTGTATGAGTCTTTCAATCTCATCTTTAAGGTGTGTGCATTCTTCGGTGTCATGGCCTTTATCCCTGTAGAAGATGCAATATTTGTTGGAGTTCCTTTTGTTTGGGGTGTCCCGTTGTTTCTTTGGCCGATGTAGCATATTACTTGGTGCGATGGCTAGCATTGCTTGGGCTCTGGGTACCCTTAGTGGCATATATTGGTTGAATTTAGGTTTGGGAAGAGATTTTCGGTGATCTTTTTTAGATCGTGATCCCCTATGATCTTTCTGATCTTCTTGACCTCTTTTCTTTTCTTTTCTTTGGTCATAGTTTTTGACCACTTCGTCTTTCATATTGTTCATCTCTTCTTCTTGCACATACTATTGAGCCATCTCCATAAGCTCTTCCAAGTCCACTGGTGGCATTCTTGCCTGTGCTGAAGTGAAGGTCCCTTCTTCAATCCATGGATGAAAATGCTAGCCATCATCTCAATGTTTAGATCTTGTACTTCCAGAGTTTCATTGTTAAATCGGTTCATGAAAATCCGTAGCGACTCTTCTTCTTCTTGCCTTAATACTGAACAAATAAGTAACCAATCGTTTGGCTTTTTCTTGCTAGCAAAGTGGTATAAAAACTTTAGGTACAATTGATCGTATGATTCTTGAGCTTTTCCACACAAAGTGGTGATGAATACCTGACAATTGAGAGCATCCGATAGCCCATAAAGTTGCATTATATGCTCAAAAGGAGTCAGATGCTCTTGAGGATTTGAATTTCCATCATATTTTGGTAGGTTGAGAACTTTGAAGTTGTGTGGTATAGTTTCTGCAAGTATATCCATGCAAAAAGGTGATCCTCTCTTTTGTAGAGTGGGACCTTGTGCAGCCCTGCCTTCTTGTTTTTTCCCATTTTCTAGTAAGCTACTCTGATTCCTTTCTTTGATATTTTTCCTCAACATCTTTTTCTAGAGTCAACTGTTTTAAGGACCTGCCCATTCTTCCAGTCTCGTGTTCCTTTAGGGTTTTACTTTGGACTTCTACCGATGAACTTTCTCGAGTCCTATCTCGTGGCAATACCCCTTGATTTCCTTTCTGAGCACTTATGTCCAATTCTATGTCTTCTTGGAACAACCTTCTTTGTGGAGGTCTTAGCATCTCTTCTTGTCTTGAGGTCAACTTTTGCGCTAGGGACTCAACTATCATTTGCAATTATTCCTCCGTCAACTTGTAGACTTTGGATGTTGGTGTACCTTCTGCTGTATTTTCCACGTTCCTTGGGTTTGCAGTACATATGGTGTGTCGTACCTCAGGTGAAGTAATAAGGATATTCTCATCTTGATTTTCACATCCTTGCATGTTTTCCAGTTGTGTCATCTTGTTATGTCTCACTTCTTGATTCTAGTTCCCACAAACGGTGCCAACTAATAAAGCACTGAATAAAATCAATAGTTTATTTATAATGTAGGCTCTAAATCACAGAAGGAAAACGGCATTTCATTAACTAATGTTGAGGTCGTTATAAGTCGATTTAAATCTCAGGTCTAACATTTGATTTCTATGCCTGCTAAAAGTCCCCTCATAAATGGGGTTACATGGATATTTATAGGCAAGAGTATTGTACTATCAAGGCAAGGACTTGTCCAACTAGCTTGGATGTCGCCACGTGTCTTGAGATCGACAGTTCTCCTTTTAACATCGTACATTAGTCCTTAAGTACGCCTTGTTCACTTTGAGACGATGCGTGTCCTTCAATTAGCATCTAAGGTGTAGTAGATATAACAAAGCCATTAATCAGGCCGGATCGTTATTCTGCCATAATAAGATGAAATTTATTCTTTTAATTGAGGGTTTTTTTCTTCATCATCGTCACAACACATAAAATAATTTGATAGATATCTTTAAATTTTATATTTTAACAATTTAAGCACAGATGTCTCTCGAATATGTCACCACTTCTAGTATAAGAATGAGCGGAAAACATATGGAAACCTAACGCAGCTAGGCTGTATTCAAGAATTTAATTCTTATTATATGTTTTTCTTTCCCTGCTTGGTGGGGTGGGGGTGAGTGGTAGGAGTTAGGGGAGTGTTTGAAAAATCGGACCGCTCATTACACCGAAAAACTTATCAGTTCACAGTTTACTGGTTCAATCGTTGGTTGAGCAGTAATTGAACAACAATTGAATCATGATGTCATAATTACGAAATATATATATTTATATTATTTAATTACTTAAAAATTAATAAAATGCCAAAATATAAAACATAAAGAGCTTAAATGATATTATCTAAGATCACAATCCAAATTTCACAATTCATATTATAAATGATTACAACAATTTAAATATCTCAAGTCTAAAGTTTAAAGTTGAGAGTGTGTGAGTGAATTTTAAAGTCTAAACTCTAAACCAATGCTTCTTTTTTTTTTTTTTTTTTTTTTTTTCAATTTTTAGATAGCTTGTGAGGTATATACCTTACCCTTCAAACTTTGTATTTAGACAAAAAAATTTAAATTTTTTTTATTAAAAATTAAATGAAAAAAACTAGTCCAGTTTAATTAAACCGTGAGGGGTTCAGACCGGCCGGTCTGAACTATTTTAACAAAATAGGATTTTTTTTTAATTTTTCAATTTTTTGAGAAAATCAAATCAGTTCACCTATTAGTTGACGATTCGATCGGTCCAATCTAGTTTTTTAAATAATGAACTTAAAATGTTCAATGCAGTGGTAGTGACATTGGGACCTACAAAATAGTGTTTTCAAGCAGATTAATGCATGAAAAAGAAAAGTGGTTCCATTCTAACCACTCAAATTTGCCCATTTATGTCAGTATAAGAAATAATAAAAGTAAGAAAACAATAGGAAAGTTGAAACTTTTTATTGGCATTTAAAGCCATTTACACTCCTCTACAAAATGGTCCTCAAAACGAGCTCATATCTTTCTTAATAAATATATGCAACAGTCTGTTTGACTCTCTTGTGCTCAATTATCAGTCTAGAGTAGCTACAACCTACAGCCATATATTTTGAACCAAATTGATGACACTAATTGTTCAAGTTGGGAGGAGTTTGATAGTATATTGAGGTAGTTTATAAGTTATTTTTCTTTTTTAGTATTTTAAGGTGTTTTTTCAACATAAAATGTCTCATCATAGATGTATTGGCAGGACAATACTTTAAAGCTTGTAGTTGAGCTTTAATAGTTTGAGATAGATCTGGCTATCACCATATAGCGCTGTCTATAGAAAAGGTGGCCATATGCCTCTTTCCAAATTTCTCGATCGGGTGAATTATGATGATATCTGATTGTTCCACATCGAATCATCATCATAAACAACAACACACTCACGTACATATTCATGTACATATATAGACGAAGCGTATTATAATATCACGATCCATTAATTACCTAATAAGTATAAAATTATATGTAAATAGAGTCATGTCGTAGAATACATTCATAGTTTGAAGACAAAATCAATCACATACTAAGTGTGACGTTGCTTGTCTCGTGATTGAATTCAATATAAACATATCTTTAGAGACTGAAACTTACCTTCTTTGATACATTTGAGAAAAAAGGTGAGTGGTACCGCAATTTATGAAAATAAAATATTGTTATATGTGTTTTGGTTAATAAAGAGTATAGTTTATATAGATGATGTTTAAACTATAGCTAAATATAGAAGACTTAACTTCGTAAAATATCATCTTCGTAAGTATATTTATGGAGGGTCTCGTCTTAAAAAAACAAAAGACTTTTCACAAAAAAATAGAATATTTTATAAATTATTTCAAAATTCTTTGCTCTTCAGTATGGAACAAAATTTGGTATATCACGTGCATATTTTAACTTTAAATTTTGATTAATTTAATTTTGAATTGACTTTGTCTGTATGAATAAGGTCACTTGGATGGGCATGTATACCTTGTGAGCATCATGAGTGAGCACAGGTCAATCTAACATAGGCAATAAAAAAAAATAAAAATAACAGATTTTATATATGATCAACCCTTTATGTTTCTTTACATCATATGACAAAAGAAAGTCCTTATAATTTATTGCAAAAAAGAAAATATAATTTCATCTGAAATCACCTTATTAAGTCTATTTCCATTGAAGCCAAAAATAAAAAAAAAAAAAAAAAAGGAAAGAAAGAAAAAATCTTGTAACTTAATTTTTTGTAGAAAAATGGTAGCCCTAATTAGGGCCTAAGGCCTACATTCCTAACCATCCTACCCATTAGCTGGCTTCATCTTACAACTGAGTTTGATTCTCTCTACCACAAGATTTGGAGTCACATTTGATGGATCTCAATATTAATGGCATTAAATACAAAATTGACATTATAAGGAAGCAGCTATCATATATTCTCACTAATAAAATTCCTTCCATAAAGGAAGTTATAGTACTCCTATCTTGACTTCAACCGCAATGTCTATTTCACAATCCCTTTTTAATTTTTTATTTCTCTTTTTCTCTGCATAAAAAATAATAAAGTATCTAGAAGGCACTTTAATTTTTCTTATTCTTAAATTGAAGACACCTAGTTGTACCTCATTAGAAGGAGTCGATGATTTGAAATAATTTATAAATTATTTTCTCTCTCTCACTCTTTAAGGCGCTTTTATAAAACAAAACTCCTTATGAAATGCCTATCGACAGGAAATATCTCGAGGTAATTGGGCTTTTTATTTAGACAATGAACCTGCTAATTTGCATAAGTGTAATTTATAAAGTTTTGGTTGTATTTTTCCAAATTGTACAAATGGGTTGCAAGATGTAGCCATATTTTGTAAATTACAACAAATATTTTAGTGCAGAAAAATGAATAAAAAAGAAAATGCTGATCACTTAAAATAAAAAAGAATAAAAGACAACTACCTCAACTTGGTCATGGATGGAGAAGATTTTAATCGTGTTATATATATATATATATATATATAAGATAAATGAAATACGGAAACAAAAGGTGGAAAAATCCTATGTCCTCAAGTCTCTTGTGTCTGCAGTGTAGATTTTGACTTCATATACCCTAGTCCTTCAATTTTGAATGTTCATCTTTCAATAGACACAAAAGTTTTAGGTAATTATTAAAAAAATTACTATTTTTTTGTAATTTATATTTTTAATATAAGAAATTATTTTTAAAGGGGGCACTTATTATAAAGTACCAAAAGCACTTTCCAAATTCATGTTAAGTCCCCACTTGAATTTTTATAGAATAAGCTCCCTAGTTTTGTTAAAATTTTAGAGATCACTCCATACCCACTTGATTTGGCAAAAATACCCTTATGTATAATATTTTTCACTTATTTTCTTTAATTCTTTTCTATCCACACAACCAAACACCCTTTATCTCCATTTCCAAACACTAAACCCTACCTTCATCTTTCATTACTAGAAATAGAAAAAAGAAAAAGTAGAAGAAGCAAATTGAGCTTGACAGTGCGAATGAAGAGCCCGACGGCGCAACCACCACTAGCGCAACCACCACATTTCCGCTTTCTCAGTTTATTTTCATTATTTTCAGGTTATTTTCTCAGTTTATTTTCGTTCTTCTCAGTTTATTACCATGTCATTGTCTTCATCTTGTATTTTTTTTCTTAATCAACAAAAAGATTGTTTGCCGAAGATGTGGGTATGAAGGAGATGAATTTTGAAGAACTTTAGACTATATTATTTGTATTGGAATTGTAGTAGTACATAATCTGTTTATGTAAAGTACATTTTACAAGAAACTGTAGTACAAAACATTCAACCTTTCAGTACATTTTAAAAGAAATTGTAGTATATAATATGTTTATCTAAAGTACATTTCACAAGCAATTATAGTATAAAACATTCAACCATTCAGTACACATTACTACAAATGGTAGTATATAATTTGTTTATCTAAAGTACATTTTACAAGTAATTATAGTACAAAATGTTCAACATTTCAATAAACATTATTTGAAAGTGGTAGTATATAATTTGTTTATCTAAAGTACATTTTACAAGCAACTGGAGTTGGTAGTATATAAGCTGTTTATGTAAAGTACATTTTACAAGCAATTGCAGTACAAAACATTCAACCTTTTAGTATACATTACTAGAAGTGGTAGTATATAATCTGTTTATGTAAAACACATTTTACAAGCAGTTGTAATACAAAATATTCAACCTTTTAGTATACATTAGTATAAGTAGTAGTATATATGTAAAGTATATTTTACAGGCAATTGTAATACAAAACATTCAACATTTTAGTACACATTACCTGAAAGTAGGAGTATGTAACTGTTTATGTAAAGTATATTTTACAAGGAATTGTAGCACAAAACATTCAAGTTTTATACTTCAACCTAAAATTGTACTCTATTATTTAAGTTTTATACTTTAAGTGTTCTACTAATTGATTATCCAAAATTGTATATCAATTGCTAGTGTCTTATACTTCAAGTGTTTAGAAATTGTACTTCTTTTTATATAAAATTGTACTTTGTTTATCTGAAATTGTACTTTATTTTACATAAAATTGTATTCTATTATTGAATTTCTATACTTCAAGTGTTTTTATTTATTAATTATCCAAAATTATACTGCAATTAGTAGGGTTTTATTCTTCAAGTGTTTTAAAATTGTACTTCTTTTTATACAAAATTGTATTTCATTTTACCTAAAATTATACTTCATTTTACATAAAATTGTACTTTACTATTTAAGTTTTAGACTTCAAGAGTTCTACTAATTGATTATTCAAAATTGTATTGCAATGGCTGGCTCTTATACTTGGAGTGTTTTGGAATTGTATTTCTTTTTTTATAAAATTGTACTTCGTTTATTTGAAATTGCACTTCATTTTACCTAAAATTTTACTCTATTATTGAAGTTCTATACTTCAAGTGTTCTATTTGTTGATTTAGCATGAAAATGTAGCATGTGCATGTTGTCCGAGATATCAGTACTTTTGTACTTCAATAAGGGAGATTTATACTTGATTTCAGGACATATGTACTTCATTGTGGCAATTATGTACGTGGTTTCTTGTTTTTTGTACTAATGTGATGAACTTGAGTTTTGTTCCATGATTTGCCTTTTATTTCTTGGTAATTAACAACCAAAACTCTAAAAATGTGTGTAATATTTAGTATGGTATGGATAAAATAATGTTAAAGTATTAAAGTGATAACCACTACTGTTCAACGGATTAAAGTTATCATTCGCAGTATCCAAAGTATACTTATGCATTGAAAGTTGTAAATACATGAGCATTTGATGATCATATCCATCCTATCACCCCTACAAATATGTACTTCACCTGGTTCGATAGTCTCAAAATATTATACTTGACCCTCACTATAATTATTAGAGGCTAATTATTCAATTGCACAAAGTGTACTTCAACATAACACCATATATACTTCGTTTGTTCTGTATTTGTACTTCATTTATACTGAAAATATACCACCAGAGCATGAACAAATGCGCGAGATATTACTTCAATAAGGGAGATTTCTACTTGATTTTAGGACATATGTACTTTATTGTGGCAATTATGTACTTGATTTCTTGTTTTTTGTACTAATAGTGATGACTTGAGTTTTGCTCCATGATTTGCCTTTTATTTCTTGGTAATTGTGACACCCCACTCCGGGTAACCCAAAGCTGAGATATCAAAACATTCCAATCCATAATTCTGAACCCAAAATACAAGCAATAGCCCATAATTAAACTTTCCAAACTTATCAAAAATAGCAGCAGAATTCAAACTTAACTAACTCGATAAACTATTAAGTAAATGCCATGATTCATGTTCTAATATAACAAAATATTTACATTCCATAAGTCATCCATATCAACATGACATATCACGACATCTCGAGTCTATACTTAGCTGTCAGATGATGCCAAATATACATTCAACACCTAATCTATTACAAATATACTCATAACCATCCTAAAGTCCAAATCCTTCCCTTAGTCCCTGTCTGAGAGAATCAAAATAAATGGAGGAGAGGTAAGTCCAAATGACTTAGTGAGGGATAACTGTAAGCGTAAAAGGAATCTGTTGAGGAAAAGTCAACTCAACAGATTGTAAATCAACAGTCGGGCAGAAACATATAAGAATACCGACAAGCAGTCCAGGACAATCGAACAAAGCAAAAATCGTTCAAATAAAACAAATCACACCAAAATGTATTTTTCAATCAAACTAAACTTTCCCATGCATAGCAGCTTGGTATCGAACTTAACCTTACCTAAAATGAACTGAACTTACCCAAGTGTGACAACCTGGTGCTTAATTTACCCAAACATGACAACCTGGTACAAAACTTACCCAAGCATAGCTTGGAACATAACTTACCCAGGCATGCTAGCTTGGTACATAACTTACCCAGGTGTTACAGCTTGGTACATAACTGATTACTGACGGAACGAATCAATACCAACGTACGGATAGATAACAGTCAGTCATATAACAGATCGTACAAATAGATAACATACATTCGGATAACAGATTGATAACAATATAGATAGTTCAGAATAGTACAGAAATGCCGACAAAGCAACAAATAATAGAACAGACGGAACAGATAACATAACGGTACATATAACGGATAGGAGTTCTGGGCACCAAAACAGACAAAAAAAAATTGATATCAAAGATAACCCTCAGAGGGGTGTTCAAATCAGATAACAAATAACAATCGGAATTCAAACACATTTCAGATTTCAAACATAATTGAGTATGGTACAGAAACAGAAAACCTACATAGGGGCTCGTCCCAATAATAGATAATTGAAAGGAGTGTCAGGTTGGCAGACCTTCACCTCTGCAGTCTCAAAAGTGCTACCACAGCCAACAGCCTATTGGTTCGTGGGACTCACTTCGCCATTACCTAACCAAAAAGTAATATTTATAATAAAAATCTATACTTAAGCCTATTAATCACCATTATACCATTAATAATCCAGAATCACTAATTTCCATTAATACAGTACTTCAAACTTTAAATGGTACTATTGACTCAAAATGGCTAATAAAGCCGTTATGGCCCAAAATAATCCTGGTTCCTAATTACTTATCAAATCTCATAATATCATCCCCAATTAAATAATAATCCAATTATCTTAATTAACCTATTTCCTGCCACTTAATTTCCAAATCCATAAAGTTAAGGTTTTCTCTTCCAACTAACTTGATAATTCTCATTATTTCATAAAATTATATAGTCCAAATTGACTAAACTCATACTGACACATGCATATACAGAGTCTTAGTCCCAATATCTCAAATTACCTACTTATCAATTCTCAAGCCAATCTCATAAAATCATAGTTTAATTTCTCAATTAACATAATTAATCCAAACTTATCATTTAATAATACCTAATCCGGATCCACTATGCCATGTCATAATCCATGCATGGGGACATATATACAAAATCTTAGGGAAAATTCCTATGGACCCCCTTGTGCTAAGAAAAATAGGCAAATTACACCCCTGTGAAAAAATAAATTTCAAAGAACACCCTCATATTTTAAAAAATAATGCAACGAACCCCCTTGAGAGCGTGGGTGAGCACACGTGCCTGTGCATGCGTCTGGGTTTAAATTTTGTACATAAAATGACAATTATACCCTTGTTCATCAACCGTTGGATCTTCTTTTAAAAAAATCAACGGTTTAGATTAAATCATATTATATATTTTTAAAAAAATATAAAAAAAAAATATATACATAATATAATATATTATTATATATAATCTGTATATATATTATATATGTGTGTATATATATACAATTATATAAATATAAATGATACCCACCCCACCAGATTGCCAGCAGCCGTCGACGGTAGCCTCCACTGGCAGCCGCAACCGGTAGTCAGTGGTCGGATCTGGCCACAATGCTGCCATGGCCACGACTGCCTGTAAGGGTGGGGATTTGGGAAGACAGGGTGGGGGTAGCCCCCACCGGCGGCCAGCAGCCGCTACCGGTATTTGTAAAAAAAAAAAAAAAGGAAAATCGAAACATATGGCGGCCAGTGGTCGGATCTGGCTAGATCTGGCCACAATGCTGCCATGGCAACCCTGGCCATGGCCACGGCTGCTATGGCAGCCCGTAAGGGTGGGGATTTGGGGAGATGGGTGGGGATGGGGGTAGAATTTTGTATTTTATATATATGATACTAAATATATAAATATAACTATCTTAAAAAATATATATATAACTAAATAAATATATAATATCATATATATATGTATATAAATATATTATATATTTTCATAAATATATATAATATTTAATTTGAAATAAATAATTAGAATGAAAAAAGATATAAATAAAAATTATTTAAATTTTATAGATAAATTTATATAAAGATGATGCTATTAAATAATTATATATAATATCATGTATAGGATAATAACATCATATATACTAATATATATCTTATCAACAAAAATATATATGTATATAAATAACTTGAGAAAGCAGATAGGCGCGTAGCCCTGAAACCAATCAACCTGCTTCGACTTATATATGATGAGCCCAAACAAGAAATCCAAGGATAGGAGATTCAGATTGACCTTTCGTTCCTTGGCTAAGCGACGATGATGCCTTTTTTAGTGGGCCATATGAAGAATTCAATCCATTCAGTCTTGTCTTTTGGCGAAGGATCGTTCTCTCCCTCCGCACATGACTAATCGAGAACGAACCGAATATCAATTCACTATGCCTGATTAACTCTTTGTATCGAGCTTCATCTATTTTTGGGGGCTTCCGCCTTACACAAGGCACCATCCCTAAAACTGGGTAAGCCGCCTTAAGCCCACAGCATGTCGTAGAAGGAGATAACAGGTGGTAGGAAAAGAGTAGTTATAAGCATATAGCTACTATGTCCTCTCTCTTCCAGTCGATCTTCCACTTATGCTTCCCTCTACTCTATTCTAAGTGGTGCCCATCCCTGGGATGAAACTATTTTGGTTTGGAGAGAGAAGTTTCTCCAGCAGGGGTTTCAATCTACTCACAACAACTTTAGCGATCACCTTGTATATGACATTGCATAGAGGGTTTCTTTAGGAATCATACGTTATTTCATCTGCAAAATCAGAAGAAGAATCTATTGTCCTTATTCTGCCTTATATCACATCTTATCCACCCACGATGCATTGCGGGGGAAGTGAGGGCTAAGTCAGGAAGGCTGGCACTCTTGTGGGAGAAGGGGGTTCGGTGGTAGTTCAGTGCTTACGGGTTGGGTCTGGTTGGACAGGCAGCAAGCACACCGGTAGGGTAGCTCTTTTTAAAGACTACCATGAGATCCCCGGTGCCTCGGTGACTGGCTGGCCATGCTCTCTGGGTCTGAACCACATTCTACATTAGTAGGCTATACATTATATATTTTAATAAATATATAATATTTAATTTAAAATGAATAATTAGAAAGAAAAATTATTTAAATTTTATAGATAAATTTATATATATGTATATATATGTTATATATGTATTTAAGTACAAATAAAAAATATATTATATATTTTATGAAATTTAAATTTTATTTACTTTGGAATGAATTAATAGAAAGAAAGATGAATATAATCGATAAGATAAAAATAAAAGTGATTTTAATTTTATAAATAAATTTACATATGTATAAAATGAGAATATATGAAATAATGGAGGAAGAGAGAAATGAGAAATAAAAAGAAAAGAAAGAATGAAAGAAAAGGGAAAAAATGATAATAAAAGATTATTTAAATTGAATTGAAAATATATTAAATGATTAAGGGTAAATTAGTCTTTTCATATTAAAATTATGTTAAATAGGCAGAAAATGAGAAGGGGGAGGCAGTGTGCATGATTTTTAAAACATGGGGAGGTATTTTAAAAATTTATTTTTCATAAGGGGGTATATTGCCTATTTTTTAAAACACAGGGGGGTAAATTGCTATTAGCCTCAAAATCTTATCTCAAATCCTCATTATTGGCATAATACAAAGTCCAACGGAAATAACGATACATTGCATATATATATAACCTATATAATCTAACTTTCTTTACCCACGAATTTGCTTAACCAAGCCTCGAAACTACGAACCAAGACCACCGTCATGATCCTCGCGACGAGCCGAAGTTTTTGCTTGAAAGTCGCCGGACCACCGCAGCCAGAAAACACTCAATTAGTGCCAAAATGCTCCTCTCAACCTCCTGAACCCAAAGCCACAACCAATTTCAAGCTTTGCCGCCTCAACAACCCTTAATTTTGCCTTAAAACCCCCAAACACCATTCACGCCACCGCCTCGGTCCTCCTGTTTCCGCCGTCATCAGTGGCCGAACTCAAAACTAACTTCACCAAATGGTTCATGGAGCTGAACCCGTCAAGAACCTACCTTGGTTCGCTGCAAAAAGTCGCCGAAATAGCAAACCTCCCAAGCTCCGCCGTATGCCACCTTGCTCTTCGATTTTCCAACGTTTCACCACTCCAAATGGGAAGTTCTTGACACCGGCGTGATCACCGTGAGGAGAAGAAGAGGTTGGCTAGCTTAGTTTGCTATTTTCAGGCTTGCAGAAAAAAATCGCCAGACAGAGATAAGACTTGTGTATGCGGGAGGAAGAATGGAGAAAAAAGAAGAAAATGGAAGAAGAAAGTGTTGACCAACTATTTAAATCTAATACTTTGGAAATTGTGATTTTACCCCAAAAATTTAAGTCATATTTTCAATCAAGTCCTCCAAAGTTTCCTCAAACTTCAATTCAGCCTTTAATTATGCTAGTCTATCACTTTGACCCCTTTGACCAGAATTAATAGACATGCAACCCCAAAAGTTTTCAAATGATGTTCAATCAAGTCTTTGTAGATTGAAAATTGACCCCAAAACTTTCAAATATTTTGCAATTAAGTCCTTTTAATATTAATTCTAAGCCCTAAAATTCGATTAATTGAAATCTTGATTTTTAAATCCTGATTTTCTCAAATACTGAATTTTAGGGGTGTTACAGTAATTAACAACCAAAACTCTAAAATTGTGTGTAATATTTAGTATGGTATGAATAAAATAATATTAAAGTATTAAAGTGATAACCACTAGTGTTCAACGGGTCAGAGTTATCATTCACAATATCCAAAGTATACTTATGCATTGAAAGTTGTAAACACATGAGCATTTGACGATCATATCCATCCTATCACCCATACAAATATGTACTTCACTTAGTTCGATAGTCTTAAAAATTGTACTTAACCTTCACTACAATTATTAGAGACTAATTATTTAATTGCATAAAGTGTACTTGAACATAACACTATATATACTTCATTTGTTCTGTATTTGTACTTTATTTTCCACATATTGTACTGAACCTTGCTACAATGTTTCACTTTAATTGAAGTGTACTGCAACATAACACCATGTATACTTCGTTTGTTCTGTATTTGTACTTCATTTCCGCATATTGTACTGAACCTCGCTAAAATATTTCATTTTAATAGAAGTGTAGTTCAACATAACATCATATATACTTCGTTTGTTCTATATTTGTACTTCATTTCCCGTATATTGTACTAAACCTCGCTATAATGTTTCACTTTAATTGAAGTATACTTCAACATAACACCTATATACTTCATTTGTTCTGTATTTGTACTTTATTTCCCGTATATTGTACTGAACCTCACTATAATGCTTCACTTTAATTAAAGTGTACTTTAACATAACATCATATCCATGTATATATGAAAATGAGTCTTCTTCAATTCATCAAAATGTTTTGACCCCATTTTGGATTTCACATGCTCTAATTTAGCCTGAAAATATTGAGGGGAGCAACGAGAGCAGACCTCATTATGTCTTGCCTTTGCTGTAATCAAATAAAGAAAAATTAGTATATAAACAGATTATACAATACCACTTTCAGGTAATATGTCCTAAAAGGTTGAATGTTTTGTACTATAGTTGCTTGTAAACTGTACTTCAGATACACATATTATATATTACCACTCAGACAATGTGTACTAAAAGGTTGAATGTTTTGTACTACAGTTGCTTCTAAAATGTACTTTAGATACTCAGATTATATACTACCACTTTCAGATAATGTGTACTGAAATGTTGATTGTTTTGTACTACAGTTGCTTCTAAAATATACTTCAAATACACAAATTATGTACTACTACTTTCAAATAATGTATACTAAAAGCTTGAATGTTTTGTACTACAGTTGGTTTTAAAATGTACTTCAAATACACATATTATATACTACCACTTTCAGATAACGTGTACTGAAAGGTTAAATGTTTTGTACTACAGTTACTTCTAAAATGTACTTCAGTTACACATGTTATATACTACACTTTCAGATAATGTGTACTGAAAGCTTGAATGTTTTATACTACAGTTCCTTGTAAAATGTACTTTACACAAACAAATTAAAGTGTAAAATGAAAGTAGGTAAATGAATTTTATTCTAATTAACCGTTTTTAAAGTTAGTGGCGTTTATTCATTGTTTAAATGCAAAGTATTTTTTTTTTTTTACAAAAAAAAAGAATATTATTTAGAAGATCAAATCTTTTTTATAAAAGTTTTCAAAAAAAAAAAAAGAAAGAAAAATAACATCATTCGAATTAAAACCATATAGATTGCTTCAGCAATCAAATCAATATATTGATGAGATTAAGGGAGTGTTTGGTTATGTTTTCCTAGGACAATATTGTTTTGGGGGAACATAACTAAATATATCCTCATTTTCCCTCCAAAACACACAAATTTCAACATATACATATATATTATATATATTTTATTATTATTCTAATATTAAAAAAATCACTCAATTCCATTTTCACTCCCCCCCCCCCAAAAAAAACATTGATTCGACTGCTACAGTAAAAAATATCTTCCCCAAAACATAAACAAACATATCAAAAAACAACTTTCACATTTTCTAATAATTCATTCTCTCGAAAAACATAATAAAATCACACAAAAAACATAATGAAACATTCTCTATAGTTCTCTACCTCAAAAATAAAGAGCTAAGTCGGTTCAAAACATGCAACCTTCTCAGAAATAATATTGACCGAACTTTATATATACACAGGAAGAAATTTGTACCCTCAACATCGAACTAGAAATACTAATGCTATATTTGAACCTTAAATTTTAATTAAGAAAATTATTATAAATATTATTCTTTTTCCTCATCAATAATGTAATTTTACATTTTATATTTTAAATAATTTATTTTTTCCTTCCAATATTTTCCACGTAACATCAAGATTGAGACATACTCTAAGAGAAAGTGGTGCAATAAAAATGAAAGATTCTTTCTTACTTAGAAATGCACTTATATGATCTAATAATTTTTAAATAACCCACCAGAATATTGATCGACCGAACAGTGGGCGAAATTGAAAGAGATAGAAAAAAATAAAAATGGGGGAAAAATAGGACCACTATGATTTGAAGACAGAAAAGCCTAAGAGAGTAACATGTGCCCAAAAATTTTGAATTTCTTGTTTTGTTTTATGGGTTGGAAAGGAAACCACCTGATCTGTTCTTCCTTGTTTGTTTGTATGCCCAAACCACACCAATAATATCAGTACTCTTATATACTGGTTGATGGTATTCTTGATTAATGGCGTATCCCTTTAGCTTTTTCTTCTTCTTTTTATTTATTTTTATTTTTTAAAATTTTTTGTAAAAGAAAAAAAATGTTCTTAAAGAGGCATTATAATTTAATTAGTTTGATACAATATCCTGTATCAATTTTATGACTTTCGTTGTATTGATATTGAATAATGAAAGTTGAAAAAGTGAATTTTTATATGTATTTAACTATTTATATATGGACTTCAAAATCAATAGTTGAATTAGTAGTTCTATATTATTATTTGCAACTTTAAAAGAGTATTTCATGCTTCAAATATCATTATTATTTTTCTTTTTTCTGAAAAGAAGTTTACGATTTATGGCCTTTCTACCTCCATAAACCGTTGCTGCCTCCCTTAGAGGTTTTTTCTTTTAGATATTCGCCTATTACGTACAGAAAATTCCATATTGGATTGCTGCCTCCCTTGCTTCAATCCCAATGTGATTGGTCTTGAACCAACTATTGGTTATTGCCTTGGTAAAATATTGATTCATTAATTAAGTAATTAATAATTTTTAATTTTTAATTTTGGGGACATCATAAGAAAATTAAAGAAAAGCGAATAAAAAATTTCGAGCAAAAGCCATAAATTTTTGTTTAAGATTCTTGTCTCACCACCTGTGCATATTATAATTTTCCACACACGCCTCATGTAGATAAAAAATTTCAAATTCTACTCCGCCAAATACTAATCTAAAAAATAAAGATGTTTGAATTTATAAGTGACTTGGCAATTAATTGACACAATTACAAGTGTTAACAATTGTTCTAGATTAAATTTGATCATATATAATATGATAAGTATTATTTCAATTGTGACATCTCAGTTTTGCTAAACTTGATCATGTTACAAGAATGAAATATTTGGGAAAAAAAAAAAAAGTTTTCAATGGTCCACATCACAAACATAAAAAGAACTCTTTGGCTATAAATAATTGAAACTGTGAAATTTCTTGACTAAATATTATTGTACCGAACGCCTTTAGGCTATGCATGCTTATGAGAAAATTTCTCACAAGCAAAGCCTTGGAAACACATTTTTTCTCAAAACGTGTGGTTGCTTGTGAAAACATTCTCTCTATCTCACAAAATTTGTCTTGAAATAAAAAAAATCCTCTCTCTCTCGGTCTCCGTCTCCCCCTTCTCCTCCTCTGAAAAGTTGGGTTAGTCTGGTAGAAAATTTCTCATTTCACAGAGAAAAAATCGCGAGAATCACTTAGGGGAATCAGAGCACACTGTCTCTGTTGGTATTAAAATAAAGTTATTTTCATAATATATTTTTATATTTGATGTATATTTTAATATTCCTATAAAATTATTTTCATAATACATAATTATACTTATACATAATATTTTATATATAAAAAAATTATTTTGAAACTATAAAATTATAATTACACGTAATATTTTAATATTTAAATAAAATAACTTTTATAAAATATAATTATATTTATACATAATATTTTGATATTAAAATAAAATTATTTTCACAATAAATTATTATATTTGATGTATATTAATAAAATTATTTTCACAACTTAGAATTATATATACACGTAATATTTTATATATAAAAAATTATTTTGATACTATAAAATTATAATTACATGTAATATTTTAATATTTAAATAAAATAACTTTTATAGTATATAATTATATTTATACATAATATTTTGATATTAAAATGAAATTATTTTCATAATATATTATTATATTTGATGTGAATTTTAATATTTTAATAAAAAAAATTTCACAATATATAATTATATATACTTGTAATATTTTATATATATAAAAAAATTGATACTGTAAAATTATAACTACACGTAATATTTTATTTACACTTAATATTTTAATATTTAAGTAAAGTAATTTTTGTAATATATAATTATATTTATACATAATATTTTGACATTAAAATAAAATTATCTTCATAATATATTATTATATTTGATTTATATTATAATATTTTAATAAAATTATTTTCATAATTTATAATTATATATTCACATAATATTTTATATATAAAAAAATTATTTTGATACTATAAAATTATAATTACACATAATATTTTAATATTTAAATAAAATTATTTTACTAATATATTATTATATTTACAAGTAATTTTAATATTTCAATGAAATTATTTTCATCATATATAAATATATTTACATATATATATATATTAATATATAAATAAAATTATTTTCTTAATTTATAATTATATTTACATATACATTTTAATATTTTAATAAAATTATTTTCACAATTTATAATTATATATGCACGTAATATTTTATATATAAAAAAATTATTTTGATACTATACAATTATAATTACCTGTAATATTTTAATATTTAAATAAAATAAATTTTACAATATATAATTATATTTATACATAATTTTTTGATATTAAAATAAAATTATCTTCATAATATATTATCATATCTGATTTACATTTTAATATTTAAATAAAATTGTTTTCACAATATATAATTATATATACACAATATTTTATATATATAAAAATATTTTGATACTATAAAATTATAATTACATGTAATATTTTCATATTTAAATAAAATTATTTTCATAATAAATAATTGTATTTGCACTTAATATTTTAATATTTAAATAAAATAAAATTTTTTAATATATAATTATATTTATACATAATATTTTGATGTTAAAATAAAATTATCTTCATAATATATTATTATATTTGATGTATATTTTAAATTTTAATAAAATTATTTTCATAATTTATAATTATATATACACGTAATATTTTATATAAAAAAAATTATTTTGATACTATAAAATTATAATTACACGTAATATTTTAATATTTAAATAAAATTAATTTTCTAATATATTATTATATTTATAGGTAATTTTAATATTTCAACGAGATTATTTTCATCATATATAAATATTTTCATATAAATTAATATATAAATAAAATTATTTTCCTAATTTATAATTATATTTACATATATTTAACATTTCATAATATTTAATTATATTTACACATATATTTTAGTATTTAAATAAAAAAAAACTCATAACCAATCACCATCTCTTAAAAATTTTCTCACACAAATTCTTACAATCAATCACCACTCCAAAAAATTCCCTCAAAAATTTTTTTACAACCAACACCTTCTTACAACTTTTTCTCACAAAAATTTTCGCAAACAATCACCACCTCATAACTCTTACCTGTCACATCAACTGTAATCATTATACTTTTACCTCACAAACAATCACTTTCCCATAAAAAAATTTTCAATCTCATAAACAAAAAAATCTCACTGTTTTCTCTAAAAAATGAGAAATGAGAAATGGAAACACAAGCAATCACAACCTTAGTTTCTTTCTTCTCACCAAGAAACATAAAGTACCAAGTCATACTACACAAAGTCATTCAAATCAATATAAAATACTAATATATCTAAAATATTCTAAAGAGAGAGTAATGAAGATGGTGGTGTATGTGGTTTGTTTTTTAAAAAAAAAGAATGAATAAAAATAGTAGAGAAAAAGAAAGAAAGAAAAAGGAAAGAGAAAGAAAATGGAAAAGAAAAAAAAATGAAATTGAGAGAGAGAGAGAGAGAGAGAGAGAGTAGAAGTTTGCTGCCTTGGTTTTGTTTCTTTCTCATTTTTTTTTTTCATTATTTTTGAAAGATTTTGCTCCGGGGCGCAAATTGCCTGTGCCTTGGCGCACACAACACTGGAAAGGAACCTTAAAAGGACTCCTCGGGGGTGGGGGCAGGGGCGTATGTGACCTGTGCCCCCGCGGCGCGGGCCACTGTCCAAGGTGTGAAAATTCACACCTTACACCTTTTTTTTTTGCTAATTCTAAAAAGAACCAAAATAAATTAAAGCAAATAAAATAAAAAATACTAAAAAAATGAAAATCTAAAGCAATTAAAAATTTGGTTTGCCTCCCAAAAAATGCTTAATTTATAGTCTTCAGTTTGATTTTCGGGCTTCACTTGATGTTGGTTAAGGTAGTTGTGGATTGTTGATGGCCAAATCACTTTTCCAGTAGTGTTTGATTCTTTTTCTATTCGCCTTAAACCGCCTTCTTGCACCAATTTCTTCTAATTCCATCATTCCATGTGGAAAGATTTCAATTATGTGAAATAGCCCCAACCAACATGATTTTAGCTTTCCTGATAACCACTTAAAACGGGAATTGTAGAATGGTACTTGTTCACCTAGCTCTAATTGGTCTTTCAAAAATTTTCGATCACTGCTATATTTAGCCTCTCCTTTATATAACTTAGTTTTTTTATTTGCCACACTAACTGCAAAACATTTGTCAATGTCCTTAGGAAAATCAAATGCTTTAAACACATTACAAATTACCTTTTCATCTTGAACCCTCATGGTTAATTGACCTTTTTGCACATCTATGATAGCCTTACATGTGGCCAAGAATGGTCTCCCAAGGATGATTGGAACTTCAGTATCCTCATCCATGTCCAACACAATAAAATATACAGGGAAAATAAATTTATCAACTTTTACTAATACATCTACAATTATTCCCTTAAGATACTTGAATGTTCTATCCGCAAGTTGCAAGGTTACACTAGTTGACTTGATCTCTCCCAATCCAAGTCGCTGGTAAAGGAATATGGCATTAAATTTATGCTTGCTCCCATGTCGTAAAGTGTCTTTCCAAAAAATTTAGTACCAATTTTGCATGGTATGATGAAACTCCCAGGATCCTAGAACTTTGGAGGTAACTTCTTTTGGATGATTGCACTGCATTCTTCTATGAGAGCCACTGTTTCGAATTCACTTATACGTCTTTTCTTAGATAAAATTGCTTTCATGAATTTTACATAACTAGGCATTTGTTCTAAAGCTTCAGTAAATGGAATATTTATGTTGAGTTTCTTGAAAACCTCTAAAAATTGTTGAAATTGGTTGTCTAACGTTTGTTTCTTAAGCCTCTGAGGAAAGAGTGGAAGCGGTCTGATAGGATTAACTTCTTCAATTTTCTGCTTCTCATCTTTTCCGTTCTCAACTAGTGATTCTTCTTCCAATTCCTCTGAAGATGGAGAGACCTTCTGAAATTCTTGCAATTCTCTACCATTCCTTAAAGAAACAGCATTGCAATGTTCCTTGCCTTTTCGTTTAGGATTTATCTCAGTATCACTTGGTAAAGTTCATTGTTGTCTCATACTTAATGTAGTGGCTATTTGTGTTTCTAATGTTCTGATTAAAGCTGATTGACTCTAAATTGCTGCCTCAGTTTTTTCCATGAACTGCATAAATATCTCTTCTAATGATGGCTTCTTTTCTTGAGTTAGTGGTTTATGAGCTGATGTTTGTCCTTGGTTGTTGCTCCATGAAAAGTTAGGATGTTGTCTCCATCCAGGATTATAAGTATTTGAGTATGGATTATTTTGATTCCTCTTGAAGTTTCCAACAAACTGCACTGATTCCAAAGTATACTGACACTGATTACTCGAATGCGCATCCCTGCAAATATCGCAAGTAATAAATTGTCCTTCTACTGCTTGAACTTGTTGCATAAGCTAGGTTATAATATTTGCAAGTGTATCCATCTTCTTTGTTAAAGCTTCTAACTATGCAATCAAAGATGTAGTAGAATTTACCTCATAGATTCCTGTAGTTTTCGTTGGTTGAGTTAGTCTATTAGTTGGCCACTGATAATTGTTTGCTACCATCTCTTCAAGTAGCTCAAATATTTCCCCAATCTTTTTCCTCATAAGTGTAACTCCTGCAGCTGCATCAACTATTCCTCTTGTTTGTGCAGAGAATCCATTGTAAAATGTTTGCACTTGAAGTCACTTTCTCAATCCATGATGAGGGCATTTTCTGAGCATCTCCTTGTATCTTTTCCATGCCTCATAAAATGTTTCCTAATAAAATTGAACAAAGGAAGTGATTTCATTCCTTAACTTGACTATTCATGATGGGGAAAAACTTAGCCAAGAATCTCTTTGCTAGATCCTCCTAGGTGGCAATGGATCCCAATGGCAAAAATGATAGCCAACTCTTTGCTTTGTCCTTTAGTGAAAATGGAAATAACCTCAATCGGATTGCATCATCAGAAACTCCATTATAGTTGAAGGTATCACAAATCTCCAAAAAATTAGCTAGATGAGAATTTAGATCTTCTGTTGGAGGCCCCTAAATTGTATTGAACTCTGTATTATTTGAATGATAGCGGGCTTGATGTCAAAATTATTGGTCTGAACAAATGGTCTAGCGATACCTGTTTGAAAGCCCTAAATTTATGGGATAACATAATCCCCTAAATATCCATCTTCCTCTACCATTTTTGCAGTATTCCCGTTTGCTTAAAAAAAATAAAAATAAAAATAAAATAAAAATAAATAAATAAATAAGTAAAAAAAAGTTTGAACTTGAACTTGGTGCTTAAAATTAATATTAGCATAAACAAAATAATTTTAGTTCCCCGTCAACATAGCCAAAAACTTGTTGGTTGTGTAGAACAAATAATGCAAACAGTTACGCAAGTGCACATGTTGCAACAAGTAATAAAGTGATGAGAAAAGTGTCGATCCCATGAGGAATTAAATTATTTGCTAATAAGTACTAATTTATTATAGACTTGGTTTTTTTCAAATAAAGTTCAATTATATAGGAATTAAAACTATACTAATGAAAATAAGAAAAAAAAAATGTACTGATTAAGATTCTACCAAGATATAAAAGCCTATAATTATGATTTCATCAATCGAATAAGTTGATTATGATTTTCTCCATATCAAATTAATAACAGGTTATTAGCCTTGAATCTTATGCAATTACGGGGTTCTTCTGAATTACCTGCAATCAAATCCCTAATTTATTCAATCAATATATTCCTATGTGAATTAACTAAATTATGGATAATGTTGCACCACTCAACTAACTCCCTAGGGAAAGCAGGTATATTCTTATCCTACTCACAAATAAATTAATTCATCAACTTGAACAATTAATCCTAAGGTCTTTTGTTGTCAATCAATCCCTAGAATCTCTTTTCCAAGACTCCTCTAGAATTTAAAGATGCACTTGACTGTTGATCAGACAATCAAATAGAAAAAACACACAATAATAGAAATAACCTTAAGTGCTACTAATTTCATGAAAGAAAATCATACATTAATTTATTCAAAAGAATTCATCATAATCCTAGAGTAACGAATTAGTTCATGATTGAATTGTCAAACAAAACATAAATAAAACGCAACATTGTTCAATTCCAGAATTAAAAACAAAATCAAAGGGAGAAGAAGAAACTCTATTTTAGACGAATCTGATCTCCACTTTGTCCTCTTATGAATTCCGAATTCTTGCGATACTTCTAATCTCCAAAATAGCAAAATCTCAATCTCCTTTTTTTTTATTAAGTGTCTGAAAGGCCTATTTATAACTAATTAAAAAAATCTTCTAATTAGAATATGACTCAAATAAATAAAGACTCTTATGCCCATCCTTGATTAGATTATGAGGTGTCATCATTCTGCTAGCATTCCCACCAACTTGTGTCAATTTGTCCCTTTTTGTAATTTCTCCACTTGTATTCTTGTAATTCCAATTTTTCATAAATTAGCAAGGGAATTATTATTTTTTAAACAAGAAAATTATTTTTTAAGTCATAAATATGATATTAAAATTAATGGTAATAGGGACTTAACAGTTGTGTTTAGGAATGAAAACGAATTGAGCCAACTTGTGAGCCTGACGAGCTAGCTCGAAAAGTGTTCGAGCTTGAGTTCGAAGAATTTGAGCTCGAGCCAAGTTCGTATAGATTTCTAGCCGAGCTTGAACCCAATAATTCTTGTTCGCAAATTCACGAGTCGGCTTGTGAGCCTGTATTTTTAAAAAAAAAAATTTACATATAAAAAATATAATAAAATATAGTAATTTTAGAATTTTTTTATAAAATAATTTAACTTTTTGAACTTGAGCCCGAGCTTGAACTCGGGCTTATAGCTTGTTGATGAGTTCAAACCTAACGAATTAAGCCGAGTCGAACCCGAACAAAGGCTCAAAATCATTTCTTAGCTCGTCAAGTTCGAGCTCGAGCTTGAAAAAATAATCAAAGCTCGCCTTTACTTGACTCGTTTGCATCTCTAGTTGTGCTGTTGTCATTTGGCTTTCATTTTAGGGGTGCATTTGGTTTTATTTTCAAAGCCCATTTTCACATTTTTACTATTTCAAAAATAAGTCACCTCATTTTTTACATAATTTTCATCCAATATTATTTTTATTTTCATTTTCAAAATATATTCTTCAATAACCTATATATCTTCTTCCAATGGCGTGTAATGACCTTTATATTTTCTCCTTTTATTCCATTATTTATATCTCTCTTCACCTACAATATATTAAAATCATTATAATTATTGCTTTTTCAATAATATATCCAAATAGAAACTCATTTTTACTATTTAATTTTTCAAATTTTAGAAATGATAGAAATGAAAATTGGAAACCAAACGAGCTATCTTTCTGGGTACTACAGAAGTTACAGCTTCTTTGTTTTTTCTTTTTCTTTTTTCGTTTCTTCACTGATGCGACTCGAGTTCCAAGATCATGACCTCGACCCGGTCTACCAAAAGTAACCCAGGCAACAACTTTGACCTCAACCTGAAACCGCACAAGTGTATTATGGATCTCTAACCTAACAACAAGAGAACACGTTAGGCTAGCTAAGATCGTCCTCAGCTAAAGCCCTCCGATGCCTAAGTTAGTGAGGTGATCTAATGGGTTCAAGGTAAAGATTAAAGGTTGAGTGAAGATGAATAATGATAACTTGACCTGGAATTGTGTAGATCTTGCCTTTTATTAGAGATGAAATGTCCTTGTCCATACGGATCGAGTTGGTAGTTTACCGTGCGTTGGATCCTTAGTCGATCAACGGCCCCCAATCTAGGTCATGAGCCGAACCGGGTTGGGCTCACTCGGGTCATGACCCAACCCGGATAAAAGGACGTAGATCCTGTCTTGTTTTGTGATTTTATCATAAATCCAGGGGTGTAAATGTCTTTTTAAGCTCCTCCCACAATAATTACGATCATTAATTCCCCCACTTTCCAAGTGTATCAATTCTTTCACCTTCATGGGGGAATGTACCTATACACTGTGAGAAGTAGGCACCTAGCCTCCACAGTCATCCGAATGCCTAGACCAATTTGGGCTGTTGATACTGCCTCAGGGTGTGAACCATTATCCTTGGCCATCTATAAAGAAACAAGGGTTGCCTCATAACTTCATTTTGTTTCCCTTCGCTTTAACAAATCTTTGCTCTCTGATCTCTTGGACCGCTTGCCCGATCCTAAACCATTAGGTTAGTCATTCTCTCTATTATTCTTTCCTGATTATGAGTTCGAATTAGAGTTTGAGTTCGAGTTTCTCTTTCGATAGGGCTCGTGACCTCAGTTAGTTGGAGTCAAGTGAAAGTGCCTCCCCGTCATCGCACTTCGAGGGTGTGACCTCTCTCCAGAACGTACCCTATATGGGTTCTACCCTAATCCTCATCGAGTCTCGAGATCCTAATCATCCGGTGGGTTTGTTCCTAGTTGGTCCTTCGTCCGCTGCTATGGATGCCTTAGTCTAGACCCCGAGCCCGAAACTAAAGAGTATTTGCTTTCCACCTCCCCTTGGTTAGTAATAGTCCTTAAACTGGGGTCCTTAGTGGTTACCGAGGTCAGGTTGAGGTTTTTCATTCCTTTCGAATACGAAATAATCTTTCCCAATAACACGGATCGGATGCATCTCCCCCTTGCGGGCTGTACCACTTTCTCCATTGGCATGCTCGAAGCGGGTTTGAGATTTCCCATTCCCGATCCCATAGAGAATATCTTGTTAGGACTAGATGTTTGTCCTACTCAACTCATTCGCAATGCAATAAAACACATCCTTTACTTCCTTATCATAATGGCCCATTTTGGGGTCGAGCCCTCTTTCGCCTATTTTTGGTTGCTATACTCAATAATGAACTCGACTCGAACGGGAGAGTGTAGCTTCTATTATCTCATCGCGAGACCCCTGTGTAAATTTCTAGACAAGGTACCCTCATCCTTAGGTCCTTGGAAGGAAATATTTATTTTCATTCGAGCCCCTGCCAATCATCCTTGGCGGTTCAGATCTAACTGGAGGCACATAAACCTAAGCCCTCTATGTTAGAAGATGTTACTTGGGGAGAGGACTTCATAGATACCCTAATTGACGATTTGTATAAAGCAAGTGAGCTCCTAAAGAAGAAGGTTCTCAAGATTGCTGGCCTCTCGCCTGTTAACATGCAAGTCCAAAGAACCTTAAATGATGGTTCTTTTGTCTATTCGCATCCTTTTCCACTTTACTTTATGCTCGTTTATTTTTAAATCGGGGTTTAACCTTTCTCTTTCTTTGTTGCAGTCATGTCGAGCAAAAATTTGAGAATCATCAACAAAATGAAGGCCCAAAAAGAGGCCCTGATGGCGACGGTCCAGTCCTCCGGGCTCACTCCAACTCCCTTATCTCCAGGTCCTACCTCAAACCCAATCCCTCCTTCCATTGCTCGGCTCAGTCGGTCGGAGCCGAGTAAGCAGCACAAATAACACAAATCACTGAGGTCGAGGTCGCTTCACTGGATCCCAAGCTGCTCCTACGATTGGAGCAGTTCCCGAGGCCAATGAGAAAAAATGCAAGCATCATTCCAAAAGCATAAGCCCGAAGCTCACTTTCCCCAGTCATTTTGGCAAAAGTCCTTTGAAAAAATCAAAGAAATCTTCTAAAGCTAAGGCTCGAGCGGGAATTAGGTAGAAAAGAGACCTCGATCCGATTCTAATCTTACGCTTGCATCCCCCTAGGGACCTTGACCTCTATGCTCGCCATGAGGCCTTCGTAAATGATGCATGTAAAGGTTACAAAACTATCAATTCACAATTTTTTGGTGACTCTTCACACTCGGCATTGATCCCAAACTGGAAAATTTCAAATCAGAGTAGCATGCTTCAATCTCGATCTGGGGAGACATCGTTTGAGCTCTATAAAGGTTGTCTGATGACCCAAGACCATGCTCTGCTAGCTCCCATCTATTTCGCCAAACTAGAAGAGAATGGAGCCCATGCCATGATGCAGCTGAATACATGTTTTCTTTTTTCCTTTCGCACTCATCTATTTGGGATCGAGGTCTTACTACTTGAGGTTGTTTCGCAGGGGGTCGCATACATGCACCAGCTCGCCCTCCAATGTGCTTATTGGCGCAGTCGCTTCATGACTCGGGACCACTAGGTCATGGAGCTTAAATTGGTGAAGGAAGAGCTCAATGCCAACTTGAAATCAACGCAGGAGTCTATCGACAGCGAACTAGCTTCCCACAATGATGAGTTATCAGGTTGTGATCAGAAAATAAAAGATTTAGAGCAGAAGCTAGCCAGTGCGAAGAAGTCTCTTGCTTCGGAAAAAAAGAAGTCTTACGAGCAAGGCTGTTCTGAGTTCGAGAGCTCGAAGGAATATAAAGAGTTGATCCAGAAGACCAGATTGGATGTGGCTCGTGCTTTCAAGAACTCGGGCACCTTTGAATCCCTTGTTGAGAAGAAAGCTGCTGAGTACACCTTCACGAGTTTCATGAAGTGCCAAGCTCAGCTGCAGACGTTGAATGGGATCGTGGAGGGGTTCAACTTGAAGCAATTGGACCTCACTAATGACGCCAACCTGAAAGACTATCCCTTGAGTGATCTTACAAAAATAGGGGAGCCCGAAGATGAGTTTGCAACCCTTGCTGTGGAGGAGGGAGCTCCCCAACCGGCTATAGAAGAGGGAGAGATCCCTTCCAAAGCTCTTATTGCGGCGACCGAGGATCTAGAAGGAACGTCTTAGACTAGGGCCTAGCATAGTTATATTCCAACAAGATTTGTATGTTGACCTTGGCTCGAGATCCTTTAATCGACTGTCTATACTTTGCGATCTCGAGTAGGGATACCAAGGTAATCATCCATTCGCATTAATGAATTGAACGTTTTGGAGAATTGACCAAGTGTTTGAGTTACTTCTTTTGCATCCCCTATGATCCTGTTTACTTGGGATATTCTTGGCGTTTGGACCTTGTGCATGTCCAATATAAGAACTCGACCCCGCTGACTTGGGATCCTCTTGGTATTTGGATCTTGTGCAGATCCATTACAAGAACCAGATCCCATTGACTTGGGATCTTCTTGGTGTCAGGATCTTGTGCAGATCCTTCACATGAGCTCAATCCCACTAACTTGGGATTCTCTTGGTATTTGGATCTTGTGCAGATCCATTACAAGAACCCAATCCTATTGACTTGGGATCTTCTTGGTGTCAGGATCTTGTGCAAATCCTTCACAATAACTTGATCCCATTGACTTGGGATCCTCTTATTGTTTGGATCTTGTGCAGATCCAATTCAAGAACCCGACCTCGTTGATTTAGGATCTTCTTGGAGTTAGGATTTTGTACATATTCAATACAAGAACTCAATCCTGCCGACTTGGGATCCTCTTGGTATTTGGATCTTGTGCAGATCCGTTACAAGAACTCAATCCCGTTGACCTGGGATCCTCTTAGTATTTGGATCTTGTACAGATCTAATACAAGAGCACGATCCCGCAGACTTGGGATCCCCTTAGCGTTTGGATCTTGTGCATATCCAATACAAGAGCACGATCCCGTGGACTTGGGATCCTCTCGGTGTTTGGATCTTGTGCAGATCTAATTGAAAAACTCGATCCTATTAACTTGGGATCCTCTGGAAAGTATCATAAACCACATTACGCAAAGGGAAAATTCATATCATTAATTAAAAGGAAACTCGTGTAATTGAAATGTGTTACAAAGGGCATTAGCCACATGGTGGCTTTACAAGATTCATTACAACCTCAAAAATAAATTTTTTTCAAATTCTGCAAGTTCTATGACCTTGGTAACTTCTTGCCTTTAGCGTCTTCTAGCTTGTATACAAGACCCCTGCCTGGTTACTCTGACCACTCTGTATCGCCCTTCCTAATTCGGGTCTACTTCCCTATGTGCTTCGGGACTTCCACCTTTTTCAGGACTCAATCTCCCACCCGGAAGCTTCTTTGCTGAACTTTCTTATTATAGTGCCTAGCCATAATGTTATTGTACTCCTGAATTTTGACATAGGTCCTATCTCGTTTTTCCTCAATTACTTCTAATTTGATTCCCTGGCCTCACTATTACTTCCTGGTTCATATTCTAAGACCCTCCGTGTGGACTCCCTAATTTTAGCTGGGATCACAGCTTTCGCCCCATACACTAAGCAGCATGGGGTCTCTCCTGTAGCCGTTTTAGGGTTAGTGCGATGTGCCCACAAGACCCCCTATAGCTCATCCGCCCATTCTCCCTTAGCCTCATTTAGGCGAACCCTGAGACTTTTAAGAGATCCTAATTAGTTACTTTGGTCTGGCCATTCGCTTTTGGGTTCCCAATTGACGTGAACCTTTGCTCAATCTTAAGCTCCTTACACTAGCCTATTACCTTTTTCCCATTGAACTGGGTTCCATTGTTCGAGATTAAGACCCTGGGGATCCCGAACCGGCATATAATGTTCTTCCAAAGGAAGTTCATAACCTCATTCTCAGTGACCTTCATTGAGGCCTCCGCTTCTACCCATTTACTAAAATACTTTATGACCACTATCATAAACCTCTTCTGACCTTGTGCCATAGGGAAAGGACCCAATATGTCGATCCCCCATTGGTCAAACGGGCACGATATGGGGACCAATTCCATTGTAACTGCAGGTCGGTGGGCCAGGTTGGCATGGAGTTGGCATTTCTCACATTTTTTTACTAAGTTTGTCTCGTTCTGATTCATAGTGGGCCAAAAGTAGCCTTGCCTCAGGGTCTTCAGTGCCAAAGACCTTCCACCCGAGTGATTCCCACAACTGCCCTTATGGATTTCTCGCATCACATACTGAGCTCTTTCAGGTCCTAGGCACTTTAGTAACGGCCCTTCGATAGATCTCTTATATAGTTCCCCGTTGACCATAGTGAACCAGTTCGCTCTGAAGTCTAATCTCATGGCTTCCTTTGGGTCCTCAGGTAAAGTTCCATCCGTTAAGTACCGAATCAGGCAATCTTTCCAAGTCACTTCTTTCTCTATTCGCATCATTGCCTCTTTTTCAGAGACGTCGGCTTCCAACTCAGAATGTTCCACTACCAGCCGGGTTATGGTCGCACTTTGGGTCCTTATAGTTGAGCTACCAAACTTTGCCAAGGCATTCGCTCTTTCATTTTTCTCCCTGGAAATCTGTTGTACTTGGCAAAATTCAAATTCTGACATGAGCTCTCTTACCTTTTTCAGGTATGCAGTTATTGATCTCTCTTAGGTCTTAAAAGTTCCTTCTATTTGAAGAGCCACAAGCTGTGAATCAATATAAACATTTAACCTCTTAACATTCATGCGTTTGGCTGCCCTCAATCCTATGATCATGGCCTCATACTCAGCCTCGTTGATTATGACCCTGAAAGCCAGTTTAACAGCGAACTTGAGCTCCATAAGTCGGGTCCCTTAAAGAAAATTCCTGCTCCCCCACACTGTAACTGGTGGACCCATCAACATACATCATCTATGTTTCTACGTTGGGTTTGGGTCTTGTCCCACCATATCAACCACGAAGTTGGCCAGGACTTGGGTTTTCACAAAGCTCCTACTTCGATATTCTATATCGAACTCCCCCAGTTCTACGGCCCACTTGGTCAGTCTTCCGGAAACATTGGGTTTAGTGAAGACTTATTTCAATGGATGGTTAGTTAAGATAACAATTTTCTGAGATTGAAAATAGGGCCTCGACTTCCTCGCTGTCATCATAAGGGCAACAACTAACTTCTCGACTCCAAGTATCTACTTTCTGCCCTCTGCAACACCTTGCTTACATAATACACAGGTTTGCGAACTGAGTTTTCCTCCTAGACCAGCACCGAGATTACCACATCTTTTGACATTCCTAAATACAAGTGTAGCGGCTCTCCTAGAACAGGTTTCACCAACATAGGTGGTGAGGCCAGGTACTCTTTAAGGTCTTGAAATGCCTTCTCACGTATGCTATCCCATTGAAAGTTCCTTATCTTCCTCAAGATCTTAAAGAATGGCAAACTCTTATCAACTAATCTCGAGATGAACCGATTTAGGGATGCGATCCTCCCAGTCAATTTCTGCACATTCTTTATTGACCTGGGTGAGCTCATATCGGTTATGGCTTTAATCTTTTCTGGGTTTGCCTCTATCCTATGCTCGCTGACTAAATATCCCAAGAACTTTCCTCCTTTGACCCCAAAAGTGCATTTGGTTGGATTGAGCTTCATCTTGTATTGTCTTATAATGGCGAAAGCTTCCTCCAAATGCATCAAGTGATCGGGCTCATTCAAGTTCTTGACCAACACGTCGTCCACATATACCTCCATAGTGACTCCGATCTGGTCCTTGAACATCTTGTTTACCAGCCTCTGGTAGGTGGCCCCCGCGTTCTTCAGCCCAAATAGCATGACATTATAACAAAAGATCCCTCTTTCAGTCACAAATGTCGTCTTATCCCGGTCTTCTTCTGCCATGAAGATTTTTTGGTACCCTTGGAAAACGTAACATGAGGGCACATCCTGCTGTGGAGTCTACTAGCACATCGATCCGAGGTAGAGGGTAGGGGTCCTTTGGGCAGGCCTTATTCAGGTTTGAATAGTTTGTGCACATTCTCCACTTCGCTTTTGTCTTTGGCACGACCACTACATTTGACAGCCACTTTGTGAATTAGATCTCAACGACATATCTCGCATCAAGTAATTTGTTCATGTCGTCCTCAATTATCCAATTTTTCATCGCCCTATGATTTCTCTTTTTTTGTTGGACGGGTCTAACTTGGGGGTCCACATTCAACCTATGCACAATTACCCCGGGGTCTATTCCCTCAAAATTCGAAGGTTTCTAAGTGAAGATATCAACATTCTTTCTCAAAAGTTCGATTGTTAAGAGTTCCAATTCTGGGGTCATTTGGGTGCTAATTCTCGTCGTCTTGCTCTGGTCTCTTGGCATCTCTTTGATCCCGTATGTTGGTTCAATTCTACACTCCTCCACCCGTCTTTTCTTATTTTCGTCTTGGGGTTTCAAACTGGTGATGTCCTCAACAGAAGCTATGATGGTCTTCTCGCCCTTCGACCCCGACCTCGAGCCCTCTGTCTTGAGCCTCTTTTTCAGATACACATGGTAACATTCCCTTGCCTTTTTCTGGTCACAGCTCACTTCTCCATTCCCCCTACTCGTTGGGAACTTCATTTTGAGGTGGAAAATTGAGACCACTGCTTGGAATTGATTTAGGCTGGGTCTTCCCAAGACCACGTTGTACGCAAACGGGGCATCCACTACTAATAATTTAAGCATCAGGGTCTTGTGGCACGACTTCGTTCCTAAAGAGACAAGGAGGTCAAGAGTTTCTACTAGCGTGACCTCAGCTCCTCCAAATCCCATCAAGGGCATATAGGCCGGTGAAATTTTCGTGAGCGTGAGCTCTATCTTCTTTAAGACCTCCAAAAATATTGTGTCTACAGAACTTCCGTTACCTACTAAAACCTTGTGCACAGAGAAATTTGTTATGTCCATGGTGATGACCATAAGGTCATTTTGGGGTCCAATGACTCCTTGAGAGTCTTTGCCATTAAAAGTAATAACAGGCTGATTAGCAATATTCAACACTGGGTTCATTCTCTTCTGACTTACCTAGTTTTTTATGGACCTGACATGTTTCTTTCTTACACTATGGGAATCTCCGGACATGGGACCTCCTGCAATCATGTATATGACTCCACGTTGAGGTAAATTATCCCCCATAGGGTCATTTGCTATCTCCTAACCTTTCTTCTCCTTGCTGGGAGACCCACTCCGGGTTCTGGATCGGTTCCGCTTCTTCCCATGTTCCCCCTCGGGCTCTTGCCCTCTAGACCTAAACTCTTTAGCAATGAACTCCTTCAAGTATCCTTGTTTGATGAGCCTCTATACTTAGTCTTTTAGCTGGATGCAATCTTCAGTATCATGACCCCGATTCTTATGGAAGCGGCAATATTTGGGAGTTTTGTCTTATCGGTGTATCTCGCATCTTCCTGGGCCACTGCAATATTTTTGATCCCTCAATAGCCATAAGTACATGGGATCTCGTGGTGTTAAGTGGGGCATAATAGTTGTATTTTCGCGGTGGAGAGCGGTGGCGATCTTTTTCAGATCGGGTCTTGTGGGGTCCTTGATCTTTTTCAGATCTTCGGGAAGTATTTTTGGACCACTCATGGTCCTTCATGGCGTTGATTTCCTCTTCATGAATGTAATATTGAGCTACCTCCATCAACTGCTCCATGTCCTCTGGGGGCTCCCTAGCAAGAGCCAAAGCCAAGGGTCCTTTCTTGAGGCCATAGATGAGAATGCTTCTGATCATATCAATGCGTAAGTCTTGCACCTCCAGCATCTTGTTGTTGAACCTATTCATAAACCATCTTAGGTTCTCATTTTCCCTCTGTTGTATAGTAAACAAATAAGTGGCAGACCTCTTAGACTTCATCTTACTAGCAAATTAGTACAGGAACTTTCTTATTAGCTGATCATAAGATACTATCTTTCCCGAGACCTGCCCCATAAACCATTCTTGCGCTCTCCCGCTCAACATTGTTACAAAGATTCTGGAGTTCATGGCGTTTGATTGTCCATACAAGTTTATGATGTTCTCAAAAGCTGTTACGTGTTCCTAGGGATCCTTGTTCCCATCATACTTAGGCAAGTCAGGGAGTTTAAAGTGTGAGGCTATTGACTCAGCCAACATTTCCACGGAGAATGGTGAGTTATTCTTCTGTAGCGCCGAGGTCCCTTTCTTCTTAAGTTCATCTATTTTTCTGTTCAATTGCTTGCCTGGTCACTGATCTTATTGACTTCCTCCTTGGAGAGCAAAGGTTGGGGTCTCTTAAGTGCAGGGTCATCCCTATTCAATGTCAACGGCTCCAATCTTGACCCTTTTTCCCTTCGGTAAACATTTGGTGGGTATTTTGTCCTTCTCGCTGCTTTACTCCCCGGTTCCTCAGAATCTGCCATCTCCTCACTCCTAGATATCCTCAAACTTTGCACCCCTTCTGCTAGCAAAGGACTCATTCTCCTTTCTCGGAATAATGGCCAGTTCATCGGCACTGGGGCCGCCTGGAGAGGTGCCACTACCCCTACCCAGGTCCTACGCTCGCGCTTATCTGATAATCACTGGCTCATCTCAAAAACCAACTGTTCTAGATCATTCCTGCTAATTTGCACAATTTGAGTTCCACTGGGGTCTTCTGGTAAAGTCCTCTGCCCGATTCCTATTTGGGTGCTTTACGGCATTGCGATGGGTGGCACAGGGGAAGTGGACGATATCGGTGGTGACGGGGTTATAGGAGATATGGGGATTGGAGTATCTATGGTTCGTCCAAGAGTTTCATCCATCACTAACGGCTAATTCTCGCAACCAATGAATCAAGTTAGAATTCCCACAAACGGCGCCAACTGATGCGACTCGAGTTCCAGGATCACGATCTCGGCCTGATCTACCAAAAGTAACCCTGGCAACGACCTTGACCTCGACTCGGAACCGCACAAGTGTATTCTAAATCTCTAATCTAACCACAAGAGAACACGTTAGGTTAGATGAGATCACCCTCAACTAAGGTCCTCTGATGCCTAAGTTAGTGAGGTGATCTAATGGATTCAAGGCAAAGAGTAGAGGTTGAGTGAAGATAAATAATGATAACTTGACTTGGAATTGTGTAGATCTTGTCTTTTATTGGAGATGGAATGTCCTTATCCGTACGGATCGAGTTGGTAGTTTATCATGCGTTGGATCCTTAGTCGATCAACGGCCCCCAATCCAGGTCATGAGCCGAACTGGGTTGGGCTCACTCGGGTCATGACCCAACCCAGATAAAAGGATATGGATCCTATCCTATTTTGTCATTTTATCAGAAATCCAGGGGTGTAAAGGTCTTTTCAAGCTCCTTCCGCAATAATTATGATCATTCTCCGTTTTCAAGATTGTGAAAGTTTTCTTATCTGTGGTATTTGCAGATTTGGAGTTTTTGCATTTTGCTGCACAAGACTTGGAGTGCGAATCTTGGAAAACTGTTTTTGTTGAGTATCTTAATTGTTTTTCCCCCAGAGATTTAAGAGAAAAAGAGAACCAAAAAATGGCAGTAGGTGGAGCTCCAAAGGTAGATGAGCCAGCGCCGCACCCACCAAAAGATCTGCTTCCCAATGTTGCCTACTACATTGCCAGCTCTCCTCCATGGTGTCAGTCTCTAATGAGGAATTTGCTAGTCTTTCTTTAATATTTAGTATATTCTTTTGTTGTTCTTTATAATCTAGTATAGGTGGTTGTAGATTCCTTTAGCCCTGTTGTTCTTTTTTCGCTGTTAGCTGGGAAAATAATTGGTTTATGATTTAGTCCTTTTCTTTATACTTTTTATGTGTGTATATTCTTTGCGTCAATTATATCTGGGTTTCGGTAGAAAGTGTTTGAAGAATATTTCGTGGAGCCAGTTGTTTTCAGTCTTTTATTTCTGATACTATTTGATTGTATCTTCATGTGGTCAACTAGCCCCTAAAATGTTCTGATTCTTGTGATAGCTTTTGACTTTTCCCCTGGTTTTCCAAGTTGTTCTATTTTTCACTTTACCTTTTGAGTTTTGAAAGAATCCTTAATGTTGTGTGGTTGAACTTCATTCAACTTTCCTTCAATGGACGCTTATTTACTATTTGGAGTGTGCTCTATTACATATAATGTTTTCTTGTGAATTTGTGGGGTTTAGTGTGCTTTTTTGGATATTCTGGATTGAGAATACAGTTTACTCTTACTGGTGACAAATGCTAGTCCTTATTTATACTCCATTAAATTTTCTTGGCCATGGGCTTGTTCAAGATGGCAGACCCATGTTGATTTTTTATTTTGATTACATCGTGCACTGAATGATATCTAATTGATTTGAAGAAAACTATAAGAGCTTCTTAATGTATTCTCTTGTGGTCACCAAAAATATCTGGTCCTCTGTAGGTCTGTAAGGTCTGAAATGTTCTCCAATATGTTTTATTTTTTCTTAAGTTTTCCTAGTGCAGGCGATAAATTGGCCTGTACTGGGAATTTTGACATTGTGGGTTTATTGTTTTGCAGCTGAGGCCATTCTTCTTGGATTTCAACATTATCTGGTGATGCTTGGAACAACTGTCATCATACCGACTGCCCTGGTTCCCCAAATGGGAGGAGGAAACGTGAGGCCCTAGAATGATCATTTGATGTTTAACATCTGCACTTTGATTCTATTCAATTTTCTATGATCTTACCTACCTTATAAACACTTGTTTTTCTTCAGGAGGAGAAGGCAAAAGTTATTCAGACTCTGTTGTTTGTTGCGGGATTGAACACTCTGTTACAAACATGGTTTGGAACCAGATTACCTGTTGTGATCGGAGGTTCATACACCTTTGTTGCACCCACAATTTCAATTATCCTGTCTGGTAGATGGAGTGACTCAGATCCTGTCTCGGTTTGTGATCTTGATTCTCTTGCTGGTGTGCCTTTTGGTCTTCTGAGGGCACATTGAGCCTCCTTGTTTTCGAGTGCTTGTTTTTCATAACTTTTATAAGCATAAGGCTGTTTATTAGCCGATTGTTTTGCGCTAGATTTCTGCTTCACCGTGTATAACTGGACTCTAACCACACTGGAACAAACAAGTGCTAATGGCTATCAAGACTTAGTATAAGACTGCATGAACAGAGCCTCACACACAGAATCTCACACAAACTACTATTTTGACTTTTGGTGAAATTTCTTCCTAATATGTGTTTTACTGTAATTGACCGTCCAGAGGTTCCAGAGGGTCATGTGGGCCACCCAGGGTGCACTCATTGTTGCGTCAACCATTCAAATAGTTCTAGGTTTCAGCGGTCTATGGCGTAATTTTGCAAGGTTTATCTGCGTCACTTTTTTAATATGCATGTTGCATATTTATCCTTGCTTAAAGTACTTGAAGTGTTTTTTTTCTCATTATTATGTTATAGTTGGTCTTCACTGAAGCAAGTCTGCTCTTTAGGAGCTTTTTAATAGAGACCACTATCACCATTCCTTCAAGATTAATTTGAGGTCAGAATTGTTGTGATGGTTTTATTATTCAATTAGGTTGTGAAACCTATACTTATCTATTCTTATGTAAGTTAATGAAGCACAACTTTTGGTTTACCTAAATATTGTTTATAGTTGACAGAACTGTTCTGTGATATGCTGGCTGCCTCATTGACACAACAAAATTCAATTTATCATGGATAGCAACACGAATTTGTTAGTCTACATAGAAGTCCATTTCTCATCCTCTATTTTTATTTGCTCCTCTTTTTCAGTTGTTATTAATCATCATTTTGATGCAGGTTTCTGAGTCCACTTTCAGCTGTTCCTTTGGTTGCTCTTGCTGGTTTTGGGTTGTATGAATTTGGTTTTCCTGGGGTATGTGCAAGTTCTCTCTCTCTCTCTCTCTCTCTCTCTCACATACACACATGAGAGGATCTCCCTCTCCATGGTTTAGTGCTAGTGTTTGTAAAATTTTGATTTAACAAACAATTGAATTTGATCTCCTCCCTTGGTTTAGGTCACCAAATGCGTTGAAATTGGGTTGCCCATGCTCTTCATTTTGGTTCTTTTTTGTCAGGTAACATTTAAACGACCGGTTGACTTCATATCCTTTTCGCTAAACTTCGAAAGCTAATCCCACCTAATGACTTTGCTGATAAAGTTCAGTGTCTCTTATCTTTCAAGCTACCTTGTAGCTAGAAACATCAGCACTGTGCTAAATTTGCTTTCTATTGCAGCACTTGCCGCTGATGACGCACTCTAATAAAGCTAATTTTGTGGTTCCTTGCAGTATTTGGTCCACCTGATATGTCGAAGAGTATATAAATTTGAATGCTTTGTAGTTATATTCTCAGTGGTAATAGTGTGGATATATGCCCATCTACTTACCATGGGTGGGGCCTATAATGGAAAACCACCAAAGACCCAAACAAGCTGCAGAACTGATCATGCTGGACTTATTGGTGCTGCTCCATAGTAATCTTAGGTTTCTGCTTGATGATAGTAATCACTTCCGTTCACATTTTTGCTCCCTGCTCTCTTAAATAAATAATGTGCTTCCAAAATGTTGGTGAATTTTCTCATTTTGATGATCATGAGTGATCATGTGCTGTAAACATTACTGTATTAGTTGTGTAACCTTTCGCATTTACTAGGGCAATGTGGCTCTTAGATTGCTTTACTTATGGTTGTTGGGGAGCATGTGTGGAAGTCAATCTAATATTCTCCACCTTGCACGTGTAAAGCAGCATTGTAGAAAGTCTCCTAATTATGTTGTGTAAAGCAGCTTCACTGAAAGTAATCTTGCAATGTTCTTTTCTCAAACTGAAATTTGCAGGACATGATTTGATCTTCATACTTTTTATTAGCCCTTAAGGCCAACAATTGAATTTTCTACTTGAGCCATTACAAATATGTTTATACATAGCTGTGGAGACGATATAAGTTAAACAGATAGAATGATTTCAAGTAATTTAGGAAGTTAATTATAGGGCTTTAGAATTTATATGAAGTTGGGACACAAATTAGTTAGTAGATGTAATAGTGTGAGTTTCAGTTCAAGGTGAATCAATTATCTTTGTTCAATCATGGATACCACTCCATAGGGAACTGAATGCTCCTGTTTCTTTTTTGGTTGTCCACTAATGTTGTCTTGTTTCTTGAAATGGAAATTTGCATTCCAAATGTGTCCTCATTGAAAGCAATGATGTAAGCAACATTGTTTTTACACCATAAAGTTTCACTTTTTCAAGACTTATGTGTTGAATTCAAAGTAGGATGTTCCATATGGAGTGGAGGAAGTATTTGTTAGCTTGTGGATTACAACTACTTGTAGTAGTCAAATAGGTCTGTGATTCATTATTTTGGCGGACGTAATATCTTTGGAGACTGCACTTTAAAAAAAGTTCTTTGCAATTTTTTTTCTTTTTGTTTTCTTCCCCTCACATATTATGCATTAACAATGAAATAATAATGGTTATCTTGGGCTTGCAAATGCAGGATAAGAGTTCCATATCCGTTTCAATGGGGAGCTCCTTCATTTGATGCTGGTGAAGCCTTTGCCATGATGATGGCTGCTTTTGTCGCTCTTGTAGAGGTTTATCTTCAGCCCCACCTGTTATTATTTCTGTCATTTCAGATTGTAAGGGGTTGGAGATCATTATGAAAGACAGGTACAAGATGACAGCTAATTAGCTATAATTGCTTCATATTGTTCGGGCAGCACATGAACTATTGTCACTTTAACCATGTTCAATATCTCCAGTCTGCTTTTTCCCCTTTTCCTTTATACTGGACTTGCCTTCTTTCTAATTTCTCTTTCTCGGTTGTTTAAGCTTCCCCCCCCCCCCCCCTCCAACTCCTTTTTAAAGTGTACATGGTTGCATAACTATCTGCATTCCTAGTCTCTACATCATGCTCATTCATGTGCCTTGATTCTATTTTATTCTTGTCAAAAGAGAAAGTGAAAAATCACCCTTTTTTGACATCTTTACTACACTTTTAGTACTTTATGCTTACCTGCTTTTGGATTCAAGTGGATATTCCATCTTTTGGCTTGCTATTTGGATTAAAAAGAATAGAAACTTCTGTTAATCAGTATCCCCTTTGTCACTCGAATGTCTTATCTAACATGAGGTCTTATTTTGCTGATTTTACGATTTAAATATTTGTGATTATTTAGGTTTTCATTTTTCCAATGTTAAATGCAGTCAATTGGTGGATTTCTTGCTGTTTGTCGATATGCCGGTGCAACCCCATTGCCCCCATCTATTCTCAGCCGTGGTGTAGGCTGGCAGGTAAATAGGACATCTTGCCCACCACTTGTCATACGCTCTCTCTTGTTAACAGTACTCGGAATGGCAAATGAATACCTGAAGAATGCCAAATAAGGTTCATTAACTTGATCAAATACTGCTATGGCTAGATGAAAAATTGAATGGTTGAACTTTGCCAAGGAACTCAGATGAAGGCTTTCTAGATGATGATAAACTAGTCATATTAATGAATTAACACGAAAAAGACATATTAATGAATTAACACGAAAAAGATGCTTTAGATAATGGGAATGCATGGTTGAACTAACAAAATTAGGATCATTACATCCTAATTTGTCCTCTATCCTGGGTATCCAGGATACTCATATTATGGAAGAGGATGGTCTCCATCTTCAAATCTGAAAGAACATGAGAAGGAACTATCTGTCAGGAGATTATTTATTTTCTATTTTTTCATAAATTACATACAACCTCAAATATACGTTGCCAACTAAGAAGTTCATAAAGTGACAATTAGTACCATTGGCCTCTCGTGAAATTCAAATGATTCTTTGTGAGTTTTTGGAGATGGACTGCTTATATTTAATATGATAGATTGCCTATTGGATTCATCTTGAATCTTGATTACTAATACTATTATCAGTACTTATAAGAGAAGTGAACGATGAAGGATCAAAAGTGTAATTTCCAGCTTCATGCACTTAGCCATAAAAAGAAAAGACGGTAGGAACAAATGATTAATTTACTTACTGACCTCAGAGGTGTATTTCTTGCTTTGCTTGGACAAGAGTCTGTGGAAAACCGAGCCCTCGTGTTAAATGATTTTTGCCTGCCACTTCTCATCTCCCAATAAGATCCGGTTGTTTGTTGTTGATTTCCCAGAATAGAACGTGTTATAGAAGATAAATGTTCTTTTGCCTGTCTGCATGTACCAGGGCGTTGCTATCCTGTTGTCTGGGTTGTTTGGGACTCTGCTAATGGATCATCCGTATCTATGTAAGAGCCTAACAATTGATTTTTGAATGTTTGTCTGTTGTAATAGATTCACCCATGGCGTACTCTACTGCTTTTCTCCATTCCTATGTAGTGAGAATGCCTGCGTAATAGCACTGACCAGGGTTGGCAGCCAAAGAGTAGTGCAGATATCTGCTGGTTTCATGCTCTTCTTCTCTGTTCTTGGTAAACTGCTTTCTGCATCTTTAATTCTTGTCAATAGATCGCACCTATGTGCATTTCTATTTAATGAATAACAATTATATTCACAGGGAAATTCGGAGCCGTCTTCGCATCAATTCCAGCACCTATTGTGGCTGCTTTGTACTGCCTCTTCTTTGCATATGTTGGTCTGTCGATAAGATCCTTCTAAGTCTTCGAGCTGTAATTCTCTATCATCCGCTTTATATGATGACTTACCTTTTAACTATAAATATGCACAGGTTCGGCTGGTTTAAGTTTTCTTCAGTTCTGCAACCTCAGCAGTTTCCGAACCAGATTTATATTAGGCTTTTCTATATTCCTGGGCTTGTCAGTGCCGCAGCACTTCAACGAGTACACTGCTATAAATGGACATGGTCCCGTCCACACATCACGAAGATGGGTATGCTAAAAAGAACGATTTTTTCTAGATTTTTACTAACTGGCTTACCGAATCTTGTTTCTTTCTCATTTTCTCGTCTTTTCGTCCTTGACAGTTCAACGACACTGTGAATGTCCCGTTCTCATCTGAAGCTTTTGTTGCCGGCATACTGGCGTATTTCTTGGACAACACCTTACACAAGAAGGATGGCCAGATAAGGAAAGATAGAGGCAAACACTGGTGGGACAAGTTCCGGTCATTCAAGATGGACACGAGAAGTGAGGAATTCTATTCCCTTCCTTTCAATCTCGACAAATGTTTCCCATCAGTGTGATTTGGAAGTGGCTTTTATTCCTCAAATCTTGCTCGTTAAGTAGTTTTGAAGAGCTAAATGTCCAATCCAATCCCTTCTCCCCACTTTGACTATACCACTGTTCTTTGACTTGTTCATTATGTTACATTTGTAATAGAAATATAAATAACCCCGACAATTCGCAAGATGATTAGATTATTTGTTAATATGTCTTGTCTTTTTTTTAGTGTAAATTTACTTGTCATATATGGAGTAGCATTAGGCAAGTTTGCTGCTTTCAACCTTGAATTTTCACCTTGTGCTGCACAATATCTTTTATCAGAGAAGTGTCTTCCAACCCCCCGCCCCCCCCCCCCCCTCATTTTTGGGGGTGGTGGTGGGAATGAGACTGGTTCTTGATGGGGTAGTTTGTTGAAAAAATCCCTAAATTTTTGAATCCATGAATCCTTATTTTTTGTTCATTATCAGGCAATCACTTATTTACAAATTCATTTGGGGAGTGTTTGGTTATATTTTCTCATAACAATATTATTTTGGGAAAACATAACTAAATATATTCTCATTTTTTCTTCAAAACACACATTTTTCAATATATATACATATTATATTTATGTATATTATATATATTATTATTATTATTATTATTCTAACATTAAAAAAATTATTTAATTTCATTCACCCCAAAAATTCAATAAAAAAATTATTAATTTGATTGTTACGACAAAATGTCTCCCTCAAAATATAAATAAATATGTCAAAAAATAATTTTTACATTTTTTAATACTTTATTATCTTAAAATACATAATAAAATCACACAAAAAATATAATCAAAATTCCTTGTATTTTGTATAATGAAAAGTCCTGATGGTTCTGCTTAGCTGGATCCCATTTGAGGGTATAATGGGAAGGAAGAAGCTTTAATAATCATATTTCCAAGTGTAGCTTTCTTGTTTTCCCAATTAGGAACAGTATTATGTTCCTAGCAATGCTTTCAAAATGATTGCATGATATATGGGTGATGATATGGGAAATTTGGCATTCAAAGCTGGCTATCCTCAATCCAATCACTTTTCCTTAAAAATTTAGAGTAGACCAATGTAGGTTATCTTGAAATCGTGAAATTATAGCTGAGATTAATTGTAACAGCACACAACCAATTAAAACAAAGTATAGTTGCATCTGTTATATGATTATTCAGTGGCTTTAAATGTCTATTTATAAAGTGATATTTGAATGTACGTATCTATTTTTTTTGGAGGATACGATTCAAAGCAATAATAAGAATATTTCTAGTAGAATATTTTTCAAAAAGATCGTTTAGAGAGCTAAAAAAGTGGACATGCTAAAATAAGTGGACATTTACAAGAATATTTGGTTAAGTTTATTTAAAATATTTTATAAATTTCTATATCTTATAAGACGCCTTAAAACTTATAAAATGTTAGATTTAATTTTAAAAATAAATTTTTTAAAGTATTTGGATAAAATAAAATTTTGCAATTAATAAAATATTAGTAATGACAATTTATAATTAATATGGTTAAAATTATAAGAGGGTGGTTAAGATTTTAAAAATAATTTAAGAACTCATTATCTTTTTCTTATATGAGTTTATAAAACTCTAATATTCTATTTTGGAAGTTTATAATTTTTTTAAAAAAAAAATTAACAAACAATTTATAACATTTCATAAGTTTTAAAATATATTATAAACCTATTTAAAAAGCTAGTAAATTGACTTAAACTCCTTTTAAATCATGAACACTAGAATATTATATTACCCCACTCATTCAAATCTAATTAAATCATCAATGTTTGGAATTCATGTTATGCAGGTATACGTTGCTTTTGTAATCTATTATGCCATCTTTATTTTATTTAACCTGAATCCAAAATATTAAGCAAACTAATTAAAAACCACCACATAAAATAATTTGGTAGATATATTTCAATTTTATATTTTAAAAAGTTAAATAAGAATGATGGAAAACATATGGAAACCTAACGCGGTTAGGCTGTATTCAAGATTTTAATTCTTATCATAAGTTTTTCTTTTCCTCCTTGGTGGGGGGTTAGAGGTTAGGGGTTAGGGGATAGGGGTTCGGGGAAATATGGCTAAAATGTTCAATGCAATGGTAGTGACATTGGGACCTACAAAATAGTGTTTTCATTTCAAGCAGTTTAATGCATGAAAACGAAAAGTTGTTCCATTCTAACCACACAAATTTGCCCATCTACATATGTCAATATAAGTAATAATAATCAAAGTAAGAAAACAATAGGAAAGTTGAAACTTTTTATTGGCATTTACGTACACTCCTCTACTCTACAAAATGGTCCTCAAAAGGAGCTCATATCTTTCTCAATAAATATGTGCAACAGTCTGTTTGATTCTCTTGTGCTCAATCATCACTCTAGAGTACCTGCAGCCATATGTTTTGAACCAAATTGATGACACTAGTTGTTCAAATAATATGTTGAGATAATTTATAAATTATTTTTCTTTTTTATTATTTTAACAAGTTTTTTCAATGTAAAATATCTCATCGTAATATTATATTTAGAGACAGGTTTTGCTATTATCATATGACATTGTCTGTGATAAAGATGGATGGTCATATGCTTCTTTCCAAATCTCTTGATTGGATGAATTATAGTGATATCTTATTGTCCCATATTGAATCATCATCATAAACAACACCACACTCACGTACATATATAGACAATGTCATATCATAATATCACAATAAATTAATTACCTAATAAGTATAAATTATATGTAAATAGAGTCGTGTTTCATAGTTTTAAGAGAATCAATCACATACCAAGTGTGAGCTCGCTTGTCCTGTGATTGAATTCAATATAAACATATCTTTAGAGAATGAAACTTTCCTTCTTTTGATATATTTGAGAAAAAGGTAAGTGCTATAGCAATTCATGAAAATAAAATAGTGATACACGTCTTCTGGTTAATAAAGAGTATATTTTATATAGATGATGTTTAAACTGTAGCTAAATATAGAAGACTCAACTTTATAAAATATTATCTTCATAAGTATTATTTATGGAGGGTTTTGTCTTAAAAAAAAACACTTTTTGCAGAAGATGGAATATTTTATAAATTATTTTAAAACTTTTTACTCTTCAGCATGGGACAAAATTTGTTATATAACGCACGTTTTTTTAAATATTAAATTTTGAATAATTTAATTTTGAATTGATTTTTTTTCTTATAGGAAAAAGTTATTTGGCTTGACATATATACTTTGTGACTTGGGAACATCATGAACGAGCATGGGTGAATCTAACTTGGGTAATAAAAAAAGAAGCGATTTTATATAAAATCAACTCTTTATGTTTGTCTACATCACAAAAAAAAAAAAAAAAACAAAAACTTATAATTTATTGCAAAAAAACAGAATATAATTTCATCTGAAATCACCATATTAAATCTATTTCCATTGAAGCCCTCAACAACCCCCACCCCCCGCCGCCACCCCACGTCCAAACCAAAAAAAAAGAAAGAAAGGAAAAATGAAAAGAAATATTGGCTATGTTTGGTTACATTTTGAAAAAATAAAATTGTTTCCACAAAATGTAATCAAATGTACAAAAGTTTTTCCTCCAAAATATCCTCTTCTATCTTTCATTATCCCTAAAAAAATTTTATTTTCCAATATATACATACATATATTATATATATACATCATACATATTTTATTATTATTCTAACAATAAAAAAAATATCTCAATTTCATTTTCACCCCAAAAATTCAACAAAAAAAGTATTGATTTGACTGCTACAGTAGAATTTATCTCCTCCCAAAATATAAACAAACACACCAAATTTTTTCAAAATAATTTTTTTATTATTCCCTAAATATAAACAAACATACATCACATTCTCCAATATAAATTTTACATTCCTCAACCTCACTGCCAAAACACATAATTTATATCCAAACATTATCCTTGTAACTTATAATTTTTTATAGAAAAATGGTAGCCCCGATTAAGACCTAAGGCCTACATCCCTAACCATCCTATCCTACCCCTTAGCTGGCTTCATCTTACAACTGAGTTTGACTCTCTCTACCACAAGATTTGGAGTCACATTTGATGGATCTTCAATATCAATAGCATTAAATGCAAAATTGACATTATAAGGAAGCAGCTACCATTTATTCTTACTAATAAAATTCCTTCCATAAAGGAAATTGTAGTACTCCTATCTTGACTTCAACAAGAATGTCTATTTCACACTCTATTTTTAATTTTTTTTCTTCTCTTTTACTCTGCATAAAAAATGATAAAATATCTAGAAGGCTCTTTAATTTTTCTTATTCTTAAATTGGTGATACCTAGGTGTCCCCCCATTAGGAGTTAATGGTTAAAAATAATTTGTAAGGTAATGGTTGGTTATATTTTTTATGTGATTTTAATATGTATTTTGGGGATAACAAATGATAGGAGAGGTTATTTTGGAAAAAAAAAGTATTTTAGAGGGAAAATGAGGGTATGTTTGGTTATGTTTCCTCATAACAAATTTTTTATGGAGAAACATAACCATACATTCCCTAAGTTATTTCTTCTCTCCACATTTCAAAGTGACTTTTTAGAATAAAACTCTCCATCAAATGTTTGTTGGCAGGATGATATATCGAAGTAGTCGGACTTTTATGTCTGACAATGAATCAAATCATCAGCATAAGTGTAATTTATAAAGTTTTGGCTGTACTTTTCCAAATTGTACAAATGGGTTGCAAGATGTATTTTATAAATTACAACAAATATTTTAGCGCAGAGAAGTGAATAAAAAAGAAAATGTCGATAACTTAAAATGAAAAAGAATAAAAGACAACTACCTCAACTTAGTCGTGGGATGAAGACGATTTATTCGTTATATATATATATGTGTGTGTGTATATATATATATTTATTATCTAAGATAAATGAAATATAGAAACAAAATGTGGAAGCATCCTATGTCCTCAAGTCTATTGGGGCTAATTAAAATTTACCCCATGTGAAAAATAAAATAGGTAAAAGACACCTTTATGGGGAAAAAATAAAAAATAAAAAAATCTCTCTATAACTTTTTAAATCATGCACATCACCTCCTTTTTTGTGTTTGCTCCTTATTTATAATTGAAAAGACAAAATTATATTGGAATAAAATTAAAATTAAAATTAAAATCACTTTTTATTTTTATTTATCTATTATTCTTATCTTTATTTTTTGAATTTTTTTATTAATCTCTCCCTTCTTCATATCAACCGTTCGATTCTTGAAAATGAAAGGTTCAGATTAATCATACTTATATATTTATAAAAATATATTTATACACATATATCTCATATAAATATATAAAGAAAATATAATTTATATATACTTTATTATTACCCACACGGCCACCCCCCGCCATCACCCCTCCCCACCCCTTCCCCCTTGCCCCATAACTTTTCATGGCTGACATGGTAGCCGGAAAATACCCAAACCCTGGTCAGATCTGGATAGATCTGGCCAGGTCCAGCCACCGGCAACCATGGCCGGCCGCATTTGGCCATGGAGGCTGGTAGCCTTTTATATATATTTTTTGAAAAAATTTATATATATATACACTTTCTACACTTATATATCATGAATAGAGAGTGTGTGTGTATATATATATAATATGCCATCCTTTCATGGCGGCAGCCATGGCTGCCGTTTTTTAAGGTTGGCCTTGGCCAGCCATCTTTTTCTCGCCAGCCATGGCCGGACCATGTGTCATGCGTTGCTCATTAGAGAATGGCGACCGTGACTTGAAGGGGCGTTAGGAGCGACAAGACATTGTCGGCTCACCGGTATGGTGAAAACTGCCCATGAGCAAAGACTCTTATGAGGTGCGGATTGCAAAATTGTTATAATGCATATTCCCTGAGGTATGACGATGCTTCCCACCAAGTTTGAAGTCATTCCGTGTCCGTTTGGGCACCGAACATTAAGGGCGACCGGGAGCGATCTTGCTGCGCGCAGTTAGCGCAAAGATGCGTTGAGCAGAGTGGCTTGGAAAAGGCATTTTGTGAAACTGTTTCTGTGGGAAGTTCCTTGAGGTGTTGGCAATGTTCCAACCAAGTTTCACTAGTTGATGGTTCCGTTTGGATAGGAAATGGCGAAGATGTTTAGAATACGGCAGTGTAGTGGCATTGTTGTGATTCCAGCCTAATGCGAGGGAAATTACTGTTTCATGGAGAATCAAACGGGGCTGGAACTTGGCAGATTTAATGTAGAAACCAAAAGCTATCCAACGGTTCAAGCGGCAAGTGATTTGGATGTCGGGAGGCAAAGTTGTGAAAATGTATACATTTTCGGCATTTTAATGTCTACTGTGGGCACAAAAGAAATCTTTTTTAAGCCTATTATAAGGGGGACATGCATGTCTGAAGGGCTGTTGGGACGGTGGGCATGCCACGGTGGGCACCGGCTGGTCCTCCCCGTGCTGTCAAGGCACTAAGCAGGAAACTCCTTGAAGGCGATGGGGAGCTTTCAAGGGCTGGCTCTAGACATCTCAAACGAGTATTTAGAGTCCCCGGACGGTCGGGAACTGAACGGGTGGCGTGGGGCCAGGTGGGCCACGTTGGGTCTAGGAGGGTGTCGAGAGGTTTGAAGGCGGAAACGCTATTACCTCGTGGACTTCAAAAATTATATGGTAACACCTCTGGGCCGATTGAGTGATCGAGACGAACACCCAAATGTCTCACGAACTAACTCGCTAAGCATGCGCTATGGGTTCTAGCCTTGCTGTAGGGGTCCGTTGGCTTAAGACATGAGGTCGTGGGGGACGCCGCATAGCTGGCAAGTTATGGCATGTTGCTGGCAAACGGGAAGCCATGTCCAATGCTTCGTGCGAGACTAATATAAAATGATGGCACATCACATAAGCCTTGGACTTACATGTGGCCCTACTCGGGCGAGGCACAAACGAAGGGCTCTACGGCACGGCCTAAGCGCTCCGAGCAAGTGACAAGCGCGAGGATTGCGTTGTAGGCACGTGAGTGACCCTCAATGCCGAGACGGAGCGAGATTGCTCCTTGCCATCGAGAGATACACGTAAGGGACCTAAGATTGAGTCGTGCATGCTGGCTAGTCAGGGACCGTTAAGGAAACACGCTCGGCGTGACAGACGCGAGCCTCCAATGATTGTGGGCATTCAGAATAGCTGAGTACGCAAGTACCGGGAGGCATTCTGAAACTTATGCTAGTAAGCTACTACGCTGAATCGAGTAATGGGTCATGAGAAAGACTCGAGATGGACGTTGGCGGATCAAAAGTTAGGTGGAACCTGAGATGCCACACAGACAGATGGTTGTTCCGCTGCATAGATAGTGTCCGTCTGTGACACCATGGTAGGCTGTGGGTTGGGGTGGAGGGTTGGATTTAGGGTTTAGTTTTATATTATATATATATGTAAATATATACACACATTATAGAATAAAATATAAATTTGGGTTAGGGAGCTGGGGAGTGGCATGCGGGTGGGGGTAGGGCGGGGGTTGGGATTTTAGGATTTTATTAATATATAAATATATATACATTATATATAAGATATATATTTATAAATAAATATTTACATTATGCAAAAAAAAAAATTAATAAAAATGTGGGGGGGGATGGGGAGTGTGGTGCCGTGGGGGTTGGGGGTGGCGGCTGGTGGGTTGGGTATAATATATATATTTATTAAATATATACATATAATATAATATTTATATATGGTAATATATTTGTATTTGTCAAATAATATATGTATATCTTTTTATTTATGATATTTAATTTGAGCAGTCGATTTTCTCAAAAGCATCTAATGGCTCATATTATAAGGGCAGAAAAGTTATTTTATATATAAAAATCTTCAAAAACTCGCACAAATATGCGCGTGAGCTTCACCCGCACCTGTAAGGAGGTTTGTTGCACGGTTTTAAAAATGACATGGAAGTTTTTTGTTGTTGCTGTTGATTTTTTTTTTTTTTTTTTTTTTAGGGGAGTCTTTTGCTTATTTCACTTTTCACATGGAGGTATAAGATTTTTTCCCAATCTATTGTGTCGGCAATGTAGATTGTGACTTTATATACCCTAGTCCTTCAATTTTGAATGTTCATATTTCAATAGACACAAAACTCTTAGGTAATTATTAAAACAAATTACTATTCTTTTGTGATTTATATCTTTAATATAAAAAATATTTGTTAAAGTTAGTGGTGTTAACTCATTGTTTAAATACAAAGTAATTTTTTTTCAAGAAAAAAAAAGAGTATCATTTTAGAAAGTAAAACCTTATTTATAAAAGTTTTCAAAAGAGAAATAAAATCATTTGAATTTAAACCATATCAACTGCTTAAAAGACCAAACCAATGTATTGATGAGATTAAAGTTCTCTACCTCAAAAATGATTAGCTAAGTCGGTTCAAAACATGCTACCTTCTCATAAATAATAACGATCAAACTTTATATATATATATATATATATATACGAAGAAATTTGTAGCCTCAGCATCAAATTAGAAATACTAATGCTATATTTGAACTTTAAATTTTAATAAAAAAATATTAAAAATATTATTTTTTTCATTATCAATAACGTAATTTTACACTTTATATTATAAAAAAAATTATTTTTTCTTTCCAATATTTTCCACGTAACATCAAGATTGAGACATACTCTAAGAGAAAGTGGTGCAATAAAAATGGAAGATTGTTTTTATTTAGAAATGCACTAATATGATCTAATAATTTTAAATAACCCACCAGAATATTGATCGACCAAACTATGAATAGTGGTTGAAATTGAAGAGATAGAAAAAAATAAAAAAAGGGGGGAAAAATAGGACCACAATGAATTGTCATTTGTCTGATTTGAAGACAGAAAAACCTTACAGAGTAATATGCGCCCAGAAATTTTGAATTTCTTGTACTCTTTTATGGGTTGGAAAGGAAACCACTTGATCTGTTCTTCCTCGTTTGTTTGCATGCCCCAACCACACCAATAATATCAGTACTCTTATATAATGGTTGATGGTATTCTTGATTATAATGGGGTGCCCTTTGGCTTTTTCTTCTTCTTTTTTTATTTTTATTTTTAAATTTTTTATAAAAGGAAAAAAATATGTTTTTAAAGAGGCATTATAATTTAATTAGTTTGATACAATATGTTGCATCACGCTCGTGGTGCATGTCTCAATTTTATGACTATTGTTGTATTGATATTGAATAATGAAAGTTGAAAAAGGGAATTTTTTTATATGGACTTCAAAAGCAATAATTGAATTAGAAGTTCTATATTGTTAATTTTAACTTTAAGAGAGTATTTCATGCTCCAAGTACCATTTGTACTTTCCTTTTTCTGAAAAGAAGTTAATGATTTACGGTCTTTCTACCTCCATGTCATTATTCTTTTAGATATTCATTCGCCTAAGTAATTAATAATTTTTAATTTTGGGGACATCTTAAGAAAAGTGAATAAAAAATTCCGAGCAAAAGCCATAAATTTTGTTTAAGATTCTTGTATCGCCACCCACACACGCCTCATGTAGATAAATTTTTTCAAATTCTAGTCCGCCAAATACTAATCTAAAAAATAAAGATGTTTGAATTTATAAGTGATTTGGCAATTACTTGATACAGTTACAAATGTTAATAATTGTTCCAGAATTTTTTGAATGACAAATTTTTTGGGGGGTCTAGATTACATTTGATCATATATAAATATGATAAGTATTATTTCAATTGTGACGTCTGAGTTTTGCCAAACTTGATAATGTTACAACTTACAACTTACAAGGATGGAATATTAGGGGAAAAAAAAAAAAAGTTTTTAGTGGTCCACGTCACAAACATATATAGAAAGAACTCTCTGGCTATAAATAATTGAAACAGTGAAATTTGTTGACTAAATATTATTGTACCGAACACCTTTAGTTTCTTTCTGCTCACCAAGAAACACAAAGTCAGGTTTGTTGCTTATTACATTTTTTTCCTTTCATTGAAAATTTTCTAATAATTAATCAAGACAGGCATGGATACATCTCTATGTGGAAGAGTAAATTTAGAGGCTGTTTGATAAAATTTATTTAAAACATATTACAAATTTTTATATTTTATAAGATGTTAGATTTTATTTTAAAAATAAAATTTTGAAGTGTTTGAATAAAATAAATTTTGAAACTTATAAAATATTAATAATGATAATACCTGATATGGAGAAGTAAGGCAAGCCCAACAAGCCAATAGAACCATCCCAGACCCAAGAATACATTGCGCTAATTGACCAATAAAGGTTATCAGTCTTTCTTCAATCGATCAGGCTATGGTTGAAAAGCCCACTGCTAGAGAGTCGTCTCAACCCAATGAGGTCATGCATTCGACCAGAGTGGCGGCGAGACCCACTGCCGAGAGACATCTCGACCAGAATAGGTCGACCAGAAGAGGTCATGCATTAGACCAGAGTGGGCAGTGAGACCCACTGCCGGGAACATCTCGACCAAAATAGGTCGACCAGAAGAGGTCATGCATTCGACCAGAGTGGGCGAAGAGACCCACGGTCGGGGAGATATCTCAACCAAAATAGGTCGATCTACAAGATATGAAGGTTTCTCTCGCCACCAGTCGCTGTCGCATTAAATGCGCTCAACCATTACTCTGCCACGTTAAATACACTGACAGGCAGCTTGCCTCTGCATTAAATGCAGAGGTCCCCACCATATCCCAAAAGGATGTAGGGGCGCCACCTGGAAAGAGGATTCTAGATAAGGAAAAGACCTAAAAACCCTCATGCAAGGAAAAAGGTCCTCCCTGCAAGAGCAAGGGTACCATGGACATTTTGATATTCCACTTGGGACTATAAATATCCCATTTTCAGCCTCTTTGAAGGTAGGCCATTCCATACTACAAAACCCTCACTCCGCTACTCATCTTATCTGGTCATTCTCATACTGACTTGAGTGTCGGAGTACCATAGCCGAGGGCACCTCGGCTAGCCTGACATTTGCTCCTGGTTGCAGGACTCAGCCCAAGTATCTGTGGAGCTTATTTACTCGACCAGACAGGTCAATCAACTCAGATTCTGTCTCAATCCAGTTATATACAGTTTTTACCCTCATCATTTGGCGCCATATGTGGGAAATAGAGTCTGTAACTTAAGAAATGGTAAACACGAGGCTAGCCCGCAGTCGATCCCTCTGCTAAAGTATGATCAAGTCGACCCTGCAGTCTATCCCATTATTAAATAATGATCAAGTTGACCCCATAGTCTCATGATCAAATTGGTTTTGAATAAGTTATTGAAGAAGGATCAAGTCGACCCCGTGGTCGACCCCATTATTAAAGAATGATCAAGCCAACTTCATAATCGCATGATCAAATTGGTTTTGAATCAGTTGCTAAAGGATGATCAAGTTGACCCCGTAGCCAACCCCGTTATTAAAGAATGATCAAGTTGACCTCGTAGTCACATGATCAAATTGGTTTTTGAATCAGTTGCTAAAGGATGATCAAGTTGACCCTGCAGTTGACCTCACTGCTAAAGAATGATCAAGTCGACCCCGCAGTCGACCCCATTGTTAAAGAATGATCAAGTCGACCCCACAGTCGACCCCGTTGCAAGTTGACTTTGCAGTCGACCCCGCTGCTAAAGAACGATCGAGTCAACCTCGTTATTAAAGAATGATCAAGTTGACCTCGTAGTCACATGATCAAATTGGTTTTTGAATCAGTTGCTAAATGATGATCAAGTTGACCTTGCAGTCGACCTTGCTGCTAAAGAATGATCAAGTCGACCCCGCAATCGACCCCATTGCTAAAGAATGATAAAGTCAACCCTGCAGTCAACCCTACTGCTACAGAATGATCAAGTCGACCATGTTATTAAAGAATGATCAAGTCGACCTTGTAGTTGCATGATCAAATTGGTTTTGAATCAGTTGCTAAAGGATGATCAAGTCGACCTTGCTTCTAAAGAATGATCAAGTCGACCCCGTAGTCGCATGATCAAATTGGTTTTGAATCAATTATTGAAGAAGGATCAAGTCGACCCCGTAGTCGCATGATTAAATTGGTTTTAAATCAGTTATTGAAGAAAGATCAAGTCAACCCCGTAATCGCATAATCAAATTGGTTTTGAATCAGTCATTGAAGAATGATCAAAATTTAAGGTCGATGAAATGAAGAAAATCAGCTACTCCCCACTCATTCTCACATGAGCTCGATTAAGACTTGGGAGTGGGGGGACTCCTGATATGGGGAAGTAAGACAAGCCCGACAGGCCCATTAGAACCATCCCAGACCCAAGAATACATCGGGTTAATTGACCAATAAAGGCTATCAGTCTTTCTTCAATCGATAAGGCTATGGTCAAAAAGCCCACTACTAGAGAGTCGTCTCAACCCAATGAGGTCATGCATTCGACCAGAGTGGCTGCGAAACCCACTGTCGGGAGACATCTCGACCAGAATAGGTCAACCAAAAAAGGTCATGCATTCGACCAAAGTGGGCGGTGAGACCTACTGCCGGGAGACATCTTGACCAGAATAGGTCAACTAGAAGAGGTCATGCATTCGACCAGAGTGGGCGGCACTGTCGGGAACATCTCGACCAGAATAGGTCAACCAGAAGAGGTCATGCATTCGACCAGAGTGGGCGGAGAGACCCACGGTCAGGGAGATATCTCGACCAGAACAGGTTGACCTACGAGACATGAAGGTTTCTCTCACCACCAGTCGCTGTCGCATTAAATGCGCTCAACCACTACTCTGCCATATTAAATACACTGACAAGCAACTTGCCTCTGCATTAAATGCGGAGGTCCCCATCATATTTCGAAAGGATATAGGGGCGCCACCTGGAAAGAGGATTCTAGATAAGGAAAAGACCTAAAAACCCTCATGTAAGGACAAAGGTCCTCCTTGCAAGAGCAAGGGTACCATGGACATTTTGATTTTCCACTTGGGACTATAAATACCCCCTTTTTAGCCTCTCTGAAGGTAGCTCATTCCATACTACAAAGCCCTCACTCCACTGCTCATCTTATCTGGTCATTCTCATACTAACTTGAGCATCGGAGTACCATAGCTGAGGACACCTCGGCTAGCCTGACGTTTTCTTGTGGTTGCAGAACTTAACTCAGGTATCTGTGGAGCTCATTTACTCGATCAGGCATGTCGATCCACTCATATTCTGTTCCAATCCAATTATATACAATTTTTACCCTCATCAATACCAAATATTTTATAATATTTTATAAACTTTCAAACATGTTTTGAAAAAGTTACAAGCTCACAGAGAAATACCCTCTCAGTCTCAATTATCATTGTAGCAATCCTTGTGATGATTATATGTGTATTATTATGACTATATGTTAAACAACAATAAAAAATTACTTTCATGGGATTGATTCCTTTATAAGAAAATAATCATTAATTTTGTGATGAAACTAGTTAGACTTGGTAAGGCCATTTTGAGGTGTTAGGAGTATTCAACAAAAGCACACTAACTCTAGAATCTAGATCATTCATACATTGGTGGTCATATTCATAATCATACAATTTCAAAATATGTATCTCCCAATCATATCACCATTTAATTCGTTGCATATTCTTGGTGTTGACTAATCATCAAGAATCAATTTTTCTTTTTGATACATTCTTTACATAAATAAAGAAATAGTTAAATAATTGTATGAACAAATTAAGACTATGTCAATAAGTTCTTATGGGCTTATTTATTAATTGTATACGGGTTGAATTCCTGAGCCATAAAATCTATAATTTTTTTTATATAATTTAGAAGAAGCAGTGAAATTAAAGAAAACAAAGTTAAAAGAAAAATGAAAAAGGCCTTTTTTTTCCCCATAAAAAGAATTTTGTGGAGTTACTTTACGTTCCATATATGGGAAGCACAATGAAGATTAGGTCAGAGAAATAAGAGGGGGATGTTACTAATTTTTGGAAATGGTAATCCTGAAAATGGCAGGAATGTTTGATAAAGTTATCTATATATGGACAAAATTCTGAACCTTATTTTTCATTTTTATTCAGCGACGATAGTACAAACCCACAAAGGTAAATGAGTGCCCAAACCTTCACACGCGACAGCCACTTATTGCTGCTGTATGTGGATTTGCACTCTCCGTCTCTCCGTGTGTGCAAGTGTGTGTCTTGGGACGTACAAAAACCTCATCATCTTTGCGTTGTGTGCGCGCGCGCGAGAGTTAAGAGAAAATTGGAGAAGTCTAGAATTTACTTACATAAATAAAATCATCATTGACTGGTTAATTAATTAAGTAGTAATGTAAGAATATTTATATATATATATATAAGGTTTGAAATTTAAATTTTAATGAATGCTTGATATGTATTTATGTAGAAAAAAATTTAAAAAAATTCTCAAATTTTGTGTATGTTGTTGTATAGCCTATAAAATAGAGTATTGTTATTTGGACTCCAAAATTTGTTATTGACACTTCACTTGATTTTTAATCTATAGAAATTGACTATTACATCTCTTTATTTTTAAGTTATCATTTAATTTAAATTGTTGAACAATTATGCCCTTAGCGTACTATTCTTTATCTTATTAAATATAATTTTGATTTATTCGTAGCCTTGATTCATTCTATGTCAAACTTGATAAAACACGTACAAATGAACAAATTATCTCATTTCAAAATTCAATCATATCACTGAAGACATGGGTATGAACTTGAATGGGAAAATGATAGCATCACTACAAAATAGTATATTTTCACACTCCAAATGTGGGTCTTGTTTTATTCATAAAGACTGTTGTGTAAAGTTATTTCAATAAAAAAAAGAAAAATAAAGGAAGAAAAGAGCACTGCACCTTATTATTTAGATCTAGCAAAAAATCATTCATACTACAAGTACCCAAAAAAATGTGGATAATAGGCCTCATTTTCTCCATCTAATAAAATGCGGGTAATTTTACCTATTGCCTAATTACCTGCTACTTTTTGACTTAACGCATGGGTACCTACAAGTAACTCATGAACAACCATATATATATATATATATATTAATTTTTTTTCTAATTCTCACAAATAATTTGGAGGATATAACACATTTTTCTTTGATAACAACAATGTTTAAGTGGTATTTAAATTTTTTTAGTTCAAAAAACTTTTGACATATAATGGGATTTAAATTTGGTTTTCAAAATGTAATATAATTTAAAATCGATAGATGTTTAAACATTTAAGTTGTATTTTTCAAACTAAAATACTTGACATATATTAAGTACTTGTTCAATGTAATGTTTAAAATTTGTAGCATCTTTTATTAGTTTTATTTAAGTAATATTTGAATAATATTATGTAAATTAAAAAATACATATTAATTTACCTTCAAGTGTAAAAAAATAAAAATATCGGTACCTGTGTATTATTCATCACCCATAGTCATGGGTAATGAGTCTACTATCTCATATCCAATACAAAATCGATAATTTTACTTATGAGTAAATTTACTCAACCCATCATTACCCAACTTCATGGGTACCTATTTACCAAGTCTATTGTTATTTCATATTAAGTTGGATAAGTTGAGGTGAAATATTTTCATGAATAATAAAGTTGAAAGTAATAATTATTATATAAAAGGGTATATTTATCTTGCAAATTAATATAAATGCATTTGAAAAGTAAGTGGATATTTTAGTTAATAACATAACACAAAAATTCAAAATGGGTGTGAATAACAAATTTTGGAGCGCAAATAACACCACCCATGAAATACCCTTGGAGAGTAGAATAAAGTCCTTAAATGTATTTAGCATCTTCTGCAAGCTGAAGCAATGGAATACGATCTGAATCAAAATTGAAAGATTTTCGTTGGAAAAGCCTTAAATAGGCACTGACTCTGGATATTCTTAACTTGTGTTTAATTTTATGACATAAATTCGAACAGCTTGTTATAATTAAACCAGACTTATCTCAATTTGATTGTATTTCTTGAAAAATTAGGAGGATATTTTAGTCAATATGAATTACTAATTTATTAATTTAAAAGATGATAATTTTTTGAATTAATTTATCTTTTTCAGAAAATTTATACTTATTTAAGAGGGATGGGTGCCCGGTTAAGCCATCTTGGCTCCATGTGTGTGTGTCCTTCACTGGAATTTCACACGCGGGTTCGGTGAGCAATAAGAGGGGCGTCTCCCTCGTACTTTTGGGTGCTCAATCAAACTCAATTCCCATTGTGTGCATCACCAAACCCATTTGAAATTTTGAGTTAGAATTAAGAATGCATATTTTTAAGAAAAATGATTGTTTGAAATCATGCGAAAACAATTTATAAATAGATATGATGAATTCTTTGAAAATTTTGAATTAATTATTGTTATAAAAAGAAAAATAGCGTGAAATGATAGTTAATATTGTGTTTTAAAATATATATATATATATATATTAGTTCTTTAAGCGTAGGAAATAAAAAGATAAACTAACCTAGCTACTCTATATTTAATTAGAGATCGAGATCAATTAGTCGAAACCCTATTTTTTATTTGTTAATTATAAAAAATTGAATTCAAATATATGGAAAATCAATTAGATCAATTAAAATAATAATAAAATACATATAAAATTTTAAATTACTCCAACTTGACTTGTACTCAATTAGTATTAATTTGAATTTATTTGGGTTAATAACTAAAATTACAAATTCAACAAGCACAATAAAAATGTAAATTAGAATTAAAAAATAATTTATTAAATACGACTCAATTTGTTTACATTATTGTAGGGGAACAGGTGGTCTGTGTCACGAGCATGTAAGTTATTTTAAACGTAGTAATAAATAAATGGTGGCCAAGAATGCGTTACCTATAACGTAAGCAATACAACGTCGTTTAAAGCAAAGAATATTATGATTATTATGCACACGTGGTCATTATTTCCTCACTACCCTCTAAATACCTTTTGCACAACAGCTGGTTGTTGAAAAAGTTTGTAACGTTTCACTGGGAATGGAAAATCTCATGCTCATCAAATAAATCACATCTTGTTAACTTTATTTTAAAGTAAGATTAAAAATTTCAATTATAATTTCCTGAGGGGAGGTTTAATGCAGTTTGGGTTATCTATTTGAATTCATATTTTATCTTATATTTTATTTTATAAATATATATCATCTATATTAAATATTTTTTTATAAATATAATTGATTGAAGATTAAACGTGCTTGACATATATTTATTAAATTGGAATAAAAAATAAAATATATAATAAAATAAATGATTAAAAGTGGGTTTGATGAGGAAATTGATATTGAAGCTCGATTGGTGTAGTAACTTTTTTCGAAGGAATCATAATTATTTTTCATTGTTGATCTTAAATTATAAATATAAATTAACAATGAATTCATTATTACTTTGAGGACAGTGAGTATAACAACTTCTATAAGAAGCTTAACAATCTTTTAGAAAATGATTATAAGAACTTTTTATAATTTTGTAATATTCACATCAAGTTATAAATTTGATTAAAAGTACGAAGTTAGTAGGGTGCTATCAATTTAAGGACAACCAAATAACAATATTTATGAGAGGGATTGTAGGGCATGAATTGTCAATAAGAAAATCTTGCAATTCATTTTGTTATTATGAATCATCGCAGTAACAATTAGAATATGTATCAATTTTTTATTTAATAAATGCATTTATTTTGTTAAGTCAAGATTTATTACACGTATTAGCTCTAGATTGTCATTCTTATTCTTATTATTTAGTATTTACATTAAATCTTAACTATAGCTCTTAAAGGACGAAACATTCACTTTATGGAACTTACAAATTTTTATGGAAAATATTTGGTATGGGACTATGGGGGGTAGTGGGAGTATTTTTTAATGTCATCAAACCTATTAACCATTCTACCGAGATACCTTGTAAGGTATGTGGAGAGTCATGCGCCAAGAATAAAGGTGGTGGGTGTGGCTATAAAGAGCCTCCCACAACATTCGCGCTTCCTTCTTTTTTGCCTTTCTCCATATACACCAAACAGAGAACCCCCCAACCCAGAAAAGACTAATTAGAGATCATGGGAAACTGCCAAGCAATTGATAATGCAACTCTAGTGATACAGCACCCAAATGGCAAAGTGGATAAGCTCTATTGGCCTGTCGCTGCTAGTGAAATCATGAAGATGAATCCTGGCCATTATGTTGCTCTCCTGCTCACCACCACCTTATACTCCTCCACCGCCGACAAAGCCAGCAGTGCAGCCAACAATAACATCCCTCTTCGCGTAACGCGTATTAAACTTCTCAGACCAACTGACACTCTTGTTCTTGGCCATGTCTACAGACTCGTTACCTCCCAAGGTAATAACCAACAATTCAAGAATGTTAAAGTAAAGTACTTCAGTATTTTATTTTATTTTTAAATAATTCTAATGAATTGAGATTTTTTTATTTTTTATTTTGTGCAGAGGTAATGAAGGGGTTGTGGGCAAAGAAGCAAGCCAAGATGCAGCAGCAGCAGCAGCAGAAACATGGAAATATAACAGAAAAACATAGTTCCGATTTTGAAGCAGTAGTTGGGAAAAATGATGTGAAGAAGAGCAATCAGGTGAAATTAAATATGTCTTTTTTGTTTACTTATGCTGAATCTTGAGAATTATTATTATTGTGTGTAAAGGGAAAAATTGTGAAGGAAAAACTGGGCAAATACAGTTCAATAAAGTGATAATTAATATAATCAACCGATTATTTTATATTTTCACATAAATATGAATTTCCAAAGGATAAAGTGCAGTATTTTCATTTTTTCTCTTTTTTGGGCCAATGCAGCTCATTTTTGCAATAATAATTTGTCCCATCTCAATATTTTTTGTTCTTTTTCTTTTTTTTTTTTTCTTAATTTTCCTCAAATGTCTATTTCAGGTAAAGCAAGAAAGGCATAGGTCAAGAAAGAACACACTACCAAACTCTGCTGCATCCAAATCCAGAGCATGGCAACCAGCACTAAAGAGCATCTCTGAGGCTGGAAGCTGATTCTCCCTTTCTTTTTTCTTCTTTGTGGCTCTGGCTGTCTTTAGATTAAATTTTGCAAAATATTTAACTTAGCAAGGGGAAAAAAAAAAAAAAAAAAGGAAGAAAAGGGCACATTCTGAACATGGGCACTGACAGCACATTACTCAGAGATGCTCAAAATTGCACATTATTAGCAGCTAGTGTTTTGTAATACAAATCTCTCTCTGTGTCTCTCTCCCTCTTGTTCTTCGTTTATTTATTTTTCCCTTTTTTAGCTTACATATATGACCAATACCTAACTGTGAAATTGTAAGAGCAAATGTTGCATATTACCTTGCCAGACTAGAAAAGCGAACAAAATAATCACAAGATTTTTCTTAAAAAACTTGAAGTTGTTTCCTAAATCGATTTTAGAAATTCACATTGGAATTGTGGACCGTTTGTAAGGAACAACATTGGATGGGGTACAATATTGGCATAGACCCCCAATTATTGAATTTAATCCTTTACAAAAAAGTTAAAAACTCTGCATATTTGACCTATTAAAGGCTGTTAAGAATGGGGTTTGCTCCCTCGGCAAAACTTGGATAAAATCGAGCAGGAAGACGGCGATTCAAAATATTAGGAGGACAAGGTATTTTTTTTAAGATCTACTTCAGCATTTAGAAATTAAATAATGGATATAGGTAGATCTACACCCTAGAGAGAGAGACTCTGCTAAATGATAATTCAACATAAATTCTACATCTTGAATTCAAACTCATTTTTTAGCTGTTTTACTATAATGAGACCTACCAATAAAAAACAATGCCGATGTCAAGACCAAAACATTGATTGAGGTACAATAATGGAAAAGGTAATAAAGCCATTTTTACCGCTCACTACTACTACATCACTATTGTTCAGGTTAAACTTGTACTTGTTGCATGTATCAGGAGCCTTTGTATTGGGTTCTAAATCGTTAGTTTTTTTGCTTCCATTGAGCAAAACTAGATTGTAATTACATTGCAGTATTTGAAAAGATGTATTGTTGACTGTTGAGGATATTCAAAGTCAATAAAAATGTATTATAATTGCACCATGATGTCTGAAAACACCTTGATTTGGTCCATAATAAAATTACCCAAGGTTAATATTGTATAAAAAAATTTCTGTTAGTGATGGAGGAAACAGGAGAGAAGCAATAAATTTCAAAGATCTGATATCTGTGTTCGCTGATTGGAAAGAACACCTGTCATAACTATATATGTACTGATTTCTGGAGCTTGTAGGCATAAGATATAATATTGATTAATGATGGCATTAGAAACAAAGAAAAAGGGAAAAAAAAAAAAAAAACATTAGTTGCAATAAATACTAATATTCCATTAGTCTAATATTAGCTGGGCATAAAAGCAGGAGTAGGTTTGTATTTTGACCTAAAAATTATGGCCTCTCAATGTGGAAGCAGCAATCCTTTGATGAGTTGGTTTAAAAAAGCTGTCTTCCGTGCCTACACCAATTTGGTAACAAAATGCAAACAAATAACCTTTCCAATGTTAGGAATTAAACACGAATTAAAGAAAAAAACAAAATAAAGATAAAGGCATACGCAATTCATTCAAATAAATAAGAAGAATAGAATTTTGTTCTATGAAAAAACTAATATTTAATCCTTGTCCCAAAAATAAGATATATATAAATATTATATTGTGTGAGAATCCTAATTAAATAGTCAGACATAACAAATATAATTGATTTACACTTCATGAAAAAGGCCTTCTATATGATTTTGGGCTTGATGGAAAAAATTAAAAAAAAAAAATATTTTTATATTCTTGGTAGGTTCTTGAATCAAATCGAGTTGACCCGTGGTATGCATAAGCTACCTGGAAGGAGAGCCATTAGATTGAGGAGGAATGAACTATTAAAATGAAGCTACGTACATATGATCAACCAATTCTCAACCACTATAAGTAGCTCCACAAATCACAAAAATTGGTATGCAACCTTGAGTGTTCTTATTATGTTCTTGGCTTATATACCTTCGAAAATTCACAAGCTTATGATTGATTTGATCTTTAGAGAATTTTTACCGAATAAATCAATGATGACTCTAATCCTTCATTATATTTTAAAATCAAATTCTTAAATCATACCGGAAAATACATAAGTCTAAATCGAAGGAAAATATTTCTATACTTACAAAGGCCTAATATTTTAAAACATACCAGAACATTTAAGTAGCTATGGACTCTGCATGATTGAGATTATCTATAACTTATGACTCATATATGTTCCATGAAAGGCCCAAAGAATCGTGCTCTAAGATGATTGATTCCACAACATAAACATGAAAACACACACACACACACACATATATATATATATGTATATTACTTTCTTCAGGATAAAATTACTTCAAAAAAAAAAGGGGTAAAATATGCTTTCTTTTCTGGATAGCAACGTTGGAAAAGATACTTGAGAAGATGGAATGAATAAATAATCCATTAATCTATTAATGAGAGAAATTAATAATGATAGGTTCAAAAAGGAAAACCTATTAGCAAATTAAGGGATAGAAATAAAGCTACAAAAGTGATGATGCTTTAGTACATTTTTGACTTTGAGCAATGATCGTATCAGCCATCTGATCTGTTGCATGCTCATGCAGCTGAGGAAGAAGAGGGAATCATTCCATCAGCCCACGAGGCCGCCATTAGATCCTTCTCTCCCCTTTTTAAGAGTCCCACTGGCCACCGCAACAAAATTAGTACACCAAAAGCATAAGAGTAGCTTTTTCTTTATTCTTTTCATCACTTCGCACGGAAAAGAGGACGAGCATTAGCGAGAAAATTATTCAAATTTATAAAGCAAAAAATCTTAAGTGCAATCATCATCATATATACATGGGTTCGAAAACATTCTAGGGTCAATTAATTAGTTGACTCCACTGGGGCAATGAATTTAGGGTTAGTTTCTTTTTGAATAATTATATACATACAAGTTATGGATTCATTAGAATTTGAATTCGAACTTCATACATACAATTAAGGTGGTGCTAATGGATCAATCGACCACTCGATAACAATCAAATGGAACCGGCCTTGTATCTTGAAACCATGGAAAAGGTTTATGGTAGGTGAAATCCTTCGGCACTCAAGTAATTACACTAGGAAAAATATAATATTAGTAACAAAATAAGTGACAATATAAAAAGTGTTACTAATTATATATATATATATATATAAAGAGTGAGAATAACTCTTTTTTGTCACTAATATTTTAAGTGATAATATTTTTTATTTTGTCACAAGAAAACCTAATAGTGATAAAAACTATTGCTTTAAATTGTCACCATTGACAATATTTAATAATACACCTATTGTGATAATAAAACTTTTCGCCATAGTTTATGACAAGATTTTCTTGTAGCTAACTTCTCACAATAAATGTGTCATGCTAGTTGTTAACGATGGTAATATAAACACTATTTTTATTACTATTAAACTTGTATAAATTATTAGGGTGACAAATAAAATTTTGTCACTTATATATAGTTAGTGACAATTTTTGCATTGTTACTTATTATTTTGTCAATAATTTTATTTTATTTTATTTTTTTAATATTAGAATTTGAAAATAGAGAGGTAAAAAGTATTTGGAAGAATTTAAGAACGTATTTATGATTTTGTAGTTATAAATGTCAAAATATGAATTGTTTATAACTACTTGTTATTTGGTGGATAGGCCATCATTGAGAGGCCTAATTAATCTAGATTTTTAGCATAATCGATACATCTAATGAATGTGATTTAAGATTGCGGATCATAGGGCCGTTGCTGAAGTACTCAAGTTATCAAGATACAGTCAAAGTTATCCTTATTATATATATGTATTTATTTCAGGGAAATAATTTTAATTTCTACCATGACAATAGTGTAGACAGAGGTTGGTTAGTGTGGTTAATGTATATAGTCCCAAAACAGTTTGCTGGAAGGTGTGGCTTCCATCAAGGTTGGTGAAAATTTTGATAAATTAAAGTAGATTAATAAAATAAAAATTGTAAAAATTGGAGGTAGTAAAGTGAGTTAGCATTTATGACTCAACCCAACGCAAATAATTTTAGGTTGGGTTGGACCTAAAAAATTTGGAAATCATTTTAAGTGGATTGAATGTAGATAGCTTTTATTCAATTATGAATTTAAAATGAGTTTAATCATGAATTCAAAATGAATCCATTCAAAAAATTTAATTAAAATTTAATAAATTAATTTCAAATTAATTTTTGTCAAAATCTTGTGCTTTTAGCTTGTTAATAGTATTAGAATTAAAAAAAATATTAGGTTTTGAACATATTAATAAATTACTTGTTTAAAATTCTTTCAAAATATAAATTTTAGTGTATATATATATATATATAAATAATATCTTGAAATTATAGGAACAAAAAATTTGTCTATTAATTCAAAATAATTTCTAAATTTATTGCTTTGCTAATATTACATGCCAATAGTAAAATTGACATGCAATTTATGTCTATTAATTTTTAAAAAATTAATGAAAATTAGTAAATTCATGATTAAAAATTTGATATATACTTACTGATATAAAAATTAAGCTTCTTTTTTTTTTTTTTTAAATTATCATTTTTTTAATGAAATAACCACTATCCATAATTAATTTTATGTTATTGCAATTGCATGCTATGAAAAAATTAATAGAATAAGCATATAATTTAATAAATCATCACATTATATATAAAACAGGTATTGGATGAGGTGCAAAATGTGTATTTGCATTACTATTGTCTTTTGAATTAATATTTTAAATTAATACATGAATCAAAAGAAGATGATTTGTACTTTTTTAAGTATTGGACTTATTTTAAACCCACTTTCAACCTACTTATCTAAATAACTAAATTCATATTGAATCCATCCATTTTAATTAAATCCATCTGAGCCAAATCAAAAAATCCAACTCAATAGACTAATTTTCTACTCATAATAAAAATCAAGAAGCTAGTAAATCTAGATAATAAGCAGTTAGAAGTTCCTTGAGAAGAAGCATATGTGTAGTTCTTGAGTCGGGTGCCGTCAATGGGTAGGGCGCCCATGCTCTAAAATTCTTAAACAATGAAACTCTATATTTTATTTCACTTTAAAATACTCAAATACTAAGATCCTATAGTCTACCGTACCCTATTTAACCCAATACTTGTTGGGTCTAATTGGACATAATATTTTAATAAATTGTTTTAATACATATTAAAAAGATCTTTCTGGTCTACATAGCAAAAAAATATTACCTAAAGTTAACTAGTGTTATATTTAATTTAACCATTGAATTTAATTTAGTGAATCTATACGTGTAATTTCAATATACTAAACAAAGAAAAGCCAAAAAAGTTTTGTTCTTTTCTCTCCTCATCGCATATTATCCTTTCTCTTGCTTTCCCCTAAGTATATTATTTATAAGTATATTATTTATAACTTTGTTTTTTTCCTTTTTTTTTTCTTTTCAAAAAGTGTTATTCTATATAATATATTTAAACAAATATATGTAAATAATTAAAAAATATATATTTATGTAAAAATAATATATATTTTTAATTTTATATATTAAAAATTTATCATTAGTATATATTTAATTTTAGTATATATAATTTTTAGGCTAATTGATTAAATTTGGGTATTAAGGTAATGAGTAATGTTTGAGTATATAATATATGAATAATTTATGGGTATAAACCCTACCCTTATCTGTTATATTATTTTAATAGTTATATGCATAAGGTTGAGTATTATAATTCTTTTTTGGGCTTGGATAGACTAAAATTCTATCACTAAGAGGCCTATTCTTGAGTATGATTTGGGCTTGCTATTGGGCAAATGGGTACAAAAGAGCACAAAGATAGGCAATGAGAGTAAAACTCACTGAAAAAACGGACAATTTGTGAAGAAAAGAAAAAAGTACAAGATTAATACTCAGAGACGTATGATTACAAGTCTTCTTCAAGGTCTCACCCAATGTGTCAAAATCAATGGAGTAATACATACAATAGGAAGAATGGCCAACCTATAGAATTCAAAGGGGAAAGATGGACCAAATTTATGTAAAGAGAAGAGTATAAGAAAACCAAAACAGGACATGACCATCAAATAAGTTGCAATTTGTACAATATCATTGAAACACAAATAACATTGGTATTGCACCTATTATTAGGCTTAAAATGATAGTAATTGTCGGTAGAGATATAATTTTATTTTTTCATACATTTGAAAATACAAAATTTATTGGGTATGAGTTGGTGTGCCATCATAAGCATTATGATTGATTAATTGAATACTTATACTCAAATCAGTATGTGGAAAGCAAAAAATTTTAGTTGACTTTTACTTATTACAAAGCAAAAACTGAGTTAAGAAGCAAGAAAACAATTTTGAACTCAATAAAACTCTACATTGATTCTTCATTTTCATGATTCTTTTTATAGTGAATATCTCTCCAAAGATAAGTAACTAACTAAAACTTTAATTACTTGATATTTTTCTAGCATAGAATAGTAAATATTAATGCCACCAAACAAAACCATAGGAATACATAGAACGTAATAATTAATAAAATTACAAATATAAATAAAAACATCAAGAGTCAAGTACAAACTTTAGGATTTGGAATAGGAAGTTAAAAACAAAGGGTAAATTGCATAATGCCCCCTGTGATATTCGAAATTGGCTGATAAGCCCTTGTGAAATAGGAATTAGCAAAAAACCCTTTATATTTTCTAAAATCATGCAATGAGTACCCCTGGGAAGGAAGGTGTCATTCACGCGCGGGTATGCGGGATTTGACATGTATTTTTATGTGTAAAAAGATGACCATGCCCATCACTTATCAACCATTAGATTTTTTTTAAAGAAATAAACGGTCTAAATTAAATCATATAATATCTTTAAAAAAATAAAAGAAATAAGCAATATATTATTATATATATAATATAATAGATATATGTATAATATATAATAAATGTATATCCCATCCCACAAACCACCCAACCTCACCCTACCCCAACCCACTGGCTGCCATGGCAGCTGATTTTTCATGGCTGCCGGTAGCTGGCAGCTGATGGCCATGGTAGCCATGGCTGCTAGCATTCCGGCAGCTAGCCCCAGCAGCTTGCCAGTCAGCTACCGGCGGCCACCAAAAAAAAAAAAAAAGAAAAAGAAAGAAAGATGGCGATCAACGGCTGCAATCAGCCGCGGTCTGGCTAGACCTGGCCATTATGCATGACAGCCATGGCTGCCCGTAGGGTTTGGAGAAGAGGTAGCCACGGTTGCCCGTTGGATTTGGGGAAGATGGGTGGGGGAGGGGCAGGGCGGGGCGGGGCGGGGTGATGACAATATATATAAATATATATGTTATATGTAATATATTATATATAACATATATTATATATATGTTATATACAATTTATATGTGTAATATATAATTTATATATATGTATATTATATCTATATAAGTATAAATAAAAATTATATTTTATATTTTTACAAATAATAAATATTAAATAATTTTTATAATTATTATATGTAACTATAATTATATATTGTAACTATAAATAAAAAATATATTATTTAATTTTTATAAATATTATATATGTTATATTTTTACATATAATAAATATTACTTAATTTGAAATGAACAAAATTTTTTTTATATATATTATATGTATAAATAAAAAAAATATATGTTTATATTCATAGATGTACATATATTTTATATGTAACTATAAATAAAAAATATATTATTTAAGTTTTATAAATATTATATATTTTATATTTTTACAAATAATAGATATTACTTAATTTGAAATGAAGAAAAAAAATTATATATATAATATGTATAAATAAAAAACATATATGTTTATATTTATAGATGTACATATATTTTATATGTAACTATAAATAAAAATATATATTATTTAATTTTATAAATATTATGTATTATTTAATTTTAAAAGAATTAAAGAAAATTTATATATCGATATATGGGACATGCATAAATAAATAATATATAATATCTTTATAGATAAATTTATACATGTACATATATTATATAAGTGTTAAAACTATATTATATGCTTTTTTAAAATTATTATGCCTAGACTTATATATGTATACATATTATATACAAGTATAAATAGAAATATATATTTATTTTAAATTAATTTGAAATGTATAAAAAATAATTTTATTCAAGGGTAATTTTATCGTTTTACTATTCAATGAACATCAAACAACAATAAGAAGGCTATTGGGTCAAGTGTGCAACGTTCAATTAAACATAGAGGTTTTTTTGCCAATTCCGAATATTATAGGGGGTTATCAGCCAATTCCGAATATTACAGGAGGTGCTGTGCAATTTACCCTATAAACAAATTAACCAGCTCTTGGAACACTATTGCATCATAGTACAATACATCAACATAATTCATAACATCCATCAGATGGAAGCGGAAAAACATATGTTAAGACCACATTCATCAAATTCACAACCTGCAGCATAAGATATATATATATATATATATATATATTCCCTTATGATAATATGGAAAGATATTATCATTAGAATAATCGATAAATTAATGAAACTGAATTTGACATATTACCTTAATTTTGAGGCACCAGTCATGTCATGAGTTTCCTATCTTATTCATCCCACGAAGAATGGACCACTATTTAAAAAACTGGATCGGACCGGCCGGTGAACCGGTCCGGTTTTCTCAAAAAATCGAAAAAATGAAAAAAATGTCACATTTTGTAGAAACCGTTCAAACAAGCTGGTTGGACCGGTGAACCGTTCACGGTTCAATTGATCCGGTCCGATTTTTTCATTTAATTTTTAATAAAATTAATTTTTTTTAAAATTTTTTTTTGGTGTAAGTATAAAGTTTGAAGGTTAAAGTACACTTCACAAGCTATTTTAAAGTAAAAAAAAAAGCCTTAGTTTAGAGTTTAGAATTAATTTACACACTATCAACTTTAAATTTTAAACTTGATACATTTAAATTGTTGTGATCATTTATAATATGAATTGTGAAATTTGGATTGTAATGTTAGGTAATATTATTTAAGCTCTTTATGTTTTATATTTTGGCATTTTATTAATTTTTAAGTAATATATATAATATAAATATATATATTTCGTAATTATGACGTCATGATTTAATTGCGGTTCAATTACGGTCCGACGAACGGTTGAACCAATGAACCGTGAACCGATAAATTTTCCGGTTCAATGAACGGTCCGATTTTTCGAACACTGAAATGGACACCGCATTTTATTTGCTTTATAGAAATGACAGGGCAGTCAACTAATTCGATTATGAGATTACCTATCCCTCCCATTTGCAAAGGAATCTCCTTTAATTTGTAGTAGTGCTTAATGATTAGGCACCGAAGGGATGGGAGGATTTCCCAATTACTATGAAAGGCTCTCCAGCACTCGAGATCAGTATCTTCAAGCAGCAGATGTTTAAGTTGAGAGAATTGCCATTGCAATGTTACCCACTTTGACCCTTTAAAGGCATAGGATCGCAATTTGATCACTTTAAGATGTTGCAATCTAGCAATAATTCTCATGTATTCCCAGGGATATCCAAACCCGCTCAAACTAAGCTTTTTAAGCAAGGATAGGGGAAAACAAGTTGTATTAATCCAAGAAGCAGAGCAAGGGGGGCCAAGTGCAACAACATTAGGATTCACAACGACACATTTTAGTGATTCAAGTCGACGGAGATGGAACGTATGATCAACCCACCAAAAGGGTTCAGGTTCAACAGCATGATCAGGCACTAATTCAATTTGAATTCCTAATTTCTTTAGATTGGGGGTTCTTTCAAGAATTTCCTTGCTACAACTGTGCACACTCACATCTGAAAGTGTTAAGAGGTTTGGTAAGAGAGCAGTACCACATGAATGTTATGGATAAGGTAGGTCGCTTCCCTTGACTTGGATATGTTTCAGTTCTTTCATATCCCAGATCTCCACGGGCAGGTACGATGAAGCTTTAGAGGAATTGATGATGCTCATATACCGACGGACAATCAAGTACTCAAGTTTCCAGAGTTTGGATATAGAAGCAGGGATCTTCTTTCCACTATAAGTGAGGGGTAGATACCTTAGATAAACTAGTTTTAGCACTTCAATTGGGAACTTGTAGAAACGGATCGTAAGAGCATCTAGTAGCCTGAGCAACCTCAAGCCAAAACAGATTGGTACTGGATATTGATGGTGTAGACCAGTACATAGGAGAGAATGCACTGTCGAAATGGACTCCATTGAGTTACGCACCTCTTTAATGCCAAGTAAAGTGTTGTTATGGACGCAAAGCTATCGTCGGCTTTTAATGCCGTGTGTAAAACTATTGGCATAACTATTTATGACATGGAAGAACTTCTCTTTTCCGGCTTCTATGTTACACAGATGCCAATAGATCGATTGGATGTTGCAAGTTTTGATTCCATAAGTGGAGCGCCGCTGATGGACAAGAACAACACTTTCGGAAACAAGCTCCTCCAAATATTCCATGCGAGAGTTTTGTAAGTTTCTGGAAGGATTTGCTTCAAGAAATCCCTCTATGCTCCACAAGTTGATGAGTTTTGAGGCAGGGATCTTGCACCTTGGTGGGAAAACTCCCATATAGAGAAAACATGCTTTCAAATGTTGTGGTAAGAAAGTGTAGCTGGGAAGAAGTACCTTTGAAATTTTATCATATGCCTCAATGAAAACTGAATTTTGTTTCTCCTCTGCTACCTTGTTCCAGTACTCTAGCGTCTTCTCAGCTTCAGACAGTAGGCCTGCAACTGTGATGATCGTAAGAGGAAGACCTTCACATTTTTCGGCGATCTTCTTTCCTGATTTCTCAAGTTGAGGAGGGCAAAAATTCCCTTCACCAAACACTTTATCACGAAGAAGATACCAACTTTCTTCTGTATTCAGGAATGGCATTTGATAAATTAAATGTGGCGTATGATTTGTACTAGCATATTGAGTTAGTTTTTGTAGCTTAGTTGTGAGCAAGACTCGACTTCTATGACAGTCAGCTGGAAGTATTCTTTTTAACTTATCCCAGTCTCTCTGCTCCATATATCATCTACCACAACTATGTATGTCCCGCCGATCAAACTTCTTCTCAAATACTCACCCAATTTCTTATCTTCTTCCATACGTATTTTATCAACGTCATAATTCATTTGAGCTAGCATGTCTAACAGGATTCTTTTAAGACGATATTTTGGGCCTATTGTGACCCACAAACGACAGTCGCAATAATTCATGAGTGATGGATTGTCATAAATTTTTTAATCAAGAGTACTCTTACCAATTCCAGCCATCCCAACGAGTGAGACAATTTGGAGTTGCGGTCACCCATATGCTAGCTGGTCGTTGATTATCATAAATTCATGAGATAATCCAACCATCTTTGACGTACGTCTTTCCATCAGAATGATGAATTCTTGATGAAACAGCGTCATCCTCTTGATCTTCAGGCGACAGTTTGCTCAATTCTTCCACCATCATCTTCTCCGTCTTCTTCACAGTTTCTGTAAAGGAATGAATCTCGCGCTTTAATTCCTCCAAGTCCAGCTGGGAGATCAGTATGGGCGAAGAAGAAGAAGAAGAAACCTCATGATCATCAATATCTCCAAGGCTTTCAGATTGTGAAATTAGAAACTGACTTGATACATGAGATTCAATTGCATCTTCTAATTTGTATGCTGCCTCTCTGATTTGTGCCTTCAACGCGTTGACCCTCTCGCTGCTGCCGCCGCCGCCATCTTTTTCCAATCTTTGTAGGAATTCTTGCAAGGAGCTAACCTCCTTGTATGGAAGAAACATGAAACTTTGAGATGGGGGAAGAATTGAAATTCGAGAAGGATAAATAATGTGCCCAGAAGGAAGATAATAAACGGAGTCAGAAGGATGAAGAAGGTGCTGTATTGTCTGCTTGAGAGAAATCACAGCAGCATAATAAGCCATCTCTGATCACTCTTCCTCTCATGCAAAACTGGAAGAAAATTAATTTGAGAAGAATTTAGAAAACTTTTGCTGTGATTACAAGAAAAATTACATTTGGTGCCACTTAAATAATGTTATAGTGACAATTCTATATTTAATGATATTTTTTAAAAGTGTCATTTATAGCGGTGCAGTTAAAGGTGTAAATATCACTGTTTTCATTATATTGTGGCATTGATAAAGTGTAACAAGAAATACATTTACTAATATTTTAAAATATAATAAAAAGTGCATTGAATGATATTTCAAAATGTCACATTTTTTTTGTTAAACTGATATAGTAATATGCCACAAAAGATGAATATAGTAACATACTAAAATGCCACAAAAAAATTCTTTTGATTACGTGCTAAAATGTCAAGGAAAATATAATAGATGGCATATTAAATTTAGATCAAAGTTATAATTAAAAAACAATACATACGTACATGGTGGGTTCATCTCTCAATTAATATTACCTAGAATACTACCACACAAAACCTGAATATATAAATTTAATACTATACACGTAACCCAAAACAGTTGACTGTCAGGAGCAGGTTGCGGCTTTTTAATTAAATTTATATCTTACAAACACAACAAAAAAATTAATTTCTCACATACATGTACAGAAAACATCAAACAGTGATGCATGATTAAATCACATTAGCAGTGAAATCTACATTGTGCACATGTGATTGGATTATTACCATAGAGAGTATATATTCTCACACCTAATTAATAATGCATAAAAAGTTGTCTAAGTTATATAATCAGAAACAGTTGACAAATAAAGTGAGCAAGTTGGTATTCGTAAATTGATATAAATAAGCAATAAAGGTTGGTCTGTTGGTGATGCAATTAATGATAGCAAGTACCACCTTTGAAAAAGTATTAGGATATCATAAATTATATCTGTGCATATATATGTAATATATATGGAAAATAATCCTGCACAAAATGACAAATTAATTTAGGTATAACACATAACAAATTAAATACTAATTTGGATCTAATGTTGCAACAAACCTAATTAATCCTAACACAAATTTAATCAGTTGCACTTTATTCCCTGTGATTTTTGTTATTTAATTAGGAGTATATGTAGAAAATATTATATGTATAATGGTAAATAATCCTACACAAAATGACAAAAATTTTGTATTTAGAGGATAAAAGGTTGGTTTTAAAGCATGGCTATGACGTTGTTGCTGCTTCTTTTAATCAAGTTGCTATTTGTAGACACTATACAGCCTGCAGGCTGGCTATGCTGAAGTTGATAAGAGGTTTGAAATGACAGTAACGTATAATTAATTACAAGAAAAGTGTTATCCTATTATGTTGTTATTAATTAGCTATATTGTAAAGGTTGGGTTGGGGATGCAATGTGTACTCCCTAATGCCACAGTTTATTAATCATGCATTTGTAATATCTGTACATTTATAAAATGGAAAATGATATTGCACAAAATAAATAAATAATAAAAAAATTCTGATTAATTAAATCTAGATATGTCCATACCTAGTTAGCCCTAACACAAATTTAATTAATTGCACATGATGCCTTGTGATTCGATATTTATCTTGTTAATCGTCCAATATATATAGAAACTATTACATCTAGGAGTACATTTAATACACAACTTCATCAAGGCTGCAGAGATTCTGTTTAATTTGTCAAAGAATGATTATTAATGGAGTTTGAAATTATTTCTGATCAGGCATCATTTGAGCTAGCTAGTGGCTATCTTAATTAATGTCCTCTTTTCCATTATATATTTAATTAATTTCCCATGTATCAAAATATTGCATAAATTAATTTTGAAAACATAAATGAGTTTTCAATTTTATTTTCCATCTAGACCCAACCCATTAGACATTTTATTAATATATTTTTATTCATATATTTATATGATTTATTTTTATATATGTATATACTAGCATGTGCTTGGTGCCATGCACGAATTAATAATTATAATTGAAAATACAATTTATATATATTATTTTAATTGCATGTAAAAGTGAATGTGATTCACAATGTATTTCTTAATAAGACACATGGTACAAAATTTAAAAAAACTGTCACGAAATCAAAATGTGTGACTATCAAAGACAATGATAGTGAATATCTTCACATTTATAAATGGACAACATAAAAATATAAAAAACACTTATATTTTTTCATAATAAAAATAATTCAATAAATTTAAGGCAATCCAAACAAAATAATAAAAATATAATGCATAAAAATATGAAAAATTAATAATGAATAATATTGAGAACATAAAAACCTACTACATAATAGAAATCAACTTAAACAAAAGGTAAAAAATGTACTATAATTATTTTAAAAGTAGACGGTCTTATTTTATAAAAAATAAAAATTATTTTAAATATATAGAGAAAATATGAACAATATCCCTATTTATTTATTTCACAAAAATAGTTCTTATTTAAACTATCTCATATGAAAATAAAAATAAGAAATGATCAAAATCTTGATTTATTGTATGACTAACAAATGTTGGTTATAAAAATTAATTTTTTTTATGAATTTTCACTTATGAATATTAAAAGGAATTAAGATGTATATATATGCGATTATTTCTAATATATTATTTTCTATAAACTATTGTTACCTTTATCCACTTTTCATCTATCCATCATTTTTTCCCTTTTTCTTTTACATATTTTCAATATTTACCACCAATTTTATTTTCTTATTTAAGAAAATTATGTGTTTTTTTTATGTAGGAATAATTACAAAAACTACCTCTAAGGCTTGGGGTAATAACATAAACTACCCCTATAGTTTGGAAAATTACAACCCCCCCCCCCCCAAAAAAAAACTGCCATTCAAACATTGTGAGGGAAATTGTTAAAAAATCATTCTACCCTTCAGTTTTTTCTTTTTTTCTTTTTGAAAGGAACAAAATATATGTAAAAGAAAAATATACAAGAATACCCTCTAAGTGAAAAAAAGAGAAAAATGGGCAAAAGCTTCTTCATTTTTGCACACAAGAACCCGTTTGCCTTCTCTATCTTTCTTCAGTCTAGGCGTGTAGCATGAAAAGCGATCACCTTTGATTGCCTACCGAAATCCTTGTTTGCTGGTACCGTGAGGAGGGCCGATCACGGTGGTTGTTGAATTTTGTGATTATCGGGCAACATTTTGTCGGGTTTGAGTGAAATGGGTAGTAAAGGTAATAACCCATCCGATTGTTCACTTTTTTTTGGTTTATTTTGTTTAGAATCTTTATATAATGTGCAAAAATCGTTTCTTTTTGCATTATTGTTGTCATTTATATGCCTAGGGTTTTGTAAGTATGCATTATGTTAAAGTTTTGTTTTAAACATAATTTTGGTATGATGATTTGATGAAGGTGGGTATTTATTTTGTTTGAATTGGCTATATTTCCAAAACCCCAAAATTTTGGACTATAAAAATCTAGTTTTACTTTTTTTTTGTTGGTGTTTTACATTTAGCTTGGATGCATTGAAGCAAGGTTATTTAAGTGGTTACAGTCCATTTCTAGGATTTGACGGGTGTTATATGAAAGGGCCTTTTGGTGGTGTGCTCTTAGTTGTAGTTGGATTAGATGGGAACAATGGACTTTATCCTTTCGCATTTGCTATGGTGGAGACAGACTGCAAGGGCTCGTGGGGTTTCATTTTCAAATGCTTGGAGGAATTTGTTGGAGGTTTCAGTCCAGATATACACAGGACTTTCATGATGGATAGGTAGAAGGTACTATTGCTGCTTTAAACTGCATTATTTCTGAAAATATTTAAGGTTCTTTCTACTATAGTTTTTAGTACACAAGGTGCTAATTGTTATATTCTATAGTTTGTTGTTAGTTGAACTTGAATTTTGTGTGATGTCAAAAAATGTTAAGGGTTCTTTATGTAATGATTCTGAGTTCACAGAGGGGTAATTGTAGTATTTTAAAGTTTGCTGTCAGTTGAACTTGTGTTTTGTGTAAATGTATAAAATACTTTAAGGTTCTTTTTGTAATAGGTTTCATTACACAGTGGGTTAATTTTAGTCTTTTAAAGTTTGATGATAGTTGAGTATGAGTTTAATGTATTTAGAAAATGTTTAGGGTTCTTTTTTTAATGATTTGTAGTGCACATGGGGCTAATTGTAATGTATTAAACTTTGATGTTAGTTGAATGTGACTTTTGTGCAATGTATCAAATTGTTTTGAGGTTCTTTGTGTAAGTATTTTATTTACTTACGGGGCTAATTGTAATATTTTATTGGAGGGCCTGGTGGAGACAATTACTCAATTGGTGGAAATGCTGCTGCTATTGCTGCCATCGTTCGAAATGTTGAACATGGAGGTCTTGCTGTTGTTGCCTTTGAAGAAAGGGATGGGGGTTTGTTTGTTGATGACATTACTTTTGATGGTGGATTTATGCAATAGTTGACGGACTTATGGAGTCAATTAATGTTGGACGTGCTAGTGGAGTTGTATGCTTTGATAATGTTGGATGCTATGATGGAGCTGCTACTACTAGTGGTGCTGTTGAAGGAGTTATTGGTGCTAGTGCTTTAGATGGAGGGGCTACTAAAAGTTGAATATTGTTCTTATTTATGTATTGAAACTAGCTAATATTTTTGTCACTTTCATGTGAAGAATCTGCCCATTATCTTTTGTGCAGTTTGAAAATAATTATTTAGGTACTTCTACATATCTTATGTATTTTAAAAAGCTGAATGTTCTACCTGTTTGCTGTAAGTGTAAATGCAAGATTAGTGTAACGTTTGTTTGGTTTGATTTGTGATGCATTACTTCATTCATTTGGAATGTTTATGTTGCTCCATAAGGGATGTACTTGCAGGTTCTTAAGATAATGAAGGTTTTATATGTCACATAACTAAATATACAGGGGGCTATATGAAATGTTTAAATTACCTAAAGGAATTGAACGTAATCTTTTAAACTCGTAAATTATGCAGAAAAAAACTAATAAATTTTAATTAATTAAATAATTTAAAAATATGATTAATTAATTAATTAATTAATTAAGTGGGTTAATTACATTAATTAATTACTAAATTATATTTCCAACAGTAAGATTAAGCATTATTTTAGTTTGTTACTTTAATTCCCCCAAGTATGCTTTTATTACAATTACATCCCCACATGTATGGATATATGCCCAAAATATCGCAAGGGCATTTTGGTCCTAAAAAAAAGTCATTGGGAGCAATCAACTCAAAACACTAAGGCCATGTTTGGTTGGAGGGATTAGGTGGGATTAGAGAAAATTATCACACTCAATCCAATGTTTGGTTCGTATGATTGTATATACACGGCCCGTATTTTATCATCAAGCCCATATATATAAACTCAATTCTTGATATTAATAAACCCACCTCACCCCCTTGGATTATTTATCCCATTTGAGCCATTTTAGCAAAAAGTCCAATTGGCCCTTAATTTTTTTGGCAAATTACTAGAATGCCTAAATTATAAAATAGTTTTTTTGAGAAATTAAATTATTATAAATAATTTCATACTTTTCTGTAATTATAAAATTATGAAACTATTTTTGAATAGTTATGTGAAGAAAAAATATTAGAAAATTAATTATTTTTTATTACTATCTTGAATAATTATAATATTATTTGAAAATTATAAAAAATAATTATGGATTATGAGAGTAAATTATAGATTAATAATCAATAAGGCCTTTCAATTTATAAAAATAAATTAATAACTAATAATTTTGAAAATTATAAGTAATAACTTGTTTATTTTAAATTAATAATTTAAGAAAATTAACAAAATGAATTATATATATTATAATTTTATGAAATGAAATTAATGATTCTGAACTTACATTATAAATTAAAATTTAATAATTTTGAATAATATTAAAATAATTTAATTTATTCTGAATTAGTAATTTCAAAAAATTGAAAAAAAAATAAGTCAAGCTATTAATATTGGAAAATTATTAAACTGATCCAAATGTTATATTTACACATATCATAACTATAAAAAAGTTAATTTATTTTTATTCTAATTTATTAATTTTATAAATTAATGTTTGTGAAAACTTATAAAAATAAATTAAAAATTTTGGGTTAGATTCCTTCTGTTGAGACTTTGGGAAGTGATTAAATCAATAAAAATAGGAAAGGAAAATAATTTGAAAAAAGTGAACGTGTCTCTTCAACTATTCATTGCAAAAATAATTTGTGAAAAAAAAGAGAAGAAAAATAATTGCTTGTCTTTTTTAAGCTAAAGGATAGCATTGTCATTTCATAAAACAACCAAATGGCAATGATTATTATACATCCAACCAAACACCAATCACGTGGGTACATTAACAAACAATCATACAAACCAAATAACACTACAATAGTTAATAATCACACAACTTATCATGAGATAAGTTATCAAGGGATAAAGTTAAAATCCAACTAAACTTGCCCTAACAGTGATACCTATAAGATTCCACAAGCGCATTTTAGCTAAGTCAATAGTATGTGGTCGAGTTGCCATTTCATTTAGTAGTATAAGTCTCACACATAAAATATAAAATTAAAAATTTAAATTTAATAATTTTTTTATATGGGTGTATATAAATTTAAAAAAATAATTAATAGCAAATGGATACAACACTAGTGTTTGATAATTTACAGCTTGGAGTAGCAAAATAGTTGCTACTTGAATATTATAGATTAGTATTATTTAGGTTTTTATTTAATCTTTTTAGAAACACTCATTTTCATAGTGCTACTTTCCAAATTTTACAATTTTGCTAATAAAAATAGGATAAAGATTTTGATATAATTAATCTATCAATTACTTAAAAGATCAACGATAGTGCATGCATGTTGCAAAACATTAAAAAAAAAGTGAATGATACAAGTTGGCTCATATAAATATAAAGTGTCTAAGAAATATCATAATTCAAAGAAATAGCGGTACAGACGAGTTATTCAAGAAATTAAATAATCTTTAGTATAAGCATTTGTTATAAATTTGTTTTCCAAGCTTCTTTTAATTAGCTATATATATATATATATATATATGGTATACACTATACAAGCTGACTTCGCTAAAGTTAATAAGAAGTCAATTGTATGAAATGACAAAGAATTTGATTAATGCACAACACATCGGATAAAATGAACATAATTAAAATTGAGAAGAAGTCAACTATATGAAATGGCATAACATTTAATTAATGTACAACTCATTGAATAAAATGATTTTATGTCTAGAGCTCTCCTAAATAAATTTCGATTCAATGCCATCTCGTCTCGGAGATTAGTTGTGAACTACATCTCATCTACGAATATAATTGTACATCTTAGTTATAATTTTTAAGAAAAAAAAAAAACAATATATGATGTCATGCAAAGGGCTTTAATTTGCTAAAGTTGATAAGAAGTCAACCCTAATATTATAATATATATATATATATCGGAGTTATTTTTATCACTTGCATGTCAACGTCTATATATATTACCATCTAAAATGATTAATGTAAGATTATAATTAAAAACAATATATCATTTGTCCATAAACCAAATAATATCACTGCAAGGAAGTTCGGCTTTTCTGATGGATATTCTCGATGAAAAAACAAAGTTCTGTCAGAAAATTAACTTTTCTAATGAAAAACTTTCTACCGAAAAAAAACCTTGCCAAAAAAAAAATCCGATAAAATAGTTTATCAGAAAAATATAATTTTTTAAACTAATAAATAATTTATGCTTTTAATTTATATTTATACTACCTATAAAAATATGAATAAGTATATTGGTTTCTTCCATTTTATGTGAAGACAACAATATCCCTATCTTATAAAATCATCACATTCAGTATACATGGTTTAATGGTAATTATAATTAAATTAAATGTAGCTTTGATTATATTTATAAAAAATATAACTACATTAAAATTGATTAAAACAAGTCTTTCAACTTACCAAATATATATACATCAAATGTATATATGATACATTTATTCCATGTATTCCAAATCAAATGTTTCTTTAATTAATTATACAAAATAACAATTACATTAAAATTAATTGAGTCTTTAATTCTTTTTACTTACCCAATGAAATTAATCCTCCTATCAATATATTTATTTGAACTCATAGAAAATAAAAACTAAACTATAATTAATTAACTAAATTATATCCTCGTCTAACAAAAAGATAACTATACCTTTGACATGTATGATCTAGTGATAGATTACAATCAAGTTAGACATATTTTAATTAGAGTTATAGAAAAAAATATTACATTATAATTAATTAAGAAAAAATCAATTGATGAGGAAAAGAATGATACTACATAAATGCATTAATTCATACAAATATAGGTTCTTTTCTCAAAAAAGAAAAAAGAAAAAAGAAAAGGAGAAAAACTTTCATTTAGTATATAAAATGTAATAATACCTAACACATTTCACTGGACAAGATGTCACATCAATCCATGTACTTCCATATACACCCCACAACCAGAGTGGCCTTTTTTCCAATGACACTGCGACTATTAGGAGTTCGAACCCAATGTACTTCTGACGTGTATATATATAAATTAAAAATATAAGTATTTCATAACTCCTGATGTGTATATATAACTTGAAAAAATAAGTATATCATACCTTATGAAATATATACTGTTAGGATCTCCTCACACTGGTTTTGATAATGATCATTGCTACATGATTTTTATTAATGATCTTTATCTTTGATATATGATGCAGAGCTAGTTAAAGTAAGAAATATGTTGATTCAATTCTAAAATGTCTGCGAAATAATCACCCAATTCATGCATGCAAAAAGGAATAAAAATCTGCATGATTTTCTGGAAATAAAGAAGAAAAGTTTTTGCTGGATCTTCACATGGAAACTTGCAATCAAGAAAGAGTTATTTAAAGGAAAATATCTGCTGGATCAATCTTCAAGATAATTGTCTGTTTCATGCCTAGAATGAAGGAAGGAAAATATGTATAATCTTCCAACATCAGGGAAGGAAAGTAGCCGTTGGAACTTCAATATGGCAACTTGTAAATCAAAGAAGGAAAGTTACTGTTAGAGATTTACATAACCACATGATTAGATCTATTTCCATATATATATATATATATATATATATTCAAAGAAAAAAGATAAAAGGAAATATGCCATTGGAATTTTTATATGGCAACTTGGACTTAAGAAAGGAAGTTACGACCAGAACTTTATATGGCAACACGACATGTCTAGAAGATGCAAAAGATTCTGAATGTACTTCGTCTATTTAAAGGAGTGAAGGAATGAGTCAAAAAGTTAGAGAACCTTTCTCATACATTCAGAACACTACAGTAATACTGCTCTACAAGTTTGCTTTTGCCTTCCATCACTAGTCTATCAGGTGTTTCTGTCAGCAGAGGAAGTTGCTTATTGCTTTCGATTTTCTATATTCTGCCTTCGGTGTATCTTTTTCTGTTTAATATAAGTACATGTTAAAAATCCTAAGAATACATCTTAGGTAATGGATTTAGGCTTGTCGAACCACTATAAATCCTCATGTTCATTTTATTTGCTGCTTTCATATATTTTACTTATTATCCGTTTGGATCTTTGAAAATAGTTATTTATCAAACATTTTAAAAATCTTATAAAACAAGAAAAAGTGTTTTCTTGATTGTGAAATAGATCAATTCACCTCCCATCTTGATTCCCTTTTACTATCAATTGGCATCAGAACTTTGGGACTCACATAATAAGTTTTAACCAACTTAAGCTTAATCGATCCTAATAGCTGCGTCTAGTTTTGATGTTTATGCAGAAGGACAGTCGCATACTCGTCCACCTTTGTTCGACGGAACAAACTACTCCACATGGAAAAATCGAATTGAAGAGTTTATCATAGCTCTTGACTATGATTTACATAGTATAGTCATTGAAGGGCCACTTATTCCATCCACCAAGAATATATCCCAGAAAAATAGAATGGAACTTACCACAGAGGACAAAAAGATGTTGTCCATGAATGCAAAAGCTAAAAATATTCTCTCATGTGCATTGGTTAAGGAAGAATATAATTGAGTTAGCACCTGTTCCTCCACAAAAGAGATGTGGTACATGCTTCAAGTTACCCACAAAGGGACATCTCAGGTAAAATAGGAAAGAATCGCATTACTTACTCACCAATATGAAATGGTTTCCATGAAAATAGGTGAATTGATCAGTTAAATGTACGCACATTTCATGGACATAGTCAAAACCCCCATGTTTGCTCTAGGAAAAGCAATATCCGAAAGTGAGCAAGTTCAAAAAATCCTATGATCTTTACCTCGAGAGTGGACACCGAAAGTCACTACGATACATGAAGCCAAGAATTTGGAAACTCCATCAACATGAGAGCTCATTGTATCACTTACCTCTTGTGAAATGACACTCCTAATAAAGGAAGAAAGTTCCGATAGTAAAAATAAAAGAAATCTTGTATCCAACTTAGAACAAGTTGACTGGAATGACGATTCAAGAGATTTAGATGAAGATGCCATGCCATAAATGAGGAAATAGCAATGATCACAAAGTGTTTCAAGCATTTAACACAGGCAAAGAACCGATTTAGAAGAGACACTAGAACAAGTTCAAAGAGAAGCAATGTTGATTACCAACAATCTAAGCAGATCATTTGTCAAGAATGCCATGAAATTGGGCACAAGAGGCTTGATTGTCCAAAACTCAAAAGAAATCTCAAATCTAAGCAAAGTTCCAAATCCAGAGCAATGACGATTACATGGGACAATTCTGACTCAGACCAGTTCAATAACGAGGATGATTGCCTCATGGCAAATAGACATGTGGCCTTGTTCTCTGAATTAAATTCCAGTGATTCTGAATGTAAGCATGAAAGTTCCAATATGTCTAACTTGTATGAAGAGTATCAAAATCAGTTAGCGGAACTTCAAAAGGAAATTAACTCACTTAATTATCAAATTCAAAACATTCTTGATGAAAAAGTTGAACTCATTCAAAACTTTCAATAAGATTATTAAAAGTGATATAGATGATAGGAATAGACTTGTTGAGAAGATTTAGCACCTCAAAAAGGAAAACACTTTTTTGTTGGAAGAAAATTATACTCTAAAGAGAAATATTAAGGGAAAACAAAAAGAAACCAAAAATAGAACATATCATTTCGCTAATCACTCTAAAAATAGAAGTCAAAAAACCTATCATATTTGTGGAAGATGTGGTCATGTTTCTCATAGGTGCCCGATAAAGAAAGAAATTGGAACTAAATACATATGAATTCCAAAATCTAACCAACAAGGACCCAATACTATGTCGGTACCTAAAGTAACTCTAATCTGTGCTGTAGGAAACAAGCAAGGAAGCCAATAGGAAAGACAAATGGTATATGGACAGTGGATGTTCCAGACACACGACTAGAGATAAAACCTTCTTCACAAACTTACAGGACTTCAATGGTGGAAATGTCCTATTTGCTAACAACACGAAAGGGAAAATCATAGGTAAATGGATTGTTGGAAAGAGAGATGGAACTTCCATTAAGAATGTCTGGCTAGTAGATGGGCTCAAGCATAATCTACTAAGCATCAGTCAACTTTGCGACAGTGAGTATCAGGTATAATTTCAACCTTCTCATTGCATTGTCACAAAAAATGATGAAATCGTTTTTACTGCTACTAGAGTTAGAAATATCTACTATATTAATTTAGATGATCTTTCCAGTTAGAATGTTGAATGCCCTGTTGCTTCAGAAGATTCCAGTTGGACATGGCATAGACATGAAGGACATGCAAAGATGAAACTTCTTGATCATCTTGTTAAAAAGGATCTTATTAAAGGAATTCCTACAATTGATTTTACTAAGAATAAACTATGTGATGCATGTGTAAAAGGAAAACAAATTAAGACACCGTTCAAACCCATAAATGATATCCCTTCATCAAGGCCTCTTGATCTTCTTCATATAGATTTATTTGGACCTATGAATGAAATCATTTATATCACTTACTAGGAAAATTCAAAATAAAAAGGATATTCTATTAAAATAATCAGAAGCGATCATGGAAAAGAATTCGATGATAATAATTTTATAATCTTTTGTGATGAAAATGGTTACTCTCATAACTTTTTTGCACCAAAAACACCGCAACAAAATAGGGTAGTGGAAAGGAAAAATAGAATCCTTCAACAAATGGCTCATACAATGCTAAATGAATACAATTTGCCTAAATCATTTTAGGGAGATGCAGTTAATACTGCATGCTACATCATTAAAAGAGGTTTCCTAAGACCTTTTATCAAAAAGACCCCCTATGAATTGTGGAATGGTAAAATCCCAAATATCTCATATTTTCATGTGTTTAGATGCAAATGCTTCATTTTGAATGATAGAGATCATCTGACTAAATTTGATTCCAAGTCTGATGAAGGCATATTCATTGCATATACCATTCATAGCAAGGCCTATCAAGTATTTAACAAATGAAAAAGGATTGTGCAAGAATTCATACATGTTTTTGATGAGACTAATCCATATCTTGCCAAGGATACCTTGAGCATATAAATTGCAGGTATTGACAAAGTAATTGAAGTTGTACAATAAGAAAATAAAGCAGAAAGATGAAGTTCTGAGAAAAACTCTAATGAAGTTTCAACTGAAAGTTTAGATATGCAAGAAAATGAAGTTGAAAAAGAAAACACCAAGAAATATACTGATGAAGTATCAACTGGAAGTTCTAATATGCATGCAGAAGAAAAAGTGCGAAAGTTCAAACATGCATCAAGTCATCCAACTGACAAAATAATAGGGAATCCGCATGCTGGAATCATGACATGATCTAAAGCAAAAGATGAAAATGTCACTAGCGCTGTTTTTCTATCTCTTGTAGAACCTATTGATATACATGAAGCTTTGAATGACAGGTACTGGAAGATTTCTATGGAGGAAGAACTTTCCCAATTTGACAAAAATAAAGTGTGGAACTTGGTTGAAAGGCCTACTAACAGACCAATAATAACAGACCAATAATAGGAACCAAGTGGGTATTTAGAAACAAATTGGATGAAAAAGGAAATGTTGTAAGAAACAAAGCAAAGCGCATTGCAAAAGGATATTCCCAATAGGAAGGTATTGATTTTGATGAAATATATGTACCCGTAGCACGACTAGAATAAATTCACATATGACTTGCATATGCATCATACATAAATTTTACACTTTTTCAAATGGAAGTTAAAAGTGCGTTTTTAAATGGTTTTATCAAAGAAGACGTGTATGTTGAACAACCCCTTGGATATCAAAACTCAAATTTTCCAAATCACATTTTTTAAATTATCAAAAGCATTGTATGGCTTGAAATAAGATCCTAGGGCAAGGTATGAAAGGCTAAGCACATTTCTTCTTTCTAAAGGTTTTTCTATGGGCACAATTGACACCACACTTTTCATCAAGAAAGTTGATAGTGATATACTATTTGTGCAAATTTATGTGGATGACATTATATTTGGTAGTACTAAAGACTTTCTTCATGAAAATTTTGCAAATTCCATGAAAAGTGAGTTTGAGATGAGTCTCATGGGAGAATTGAATTTCTTCCTTGGACTTCAAATCAAGCAAAATTCTATAGGTATATATATTTGCCAAGAAAAATACACAAAGGAACTGCTCAAAAAATTTCAAATGGAGAATTGCAAAGCGACATCCATCTTATGGCACCAAATACAAAATTGGAACTTGACTCAAAAGAAAAAGGAGTTGATAAAGCGATGTACCGAGGAATCATTGGAATTTGGAAGTCTACTGTACCTTACAACAAGTAGGTCAGATATCATTTTCTCCACTAGCTTATGTGCCCGATTTCAAGCAAATCCAAATGAGTCTCACTTTCGAGCAGTGAAACAAATTTTAAGATTTCGAAAGGGCTCTTCTCATCTTAGTATCAAGTATCCTCGCTCGAACTCATTCTCTCTCATTGGCTATTCTTACACAGACTATGTAGGTTGCAAAATCGATAGAAAAAGTACTATGGGAACATGTCAATTTCTTGGAGGACGATTAGTTAGCTAGTGTAGCAAAAAGCAAAATGTCGTCGCACTATCAACAACCGAAGCAGAATACATGGCATTGGGCAATTGCCACCCTCAGATCCTTTGGATGAGACAAACTCTCCAAGATTATGCTATGGATTTTTTCCAATATATCCATCAAATGTGATAATACCAGTGCAATCAACATTACAAAAAATCCCATTCATCACTCTAGAACAAAACACATAGAAATCAGGCATCATATAAAAGATCATGTGAACAACAGTGTTGTCTATATAAATTTTGTAGAAACCAAGTACCAATTAGCTAACATCTTCACTAAGGCTCCACAGAAGATCAATTTAACTTTCTCAAAGTCCAACTTGGCTGAACTTCTTCTCCAGCATAAAATATTTCTTGACTAACTAAAAGTCAACTAATATTTTCACATAATATTTCTTAACACTTTGCTACTCCTTTCTTATGTTGAGGGGGAGACTTTGTGCATGTGCCCACTAAGCATTTTGACGTGCATCTCATTTTCATGACTTAGGTGTTACGCTTAGATGTTGTCTTAAGATCACATTATCATATGTTTTTTGCCATTGCAATTAGAATTATGATTGGAATCCTATGTTAGGACTGGATTTATGTCTTGGTAACTTGCTCTGATTGTCTTACAAAAAGGAATGAAAGTCTGCATGATTTTTTGGAAATAAAGAAAGAAAGTTTCTGGTAGAACTTCACATGGAAACCTGCAATCAAGAAAAAGTTATTTAAAGGAAGATATCTGCTAGATCAATCTTCAAGATAATTATCTAATTCATCCCTAGAATGAAGGAAGGAAAATCCGTATAGTCTTCCAGCATCAAGTAAGGAAAATAGCCATTGGAACTTCAATATAACAACTTGTAAATCAAAGAAGGAAAATTACTGTTAGAGATTTACATAGCCACATGATTAGAGCTATTTCCATATATTCAAAGAAGAAAGATAAAAGGAAAGATGCCATTGGAATTTTTATATGGCAACCTGGACTCAAGAAAGGAAAGTTTTGGCTGGAACTTTATATGGCAACATGACATGTCTAGAAAATGCAAAAGATTCTAAATGAATTTTGTCTATTTAAAGAAGTGAAGGAATGATTAAAAAAGTTAGAGAGCCTTTCTTATACATTCAGAACACTATAGCAATACTTCTCTGAAAGTTTGTTTTTGCCTTCCATCACTAGTCTGTTAGGTGTTTTTGTCAATAGAGAAAGTTGCTTATTGCTTTCGATTTTCTATATTCTGTCTTTTGTATATCTTCTTTTGTTTAATATAATTGCATGTTAAAAATTCTAAGATTATATCTTAGGTAGCGGATATAGGCTTGCCGAACCACTATAAATCCTCATGTTCATTTTATTTGCTGCTTTCATATATTTTACTTATTATCCGTTTGGATCTTTGAAAATAGTTCTTTGTCAAACATTTTACAAATCTTTTAAAAAGGGCAAAAGTGTTTTATTGATTATGAAATAGATCAATTCACCCCCCCCCCCCCACCTCGTGATCCCTTTTTACTATCATATATATACCAATTAACTACGAAGTATATACCTAATAAATATATAGTATCCAACTATCAAAAATTCTTATTAATTATATTGCTAAATGTTAAATAATTAATAAGATACAACTATTTATTTTAAAACTATATTTAACAAATTCATGTAATATTATGTTAACGGTCTACTAAATTCCACAATTCAACTCTTGCAAATTTATGAATCAGCATTATAAAACTTTTAAAGAAACATTCTTAACATTTTTTGACCAACAAAAAATAAAAAAATAGTAGATATTATATATTCTTATTTTACATGATATTTCAAGGTTTAAAATTAGTTGACAAGAAATAACTTGCTCTTTTTTGGTTTGACTAAGAAGATAATAATTATGTGGGAACGTGGGAACATATTTGCAAATAAACAGCACACATGAAACTTTTCTCTCTTTTTTTTTTTTTTCTATTTTTGATTAAAAACAATTGTTCTATTAAAAATCTAATATTGATTAATATAAATTTTCTTTTTTATCTATATTTAGAGAAAACTAATTTAAAAATTGCTTCAAATAATTTGAAATCAAGTTTTTAGTTTTATTTCATAAAATGACAATTTAAATTGAGTCTTTACAAAAATCAATGAAAATAAGTAATTGCACATGCTTATATCAATGAACAAAAAAAGAAAATATAAATCAAATTAAAATGGTATATATAACAACTTGCACAAATTCAATTTATGAGGATGTAAAAAAGAAATTGAAAAATAAATATTTTTTAGGATATCACCAAAAAATAAAATAGTTAAATAGTTTCGGCTACTATTAGTCAAAAAATTGTAAATAATATATGTAAATCATGTCTTTTAAATATTAAGTCCATCAATATACTTTTCATTTTGATAATTTTTCAATTCACAGGTTTTTGGTGTTTCATTTTTCAACAAATGGTTCTTAAAATGCTAATTTCTTTAAAAAAAAATTTGCATTATAATTAATTTACTATTGAATATTTTGATATAGATTTGAAATATCACTATATATGGCTATCTAGAAAAAGCTCACCTATATTTTTTTATACATGGGTGTAATTTTTAATTTTTATTATAGTAGATGTATTTCAATAATGAAGACGGGATATAATATTAAAAAAGAAACATGCCACACTAAATGCCATAGAAAGAAAAAAATACATAGATAAAGCTAAAGACTCCGAGAAAATAAAAAGGTCAATTAAATTATCCAAGGAAAAAAACATAAAGAAGAACAAGGTTAGCACCTCTTCTTCAATGTAACTTTGAATGAAAAAACGATAGTTATTAAATAATGTAATTGTCAATATTTATCAATAAAATAACTTTTAAGAACACAAATAATTTATTATCAATCAAATGATTAGTAATTTTTTAATAAATATATACTCTAAGATTTTTTAATTAATGTCATACATGCGAGCAAATATTATTATTATTATTATTATTATTATTATTATTATTATTATTATTATTTTATTCTTAATCTCATTCTTTGATTAAGTTTGATAATTTGTGACCTGTATGCTTGAAGATTCATGAAATGAATAAGGTAATTAATTGTATCCATTCGATGTTGTAACATATGAATATGAGCCTTGCACATTTTATCGTGCAATAAAAAAATTAGACTTACTCTAGTTCAAACGCCAAATGAATTGCATGAGTTGTTTATTCTATCAAAAGATGTTATGAACCTTCTAAAAGATATTCGAGTCCCAGATATTCTCTTTTACTGTACTTGGTGTGGAATTAGATAAAAAGCTTGCATCTGCAAGGAATGGAATTTATATCTTTCGAGCATAAGAGATGGTATATCATGATTTTCAAGGGTTAACTCAGAATAGAATGGGCACGGTAGCTTTCAGTTTTATCTTGTCAAAACTAAAAATAAGCTTGAGAATATAATGAAGATACCAGAAAAATCAAACTTGTCAAAAGCAATCACGAGGAAATTTACAAAACTTTTGGAGATATTATTCAATTCCATATCTTGAAAGACGTGAAATTATGCCAATAAATTTGTAATTCTCCAAGTACTAAGCAAGTCATGATAATATAGGTTCAAGAAAATAATCATACTATATTTGTAGGGCAAATTGCATTTTACCCTCCTATGAAAGTGGAAAAGAGCGAAAAGACCCCCTATGGAAAAAAAAAAGGCAACAAGCCTCCTTATGATTTTTAAAAAATAGCATACCGCATCCCCTTCATGATTTGCTACAATTTTGTCATTATTTTATTGTACATGGACTATACTATCCCTAGTTATTTCATATATTTTTAATTTTATTTATTTTTTTAAATATATTTTTATATATCTTCTTATATTTTTAATATCTTCTTTCTTTTATTCTTTTTAAATATAATTAATTTTATTCTTTCATTTATTTATTGTTTTTTCTTTTTAAATTTAAAAATAATTTTTAACTTTCATCTTTATAATTTATTCTATTTTTTTATTTTTATATAAATACAAAATATATATACAAATATAATATATTATAAATACATTAATATATTTATGTATATATTTATATAAAATAAACACAAATATATCAATTAACAAACATAAACATAATATACTTGGCATGCTCCATTTATAATATACTATAACTATAAAATATATAGAGAAATATAATATATTATAAATACATTGATACTGTTTGGATGTAAATTATATGTTTTGGATTGTGTTTTTTGGGAGAATGAATTTTAGGAATAGGATTGGCTCATTGGGGAATGTAAAATTTGTGTTGGGGAATGTGATGTATGTTTGTTTATATTTCGAGAGAGACAAATTTTATTATAGCAGTCAAATTAATACTTTTTTTATTGGATTTTTGGGGTGAAAATGAAATTGAGTGATTTTTTTTATTGTTAGAATAATAATAAAATATGTATGATATATATAATATATATGTATATATTGAAAAATGGGGAAGTACCAGGGATAATGAAATATGAAATATGGTATTTTGAGAAATTTAATTTGACATTTTGGAGGGAAAAATTATTTTCCCAAAATGTAACCAAACATAGCCAATTTATATTTATGTATATATTTTATATAATATATATAAATAAATAAAACATAAATATACCCTAACCCCCCTCAACCCCACCCCACCATTAGTTGCTGCCTCTGAGAGCGGCGGCCTCCGTCGTGTGCATGGCCACGGCCGGTGCCATCTGTAGCCGGCCATGGCCATGTTCACCTCTGTGAACGATGGCTGTCAGCCAACTGCTGGTGGGTGGGGAAGGATTGCCGGTAGGGGAAGGGGGGAAGATGGGGAGACTTGCAGGGCTTATATATAAATATGTTGAGGCGACCATGGCTGTCGGTGGGCAGCCGGCGAACGCGGCCGCCGTGGCCGGCTCGCCTCTGTGAACGGTGGTCGTCGCCAGGCTGCTGGTGGGTGGGAAGGGTTGCTGGGGGAGAGAGGGAGAGTTGCAGGGTATATATATATGGGTATATATATATAAATATAGTTATATATAAATGTGTATATATATATATAAATATAGGTATATATACATATATTTAATTATATATAAATGTAGTTATATTTAAATATATGTATAATATATTTTTGTTTTATAGTCAGAAGTAATCTGAACCATTGATTTTTTTTCAATTCATCCAACAGTTGATATTTATGGGCAAAAATGACATTTCAACATCAAAAATCCTAAAATAATCGCATTGGCCGCGCGTGAATTACACCACAGGACGGAGGGGGTAATTAGCTATTTTTTCAAAATCACAAGGAGGTTTGTTGCCTTTTTTTTATTTTTATCATAGGGGGTCTTTTCGCTCTTTTCCACTTTCACATTGGGGTAAAACCTAATTTGCCCTATATTTGTAAGATGAGATATTGTTGTCCACCCACATTGAGGTCATAACATAGAATAACATGTTATTATGGATGTTACAACCTACTGCAATATCCACATATTTTCTCAAAAAGTGATGTAGCATGTGGTCTAAACAAGAAAAAAAAGTGTCAAAACATCCAATGATGCAATTTAGAAGAATGAACTATCCGATGACCCTTACAAATAGTGCAACCATTATTAGAGAAAAACAAATAGGTTTATATTTATTTTATAGTTTATTAATTCTTTATTACTCTAACACAGGGAAGATATTTTTATTTTCTTTTTGTTATTAATATACAAAATTTAGTCAATGTGACATATGAATCCATGAAGCACTTGTAAAATTAAAATTTGAAGTTTTAAATTTATGTGAATGCTATATTTTTCTATTCTTTATTGTCAAATTTAAAAAACAAATTCGCATAGATTTATCTAGGTTTTCAAATTATAAGTTGTTTAAGTAGAGAATGATCATGCTTCTACTGTTGATCCTGTTGCAATTACTTTGAGAAAAAATTTATGTTGATATTAATAATTATATACTTGAAATTGGTTCCTAATTAGCACATAATGACAAAAAATTGGAGACCACAAGATTAGATTACTACAATCATCACCTAAAAAATTAGAGATCTAAATTACATCAAGGAATGATGGGTAACATCCTAAAAAAAGCGACAAGGGATAGTGAAGTTGGAAAATAATTGTTCTTCAACATCTATTATTGGGAGTTCAAGAGATATGCATCATATATATATATATATGCATTGGCATTAGTACAAAGATTTGAAAAACTAGACACTTTTTTTGGTTACAATGACTTACAATTAGAAATGGAAAGATATATAAAAAAGTTTGTATAATGGTCAAAGAGCTCAAAATCAATTTGAGCAGAAGTACAACATTTGAAAGATCATATATTAAAGAGCAAATATTTGGAAAAATGTTCCATATGTCCATGTAATTGAATTTTATAAAAGAGGATTGTCACATGCTAATACGTTGATAATTCTAAAGTTTAAATACAAAATTACAAGTCTGGATTACTATGATAGGTTTGTGTGTAAAAGAACTTCCAACTCTAGAAAATTTTCTTACACTCTATGACTTAATTCTTCAACAAATGTTGCATGGACTATGTAGAGATAAAAGAATAAGAGCATTCTTGCATGGTAGATAAAAAATGCAAATCTCATTATCTATCCTATATTGTGAAAGCACAATTCAAGGGAAAGATGCGTATCTAGTTTATAGAAAGAGATTAAATAATAGTTAGAGCTCATACTATAGAACTTAATAACCAATGGGTAGTATCTTTTCCAAATATAATTGTCATATCAATGTAGACATATGTTCTGCAGTGACAACAGTGAAAATATCACATAAATATATCTACAAAGGACATGAAAGAGTTGCCATTACTATAATCCAAAATAATGAAGAAAATACAATTATGAAATTAAGCAATTCCAAGATGCTTGGAGGGTCTCTACTGCAAAAGCAATATGGAAATTTTCAATTCAATTTGAATGAAATATATATGCACATATGGATCTACAATCATCTCCCAATCAACAATTTGCCACTTATTGTGCAAATTAAAATTTAGAAACATTCTAAGATGGGATGACATCTCTAATACAGTGCTGAAAAAATGTATATCTATGTGTTAAAAGTGATAAAGCAAGAGAATATCTATATAGAGAGTTTCTAGAGCATTATGTTAGAGACAAACAATGAAGATATTGAAATGGAATGAAGAAAAGAGATGTAGTTGATCATATACATAGTGCAAATCTAATAAAAGGAGAAAGATATTATCTTCGATTGTTCTTAAAATTTTTTTTGAGCCTAACGTCTTTTTTAGAGTTACTAATAGTAAATCAAATACAGCGCTCATGTTTCAAAGAAGCAACGCAAAAAGATATTACTAAAATCTTAGTAGAGTACTCTTGAATATCTAGATGAAAGCCATTAGTTTTCAGATGCAAGATGAATTCAAAGATCATTTCCGGTTATATAGGTACTAAACTCCAACAGATGTGGGGAATCTTTGGGATATGTACTTCAAAGCAATGTTTAAATAATTTAAAAAACAATCAAAAATTTCAATTAAGCTACAATTTGTCAAAACTTTGCAAAGTTTAAACATTTCTTTGGAAGCACGGGGGAAAAGTATAAGCTCATCTAATCTTCCAAACATTCCAATTGGTACCAATAATATGTGGTGATTTACCAAGAGAGATATAAAATGAAATGTTGGTAGAAATACCTTTGGAAGATTATAAAGTTCAGTTAAATTGAATCTTGTGCAACAAAGTCCTCTTATAAGAATCTTGGATTGTATAGGAAAAGGCAATGGTGGCATATAATTTTATAGACGAACAAGAAAATTGGGAAAATATTATTAGATCATACATTATTGGATCATCTTATATTTAAAAAATAACTAATAATTGCAACAACAACAACATTTAGAGTTGCAGCCATAATAATGCTAGGGGGAAGAACAACACATTCAAGTTTCAAAATACCACTAAACGCAAATGGGTCAAATAAGTGCACTATACCCAAGCAAAGTGAACTATTATGTAAAGCATAATTGTTGATATGGTATAAAATCCCAACAAAAAAAAAGGTGAAGTGAATAAAAATATAGATTATTTCCCCAGGGACATCATGAAAAATAATGAATACTTTGGTGGCAAAATGATTTCCCTAAAAATATAATGGAAAACAATGAAAATTTTGGTGGCAAACTAATGGTTTTTTATAGAAACTTTAAGCAAGTGTTACCAATTGTTCTAAGGACTACAATTTATAAACAATTTAAGCAAGCTTGATCCAATCAACACTATGGAATAAAATAAAAAATATTACTTTGTTAACAAATATGAGGGACAGAAACAACTGTAAGAAATTAGTGATTTCTTACTTAGCGTTGGAATGAAGATGAGCTAATTGATGCTGAAGGTAATATCAACATTCTTAAAGAGATGATTATCAAGTGTGCTAATTAAAATAAAACTTCATAGAATGGTTTATTGCTAAAATTTTCTTAATTTTAAGTAAGAACGATTATTTGACTCATTATATTACAAGTCGAGCAATATTTACAATTAAAAAAATGAGGATGTTGATACTGAAATGAGAAGTTGATCTCTATATTTTCTAGAGAAGTAAGGACTTTTAATAGTATTGATGTAGTTGGTGATGATGGAGACAATTATTATGAAGATAAATTTTTAACTCTTTAACTCCAAATGGCTTACCTCTTCACAAGTTAGTACTAAAGAAAAATTATGCATTAATCATTATAAAGAATTTGAATCCATCAAGTAGACTATGTAATGATACCTAAAATATTTCAAGAAACATATAATTGTTGTAAAGATTATATTTGGTCAATACATCAACAAGTAAGCATTTATATTTGCAGTTGCATTTTGACAGACCAAAAATTAAGGTTACCTATTCAAACTCAAGTGTAACAAGGCCAACCAATTTAAACGTAAGAATATATTTGCTACAATCAATCTTCTCTTGTGGCTAATTATATGTGGCTCTCTTTAGAGGAACATCAATGTCTACAGCAAAAGTACTAATCAAACCAGCTCTACCAAAATCAAAGGAAAATTTTGCATATAGCTGATGTCTAAGAAAAAGGTTTTAAATGTAGATATTATTATTATTATTATTATTATTATTAAGTTATGTCTTCTGTATCCTTAAGAAACAACTAATACTATGTTTCTTATTAGAGTACACAATCAAATATATAAGTTAATATGAAAGTCAAAATAGTCATACACAAGACTCGAATATCTAGGTGAAATTTACAAATGTGTTACATACTTCTTCCGATTGCTACTGAATTTTCTACTCTTAATACTTCATTATTTGCATATAGTTCTTTTATGTTAATCATTTAGTTTAATGAATGGTAGGGAGGATATCAATATGAAAGTCAAAATGGGCATACACAATACTCAAACATCTTGGTGGTAAGTTAACATAAAAGTTAAACATATTTCACTTACTTGGTTATATATGAAAGAAATTCATATTTTTCGTTGCTTATGTTATAACTCTAAATGATCATTTATTTTTATTTTTATTTGTCTTTCTGATAATCGTCTGAATAAGATATAAATATAAAATAATTCATAAAATAGATCAATATAAAAAATTAACAAGTCACGTGCAACACACTTGCACCTTTCTAGTATATACAAAAATATGAATATATTTGAAAGATTTTCTTAATTAAGAATATTACGAGTGAGATAAAATGTTGATTAAATTCTCTAATAAATATAAAAACTTAACAACGCACGTGCAACACACTTGCACCTTTTTAGTATATACAAAAAAATGAATATATTCAAAATATTTTCTAAATCAAGAATATTACAAGTGAGATAAAAATTTGATTAAATTCTCTCATTTACAATTCTTATCCACAGACAGTTCGAATGCGGCATGCCTTTTCAAATTGGTAATGTGACCATTCATTACATAACTAATTATAGAAAATGGAGTAATTTTTCGCTATATACAAGCATAAAATTCAGCAATTCAAAATTATCTTCGTAAGCTAAAACTTTGTTCATTCAATTCATTTTGCCACTTTATTTAATGAAGTTTAAACTTTTTCTTTAATTGACAAAGCTTTTTACCCAAAATCAATTCCTAAATCGGCATGCCATCCTCGAATTGGCCATGTGACCATTCATTTACATAGCTAATTTTAGAAAATGGAGTAATTTTTTGCTATACAAGCATGAAATTTCAATGACCCAAAATTGTCGTCTTAAGCTAAAATTTTGTTCATTCAATTCATTCTACCACTATGTCTAATGAAGTGCAAAATCTACTCTTGCATCTCTGATCCTTGTGTAAGTATGGGGAACAATAACAACTAAAAAAAAAAAAATTTCTTCGTGAAATTGAGAAAGTGTTGTTCACATATGCTCGCGTACTCGCTCTGTAATGACAATATACCTACATGTCAAAAAACAATACATATTTTCATCTATAAATCATATATGCACGTATATCCTTTGTCTTAACCTTTTATGATTGTGACCAAATAATATATAGTGTGGAATTTTGTAGCACCCCCTCTCGGGACAGCACCCAAGTGGAGGCACTACCAATTCAATCTTAATTACAGTGCAGATAATAACTAGGAAACCTGTAATTTAACCATCTCAAAGGTAAAATAGTCACACTAATCCAAAAGATCATTCCATAAAGCATAAGATATACAACCCAAGTCTCAGAATCCAACTCAATGGAAAATAATTCATTTATCCCAAAAGATCACTTCATAACATAAAATGCGTACATATCCAGTATCTTAAGTTTCATACAGACATTCTCATGACACTCTTCAAGTAGTTGTCTTGATCAGGTGACTTATATGAACAACAGTAACACCTAATCTATTATAAAATCACCCATATCTAAAACATGCCTTTGCTTCTCAATTTTACATGTCTAAAGACAAATAACAACAAGGGGGTAAGTCCTAAGGACTTAGTGAGGAAAAAGAAAATGACAGGATTCAAAAGAAAATGATAAGCAACAAACAAGGCAATTCGATAAAAATGAAAAGTTTAACGTGAATCAACATTGTGCAAAGTACACATGATATCAAATAGATTAGACTGTTGGTCATTCCATCTTTATTTCTTCCAAATCAATGTATAGTTGCTAGTACCGGACGTCGGTACAGTATAAACAAGACTTCCTTATCGCTCCATTGCTCGAGCACTCAGCTCAGCAAGTAATAACTTTCTTTTATTGGCATGGTCGACCGCATGCCAGATCCCGCCACTCATGGTTCGCTACCTCCAGCTCCCTGTTGAGTCAGGATCGTATGTGGGTACTATCCGGCAGACCTATCATCGTCGGTCCGTACCGCCCAGCCGTCTTTTCGAACCTAGCTCTGGGCCCAACTTCCTATGGCGTCCCTCAGGGTTGAACTTCCCAAGAGCGTCACCATGGGTTGCACGATATAATGCCAATAGATATCAATTCAACTTTTCAAGCAATAACATGAACATTTTGAAACTTTACATGACCTGCCGTACACAAGGCAAAACATTTTCCAATAACGGCCGGCAAGGCCTATTCCTGTAAACAAGGTACATGAATAATTTGAGAGAAATTTTGACACAAATAGGTCTACCAGACCATTCCAAATATCATTTTCATAAATATCAAGATCATTTTCAAGAAATTGGAATATATCAGACAGTTTCAAATCAGAAAAACCTCACAGGGTTCGACAATTAACAATGATAACGATAATTTAAACAAATATCAAATCAGCAGAACCTAACGGGTTTAACGATATCATGGAATAATGCATACAAGCGAGAACCACTCGGTAGATCCCACACAGGGGAAAGCAATAACTTACAGAGTATGGTACACAAACAATTCCAACCCTCACAAGGGTTTTTCCACAAGAACAATTAAATATAAATCAAGGCCAGGTTGGTAGACCCTCACAGGGGTTTCAACAAGTAATGAGAAAGCTTATACAAAACAATAACCTAAAGTGGGAGACCCTCAAAGGGGTGTTCAAATTAGATAATAGATAACAAATCAAATTTCAAACAATCAGAATATGGTATAGAAACAGGAAAACCCGCACAGGGCTTATCACAAATAACAGATAGTTAAAAAATGTGCTAGATTGGCAGACCCTCACTTTTGTAGTTCTCAGATATAGCAACCACAGTCAGCAATACTACTAGTCAGCAGGACCCACTTTGTTGTCACCTAACAAAAGGGTACTTCCATTGCAATCCTCCTTTGATTCTTAATATGAAAAATTAAACTATTAACAACCCCTAAAACCTCTAATTAACCAACTAATACAGTAATCAAGATTCGATCAAATCTATTGGCATGAGATATGCTAATTAAGATGATTACTACAGAAATAATTACGAAATTATTTATCCCAATAATAGGATGAATTCTAGTCCTTGATTCATGATTCTCAATAAATCGTCCCAAATTAACAACAACAGTCCATAATCGTTCATTCAACAAGATTAATCCTCCATGTCAATATTTATGTCCCAATTTGTATAATCCTCAAGTGGTTTACATACTTAATGCACTTAACTAATCCAATTGCAAATAATATGTCAATCCAGGTCCATTATATTATATCATAATCCATGCATTCATGTCACATATATATCCAATTCCTACATCTACTCCTCATTTCTTGGTAAAGATACAAAGCCTCAAATGGAAAGGTACAACATATATATATATCAAGGTACAACCCAAAACTAAATTCCAAGGTTGGCCATTGGAGTTCTGAAACCACAAACCAATTATACGAGTGCGATCATCGCGTCGAGGAGACAAAACTGTCTCTCTGCCGCCACCGCCACCATCCGATATTGCTGGAAAATACATCGCCACCACCTAGAGAAGCCTCTTGTCGTGATCTTTCCAACGCCCAGCTCTGTTTTTAGTTTCTCTGCAAGGAAAAGCCTTAAACGCCACCCCGAAGTCCTAAAATCACCTTGCTCCACTGCAAGGTTTTCATCGGATTCCGCCTCCGCCGCCGTGTGAAACGGTCATGCAACACCACCACTGAGGTCCTCCAGCTGAGAGCTCCCAAAAATGCTGCCCAGAAGTCTATTTAGGCCGCTGTTCCGCCGTCCATCGAAAATGGGTTTTCTTCAATCTTCTAGGTTTCGGTGATCCGCCGCCCAGAACACCACGTACAAGGTCTCAACGTGAAGCTGGTGAAGTGGGGAAGAGGGTAAACAGTTTGGTTTGGAGAAAAGTGGTCACCAGAGTGGAGGTCACCGGGTGAAGGTGGTCTTGGTGTGGAGGAGGAAAAAGGAAGAAGAAATGAAATGGAGAAGAAATGAAATATGCCATTTTTCTTTTATCAATTCCAACTTTTCAAAATTTCAAATTAGCCCCTAGAATTATCTTCTTCTTCAATTAGGCCCTCCAAGAAAATTGCAACACTTCAATTCAGCCCCAAGAAATAATTAATCTTTAATTTGACCCCTTTGACCCAAAATAAACACCATACAACCCCAAGAGTTTCCAAGAAATGTTCAATCAAGCCTCCTCAAATTGCAATCCAACCCTAAAACTTTCCAATTTCTTACAATTGAATCCTTTTTATTATTTTTTTTCTAGCCCTAAAATCAGATCAATAAATCTCTTAATTTCTAAATCCTTATTTTCAAATATACTGAATTTTAGGGGTGTAAAAGACTCCTCCCCTAATGCATCTTCATGCTTCTCAAAGACATCGTTTATCTTGATTTGTGTGCCTTATCTTATAATCTTTCTTTCATTTCTTCTGGTACACATTTTCTTACAGAATAGAAGAATACCTTGAATATCAGTATTGAACTCAAACTCTCCAAAAGGATCAATTTTCCTTCGGTTTCAACATAACACATGTTCTCAGGCTTTTTAATGCTTCTGCTTTTAGTAAGTGAGCCATTCTAGCCTTTCGGCCTAAGGTATTGGCTACTACATGAGCCCTTTTCAAGTGACAGGGGATGGAAGAGTAACAGTCTTCTAGAATTTCAATCCATCACACTGTCTTATGTTCAGATCCTCATTTTAGTCAATGATTGACCTTACTGAGTTACTTTTGTCAATGAGTCAGCTATTGAGACAAGTGCTGCACAATTCTTTGTTAACAACCGACAAGACACAAAAACTACATACTTCTATCATGTTTTTTGGTCCCTTCCAATTAACTACCGCCTTTATCTCAGAGGGATCAGCTTCTACTCCATCTGGAGATATAGTATATCCAAGAAAAGTCACCTTCTTATCCAAAACCCGCACTTGCAAATTTTGCATACAACTAATGCTTTCTTAAGGTTCCAAGAACCATGCATAAGTGCTTTACGTGGTCTTTTCTAGTCTTCGACTGGAAGGACTCTTATTTCAACTCCAACTTTGAGAAGATTCTTGTCCCCACAGAAAGTCAAATAATACTTCTATGTGGACTAGGATAATGAATTCAATTCTTTCAGGAATAATTTCGAGTATTCAGCTATCACTTCTGTGTAATAGACCTTAATCTCGAGTTGCATATTTAGTTCAAGGAAGTACGACAGATATGAAAGAATGCAAACATCATAATCATGTATGGCATTATTATAATTTCCAAAATTAGAAGTCATATCTTATGCCACTTCATAAAGATCAAGTGCCTCTTCTTCAGTCAGAGCATATGCTCGCTCGGACTTTTAGCTTTTCACTAGTTTCTGCGACTTGTTTCCTTTTTCGGTAGGGGTTGACTTTCTCCGATTTGGGCAATCCTTGACTAAATGTTTATCACTGCCACAAACTACACATCTACCCCACTTTCTCTAGCATCCTGATTCTTCATGGCTTGGTTTCCCACAATATCCATACATTTTCTGTGTTGGACACATGGTTTCACCAGTCTGATAAACCTACTAATTTACACCCCCAATTTGTAACTTTGATTGTTTGTTATTGGGGTGGTCATACCCAATAGGTGGCAACCTTCCTAGCCTTTTCCAACAGTTAGATTCCTCATGATTTAACATGCCACAAAATCCACAATTTTTTTCTGATGTCCCAGATTAGATCTTTCTGACCTAAACCACTTTTTTTGCTAACAGCAACTCTAATCTCAAAAGTTGTTCCTATCTTTCCTTTTTCTCCATCTGTATGTACCTCAAGAGGTTCGTGTTCCACCTGCAAGGCACTTCTTAAGGCTTCATCAAAGTTAGACTGCTCACAAGGTGGGAGGGTTCGTTGTATCTCAGATCTTAATCCCTTAACAAATTTCTTGGTTCTACACTGCTCATTTCTCAATACCTGTGGGGCATACTGAATCAACCTACTAAATCTTGCCTCATATTGCCACACTGTCATATATGCTTGGGTAAGACCTTCAAATTCTTGTTTACGGGCATCCCTTACTTCTTGTGGTATATATCTATCTATAAATTCACACACAAAGTTGTCCCAGGTACGAGGTACCTTCTTATGTTCCCATCATTGGCTTACTAAGGTCCACCATTGACTTGCAACTCCTTCTAATAGATAGATAGCAAATATAAATTTGAGGTCCTCTGGGTAACCTAACATCTGAAAAATATCCTCAATCTCTCTGATCCAAGCTTCTGTTTTCTGGTGATTCGATTCACCTATAAATATTGGAGGGTGAAACTTAAAAAGATGTGGTAAGGTCCCGAACTTTGGAGGTTCCTCGTCTCTCTTCGGATTATCGATCTGACCTTGTTGCTGGTGCAATTGTTGTAATTGTTGCCACATTACATTCATCTGCTCTAAAACCTCTCTCCTTACTGTTGATTGTATCTGTGGACCTTGTGTTTCTCCCTCAACACTTATTGGACGTCTCCGGTCCGAGGTGTCCTCTCCCAACTTTCTTGGTTGAGGGAATACATTGGGACTAGTTCTGGTGAAGTCATCCAATACGTTGCAAGCTCTGCATTCGAAGACTACACCTATTTGTAATATTTAAAATATATATACAATTTCTTAAATTTTCAAAAATAAAGAAGATAAAAGTAAGTTTAACAAATTTTTCAATAACTCATAATAAAAAGAAAGGAAATCAGCTAACAAATAACTTGAAGATAAACTTAGTTAATATATTAGGTTAGCATCAGCAAAATTACATTAGCGTATACACAAGTCTAGAGTTTCCAAAATAGCTATGCTAATTACACCGGATCGTACACAAAATGAAAAGGCGTAAGGAAGGGTAAAAGAAAATATCAGCCAATGCTACACGATCCAACAGTCAAAAGCTACTACTAAATGACTACTACCACATATATATATATATAATGTGTCCACGGTCATCCACATCCTTCAGCTCTAGTTCCTTCCCTATCTGGACTCATTTTGCACAAAGTCCTTGCACTTGAGCCTCTGTTATCATAACCCTTAGAACCCAATATCGATTTCAGATGGCTGACTCTACCCAGCTTGGCCTAAGTAATTCAAGCTCATCTCATAATTTATTATCAAGTATCTGACACATCCTTAGCAAGCTCGCCTTTTTTTTTTTTTATGATTATCAATCATCCCTTAATATAAGAGTCACAAAATCTGTTTCATTAACACCAGACTATTTAAATTCATTCCCAAATCCCTTGGGTCCAATATAAACTTCCAATATACCTCAAATATTCAGAGTTCAAGTCCTAACTAATCTAAACAGAAAGTTAGCTATGAATCCCAATTCAACACCTAGGTCATCGACAACCAAAGCTTTGATACCACCCCGTAGCATCCCCTCTCGGGATAGCACCCAAGCGGAGGCACTACCAATTCAATCTTAAATACAGTTCAGATAATAACTAGGAAACATGCCATTTAACCATCTCAAAGGTAAAATAGTCACACTAATCCAAAAGATCATTCCATAAAGCATAAGATATACAACCCAAGTCTTAGAATCCAATTCAGTGGAAAATAATTCATTTATCCCAAAAGATCACTTTATAACATAAAATACGTACATATCCAGTATCTTAAGTTTCATACAGACATTCTCATAACACTCTTCAAGTAGTTGTCTTGATCAAGTGACTTATATGAACAACAGTAACACCTAATCTATTACAAAATCACTCTCGTCTAAAACATGCATCTGCTTCTCAGTTTGACCTGTCTGAAGACAGATAAAAACAAAGGAGTAAGTCCTAGGGACTTAGTGAGGAAAACGAAAATGACAGGATTCAAAAGAAAATGACAAGCAATAAATAAGGCAATTCGATAACAATGAAAAGTTCAACATGAATCAACAGTGTGCAAAGTACACATGATATCAAATATATTAGACTATTGGCCATTCCATCCTTATTTCTCCCATATCAATGTATAGTTGCTAGTACCGGACGTCGGTACAGTATAAACAAGATTTCCTTATAGCTCCATTGCTTGAGCACTCAGCTCGGTAGGTAATAACTTTCTTTTATTGGCATGGTCGACCACATGCCAGTTCGCTACCTCCAGCTCCCTATTGAGTCAGGATCGTATATGGGTACTAGCCGGCAAACCGGTCACCATCAGTCCGTACCGCCCGACCGTCTTTCTGAACCTAGCTTCGGGCTTAACTTTCCGTGGCGCCCCTCAGGGTTGAACTTCCCAAGAGTGTCACCATGGGTTGCACAATATAATGCCAACAGATATCAATTCAACTTTTCAAGCAATAACATGAATATTTCGGAACTTTACATGACCTGCTGTACACAAAGCAAAATATTTTTCAATAATGGCCGACAAGGCCTATTCCAATAAACAAGGTACATGAATAATTTGAGAGAACTTTTGACACAAATAGGTCTACCAGACCATTCCAAATATCATTTTCATAAATATCAAGATCATTTTCAAGAAACGGTAATATATCAAATAGTTTCAAATCAGAAGATAATTTGAACAAATAACAAATCAGCAGAACCTAACGAGTTTAATGATATCATGGAATTACGCATACAAGCAAGAACCAATCGGTAGATCCCACACAGGGGAAAGCAATAACTTACAAAGTATGGTACGTAAACAATTCCAACCCTCACAGGGGTTTATTAACAAAATAATAGGTACAAAAGGTGCCAGATTAGTAGACCCTCACAAGGGTTTTTCCACAAGAACAATTAAATATAAATCAAGGCCAGGTTGGGAGACCCTCAAAGGGGTGTTCAAATTAGATAACAAATCAGATTTCAAACAATCAGAATACGGTACAAAAACAGGAAAACCCGCACAGGGCTTATCACAAATAACAGATAGTTAGAAAATGTGCCAGATTGGCAGACCCTCACCTTTGTAGTTCTCAGATATAGCAACCACAATCAGCAATCCTACTAGTCGGCATGACCCACTTTGTTGTCACCTAAACAAAAGGGTATTTCCATTACAATCCTCATTTGATTCTTAATACGAAAAATTAAACTATTAATAGCCCCCAAAACCTCTAATTAACCAATTAATACAGTAATAGGATTTGATCAAATCTATCAGTACGAGATATGCTAATTCAGATGATTACTACAGAAATAATTACGAACTTGTTTCGATCCCAATAATAGGATGAATTCTAGTCCTTGATTCATGATTCTCAATATATCATCCCAAATTAACAACAACAGTCCATTATCGTTCATTTAATGAGATTAATCCTCTATGTCAATATTTATGTCCCAATTTGCATAATCCTCAAGTGGTTTACATACTTAATGCACTTAACTAATCCAATTGCATATAATATGTCAACCCAGGTCTATTATATTATACCATAATCCATGCATTCATGTCACATATATATCCAATTCCTACATCTACTCCTCATTTCTTGGCAAAGATACAAAGCTTCAAATGGAAAGGTACAACATATATATATATCTCAAGGTACAACCCAAAACTAAATTCCAAGGTTGGCCATCGGAGTTCGAAACCACAAACCAATTATACGAGTGTGATTGTCGCGTGGAGGAGATAAAAGTATCTCTCTATCGCTGCTGCGTCGCTGTCGCCGACCACCGCCATCTACTGTCACCGAAAAATACAGCGCCACCACCCAGAGAAGCCTCTCGCCGTGAGCTTTCCAAAGCCCAGCTCCGTTTTCTGTTTCTCTGTTGGGAAAAGCCTCAAACGCCGCCCCGAAGTCCTAAAATCACCTTGCTCCACCGCGAGGTTTTCGCCAGATTCCACCTCCGCCACCACGTGAAACGGTCATGCAACAACACCACCGAGGTCCTCTAGCTGAGAGCTCCCAAAAATGCTGCCTAGAAGTCTGTTTAGGCCACTGCTCCACCGTCCATCGAAAATGGGTTTTCTTCAAGCTCTCGACTCCGGTGGTCCGCCACCCGGAACACCGCGTGCAAGGTCTCAATGTGAAGCTGGTGAAGTGGGGGAGAGAGTAAATGGTTTGGTTTGGAGAAAGGCGGTCGCTGGAGTGGAGGTCGCTGGGTGAAGGTGGTCACGGTGTGGAGGAGGAAAAAGGAAGAAGAAATGAAATCTGCCATTTTTCTTTTATCAATTCCAACTTTTCCAAATTTCAAATTAGCCCCCAAGATTATCTTCTTCTTCAATTAGGCCCTCCAAGAAAATTGCAACACTTCAATTCAGCCCCAAGAAATAATTAATGTTTAATTTGACCCCTTTGACCCAAAATGAACACCATACAACCCCAAGAGTTTCCAAGAAATGTTCAATCAAATCTCCTCAAATTGCAATCCAACCCCAAAACTTTTCAATTTCTTGCAATTGAATCCTTTTTATTATTTTTTTTGAGCCCTAAAATCTTATTAATAAATCCTTTTAATTTCTAAATCTTTGTTTCCGAAAATATTAAATTTAAGGGGTGTTACAAATTTGGCGTTATTACATAACATACACATGGCTGAAAGTCAAAAGATCGAGTTGGACTGCTGCCAACCAAATTTGAACAAAGTATTATTACCCTGCAAAAATTGAAGTGGCATTCTTTACCTAATGAATATAATAATCTTAGTACTCGATGAAATATTTTTGTCCTTACAAAAGAAAATGGAAGAAATCACTATATTTATATATATTTGTATATCATAGACATTGATAGCATCAATAATGACAACTATATTTTGTGCCTATCAAAGTTGAAATTTGCCCAAATGTTGAAAGCAATTTTGTCAAATGCTACAAAATGAATTACACATAAATGAATTACATTAAGCAATTTTCCATGAATTAAGAAGGTATAAATGCGAGATCGGTATGGTCTTTTACAAATTACATCTAGTTATTATTCTAATTGATATGGATCCAAAACATGGCAGCAATGGCCTACTCAGAGTACGCCCTTGTGGCTATAACTTCCACGAAAGAAAAAGAATAACTTCAATTTTTGTTTGAAGCTTCTCAAAGGGTATCATGGTTCGATCTTGATTGGCTCTCAATTTAGGCAAGCGTATATAGTTTTATTACCACAATAATTTGATAATATTCTTGCACTTTGGCCTTCCCAGGAGGAGCATCTAAGTTCCAACATTGGCTTTCATTTGATGTTCTCATTCTCTATTTTTCATCAATAACTAAGACAAAGAGCTACCCACAAAAGCTACCACATAGTTAAGGTAACCTAAATGTAAATCAAAGAATGTAAATGTCACTTAGCCTAAACGGGGCGATCCCCCTCTGCATATTAAGTTCCCTATTTTGAGGTTTAAAGTTGCCTTCAGAGCCCTTGGTTGAGAGACCACTTAACCGTCATATGCTACCTTCATCATGTAAAAATCAACATGTCTGTATGAGTTTCAAAAAACAAGAATCTCTCACAACCACAGGCTACATAAAGGAGTCAAGCGACAACAGAAACTTTCTGAAGCTGGTTTATTTTAAGGCAAAAACTCGATATATTTATAGAACCAACAAGTAAAACAAAACAACAAAAAGAAAATCACTAGCAAAATGAAATTCACCTCACATACTAATCATCCCGCAAATGTGTTACATAGAGAGAGAGGCGTGAGTATCTCTAGAGTTTATGCTTTTAGGAATTGCTTCTGACTCCAGATAAGGATACCAGATTTTCCAATCTAATATCGCATATCTCACATATAACGGAACTTTTCCAGCATCAACTTATGCCGTTCCATTTTCACCTTTAGCTTGTTCATGTTTGTCTAGTTGGCTGAAGTTGCCTTTTGCTTTGAAGAGCTGGGTATGATGATGCCTACAGTAGAGCTGATGCTCGTGGGCAACATAATTTGATGGACTTATGACACAGCCCCCATGACTACACTTGAAACACGCCCTATGATATGAAGTCCCATCAACAGCTACCTGTTAAATTATAAGTCATCAACAAATTAGACCAAATGAATGAGGCTTTGAGTTTGAATCCAATTGCGGCAACAATTTGATCATTTTCTTCGTCATTGTTTCCGTCGCAAGTACCTTTTCAAGAGGGTAAACTTTTTTGCCGCAAGCAACACATTTATCTTGAGTTCCTGCAAACAACCTAGAAACTTTGCTATTTGTAATGCCCGGCTCAGCAGATCTGTCGACTCGAGCAGTCTTTGGAGCCCCTGTAGGAAGCATAGAGAAACAAATGAGACAACAAAGAAAAATTCTGCCCAGGTAGTAAGGATCAATTCAATTCTCTATAACCTTCAAAACTTTTGTCCAAGCTGCCAGTCATCTTGAACAGTTGGTCAAAATGAGGTTTGCAGTATAGAACCCCTTCATAGGAACAGTAATTACTCAGCTGCAGCGAAGATGGAAACATTACAGATAAAAAAAAAAGTGTGAGGAATGCATTAGATATATAATACATTAACTAAATGGCATAAGATAATGCTGGGGAAAAAATGGAGCACAAAATATTCGAGCTAAGCATATGCAATCAAATGACTATAAGTTGCTTAACCAGAGAAACATTGGTATAAATGTGATACCGGAGGGGGGAAAAAGAAGAGGCATAAAATTGTATTGCCCAAGGACATAAAAACTACAAATTGTTATCACCAGATCACGAATTTGCAATACTAAAAATTTTACTCAATATTGGAAAGCTCATCCAGGAGGACCACGACACTTAAAAATGGTGGCTTACGCATAGAAAACATGTTATATACCGTTTTTACCAACTCGATCACTCAAACACTACATTGCAAATTAGATATTTTTGAAGTTTCCAAGCATTTACAAATTCAAAAGCAAGTTCCTTGGAAATACAGATGACATTCAGAGATAATAGGCAACTAGGCGTCTGGAATGAGTGTTGAACCAAACATCACTGCTCAAACATGAACCCGCACCCTTTTCGCAAACAAGCATAATAATTCATCACCTTCAACTCTAGATTCATAAAAATTGGAACAGATAAAACTACAACTACTTCGTGATCAAACAGCACTTAAGAATCCAACAACGTACGCCAAACTATCATCCAATCGAACAGTTGTCTCTATCCAATTTTCAAAATTCTCATCTCTTACAGCACAATCTTCCAAAACGAAAACTCTAACAATCAAGAAGCCAGCAAGCAAGCCTACCCATCATCACTCACATCCAATTCAACAATCCCATGGCAGATTCAACAAAGACAACCAATTCCAAGACCCCAATCACATTTTTCACAATCTCCCAAGCAAAACCCTCATCAGAACAAGATATAATCAGTCCAAGAACCAACAGAATTCTTGCATTTATCAATCAACCAAACAGCACAAAGATGAATACAGTAAGGTTTACCAAAAGGGCTGCCAGAAAAATCTCACCTTGAGGGTGCCTTTGCAGTGGTGGCATCTAAAACAAGCCTTGTGATAAACCTTGTTGTCAGCAGTGAGTTCATCCACCAAGTATACAGTCTTTTCACAAGCTTTACATTTCTGCGTTGTCCCTGCAAAAGTTGCCATATTTCTTGATTCTCAAAAAGTCCAACTCCCTTGCTTTCTAAAAGTTGGATCCTGATTCTTGTCACCACCCAAGAAAGAAAATTGAAAACGAGCAGTTCAAAGAAATCAATGCTATGAAATTAATTGTGCCCACCCTTTTCTCTCTTTTCCTTTTCTTTTTCTTTTTGAGTAATTTACAGGTCAGCTAGTTAGAGAAGTACTGCGGGGCCTTTGACAAAATATGGCAATTGATGCGAAGCTGTCCACACGGGGGGCATTTGTGGGACAATTTAATTTGAATTATTAAAGGAATTTTTGGTTATGTTTTCCAAAATAAAATTATTTTGGAGAAATATAACTAAGCATATTCTCATTTCTTTTTAAAATATAAAAAAAATTCAAAATACCCTATACCATCCTTCATTATTCTCAAAATTTTCCTATTTTTCAATATATACATACATATATTATATATATACATCATACATATTTTATTATTATTCTAACAATAAAAAAAATCACTCAATTTTATTTTCATCCCAAAAACTCAACAAAAAAATATTTATTTAATTGTCACAGTAAAAAATGTCTTCCTCAAAACATAAATAAATATACCAAAATTTTTCAAAACAAATTTTTAACTGCTCCCCCAAAACATAACCAAAATCAATTATATTCCCCAACATAACTTTCACATTCTCCAATAATTTATTCTCCCAAAACACATAATAAAATCACACAAAAAACATAACGAAACATTCCCTAAATTATACAAAATTATTGTGTACTATATAATTTTTTTAATAATTAATTAATTATAATCTCATTTGAATATATTATCAAAATGAATATGTCAAATAAATAATTAAAAGGTATGCTTTATTATTAATGTTAATTTATTTCAAGCAATGTCATCTTAAACGTATATATCAAGATTTTTTCCGAAAATTGTTTGATATGAGAATTAATTAAGTTCAAACTTTAATTCAAATTTTTATTTCTATAGACATTTAAATTTCAACATAATGATCTATAGATTCTAGTTGCATAATAATCCACTCATTACATTTAGAACTTCATTTTTGAAGAAAATCATATTTCTCAAAGAACATCATTTTTTGAGGAAAATAATTTTTCTCTTCATTTCACTTACTAGTAATGTTACTGCATATTGACTAGCCATTGTTTTTTAAGATGACAATTTTCTTTTCGAAAAGATTATCTCATTTAAATTAATGAAATAATACTATTGTCTTTTGTTTTTAAACCTATTACTTGTATTTATTTTTTGAATGTCTAAAATAAGGCCATATTGCTAAAATGGATTTTTAGAAAGAAATGATTATTCTTTCAATAAAAGTAATGTTACAAATATCACTGACTTCTACCTATTATTTTTAAAAAAATAATATAAAAATAAATGAATATTTATAGTTTTATAGATTTTTATATCAAATAAAAAAGAAACATAATTTTGAGTTGGACAATCATATTGAAAGCCCGAAATCCTTATCAAAAGAGTCTATGTCAATTTATATGGTTACATTATTATATATTTAATTGATTTAATAATATTATTTTTATATTTATATATATATAATTTGAAATTTAAATTATAATGAATTTTTCATGCGTATGTATATATAGATGTAAAAGAAATCATACAAGTACACTGATAATTTGGTGGGAATCGCATGTTTTTCATCATTATACATTCATACTAGTGGAATGATGAGAAATCCACACAAAAGGTGAGGCATTGGCATTGAATTTTTGACAACGTTATGAGTAGAGTATGATCTTAGTACACGTGTCAAGTAAAAAGTGGCTAATCTTATATTTTAAGACAAGGACTTTACCGCTGGTATCAGGACTTGTGGGCGGTAAATACCGGCGGTATTCAGTCCTGAGATTCGGACACATCGCGCTTTTTACGGGGTTTAGTGTGTGTGTGTGTGTGTGTGTGTGTGTGTGTGTATAATTTATTTTAACTTGCTCCAGAAAATAAAAGAAAGGTTGTTCTTTTCTTTCTTGTTTTATTTCGTTGGGGTTTGGTTAAAAATGTTTACTTTACTTAAAATTATTAAATAAATAAAGATCATTTATTTATTTTTTGGATTCTAGCAACGTACGTTCATGAAATATTTAAGTAAATTTTGTACTATATATTTTATTTATCAAAAAAGTATAGGATAAAAAGATTAATTGGTGAATGCACAATATGAATTGGAATCGGTCACATTCCCTATATTGAAACATATTACTATAGGCTTATAGCAAATAATTGGGTAAAATTTATTTTTATCCATGAGGTTTCAATTCAATTACAAAATCATTTATATCTTTTTAATTGGTTTTAATCTCATCCTTCTTGCCATCTTTCGTTAACAAATTTCCGACCAAAAATTGAAAAATGACCAAAAGACCCTTTTAACTATCTTTACATAACACATAATAAGTAAAATTATCCCCAAAATATAATAAGAAAAGCAAAACGGTCCCTAAGTTTTGCTTAAAAGATGCATTTTGAATAGAAGATGCAGTTTTTCACAAAAGATGTATTTTTAACAAAAGATTTTGCCATCATCGTGTTCTTAATTGACAACATACCATATTTCATTTCTATATTTTATTTCACATTCTAATTTCATCTTCATATCCTATCACTAATTCAAACCCTTATCTTCACTTAATTATTGGATAACTAATTTATGAGTCAAATTAAAAGGTTTCCATTAACTTATCTATTAATATTGATTTTAATTTTATAATTATTTTATATATTTATTTTGATTTTTTAAATTTTTTTATCTTTCTTATTGTAGTTTTATCTTAGCTTAATTGATTTCTAACAAAAAAATAAAATTTAATAATTTTTTTTTTAAATTAGCAGTCAATATATTATCTAATTCTTTATATTTTAAGTTTTAAGTTAATATATATATATATATATATTCATTACATTTTAATTCTAAAGTAATACTAAAGTATTATAATTTAAGTTTTTTTTCCAGCAACTTTTAAGTTGTTAATCTTATTTTCTATATCATTCTCATATATATATTTTTCAAATGCAACTATCTATTAATTTTTGGTTGCATAATATTTTCTTCTTTTTAATAAATTATATAATAATATTTGTAGACTTCTATTTTTGGAAGTTTTGAATTTGTTTATTAACTTCTCATTGAATAATCTTGAAATTTATTTTTCATGGCATCATGTATATGAGATGTCTTTATATGTTCTAAGCTCTTACATATTAAATTTTGAAGTTTTAAATTTAATTTTACTTGACCATTTTTTGAAGTAATATTTAATTTTACTAATTACTTGATCATTTTATGTGGTATTTTTATTTTCATATTGTTATTTTTAATTATATTTATTCAATAATTAAATTAATATGTAGTAATTTTAAAGAATCCATGCATAGCACGGGTAGTATAAATATATTTAATAACTTAACTTATTTATCTACTTACAATTGAGCAAATATACAATTTATTTACCTTAAAGTGAAGAGATCTTACCTTCAAGACTGAGAACCTATGCTAACAATGAAATTAAAGTATAATAAAATAAATTTAACTATTAACTAAATTAAAAAGAGAAGAAAAACTAAAAATAAATCATACATATTGCTTTTGGTCTTTGGTTTATGGTTTAGATTATCCCATAAAAATGAATGGCTTCATATTTTGTTTTGACTTTTATTATTTTAATTATTAAATGGACAATTACTAAAATACCCTTTAATTTGGCCTGATAGATTTTGGGGGATTGCCAGAAAGATGAGATTGAAGTCAATTAAAAGGATATGGATGGTTTTGCAATTAAGTTGAAACCTCAGGGACCAAAATGAATTTTACCTGCATATAATTATTTTGGCAATGTTTGGGTATGTTTTTTGTGTGATTTTAATATATATTTTGGGAGAATGAATGTTGAAATTGATATTGGAGAATATAAAAGTTGTGTTGGGGAATGCAATGAATTTTTTGTTATATTTTGAGGAATAGTTAAAAATTAGTTTTGGTATGTTTTTTTAAATTTTAGGGGAGACATTTTTTTTACTGTAACAGTCAAATCAATACTTTTTTATTGAGTTTTTGAGGTAAAAGTGGAATTGAGTGATTTTCTTATTATTAGAATAATAATAACATATATATGATGTGTATATATAATCTATGTATGTATATACTGAAAAATGGAGAAGTTTCGGAGATATTGAATGATAGAATAGGGTATTTTGGAAAAATCATTTTTAGTGTTTTGGAGGGAAAATGAGGGTATGTTTGGTTATATTTCCCCAAAACATTTCCTTTGCTTTTACATCTTTCCACTTTATATTTAAATACTTTCTACTTTTCAGAGGAAGAGAAGTTTTTTTTTTTTTTTTTTGTTTCTGAATCTTGAAAAACCTACTTTTAGTTTTCTATATGAGTTAGGCACATTAAAGTGGTAGTACAGTTGCTTAAATTCTATGAGTTTTCATAATAAAATTCTATAGTCAAATAAATCTTTGTTGCTGGTTCATTATTGATATGCAAAACAAATAATGTAAATAATTATGCAAGTGCACGTATCGCAAAAAGGAATAAAGTGATGAGAAGAGTGTCGATACTACGATGAACTAAATTGTTCGCTACTAATTGCTAATTTATCACACAATAGTTTTATTCAAACAAAAACCAATTATTTAGGAATTAAAACTAAACTAATGAAAATAAGAGAAAATGTACCAATTAAGATTTCTACTAGGATATAGAAGCCTAGAATTATGATTTCATCAATCAAATGAGTTGATTGCATAATTTTCTCTCTATGAAATTAATAACAGGTTATTAGTCCTAACTCTTATGCAATTACGGAGTTTTTCCAAATTACCCACAATCAAATCCCTAATTTATTCAATTCACCATATTCCTATGTGAATTAACTAAATTATGGATAAGGTTGTACCACTCAACTAACTCCCTAGGGTAAGCAGATATATTCCTATCCTACTCACAAATTAATTAATTCATCAATTTGAGAAATTAATCATAAGGTCTTCTATTGTCAATCAATCTCTAGATTCTCTTTTCCAAGACTCCTCTAGGGTTTAAATATACACTTGACTATTGATCAGACAATCAAATAGAAAAAAGCACACAATAAAAGAAATTACCTTAAATGCTATTAATTTCATGGAAGAAACCATGCATCAATTTATTCAAAAGAATCTATCGTAATCCTAGAATAACAAATTAGTTCATGATTGAATTGTTAAACAAAACAAGAATAAAACGAAACATCGTCTCAATTCCAGAATTAAAAGGAAAATCAAAGGGAGAAAAAGAAACTTTATTCCTAAGCGAATCTAATCTCCACTTTGTCCTCCTTCGAATCCCAAATTCTCACGATATTTCTAATCTCCAAAATAGAAAATCCAAATTTATCTCATAACTAAGTATCTGAAAGGCCTATTTATAACTGATTAAAAAAATCTTCTAATTAGAATAAGACTCAAATAAATAAAAAGACTCTTCTGCGCATTCACTTGTATTCTTGCAATTTTAAATTTTTATCAATTAGCAAAAGAATTATAATTTTTAAACAAGAAAATTATTTGTTAAGTCCTGAATATGATATCAAAATTAATACTAATAGAAACTTAACAAACACCCCCAAACTTAATATGTTGTTTGCCCTCGAGCAACACAAAAAGACTTAAAGACATTCTAAGAAAAACAAATAAATCCAAAAACACATGTACAAAAACGTCACTTCTTTTTGTTATTCTTAGAACTACTTCAAAAATTTGCTTGCAGCCAACTATAATTGTGGTCTAATTTTATTATGCATATATAAGCAGACATAATGTTCAAATGAATCCCCCGTACATGTGTGTGATTTCTCTAGAAGTAGTTACTGGCAATTCGCATTAATTTATGTACAAGGCTCTACTTTAATACTCTATAGGTTTGCTTTTCATTTCTATCTCCAATAATGTAGAATACATTCAATAAAGGATTGTTTAGGACTTTCAGAGCTTGTAATGTAGGCTTGAGTAAAGGTAGGAAATATATGGATAATTCTAACTCGATACCCACAATGCTAGTTCATCATCACTTTTCAATACTCTGCCAAACTTATTGAACAATACTTCTCAATTTCTTTCTTTCTCCCCTTTTTTTTTCAGATTTTTTTTTTCGCTGCTCATGCCACTATGCACTTTTTTTTTGGAATTTTTTTTTTTATTTTTTTCTTTTTTTGTGGGGGAAGAAAATCAAACTTATGGACATTATACTGTTTGTTTCTATCTTCATAAGAGCTTCAAATAGATCTAAAAAATTAATTGTGAGATTTATTTGGTGGGATCATGTGTTTTGGCTGACTGTTGAGTTAGTTGCCAAATAAAAAGGATACTTTAAAATAGGCTCAACAGGGGACCCTAGGAATATAATATCATTTGGTAGGCTTGAAAGTCTCAAACGGGCCAAAAATGAGTCATTTCCTTTGTTTAGTGCTTTCTAGGATTTTGCCTCGATAGGGAATCAAACAAGTTCTAAAGTTTAAATTATTACCTATGTTACTTGTGCATAACTATCTCCTAAATCAAATCAATAACTAAAAGTGAGAAAGTAAGTGCTCAAAAATAGGAGATAATATCCTAGCATTGCATCTACTCAAAGTACACAATTCCATCATCACACAATTATAATTTTCTACAAAACACAAAATTAAAAGAGTAATATCTTCATTGACTCAAGAAGGTTAATTTTTGCACATGCAAGACATCGTCTCAATTACTAAATCCTAATCATTACCAAAACAATAGAAAATAATGAAAAATAAAGGAATAAAAACTAATGCGCAGAGCACCCCCCAAACTTGAGTTTGCCCTGAAAATACTAACACTATCATAACAGAGAAAGCAAGAAAATAAGAAACACCAATATAAAAATAAAATAAAATAAAATAAAAATAAAAGAAAAAGGAAACGAAAGGAAAGGAAATATGGTTGGAGGGGAGGGGGCGCATGGCAAATTGTTGTTGTGGTTTTGTTACTTTTTCAATCTTTTTTTTTTTTTTTTTTGTGGGATTAAAATTAGGTTTGACATTTGGCAAGTGCTTCTGGATGCCTAAAATTTTGGGCGTCAAGTCTTCGCGACCCGCACAGGGGCACAATGGCGCATGCCCAAATTTTTGTTTTTGTTTTTGTTATATATATATATATTTATATATTTACAAAAACACCAATAATAATAATAATAATAATAATAATAATAATAATAATACCCAAAAAAAACTAAAATAAATGAAAAGGCAATTAAAAACTTCGGTTACCTCCCAATAAGCGCTTAATTTATAATCTTCGGCTTGACTTTCGGGCTTCACTTGATGTTGGTTAAGGTGGTTGTGAATTGTTAATGATCAAATCACTTTCCCAATAGTGTTTGATTCTTTTCCTATACGCCTTAAACCGCCTTCTTGAACCAATTTCTTCCAACTCCATCATTCCATGTAGAAAGATTTCAATTATGCGAAATAGCCCCAACCATCATGATTTTAGCTTTCCTAATAACCACTTAAAACATGAGCCGTAGAATAGTACCTGTTCACCTAGTTCGAATTGGTCTTTCAAAATTTTGCGATCACTCATATATTTAATCTCTCCTTTAATGACTTGCCTTTTTTATTTACCTCACCAACTGCAAAATATTTGTCAATGTCCTTTGAAAAATCAAATGCTTTAAACACATTGAAAGTTATCTTTTCATCTTGGACCCTCATGGTTAGCTCACCTTTTTTCACATCTATGATAGTCCTATCTGTGGCCAAGAATGGTCTCTCAAGAGTTAGACCTGTAAATGGATAGGGTATCACCCTACCCACACCCATATCCTAAAATACCCAAACAAAATTACCCTATATTCTAGCCACCCTAAAATACCCAAAACAATGAGACCCTAACTCTAGGTTTAATTTATTGGACTTATGTTTTTAATGTATATACTAACTTTCTCAATATATACTAGAAATATTATTTGGCATACGATAACAAAAAAAAAAATTGTATTTAATTTAATTTAATTATTAAATTTAAATTAGTTAGTCTTTATTTTTAATTTTTCATTCACTAATAAAAATTTTATTAACAAAGTTTATTCATTAACAAAATTAATTTTATTAACTATTTTTATAAAAAAATATTTATTCCACTATTAATTTTAATATTATTAATTTTATTAATAAAAAATGTTCAACTATTTCTATTGCTATTCCAATTTAAAATAAAATAAAATAAAATATTGCTATCCCAATATATTCTAAACATACACCATCAATTGATGACCATGAATTTGAAGCAGTAGGGCCATGGGTACAAAAGTAATTGCGTCTAAATACCCTCCAAGTAATGAATCTTCTACTAGTTTGAGGGTAAAAATGTAATTTGGTCTAGATACCCACTATAAAAGGAATCCTCTATAATTTTATTAATTTAATTTAATTTAATTTTTAACAAAGAAAATTATTTAGTTGTTACTTCATTAGGGATGGGAATAGGCTAGCCCAGACTGTAGGCCGTCTGTCAGAGGCCTACAATCTGACCTATTTGAGGCATAGCCTATTTAATAAATAGACTAGGTTTAAGCTTTTAAATTTAAAAAAGCCTATAAAGCCTATCAGGCAGGCTTATATAATTTAATTATATTATATAATATATTTAATTATTTATAATACTTATATAATTGCTTTTATATTTATATTAACTAATTTTATTAATTTTATATAATTATATATTATGTTCTTAATTAATATACAAACATTTTATTTCAATTTTTTTGTTTAACTTATAATAATGTTTGGTTATGCTTTTCTCTTTTTTAAGATAAATGTATTATAGTCGCCAATTATTTTTGCTTAATATAAATTAAAGAATTTTTAGGTCTATTAAGGCCTTCTTAGCCTATTAAAAGCCTGAACCTATATAAAATTTAAACCTAATTAAAATCTTAACTAAAATGGGCTTTTTCCAGACCAGGCCTAGGCTTTGGAAAAATCTAAGAATGTCAGGCCAGGCCTTAAAAAGAAAGCCTATATCAGATAATAGATTATGTTTAGGCTTACAAAATATGCAATAGGCTTTGCTTATTTATAACAAAGCCTAGCCTAGTCTAGCCTATTCCCACCCCTACTATTCATTCACATATTTGTAATTTTTATATATAAAAAGTTTATTATTAATATAAATTTAATTTCGATATAGACAATTTTATGTTCATAGATTAAATTTAAGTATAAAATTATGGATAATTTATGGGTGTGGGTATATGGGTAATTTATCGGTATAGACCATACTCATACCCATTACATTATATTTAATAAGTATGGGTACGGGTGTGGGTATGATGTTTTGGGCCTGGGTAGGGTAATATTCTACCCTTTTACAGGCCTACCAAAGATGATTGGAACTTCAGTATCCTCTTCCATGTCCAATACAATAAAATTTGCAGGGAAAATAAATTTATCAATTTTTACCAATATATCTTCAATTATTCCCTTATGATATGTGAATGTTCTATCCGCAAGTTGTAAGGTTACACTAGTTGGCTTGATCTCACCCAATCCAAGTCATTAATATATGGAATGTGGCATTAAATTTATGCTTCCCCCAAATCACAAAGTGCCTTTCTAGAAAAATTAGTACCAATTTTGCTTGGTATGGTGAAACTCCCAGGATCCTTGAGCTTTGGGGGTAACGTCTTTCAGATGATTGCATTGCATTCCTCTATAAGAGCCACTGTTTCAAATTCACTCAAACGCATTTTCTTAGATAAAATAGCTTTCATGAATTTCACATAACTTGACATTTGTTCTAAGGCTTTAGCAAATGGAATATTTATGTGGAGTTTCTCAAAAACCTCCAAAAATTGTTGAAATTGCTTGTCCAACTTTTGCTTCTTAAGCCTTTGAGGAAAGGGTGGAGGTGGTCTGATAAGATTAACTTATTTAGTTTTTTGCTTCTCACCCTTTCCCTTCTCAGCTGGTAATTCATCTTCCAATTCCTCTAAAGATGAAGGGACCTTTTGAAATTCTTGCAACTATCTGCCATTCCTCAAAGAAATAACATTGCAATGTTCCTTGCCTTCTCGTTTAGGATTTATCTTAGTATCACTTGGCAAAGTTCCTTGATGTCTCATACTCAATGCATTGGCTAGTTGGCCCATTTGTGTTTCTCATGTTCTGATTGAAGCTGATTGACTCTGAATTGCTGCCTCAGTTTTTGCCATGAAATGCATAAGCATATCTTCTAATGATAGCTTCTTTTCTTCAGTTGGTAGCTTTGTTTGTTGCTGGAAGCCCGGTGGTGGAGGCAATAGCGGCTTAGGAGCTAATGTTTGTCCTTGGTTGTTGCTCCATAAAAATTGGGATGTTATCTCCATCCAGGATTATAAGTTTTTGATATGGATTATTTTGATTCCTGTTGAAATTCCCAACAAACTGCACTGATTCCAAAGTATGTTGACACTGATGACTTAGATGTGCATCCCCGCAATTAATAAATTGGCTCTCTACTGCTTGAACTTGCTGCATTGGCTAGGTTATAATACTTGCAAGTGAATCCATCTTCTTTGTTAAAGTTTCTAACTGTGAAGTCAAAGATGTAGTAGCATTTACCTCATAAATTCTTGCAGCTTCTTTGGTAGAGTTAATCTCTCAGTTGGCCACTGATAACTGTTTGCTGCCATCTCTTCAAATAACTCAAATATATACCCAATTTTCTTCCGCATACATGTACCTCCTACAGTAGCATCAACTATTCCATTGGTTTGTGGGGATAATCCATTGTAGAATGTCTACACTTGAAGCCATTTTCTCAATCCATGATGAGGGCATTTTCTGAACATCTCGTTATATCTTTCCCATAGCTCATAAAATGTTTCCTGATCGAATTGGACAAAGGAAGTAATTTCATTCTTCAACTTGACTATTCGTGATGGTAGAAAAAACTTAGCCAAGAATCTCTATGCTAAATCCTCCCAAGTGGTAATGGACCCCAATGGTAAGGATGCCAACCAACTCTTTGCTTTGTCCCTCAATTAAAATGAGAACAACCTCAATCAAATTGCATCATTAGAAACTCCATTATATTTGAAGGTGTCACAAATCTCCAAAACACTAGCCAAATGAGCATTCGGATCTTCTATTGGAGAACCCCCAAGCTGTACTGAATTTTATATCATCTTAATGATGGTTGGCTTGATCTCAAAATTATTTGCTTGAATAGCTGGTCTAGCGTTTCCTGTGTGAAAGCCCTGAATCTGCGGGATAATATAATCCCCCAAATATCCATCTTCCTCTGCCATTTCTACAGTATCCTCGTTTGCTCAAAATAAACAAAAATAAATAAATAAATAAGTAAAAAATGTTTGAACTAAAACTTGGTGCTTAAAATTAATATTAGCATAAACAAAATAATTTTATCTCCTCGGCAACGGCGCCAAAAACTTATTGGTATGCAAAACAAATAATGCAAACAATTATGCAAGTGCACATGTTGCAATAAGTAATAAAGTGATGAGAAGAGTGTTGATCCCATGATGAACTAAATTATTTGCTACTAATTACTAATTTATCACACAATAGTTTTATTCAAACTAAAATCAATTATTTAGGAATTAAAACTAAACTAATGAAAATAAGAGAAAGTACATTGATTAAGATGTCTACAAGAATATAGAAGCCTAGAATTATGATATTATCAATCAAATGAGTTGATTACATAATTTTTTTCCTATGAAATTAATAACAGGTTATTAGTCTTGAGTCTTACGCAATTACAGGGTTCTTCCGAATTATCCGCAATCAAATCCCTAATATATTTAATTAACTATATTCCTATGTGAATTAACTAAATTATGGATAAGGTTATACCACTCAACTAACTCCCTAAGGTAAGCAAGTATATTCCCATCCTACTCACAAATTAATTAATTCATCAATTTGAACAATTAATCCTAAGGTCTTCTGTTGTCAATCAATCCATATATTCTCTTTTCCAAGACTTCTTTAGGGTTTAAAGATGCACTTGACTATTGATCAGACAATCAAATAGAAAAAGCACTCAATAAAAGAAATAACCTTAAGTGCTACTAATTTTAGGGAAAACAAATCATGCATCAATTTATTCAAAAGAATTCATCATAATCCTAGAATAGCGAATTAAGTCATGTTTGAATTGTCAAAAAAAACATAAATAGAACGAAACATCGTCTCAATTCCATAATTAAAAAGAAAATCAAATGGAGAAGAAGAAACTCTATTCCTCGATGAATCTGATCTCCACTTTGTCCCATTCGAATCCCAAATTCTAGCGATACTTCTAATCTCTAAAATAAAAAATCCAAATCTGCCTCATAACTAAGTGTGTGAAAGGCCTATTAATTTATAATTGATTAAAAGAGTCTTCTAATTAGAATAGGACTCGAATAAATAAAAAGACTCTTCTGTCCGTCCTTGATTAGATCATGAGGTGTCATTCTGTCAGCATTCCTACCAACTTGTGTCAATTTGTCCCCTTTTTTGTAAATTCCCCACTTGTATCCTGCAATTCCAAATTTTTATCAATTAGTAACGGAATTATAATTTTTAAATAAGAAAATTATTTTTTAAGCCCTAAATATGATATCAAAATAAATACTAATAGGGACTTAACATTTATGAATCAATAGGAGAACCTTAATCAAGTTTAATTTGACTAATATTTTGATGAAGCTGTGATGACAATAAATATAGTTCTATATGAGTCAATTAGTTTTGATGTTCCACTATGAGGGTGCTTGGGTGAATTTATAAGTTTTTCAAAACATCTTGTAACATGTTTAGAAGTATATAAGATGCTCAAAAGTGTTTAGTAAATTTATTTTTTCAAATTTTTTTTTATAATAAAATCCTAAAATAAGATGTTGGTATCTTATAAACTCTTTAAGAAAAAGTACGAAAGTTTTAACTTATTTTTAAGATCTCAAGAAACTTATCTACTTTTAATCATTTTACTTACAAAATTACAATGACTAATATTTTATAAGTTCTAAAATCTTATTCTATCCAAATATTTTAATAACTTATTTTAAGAATAAGATTTAACATCTTATATGCTTCAAAAATATCTTATTAGATGTAGGAACTTATAAGATCTTTCAAATAAGTTTAGCCAAATATCCTTGAAGTATAATATATATTTTGTACTGTATGCTATTGAATGTGATATGGGATAGCCCAACAGGCCCAACCCAATAACACTCAACCAGGCACAAGATATGACGTGGGACAACCCAATTAGCTATGGGGCCTAGCCCATTGGCGATCGAACAGGATATTGATCGGACCCAACCTCACTAGACTTTTTCGTTAGCATGAGTATCGACACCTTGCTTAGTCGACCAGAGTATGACCGCTCAGATTGAGAATGTTCATTCAACACTCAACTAGGAAGGTATTCCAATCCAATAGAGTTCCATCATTTCGACCAAAACATGCGAAGATAACTCACATGCGAGTGTTCTCTCGACCCTAGGAGGTCAAGAAGACACAACTACCTCTCTGCCGCATTGAATGCTCTGACAGGCGGTGTGCTTCCACATTAATGACGCATGCCTCCACCAGTACCACTTTTATGTAACATCAGTGTAGAGCGCACCTCCTTTGTACTATCGTATCCTATGAGGCTGGAAGAGGCGCTACCTGGAATAGTATACAAAATGGAGAAGACTTGAAAACCCTCAGGTGAAGACAAAAGCCTCCCCTATATATACAAGGGCATCATAGATATATCAGCCTCTCCAGAAAGGCTATAATACCCCATTGCCGCTCTTCACTAAGCATGTTCATTATCACTCAAAACCTTCACTCTGCTACTTTACCTTCTAGTTGATTAAGTATTGACTTAAACGTCGGAGTGCCTTACTAATGGCACCTCAACTAGCCTAACGTGTGCTCTTGGTTTCAAGACTCGACCCAACTACATCATCAATCATTTTCCCAACCTCCCACCTGGTCGATTGGATTAGATCATAGCCCAACTCACTATCAAACCATCCATACCATCATCATTTGGCGCTATTTATGGGAAGCCAATCTATAACTGAGATAAAATGATTAACACAAGGCGAGTCGTTTCTGAAAGGGATGATAGCACAAAATCCCCAACCCCTTCTCCTCGACCCCAATAAGAATAAGACGTGGCAGGACCCAACTCATAACTAGAGCAAGTAATGACCTTAACTATGCCTCAACTCATGCAGCTGATAAATGAGCATATATCAACCCAGATTTTAGCTCAACTATCAGCCGCTCTCAACAAGCACAAGCCTGGACCAGCTGCCAGCGCCACCCCTCAACCTTCGCACCATGAGGAAAGGTACCCAAGGGAAGATAGGGGCAGACCAAAGGCACGACGCCCTTCTACCCGATGAGATGATAGCCTAGGATGTTTCCTAAGAGAAGAAACCCGACCTAACCCCCGAGAAGAAGTGGCCGATTCAATAGATCACCTCGCCCGACCCTTTCGAGCCTCGTAGTACGATATGATCAATCACCCAAGACTTCAGACAAATCAAAATCTATCCCAAGCTGATAGCGAAGAATAGGAAAAAGTATCCTATTAAGTGCCACAGTTGAATAGACGTCTAGAAGAGATTTGCAAGAGGAACACTGAGAGGAACCCCTACTATGATGGCGCGTCCCAACTTCGCCAAGAGCGGGAGTCATCATTCATACAAGAGATAATTGATGAGCGTATAGCCATCGACGCCAAAGTTCCTACAGGTCTACCCAAGTATGATGGCTCATCTGACCTGAACGAGCATATGCTCCAATTCGAACACATGATGCAGTTCCACGGGCATAATGAGTACGTCCATGCCAAAATGCTGATCACCATGTTCCAAGGTATTGCGCTCAACTGGTTTGTCAAATTGGAGCTGGCGTCGATTTACTCATATGACTAGCTTTCCGACAAGTTCTTCCACCAGTTTGCTACTCGAAAGAAAGCGAAGCTCACCCATACCTATTTGTACGTAGTTAAGCAGAATGAAGGAGAATCCTTTTGAGAATTTTTCACCAGATTCAATATAGAGGTTTTAAAGATTGATAGTCCCCGGATTGAGTTCTTGATTGATGTGTTATTCCCGGGTCTTCGACATAAGGATTGCACTAATGCACTGGTCTGAGAGAAACCAACAACAATAGATGATTTACTCGACCTTGTGGAGAGGTACATGACCCAGGAGGACATAAACAAATACAAATATGGTAATCTGGACAATGATAAGAACAAGGCTAAGGAAAAAATGACAGATAGCACAAAGATGTTCATTGATCTCCCATCAAAATCTTTCACAACTACACCCCGCTAAGCGCTGCCCGAAAGGAGGTGTTGTTTGCCATTCAACATGACAACCTCCTCAAGAAGCCCAAGAAGTTGACATAAATTAAAGCAATAACGAGATCCAAAAAATACTATCACTTCTATAGGTAAAAAGGCCACGACACAGAGTATTGTTTCAATCTATATGATGAGATCGAGAGGCTGATTCAACAGGGACATTTTGAAGAAATATGATGATGAGAAAGCCAAACATGAACTAGGCGAAACCGACCAAACTCCCCGACGAGAAAGATCAATTAGCCCAAGGAAAGGTGATAGAGGAAAGAAGCTCATTGATCCGCGCCCACCCTTCAGTGGCGTGATCAACACCATTGTTGGAGGCTCGACTGGAGGGGACTCCAAGTCAACATAAAGACAGAATTAAAGAAGGTTGGAATTGACCAAATCTTCCTCGATTGAAACAGTTTTCCAACTCTCGACCAGTGCGGAACCTATCTCTTTTTTCAACTTTGACCTCTCGCACTTCGAGAATCAAGGTGTTGACAACAAGCTAGATTGCCCCTGTTGTCTCAGTTGAAATCGCCAACTTTGAGATCATGAAGATTTGGGTCAATAATGGCAGCTCTGCAAACATAATTTTCTTGTCAACGTTGAAGAGAATAAACATAGGGAAGCTAAAGTTTGAGCCTGTGCACACCCTGCTGGTTGGATTCGAAGGATTTGAGATCATCCCCAAAGGGACTATAAACATGTCCACTTCATTTGGAAAAGCGCCTCAATGAAGAACGCTTATGGTCAACTTCCTGGTCATTGATGCACCCTTTGCTTATAATGCTATTATTAGACAACCAGCGTTGAATGACTTCAGAGCCATAGTCTCGACCTACCAAATGAAGGTCAAGTTTTAAACAGCTGCTGGGACTGGAGAACTGCTTTGCAATATAAATGAGGCTTGGCGATGTTACACAATCTCGGTCGAGGAAAATGAATAGAAGGCTTGAGCAAAACTGAAACCCTCCGGGGACGTCCTAGTAATAGTACCTGAGGAGAGACAAAAAAATAAAAAGAGAAAGCTTGAAGAGACTAGGGTCGAACCCATTGGGGAATTCAAGACCATCGAGCTCTAGCCAGGGAATCCTGAAAAGACCACAAGGATTGAAACTAATTTGAGGAGTAGCATGGAGTGCTTAATGGTCGATTTCCTCAGAAGGAGTGTTGATGTTTTTATCTGGAAAGCCTCTAACCTCCAAAGAATCGACCCCAGCGTCATTGTCCACCACCTAAACGTGGACCCTTTATTCAAGCCAGTCAAGCAGAAGATCAGGACCTTCAATACTAAAAGATGCCAAATCATTAAGGAAGAGGTCAACTAGCTATTAGAGGCAGGATACATTATAGAAATTCAATATTCTAGTTGGATTTGTAATGTAGTCCTTGTCCCTAAGAATGAGAGAAAATGGAGAATGTGTATTGACTTTACCGATTTAAATAAAACTTTTCCTAAAGGCTCTTACCCGCTGTCTTGCATAGATTTATTAGTTGATTCTACTATTGGTTACGATCTTTTAGGTATAATTGATGCATTTCAAGGTTATTATCAAATTTTCATGGCCCCCGAAGACATGGATAAGACCTCTTTTGTGGTCCCCAACGGTGTATACTATTTTTTGGTCATGCCTTTTGGGCTAAAAAATGTAGGGGCAACCTACCAAAGACTTGTAAATTTTATGATGAAAAATAAGATCGGTAGGACCATAGAAGTCTACATAGATGACATGATTGTTAAAACAGAAAAAGAGCAAAACCACCTAGCCGACCTCAGTCTTACATTCTCAATATTAAGAGCATTTGACATGAAACTTAACCCTAACAAGTGCACGTTCGGGGTGAAAGGAGGAAAGTTCTTAGGCTATATGGTTAGTCCAAGAGGCATCAAAGCAAACCCGCAAAAGATCTAAGCAATCCTGAACATCTCACCTCCTCGAACAATCAAAGATGTTTAGCGTCTGGTTGGAAGGATTGTAGCTCTTGGTCGGTTCATTGATCAACTAGTGGATAAAAGCTTACCATTCTTCAAAATTCTTACAAATGCGCAAAAGTTCCAATGGACAAGCAATGTGACTAGGCTTTGGTCAAATTGAAGCAATACCTATCGTTGGAGCCGATGCTAGCTAAACTAAGGTCGGAGAGGTTCTGTATGTTTATTTGGCAGTCTCATCAACAACAATTAGTTCAGTCCTGGTCTTGATCAGACATGACACCCACCGACATATGTATTACAACAGTAAAGCGTTGCAAGGCCCATAACACAATTACCTGGAGATCGAAAAGTTCGCCTTGGCTTTGGTCACTACAACCAGGAAATTGGGGCTCTACTTCCAATCTCACTTCATTGTTGTCTTGATGAATCAACTGCTTAAACAAGTACTGTTGAAGCTAGATATATCGGGAAGGTTAATGAAGTGGGCCATCGAGTTAGGGAATTCGACATCACCCTTCAGCCCCGAACTGCTATAAAAGCCCAAGTGTTAGCCGACTTTGTAGCATAAAGACTCAACTTGCTTGATGAACTCGACCAAGATTCCCTCATGTGGACTTTACATGTCAAAGGGTCAGCGACTTCCTTAGGAAAAGGAATAGGCATTTCCGTACACTCTCCACAAGCTGAGGAGTATGACTTTGCCATTAAAGTCGATTACCCCATCACCAATAATGAAACAGAATATGAGGCCTTCCTTGCTGGCATCAGGATGGCCATCAATAGAGGAGTCGAGCATGTTAAGTCCATATTAGTATTAATTTTAATATCATATTTAGGACTTAACAATTAATTTTCTTGTTTTAAAAGTTATAATTCCCTTGCTAATTGATGAAAATATTGGAATTGCAGGCATACAAGTGGAGAAATTACAAAGTAGGACAAATTGACTCAAGTTGGTAGGAATGCTAATTGGATGACACATCATTATCAAATAAGGGCAGAAGAGTTTTTTATTTATTTAAGTCATATTCTAATTAGAAGACTCTTCCAAGTAGTTATAAATAGGTCTCTCAGATACTTCAGAAATGAGGCGGATTTTTCTATTTTGGAGATCAGAAGTATCGCGAGAATTCAGGATTCAGAAAAGGACAAAGTGGAGATCAGATTCATCTAGGAATAAAGTTTCTTCTTCTTCCTTTGATTTTGTTTTTAATTCTAGATTTGAAATGATGTTTCGTTTTATTCATGTTTTCTTTGACAATTCAATCATGAACGAATTCGTTATTCTAAGATTATGATGGATTCTTTTGAATAAATTGATGCATGATTTTCTTTCATGAAGTTAATAGCGCTTAAGGTTATTTCTTCTATTATGTGCTTTTTCTATTTGATTGTCCAATCAACAGTCAAGTGTATCTTTAAACCCTGGAGGAGTCTTGGAAAAGCAAATCTAGGGATTGATTGACAATAGAAGACCTTAGGATTAATTGTTCAAATTGATGAACTAATTAATTTGTGAGTAGGATAGGAATATACCTGCTTGCCCTAGGGAGTTAGTTGAGTGGTACAACCTTATTCTTAATTTAGTTAATTCACATAGGAATATAGTGAATTGAATAAATTAGGGATTTGATTGCGGGTAATTCGGAAGAACCTCGTAATTGCATAAGACTCAAGACTAATAACTTGTTATTAATTTCATAGGGAGAAAATTACGTAATCAACTTATTCGATTGATGAAATCATAATTCTAGACTTCTATATCTTGATAGAAATCTTAATCAGTACCGTTTTTCTTATTTTCATTAGTTTAGTTTTAATTCTTATTTAATTGATTTTGTTTGGATCAAACAAGTGTGTGGAAAATTAATAATTGACAGCAAATAATTTAGTTCCGCGTGGGATCGACACTCTTCTCATCATTTTATTACTTGTTGCGACATGTGCACTTGCGTATTTGTTTGCATTATTAATCTTTGCATAAAACCATCAACAAGTTTTTGGTGTCGTTGCCAGGGAACTAAAATTATTTGGTTTTTGCTAATATTAGTTTTAAGCACGAAGTTTTAATTCAAATCTATTTTTTTTATTTTTTTATTTTTATTTATTTCAGGAACCCTTATAATTATGTGCAGGATAATCAGGAACCAGATAATCAGGAGCCAGAATTAGTGCCGTTTGATCCAGAAATTGAGAGAACTTTTCGGAGATGCAAACGAGCACTTCAGCAAGTAAACAAGGATACTACAGAGATGGCAGAAAACGATGGATATCTAGGTGATTATGCTATCCCATAGATTTAGGGCTTTAAGACAGAATCGCTAGACTATCTGTTCAGGCTAATAATTTTGAGATCAAGCTTGCTACCATTCAGATAATACAGAGTTCGGTACAGTTTGGGGGGTCTCCATAGAAGATCCGAATGCTCATTTAGCTAACTTTTTGGAGATTTGTGATACCTTCAAATTTAATGGAGTTTCTGATGATGCAATTCGATTAAGGCTATTTCTATTTTCACTAAAGGACAAAGCAAAGAGTTGGCTATCATCTTTGCCATTAGGATCCATTGCCACTTGGGAGGATTTAGCCAAGAAATTCTTAGCTAAGTTTTTCCGACCATCACGAATAGTCAAATTCAGGAATGAAATTACATCCTTTGTCCAATTTGATCAGGAAACATTTTATAAGGCATGAGAAAGATATAAGGAAATGCTCAGAAAATGCCCACATTATGGATTGAAAAGTGGCTTCAAGTACAAACATTCTACAATGGATTGACCGCACAAATAAGAGGAATAGTTGATGCTACTGCAGGAGATACACTTATGAGGACAAAGATTAGGCAAATATTTGAGTTATTCGAAGAGATGGCAGCAAATAGTTATCAGTGGCCAACTGATAGATTAACTCAACCAAAGAAAACTGCAGGAATCTATGAGGTAAATGTTGCTACATCTTTGAATGCACAGTTAGAAGCTTTAACAAAGAAGATGGACACTCTTGCAAGTATTATAACCCAGCCAGGACAACAAGTTCCAACAGTAGAAGGCTAATTTATTACTTGCGATAATTGCAGGGATGCACATTCGAGTGATCAGTGTCAACATACTTTGGAATCAGTGCAGTTTGTTGGGAACTTCAACAAGAATCAAAATAATCCATACTCAAATACTTATAATCCCGGATGGAGACAACATCCCAATTTCTCATGGAGCAACAACCAAGGACAATCTTCAGCTACTAAACTTCCACCACCAAGCTTTCAGCAATAGATAAAGCCACCAACTTAAGAAAAGAAGCCCTCATTAGAAGAGATGTTTGTGCAGTTTATGACAAAAATGGAAGCAGCAATTCAGAGCCAATAAGCTTCAATCAGAACACTGGAAACACAAATGGGCCAATTAGCTAATGCATTGAGTATGAGACAGCAAGGAACTTTGCCAAGTGATACTGAGACAAACCCTAAACGAGAAGGAAAAGAACATTGCAAGGCAGTTACTTTAAGGAATGGAAGAGAGTTGCAGGAAATTCAAAAGGCACCTCAAGTTTCAAAAAAAGCAGAAGAACCACCAATAGTTGAGAAAGAAGAGGAGTTAGAGCATAAGACTGAGTCTAGAACCTCCACACCACCTCTTCCTTTTCCTTAAAGGCTTAGGAAACAGAAATTGGACCAACAATTTCAGCGTTTTATGGAAGTTTTCAAGAAACTCCAAATTAACATTCCTTTTGCTGAAGCTTTAGAACAAATGCCAAGTTATGTGAAGTTTATGAAGGATATTCTATACAGGAAAAGGCGTTTTGGGGAGTTTGAAACAATGGCTTTAACAGAGAAATGTAGTGCAATTATTCAAAAGAAGTTACCACTAAAACTTAAAGACCCAAGAAGTTTCACAATTCCATGTACCATTGGAACTCGCTTTTCTGGACGTGCACTGTGTGATTTGGGAGCAAGTATAAATTTGATGCCATTCTCCATTTATCAAAGGCTTAGACTTGGAGAAGTCAAACCCACAAGTGTGACCTTGCAATTGGCAGATAGATCATTCATATATCCAAATGGAGTAATTGAGGATATTTTGGTTAAAGTTGATAAATTTACTTTTCCTGCAGATTTCATTGTTTTGGATATGGAGGAAGACCGCGAAGTTCCTATTATTTTGGGTAGGCCATTTTTAGCCACAGGTAGAGCTCTTATTGATGTACAAAAAGGTGAATTGACCATGAGAGTTCAAGACCAAGAGGTAAAATTTAATGTTCTTAAGGTTATTAAATATCCCAGTACTTCTGATGATTGTCTTGCAGTTAGTGTTGTAAATAGTCTTGTAGGAAATATTTTTCAAAATACCCAAAGCACTGACCCCCTTGAAGCAGCTCTACTTGTTTTAGCGGATGTTGACGATGCTGAAATACGGGAATTCCTAAATTTCCTAGAAGCTCCACCTAAGATTACTAAGCACCCAAAAGTTGAAGATTTGAATATGTCTACATCCTCATGAATGCTAAAGCCATCTATTGAACAACCACCCACTTTAGAATTAAAAACTCTCCCTAATCTCTTACGATATTCTTTTTTGGGAAGTTTATCTACATTACCTGTTATTGTTTCATCCTTGTTGTCATCAAAGGAAGATAAGTTGTTAAGGGTGTTAAGGGAGCACAAAAAAGCACTTGGATGGACAATTGTAGATATTAAAGGAATTAGCCCTTCATTTTGCATGCACAAAATTCTACTTGAGGACAATCAGAGGGCTCCATTGAACATCAAAGGAGATTGAATCCCATAATGAAAGCAGCAGTGAAGAAAGAAATTATTAACTGGTTTGATGCAGGTATTATTTATCCCATCTTAGATAGTTCATGGGTAAGTCCAGTACAATGTGTACTAAAGAAAAGAGGCATGACAGTGGTGAAGAATGACAATAATGAATTTATTCCAACAATGGTAGTTAGTGGATGGCGAGTATGCATGGATTATCGAAAATTGAACAAAGCCACGAGAAAGGATCACTTCCCCTTGCCCTTCATTGATCAAATGTTGGATAGACTGGCTGGTAAGGAATAGTATTGCTTCTTAGATGGTTATTCGGGATACAATCAGATTTCCATAGCTCTGGAAGATTAGGAAAAGACAACATTTACTTGTCCATATGGTACTTTCGCTTTCCGGATGATGCCTTTTGGCCTTTGCAATGCACCAGCTACTTTCCAGAGATGCATGATGTCAATCTTCACTGATATGGAAGAAAATTTCCTTGAGGTATTTATGGATGATTTTTCAGTTTTTGGAAATTCTTTTGATGAATGTTTGAATAATCTTGCACTTATTTTAAAAAGATGTGAAGAAGCTAACCTTGTTCTAAATTGGGAAAACTGTCATTTTATGGTAAGAGAAGGGATAGTTCTTGGGCATAGGGTCTCTAGCAAAGGAATTGAGGTAGACAAGGCAAAAATTGAAACAATTGAAAAACTCCCACCCCCATTATCAATGATCGGTATTCGTAGTTTTTTGGGACATACAGGTTTCTATAAGCGTTTTATTAAGGATTTCTCTAAAATTTCTAAACCCCTATGTAATCTGCTAGAAAAAGATATACCTTTTAAATTTGATGATGAATGTCTTGAGGCTTTTAATTTATTGAAAAGGAAACTTATCTCTGCACCTATTATTGTTGTACCTGATTGGGATTTACCTTTTGAACTAATGTATGATGCTAGTGACTTTGTTGTTGGTGTTGTTTTAGGCCAGTGCAGGGAGAAGATCTTTCATTCAATATATTATGCTAGCAAAACACTAACAAATGCGTAGGTAAACTATACCACCACAGAGAATGAGCTATTGGCTGTAGTATTTGCATTCGATAAGTTTCGCTCATATTTGGTAGGAACCAAGGTAATAGTATATACAGACCATTCAACTATCAGATATCTAGTGGAAAAGAAAGATGCCAAGCCAAGAATGATTAGATGGGTGTTGCTGCTACAAGAATTTGATCTGGAAATTTGAGATAAGAAAGGCTCAGAAAATCAAATCGCTGATCACTTGTCAAGGTTAGAAAGTACAGAAATTGTAAATGAGAAGACAATGATCAAAGAAACATTCCTAGATGAGCAATTATATGCAGTAGAAGAGAAATGGGTTCCATGGTATGCAGACTTGGTAAATTATATAGTTAGTAGAATATTCCCTCTAGAAATTAACTCTCAACAAAAGAAGAAATTTCTCTAAAAAGTAAAGAAATATGTCTGGGATGAGCCATTCCTATTTAGAATTTGTTTAGACCAAATACTTAGGCATTGTATCTCAGAAGAAGAAGTAAGGAGCATACTTGAGCATTGCCATTCATCCCTATATGGAGGTCATTATCAAAGTGATCGCACTGCAGCAAAGGTTCTTTAGTCAGGTTTTTATTGGCCTACCTTATTTAAAGATGTTTATACTTTTGTTGCATGTTGTGATAGGTGTCAAATAGTAGGAAATATTTCTAAAAAAAATGAGATGCCTCTAAATGCAATATTAGAAGTTGAGTTATTTAATGTGTGGGGTATTGATTTTAAGGGTCCTTTTGTGCCATCCTTTGGAAATCTATACATTCTTGTGGCAGTTGATTATGTCTCCAAATGGGTGGACGTTGTTCTACCCACTAATGACTCTAAGGTTATAACAAACTTTTTGAAAAAGAATATTTTTACTCGTTTTGGTACACCTAGAGCTATTTTTAGTGATGGAGAAAGGCATTTTTGTAATAGATATTTTGATGCTCTATTAGCTAAATATGGAGTTAAACACAAAATTTCCACAGCTTACCATCCACAAACTAGTGGTCAAGTCAAAGTTTCAAATAGAGAAATTAAAAGAATTTTGGAGAAAATAGTGAGTGCTACTAGAAAAGATTGGTCTAAGAAGTTCGATGATGCATTGTGGTCATATAGGACAGCTTATAAAACTCTCATTGGGTTGTCGCCTTACAAATTAGTGTTTAGGAAATCATGCCACCTGCCAGTAGAATTGGAACATAATGCTTATTGGGCTATAAAAAAATTGAATTTTGACTCTGAAGCTGTGGGGGATAAGAGGTTATTGCAGTTAAATGAATTGGATGAATTCAGAATGCAAGTACATGAGAATGCTAAGTTGTATAAGGAAAAGACAAAGAAGTTGCATGATAGAAAATCTTTAGAGCGTCATTTCGAACCTGGACAACATGTTTTGTTATTTAATTCTCGTTTGAAGTTGTTTCCTGGAAAACTCAAATCACGTTGGTCAGGGTCATTTCGCATCACTGAAGTTTTTTCATATGGAGTACTGGAACTGGAAGATGAAGGAACAAATAGAAGATTCAAGGTGAATGGACAGTGAATCAAGCATTATTGGGGAGGCAATTTTGATCGCCAACGATCTACGCTTACCCTGGTTGATGTTGAATAATGCCCAAAAAAGTTATGCCGATGACTATAAATCAGGCGCTTATGGGAGGCAACCCAAATTTTCTTTTTACATTTTTAATGTTTATTTTTCTTTTCATATGTCTATGATTCAGTGCTTAATTTCTTTCTTTTGAAAAAAAAAAATTTGGGCAATAGTTGCACGCCAGGGCGTGAAACTCTCACGCCAAGGCGCACGGGCGTAAAACTTGCGGGCCAAATCTACTTGCCTTACACCAGGGTGCAACATTTTCGCGCCCCAGGGCAAAGGCGAGAAAAAAAAAATCCGCCCTAGCAGGAAGTGATGCGCCAGGGCGCAAGACACTTGCGCCCAAGCGCAACGCGTTTTGCCCAAGGCAGAACATCCTGTGCCAGGGCGCAATTAACCTACGCCCGAGCATAGGTCGCAACCAAAAAAAATAATTTTACAGCTTTAGTCTGTCCGCCATTCCCCTTCCTCTCTTTTCTTTCTTATCAAAAACAAAACCCTTATTCCCTCATTCCCCCTCCTCCTTCTCTCTCTCTTTTTTTTTTTTTTTTTCCAAACTACAAAACCCATTTTCCTTACCCATTCTCCCCACCCACCACCAACCATCACCGTATCCACCAACAACCCGCCGCCAGCGACCGCCATTACTTCCAGTAATCCTCCATCGGCGAGCTCAACATTCTTCATCTCCCTTGGGCTACACTTCTTGGTACTTCTAATACTCATAATAGGTTGTTTGCTTGGTTTCTTGCATAAACTCTCTTTAGATTTAGATGTTTTGGGATTATTTACTTGAATTTGTGGAATATAATTGATTGTTGGGAGAACAAATGATTTATATGCAAATCTTATGGGTTTGTGTGAGTTTGCTCCTATATTGTTTGATTAGGCCAAAACTTAGTATGTCATTGATCTACATTTGGAAACTACTAAGTTTTATCTTACCATTGTTGAATGCTTAGATGTGGAGTCTTGAACATTATTTGGAAATATTCATTAAGTATTAGTGAGTAATGCTAAGCATAATATTGTGGCACATTGAGCTTATGATTGAAAAGGGAATTGAATTGTCTTGAAAAAAAATTGAAATTTAGTTTGATGAATTTATTTGGTGAAAATGGGTTAATTCTTTCAAAATCTTGGATTAAGGCTTTATTAACATTATTATTGACAATTTGGATTGATATTGTTTGATTTTTGCAAAAATTGTGAATTGGAATAACAGTGAGATGGCACTAAAGCAGCAGGAAAAGAAACAAGACGGAGGCCTCTAGCAGTAGACGACCAACTTTTGATACCACCCAATTTGTTCAATAGAGGCAGAGACACTATATTCACAAACCACCATGCATCGGCCTTTTGTTAGGGAAAGAGGATTAAGGGAGCACTCACACCGTGATTCTACTAGAAGCCTAATTATAACACTGAGAGGTTGGCAAAAGTTTGTTAGCACCCCAAAGGTTGCAGTCATACCAGTAGTGAGGGAGATCTATAGCAATTTAGCATTCACTACTGGAGATACGGTATTTGTGTGAGGTAAACAGGTATCATTCTCTCGGGAAGCTATTAATAAAATCTTTGAGACACCTAACATTGATGGTGATGAAGAGTTCCAGCAAGTCCTAACTACAGAAATAAATATGGAAGAAGTGAAAAATCATATATGCAGTCAAACTGTCGAGTAGAAGATGGGAGCTAACAATCAGTATAGGCACTTCTCGAGGGCAGGATTATCCCCACATATCCACCATTGGTTCAAATTCATTTGTGCCCGTTTGCTACCAGTTTCCCATTACAACGATATCACTAGGGAGCGAACAATTTTGTTATATGCTATACATCAGATGATCCCTATTGATATCGGACTAATTATTAATCCTGTTGTTCGAAAGGTATCACCAGGTAGAATACGAGATAGCTTAGTATGTCCACATTTGATCTTAGAGTTATGCGCTGCAGCAAGGGTTCAATGGGATCCAAGTGAGGAATTACTACCTCCCGAACAAATAATTGATGATGATCAATCAAGAAGAGCTCCACGACCACATCAAGAGGATCAAGCTCATAAGAACCACCATCGATCCATACCACAACGTCTATATATATTGGAGAATATGATGAGACAATTATTAACGAACCAACAGGCTGCAGAGGAGCACCACCAAGCATGTCTTGACACTCAACGACAATGGTATACGATGTTGACACAATATCATAACATTCCACCTGAGGATTATCCTACCTTTCCACAACCACCACACTTTGATTTTTCTGCCACTGCAGTTCCACCCCTGGAGGCTGAGGAAGATGTTGACTCCAATGATTAATTAGGGAGTAACTTTTTTTTCTTCTCTTTATTTTACTTTATCTTTATTTTTGTTCTTTTTTTTTCCATATTAGTGTTTCTTATTTTCTTGCTTTCTCTTTCATGTTAGTATTAATACTTTGAGGGCAAAGTACCTCTCAAGTTTGGGGGTGCTTTGCGTGTCAATTTTTAGTCCTTTGTGTTCTTTTATTTTCTGTTGTTTTGATTTTGATTAGGGTTTAGTAATTGAGTCGATGTCTTGCATGTACAAAAATTAATCTTCTTGAATCAATGAAGATATTACTCCTTTAATTTTATGTTTCGTGAAAAATTATACTTGTGTGATGATGGAACTATGCACTTTGAGTAAAAGCAACGCTAGGATGACATCCCTTATTTTTTAGCACTCTTTTTCTCACTTTTAGTTATTGGTTAATTTAGAAGACATTTATGCATGAGTTATATAGGTAATACTTTAAACTCTAGAATTTGTTTGATTCCCTATCAAGGCGAAATCCTAGAAAACACTCAATTAAAGGAAATGACTTAGGCCATTTTTGATCCATTTGAGCCTTTCAAGCTTACCAATTGATATTATATCCCTTAGGTCCCTTGTTGAGCCTATTTTTAAATATCCTTTTCAATTGACAACTAACTCAACAACCAATCTGGAAACACAATCCCACCAAATAAATCCCACAATTACTTGTTAGATCTATTTGAAATGGGAACAAGCAGTATAGTGCCCATAAGTTTGATTTTCTTTCACAAAAAAAAGGGTGTAGATAAGGCCTCATGCACACACATGTGTGCATAGTGGCATGAGCACCATTTATAAATAAATAAATAAATAAAAGAGGAAAAGAAAAGGAGAAAGAAAGAAAGAAATTGAGAAATACTGTGCAATAAGTTTGGGGGAGAGTTAAGAGGTGATGATGAACAAGTGATATGGGTATTGAGGCAGTGTTATCCATATTTTTCCTACCTTTACCCAAACCTACATTACAAGCTGTGAAAGTACTAAATGATCCTTTGTTGAGTGTAGTCTACATTAGTGGAGATAAAGATAAAAAGCAAACCTATGGAGTATTAAAGAAGAGTCTTGTACTTGTACGTAAATTAATCCGAATTGCCAGTAACTACTTATAGAGAAAGCACACACATACACGGGTGATTCATTTGAAAATTATATCTGCTTATTTGTGCATAGTAAAATTAGATCGCAATTATGGTTGACTACGAGCAAAGCTTTGAAGAAGTTTCAAGAGTAGCAAAAAGAAATGATGTTTTTCTGTGAGTGCCTTTAAGTCATTTCTTTGCGTTGCTCGAGGGCGAGCAACATATTAAGTTTGGGGGTTTTGTTAAGTCCATATTAGTATTAAATTTAATATCATATTTAGGACTTAAAAATTAATTTTCTTGTTTTAAAAGTTATAATTCCCTTGCTAATTGATGAAAATATTGGAATTGCAGGAATACAAGTGGAGAAATTGCAAAGTAGGACAAATTGACTCAAGTTGGTGGGAATGTTGATTGGATGACACATCATTATCAAAGAAGGGCATAAGAGTTTTTTATTTATTTGAGACCTATTATAATTAGAAGACTCTTCCAAGTAGTTATAAATAGGTCTCTCAGATACTTCAGAAATGAGGCGAATTTTTCTATTTTGGAGATCAGAAGTATCGTGAGAATTCAGGATTCAGAGAAGGACAAAGTGGAGATCAGATTCATCTAGGAATAGAGTTTCTTCTTCTTCCTTTGATTTTGTTTTTAATTCTGGATTTGAAATGATGTTTCATTTTATTCATGTTTTGTTTGACAATTCAATCATGAACTAATTCGTTATTTTAGGATTATGATGGATTCTTTTGAATAAATTGATGCATGATTTTCTTTCATGAAGTTAATAGCGCTTAAGGTTATTTTTCTATTGTGTGCTTTTTCTATTTGATTGCCTGATCAACAATCAAGTGTATCTTTAAACCCTAGAGGAGTCTTGGAAAAGAAAATCTAGGGATTGATTGACAATAGAAGACCTTAGGATTAATTGTTCAAATTGATGAACTAATTAATTTGTGAGTAGGATAGGAATATACCTGCTTTCCCTAGGGAGTTAGTTGAGTGGTACAACCTTATTCTTAATTTAGTTAATTCACATAGGAATATAGTAAATTGAATAAATTAGGGATTTGATTGCGGGTAATTCGGAAGAACCTCGTAATTGCATAAGACTTAAGACTAATAACCTGTTATTAATTTCATAGAGAGAAAATTATGTAATCAACTTATTCGATTGATGAAATCATAATTCTAAGCTTCTATATCCTGATAGAAATCTTAATCAATACCGTTTTTCTTATTTTCATTAGTTAGTTTTAATTCTTATTTAATTAATTTTGTTTGGATAAAACAAGTGTGTGGAAAATTAATAATTAGTAGGAAATAATTTAGTTTCTCGTGGGATCGACACTCTTCTCATCATTTTATTACTTGTTGCGACACGTGCACTTGCATATTTGTTTGCATTATTTATCTTTGCACAAAACCATCAACAGAGCAGCTGGTAGCTCTTATTGATTCTGAGCTAGTTGCAGAGTAGTTCGAAGGAAATTTTGAAGCTAAGGAGGCTACGATGAACAAATATTTGGCTGAGGTCAAGATGTTGTAGCAACAATTCAAAAAGTTCACCCTCAGCCAAATCCCCCAATCAGAAAATGAAATAGCAGATGCCCTGTGAAATTTGCTAGCTCAACAAAGGAGCCGGAGATAGAATTATCACATTTCTGGTCGCCAACAAACCCAGCATAGGCGATCTCAACCAGAACGTGATCGGGCCAATTGAAGAAGCAGTTCTCTCATGGCAGGATGAAATAAAAGCTTACTTAAAAGAAGGAAAAGTACCTGAGGATAAAGTGCAAGCATGCAGACTCCGAGGCCAATCAGCGAAGTTTGTCGTCGACTAATACGATCAACTCTACCGGAGACCAGTCTTGGGACCACCGTTTTGATGCTTGACACCAGAGTCGGCTCAGGAGATCCTGCAAAAAGTCCATGCATGAATATGTGGCAATCACCCTGGAGGACGATCTTTGGCCCACAAAGTCATCAGACACAGGTATTTTTGGCCAACTTTATTGAAAGACATCAACTTCGCCAGAAAATGCCCATCTTGCCAGGTCCACTCCAACATACTCACTGGCATGCATCAACATTAGTCCCAATTCAGATCACCTGGCCATTTGACTAGTTAGGAATAGATATAGTCGACTCTTTTCCTGAAGACCACATGTCAAAGAAAATTCATTATAGTTGTAGTCGAATACTTCACAAAGTGGGTCGAAGCTGAGGTGGTCCTGAAGATAACCGATACTGCCATCAGAAGTTTCCTATGGAAAAACATTATCTGCCATTTCAGTTCTCCCAAAGTACTGATATCAGATAATGAGACGCAGTTCCAGAAGAGGAGTATGAGGAATTGGTGCGAAAGCCTACAAATTCGACAACACTTCAAGGGTGTTTGGTTGAGCTTATAAGCTCTCCAAAATATTTTGTAAGATGCTTGAGAGCTTATAAGATATGAAAAAGTGTTTGGTAAATTTTTGTGCAAAATGCTTGTAAGCTCCTAAAATAAGATGTTAGGAGCTTATAAGCTCTTTTTAAAAAAGTAAGGGGCACCTAACTTATTTTGAAGATCTTATCAAGCTAGCTTAATTTTAATTATATTAATTGCAAAAATTCCATTACTAACATCTTATAAGCTCCAACATATTATTTTATCCGAACACTTTAAGAACTTATCTTTAAAAAAAAATCTAATATCTTATAAGCTCCAAAAACATTTTATAAGATGTAGGAGCTTATAGGACCTTTTAAATAAGATTAGTCAAAACACCCTCTTCACCTCGATTGGGAACCCTCAAGCCAATGGGCAAATAGAAGTCACTAACAAGACTGTCTTAAAGCACATCAAGGCCTAACTCGAAGGATCTGGAGCAAGTTGGGCAGTCGACCTCCCTGGGGTCTTATGGGTGTATAGAACTACCCCCCAGGACTTCCATAGGCCACAACCGTTACAGTCTAGTCTACGAGTCCAAAGCAATCATTCCGACAGAATTGATACAACACACAACTCGAGTAATCCACTATAACTCAATCATAAATGAGTCAGAAAGAGTGTTTGACCTCAAAACAATCGACGAGCTGCGCTAGCATGCATATACAACAATGCAAAATACAGGTCGAAGATGGCCCAGCATTACAACAAGGGAGTTCAACTAAAAAGCTTCAAAGTAGGGGGCCTCGTTCTCAAGAAAGTCGAAGTCTCAAAAAATATGGGTAAACTCGATCCGAAATGGGAGGGTCACTACTCGGTAGTCAAAGCAGTAAAACATAACTCGTATCAACTAGCGGATATGAATGGCAACAAGCTCCCCCAATTGTGGAACGCAGTGAACTTGAAATTTTTTTATGCGTAAAGCAACCAAGGTCTCCACTCAACTGTACTGCTATATGATTCCAAATCAATAAAGACTACCTATGTTTTTAGCAGCTATTCAATCTCTTCAACAAGTTGCAGCTTCGACCCCGTAGTCAACCATAAAGCGATTTCAAACCGCAATCATAGCCCAAGCCCAAACTAATAAACAAGTTGATCATTTAAAGTCGACCTCATAGTCAACCACAAATGGGTTTCAAATCGCAAGTCATGCACTCAAGCCCAAATTAATAAATGAGTTGATTATTTAAAGTCAACCCCGTAGTCGACCACAAATCAATTTCAAACCGCAAGTCACGGCTCCTAGCCCAAAATAATAAACAAGTTGCTCGTTTAACATCGACCTCATTGTTAACTACAAAATTAATTTCAAACCACAAACTATGGCTTCAAGCCCAATCATTTAATAAACGAGTTGATCATTCAAAATTGACCTTGGACTCAACGTCGAACACAACTTAAAATCGATCATCGTACTCAGATCGCTCCATCGACATTTGCGTTACAACGTGAACATTGACTAGAAACTTAAAGTTAATTTAATCAAGTCGGTCTACGATCGACCATGGCACCAAGCCAACTCATCTGATTAAAGAAGACGTCTTAAGTTGGCCAAACAGTCGACAACAAAGACCATTTCAAAACCTATTTTAAATGGGTCAAGTTGATGTAAATATCCTTGGATTTGTCCAAATTATCGCTTTACAAGTCGATCTCGTAATTGGCCACTAACTTGGTTCTAAACAAATTAAATATGACCCATTTCCTTTATTAGAAGATTGCGTTATTCAACTGGTTATTTGCAAATAAAATGTTTACCTCGTCGCCTAATGGTGCAATCAATCGAAAAAATCTAAAGCAACAAAAAGGAAAAGAGCGAATCGACAACACGAAAATGAGAAAAAAGTTCATTTTATAAATCGAAATATTTAATTTCATGGCTACATAAGTCCTTCATACAATTCACCAAAAATGCCTCGCAGGGCGACTAGACTTAAAACAAGTAAAATGATAAAAATGAATGCGACCTCAGCTCGACCCAGCTCATTCCCATCTAGCCCGGGCGACTTGATCAACTGCAACCTCGTCGATGGCACGGTTGAGCTCATTACTAGAAGGTACACGCACAATAGTAAAAGGGCCCTCAGTCTCTTGCTCGGGCACTACAACAATTGTTGGCTGAACAGCAGCAGTAGATCAATAAGGCCCTGTTTCCTCGAGCAAAAAGGTGTGCCCTACGGGAGGGAAGAAGGTAGTAATGTCGACCTTGCCATCTCTGATGTCGAAGGCAAAGTCATTTGTAAAGTCAACCTCGCTGGCCACCTTGACCACCATTTGATCGAGACCAGCCACAGCTCCGACTACAATTGCAGCAGCAGATCTGACCGCGGGAACGTTCTCTTCGATTAGAAGGAGGTCGGGATAATCCCGAGCTACTCAATTTGAAATGGATTAAGGTACGCCCTATGCTTGGGATGAATTTGATATCCCAAGAATTCCAACATCTTTATAGCCTTCTCAAAGGCCTCATTCGCATCGTCGATCAAGAACAACACTGTTGCACAACTTGGAATGTCGAGCACAACACTGCTTGGAATGCCGAGCACTCCTTAGAACGCCAAACACAGCATTGCTGTGCAGCTTCTTTTTGAATGCCCGAGAGCGTCTTGAAGAATTCATCTCGAGCATACTTCATGGCGGTATTATGCACGTGAGTTCAGTCAACATTGTAAGAGGCCTCAACATCAAATTTGGCCTTCTATAGTAGTTCATCCATTTTGCTCTTTTCGGCCACAACATCCATGACTGCGTATCTTTATCCTTGAGCTGCTTAGTCAGCTACTCGATCCTCGACTGCGCGGAGTCTAGTTGAGTTTTGGCTACTTCTGCATTACTTTACTTCTTCTGGAGCTCTTCTTGATCACCAAGGGCCAACTCGGCCCTACGGTAAAAATGGTGACTTAGTTGGTTGACCTGCAATAGAAATAACTTTAGTCGAGATATTTGAACAGAAATTTGTAGAAGCGAGCAAAACTCGACTTGACACTTACCATATTAGAGCGATAAGCCAGGGCCTTCAGAGCCCCCAGCTGACTTAGTTCCATCATCTTTTTCTGGTCGGACATGAAGAGTCAGACCATCATCACTTTTAGGGGTACGACTCCAATCGGCCCTACTAACATCATCGACAAGGAGTTCTGGGATCTCAGTCCCAAACCTAGGTGAGAGAAAGTTAAGCAGCGGGAACAAATCATCGACCGATCGAGGCCCAAAGAGATCGAACCCGATCAGTTGGGTCGATGCGCCAACTTTTCTTTTCCATTTATTAGCAGTAGTTCTCTTTTGAGCAGGTTCGGACTGCTCAATTGCAGGCCTCTTCTGGCAAAGCACAAGGCTACCCGTCTCAACAGAAGTTGTTCGAGCGGGTTGTTGTCGAGCAGGCGGTAGTGTTGGCACCTATGAATTGACTTAAGGGGCATCCTCTTGACAGGCAGATGCCTGGCGGCGCTCCTGCAGCCTTTGCTGATGGGCCATCACCTATTGTCATGATTTCTTCTTGATTTGGAAAAGCACAAGGAAACCAGACACATCAGCATCAACCAGAAAGTTTGGCAAATATCTACCAAAAGAGTCAAATAAGGGCATCTAACTAGTCAAACGCCAGCTAGCAAATTTAGTTGAACAGGCAATAAGCCCGCCATCACCAAATTTCTTTCCTCGATATACCCAGACGCCTCCATCTGACCAAATTGGGTTAAGTCCTGAATAAAGGTGTTGAGCCAAGTAGGGTTCTCGTTCCCTAGCATCTCAACGTGCCCTCTCCAACACATATGGGTATGTTAAATTGACCCCACCTGACGCTCGAACAAAGAAATAGCATTTCTTCCACTCTTGGCCATGGGAGGAGGAAGGAGTAAACAAACATTTTCAACGAAGATGGTGGTGAGGTAGTAAAAGCCTAACTCCTCGGCGCTATCCTACTTTTGGAACATGGAAAGATGGAAGAGATTTGAAAAATTGGCAAATGTGGGAGGCTGGTCATGTATATACATCAAGACGACAAAATTGTATAAAGTCGAAAAACTGTTCGGAAGGAGTTGAGTTATACAAACTTGAAGACCTGTTAGGAAGTCGAATATAGGTTGGGTAAAGAGAAACTTAAGCCCACACTTCAGGACCTCCTCAAACATTGTTATGCACCTGACGAGAGGTCGATACATCCCATTATTGGGTCCAGGGACGATCAACACGAACCCCGAGGGAATGTGATATAACTGCTTAAGCAACTCGAGGCCCCCACTTGCGGTCTTAAATATAATTTTGCTGTAGTGGTAGGGTGTGAATAATCGACCACAATACATGAGAGGTTAACTCAGCCCAGACCCATCCCTATTGTCGCCTCGCCTATCACTAGAACTACTAGAAGAAGTTGAGCTATCACTAGAAGACTCACTAGACTCGCTAGTCGAACCATCTGCCATCCTGGTCAAACCCACATCCGACCGAGTCTCTTCACTATCACTTCCTCTATTACTCTCTTCACCAAACACTCTCAACATATTTGAGAAAGGATATGTGGTCGAAATAAGAAAGAATTAAATTTGCTAAGATTGTAGAAGACTTACAGTTAAGGGATTAACACAAGTTTGACTAGCGAAAAGAGCAGTAAAATCTTAAGCTCGACCTCTCAAGATTGCAGTAAAAGTGTAAATCGTGCCTATTTATAGGCTTCAATCCGTGGGCAAGCCAACCGGCTAATCTGACCGACTATTGGCTTATTATTACGCATCCGTCGGTTGCCTTTCCACACTGCCCAAGGTAACAGTCACATTAAATGCTCTGGAACCATGGTTGATTTTCGAAATCTAAACTTCACCAAAGAATTTAATGCCTTATCGAGCTAATTTAGTTTTCTCAAGTCAACTACTCCCCATTCCTTCTATCGATACTCTCGAACAGGACTCGGGAGCATAACAGGGTACTTCTCCCCATTCCATCTCTCATCAATAACGGGCTACTCCCCATTCCTTCTCCTTATTGGGCTTTTTCACCAGCATGAGTATCGACACCTTGCTTAGTCGACCAGAGTATGATCGATCAGATCGAGAATGTTCATTCAACACTCAACCATAAAGGTATTCCAATCCAACAGAGTTCCATCATTTCAACCAAAAGATGCGAAGATAACTCACAGGCGAGTGTTCGTCTCGACCCTAAGAGGTCGAGAAGAGACAACCACATCTCTATCGCATTGAATGCTCTGACAAAGCGGCGTGCCTCCACCAGTACCACATTTCTACAACGTCGACGTAGTGCACACCTCCTTTGTACCACTGTGTCCTATGAGGCTGGATGAGGCGCCACCTGGAATAGTAAACAAAATAGAGAAGACTTGAAAGCCCTTAAGTGAAGACAAAAGCCTCCCCTATATATGCAAGGGCATCATAGACATATCAGCCTCTTTAGAAAGGTTATAAATACCCTATTGCCACCCTTCATCCAGGTATGCTCATTATCACTCAAAGTCCTCACTCTGATGCTCTACCTCTAGTTGATTAAGTACTGACTTGAGTGTCGAAGTGCCTTAGCTGAGGGCATCTCGACTAGCCTGACGTGTGCTATTGGTTGTTGGACTCAACCCAACTACATCATCAAACATTTTCCCAACCTCCCACATGATCGATTGGATTAGATCACAGCCTAGCTCACTATCAAACCATTCATACCATCATTAGAATGTATTCTACTTCTAGACTATTTTTATGTTAATTATGTGAGTGTATGAAATCATTGAATATTCTCTAAAATATTTAGTTTTCATCAATCACTACGTAAACTTAGAAGTTGTTTGGGTGAACTTCTTCAAAATATCTTATAAGATATTTTAGAGCTTATAAAATGTCAAAAAGTATTTGGTAAATTTTTTTAAAGGAAAACTTATTAGCTCCTAAAATAAAATGTTAGGATCTTATAAGCTTTTTTTTAAAAATTAAGAAATACCTAAGTTATTTTTAAGACCTTGACAACCTCCTCTTATTTTAACCATATTAATTACAAAATTATCGTTACTAACAACTTATATGATTCAATATCTTTTTTAATTCAAACACTTTAAAATTTTATTTTTTAAAAAAAAAAGATATAGCATCTTATAAGTTCTAAAAATATTTTATAAGATGTTGGAGTTTATAAGAACTTTTAAATAAGTTTAGCAAAACATAACTTGAAACTTGGAAGAACAATGAGAAATTTTGCTAACACACAGATCGTATCCTTTTATTTTACAGTGTGTAACATTAAGTTTTGGATTAATGAGAACCATATTCTTGTGAGAGATTGCATGAGATAATAATTATATCTCATTTACTTCAGCTAATTTTATAGCTGAGCATATAGAATTACTTTTGATCAAAATTCATTCTTAATTACTTTGGTTCTTGGCTTCTTGGTTGCATGAAATGGAATAGACATTCTTTTGTATGCATAATTTATTATATAATGAAAATTAAAAATTACGTGAATATTATGTAAATTTAATTGTTAAAATAATATTATTCTTGCCGTTTAATAAAAAAGGCCTCAATATAGATTAAAACGTGGGATAAATAGAAAATTTGGTGATAAAATCATATTCTTGCGAATAAATTATTTGGGAATTCGAATATACATATAAGGAGTTGTTGGTGAATTAAGCATGATATTTTGACAATATACACACACACACACACACGCTATAGGAAAAAGATAAGTTAGTGAGAAAATAATGAGTGACAATATAAAAGTTATCACTAACTATATATATTAGGTGACAAAATATCTTGTTTTGTTACTTTAATGGTTTTTATAAACTAAACAGTGATAATAATAATAATATTTAAACTTGTAACAACTGACAAGTAGTGACATACATATGATGACAACTTAGTGACAATAAAAATTTTGTCACAAATAAGTTGTCACCATATAGGTGTCACTAATTATTGATGATAACAACGTAAAATATTAGTTTTTGTCACTAATGAGCCATACTGTGACAAAATAAAAAATATTGTCACTCAAAGTATCACTAGCAACAAAATAAAAGCTATTATTACTTAATACAAATCATTAGTGACAATTTTTGTATTGTCATTTATTATTTTGTCACTAATATAATATTTTTATAATTATATATAAATTAAAATGCTTTACAAAAAATAATTGGGACTTAAATTTTGGACTTAGTGTGAGCCATAATTAGGTGTGATTCTATTGATTTTGTTTGGTCATTATAGCATGAGATATATAGATATGGACAACTCATATTAAGGGTGTCAAAATCAAACCCAACCCGATGATCAGACAATGACCCATCTAAAAAAAATCAGGCTTGGGTTTAATTTTTTTGGGTTCATGGTCAAATTTGGTCAGACCCAAAAATGACCTAAGAATAAAAAATAAGGTTGGGTTGATTTCGGGTTAACTCACTTAACCTAAAAAAAAAACAATCTGGTGACCAAATAACCCAATGAACATGACCCAACCCGACCACCTGAAAAAAATTGACTAATTAAAATTAAATCTAAATAATAGATATTCAAAAATCAAAATTTTAAAAATTCAATTACTGAACAATAGTTTATTACTTTTTTGTATTCAAAGTACTCATGAGCATGATAAGTTTTAAAGTTATTATATTTCTTAGACCTTAATGATTATGCCGAATTTTAGATTTTATTGTAGATCAAATGTCTACTTAATTATAATATTGAAATTTATAAATATGAAAAATAAAATAAATAGATCAAGTTGAATTGGTTGGGTCAGGTGTATCAGGTTGTTAGGTGACCTGATTAAAAATTAGGTCAACCCAAACCTGACATGATATTTTATGGGTTGAGTTAGGGTTGAACCTTGTAGGTTTAACATCGGGTTGGTTTGGGTTGGGTATGAGTTTGGTATTTTTATGTTATACCCTTATCTCAACCCAATCCGAACTCATCCAATCCACCCGAATGAACACCCATAACTCATATTCAACTAATCATCCAGTCTTTCAAAAAATTTTATGGCATATTGTGGATGCTTTTTGTTTTGTATATATATTCACCAAAAAGTAGAAAGCTACAGCACTACTTTTTCTCAGCCCCTTTGTTCTTCCCATCTTGTTACACTGTTAGCATTTTAGTAAGAATCTCTAATTTGTTGACAGTACTTTATGTTTTAATATTTCATTTCTTCTTAACTAAAATTTAAAAATTCGAATACAAATATAATCAGCTCAAGTTGCACGTAGTTGACATTCCTCTTAAATATATTTATGAATTTTATCTGTTCTTTTAATAATTATGATTTCACGATACTCTTCACACCATATTCTCTAGTGCTACTGCTACACATTATTCCTCTATTTTTAATCTTGGCAGTTCTTAAATAAAGGTTGAGTTGTACTATAACTAAAGAATTTTGAAGTTGAAAGATATTTGTCAACATCAAAATAGTGAATATAGTCATAATTATCTGAATCAGTCACTTATTTTTGCTTAATTACATGAGTCACATCACTTTTTGCTTTTGTTGATGTCAATCTTTTCAATAAATTTAATTGAGAAAAAGAACAGGGATTTTTTATTGTTCAATTGACTTTATGATTAATCATAATTAGTAGTTTTGGCACCGTCCATATGTGTGCTAAAATTTTTATTTTTGTTAAGTAAATAAATATCCATTTTATTTTTATGTAATATTATAAATTTTTTAGTAAGTTCAATATATTTATTTGAATTTTTAAAATAAATTAAAAAGGAAGTTATCATGAAGTAAAATAACTGAAAAAAGGACAAGAATAAATAATTTAGAGAAAAAAACTACGTTATGATTATTTTTTTAAAAATTGACTAATATTATTGATTCCTTTAAAAATATACTTGTAAACATATCAATTTTTGTCCAATTGATAAATGACACCTGTAAAATAATATGCTAGTTATTAATTTAAAATTTTCTATTTATATTTTGAAATTTACCAAATTTAATTTCAAAAGATAAATAGTTAATTTTAATTGATACTCTAGTATTTATTTTATATTCAAATCAAATATTGACGAGTGTTAAAAATGAAGTGTCTACATTTTTTGACCAATCAAATCGAAGATATTTGATATTATCTATTGATATATGATATTATCTCTTGATATTTGATGTTATCTTATCAAATAAATAACTATCAAAGAATTTCAAGTTAATTTGGAACTCTCCCATCAAGCATCTATATAAAGGGGATGACCAAAGCTCATTCAACACACAATACAAATTTTAGCAAGTGAGATGAGTTTTGAAGGAGTCCAACAATTCTCTCAATTAAATTCAAGGCGATCCACGCCGTTCAAGGCGTTCTTCGCGGAGTTCATATATTTTGGCGTTTGATTCGAGATTAATGTGCGAAGCCCTTGAATTGACAATATTTTTCTTCAAATCAAATTCAAGGAGATCCACGGTGTTCAAGGTGTTCATCGTGGAGCTCATCAAATTTCAAGGTCATATTCAGAAGGGAAGAATCAAAGGATTAGATTAGAGATTAGATCCACAGTTGATAGATTTTAATTTTATTTTATTTGTAAGATTTTTCTTGTCTTGTAATTTTATTTATTGCAGACAAAAAAATTTGCGCTTACAAATTTTGGCACGCCCAGTGGGACTATCTCTACCTCTTATCTCTTTTCTTCATCAAGATTGAAGTATTAAATTGCCGCCAACAAGACTGCTGCATTGAAAATTACTACCTCAAATTCCTCAAACATGACGACGGTTATAGCGACTAGTGCTACAATCTTGGAGGAACAAATTGCAAATTTGACGAAGGCTATTGAAGGACTCATGAAGCATGTCCAAGAGTGAGACTTTCAAATCTCCAAATTGATGAGCAAAGTGGATAATATTGATGCAAGCTGCATGGTGAAAAAACAAATTGAGGCTCAGGACGAAGGCGAAACATCCACAAAGAAAAAGACAACTGAAAATGAAAAGACTGCAAATAAGGAACTACAAGTTTCCATTGATGGAGTAGTTCTCATTAACCCAATGAAGGAGTTTATCATGTAGACTATCAAATACAAGCTTGATGGAAGTTCTAAGTTGTCTATGACTTATTCCAAGCCATATACTCAAAGAATTGACAATTTGAAGATGCCAATTGGTTACCAGCCCTAAAAATTTCAGCAATTCGATGGCAAGGGCAACCCAAAGCAGCACGTGGCTCATTTCATTGAGACTTGTAATAATGCTAGGACATATGGAGATCATTTGGTCAAGCAATTTGTTCGATTATTAACGGGCAATACTTTTGATTGGTATGTTAACTTCGAGATAAGCTCTATCGATAGTTGGGGGCAACTGGAACAAGAGTTCCTCAATCGTTTCTACAACACTCGAAGGATAGTCAGCATGATTGAACTCACCAACTCTCACTAGTGGAAAGAAGAACCTATCATTGAATGCATAAATCACTGGAGAAATTTGAGTCTTAACTGTAAAGATCAATTATCGAAGGCTTCAGCAATTGAGGTGTGTATCCAAGGAATGCATTGGAGTCTTTGCTGCATACTTCAAGGAATCAAACCAAAAACCTTTGAAGATTTGGCAACGCGTGCACATAATATTGAAATGAGCATGAATTTTGATGAACAAGAAGACTCAAGTAGTGCTGATAATGATGAAGATGTTGGGGGCAATCAATTTTCATCTTCAAATCACAAATGCTCCTTGATAAGAGCCTAAACTACCAATAATGCTCTTAGATATGAGCATTAACTATCTAAAATTCTCAAGTTAAAGTCTTCCCACGTGCTCCTTGATAAGAGCCTAAACTATAAATAATGCTTCCAGATATGAGCATAAACTATCTAAAATTCTCAAGTTAAAGTCTTCTCATGTGCTCCTTAATAAGAGTCTAAACTGTTAATAAGACTCCTAGATACGAGCATAAACTATCTAAATATTCAAAGTTTCTCCATGTGCTCCTTGATAAGAGCCTAAACTGTCAATAATGCTCTCAGATACGAGCATAAACTATCTAAAATTTTCAAGTCTTTCGATGTGCTCCTTGATAAGAGCTTAAACTGTCAATAAGGCTCCTAGATAAGAGTGTAAACTATCTGCATATTCAAAGTCTCTCCATGTGCTCCTTAATATGAGCTTAAACTTTCAATGAGGCTCCTAGGTATGAGCATAAACTATCTAAATATTCAAATTCTTCTCATGTACTCCTTGATAAGAGTGTAAATTGTCTATTAAGTCAAACTCAAGTAAACTCCTAGATATAAGTATAAATTATCAATCAAATTCAAGTGAACTCATTGACACGAATATAAAATGTCTATTCAAGTTAAATATGCTATTTGACAAACGAGCCTAAACTGTATGTTACTCCTGACCCGCATGAGTATAAACTATGTACGGCACCCTCTTCAAAAGGATATTTACTTTGAATTATGTGATGACTTAACCTTTTGATTGGGCACCATAGCTTGAGAAATGCATGGAGGATATTCTTGTCGCAAACATATTGAGAGAAAAGGAAAACTTCTCAAATACTTCAAGCATTGCCTCTTTCGTGGATGATTGACATATCTTTCACCAAGTCTTGAAGTGGGGGCATTTGTAGACATATTAATTTTTGGCCAATTGAGAAGTGACACATGTAAAATAATATGCTAGTTATTAATTTAAAATTTTCTATTTATATTTTGGAATTTACCAAATTTAATTTCAAAAGATAAATAGTTAATTTTAATTAATACTCTAGTATTTATTTTATGTTCAAATCAGATATTGACAAGTGTTAAAGATGAAGTGTCTACGTTTTTTGACCAATCAAATTGAAAATATTTGATATTATCTATTATTGTATGATATTATATCTTGATATTTGATATTATCTTATCAAACAAATAACTGCCAAAGAAGTTCAAGTCAATCTGGAAGTCTCCCATCAAGCATCTATATAAAGGGGATGACCAAAGCTCATTCAACACACAACACAAATTCTAGCAAGTGATAGGAGCTTTGAAGAAGTCCATCAATTCTCTCAATCAAATTTAAGGAGATCTATGACGTTCAAGGCGTTCTTCACGGAGCTCATTTATTTTGGCGTTTGATTCGATATTAAGGTGCGAAGCCCTCAAATTGGCATTATTTTATTCAAATTAAATTCAAGGAGATCCACGACGTTCAAGGCGTTTTTCGCGGAGTTCATATATTTCGGCATTTGATTCGAGATTAATGTGAAAAGCTCTCGAATTGGCATTATTTTTCTCCAAATCAAATTCAATGAGATCCACGGTGTTTAAGGCATTCATCGTGGAGCTCATCAAATTTCAAGATCATATTCAGAAGGGAAGAATGAGAGGATTCTATTAAAGATTAGATTCACAGTTGACATATTTTAATTTTATTTTATTTGTACGATTTTTTTTATCTTGTAATTTTATTTATTGCAGACAAAGAAATTTACCCTTACAATACTAATAAAACCCTGTTGCAGTATATATATATATATATATTTACACTAAAGGGAACCAAACACAACAACTTGTAAGCTCACTCAACATAGACTTACAATCTATAATAATAGCTCCAAAATAAGGCATGTCAACACATTCCTTAATTACTATTTACTGCATTGATAACAACAAGAGCATCAAGCTAAAAAATAACACTAGAGAGACCATTATTCTTAATCCAGCTAAGAGCCTCTTGGAATGAAATAGTTTTTGTTGTTGCTAGAGATACTGAACCTCTATGAGAAATTTCAAGTGATACTTTCACTATCCCATTTTCATCTCTGAGAATGCAACCCGAGCCAAAACAATGGCCACCAGAATTAAATGCAGCATTTATGTTGCCCTTCAACCAACCCGTCGGAGGACCCAATTAAACGAAAGCAGACTACTAAGTGGAAATTGATTGCTTCTTTTCATTATGTGCATTCTGCCATTGTTGGAGAGTAGTCTTTGCACGAAAGATAATTGAATAAGTTGTTCCCATTTTTCCTTGCCATACCACCAGATTTCTATGTAAAACAAAGGCTCCACAAAACCAAAAAATCTTTGGCACAGGTCTCCATATTCAAATTTGATACAACCTGATTCAGCCACAATCAAAAGAAATGTCACCTGCTTGCTGGTAGTTAATCCCCAATTGAGCTTGGTTCCAACAATTTTAGGCAAACGAGCAATTCACAAGAATATATTGAATTGATTCAGCTGATCTTGACACATTGGGCAAAAAGGAATTACTACTACCTTTTTCGGTATTAAGCGATCTTTTGTAGGCAAAACATTTCTATAAGCTCGCCACACCATATTACAAATCTTTGGAGGGGTTTTTGAAAACCAAATTTTCTTCTACATACCTGAAGTCGTACACTCTGATTGTTGTACTGATCCTCAACCAGCCACTTATAGCAACTAGGGACAGTGTATATACCTTTTGGATCTCAATTCCAAATCCAAACATCTTTACTGCATTTGTTACTCAACGGTATGTTGCTGATAAAAGAAGCATCACGACTATTGAACATAGAAGAAATAAGCACAAAACCCACTTTTTCTGTCCAGGTTTCATCAAAGAAGCAACATTAATATCTTTATCATGCACAAATAATTCCAATGAAATGAAAGGATTATGATAATCTATCTGGGAGCCAAGGGTCTTTCATGACTGAAATTCATTCTCCGTTTCTGAATTTAAGGATGTAGCCTCTCTTGATGAGATTATGGGATGCCATCATGCTTCGCCAGATATAACTAGGATTGTTACCCAAAGTAGCATCTAGAAATGTCTTTCCTTCATAGTATTTGGCTCTAAAAATCTAAGAAACAAGTGACTCTGGCTTGGACAGAAGGCGCCATCCTTGTTTTCCTAGAAGAGACTGATTGAATTCCTGCAGCTCGCGAAAGCCCATGCCTCCTTTATTTTTTGCATAACAATGCTGCTCCCAATTCATCCATTTCATTTCTCTAGATTTTGTGTTATCTGTTCATTTATTATTCCACCAGTAAGCATTCATCAACCTTTCTATTTCATAGTAGAGATCTTTTGGGAGAAAGAAAACACTCATAATATGGTTTAGGATAGATTGAGCCACACTCTTCAGAAGGATTTCTTTTCCTGCTCTTGTGAGAAACTTCTTATTCTAACCTTACAATCTTTGCCATATTCGTTCCTTAAAATAACTGAAATTTTCCTTTTTATTTCGTCCAATCAAACATGGTAGGCCTAGGCACTTACTATGATGATCGTACAAACCCACGCTACTTATGTTATTCCTTATCTCTTTCCTTATGTTCGAGCTAAAAAAGATAGAGGATTTTTGAAAATTTATAAGCTGTCCAGAAGCAGTTTCATAAGCTCTAAGGAATTCTTTTAAAGCATCACATTCTTGAACAATAGCTCAGAAGAATAACATACAAACACCCACGAAAAATAAGTGAGAAATAGATGGAGCTTGATGTGCAACTTTACAACCACGCAGCCTATCCTGCTGCTCATTATTTTTAAGAACTGCTAAAAGCCCCTCTACACAGATGATAAAAATATATGGGAATAATGGATCTCCTTGCCAAAGGCCTCCTTCTGGGGTAATAAAACAAATCTCGCATCCATCATGTACAATCATATATTTGATTGATTGCACACATATCATTGTTAGGTTTATAAACCTTTGATCAAAACCAAGTTGCCTCATCATATTACTCAAAAAAACTCCATTCAATGCGATCATATGCCTTGCTCATGTTGATTTTTAATGCTGCCATGCTAGTTTTTCCTTGAGTTTTCCTCCCTAAATAATGTAAAGCTTCAAAAGCGATCATGACATTATCAGAGATAAGCTGGCTTGGGATAAAAGCACTCTATGTCTTAGAAATAATTGTTGGGAGAACCCTTTTGAACCGATTAGCAATGGCTTTAGCAACAATTTTATAAAGAACATTACATAAAGAAATAGGGCATAAGTCAGTGATTACCTCCACATTCTTCTTTTTTGAAATCAAAATAATGCGGGTGTCACTAAGACTTGAGAAAAGTTTATAATTCTCAAGCATAGACAAGCATGCTTCTATAACATCATCTCCAATGACGTGCTAGAATATTTGATAGAATGCTAGATTGAAACTATGAGGTCTTAGGGATTTGTCAGGATGCATGGCAAAGATGGCATTTTTCACCTCTTTTGGAAAGTAAATTCCCTTAAAAGCTCCTCATTCTGATCCTCAGATATCCTTTTTTTGACATTGTTTAGAATAGACAAATCTCATGAGTTTGAGATGAAAAAAAATCAACATAATAATAAAAAATCACCGACTCCAAACCATTTGTCCAATTCCTCCATACGCCATTAGAAATCTTTCAGCTAGGAGATAGAATTCCGTTTCTGACGAGCAAAGGCTTTGGCATGGAGCAATCTAAAATTTGAATCCCCTTCTTGAAGCCAAAATTGTTTTGCTCTCTGTCTTCAGAAGTTTTCTTGTTGTTGGAGGATCAGAAGATATTCCCATTGAGTAGCAGTATAGTCTTTAATGGCCTCAAAATCATGCTTAGACTTTAACAATTTCATTTTTGCCTTGCAATGCTGCAGCCTTTCTCTGAATTGACTGACATACCTACCGCCCCATGAAGAAAGATCACTACTACATTTAAATAATCTATTTTGAATTAGATAAACCCTTCTTATGTTCTAGCTATTCCAAATTACTTCAACACAATCAGTTTCCCTAAGACAGGCATTTTTAAAATGAAACCTATGATTCTTCATAGAGTGTCTAATCATAGTTGTTTGAAGGAATAGTGGACTGTGGTCAGAGCAAGCAACCATAAAATTAAAAACCTTTGCCTTCTTAAACATACGAAACCAAGAATTTGAAACTATAGAACTCTGCCTAATTTCTCTTCTACCTAATTGTTCGTATTTCAACCCTTTTCTCATGTGAACTAATGCCCTTCAAGCCCCCAATCTCTCAAACCATAAAAATCAACCGTCTCCCCAAAGCCTTCACAAAGCCCTAGTGGGTGAGAACATCGGCCATTTTTCTTGGATGGATGAAGAAGGTCATTGAAATTACTGAAACAACACCAAGGAGGAGCAGATAAGCTTTTGAGATTCCGTAACAACGCCCATGAATCCCTTCAACGGGACTGCTCTAGGAAGCCATAAAAACCAGTTAGACACCATTGTTCCAGCCCTTCGACTTTAGTTTCCACATCAATGTGATTTCGAAAGAATCCAATAAGAGACACCATTTCTTGTTTATGCCAAAGTAAAGCAAGCCCTCCTCCATTTCTATTGGTGTCAACGATGAACAAACCTTCAAAACCAATTTCTCCTCTGAGTTCCTCTAGTTTTTCTCATCCTATCATTGTTTCTATCAAGAAAATCAAACTAGGCCTCTTAGACTTAATTAAGTCTTTTAAAACTTGAATTGTTTGTAAGTTCCCAAGCCCACGACAGTTCTAGCATAAGGAATTCATAATTTTCGATGGGCTTAGGAATCAGAGCCCGCCAATAATATGGTTTTTTGGCCCACAGTCCATTACTCCTCCTTCAAAATGGTTTGGGCTGAGATCACTCTCCCAATCCATTGGCCCAGATTCGATAGTTCTTCTTTTTGAATTAGATATGATAATAGAAGTTGAAGGTTCTTTTTCCTTAACCATTGTCTTCCTAGAAAGAATAACTCCCCCAGTACATGTGTTAATGCTGCTAATCCCACTTGTTTCCTATTCTCCCCAAATCGCTACCTAGTTTTTTGTCGCAAATTTTGTTTTTCTATCCACATTCATAGTTCCCTTATCACCTCTATTTTCTAGCCAAACTTTTTCCGTTATGGAGTAACAGAGCTTTCATTCCTCAATTCCCACGGTGATTTTCGGCATGTAACCAACTACCATACATAAATTTAATGGAGTTTCGATCATAGTCATAGAGTTTTGCACAAACTTTCTCCAAATGTCCCAAGATTCCACAATAAAAGCAAAAGAAGGGAAGACGTTCGTAATTGAAATTAACCCAAAACCACTCTTCTCCTGTTTTTTAAGCTTCATTCTTCTCTTGATTAGAGATCTTACATCCATTGAGACTTTGATTCGCATAAATAATTTCCACACCCTATTGAAATTACTCTAATCTGATTCTAGATAAGTGCCAATATAATATCTTATGCTCTTGCAGACTCATTCCGAAAGCAAACTCCTTGGCAGATCAAAAATCTAAACCTAGGTATTAAAATGAGTAAGGGTCACATTTTTGGGTTGCTCTCCCGATTGAACTTGTTTCAGTAAAAGCAATTGTTGGTCAAAAGTCCATGGACCTCCTGATAGGATTCTTTGCATATCCAATTCATGGAATAATTGGAATAGATATGTGGATTGGTTCAATTCCTTGAGGCATATTCCTTTAACCGGCTGCCACACAGTCGCCATCATATTCTTAAAAGCAACAAAATTTACATGTTTACTTGTCAGAAGTCTACCCAGTACCCAGTACTTCGGCTGAACAGTTGTTTCATCGCCGTCTTCTCCTTCCAAAATTTTACCACTTTCTTCCTCTTCTTCCAAAGAGACCTTCACGTAACAATCAATCAAAGTTTGATCCATATGGTATCAAAATTGTCTGAAAACTATTAACGGAATAAACTTTTGAAAAAACTTGCCACAAAGACAAGAGAGAAAACACTCTCAAAACGGAGAGAAAAAGTATATGGACCTCTTAAGTTAAATCTCTTTTTGAGCTTTTTCAATTCAGCGTAAATATATAAAGCTAGAAAAACCATGTCAAAAAGCGTGAGAATAAAAGTTGAAATCTCACCCTGGTGCATTATATAATGTATAGATAATGAAAATTTATAAAACCTCTGTCGGTTATGGACCGGTAATGGTTAGTGGCACAGATACCGCATTGAGATTCTTCTGAGTTTATTCATGGTTTAACCAGTAGATGGAACCGTTGTGTTCTACCCTTCTGGAAGTAAGAAATGCTATAAATAAAAATAATGACTTGATTACAAGATGAATAGATCTTTTTTGGTCATGAGTCTATACAAAAGTAAAAGATAACTAGGATTGCTCTATATCTGTGTGGAAGCAAGAGATGCTATAAATAAGAACTGCAACTCAATAAAAGATCAATAGATCTATTCTCGATTATGAGTCTGTGTAAGGGTAAAAAATAACCATGGACTCATAGCTTGCTATGAACAGATACTACAAAAAAAAAAAAAAGAGCTTTAGTGACCAATTAAGAGATCAATAATCAATAACTGATTAATGACCGCTTAATAATTGATTAATGATTAATTTAAATATAATATTTTTAAAAAATTAGTGACTGCAGAAAAACGGTCACTAATTCGATCACTAATTAGTAACTGAACTCAGTGTGATCACTAATTCAATCACTAATTAGTGACCGAACTAAGAGTTTGGCTACTAATATTAGTGACCGTATAAAGCGGTCACTAATTTGGTCACTAATTAATGACCACGTTTTCCAATTAATAAATGGTCGCAAATATGAAATTTATTTTTTGCATATTCTTGTAATATGAAAGCATACAATTTATATACCACCTATTAAGTAATAAAATCTTGTGTTTGTTATAAATATATATGTGATAATAATATATGTATATATGAAAAATATAAAAATATACGTACATATATAAATATATAACCACTAAATATTTTTATATAATATCCATATAATTGAACATTAATTTATTAATATATATATATATATATATAGAAACACAAAGAAATAAACATAAATAATATTCTTATACAAAGAAAAAAATGAGAATTAATTAATATATACTTGTCAATAATATATATTATATGCATGTATTATGAGTAAATAAATACTTATAATATAATTAATAATATTATATATTAATTTGTATGTATAAGCATATATACATATTACCATATATATGTGTAAACTATTTATTACTATAAATAGTAATAAATATTAGTATTTATTATATGAAAAAAAGAAAAAAAAACTATTTATTACTATACATATTAGTATGTATATACTATCTTTTAATGTGTTTATAATATATTATGATAAAATATACCTAAAATTTGAAAGTAATTGTAACACCCCTAAAATTCAGTATTTCAAAAAATCGGGATTTAAAAATCAAGATTTTGGTTAATCAGATTTTAGGGCTCAGAATTAATATTAAAAGGACTTAATTGCAAAGATTTTGAAAATTTTGGGATCAATTTGCAATTTTCAGAAACTTTATTAGACTAACTTGAGAAATTTTGGGGTTTGCATGGTCATTAGGGTAAATGTCGTCAATAGTCCCTGATGTTTCGATTTAGTATCACTTCAGTTCTCAATCTTTAAAATTTCATCTTTTAGTCCCTAACTTTAATATATCGTTTCATTTTAGTCCCCAAGATCATTTTCCGACAGTTTTTGGCCAAAAAATTGACTAAGTTTGACATTTTTAAGGGCAAAATTATCAATTCATAGTTTTATGTTCCACTTTAGTCTCTATATAAAGTTTTATGTTCCACTTTAATCCCTATATAAGGTTTTATGTTCCAATTTAGTCCCTATGTTACTCTTTTTCTTTTTTTTTTTTCTTTTTATAAATTTATGTCCATGTGTGTATATATATATTTGTGTATAATATATGTATATATATAATTGATACCAATATTAGTCACATGCTCATATAGTTGCGGTCACTAATCGATGAGACCGCCTAGTAACATAAACAATTTTTTTCAAAATTTTTAAATAATTAGTTGCGGTCACTAATCGGTTTAGTGACCGATCCAATCATCACTAAACCTGTTAGTAACCAATTTTTGCATATTTAGTGACCAATTTTGCAGTCGCTAATACTTTTTTGTTTTTTTTTTTGGTAGTGAGAAACAATGACTGTACAATTAACAACATCAATAGATCTTTTTAGCCATGAATTAATGCACAAGTAAATAATAACCTTGGACTCCTTGCATATGGTTGGGTTCTATGATTTCGATATGATTTAGCAACAATTTCAAATTAATTCATCAATCATAAGGGGCGGATTTGAAAATTTGAAATCCAAGCTATAAGTAATTTGAAATCATTAAATCCAAGTATTTTCTCTATATTTAAATCTCCCAATTCAATTCCCTTAAAAAATAAAGGAACAGAAAAACTTCCAAGCCAAAAACGTAATATTAGTGTGCTAAAGAGCTTAATGCAATCAGAAATGCATGTAAGAAACACAAAAGAAAATGTCCCACTTGCAGCCTTATGCCAATCAAGAAAAGTGAAACAAATAGCACATCATGCTACATTCCACAACCATTAAGCCATTTGACATATGTGAAGTAAATTGAACCACCTTATTTCAACATGGCGAGAGTTCAAACACAGATATGCTGCACTAAGGACAACCACTATGCCTACTTCTCTTACCCTTTTCAAACCCCTTTTATTGTCTAAGGAAGGCATTGATATGCATTATTACAGTTACATTCCAAAATTACACGCTCTCTTTCGCCTGTTTACGCGCTTCTTCTCGCATGACTGCTCTAACGTAGATCTCATAGCAACATCCTGCATGCAAACATATAGAACAGCAGGGTATAACATTTTAAAGTTCTACAGTCCATGAAACAGCAACTACCGGCCTAACGATAAACCAAAGAAATGACAATGTTGGCCAGTGCTAATAACAGCTTAATCCAATTTCTTTATGTCTTTTTATTAATTGGTTCACGTATTAAGGACAAAGCATCTCAGGTTTTATGTTGGACCTTCTCAAATCATAAAGAAAATGGAAAAACATCTGATGAAAGCATTTTGTAGTTAAACAGCTATAAAACATGAGCGCCCGGTACACACAGAATGTTGTGAAGAGATAGCATACCAGCTACGACTACAATGGTAAGAACATCTCCCATAATTTTGAGACGCCGCAGACTTTTCTTATGCGATTTAAAGCGTCTTAATGATGGATCCTCTGCCAAGAGCTGGAGAAACAATGAGATAGTCTTAAACATGATGGAAGACAAAATTGAAAGGATGAGAGAGAAGGACAAAAGAATTGCATACTGATATATAAAACAAGGAAGCCCCTGGGGAAAATAAATGTCAAGTTGTCAAAATTCAATTGAATATTTATCTCAACTCCATCACATTCAAAACACCAAGCAACGTAGCGATGTAGTATCAAATCATGTGAAGTATGAGAGGAGGAAACAGAGAAGACAAATCATTATCATTATATTGTGTGATGCTTCCAAAAGAAAAGGCAACTCTTTGATACATAGCCTAATCCTTAAGAACAGTCTTGCTGTCCAGCTCAAATAAGAGACCAAAATAATGCATTCTACTCAACCGAAGTAAATCTTTCAATTATATTGCTTCTCCAGATTAAGCTCTGAAGGATCAGACTAGATACATCTACAGAAATACTAGTTCACTGCATCCATTACCACCTTCGACCTTTAGGTTAACAATAGAAAACGCCACAGACTCTATGGGATTCTTACACTTTTACCCATCCAAGAGAATGAATAATTTGATCTTGTATATATAATTTTTTCTGTTGCCCAGTTGGGGTATAGTTTCCAACCTAATCCAAATTAATGCGGCACGCAAGGCTAGGATAAATAATTCTTTTGAAACATAACCCTGCTTCACACCATTGTTTCCAAGAACTAGAGTTACCAGAAAGAAAAAAATTCTAATTAAATTCCATCCTTACATCCAAAACTGCTGTTCTCACGATTACAGGGAAAAAAGAGTACTTCAATTTTTCATTCAACTCCAATTTTCCTCTCTCCAAATTGATAATCATAAACCTCTAATTTCCATCCAACTTATTCTAACCGAAACCACCATTCCGTGCTTCCACAATCAGATGAAATCAATGAGAAATAGTCTAGCATGTCAAATTATATATATATATTTGGTGGTCTCAAATGTCCACCATACCCATTTAACACTTCAGAAATATAAACACAGATACACAACAAATACATCCACGAAATCTTCGACTATCCCCGTTCTTTTGTCCTTTTTCAAGGCCCAAAAGTTAAGCTTTTTATTCTAATTTAACATTGCCCTTGATCTTATACGCAATCAGATCCCAGTAGTTTATAATCTTTCAGAACATGATCTAGAAGAATTAAAAAAGGGAATTCAATACCAAATGATTCCTCCAATCCATACAAAAAATAAAATAAAGAAGAACTCACAGCCTTCTCGCGAGCGCCTGGCTCCACATGAAATCCACGTCTTGAGAGCGTCAACGAATCATCAGCTTTCTGCGTAATTTTTCACATATACCCATCAATCTTTACGGCTTATTTTGCATTTCAACACTGTAAAGAAAGAAAGAAGTACCAAAAGACAAAGAAGTACCAAAAGACACAATTCGGAATGGTAGACACACATATACATATAAATACATACATACATATATATATACCTGGGAATGGAGTCGGAGCGCGGATAGAGCAGTTTTATTGAGTAAAAAGGCCATTCTCTTACTTTCCTCGAAGGGCACAATACGTAGATAGAGGAGAAGAGTTCAGAAGAGATCTGGCAATCTGAGACTGCGCTGAAATGCTTTAGCACGCTAGGTGGGCGAAATAGAAAATGGAATGGAAAAAGGGCCTTGTTATTTTCAAAACAGCCACTTGTTTTCTTGTATTTTCACTTCTGATCCATATTTTGGGGCAAGCAAAAAACAAAAACTATATAATGTTCCCGTGGAGTATAGATGGGAATAGGTTAGGCTACTCATCAGGGACCTAACATATTTAATAAAAAGGTCAGATCAAGGCTTAAAAAGTAGGGCTCTATTCTCCTATGTTTTGGGCATTTTGTAGATAATTTTTTTGGGGGAAATAGGTTTTTGGGAGAAAATTTGGAGAATGTGTCAAATGTTTCTTTTGTTTGGGGGAAATATAAAAAATAATTTGAGAATAAGTTATTTGTTTCTTTATATTTCGGGGAGATCAACTTACTATTGATGTCAAGTCAGTTACTTTTTGTTGGATTTGTATGATGAAAGTAATTTTTTTATGTAATATATTATATAAGTATGTATATTTTATAATTGGATGATGTGTGTGTATATATATAATAATTGATATATTGTTGTAATAAAATAATGTATAATTAATTCAATTGGTGCTTTATTTTAAATTTTATATTTTTATGAATTTAACATTAGCAAATGATGTATTATTTGAAAATATTTATTAATAAATACTAATTATTTATGAATTTATAAATATATCTTAATTATAAAAAATCAGTTCATATCATAATTATATTATAATCATTGATATCGGCCTATATAGAAAAAATTAATTATTATAGATTAATTATAAACTAATAATTGTTTATTCTTAAAATATAATTATCTAATTATTTATTATTTACAATTTATGTATAAACAAAACTTAGTTATTTATTTAAATAAAATAATATCTATATAAAACTTAATAATGATTCATCAAATTAAAAAAATAAATAATTTTATGTTATATGAAACTAAATCATCTTAAATTATTTATTAAACAAATAAGCATAATATTTAATTATACGTGAAATATAAAACATAATTAATATATACATAATAAGTTATTTAAATAATTAAATAAATTAATTTAATTAATTTAATAAGTCATTTATTTATTTATACTCATTATTTAATTAATACATTATTTAATAAATAAACTACTTAGTAACAATAAAAATATTACTTAATTTTAATTAATTTTCTCAATAATTATTTTAATTGTATTAATATTAACTTATTAAACTTAATAGATTATTAAATAAATATCACACTATAATTAATTTTTTTATAATAATTTTAAATAATGTAAATATTAATATTTAATGAAGATTATTTTTTTTCAAGAAGATTAATTTATTTATTATATCAAATTAAAGCATCTTAAATTATTTATTAAATGAATGAATGTAATCTTTAATTAATACTTACATATTAAATATGAGAAATATATTATTTAATTAATAAGTAATTTAATTAATTTAATACATTTGATGGTGTTGTTTTTAGTGGGATGGGTTTCTGGATCTCGACCTAGAAGGTATGCCAACCAAAAAGATTGTTTTCGTGGATGTGGGGTGGAACCTGCAACCAAGGAATAAATGTTTTTGTTGACGTGGGGTGGAACTTATAGCCAAGGAACAAATGTTAGGTTAGCCGAGAGGGTCCTTAGCTAAGACCCTCCGATGATTAAGTCAGTATATCGACCTGAGAAAATTTTAACAGAGTAATGATTCAAAGAGAAATGTGTAAGCTCGCCGCTGCCTCTGGACAAAGGGTTATTTTTAGTGTTTGCCTAAGGATAAAAAAAAGAATTTCTCCTTGATATGCATCATATGCTACTTGGATAAATAGGGACAACTTATGTCTTTTTGACCTAAGCCTAAACTTAACAAATGGTCTAGAGGGGAAGTCCATACCACCATTAATGCGGAGGCAATAGCATTTATGGCTAAGGTGATGCATCGTCATACCAATTAATGTGGACAGTTTAGTGGTTGATGCGCATTTAATAATTAATACAGACGCAATGGGTGGTAGAGGCTGACAATATACGCCATTAATGTCCCTACCTAGCTTATATCGACCTCAAGGTCGGCAAACTCGACCCCTACGATCAAGTCAAGTCTTGGGCTCCATAAGTTGGGCCTATCTTTGGCTTTGGTCCTTATGACACAAGCAAGTTATGGGCCCATTGGACCTGTTAGGTTGACCCATATCAACGTCATTTAGTAAATAAATTATTTATTAAATTTAATTAATTTTCTAGATGATTAGTTTAATTAAATTTGTAAACATAAGTTTTAGAATTTTTAAGTAGTAAAATTTTAATATTTTCATACATGTATATATGTGTATATATATGTGAGCGAAAATTGAATGAGTGATGTGAAAGATGGGTGAGAAAATAAGGAGGTATTTTGAAGTTGTAAGGGTGTAGAGTTTTTTTGGGTGAATTGTAAGGGATTTTTTGGATAAAAAACTGTAGTATTTTGGGAGAAAAATTGGAGAATTTGCCTGTATTTTGAAGTTTTTATGAGGGTTGGAAATTTTTTTCCCAAAATATAGAATAACAGGCCCTAGCCTTTTTAACTAAATAGACTAAACTTAGACTCTTCTAAAAGCTTGCAACGCCTAATAGGCTGGCCCTTTATCATTCTTCACATAAAAGTACAATAATAGTGATATAATATTAAATAGTTATTTGTATTAGATTTCTTTAATTAATCCTTAATTTATGGAATTTGTTATGTTGTTTAGTATTGCTTTTTGTTGAAATGATACTATTTTATAATTAGATTTATACTTTCATAATTATGCATTTGTTGTTTATCATTTGATTATTTCTTATCAATGTCTATTATAAGTTTTAGCATATTAAAGATTTAGATTTATGTGATGGTTAAACTTAATTTAGGGAAGAAATTTTGAATCCGATCCGCGGGTACCTAATCCTACCCATTTCGATCGGGGTGGGTTTATACATTAATACTTGCAGGGTGGGTTGGGTTCTAGTTTATGGTAAACCCACCCCACCCCAATCTGAAGTATTTATCTATATATTATTTTTATATATTTTTAAAATTTTAACAAAAATAAAAATAAATAAATATATATATATATAACATTTAATTTTAAACATAATTCTTTTAGTCTCATAACTTGGTACTTAATAGTATTCAATCTTTTTTATCACAACTTAGTATGTAATATGTAGAATTTTAACTTTTCTATTATTTAATTTAGCTAAATTAATTTGTACTATTGTGCAATTTTGACTTAAATTAAATTTTTTCATGTTGATTTTATTTTAAAAGAATGCATCTTTTAAAAGTAAATTATATGATGGTCTAATTAAATTATAGTATTTTGTTAATTATATAATACATAGTATTTAATAAAATTTATAATTAGGTGTGGGTAGGATCGAGTAGGTTTTGAGTTCTACATATACATTGTGAGTAGGGGCGGGTTGGGAACTATAAAACATATGCGGGGCGGGTTCGGGTTGAGTGAAAACCCGTCCCAACCCGACATATTGTCATCCCTAACTTAATTGAAACCTTAGTAGAAAATATGATTTTAGGCAGGCTTTTAGGCCACTCTAAGGCTTTAAGATTTATTAAAAAGGCTAGGTTTAATCTTAAAATAAAGCATATCATAAATAATATGTTAGGCTCAAACTCTTCATTTACATAACAGGTTTGACTTATTTAAGCCAAAGTTTAGCCAGACCAACCCTATTTCCATGCCTACCATGGGGTCAAAGGTTTACTCACGTGATGCAGCAAGGGTAAGTTTAAAAACTATTTTTAAGCAATGAGATTGACAGTCACAAGACAAAACAAATTAAAGTGGTACGCTAAAAATTATGAATAACTAGACATAAACTAATTGCTCTAAGAAGATACCGTACTAAATTAATTGGCTCTCTTGGATTATAAATTACATGACAGATCAATTGGACACAATAATATTATTATATTTTTATCCTACACCTACTTATAAGTGACGTCTTATAAATTGTTAATTACTTTGATTTGTTATGACAAAAAGATTGAGAAAAAACAGTATTAATGATTTTACCCTTTTGAATTCCTCTTTTTCTGATCCCTGTTAGATCCAAAGTTTAGAAAAATCTTAATTTACCACCCCCATAATAAGAAATGATTTATTACGAATATTCCTTAATTTGAATGTCTTAGGTTTGAAAATTCAACAAATTTTAATGAGAGTTGAAAAAATAAAATTTAAAATATTCTTATTTTATTGTCAAAAATTTTGAAATTAGTGCTAGCGCACTATTACTTTAAGTGAAAACAAATATGAATAAAATACCAACTATGGAATTTTGCAAAAAAAAAAAAAAAAGAAGAAGAAGAAGAAGAAAAATAGAAGTATTATCTATCTATCTATCTATCTATACTCTTATAAAAAAGAAGGCACTTTTGTGTCTAATATGGAAGTTATTTTTTATATTTTTACTTAATTGTCATTCAATATTCTCTAAACGTTAAAAAAACATGAGATGTAAAGAGTAAAATTGAAAAATTATGGATATTAGGTAGTTGTGATACCAAATTTTGATGTTCCAAATTTAGCCTCACAACCATATTTGAAAACACTACTCAATAGGATTTTAAGTATAAAATACAAAAAAAAAATTACTAAAAGAATTATGAGAACTTATTTGTGCAATACCACATTTGTAATGCCCCAAAGAATAATAAATTGATTTACTAACTCAATTAAGTAATGACAATTAGTGGACTTTTATTTTTGAAATTATAGTTATAAGTGGAATATGAAGTGGTATTTAAAAATAAGAAAAAATAGTGGTGTATTAATCATGAAATAGTGGGGGAATATGGAATAATAGCCTATTTATTGAAATATATGTAAATGTGCATCTTATTTAAAAATGGGAAGAGTGGTGTACTATTGAGGGATAGTGAGAATTAATTTATAAGTTACAAAATTGCCTATATATGTTGGGAATATGTGGAAACATACATATGTTATGAGTAGAAAATGTTAGAAGAGGAAGAGAAAGTATTGGAGAAAGAATTAGGGAAGGAAGGTTCTTGAAGAGTGTTTTTACTTAGTGTTGTAAGAATTTACAAGGTGAGTGTTTTACATATTGTTAAGATTTGAAATGTTTACTGTCCTTAATATGAGAATATGTTTTACATAGCCATGTTGACTATAACACTTTACTATATGATATGAATTAATCTATGCGAGACGAATCTTTGAATATGCCAACTCGAAATTGGTTTTGAATACTTTGTGAATTTTGATATGGCGGTGATTTGTTCACTGATTTTTGGGTGTTATAATCTCATGGTCATGTTAATTATAAGTTATTTTGAATATTTTGCATCTTAAATATATGTAAAATGCTTGCTAGGCTTTCGAGCTCACTCTTTTTGTTGACATTTTCAGATATGGAGGAGAATTAGTAAGGTCAAGAGATAAGGAGCAACTTTCAAGTTGTAGTCTTTTATTGATTTGATTTATGCATAAAATTTTTATTTTATTTTATTAAGTTGGGCGTGACAACATTTATAACCATATTTCTAATACTTATAAAAAAAAATAATATTTTTGATAATTCTTTTAAGTAATATTTTAGATATCAACAAGCAATGTTTTTATACTCATCATTTGACTAAATTTGAAAAATGATTATTAGAACAAAATAATTATTGAAATTTTTTTTGAATGTAGATTAGTAATCTATTTTTTCATTTTTAAATTGACTGGCAGTAGTGCACGTGATACTCACCCGCATAAAATATATTTTGAACAATACATTATCATTCTTCAAATGTAAGGATATATGGTCGACTTTGGCTTCTTTTATTACTGCCTCAAAATATGGACTTTGATCGAACGATCATCATAATAAGAGTTCGATTTGACAAAATTAGAAAAAATATTTTTCTTATCAAATAAGAATTATAGAAATGTAATTACACACACACAAAAAAAAAAAAAAAAAGAAAACACAAAGAAAGAAAATAAAAGTGAATGAGAGGAAACAAGACCTGGAGTAGTCTATGATGCAACCTTGATTGTACATACCTCATGTGAGGGATGTACAAATGTACTTAATACAAACCATTTGATTTAAAATTTAAAATCATAACCTTTCATTTTAATGATTAGTTGGCAATATAACAGATACATTTAACCTGCTACCTATACAATTGCTTGATGGTTGGTTTTGATCGGATGTTAATGGTTCATTGTATTAAAAAAATGACAATCAATAATAAAATTTTATTATTAAAAATCTTGACATAAATCGTTATCTGTTTATGAAAAAAAAATTAAAAATTGATATATTTATAAAAAATTAATAGAATATGAAATATCCATTTAATTTATACTTAAAAATTAAAAAAAATAAAAAGCTAAAAATTAAATACCACAAAAATATTTTAAAATAATATATATGCATAAGCATGTGTATATATATATACACACATCTATATTACACGTATAAATATATACATATATATAAAACCCATCCCCAATAAAATCCAATTGCCATGGCTGGCGGCTGGCTGACTGGCCGGGAAAGATGGGGAGGGTGCTGGCGAGGAGGATTCATGGGACAAATGGTGCGCCGGGGGGGGGGGGGGGGGTGTGTGTGATGGTGTGTTGGCCGGGAAAGGAGAGGAGGCGGGGGAGACGTGGGACGAGCGGTGCGCGGGGGTGGGGTGGGGGTGGAATAAGGTAATTTTTGTGTTTTTGTTTTTGTTTTTTCATTTATTTTATTTTATTTTTTATTTAATTATTTTTAATTAATTTATTAATTTAATCAAATTATTTTAATTACATTTATATTTTTATATATTAAGTATTGATCCAAAATAATTATTTTTAAAATTATTAAATTATATTATTCAAAATAATTTAAATTATATTAAAATTATTTTAAATTAAATTATATTGTTAGGATGATGGTTTTAGATTTTATATTTATTCTTAAATTTTTTATTTTAGTTAATAAATAAAGATAATTATAGTTAACTATATTATTTTATATATTTATTTTTTAATATTATAAAATATATAATTCAAAATTATGAAATTATGTTATCTAACAGATTTTTTTGAAAAATGTCTTTGAATTACTTTTTAAATATTTACCAAGCATTTAATGTACTAAATTTTAAAATGTGAGCCAACAACTTATTGTACAATTAACAATAACCTGTTGTAAAAAGACATGTGTCATTTAATTTAATGATACCTCATATGAGGTAAATACTAATATACCTCACCGTAGACATACCCGACAAGACTTACCTTTTGGACTGCAATGACAAATAAGTTTTGCCGCCTTTTGATTTCAGATACAAATGATAGCTTTAAGTGGTTTCAATTATTTGAAAGTCTGATAAATGAGGGAAAGTCTTTTCATATTATGGATTAGTGTGTTATAATAAAATTACAATTATAGTTTTATTAAATCATTTATTGAGAATATTTTAGAGGATAAATTTGGAAGAGAAATAAATTGGTATTCAAAATGATTTTTTATGGTGAAATCTTCATTTTGTCATTCTAATTGAATTGTCCTTTTCATTTGTGAAAAAAATCAAAAGGAAATTTACGAAATTAGTTAAAAATAAATGCTATATTAGACACAAAAGTGTCTTCTTTTTTATAATAGTATAGATACTATTTTAACACAATAATATTTGGTAGTACAATCTACAAACTCTTTTATTAAAATTTTTGGCTGCCATATTCCTTTTCAAATCAATTTGTAATTTTATAATTTAAAAATGGACTATAATTCGTACAATTTTTTTTAAATATTTTATATAAAAAATTATGCGTACGAAAACCACATGCATGATTGCTAGTAATTATAAATGGGTAAAAAAGAAAAATAAAATAAAATAAAAAGAGTAGAAAAAGAGAAAAAAGATTACAGGCCAACCCGGGAAATCATTCTGGTGAAGATGATGTTGCCACGTAACACAAAACCGTTTGAAACAACAGAAACTTATACCCGCATACACAATAACAGAAAAGAACGAAGCTTTAGCATCCATCACAGAAAGAAGTAGTTTAATGGCTTTCAGAGGGGCAATCTCTGTCGGAAGACAGGCAAACACCTTCCCCTTCTCAGTTCCTCGTTATCTCCGAACAACATATAATGTCTCTGCTTCAAACCTTTTTCACAGATCAACCCCTTTTCCTCATAATCAATTGGGTATGTGTATTTATTATCACATTTATTATCATATAATGCAGAAGGTGTAGTTTTAAGGTCTATTGTGTCTGATTTCCACAGCCCCTTCTTGATTTTTTTAGCTTAAGTTTTGGGTTTTGCGTGTTGTGGGCTATGGATATTCCTCAGTTCCAATTTTCTTGTATGAGATTGAAGTTTTAATTAGCATTTTGGGATGTTGGTAAAATTGTGTTCTGCTTGAAAATTTTGTCCGTTTGATGAATTTCTTTAGTGAAATTTTCGATTCGGGCCATAAATAGCACAGCTGTGGAGCCTGTGGCTGACAAGAAAGAGAGTGAGGAGCCATCATCTGGGAATTGGAAGATTAAGATGCTTTATGATGGGGAGTGCCCACTATGTATGCGCGAGGTACATGCCAATAGTCGGAAAAATAACAACTTCCCTTGATTTGAATGGACTGCGGTTTTTTTTTTTCTCGATTCCTAGGATGATGACTTCTAGTGCTTATTGATGAGTTTGGAGTGGAAATTCTCTTTGAATTATGTTTTTGTTAGGTTAATATGCTAAGAGGGAGGAACAAAAGTTATGGAACAATCAAATTTGTCGACATAAGTTCGGATGAATATAATCCGGAGGATAATAAAGGCCTTGATTACAAAACTGTACGTTTTCTTAAATTCCCAATATTTGATTACTTTTGCTATGTGTTGATCTTCATTTTTCAGCTGTTGTCCTGTTTATAGTCACTTTGTCTTTTTGATGCGCCAAAGTTGTTTAGAAAACTTTGTCTGAGCTATCAACCACCCCTGTCCCCTTCCCCCTCCAACCCCTACCATGAATGTAGAGCAAGAATGCAATGAACAAAGGATTGTTGGTAATTTCTATTTTTATCCAGGTAATGGGTCGAATTCATGCAATTCTATCAGATGGGACCGTTGTAACAGACATTGAGGTAAGATAACTATCTGTTTTTCTATTTCTATCCTGTTATTCTATCTTAAATTCATCACATATCTGTTGTCTTGTTGGTTAGTTGTTTTTGCATTTTTTTTTTCTGCTGATGATTATCTATCCTGATTAGCTTCAATTATGCATTTCTTATGTAGTTTACTTGTTCTTACCAAAGAGTTGTTACTTCAAATGTACTATGTAATGCTCTATTTAAAGTTTTCAGCTAATGTCTTATCCCTTGATAAAAAAGGTCATCCCTTACATAAATCCTGCTTATTGAGGAAACTAACACGTATGAATTGTCTGATGTTTATTTTCAAAAACCTGATCACTTTTCTTGTGACTGTAAGTCAAATAAGCTTCTGAAAATTCAAGCAAGTTTCTGAAATTCTCAAGGTAAAACACAAATCCATTTTCCTAAAAAGGCCTTCTATCTTGAGGTCATTAATTAATTAGTTAAACTAGAACTTATTTCCATTCTGTGATAACTTAACCCTTGTAACACTATTTGTTTTTGGCTAATGAGACTTGTTAGGCAATGTGTCAGATCGTCTTGTAGTAGAAGTTCATATTAGTCTTTACTTTATCAACCACAATCAAGAAAATAGGCCAGGAAGTAGTATTATGTTTCAATGCTATAGCTAAAGCATTTGATTTTCTCCAATCAAAATTTTAGCAGGATTTCTGTACAACCATGAATTGGGCTATACTTATCATATTTACATAGAACATTCTGATCATATACCCCATATCTGAAATTATTCCAGTCTGCTTTCTTTCTTTTTTTTTTTTTTTTTTTTAAATTATTATTATTGTTATTTTATTATCCCTGGTATTTAAGCAAACGGACTAAATCCTGAAAGAGATCATGCGGCACATGCAATTGAAAATAATATTATGCATCGCCCTTCCTGAGCTAAGAGAGTCTTTCCCATGAATTTGGATAGGATTGATCTGAAATAACGTAAAAAGATCAAATAGCAGCTGTGAACAAGTCAAGATATTTCGGATTGTTGGTTGACATGGACAAAACCAGGAAAACCTTCGAAATTATTTCAATAGTAAACCTTCAACATACAAGAGTTTTTGAATCGAATCTCTTTATAAAGATGATCTTTTATCTCATGGTAGCCTACTCTAGTCTGCTTATACTTTTGTTATTGTTAGCCATACACTTCATATATTTCTAGAGATTCACACAACATCATCAAATGATTGAAATCGGAAATCCCATCCCTATGGAGCTTTAAAGAAAAGAAACTCTATGTTGATAATGTTACATTTAATTGGATCCTATTATGTTCGGGATACTTAGCAATATAACACGGAGGAAAAACTTATCTATGCAGGCATTCAGAAGACTTTATGAAGTTGTTGGTTTGGGATGGGTGTATGCCGTTACGAAATATGAACCCGTAAGTCCACCTTTAATATGGTTAATATTTGAGGATGAATTCCAATTTCTGGCTCATCTTTCCTCAATCTGAAGCTTCAATATTATTTCTTATTGGTACTTTTGACAATAAGACAGCATGTCATTTGCAGATTGCAAGCATTGCTGATTCCATCTATGGCGTTTGGGCTAAATATCGTCTTCAAATTACAGGTGTGATTTCCTCTCTCGTTGGAACCTGATTTTTTTGTTAACCTGCATGCTTAGTTTTTGTTTCTTGGTTCAAGGTAGAGGAGTCGTTTTCTTGAAGCTGCATGTAATAAAATTTGTATAATTTCGAGCAACTAATTTCTAGGATGTTAGAAAAATATAAAAAACAAGAAATGGTTTTCGTTTGAGACATCCATCTACTCTTTCAGTTACATTCTATTCAAACTTCTAAGAAGTTTGCTCTTTTGAATCTGAACAGAGCTGCAGTTAAGTTGTTCTTGTCCATGTCCCTCTCTGGGGATATTACCTTACTGAAGTTCATTTTCTTAATCTCCAAAGTTCAAACCACACAAATGGATTCCATTGATATTTATGAAAAACTATGCATCATTTTACAGGTCGACCACCTCTGGAAGAAGTTTTGGAGGCAAGGAGGAAAAAGGTCTGCCGTCAATCTGCATCCATAGTTCATACTTAACTTCTACTTTTAACACATACTGCATTGCACAATAGTCTTGGTCTACCAATGCATTTAGCTTGCATAGCTTACAAAATTAGAAAGGGCCAAATTACTGTGTTTTTCTCAGAACATTTTTCCAACTTTGAAAACACATTCAACAAACTCCCACATTTTCCAATAATGCATTGTAGGATGTGTAATATTATACCCAAAATACGCCCTAAAATAAACCTTACCGATCATCTATTAATCATTAGATATATATACAGATATCAATCATTACAACTATACTTATACATAAACAATTACTATAAAAAAATTCATTTTCCCATACTTACCCAACAAAATTTTGATTGAATAGGCGATACATATAGTAAAAATTATCTCCTCCAATAAATCATTTCCTACTAAAATATTTTCCAATAACTTCCAAAACATAAACAAACAAATATCACATTCCCCCAACATACTATCCAAAACATATTCTCCCAAAACATTTTCTCCAAAACATTTAAAACACAACGAACCATATCCAGAGTGTTTATTTAAACTTATTTAAAAGGTCTATATAGAAGATGATATTGAAATTTATAAGATGTTAGGTCTTATTTTCAAAATAAGTTTGAAGTAAAATAAGATTTTGAAATATATGAGATGTTAATAATGACAATTTTTAATAATTAAAATAGTTAAGATTAATGAAAATTGTTAAATTTTTAAAAATAAGTTAAGAACTTCTTATCTTTCTAAAAGAGTTTATGCAATTCTAACATTTTATTTTAGGAAGTTCTTTTCTTAAAAAGTTTACCAAACACTTCCCATCTTATAAGCTTTCAAATATCTTATAAAACAGTTTGAGGAGCTTATAAACTCACTAAAAACCTATTTGGCTTGCTTTCTCTAAAAGATTTTATAAGTTCCTCAATCTTATATGATAGTTTTGGAGCTTAGGAGATGTTAGATTTTATGTTATAAATATGCTCATGACTTGTTTGAATAAAGTAAGACTATTAGAGCTTACAAGACATTAAATTTTATTTTCAAAGTAAGCTTTTGAATTGTTTGGAAAAAGTAAGATTATTTGATCTTATAAAATATTACTAATGTCAATCTTATAATTAATAGGACTATAATTAAAGAAACTTGTTAAGATTTCAAAAATAAGTTAGAAACTCTTTGCTCTTTAGTTGTAAAAGATGCCTCTTAACATCTTAAGTTACGGGCTTATATAAGCTCCTTTTTTGAGGGGAAAAAAAATACCAAATACTTTGTAACATCTTTTAAGCTTCTCAAATATCTTATAAGATATTTGGAGGAGTCTATAAGCACACCCAAACACCATCTTATAAATTTAGGAGGTGTTTGACTAAGCTGATTTAAAACGTACATTTTATAAGTTACTTATATTATAAGATGTATTTGGAGCATTTAAGATGTTAGCTCTTATTTTAAAAATAAGTTTTTAAAGTATTTGGATAAAATAATATTTTAAAACTTACAAGATATTAGCAATGGTTATTTTATATTTAATATATTTAAAATTACAATAGGTTATTAATTAAGATCCTAAAAGTAAATTAGGAACTCTTCACTTCATTTTTAAAAGAGCTATCAACATATTATTTTGGGTGTTTATAGGATCTTTTTCTATAAAATTTACCAAATACTTTTATGACATTTTATAAGGTCTCAAACATCTCATAAGATATTTGGAGCAACTTATAAGCTCACTCAAACATCCTCTTTGAGGTTGTTTGGTTAACCTCTTTTAGATCTTATAAGTTTCTACATCTTATAATATTTTTGAACTCATAAGTAGGGATGGCAATTTATGTCCAATTTGCGGGTACCCGCTCTGATTTGCTCTGATCAGGGGGGTAGAAAACCCGCTTCGCAGTGGGTCGAGGCGGGTTTTTGTTGTAATGGCTGCGGGTTGGATTGGGTTTATAGTAAACCCATCCCGAAGTATATATGTATATTTATATTTAATTTAGTTTTTTTCAAATAATATATATACAACAAACCCTAAACTATGTTAGCATTTTTTTCTTTCCCTCCCATTCCTCACAATCGTGACTCCCATGAATAGATTCAGAATTTCATATTCAAAATTACTATTTGACTATGTATTGTAGACTATTTATCTTTACTTTTTTTATTGTTTTAACTAAATTGGTTTGCTTGAATCTATTTTACTGAAATGCTTAGAAAATGCTCAAAAGCTTTCTATTTATTTGTTTTACTTGAAATTTATATGATATTTGAGTTAAAACTGTAATATTTCGTTAATTGTATAATAAATAGTATTTTAAAAAAACAGAAAATATTAATTAGGTGCGGGTAGGCACGATTCTGTTTAGATATAACCAAAGGACGAACTAATCTTTTGTTGCCTGTCTTGCAGAAAGAAATATGTGAAGACAGCAAGGTTTGTAAAATATAGATATCTTCAACACTATTAATATCATGAACCCAAGACATTAGGTCCATTCTCTGTGGGTTATGTCTTATTCTTCATGTGAGCTGTAGCTCAGGCATTGCTAGAACTTGACGCCTATATGGTATGCTCTAGCAAAATTCACGTCTTGAGTTACGAAAAATGTTCTACTGCATTTTTGCTTGCTTATGGAATGTATATATGTAGGTATAATGAGATATTCCATTGCATATTTATGCAACAACGAGCCTTTTTGATGCATCTTGTTTGTTGTATTGAGTTTAACTGCAAATGCGGTGACATTTAATCTTGGATTATTTAGGTAATTTTATGAGAAAGCGGCATGTGTCGTCACGTGACTACTATTATTTTACACATATTAGAATCGTTAATGAAGAATATTTTTATTATTATAAAAAGAAAGCACTTATCTATATATTTAATATGTCAAAATTCATAATAGAATATCATGAAAATGTATTATGCATGGCTTATCTTTGATCTCTTTTTTCCAACATGTATCGTCATATTGAGTTATTGCTCGTGTTGTTTTACACGGATATCGGAATACTAATAGAGAATATTTTTATTATTATAAGAAGAGAGTTTGTCATTATATTTAAAATGTTAAATTTCATAATAAAATTAAAAAATGTATTACATATGTCTCTTTTTTTTTCTTTCTTTTTTTTTTTCTATCTCTATTTTCCAGCACAAAACATCTTAGTATTTATTTTTGAGCACTTCAATTATTTTATTTTCACTCAAATCCTTCTTTTATATCCCTACATGTGAAGGCAATATGGTTTTTGTTTCAAGGGCTTACCTAACAGAAACTCTTTTAGGACGTTAAGAAATAGTAAAATGTTTGTTATTATTTGTGGTGCAAGTGTAAAATCTTATAAAAACATATGGGAGACTTGTAACTAAACCCCTTGTGAAATACCTAATTAGCTGAAAACACCCTCTAAAATATTAAATTACTAAAATCCCCTTCAATTCTTAAAAAAAATTACATAGTGCATTCAAATTAGGAGAGTGTAATGAACGCGCCATGTTTTGTGAATAAGTCTTCAATTTTGCCTATAAAATAACCATAATACCCTTACTCAATCACAGCATAAAAGAGGATATTTGACCCCTTGCTCATCTTGCTCATGGTTTCCTCCCCCAATCTTCTCCTACTCTATTCTATAACTCTTTTCCTAAATATCATATCGAATCATTTTTCCCAATTCTATTTCTCCCATTCTTCTGAATATGTCCAAGACTTGGATTTAATGAAGCCAAAATCCGCAGGTTACATGAAATGAAAATAAGAGTGTGTTCAACTCAAAACATGGGCTCATAAAATTAAGACAAATCTATCTAAAGTTCCGAAAAAAAATCCTATATCTATCGTATAATAAGCTCCCACTGAGAAAACTAAATAACTAATGGAAGGATTTATTGGAAACTTAGAGTACTTAATTTGGAAATTTTAGTCCTAGATTCTATTTAAGTATATAAGATCAATTTTGAAATTTTGGGTAACCTCTCTAATAAGTCTTTAGAACATCAACTTCCTAATCAAGAGCTCAGTGCTCTTTTAATGCATCCTAGTCTCTCTCAACACCATGATCCATGATAGAAGCGGTATATTTTTTGATGCCTTTCGTGGCGGGGGTAGATTCCCTCGCCGCCAGCTACTTCCGGGGTGCCCTCTTTTTGGTGGATTTTCTTATCGTCTGCTTCATATGGGCCATTAATTGAAGATTGGTGGAATTTAAAGATAATTATAATTGGGCTATAATTTTTTTATAAGTCACTTGTAGAGCATAGATCAATTAGGACTCTAGATTGATCGACGGGAAAATTATAGTTAAAGTTTCAGTTTACTGAGGGGAAGCAACAAAATAATCACCAAACTAAGCTATTTATACCTAAGGGTATTTTTGTCATTATATAGAAAAATTGGCTATTAAGAATAAGTTGGGGGCAAGCGAGTAACCTTTTTAATAATTAGTAATTATATTTTTTAGAGTTTTTTATGCTAGTTAGATATTTTACAAGGGGGTTATTTGCAATTCTCCCAAAAATATACATGTCCTACAATGAGAATTATTAAATATAGAAATGTACCCAAAAACACAATCCTCTGTGTATGAGTTTGTGTGTTTCTAATTGTTTTTTAATATATATTGACACCCATGCACATACCAACGGTTCATTAAGGTTCGGGCCTCACACCTCATATTTACATGTGTAAGGATGATACCACTTATATGTTTTTGTATGTGTGTTTGCATATATATGTAATTTTCAATTTATGTATAAACACCAAAGATTTATTAGAGTTTAAATTCTTGACCTCACACATATAACTGACCACTTGATTGCATTGTTTTATATGTAAGGGTTATGTATCAACCACCAACACATTCAAGCATTGGAAGGACATCTTATAACAAATCTATACTAAATAATAAAGAAAGAATGGTTTGACTCCTCTTACATTTATCTTAGCAAAATTTTATCTTTTTTGGTATTCTTGAATGATTTTGTTATATCTATAATATGAATTCACCTATCTCGATGTTGTTTTGTGTGGATATTAATTGGTTATATACAATTATTTCCTGCATTAAACTATTTCTTAATTCACCTTTTATCCCTTTTTCTTATCATGATCTATAGCCAAATATGCACGTCAATACAAATAAATGCCTACTTTGATACTTGAATACCTTACAAAAAGATTAATAACTATAAAGTAAAACATGATTATTTTGTTAAAAAGCTAATACTTTAAAAGGCTTAATAAAATAATTAAATTATAAGAATCATAACAACAATATAATCTCAAGTAGAAATAATTTTGTTTTCAGAACAAACAACTTCAAGAGTACATATGAAAAGAAAATAATAGTTGGAACATTAATAGATATGTTATAATGAATAATAAAGAATTACATTTCCTTGTAAAAGTTTTTTTGAGTTCGCACTACTTGAATACTTTAATTTCATATGAATACAAATAAATAATGTGTAGCGCCCCCACACGGGATGACCCCTAAGTAGAGGTGCTACCAATTCAAGCTTGAAACCTAAATCAAACAATAACTGGGGAATCAAGAATTTAACCAATCTCAAGGAAAAACAACTAGCACTAACCTAAAATATCATTCCATAGCATAATATGTACAACCAAGTATCTTAGATTTCACACAAACATATTCATAACATCTCTCAGATAGCTATCTCGATTAGGTGCAGACTACATACACAATCAAAAAACCTAATCTATTACAAAATAACCCTTCAACCAAGGCATGAGTCCCTGCTTCTCACGTAGACCTGTCTGAAAAAAATAAAGTATACAAGGAAGGTAAGTCCTAAGGACTTAGTGAGGGAAAGAAAATGACAGGATTGAAGGAAAAACCATTGAGATACAATAATAAATGAATAGTTCAGTAACAAGCAAGAGCTTTGGATATGAATCAATAGCGTACATGACACACATGATATCAAATTAAAGGTTGTTGGTCATTCCGTCCTTATTACTCCTGAAGCAAATTATAATTGCAAGTACTGAGTATCGGTACAGTACAAACAAGATTTTTTTATCGCTCTATTGCTCGAGCACTCAGCTCGGCATGTAATAATTAGTTTATATTGCATGGTCGACTGCATGCCGGATCCCGTCACTCATAGTTCGCTACCTCCAGCTACCTATAAGTCAGGATCATAGGTGGGTACTAGCCGTAAGACTTGTGTCTGTCGGTCCGTTCCACCCGACCGTCTTCTGAACCTAGCCCCTAAGCCTGAACCCTCATAGCGTCCCTTCGAGTCGAAACCGCCCATGGCATCCCATGGGTTAGAATAATATAATGCCAACAGATACAATTTTAACCTTTAGACAATAGCATGAATATAACGAGATACAATCTGAACATCCAATTTACTGGCCAGCAAGGCCGTTCTGGAATAATAATCCAATCATTCCTCTGGAATTGGCACTCGGCCGGTACAATCAATAATCAAGTATGCCGTCAAGGCCAGATAACTGATATATAGAAGGAACTTAAATATATCAAGATTTCTTGAACAATCAACATGTTTATAAGAAATGAACAAGTAATACGAGGTCAGTTGGCAAAGCTATAGGGTACAAGGGACATAATCGAATAATATAATAAAAGTTCTGGACACCAGAATAGAAACAAGAAATAACTCTCACAGGGGTGTACACATTAGAAACAACTAACAGTCGAGATTTCAAATAATATACGAATTTTCCACAAATACGATATAGGAACGGAAATCCTCACAAGGGTTTATCACTACAACAAGTAGGTACAAGAAATGTGCCAAATTGGCAGAACCTCACCTCAAAAGCCTTAGAAATACGGTTACAGTCTATTGATCTACAGTTTCCTGCTCCTCGTCACCTAACCAAAAGAATCATTTACTTATCAAAACTCACATTCGACCTGAATAACATCCAATAAATAAAATCCTACTATTAACTGTCTAAAATTAGTAACTACCCAATTAATTCGATATATAAGACTTCGTCTGGAATTATCGTTAAGAAATAATCTTAATAATGTCGCTAATTTACTATCGATTACAGGGTTCTTAACAATACGAGCAATAGATAAAATCAATTCAATCCCATATCAATGTCTTAAGCAGTAATAATAAGCCAATTAGTTCCATAACATAATTATTGTCATTGAGAGCCCAATTTTCCACATATAGGGTTTTTCTAAATCAATAATTCCCAAATTATCACATTTGATACAATTTTGGTTCCAAAAATGCAACATCAATCATGGATGAATATTTACTACCTAATATAATTCAAAATCAATTATTCAAAGATACAAGAGGTTTAAACAAATGAAAATGTACAAAAATCCTAATCTCAAAACCGATCTTTACCCCAAAACGCACAATCGAGAGCCCAAAATGCCGAACCGAACGCACCACCATTACCGCCGTGATGAGGAGAAAATTCTATCTGGGGACCGTTGCCGTCACCAGAAAAATGCAAACCCACCACCATTAGCTAAGTCTCGTCCTTCTGAGTCCAACTGTCCAATTGGTTTTCAGTTTTAAGGCCTGGATGATCTTCAACTGTCAGTCACTGCCTCAATTCTTGCTTCTCACAGCAGCATCTGCAGTTCCCATTTTTGCTGTCGCCGTCGCATTAAGCCTCCATGCAAGGTGTAGCTAAAGGTGAGGAGAGGTAGTTGGTGGTGTTGGATGGTTGAGATGGTTGCCGGTGAGGATGGTGAAAAGGTAACGTGGGTGAAGGAGAGAAAATAGAGATGAAGATGAAGATGATAAATGAAAGTGAGGAGAAATTGCAATTTTTTGTAAAATTTAATTTTCTGTATTTGCAATTTAGCCCCTCAACTTCTATTGGTCATTCAATCAGGTCCTAGTGATCTATATAAATCCAGTTTTGACCCTAGTTGACTTTTTCTTTCCATGCAAACCCCTAAGCATTCAAGAGTGGCTCAATTAAATCCTATCTATTTGTGAATTGACCCCCAAACTCTTGAGTCCTAGGAAATCAAGTCCTCTTTATTTATGAATTGGCCCTAAGAAATTTAGAAAATAATGATAATATAAAGAATAGTTAAATTTTCATAAATTTTAAAATGATAAAATTTTAAATGCTATTTATCATAAAATTTCGGGGTGTTATGGACCTCTCCCTCTTAAGAGAATCTGGTCCCAAGATTCTTACCTGAGTACTAAAAAAGTTTGGGATATTGTTGGCGCATAAAGTCTTCTTGCTCCTATGTGGCTTCTTCCACATTGTGGTTGCACCATAACACCTTTACTTGGGGAATCCTTCGATTCCTAAGTTATCAAAATTTTAGATCCAAGATACGAACTGGTTGCTCCTCATACATCAGATTGCCTTTCAATTCTATAAGTTTATGAGGTATGATATGGGAAGGATCAGGAGAGTATTTTTGTAGTTGTGATACATGAAAGACATCATGCATCCCTGCCAAGTCTTGGGGTAATACAAGACGATAAACCACTAGTCCAACTCTTCACATATTTCATAAGGTCCAACATATCTTGGACTCAGCTTTCTGCCTTTTTCGATTCTTCTAACCCCTTTTCTCGATGATACCTTGAGAAACACTCGATCACCAACTTTAAACTCCAAGTCCTTCCTCCGTTTGTTTGCATAACTTTTCTATTGGTCTTTGGTAGCCTTCATCTATTGCTTAATAATATGTACCTTGTCGATAGTCTCTTGAATTAATTCAGGTTTTATAGTTCCTTGAGACTTGTCAATGGTACCTCTGTACTCTGCCAAATTCCAATGCAATAGAGATTGACACTTCCAGCTATACAATGCCTCGTATGGCACCGTTTGGATAACAGACTGATAACTGTTATTGTAAGTAAATTCAATCAAAGAAAGATGTTTACTCCAACTCCTACCAAAATCCATGATACAAGCCCGTAGCATATCCTCCAAAATCCGAATAACTCTTTCTGATTGTCCGTCAGTTTAAAGGTGGGTGGCAAAACTAAATTATAACCTTGTTCCTAAGTGTTTTTGCAAGCTTTTCCAAAGCCTTGAATTGAATTTTGGATACCGATCGGACACAATACTGATCAAAATTTCATGTAATCTGATGATCTCCTTGATGTATAATTCTGCTAGTTTCTCAACCTTGTAATCCATTTTAACTGGTAGAAAGTGTGCCGACTTTGTTAGACAGTCCACTATTACCCAGATACTGTCATATCCTCCTTTAACCATTGGTAGACCAATCACAAAGTCCATATTCACCTGCTTCCATTTCTAGTCAGGGATAAGAAGTAGCTGTAACAATCCTGATGGCCGCTGGTGTTCTTCTTTTACTAACTGATAGGTCAAGCATTTTTGCACATATTATGTTACATCTTTCTTCATCCCATTCCACCAAAATTGCCTTTTTAAGTCCTAATACATCTTTATTCCTCTCAAATGTACCGTATATCTTGCTTTGTGTACCTCATCCAGTAGTTTTCCTTTTATCTCTTTAGGCACACATATTCTTTGGCAGAATAAAAGAGTGCCTTGACCATCTATACTGAATTCAGGTTTTTCAAGATTCTCAACTGCTTCATTCTACTTCAGTATCCAGCTATCATTGGCCTGAGCTCATCGTATCTCATCGTAGAGCTCTGGTAGTATCTTTACTCCTACAATCCAGCCTCATTGTATCTCAACAGGTAGGCTATTTCGGCCTTTCAGCTTAGTGCATTTGCCACCACATTCACCTTTCTTGGGTGTTAAAAGATAGAGAAGTCATAATCCTCTGAAAATTCCATCCACCTTTGCTGTCGTATGTTCAAGTCCTTTTGGGAGTATAAATACTTGAGGCTCTTGTGATCAATATATACCTCAAATGTAGCCCCATAATGGTAATGCCTCCATTTTATTAGGGGAAAAATTACTGCAGCCAACTCCAAATCATGAGTTAGGTAGTTCTCTTCGTGTGGTTTTAGTTTTTTGGATGCATAGGCGATAACTGGCCCCTTCTGCATCAACACACACCTAAGCCCTTTTTTAGAAGTGTCGTTGAACACGACAAATCCTTCCAATCCCTCTGGAAGGGCTAAAATTGGAGCTGTTGTGAATCTGTTCTTCAGTTCGTGGAAATTTCGTTCACATTTATTGTTCTAAATAAACGGTTGATCATTCTAAGTTAATTTAGTCAACGAACTAGCTATTTTAGAGAAGTCTTGAACAAATATTCGGTAATAGCCAGCAAGTCCCAAGAAACTACGAACTTCTGTTACAGTTTTGGGTCTTTTCCACTTGGCTACCGCCTCTACCTTAGAGGAATCAACCTCTATCCTATCTGGAGATATAATGTGTCCCCAAAATGCCACTTTTTCCATCCAAAACTCACACTTACTGAATTTGGCATACAACTTATGCTCCTTTAGAATTTTAAGAACTAAGTGCAAGTATTTTACGTGCTCTTCTTTGGTCTTGGAGTACACCAAAATGTCACCTATGAAAATGACCACAAACTGGTCTAGATATGGTCGAAACACCAGATGCATCAAGTCCATAAATGCCGCTAGAGCATTGGTTAGACCAAACCGCATCACCATAAACTCAAAGTGACCATATCAAGAGTTGAATATGGTCTTCCAAATATCTTCCTCTTTTATTTTCAATTGATAATACCCTTATCTTAAATCTAGCTTTGAAAAGACTGTAGCTCCTTGTAAAAGATCAAATAATTCTTCCACATGTGGTAGAGGGTATTTATTCTTGACCGTGACTTTGTTTAACTCTCTACAAATAATGCACATCCTTAGGGATCTATCTTTTTTCTAAATAAATAATACCGGGGCTTCCCAAGGAAAGGTGCTAGGTCTTATGAACTTCTTTTCCAATAGCTCCGGAAGTTGGTTTTTCAATTCTTTGAGCTCTGCAGGAGCCTTTCGATAGGGAGTCTTGGAAAAGGACGTTGACCCTGGAAAAGTGTGAATTACAAATTCTATCTTTCTGTCATGGGGTAACGAACTCAATTCTTTCGGAAACACTTCCGGGTACTTAGCTACCGCTTTCACCTTTTTAATCTTAAGTGTATCTCAGGGCTTATTGATGAGATACGCCAAGAATCTTTGTCCACCTTCCTTCAAAATCTTCCTAGCTTCTAGCGTATATATAATTAGTATTGGGGAAGTGTTATTTGTGGAATGGCGTGTCGGTACCGGTATCTTATCCCCGAGGGTGAGGCACTTGGTGTAACAATTTACCTATGTCTGGTGTTTGTATAGCCAATCCATTCCAAGGATCAAATCATATCATTGTATAGGCATTTGTATAAGATCGGCTAGATATACTCTATCCCTAATCATAATCGGGCAATCCTGATACATGATATCTGTCATTAACCCTATTCCCAAGGGTTTCTGAACTTCTATCTAGTAAGTCATGATTTCGGGTTGCATACTTAATTTTTCAGATATAGTTGCAGACATGAAAGAATGCAAAGCACCATAATCATATAAAATATTTCCACTAATTCTAAGAATAGAAATTGTGCCTTCAACCACTTTAGAAGGGTCAGGTGTTTCTTCTCCAGTCAGATCATATGCACGTGCTCGGACCTTTGGCTTTCCACTAGTTCCTACAACTTGTTTCCCTTTCTCTGCGGAGGCTGGCTTTCCTCGATTTAGGCAATCCTTGAACAAGTGTTGATCACTACCACAAACTACACATCTGCCCTGCTTTCTCCAGTATCCTGATTCTTCATGGCCTGGTTTTCCACAATATCCACACATCTTTGGAGATAAATTCGTGGTTCCACCGGTCTGATATTCTCGTTGATTGGCGTCCCCAATCTGTAACTTTGGCTTTTTTTTCCTAAGTTGTTCTCCTTGCCAGGTGGTAACCTCCCCTTTCGCCCTTTATCTTCAATCTTTTTGATCTCCCGCATATCTAATTCTACTTGTAGTGCCTCACTCACCGCATGACTGTAGCTTGAAAGATCACATGAGAGTAGTCCCCATCTCAGTTCTAGTCGAAATCCTTTTATAAATTTGCGAACCTGTCGCCCCTCATTTGCAAGTATGTGAGTTGCATACCGAATCAATCGGCTAAATGTAGCTTCATACTGGCTAACTGATGATGCTCCTTGTATTAATTCCATGAATTCTCTTTTCCTGGCATACTTGGTCACCTCCGGTACATATTTTTCCATAAACTCTCGGGTGAAGTTTTTCTAAGTTCAATGAGTTCCCTTTGCACTCCACCTATGTCAATCATTTGTCACCAATCATGTGCAGGACCCTCCAAAAGAAATGTAGCATATAAGATCTTTTGTTCATCTGGATAACGCAGAGTTCCAAATATCTTTTCTAAGCTTTTAACCCACATCTCAGCTTTTCTATCATCAGGTTCCCCTAGGAATTTTGGGGGTTGCAACCGAAGGAACTGATCTAAAGCTCGATCTTCTGCAGGCTCTTCAACATTCCCTGCTAGATTACCTTGTCCCTGCCGTTGATAAAATAGAATAAATTGTTGCCATATATGAAACATGGGCTCCGCTGGTTGGCCTGCAGCTAGTTGGTTAACATGAGGGATCTGTGAAACCTTTTTCAATCTAAAGCCCAATGTTCATCTTCTGCAAGTGAAGACTATAAACTAGTCGACTATCCTAGATACAATCCCCTATTTCCTACAGACTCGCCATGTATCCCCTTAATACCTATTTGCCTAGGTCATCGTCAAACCTGGGATCTGATACCACCTCTGTAGCGCCCCCACTCGGGTTGACCCTTAAGCTGAGATGCTACCAATTCAAGCTTGAAATCTAAATCAAACAATAATTGGGGAATCAAGAATTTAACCAATCTCAAGGAAAAACAACTAGCACCAACCCAAAATATCATTCCATAACATAATATGTACAACCAAGTATCTTAGATTTCACACAAACATATTCATAACATCTCTTAGATAGCTATCTCGATTAGGTGCAGACTATATATACAATCAAAAAACCTAATCTATTACAAAATAACCCTTCAACCAAGGCATGAGTCTCTGCTTCTCACGTAGACCTGTCTGAAAAAAATAAAGTATACAAGGAGGGTAAGTCCTAAGGACTTAGTGAGGGAAAGAAAATGACAGGACTGAAGGAAAAACCATTGAGATACAATAATAAATAAATAATTCAGTAATAAGCAAGAACTTTGGATATGAATCAATAGCATACATGACACACATGATATCAAATTAAAGGTTGTTGGTCATTCCATCCTTATTACTCCTAAAGCAAATTATAATTACAAGTACCAAGCATCGGTACAGTATAAACAAGATTTCCTTATCGCTTTATTGCTCGAGCACTCAGCTCGACAAGTAATAATTAGTTTATATGGCATGGTCGACTGCATGCCGGATCCCGTCACTCATAGTTCGCTACCTCCAGCTACTCGTAAGTCAGGATCATAGGTGGGTACTAGCCGTAAGACCTGTATCCGTCGGTCTGTTCCACCCGACCGTCTTCCAAACCCAGCCCCTAGGCCCAAACCCTTGTGGCATCCCTCCGAGTTGAAACTGCCCATGGCATCTCATGGGTTAGAATAATATAATACCAACATATACAATTTTAACCTTTAGACAATAGCATGAATATAACGAGATACAATCTGAACATCCAATATACTGGCTAGCAAGGTCGTTCTTGAATAATAATCCAAGCATTCCGTTGGAATTGGCACTCGACCGGTACAATCAATAATCAAGTATGCCGTCAAGGCCAGATAACTGATATACAAAAGGAACTTAAATATATCAACAAGATTTCTTGAACAATCAACATGTTTATAAGAAATGAACAATTAATACGGGGTCAGCTAGCAAGGCTGGAGGGTACAAGGGATAGAATCGAATAATATAATAAAAGTTCTAGACACCAGAATAGAAACAAGAAATAACCCTCACAGGGGTGTACACATTAGAAACAACTAACCGTCGAGATTTCAAATAATATACGAATTTTCCACAAATACGATATAGGAACGGAAATCCTCACAAGGGTTTATCACTACAATAGGTAGGTACGAGAAAGTTGCCAAATTGGCAGAACCTCACCTCAAAAGCTTTAGAAATACGGTTACAGTCTACTGATCTACAGTTTCCTGCTCCTCGTCACCTAACCAAAAGAATCATTTACTTATCAAAACTCACATTCGGCCTGAATAACATCCAACAAATAAAATCCTACTATTAACTGTTTAAAATCAGTAACTACCCAATTAATTCGATATATAAGACTTCATCCGGAATTATCATTGAGAAATACTCTTAATGATGTCGCTAATTTACTATCGGTTACAGGGTTCTTATCAATACTAGCAATAGATAAAATCAATTCAATCCCATATCAATGTCCTATGCAGTAATAATAAGCCAATTAGTTCAATAACCTAATTATTGTCATTTGGAGCCCAATTTTCCAAATTTATGGTTTTTCTAACTCAATAATTCCCAAATTATCACATTTGATACAATTTTAGGTCCAAAAATCCAACATCAATCATGCATGAATATTTACTTCCTAATACAATTCGAAATCAATTATTCAAAGATACAAGAGGTTTAAACAAATGAAAATGTACAAAAATCCTAATCTCCAAACTGATATTTACCCCAAAACGCACAATCGAGACTCCAAAATGCCGAACCGAACGTTCCACCACGCTGCCGCGATGAGGAAAAAATTCTGTTTGGGGATCGCCGCCATGCTACTGCTGTCGAAAAAATGCAAAACCACCACCGTTGGTTGCGTCTCGTCTTTTTGAGTCCAAGGTCTAATTGCTTGGATGACCTTCAATCGTCGGTCATCGCCTTAATTCTTGCTTCTCACAGCCACATCTGCAGTTCCCATTTTTGCTGCCACTGTCATGTCACGCCTCCGTGCAAGGTGTAGCTAAGGGTGAGAGAGGTAGTCGGTGGTGTTGGATGGTTGAGATGGTTGCCGGTGAAGGTGGTTAAGATGGTGAATAGGTGATGCGGATGAAGGAGAGAAAATAGAGATGAAGATGAAGATGAAAAATGAAAGTGAGGAGAAATTGCTATTTTTTGTAAAATTCAATTTTCTATATTTACAATTTTGCCCCTCAACTTCCTATTATTCATTCAATTAGTTCCTAGTGATCTATAGAAATCCTGTTTTGACCCTAGTTGACTTTTTCTTTCCATGCAAACCCCTAAGTTTTCGACAATGGCTTAATTAAATCCTATCTATTTGTGAATTGACCCCCAAACTCTTGAGTCCTAGGAAATCAAGTCCTCTTTATTTATGAATTGGCCCCAAGAAATTTAGAAAATAATAATATAAAGAATAATTTAATTTTCATAAATTTTAAAATGATAAAATTTTAAATGCTATTAATCATAAAATTTCAAGGTTTTACGTAATGGATAAGTAAAAGAAACTATACAATTAAATTATCATATTTTCAATATATTCATATTCCTGATCCCATGTATAAACATAAATGAAGAATATTAATATATATATATATATATAAGTAGAAGAAGTAATGCATTTAAATTTTCTAATTTCTTTCTTAAGTATGAGAAATTATATATATCCAAAGTGAAATTTCAAGATATACATTCCTAACAATTTCTTAATGATTAATTCTTAAAAATATGTACATTATTATGAATCAATTATATTGATAAGCTTATAATATAAGATGCACAAGGTAAATAGTATATAAACATAATTCTTAATGGAATTACATGCACTACAAAAAAAAAAAAAAAAAGAGCTTTAATGATCGATTGAGCAGTCACTAATCAGTGATCACTTAATGACCGATTAGTGATCAATTTAAATATAATATTTAAAAAAAATTAATGATCGATTAGTGACCGGACTCTTTTTTCAGTCATTAATATTAGTGACTACACAATTCGGTCACTAATATTAGTGACCATATAAAGCGGTCACTAATTAATGACCATGTTTTTCAATTAATAAACTGTAGCACCCCACTGAGGGTAATCCCAAAGAGAGGTACTACACAATTTAGTCTTAACATCTCAAACTCATTCGTCAGATAAGACTCATAATAACAATTCAAAACCTAACATAATAAACATCAACAAATTTAACTTAACAAGTTCACAATCTCTTAAGTACATGCCATAAGTTGCCTCAAATCATACTTCATAATATTTACATACTCGGGATCAAATTCAAACTTACATATCACAAACATTCTAAGTTAAGAAACCTCGAGTTCAAAAGAGATCTAGGTATATATATAAAACACATCATTCATGCTTCCAGTTCAGAATGCTTTTTCCATCACTTGAATCTGTCTGAACAGATAGTATAATGCAGGAGGGTAAGTCCAAAGGACTTAGTGAGTGATAATAATAAGATAACAGTAGAGATCTATCGAGGAAACATCAACTCAATAGATTTCAGACATACAAGAAATAATCAGATAAAGCAAACCCGAAGTATATGCATTCCAACATAATATAACTAGTAATGCATACCAGATCATCCTTATACCAGATAGTCAGACAGTATTGCCAAAGCATGGCAGCTTGGCGCATAGTTGTGCCCATACAGAGCGTACGATGCATGGCAATATCCAGGTGGAAATTCCTAGTGCACTGCCCGATACCTAGGGGGAAATCCCTAGCGTACCATTGATAACAAGGGGGAAATCCCTTACGTACCAATCAAGCCTTTGGCTATTCAGTTCTCCATTTAGTAACAGATGAATAAATAGTTGGCAGATTCCCAGGGGAAATCCCTAGCGCACCGCTAATACCAGATAACGAAAATGCCGACAAGGAAACAGTAACAGTACAGGACAATACAGAAATCAAAACAGACAGATAGCAGAACAGATAGTATAGCAAAACAATCAGATAACATGACCGAAAGATATCAGAATAGTACAGATAACATAACAGATAACAGAACGAACATATAACATATATTAGATAAATGTTCTGGGCGCCAGAACAAACAGGAAACATAATCTTAACAGAAATAACCCTCACTAAGGTGTCTGAATCAGATAATAGAATATCAAAGAGATCTTAACAGATCATGAATTTCAATAACAGTACAGCCAGTTCAGAAACAGTAACCCTCACAAGGGTTTATCATAAATCTTATTGAGCGGTTCGTGGTAAAGGATTGGAAGAAAAGCTTTGTTGTGTGTATATATATATATGCATATGTTGTACTTTCCTATTAAGTTTGTATTAATGCCAAGGTAGGAATTTGGGATGATGATATGCCTATATATATGTGTGTTGATTCCCATGCTAAGGAATATTGAATAGTGGACCCGAACATATCATGCAAAATGCCAAAAATGCCAAGATTGGATTTAATAATGGTATTAAGGATTATATTAAGAGATTAAGTGATATTTGAATTGGGGTTGATTATGTAAGGAATTGAATCATAATTGTGTGGTTTAAGATAACGATATGGCATGACAATGACCTTATGAAAAAATCTCGGACGAACCTTCGGTAGTAGCCAACTAGGCCCAGAAAGCTTCGTATCTCAGTAACATTTTCAGGTCTTTTCCAGTTGACAATTACTTCCACCTTAGAAGGATCAACTTCTACCCCGTGTTGAGTAATAACTTGACCCAGAAAAGTCACCCTGTCTATCTAGGATTCACACTTACTAAATTTAGCATACATCTGATGCACTCTTAGAGTTTTAAGAACAATGTGTAAGTGTTTCCTATGCTCTTCTCTGGGCTTGGAGAAAACCAATATATCATCAATGAAAACAACTACAAATTGATCTAGATATGGTCTGAAGATTCGATGTATTAAGTCCATGAATGCTGCTGGGGCATTAGTTAGACCAAATGGCATCATTACTAATTCAAAGTGGCCATATTGAGAATTGAAGGCCATCTTTGGAATGTCTTCTTCTCTAATTCTCAACTTATAGTAACCCTGCCTCAAGTCCAGCTTCGAGAAGATCTTAGATCCTTGTAGTAGATCAAATAGCTCTTCAACATGTGGCAGAGGATACTTATTCTTGACAGTGACCTTGTTCAATTCTCTGTAGTCAATGTACATCCTCAGAGTCCCATCCTTCTTCTTTACAAACAATACTGGAGCTCCCCATGGAGATGTGCTAGGTCTAATAAACTTTTTCTCCAATAATTCCTGCAGTTGACTTTTCAACTCTTTAAATTCTATAGGTGCCATTCGGTATGGGGTCTTGGAGAACGGTGTCGCCTCCGACAGAGTATGTATAACAAATTCTATATCTCAGTCAGGAGGCAATCCAGTCAACTCTTTAGGAAATACATATGGGTATTCAACTGCTACATCCACTTCTTCAAGCTTAGTGGTGTCACGTGGTTTGTTAATCAAGTATGCCAAAAATCCTTGCATACCTTCTTTCAATATCCATCTTACCTCTATTGTTGATACTATCGGTATCGAGGAACCTTTGCCTGTCGATGGGCACTTTGCTATGGATGTCCCTTTTCCAAGTGTAATACACTTGGTATAACAATCCATCTAAGCCTGATATTGGTATAGCCAATCCATTCCGAGTATTATGTCGTACCCCTAAATAGGCATTTATATCAAATTGGCTGGATACACGTGGTTCCCGATCTCCACTGGGCAATCCCAGAACATGGTGTGAGTTACCAACCCCACTCCCAAGGGTGTTTGAACCTTTACTTGGTATGCCATAGTCTCAGGTTGCATTTTTAATTTTTGTGAAAAGACAACAGATATAAAAGAGTGTGAGGCACATGGATCATACAAAACTTTACTACAGATTTAAGGATAGAAATCATACCTTTGACAACTTCATTAGGGTCCGAAACCTCCTCGCTAGTTAGTGCATAGGCACGGGCTCGAATCTTTTATTTTCTGCCAGCTCCTGCTACAGCTTTTTCTCTCCCCGCAGGTGGTGGGTTTCTTTTCCTGGGACAGTCCTTTAGGAAGTGTTGGTCACTTCCGCAGCGTAAAACCTAGCTTGCTTTTTCCAATAATTCAACTCTTCTTAGCTTATCGATCCACAAAAACCACATTATATGGGTGCTTTATTTGGAGCCTGTCTTATCCCGCCCCTCTGGGGAGTTTGTTGGGAAAACCCTTCAGTTTGTAGCTTGTGATAATTGTAACATAAATAATGGGGATCTGTTGAGGAAGAAATCGACTCAACATATCATCAATTAACAATTAATACGAACACAACATGATATGTTCAAACAGTTAGGAACAGTCTAACAGGCAAAATATAGTCGATTAGTAAGATTACAATTGAACAGAACAGTCTCGAGTAACGTTTACATTTCAGTCAGTCTTATCCAAGCGTGATAACTTGGTGCACAATAGTCGTTGACAGATGGTAGATGTCCAAGAATAGGGGACTGTTCCGCTATACTATCTATTCTAATTTTTGTACTGTCATGTACTATTACTGTTTGCCTTGTCGGCATTTTCGTTATTTGGTATTAGCGGTGCGATAGGAATTTCCCCCTGGGGGCATCTGCCAACTGTTTATTGATCTATTACTGAATGGAGAACTGAATAGCCAAGGGCTTGACTTGTACGCAAGGGATTTCCCCCTTGGTATCAATGGAATGCTAGGGATTTCCCCCTGGGTATCAGCGTTGCGCTAGGGATTTCTCCCTGGGCATCGTAGGGCATGGGATACGCAAGGGATTTCCCCCTTGGTATCAACAGCACGCTAGGGATTTCCTCTTGGGTATTGGGCGGTGCGCTAGGGATTTCCCCTTAGGTATCGCTAAGCACTGTACGCTGAGTATAGGCACAACCATGCGACAAGCTGCCATGCTTTGGCAATACTATCTGACTGTCTGGTATAAGGATGATTTGGTATGCATGACTAGTTATATTCTATTGGAATACATATACTTCGGGGTTGTTTTATCTGATTGTTTCCTGTCTATCTGAAATCTGTTCATGGAGCAATAAGCCAGGAGAGTTTCCTATTTTGCTATTGACATGTCTGATTCTGACTCTGTCTTGTTCTATATTTTAAATTGATCTGACTGTGAATTTTGATCTATTGAGTTGATGTTTCCTCAATGGATCTCTACTATTATCTTATTATTATCCCTCACTAAGTCCTTTGGACTTACCCTCCTGCACTATACTATCTGTTCAGACAGGTTCAGGTGATGGAAAAAGCATTCTAAGCTGGAAGCATGAATGATATATTTTATAATAGCATTTGGATATGTATATGTACCTAGATCTCTTTTGAACTTGAGGTTGCTTAACTTAGAATATTTGTGATATATAAGTTTGAATTTGATCCCAAGTATGTAAATATTATGAAGTATGATTTGAGGCAACTTATGGCATGTACTTAAGAGACAGACCTCTCCCTCCAAAAGAATCTGGCCCCCAGATTCTCACTAGAATACTGGAAGAGTTCGAGATACTGTTGGCCCATAAGATCCTCTTGTTCCCAAGTGGCTTCTTCCACATTATGATTGTGCCATAATACCTTTACTTGTGGTATTCTCCAATTTCTAAGCTTGCGAAACTTTCGATCCAGGATGCAAACTAGTTTTTCCTTATATCTCAAATCACTCTTCAGTTTCATAAGTTCAGGGGATATGACGTGGGAAGGATCAGGGTAATATTTTCAAAGTTGCGATACGTGAAAAACATCATGTATTCCTGCCAGATCCTGGGGTAGTAAAAGGCGATAGGCCACTTGTCCAATTCTTTCAGATACTTCATACGGCTCAACGTACCTTGGACTAAGTTTTCCACCTTTAGCAATTTGTCTAACCCCCTTTCTCGGTGATACCTTAAGGAATACTCGATCACCAACCTCAAACTCCAAATCCTTCCTTTGCTTGTAAGCGTAACTCTTTTGCCGATCCTGACTTGCCTTCATTTTTGCTTAATAACCAGTATCTTTTCAATTGTTTCTTGGATCAACTCGGGTCTCATAGTTTCGGGAGACTTATTTGTGCTAACTTTGTGCTTTTCCAGATCCCAATATACTGGTGACTGACACTTTCTGCCGTATTATTTTATGATTTATGTTAATTGTTATTTTATTTTATTCTACTACCCGCGACCATCACTCCGGCGATCTTGCAACCAGCGACCTTCTTTCACCAAACTAAACCAATCAAAACACTCCCCACACCTCTGGCCACACCTTGTGCACATATGCACCTCCCCAAGCTACCGAGTTAACCCATTTTCTAGCAAACCCAGCAACTCATCGCGGCGGCAGGTGGGAGTTCACGGCGGCAGTGATAGGAGAAAATAATCAGACAAAGTAAACCTGAAGTAAATGCATTCCAACAGAATATAACAAGTCATGCATACCAGATCATCCTTATACTAGACAGTCAGACAGTATTGCCAAAGCATGGCAGCTTAGTGCATGGTTGTGCCCATACGGAGCGCACAACGATACCTATGGGGAAATCCCTTGTGTATCCCATGCCCTACGATGCCCAGGGGGAAATCCCCAGCGCAACACTGATACCCATGGGGAAATCCCTAGCATACCGTTGATACCAAGGGGGAAATCCCTTGCGTACCAATCAAGCCCTCAGCTATTTAGTTCTCCATTCAGTAACAAATCAATAAACAGTTGGCAGATGCCCAGGGGGAAATCCCTAGCATACCGCTAATACCAGATAATAAAAATGCCGACAAGGCAAACAGTAACAGTATAGGACAGTACAGAAATCAGAACAGACAAATAGCAGAACAGACAGTATAGCGGCACAGCCAAATAACAGGACAGTTGGATATCAGAACAATAGAGATAACAGAACGAACAGATAACATATATCAGATAAATGTTCTAGGTGCTAGAACAAACAAGAAACATAATCATAACAGAAATAACCCTCATAGGGGTATTCGAATCAGATAATAGAATATCAAAGAGATCTTAACAGATCACGAATTTCAATAATAGTACAATCAGTTCAGAAATAGTAACCCTCAAAGGGGTTTATCACAAATACCGAAAAGTGAAATGAAGTGCCAGATTGGCAGACCCTCATATCCAATATCCCAAAAAGAAGTTGTCGCCGCCTACTGCTCTACGAGACCCATGTCGTTGTCACCAATTCAAAATAATATTCCATAGTTAAATTTCTCGTTCAACCCTAACAAACTTCTAGAATTTGCATCACAAGCATTCTAATGTCATTAACTTATCTACTAACACGATGATATAGATTTATTAGCAGCTTTTACAAAATCCTTCAATAAATCAACATTACTAAATTTAACCATGACTGTCCATGTTGATTTTAAAATAATATGATATCTCGTTCTTTATTCACAAGGTCATGGTCATGCCATATCATTATCCTAAACCACACAATTATGATTCAATTCCTTACATAATGAACCCCAATTCAAATATCACTTAATCTCTTAATATAATCCTTAATGACATTATTAAATCTAATCTTGGCATTTTGCATTATGTGTCCGGGTCCACTATTCAATATTCCTTAGCATGGGAATCAACACATATACATATAGGCATATCATCATCCCAAATTCCTATTCTTGGCATGGATACAAACTTAATAGGAAAGTACAACATATGCATATATATATACACAACAAAGCTTTTCTTCCAATCCTTTACCATGAACCAATCAACGAGACCTCAGATTCACAAACCAAATACACAGTTGTGTTCGTCGCGTTGAGAGGAGAAAATTGTCCTCACGCCGCCGCCGCTGCTGTCGTCTGCCGCCGCTGAAAAATACAAAACCACATCGTCTGGAAGTGTTTGGACCACTTGAACCCAATTCTTCACTCATGTTTCTGTTTAGAAGCTTGTACAAGCCTCAAACACCCATCACCAAACTCAACTCCACGTTTCACCGCTGCGACTGTAACTACTCTTCTACCACCGTCCGCCGTGCGATACTCCTATGCAAGGCCACATATTGTCTGTTTGTTCAGTATTAAAAATGCAACCTCACAGATGTCTTAGGATCTGAAGAAGCAATTTTGGTGGAACAGAATGAAGAGAGATATTGTTAATTATGTGCAGAAGTGCTTGACTTGCCAACTCGTAAAAGCAGAGCATCAGCGGCTGTCAGGGTTGCTACAGCCGTTTTTTATTCCTAATTGGAAATAGGAATAGGTCACATTAGACTTCGTGATTGGTCTACCGACGGCAAGAAGAGGTTATGATAGTATTTGGGTGATAGTAGATCGGCTGACCAAGTCTGCGCATTTCTTACCAGTCGAGATACAGTACAACGTAGAAAAGCTAGCCGAACTGTACATCAGAGAAATTGTCAGACTGCATGGAATTCCCACCAGTATTATGTTAGATCGAGATCCAAAGTTTACATCCAGACTTTGGAAGCATCTATAGGAGCATTTGGGAACCAAATTACAATTTAGCTCCACCGCTTGGAAGATATGTTGTGGGCATGTGTTCTAGATTTTGAAGGAAATTGAGCCCGACATTTGCCACTGATAGAATTTGCATACAATAACAGCTATCAATCAACTATCCAGATGGCACTGTACGAAGCATTGTATGACATGAAGTGTCAGTATTGGGATCTGGAAGAGCACAGAGTTAACACAGATAAGTTTCCCGAAACTATAAGACCTGAGTGGATTCAAGAAACAATTGAAAAGATACAGGTTATTAAGCAGAAAATAAAGGCAGCTCAAGATAGACAAAAGAGTTATGCCGACAAGCGAAGGAAGGATTTGGAGTTTGAGGTTGGTGATAGAATATTCATTAAGGTATCTCCGAGAAAGGGGGTTAGACGAATTGGTAAAGGTGGAAAACTTAGTCCAATGTACGTTGGGTCGTATGAAGTATGTGAAAGAATTAGACTAGTGGCCTATCATCTTTTACTACCCCAAGATCTAGCAGGAATACACGATGTTTTTCATGTATTGCCACTTCAAAAGTATTACCCTGATCCTTCCCACATTATATCACCTGAACTTATGCAACTGAAGAGTGATTTGACATATGGGGAACAACCAATTTGCATCCTAGATTGAAAGTTCCGCGAGCTTAGAAATTGAAGAATACCTAGAAGGCTTTTGACAAAATTAGGCCTACTAGACCATTTCAAATATCATTTGCATAAATATCGAGATCATTTCAAGAAACGGTAATATATCAGGCAATTTTAAATCAGAAGAACATCACAGGGTTCAACAATGAACAATTATAACAACAATTTGAAAGTACTACACAGTTCAGTCTTAACATCTCAAACTCATTCATCAGATAAAGCCCATAACAACATTTCAAAACCTAACACAATAAACATCAACAGTTTAACTTAACAGGTTCACAATCTCTTAAGTACATGCCATAAGTTGCCTCAAATCATACTTCATAATATTTACATACTCGGGATCACAATTCAAACTTACATATTGCAAACATTCTAAGTTAAGAAGCCTCGAGTTCAAAAGAGATCTAGGTACATATACAAATCCAAATGCTATTATAAAATACATCCTTTACGCTTCCAGCTCAGAATGCTTTTTCCATCACCTGAACTTGTTTGAACAGATAGTATAATGCAGGAGGGTAAGTCTAAAGGACTTAGTGAGAGATAATAATAAGATAACAGTAGAGATCTATTGAGGAAACATCAACTCAACAGATCAAAATTCACAGTCAGATCAATTAAACATACAGAACAAGATAAAGTCAGAATCAGATAGTATTAATAGCAAAATAGGAAACTCTCCTGCCTTATTGCTTCATGAACAGATTTCAGACAGACAGGAAATAATCAAATAAAACAAACTCGAATTATATGCATTCCAACAGAATATAACTAATCATGCATACCACATTATACTTATACCAGACAATCAAACAATAATGTTAAGCATGGCAGCTTGGTGCATGGTTGTGCCCATACGGAGCGTACAACGCACATCGATGCCTAGGGGAAAATCCCTAGTGCACTGCCCGACACCCAGAGGGAAATCCCTAGCGTATCGTTGATACCAAGGGGGAAATCCCTTGCGTATCCCATGCCCTACAATGCCCAAGGGGAAATCCTTAGCGTAATGTCGATACCCAGGGGCAAATCCCTAGCGTACTGTTGATACCAAGGGGAAATCCCTTACGTACCAATCAAGCCATTGGCTATTCAATTCTCTATTTAGTAACAGATTAATAAACAGTTGGCAGATGCCCAGGGGGAAATCCCTAGTGCACCACTAATACCAGATAACAAAAAAGCCAATAAGGCAAACAGTAACAGTACAAGACAGTACAGAAATTAGAATTGACAGTATAGCAGAACAATCAAATAACAGGACAGTCAGATATCAGAACAGTATAGATAACAGAACAAATAACAGAATGAATAGATAACATATATCAGATAAACGTTCTGGGCGCCAGAACCAACAGAAAATAGAATCATAACAGAAATAACCCTCACAGGGGTGTCCGAATCGGATAACAGAATATCAAAGAGATCTTAAGAGATCAAGAATTTCAATAATAGTACAGTTAGTTCAGAAACAGTAACCCTCACAAAGGTTTATCCCAAATACCAAAAAATGAAATGAAGTGCCAGATTGGAAGACCCTTACCTCCAGTATCCCAAAAAGAAGTTATCGCCACCCATTGCTCTGCTAGACTTACATTGTCGTCACCTATTCAAAATAATATTCCATAGTCAAATTTCTCATTCAACCCTAATAAACTTCTAGAATTTGCATAACAAGCATTCTAATGTCATTAACTTATCTACTAGCATGATAATATAGATTTATTAGCATCTTTTACAAAATCCTTCAATAAATCAACATTATTAGATTTAACCATGATGGTCCATATCGATTCCAAAATAATATGATATCTCGTTCTTTATTCCCAAGGTCATGGTCATGCTTTATCATTATCCTAAACCACACAACTATGATTCAATTCCTTACATAATCAACCCAAATTCAAATATCACTTAATCTCTTAATATAATCCTTAATATCACTATTAAATCCAATCTTGGCATTTTTGGCATTTTGCATGATGTGTCTTGGTCCACTATTCAATATTCCTCAGCATGGGAATTAACATATATATATATAGGCATATCATCATCCCAAATTCCTATTCTTGGTGTGGATACAAACTTAATAGGAAAGTACAACATATGCATATATATATACACACACAACAAAGCTTTTCTTCAAATTCTTTACCATGAACCATTCAACGAGACCTCAGATTCAAGAACTAAACATGCAGTTGTCCTCATGCCGCAGCCGCGCCGTGGCCGCCGCTCGCCGTCACCGAAAAATGCGAAACCACATCGTCTGGCAGTGTTTCAACCACCTGAACCCAAATCTTCACTCAAATTTCGGTTTGGAAGCTTGTACAAGCCTTAAACACCCATCTTTAAGCTAAACTCTACCTTTCACTGCCGTAATTATAACTCCTCTTCCGCCACCGTCCATCGTGCTATACTCCCATGCAAGGCCACAAACTCGTTCCATGCAACAAGAGCTTCCAGCTATACAGCCCAGAATGGCCCTTCCCCGTTGCTGCTGCCGCGAACTCCCACCTGCTGCCGCGGTGAGTTGCTGGGTTTGCTAGAAAATGGTTTAACTCGGTGGCTTGGGGTGGTGAATATGGGTGCAAGGTGTGGGGAGTGTTTTGATTGATTTAATTTGGTGAAAAAAGGTCGCAGGTTGCAAGATCGCTAGAGTGATGGTCGCGGGTGAAGGAGGAAAGAAGAAGGAAATGAAAGACAAAAAAATGAGGATGAAATGCAATCTACCAGACTTAGTCAAAATTGGCGTTTTGAATTTTGCAATTTAACCCCAAAAATATTGAGCACTCCTCAATTAAATCCTTGCAATTCCTAAAAATTGCTCATTGGCCCCCGTTGACTATGGCTCTTCCATGCAAACACCTAAAACTTTATAAATTAATTAAATTAAATAAATTTCATAAATCAAGACTTCACAAAATAATAATTAACATAAATAATGAAATAATTATGGGTGTTACAGACCTCCTCCTTTAAAAGAATCTGGCCCCCAGATTCTCACCTGAATACTGGAAGAGTTCGGGATACTGTTGGCGCATAAGATCCTCTTGTTCCCAAGTAGCTTTTTCCACTTTATGATTGAGCCATAATACCTTTACTTGTGGTATTCTCCGATTTCTACGGTCGTGGAACTTTCGATCCAGGATACAAACTGGTTGTTCCTCATATGTCAAATCACTCTTCAGTTGCATAAGTTCAGGTGATATGATGTGGGAAGGATCAGGGTAATATTTTCAAAGTTGCGATACATGAAAAACATCGTGTATTCTTGCCAAATCTTGGGGTAGTAAAAGACGACAGGCCACTGGTCTAATTCTTTCACATACTTCATACGGACCAACGTACCTTGGACTAAGTTTTCCACCTTTACCAATTCGTCTAACCCCCTTTCTCAGTGATACCTTAAGGAATACTCTATCACCAACCTCAAACTCCAAATCCTTCATTCACTTGTCGGAATAACTCTTTTGCCGATCCTGACCTGCCTTTATTTTCTGCTTAATAACCTGTATCTTTTCAATTGTTTCTTGAATCAACTCAAGTCTTATAGTTCCGGGAGACTTATCTGTGCTAACTCTGTGCTATTCCAGATCCCAATATACTAGTGACTGACACTTCTTGCCGCACAATGTTTCGTACGGTGCCATCTGGATAGTTGATTGATAGCTGTTATTGTATGCAAATTCTATCAATGGAAAATGCCGGGCCTAATTTTCTTCAAAATCCAGAACACATGCCCGCAACATATCTTCCAAGATATGAATAACTCTTTTTGATTGCCCATCTATCTGTGGATGAGCGGTGGAGCTAAATCGTAATCTGGTTCCCAAATACTCCTGCAAACCCTTCCAAATTTCGGACGTAAACTTTGGATCTTGATCTAACACAATACTGGTCAGAATTCCATGCAATCGGATAATTTCTCTAATTTATAGTTCGGCTAGCTTCTCTACATTGTACTGTGTCCCGACTGGTAAGAAATGTGCAGACTTGGTCAGCCGATCTACTATCACCCAAATACTATCATAACATTCTCTTGCCATTGGTAGACCAATCACGAAGTCTATTGTGACATGTTCCCATTTCCAATTAGGAATCGAGAGCAGCTGTAGCAACCCTGACGGCCGTTGATGCTCTGCTTTTGAGAGTTGGCAAGTCAAGCACTTCTGTACATAATTAGCAATATCTCTCTTCATTTTGTTCCACCAGAATTGCTTCTTCAAATCTTGATACATCTTTGTGCTTCCTGGATGTACAGAAAACTCAGTTCTGTGTGCTTTTTGTAACAACCTTTCTTTAATCTTTTTAGGCACACACATCATCTTATGAAATAATACGGTACCTCGGTCATCAATACCGAACTCAGACTCCATAGAACTCTCAACTTTTTTTCTTTGTTCTGCTATTCATTCATCACTAGCCTGAGCTCGATGAATTTTTTCATACAGTTCGGCTCCATACAGATAGTACCTCTACTTTGACAATGCAAAGATGACCATTGCTAGTTCCAGAACAAGGGTTGGATAATTTTCCTTATGGGGCTTTAACTTCTATGATGCATATGCAATGACACAACCCTTCTGCATTAATACGCATCCTAGTCCTTTGAGGGAAGCATCTGTATATGCCACAAAATCCTTCAACCCGTCCGTAAGAGCTAAAACTAGGGTCATAGTTAGCCTGTTCTTCAGTTGTTGAAAACTCTCCTCACAGTCCTCATTCCATTCGAATAGCTAATCTTTCTGGGTCAGTTTGGTTAATGGACCAGCTATCTTTAAAAAATCTCAGACGAACCTTCGGTAGTAGCTAGCCAGGCCCAGAAAGCTTTGTACCTCAGTAACATTTTTGGGTCTTTTCCAATTGACAATTACTTCCACCTTAGAAGGATCAACTTGCACCCCGTGTTGAGTAACAACATGACCTAGAAAAATCACCCTAGAATTCACACGTACTAAATTTAGCATACATCTAATGCTCTCTCAGAGTTTTAAGAACAATGTGTAAGTGTTTCCTATGCTCTTTTCTGGACTTGGAGAAAACCAATATATCATCAATGAAAATGACTACGAATTGATCTAGATATGATCTGAACATTCGATGCATTGAGTCCATGAATGCCGCTGGGGCATTAGTTAGACTAAATGGCATCACTACGAATTCAAAGTGGCCATATCGAGAATTGAAGGTCGTCTTTAGAATGTCTTCTTCTGTAATTCTTAGCTGATAGTAACCCTGCCTCAAGTCCAACTTTGAGAAGATCTTAGATCCTTGTAGTAGATCTCTTGATGGTGACCTTGTTCAATTCTCTGTAGTCAATGCACATCCTCATAGTCCCATCTTTCTTCTTTACAAACAGTATTGGAGCTCCCCATGGAGATGTGTTGGGTCTGATAAACTTTTTCTCCAATAGTTCCTGTAGCTGACTTTTCAACTCTTTAAGTTCTGTAGATGCCATTTGGCATAGGGTCTTGGAAAATGGCGTCACCTCCAGCAAAGTATGTATAACAAATTCTATTTCTTGGTCAAGAGGCAATGCATTCAACTCTTCAGGGAATACATCTAGGTATTCGGCTGCTACATCCACTTCTTCAAGCTTAGTAATGTCATGTGGTTTGTTAATCAAGTATGTTAGAAATCCTTGCCCGCCTTCTTTCAATATCTGTCCTGCCTCTAATGCTGATACTATTGGTATCGGGGTTCATTTGCCTGTCGATGGGCGTTTTGTTATGGATGTCCCTTTTCCAAGCGTAATACACTTGGTATAACAATCTATCTGAGCTTGATGATGGTATAACCAATCCATTCCTAGTATGACGTCATACCCCTAAATGGGCATTTGTATCAGATTGGTTGGGTACACGTGGTCCCCGATCTCCACTAGGCAATCCCAGAACATGGTGTTAATTACCAACCCCACTCCCAAGGGTGTTTAAACCTCTACTTGGTATGCCATGGTCTCAGGTTGCATTTTTAATTTTTGTGAAAAGGCAATAGATATAAAAGAATGTGAGGCACCTGGATCATATAAAACTTTACCATAATATTTAAAGATAAAAATCATACCTTCGACAACTTCATTAAAGTTCGGCACCTCCTCGCCAGTTAGTGTATAGGCACAGGCCGAAATCTTTTGTTTCCCGCCAGCTCTTGCTACAACTTTTCCTCTCCCCGTAAGTGGTGGGTTTCTTTTCCCGGGACAATCCTTCTAGCGTAAACACCTACCTTTCTTTTTCTAATAGTTCAGCTCTTCATGGCCTGTCGATCCACAAAAACTACATTGCATGGGTGCTTTATTCGAAGCCCGTCTTACCCCGCTCATCTGGGGAGTTTGTTTGGAAAAACCTCCAGTTTGTAGCTTGGGATGTTTCCTGCCAGCGCTACTCTCTCCTGCTGGGTATGGTCTTCCTTTCTGACCTCGCTCTTTAATCTTCTGAATTTCTTGAAATTCTGACTCCAACTTTAATGCTTTACTTACTGCCAGATCAAAATTTAAAATATCACAAACAGTCAATCCCTGCCGAAGTTTTGGTTGGAGCCCTTGCACAAACTTCTGTCTCTGCCGGTCCTCACCTTCCTAAGTATAAGGGGCATACTAAAAAAGTCGGCTAAATGTTGCCTTATGCTGGCTCACCGACTGACCTCCTTGAATCAAATCAATGAACTCACGCTCCCTAAACTGCTTGACCACCTAAGGTATATATTTCTTTCTGAACTCCTGGGTAAAATTTTCCCATGTTCGATGAGTCCTCATAGTCGTCCACCGACGATCAATTATCTTCCACCAACTTTTGGCAGGCTTTATCAAGAGAAATATGGCAAATCTCACCTTTTGCTCATCGGGATAGTGCGAAGTTTCAAATATAACTTCTAGACTTTCTATCCACTATTCTGCCTTTTGATCATTTGGATCTCCAAAGACCTTAGAAGGTTGGAAGCATAAAAACTGTTCCAGAGCTCGGTCATCTATATTCACGTTGACTACCTTGGCTCTCTTGGCTGGTTGTGGGTCCTATCGTCTAGGCCTCAGTTCCTCACGAAGACTAGATCCTATCGGTAAGTCTATTGCCAACTGATCAACAGATCTCCTATAGTCGAACTCCAATGCTCTAAATATAGCCTCCATTCAGATGGGGAAGGATCTAGAGGAGAACTCAGATGATGAGTAAGGATCATTCTGAGAAGGTACATAGTGTCAGAAGATGATTACTTTGAGGTGAATGAATTCTTGCCAATTGCTTACAGATAAAAATTTGGTTATGTGGGCATGCAGGACAATGATTAATGTGGGTAGCAATACTTGTAAGAATTGCGTGATGTTTTGGCTTATGCAAAAATCAAAATCTGATAGTGTGTCTAAAAGTAAAGGGTGACATGATGGAAAGATAAAACGATAGATAGAATGTTGTTAAGAAAAAGTGTATTTGACGCACATATACAGTTATGACCCAGATAGTATGATTATGTTGACAAGAGGTATGAAAATAGGAAATTGAGGCCATGGGCTATAGAAATTAACAAATAATCAATGACAAAAGGATACATTTTTGGGACAACTAGAATATGATCCAGTAATCTAAGAATGTCAAGCTTGGGGCTTTTTGAATTTCGAAAAGGTGAAATTTGGAGAAATAACTCACATTTAGACATACTTTGTGTGATTTTAGAACTTTAAGTTGAAGACTCTTTTGAACAAAGTTGCATTTGATGACTTAAAAGGTTATACGAATAGATTAATATTGGGTAAATATGTATGGTGTGACTCGAATGATATAGTTATCAGGAGATTGGTTGTTGGTAACAATGAGGTTATAAGAAATCAAAGAAAAAATCAGACAATTGAAGCTGGACTGAGCAATAAGGAGCAATTGAGGGCGCTTGCACTAGAAATATTCTGTGGGAAGAACCGAAGGTGATATTAGGTCTTAGTTCTCCCTTGCTAGTATACCCGGGGATAGAAAGATTTATGGTATAAACTTAGTGCAGTGGAAGGACATATCTTATAACCCTATTAATGAGCAAATAAGGTTAGTAATCTTAGGAGTACAACAGAAACCATATAAGGGATAGCCATGAGGAATCTCTAGAGTTTCATCCTCTTCTATCACCAAAAGGATCAAATAAGTAAAACATAAGCCTTTTAACAATCTTTCTTTAATCTTTTTTGGCACACACAACCTCTTATGGAATAATACGATACCTCAATCATCAATACCGAACTCTGAGTCCACAGAACTCTCATCTTTTTTTATTTGTTCTGCGATCCATTCATCATTGGCCTGAAATCGACGGATTTCTTCATACAATTCGGGTTGTACTATTATTCCCGCAATCCAAACCCACTATTTCAATCTTATCATAGCACCTGAACTTAACCCACTAGACGCTTCTGCCCCTTGCGAATGAGCCATTTCTGCTTTTCGGCTCAAGGCATCGACCACTACATTCGTCTTCCCAGGGTGGTATACGATAGAGAAATCATAATCTTCCTAGAATTCTAACCACCTCCGCTGTCTCATGTTTAAGTCTTTTTGCGAATGTAAGTATTGGAGGCTTTTGTGCTCCATATAAACCTCAAACGTGGCTCCATAAAGATAGTGCCTCCACTTTGACAATGCAAAGATGACCGCTGCTAGTTCCAGATCATGGGTTGGGTAATTTTCCTCATGGGTCTTTAACTTCCATGATGCGTATGCAATGACACGACCCTTCTGCATTAATACGCATTCGAGTCCTTTGAGGGAAGCGTCTATGTATTCCATAAAATCCTTCAACCCATCCAGAAGAGCTAAAATTGGGGCCGCAGTTAACCGGTTCTTCAGTTCTTGAAAACTTTTCTCACAGTCCTCATTCCATTAGAAAGGCTAATCTTTCTGGGTCAGTTTGGTTAACGGACTAGCTATCTTTGAAAAATCTTAGACGAACCTTCGGTAGTAGCCGACCAGGCCCAGAAAGCTTCGTGCCTTAGTAACATTTTCGGGCCTTTTCCAGTTGACAATTACTTCCACCATAGAAGGGTCAACTTCTACCCCATGTTGAGTAATAACATGACCCATAAAAGCCACCCTGTCTATCCAAAATTCACACTTACTAAATTTAACATACATCTGATGCCCTCTCAGAGTTTTAAGAATGATGTGTAAGTGTTTCCTATGCTCTTCTATGGACTTGGAGAAAACCAATATATCATCAATGAAAATGACTACGAATTGATCTAGATATGGTCCGAAGATTCGATGCATTAAGTCCATGAATGCTACTGGGGCATTAGTTAGACCAAATGGCATCACTACGAATTCAAAGTGGCCATATCAAGAATTGAAGGCCATCTTTAGAATGTCTTCTTCTCTAATTCTCAACTGATAGTAACCCTGCCTCAAGTCCAGCTTCGAGAAGATCTTAGATCCTTGTAGTAGATCAAATAGCTCTTCAACATGCGGCAAATGATATTTATTCTTGACGGTAACCTTATTCAATTCTCTGTAGTCAATGCACATCCTCAGAGTCCCATCCTTCTTCTTTACAAACAGTATTGGAGCTCCCCATGGAGATGTGCTGGGTCTGATAAACTTTTTATCCAATAGTTCATGCAGCTGACTTTTCAACTTTTTAAGTTCTGCAGTTGCCATTTGGCATAGGGTCTTGGAGACGGCGTCGCCTCTAGCAGAGTATTTATAACAAATTCTATTTCTCGGTCATGAGGCAATGCATTCAACTCTTCAGGGAATACATTTCAGTTGCTACATTCACTTCTTCAAGCTTAGTAGTGTCACGTGGTTTGTTAATCAAGTATGTCAGAAATCCTTGCCCACTTTCTTTCAATATCGTTCTCGTCTCTAATGTTGATACTATCAGTATCGGGGAACCTTTGCCTGTCGATGGGCGTTTTGCTATGGATGCCCCTTTTCCAAGCCTAATACACTTGGTATAAAAATCCATCTGAGCTTTGATGATGGTACAACTAATCTATTTCTAGTATTACGTTGCATCCCTGAATAAGCATTTGTATCAAATTGGCTGGGTACACGCGGTCCACGATCTCCACTGGGCAATTCTGAAACATGGTGTCAGTTACCAACCCCACTCCTAAGGGTGTTTGAACCTCTACTTGGTATGCCATGGTCTCAGGTTGCATTTTTAATTTTTGTGAAAAGGCAACAAATATAAAACAATGTGAGTCACCTAGATCATAAAAAACTTTACCATAATTTTTAAGGATAGAAATCATACCTTCGACAACTTCATTAGGGTCCAGCAGCTCCTCGCCAGTTAGTGCATAGGCACAGGTTCGAATCTTTTGTTTCCCGCCAGCTCCTGCTACAACTTTTCCTCTCCCCGCTAGTGGTGGGTTTCTTTTCCTAGGACAGTCCTTTAGGAAATATTGGTCACTTCCGCAGCGTGAACACCTACCTTGCTTTTTCCAACAGTTTAGCTCTTCATGGCCTGTCGATCCACAAATACCACATTGCATGGGTGCTTTATTCGGAGCCTGTCTTATCCCGCCCGTCTGGGGAGTTTGTTGGGAAAAACCTCCAGTTTGTAGCTTGGGATGTTTCCTGCCAGTACTATTCTCTCCTGCTGGATATGGTTCTCCTTTCCGACCTCGCTCTTTAATCTTTTGAATTTCTTGAAATTCTGACTCCAACTTTAATGCTTTATTTACTGCCAAATCAAAATTCAAAATATCACAAACAGCCAATCCCTGCTGAAGTTTTAGTCGGAGTACTTGCACAAACCGCTATGTTTGTCGGTCTTCATCTTCCTGAATATAAGGGGCATACTGAAGAAGTCGGCTATATGTTGCCTCATACTAGCTTACCGTTGATGTCCTTGAATTAAATCCATGAACTCACACTTCTTAGACTGCTTGACCACCAAGGTTATATATTTCTTTCTGAACTCCTGGGTAAAATTTTCCCATTTTCGGTGAGTCCTCATAGTCGTCCACCGACAATCAATCATTTTCCACCAACTTCTGATAGGCCCTATCAAGAGAAATGTGGCAAATCTCACCTTTTGCTCATTGAGATAGTGCAAAGTTTCAAATATAACTTCCAGACTTTCTATCCACTCTTCTGCCTTCCAATCATCTGGATCTCCAAAGAACTTAAAGGGTTGGAAGCGTATAAATCATTCATGAGTTTGGTCATCTATATTCACATTGACTACCCTGGCTCTCTCGGCTGGCTATGGGTCCTGTCGTCTAGGCTTTGGTTCCTCATGAAGATTAGATTCTATCAGTGAGTCTATTGCCGGTTGATCAACAGGAGGTGTTTGTGAGACTTTCTCATTAGGCATAAGTGGTTGGTATACAGGCCTTTCCTGTCTGGGAACTCGTGGTGCATTGGCAGGTTGACCCACTGGTCTGCCTCTTCGTCCTGTCCTGATTGGAACTGGTCTACCCATACTTCCATAGGAGGCTATTATCACTTGTGATTTCTTAAGTGAATCTCAAGCTTGCGCTTACACATTTCAAAACAACACCATGGTTATGCCTTCAAATTTCTGTTGAACTTGAGAATAATAGAGAAAAGTAAAGCAACTCAAAGTAAACTTACTAAAATCTCGATAACTCAAACTAACAAGAAAAAGAGGGAACTAAAACCAAAACATGAGATAATTTTATAACATACTAATCAGCATTAGCAGAGTTAGGAAAATATTCAAGGGTTCCAAGTATAAAATTAGCTATGCCAACTACTTGCCAAATCGCATTAAAAATGATAAGGTGAGAGAAAAGAAAAGGAGAATATTACCTGATATAATACACTCCTAATAGTTAAAAGTTCTACCGAGTTATTACTATGACAGATACACATGCAACATGCCATCACGGCACCAAAATATCTATCATAATCCTACTCATCAGTAATGTCTAACGTAGCGTCCAACTCGGCGTCATGCCACCGATCAAAGTCGTCCCACATCACATTCGAACCCCATATCCAGTTGGGGTCCATATCATCACCCTCAGGCTCGTCATTAATCTCTAGATGAGCTACTACTGGGGGTTCCAGGATGGGATCCGCATCAAGGGCTTCTTCAGGCTCTTCCTCAGGCATTGGAATTGGCTCTCTTATGGGTCGTTCTTCATTTTGAAATCCTTGTCCGTGCTCAGGTGCTGGAGCTGGATAAGTCTCCGAAGGTCCAGCATCCGTGTCGATCCCGGTACCAACACTGATAGCCTGGTCAATCGCTCTACCATAATACTCCATCATCCTACCGATCTCATCTACCGCCATATGTGGAACATCAACAGACCTCCTATAGTCGGACTCCAATGCTCTAAACGTAACCTCCATTCGGGTTTGTATGGCACGAAGCTCCTGAATCTGTGCATCGGCTACACTAAGTCACACGTCTTTCCTTTCAACATCGCCCATAAGTCGATCCATAAGATAGTCTTAGACTCCCAACATGGACTGAAGCTGGTGTGATTCTGCTCGGGCTTGCATTAGGGACTCATGCTGGTCATAAAGTTTCTCTTCTAATGTTCAACACAACTTTCATAAATTTTTCTTCTCCTCTTCTGGAGCTTTGACCCTATCCTTGGAGTCTCTTTACTTGGTCCAGTAGCTGGTTCCTTGCCTTCCCTGTGATTATTTGCCATCCTGCAACACCAAAATTTTTACAAAAATATGTTTTGTTAGTACTGAAGCGATGAAAATCCATTCCTAACAAACCTGAAATCATATATATTTCTAATAAACCTTAAGTCCTCAAAAGTTCAATTACTAACTGCCCAACAATAAGTCAACTATAAGTCCTAATAATGTTTGATACCTAGGTTATTGCTAACCTATGCTCTGATACTCAGGGTAACCCCAAAGAGAGGTACTACACAGTTCAGTCTTAACATCTCAAACTCATTCGTCAGATAAAGCCCATAATAACAATTTAAAACTTAACACAATAAACATCAACAGATTTAACTTAACATGTTCACAATCTCTTAAGTGCATGCCATAAGTTGCCTCAAATCATACTTCATAATATTTATATACTCGGGATCTAATTCAAACTTACATATCACAAACATTCTAAGTTAAGAAATCGTGAGTTCAAAAGAGATCTAGGTACATATACATATCCAAATGCTATTATAAAATACATCCTTCACGCTTCCAGCTCAGAATGCTTTTTCCATTACTTGAACCAATCTGAACAGATAGTATAATACAGGAGGGTAAGTCCAAAGGACTTAGTGAGGGATAATAATAAGATAACAACAGAGATCTATCGAGGAAACATCAACTCAATAGATCAAAATTCACAATCAGATCAATTAAACATATAGAACAAGACAAAGTTAGAATCAGACAGTATCAATAGCAAAACAAGAAACTCTCCTGCCATAGTGCTCCATGAACAGATTTCAGACAGATAGGAAATAATCAGATAAAACAAACTCGAAGTATATGCATTCGAACAGAATATAACTAGCCATGCATACTAGATTATCCTTATACCAAACATTCAGACAGTAATGCCAAAGCATGGCAGCTTGCTGCATAGTTGTGCCCATATAGAGCGTACAACGCACAACAATATCTAGGGGAAATCCCTAGCGCACTGCCCGATACCCAGGGGGAAATCCCTTGCGTACCAGTCAAGCCCTTAGCTATTCAATTCTCCATTCATTAACAGATCAATAAATAGTTGGCAAATGCTCAGGGGGAAATCCCTGGTGTACTGCTAATACTAGATAACGAAAATGCCAACAAGGCAAACAGTAACAGTATAAGATAATATAGAAATCAGAACAGACAGTAGAGCAGAACAGTCGAATAATATGACAGTTGGATATCAGAACAATATAGATAACATAATAGATAATAGAACGAACAGATAACATATATCAGATAAACGTTCTTAGCACCAGAACCAACAGAAAATAGAATCATAATAGAAATAACCCTCACGGGGGTGTCCGAATCAGATAATCGAATATCAAAAAGATCTTTATAGATCACGAATTTCAATAACAGTACAGTCAAAAACAGTAACCGTCATAGGGGTTTATCACAAATATCGAAAAGTGAAATGAAGTGCAAGATTGGCAGACCCTCACCTCCATTATCCTAAAAAGAAGTTGTCGTTGCCTACTGCGCCGCGAGACCCACGTCGCCATCACCTATTCAAAATAATATTCCATAGTCAAATTTCTCGTTCAACCCTAATAAACTTCCAGATTTGCATCACAAGAATTCTAATGTCATTAACTTATCTACAAGCTCGATGATATAGATTTATTAGCATCTTTTAAAAATCCTTCAATAAATCAACATTACTAGATTTAATCATGATGGTCCATATTGATTCCAAAATAATATGATATCTCATTTTTTATGCACAAGATCATGGTCATGCCATATTATTATCCTAAACCACACAATTATGATTCAATTCCTTACATAATCAACCCCAATTCAAATATCACTTAATCTCTTAATATAATCCTTAATACCATTATTAAATCCAATCTTGGCATTTTTGGCATTTTGCATGATGTGTCCAGGTCCACTATTCAATATTCCTTAGCATGGGAATCAACACACATATATAGGCATATCATCATCCCAAATTCCTATTCTTGGCATGGATACAAACTTAATAGGAAAGTACAATATATGCATATATATATATACACAACAAAGCTTTTCTTCCAATCCTTTACCACGAACCACTCAACGAGACCTTGGATTCACGAACCAAACATATAGCTGTGTTCGTCACGTCGAGAGGAGAAAACTATCCTCACGCCGCCGCCGCCGCCGCCGTCTGCCTCCGAAAAATGAAAAACCACCTCATCTGGCAGTGTTTCGACCACTTGAACCCAAATCTTCACTCAAATTTCAGTTTGGAAGCTTGTATAGGCCTCAAACACCCATCACCAAACTCAAACTCCACCTTTCACCGCCACAACTATAACTCCTCTTCCGCCACCATCCGCTGTGCTATACTCCGATGCAAGGTCACAAACTCGTTCCGTGCAACAAGAGCTTTCAGCTACACAGCCCAGAATGGCCCATCCCCGTGGCTACCTCCATGAACTCTCACCTGCTGCAATGGTGAGTTGCTGGGTTTGCTAGAAAATAGGTTAACTCGGTGGCTTGAGGTGGTGCATGTGGGTGCAAGGAATGGCCGAAGGTGTGGGGAGTGTTTTGATTGGTTTAGTTTGGTGAAAGAAGGTCGTCGGTTGCAAGATCGTCGGAGTGATGGTCGCGGGTGGAGGAGGAGAAGGAAGTGAAAGATGGAAAATGAGGATGGAATGTAATCTGCCGGGACTTGACAAAATTGAAGTTTTGAATTTTGCAATTTAACCCCAAAAATATTGAGCACTCCTTAATTAAATCCTTGCAATTCCTAAAAATTGCTCCTTAGCCCCCGTTGACTATGGTTCTTCCATGCAAGCCCCTTAGATCTCAAAAAGTGTTAATTCAACTCTTCAAAACTATAATTCTGACCCCCAACACTTTATAAATTAATTAAATCAATAAAATTTCATAAATCAAGAATAAAATAAAATAACAATTAACATAAATCACAAAATAATAATTAACATAAATAATGAAATAATTAGGGGTGTTACATAAACAGTCATAAATATAAAATTTTATTTTTTGCATATTCTTGTAATATGAAAGCATGCAATTTATGTAACACCTATATAAGTAATAAAATATTGTGTTTGTTATAAATATATATTTGATAATAATATATGTATATATGAAAAATATAAAAATATACGTACATATATAAATATATAACCACTAAATATTTCTATATAATATCCATATAATTGAACATTAATTTATTAATGTATATATAGATACACAAAGAAATAAACAAGAATAATATTCTTATACAAAGAGAAAAATGAGAATTAATTAATATATACATGCCAATAATATATACATATATATTATATATATACATGTATTATGAGTAAATAAATACTTATAATATAATTAATAATATTATATATTAATTTGTATGCATAAGCATATATACATATTACCATATATATGTGTAACCTATTTATTACTATAAATAGTAATAAATATTAGTATTTATTATCAATTATTTATTATATAAAAAAGAAAAAAAACTATTTATTACTATACATATTAGTATGTATATACTATTTTTTAATGTGTATATAATATATTATGATAAAATATACCTAAAACTTAAAAGTAATAGTTATGAATAATAAATACAGTACTTTATTATATTAAATAAATATTACACAAATATTAAATGAATAATTGCTATTTTTGTTAAATTTTAAAATGCAAAATAATAGTAACTTACACATAAGAATATTATAATTACTTTTTAATTTGTAAATATTATATATATTATATTGTTGAGACAAATGTATTAAAATGCATGTAGTGTAATGATCAATTACTCATTTGAACAAAACAAAGGTTTTGAGTTCGGATCCAAGAAAAAGTAAAGTCCAATATAAATGTTTTTGACCCATTAAAATTAGTGACCAAAATACGTGGTCAGTGACTGCCTAGTAACATACACAAATTTTTTTAAATTTTTTTAAATAATTAGTGACCGCAGTGACCGAATTGGTGACCAACATTAGTGACCTATTTTGCGGTTACTAATACCCTATAGTGATGCCTAAATTAAATATAGGGTAAATGTCGCTAATAGTCCCTAATGTTTCGATTTAGTATCTTTAAAATTTCATCTTTTAGTCCTTAACATTAATATATCGTTTCACTTTAGTCCCCAAAATCATTTTCCGACGATTTTTGGCTGGAAAATTGACCAAGCTTGACATTTTTAAGGGCAAAATTGTCAATTCATAGTTTTATGTTCCACTTTAGTCCCTATAAAAAGTTTTATGTTCCATTTTAGTCCCTATATAAGGTTTTATGTTCCAATTTAGTCCCTATGTTACTTTTTTTTCTTTTTTTTTTTTCTTTTTATAAATATATGTCCATGTGTGTATATATAATTGATACTAATATTAATCACATGCTCATATATTATTATTAATATTTAATAATATATTATTCATATATTAATATCATTTGTGATACTATCGTAATTAATAATATTAGTAATATTATTATTGATATGGGATAGCCCAATAGGCCCAGCCCAATAACACTTAATTAGGACAGGAGCTGGTCTAATGCTCCCTAAGCAGCTCGACTGCCCTTAAACCTAAATCATTTTGGACCAAGCAGACATTTGACTGCCACTTGACCTCTGGATCCCTATCTGTCATGGTGGATATTAGCGTTCTTGATCGACCAAGTTATGGCCGATTGCCTCCATTGGGTGGCCTCAATCCTTCAACCAGAATGATGCAGCTTAAACCAGAACAAGCCTAGTGACCAAGATCCTAGTAGATATTCCTATTTGAGTACTCGTTTTGACCAGAGAGGTTGAGGAGTGACGAAAGCCCTTTGGCCACATTGAATGCCTTGCCAGGCGCCATGTTGCCGCATTAATAGCACGTGCCACCAACAATACCACCTTTTGCAGTCATGTCAGGCTAGGGAGCGCCTTTAGTGTACCACCTTCTCCTAGGTAGCTGCCTCCTGAAACATTACACAAGCTGGATAAGATTGGAAAGTCCTCAAACTAGGACAATGGCCCTTCTTACACAAAGGGGCATCAAAGACATATCAATCACTATGAGAAGGCTAGAAATACCCCATTCCAGCCCTCAACAAGGTATGCACATTTATTGCCTTAAGCTTTTACTCCACTGCTCCATTACCTAGTTGACTTACTGACTTAAGCGTCGGAATGCATTAGCCGATGGCACCTCGGCTAGCCTGATATTTGTTGTTGATTGCAGGACTCAACACCAAGTATATCCCAAACATATCTTTTGACCTACCATCTAGTCGGTTTCATTGGACTTCAGCCTATTACACACTTGAACTAAATCCGCCCTTATCAATTATTAATATATTATTAACAATATTATTAATAATAATCCTAATAATATTAGATAATTATATTATCATAATAATACTATTATTATCATTGATAATATTAATCTTATTATTCTTATGATTAATTATATATATTAATAATAAAAAATTAATTTAATATTTATTAGTATCGTGTATTATTATTAATACCACATATTATGAATATAATCAAAATTATTATAATATAATCTTTATTATTAGTAATATATCACTAATCATATAATTTTAATTACAATAGTATCACAAATGATATTAATATATCAATAATATATTATTAAATATTAATAATAATATATGAGCATGTGACTAATATTAGTATCAATTATATATACACATATATCATACACAAATATATATACACACATGAACATATATTTATAAAAAGAAAAAAAATAACATAGGGACTAAATTGAAACATAAAATTTTATATAGGGACTAAAGTGAAACATAAAACTTTATATAGAAACTAAAGTGGAACATAAAACTATGAATTGACAATTTTACCCTTAAAAATGTCAAACTTGGTCAACTTTCCAATCAAAAACTACCGAAAAATGATTTTGGAAACTAAAGTGAAACGATATATTAACGTTAGGGACTAAAAGATAAAATTTTAAAGATTGAGAACTAAAATAATACTAAATCGAAACATCATGGACTATTAACGACATTTACCCTTAAATATATATGTCTAAATAAAATATATATTTCGAAAGTTTTAAATTTCAAAGCATGAGTAATAACATAGTATTAAAAAGAAAAAGATATTCAATACGCGCATTTTTAACTACATAATATTTTGAATAACACTAGCACACAGCATTAGTGCAAATGCTGATTTAATTTATACATAATGATATTCCTACATAATAACTAGACCACCCTAAAGAATCTACAATACACAGCTCCTCATGTGCTTTAGCTGTTGCATCCAAATCTTCCAACAAAAAGGTTTCTCACCTTTCCCATGAAGCAATCAAAAGAAAATTTATCTAACAGCTCTATATAATCTTTTACAACTTCTAACATTCTTCCTGCTACTTAACTGCACACAACTTCCCGTCGGGCAGAGCATTTTAACTAGTAGCAAATATTGCATCTGCAACAAGAACTATTTCATGAAACATATTTATTAACAACGTTGTGGTATTGTCCTATCGCTCTAACACGAGTTTTTCTAGCCACAATCCTTTTTATCGAGAACCTCCATCTCAATACGCAGACTAAAATGTTCCACCCTTTTTGAGCTACTGAACAAGGGATAAAAGCGTCGATGGCACTATGTAAATTGGAAAAAGAACAATCTGCCTCGAAATAGTTCAGATGATCGTTTGCACAGAATGCTCCGGCCATGGAATCAGTGTCGCAGATTAAGCTGTCGGCTACTTGACCAGGGAAACTCAAAGCACTACAAAAAAAATATAATATTAGTGATAAAATTATCACTAATTACATATATTAGATGACAATAATTTTTATTGTGTTATTAATGATACCTTTTAAGTGATAATAATTTTTATGTTGTTAAAATAAAACTTAATAGTGACAAGAACTATTGTTTTAAGTTGTTATATTGATAATTAGCGGCACATTTGTCATTATGATATAATTTGCAATAAAAATTTTGTTTCACTAGGTTGTAGCTATACATGTGTTACTAATTGTCAATCATGATAATTTAAACACAGTTATTGTCACTAATAAACTTATAAAAATCACTTTGACAAAATAAAACTCTTTGTTACTGAATATATATAAACAACTTTTACATTGTCACCTACTGCTTATTACTAATTTTTCATTTTTATTAGTTGTAATGAAGGTTGGTCATACCTGATCTCCATTGGCTCCAGACCATGCAAGTAACAATCAAAGCTACTTGAGCTTCCAATGGAATATAACGACTGCATAAAATCCGGGGAAGATGCATCTTCTTGTGAGTAAGTGCACCTACCGGTCTTTTGAGAACTTGAGTCTTGATGGTTGAGCAAGTCCAAAGGAGGTTGAGAATTGGCTAAGAACGATGAAGTAAGCATACTTAAAGATGACTCATCATCTAAAGTGACAATTTTCTCACGATCCCGAAATGCAGAGACAACTAGCTCACGAGCATCTGCCTATAACAAAGATGGAATTCAATTAAGTCAACCAATACACTAGGCAGAAGAGAAGCAACAGGATCAAAAGGGAAATGAATACAAGAAGCCTGCCTTTTCTGCTTCAGACAGGTTATCAGCGGCCACATACTGGCCGTTTGAGAACATCCCCACCACTTGTCCCACAACATTAAAAACGACACCATTCTTTTGTACAGATGTTGAGCCGTTGTACAAGCACAATGTTTTGTCAAGAACACATGTCCAGGCATGCTCCACCGTGGCTTCCCACTTTTTAGCAGACATACCCGTCCCGAGGATCTGCAGGATTTTCAACAACTGGTCAAGAATATCACAGTATAGAATAAAAAGGTACAATATTCAGCTGATATGTGTTCATTGGCATATGAATACAAACACAAGATAAGTTTGATGATATCTTTACATTTCGAAGCCTTGTAGGGTCTAAGGAGAGTAAAATCAGAAAGTCCTGCACAGTGTTGATTCTTTCCCCGCTCAAACGTTTGTGAAAAGCTCCATCTTTGCCGATCTTTTCCAGGCGCCAAACTTCATCAGAAAGAGATGGAGGATGGTGCTTCTTGTACACTAAAAGAGGGGGAAAAAATGAAAAAGGCGAATCAACATTGTCCTATTAATCACTTTATGCTGACAAATTTTATCCGTTGTCTAGTATACATGCATATATATAGTCTTATTATTCAAGTTTCATAAGCTATAATGAATGTACAGGAACATGCAACAAGAGAGAGGCCAGATAAACAGCTTAGACAGAGAAAAACTAAAATGAAGACAAACAGAGGTTTGAAGAAATATCAGCAGAGAAGGCACACTAACTTAGCAATTGCGATTTCTTCATGTTTCACAAAATTAGAGCAATTCAAATGTAATAGTTGTCAACAAGATGACATGCATGCATAAAAATTCCTGATATGAGTACTAAAAAACTTTAAAAGCATTTAGAATTTGGCCATTTTAGAGCTCAAATCTACACAGAACATTGCAAATATTAAGGATCAAACCTGAACCAAGATAAGGATGTTCATTATGAATAAATATGATTTTGAAGCGGGAGAGTGATCTCGTAGGTGTGTGTAATGGAATATTTGATATTCATATAATTTGACATTGAAACAGAAAAGAAGTATACATTATCCAAAAAGCTCGGCCAAGCAAGATAAGAATGTAAAGTTTGCATGAGAAACCACACCCTATAGCACACTGAAACAAATTAACAATACGATATAGGTCATGAATCCGACACGAAAATCTTTATTGAGATGTGAAATCCATATAAACACATTTTGATGGTCAAGCCAGTATGAATATCATTCATTACTGAATCATCATCTAGTATTGGGATATTATGTGAGAACCAGCAAGGATTGAATTATTTACAGTTATACAAGCAATTACAAATTTAGAATATACCTTACCAACACATAAGAGAAAATTGATAGGGAAAAGAAGTAAAGCACTCACATTCTCCACGGTGATCTCTGACAACAAAGGATTCTGATTTCGCCTCTCTTATTCTGATGCCACCAATATCATCCATCACTCTAGCCCCCAGCCGGAATTTACGACTTCTTGTCCAGCTCGAATTATCCGTAAAAGAAATGTCTCCCACTGATCCCCTGCCATGTTTAAGAGTCAAGATCACATCCCCAGTTAGAAGAGGCTTCTTGCCTTCCCGCTCCCTCACTGTATTATTTGTGAACTCTTCAAGAGTCCAATTGTCTCCCTCATCACCATCAAAATCTCCTTCAAGAACTACAATTTCCACCTTTGCGGAGCATCCAAGACCAGTGGAAACAATCTGCCCAGTGAGTACATCAACTAAAGCAACTTCCATAGTGGTGCAACCTTCTCCTTCAATACGAGTTCCAGTAAACACTGGGAGAGATATAGCATTCAAAAATTGTAACTGTAAACTCCTTGACTCAGACCGACGTATGTCTTTTCCGCAATTCCTAAAAATTTGAGTCAAAAAGCACCGAGGTATATAATCAATTAGAAAATGAAGACGAGAGTGCCAATATTAATAATCTTATTGCTTTGCATACCGTTTCATGCTGATTATATATTTTCTTAATGCTGAGTCCACTTCCTCTTTGACCTGGGAGCTCGCAATGGATTAAACTACTCAATATTAGCATTCATGCATTCTTTTTCACCAATCAGAATCTATGCTAAGAGAAAGAAGCACACTATATAGTCTACATATTTATCAAGAAATTGAGTGGGTTCCAACAGCAGAATATGTATTGACACTAGCCCATAGACATCCAATCAATGAAATCCAATGAATGACTTTTCCACAGGATTCCAGAATTTTTAACAAAATAGTAAACGCATTTAAATGGATGCATAAAATCAATCTCCCAGAACTGATTGTATGCATGAGACATAAACCAAGTGTCAAATTAGAAGCATCACATCTTCCTTCCTTCACACTAGTAGCAAAAACTGGAGCTTTTTCTACAATATGCGGTTGTTAAAGATATGGGCACAAGCAAAAGGATTTATTTTTAAGTATGTCATAGACTTAAGTGTCAAATCTAAGAATCTTGTGACAAGTTCTGTGAAAAATTATTCATCTAACCCAGTTAATACACCACAGACCCAGAGTTAATGATACAGTCATTCAATAAGTCAAGTAACATTCTACGATTATAATTCAAATGGAAAAAGAGGAGCTACTATTGAAAAATTTGTCAATGCAATATAAACAGAAAAAGCATTTTTGAAGAAATTATTTCAAGTGAACTTACAACTCGACGAACCAGAGGTTCCAGAACTGGGTTCATGAGATTTTGCAATCTCTGCAGGTTCATCACGTCCAGCACTACACTATGAAAATACCAAAAATGGAATTAATATAACCATTATTCTGGAACTTCTGAAACCACACAGATCAATTCTCAACTCATACAAAATGGTATAATTAACTTGGTTCTATACCATCCAGCAAAGTAATCCTTCTATTCAACCGGTCAGCAGTCTATTCCGGCCAGCTCAAATTTCCACCATAAAATGGCAAGTTTTTTTTTTTTTTAATTTATTTATTCACACGCACGCCAGGTGTCCTCTAGGTTTGAACCCCCGACCTCAAATTTTATGTGTAAGACTAATGCCACTGAACCAAAGGCCACTCAGCCCTTAAAATGGCGAGAGTAATATACAGAATTTTAACCTTTCTTACAGAATACTTCATGAAGGTCTATTCAAGGTCTAGTTAGAATCTTGTCAAAACCATAGAGGTAGAACTAATATCACCTTCCTAACAACAGTAACGTGATGGTTTCTTATTTCTGATGTACTATGCATCCAAATGCTCATTTTGCCACATATCGTTATCCCTTGAAGGAAGATAACTCATTTCCTACACAAAATCCAACCCCTATAAAGTTTTGAATGTTCAAAGCAACTTTTTTTCTTCCACATGAACAGATTAATTTTTTAAAATTGACCTGAAACTAAAATATTCTGAAAAGAAGGCCACCCAGTTATCCCACTTCAAATCTCTACAGTAATTAGCCAATATTAAAAAACTCTACATGCCAATGAATAATTCTCACATAATAATTCACCCAAACTATGAACATCTAAGCAATAATCAGGAGGCCTACAAAATTACATGCTCTGATTAAAAAAAGAAAAACTAATTCAAGAAACAGATTTTATTTCCTCAATTATCAAAAATTCTTTCATTTACCTTCTAAAAGAAGGGCATTTCCTCGAACGCTTGTCATCACAAAAGGTGCCCTCCTCTCCTTGCTGCCGCTTCTGCGACATTTCCAACGCCCCCGCGACAAATCAAACAACAAAAAGCAACCACTCTAACGCTTTGATAAGCACCTTTAGAGCTCAAAATAGCAAAGTGAAAGTATATACATACGGATACATATGCATATACATAGAATTATCACGGGGGCCTGGATAAGAGAAGCAGAAGCAAGACTGTCTCTTGAGGAAACAAAGGGACCAACATGCGCAGTGGTCCTTTGATATAATTATCTTAAATACTAATAGAACAAAACCCAGCACGAAAGACCGTATTTTGGAATGTAAAAATCGAGTGTACTGTACTGGCAAGTAAAACAGAGCGTGTTTTGTCGGGAATTGAAGGGTGAGAAAAGATTGATAATTGCTCCAAGAACGAATGTGAAACACACACACAAACAAAAAAGAAAAGTAAAAATAGAATCAAATTTTTAAGTCTCTGTAGAAGCATCAACCCTTAAATTACAATTAAAAAGAAAAGAAAAAATTTTCTTAAAAGATCACATTACACTTAAAATTTCTGATGCTCGCTCCGTGCGTGCGACGTCGATAATAATACTATAAGTAGAGACGTACTTTGCCAAATTTTCGTTATAATATTTTTCTGGTTTACCCAAAAAAAAAAAAAAAAGGGAAAGAGAAGGGTAATTAGTGCTTGGATTAAGGATTTTGTCCTCATATTTTTCATGAAGTTGAGATTAAGCGCCGGGGGTGTAAAAGAATTACAAGGGTGGGCGAGGAAAGATGGGACTGCAGCGGAGGGGGCGACGGAGGTGAAGAAGAAGTGGGGTCCGCAAAGCGTGTGGAGCCCACCTAGCGAGCGTGGAACTTATTATCATAACTGCTGCTGTTGTGGTTTCTTCTTCAAATATTAGTGATTAATGATTATGACTAAAAACTAAAATATATGCTGTAATTTTATTTTTTTAAGAACTATTACTAATTTCTTAATTAATTTATCATAGTGACGCAAGATGATTCGCATTGAATCAGAAAATTTGCAAGTTCCAATTCAAATTCAAATGTACATGTTGGAAGTTAACAAAGATCCTGTTTGGTTTTATGTTCAAACCCCTTTTTCACTAATTTTAGTATTTTAAAAATAAAAATCATCACTTTTTAAAAAATTTCACCCAACATAATTTTTATTTTTATTTTCAAAATACATTCTCCAATAACCTATATATATTTTTTTAATAACTTATATATCTTCTCTCTCTATTTCATTATTTCTATCTCTCCTCACCTACAACCTACATAATCATTACATTCTCAACATAATCATTACATTTTCAAATATTTCATCCAAATACATTTTCATTTCCACGTCACATCACATAACTAATTATCACCATTTTAGAAATGATGAAAATGAAAATAAAACCAAACAGACCCTAAGCGGCTGGCGAATTTTTTATTTTTTCTTGTGTTGTATTTTTAAATATAATTTTTTATTATTCACATTAATAAAAATATTAATGATATGATAGTATAAATTAAAAATAAAATATACTTATTATAGTATAGTAACAATAATATTATTTTCATATAAAAAATTAGGTATTTTCTATAAAAAAAATTACTAGAAAATTAATTCCATAACTATAATAGTAAATTTTCATAGTAAATACAATTTTTTAAATTACAAGTAACAAAAAATAAAATTATTAACTATTAACTCTTGACCGTATAATACCAAAGCATAACAAATTAGTTATATATTATCAATAGAAAATTTATAATATATATATAATAAAAAAATTACCAAATGTGAATTGGTTGTAGCAAGAGTACAAGCTACAAAATCATCTATTCCTTATTTGACTAAGTCAATTTTATAATTAAAACTATGAATCTTTAGCATCAGCTATGATCAATAACAATGGATTTTTGGCATTGGCCATGAATTGACTATAGCTAATGTTGCTTTTCATAGTGTTTATGAAATAAAACTAACAATTATTATGTATAATAAAAAATAAAAATAATTTAGGATTATATATTAATTATAATTAGCAACAAATAAAAAAAAGAGCATAAGCTATGAATTGACAATAACTTATGTGTTACCTTTTTGTAGTATTATAAAATGAATATAATAACAATTGTTATATTCGATAACAAGTAAAACTAATTTAGGATTATATTTTAATTATAATTAGTAACAAATAAAAAAAGAATGATGATAAAGTTGGTGAAAGAATGACATAATAATAATAATATTTAAATGACTCAAAATAATTGAAATTAGATAATTTGTATATTTGAAACCTTACCATATATCAATCTATCTAATTGTCAATATATATGGCACGATATTATGATACATTCATAACATAAAGATGTCATATTTAGTTTTCAAATATTAACACTTAAAAGTTCCTAACAATTTCATAACAAAATACTCCATATATATATATATATATATTTGTATTGTATATGTAAGAAAACATCCGTGTATAATAAAAATAAATGAATTAATCTTAGCATGAGAAGAAATATATTAAGTTAGTTCATGGATAAATAATAGTACATGTATTACTTTAATAATAAATTTTTATACTTATCATTTATTTTATATTTGTATTGCAACAAAGAAAGATTGATTTATGAAAGAAATATATAAAAATATTAAATTATTCAATTTATGACAAACAGAGTTTAATCAACATCATAAACAATGTTGTGAACTTTTTTATAGTCAATGTTGTGATTTAGATGTACAAAACAAACACCTATTATTAGTTAATGATTTGAGTTAGGTCCGTACCACGATAATTTAATCTCTTTGCTTAAGGTAGTTGGATGTTGCTTTCGGTTGGAAAAATAAGATTGCAATTTATTAAAAGTCCAGTACATATTAATGAACGAGGTTTAATTTTAATAGCAAAATCAAAAAATTTCACAATTATAAAATATCGGGTCCAAATCTAATTGATAGTTGAACGAATTTGTTAATGAATAATTATTCATAAATTCGTACTTACGATGTAATAATAATATATATTTCATTTTTTAAAGAAAACTCAGTCGCATTTGTCTAATCTTAACTTCCCTCTCTCTCTCTCTCTCTTTGGTTTAAGAAATAACAGGTGTAATTTCTTAAACAAAATTTATGAGACTTGATTTGATTATAGGAAAAAACAAAAAAAAAAAATGAAATGGCCAGAGCTCAAATAACTATGAAATGATGCAACACCAAATAGCAAATAATAATATATGTGGCGAAGTGTCAAAGGCATTGTAGTTTCAAGGAAGCTTCCTTTTAGCTTTAGCTAAGTGGATGATCTTGCTGACAATGACAATTAACCCCCCATTGGTTCTAAATAAATGTTGTTTATGAACTAATAATAATGCCTAGCTAGATATACCTTTGCTTTAATCCTAAGAGGGCATGCACTCTCACCACTTCTTCTTCCAAAGAGAAGAAATTAGTGAACCTAACTCAATATAATTGTGCTATCAAACAAAGGGTTGAGAGCTTAATTTGGGGTAAAAAGTTTGATGGAAAATAAAGAAGTGTCCCCCATATATACATGTTGTAGAAGAAAACTTGGAGTAGTTTACAAGCTAAGTAATACATTGAGCATAAGTACGGAGCAATTAGTTAAAAAGTAAGTTAGTTGAGAATTTTGTTTGCACATATGTTGATGGACTCTATTGTGAGTCAATGTCAAATATTATTTAGACAAACTTAAATATAAAGTCAATGTAGTTTTCATTAGATGGGTATTGAAAATAATTTTTAAATTATAGAAAAGCATAACAAAATTAAAAGTAGTAGAACTCTTTATATCAAGATCCTACTTGCAGGCAGCTGAGCTCCTCCATCATCGAATGGGCCGCATGACATGCCCGTCTTAGTTGAAAACAATTTGGATGCCTTTTCTATGAAGGCAAATTCATGATGGGTGGATGAGTTGAGTGGTTGGTTTATAATTAAAAGTCTTAACTCGTTACCACATTTATTTATTTATTTTTAAATATTATAAATAACTTAGATTTTTTATTATTATTTTAAAATTTATAGTACGATAACATATTTGAGCATGTGCATTTGTTCTATGGTTCGTAAACCACTCATCATTCAACATCATCATTATTGATAATGGTACAACGACAACATGTGAATTTGTTTTGTTTCACAACAGGTCTTAATTGATCTCAACCATATGATCAAAAAAACTTTCACTAGCTTAGATAGGGACTTGTTAGCCTCTTTTCCAACTTTTCACGAACAAATTGTATGCGCATGAAATATGCCCACCACAATTTTCGTACCAAAAAAACCTAAGAGCAACATGAGTCATGGACTTCTCAATGGATAGTCATGGTTTTTGTATTCTTGTGAGTTTTTCTTTTCTAATTTGGCAATGACCTACCTAATTTATGGATTGGAAAAGGCACTTTTTGAGACACTAGGTGATGAGCAATTGTGTTTTATAAGTTTACTTTTGTTACACTTTTTGTGTTTTTCTCCGACCAAAATGTGATTAACATGCATTCTTCAATACTACAATCTAAATTCTCCTATTGTTGAGCAGACATTTAGCCTAACCATATCGAATGAGCATGAGCTTATTAAATCAAGACAATATTAAATTTGAGTTCAACTAGAGTATACAGTATGATAAGGCAAAAAATGTATTGAGCTATAAAAAGAATTAAACAAAATCTATATTTAGAATTAAGGTACATCCCATTTTTAAAGAATATAATTTTATATTACCTTCGATAATTTTTAATTTAAGTATTTTGTTGAACAAATTAAACTTCAGCATCTCAAATCATTCTTTGATGCAACATGTGCGGGGGAGGTTTGGTGGAAAGCTGCGAATGCATCACTCCCTTTAAACACAATTTTAAAAATTTTATGTGAATATATAAATGTACGAGTTGTAGTGTCAACGAAAAAGTTTAATTTCATGTACTAGGAGATTTGTGAAAACTTCATCTGGATATTGGCAACAAGGATTTAATTATACAGCTGAATTTTTCTTTTCAAGCGATTCTTTTTCTTGAGTAAATGTTTCAGTGATATAGAATTTTCTTTTCTTTTTCCTTTTTTGGGTGTTGGGGCGTGGGTGTGGAGGAGTATATAGCAACAACAATTTGGGGGATTATTATTTACACTACAAAATTTGTTGTTCACGCTCCATTTAAAATTTTTGTATTAGGTTATTGACCAAAATATCCATTTACTTTTTAAATGCATTTATATTAACTTGCAAGACAAATATACCCTTTAATATAATAATTATTACTTTCAACTTTGTTACTCATGAAAACATTCCACCTCAACTTATCCAACTTAATATGAAATAACAATAAACTTGGCAAATGGGTACCCGTGAATAACCCAGTAATAGTTAATGACAAGTTAGGTAAATTTACTCACAAGTAAAATTATTCGTTTTTTATTGAATGCGGGATGGTGGACCCATTACCAATGATTATGGGTGATGCATAACCCACAAGTACCGATATTTTTAATTTTTTGTATACTTGAAGTTAAATTAATATGTATTTTTTTATTTACATAATATTGTTCAAATATTACTTAAATAAAACTAATAAAAGAGGCTACAAATTTTAGACATTACATTGAACAAGTACTTAATTAAAATATGTCAAGTATTTTTGCTTGAAAAGTACAACTTAAATGTTTAAATATATATTGATTTTAAATTATATTACATTTCAAAGTTCAAATTTAAATCCTATTATATGTCAAAAGTCTTTTAAACTAAAAATTTAAATACTATGTAAACATTGATGTTATCATAGAAAAATATGTTATATCTTCCAAAGTATTTGTGAGAATTAGAGAAAAATTTAATATATCTATATATATATATTCTTTTTTTATTCTAATGCTATTTTTCATATATATATATATATGATTGTTCACGGGTTACCTGTGGGTTGGGCTAAAAAGTGGCAAGTAATTGGGGGGGGGGGGGGGGGGGGGGGTAAAATTAGCTGCATTTTATTGAGTGAAGAAAATGAGGCCTATTATCTATATTTTTTTAGATACCCATAGTATGGATGACTTTTTTCCAGGTCAAAATAATAAGATACAGTGCTCTTTTCTTCCTTTATAAAGTTATCAATGCATAAAGTTATTTCAAACATTGACATCCCTAATGCTATCATTTTTCTATTGAAGTTCTTAGCTGTAACACCCCAAAATTTTCTTGAATGATGATAGCTTAATTGTCAAATTATTTTCATTTTAATTTATTTTATGAATTTTCATGATTAATTAGTATTTTAGAGATTTTGTGGTCAATATATATTACTAAGAAACTTGATTTCATATTAATTAAAAAAATTTGGGGCCAATTTGTAATTTTAAAGGACGTAATTGCACAACTTGGGAGAATGTTGGGGTTTGCATGGAAGGGCCTTGGTCAACAGGGTCAGAAGTGTATATTTTATTAACTCAAGGACTTAATTGAGGCTGATTAGAAAACCTTGGGGACTAAATTGCAAAATTGGGAAAGTTAATTTTTAACACCTAGCAAAGCATTGTATTTTCCTTCTTCCTTTTTCTTCTTCTCCTCCACCGCGTACACCATCTCTCGGCGAACTCCCAACCGGCGACTACCATTCACCAAACTGAACCACCCAACTCACTTCCCTTGACCCTAGCTACACTCGCACACCACCATGCACGGCTGAAACCGCTCCGACAAGCCACCGTGAGAGAGGAACCGAGAGCAAGTTTCACGACAGCAAATGGGTGTCACATTTTTCGACGACAAACTTCGACTCCAAGGAGTGGTCTCGGTAGTACTCGGTAAGGAGAGCACCATGGAGTTACTGCATGGAGGCAAAAAACATCGATAGTGACAAAAATCGGTGATCGAAGCGCGGCGGAAAAGAGCCATTTTTGAAAATATTGAGCTCGGTTGAGGGTGCTACGGGCTGCAAAATCTAGAACTGAGGATAGCATTAGAATCAAGAGCTTGAGGAGAGCATTTTGGTGAGGTTGTTGAACAACTCCGGTGGCGGCGAAGCTGAGGCAGAATCTTCTCCTTGGCATGGTGATCGTAATGGTAGCCTTGGTTGCTGAATCCGAGGTCTCGACTTGGTATTTTGTGGATAAATAGTTTGAAGAAATTGGATATATATATAATATGTTGTATTTTTTTAATTGTGTAGTATTGCAAGAATGAGAGCATGGATTCTATATATTTAGGTTCTTGGATCATGCATGGATGGAATATGTTATGTTGTGGACCCGGATATGCTGTACTGTATATATGCCAAATTTGGAATTTATGAAGTTGACAAGAAATTGAACTTGAAATTGTGGAATGAGGACCTAAATTATTTGGTGATTTAAAGTGACATTATGAAGACCATTGATTAAGGACTTGACTATATTGATAAGTGAAAACAATGTAAGAATTGAGGATGTTGTAGCAAGCCTAGTTTTATAACCATTTTTGGAACAATAACTATATTGACATTTTATTTTAAGATATCATGTTAATAGGTTGATTAGTAAATTTTGGAGGTAAGAACAAGTATGATATAGATGCATTGGGAATTTAAAGTGGGTTCTGACTATAAATATATCATTATGGTTAGGTGACGACGAAGTGGGTCACGAGGACCAATAGACAATCTGCAGGACTTGTATGATCTGGGATTACGGAGGGGAGGGTCTTCCACTTTGGGTTATTGCTTTGTATAAGCTTCTCATTACTTGTTGAAAACCCCTGTGTGGGTCTGCCAATGTGGCCTCGACATATCTATCTGTTCTTGTGGCATAACCCCTGTGAGGGTTAATTTACTTGATTGTACCTGCTCGTAAATTGCTTGATTCGTACTTATTATACTTGATTCGTACTTGCTCGTTTATTGGAATATGAATTTATCGGTACTTGCTCTTTATCTGTTATTGGCGTGTATACCTCTGTGAGGGTTAGTACTTGTTTCACTCGTTCTTGTTCGTTCTGGCGCTCAAAACTCCTGTCTATCATGCCTGGTACTTGTCTTGATCGTACTTGTCTGTTCTTGTCTTAAATCGTTATCATATGCCTTGCTGGCATACTCGTTTGTCTGTATCCTAATATCTAGTCAGTTGGCTTGTATGTACTTGCTTGTTGTTCACATATTGCCTCATCGACAACTCTAATTGCTTGAATTGTACTTGTTGTACTTGCTTGGAGATAGTACTTGGGTCGAGTGCCAATCCTACGTGGAATGCTAGGATACTTGGGACACGCCTTGCAGCCCGCTTGGGTGTCCAGGATACTATATGCGGTTCGCATAGGTATCCGCAATATGTTAAGTAGTCCGCTTAGGTATCCGCAATGCGCCATACAGTCTGTATGGGCACACCAATTGTATGCCAAGTTGTCACGCTATGGAAGTACTTGTTTGATTGGTATAAGGTGATCTAATATACATCTCTTAACTTGTTTTGTTAGAATGCATATTATGTAAGGGTTTGCTTGCTCGTACTCATTTCTTGCTTGCTCGTGAACTGTTCTTGGAGCAATAAGGCAGGAGAGTTTCCTGTTTGCTATATTCGTTCTTGTTAAATTGTAATTGTACTTGTATTGCTATTGATTTTAGATCTGTTGAGATGCTCCTCCCTTGACAGTTTCTATTATCATTTGATATATTATCCCTCACTAAGTCCATTGGACTTACCCCCCCTCCCCATTTTCATTACTTTTGCAGACAGAGTGGCCTAAGAATGAAAAGTTCTAACTTGAAGCATAAAAACGTTTCTTTTGTAATAGTTTGTGTCTTTTGTATATGGATTATTAGAATGCTATGTGGTAACATAGAGATGTTGAGATAGGTCAGAGTTGACAGGGCCACCTTGTGCTTGTGTACATAATTTTGCTGAACGTCTAAGTTTGAACCTTGGCATGAATGTTAATGGTTGATAGTATTATTTAAGTTGATATTTTTCTGCTGCTTTTGAAATTGTCATTTCTTTATATGATTTGGTATTGGAAAGAATTTTGGGCCTATTGTTTGTATTACATGTTTAGAATTTAAGTTTGAATTGTGGCGATATCTCAGCTTTGGGTTACCTCGAGTGGGGTGTTACAATAGCTATGTTTTCAATGAGATGATTGACACTACAAAAACATATAATATTGATGATAAAATAATAAGTGATAAAGTAAAAGTTGTCACTAATAACATGTATTAAGTGACAATAGTTTTTATCTCATCACTAATGATTATTTTGAAGTGATAATAATTTTTATTTTGTTACAATATGACTCAATAGTTACAAAAATCAATGTTTTAAATTGTCACTGTTAACAATTAGTGACATCCTTATAATAACAACCTAGTGAGAATTTTATTTTCACTATAATTTATGACAAGATTTTTATTGTTACCATAGGTGTGTCACTAATTATCTATATATGGTGACAACTTAAGTACTATTCTTATCACTATCTAGTTTGTAAAAATCAACAAGTTGACAAAACTAAATCTTTTTGTCACCTAATACACATAATTAGTGACAACTTTTGCATTGTCACCTACACTTTTATCCCCAATTTATCTTTTTCTTGTCGTGTGAATTTAGATATGAGATAATCTGTTTATTTTTATGTATTCTATCAAGTTTGACATGAAATAAATCAAGGTTAGGAATGAACAAGATTACATTTAATAGGACAAAAAATAATACACTAAGGGCATAATTTCCAACAATTTAAATTAAATAATATCTTAAAAATAAAAGAATATAATGATCAATTTCTATAAACTAAAAATTAAATGGAGTGCCAATAACAATACCCAACAACTTAATAAAGATGCTTTACTTTTGAATTTTGGCCCTCGGGCAAGCATGTAGATTTGGGCTATGTTCGGAAAATAGATTCCAGTGAGGAAAATAAAAGGAAAAAGCACATTAATTAATAAAAAAACAAAACACACATTTGTAGCATTATTTAATATTATTATTGAGGTGAGAAAGTTAGAGCTGGATTTTTATTTCCATTCTCTAGTTTTATTATTTTCAAGTGTGTTTTTATTTTATTATTATTTTGTATATAAAAATAAAAATATTATTTTTAAATGTATTTTTATTTTATTATTATTCTATATGTGAAAATGAAAATATGATTGGATTGCTATTATCGGGATTTTGAGAAGGATAGATTTAAAATAATATTTTACTATGATGGTACTGAATACTATCACGTAATTTATTTTGGATCCCACTATTTCTTTATGCCTCATCAGTTAAAATATGTTGTGATAAAAAAATTATTAATGTATTTAGAGTGGGCCTTATTGTCTTAGAAAATTCAGAAAAGACATAGGCTATGTTTGGTTGCAAATTGCCAAAAATATTTTACAATTCGCAAAATATAAACAAACATACAATCACGTTCTGCAATCCCACTTCCAAAATACACCCAAACAAGCCCAAAACATTCTCCCAATTCATTTCTTACTTATTCGGTTATTCCCTAATGTCTAACCCTTTCATTTTTTGTCCTCCTTACCCCATCTATATATACACATAAATAAATAATTTTAAAATATCAATTTCACCCTATCAATTCAACAAAAAAGCTATTGATGTAACATCTTGTCTCTTCTCAAAACACAACCAAACAAACAATTTTCGCCTAATATATTCTCCACCTACTACTCAAAATACATTCAAACAACCATCACATTTTGGCAAAATGCTCCAATTTGCAACCAAATATAGCCATAGTTACTCGATAAGTCAGTGAATTATGATGGAATAAAAAATTATTACTACATTTAGTATGAGTCTTATTATTTTGTGAGGATAAAAAAGGAATAATAATTTAATATTTTACTGATTTAATTAATTTTAAATTAATATGATTATCAATTTAAAAATGATAATCATAGGTGGTAAGAATGAAAAAATGATAATTTTGTTGTAATATAAAATTAAGAAAATGAGTTCAAAAATACAAGCAATTAGAGCCAAGATTAAAACACAGCATCTAAGGATGGGAACCCCGCGCATGCTTCCTTGCTTTTATACTTGCCCAACAAATTTCTTCGCAAGGCCCGATTTATTGGGCTGGATCCAATCTTAATCGTTCCATTTATATGAGATTCAACAACCTTAAAATTCAATATAGGGACACCTCTGTTTGGATCCACAATCTAATGAAAAAATGGCAAAAAACAAAACAGGAAGGGAATTAATAAAAATCATTTTTCCTACATGTTCTCTTCAACCAAAATTTACTATTGAGCTTTGTTGGGATTTGATTCGATTATTGAGAGACCAAGTTTAATTAGAATTAAGACTCCTTGTATTAGGTTTTCTAGGTCTAGGTAAAGTAGTCAAGTAATTTTCTATTATAAATAGAGGTGTTTACTTAATTACTTGAGAGCATACTCATGGAACTCATAAGATCCATAGGGCAGTTATTGTAAGTACAAGTGGGACAATACAAATGGGTGAAGTGAGTATTTCTTTGGTAGTTGTGAGAGTGGTTATAGAAGGGATTTTTGTCTTGAGTTTGGGTATATCAAATTCAAGGGTTGGGCTTATACTGATGAAATTCTCTCAACAATTTCTTCATCACTCAATGATAATATGAGATTGTGGCATATGTGGCTTGGGCATATGAGTGAGAGGAGAATGTCAGAGTTGAGAAAATGGGGTTTACTTTGTGGAGAAAAGACTAGGGAGCTGGATTTTTGTGAATAGTATGCTCTTGGCAAGCAAGATAGGATGGAGTTCAACACCGTAGTTCACAGGACCAAGGACACATTAGATTACATTCTTCAGATCTTTGGGGGCCTTCTCAAGTTCCCTCAAATGGTGGGGCTAGGTACATACTGACATTCATTGATGAATTCTCATGGAAAGTATGGGTATACATATTGAAGCATAAAAATGAGGTATTTGTCAACTTCAAGTAGTGAAAGACTTTGATTGAGAAGCAGATAGGAAAGGAGGTCAAACGCTTAAGGACTGACAAAGGTTTGGAGTTCTGCAACAAGAAATTTCAGGAGTTCTGTGATAAGGATGGATTATGAGCATCGCACAGTTGTACATACATCACAGCAAAACAAAGTTGCAGAACGGATGAACAAACTATTTTGGAGAGATGCCTGCTCTTTAACGCCGAAATGTCTAAGGATTTTTGAGCTGAAGTTGTTAATACTGCTTGCTATTTGGTGAATAGGTCACTATTAACTGCTTTGGACTACAAGACACTAATGGAAGTTTGGTCAAGGTCTCCTGCTAATTACTCAAAGCTGAGAGTATTTAGGTGTTCGACCTATGCTCATGTTCGTGATAGAAAGCTTGAGCTGAGGGCAAAGAAGTGCATATTCCTAGGCTATGTAGATGGAGTCCAAGGTTATCATTTGTGGTATATTATCATTATCAGCAGGGATGTGACATTCGATGAGTTTGCTATGTTGAAGAAGGTAGAGCAGGGTGAAAGTAGTCAAGAGGGTGTCAAGGAGAAAGTGGATTTTGATGTAGACACTCCACAAGTTTCAAAAGAAAAACGGAAGGTAGTAGATAAAATTGGTGAGAGCTCATTATCACTTAATCAACAGTAAGAAACTGATTCACTACAGAACTATCATTTGGCTCGTGATAGAGAGATGAGGCAGATCAAACTGCTACAGTAATTTGCATATTCAAATCTAGTTGCTTATGCTTTGAGTTTTGCCGAAGAGTTTGTGGGTGATAATCCAGTCACATATAAAGTGGCCATTTCTCGTCTAGATTCTAATAAATGGGTAGCTGCTATGAGTGAAGAAATGTAGTTTCTACACAAGAAAGCACATGGGAGCTGATTGATTTACCTAAAAGGCAGAAAGGATGCAAATAGATCTACAAGAGAAAACAAGGGATTCTCGTGGTTGAGGATGATCGCTATAAGGTGCGATTAGTTGCTAAGGGTTTTACTCAGAGAGAGGGAGTTGACTTTCATGAGATGTTCTCCCCAGTTGTAAAGTATACCTCCATTCTCGTGTTACTCGCCATGGTAGCTTTATTTGATATGGGCTTGAGTAGATAGATGTGAAAACAACATTTTTACATGATAAGCTAGAGGAACAATATATTCCGAAAAGGAAAACCAGGCATGCCTTTTGAAGAGATCTTTATATAGCTCAAAACAGTCTCTCATACAGTAGTATAAGAGGTTTGATGCATTTATTACTAAGATTGGATACACTAGAAGCATTTATGATTGTTGTGTATACCATAAGAAGTGTAGTGATGGTCTTTTCGTTTATTTGTTGCTTCATGTTGATGATATGTTGATTGCCTCTAGAAACATATTTGAGATTAATATTTTAAAGACTTAGTTGAGTGAAGAATTTGACATGAAGGATTTGGGCAGTTCGAAGAGGGTATTGGGCATGAAGATTGTTTGAGATAGACACTCTGGGTTGTTGTACTTGTCTTAGCAAAAATATATTGAGAAAGTATGGGAGCGTTTTGGGATGGACAAGTATAAGCCAATTAGTACGATACTTGCAACTTATTTCAGGCTCTCGTCAGATCTATCACCAAGTACTGAGGAGAAGGTGGAGCACATGTCTGATGTGCCATATACTAATGCAGTTGGTTGTTTGATGTACACCATGGTGTGCACTAGGCTAGATATTTTATATACAATCAGTGTTGTGAGCAGGTACATGCACAGGCTGGGAAAGACACATTGTCAGGCAGTAAAATGTAATGTGAGGTATCTGAGAGGCTATGCGGATAGATGTTTGAAGTATAGTCAACTAAATTCTCCTGGTAAACTTGTTGGCTATGTAGATGCGAATTATGCTAGAGATTTGGACAGTAGAAGGTCTATGACAGGCTATGTGTTTTGTGTTTTGAGTTGTACTATTAGTTGGAAGGCAACTTTGCAGTCATCAATTGCATTGTCCACAATAGAGGCTGAATACATCGCTTTAGCTGAAGGCGTGAAGGAAAGCATTTGGCTAAAGAGGCTGGTTGATTATATGGGTATAAGTTCTGATATTATTACAGTATTTTGTAATAATCAGAGTGTCATACACTTGACAAAGCACCAAGCATTTCATGAGAGAATAAAGCACATTGATGTGAGGTATCACTTCATTCGGGATATGGTGTCTCAAGGTGTCATCTTAGTTGATGAGGTTAGGACTAAGGATAATCCAATAGATATGTTGACTAAGATTGTTCTAGGAATCAAATTCAAGCATTGCTTGAATTTGATAAACATTTGCAAACTCAGATAATAACCCCTTTAAGGGGAGATAAAGATCGTGGATGGAGAATTTCAAGTCATGGTGGCGAATTGTTGAGTGTGCCTTGAAATTTACACTACAAATGGTGAGAAATGGTGAAAACGGCAAAGAAATGGTGCAGAATCGGGCGAGACAGGGTGTTGGCGCAAGGGAGTCATGCCGAGGCACAAAATTTGGGTAAGAGAAGTCACGACTTGTGCTAGGGCACAAGCTGGCCATGCCCTGGTGTGAGGTATTCTGGAACCTTGCTCTAGGGCGCTGATTATGTGTGCTCTAGCATAAGCTACACTGTAATCTTGCTCCAATGAGCAAGTTTTGTATGCCCTGGCACGAAGTAAACTGCCCATGTTAGCGTTTCAAGTGCCGAGGTGCAAACTTTGTATAACCCAACATAGCGCGCAAAGCCCAAGCCTATTTTTGAAATTTTTTTGGGTATTTAAACCCCATTTTCTTCAAGGATAGATAGAACAAACCTTAGAAAAGTGATTTTAGATTGTTTTAGAGATTCTATCTTTAGAACAGAGGTTAGAACGAGGGTGTTGGGTGCTCTTGTGAGATTTGTAGGACTTAAATTTGTACTTGGCACTTGATTTGGAATTAATAAATTCATATATTTATCGAGTGGATTAGGCATATTGTCAAGACACGTTAAATCTTGTGTTTTTTTCATTGAATTACTTTATGTGTATTTCTCAGTTTCATTATTTGATCTTTCTGAGTTACAATAGATTGGTATCGGAGCTTTTCATTGGAGCTACAAATTGATATTTAATTTTTCAGGAATGAACAATGTCATTGGCAAATTACTTCACGATAAACTTGATGGCAAAGGGAATTTCACTCTTTAGCAAGGAAGAGTGGAGGATCTCCTAATTCAACAAGGCCTAGCAGTGGCATTGAAGGGAAGGTAGGAGAAGCCGACAATATGAAGAATTTACAGGGGGAAGATTTAACTTTGTATTGCAGACAACATTATCATTAATATTGTTGAGATGATTGGACTTTGGATTCCAGATACATAATGCATGTTTGCTCCATGGAGGATTATTTTTTATTCGCTTCAATCATGGAAGATGGGTAATTTATCCTTGTTCGATGATTCTACTTGGAGAATCATAGGTATTTGAGTGGTGAAAATCAAAATAGTTGTTAGAGCAGTTTGTACTTTAGGTGGTGTGACCTATGTCCTAAAGACATGAAAGAATCTAATTTCCTTGAAGCCAGTTAGATCCCAAGGGCTGTAAATATTCACTGGACTTGGAGTCCTGAAAGTCACACATTAAGTTGTACATGTGCATTAGCCGGGCTAAGTTAGTTAGTGTTAGGACCTTACTAATTTGGCATGTGTAGTGGTATCTTTGAAGGCCAATGGAATTTGGTTTGCGATAGAGTCATGAACAATTGCTGAGATGAGAAACCTTGTCAATGTGGAAATTGTTGGGATTTGACTTGGTTATCGAGAGATCAAGTTTGACTAGAATTGGAACTCTTTTTTGTATTATGTTTCCTAGTTCTAGGTAAAGTAGTAAAGTGATTTTCTATTATAAATAGAAATGTTTATTTGATTACTTGAGAGTATACTCGTGGAACTCATAATACTCATGAGGTAGTTATTGTGAGTATGAGTGGGGCAATACAAAAGGGTGGAGTGAGTATTTCTTTGGTAGTTATGAGGGTGGTTATACAAGGGATTTTTGTCTTGAATGTGGGTATGTCAAATTCAAGGGTTGGCTTGTATTGATGAAATTCTCTCATAGTGGAAGAAAGAAAACTCTCGTGGATGTAGGCGGAATTTGCTGAACCACATAAATCTGTGTTTGTTTTATTTTTCTATCTATCGGGCACTAATTTTATCATCAAATTTGTGGGTGTGATTTGTAGATTCCTAATAAGTTAAATCTCGTGCCTAAATTACTTCCATTGTGCTCCAACAGGCTTTTTCTTTAGGTACATGTATTGGGCTCTTCTAGACTTAGCTCACAGAAATCTTGCGAATAATTAATTTGTTCTCAAAAGGATCTCCAAACAAGTTCTTGGACTTGACAATTTGACCTCTTTCAGTCTTGATTTATTGCTATCTTTGTTTTGGAAAAATAAGGAAAAGACTCAAAAGATTTTCTTTTGTAATGGAGTATAACATGGCTGAAGGGGCAATATGTTTAAAAGCTTAGTTTAGGGTCCTAAATCTTACAAAGGGCCTCTCAATTTTTCTCTACTTCTCTTTCCAACTAAATATATACTATTTTATTTTCAGATTTAATTGAATACCATGAAAAAATAATCGACATTTATGTGATATTTTTATATTCAAAATTAAAATAGTTGACAAATGACAACAATATCACTGATAATAAATGTAAATGGTCAAATAGGTCATGGTCCACACATTTAATTTTATGGAGTTCTCGCTTATGTCGACTAACATCTAAGCTAATTAATGTTCAAGATATAGGACTTTAGATTCATCAATAATAAAGTTTATTGATTTAGACGGCAACACACACGTACCCCGACATACAAATAATCATTAATAATTACATCATCAATATAGAGGTACAAAATTCATTCTTATCTCTTCAAACTATGTTCTCAATCTCTCAAAGATTAATTCTCACCGACTTGACTTAATCATCAAAAGATCTTGAATGAAAATCACCAAAACAAATTAACTTAATGTGTATTTTAATAGGATGTTTTGGTGAAATATCATCACAAGAAACTTGATGGTTTGGGTACTTTAGGTTCAAATAGTTTTCTCCTACTCATTGACGAACATTGTATTGACCTCAATTCATTCAAATAGTTGCAACTACCATTTATTTGGAAGTAAATTGACAGATTAACCACAGAGTAAAGTAAATGCAAACCAAAAAAAAAAACAGGGGAAATAAATTACCATCAAATGAATAAAACTTGCAAGAACATAGTACTATTAGTAACGCTCCACTCCCCATTCAAACACAACTATAATTACAAAAGGACAAGATGCTATTTGAGTCCAAACAAACTAGTACCATCAAATTTAACTTAGCCAGTCAAAACCCATATGGGAATCCAAGCAAACTGTATGCATGGGCCCTCCTCCTCATTTGTATCAAGTTATGGGCACTTGGTCTTGTTGCCATGTGTGGTCATATCTGTGTAACATTTTCCACACAATTCTCTGTTGCCATAAGTCCCTGGGGGTACACATTTGCACCTAACGCAACAAGTTCCGCATGCCCTCAAGCACAGATTTTGCCTTGAGTGAAGGCTGCACCTGTGTTTGCATAGTCCACTACAGTCCAGCCCATGGTGAGCGCTCGGAGCGGGAGCTGGGGCGACCGCGAGAACATGAGGAACCATCCGGTCATTGAAATACTTGGCGAGGCCTAACACTATGAGAATCAAAGATAATATGTAGATATGATTAGTATTAGTAGTAATTATACATTCTTTTCGATTTATATGCACGTGTATCATAAATCTATTAGGGTAGAATTTTATGTTTGGGACTTATACCATTATACTAAAGGTTACCCGATAAGATTTATGGTAAAGCTAAAGTCTAAGTATGTAAAGAGAGATAAGGAGAAATGGATATATGTATATATTTTATGCTACACAAATAGATAAACTTGTGTGATTCACAATAACATATTTATGTTAGCGGACAACCTTACATAATCAATATGTATTATAAAAAAATTACATCTAAAGAAAGTAACATATGCTTAAACCATGGTCCTAACCGAATTAAGTAAAATTCTCCAGATAGCCATAGCTAACTAGTTTAGGTCATTGATTGATGTTAATAGGAGTTTGGTTCTTGTTCTTGAATGTTAGGGAGCAATCACTAACTTTATGTTTAGATCTTGAGAGAAAAAATTATTTTTTTAATATTTTAAAGAATATATATTCTTGGATCTCCGATCCGCATTTTCCTTCTCTTCTGTGACAATTTTCGTCCCAACATCGCATAAAAGAATGACGATGGTGTCGAGTTAGGGCTACTTTCAATAGTGAAGGGCACGTTAATTGTTTAATTAGACAATCAAGAGCAAGCAAAGAGAGAACAACTAATTAATCAGCCTAATTAATGCATAACTAATGATGAGTTAACTAAAATTACACACATTAAAGCTCTTTAAATTGTGTGTGTCAGCCTAAGTTCATGATTTCAAACTTCCTACGAGGAATAAAAAATGAAAAATGAAAAGAATTGGATGCTTTGCACCAGAGTCAAACATAGATGATTTTGTCTGCGGTCTTTGAATTTTTACAAAGTACATAAAAATGACTCACCCAAGTTATGCATTAGCTTTCTGTCTCCTCCTCTGTTAAACACCTGAAGAGGGGAGAAAAAAAAAAAGAGCATATAAATTAAGAAATAATGGTTCCACAAAATTAAAAAAAAAATAAAATTATAAATCAAAGAAAAACAAAGGAATCGGTGCGAAAAAGGAAGGCAAAAAAAGAAAAGAAAAGGAAGAGTTGATAGAATTAATCACATGTAATGCCTGGCTGACATGGCTTGTTTCTTCATTGTTCTTGAAATCAGATGAGACCTGCAAGAAAAAGAATTGAAAATATATGTTAAAATGGGCTATTTATTTTAATTAAAAAACGAAGAAAAAGAGAAAAGATGTGGTTGTTTTAGATATTTTGCCTGAGAAATGAAGAACAGAGAAAAAAGAAGTGCAAGAATCACTTTTGTAGCCATCAGTACTACCACTTAAGCACTGAAAATTAATCTGTAGTGGTTTGAGTACTTCAGAAGCCCTGCCTGCTAGCAAATTTATATAGAAGGAACCTTGTTACATTGCTTTCCAAGAATGCCCCTCTGTGATTTAATGACCACAAGAAAATATTGGGAGATAGTTTCCATACAATGCATGGAGTTATGTAAGTTGCTTGCCACTGGGTCTAAAATTTTTATTCAATTTGATATGTGTGGGTTGGCTAAAGGACCAACTCATAATTGCATGCCCATCTCTACAAATTGTATTTTTTATAATTCACATGCAGTTAAATAAAGGATTTATTAGCGCTCATATCGAAAACCTCACACATATAAATACAATGTTGATGCCAAGTATAATAATGATATCAAATGGTTAATTAGTTTAATAACATCACTCTAACACTTATATGTATGAAGTTAGTGATCAAACTTTAACAAATTCTTAGTGTGGCTGCGTGTGTAAATAAAAAGAAAAAAAATATAAGAATCATATTATTAATTAATTGACCACTTGACAATGACATGTTTTGGGTTAGTTGAGTTTGTCTTATTCATTGGTTGAGTTATATGGTAGAAATTTTCATTTGATTTGACCTATGCAATACAAGAAAATGATAAATTAATGACAAAATAGTAAGTGACAATACAAAAATTATCACTAATTATATATATATATATTAGGAATTTTGACATATTCGATGCGTGTGCTAAATAAATAAAATGAATATTTTATTTTTAGTAAAATATTAGTTTTATAAATAATATGTCATATTTATTTATTTTTAGTATAATGATACAAAAATTATAATAAGATGATAATTATAAGTATATAATGTGTGGATTGTAAATGATAATTACTACATAAATTGAGGATTAAAGAAAAGATGTGAGGGCATTTTAGGTGCATCACATAAAAACATACCAACAAGCTGTAGGTGCTTTATTCATTATATAGATTAGGTTATACAAAATTTTGTTTACTTTAATGATTTTTACAATCTAAATAGTAACAAGAATAATATTTAAGTTGTCACCATTGATAATTAGTGATATTTCTATGGTAACAATTTAGTGACAATAAAAATCATTTCACAAATTATAATGACAATTTTTATTGTTACTAGGTTGTTACTGTAGAGGTATAACTAATTTTTATTTATTTGTTCATTAAAGTAAAATTAAATTGTCCCAATGAATTTTTTTTTTCTTCTGGAAATCATGAAGATTCTTCTTAATAAAAATAAAATAAAATAGTCTAAAAGATAACTATTACATAAATGTAACATACGTAAATGCACATACAAATATGCATATGTATTAGATGTACATAAGTTGTAGGTATGTAGATATATAGCAATTTGATTGCAGACATGAGACAGATTTTAATTATTAAATCCACCATCTAGCTATTGATTCGAAAAAGCTTCATGTATGCATATAGTGAATAAATTAAATCAAATTCAAAAAAATTGGAAATTTTATTTGTGAATCTACTCAATTCAACTCAATTTATTCTTCAATATCGTCTTCACCAGTCAAGAAAAATTTATGGCATAAATGCACATATTGTGTGTATTTTTCCTACTTTGACCTCTTATTATGTAGAGATCTGAATTAAATGATAATATGCTTAATCCCGTTTGTGGGTTCTAACCGTCCAACCACTATTGTTATCTTCATTAATATCCACTGAGTTTGTCATGAATAATCCTCGTTTTATTGGATTATTCTCATAATATTTATAAAAGCTATTTTTTTTTTTAATTTTAAACCAATCTTTTGAAAATGTTGTGTTTCCGAAAAAATTTGACTTTCTACTAGTTTGATGTTAACTTTTTGATATATCTCTTACTAAAAATAATTCTAATTTCATTAATAATAAGTGATATTAAGGACCTGTTCGATTTTATTTTTAAAATCCCTTTTCAAATTTTTCGCTGTCTGAAAATTGAAATGCATTATTTTTTACATATTTTCACCCAATATTATTTTCATTTTATTCTCAAAACACATTTTTCAATAACCTATATATCTTCTCTCAATAACCTACATATCTTGTCACTCTATTTCATTATTACTATTTCTTTCCACCTATAACCTACTAAATCCAATATAATCATTATTTGTCCAATAATCTTTCCAAATATAAACTTATTTTCATTATTTATTTTTTCAAATTTTAAAAATTCTGAAGATAAAAAATGAAAATAAAAATAAAACTAAACGGACCCTAAATAATTCATTAACAATTTGTCACTGAATCATACCACATCGTTCCAATAGGAATAAAAGCTCATCACCATCCATTTGCCATCCACAATTTTTATCCCTGAAATTAATTGGATGCCATTAATTCTAACCCATCAGTTAATGCCTACATATGATAAACACAGTTGGGCATTTATTTTTTCTCGCAGGAGAGATTCTTTGCATTAAAGGGACTAAATGACATTCTTTGCAGAAGCTGGGTGTTCCGTCAATTTAATTACCATTTACATCTAACAATTAATAAATGATATAAAAGGAGTTGTTTTTTCTTTTTTCAATTCCATCAATTGCTAATTTTTTATATTCAAATATGTTTTATATGATAGAAAAAGGTCGTATTTTATGGAACTAACATAACATCTTGATTATTATATATTTCAATAGTAACAATTAACGACATGAAAGGCATGATCTAATATGCTCATTAATAATTAATATTTTTTTGAAAAAATTCAGATAAAAAAATATTCATACACGGATCAGACTTACTACAGAAAATTAATATTAGTGATAAAAAAATAATTGTCAAAATAAAAATTATCACTCATCACATGTATGTGATCATTATAAATTTTGTTATATCACCAATGATACTTTTTAAGTAGCAATAAATTTTATTTTGCCACAATATATTTCAATAGTGATAATAATTATTTGATTTAAATTGTTACTGTTGACAATTATTAATTCATATATGTAAAAATCTTTTGTCATTAAAAAAAATTATTATTATTATGGAAAAATAATTTTTTTTGTCATTTAACATATAAAATTACTTGCAATTTTCATATTATCACTTTTTGTATTATTAATTTTTCTTTTTCTATATCCTTTTATTTTCTGTGCATGGACATGAAATTAATCTAAGGGCACATTTGGTTTCATTTTCAAAGTCTATTTTCACATTTTCTACTATTTCAAAAATAAAACATATAATTTTTCACACGTTTTCACCTAACATTAATTTCATTTTCATCTTCAAAACACATTATTCAATAATATATATTTTTTCTTAATAACATATATATCTTCTCTATCTATTTCATTATTTCTATCTCTTTCTATCTATAACCTACTAAAATCAATATAATTATTATTTTTTTAATAATTTATTTTTACTAACTAATTTTTAATATTTTGAAAATGATGAAAATAAAAATAAAACCAAACGGCCCCTAGTTGATGTACTAATTCACGAATTTCGAAACATCACATCACATGGTAATGATTGTTGATGTCTTAATGTGGTTGGGCGTAAGTCACGCATCAAACAATGTTCTCACTAATATATACATAAAGTATAGATTATTGATACCGCACAAAATCGATTTCGAGGACCTTTTGAAAAATTACAAAATAGCAGATTTTTTATTTTGCGATAGTGCTTGTTTAGAGATAATAATAATAATATTTAAATTAATTAATATGTGACTCAATTTTTTTTTTCTTCTTAGTTGTAGAAGTCGATATTTAAATTAATTGAGTTTTTAGTTGGCTGACCCATCAAGGCTTGGTAGCCCATTCAAATGAGCCGTATTGGGTCGATCTCGTCAAATTGTATTTGTCTTTTTATTGTGCATGTACTTGTGTATTCTTAAAATATAAGTGAGAAATATTATATATATATATGTGTGTGTGTGTGTGTGCATATATATATAGAGAGAGAGAGAGAGAGAGAGATACTACATATGTGCTCTATATTATCACTAAAAAAATATAATATTAGTGATAAAATAATAATTATAAAATAAAATTATCACTAATAGCATCTGTTAAATGACGATAATTTTTATTTTGTCACTTATGATACTTTTTAAATGACAATACATTTTATCTTGTCATAGTATAGTCAATAATGAGAAAAACTAATATTTTAAATTGTCATTATTAGTAAATTGGTATAAACCTGGCAAATGAGCATCCATGGATAACTCAAGAGTGGGTAATGATTGGTTGGAAAATTTTACCCATGAGTAATATTGCCTATTTTTTATTAGATACAAAATAGTGGACTCATTATCTGTGACTATGGATAATAGGTAATTCACGGGTACCTATAATAAATTTTTATTTTTTATATTTGAAAGTAAATTAGTATGTATTTTTCAATTTACATAATATTATTCAAATGTTAACTAAATAAAACTAATAAAAAATGTTACAAATTTTAAATATTATATTGAACAAGTACTTAAAGCATGTTAAGTGTTTCAATTTGAAAACTACAACTTAAATGTTTAAACATCTATTAAATTTAAGTTATATTACATTTGGAAGTTCAAATTTAAATTTCACTATATATCAAAAGTTTTTTGCTGTAAAAGTTTAAACACCACTTAAGTGTTGTTGTTGTCATAAAAAAATGTGTTATATCCTTCAAAGTATTAACGAGTTTTCCATGGCTACTTGTGAATTGGGTGAAAAAAGTGGCAAGTAATTAAGCAGCGTGTAAAATTATCCACATTTTATTGATAAAGAAAATGAGGTTCATTACACGAATTTCTTGGGTACCCACGGGTATAAGTATTTTTTCGCTACGTTTAAGTTGGTGATAGTCCAATGATGAAAACATAGTAGCAATAAAAATTATCACTATAATTTGTAATTAAATTTTTATTATTACTAAATTATCACTATAGATACGTCACTAATTACCAACAACAATAATTTAAAAACTCTTCTTATTTCTATTTATTTGTAAAAGTTATTCAAGTGATAAGATAATTGTTTTTTAATTTATATAACTAATAATAATTTTTATATTATTGTTTACTATTTTGTCATTGTCTATTAACTCAAACTTTGTCAGAGTTGGATGTATCCATCAGCAACAGGAAATTGTAGGAGTAGGAGGTGACAAAAGGATGAAAATATCAGTGAACTTAATTGAAGCCAGCTGCGGTGTTTAAATATCTGTACAAATAAAGAAATAGTGTTAAGAAACCAACAAAATAAATCAACTTTATTCATTTTTATTTTTACTTTTTCCCCCAGTGTATAGTAATCAAGGCAAAACCAACTTTTTTACTAAACTAAAGTGGAAAAAGATTTATCTAAATAAATTGAATAAATCAATAATTATGTATTATTTGGGCGGCAATTAAATTGATTCGATTGATTATGTACTGCCACAAAAAGATTATAAGTTTGTAGCCACTTACAAAAGTAACACTTTATGAAAATAAATTTATTTGCATAAATGTGACACTATTTTAGTCAAACATAATATGGAGGACTAAAACCTTCTTATAAATACAATAATTCGAACTGCAAGAAGAACAGTATTAAAAAAAAAAAAAAGGGCGAAAAGAATCATGTGCATAAACAAAACTTATTGAAACAATTCTCACAAGATTTTAATGTAAAAGAAAATTCTTATCTTAATAAATATATAAAAACTATCCTATTTTGACATATATATATATATGCGTTGATATTTTTCCATAATATTAACTACATAATATGTGTATATATATGCATATGTTAAAGAAGATGCAGAGTTAATAATTCCATGTCTATTGGAAAATTTGTTTGTTTGTTTTTATTATTATTTTTAAGTGGAGCTATAGAAATAAGGATTTATCAATTATATTTGTCGTGTTGGTCCATTCAATAAAAGATTTGCTTGGGGCACGGGGCAGACTCCGTTGTCAATTATACGAAAGTTTTGAGATCAAGACTATAAGGCCTGGATTGATTGTATTTTCATTTTCATTTTCTCTTTTTATTATTTTAGAATGTATTTTTATTTTATCATTATTTTATGTGTGAAAATAAAAATATGATTGAATAAAAATTGTGAAGATTTTCAGAAAAGGTAAATTAAAAATAATATTTTAATGTAATAGTATTAAATATTTTAATATAATAGTATTAATTATTATAATTTAATTGATTGTGGGCCACATTGCCTTGAAAAGATAGAAAAAGAAATAATTATTTAGTAAGTTAGTGGATAGTGATTTAATAAAAAATTAGTATTAAATTTTATGTGAGTCCCATTGTCTTGGAATGATAAAAATAATTAATATTTAATTAGTTAGTGGATTTTAATTATTTTAAATTAATAGATATTATAGATTTTTTATAAGTATGAAAATAAAATTGGATGACGTGTTCATTAAAAATGGTACAAATAATGATATTTTCTGTTTTTGAAATAATGTAAAATAAAAAAATAATGTTTTAGAACGCTAACAATCGGACACTAAGTATCTAGTTTGTCAATTAAAATAACTCATTTTGATATAATTAAGGTCATTGTTAGATGTACCTAATCCATGGGGAAAAGCCCAGCTGCCTGCCTAGGATCCCCTGTTCCTTACAATGTTGTCACTTCACTTTCCGGTCAGAGTTTTAGAATTAGAATATTATCCAGTTGTTTCCATGGTGCAAACCAACTCAAATTTGATGGAAAGGCAACGAACTGCCAGTTCGTACTCAACTTTTTCTGATGAACAAACCAAAAAGAAATCTTTGTTTATGGTCTTTTATTGATTTGTGACATGAGCGGTGGAGAAATAATTGAGATAGGTTAATTTGAGGTAGCGTTGGTTAAAATAAGATTTCTTTTATATATTTGTCTATTAGATGCGAATTCTTATTAGGGTAAGACTTTTAAAATGTGAAATCATAATAAAGCGTTATGGTCTAATGAAACTCCTTCAATGGTTAATTTTGTGGTTGATTTGATGTAGATAAAATAGAGTAATGGTAAAAAATATTTAAATTTGCATATATGTGAACATGGTGCACATTAAATATTTTATGGTGACTATTATTTGGTAAATATGTAATGGGTGATGTGACATAATTTGAAGTGTCTATTCTCTTGATGCTTAATGTTCAAAAATTTTGAATTAAACCAATTAAATTTGACCCAATTATATATGCAAGATGCAAATACTACTTGATAGGGATAGAATTGATATTTCTTATGCACCATATCCCCACCTCTAAACGGTGGGGATACATCTATGGATTAGTCATTTGATGGTCCAATTGGCTATTAAGATCATATGCATTTTGATGTTAGAGCACGACCTAAGAGTAAACTAAGAGGGTGTTTGGCTAAATTTATTTAAAATATTTTATAAGCTCCAATATCTTATAAGATATTTAAAATTTACCTACTATATGACCCATATCATAATTCATTTCTTTAGGTGTATGTCTGATAATGGTATAAACTATTTAGGGGTGTATTTGGTTAAGGTCCAATCTAGTTGACCAAATAGCAGGTTGATAAAGGTGCTTGGTGAAGCGACGAGGTCGAGTCCTGCAACCAACAACGAATGTTGGGCTAGCTGAGGTGCCCTCGGCTAAGGCACTTCGACACTCAAGTTAATATAATCGACAAGATGGTAGAACAGTGGAATGAGGGCTTTTGGAAGTAAGAAGTGGCATCCCTTGCTGAAGGCTGGCAGTGGGATATTTATAGCCTTCTCAATGAAGTTGATATGTTTAAAGTGCCCTTATTGCATAGGAAGGGCTTTTGTCCTTGCCCAAGGACCTTTAAGTCTTTTCCAACTTGTGTACTATTTCAGGTGGTGTTGCATCCAACTACCTAGGACAAGGTGGTACACTGGAGGTGCGTACTAACCTGGCGCGATTGAAAAGGAAGTACTGGCAGTAGCACAACACCTGGCTGGCAGTCAATGCAGCTAAGGGACTATCGCCTCAGTTTGATTTCCATGGTCGAGATATGTAGTCCTATGAGACGTCTTTACAGATTCTAGTCGATAAGGTGTAACTCTGGTTGATGATGGTGTAACTTTGTTGTATTCGAGTCTCTGCAGCTAAAGGCTGAGTAAGGCACTTATGATGGTGGCCGACCATAACCTGGTCGATAAGGCAAGTGTTGCATAGTGGGGTTGAGATCTGGTCGATAGTGTGGCAGGCCCCAAATAGGTAATTGGGCCATCTTTGGTCTGTTCGAGTGTAATTGGGCTCTGGTAAAGTGTTATTGGGATAAGCCTACTGAGCTATCCCATATCGTGAGTCCCCCTCCATTTCCAAGTCCTGATCGAGATTATCGACGAGAAGAAATGGGGAAAAGCTAAGCCGTGCAAAATGAGTACGATCGACCAAGGATTTACTTTCTCGACCAAGGTTTGACGCATTTAATGTGTCTATTACATTGAGTCATGTGAAGCGTCAAGTGATGGCTGCATAATAATTGCAGTCATTTTGGTTGTCGCGCGCTAGTGCTTATAAATAGGTGCGGTGAAAACACTCATTTTCACTTTTACTGCAATTCGTGAGGTCGAATCAGTTAATTCACTGTGTTTCCTGTCAATTGCTCTATACTTTAGATTTCTAAACTGCGTAAGTCGTTCAAAACCCCTTTGAGGGAGTTTTACTTTTTGCATTATCGATCATATCGTTTAAGCAATTATGTTGAATATGTTTGGTGGGAATGATAGTTAGGGGGACAGTGAGGTGACTAGGTCGGATCAGGCTTCGACTTGAGAGGAGGGTGACTTGACTAGCGAGTCTGGTAGTTCCTCTAGCGATAGCTCGAGCTCCAGCAACTGGAGTGATAATCGCTGTCGCTGGGGGCGAGGTTAGGCTGAGTCAGCCGTTTGTTTCGCGTGGTTGGCTATTCACCCCCGACCACTATAGTGAAATCATTTCTAAAGTTACTCTTGCTGACCTTGCACTTATTAGGAAACTTTATCATGTCCCTTTGGGGTATGAACTAATCGTCCCCGTTTCCTTTGACAGGATGCATCGACCACCTATACGGTGTATAACTATATTCGATGAGGCCTTTAGGTGTTGGCTCAGGTTTCCCCTTGCTTAGCCAATAGTCGACCTGCTTATAGGTCCTCAAGTCTGCATCACCCAGCTCCTTCCTAACTATTTCTCGACTTTATATAGCTTCGTTGTCTTGTTGCATATACACGATCAACCTATTATTTTCGCTAATTTTTCAAATCTCATCCATATCCCCATGTCCTGGAAGTTGGGCAACACCGTTGAGTTAGGTTTTTATTATCTTACTGCTCGACCCCGACGAAAATTTCTAGTGACCCCCTAGTCGTCCCATGGGAAATAATAGAAAATATGATACCTTTGTGTTCGGGCGCCCGGGGGTTTTAATATTCCTAAGGGTTAGTGGAGAGGGCACGTCGAGATGCTAGGTAATGAGACCCCGACATGGCCAAAAACTATTTTCGGGATTTAGTTCAATTTGGTTAGATGGAGGTCTTGGGGTATATCGAGGAGAGAAATTTTGTTCTGGCTGTCTTGTCGTCTACCCAGCTGGACTTACCATAGGCACTCGACTAGGTAGATGTCTGTGCTGAATTTACAACTTTTCTTTTTAACTTTTTGGTCGATCTTAATGCGTTTTGTTTTTGTTGTTTTCGCAAATCGAGCTAAAATCATGAACCACACTCGAACACAAGCCTTGGTCCGTATTTAAATGAATCAAGAGCATCGCTAAGGGGTATCTCTTTTGGGGGTTGTTGAGCAGGTTGTCTGCTCCCACTGCTGTACCCATTTCCCATTACTGTACCCGTTCGACCAGCTCCGGCTACAACCAGCAGTCCCACTACTTGATAGAAAAGTCTGTTTACTAAGCAGGTAGGGCTAGTACAAAAGAAGCCTACTGCTGACAAGGGCAAGGGCAAGGCTGTGGGACCTAGCCAACTGATCGAATATAACCTTTTTGGGCAACGGGAGGAAGACTAGTTGTTCTAGTTGCCCAAACTGCCATCACCTCGATTTGGGACCGACAGCACCATGGCCGTCCATAACTCTTTGTCAATGCTGACAACAGGGCTGACCGGGGCTGTGTCGCTAAAGGTGATGATGGCTAAGCTATTCCCGTCTAACTAGAAAAAAATTATAAAATTGAGCCAGAATGTTGCACTGAGGGCCATGGCATACCATTCGAACATGGTAAGTGGTTAGTCGAATTGTATGTACTTTTCGAGTATTTCATTTTCGTCGACTAAGAGTGTTTTTCTTGCAGGTTAGCCAATTGGGCTATCATTTTTACAAGAGGTCGGAGCTAGTTCTTGGGGATCACGACCAACTCCAGTAGGATCAGGGAGATGCGAAAGTGCTGAAGGCTCAACTCGAGTCCACACAGTCTAGAATCGAGCAGCCGAATACGTAGCTCCAAGAGAGGCACAAACAGCTTGAGCTGAAGGATACACAACTCATGGCCGCGGTGTTAGAAAATAATAGAATAGACGAGCTGCTACTGAAGGCGAGGCTAGACACGCAGCATGACTATGATTCTGGTCGGACGTAAGGGTACAATTCTGCGATGCAGTACGCTTATGATGAGCTCTTTAAGAAGCTACCACTGATGCGATGAGAAGCGGTACAACAGTTCATGTTGTGTTTGGCGTTCCAAGATACCAATGTTATCTTCTTCTTTGACGACGTAAAAGAGGCTTTCGAGAAAGAGATTAAGTAGCTTGAATACATGGGTTATCAGTTCCGCCATGAGGATAAGGAGCACCTCAATCCGATGCTGAACGAGCAGCTTGAAATGTATCCTAATCTCGATGAGAATGCTCATGATGAGGGGATTGCGGATGTGTCTGCGGTCGAGCTTGTCACTGATTACCAAAGGAGACTTTCTGAGGTGACGAAGGAATTTACTTTTGCCAATGACTTAGTGTTCGACATCTGGGATGGCAGGGTCAATGTGGTAGATTTCTCCCTCCACCTGGGAACACATTTCTCATCGATGAGGCAGGGCCTTCCTGACCAACCCCTAAATCCCGCCATCCCCTGCTACGGTGCCCGAGTAGGAAGTCGAGAGCCTTGCGATTATCCTCATCCCTTCAAGCGACGAGCTTGATTAGACCCTTGATGAGGGTGTGCGAGCTGTGCAAGCTGAATGCACCGGATCGAGTTGAGCTCTCAGTTTATTGTACTTTTGCTTTCGCCTATTTGATCGCCCTATGAGGCACTTGCTTGTGATTCTCCTTTTAATTTGTAATCGAAACATTGGAAAGTAATGAATGGTATTTTTTGCTTGTTAATGTGTTCTTAAGTTCATTTTGCTTTTGACGTTTTTCTTTTTCTTCGAATGGCAATTGTTAATAACCAACAACATCAGAAATTTTATCTCAAATAAGAAATTATATAACGTGGTGTCATAATGAGGGAATTAAAGTCTGGATCAATTTAGAAGTCGATTGGAGTAGGAATAATATAATTAATCCAAGACATTCGTCGGCAACACCAAGGTCGACTTGATTTGTAGCACTGTCGTTGTGATGTGTAACTTGTATTTGTGGGTTTGTTTTCAACTACAAGGTCAATTTTTTGCTTGTTAGTTTGGGCTTGAAGCCACAATTTTTTTGGGAAAAAACACTTTGAGATCGGCTGCAGGGTCGACTCTAAAAAATAAATTCGTTTATTAATTCGAGCTTGAAGCCTTAGTTTTGCACTTTAAAACTATCATGCCTTCGACTACATGGTCGACTTGTGAACGATCAACTTGTTCGTTAACTTGGGCTAGAAGCTTTGGTTTTGTGGTTTGAAATCGTCGTGTCGTCGACTACGGGTTCAACTATGAATGATCAACTCATTCGTTAACTTGGGCTAGAAGCCTCGGTTTTGTAGTTTGAAATCATTGTGTCGTTGACTATTGGTTCGACTATGAATGATCAATTCGTTCGTTAACTTGGGCTAGAAGCCTTGGTTTTGCAGTTTGAAATCTTCGTGTCGTTGACTACGGGTTCGACTATGAATGATCAACTCATTTGTTAACTTGTGCTAGAAGCCTTAGTTTTGCAGCTTGAAACCATCGTGTTGTCGACTAAAATGTTGACTTTCAAACTTAGCTATTCGTGTGGACGAATGGTTGCATGAGTCATAGGTAGTTTTCATTAATTTAAAACCATATTGTGACATAGTCGGGTGGAGACTTTGGTCTCTTTATACATAAAACTTCTTCAAATTTATGACGTTCCATGGTTGAGGGAGCTCATTGTCGTTTATGTTTGCAAGTCGATAGGCATTGTGCTTTGCTACTTGACCACCGAGTATGGTCCCTATCATTTTGGGTCGAGTTTCTTAACATTATTTGATACTTCAACTTTCTTGAGGATGAGGTCTCTTACTTTGAAGCTTCGCTTGTTATAATACTGTGCCATCTTCGACCTGTATCGTTGCACTATTGTGTATGCTTGCTGACACAACTCGTCGATTATCTCGAGGTTGAATTCTCTTTCGGAGTCATTTTTGATTAGGTTGTAGTGGATTACTCGAGCAATATGTTGTATCAATTCTGTTGGGACGACTGCTTTTGACCCAGTTGTTGGTAGGGATTATGGCATTTTGTAAGCAATATCTATTAAGGTTGACTTTCATGAGGGAATGGCTATTTGTGAATGATAAGAATTTTACTATGATGAATTTGTTGGTTATGCTAAGCACTTTTTTTCAAATTTTAGAAAACTGAAAAGTATTGATAATGATATTAGCTTTGTTGTATCGCTCGATTATTTCATATTAGGGAATATCATAAATCTAATCAGACTCGTAAGGATGGCATTACGCGAGGAATCATATATACCCGTTCAGGCTAGAGCAGGTTGGCGAGGGAGACCACCTAGTAGATGGGATAACGCCCCACGAGCTCCTAAGTAGGAGGCACCTGCTTACCAAAAATTATTGCCAGCCAAGGAAGTTTCACAAATCCCTTTGGTTGATCAGTCCACGACAGGACAACCAGAAAAGCCTATGTATCAAAAGAGGTAGAGGTTTGGACAACACGGTCAACAACAGGATGATGAAGCAGGAATTGCTAACATGACTGAGGATTGAGCGTTAGAGCGGTTTCTTTGCTTCCAACCTTCGAAGTTCTTAGGAAAACCAGATGATAGGGAAGCGGAAGAATGGATTGAAAACCTAGAAAACACATTCAATACTTTACACTATCTGGACGAGAAAAATTTTGGTTTGCCATATTCCTTCTAGGAGAACCTGTGCGTAGTTAGTGGAAGATGATAGATCGCATGTGGACTGGTAAGGGAACTCGCAGAACTTGGGAAAATTTCACTAGGGAATTTATGGATAAATACATACCCTTGGTAGTCAAACAAGCGAGAGAAAGAGAATTTATGGATATGATTTAGGGGACACAATCCCTCAGCCAGTATGAGGCTACTTTTAGCCAGCTAATTCAGTATGCCCCCTATATACTGGAAGATGAAGACCGACAAACTCGCCAATTTGTGCAAGGATTACGACCATAACTCAGATGGGGCCTTACTAGTAGTGATTTGCCAGGTTTCAATCAGGCGGTGAGTAAAGCACTGTGGTTGGAGTCAAAACTGTAGGAGATTAAAAAATTGAAGATAGGAGCCGAAAGGGAAGAATGTACCCTGATTAGCAGGATCACATTGTGAGGAAACAATTGAAACTGCAAATTGGAAGCCCTAATCAATGAACATATTAGGCTAGTGGGGCTACAAGTTTAACTCAAGGGGTGGCACCAAAACAATGTTAATTTTGTGGGAGATTTTTCCATCTATCTGTTGGAAGGAGCTGCAGGCCAATGGTGGACATTGATAAGTCAACGATGGGAGTACAAAAAGATACTCGTACTTGGAAAAACTTCGTGTGGGAATTTATGGATAAGTTTATACCACAAGAAGTAAGAGATGCCCAAAAACAAGAATTTGAAGGTCCTACCCAAGCAGATATGACATTGTAGCAATATGAAGTAAGATTCAGTAGGTTGATTCGGTATGCCCCACATATATTGAGAAAGGAAGAGTGTAGGACTGAGAAATTTGTTAAGGCATTAAGATCTGAGATACGATAGACCTTCACGCCTTATGACTAGTCTAACTTCGATGAAGTCTTAAAGAGGGCCTTATGGGTGGAACAAGAACCTTTTGAGGTACATACAGATGAGAGAAAGGGCAAGATAGGGAAAGCTTTTGAATTTGGAGTCTCTGTTGGCAAGGAAAGTAGTTTAGGTAGAAAACGGTGGAAAGTCCAACTGGGACATCAAAAACGGTTTGTGAATTTTCTGGCACGTCAAATCATGAGGAATCTAATTGCTGGAAAAATCTAGGAAGATGTTTGGGGTGTAGCAATAATCAACATTTCCTCCGAGATTGCCCTAATAGCAAACGATCAATCTTAGGTGCTTAAAAGGATAAAGGAAAACATGTAGCAGAAGGTTCTACTTAAGTCCTTGAATGTCAGGAGAGAGTCTAATCTTGCATAATTGTGACTTTTTATCTAGGACAGAATCTAGGAAACCTCCAATGTGTTGTGTATGACTATATTTAGTATGTTTAGTTTTTGTGAACTTATAGCCAACTGGTTGGGAATGTATGACTTGTTATGCAGTCTAGTATGCTAAGTTTGAATTTGACTATTCCTTAATGTAAATATCATGTAAGTATGAACTCGTAATGTTGTTTGTCTTTTGTTGCTATAATGGTTTTGTGATCTTCTAAATAATAGCATGTTCTTTATGAGGTGAAATTGAAGACCTTTTGGGTATAGAAATGAGATGTGATAATGTGCGTAAGGATTACCTCATCGAAAAGAAGCATAAGATGCTCAGTGCTTAATGGGATCCTAAGAAGGTTTAAAACTCATTATTGGAATAGTTTAATTTACTTCCATAAGCTCAATTATGGAAATCAAAGGAAACTTTAAGTGATATCGGATAATAGAATCATGGATTATGGAATTACTAGACAACCTTAGAAAATGAGGCAATCTAGGAATAAAATCCATATATGCGTCGCTGTTAACCAAAGTCTTCAAGCCGAAGATGAGAATCTGGGGGCCAGATTCTTTCAAAATGGGGAGTATGTAACACCCTTAGAAATCGTATTATTGGTAGTAGTTATTTAAAATTTATTTCTATAATTTTTTATTTAATTCAATTTAATTTTTAAAAGTTTTTGGATTAAAATATAAATAGAAAAGACTTAATCGAGCAACATTTTAAAGTTTTGGGGTCAAATTAAGATATCTTTTGGTCAAAGGAGTCAATCTAAGGCACTAATTAGTTTTGGGGGTTAATGTGAGGCTCTAAAAATACAGGTGAACTTAATTGAAGTCTGGGGGAAAGTTTTGGGCAGGAATTTGTGATTTCAGAAAGTTGAAAATATATATGTTTTCCCCCTAAAATTTTTATTTTTCCCCTATGTAACTGTATTTTCCTCTTCCAGCTATCTCCTATGGCGAACAGCGAAATCCTTCAAGCCATATACCATTTCACTCCTTTCCTCACAAGGAACACATTGGACCATCTTCTTCCAAAACCAATAAGTGAGGTGGCCGGCATTTCAACTCAAAGTTGTTGTTGCAGCGGAAGTTGTGGTCGCGAAGTCTTTGGCAACTGAAGCTTTAGTCCGAGTGGTTGGTTGTGACGGGTTTAGCTCAAGGAGCATCTTGGTGCCTTTAATTTCATGAACCGGCCATCGACAGAGGAGAATTACGTGCAGCGGTGGGCGGTGCCGAAAAGGTGACCCAATTCAAATTTCCAGCCAATTAGATAGTAATTCGACGACAAATGGAAAAATTAAGCTGGGCATTTGGCTGGTGGAGCTGAGACATGTCGAACGGAGGTGACGGTGACCAACTCCGGCAACGGTGGCACAGCGGCAACATTAGGACGGTTTGTTCGTCTCGACATGGTGGTCGCATGTGCGGAAGCTGATTGTGAAGAATAAGTTATGATATCAAGATTTGGTAAAAATAAGTTGGAATTGGGGTTTAATATTTTAATAATGTTCTTGAATTTATTTTGATATAATGCATGGCTATGTAATAAATGGAAAAACATGAAATGAGACCTGGTTATGAAACATGCACATTATTATATAAGTTATTGGACCTGAATTTTGTTATATCATATTAAAGTACTAAATTGGCAAAATAACAAGCAAAAATATTAAACATGAAATATTTTTTTGATTATTTGAATTTAAAATAGTTATCAACTATTTAATATATATAATTGAAGCTAGACTATTTTGGATATAAATGATAAGTATATTTCATGACATAAATTTAATTCTACTCATTTTCTCTTTTAACAAATTGAATAAAGATGTGGTTCAACAAATTTGGAGGTTTTTTGATAAAGACAATTAAGTATATGTTAATTTAATAAAAAAACCTTATTAAGTTACCAAAAAATATATTTATTCAAATTTATTAAAAAGGGCCCAAAATCGAATAAGATTAAATAGTTTAATAACTTAATCTTAAGTGCAAATAAAAACAATTTTTAAACTTATTTTTTTTATATTAGTTATAGTCATTTATTATGTTAATTTAATATTTGATTTACTTTATTAGGAGTTGCTTTTCATGTATTATAATTGAAAAGACTTTTTTAAGTTAGTAAAGAATTTGACATCGAATTTAGAATTAAAACAATAAAAACAAATAGGGAACTATGTAAATGCAATGGCATGAAGACCAATTTCATCAGAACATTTAAATCAATAAGTTAAATGCTACAATAATTAATTGTTTTGGGGGTTGAATGAGAAATTATCATTGGTGGCAAATGAGTAGGTTGAGTTTGATTTGATTTAGTTTGACATGAACTAAACATGGACCTATGTGATTTAGGTTTAAAATAGAATATGCTCAACATGGGTCGAGATATAAATCAAAAGTGAGTTGAGTTGTGATTAGGCTGTATGGGTTCAAAGTGTGTTCAGCACAAAATAAAAGAATGGGTGAATGATGGCTATTACCCATAATGTTTGGCATAATTATGAAAATATTTTTGCTTTTTCGAAAATTACAAAAACCTTCATGACATTTGTTGTCGTCCAACAAATTAACCCAACCATTAGTTGCTGTTAGGTTTTTTTGAAATTACCGTTAAAATTGGCATGTGAAATTTCAAAATTACCTTTCACCTTAATAACCTCAATTTGATCAATTCTGATCATATTTTGCGGATGAAAATACCCTTAATGGTTATACCATCGTATTCTGAATTTAGATAATGACCAAATAGTAATATTGCTATATTACAAGGGGTTAATTGCGTTAGTGTTTGAAAAATCGAACTGTTAATTAAAACAAAAAACTTATTGGTTCATGGTTCACTGGTTCAACCATTGATCAAACCATAATTGAACTCCAATTGAACCGTGATGTCATAATAATGTAATATATATATATATATTATATTTTATATAATACTTAAAAGTTAATAAAATACCAAACAAAAAATATAAAGAGTCTAAATTGTATTGTTCAACTTCATAAATTAGAATTTCTTGAAAGAGAGCCAAGAGCACATAGGTTGTGTAAGAGACTAAATACTTCTACCTTCTAGTTGGATAAAATTAGAATATTAGATTTGATTTGGGGCTTTTATTTTGTATATTTATTTGAGTGTTTTAGGTTTTTACCTTTGTAAGATGTATCTTAGCTTTGGATATTCACATTAGGCCAAAAAAAATAATCAAAAAAGTATTAATTATGCCAAAAATTAAAGGGAAAAAAAGAAAATAAATGAACTACTCCGATTTTCATAAATTATGAACGGTTCAACGGTTTGACCACCTGTTCAAACAATTTTCTTTATTTATAGATTTTTACTCAAAACTGGACCGATTCATAGAGAGATCAACAGTTTCACATAGACCCACGTACCCGTGTGCCATCTATGGTACTAAGTGTTAAATCATACCAACCAATCAATCTTTGACTCAAGACGGGCACCACATCATCCCCCGTACACGAGTGCTAATGTGTGGGCCGTTCCTAAGTCAAATTGCATCTCATGCTAAATGCATGCTCATAGCTTTCCTCCTAAATGTGACCCTTGTACACGAATGCCATCACACAAAATCGGTAGCATCATTAATTAAAACTCTTTTGATTTCTATCCATTTCGACTTAATATAAAAGCACTTCGACATTCTATGTGGAGGGTTTTTGCTTGCAAAGATCTCATCATTTTATTTGAGGTTTTCTATATATCATAACCATGCATCTCATATATCAATAGGATACAAAAAACATAAATAAGTAAATGCGCCTAGCATGCTCATAGGGTGGGATGACTATGAGCCTAACCAAATGGTGCACTTAGAGCCATAAGTGTACCACCTAGTTGATTTTAAATAGGTTGATTAAATCTAGCTATTACGTGAGTGTATCCATACATTCATGGGTCTTCAAAAGTCTCCATGCCTCCATGGTTTCCTTTGCTCCATGTGACTTTTACATGAGAAAGCCTCTTAGTGATTCTACTCTCATAACATTTACAAAGTAGAAATTAAGAGGCATGAAAGCCCCAATTTAATACAACCATTTTCAACATCTTGAAACAAATAAAATTAATATTAAAGGCTCATGATCATCCCCATTCATTCATCATCCATTCAACAATTAAATAAACAATAAACAAATTTAGAATTAACAATTAATTCCATCAATTAAATGCTAATCAAATTAACAAATAATTGGTCATGCATAACACTTATGCCACATTTGGAGATCAACTTTAATAAGATTTTAGGAGCTTGAGCAAATGTCTAACATTTTATTGAGAACTTGCACAACACTTGTGTATATATTATGTGTAAAATAAAGCACTTTTGGCCACTAAAGGAACACAAAAAATTGGTCAAAATCCATCCAACCCGAAACTGGGCGCTGTTGCCCTAACCCAGCCGCAAGTGTGCATGCTGCCCAGCCGGTGCATGGTCGGGCGTGGTAGCTTGCCCTATTTTTAGGTTTGGACCGAGTCAACTTATTTTTGGTTCAAATTTTGTGCACTAAAAAGTTTAGGACACCTCCTAACATTAAAACACACATTATAGATGAAATTTCAGATATAAAACAACTTTTAAAATCAAAATTTCAAGTGCTCAATCAAGCTTCTAAAAATTAGTTTAAGTAAGAATCATTCTTCATGAATCTCCAATTAAACTCCAATCAAATTGGATCCAAAAATGACCAAAACACATTAAGGTCAGATTTAACATGCTATATCAACATATAACATCAATTAATGCTAAATCAACATTCAACATTAATAGATATGAATTAAAACATACTAATCATATGAATTAACACTTAAAACACATATTGTCATGCTTTCAATTCATCAGTCAAGGAGCCACACACAACATCATCCAAACACTCCAATCCATCATATGAATCAAGAATTTTGGTGATTTTGATCAATCCATCACATGAATCAATCAATCAAAAGAAATCCAAATCTAAGCATGATTAAGGCTCCGATACCATTTGAAGGTTAGTAAGCCACTAGGATCCAATTATCAAACTTCAAAGCTCAAAATAACTAGTGCTTATAGCCTACCAAGGATCTAATCATACTAGGAATTCAGATTTAGCTGGAGAATTACCTCAAAAGGCAAATTTCTAAGGTTGCAATGGTGAATACTTCACAAATCCAGAATCTGGCAGGATTTGGCATAATAGATGAACAACGACTTTCGCCTTGGCCAAGGTGGCATCACACCTTCCATGAGGGGGCGGCCAAGTGGGGTGCCAAGGTAGCAAATTTGAATTCAAATCTCATTTGAATTTCATGTGCATTTTAATTACATTTGAAATCTAATTTCAAGTTAATTAAGATGCTAAATTCAAATGAACCTTTCATTTGAATTTTCCCTCCAAAATGTATTCTTCTCATTAATTAAATTAAACACTTTAATTTAATTAATCAACCTTTGACTTAACTCATAAGTCAAACAAGCTTAATTTTGTTAGTTTAACTCCCTAAATTAACTTGACCAATTAATGGTCACTTGGCACCAAATAATTAACTTCTTAATTATTGGTCTAATTTAACTCCTTAAATTAGTTCATTAATTTGATACTTAAATTAATCAAACCAAAATTTGACCTTCAATTGGCACCTCAAAAATCGGTCACCTTGGAGTGATTTTCTAACTATTAGAAAATTGCTCCAATAAGTAGGGGCTTTTGTGTATGACCCAATAGGTTCTACCATTCATTTAACATGGGCTCACAACTCCTCGTGACTTTTGAATATCATATATTCATTTTAGTTTAAAACACCTTTTATACTAATCGACTCAATTTAATTAATCTCATTGATTGAAGAGTACCCAATCTCCATGGTCGATGTCCAATCTCAAGCCCATGGAGCCTAATTAATTGGCTGAAATGAATGCTTTTGGAGAACCATTATAGCTTTACGCATACCATGTAAATATGGTCTTTTTATTTTCTATCTCCCGAAAGAGGCGTATGGCAAGATATTTGATGGCTCCCTAATAGCCTCTATACTATGTCTCTATTCTCAATGTCCGATTCCCTTGTGTGACCTCATCTTTGGAAAACCTTTTTTTCCAAATTTTCACACCACCTTGCGTAAGAATTTCTTGGAATCTGTCATTATAGAATACATAGGGGATGTACTCGTCCTTCACAAAAGCAAGGAGTTGGATTCCATCTTAGATCTCACAAACCTCCATGCCAAGTAGCTTATACCCAACCTCAACCTAAAAGACCTGCTAAGTGGTAAAGGAAGAGTCAAAGTATGAAGACCAGACACAAGGTTACCATGGATCTTCAGGTCAGAGGACTAATAATATGCACTAGCGCAAGCTAGAGAACTTGCCACTACAGACTTGCCACTTTTGCTATCTAGTGGATTCTCCAGTGGGTCTTCAGCGCCTTGTTCTCCAATAAGCACCAACTAACATGCACCTATATCTCATACGGTTGCTCATGGAACATAGTAATATCCAACTCTTGGATTTATGCATCATTAGTGTATGTCTATCGGATCTTAGATGTTCCGTCTCGTAAGATCCTATGACTTGGAAGATTTAAGATTGCAACAGTGTAAGACTTATTCCATGGTCATCGAACTAAGTCCCGTAGTCATGAGTAATCCAAGGGCTTCATCCAAATGCGAGTGAAGTAATAAAGAGCATAAGATGAAGATGGACATATAATGAATACCATTCAATCAAGATTATTTTACTATGAAATAGCTTTTACAAGGCCAATCCTATTGGCTTGCTGGACATTATTCCAACACCGAGGGCCAGGAAGTGCATATTCCTAGGCTATATAGATGGAGTCAAGGGTTATCGTTTATGGTGCACTGATGACAAGGCCTCCGAAGTGATTATCAATATGGATGTGATATTTGATGAATCTACTATGTTGAAAAATGTGGAGTAGGGCAAAAGTAGTTAAGATGGTGTCAAGGAGAAGGTGGAGTTTGATATTGACACTCTACAAATTTCAAAAGGGAAATAGAAGGTGGAAGATGAAGTTGGTGAGAGCTCATTATCATTTAGTCAACAGCAAGAAGCTAATTCACTATAGAATTATCATTTGGCTTGTGATAAAGAGAGAGGAGGCAGATCAAACCACCATAGTGGTTTGCATATTTAGATCTGGTTGCTTATACTTTGAGTTCAGTCGAGGAGTTTGTGGGTGATGATCCAGTCACATATAAAGAGGCCATTTCTCGTCCAAATTCTGATAAATAGGTAGCTGCTATAAGTGAAGAGATGGAGTCTCTACACAAGAATAGCACATGGAAGCTGGTTGATGTACTTGAAGGGCAAACAATTATAGGATGCAAATGGATCTACACGAGAAAAGAAGGGGTTTTCAGGGTTAAGGATGCTCATTATAAGCCGCGATTGGTTTCTCAGGGTTTTACTTAGAAAAAGGGGGTTGACTTTCATAAGGTGTTCTCCCTAGTTGTAAAGCATACTTCTATTCTTGTGTTACTCGCCATGGTAGCTTTAATTGATATGAAGCTTGAGCAGATGGATATCAAAACAACATTTCTACATGGTGAGTTGGAGTAACAAATTTACATGAGTCAACCAGAGGGATTCGTTATTTTTGTTGGAATAGTTCCCCACAAGCCAATTAGATTGGCATTGTAAACTATTTCACCAATAATACAATCTTGATTGAATGATATTCCTCAAGTGGCCATCTTCATCTTATGCTTATAAATACTTCACTGGCATTTGGTTGAAGCCCTAAGATCACACAAGATTATGGGACTTGGTCTAAAAACTTGGTGGTGATCATGAAACAAGCCTTACACGATCGTGATCTTAAATCTTCTAAGTGATAGTATTTTAGGAGATATGGCATCTAAGATCCGGATAGATTTTCACTAACGATGTATAAATCCAAAGGTTGGATATTGCTTTGTTTCATGAGCAAGGTCATATGAGATATGATTGCATGTTAGTGGATGTTTGTTAGAGAACAATACACTGAAGACCTGCCTAGAGAATCCACTAGATAGCTGAAGAGAAAAGTTGGTAGTGGCAAGTTCTCTAGATTACGCTAGTGTATATAATTAGTCCTTTGACCTGAGGATCCATGGTAACCTTACATTTAAGTCCTCGTGTTTTGACTTTTTCCTGGCCACCTAGCGGGTCATTCGGGTGGTGATTGGGCATGAGCTACTTTTCCCTCGTCATTGTGAAGGGCGAGAACATCTCCTTTGTATTATATAATGATCAATTCCAAGAAATCCTTGCGCAAGGTTGTATGACAATTTGGAAAAAGGAGTTTTCTAGATATGAACTCATAAAGGGGAATCAAACATTAAGAATTGAAACATAGAATCGAGGCTATTAGGGAGTTGACAAATATCTTGCCTACGCTTCTTTCGGAAGATAGGAGACAGAAGGATCGTATTTGCACGGTGCACGTAAAACTAAAATGGTTTTTAAAAGCATTCATTTCGGCCAATTAGTTGGCTTAATGGGCTTGAGGTTAGATATCAACCATACAGATTGGGTACTCTTAAATTAATGGAGATTAATTAAATGGAGTCGATTAGTTTAAAAGAGTTTAAACTAAAATGAATATATAATATTCCAAAGTCACAAAGAGTTGCAAGCCAATGTCCAATAAATGGTAAAACCTAATAGGTAACATAGAAAAGCCAATTGCTTATCCTAGGAGATAAAGGGGAATTTTGAAAGGAGTTAGAAGAGTTCCTTTTTGACTGATTGGCACAAGTTGTGGTCATTTTGGCTTGATCAATTTAATTGTTAAATCGATCTAATTAATTTAAGGAGTTAAATTAAGAGCAATTAATTAAGAAGTTAATTATTTGATGCCACATGACTATCAATTGGTCAAGTTAACTTAAAGAGTTAAGTTAACAATTACTAACTTAAGTAGTTAAGCTAATTGACTTAAAGAGTTCAGTCAAGGTAATTAATTAAATTAAAGGAGTTTAATTTAATTAAAATGGAGAATTCATTTTGGAGGAAAAATCCAAATTAAAGGTTCATTTGGTGTGGCATTAAAATTTATTTGGATAACTTTGCATGAGATGAAATGAAGATTCCAAATGAAATTCAAATGCACACAAAATTCAAATTCACATGCCAACTTGCAAGGCAAGTGGGCGGCCACCTTGAGGAACGTGTGGTGCTAACTTGGCATTGATCACACTATCCTCCCTCTATATATAGATATAGAATGATGTGGCCAAGAGGTATGCTTGCATTACATTCCATATGTATTAGATTATCTCAAATTCCCTCCAAATTTTTAAGTGTTGCCCCATGTGTTGAATCTTCACTTCTCTTCTTCTCCTACCTCCAAATCAAGCCTTTATCCAAATTCTTCATATCATTATTCTCCAATTGATATTGAGAGGAATAGGATTGGAAATTGGTGTGTGGATCGTCACATTAGAGGCAAGACAATTGGATTGCTTAGCCTTTTGGAGATCCAATTTCTGGCAGTGACTTGGAGGCAGTTCTGGGGGACCTTTCCAAGTTCTGATTGAGCTTAATTTTAGATTGTTGATCCATTAAGGAGTTGATGAGTTCTTGTTAAATTTTCAACTCGAACAAAAATCATTTGGTTGGGGAGATTCAGTCGCTACTTTGCTGCGTTGTTGTGAGACAAGTTCAAAGCGTTGGAGTGTCTCTTCTAGCTTCTTTGATTTTTCTGGAAATCAAGGTAAGTCTCCTTCCAAATCTAAATCTATGTCATGTTTAGATCCTTGGTGACATATGTAGCCTAGTTATTTTGCGTTTTTAATGCTTTGATTATTGGATGCTATGGCTACATGTGACTTCAAATGGTATCGAAGCATAATTCATGCTATGATTTGGATTTTTGATTGATTGATTCATGTGATGAATTGGTTAAAATCACCAAATACTTGATCCTTGCTATGGATTGGGGTGTTTGGTTGATGTTGTGTGTGGCTTCTTGATTGACGAATTGAAAGTATGCTAATGTGTTTTAAGTGTTACTTTATATGATTAGTATGTTTTAATTCATAGATGCTAATGTTTAATTTTGATTTAGCATTAGTTGATGTTATGTGTTGATATAGCATGTTGAATTTGACCTTAAGGTGTTTTGGTCATTTTTGGATCCAATATGATTGGAGTTTATTGGAGATTTTTGAAGAATGTGGTTCTTACTTTAACTTGTTTTTGAAAGCATGATTGAGCACTTAAAATTCCATTTTTAAAAGGTGTTTTGAATATGAAATTTCATCTATATTGTGTGATTTAATGTTTAGAATGTATTCTAAATTTTTTGGTGCAGAAAAGTTGAGCCTAAATCCACTTGACTCAAGCAAAACCTCAAAATAGGGCACCTGCCAGCCACGGTTGAGCGTTGGCCAGGCAGCGGGTGCACCGGGCACTCACTTGCATAGGGCTGTGAACCCAGGCTAGGCGGCAATGTGCCAGTTTAGGTTTTGAGAGTTTTGAGTGTTGATTTTTGGTTCCTTAAGTGACCAAAAGTGTTTTGCATCACACATAATAAATGCACAAGTGTTGTGTAAGTTCTCAAAATTATGTTTGACATTTTTGATTACTTTTAAAAATTAGTTAAAGTTAATCTTCAATAGTGTGGCATAATTGTTATGCTTCATCTTGCTTGGCCAATTAATTGTTTATGAGATAAGCATTTAATTGTTGGAATTGATTGTCAATTCTAGATTTATTTATTGTTCATTTAAGTGTTGAATGGATTATGAATAAATGGGGATGATCATGAGCCTTTAATATTGATTTTATTTGTTTGAAGATGTTGAAAAGGATTATATTAGATTGGGGCTTGCATGCCTCTTAATTTTTATCTTGTAAACATTATGAGAGTAGAATAACTAGGAGTGATGATTTCTTTCTCTTGTAAAAGTTGCAAGGAGCAAAGAAGGCCATTGAAGGCATAAAGACCTATGATTGTACTAGGATACACTCATGTAATAGTTATATTTAATCAACCCACTTAAAATCAACTAAGTGGTGCACCTAGTGCATCACTTGGTTAGGCTCATGGTCATCCCACCCTAGGAGCATACTAGGCGCATTTACTTATTTATGTTTTTTATATCCTATTGATGTATGAGATACATGGTTAGAATATAAAAAACCTAAATAAGAAGATAAAATGATGAGATCTTTGCAAGCAAGAAAATCCCTCCACTTAGAATGTCTAAGTGTTTTCAAATATTAAGTTAAAATGGATACAAATTAAAAGGAATTTTAATTACTCTATGCCTTCTACCAATAGTATGTGGCATGACGATGCTACCATCATTTGTATGATGTCTCACGAGTTGTGAGTTACACTTATGATGGAAAGCTATGACCATATACTTAGTATATGATGCACATTTGATTTAAGGCTTCCTATGCATTGGCATACGAGTCGTGGGGTGACATAGAGCGGTCTCAAATCAAAGATTGATTGGTAGGGTTCGACTTAACCCCTAATAGTGTAGATGTTTCATCAGTCGTAGGTCTACTAAAAAGTGAAGCAAAATTTATTAAGAGTTGCATGAGATGTAATTAGCAAAAGTTGCTTACCTTTTGATTGTTTGTGGATTTCTCATGAGTCGTGGGTCTACTCACAAGTTCTTAGGATCTTGATTCTCACTAGTAAATGAGATTTCCCGAATTCTTCTAGGGGATGAAGGATTTGATAAAATAGTGGGAGACAAACATGCTTGACAGACCATGAACATGTTTGCAATATCAATATTTAATCATATGCTTATACTCTTTCTTTCGTCTCTTGTCGATTTTTGTAATCTTCAAAAACAAAATGGCTAAAACCCATTCCATACTATTATGGAAACAAATAAACTTACCGGGCTAAACTTTCATGATTGGTTAAGGAACCTCAAAATAATTCTAGACTGAAAAGAGGACCTATGTCCTTGACCAAAGTCCGCTGGACACCTTGGACGATGATGCCATCGATGAGGCCCGTGAATTGTTCACTAAGTTTGTAGATGATGATCTACAAGTAAGATGTCTCATTATGGCTGCCATGACCAATAAGCTCCAAAAGACTCATGAGCATATGAAGCATGCTTGTGAGATCTACAAACACCTACAAGGGTTGTATGGTGTTCAAACAAGACATGAAAGGTTCGCTTTATCAAGAGATCTCTTTAGGTTAAGGATGATTGAGGGTTCAAGTGTCCATGATCACGGATTCAAGATGATTGAACTCATCGAAAAGCTTGGACAACTTGATGTGATCATGGATAATGAGCTATATGTGGAATTGATCCTACAATCATTGCCCTCTTCGTTCGACCAATTTGTTATGAACCTTAATATGTCTAAGCAAGATGTGACAATTAGCAAATTGGTGACTGCCAAGGTGATGATGAAAAAGGAAAAACCTCTTATGCTTGCTTCCTCATCTAATGCTAAGGGCCTTAGGGGACCTAGAAAAAGAGGTAAAAGGAAGAAGAGTTCTTCCTTAAAAGGGAAGCAACCCTTGAAGGGTTCGGGGTGAGTCAAGAAGAAGAAAGAGGCTAAGACCGATGTGAGTTGTTTTCATTGTGGCAAAAAGGGGCATTGCAAAAGAAATTGCAAAGCTTATCTTGCAACCCTTGAGAAGGGTATGTACTTTATTGAAGTGCACTTAACAACTAATTCTTCCTCATGGGTATTTCATACCGCGTGTGGTTCTTACCTTCGTAATTCGTTACAGAGGATGAAAAGAAGAAAGAGTCTTAATGAATGAGATATGATCCTCTGCCTTGGAAATGGAGTAAGAGTTGCTACCTCAGTCCAAGGTGTAGTCAAGTTAGACTTGGAGAATGCTTACATTGTGTTAGATCCTTGTTATTATGTCCCTCAACTTATTAAGAACATTATTTCAATTCCCATTCTCGATAATAAAGGATATGGTTTTTCTATATCGAATGGGGTGTTGAAAGCATTAAAGAATGATTCTTTAATTGCACAAGGTATATTAAATAACGGATTATACATACTTGATTCTCAACCTTCATTAATGGACATTCAATTAAGTAAGAGAAAATTAGATAACCAAGAAGATGCCATCCTATGGCATGCAAGACTTGTACATATCTCTAAAAATAGGATGATCAATTAGAAGCTCTCAAAGCACTAAATGTTAGTGGCATTGAGGACCTTTCTACTTGTGAATTTTGTTTGAAGGGAAAAATGACCAAGGCTCCTTTTGTAGGACAAATGAAGCAAACCAAAAGTCCTTTGGATTTGATCTATATGGATGTTTGTGGCTCACTAAGAGTTAGTGCGAGAGGGAGCTATTCCTATTTCATCACCTTCCCGATGATTATAGACGATTTGGACATGTGTATCTTATGAAGTACAAATCTGAAGGCTTTGAAAGGTTCAAAGAGTATAGAAATAAGTAGAGAAGCAAAAGAGACTTAATATTAAAGTTATTCGATCGGATCGAGGGGGAGAATACTTAAATATCAATTTCTTGGATTATCTAAAAGAGAGTGGGATTTTCTTTTAATGGACTCCACCCGGCACACCCCAACACAATGGAGTAGCCGAAAGGAGAAATTGTGCCTTGTGGACATGGTACGTTCCATGATGAACTTTTGCGATGTGCCCATATCCTTTCAGGGACATACGACGATGAAGCTACTAAACATAGTACCTCCAAAGTCGGTGCCTAAAACACCGTATGAGATGTGGTATGGCAAAGCACATTCTTACTATTATCATAGGGTTTGGGGGTCTCCTGCTTACATCAAGCAATTAGTGAGAGATAAGTTGGATAGTAGATCCACCTTGTGCAAGTTTGTGGGATACCCAAGAGAGTCTTTGGGTTATTACTTTTATGATCCCTCGGAACAAGGGTGTTAGTTTCAAGGAACGCTACTTTTTTGGAAAAGAAATTTTTATTAGATAGAAATAGCATTGTTATTGAACTTGATGAAGTTCAAGATAATTATTAAATCCTACAAGCGGTGGAAACAATAGAGCAATAAGAGCCAGACATACAACCTCTAAAAAGGTTAGACCGAATCAAGAAGCAACCCAAAATGTTCGAATTCCTTCATGAGACGACCCAATCGGATAGCAATTCGAAGACTTATGAGAAAGCTATATAGGACATAGACTTGGGACATTGGCTAGATGCCATGAAATTCGAAATCGAATCCATGTACTCCAACAAAGTATGGACTTTGGTATATCCACCGGAAGGAATAGTTCATGTTGGTTGCAAGTAGATTTATAAGCAAAAACTAGGAGTCGATTGAGAGGTAATAACCTTTAAGGCACAACTAGTGGCGAAAGGTTACACTCAAAGACTCGGTATCGATTTCGAGAAAACCTTTTCACCGGTTGCAATGCATAAGTCTATTTGGATTTTACTTGCCATAGTCGCATATTACGACTATGAGATATTGCAAATGAATATGAAAATCGCTTTCCTCAATGAAAACATTTAAGAAAAAATCCATATGAAGCAACCACAAGATTTTATATCTAAAGGGAGTGAGCAAAAGGTTTGCAAACTCCAAAGATTTATTTATGGACTTAAACAGGCGTCCTAAAGTTGGAACATACGTTTTGATAAGACAGTCAAATCATTTGGCTTTGTCAAAAATGTGTATGAACCTTATGTGTACAAGAAGGCCAGTGGGAGTAGTATATAGTTTATTATGCTTTATTTTGATGACATTCTTCTCATAGGGAATGAGAGAGAGATGTTAGAGTGTACTAAAGCATAGTTATCTACACAATTCTCCATGAATGATTTGAGAAAAACATCATACGTATTAGGAATACGTATCTATAGAGATAGATTGAGGAGGATGTTGGGGCTTTCCCAAATCCCATACATTGACAAGATCCTAAAGAGGTTTAGTATGGAAGAATCTAAGAGGGGATTTTTCCCTTTGGGATATGGCATTCATCTATCCAAGTCTATAACCCCTAAAACTAACGACGAGAGACAGAGAATGTCCCACATGCCTTATGCGTCCACCATAGGGAGCATAATGTATGACATTCAATGTATAAGACTGGATGTCTTACACGCTCTAAGCCTTACGATCCTTTCTAATCCAATCTCGATGAAAGTTACTGGATGGCCGTTAAAACAATCCTTAAGTACTTGAGAAGGACTAAGGACTTGTTTTTGGTATACGGCAATGGAGAATTAAAACTCGAGGGGTTTTCGGATTCTAGTTTCTAATTCGATAAAGATAACCTGAAATCTACTTTTGGATTTATATTTTGCCTTAATGGTGGCGCGGTGAGTTGGAAAAGTTCCAAACAAGATACCATGGCCAATTCAACCGCAGAGGCAGAATATATTGCGGCTTCGGAAGCTGCAAAGAAATGTGTTTAGATAAAAAATTTCATTTAAAAGTTAGATGTAATGCTTAGCATTGCTCATCCAGTAGTTGTCTTCTGTGACAACAACGGGGCAGTAGTGCAAGCTAAAGAGCTAAGATCTCATCAACGATCCAAGTATATTTTGAGACAATATCATTTTATTTAGGAAACTATTGATAAGGGTGACATCCATGTAGAGAGAGTTGCCTCGAAAGAAAATACAGTAGATCCACTGACTAAACTCCTATCGCAAAAGGTCTTTGAATGACATCTTGAGAAGATGGGTCTTAAGACTATGGGGAATTGACATTAGGGCAAGTGGGGATTGTTAGAATAGTGCCCCGCTAGCCTATTAGATTGGCATTGTAAACTATTTCACTAGTGATACAGTCTTGATTGAATGATATTCTTTAAATGGCCATCTTCATCTTATACTTATAAATACTTCACGGGCATTTGGTTGAAGCCCTTAGATCACACAAGATTATGGAACTTGGTCAATACACTCGGTGATGATCGTAAAATAAGTCTTACACGATCGTGATCTTAAATCTTTCAAGTGATAGGATCATACGAGACAGGGCATCTAAGATCCAAATTGACTTGCACTATCGATGCATAAATCCAAGGGTTGAATATTCTTTTATTTCATGAGCAAGGTCATATGAGATATGAGTGCTTGTTACAGAACAAGGAATTGAAGAGTTACCTAGAGAATCCACTAGATAGCCGAGGAGGAAAGTCAGTTCACTAGATAGCCGAAGAGAAAAGTCAGTTGTGGCAAGTTTTCCATCTTACGCTAGTGTATATTATTAGTCCTTTGACCTGAAGATCCATGGTAACCCTGTGTTTAGATCCTCATACTTTGACTTTTCCCTAGCCACATAGCCGGTTGTTTGGGTGGTGATTGGGCATGAGCTACTTAGACATGGAAGTTTGTGAGATCCAAGATGGGATATCCGACTCCTCGTCATTGTGAAGGGCGAGTACATCTCTTATGTATTCTATAATGATTGATATCAAGAAATCCTTGCGCAAGGTAAGATGACAATTTGGAAAAAGGAGTTTTTCAAAGATGAGGCCATAAAGAAAAATTGAACATTGGGAATAGAAACATGAAATCAAGGCTATTAAGGAGCCAAAAAATATCTTGCCCTAGGCCTCTTTCAGGAGATAGGAGACGGAAGGAACGTATTTGCATGATATGCGTAGAGCTAGAATGATTTTTCAAAAGCATTCATTTCGGCCAATTAGTTGGACTCCATAGGCTTGAGGTTGGACATCGACCATGGAGATTGGATACTCTTCAATTAATGGAGATTAGTTGAATGGAGTCGTTTAGTTTAAAGGAGTTTAAACTAAAATGAATATGTGATATTCCAAAGTCACAAAGAGTTGTGAGCCCATGTCCAATGAATGGTAGAACCTAATGGGTAACACACAAAAGCCAATTGCTTATCCTAGGCGTTGAAGGGGAATTTTCTAAAGAGTTAGAAGAGTTTCTCCTTGACTGATTGGCACAAGTTGTGGTCATTTTGGCTTGATCAATTTAATTGCTAAATTGATCTAATTAATTAAAGGAGTTAAATTAAGAGCAATTAATTAAGGAGTTAATTATTTGGTGCCACATGACTATCAATTGGTTAAGTTAACTTAAAGAGTTAACAATTACTAGCGTAAGGAGTTAAGCTAATTGGCTTAAAGGGTTAAGTTAATGTAATTAATTAAATTAAAGGAGTTTAATTTAATTAAAATAGAGAATTCATTTTGGAGGAAAAATTCAAATGAAAGGCTCATTTGGTGTGGAATTAAAATTTATTTGAATGACATTTCATGAGACGAAATGAAGATTCCAAATGAAATTCAAATGCACATAAAATTTAAATTCACATGCCAACTTGTAAGGCAAGTGGGCGGCCACCTTGAGGAAGATGTGGTGTTAACTTGGCATCACACTATCCTCCCTCTATATATAGATATATAATGATGTGGCCAAGAAGTATGCTTGCATTACATTCCATGTGAATTAGATTCTCTTAGATTCTCTCCAAATTTCTATGTGTTGCCTTATGTGTTGAATCTTCACTTCTCTTCTTCTCCTATCTCCAAATCAAGTTTTCATCCAAATTCTTCATATCATTATTCTCTAGATGATATTGAGAGGAATAGGATTGGAAATTGGTGTGTGGATCATCACATTAGAGGCAAGACAATTGAATTGCTTAGGCTTTTGGAGATCCAGTTTCTGGCAGCGACTTGGAGGCACTTCTGGGGGACCTTTCCAAGTTCTGATTGATCTAAATTTTGGACTGTAGATCCATCAAGGAGTGGAGGAGTTCTAGTTAAATTTTCAATTCAAACAAAAATTATTTGGTTGGGGAGATTCGGTTGCAACTTTGCTGCGCCGTTGAGAGATAGCTCCAGGGTGTTGGAGCGTTTCTTCTAGCTTCTTTGATTTTTCTAAAAATCAAGGTAACTCTCCTTCTAAATCTAAATGTATGGCATGTTTATATCCTTGGTGACTTGTGTAGCCTAGTTAGTTTGCATTTTTAATGCTTTGATTATTGGACCCTATAGCTACATGTGACTTCAATTTTCGAAAAGGAAGATCAGGCTTGCCTTTTGAAGAGGTCTTTTTATGCCTTGAAGCAGTCTCCCAGGCAGCTTTTTGAAAAGTGGTATAAGAGGTTTGATGCATTTATACCAGGGTTGGACATAGTAGAAGTATTTTTGGTTGTTGTATATATCATAAGAAGTGTAGTGATGGTCTTCTCGTTTATTTGTTACTTTATGTTGATGATATGTTGATTGCCTCTAGAAACATATCTAAGATCAATGTTTTACAGGCTTAGTTGAGTGAATAATTTGAGATGAAGGATTTTAGTAGTGCAAAGAGAATATTGGGCATAGGGATTGTTCGTGATAGACACTTTGGGTATGGGGATTGTCTCAACAAAATTGTATTGAGAAAGTACTAGAGCATTTTGGGATGGATAAGTCCAAACCAATTAGTACGCCACTCGCAGCTCTTTTCAGGCTCTTATCAGCTCTATCACCAAGCACTGAGGAGGAAGTGGAGCACATGTCAAATGTGCCATATGCAAGTGCAGTTGGTAGTTTGATACACGCCATGGTGTGCACTAGGCTATATATTTCACATATAATCAGTGTTGTGAGCAGGTACATGTACAAATCATAAAAGAAATATTGGCAAGTAGTGAAATGGATTATGAGGTATCTGAGAGGCTTTGCAGATAGATGTTTGACGTATAGTCAATTATATTCTACTGCTAGAGTTGTTGGCTATGTGGACGCAGATTATGTCAGAGATTTGGAAGTAGAAGGTCTATGATAGGCTATGTGTTTTGTGTTTCGAGTTGTACTGTTAACTGGAATGCGACTTTGCAGTCATCAGTTGCATTGTCCACAACAAAAGCTAAGTACATGGCTTTAGCTGAAGGCGTGACAGAAGGCATTTGGCTAAAGGGGTTGATTGATGATATGGGTATGAGTTCTGATATTATTACATTATTTTGTGATAGTCAGATTGTCATGCACTTGTCCGGGAGAACAATGTGAGGTATCGCTTTGTCCGGGATATGGTGTTTCAAGGTGTCATCTTGGTTGACAAGATTGGAACTAAGGATAATCCGACAGATATGTTGACTAAGTCCGTTCCAAGAATCAAATTCGAGTATTGCTTGGATTTGATAAACATTTGCAGACTCATATGATAGTTCTTTTGGAGGGGACAAAGATGATGGATGAAAATTTTCAAGTCAAGGTGGAGAATTATTGAGTATGCCTTGAAATGTAAGCTACAAATGGTGAGAAATAATGAAAAAAGACGAAGAAATGGTGTGGAATCGGGCGAGCCAGGATGTTTTATCATGTCTCAGGGCACATGGGCAGAGCACTATGTGTTGGGGCGCGAAGGAATCAAGCCCAGGCACAAAATCTAGGCAAAATCATCCTCAACGCGTGCCATGGCGCTAACAAGCCGCACCCAACTGCGGAACATACTGGAATTGCGCTCTGGGGTGCAAGTTCTATGCACCCTCGCACAAGAGTGGTTCCCTACACTCTTGCGCCGGGGCGCAAGTTTTGTGCGCCCTGGCATAGAGAATTCCGCCACAACATGGGTATTTCGCGTCGGGGTGCAAATCTTGTGCGCCCCCCACTCGTTTTGCGATTTTTTTGTGTATTTAAACCCAGATATAAACAAACCCTAGAAAAGTGATTCTAGATTATTTTAGATATTCTCTTTTTAAAATAGAGGTTAGAATGAGGGTGTTAGGTGTTCTCGTCAGATTTGTGGGACTTAAATTTGTACTTCTCACTTGATTCAAAATCAATAAATTCATATCTTTTTGGGTCACAACACTAAATATTCTTATTAGTTTGATATTGTTTAATATGTGACTCAACTAATAAATATATTTTTATTTAATATTATAAGTAAATTTAATTATATAAATAAATTATTTTAGATATATATACTATTCAATATATTTCAAAAATTTAAGATGCATAATACATAGAGGGGCATTTAAATCTTTTGTCATTTCACCAATTTTCAACTTTTTTTTATTTTTTTAATTATTTTTTTGTTACGGCATTTTCAACTTTTCACATTTTCAGTCTAAATTACAAATAAGTTTGTCCATTTGGGGGAATTTTTGTAAGTTTCAATAATTAATGAGGAAAGAGGAAACCATCATCCTGGGCCACTATCAAAACAATCAGTCATAGTTTAAGGTGAAAGAAACTGTGGAAAATTTATAAAAAATAATTTTGTAAGGCCTTGTTCTCCTATGTTTTGGCTTTTCTTTTAAGAATTTTTTTTGGGGGAATGGTTTTTTAGGAGAAAATTTTGGAGTATGTCAAGCGTTTCGTTTTGTTTTGGAAAAATATGAAAAATAATTTAAGAATGAGTTGTTTGTTTCTTTATATTTTGGGGGAAGATAAACTTTACTGATAATGTCAAATGAGTCACTTTTTTGTTGGGTTTGTAGGGGAAAGTGATTTTTTTGTTTAATATATTACATATATGTATATTTGTAATTGGATGATGTGTGTGTTTATATATGTAATAATTGATATATTATTGTAATAAAATGATGTGTAATTAATTCAATTGGTGCTTTATTTTAAAATTTATATTTTTATGAATTTATTAATAAATATTAATTATTTATGAAATTATAATTATATCTTAATTATAAAAAATGGCTAATATCATAATTATATTATAATTGATGATATCGGCTTATAAATTGTAGATTAATTATAAATTAATTATTGTTTATTCTTAAAACATGATTACTTAATTATTTATTATTTATAGTTTATGTATAAATAAAACTTAGTTATTTATTTAAATAATATATATATATATATATAAGACATAATAACGATTCATCAAATTAAAAAAATAAATAATTTTATACTATATGAAACTAAATCATCTTAAATTATTTATTAAACAAATAAGCATAGTATTTAATTATGCGTGAAATATGAAATATAATTAACATATACATAACAAGTTATTTAAATAATTAAATAAATAAATTTAATTAGTTATTTATTAACTTTAACTCATTATTTAATTAATACATTATTTAATAAATAAATTACTTAGTAACAATAATTTTTTTTACTTAATTTTATAATTTTCTCGATAATTATTTTAATTTTATTAATATTAATTTATTAAACTTAATAGATTATTAAATAAATATCACACTATAATTAATTTTTATATTAGTTTGAAATAAATGTGAATATTAATATTTAATGAAGATTAATTTTTTTCAAGAAAATTAATTTATTTATTTTATCAAATTAAAAAATCTTAAATTATTTATTAAATGAATTAATATACTATTTAATTAATATGTTAAATATTAAATATAACTAATACATTATTTAATTAATAAATAATTTAATTAATTTAACACTTTATTTAGTAAATAAATTATTTATTAAATTTAATTCATTTTCTCAATGATTAGTTTAATTAAATTTGTAAACATAAGTTTTAGAATTTTTTAAGTAGTAAAATTTTAATATTTTCATATATATAAATATATGTGTGTGTGTGTGTGTGTGTGTATATATATATGTATATATGAGTGGAGTGAGAGAGTGATAGATGAATGAGTGATGTGAATAATGGAGTGAGAAAATGAGGGAGTATATGTGCTTTTTGGGGTGTAGGATTTTTTTGGGTGAATTGTGTGGAATTTTTTAGGTAAAAAATTATAGTATTTTGGGATAAAAATTGGGGAATGTACATACATTTTGAAATTTCTTTGAGAGTTTAAAAAAATTTCCCCAAAATATAGAAGAACAGGCCGTAAGAATTTTGAAGCTCAATTAGAAAGTATGAAGAGGGTGTTATAAGTAACATAAAGGATGTCCAGAATCTTAAAACCCCCACCCTCAGAAAGTCATAAATACCATTACCTAGGATTAGGGCTATAAATGAGTAAGGTTTTACCCAACCCAGTCCCACAGATATAATATATTATCCAGGCACAGGCCTAATAAGTTTACATCATACTAGGCCAAGCCCAGACCCATTAAACAAATTAAAATGGGTATGGGTAAGATTTTTACCCACCAAATACCCACTTACCCTAAACATTTGTGGCGTGGAATTTGTGGCATCCAAACAGGGTGGTTGATTTTTGATTCCGTACACCTCGTGCATGTCTACGTACACCGATTTCCTTTTTTTTTTTTTATTTCTAATTATTAGTTTTAATTAGGAAAAGAAAAAAATGATAAAAATTGACAGCCTTTGGCCTTCAAGAAGAAACTGGGGTGGGCCATATTCAACTTGAGGATGCAAAATCCTTAATGTGAATTGCGAAGCTTCCAATTCAATTATTAATGTTGGATTTATAGATTATTATGTGTTTTCATTTAATATATCAATTATTAGAGGGTTGTATAGATTTATTTATTTATTTATTTTTTCAAAAATAAGAATGTATGTAAATTAAAAAAATTGATTTTTTTTAATATTTATAAGGTGTAAAGAAAAATATGTTTTATTGTTTTTATATATAAATTTCGTACAGGAGAACATCTGAAATATGGAAATGTATTTGGATTTAGGATTGTTAAAAGTATATTTATCATATATAAAAAGGTGTGGCCAATTGTTTTATGTTATTTCATATTAGGAATATTAGCACACTCGACACGTGTGCTAAAATTGTTGTAGTATAATATAAATAAATATTTATTTACTTTTTCATATGCCGCTATAACTTTTCATATATTTAATATATTCATCTAAGTTTTTTCAAGATAGATAAAAGAAAAAGTAAGATAAAATAAAATAGAGGATAATATTATTATTATTATTTCAAGACAATAATTAAATTGATTTCTTATAATTGGACTTAAAAAAAATTGTTATAATTTTAATTTTTACTTTGTTATATGTATATATTAATAATATATTCATATGCTGCTATAACTTTTTTAGTATTATTGCTTTTTCAAGACAATAATTAAATTGATTTCTTATAATTGGACTTAAGAAAACTATTATAATTTTAATTTTTACTTTATTATATGTATATATTAATAGTTGCATGTCAAAAAATTGAATGAACAAATTTTTTGCTCCAACAAACAGTAGCAATTCTACTATCCAGGCAAGCAGCAGAATTTGCCATTAGTAGAAGAAGACCAAAAAAAAAAAAGAAAAGGCCCGACACTAAAATGTTGGGTCTAGACAACAAGCCCAATACACAGACCTAATGGGTAATGGGTCTAATTGGGTAGGGTAAAATCCTACCCATTTACAGCCCTACCTAGGATTATGCTGTTTTTCTGTGATTGAAAACAAAAATGGTGAGGTCAGCAAGCCAAATATAATAAATTTTTTACTTTTTCTGTCAACTTCGTTGTTTGAATCTTTTAATAGAAAAAAAGAGGGCTAAGTTTTAAACATCCTTAACTGTAAGGGTTAAATAAGGAATGTTTGATTATATTTTTTTGTGTGATTTTATTATATGTTTATTCTGTGTTTTGGGAGACTGAATTATTAGAGAATGCGGAAGTTATGTTTTGGTATGTTTGTTTATGTTTTGGGAGAGATACTTTTTGCTGCACCAGTTAAATTAATGTTTTTTTTGTTGAGTCTTTGGGGTGAAAATGGAATTGAGTGATTTTTTTAATGTTAGAATAATAATAAAATATGATGTATATATATATAATATGTATGTAGATATTAGAAAATGTGTGTTTTTGAGGAAAAATAAGAATATGTTCGGTTATGTTTCCCTAAAACAATAGCGCCCCACCAGGATAATCCCTAAGCTGAGATGCCACCAAATTCAGACTTAAACTAAAGCATAACAGATGAGAGATAGGGCCCAGAAATTTCAACAAGACTCATATAGCAACAACAAATTTCAAACTTAAAAAAACACTGCTAGGACTAACAATGGCTTGTCCCATGCACATAGTAGGGACTTGCACACAGTAAGGACTGATAACGGCTTGCCCCATGCACACAGTAGGACTAACAACGGCTTGCCCCATGCATACAGTAGGGACTAACAACGGCTTGTTATTTTTTAAAGAGTTCCAAGCATAACAGCTTATCCCAACACATAGCAGGGATTAACGTCCCGTAATTTATTCCCATATGATAAAACAAAAGATAAACAAATGCAATCAAAGCTATACCACAATATGCAGAGCAATTTCCTACATAAGTGCAAAGAAAAGCACGATTTGGTCCAATAAACAATTACCGACAAAGCAAACAAACAATATACAAAACGAAATCAAGTATGCCAACAAGGCCAAACAACCAATATTCAGAACAAAATAAGGTGTGCCAGCAAAGCCATGAATTATACTAGACAATAATAGATAAGGCAATGAAGGTTCTTGGCACCAGAACGGATACAATTAATTTTAAGAGAAGCAAAATCAAGGAATTCAAGTGATCAAAGAAATTTAAGCAAATTAGGGAACATTCACTTCCCAGAAATCAAAGGGGTAAACAGTTCCTCATAGGGTATATAGAACAAATAATAGATAACAATCAAAGAATTTAGACGATCTAAGAATTCAAACAATCAATAGATTCGAACAATCAAGTACAAATGAATAGGCGCAAAGAACATGAATAGTGGAGATAATCATTTCCCAGAAGAACAAATAGGTTAGACCTTCGCTTCAATAGACACAAAAATGATATCACAATCTATTGTTCTGCTGGAAGAACGAACTTATCGTCAAAACACTTGTTTTGACCCTGTAATCATAATTAAACAGATAATAGTTTATATTCGGTTGTCATACAATTAATACTGCATTCTTAGGGTTCGATTTTGATATTATCGAGAGGTGACATGCCATTTACATCGTGAATGCTATAATACTTACGAGGACTATATTTGCTCCTATAAAGGAATAAAATCATATTCCTATTTCATAATTATCCTTACAATGTTACAAAAAGGCAAGTATATGGTTCAATTATTAGTAAGATGCTAATTTGTCACTTAGGACTCAATTACATAAAATTTGGGTTTTTATCACCTAATTAATCAAGTTTATCTTATAATATTATAAATCTAGGTCCACTAGGCTAATATATATCCATATATATCTCATTTCTCGATCCAATCATATTTCTTCCATATCATATCCTTACACAAAATTTAATGAAGATCAAAATTAATACAAGATATTTTATAATAATGTCCAATTTTAATAATTTACCAAAACCTTATTATTGGGGCCTCAACATTACAAACCAACACTACCCCTAACCGTGACGAGGTGAAGAAACTGCCTCAGTGCCGCCATTGGAGTTGGTCATCCCTACCACCATTAGGCGCGTTTCAGTGAGAATAACTTAAGCCGAAATCAATTTTTTCAACCATCGTTGAATTGCCTATCAATTGGAGCTTTGATAAAAACTGCACCACCACCTCCGTCGTCACTGTTTTTCTTCAATTCTGCCGTCACCAGTAGATCATTTTGGGAGCTAAAGGCACCAGATTGTTCCTTGAGCTGAGGGCTACAAAAACCACCCCTCAGCCATGAGTTTCTATCATCGGTGACACCATGTCCACCATCTTTACCGCAGCCAAAATTTTCAGCTCAAATTTCGGCTACTACATCTATTAATTTTGGGAATAAAGAGTGTCAATTACTTCCTTGCGCTGAGAGAAAGAGATTGGTGTATAATGTGATGGGTTTTGCCATTCGACGAAGGGGGTTACCAAAGAAGGAAGACAGCGGTTGCATATGGAAAATAAGGAAAAGTTGGGGGTGGTTTGTGATTTTTAAAGGGGTACTTTCCTACAATTACAATTTAGCCCAAAAATTTATTTCAGCTTGCAATTGAGCCCTTCAAATAGTGAGTGCATGACATTAATTCAATTGACCATGAATTATTTCTTTTTAGCCCCCCAAAACTTTCAAATATTGAATAATTAAGTCTTTCGTATCTATATTTTGAGCCCCAAAATTCTTGTCAAATTAATATTTTAATTTTTAAATCTTACTTTCTAAAATGCCAAATTTAGGGGTGTTACAATTCTTTTTCCCTTAAAAGAATCTGGTCCCCAGATTCTCATCTGCCTCAATCACATATAGATTTCTCCCACAATCATGATATGCTCCCTCCAATCTTGGGTGACATTAATCTCGCTAAGATATTAGGAATCTCTTCTTTCTGATTCTTTTCAACATATCCATTCTTACTAAAGTATGTGATGTCACCCTATATTTCTAGGATTGACTAATAATCCCATAATCCATGGTTCCGTTACTTGTCATCACTTAAAGTTTTCTCTTGATTTCCACAATTGAGCTTATAGGAAGTAAATTAAACTTTCCCGAAAGAAATTTTAAACCTCCTTGATGATGCCATAATATCACTAAGCGCTTTAGGCTCATCGCCAGATATCATTTCCATACTTAAAAGGTTCTCTATTCCATCTTGATAGATTGCATACTATTATTTAAGAGATCACAAAACTATTATGGTAGCAAACGACTAACAACACCACATGTTCATACTTACATGATATATACATTAAGGAGTAGCGAAGTTCAAACTTAACATACTAGACTTCATAGCAAGTCATACATTCCCAAACAACTAGCTACAAGTTCACAAAAACTAAACATACTAGATATAGTCACGAACAACACATCTACTGCTCCTTAGATTCTGTCTAGGATATAAAGCCAAAAATATACGGTATTTGATTCTCTTCTGACATTCAAGAACTTAGATAGAACTTTCAACCACATGTTTTCCTTTATCATTTTGAGCACTTGAGGTTGACTGTTTATTTTTAGGGCAATCCCGAAGGAGATGTTAACTACTGCCGCACCCTATACGCTTTCCTAGACTTTTCTAGCAGTTAGATTCTCGGTAATTTGAACTACTAAAAAATCCGCAATTCCTTTTTGGTGTCTCAGATTGGTCCTCCAGTCGTTTCCAACCTAAACTATTTTCCTTACCAACAGCAATTTTGAGTTCAAAAGCTTTCCTTTGCTTGCCCTTTCTCTTATCTGTATACACTTCAAAAGGTTCTTGTTCCACCCACAAATCTCTCTCCAAAGCTTCCCTGAAGTTAGACTGCTCATAAGGTGTAAGGGTTTGTCGTATCTCTGGTCTTAATCATTTAACAAGTTTATGAGTCCTATAACCTTTCTTTTCTTAATATTTGCGGGGCACACTGAATCAATCTACTAAATCTAGCTTCATACTGCCACAGTCATATCATCTTGGGTAAGACTCTCAAATTTTTGTTTCTGGGCATCTCTAACTTCTCGTGGTATAAATCTATCCATATATTTTCATACAAATTTATCCTAGGTACGAGGTATCTTCTTATATTCCCAGCGTTGATTCACCAAGGTCCACTATTGACTTGTAGCTCTCTCCAAAAGGTAGATGGAAAATATAAGTTTAAGGTCATCCAAGTGACCTAACATTTGAAAAATATCTTCGATCTCCTTGATCGAAGGTTCTGCGTTTTGGTTATCTGATTCACCCATAAACATTGGGGAGTGGAACTTGAGGAGACATGCTAGAGTTCCGAACTTTGGAGACTCTTCGCTTCTCTCAGGGTTACTCAACTGACTTTGTTGCTGACGCGATTGCATGAATTGCTACCACATTACGATCATCTGTTCTATAATCTTTTCTCTCGCAGTTGAATGCGCTTGAGGGTCTCATGTTCTTTCCTTAACACTTATTGGATGTCTCCGGTCCGAAGTATCCACATCCAGATTTTCCCGACCAGAAGAATGCATTGGTGTTAGTTTCTGTGACGCTATTCGGTAAGTTAGGAAGCTTCTTAGTAGTAGACTGCACTTATCTGAAATAATTAAATGAGATGTTTATCAGTTAGTATCCAATCATTGTTAGTTCTTATTGCACAAGGTTTAGGATATATATATATATATATATACACACACAAATTCTTCATTAGTCTATTAAGTTAAATAGCTTATGAGGAAAAGGCATTCTAATTCCCAAACTTGATAAGTTCCGTCGAGCTCTTACTATTATTCTACAAATTCTTATCAGTGATGAAAGATTTCTCATAAAGTAAGCAGATACTTATTTTCCTTATCTATCAGGTTATTTTGAACCTCAAATTGCACCTTATTTTCCACTCTTCTAATCCCTTCAATGATTTTCCATGTATTCATGTCCCTCAAATTACACCATCCCTTTATTCTTTAGGTTCCTTATCCTTAGTCAATTATCCTTACATTGATTATCAATTATCTTGCAATTTCGTAGATTCCCTCTTACCAACATTGTACCCTTACTTCTTAAGGATTCATATCCTTCCAGTGCTATATTTTCTTCCTATTTAAACTCTCATATCCTTATCTAATGTTCTCTTTTAGATTTTTGTACTTATCTTGTATCTCACAACTACTTTCAGGCTCCTTTATCCTCAGCTTCCCTAGTCTTTTTCGTTCAAACTTTACCTTCTATGGCAACCAAACCTTTCTTTCTTATTTGTTGTCATCTTAAAAAAATCATGCTTATCGACTATCTAGTTATTAATGCACTAGTTTTTCCAGATAGTCATACTATTCAAGCCACAACTGTATATGCATGTCAAGCACTATTCTTCCTAATGTCATTCTATTTATCAAATTTATCTTTCATGTTATCCCTTGTCTATATAAACACACCGTCAGATTCCAATTGTGCGCATAAGTCATACATCACTCAATCCTAATAATCATGCATTTCTTAAATGTACTATTACTTGCAATAGTCCTTTTCCTGTATATCCACATAACCAAAATTTCATCCGTAAGTATGGGGAAGGGATTTGTTCGTCCCAGGGTAATCACTTTCTAACCACTACATATCTTCCCAAAATGATCCTCACTCATCAGATACAACTTCCATGAGCATTGCTCGCACAATATTGATTTCCAAAGTAGCTCTTTTCACACTAAGGATAATTTTCCCAGCATAGTCATCCACCCATCAAATTCAACCTTTACATATATTGTTTACATAATGCCATAATTCTCAACAGCATAATCCTTACCAATAACTATACGTTCATATGCCTGACATACCAGAAATAATAGGTTATACACTAGTTGTCTAGCCTTGTCACTCTTTCACTTCCTTAATGTTGATCAATATCCCAAGGGTTTATGTCCTATTTAATTCCACATTAAAACTTCATATTCTCGACATAGCCCAATTCAAGTTTAATCTCTAGTAAACCATTCGATTCCAGTTACAAAAAATCATTCCCATATTAGCCTAGGTCATCAAAACCTAGGCTCTGATACCACCTCTATGGTGCCCCATTCAAGATAACCCCTAAGCTGATATCGTACCAAATTCAAACTTAAACTAAAGCATAACATATGATAGATAGGGCCCAAAAATTTCAACAAGACTCATATAGCAACAAAAAATTTCAAACTTAAAAGAACACTACTAGGGTGCCATATTTACATGCCATAAATCTCCCAATAACATTCAAATTTACCAATGATCTCATAGCATAGTTATGACCAGGAGAAGTCTACATATATATATATGAACAAAATCCCTAAATGATTCCAAAGTGGTTCCTTCGGGCCAAGCCATAAGCCCTCATTCATCACTTATCTTGCATGGGAAAAAATGAGAAAAATAAAAAAAGGTAAGTCCTAAGGACATAGTGGGTGGAAATATGATGAACAATCAAAGAAAAATGTTGAAGGAGCAGTATTTCAGTCAAATTCAGCAACAACAAGACTTTACAATTAGAAACATGATCATATCATAACATAACTCATATCAAATTCAACAGCTAGAAACATCTCTATTCTTATTGCTCCCTAAATGGAGTACAAACAATCACACTGAAACTCAAAGCATAATACGCATACAAATTCTCCTTATTCATTCGTGATTTCGAGCATAATAGCTTGCAATTGCACACAGCAGGGACTAACAACAGCTTGCCCCATGCACACAGTAGGGACTAACAACAACTTTCCCCATGAGCACAGCAAGGACTAACAACGATTTGCCTCGTGCACACAGCAAAGACTAATAGCAGCTGGCTCCATGCATACAACAGGTTATATGGAACAAATAACATATAACAATCAAAGAATTCAGACGATCCAGGAATTCAAACAATCAAGAGATTCGAATAATCAGGTACAAATAAATAGGCACACATAACATAAACAACGAAGATAATCATTTCCAGAAAAAACAAATAAGCTAGACCTTAACTGCAATAGCCACAAAAATGCTATCACAATCTATTGTTCTGTGGGATCTGGCTCCTCGTCACCCAACCAAAAGAATGAATTTATTGTCAAAACACTCATTTTAACCCTATAATCGTAATTAAATGGATAACAATCCATATTCGATTGTTATACAATGAATACTATATTCTTAGGTTTTGATTTCGATATTATTGAAATGCGACATGCCATTTACATTGTGAATACCTTAATACTTACAAGGATTATATTTTCTCCGATAAAGGAACAAAATCATATTCCTATTTCATAATTATCCTTACAACATTACTCAAAGTCGAGTATACAGTTCAATTATTAGTACTATGTCAATTTGTCACTTACGACTCAATTACATAAAATTTGGGTTTTTATCACCTAATTAACCAATATTATCTTATAATATTATAAATTCAGGTCCACTACGCTAATATATATCCATGCATGTCTCATTTCTCGGTCTAATCATATTTCTTCCATATCATATCCTTACACAAAATTTAATAAAGATCAAAATTAATACAAGATACTTTATAATAATTTCCAATTCTAATAATTTACCAACACTACAAATTAACACCACCCTTGAAACCACCGTAACGAGGCAAAGAAACTGCCTCAGTGCTGCCATTAGAGTTGGTCGTCACTACCACCATTAGGCGCATTTCAGTTGGAGTAACCTAACGCCCAAATCAATTTTTTCAACCACCGCCAAATTGCCTATCAATTGAAGCTCCAATCAAAACTACACCACCATCTCAACCATCACTATTTTTCTTCAATTCCGCCGTCGCCAATGGATGATTCTAGGATTTGAAGGCATCAGATTATTCCTTGAGTTGAGGGCTACAAAATCCACCCCTCAACCATGAGTTTCCATCGCTGGTGACACCACGCCCACCACCTTTGCCATGGCCAAAACTTCCTGCTCTAATTCCAGCCACTATATCAGTTAGTTTTGGGAAGAAAGGGTATTAATCGCTTCCTTGCACTAAGAGGGAGAGATTGGTGTATAATGTGATGTGTTTTTCCATTCGCCAGAGAAGAAAAACGGTGGTTGCATGTGGAAAATGAGGAAAAATTGGGGGTGGTTTGTGATATTTAAAGGGGCCCTTTCCAGCAATTACAATTTGACCCCAAAATTTTATTTCATCTTGCAATTGAGCCCTTCAGATAGTGAGTGCATGACATTGACCCGATCGACCAAGAATTATTTCATTTTTACCCCCAAAACTTTAAAAAATGGAATAATTAATTCCTTCGTAACTATACTTTGAGCCCCAAAAATTGTTGTCAAATTGATGTTTTAATTTTTAAATCTTACTTTCTAAAATACCAAATTTAGGGGTGTTACAAAAATAATTTTGTTTTGGGAAAACATAACCAAACATTCCCTAATATTCTCTCTAAATTTTTTCTTATTCTTTTGAAAAAAAATTTCAATTATATTTATCTTTATATATAATGTTCCCCTCCAAAGTAAGTTTTTTTAGTGGTGTGAGATAATAATGTTTGTTGGTAATTTGTTTTTGGTTGGGGGGGGGGGTGTTGGAAAAATATGTTTTGAGAGTGGAATTGAAGAGTGTAGAGAATAAAGCTGTATTTGGTTGTATTGTGGAAGATAAAATGTAACACCCTTAAATTTGGCATTTAGAAAGTAAGATAAATTAAAATATTAATTTGACATAGATTTTTGGGGCTCAAAATATAGAATTTTGAAAGTTTTGGGGGTCAATTTCGATTTAATTTTGGTCAATCGAGTTAATATAGCACACTAATTAGTTTGAGGACTTAATTGAAACTGTGAAAAGAATTTTGAGGTCAATGTCACGCACTCAGGGAACTTTAGGATTCTATTGAAGACATGCAAACCCCCCTTCTCCCCTCCGGTAAATTCCTTCTGGCGACCGTCGAACCTCAAAACTAACCATACCCCAATCTTCCCCTTAGCTCAAGAAACATATTCATACCACATTTGCAATCAAACAATTGGCGTAATGCGATAAATTTAGAGTCGAAGGTAGCGCACGACGATGGTGGTGGCTCACCAAATTTCAATGACTAGAGCTTGGTTTGAGTACTGGGTTTTGATGGGCTTAGCTCGGGGATAATGCATGTGCTTTTAATTTTGGATTCAAGCCACTGGAGCAAGCAGTATTAAGGCGGAGAGACCGGTGACGAGCGGCAGAGTTATGGTGTTTTTCATCGAATTGAGCAGCCAAACGGTAGCGAGTTGCAAAATTGATTTAAGGGTTTGATAGAGCGCAGCAAGGCACACAATTTAGTGGTGTTACGACCCAATGCCGCACGGCAGCGCACAACGGCAGTCCAATGGCAGCGGTTCGACGACTGACCACTAGTTTCTTTGCGGCGACGATTTGAGTACATATGGGCTACTATTGCGTGAAGAATTGGCCTCGAATTTGGCTAACTGGGTAAAATACCAACTAGTCAAATAAATTATTTCCGGATTTAATCTGATTAAATTGTCATTATAAATTTTAATCTTAAAATAAGTTAATGGGACCAAAATTATGATTATGAACTGGATAAGAGACATGCATGTATATTTATATAAGCCTGGTGGACTCAATTTTTGTTACATTATATGATAATCTTGGTTAACTAAGTTAATTAGATGATAAAAACCCTAATTTTATGTAGTTAAGCCCCAGGCGACAAATTGGCCTATTAATAATAGTTGGACCATATAATCGACTTTATGTAACATTGCAAAGCTAATTATATAATTTAAGAATCTAATTATATTCCTTTACCGTAATAAATATGATCCCCATAAATATTTTAGTATTAACGGCACAATTAGTATGTTGCCTCTTGATAATATTGAAATCGAACCCTAAAATACAGTATTAATGGTAAAATGACCAATAGTAGAATGTTATCCATTTAATTATTGTTATAGGGACACAACGAGTGTTTTGATGATAAGTTTGCTCTTTTGGTTAGGTACGAGGAGCTAGGATCTGACGGACACAACAAGGTAAGGATAGTGTTTTTTTGTGGAAATTGAGGTGAGGGTCTGCTTAACTTTCTTCTGGGAAGTAAAAGCTCTATGATTATTTGGATTCCTCAATTTTTTGAATTCCTTGTGTTATTTGTAATTTGTTCCGTATACCTCTGTGAGGGTCTGATTACCCTTTTGTTTCTGGGAAGTAAATGTTCCTTAATTGCTTGGATTGCTTTGATAAATTGAATTCCTCGATTTTACTTCTATTAAAATTGATTGTATCTGGCGCCAAGAAATTTCATTACTTATCTGTTACAACTCATGGCCTTGTCGGTATACTTGAATACATTCTATTTATCAGTTATTTGGCCTTGTCGGCATACTTGAATCCATTCTGTATTTTTGAATATTAGTTGTTTGGCTTTTCTGATATAATTAAGATCATTCTGCATATTGCTTGTATGGTTTTGCCGACATTTTTTTGCCTTTTGTTTTGTCATTACAGGACGTTAATCTTTGCTGGGATAAGCCGTTATGCCTGAGAATCTCGGATAAATTACAGGACAGTAATTCCTACTGTGCGTATGGGATAAGCCATTATTTTGATAAGATGGTGAGTTAAAGCCTATATAAGTTAGTTCATGATTTAAATGCTTCACCCTGACAATCAAGGTTAGTTTGCAAGATCTTAGGTTACCATTTTAGATATGAAATAGGCATATGATATTGGTTTAAAAACCTTGGGTTGATAATTGAAATTTGTTTATATTTATGAGAAAAATATTTTTATTAGAATGAGGAGGATTTGAAAAACGAAAGGGAAGAAATGAATCTTTATCGCAAAGAGTGGCATGTATTTACGAAGTAGGAGTGAAGACCACAATGGAATGTGAATTGTAAAACTTGGTTTGCAATTCCATACATATTGTTTTATACGTTAGATATACTGCCACTAAGGGTTGAGGGTTTAAGTAGGATTTGACAGGGTAAGGATGTGTATGTACGTACAACCTTTTGAAAGTTAACAAGGCATAGTAAACATGGTGCACATGATAGAACCGTATGTTACTTATGGCTACCCTTATCATGAAAGCATGAGAGAGTCAATTTAAAAGTAGGAAAGGCTTACATCAATAAACTCATAGGAGGATGAACCTTGCAAATCTATTTCAATTGGATTTGATTTATTAAACTTATAAGACTTCTCGGAGATTTAAGTGTCTAGAATATATATATATATATATATTGGATCGATTTAAGTCAAATTAGAAGTTTTTGGATATATTTTGGCATAGAGGACAACTATTTGACTTTTGTAAAGGAATGCTACACGAAGAATGCCCCTAGGGATCCTAGTTTTACACAACTAGTTTTTCTAATAGATTTTTATCATAGTTATTGATTGAATCTGAAAAGGTTCCAAACACAGAAACATTGGGTCTATCCTTTAGGTGTATATAGCTACTTGAATCACCTCAATCCGTGTAACGCCCCCACTCCGGACAGCACCTAAGCTGAGACGGCACTCAATTCAATCTTAAATTGAACCTACAAACCAATCAATAGTTCATAATCAAACGTTTCAAGCTTATCAGAAATAGAATCGGATTCCAAATTAAACAAACATGTCATAAGACAATAAATTCAAACCTTAAACAATACTGCGACATACAATACACATACTAAACCTGCTACAAAATCTCAAATTCAACCTATCAGAAGCAGCAAAATTTCAAACTTAATAGACTCATCAACCCATTAAGTAAATGCTATGATTCACATTCTTACATAACAAAATATTTACATTCCTTAAGTCAACCACATCAACATGACATATAACAGCACCTTAAGTCCATGCTTAGCAATAAGATAATTTCCATATATTCAACACCTGATCTATTACCAAATAGTCATGTCTTGCCTGGAGTCCAATCCTTTACTTAATCCCTGTTTGAGAGAATCAAAATAAACAAGGGTAAGTTCAAAGGACTTAGTGAGGGAGAAGAAAATGATAAGATGTGAATGAAAACTATTGAGATACAACAATCAACAACAAAATTCGGTAATAAACAAGATTTTTCAATATGAACAGAATTCGGTAATAAGCAAGAATTTTTAACATGATCAATAGAGTGCATGACATACATGACATCGAACTTGACAAACTGTTGGTCATTCTGACTTTATTACTCTCGAGTCAAATTATAATTTGTAAGTACTAGGCATCGGTACAACATTAATAAGATTTCCTTATTGCTCCATTGCTCAAGCGCTCAGCTTGGCGGGTAATAACTTGATGATATGGCTGGCCGGTCACATACCGGATCCCGTCACTCATCGTTTGCTACTCCAGCAAGCTGTAAGTCAGGATCGTTGGTGGGTACTAGCCGTAAGCCCTGTGTCCGTCATCTATTCCGCCCAGCCGTCTTTCGGTCCTAGCCCCTGGGCCCAAACCCCCCATGGTGTCCCTCCAGGTCAAAACCGCCTAAAGCGTCCCATGTGTTGAAAAGATATAATGCCAATAGATAAGAATTTAACCTTTCAAGCAATAACATGAACATTTCAAAACTTTACTAGATTTTCCATTTACAAGGCCAAACATTTTCCAATAACAGCCGGCAAGGCCTATTCCAATAAACAAGGTATATGAACAATTTAAGAGAACTTTTGACATAAATAGGTCTACTATTGAAATCTAGAGGTGCTAACAGGGATAGACTCAAGAGGAGCCCCCATTGGACATGCACTGTCAACTAGTGTGACTCTTTGCTCTGTAACAGACTCAAGAGGAGTCCCCCAACTGGACATGCCTTGTCAACTAGTGTGACTCTTTGCTCTGCTAGGCACATATTTTATAGTATTGACCAAACAAGATATTTAAAAGGGTCAAGATTTTCAACGTTCAATTGCCAACAAGGCAGAACAATTTAACAGTTTTGCCAAAGAGGCAACCCATGATACATTTGAACAAACAACATGTTTACAAGAAATTAACGACTATCAGAGAAATTCACAGAGTTCGATTGAAAAACGGTTATTTTCAGAAAATACCAAAAAATATCAAGTAGTTTCATATTCAGGAGAACCTCACAGGGTTTGATAATCAAGCAATGTTAATCAAAACAAATATCAAATCCGCAAAACCTAACGGGTTCAACGTTAGATACATAATAAGCTCATACAAGCGATAAACAATTGGCAAATTGGCGAATTCTCACCTTAAAAGTCTCGGAAAGCAACCACAAACAGCAATCTACTGGTCTATGGGACCTACTCTTCGTCACCTACCAAAGGAATAAATTCACAATCAAACCTTTTGAATCTTGACTATAAATATAACGAATGTTATTATCAAACTTAAGGGTATTCCAACATAGTCTCGATAATTCTTAGATATTTAAATAGTCCATGACCTTGTTTCCTAGTTGACTTAAAGTTCGAAGTACATAATCTAAACCCAACATTGATTATGATTTCTCAATCATAATTCTCAATGCACTTAAATATCTTTATCACGTTCCTCAATTACTCTAACTGTTCGATCAAAATTCTCAATTTCCATGTTACACTCAACTGTGCAAGGTAATCACCTATCATAGTCCTTAACTCGACAAGCCGATAAACAGGTTGTTAACATCTTTTTTAAGGTCTTAACAACAATCTGATAATTCATCCGAGTCGAATAAATTTAGTACTATATTAATTACAGGATTAATCTATAACCCTAGACTAAATCGTGGTTTAATAATCTTAGTTCAGGATGCAATCAGCTTCATCCGAAAATCCAATTACATTTGATAATTTAATCGAATCAAAATTTGATTATTGAAATTTACCTAAATTGGATCGAATTGAGACCCAATCTTAAGCCGAGAATAGCCCAAACGAGTCTGGGATCAAATTTGGAATGTACTACTCAAATGCCGCCGTCACGCGCCGCCGTAGGACCTCCACGCGCCACCCCCAGAGAGGTGAACCAACACTACCACCAGGTGCGTCTCAACAAGCCCAACAGAACCCCTCAAACGATTTATGATTCCGAAAACATTAGGCTGGTCAATTGGCCATTCAAAGCCGTGGCTAACCCGAACTCGCCGTTGTCCACCACCCCTCTCAATTCCACTACTACCATTCACTGTTTTACCAAATTAACACCACCACCCGACTGCCCATGCTTTTTCGACCAAAACCCACAAAAACACATTCAGTCCGACGGCGGAACCACCAACACCACTACGAGCTTGCCATTGAGGTTGATTTCCCAGTGAATTCCTTGGTGGTTTGGGTGAAACTTGGTATGGTTTTGCTCCCTGAGCTGAGAGGAGCCTAATTATGGTCTTGGTTTGGGGTTTCATGGTCAGTCTCTTGTGATTCGTCGTTGGGGTGTGTCTGGAGTGTTTTTTGAGAATTTGACAAACTTTTGTCACCAATTCTATATATATAAACATATTTTCTAGCCCTTTGAATTCAGCCCCAAACTTTCTGACCGACTTCAATTTCACCCCAAAATTCTTTAACTGCCTTTATTTTAGTTCTCGGCCTTCAATTGAGTCCTCCAACTTCTATTTCTCACACTTTAACCCCTAACATTTCCATTTTGAGCAATCAAATCCAAATTTAATTATTTTGAAGTTCTTAAACTTTTATTCTGCTCACATTACCCCCTAAACTTCCAATTTTTTTGCAATGAAGTTCTTTTTATTTACTTTTTGAGCTTTAAAATCTAATCAATTATCATCTTAATTTCTAAATCCTTATTTTTTCAAAATACCAAATTTTAGGGGTGTTACACTCCTCCTCCTTAAAAGAATTTGGTCCCCAGATTCTCATCTGAGTACTATCCCGACTAATAGAAAATAAATAGATTCGGTCAGTTGATCTATATTTTTTTTTCATTACGTTCTGCTAGAATTGGTTCTTCAAGTCCCGATCCATTTTCATGCCTCTCGAATGCATCGTGTCTCTTGACTTGTGTGCCATATTTAACAATCTCATTTTTATGGAATAGAAAAAATACCTTGATTCAGTATTGAAGTCAGACTTTCAAAAACTTCCAAATCTTTCTTTCTGCTTCAACATCCATATATCTTTGGCTTAGAGCTCATCGCATTTCATCCTATGATTCGAACTGCACCTATCTTTGTAATCCCCCTCTTTGTATTAATTTTAACACAAAACCCATTTTTAGGCTTTTTGATGCTTTTGTCGCCAATAAGTGAGCCATTTTAGCCCTTTAGCTCAAGGCATGGCTCCACAGTTGCCCTTTCGGGTGATAGGTGATGGAGAAATCACAATCTTCTAGGATTTCCATCCATCAACACTGTCTCCTATTCAGATTTTCATTCTGGTCAAATAGTTGACCTTTCTAAGTTAATCTAGTCAACCTGTCAGCTAATTAGAACAATTCTTCACAACTTTCGATAATAGCCGACAAGACGCAGAAAACTACGAACTTCTATTAGGTTTTTTGGTCTCTTCCAGTTGACGACCATCTCTATCTTAGAGGGATTAATTCTTTACTCCACTTCGGGATATTATGTGTCCAAGAAAAGCCACATTCTCTATCCAATATTTGTACTTACAAACTTGGCATACAACTTATGCCTCCTTTAGAGCTCCGAGAATCATGTGTAAGTGCTTTATGTGGTCTTTTCTGGCCTTCAACTAATAGTACCCTTGCTTCTCCTAACATTCAATCTCTTCTTTCTCTATATTCTCCATTAATCTGTCTAGCATATAACTTCTTGCCCCAAGTACTGATTTTAAATAACTTGACTCCACTCTGGTATCCTTTAAGGTCTCATGCATATCATGCAGCTTCTCCTTAAGACCTTGGCACCATCTTAGAAAATTTTCCTTTTCCTTCTTTAGGACCTTATTCTCGTTTTTCAAATCTTCATAACTATCCTCAAATGCAATATTACCTACGATGATTCCTTTCCTATATCTCCACATAACCAAATTTTCCTACCTAAAATCCATATTCCAAAAATGATATCCCTACATAGTGCTTAGATATCCCTTAACTCGAATGTTTACATTCTAAATGGTTTTCAATTTAAACTTAATCTGAAGTAAGTTCATCAACTATAATTCCTCAAAACTTTCAAGAATAAAAGGAATAGAAGGATTAGATGGGCGTAAACCAAACTCAAGGGTACATGAATCTTATTCATTCTACAACATGCGATAAGATCCTATAAGCACCCTGCAGTACTCAAACTAACTTAAATAAAAACTTAGTCACAAATCCCAATGATACCCAAATGCCTAAGCCATCGACAAACATAGGCTTTGATACCACCTGTAACACCCCCACTCAGGATAGCACCTGGGTTGAGACGCCACTCAGTTCAATCTTAAATTGAATCTACAAATTAATCAATAGTTCATAATCAAACATTTCAAGTTTATCAGAAATGGCAGTGGATTCCAAATTAAACAAACCCGTCATAAGATAATAAATTCAAACCTTAAACAATCCTGCGACATACATCACATACACTAAATACCTGCTACAAAATCTCAAATTCAAATTATCAAAAGCAGCATAATTTCAAACTTAACAGACTCATCAACCCATTAAGTAAATGCCATGATTCACATTCTTACATAACAAAATATTTACATTCCTTAAGTCAACCATATCAACATGATATATCACACCATCTTGAGTCTATGCTTAGCAATCAAATAATTTCCATATATATTCAACACCTGATCTATTACCAAATAGTCATGTCCTGCCTAGAGTCCAATCCTTCACTTAATCCCTGTCTGAGAGAATCAAAATAAATGAGGGTAAGTCCAAAGGACTTAGTAAGGGAAAATAAAATGATAAGATGCGAAGGAAAACTATTGAGATACAACAATCAACAATAAATTCGGTAATAAACAAGACTTTTCAATAGGAACAAAATTCGGTAAGAATTTTTAACATGATTAATAAAATACATGACATACATGATATCGAACTTGACAGACTGTTGGTCATTCTGGCTTTATTACTCCCAAATCAAACTATTTGTATGTACCAGTCATCAGTACAACATAAACAAGATTTCCTTATCACTCTATTGCTCGAGCACTCAGCTCGGCGGGTAATAACTTGATGATATGGCATGGCCGGTCATATGCCGGATCCCGTCACTCACAGTTTGCTACCTCCAACGAGCTATAAGTCAGGATTGTAGGTGGGTAATAGCCATAAGACCTATGTCCGCCAGTCTGTTCTGCCGGACCGTCTTTTGGACCTAGCCCCTGGGTCGAAACCCCCCGTGGTGTCCCTCCGAATGAAAACCGCCCATAGCATCCCATGAGTTGAAAATTTCCCATGGCGTCCCATGGGTTGAAAAGATATAATGCTAACAGATAAGAATTTAACCTTTCAAGCAATAACATGAACATTTCAGAACTTTACCAGATTTTCCATTTACAAGGCCAAACATTTTCTAATAACGGCTGGCAAGGCCTATTCCAATAAACAAGGTACATGAACAATTTAGGAGAACTTTTGACACAAATAGGTCAAGTACTGAAATCCAGAGGTGCTAACAGGGATAGACTTAAGAGGAGCCCCCACTGGACATGCACTGTCAACTAGCGTGACTCTTTGCTCTGTAACGGACTCAAAAGGAGCCCCCATTGGACATGCCTTGTCAATTAGTGTGACTCTTTGCTCTGTAACAGACTTAAGAGGAGCCTCCCATTGGACATGCCTTGTCAACTAATGTGACTCTTTGCTCTGCCCGGCACATATTTTACAGTACTGACCAAACAAGATATTTAAAAGGGTCAAGATTTTCAACGTTCAATTGCCAACAGGGCAGAACAATTTAACAATTTTTCCAACAAGGTAACCCGCAATACATTTGAACAAACAACATGTTTATAAGAAATTAACGAATATTAGAGAAATTCACAGAGTTCGATTGAAAAATAGTTATTTTCAAGAAAATACAAAAAAATACCAAGTAGTTTCAAATTCAGGAGAACCTCATAGGGTTCGATAATCAAGCAACGTTAATCAAGATAAATATCAAATTAGCAGAGCCTAACAGGTTCAATGTTAGATACGGAATAAGCTCATGCAAGCAATAACCAATTGGCAGATCCCTCACAAGGGTAACAATAATGAACGAAATACGATAATCAAATCAATATCAATCCTCACAGGGGTTCATCAATAAAATTGATAGGTACAAGAGTGTCATATTGACAAATTCTCACCTTAAAAGTCTCAGAAAACAACCACAATCGGCAGTCTACTAGTCTATGGGACCTATTCCTTCATCACCTACGAACGAATAAGTTCACAATCAAACCTTTTGAATCTTAACTATAAATATAACGAATGTCATTATGAAACTTAAGGGTATTCCAACATAGTATTGATAATTCTTAGATATTTAAACAGTCCGTGACCTTGTTTTCCAATTGACTTAAAGTTCGAAGTACATAATCTAAACCCAACATTAATTATGATTTCTCAATCATAATTCTCAATGCACTTAAATATCCTTATCACGTTCTTCAATTACTCTAACTGTTCGATCAAAATTCTCAATTTCCATGTTACACTCAACTATGTAAGGTAATCACCTATCATAGTCCTTAACTTGACAAGCTGATAAACAGATTGTTAATATCTTAATTAAGGTCTCAACGACAATCTGATAATTCATCCGAGTTGAATAAATTCAATACTATATTAATTACAGGATTAATCTATAACATTAGACTAAATCGTGGTTTAATAATCTTAGTTCAGGTCGCAATCACCTTCATCCAAAAATCCAATTACGTTCGACAATTTAATTGAATCAAAATTTGATTATTGAAATTTACCCAAATTGTGTCAGATCGAGACCCAATCTTAAGCCGGGAATAGTCCAAACATGTCTGGGATCAAATTTGGAATGTACTGCTCAAATACCGCTGTCATGCACCACCACCGAAGATGTGAACCAACACCACCACCAGGTGCGTCTCAAAAAGCCCAGCAGAACCCCTTAAATGATTTCTGATTCCGACAACATTAGGCTAGTCAATTGGCCTTTCAAAGCTACGGTTAGCCCTAACTCACCGCCATCCGCCACCCCTCTCAATTCCACCACCACTATTCACCATTTCACCAAATTAACACCACCACCCAACTGCCTATGCTTTTTTGACCAAAACCCATCTAGTCTCCGCCGCAGCTCGCCGTCAAGCTTGATTTCTCGATGAATTCCTCGGTGGTTTGGATGAAACTTGATATGGTTTTGCTCCCTGAGCTGAGAGGAACCTAACTATGGTCTTGGTTTTGGGCTTTGTGGTCAGTTTTTGGTGATTCGCCGTTGGGGTGTGTCTGGGGTGTTTTTTAAGAATTTGACAAACTTTTGTCCTCAATTCTATATATATAAACATATTTTCTAGCCCTTACAATTCAGCCCCAAACTTTTTGACCTACTTCAATTTCACTCCAAAATTCTTTAACTGTCTTCATTTTAGTCCCTGGCCTTCAATTGAGTCCTCCAACTTCTATTTCTCATACTTTGACCCCTAAAATTTCCATTTTTGAGCAATCAAATCCAAATTTAATTATTTTGAAGTCCTAAAACTTTTATTCTGCTCACATTACCCCCTAAACTTCCAAAATTTTTGCAATGAAGTCCCTTTTATTTATTTTTCAAGCCTTAAGATCCGATCAATCATCATCTTAATTTCTAAATCCTTATTTTTTCAAAATACCAAATTTTAGGGGTTTTACAATCCGAATTATATTGTTTATGTTATGAAAAAAATACTAAGATGTGTCAAGTCTGAAAATATAGGATTTTTTTTTTTTTTTGAAAATAGATAATTCTAACTATTTTACTATTTCATTTTGACAGAATTAAGTAATGAGATCAGCATAAGATTTTTAACTCTATCCATTAGGTACTTTTGGCCATCTGAATCACTTCAATCCAATATATAGGGAGAAAGTTATGACTAAAATACAAAGGTGTGACAAGATAGAAAATACAGGGCTTCAATTTTCCTAGAACATAATATTGTGATGCCTTTCACTACTTGATTTTGATTTAGTTTGGCAACATGTCAGCATACTAACTAAAGAACTTCTCTTAGGTTTTCACTGCCATTTGAATCACTTTAATCCGACGCATAGGGAGAAAGTTATGGCTAAAATACTACGATGTGGCAATATAGAAAATATAGGACTTCAATTTTCCTAGAATGAAATATTGTGATGACTTTTACTACTTGATTACAATTTAATTGGGCAAACTTGTCAACATATGAATTGTAGATCTATCTCTTAGGTTTCTATATCTAGTTGAATCACCTTCATCCGATATATATATGCATAATGTTATTATTAAAATACTAAAATGTGTCAAGGTGGAAAACACAAACTTCGATTTTTTTTTCAACAACAGATATTAGTGGTGCTTTTTATGGCTTGATCTTGATAGAATTAAGAAAAGTGGTCAACATATGATTTATATTTCTATCTGTTATGCTTCTATAGGAACTTGAATCACCCTAATCCGATATACATGAAAAAAGAAAAGAAAAGAAAAGTTATAGCGAGAATACTAGGATATGTGAAATTAGAAGCCTCCTAGACTTCAATATATCACTATCTGAATTTTCTTCACATTTATGAACCTAAAGCTCAATTTTACACCTTGATGTCGGCTTACTTGGACTGCAATATCAAACTTTATGGAAATACATAATATCTTCTCTGTGCCACAACTGTGTAGGTATTAAGAGGATCCTTGGCATATTACATAATATAAGATTTTGTCACTTCAAGAAGAATTGACCAATACGAAGAGCAACTAGTCCAAATCCTAGATTATGTTATGCACAAAAGAGTATCCTACTGCTATGGAGATCCCATAAGATAGAGAATGTGACTTGGGAAAATGAGGAGAAAATGAAAAAATATCACCAAGACTCTTCGCCAACTTAGGTTAGAATTTGAGGACCAAATTCTTTTAAATGGGGTGGGATGTAATGCCGCATAAATTTATTTCGTATTTAATCGATTAATATACCTTATTTTATTTTATTTATTTTTTAAATTAAAAAAATGTAATGTCTTATAATTTCTTTCACCTTTAAATTAATTATTTACCTTCTGTTTATTTTTATTTTCTTTTAATTTTACTTATTTGTTACATTAGTTGGAAGACATAAAAATATATGTGTGTATATATATTTAGCAATGGATTTATCTCTTGGTTAATAGTGAGAATTATTATTTAAGGTCATAAATAAATATATATATATATATATTATAGATATTTTAATTTTTAGAAAAACAAAGTTATAGCTTTTCTTAAATTTATATTATATCGTTTCTAGGAATTGAATAATTGAGACCATAGGAATTAATAATAAAGACATTTGAATTATTGTAGAATCATCCTAGTCCTAGAAGGATTATAATTAGAGTTTCAGTTGAAGTAAAACACTTCTCCCCTATGAATAGTCCCTATAATTCAAAGCCCTAGTCTCATAAATCAAAAGAAAAAAAAAAGGAAACAATGGAAGAAAGAAGAAGAAATGTGAGGGGGAAGAAATAGAGCACGGCGGCTGTGATAATAAAGAAAGAAAAGAAAGAAAGGAAAGACGGACTAGGCTGACAAAAAAAATTTGGATAAGTAAGGGCTTGTTCTTCTACATTTTGGGAAAAAAGTTTCCAACTGCCCCAAAAATTTCGAAATGCAAGCACATTGCCCAATTTTTTTCCCAAAATACTATAATTTCTTATCCAAAAAATCCCTCACAATTCACTCAAAAAAACTCTACACCCTAAAAAGCACACCTAGCTCATTTTCTCACTTCATCTTTCACATAACTCATTCAATTTTCACCCACCCACCCACACACACATGCACATATATGAAAATATTAAAATTTTACTACTCAAAAAATTCTAAAACTTATGTTTATAAATTTAATTAAACTAATCATCGAGAAAATTAATTAAATTTAATAAATAATTTATTTACTAAATAACCTATTAAATTAATTAAATTACTTATTAATTAAGTAATGTATTTGTTATATTTAATATGTAAGTATTAATTAAATATTATATTTATTCATTTAATAACTAATTTAAGATGTTTTAATTTGATATAATAAATAAATTTATCTTCTTTAAAAAAATTAATCTTCATTAAATATTAATATTTACGTTTATTTAAAATTATTATAAAAAATTAATTATAGTGTGATATTTATTTAATAGTCTATTAATTTTAATAAATTAATATTAATACAATTAAAATAATTATCAAGAAAACTAATTAAAATTAAGTAATTTTTTATTGTTACTAAATAATTGATTTATTAGATAATGTATTAATTGAATAATGAGTTAAAGTAAATAAAAAACTTATTAAATTAATTAAACTAATTAATTTAATTATTTAAACAACTTGTTATGTATATATTAATTATATCTTATACTTCACATATAATTAAATATTACGCTTATTTGTTCACTAAATAATTTGAGATGATTTAATTGCGTATAATATAAAATTATTTATTTTTTTAATTTGGTGAATCATTCTTAAGTTTATATATATATATATATTATTTAAATAATAACTAAGATTTATTTATATATAAATTGTAAATAATAAATAGTTAAATAATTATATTTTAAGAATAAACAATAATTAGTTTATAATTAATGTACAATAATTAATTTTTTTATATAAGCCGATATCAATAATTATGATATCAGTCGAGTTTTTTATATTAAGATATATTTATAATTTCATAAATAATTAATATTTATTAATAAATAGTTTCAAATAATACATTATTTGCTAATGTTAAATTCATAAAAATATAAAATTTAAAATAAAGCACAAATTGAATTAATTATACATTATTTTAATACAACCATATATCAATTATTATATATATACACACACATCATCCAATTATAAATATACATATATATATACATATAATGTTACATAAAAAATTACTTTCACCCTACAAACCCAACAAAAAAACAACTGATTTGACATCAACAGTAAAGTTGGCCTTCTTCCAAAACATAAAGAAACAAACAACTCATTTTCAAATCATTTTCTATATTTTCCCAAAACAAAAAGAAACACCTAGCACATTTTTCAATTTATTTCCCAAAAACCTGTTCCCCCAAAATATTTTCTACAAAATGCCCAAAACATAGGAGAACAGTTCCTAAATGTTTGACCTGCAATTTCAAAGGATACTTCATACTTCTATTAAGAAACCACCCCACTTCCTCAATATTTATACCTAGCAAGGCATGTGGCCACTTAATGTATCATCGTCGGCAGGTTCAGGCTTAATTTCTTGTACTTATTTTTTTATTTAATTTTTCCTTTTAATTATCTATAGATATTTTAGTTTCGATTTTTTTAGCATCTAATAAGAGTGGGTCATTGAATGTTAATATGAATAAGATTATTTATGGGGATGATTATAGGAGGTGTTGTATAATTATACATTAACTGTTAATTTTTTTTATATAGATTAATTATTCTTTAGAGCTAGATTAATATTATTCATATTAATCAAAGGTTTAAACAATGACAAAGGATGGTTTTCTTTTCCATAGGCTTTTGGTAATATATGTATGACCCTATATATATAGGCCGAACTTGTGGTTGCATAGTAAGAATAGTGGGATATATATGTATATATATGGAACCTGATATGACATTAAAGTATGTTTAATTTTGTACCCATATGTATTTATATATAAGATAGCTAATAGTCTATTTAGTGTAGGTATATATATATATATATATATGTGTGTGTGTGTGTGTGTGTGTGTATTACCTATCAACACATAAATCCCATGCATTTGAAGGAGTAAATGTGAGCATGTAGATATAACCATGAATCAACATCCTTTCCTTTTGTCTTGTCTACATCATTAGTACACACATTGTCATACCCAATTAATGAGGAAAGAGAAAACTTTTGTTAGACTTGACTGTATATGGATGTTGGGTATATATGTATGTGAGTTTGATGGGTTTAGATAGTATATGTAGTTATGTATATGTTGGGGGCGGGGTGGGGGGATTTGACAAGTTGCTTAGTATATGTATGTGCATATATAGATCTTTAAGGAATTTGTTATACCCATTTAGTATGCATATCTTGATAGGAATTTCTAAGATTTATTCATTATTGAGTTCTAGAATTTATTGAGATTAATTTTTTTACTTATAATTTTGGGATTTTGAATGGACTTTAATGAGAAAAATATACATAGTAAAATTATTTTAGTAACAATTAGGATTGTTGGGTTCAAGGTCTTACAGGCTTATGGTACGCATAAGGATAGTCCTAAGTAAATTTTATCTTGTTAGTCAACTATATTGGTGATTGATGTGTTTATTAAATGAATCAGGTAACTCAACTATTGATTCAATTGACTATGAGATAGGTGATTGACTTTTATGATTGATATTGAAGGTGAGTGCCAAACCTATAATTATTATATGATGTTACTTTTCAAAACCCAAAAAGATATATGCATAGTAATCCATGCTATAAAACTTCTTTTTGATATACACTGCACTATAATTATATTCCGTTGCACACAAAAACTATTTTATTTTATTTCAGGATACAAGAAAATATATGTTTATGATTTTTAATGTTTTTAGGTTAGCAGTTAAATTTGATGATCAACTGGTCGATTGAAATTTTTGTTACCACTACTGTTACTGTTACTATTACTATTACTGTTAGTTGGATCCAACTTGGTCTGGGTATGCGAAGGACTTCATTGGGCAGCAGTGGCCTTACCGGTTGAACCCGAAGCCCTCATGGCCTAATCCCCCCAGTGCACAATATAAGTCGTTTGTGGCTAAGGTAGGTCATAGGATTTCCCGAGGACCTAGGCTCGGGCACTGTTATTGGGAAGGTCGCACCTTATCCGAAGCGATAAGGGACTGTTACGGTGAGAGTCATAAGGTTGACTGGTTACAGCAAACACTATCTGATCATCACATTTAAGTTGTTAGTCTAGGAAATTATTTATTAAATTCTTGATTTGTTACTGCTTGACTGTTTAATAATTTCCACTTATGTTTTTCTCGAATATTTTCACTATACAAATCATGTTAGATTCATGAACTCACATTGAACACACTTGGCACTCATTAAGTCTTTTGCTCACACTCTTTTCTTTTCTTTAACTTCCTTCTAGCAGACCTAGGTCCTGACCCTAGTGAAGAGGTAGATCCTGCGTATGATGAGTATCAAGATTGAAAGCTTAGTTTAGATTTTTGCAATATACTACTATATTTTTCCTAAGCTTGTTATTTCTATTTTATTTATCATGGATTCTATTTGCTTTAGTTGAAGTTAGGTAATGGTACTTTGAGTTTCTGCATTATAAAACTAGCATTGCATTTTTTTGATTTCTTGTCTAACTTTAAGAGTTTGGATTGTTAATATCATGTATTTAGGATTGACTTTCATACCTCGAGACTAGACTGTATGGTTTGATTTGGGGGCATGACAGAGTGGTATGAGAGCCTAAGTTTTGAACATAGGCTATGTCGAGATAAGATCCTCGGATTGTGGAATATGGGATAAAACTTTAAGGATTGGTCTGAGTATTTTAGGTTTTACCACTGAATTGAATAATCAAATTTCATTTGATATTGAGGTTGTGAAAAATTGTTATTAGGTATGCAATTGATATGATTGAAAACTTTTGGTACTTGAAGATATGATTCATGACATATCATTTGACTTAGATCGGAAGCACTTTAGGATCTGATAGTTTTTGCCCCTTTGACAATTGTGAATATTTGCTATCTTCTTTTTGAATAACTACTTAGTGTACTTATTTTATTGATCTAGGCTTATTTTTATAAGATGGTGAGTCAAAGCCCATATAAGTCGGTTCATGATTAAGATGTTTCACCTTGACAATCAAGGTTAGTTTTCAAGAGCTTAGGCTATGATTTTAGATATGAAATGGGCATATGATATTGGTTTAAAAGCCTTAGGTTGATAATTGAAATTTGTTTGGATTTATGAGAAAATTATTTTCATTAGAATGAGGATTTGAAAAACGAAAGGGAAGAAGTGAGAATCTTTATCGCAAAGAGTGGCATGTATTTAGGAAGCAGGAGTGAAGACCACCATGGAATGTGAATTGTAAAACTTGGTTTACAAATCCATACATATTGTTATATCAATAGATGTACTCCCACTAAGGGTCAAGGGTTTATGTAGGAATTGATAGGGTAAGGATGTGTATGTACATACGACTTTTTGAAAGTTAACAAGGCATAGTAAACATGTTGCACATGATGGAACCTTATGTTACTTATGGCTACCCTTATCGTGAAAGCGTGAGATAGATAATTTACAAACAGGAAAGGCTTACATCAATAAACTCATAGGAGGATGAACCTTGCAAATCCATTTCAATTAGATTTGATTTATAAAACTTATGAGACTTCTTGGATATTTAAGTCTCTAGAAATATATATATATATATATATAATAATTGTGCTTGAATATTTTGTGGTCCCTATTTTGAGATATGAATCAACAAGGACTTTGGGTGAACTTAAGATGTCGAATTAGAAGTTTTTTCATATATTTTGGCATAGAGGACAACTATTTGACTTTTGGAAAGGAATGCTACATGAAGAATGCCCCTAGGGATCCTAGTTTTACACGACTAGTTTTTCTAATAGATTTTTATCATAGTTATTGATTGAATCTGAAAAGGTTCCAAACACAAAAATTGTGGGTCTGTCCTTTAGGTGTATATAGCCCTTGAATCACCACAATCCGAATTATATGGAATAAGTTATGACCAAAATACTAAGATGTGTCAAGTTTGAAAATACACGATTTTCATTTTTTTTCGAAAATAGATAATTCTGACTATTTTACTACTTGATTTTGACATAATTAAGTAATGAGATCAGCATAAGATTTTTAAATATATCCATTAGGTATGTATGTCCATCTAAATCACTTCAATCTAATATATATGGAGCGAGAAAGTTATGACTAAAATACAATGGTGTGACATGACAAAAAATACGGGGCATCAATTGTCCTAGAACAGAATATTGCGATGCCTTTTACTACTTGATTTTGATTCAATTTGGCAACATGGTCAACATACTAACTGAAGAACTATTCTTAGGTTTTTACAGCAATTTGAATCACTTTAATTCGATGCATAGGGAGAAAGTTATGGCTAAAATACTACGGTGTGACAATATAGAAAATACAGGACTTCGATTTTCCTAGAATAGAATATTGTGATGAGTTTGACTAGTTGATTACAATTTAATTGGGCAAAATCGTCAACATATGAATTGTAAGCCTATCTCTTAGGTTTCTATATCTATTTGAATCACCTTCATCCAATATATATGGAGAAAGTTATGACTGAAATACTAAAATATGTCAAGGTGGAAAATACAAACTTTGATTTTTTTTTCTCAACAGTAGATATTAGTGGTGCTTTTATGGCTTGAACTTGGTTGAATTAAGAAAAGTGGTCAACATATGATTTATAGTTCTATCTGTTAGGCTTCTATAGACACTTGAATCACCCTAATCCAATATACTTGGGGAGCAAAAAAAAAGTTACAGTGAGAATACAATGATATGTCAAATTAGAAGCCTCCTAGACTTCAATATATCACCATCTGAATTTTCTTCACATTTATGAACCTATGGCTCAATTTTACACCTTGATGTTGGCTTACTTGGACTGTGATATCAAACTTTATGGAAATACATAATATCTTCTATGTGTTACAACTACGTAGATATCAAGAGGATCCTTGGCACATCACAAAATATAAGATTTTGTCACTTCAAGAAGAGTTGACGTACGAAGAACAACTAGTCGAAATCCTGGATTAAGAATACAAATATTATGCACAAAAGAGTATCCTAGTGCTATGGAGATGCCATAAGATAGAGAATGTGACTTGGGAAAATAAGGAGAAATGCAAAAATATCACCAAGACTCTTCGCCAACTTAGGTTAGAATTTGGGGATCTAATTCTTTTAAAGCGGGGTGAGATGTAATGCCCCACAAATTTATTTCATATTTAATCAATTCCTTTACCTTATTTTATTCTATTTATTATTTAAATTAAAAAAATGTAATGCCTTAGAATTTCTTTCATATTTAAATTAATTATTTTACCCTATATTTATTTTTATTTTCTTTTAATTTTACTTATTTGTTATATCAGTTAGGAGACGTAAAAATACATGTGTATGTATATATATATTTAGCACTAGATTTATCTCTTGGTTAAATAGTGAGAATTACTATTTAAAGTCATATAGATTTATATATGTATATATATTAGATATTTCAATTTTTAGGAAAACAAGTTATAACTTTTCTTAAATTAATATTATCGTTACTAGGAATTGAATAATTGAGACCGTAGGAATTAATAATAAAGACATTTGAATTATTGTAGAATTATCCTAGTCCTAGAAAGATTATAATTAAAGTTCCAATTGAAGTAAAACACTTCTCCTATATGAATATTCCCTGTAATTCAAAACCCTAGTCTCACAAATAAAAATAAAAAAAAAAGAAACAGTGGAAGAAAGAAAAAGAAAGACGAGAGGGAAGAAATAGAGCATGGTGGTTGTGATGACAAAGAAAGAAAAGAAAGAAAGGAAAGACGAACTAGGCAGACATAAAATTTTAGGTAAGTAAGGACCTGTCTTCTACATTTTGGGAAAAAATTTTCCAACCCCCCAAAATAATTTCCAAATGCAGGCACATTGCCCTATTTTTTCCCCAAAATACTATAATTTTTTACCCAAAAAACCCCTCACAATTCACTTAAAAAAACTCTACACCCTAAAAAGCACATCTGGCTCATTTTCTCACTTCATCTTTCACATAACTTATTTAATGTTCACTCACTCGCGTCACCCATTGTAATGCCCCCACTCGGGATAGCACCTAAGCTGAGAGGCTACTCAGTTCAATATTAAATTGAACCTACAATTCAATCAATAGTCCACAGTCAAACGTTTCAAACTTATCAGAAATAGCAACAGATTCCAACTTAAACAAACCTGTCATAAGACAATAAAACAATCCTGTAACATACAACACATATACTAAATACATGTCACAAAATCTCAAATTCAACTTATCAGAAGTAGCGGAATTTCAAACTTAACAGACTCGTCAACCCACTAAGTAAATGCCATGATTCACATTCTTACATAACAAAATATTTACATTCCTTAAGTCGACCACATTAAAACAGTATATCATAGCATCTTGAGTCCCTGCTTAGCAATCAAATAATTTCCACATATACATTCAACACTTTATCTATTACAAAATATTCATATCCTGCCTGGAGTCCAATCATTCACTTAATCCCTGTCTGAAAGAATCAAAATAAACGGGGGGTAAGTCCCAAGGACTTAGTGAGGGAGAAGAAAATGATAGGATGCGAAGGAAAACCATTGAGATACAACAATCAACAAAAAAATTCGGTAATAAGCAAGAATTTTTAACATGATCAATAGAGTACATGACACATATGATATCGAACTTGATAGACTACTACTCATTCCAACCTTATTATTTCTAGATCAAATTATAATTGCGAGTATCGCACGTCGGTACAGTATAAATAAAATTTCCTTATCACTCTATTGCTCGAGCACTCATCTCGGCGGGTAACAACTTGATTATATGGCATGGCCGGTCACATACCGGATCCTATCACTTATAGTTTGCTACATCCAGCTACCTGTAAGTCAAGATCGTAGGTGGGTACTAGCCGTAAGACCGATGTCCATCGGTCTGTTCCGCCTAGCCATCTTTTGGACAGCGCTAGGCCCAAACCCCCATGGTGTCCCTATGGGTGATAACTGCCCATGACATCCCATGAGTTGATAACCGCCCATGTCTTCCCATGGGTTGATAGAATATAATGCTAATAGATAAGAATTTAACCTTTAAAGTAATAACACGAGTATAACCAAATAAAGTCTGGAAGAGGTCTAGTACTGAAATCCAGAGGTGCTAACGGGGATAGACTCAAGAGGGGCCCGCACTGGACATGCCCTATCAACTAGTGTAGCTTTCTGCTCTGCCCGGCACATATTTTATAATATTAACCGATCAAGATATTTAAAAAGGTCAAGATTTTCAACGTTCAATTGCCAACAGGGCAGAACAATTTAACAAATATATTTGTCAACAAGGAGATCAACGATACACTTGAACAATCAACATGTTTATAAGAAGCTAACAAGTAGTACAGGGTCAGCCGACAAGGCTATGGGGTACAAGGGATAGAAAATGAATAATACAATAAAAGTTCTGGATACTAGAACATAAGCAAGTAATAACCCATACAGGGGTGTACATATTAGAAATAGATAACAATCGAGGTTTCAGATAATATATGAATTTTCAACAAGTACGATACAGAAACGGAAACCCTCATAGGGGTTTATTCCAATAATAGATAATTGAAAGAAGTGCCAGGTTGGAAGACCCTCACAGGGGTACAAGTGTCAAGTAACAAATAACAGGCAATAAACAAGATCTCAAAGAAGTCACGGATTTCAATAAACACGAGGTAGATACAGTTCAGAAATAGGAACACTCACAGGGGTTTATCACGAGAACATATAGATATAAACAAGGCCAAATTGGCAGACCCTCACAGGGATATAAAACAAATACCCAAGAAGTTAAACCCTCACCTTAAAAGTCTGAGAAAGCAACCACAATCGGCAGTCTACTGATCTGTGGAACCCACTCCTTTTTCACCTAACCAGAGGAATAAATTCACAATCAAATGTTTATTCGACCTCAATAACCTTCAATAATTATAGTCTTACTATTAACAGTTCTAAAATTGAGAGCTATTCTCCAATATTGACAGGGTACTAACAGAAGGCATAATCTGGTCCTTATTTATATAATTAACCTTATATCATATCCTAAATAAAAAATAACGGGCTAATTTATCTAATTATCCTAATTATTGCTATTTAGGTCCCAAATTCATAAAATAATACAGTCCAAGTTTACCAAATTTATACTGGCACATGCATATACCAAGTTCTAGTCCCATATCATCTCAAATCACCCAATTATCATTTCTCAAGTTCCAATTTCATCAAATCATAGTTTAATCACTAGATTAACTCGATTAATCCAAACTTATCATTTAATAATACATCATTTGAGTCCACTATGCTATGTCATAATCCATGCATGGGAATGTATATGTACCAAATCATATACCAAATCCTCATTCTTGGTATATTACGAAGTCCAATGGAAATATCGGTACATTGTATATATATATACATATATATATATAAACATATATAATCTAACTCCCTTTTTACCCACGAATCTGCTTAACTGGACCCCGAAACCACGAACCAAGACCACCGTCATGATCCTCACGATGAGTTGAAGTTTCTACTCAGAAGTCGTCGGACTGCCGCCGCCGGACTTCCACCGTGCACAATCGTTGGAAAAGCTCAACAATACTACCAAAATGCTCAACCTCCCGAACACAATTCCACAATCAATTTCAAGTTTTGCTGCCTCAACAACCTTCAATTTTGCCTTGAAACCCCAAATACTATTCATGCCACCGCATCAGTTTCTCCCGTTTCCACCTTCGTCGCCAACCCAATCTTCAGTCCAAGACCACCCTTACAATCCCTGAGCTAAGCTCTACTCAAAAACACTACCCAAAATCCAGCTCCGCCGCTATTTCACCATCACCCGTCGTGGTGGTTGTCGGCCAATAATCTAGCTTTACACTTTCCGGCAACCTACCACCCAACTACCATGCAAGTGGTATAGAAATGTAGCTAGGAGTGAGGAGAAGCTAATAAACGGATTGGTTTTCTATTTTCAGTGAATGCCGGTGAAGCCGCTGGAGGAGATGGAAAAAGGGGGTCTTGGTGAAGGAAGAAAAGAAGAATGGAGAAGAAGGAAGAAATGGTTAATTTTATAAAGTTTAATTTTTCTTATTTAAAATTTGGGCCCTCAAGTTTTGTCCAGCTTACATTTAGGTCCACCAAGATTTCAAAATCCTTCACTTTGGGCCCAAATTTAGTTAATGCCCTATTTTGGCCACTTTGACCAAAAATATTAGCCATTCAAACCCCAAAACTTCTCAAGTTAGTCCAATCAAGTCTTCCTAAATTCCATTTTGACCCCAAAACTTTTGAATTTTTTACAATCAATTTTTTTTTATTTTTTTTCGAGCCTTAAAATCCGATCAATCAATATCTTAATTTCTAAATCCTTATTTTTTTTAAAATACCAAATTTCAGGGGTGTTGCACCCATACACACACACACACATATGAAAATATTAAAATTTTACTACTTAAAAAAATTCTAAAACTTATGTTTACAAACTTAATTAAACTAATCGTCGAGCAAATTAAATATTATATTTAATAATTAATTAAATTTAATAAATAATTTTTTATATTTAATATATAAGTATTAACTAAATATTATATTTATTCATTTAATAAATAATTTGAAATGTTTTAATTTGATATAATAAATAAATAAATAAATCTTCTTTAAAAAAATTAATCTTCGTTAAATATTAATATTGGCATTTATTTAAAATGATTATAAAAAATTAATTATAGTGTGATATTTATTTAATATTCTATTAAATTTAATAAATTAATATTAATACAATTAAAATAATTATCAAGAAAACTAATTAAAATTAAGTAATTTTTTATTGTTACTAAGTAATTGATTTATTAGATAATGTATTAATTAAATAATGAGTTAAAGTAAATAAATAACTTATTAAATTAATTAATTTAATTATTTAAACAACTTGTTATGAATATATTAATTATATCTTATATTTCACGTATAATTAAACATTACATTTATTTGTTCAATAAATAATTTAAGATGATTTAATTTCATATAATATAAAATTATTTATTTTTTTAATTTGGTGAATTGTTCTTAAGTTAATATATATATGTATATATATTATTTTATTTAAATAAATAACTAAGTTTTATTTATACATAAATTGTAAATAATAAATAGTTAAATAATTATATTTTAAGAATAAATAATAATTAGTTTATAATTAATGTACAATAATTAAATTTTTTTATATAAGCCGATATCAACAATTATGACATAATTATGATATCAGCAGATTTTTTATAAGTAAGATATATTTATAATTTCATAAATAATTAATATTTATTAATAAATATTTTCAAATAATACATCATTTGCTAATGTTAAATTCATAAAAATATAAAATTTAAAATAAAACACTAATTGAATCAATTACAATCATTTTATTACAATAATATATCGATTATTACATATATATACACACATCATCCAACTATAAATATACATACATATATAATATATTACATAAAGAAATTTCTTTCACCTTATTAACCCAACAAAAAAGCAACTGATTTGACATCAATAGTAAAGTTGGCCTCCTCCCAAAATATAAAGAAACAAACAACTCATTCTCAAATTATTTTCTATATTTTTTCAAAACAAAAAGAAACATTTGGTACATTCTTCAAATTTTTTCCCAGAATCCCATTCCCCCAAAAATGTTTCTATAAAATGCCTAAAACATAGGAGAATAGAGCCTAAATGTTTGACCTGCAATTTCAAAGAATACTTCACGCTTCTATTACGAAACCACCCCACTTCCTCAATGTTTATACCTAGCAAGGCATGTGGCCCCTTACTGTACCATCATCGGCAGATTCAGGCTTAATTTCTTGTACTTATTTTTTTATTTAATTTTTCCTTTTAATTATCTATAGATATTTTAGTTTTGATTTTTTTAGCATCTAATGAGGGTGAGTCATTGAATGCTAATATGAATAAGATTATTTATGGGGATGATTATAGGAGGTGTTTTTTAATTATACATTAACCGTTACTTTTTTTATATAGATTAATTGTTCTTTAGAGCTAGATTAATATTATTCCTATTAATCAAAGGTTTAAACTAGAATAAGGGATGGGTTTTATTTTCCGGGTAAATTGCACAGCGCCCCTCTGTGATATTCATAATTGGTTCATAACCCCATGTGAAATAGAAATTGGCAAAGAAAAAGAAAAAACCCTGTGTTTAATTGAAAGTTGCTCACTTGACCCAATGGCCTTTTGTTTCTTGTTTGATGTCTATTGAATAGTAAAAAGACAAAATTACCCTTAACTAAAACTGAAATTCAAATAATATTTACTTTTATCATATCTATTGTTTATATAATTTTTTAATTATTTTTTGTCCATTTCAACTTAAATAATATTTAATATTTATAAAAGGGATATACAATATGTTTATATTTATACTTAAATATATAATATGTATACATGTATAATTTTATGTACAAATATATACACATGTATTTTTTATTTATATATAATATATAAATTATTTTATTTATTCCAAATTAAAAAATGTCTAATATTTAAAATAGTATATATAATATAGTTTTTATTTACACATACTATATAATATACATATATAAATTTATCTATAAATATATTGTATATTATTTATTTATACATATCATGTATATCCATATATATATATAATTTTTTTAATTCTTTTAAAATTAAACAATATTTAATATTTAAAAAAAGGATATATATATATATATAATATGTATACATATATAAGTTTAGGCATAATAATTTTAAGAAAGTATATATAATATAGTTTTTGTACACTTATATAATATATGTACATGTATAAATTTATCTATAAAGATATTATGTATTATTTATTTATACATATCATATATATCCATATATGAATTTTCTTTAATTCTTTTAAAATTAAATAATATATAATGTTTATAAAAATATAATATATTTTTTATTTATAGTTACATATAAAATATATGTACATCTATAAATATATATTTATAAATATATTTTTACCCAAAAAGAACATATATTTTTTATCTATACATAATATAGACATATGTACATCTATAAATACAAACATATATTTTTTTCACCAAAAAAAATATATATAAATTTTATTCATTTTGAATTAAATAATACTTATTTTGTAAAAATATATAATATATTTTATATTTATATTTATATACATATAGAATACATATATATAAATTTATATATATAATTATATATAACATATATATAATATAATATAATATCCTACACCCCCCATCCCACACTTCTCTTCCCTCAACCTTAACAGGCTGCCATGGCAGCGGTGCATAGTGGCCGGATCTAGCCGGGCCTTGCCAGATCCGACCACATTTTTCTTTTTTTTTTTTTTTTTGACTCTGGCAGCTAGGCAGGCTTCGACAGCCGACTGGCCGCCAAATGCCTGCTGAGGTACCGGGCATGGCAGCCATGGTGGCCGGTGGGGTGGGACCCCAATCCCGACGATATGCATGTGGCGGCCATGGTCGCTACATCTGATGTTGCCATGGCCGTCGCATGGAGGCCATGGCAGGGGCGGCCATGGTAGCCGTTGCCTGCTGCATCTTACGTTGCCATGGTAGCTGGGGGGGCGAGGGGTGGGAGAAGGGTGAAGGGGGGGTTTGGGGGTTGGGAATAATAATATATATAATAATATATTGTTTATTTTTTTTAAAGATATTATATTATTTAATTTGAACCATTGATTTCTTTGAAAAAATCTAACGGCTAATAAGTGAGGGTAAGATCGTTTTTTTATACATAAAAATGCACACCAAATCGCGCACACAACACGTGAATGAAACCAACCTTCTGAGGGGTGCTCATTGCATGATGTTAGAAAATACAGGGGGTTTTGTTGCCAATTTCTATTTCACAGGAGGTTATGAACCAATTACGAATATCATGGGGGCGATGTGCAATTTACCCTTTCTTTTCCACAGGCTTTTGGTAATATATGTATGACCATATATATACATATGTGGGCGGAACTTGTGGTTGCATAGTAAGAATTGTGGGATATATTACTATTATATATAAGCATGGATGCGCGTGTGAATAGTATTGCGGCGCTTGAGCATCATTTTCTATTTTTTTTTTTCTCCCTTGGAAAACGGCATCATTTTCAGGACTGGTTGCTTGGTGAGCTTGTATGCTGTGCTCTTTTTGTTGTATGGTTTTTTGCCTTCACATGGAATGGTTAGAAGAAAATATTTTCTCTTTCAATTTTCTTTTCTTTTCCTAACTACGTTGTTGGTTTTGTCGGGTCATATGAAAACTTCATCTTTGTACACTCATATCAAAACTACCTTTTTTTTAAATCATGATACTTGGTAATGGCGATTCTCCCTTTCGAATAAGAAGATTAGAAGTTTGTAAGTTTGTTGCGAAGGAGAACGATCTGTTCAAGAAGATTTGCTTGTTCATAATCCATCCAAAACTCTAGCTAACACTCCTCTCCAACCCCTATCCTAACCCAACACTATTGTTGCCATTAAAACCACCATCCGAATGGATTGTGTCCAAAATGATGAAGAAATGGCAAGTTATTGAGTGTTACCACTGGAAGATGATGTTGGATTTCCACATCGAGGAATCGAAACACTATTGAAAGAAGAGGCGCAGACAAAAGAGAATGGCAAAAGCGGCATCGGTGTAGCTAAAGTTAGCAAAGTGCTTGTGTAAGGTTGTCTAAGTGTGGATTGGTTCTAGAAATTAGAGCAAATGCTGAAGGTACCTATGAGTGGTTTATTTTATATTTTTTCTAATATTTCTTTCTTATTTGTGCCATAGTATTTTCCAAGAGATTCAGCTTCTGTTGTAGCTGTTCTTTCTTTTTTCCTAGGAAAGATTGGGTTACTATTTTTTCAAGAGTTATATTTTTTCTAGAGTTATCTAAGTTCAAGGAAATGCAAGTGGGTGGCGCCGCCTTAGATTTGATTGGGGTGTGATTGCTTGAAGATGCCCTCTCGGCTTCAAAGGATGCTGATGTTGTTCTTCTTGGAGCTATTGGAGGATAAATATTATTTTTCCTATAGGGTGAAAATAAATATAAAATCTTTTAAGTATTCTATATTTATGTTTTTCTTATTTAAAATTTTTTTATGAGTCTATTTATGAATTTGATGTGAAGGTACAAGTGAGATAATGATAAGAAACATTTGAAGCCTTAGACTGGGTTGCTGCAACCTCGGTGTAGCTCTTAAGGTGTTCGCCAACTTGAGATCGGCTACTATTATAGCCAAGTAAAAATTTTGAGTTGACCTGATTGATTTTATTGTGTTGAATTAATTTGAAATGTTCTGGTAATTTCAAGAATGAATGCATTACGTACTTTGTTTTGTGGATCAGATATGATGGACATGAAATGTATTTGGTTGAGTTTAAGCATTGGTTTCTATCTTTTAAGTATTTGGATAATTTGGTATTCGATATATCTGGTTGACCTTTTCTTCCTGGCAGTAATTTATAGTTGTATGTTGTCATATTTCAGATCAATTAGCATAGTCATAAATTAAATACGGTAGGTGTTTACAAAAGATAATGGAAAAATAGCCTTCTTAATTGAAACAATCAAACCATGGCATTCAATCAAATGATCGTGAACTTGGGGAATGTTTAGACTGCATAAGGAGTTATAGTTGTTTTGCAGCATGATATTGATGATGTTGTTGATCCACATCTTGAGAGAATGAAGAATAAAGCTATTGGAGATGGGAGCGATGGGGAGGTGATCTTAGCTTCTGCTTCTTGATAGTTGCTAAGAGTAGCTACTAACTGTGATTAGACATTGCATGAATACATCTTATTAGTTGATATGGGAACTCATATCATGGTTTGTTGTGTTATATATGCAAGATGAGGATTTCATTGCTAATGAAGATGATGTAGGCTCCTCCATTGATCATTCTGAGGAAGGAGAATCTGATGCCAGTGATACTAGAGAGGAGAAAGAGGTGAGAATTCTGCCTCTACTTCTCGTTCTTCGCTTTTAAGTTCAATATTATATATTAAGTTGACATTAGTGGATGGTGATCTAGGCATGAACGAAAAAGAAACTCAAGAAATAGCTATTTGCTTTCAAGGCATCATCAAGTAGACAAAAAAACTAGTGAATGTGAGCAATTATTGCCTTTATATTCTTCTCTTAAATTGAAATAGAGGTTTGTATTCTTTAATATATATATATATATAACACTACTTTAAGCATTTCGAAAATTCATGCTATATTATCGAAGGTGATCTACAGTTTGATTCTGTAATAAGGTCCATAAATAGATATCCTTAAGAATTGTCATAGTTTTCAGTTGCCGTGAGAAAGATTGGTGCTATATATGGACCCATTCCTGAATCTATTGTAACTAAGACATAAATATTTCATTGATTAGTATTATGAATCAGTAGTATTGTTGCTTGTGCTATATTGATTATGTTTGTCTGAGTAAAACATCATCAATAGTTGTTGTTGTCTGTGAATGTAGAGTTACTGTAATATTGTGGTGTGGGTGTTTTTGTATGAAATCCAGCTGCGTAATTGGTTTGGCACCCTTTTTGTCCTCTGCTTTATTAGTTGAGATCAAGGAAAGGTGATATAGTTTTGTTCCTCTCTAATGGAAAAATCTTCATTTCTTGGTGCTTCACTAGGCTGGTTTGGGGTCAGCAAAAGACCAGGTTTTTTCTACCCTTGGATGAAAAGAGAGTACAAGAAGTGGCTAGAAAAGGTGTGAGGAGGACAACCCCTGTTGCAGCCATTAGTGAGGATTTGGGTTCAGATTTGGTGAAAGTGGCGCCTAAAAAGTGAAGTTCAAGGTAAGGGCAGTGGTGACTATGAGAAACAAGAATAAAGAGGATTTTAAGGTGGCTTTAGTTAAGCATTTGGGTGCTTTTACTGATAAGATTGGAAGAAATATTGTTTTGCAACTTGTTGGCAATGATATTGATCCAAGTTCTTTTTCTTTGCTGGAAAAATTCCAAATAACTTAGTAACTATTATTTGTAGATTGTTAGCTGTTTTTATTTATTTAAATATTTTATTACTAATTTAGTGTCACATTTTATGCCATAAATGTCTAAAAGATCCCATTTTTGTGGTAAGTATTAAATACTTGATGGGATTTAATAGGAGAAAACTCTACTTTCAAGCCAGTTTGTGTCTGGTAGTTTACCTCAAGTAAGATGGACTAGAAGTGGTGCAATGGAACTGAAGTCAAATTGGAATTATTGCACCTATGATTGATTTTGAGGGATGAATCCTGTGTAAGAGTCAAGAGGTTTTTCTAGGGGTTCAGAAATTATCAGCTTGGAGAGTTTAATATCATGTTAAAGACGATTCCTTGTCTGCCCATCTCACTTTATTTGGTTTCATGTGGCTAATATGCTATCCTTGAATAGCTGGTACCAAATAACTCTATCTACAGTGACAGGGAGTTCTATCCTATACTAAGGCAAAAGAAGGGTAGTCAGAGCTCATTACTGAAGGGAAAACATCTTTTATATTTGGAGATCAATGATTTCATTCTTGACTTAAATACTATTCTGATTCTAGTCTCTGATTACCAAAATCAATTGCAGAAAGAAATATTTCAAGACCACTTGGTCAAGCTTGAGAGAAATGGTTGAACCATCATGTGCAGAAAGATCAGGAATATCAGGATTAATCACTTAGATTACCTTTCTAATGCTCGTATTATTACATCTACTGCAACTAGCATAACTGAAAATAAAGTCTCGACTGCACAAGTTCATGTAATGGCATATGATTATCTTGTCATTTCCATTCGTCATGTGGATTCCGGTCCACATACAAAAGCTGAGAAGCTTAGTCACTACCAAGCAGATAAAGAAAAAGAATAACACAACTAATAGATGTTGGTTTCCTTCTTGTGGACTAGTATTTGACCTATTTTTTCATGTCGCATCACCTTCATTTTAGTTTCACTATATTTCTTTACTTTATTTTAGTAGGTCTGCATTTAAAAGGATGACTTCTCCTTTATAGCAGGATATTTTAGCTTTCTTAACGTCAGGATTGATGGATATTAAGCTTTACAGGCATGATACTATAATGCCCCATCACAAATTGGTTGTGGGAGGAAACTGTAAATGGTTACAAGGCATTGGCTAACTCCTATTTTCTACATATTAGTTTGCTTTTGTTATCATTAAAATGATGCAACCCACACCCTATACATTGATGCTTGTCCTTTCACTAAAAAGCCCATAACCATTGTGCAGTTCACCATCAATATTGAGATGCCTGGGACATGTTTATTGTTGAATTCAACTGCTAATCTGATATGTCTGTGCAACTCTTATATTTAGTCTACATTTCCTTGCATTTTTTAAGAGTTTTAAAAAACACAATCTACTTGTAGCTAGACTTCTTCTGGCTTTTAACACATCTTATTGGGCTTCCAGAGCAGGACTGGTGTTGATCTAGCTGGTGAAATTATTACGGACTTCCCAGATAAGAAGGTGATACTGGTGCACCAAGGATCCAAGTTACTGGAATTTATTGTAGTTAAGGCTAGAAAAAAGGCACTAGATTGGTTGATTAAAAAGAAGGTCGAGGTCATCTTGGGTCAGTCTGTCAAGTTGGAGAGGGGCCTACTGGTGTTTATGAGACATCAAGTGGAGAGAACACTATAACTGATTGCCATTTTCTTTGTACTGGCAGTCCAATTGGTTCATCATGGCTAAAGGAGACTCTTTTGAAGGAAAGCTTAGATGTTAATGGAAGGCTAATGGTTGATGCACACTTAAGGGTTAAGGGTCATAATAACATCTTTGCTATTGGAGATGTCACCGATGTCCCTGTAAGTCCATCTTCTTTGCTGCAAATCGTCATATGAATCCAAGTTTAGGGACATTATAACCTCAAAACGAACTATAGTGCGGCTTTTATAGGCTTCCTAATTCTACATCATCTAAAAGAATAGCAAAAGAACTCAAACAAGCAATTGACTTGTACCTAATCATTTGGTTCTCCTACGGCTGATTATTGATTTATAAGTTGCATGAAAGTTGAAACACATGCATGAAAAGTGTTATAACTGAAGTTGAGAAGAATGGCCTTCTTTTTGTTGTGAACTTTTGGTAAAGAACAATAAATCAGAAAAACTATGGAGGAGTAGGGTTTAGCAAGAAGGGACTTTTAGTTCACTTTCGTACAACCAAAACTTTTACAATATTTCCTATGTCTCTGGAAGTGACTTTGTGTATTTAGTTCACCTTCTAATTTTTGCAAACTTTACCCTTCTTGTGGACCTAATGCAATATGTGATATCTGCTTCACCAGCTTGTGGCTGTTTAACTGGGTTTACACCCCAAGCTATATATGAGGAGCAAATTGAGTTCTTCTTATTAATTTTTTTTTCCTTTCTTGTTTGAGAGATTATATTTAAAATATTAAATTGAAAAGAAAGATTCTTATGAAAAAATTATTTCCAAAACAAATAAAATGTTTAATATTAATTTAATTTTTATGTAAAATATGAAAAAATAGTTAAATTTTTTAAAAAAATTAAAAAATTATATATTTAATTTTTTTTATTAATATTAACAAAAAATGATTTCCTTGCTACAAACAAAAGTTGATTTTGCTGTGCTTGCAGTAGACCATGAAATTTTTGCTCTCAATCTTGCCTTGATACTGCTAGTTATTTGATGAAGTGGGAATCCTGGAGCTCTTTTGCTGGTCTTTGGAAATGGGTAATTTTATTCTTTGTTGATTGTTGCTAGAAATGGATTGAGGCAGTTGTTCAAATTTGTTCAGGATGCTTTTTGAAAAATTTTGATAGTAGGGGATGTGCATGCTGCTACAAGAGGAACATTTTGCTAGGGTTGCCAAAAGTTGACTTTTTGATCAATTTGGCAAATTTGAGTGTCTACTTCTTTAGAATTCTTGCTTTTGTCTTACTTAAAATCTGGATGACAGTTTGCTAGGGTGTGTCCTATTGCTATACTTAACTAGGCTGCAAAATACTGTAAATTCTTTGAGACTAGTTTAAAGAGCTTGTGTTGGGATTTCCTGGAACATGATTTGACCTTCTGTGGAAATTTTTTGTTGCTGCTTGGAATTGCTGCTTATGTCAATCCTAATCCTGAATTTTTCTTATTTCAATACTTGCTGCAGATCTATGAATATGCAGCAGAAAAGCTTGCTGGAGTGCATGGGAATTTTGCATAACTGTTTTATAGAGAACTATGTTGTACATGGGAATTCTCTTTCTAAGCTATTGATTGTGGGCCTACTTGAAATCTCTTTTGTACATCTTCATGTTAAGCTATGCATGAAAATCAAATGCACATTAAATTTGAGTTGCATGGATTGCTGCATAGTGATTAATTGATAGGCCTATGTAGAAATATGAAGGTAATTGTTGGGGGCATGAAAGTTGTTTTTTTGTTTTACCCTAAAATTAGTACAAAGTTGGATTTTTTTATTTTTTATTTTTTTGCTAGAATTTGGCTGGACATATAATATGGTCCTAGGGTATCAGATTTAATTGCTATAAAAATGTTGGAATGAGGACTTTAATTCCAAGTCAGAATTGGAGAAGTGTGCATCCTACACTATATAATGGAGTACTATTTTGAATTTGATCAAGCGGCTCAATTACCTGATTTTATTGTACATAAAACCTCAAAATAGCATGAATTGGTACAATATTGCATGAAGACATGTCTTAATTCAATGGTTGACTTCTCCAGTATTGAACATTAGCTCAAGACCCAATTGATACCTCCTTTGACTCCAATTGGTCGCCCAATAATGGATTTTTTCACTTGCTTTTAAATTCTATTTCCTTTTTTTAGTTATTTTGCTTCTCTAGAATAGATAGTTGTAGGGAAGCAGTCTTTTATTTGTTTACCTAGATTGAAAATTTTCTCTTTTCTTTTTTAGTTCCCTCCTCATGTATGTAAAACATCAAATTTATGTGCTAATTTACTGGTGATCGAACACATTCGTCTGAATCCAACAAGCACGACACCGAGTTTCGCGCGGTGTGCTCTTTTGTAGTATGTATATATATATATATATATATATGGAAACTGATAAGACATTAAAGCATCTTTAATTTTGTACCCATTTATATTTGTATATAACATAGCTAATAGCCTATTTAGTGTAGGTATATATATGTTACCTATTAACACATAAATCCCATGCATTTAAAGGAGTAAACGTGAGCATGTAGATATAACCATGAATCAACCTCCTTTCCTTTTGTCTTGTCTACATCATTAGCACACACATCGTCATACCTAATTAATGAGGAAAGAGAATATATATACATATATATATAAACTTGACCGTACATGGATGTTGGGTATATATATGTGAGTTTGATGGGTATAATTTTGGGATTTTGAATGGACTTTAATGAGAAAAGTATATATAGTAAAATTATTTTAATAACAATTAGGATTGTTGGGTTCAAGGTCTTACAGGGTTATGGGTGTCATAAGCCTAGTCCTAAGTAAATTTTTTCTTGTCAGTTAGTTAAATTGGTGATTGATATGCTTATTAAATGAATCAGGTGACTCAACTATTGATTCGATTGACTTTGAGATAGGTGATTGGTTTTTTGAATTGATCTTGAAGGTGAGTGCTTTAACCTATAACTATTTTATGATGTTACTTTTCAAAATTCAGAAGGATATATGTATAGTAATGCATGCTATGAAGCTTCTTTTCAATATACACTGCACTGTGATTATATTCCATTGCACACAAAAACTATTTTATTTTGTTTCACATACAAGAAAATATATGTTTTTATGATTTTTAATGCTTCTAGACTAGTAGTTAAATTTGATGATCAACTGATTGACTAGAATTTCTGTTGCCACTATTGTCACTATTACTATTACTATTACTATTAGTTGGATCCAACTTGGTGTACATATGCGAGGGACTTCACTGGGCAGCAGCAGGCTTGTTGGTTGAACCCCAAACCCCCATGGCCTAATCCCCCCAGTACACAACAGAAACTATTTGTAGCTGAGGTGGGTCGCAGGATTTCCCGAGGACTTAGGCCTGGGCACTGTTTTGGTAAGATCACACCTTACCTGAAGCGATAAGGGACTGTTATGGTATGAGTCATAAGGTTGATTGGCTACAACAAACATTGTCTGATTACCATATTTAAGTTGTTAGTCTAGGAAACTGTTTATTAAATTCTTGATTATTACTGCTTGACTATTTAATAATTTCCACTTTTGTTTTTCTCAAATATTTTTATTATACAAATCATGTTAGATTCATGAACTCACATTGCACATACTTGGCACTCGCTGAGTCTTTTGCTCACACTTTTTTCTTTTCTTTAACTTCCTTCTGGCAGACCTAGATCCTAGCCCTAGTGAGGAAGTAGATCCTACGTATGATGAGTATCGAGATTGAAGGCTTAGTTTAGATTTTTGCAGTAGACTACTATATTTCTCCTGAGCTTGTTATTTCATTTTATTTATCATGTATTCTATTTGTTTTAGTTGAAGTTAGGTAATGTTACTTTGAGTTTCTGTGTTATAAAACTAGCATTGGATTTGTTTGAGTTCTTGTCTAACTTTAAGAGTTTGGATTGTTAATATCATATATTTGGGATTGAGTTTCACGCCTCAAGACTAGACTGTATGTTTTGATTTTGGGGCGTGACAATATTTTCATGACATAAATTTAATTCTATTCATTTTCTCTTTTAACAAATTGAATAAAGATGTGGTTCAATGAATTTGGAGGTTTTTTGATAAAGATAATTAAGTATGTGTTAGTTTAATAATAATAAAAAAAAAACCTTATTAAGTTACCAAAAAAATATATTTATTCATATTTATTAAAAAGGGCCCAAAATTGATTAAGATTAAATAGTTTAATAACTTAATCTTAAGTGCAAATAAAAACAATTTTAAAATTTAATTTTTTTTTATATTAGTTATAGTCATTTATTATGTTATTTTAATATTTGATTTACTTTATTAGGAGTTGCTTTTCTTGTGTTATAGTTGGAAAGACCTTTTTAAGTTAATAAAAAATTTAACATCGAATTTAGAATTAAAATAATTCAAACAAATAGGGAACTATATAAATACAATTGCATAAAGACCAATTTTCATCAGAACATTAAAATCAATAAGTTAAATGTTACAGTAATTAATTGCTTTGGGGGTTGAATGATAAACTATTATGGCTGGCAAATGAGTGGGTTGAGTTTGGTTTGATTTAGTTTGACATGAACTAAACATGGACTTATTTGATTTAGGTTTAAAATAGAATATGCTCAAATAGGTCGAGATATAAATTAAAAGTGAGTTGAGTTGCGATTAGGCTGTATGGGTTCAAAATGTGTTCAACACAAAATTAAAGAATGGGTGAATGATGGCTATTACTCTCAACGTTTGGCATAATTATGAAAATATTCTCGCTTTTTCGAAAATTACAAAACCCTTCCTAACATTTGTTGTCGTCCAATAAATTAAGTCAACCATTAGTTGCCATTAGGGTTTTTCGAAATTACTATTAAAATTGGCACGTGAAAATTTAAAATTACCCTTCAGCTTCATAACCTCAATTTTGACCAATTCTAATCATATTTTGCGGATGAAAATACCCTTAATGGTTATACCATCGTATTCTAAATTTAGATAATGATTGAATAGTAATAATGCTATATTATAAGGGGTTAATTGTGTTAGTGTTTGAAAAATTGAAACGTTCATTGAACTAAAAAACTTAATAGTTCACGGTTAACTGGTTCAATCGTTGGTCAAACCGTAATTGAACTGTGACATCATAATTATGTAATAATATTATATACTCTATATATTACTTAAAAGTTAATAAAATACCAAACATAAAATATAAAGAGTCTAAATTGTATTGTTCAACTTCATAAATTAGAATTTCTTGAAAGAGAGAGCCAAGAACACATAGGTTGGGTAAGAGACTTAAGGTTTCTACCTTTTAGCCGTATTTAAAAATTAGAATATTAGATTTGATTTGATTTATTTTATAGATTTGTTTGAGTATTTTAGGTTTTTAGCTTTTTAAGATGCATCCTAACTTCGGATGTTCACATTAGGCCAAAAAAAAAAAGTATTAATTATACCAAAAATTAAAGGGAAAAAAAGAAAATAAATGAATTGGTCCAGTTTTCATAAAATCATGAACGGTTCAAACAGTCCAACCACCGATTCAGATGATTTTCTTTATTTACTGATTTTTACTCAAATCGGATCGGTTCATAGGGCGGTCGATGGTTCAACAAGTCCAACCACTCGGTCGATTCCAATTTTTTTAATAGTGAAGAAAACTATAAGGATTTATATACACACACATCAACCCTCGCTCTCCCCCTCCGGCCAAATCTAGCAGGCACTGGCCATGGCGGCTGCTAGCAAATCATATCGGAATACGATCAAAAATTAATCCTCACAGGGGTGTACGAGTCAATTAACCCTCACAGGGTACAAGTATTAAGTAACAGATGACAATTGAACACAAGAGCAAGAACAATTCAATATCAAGAACAAGTACTCAAGTGAGGGCAATTTCAATCAATCAAGAGCATTTCAATACAATCAAGTTGAACCCACACAGGGGTCATTCCACAAAAATAGATAGATATAAACAAAACCAGAATGGCAGGCCCTCATTTCCAAAATCTGAGAAATGCAATCCACAATTAGTAGTCTACTACTCCGTGGGACACGCTTCTTTGTCACCTAATCAAGAGAGTATATTTATAATCAAAATCTATGTTTAATCCTAATAATGACTACTATACTATCAAAAATCCCAGAATTATTAATCATATGCTTAATACTAAGATTCTAGGGTTCGGTCGGTACTACTGGTACAAAACACTCTAATTCAGTCGTTATTACTAAAATATCCATGAGTTCATATCAATTTCAATAACGAGATATAATGTAGTCCTTAATTTATAAAGTTAACCTCATAATTTTGTGCCCATAGTGATAACAATAGTCCATTGTTTCTATTAGCCCAATTTTTTTACCAATTAGGACTCAAATTCATAAATTAGGATTTAACCACTTAATTATCTCAATTAATCCTAACATTACATAAAATAATATAGATCTGGGCCCACTGACTTCACTATAGTCCTGCATGGGGAAAATATTTACAATTCTTATACCGATGTCCTCATGTCTTAACATAATACAAGATTTAGGAATTATATACAACATATGCATATATATATATAAATCCCCAACCAACTTTTTACCCAAGATCCGGCTCTAGAAGCACCAAAATCAAGAACCGAGAACACTTTCATGATCCTTGCGATGAGCGAAAGAATTTATCCCAGTTTCGCCGCCATATCGCCACCAAAAATGAGGCACCACCACCAACCAAAGCTTCTCAACTCCAGGAATCTAATGCCCACTTTAATTTTGAGTTTTGCCGTCGGGAAGGCATCCAATTGGCCGAAAAATGCCACTGATTTCCTCAAAGCTGCCACACACCACTGTATCCAAATCAGCTCCGCCAATCACCGATTCATGAAATTGAGCCCACCAACTCAGTCACCCTGCTAAGCCCATCAAGATTATACCTTTGTTAGTTGTGAAAAGTAGCAAGAACGGCAAACCCACCAAGGCTCTGCCGTGAGCTCTCATCGGCCTTGATTTTTTCAACATTTCACCCATCGGTTTGGGTGGTTCTTTGTGTCAGCGTGATCGCCGTGACAAGGGAAAAAAGATGGCTGGTCTGGTTTATGGTTTTGGGGTGTCGCCGGAAGGATTCGCCAGAGAGAGAGAAGGGATACAGGTGAAGAAGAAAGGGAGAATGGGGGTGGAAATGCAAATTCCATGTATTTATAGAGGACACTTTTAGAAATTTTGATTTGGCCCCTGAAACTTTTGTCCAGCTTACAATTGAGTCCTTCGAAATTTTGAGCTTCTTCAATTGAGTCCCCCAAATGTTGTGTGCCTAAAATTAACCCATTTGACCCAAAATATTAGCTATACAACCCCCAAAAATTTGGAAATTGATCCAATCAAGTCTTGCTTATTTTGACTTTGACCCCAAAACTTCCAAAATTTCTGCAATTAAGTCCCTTTTATCTATTTTTCGAGCCCTAAAATCCGACTAATAAAATTCTTGATTTTCTCAATTCTTGTTTTCCAAAATAATGAATTTTAGGGGTGTTACACTCCTCTCCCCTTAAAAGAATCTAGTCCCCAGATTCTCATCTTCAATTAGATTAACCTCGATTAACACGGGTACATGTAACATTTTGGTTTCTTGTTGCCTCAATTACTTGTCATTTCAATACTTAAAATATACTCCATTTTAGTTCTGATAGAGTGTGTGCTCTTATTTAAAACACCATAAAACCACTGTAGCAACAAGCAATTAGCAACATCACGAGTTCATACTTACATAATATTTACATCAAAAAGTAGTCAAGTTCAAACTTAACATGCTAGATGTGATAACTTATCATACATTCCAAAGCAACTAAATATAAATTAACAAAAACTTAAACATAATAAATATATACATAACCCATACGCCTATTGTTCCTTAAACTCCGTCTGGGTTATAAAGCTAAAATATGCAGTATCAGACTTTCCTTCGACATCTAAGAACTCAGCGAGAACCTTCAACCACTGATTTCCCTTTTCCCGCCGATGCTGGACCTCTCTTATTGGGGTAATTTTTCAAGTAGTGTTGATCACTGCCATAGCCCAAGCATCTGTGTTGCTTTCTCCAGTATCCTAACTCCTCACAGCTATGTGATCCACATAATTCACATTTCTTTTGTGGCCTTTCTTGAGTCAAAACTGTCGTCTCATCAATCTAATTGGCTTGAGGAGTAGCGCTTTCAACCTATAACCTTTGTTTTTTTCTCTAGTGCTGTTTTGCTCCTCAAGTCGTGATATTCCTTTTGCCCTTTGTCCTCAAATTTTCTAATCTCATGAAGCTCTGTTTCTAGCTGTAACGCCTTGCTTACAGCCCAATTCAAATTATGTAGGTCTTATGTGGCAAAATCCTACCTCAGTTCTGGCCGTAGCCCCGGTATGAACCATCGAGTTTGCAAGACCTCATTTTCCTGGACATAAGGGGCATACTATAAGAGTGTGCTGAAGATAGCCTCATACTCACCAACAGACTGATTTCCTCGAACTAGATCCATAAACTCCATTTCTCTTGCTTGCTTAGCTACTAGGGGCATGTATTTGTCCGTAAACTTCAGGGTAAAGTTCTCCCAGGTTTTGGGGGTCGCCACAGCTATCCACCTGTGGTCGATCATTCTTCATCAGTTCCTTGCAGACTTCGTTAAGAGAAACACAGAAAAACTCACTCTTTGCTCATTTGGGTAATGCAAGGTCCCAAATATGAATGAGAAATGCAAGGTCCCAAATATGTTCTCTAAGTCTTCCACCCATTCCTCTATTTTATGGTCATCTGGCTCACCATAGAATTTTGGGGGCTGAAATCACAGAAACCGATCTACGGCTTGATCTTCTGTAACTACTCCTGCCACCCCTACTCTATTTGCTGGTTGATGGTCAGGTTGCCTGTGCCTCTGTCTTTCTCGATCAACAGGTCCTACCAAAGGATCTACAGCAGGTTGATTCATTGGAGGAGTTTGTGAAACTTCCTCGTCTAGTATCGGTTGTGCGTAGGTAAGTGCTTCCCGCCTGGGAGCTTGAGGCGCATTAGCTCACCAATCGGGCGATCTTTCCTGTCATTCAGTTCTGGATGGAACGGGTGCATCGGAACTTCCTTGGGACGCCATCAACGTTACCAACCCTATCCCAGTTTCCAAAGATAAAAAAGGAAAATAATTAGATGAAATTAAATCAACTCAAGAATACACAAGTCTTAATCATTCTATGATAATAACAAGATCCCAAAGACATCTTGCAGTACATAAACTCATCTTACTAACATCAATAGATCAAGTTCATCTTAAATCCTTGAATCATATAGGAATTCCCCAATATGAAAAATACTTAAAATTCAACCTTTTCAAAGCACAGCTTGACGTAGCTTAGGCATTCCCTAACTTAAGTATACATATCTAAAATATTTCTAAATTCAAGCTTAGTCTCTATATTACCCGAAAGTTCTCATTTCCACAGTCACATTCTAGGATCAAGTCCTAGTCTAGTTCAAGTTCTCTTATTCCAAGTGTTTATATCTTAGATAGTTCCTAATTCAAGTCAAGTCTCTAGCAGGCCAATCAAATTTAGTCAAAATAATCATTCATTCCCATGTGAATCTAGGTTATCAAAACCTTAGTTCTCATACCACCTGTAATGCCCCATTCGGGATCGGCTTTAGCTAAGGTGCCACTCAATTCAGACTTAAATCTTATTCCATAAGCAAGCAATAGGCCCAAAACATTTCAACTTAACTTGTCAAAAGCAGTGAAAATTTCAAACATAAACATCATGACCTACACTTAGGTACATTCCATGATTCAACTTCTTATATCTAACATAACATGTACATACCTGAAGTCCTCCAAATCAGTCCTGATATATCACATCGTCTCAAAACCAAAGTTAACATTCAAGAGAGCTCAATAACATACCCAAGCACATTTTCTATTACAAAAGTATTTCTCTACCCCAATTCAAAAGTCCATATCCTTCACTCAAACATGAGAACAACAATGGGGATCTGTCGAGGAAGAATCAACCCAACAGATCGTCAAATAACATAAGTACGAGAATGTATTAAGAAACAAGCAATTACAAGTCAATAAACAAGCACTAACGAATTCAAGAGTTCAAGTGGGTAATAGCTCGGGGTTGTAACTATCGGATCGAAAGGTCTGGTATCATCTCAATCGATTCTGCACGGGAGGTATAGAGTGTCTCAACTTATCACAATTCGGGAGGAAATGCAGATTGCTCATTCGGCCCAGACAACAACCTGACTTAAACCATTAAGTTACACCGTCCTTATTGCTCCACAAGCAAGACGCAAACAATCGGGTACAGTCAAAACTGAACAAGCCTAAATCACATGCAATCCAACAATTCAAAATAAAATATGCATATCGTATTCTAGTCAAACAAGTACTTTTACCAAAGCATGATAGCTTGGTATACAATAGGTTGTAGATGCTTAGGGAAACGCCCCTGACTCATTACCGAGTGCAAATGCTCAGAGAAAAGCCCCTGACTCACTTCTGATACCTAGGAAAACGCCCCTAGCGGTATCGTTGATACTCAAGGAAATGTCCCCAACGTACCGCTAACATCTACAAGTATATGCAAGCATTCTGCTGGGATTGGCACTCAGCCTAAACATTTTGCTGATACCCAGAGAAATGCCCTAGCGGTATCGTTGATACTCAAGGAAAAGCCTTTAATGTACCGCTAACATATCTCCAAACATATGACAAATAACAATCAATCGATTCATGATTCCCAACATATATCCAAATAACAAAAAGATAACGAATAACAAGATAATAACAAGTATCCATCAAGAACAAATATGTTACTAGAACGAGCATATAACAGATGATCAAGTAGCAAATCGGACAGATATTAGATGAGACGTTCTAGGTGCCAGAACATACAATAACAAATCATATTGGAATACGATCAAGAATTAACCCTCACAGGGGTGTACGAGTCAATTAACCCTCACAAGGTACAAATATCAAGTAACATATGACAATTGAACACATGAGCAAGAACAATTTAATATCAAGAACAAGTACTCAAGCGAGTGCGATTTCAATCAATCAAGAGCAGTTCATTACAATCAAGTTGAATCTACACAAGGGTCATTCCACAGGAACAAATAGATATAAACAAGGCCAGAATGGCAGACCCTTACCTCCGTAATCTCATAAATGTAATCCGCAATCAATAGTCTACTGCTTTGTGGGACCCACTTCTTCGTCACCTAACCAAGAGAGTATATTTATAATCATAATCCACGTTTAATCCTGATAATGACTACTATACTATCAAAAATTCCAAAATTATTAATCATTTTCTTAATACTAACATCTAGGGTTCGGTCGGTACTACTGGTGCAAAACGCGCTCAATCAGTCATTATTACTAAAATATCCACGAGTTCAAATCGATTCCAGTAACGAGATATAATATGGTCCTTAATTTATAAAGTTAACCCCATAATTTTGTGCCTATATTGATAACAATAGTCCACTATTTCAAACCCAATTTTTCTACCATTTAGGACTCAAATTCATAAATTAGGGCTTAACTGCTTAATTATCTCAATTAATCCTAACATTACATAAAATAATATTGATTCGAGCCCACTGACTGCGCTATAGTCCATGCATAGGGAAAATATTTACAATTCTTTTACGAATGTCTTCATGTCTTAACATAATACAAGATTTTGGAATTAAATACGACATATGCATATATATGTATATATATAAATCCCCAACCAACTCTTTATCTAAGATCCGGCTATAGAAGTGCCAGAATCACGAACTGAGAACACCATCACGATTCTTGCAACGAACTGAAGGATCTATCCCAGTTCCATTGTCACCCGCTGTTTGCCGCAGTTGGAGATGAGCAACACCACCACCAATCGAAACTTCTCAGCTCTAGGAATCCAACGCCCACTTTAATTTTGAGTTTTGCCGTAGGGAAGGCCTCCGATTAGCCAAAATATGCCACTGGTTTCCTCAAAGCCACCACGTCCAATTCAGCTCCGTCGATCACTGGTTCACGAAATTGAGCCCACCAACTCGTTTACCAAGCTGAGCCCATCAAGACTATACCTTTGTTAGTCATGAAAAGTCGTCGGAATGGTGAAGCCTTGGACCTGCAAAGGTTTCATCGTGAGCTCTCGTCGTCCTTATTTTTTTGGCATTTCATCGGTCGGTTTGGGTGGTTCGTGGTGCCGGCGTGATCGCCATGACAAGGGAAAGAAGATGGCTGGGCTGGTTTATGGTTTTAGGGTGTCGCCGGAGAGATTCGCCAGAGAGAGAGAGAAGGGATGCGGGTGAAGAAGAAAAGGAGAATGGGGGTGGAAATGCCAATTCCATGTATTTACAGGGGACACTTTTAGAAATTTTGATTTGGCCCCTGAAACTTTTGTTTAGCTTACTATTGAGTCCTTCGAAATTTTGAGCTTCTTCAATTAAGTCCCCCAAATGTTGAGTGCCTAAAATTAACCCCTTTGACACAAAATATTAGCCATGCAACCCCCAAAACTTTGGAAATGTGATCTAATCAAGTCTTGCTTATTTTCACTTTAACCCCAAAACTTTCAAAAATTTTGCAATTAAGTCATTTTTATCTATTTTTCGAGCCCTAAAATCCAACCAATAAAAAGCTTGATTTTCTCAATTCTTATTTTCCAAAATACTAAATCTTAGGGGTGTTACATGGGTATTCCACGTCAGGGCCCAAATCTTGTGCGCCTCAGCATAGTGCACAAGACCCAAGCTGGTTTTGAGATTTGTTTGCGTATTTAAACCTTATTTTCTTCAAAGATAGATAGAACGAACACTAAAAAAGTTATTCTAGATTGTTTTTGAGATTCTCTCACTACAACAAATTACACTTTTAGTAACGAATAATTTCGTTACCATAATACCGAAATTCGTTACCCAAAATATTGGTAACGAATTTTTCGTTATTGAAGTTTCATGCCCTAAAGCCTGTCGCAAAAAGTCTTAGCAATGAAATTTATGGTTCGTTACGAATGATAACCTTATGGCGACGAAATGTATCATCACAAAAATTTTCGCATTAGTCACAAAACAATGTTAGTTACAATAGATTTCAATAGTGTAACGAAATACCTGGTTACCAAAATGTTGGCAGTTTTGTAGCCTTTTATTTTTCGTTACCAATGCATATTATAATTGTTAAGTCCATATTAGTATTAATTTTAATATCATGTTTAGGACTTAACAAATAATTTTCTTGTTTAAAAAATTATAATTCCCTTACTAATTGGTGAAAATTTGGAATTATAAGAATATAAGTGGAGAAGCTACAAAAAAGGGACAAATTGACAAAAGTTTATGGGAATGCTAACAGGATGATACCTCATGATCTAATCAATGATGGACATAAAAGTCTTTTTATTTATTCGAGTCATATTCTAATTAGAAGAATATTTTAATCAGTTATAAATACGCCTTTTAGATACTTAGTAGAGGGGAGAGACTTTTCTATTTTGGAGATCAGAAGTATCGTGAGAATTTGGGATTCAAAGAAAGACAAAGTGGAGATCAAATTCATCTAGGAATAGAGTTTCTTCTTCTTCCTTTGATTTTGTTTTTAATTATGGATTTGAAACGATGTTTCGTTTTATTCATGTTTTGTTTGACAATTCAATCATGAACTAGTTCGTTACTCTAGGATTATGATGGCTTCTTTTGAATAAATTAATGCATGATTTTCTTCTATGAAATTAATAGCGCTTAAGGTTAATTCTTCTATTGTGTATTTTTTTTCTATTTGATTGCCTGATCAACAATCAAGTGTATCTTTAAACCCTCGAGGAGTCTTGGAAAAGAAAATCTAGGAATTGATTGACAATAGAAGACATTATGATTAATTGTTCAAATTGATGAACTAATTAATTTGTGAGTAGGATAGGAATATACATGCTTGCCCTAAAGAGTTAGTTGAGTGGTACAACCTTATTCATAATTTAGTCAATTCACATAGGAATTTAGTGAATTGAATAAATTAGGGATTTCATTGCGGGTAATTCAGAAGAACCTCGTAATTGTATAAGACTCAAGATTAATAACCTGTTATTAATTTCATAGGGAGAAAATTATGTAATCAACTTATTCGATTGATGAAATCATAATTCTAGGCTTCTATATCCTGATAGAAATCTTAATCAATACCGTTTTTCTTATTTTCATTAGTTTAGTTTTAATTCTTATTTAATTGATTTTGTTTGAATAAAAAAAGTGTTTGGTAAATTAATAATTAGTAGCAAATAGTTTAGTTCCTCGTGGAATTGACACTCTTCTCATCATTTTATTACTTGTTGCGACACGTGCACTTGTGTAATTGTTTGCATTATTTATTTTGGACAACACCACCAACAAGGTTCTGGTGCCGTTGCCGGGGAACTAAAATTATTTTGTTTTTGCTAATATTAATTTTAAGCGCCAAGTTTTAGTTCAATTTTTTTTTTACTTATTTATTTATTTATTTTGTTTTATCTAATTATTTATTTTATTTTATTTTATTTATTTGTTTATTGTTTTTAGCAAACGAAGATACTGTAGAAATGGTAGAGGATGGATATTTGGGGGATTATGTTATCCCACAAATTCAGGGCTTTCAGATAGGAATCGCTAGACCATCTGTTCAGGCTAATAATTTTGAAATCAAGCCCGTTATCATTCAGATGTTACAGAGTTCAGTCCAGTTTGGGTGGTCTCCAATAGAAGATCCGAATGCTCATCTAGCTAATTTTTTGGAGATTTGAGATACCTTCAAATATAATGGAGTTTCTGATGATGCAATCCAATTGAGGCTATTTCCATTTTCACTAAAGGACAAAGCAAAGAGTTGGCTATCATCTTTGCCATTGGGAACCATTGCCACTTGGGAGGATTTAGCCAAGAGATTCTTGGCTAAGTTTTTCCCCCTATCACGAATAGTCAAGTTGAGGAATGAAATTACATCCTTTGTCCAATTTGATCAGGAAACATTTTATGAGGCATGGGAAATATATAAGGAGATGCTCAGAAAATGCGCTCATCATGGATTGAAAAAGTGGCTTCAAGTGCAAACATTCTACAATGGATTGACCGCACAAACAAAAGGAATAGTTGATGCTACTGCAGGAGGTACACTTATGAGGAAAAAGATCGAGAAAATATTTAAGTTACTTGAAGAGATGGCAGCAAATAGTTATCAGTGGCCAATTGATCGATTAACTCAACTAAAGAAAACTGCAGGAATCTATGAGGTAAATACTACTACATCTTTGACTGCACAGTTAGAAGCTTTAACAAAGAAAATGGACACACTTGCAAGTATCATGACCCAGCCAATGCAGCAAGAGAGCCAATTTATTACTTGCGATATTTGTGGGGATGGATATTCCAGTGATCAGTGTCAACATACTTTGGAATCAGTGCAGTTTGTTGGGAACTTCAACAGGAATCAAAATAATCTATACTCAAATACTTATCATTCCGGATGGAGACAACATCCCAATTTCGCATGGAGCAACAACTAAGGACAATTTTCAGCACCTAAATTTCCACCACCAGGCTTCCAGCAACAAATAAATCCACCAAATCAAGAAAAGAAGCCATCATTAGAAGAGATGTTTATGCAGTTCATGAAAAAAAATGAAGCAGCAATTCAGATTCAATCAGCTTCAATCAGAACATTAGAAACACAAATGAGCCAACTAGCCACTACATTGAGTATGAGACAGTAAGGAACTTTGCCAAGTGATACTGAGATAAATCCTAAATGAGAAGGCAATGAACATTGCAATGCTGTTTCTTTGAGGAATGGTAGAGAATTGAAAGAATTTCAGAAGGCCCCTCAATCTTTAGAGGAATTGGAAGAAAAATCACCAGTTGAGAAGAGAAAGGATGAGAAGCAGAAAATTGAAGAAGTTGATCCTATCAGACCACCTCCACCATTTCCTCAAAGGCTTAAGAAGCAAAAGTTAGACAAACAATTCAATAATTTTTAGAGGTTTTTAAGAAACTCCACATAAATATTCCATTTGCTGAAGCCTTAGAACAAATGCCTAGTTATGTAAAATTCATGAAAGCAATTTTATCTAAGAAAAGGCGTTTGAGTGAATTTGAAACAGTAGCTCTCACAGAGGAATGCAGTGCAATCATCCAAAAGAAGTTACCTCCAAAGCTTAAGGATCCTGAGAGTTTCACCATACCATGCAAAATTGGTACTAAATTTTCTGGACGGGCACTTTGTGATTTGGGAGCAAGCATAAATTTAATGCCACATTCCATTTACCAACGACTTGGATTAGGAGAGATCAAGCCAACTAGTGTAACCTTACAACCTGTGGATAGAATATTCAAGTATCCTAAGGGAATACTTGAAGATGTGTTGGTGAAAGTTGATAAATTTATTTTCCTTGCAGATTTTATTATGTTAGACATGGAAGAGGATACTGAAGTTCCGATCATCCTTGGGAGACCATTCTTGGCCATAGGTAGAACTATCATAGATGTGCAAAAAGGTGAGCTAACCATGAGAGTCCAAGATGAAAAGGTAACTTTTAATGTGTTTAAAGCATTTGATTTTTCTAAGGATATTGACAAGTGTTTTGCAGTTAGTGTGGTAAATAAAAAAGCCAAGTTACATAAAGGAGAGACTGAATATATGAGTGATCGCAAAATTTTGAAAGACCTATTAGAGCTAGGTGAACATGTACTATTCTACGGCTCCCGTTTTAAGTGGTTATCAGGAAAACTAAGATCATGATGGCTGGGGTTATTTCGCATAATTGAAATCTTTCCACATTGAATGATGGAGTTGGAAGAAATTGGTTCAAGAAGGCGGTTTAAGGCAAATAGGAAAAGAACCAAACACTATTAGGAAAGTGAGTTGATCATCAACAATCTACAACCACTTTAATCAACATCAAGTGAAGCCAGAAAGTCAAGCTGAAGACTATAAATCAAGCGCTTATTGGGACAAGTTTTTAATTGTTTTTTTTATTTTTTTTAGTATTTTTTTATTTTTTTTGTTTGTTTATTTATTTGTTATTTGGTTTTTTCTTTTTTATTTAAAAAAAAAGTAGTAGTGGCCTGAGCACCTAGGCGCAAGAAATTTGTGCCCCAACGCCAAGGCGTGAATTTTCACGCCTTGGGTGCTGCATTCCAGTAATGCTTGCGCGCCCTGGCGCACAATTAAAAAAAAAAAAAAAGAGTCAAAATTGGGGCAGTCAATTTTGACTGCCCCATAGCTGCCCCAACCCCCCATCGGCCAGCCCCACCCCGCCCCCAACATCTCTTATATATATATATATATATATATTTCTTTTCTTTTCTTTTTTCTCTTTCCCTTTTCTATTTCCTTTTTCTTTTCTTTCCCCCCTTTTTTCTCTCTACATTAATCTTCTTTTTCTCAAACAAACCCACCTACACCATCATTCTCATCACTTCCTTTTTAGCATATTTTATATATATTAGTGTTTTTAATTGATTTGAATTTTTAGGTATTTATTAGTTAATAAAGGCCTATGTTATTGATTTGAGAGTTTGGAATTAGTTAGATTATTTTTTGAATAATTTTAATTTAATGGCTATTATATAAGATTATTCAATAAATAATTGATTGATTATTGAGGTGAAGTGATGGATGTTTGGATGCCAATTGAAATATATTTTTGGATGTTGATTTATTGATTGGAGTTTATTGATTTTTTTAGGTATTATTGGAAATAATTTTATTTGGAATTAATTCTCACCACAACCATATCCTTACATTGCTGTTGCAATTCCACCCCCGGAGGCCAAGAAAGATGATGACATCAATTGATCAGGGTGTATTTTCTTTCTTTTCTTTTTCTTTATTTTATTTTATTTTTATTTTTATCTTTTTTTCATATCAATGTCTCTTATTTTCTTGTTTTCTCTGTTATGATAGTATTAGTAGTTTGAGGGCAAAGTGCCTCTCGAGTTTGGGGGGTGTGCTTTACGCGTCAATTTTTAGTCCTTTGTGTTCTTTTATTTTCTGTTGTTTTGATTTTGATTAGGCTTAGTAATTGAGTCGATTTTTTGCATGCACAAAAATTAATTTTCTTGAATCAATGAAGATATTACTCCTTTAATTTTATATTTCGTGAAAAATTATCCTTGTGTGATGATGGAACCATGCACTTTGAGTAGAAGCAATGCTATGATGGCATCCCCTATTTTTTTGCACTATTTTTCTCACTTTTAGTTATTGATTAATTTAGAAGACATTTATGCATGAGTCACATAGGTAATTCTTTAAACTCTAGAATTTGTTTGATTCCCTATCAAGGCAAAATCCTAGAAAACACTCAATTAAAAGAAATGACTTAGGCCATTTTTGATCCGTTTGAGCATTTCAAACTTACCAATTGATATTATATCCCTTGGGTCCCTTGTTGAGCCTATTTTTAAATATCCTTTTTAATTGACAACTAACTCAACAACCAATCTAGAAACATAATCCCACCAAATAAATCCCACGATTACTTGTTAAATCTATTTGAAATGGGAACAAGCAGTATAGTGCCCATGGGTTTGATTTTCTTTCAAAAAAAGAAGTAGGTGTAGATAAGGCCTCATGCACACATATGTGTGAATAGTGGCATGAGCACCGTTATAAAAAAAAAAAAAGGAGAAAGAAAGAAAGAAATTGAGAAGTACTGTTCAATAAGTTTGGGGGAGAATTAAGAGGTGATGATGAACAAGTGATGTGGGTATTGAGCCAGTGTTATCCATATTTTTCTTACCTTTACCCAAGCTTACATTGTAAGCTTTGAAAGTCCTAAATTATCCTTTATTGAGTGTATTCTATATTAGTTGAGATAGAGATGAAAAGCAAATCTATGGAGTATTACAAAAGAGTCTTGTACTTATACATAAATTAATCCGAATTACCATAACTACTTGTAGAGAAAGCACACATTTACACGGGTGATTCATTTGAACATTGTCTCTACTTATTTGTGCAGAGTGAAATTAGATTACAATTGTGATTGACTACGAGCATAGTTTTGAAGTAATTCCAAGAGTAGCAAAAAGAAGTGATGTTTTTGTATATGCATTTTTGTGTTGATTTATTTTTCTTTGAGTGTCTTTAAGTCTTTTCTCTGCATTGCTCGAGGGCAAGCAACATATTAAGTTTGTGGGTATTTGTTAAATCCATATTAGTATTAATTTTAATATCATGTTTAGGACTTAACAAATAATTTTCTTATTTAAAAAATTATAATTCCCTTGCTAATTGGTGAAAATTTGGAATTATAGGAATATAAGTGGAGAAGCTACTAAAGGGGATAAATTGACAAAAGTTGATGGAAATGCTAACAGGATGATACCTCATGATCTAATCAAGAATGGACAGAAAAGTCTTTTTATTTATTCGAGTCATTTTCTAATTAGAAGACTCTTTTCATAAGTTATAAATACGCTTTTTAGACACTTAGTGGAGGGGAGAGACTTTTCTATTTTGCAGATCATAAGTATAGTGAGAATTTGGGATTCAGAGAAAGACAAAGTGGAGATCAGATTCATCTAGGAATAGAGTTTCTTCTTCTTCCTTTGATTTTGTTTTTAATTCTGGATTTGAAACAATGTTTCGTTTTATTCATGTTTTGTTTGACAATTCAATCATGAACTAATTCGTTACTCTAGGATTATGATGGATTCTTTTGCATAAATTGATGCATGATTTTCTTCTATGAAATTAATAGCGCTTAAGGTTAATTCTTCTATTGTGTACTTTTTTCTATTTGATTGTCTGATCAACAGTCAAGTGTATCTTTAAACCTTAGAAGAGTCTTGGAAAAGAAAATCTAGGGATTGATTGACAATAGAAGACCTTATAATTAATTGTTCAAATTGATGAACTAATTAATTTGATAGTAGGATAGGAATATACCTATTTGCCCTAAGGAGTTAGTTGAGTGGTACAACCTTATTCATAATTTAGTTAATTTACATAAGAATATAGTGAATTGAATAAATTAGGGATTTCATTGCGGTAATTCAAAAGAACCTCGTAATTTCATAAGACTCGAGACTAATAACTTGTTATTAATTTCATAGGGAGAAAATTATGTAATCAACTTATTCGATTGATAAAATCATAATTGTAGACTTCTATATCCTGATAGAAATCTTAATCGGTACCTTTTTTCTTATTTTCATTAGTATATTTTTATTTCTTATTTAATTGATTTTGTTTGAATAAAACAAGTGTGTGGTAAATTAATAATTAGTAGCGAATAATTTAATTTCTCGTGGGATAAACACTCTTCTTTTCATTTTATTACTTATTGCGACACATGCACTTGCATAATTCTTTGCATTATTTATTTTGGACAACACAACCAACAATAATAATATTATTTATTTATTTTAATTTCATTACAAATTATTTGTGTAACAAAAAATTTGGTTACAATTTGTTAAATAATATGTTTATTTTAATAAACTTCTCATTACTAATAGAATATATAACTAACAAATTCGTTACAAAAGATATTAAGAATTTTGTTACAATTAATATATATAACTAAATATTTCTTGTAAGATTAAAATATTCTGTTACAACTAAGCAATGAATTGGTTACAAATAATTAATTTTTTAATTAAGAATGACTAATTATTTATTACGAAATAGTAAATAATTCATTACGAATAAGTAAAATAATTCATTATGGATATGTCAAATCAATTTGTTATTATTAAGAAAAACGACAAATAAATTTTGTTACTAATAAATTATTTTTTAACAATACTAATTTTGTTACAAAAAGCGTGTATTTTTTCCTATTTAATAGGTCAATATGGGTACAAAATTGCATAAGGAATTCGGATTTGAAGTACATCAAATCTTAAATATAGATAATTCATAATCATTCCTTCAGTAAACAAAAGAGTAAGCACATTCATTCATCCATAGACATAACACTTACATTCATCTATCCATAAACATAAATATAATTTCAAAACATCAATCCCAAATTCAAACCACAACCAAAGCCATGATAACCAAATGGCTATATCAATCAAACAAAAGTATTAAGTTTTCAAGAAGCGTTATCGCTCAAGTAACAAAAGATATCTCCAAAACATGTTCCTTAATTCTCGCCAACATCATCACAAAGAGGGCTACTTCCAACAATCTGCTAAAAAAGATTCCACAACACACTGTGAATATGAAGAACATCAAATTAGGTATTACATATGTTTAACCAGTCACTTCACATCTATTTTTTCTTAGATTGGATAAATATGGTATATAGGAAAAACAAAGGTTTAATAGAACATAATTTAAAACAAAAAAAAAAAAAAAAAAAAAACACCTCCACAAGATAATAGCACAATTCATGGGAGGAGGTTGCAATAAAATATTTGTATGATACCATCTCTTATCTAACATAAACTACACAAAATATTATAAAAGATAATGTTGAATACAAAAATACATTTCATTAAGAAATATTTTTTCCTATAAAAGTCAAATATATCATAAATTTCAACTCCAATAAATATGAAAATGTCTTAAATTACAATTAAAGTAGAATATTATCTTAGAAAGGTTGTCATTGTCTTACTAATCTGAGCTTATACTTGAAAATAATTTAAAGCTTTAGATTATCCTCACTCCATTATTTTCTATTTAATATCTGGATTTGAATAGTTCAATATCTTTATCTTCTAATATTTTCCTTCCAAGAAATGTAGAAATGCAAATTTAGGCAAGAAAATTGATTGCAAGCCCCAAAAGTTAATAAAAAAAAAATAAAAAAGGAGTAGGATGAAGAGGAAGAAGAAGCAGCAAACAACAAAAAATATGATCTTTCTAATTTAAGTCACCACAGAATGAAACTCAATCAAATAAAACCTAATCCAAAGAAAAGGAAATTAAATGCAAAACAAGAATAATAGTTTCCTCATATTAGAGATAAATCATTCAAAAAGAAGCTAAAATTCTAGTACAATATATGAGTGTAGATCTTAAAGAATCATTGCACTGAGGATAATGCAAATGAAAAGCTAACTCACAATTCTAGTATTCTCAAAACTCCATCAAATGAAACAAGAAACAAGATTTTGTCTCTTATTTGTGAAACATAGTGAAACAGCCTAATTGAGAATTCACTAGATGCAACTAAATTCTATTTACCAAGGGTGACTAACTGGTAGATACAAAAGGAAGTCCTTGCTGCAAATTTCCAACTGATATACCTACAAATTGGCACATCATTCTGATAAACAATACTAAAGATACAAGATGCAAAAAGTTCATTAATATCATATCTTGAAGTGAGTTTAGCAGGGGATACCACACATAGTACTTCCAGTAATGGAATGCTTAAATTGATCATGTAAGAAAGGTCTGTAGTAAGATTTATTACAAACATGTGAAAACACCAATTCTGAGTTATTTATCATTATGTCTGAATTTCAATTTAAAGGACTTCAAGAAGGTCACAATGTAAAAGGCGGGAATAAATTAAATTGTTCCTAACATAAAAGAGTTAATGAACCAACAGGGCACTGTAATTAATTTCAAGAAAAGAAAAAGGACATCTTACCAGGCAAGAGATACATAAAGAAGCTAACAATTTTGTCCATCGAATTGAAAACTAAGCTACATCTCCAAAGAATTAGTGCCCATGCTAGTGGCCCCTGTACCGATATACACGCATCAAAAACAAAAAATATAAAAATTGTGAACCAGTGTCATCAAAATGGAAGAGAAGTGATACTAATCTAATTGCTTACCTTTGCAAATAAGAAGCAAACCATGAAAAGTTTCTCATTTCTAGGATAACAAACATGATCAAGAATATTGCATTGGCATAATAGTAAAAGTCCTGTAAAAGAAGAACTTCAGTGAGTCATCAATGTTCTCCCTTTTTTCTATTGGTTGACTGGAAAGGGAACTAAGCAGATAATACAAATACTCCTTAAAATTTTCAAAAAAATAAAATTATATATATATATATATATCTCCCCAAAAATTATGCTCCCAAAATTTAAAAGGCTAATGTTTTGGAGCTTTCCAACGTTCTTGCCTTTTAAGTGATACCTAACGCAGAGACACTTTCACCCCCACCCCACCACCCCACCCACCACCACTCTACTCCCACCATTTTTTCCTCTCTATGAAGCTAAAAAAATACAGAACACGCACTAAAGAGAACTGCATTTCATAACCCACGTCCTTATTTCTCTAAACCCCACCGCTGGAGGCCGGCTGCCGCTGGCCTCGATCTTGCGCAGAGGTCGGCAACTGTGGCCGGCGTCACGCACTGGCCAGATCTGGCCTCTGTGCGAGGCCAGCAGGTTGGCCTTCTGCGTTAGGCCAGCCTACCGGCCGCGTCATTGGCCTCGCGCAAAGGCCAGCAACTGCGCCCTCTGCACGCTGGCCGCAGTTTCTGCTGGGGCTGCGAGGGCCAGCATCAACTGCGGCGCTCGAGACCGGCAGCTACTACTAGCCTCACGCGGCCGGTGGCTGCCGTCGGCAGTCCAACTGCGGTGGGTTGTTTAAAAGAAGAGGAAAAAAAAAAAAAAAAAGAAAGAAAAGGAAGAGGAGGAGAAGGAAAGAAAGGGAGGAAGAGGAGAAGACGAGGAAGAAAACTTGCCTTTTGGAGAGCTTAGGGGTTTATCCAAAATGATTTTTCAATCTTTAATTTAAATTTAAATTCTTAATTTTATTTATATTATTTTTATTTTAAAAATTTACATTTTTAGATATCAAAATTTTAACTTTAAAGTTTATTTATTATACATAATTTTTATAATTATATTTTGATAATTGATAATTTTTTAAATTATATTATATTATAGAGAATGCTTGTATTTTATAATGAATTTTTTTAACATTAATCGTTTAATTTTTAGATATTTAAACATCCCTACCATATAAATATGCATATATATATATATATATATATATTACTTATGTATAAATAAAAAATAAATATTAAATGATAGATAAAAAGTTTAGAAATTTAACCTGGGAAAGCCGCCGACTCCAACTATCGTCCATGTATGATGCATACTAGATCTGATCAACAACCCATCCTACCTCCTCTACGTTCTTGACAATCCATCTTTGCCTCAATAGAGTTTTTCAGTGGCATGTTTCGATCCTCTTCCTCATTACTTAGAAAAAGTAAACCACTGGTTCAGGTATAAGATACTATTATTACTGGCTGAATAATTAGACATCCAACCCATAGTTGCAACGACCCAATTGCAAGAGCTCAAAAAAAGCTAAATAATGCGCTTTATCCATATGAAATTCTTAAAAAATCATTAGTCTTCATTAAAAAATTTGTTGACATTATTCAAAAATTTATGTGAAAATTCAAAAATATCGTCCGATAATTGTTCTTCTTATTTTTGAGACAAAAATGTATTTGAACCTATTTGTAATATTTCTTAATCTTTACAGTGTAATTTTAACATTGTTTAAATTATTCTTAATAAATTTAAATATATCTTCTTATTAATAATTTTTTTTAAATATTAAATAATTTTAAATCAAGTTGAACTAAAAAAATTAAAAATTTAAAATCATATACGTATCTAAAGTAATTTAATCAAATTTAATTAAATTTATTTATTAATTAAAAATAAAAAAATTAAAATTAAAATTAAATACTCTCTTAAACGGATATAATTTTACAATTTTAAATCATATAATCCATAACACTAAAATAATAAATATATGATATAAACAATTAAAACTAACTAATAATATTAATAATTTTAAATACATAATTTGATCACGTTAATTCTTTTCCAATAATTTAAATTATTTTGGACAATATAATTGATAAATTATAAATAAATAAAATAAGTAAAAATTAATTATTTTTAATAATGTTAAATTAATAGCTAATGATAATACATAAATTAATAGCATATCCCATTATTGATAATATATATACATTTAGGAGTATTAGTGTAGCACCCCCTCTCGAGATAACAACCAAGCTAAGGCACCACTCAATTCCATCTTAAAATATAATTCAAATGATAGCTAAGGAATCCAAGATGTAGGCAAATATAATCACCTTCTGGCCACTACATATCTTCTCAGAGCGATCCCTACTCGACACATAAAACTTCCGCAATTTTTTGCTCACACAACGTGGATCTCCAGAGTAATCCCTTACATATTGAGTACAAATTTTCCCAATTAGTTATCGGCTCATCAGATTCTTCCTTAGCTGAAACTACTCATATAATGCCATAATTCCAAACAACATCGTCCTTTCCAGCATCAAACTTAACATCTACTATCCACAATTTTCATATCCGAGGATCATGTCCTAGCGTAGCTCAAGCTTTCCAAACCCAAGCTCTGATACCACCTTTGTAGCACCCCCTCTTGGGACAGCACCCAAGCTGAGGCACCACTCAATTCCATTTTAAAATATAATTTAAATGATAGCTAGGGAATCTAAGGTTTAGCCAAACTCAAAGATGGCAATACACTAACCTAAAAGATCGCTACATGGAGCGTAATATATACAACTAGGTGTCTTAGGTCCCATACAAACATTCACAAAACAACTCTAATATAGCTGTCTTAACCAAGTGTAGACTATATATACAATCATATATCTAATCTATTACAGAGTGACTTCCAACCAAAGCGTGAGCCTTTACTCCTCATTTGGACTTGTCTAGGAAAAGAATAAAGAATAGCAAGGTGAGTCTTAAGGACTTTGTGATGGATACGGCAAAGCAACAGGATTCAAGAAAAACCATTGAGATACAACAATCAACAAACAAATTCGATAATAAGCAAGACTTTTCAATATGAACAAAATTCAGTAATAAGCAAGAATTTGTAACATGATCAAAAGAGTACATGACACATATGATATCAAACATAATAAACTGTTGGTCATTCCAACCTGATTACTCCAAGATAAATCATAATTGCTAGTACCGGGCATTGGTATAGTATAAACAATATTTCGTTATCGCTCCATTGTTCGAGCACTCAGCTCGACGAGTTATATGGCATGGCCGGTCACATGTCGGATCTCATCACACACAGTTTGCTACTTCCAACTATCTATAAATCAGGATCGTAGGTGGGTACTAGCCGTAAGACCTATGTCCGTCGGTCCGTTCCTCTGGGCCATCTTCCAAACCTAGTCCCTAGGCCCAAACCCCCACGGCGTCCCTACATATGATAATTGCTTGTGGCACCCCATGACTTGATAACCGCCCATGTCTTCCCATGGGTTGATAGAATATAATGCCAACAGATAAGAATGTACCCTTTTACAACAATAAACACGAGTATGACCAAATAAAGCCTAGAAGAGGTCTAGTACTGAAAATCCAAAGGTGCTAACGGGGACAAACTTAAGAAGGGCCCCTACTATACATGCCCTATCACTAGTATGGCTATTTGCTCTGGAATAAACTCAAGAGGGGCCCCCACTAGACATGCCCTGCCAACTAGTATGGCTCTTTGCTCTGCCCGGCACATATTTTACAATATTGACCGAAACAGGATATTTGAAAGGGTCAAGATTTTAACGTTCAATTGCCAACAGGGTAGAACAATTCAACAAATATGCCAACAAGGCGGTCTACAATACACTTGAACAAATAACATATTTATAAGAAGCTAACAAGTATACTGGACGGCAAGGCCGTTTTAGAATATTAATCTAAGCATTCCGCTAGGATTGACTTTCAAATATAGTTTACAAGTTTAGAGAAATTCGTAGAGTTTGATTGAAAAACAGTTATTTTCAAGAAAATACGAAAAAATACCAAATATTTTCAAATCAAGAGAACCACATAAGGTTCGATAATCAAGCAAAGTTAATCAAGACATATATCAAATCAGCAGAACCTAATGGGTTCGACGATAGATATGGAACAAGCTCACACAAGCAAGAACCAATTGATAGATCTCTCACAGGGGTAATAATAATTAACAAAATACGATAATCAAATCAATACTAACCCTCACAGCGGTTTATCAAGAAAAGTGATAAGTACAAGAGGTGCCAGATTGGCGGATCCTCACTTTAAAAGCCTTAGAAATGTGGTTACAATCTACTGGTCTGCAGTTTTCTGCTCCTTGTCACCTAACCAAAAGACTAATTTATTTACAGTCAAAATCCTCATTCGACCATATAATCACAATTACACAAACATCGGCCAAAAATCAATACTTAATCGGTTAAATTGATAGCATTGATAAAGACATGCTAATAGCGCCGATCTCATTAAAGGAATATAATTGGGTCCTAAATCGTCCAACTGATCTTGCCACAACATACCAAATCGATGACAATGGTCCAATATCCCTTAGATATCCCAATTTATCTCAAAATTATCACATGATAATACAAATCCGAGTCAACTAAACTCATAATATACGCATAACCTAAATCTTGGTTCTGTATCATCTTAATTAACCCAATTATTGCCACTTAGGTTCCAAATTCATAAAACGTGGGTTTCTCTATCTAATTAACTTAATTATTAGGATTATCACTCGATATGACAAAATTCGGATCCATTAACTTATGTAATTCTATGCATGTCTAAATATTTTAAATCAAATTGTGCGTATTCTTCGTTTATACAATACGTCATAAGGTTTGGAGGCACATACATACACATGTATATAACTTTAACACAAGTTTTCTTGTTTTCTCCTAATATCTTTTTATTGAAGCTCCGAATGCACGATCAGCTTGCGTGCATGTAATCACCACGTCGAGATGAACAAATTGTCCCACAGCCGCCGTGCGCTGCCACCAAAATTGAGCCAAACTACCACCAAAGAAGCCTTTCAGCTCAAATAACCAAACCCCTCGATCAATTTCACCAATTGCCGTCAAATTGCTGCTCAATTTGAGCTCCAATCACTTAAACCACCACTCACTGCTGCATCGATTTTAGCTTAATTCCTCATCCTCTGCCGCACTAAACTGAAAACCAAGGGTACCAAAATGTTCATTAAGCTGAGCACTACAAAGCCCACTACTCAAAACTTACGTTGGTCGCTAGAAAAAGAAACCCACCAAAAGCCCTGCCGTCGCCCATTTTCGGTCTCTATTTCCGACCACTTTTTCTGTGGGTTTTGGGTGAAAGTGGCATGGCTGTGTTTTATGTGAAGAGTGGAAGAGATTGGTACCGAGTTTAAAGTGTTTTCGTCGCCAGTGGAGGTCACCGGAGAAGAGAGAAAAATGGTGGTTCGGTGGGGAAGATGATGAAAATGGGGCGTTGCAAATCCCATATTTATATAATTGGACTTTCATTAATCACAGATTGACCCCCAATACTTTACCCCAGCTTTCAATCAAGTCCTTCAAGGTTGTAAATCTTACAATCCAGCCCCAAGATAATATGATTGTATGACATTTGCTCATTTGACCCAAAATTATTCTATGCAAACCCACAAAACTTTCAAGCGTTGTTCAATCCAATTTCCTCATATTGCAAATTAACCCCAAAATTTATAATTTCCTTGTAGTTAAGTCCTTTTAATTTATTTTTCGAGCCTAAAGATCCGACAAACCCATTTCTTGATTCCTCATCTCTTATTTTCCAAAATACCAAATTTTAAGGGTGTTACAATCCTCCCCCTTTAAAAGAATCTGGTCTCCAGATTCTCATTTTCGATATGAACTTCGATTAACACCAGGCACATAACATTCTTGTTCCTCGATGCCTCAATCACATGTCAATTTAATACTTAATATATCCTCCATCTTAGATGTAACATAGTGCATGTCTTTATATAAAAGATAGTAAAACCATTATAGCAATAAACAACTACCAACATCACAAGTTCACACTTATATGATGTTCGCATAAAGGAATAGTCAAATTCAGACTTAACATTCATAAATTATCATACATTCTCAAGCAACTAGATACAGATTTGCAAAAACTTAACACCTTAGGAATAGATATAACCTATACGCCTATTGTTCTTTAAACTCCATCTGGGGTATGAAGCCAAAATATGCAGTGTCAGATTCTCTTCTGACAATCAAGAACTTAGACAAAACCTTCGGCCACCTGTTTTCCTTTATCCTGGTGATATTTATACCTATCCTTTACTTATCTTGCTAATCACTGAGTATATAATTTCTTTTCAAACCCAAAGTGTTTGTCAATCTTATGTTGACCTAAAGCATATTTACCATTACATTCACCATCAGTAAGAACTCCTCTTTTTCAACTCTCAAATGATATCTCTGTTTTATTTAAGTAATCACCATTTCAACAATCCTGAACATAAGCAAAATAGTTCATCTTATGACTTAAGTTTTCTAAAAGTGTGAAAGATCATTCTCGTATACCAAGTTTCCTTTATGAGCATATAAGTACCGATCCTTTCTTTAGTTGATTTCACCAATACACTGTTGATTTCGAAGAGACTTGAATACACCATTGATACCAATTAGAAGAACCTCAAGAACTTTTGTGCTTTGATATATTTTCTGCTCGCACTTGATTGTTCATAACCTGGGTAACATCATTTCCTCAAATGTCTGGGAGATCATAGCCTAAACACATATGTAATATAACTATTCCTTAATTCCAAGCAATTCAAAGGTTCTAACAAGATTCTTATAAATCAATCCCAAAACATTATCTTAATTCATAATATCTTTATTATAAGAAAAAGGCAATTCTTGACTCATATTCTCCTTGAGTTTCTTATTCAATAATATCCTTTCCTTTACTTCGAGTATAAACAAACCCCAAACACGTGCATTTGGTTAAAATGGCTTATGAGGAAAACCAAAAAAAAAAGAAAAATGAAAAAAAAATATCCCAATTTCTCAAACTTGATAAGTCATGTTGAGCTCTTACTATTGCTCTACTAGTCCTAATTACTGATGCCAAGTCCTTCCCAAAAGTAAGTAGTATCTTAATTCCTTTATTCACATCCTTATAGTTTACTAGTCTGACCCGTTCAGTGATTAAGGGAATGAAACTTTAAAAATTTCTCAGGGTTATCCTTCACATGGTCTCTGTTGTATTTCCCATATTACTAACCTCATTTGCTCATCAAAAGGGTTATAAGATCCGTCCTTTCACTTCAATAAGTTTCATACCACCAATCTTCCTATCTTCGAATCTACTAGCAGGGGAGAAATAAGATGTAACATTATCTTCAATTCTTTCCATGAGATTTTCTAATTTAAAGCGTCCTCATCACAATCTTCGAATGTTTAGCTTCATCGATTGATGACCTTCTACTATAATTTAGTCAACTGAGGATCATATTCACGTTTGGGGATGTTTTGGTAGTGTTGTATCCCATCGTATCGCAACTCCTAGCCTTAGAGATCGAGCTCGAGATCGATTAACCCATAACGTGTGTCTTAAATATTAATAATATCATAATGGCTACAAAGTAATTTCTTAGATTATTAAGCTATCAATGTACCTATCTGATATTCAAATCATAGGGGTAGAACTTACTAAATCCAGTATATTATTGTGATATTCAAATGTTACGAAACACATCTAAAGGTGAACTATTTCTCCAAATTCGCCTTTTTGAATTTCAAAAATCCTCATGTTTGACATTCTTAGATTACTGGATCATACACTACTCATCCTGGAAATGCATATTTCATCATTGATTATTTCCTTAATTTCCATAACCTATAGTCTCAAATTCCATAAGTAGGTCTAGGATATGATTTCCACTTCCAATTTCCCAAAATATTGGTTATTTTATCTTTATCAATCTATTTGACATCCTCAAGCTTTGTTAGAGAATTATGCTTTATCAGGTACTAATTTTCATCTCATCTCAACATTGTCAACAGTGATTCAAATCATATCCACTATTGTCATAATTACCTTTCCTAGTGTAGCTATGCCAACCAAATTTCAACCACATTCAGACACCAATTACTATTCACTTCAAGATAATCATTCACTCACCAAATACATATTTTCCTAGAACAGTTCTTTACACGTCAGATGCAACTATCACAAATATTGCTCGGACAATATTGATTTCCACAATAATTCTTACTCAACAAAATTGATTCTTCACAAAATGGTCATTCCGTTCAAGCCATAACTGTATATGCATGCCAAGCGCCATTATTCCTAAATGCCATTTCAACTACCAGATTCATCCCTATCTAAAATGATCCTTTTACATCGTGTTATCCCTAGTCAACATAATCATACCATTTAAATCTTAACCATACATATAAGTCAGTCATCATGCATTCTTGAGGACCATTTACTTTTCAAATGTACTCCTTTCCACATTAATCCTCTTTTCTATGTGTCTATACGGTCTAATTCTCATCCGTAAGCAAGTGGTAGAAATTTGTTCGTCCAAAGGTAATCACCTTCTGGCCACTACATGTCTTCTCAGAGCGATCCCTACTCGACACATAAAACATCCGCAATTTTTTGCTCGCACAATGTGGATCTCCAGAGTAATCCTTTACATATTGAGTACAATTTTTCCCAATTAATTATCTGCTCATCAGATTCTTCCTTAGCTGAAACTACTCATATGACGCCATAATTCCAAACGACATCATTCTTTCCAGCATCAAACTTAACATCTAATATCTACAATTTTCATATCCAAGGATCATGTCCTAGCATAGCTCGAGCTTTTCAAACCCAAGCTCTGATACCACCTCTGTAGCACCCCCTCTTGGGACAACACCCAAGCTGAGGCGCCACTCAATTCCATTTTAAAATATAATTCAAATGATAGCTAGGGAATCTAAGGTTTAGCCAAACTCAAAGATGGCAATACATTAACCCAAAAGATCGCTACATGGAGCGTAATATATACACCCATATATCTTAGGTCCCATAAAAACATTCGTAGAACAACTCTGATATAATTATCTTGATCAGGTGTAGACTATATATACATTCATAACACCTAATCTATTACAAAATGACTTCCAACCAAAGCGTGAGCCTCTACTTCTTACTTGGACCTGTCTAGGAAAAGAATAAATAATAGCAAAGAGGGTAAGTCTTAAGGACTCAATGAGGCATAAGGCAAAGCAACAAGATTCAAGGAAAACCATTGAGATACAACAATCAACAAACAAATTTGGTGACAAGCAAGACTTTTCAATATGAATAAAATTCGGTAATAAGCAAGAATTTATAACATGATCAACAGAGTACATGACACATATGATATCGAACTTAATAGATTGTTGGCCATTCCAGCCTGATTACTCCAAGATAAATCATAATTGCTAGTACCAGATATCGGTAAAGTATAAACAATATTTCCTTATCATTCTATTGCTTGAGCACTAAGCACGGCAAGTAACAACTTGTTATATGGCATGGCCAGTCACATGCTGGATCCCATCACTCATAGTTTGCTATTTCTAGCTATTTGTAAGTCAGGATCGTAGATGGGTACTAGTAGTAAGACCTGTGTCCATCGGTCCATTCTGCCCGGCTATCTTTCGAACCTAGTCCTTGGGCTCAAATCCCAGCGGCGTCCCTGTGGATGATAATCACCCATGGCGTCTCATGAGTTGATAACCACCCATGTCTTCCCATGTGTTGATAGAATATATTGCCAACAGATAAGAATGTACCCTTTTAAAACAATAAACACGATTATGACCAAATAAAGCCTAGAAGAGGTCTAGTACTGAAATCCAGAGGTGCTAACGGGGACAAACTTAAAAGGGGCCCCTACTATACATGCTCTGTCACTAGTGTGACTCTTTGCTATACCCGACACACATTTTACAGTACTGATCAAACAAGATATTTAAAAGGGTCAACTTTTTCAACGTTCAATTACCAACAGGGCATAACAATTTAACAAATATGCCAACAAGACGATCTACAATACACTTGAACAAACAACATGTTTATAAGAAGCTAACAAGTATATTGGCCGGCAAGGCCGTTTTAGAATATTAATCCAAGCGTTCTGCTGGGATTGGCTTTCAAATAGAGTTTACAAGTTCAGAAAAATTCGCAGAGTTTGATTGAAAAACTGTTATTTTCAAGAAAATACGAAAAAATACCAAACATTTTCAAATCAAGAGAACCACACAGGGTTGGATAATCAAGCAGCATTAATCAAGACAAATATCAAATCAGTAGAACCTAACATGTTCAACGATAGATATAGAATAAGCTCAAACAAGCAAGAACTAATTGGAAGATCCTTCACAGGGGTAACAATAATTAACAGAATACGATAATCAAATCAATATCAACCCTCAAAGGGGTTTATCAAGAAAAGCAATAGGTACAAGAGTTGCCAGATTGGCGGATCCCCTCCTTAAAAACCTTAGAAATACGGTTACAGTCTACTGGTCTGCAGTTTTCTGCTCCTCATCACCTAACCAAAAGACTAATTTACTTACAGTCAAAATCCTCATTCGACCATATATCACAATTACACAAAACATTGGCCAAAAATCAATACTTAATCGGTTAAATCGATGGCCTTGATAAAGATATGCTAATAGCGTCGATTTTCGTTAAAGGAATATAATTGGGTCTTAAATCGTCCAATTGATCTTGCCACAACATACTAATCGATGACGATGGTCCAATACCCCTTAAAAATCCCAGTTTATCTCAAAACTCATAATGGTACATGCATGACCCAAATCTTAGTTCTGTATCATCTCAATTAACCCAATTATCGCCACTTAGGTTCCAATTCATAAAACGTGGGTTTCTCTATCTGATTAACTTAATTATCAAGATCATTATGCGATATGACAAAATTCAGATCCTTTAACTTATGTAATTCTATGCATGTCATAATATTTTTGATCAAATTGTGTGTATTCTTCGTATTCTTCGTTTATACAATACATCATATGGTTTGGAGGCACATAATACATGCATATGCATACAACTTCAACACAAGTTTTCTCATTTGTACCTAATATCCTTTTATCAAAGCTCTGAATGCACGATCAGCTTGCGTGCATGTAATCACCGTGTCGAAACGAACAAACTTTCCTACAACTGCTGCCGTCGTGCACCACTAGCAGAATTGACCCAAACTACCACCAAAAGAAGCCTTTCAGCTCAAATAACCAAACCCCTCGATCAATTTCACCAATCGCCATCGAATTGCTGCTCAATTTAAGTTCCAATCACCCCAACCACCACTCACTGCCGAGTCAGTTTTAGCTCAATTCCTCTGTCATCGCTGCACCAAACTGAAAACCAAGGGTACCAAAACTTTCCTTGAGCTGAGCACTACAAAGCCTACTACTCAAAACTTAGATTGGTATCCGAAAAAAGAAACCAACCAAAAGCCCTGTCGTCGCCCATTTTCGGTCTCAATTTACGGCCACTATGCCGGTAAGTTTTGCGAGAAAGTGGCATGGCTATGTTCTACGTGAAGAGAGGAAGAGATTGATACCAAGTTTGAGGTGTTTTTATTGCCGGTGGAGGTTTCCGGAGAAGAGAGAAAAATGGTGGTTCGGTGGGGAGGATGATGAAAATGGGGGGTTAAATTTCAAATCACATATTTATATAATTGGACTTTCATTAATCACAGATTGACCCCCAACAATTTAGCCTAGCTTTCAATCAAGTCCTTAAAGGTTGTAAATCTTACAATCCAGCCCCAAGATAATATAAGTGCATGACATTTGCTCATTTGACCCAAAATTATTCCATGCAAACCTACAAAACTTTTAAGTATTGTTCAATCCAATTTCCTCATATTGCAAATTAACCCCAAAATTTCTAATTTCCTTGCAATTAAGTCCTTTTCATTTGTTTTTTGATCCCAAAGATCTAACCAACCCATTTCTTGATTCCTCAACTCTTATTTTCCAAAATACCAAATTTTAGGGGTGTTACAATTAATTTAATAAAAGTTATTAAAATTTGTATATAAATCTTTAAATTCAAATCTTTAACTATTCAAATCGCATATTTCCCTATTCAATCCACTTAATTAGGATTAAGGATATTTATCAATGGATATGATCCATTAGATATTTTAATCAATTAAAAATTCTAAAATTAGGATTTAATTCAGATTAGACTAATTAAAAATTGATCCATTGACAGCCCAATTTCAAATACAAGTTGGTGAAGCCCGATGCTAAAAAGGAAGTCTAGGGCTATCGATGGATAGGATTTTAATTCGATTTAAATTCGATTCGAATTTTAAAATTTTTATCCGATTAAAATGTTTGATTGATCAAATCTGATTAAAAATATTCATAATTCGAAATAAATGGATCCGATACTGAACTAAGCAATCCAGTCCATTAAAAATTTGAATATGAATTTTAATAATTTTTTGTTAAATTAATATTCTTATATATAATATTAATAAAGATTTTAAAATAAAATTTATATATTATATTGACCTAATATCCATTTTAGCATCTATATTATACTATTAATATCAAGTCTTTTGCCTAAAATTAAGAGAGATACTGATAAAATGCCAAATATAATAATGTATAATAATTCATTTACGCATTAATATAATGTGAAATAGGAGTTTAGTATTCAAATATTTAATTTTTGGACCGATATATAATAAAAAGTTAATAGAAATTCAAATATGATATAAATTTATTTTATAAATACAATATTCTTATACAATCCATAACGAGGAAATAAAGAAAGAAAAAATATTAAATTGGGTTGAATTTTTTTATCAGGATTTAATATGGTGCTGACTAGCAATGATTTTATTGGATATCGGGTCAGATTTGGATATGAATTTTAATAATCAAATTTGGATATCCGATTCAAATTCCACCCATTGACAACCCTAACTGGAAGTCTAATAACCAATTAATTCACTAGAAATTTAGACAAGCCCAAATTTTAAAAGAAAGCTCCAACTCACAATTTAATTGACTAAAATTTTGGTCAAGCCCAATTAAACACCACTTAGTTCACTAAAAATTTTCTCAATCTAGATACAAAATTAATTTTAAAAATTTAGTAAAGCCCAACTTCTTAAAGGAAAGCCCAGCCCAACAATTGATGCACTAAAAGTTTTGTTAAGCCTAATTTTTTAAAGCAAACCAACTTAACAAATAGTTCACTAAAACATTTGTCAAGCCCAATTCTTAAAGAAAGCTCAACTCAATAATTAATTCACTGAAAAATGGAAAGCGCAATTCTTAAATGTAAAACTAACTCACCAATTAATTCATTAATATATTGGACAAGCTAAATTCACTAATAATTTGAAGCTCATTTCATAATAATAATAAAAAAGACAATTCATCAATTAATTCACTAAAAATATGTTTAAACTCAATTGTAAATAAGTTGGTCAAGCTCAATTAATAAATTCATTACATTAATTGGAAGCCCATTTCTTAAAAGAAAAATTCAATTTGAATAAATAAAATGAGTATTTATTAATGATATGACATAATTAGTTTATTAGAATATTTTAGAATAATGTTATTGTTTTTTAAAATAAAATAGTAATTGTCATTTGAATAAATAAAATAAGAGTATCAAATAGTGAAATAAAAGAAATAAACAGAAAGTGTGGGATAATTATATAACATAGTTGCATGAAGCAAATTTTTTTTATTACATATATGTATATAAAATTGTTAGGTAAAGGAGTAATATTTTTGCATTGTGAGTTTTGGGTAAAGAAAATATTATAATAATTCATTTCATTAATCAAAATATATAATATTAACAGACAAGTAGAAATATAGACTAAGTGGGTGTTTGGCTAAGTTTTTAATGAAAAGATATTATAAGAATTTTTTAAGTTTATAAAAATATCAGATTTTATCTTTTAAAATAACCCTTGCAATGTATGAATAAAATAAAAACTTAAAATTCATACGGTCTAAATTATTATAGGAGTATGTTCAAATTTTAAAAATAAGTGAATACCCCTTTACATTTTGTAGAAGAGCTTATAATATAAAACACTTTATTTTAGAAATTTATTAAAAAAATATTTATAAAAAATAATTGGCATTACATATATATATATATTAAAAAATTGTGGACGAAACCCTTTAAAGTAAAAAACAAAGGGTAAATTGGTATTTTTATATTAAAATTATGTTAAATGGGCAACAAATGTGGAGGGGGAGGCGGTGTGCGTAGTTTTATAAAACATAATGAAATTATTTTGTATATATATTTTTTTTCACATGAAGGTTTGATGCTTATTTCACAAATCACATGTGGGTAAATTGCAACTAGCCCAGTAAAATTGCTACCATTTCAATGGAGCCCTTACTTTTCTTTTCTTTTCTTTTTTTGCTAACGTAGTGTTTGGTTATATTGGAAAAATTACATTTTTGGTCCCATTGATTAGGGTGTATGCACTTTTGGTACTTAGGTTGACACTTATAGGACCAAAACTCTAAATTTTTTAACACATTTGGGACGACACCTCAACTTCCGTTAGTGTTCAGGCAAAATCGTTAAATTAAAAAAAATTAATTACCCAACAGCCTCAAAATTTTAATTTATTTATAAAAATTCCACAAAACTTGAAATGCCCAATCAACCTTCATTAAAAAAATTTTAAAAAAAAAATAATAATTTAGAAATATATAACAAAATCCTCATAAAAAATTAAAAAGTTTATATATCAATATAAATATATTCGTATATATATACATAAATATATATAACCCACCCCCTCCCCCAACCCCTCACCGTCGGCTATGGCCAACGGCCGCTTGGGCCAAATCAGGCTGGCTATGGCCGCCGCTAGTTGCGGCCTGCCCCTGATCATGGCCAATCGGCCGCTAGCCATCGGCCAGCCATGGCTTAGCCCAGGGATTGGGGGCGGAGGTGGGTGGGGAGGGGGGGAGAAGGGCATGTAGCGCCCTATCTCAGGATGACACCTAAGTTGAAGCATCACTACAGTTCAATCTTAATTCAAGCTATGGAATAAGTTATAAAGTCAATAATCCCACCAGAAAAATTTTCAAAACTTATCAAAGACATATAGCAGTGGATTTAAAACTCACAAACTCTTCAAAACATTAAATAAGTCATAATTCAACTTCTTACATCTGACAAAACATATATAGGCTTCAAGTCATCGGCGTCAATCTTGACATATAACAACGTCACTAAATCCAATTACAGCATTCAAGCGAACCCATTTAAACATTTGAGCACCCATTCTAATATAAAAGGGTGTTTCTTCACTCCAAGTTGGAACCTTATATTCTTCACTTATACTTGTATGAGAAAATAAAGAAGAAACGGGGCGGTAAGTCCAAAGGATTTAGTGAGGGATAATTGTAACATAAATAGTGGGGATCTGTCGAGGAAGAAATCGACTCAACAGATCATCAATCAATAATTGACAGTTACACAACAGGATACATTTAAACAGTCAGGAACAGTCTAACAAGCAAATACAGTCGGTCAGTCAGATTATAGTCGGATAGAACAGTCTCGAATAACGTTTACATTTCAGTTAGTCTTATCTAAGCATGACAACTTGCTGCACGACAGTTGCCGATAGACAGTAGATGTCCAAGAATAGCCCTAGCACCTCACAAACAGACGGACGGTAGATGCCCAGGAATAGCCCTAGCACATCACAGACAAATAGATAGACGGAAGATGCCTAGGAATAACCCTAGCACATCATTGATGCTCAGGATTAGCCCTAACATATCGCCCATACCTAGGAATAGCCATATGGCTAATAGATAGACGGAAGAAGCCTAGGAATAACCCTAGCACATCACTGATGCTCAGGAATAGCCCTGACACATCGCCTATACCTAGGAATAGCCCTAGCATATAGCTTAGAGACAGACGGAAGATGCCTAGAAATAGCCCTAGCACATCACTGATGCTCAGGAATAGCCCTGACACATCGCCCATACCTAGGAATAGCCCTAGCATATGGCTAACAGACGGATGGAAGATGCCTAGGAATAGCCCTAGTACATCACTGATGCTCAGGAATAGCCCTAACACATACTTAGGAATAGCCCTAGCATATGGCTAACAGATGGACAGAAGATGCCAAGGAATAGCCCTTAGCATACATAGAACATAATACTCAAGGAATGGCCCTTGACATATCATATTTACAGGCAAGTACTCAGAGAATAGCCCTAACGTATCAAACTTACAAACAAGTACAAGTACCAAGTATAGTTGACACAGATGCCTAGGGGGTAATCCCTAGCGTATTGCTGATACCAGATAACGATAATGCCGACAAGGTAAATAGTAACAGTATAGGACAATACAGATATCATAACAAGCAAATAGCAGAACAGACAATATAGCGGAATAGTTGAACAACAAGACAGTCGGATATCAGAACAATATAGATAATGGGACAGATAACTGAACGAACAGATAACATATATCAAATAAACGTTCTAAGCGCCAGAACAAATAGGAAACAGAATCATAACATAACTAACCCTCACAGGGGTGTATGAATCATATAACAGAATATCAAAGAGATCTTGACAGATCATGGATTTCAATAATAGTATAGTCTGTTCAGAAACAGTAACACCCTCACAGGGTTTATCACAAATACCGAAAAGTGAAATGAAGTGCCAGATTGGCAGACCCTCACCTCGATAGTCTTAGAACTGCAACCTCAATCTGCAGTCTACTGGTTCGTGGGACCTACTCCTTCGTCACCTAACCAAAGGAATGAATTCACAATCAAAATCCTTATTCAACCTCGATAACTTTCAATAATTATAATCTTACTATTAACCTTATATCATATCCCAAATCATTAATAATAGGTCAAGTAGCTTAATAACCCCAAGTATTGCCAATAGGTCCCAAATTCATATAATTAGGGTTTTCTCTTCCAATTAACTCTAATATTTCCATAAATAATATAATATAATCCAAATTTACCAAACTTATATTGGCACATGCTTATACCGTGTCTTAGTCCATAATATCTCAAATTACCTAAATCATTTCTTAAGTTCCAATTTCATAAAATCATAAATTAATCAGTTAAATAACTCAATTTATCCTTACTTAGCATCCACTAATACATAATCCGGGCCAACTATGCGATATCCTAAACCATGCGTGGCCAAAGCATAAAATAACTATATAAATCCTCAAAATAAAAGGTTAAGGAATATAATACAACATATGCATATATATATATACACGCATAAACATCAACCAACTTCTATACCCTCGATCAGAGCAACCGAACCTCAGATTCACAAACTAAGACCACCATCACGATCCTCGCGACGAGAGGAAGAAACTGTCCTCTAACCACCGCTGCGTCGCCGTCGCTGGCCATGTTGGCGCCGTCACCACCAACGGAAATAACCTAAACCACCACAAAAAGAAGCCTTTTAGCTCAAATAACCAAACCCCTCAGTCAATTTTACCAAATTCCATCAAATTCAAGCTCAATTTGAGCTCCGATCATCCAGACCACTAATTGCCGCCGCATCGATTTTCTCCAAAATCCGTCGCCTCCTATGGTCCGTTATGAAATCTGAAGCTACTGGCTTGCTCCTTGAGCTGAGAGCTACAAAACCCACAACTCAAAACTCAGATTTTGTCGTCGGAATGGGAAACCCATCAACCTCCGCCGAGCCCAAGTTTTGGAGCTCAAATTTTGGCCGCCACGCTGGTGGGTTTTGGATGAAAGTGGTATGGATGTGTTCCTTGTTTAGAGAGGAACATTTTGGTACCAAATATGATAGGTTTTGGTGGCCGAAGTTGTTCACAGGAAAAGCAAGAAGGAATTGGTGCATGGGGAAGAAAAGAGGGAGAAAAATGGGGAAGAAGGAGATGACCAAGATATTTAAATCCAATCTTTTGGAAATTACGATTTTACCCCAAAAACTTAAGCCAAATTTTCAATCAAGTCCTCCAAAGTTTCCTCAAACTTCAATTCAGCCCTTCAAAAGGTTAGTGCCTAAAATTGACCCCTTTGACCCAAAATAATATCCATGCAACCTCAAAAACTTCTCAAGTTAGTCCAATCAATTTTTCCAAAATTCCATTTTGACCCCAAAACTTTTAAATTTTTTCCAATTAAGTCCTTTTTATTTCTTTTTCGAGCCCTATAATCCGACCAAATTAATATCTTGATTTCTAAATTCTTATTTTCTGAAATACCAAATTTCAGGGGTGTTATAGAGCAAAAAGAATATATATATATATATATGTGTGTATATATACTTTTACTTATTTATTTATTATTAATTAATAAATTTTAATCAACTTAGCCTAATTTTTTTTTACTTATGTTATTTATTTAAAATCATTACATTATTTTGTTCAAAATAATTAAAAATATTTATTTATTTAAAATTATTAAAATTATATTATTAGAATAAAATTTTAAATTTTATTTTTATTTAAATTATTCATTTTGATTAAAACTCTAGATCTCATGCATTTTGACTTATTTTTTTTATTAATTAATAAATTTAATGAAATTAGTTTAAATTAGGGCTTGTTTGTTTATGAATTGGAGCATTTTGTCAAAATATTTTAGCAAAATAATTTTTCGGAAGCGGGGTTGGAGAATGTGATGGTTGGTTGTTTATATTTTGGATGGTAGGTGGAAAAACTGGGAGAAAATTATTTATTTATTTGTGTTTTAGGATGGAATAAGATATCATATCAATAACTTTTTTATTAGGTTGGTAGGGTGAAATTGTTATTTTAAAATTTATTGTTAGGATGATATTTTTGGATCTTATTTTTATTTTTAAATTATTTATTTTAGTTAATAAATATATTTTCATATTTAATAAATATATTCAGCTTAATCTAATTAAATTATTTTAGATATTATTATTTTTTAATATTATTGAGATGTAATTTAAAGACAAAATCATATTTAATTAAGAGATGGATTTGATTTTTATTTTTATTTTATAATTAATAAGTATGTTTAATTAAATTTGATTAAATTACTTTAGATATGTTGATGATTTTAAATTTTTATTTTTTTTAATTCAACTTCAATTAAAAAATCATTTAATATTTAAAAAAAATATTAATAAATTTATTTAAATTTATTTTGAGTAATTTAAACAATATTAAAGTTAAACTCCCATGTTAAAATTACAAATAAGTCGAGGGGTATTTTTTGTTTGAAAAGTAATCAAAACAACTTTTGAAGGATATTTTTGAATTTTAACATAAATTTCCAATCAACGTCTACAAATTTGTTAAGGATGCTAACAGTTCTTCAAAAATTTAATTAAATATATGGGGATAATTTTTTTTTATTAAACGTATAACTATATTACTAAGTTTATATAACAATAGGTACAAGCCTACAAAATAAAAATATGAAATGATATATTCTTTTTATATATAATTATAGAGTATAGTTAGATATTTTAAAACGTTTAGAAGTCGTTTGAGTGGGTTTATAAACTTCTCAAATTATTTTATAAGATATTTGATAACTTATAAGATGTCAAAAAGTATTTCATTAATTATAAAATTGGGAAAAAGTGTTTCGTTAATTATAATATTTTATAAGATATTTTAATCATATTAATTATAAAATTGTCATTACTAATATCTTATAGACTCCAAGATTTTATTATCCAAACATTTTGAGAATTTTTTTTTAAAAAAAAAAATCTAGTATCTTATAAATTTGAAAAATATCATATAAGATGTGGAAACTCCAAAAAAAATCTTATAAAATTCAGGAGCTTATAAGACATTTTAAATAAGTTTAGCTAAACACCTTCTTAATGTCCCTTTAGGCTTTAGCTAGTTAATAATTTTAGTATTTTTACTATTTTATTTTAGAATTAAAAAGTTAATTATTCTAATTTAGTTCATTCTTTCTAATTATTGATTGACTTTATGATTAATTAATATTAATAAAATGACATCAATATAAATTAATTATAAAGTTAAGCAACAATAATTTTAAAACACGGGAAGGTTTTTTGCCTTTTTTTTCCATAAAGGTTTTTTTTTTTTGGCCTTTTCCATTTTCATAGGGGGTAAAAATGTAAATTTTCCTTTAAAAAAAAGGAAAATTTGAATTAAGGCCTAAGCCATAACATAAAACCTTAAATTGGCAATATTGCCCTTAAAAAGTCAAAATTGATCAATTTTCCTGTCAAATACCATCGCAAAGTGGTTTTGAGGACTAAAATGAAATAATATATTAACGTTAGCGACTAAAAAATAAACTTTCGTTAGTTGGGGACTAAAGTGATTCTAGAGTAAAACTTGAGGGACTAAAGTGATTCTATACTTTTATTTTTTTCATTAATTAATTATATTAATTCACTTTACAATCTAATATAAAAGAAATTAAGTTTGGTATAAATTATTTATACAAAAAAAATGAAAGGATGTAGCACCCCTACTCGGGATAGCACTTAAGATGAGGCACAACTCTGATTCAGATTTAAATCTCATACATGATTCTAACAATGCGCCCATCAAAAAATTTTTCAAAACTTATCAAACACATATAACAGCGGATTTCAAACTCACTAACTCTTCAAAATGTTAAATAAGTCATAATTCAACTTCTTACATCTAACAAAACATATACATGCATCACGTCACCGACATCAATCCTGACATACTGCAATTAGGGATGGCAATGGGTCTGGGTAAATCGAAGACCCGCCCCGGATGGGGCAGGTTCGGGGCGGGTTACGGGTTTTGGTGGACCCGCCCCGTATAGTAATTATATTATATATTACATATATATTATATTATATTATATATTATATATAACATATATATTATATTATATTATATTATATATATTATATATAACATATATATTATATATATAAGTATAAGTATTTAGTAGGCTATAATACTATATTAGAAAATTATGGCTTCTTTTTTTTTAACTTGTTTCAATTTTATTCTTTCAAACCGCTACTCACCAGAGCAAAATTTGTATATTCAAGTGATTATGAAGAAAAGAGGGTAAAATATATATATATATATATTTATACAAAAATACAAAAAATACCAAAAAAAAATAAAATGGGTTAGGCTGGTCCAACCTACTGGGTCCAAGGCCAAAGGGAAGGCGGGGCGGGGCCAAAGAGAAGGCGGGGTGGGGCGGGTCCCGGGTCTCTCAATTGCCAGACGGGGCAAGTCCTGGGTCCTCCCAGACCCGTCTCGTTGCCATCCCTAACTGCAATGTCACTAAATCTAATTACAGCCTTCAAGTGAAACCTTATTCTCTCTAAGTTGGAATCTCATATTCTTCACTTATACCTTTCAGAGAAAATCAAGATAAACGGGGCGGTAAGTCCAAATGACTTAGTGAGGGATAATTGTAACATATATAATGGGGATCTGTCGAGGAAGAAATCAACTCAGCAGATCATCAATCAACACTTAACATAAATACAATCGGATACATTCAAACAGTCAATAACAGTCTAACAGGCAGAATATAGTCGGTCAGGTCAGATTACAATCGGATATAATAGTCTCGAATAATATTTACATTTCAATCAGTCTTATCCAAGCGTGACAGTTTGATACACGATAGTCGCCGACAGACGATAGATGCCTAGGAGTAGCCCTAGCACATCACAGACAAACAGATGGTAGATGCCCAGGAATAGCCCTAGCACATCACAGAAAAACAGACTGTAGATGCCCAGGAATAGCCCTAGCACATCACAGACAAACAGACAGTAGATGTCCAGGAATAGCCCTAGCACATCACCGATGCTCAGGAATAGCCCTAACACATCGTAGACAAACAGACAGTAGATGCCCAGGAATAGCCCTAGCACATCACTGATGCTCAGGAATAGCCCTAACACATCACAGACAAACAGACAGTAAATGCCTAGGAATAGCCCTAGCACATCACCGATGCTCAAGAATAGCCCTAACACATCGCAGACAAACATACAGCAGATGCCCAGGAATAGCCCTAGCACATCACCGATGCTCAGGAATAGCCTTAACACATCGCCCATACTTAGGAATAGCCTTAACATATGGCTGACAAACTGAATACCGAGGGAATAGCCCTTAGCGTACATAGACTTACAGAACGAATACCCAGGGAATGGCCCCTAGCGTATCAGACTTACAGAACATATACCTAGGGAATAACCCCCAGCGTATCAAACTTACAGAACATATACCTAGGGAATAGCCCCTAGCGTATCAGACGTACAGACAGTTCAGAACAGTATAGAAGTGCCGACAGGGCAAACAGTAATAGTACCAGACAGTACAGATATCAAAACAGACAGAAAAAATAACAGAACAAACATATAGCATATGTCGAAAAACATTCTGGGTGCCAGAACCAACAGAAAACAGAATTAGATCAGAAATAACCCTCACAGGGGTGTCCGAATCATATAACAGAATATCAAAAATCTTAACAGATCTCAGATTTCAATAACAGTACAATCAATTCAGAAACAGTAACCCTCACGGGGGTTTATCACAAATACTGATAAATGAAATGAAGTGCCAGATTGGCAGACCCTCACCTCTTGTAGTCTCAGAACTGCTATCACAGTCAGCAGCCTATCGGTCCATGGGACCCACTTCGTCGTTACCTAACCAAAAGGTAATATTTACAATCAAAATCCATACTAAATCCTATTAATCACAATTATACCATTAATAATCCAAAATCACTAATTTATTGATTAATACTGTATCTCATTCTTATTTCAAGGTCATGGTCAAAATCCTAAATCACACAATATGGTTAATCATTACATAATCAATTCCTAATCAAATGCCATTTAATCTTATAATATAATCCTTAATACTATTTAAATCCAAGTTTTGGCATTTTGCATAAGTTCGGGTCCACTTAATCCATACTCCTTGCATAGGAATCAACATACATATATATAAACATATCATCTATTCCTAATTCCTATTCTTGGCAAGGTATAATGCTAAATTAGGAAAGGTACAACACATGCAACATATATATTAAAGGTACAACTAAATCCAAATGCCAAAGCTTGCTACCGGAGTATCAAAACCACAAATCGATTACACAATTGCGACCGCCACGTCGAGGAGGTGAAATTGGTCTGAGGTCGCCTGAGCACCGCCGCCGGCCGCAGGAGCACTATCGTCGAAAAATGAGATGGCACCACCCAGAGAATCCTCTCACCGAGAGCTTTCCAACGGTACCCTTGGTTTCTGAAATAGACATCGAAAACCCCCTCAAAACTCGCCCTGAAGCCTTCACGGTTCAAAGCTTCGCCGCTGGTTTTTCGTCGTCTCCGCCGCGTATTTCCGCCATGCAGTGCTACCACCTTGTTCATCTCTTCGAGTACTAGCTAAACCACCCTTAAGATGCACCGTTAGACTCTGGAAAATGAGGAACCCAGTTGCTTGCCGTGAGTTTGTTTTCGGCCGTCCTCTGTTGTGTTGTTCCGGTGGTCTTTCGCCGCGTATGGTGGTGCTGGTCGAGTGCTGGAGGTGAGGGGAGTTGATTTGGGGTGTTAGTTCGGAGAAAGAAGTGTCGATGGTGGGTGGTGGTTGGCCACAGTGAAGAGAAGAAAGAAGGAAGAAGAAGAAAAAGAAAAGAAAAGGGAAAGAAGAAGAAAGAAGAGAAAAAGAAAGCTGCTGCCCATTTCTAAAAAATCAAATTTTCCCATATTGCAATTTAGTCCTTGAATTTAAGCACTTCTCAATTGAGTACATGAAGTCCCAAAAATTTCTCCTAAGCCCCCATTGACTAGTTTCTTTCATGCACACCCCTTATAAGTCAAGAAAATAATCAATTTAATCCTTTAAAATTTTGATCTAACCCCAAAACTTCCAAAATCTCGCAACTGAGTCCTTTTAAATTTCTTTTCCAGGCTTTAAAATCTGACCAATAATTCTCTTAATTTCTAAATTCTTATTTTCAAAAATACAGAATTTCAGGGGTGTTACAAAGGACGAGCTAAAATTGGGGGGGATTCAACAAAATTAACGGAATTCATTTTGGAGGGAATCAAATTTTTGGAAGAAATTAAATTAAATTATTATGGGGAATTAATAACGAAAACAATTGTTAGCTTTTAATTTGTCCCAAATTTTGGAGGGAATACAAAGATGGAGGGAAACTAAATTAGGCAAAACTGCAAAATCAGTCATGTACTTATATTACACTGGAAAATTTTGATTTTATCTTTTCGGGCTGCAAGATTGGTACAATATATCTTGAAATTTGGCAATTTGAGGACAAATTGGGCCCAAAACTCATCCGCCAGTGGCCTGATCCTATGTGGCGCCTGATTTGGCACCACGTGGTGCCATATCATCATATTTGTCTTCCTTCTTTCTCACTTGGCAATGACACGACAATTCAACGTGCCATGTCGACAAAACATGAAAAAAATAATAAAACATATACAGTTAAGAGGATAAATTGAAATTTTTATCGATAATTTTTATTTATGATACTTGAATTAATAAATAAAATATTTTTATTTTGAATTGAACTATTTTACATATATTTATGATTTTAATATTATTGTGTAATTTAGAATTAATTTATTGAAAAATTGGTCAAGCCCAATTAATAAAAAAGATCTCGGTGAAGTCCAATTAATCAAATCCAGGGCTGTCAACGGGTCGGATTTGGATCGGATTTGCCATATCCAAATCCGAATCCGATTAACAAAATTTATATCTGAATCCGATCTGAAATCCTATAGGATCTTTGTTAATTAGTATCATATCTGAATCCGATAGATATTCAAAATCTGATTAAAATTTTTGACCCGATTTATTATTTTTTATTTATTTTTTTCCTTTTAAATTTTATAAAAATATTGTATTTCTAAAGTAAATATATGTCATATTTGAATTTTTAACAACTTTTTATTATATATTAGTCCAAAAGTTAAATATTTGAATACTAAACTTCTTTTTCACATTATATTAATGTATATATGAACTATTATATGTTATTATATTTGACATTTTATCAATATCCTTCTTATTTTTTTGGTTAAAAACTCAATGTTAATAGTATAATATAGACATTATTATATATATTAGGTCAATATAATACATAGATTTTATTTTAAAATCTTTATTAATATTATATATAAGAGTATTAATTTAATAAAACATATTAAGGTTCGGATTCGGATATTTAACGGATCGTATTGTTTAATTTCAAGTTTGATCCACTTATTTCAGATTTTGAATATTTATAATCGGATCTGATCCATCGAATATTTTAATCGGATAAAAATTCTAAAATTCAGATCGGATTCGGATTAAAATCCGATCCATTGACAACCCTAATCAAATCTATAAATCAATATGAAACTTAATTCATTAAGAATGGCCAATTAGTAACTCATTCAAAAATTGGTCAAGCCTATTAAGAAAAAGAATAAGTTGGTAAAGTCCAATTGACGAATTTTAGAAATTAATATGAAGCCTAGATCATTTAAAAAACTTTCAAGCCCAATTTTAAATAAGTAGTTGGTGAAGTTAAGTTAACTAATTCTTTAATTAAGAAAGACACAAAATTTTAAACAAAGTTGAATCATGAATTCACTATAATATTTATAACTCAATTCTTAAATGAAGTCTAATTCATTAATTCACTAAAAAAGGTGAAATACAATTTTTAATTAACTGGAGAAGCCAAATTAACCAATCTTTAGATTAATGTAAAATCTCAATTCACCAATTTACTCACCAAGTTATAATTGGTGAATTCCAATTCTTAAACAAAGCCTAATAAATTATTTTCTAAAACTTTTTGTGAAACTCAATTCTTAAAAAATAAATTAGAGAATCACAATTAACTAATTTTTTAAATTAAAGTCAAACCCAACATAATTTTTTACCATTGGTGAATCATTATTCTTAAAAAGAGATTAATTGAAGCCCACGAAGAAGTCCAATTTATTAATTTACTGAAAAATTGGTCAAGCCCGTTAAGAAAAAAAAGAAGTTGGTAAAGTCCCATTGACAAATTTTATAGATTAATATGAAGCTGAGTTCATTTAAAAATTTATCTAGCCCAATTTTAAAAAAGAAGTTGGTGAAGTTAAATTAACTAATTCTTCAATTAAGAAAGACAAATTCTTAAACAAAGCTCAATAATGCATTCATTAAAATATTTGTAACCCAATTCTTAAATCAAGTCTAATTCATCAATTTACTAAAAAATTTGGTGAAATACAAATTTTAATTAGCTGGAGAAGCTTAATTAACCAATCTTTAAATTAATGTAAATCTTAATTCACCAATTTACTCACCAAGTTATAATTGGTGAATTCCAATTCTTAAACAAAGCTTACTAACTAATTTTCTAAACATTTTGTGAAACTCGGTTCTTAAGAATAAATTAGAGAAGCACAATTAACTAATTTTTTGAATTAATGTCAAGCCCAATTCTTAAAAAATGACACTAATTCATTATAAAATTAATGAAACACAATTAATAAAAAGAGTTGCTAAAGCCCAATTAATCAACTCTGTAATTTAATATCAAACCCAAATCTTTACCAAATAACATTAATTTACTAAAAAATCAATGAACTTATATTAATAGAAAGAAAAGTTGCAAAAGCCCAATTAATGAATTCTTTAAGTTAATGTCAAATCCAATTCATATAAAAATCCCAATTCACTAATTTACAACGACAATTATTGAAGCCCGATTAATAAAAAATAAGTTGATAAAGCCCAATTAATGAAAATTTCAAATTAGTATGAAATCCAATTTGTCAATTAACTAAAAAATTAGTTAAGCCAATTAGTGAAAAAATAAGCTTGTCAACCCAAAGTAATCAATTATTTAAACTAATGTGAAGTCCAATTAATAAAAAATAAGACTTAGTTCCTTAAAGAAAGTCTAATTCACCATTTACCTCACTTCAAATTTGTTCAAGACAAAATTTTACAATGAAGCCTAATTCACCACTTAATTTACTATAAATTTGATCAAACCTATTTCATAAATGAGAACTCCCAATTTAGTCAATAATTCACAAAAAAATTATAAAACTCAATGTTTTCAAGAAAATTGGCTCAACTAATGGATCATTCACTTCACATTTCTTCAAGGTCAATCCTTAAAATAAAATCTAGTCCAACAATAATTCACTAAAAAATTAGTTAAGCCCAATTACTAAATTCTTTACATTATTGTGAAGCTAATTTCTTGAACAAAAGCCCAACCTAAAAGTATTTGTAAAAATTTAATTTAATATCCATTTATAATTAGTAACGAAAATCATTGTTACCGTATATGTACAATTGATATTTGGAGGGAATGAATTTTGGAGGGAAATTAATTGAAGTTTAGAAACTACAAACTTTGTTACAATATATTTTATTTGTAACAAATATTTCGTTGTTACAAAAGGTATCAAATTTTGTTACAAATACATCTTCTTATATGACATAAAATGTTATATGTAACAAAATAACAATTTTCATAATGAATTATTGTTTAGTTACGAACGTAAAAACTTTAAGGTAACAAACTTGAGTTAAATGTAACAAGACTTTTACTTAGTTACTCAAGAAAATTTTATTTGTAACAAAAAATCAAATTTGTTACTATATATCTAACATTTGTAACGAATTTTACTTTTGTTACCAAAGTTTTTGTTACATGAAGTGCAATTTGTTGTAGTGTCTATTCAAAATGGAGGTTAAAACGAGGGTGTTGGGTGTTCTCGTGAGATTTGTGGGACTTAAATTTGTACTTGACATTTGATTTGGAATCAATAAATTCATATATTTTTCGAGTGGATTAAGCATATAGCTGAACCATGTAGATCTTGTGTAATTTTTCATTGAATTACTTTACATGTATTTCTCAATTTTATTATTTGGTCTTTCTGGGTCACAAAAAATTGGTACCAGAGCTATACTAACCAAATGTCCGCCATGAAGTATGAGGTAGAGAAATTCAAAGGAAAGAATGATTTTGGGCTGTGGAAGATGAAGGTGCACGCCCTACTATGTCAACAAGGTTTGCAAAGAGCGCTAAAGGGCAGAGATTTCTTACCAGAGATGCTTTCAGATGAGGAAAATGGTGAATTTATGGTAAAGGCTCATGTGTGACACCCCACTTTGGGTAACCCAAAGCTGAGATATCAAAACGTTCCAATCAATAATTACAGAGTGAATGCCTAGGGAATAGCCCTTAGCGTATCAGACTTACAAATACTCAGGGAATAGCCCCTGACATATCAGACGTATAGACAATTCAGAACAGTATAGAAGTGCCGACAGGGCAAACAGTAACAGTACCGGATAATAGAGATATCAGAACAAACAGATAGCAGGACAGATAACAGAACGAGCATAAAACATATGTCAGAAAACGTTCTGGGCGCCAGAACCAACAGAAAACAGAATCAGAACAGAAACAACCTCATAGGGGTGTCCGAATCATATAACAGAATATCAAAGATCTTAATAGATCATAGATTTCAATAACAGTACAGTCAGTTCAGAAACAGTAACCCGCAAAGGGTTGATCACAAATACTGATAAATGAAATGAAGTGCCAGATTGGCAGACCTCACCTTCGTAGTCTCAGAAACTACAATCACCTTCAGCAGTAAGTCAGAATCCTATTGGTCTCCAGGGCCCAAGTCCTCGCCACCTAATAAAATAATATTTATAAATCAAATTCTTGTTCAATTCGGAATATCGCTATCAATCATACTTAGTTACAAACCCAATCAATATTCCCCGAATAATATAATATTTAGGCTTTGCTTAAACATTATTTTCGTAAAACCTGCTGTACTTACTCGTTGTATAAATATTTACGGATTTCAATCTATACCCGATTGAGTTCTTAACTTACCCATTTAACCCTACCCTTATAACACATGCTAATCAATAATAACAATCCAACTTTTTATAACATCCCAAATTTTGTTACCTAAGTCGCAATAACATAAATTAGGGTTTTCAATACTTAATAAGCCATCTAACCTAAAATTCATATGAAATAATACCATATGGAATTCAAAAATCTTAATCATTATGCATGACCGTTCAAATCTTATGCATGGTTGTTCTGATCGATCATCTCCCTCATCAACCTTCTAAATACAAAGTTTTGGATAAGGAATACATGTATACAAATACATGCAAAATGCTAAATTTTATTTCCGGACAATTACCCAAATATAGAGCTAACGAAAAGGGGGAACGACGATCAGTTTGTATGCATGTCTTCTCCTCGACGAGACGAACAATCTGTCCAGTCGTCATTACTGGAAATTTATGAAACCACCACCAAAAGATGCTCATCTACTTCAGGAATCCAATGCTCCAATCGGTTTTCAAATCTGACACCGAAAAGCCCCAAATCGCTGGAAAACAAAAACTCCACCACCAACACTGCCGCGCTGTTTTTGAGGAGTTTTTCCCTCTACGGTGGTCCATTCAACGATCTGAAGGTGCCGGTGTGATCCTTGAGCTGAGCCCATTAGAATGGTACCAGTTTTGGCCCTCAAAAACTGCCAGAATGAAAACCTATTTCTCCTCCATCTTCATCGATTTGCTTGAACTCGCTGAAAATGGCCGAAGTTGGGTGGTTTCCGAGGTCAGGGTGTTTAGGTGGTGGTAAATATGGGTTGAAATAAGGTAGTTCACGGTGGAGATGGGCTTCCGGTGGTGAGGATGGTGTACACGGTGGAGAGAAGAAATAAGGAAGAAGAAAAAGAGAAGAAAAGGAAAAGAAGAAGAAGGAAGAAAAAAGAAAGTTGTAGCCTTTTTCTTAAAATAAAATTTTCTATTTTTCAATTTAGTCCATGAGTATAAACACTGCTCAATTGAGTCTATGAAGTCCTAAAAATTTCTCCTAAGCCCCCATTGACTAGTTTCTTCCATGCACAACCCTTAACTTCAAAAATCGGTACAATTAAGTCCTTTTATATTTCTTTTCCAAGCCTTAAAATCCATTTAACCAAAATCTTGATTTTTAAATCCCGATTTTTGAAATACTGAATTTCAGGGGTGTTACATTATGCCACTTTGATGTTATCACTGGCAAATAATATACTGAGAAAGGTCGCCACAGAGAGTACACCAGTAGGATTGTGGTCAAAGCTGGAGAGTCTGTATATGACAATGTCCCTAGCAAATCTATTGTATTTAAAACAGTAGTTGTACACCCTCAAGATGAAGAAAGGAACATCTATTACTCAACATGTTGATTATTTCAATAAGGTGATATTGGATCTCACTAGTATAGATGTACAAATTGAGGATGAAGATCAAGCGTTGATTCTTTTGTGCTCTCTGCCTAAATTTTTTGAGCACTTTGGTACTACTTTGTTGTATGAGAGAGATACGATATCAAAGGAGGATGTGAAGGCCTCATTGAATTTGAATGAATTGAGAGAACATGTTATAGGCAGTAATGATAGTGAAAGTAGAGAAGGATTGGTTGCGAAGAGGAGACCTAAAGAAAGGGGAAGAAGTAGAGGCCGATTTAAGTCCAAAGGCAAGCCTAAATCAAATGATAAATGCTTTAGGTACAGAGAAGAGGGGTACTGGAAATAAAATTATCCAAAAATGGAAAGGCGAAGGATTTGGGTGAATCTTCTGATAAAAAATAAGGTAATGTTGCTAGAATCATTGAGGATGATTGTGGTGGAGTGTTTGTTCTCAATGTTACTAAGTGTCTTTCGAGTTTCGAGTGGATTTTAGATAGTGGTTGTTCCTACCATATGTGCCTATGAAAGGATTGATTTACTACTTATCAAAAATACGATAGTGGTAAAGTGTTAATGGGAAATGATCCATCTTGCAAAGTTGTAGGGATTGGCACAGTGAGTATTAGAATGCATGATGGAATAATGAGGATACTGAAAAATGTGTGTCACGTTCCCGATCTCAAGAAAAATTTAATTTCGCTGGCTACTCTGGATAAGAATAGTTGCATGTACAAAGCTCGAGATGGAGTTCTGCGGGTTTTCAAGGGTGCTCTGCTAATCATGAAGTCGGACTAGAGGAATGGTCTGTACATATTGTAGGGTAGTATAGTTTCTGGTACTGTAGCAGTTTCTTCGCGACTCAATGGTACTATAGGTTGTGGCATATGTGGCTTAGGTCTATGAGTAAGAGGGAAATATCAGAGTTGAGCAAAACGTGGTTTACTTTATGGAGAAAAGACTGAGGAGCTAAATTTTTGTGAACAGTGTGTTCTTGGCAAACAGCACATGGTGAAGTTCAGCACCATAGTTCACAAGACCAAAGGCACATTGGATTACATCCACTCAGATCTTTAGGGGGCATTCTCAAGTTCCCTCAAAGGATGGTGCTAAATACATGCTGACATTTATTGATGACTTCTTACGGAGAGCATGGGTGTACATGTTGAAGCACAAGAATGAGGTATTTGTCAACTTTAAGCACTGGAAGACTTTCATGGAGAAGCAGACATGAAAAGAGGTCAAATGCTTGAGGATTGACAATGGTTTGGAGTTCTACAATAAGGAATTTTGGGAATTCTGCTACAATGAAGGGATTGTGAGGCATCGCACAGTTGTAAATATGCTACACCAGAACAGAGTTACAGAATAGATGAGCATGACTATTTTGGATAGAACTAGATGCATGATCATTAATATTGGACTGTCCAAGGTTTTTTTGGCTGAAGCTGTTAATACTGCTTGCTATTTGGTGAATAGGTTACCATCGACTGTTTTGGATTGCAAGACACTAATGGAAGTTTGGTCAATATCTCCTGCTAATTATTTAAATATAAGAGTATTTGGATGTCCAACCTATGCTCATGTCTGCCATGGGAAGCTTGAGTTTAGGGCAAAGAAGTGCATATTCCTAAGCTATGTTGGTGGAGTCAAGGGTTAATGTTTGTGGTGTATGACAAGGGTTCCAAAGTGATTATCAATAGGGATGTGACATTTGATGAGTCTGCTATATGTTGAAGAAGGTGGAGTAGGGTGAAAGTGGTCAATAAGGCGTTAAGGAGAAGGTGGAGTTTGATATTGACACTCCACAAGTTTCAAAAGGGAAATAGAAAGTGGTAAATGAAGCTGGTGAGGGCTCATTATCACCTAATCAATAGCAACAAGCTGATTCACTACACAATTATCATTCGGCTCACGATAGAGAGATGAGGTAGATCAAACCACTGTAGTTGTTTGCATATTCAGATCTGGTTACTTATGCTTTAAGTTTGATCGAGGAGTTTGTGGTTGATGATCCAGTCAAATATTTCTCGTCCAGATTTTGATAAATGGTTAACTGCTATGAGTGAAGAGATGGAGTCTCTACACAAGAATAGCACATGGGAGCTGGTTGATGTACCTAAAGAGCATAAAATTGTAGGATGCAAATGGATCTACAAGAGAAAGAAAGGAATTTTCGGGGTTGAGGATGCTCGATATAAAATGCAAATGGTTGCTAAGGGTTCTACCAAGAGAGAGGAGTTGATCTTTATAAGGTGTTCTCCCTGGTTGTAAAGCATACTTCCATTTGTATGTTATTTGACATGGTAGCTTTATTTGATAGCAGCTTGAGCAGATGAATGTGAAAATAGCATTTTTGCATGGTGAGTTGGAGGAACAAATTTACATGAGTCAACTAGAGGGATTTGTTATTTTCAGAAAGGAAAATCAGGCATACCTTTTGAAGAGGTCTTTTTATAGCTTGAAGATGTCTCGCCGGCATGTCTTTCGAATAGTGGTATAAGAGATTTGATGCATTTATTACCAAGATTGGATATACTAGAAGCATTTATGATTGTTGTGTATATCATAAGAAGTGTAGTGATGGTCTTCTAGTTTATTTGTTACCTTATGTTGATAATATGTTGATTGCCTCTCAAAACATATCTGAGATCAATATTTTAAAGGCTTAGTTGAGTGAAGAATTTGAGATGCGGGATTTGGGTAGTGTGAAGAGGATATTGGGCATGGAGATTATTCGTGATAGACACTTTAGGTTGTTGTACTTGTCTCAGCAAAAATATATTGAGAAAGTACAGAAGCGTTTTGAGATCTATAAATCCAAGCCAATTAGTACGCCACTCGCAGCTCATTTCAGGCTTCATCAGATCTATCACCGAGTATTGAGGATGAGAGTACTGAGGATGAGGTGGAGCACATGCCAAATGTGCCAGCAGTTTGTAGTTTGATGTATGCCATGGTGTGCACTAGGCTAAATATTTCACATGCAGTCAGTGTTGTGAGCAAGTACATGCACAAGTTCGAAAATACACATTGGCAGGCAGTGAAATTGATTATGAAGTATCTGAGAGTCTTTGTAGATAAATGTTTGAAGTGTAGTCAATTGAATTCTTTTGCTAGAATTATTAGTTATGTGGTTGCGAATTATGCCGGAGACTTGGATAGTAGAAGGTCTGTGGCAGGCTATGTGTTTTGTGTTTTGAGTTGTACTGTTAGCTGGAAAGTAACTTTATAGTCATTAGTTGCATTGTCCACAATAAATGCTGAGTACAAGGCTTTAGCTGAAGGCGTAAAGGAAGGCACTTGGCTAAAGGAGTTGATTGATGATATAGGTATGAGTTCTAATATTATTACAGTATTTTGTGATAGTCAAAGTGCCATGCACTTGTAAAAGAATCAAGCATTTCACGAGACAACAAAGCACATTAATGTGAAGTATCACTTCATTCGGGATATGGTGTCTTAAGGTGTCATCTTAGTTGACAAGGTTGGGACTAAGGATAATTCGACAGTTATGTTTGACTAAGACTGTTCCAGGAATCAAATTCAAGCATTGCTTGGATTTGATAAACATTTGCAGACTCAGATGATAGCCCTTTTGGAGGAGACAAAGATGATGGATGGAGAATTTCAACTTAAGGTGGAGAATTATTGAGTGTGCCTTAATTTATTTAAGGTGGAAATGGCGAGAAACAGTCAAAAAACGATGAAGAAATGGTGCGGAATCGGGCAAGACAGGATGTTGGAGCATGCCCCAGCACATATGCGCAGAACACTATGCGCCAAGGTGCGAGGGAATCTCGCCCAGGAACAAATTCTGGGCAAAATCATCTGCAACGCAAGCCAGGGCGTTAGCAAGCTGCCCCATACCGCGGAAAACATCGGAATTGCGCTCTTGGGTGCAAGTTCCATGCGCCCTAGTGCAAGGTTCATAGCTAGCTTGTGCTGGGGCACAAGTTTTGTGCACCCTAGCGTGGAGAATTTTGCCACAACATGGGTATTTCATGTCGGGGCGCAAATTTGGGGTGCAAATCTTGTGAGCCCTAGCGCGGCGCACATGGCCCAAGCCTATTTTGTTATTTGTTTAGGTATTTAAACCCCATTTTCTTCAAGGATAGATAGAACGAACCTTAGAAAAGTGATTTTAGACTATTTTAGATATTCTCTCTTTAAAATGGAGGTTATAACGAAGGTGTTGTGTGTTCTTATGAGATTTGTGGGACTTAAATTTGTACTTGGCACTTGATTTGGAATAAATAAATTCATATCTTTGTTTGGTGGATTAGACACATCGCCGAACTAGATAAACCTTGTGTGATTTTTCATTGAATTACTTTACGTGTATTTCTCAATTTTATTATTTGGTCTTTGTGGGTTACAACATTAAATATGCTTATTAGTTTGATATTGTTTAATATGTAACTCAACTAACAAATATCTTTTTATTTAATATTATTAAATAAATTTAATTAATTTAAGGGCACGTTTGATTTCAGTTATTAGGCACTACACCGTGGGTTAATCTCATTCAATCACTAGTTTGATTTGCACAACAAAATTTGCTGGCCAGCACCACTATAATCTCCGGCCCGCACTGTTCAATGGATTAAGGTTTATTAAAGTAGCGCCCCAAGGGCCGCGATTGAATAATAACACCCAATTTTGTTGTCCCTTTTTTAGGTAAAATATCGATTTTATCCTCCACTGAACAGGTTAATTTCTCTTTGTTGTCTTCTTGTCATCACAATTAATATCCCAGCGTCTTCAGTCCACTCCACCCAACAAACTCTTCCAATATCCTAGCGTCTTGTTTTAATTAATTAATTAATTATAACTAAAACAAGTGCTGTTGGGTGGATATAATTATGTTTACATAATTAAAATAATTATGTTTTAATATAATTAAAATATTATTATTTGCCTATTTATTACTTACTATTTATGTATACATAAAACTTAGTTATTTATTTAAATAAAATATTTTTTAATAAAACTTATTACTTAATAACGATTCATCAAATTAACCCAAAATTCAATTATATTAGCTTGATAGGTAATTGTATCATCTTAAATTAATAATTAAATAAATAAATGCAATATTTAATTATAAATAAAATATGAAACATAATTAATACATAAATAACAAATTATTTAAATAAATAATAATTTATTTAATTTAATAAGTTATTTAATTACTTTAACTCATTATTTAATAAATATATTATTTAGTAAAAAAATTACCTAGTAATAATCAAATAATTTTACTTAAATTTAATTAATTCTCTCAACAATTACTTTAAGAATATCAATATTAATTTCTTAAACTTAATAGATTATTAAATAAATATCACCCTATAATCAATATTTTATTATAATTTTAAATAAATGTGAGGATTAATATTTAATGAAGAGTATTTTTTGAAGAAAGTTAACTTATTTATTATAGCAAATTAAAACATCATAAGTTATTTATTAAATGAATAAATGTAATATTTTATTAATACATTAAATATTAAATTTAACTAATACATTATTTAATTAATAAGTAAATTTAATTAATTTAAATTGCATTATTCAATATAATTGAATTATTTAGTAATAACAAAAATAATATTTAAGTAAATTTAATTCATTTGAGTGAATTAGTTTAATTAAATTTGTAAACATAAGTTTTAGAAAATTTTAACTAGTAAAATTATAATATCTACAGAACTAGTAAAATAATAAATAGTTTTTTTTTGGATTTATAAACAATTTTTGTACAGTGACTATAACGGAGGGGAAGATGTTGTAGTGGTTATATGATTGGGAAAAATGTTTTAAGGGCAAAACAATCAATCAAAAAATAGTGGATTGTATCAAATAAGTTACTTGAGATTAATTGAGATTTATGTGGTGACTTATGGATATACTAATCTAACCTATCAAACATGAGAATAACTTATCTAATCTCTCCAAATTAATCATTATTACAATAGCATCTACTACCCAAATTCTATATCAAACGCTCCCTAAATAAATTATTTTATATATATAGTATTCAATATATTTCAAAATTTTAAGATGCATAATACATAGACAGGCATTTAAATCTTTTGTCATTTCACTAATTTTAAACTTTTTTTTAATTTTTTAAATTATTTTGTTGTTATGGCATTTTTAGCTTTTCACATTTTTAGTCTATCTTACAAATAGATTTATCAATTTGGGGTAATTTTTGTAAATTTCAATAATAAATGAATCAAAAGGAGGAAAGAGGAAACCATCATCCTGTGCCACTGTCAAATCAATCATAGTTTAAGGTGAAGGAAACTGTGGCAAATTTATAAAAAATAAATTTATAAGGCCTTATTCTTAGACTTGGCAAATGGGTATCCATAGGTAACCCAAGAATGGGTAATAATTGGTTAGGTAAATTTATCCATAGATAAAATTATTTATTTTTTATTAGATACGAGATAGTCGACTCATTACCTATAACTATGAGTGATGGGTAACCCACAGAAATCGGTATTTTTATTTTTTTTTTATACTTGAAAGTAAATTAATATGTATTTTTTAATTCACGTGGTATTATTCAAATATTACTTAAATACAACTAATAAAAGAGGCTACAAATTTTAAATATTACATTGAACAAGTACTTAAAGTATGTCAAGTGTTTCAGTTTGAAAAGTACAACTTAAATGTTTAAATAGTTATCGATTTTAAGTTATATTACGTTTGTATTTAAATCCCATTATATGTCAAAAGTTTTTTGAGTTAAAAATTTAAACACGACTTAAATATTGTTGCTATCATAGAAAAATGTGTTATATCCTCCAAATTATTTCTGGGAATTAGAGAAAAATATAATATATATATATATTTAATATATATTGTTGTTCATGGATTACCCGTGAATTGGATAAAAAAGTAGCAGGTAATTAGGCGGTGGATAAAATTATCCGCATTTTATTGGGTGGAGAAAATGAAGACTATTATTCGCATTTTTTTGGGTACCCGCAATATGGGTATTTTTTGCTAGATCTAAATAACAAGGTGTGGTGCTCTTTTCTTTCTTTATTTTACTCTTCTAATTGAAATAGCTCTACTCAGTAGTCTTTATGAAGTAAAACAAGACCCATATTTGGGGTGTGAAAATATACTATTTTCAAATGATGCTATCATTTTTCTATTGAAATTCAAAAACATATCTTTAGTGAGATGATTGAATTTGAAGATCGAATAATCTATTCATTTTTATGTACTCTATCAAATTAACATGGAATGAATCAAGGCTAGTAATACATAAAAATTATATTTAATAGGACAAAGAATAGTACAATAAGGGCATAATTGTCCAATAATTTAAATTAAATGATATCTTAAAAATAAAAGGATATAATGGTCAATTCTTATAGACTAAAAATCAATTAAAATGCCAATAACAAACTTTGGAGTCTAATAACAATACCCTAAAACTATATATGTCCATATTTTTCAATAATTATTTTAATATAAATATATTATTTTCAACTATTATATTATTATAAAAATAACATATAACATTATAAAAATTTAATATGTGACACCACTAACAACCCAAAAAATTAATAAATATGTATCCATAAAAAGATTTATTTTGTCTTCCATAATACAACTGAATACAACTTCATTCTCTACACTCTTCAATTCCACTCTCAAAACATATTTTTCCAAAAAAACCCTGCCAAAAGTTACATACAAACATTATTATCTCACACCACTAAAAACTTACTTTTAAGGGGAACATTATATATAAAGATAAATATAATTGATTTTTTTTTCTTAAAAAAAAAAAAGAACAAATTCAGAGAGAATATTAGTTTTTAAACCTTACAGTTAGGGATGTTTAAATTTTGTCCATTTTTTTCTATTAAAAGATTCAAACAATGAAGTTGATAGAAAAAGTAAAAAAATTATTATATTTGGCCTGGCCTGCTGACCTCACCACTTAATCCTTGGTAATGGTATTTATGACTTTCTGACGGTGGGGTTTTTAAGATTTTGGACATCCTTTATGTTACTAACATCCTCTTCATACTTTGTAATTGAGCTTCAAAATTCTTTATGCCTGCCCTGTTCTCCTACAAAATTTGGGGAAACTTTTTCTAACTCCCAAAGTAATTTTAAAATGCATGTACATTCTCCAATTTTTCTCCCAAAATACTACAATTTTTTACCCAAAATATCCCACACAATTCACCCAAAAAAACTCAATTACCTCGAACAAATACCTATGATATAAAATTGCATATGTTCTTACTAGTAAAGTTGTGATATCTAAAATGTCAATATTTTATTTTTTGTTTTTGAAGGGTGACGTAATCAGTTTCATGAGCAATTATCGAATCACGAGGTCATAGTTTCCCTCATTGCCAAATTACTAGGGAGCGGGACTATAATACCCCTGAAATTTGGTATTTCAAAAAATAAGAATTTAAAAATTGAGATATTAATTTGGTCGGATTATAGGGCTCGAAAAAGAAATAAAAAGGACTTAATTGCAAAATTTTTAAAAGTTTTGGGGTCAAAATGGAATTTTGGAAGAATTCATTGGACTAACTTGAGAAGTTTCGGGGGTGGGGTTGCATGGCTATTATTTTGGGTCAACGGGGTCAATGTTAGGCACTAACCTTTTGAAGGGTTGAATTGAAGTTTGAGGAAACTTTGGAGGACTTGATTGAAAATTTGACTTAAGTTTTTGGGGTAAATCGCAATTTCCAAAAGATTGGATTTAAATATCTTGGTCAACTCCTTCTTCCCCATTTTTTCCCTTTTCTTCTTCCCCATGCACCGATTCTTTCTTGCTTTTCCAGCGAACAACTCCAGCCACCAAAACCAATCATACTTGGTACCAAAATGTTTCTCTCTGAACAAGGAACACATCTATACCACTTTCATCCAAAACCCACCGACGTATTGGCCAAAATTTGAGCTCAAAAATTTGGGCTCGGCAGAGGTTGATCCAGCGACGGAATCTGAGTTTTGAGTGGTGGGTTTTGTAGCTCTCAGCTTAAGGAGCAAGCCAGTAGCTTCAGATTTCAGAATGGACCACCGGAGGGATGGATTTTGGAGAAAATTGATGCGACGGTGAGTGGTGGTTTGGATGATCGGAGCTCAAATTGAGCTTCAATTCAAAAAAATTTGGTAAAATTGACTAAGGGGTTTGGTTATTTGAGCTGAAAGGCTTCTTTTGGTGGTGGTTTGGGTTATTTCCGCTCGTGGTGCATCGTGACTGGCAACGGCGATACGGCGGCGGCCAGAGGATAGTTTCTTCCTCTCGTCGTGAGGATCATCATGGTGGTCTTAGTTTGTGAATCCGAGATCCGGTTGCTCTAATCGAGGGTATAGAAGTTTGTTGATGTTTATGCGTGTATATATATATATATATGTGCATATGTTTTATTATATTCCTTAACCTTGTATTTTGAGGATTTATATAGTTATTTTATGCTTTGGTCATGCATGGTTTAAGATATCGCATAGTTGGCCCGGATTATGTACTAGTGGATGTTAAGTAAGGATTAATTGAGTTATTCAAGTGATTAATTTATGATTTTATGAAATTGAAACTTAAGAAATGATAATTGGGTAATTTGAGATATTATAGACTAAGACTCGGTATAAGCATGTGCCAGTATAAGTTTGGTAAATTTGGATTATATTATATTATTTATGGAAATATTGGGAATTATCGAGTTAATTGGAAGAGAAAACCCTAATTGTATGAATTTGGGACCTATTGGTAATAATTGGGGTTACTAAGCTAATTGACCTATTATTGATGATTTGAGATATGATATAAGGTTAATAGTAAGATTGTAATTATTGAAAGTTATTCGAGGTTGAATAAGGATTTTGATTGTGAATTCATTCTTTTGATTAGGTGACGAAGGAGTAGGTCCCACGGACCAGTAGACTGCAGATTGAGGTTGCAGTTCTGAGACTACCGAGGTGAGGGTCTGCCAATCTGGCACTTCATTTCACTTTTCGGTATTTGTGATAAACCCTTGTGAGGGTTACTGTTTCTGAAGAAACTGTACTGCTATTGAAATTCGTGATCTTTTCTCTTTGATATTCTGTTATCTGATTCAGACATCCCTGTAAGGGTTAGTTATATTATGATTCTGTTTCCTGTTTGTTATGGCACCCAAAACGTTTATCTGATATATATTATCTGTTCGTTCTGTTATCTGTCTCGTTATCATACTGTTATGATATCTGACTGTTTCGCTATACTGTCTGTTCTGCTATCTGCCTGTTATGATATCTATACTGTCCTATACTGTTACTATTTTCCTTGTCGACATTATCGTTATTTGGTATTAGCAATGCGCTAGGGATTAGCCCCTAAGCATCTGTGTCAACTATACTTGGTACTTGTACTTGTTTGTAAGTTTGATACGTCAGGGGCTATTATTTGAGTACTTGTCTGTAAATATGATACATCAAGGGCCATTCCTTGAGTACTTTATTCTACGTATGCTAAGGGCTATTCCTAGGCATCTTCTGTCTGTCTGTTAGCCATATGCTAGGGCTATTCTTAGGTATGGGCGATGTGTCAAGGCTATTCTTGAGCATCAGTGATGTGCTAGGGCTATTCCTAAGTATGTTCGGTCTGTCTGTTAGCTATATACTAGGGCTATTCCTAGGTATGGGCGATGTGTCAGGGCTATTCCTGAGCATCAATGATGTGCTAGAGCTATTCCTAGGCATCTTCCGTCCATTTGTTTATCTGTGATGTGCTAGGGCTATTCCTGGGCATCTACCATCAGTTTATCTATGATATGCTAGGGCTATTCTTGGCATCTATCGTCTGTTTGTCTATGAGGTGCTAGGGCTATTCCTGGACATCTACTGTCTGTCGGCGACTGTCGTGCACCAAGCTGTCACGCTTGGATAAGACTGATTGAAATGTAAACATTATTCGGGACTATTCTATTCGATTGTAATATGACTAATCGACTGTATTTTGCTTGTTAGACTGTTTATGACTGTTTAAACGTATCCTGTTGTGTTCCTGTTAATTGTTGATTGATGATTTGTTGAGTCGATTTCTTCCTCAACAGATCCCTACTATTTATGTTACAATTATCCCTCACTAAGTCTTTAGACTTACCTCCCCGTTTCTCCTTTATTTTCTCAGACAGGTATAAGTGAAGAATATAAGGTTCCGACTTGGAGTGAAGAAATACTCTTTTGTATTAGAATGGGTGCTCAGATGTTTAAATGGGTTCACTTGAATGCTGTAATTGGACTTAGTGACATTGTGATATGTCAAGATTGATGCCGATGACTTGAAGCCTGTATATGTTTTGTCAGATGTAAGAAGTTGAATTATGACTTATTTAATGTTTTGAAGAGTTGGTGAGTTTGAAATCCGTGCTATATGTCTTTGATAAGTTTTGAAAAATTTTCTGATGGGATTATTGACTGTATAGCTTATTCCATGGCTTGAATTAAGATTGAACTGGAGTGGTGCCTCAACTTAGGTGTTATCTTGAGATGGGGAGCTACAAGGAGTGCAGCCAAAGAATATTTAAGCACGTGCATCTACTTTGTTGAACTGTGCAGTGACGATTACCTCTTCTGGTATTTCCTTCAATTGTACTCCTCACACATCCAATATACCCTACGACTGTTTCTTGAAATTATCATCACCCAATATTCAAAACAAATCCGAGTGAGATTTTTTTTTCCTGAAACTCAATATGTAGCTCTTAGTCTTTGTTTTCCTTAAGCTAACATTTCATCTCTTTTCTTCTATATATCATAGAGACTGTACAATAATAGAGCAAGAAAAGTAGCTATGAATGAACTTCATAAAATTTCCACTATTCCGCAAATATTGGCCACCTATGGCTCCCTAGAACCTGGTGACAGTGCTATTCAAATTTTCAATGAAATCTTAAGCTTCTAACAACGATTTGAATAATCACCTCCCGAATGCCAAATTCCATTCTCAAAACATATTTTTGCAAACCACCCCACCCTCCCCCCAAAAAAAATAAATTACAAACAACATGATTATCTCACACCACTAAAAAAAATTACTTTAGAGGAGAACATTATATAAAGATAAATATAATTGATTTTTTTTAAAAAAAAAGAACAAATTCAGAGAGAATATTAGTTTTTACAGTTAAGGAAGTTTAAAATTTTGTCCCTTTTTTTCCCCCCCTATTAAAAGATTCAAACAACAAAGTTGACAGAAAAAGTAGAAAAATTATTATATTTGGCCTGCTGACCTCACCATTTTCGTTCACAATCATAGGAAAAACAACATAATCCTAGGTAATGGTATTTATGACTTTTTGAGGGTGGGGGTCTTAAGATTCTGGACATCCTTTATGTTACTAACACCCTCTTCATACTTTCTAATCGAGCTTCAAAATTCTTACCTACATTTTGGGAAATTTTTTTCTAATTCCCAAAAATATTTTAAAATGCATACATATTCTCTAATTTTTCTCCCAAAATACTACATATTTTTATCCAAAAAATCCCGCACAATTCACCCCAAAAAATCCTACATCCTAAAAAGCATATCTACTCCATCATTCTCACTCCATTTTTCACATCACTTATTCATTTATTATTTTCTCTCTTCACTCATATGTACACACACACACATATTTACATATATGAAAATATTAAAGTTTTACGATTTAAAAAATTCTAAAACTTTGTTTATAAATTTAAATAAACTAATCATAGAGAAAATTAATTAAATTTAATAAATAATTTATTTACTAAATAAAGTATTAAATTACTTATTAATTAAATAATGTATTAGTGATATTTAATATTAACATATTAATTAAATATTATATTTATTCATTTAATAAATAATTTAAGATGTTTTAATTTGATATAATAAATAAATTAATCTTCTTCAAAAAAAATAATCTTCATTAAATATTAATATTCACATTTATTTCAAATTATTATAAAAAATTAATTATAGTGTGATATTTATTTAATAATCTATTAAGTTTAATAAATTAATATTAATATAATTAAAATAATTATCAAAAAAATTATAAAATTAAGTAAATTTTTTTATTGTTACTAAGTAATTTATTTATTAAATAATTTACTAATTAAATAATGAGTTAAAATAAATAAATAACTTATTAAATTAATTAAATTAATTTATTTAATTATTAAGCAACTTGTTATGTATATATTAATTATGTTTCATATTTCACGTATAATTAAATACTATGCTTATTTGTTTAATAAATAATTTAAGATGATTTAGTTTCATATAATATATATTTTTTAATTTGATGAATTGTTATTAAGTCTTATATATATATATATATATATTTTATTTTATTTAAATAAACAACTAAGGGCTTGTTCACTAGCATTTTGGCCATTTTCCAGAAATTTTTTTTGGGAGAATGAGTTTTTGGGAGAAAACTTGGAAAAAATGTCAATTGTTTGTTTATGTCTTGGAAAAATAGGGAGAATGGATTGAGAATGAGTTGTTTGTTTGTTAATGTTTTGGTAGGGGGACAAATTCTATGTAGATGTTAAATCAGTTACTTTTTTGTTGGGTTTGTAGGAAGAAATTATTTTTTTATGTAATGTGTATATATATTACTTTGATGGTGTGTTTATATATATACTTGAGTCTTAGGTAGGGCTAGGATAGTGTGTAGGGTGTTTTTGAAATTGAATTCTGAGGGTTTTTTGGGTATAAATTTTTTGTGTTTTGGGAAAATGATTGGAGAATGTGTATTTTTTGATATTGTTTTGGGAGTTGGGAAAAATTTCCCCAAAATGTTAGTGAACATAGCCTAAGTTTTATTCATACATAAATAGTGCATAATAAATAGTTAAATAATTATATTTTAAGAATAAACAATTAGGGTGGCAATTTCTAACCCGACACAAAATTAGTGGGTTTGAGTTGGGGCTTATTGGGTTGGGTTGAAATTGGGTCAACCCAAAATACAACCCAAAAATTTTAGGTGGGTTTGGGTTGGGTCACGGGTTGACCCGGCCAACCCAAAATTATTTTTCGGATGACCCATCAACCCAACCCAACCCACATAATATATATATATATAAGTTAGATATTCAAAATAAGTAAATGCCTAAAATACCCAAAAAAAAAAAGGTAAAAAAGAAGAAATCCCTACTTTTATTTCTTTTTTATGCCTAGCCGCTAATATTATAGCTTACCTTGTCCTAACCTATTTAATAAAAAGGCCAAAATAAGGCTTAAAAAGTAATTTTTTTAAACTAAATATGCTAGATATAAGCTATTCTAAAAACTTGCAAAGCCTAACAAGCCGACCACATAAAAAAACACAACAACAACAACAACAAAAATAATAAGCTCATTATATTTGATTCTTTCATTAGTTCTTTATGGAATCCTTTATGTTGTTAGTATTGCTTTTTGTTGAAATAATACTATTTTATATTTAAATTTGAACTTTTGTAATTATGCATTCATTATTTATCATATTGATTATTGCCTATCAAGGTCTATTACAAGTTTGAGTATATTAATTAAGAATTTAGATTTATTTGCTATTTAGATCTAATTGAAGCCTTGGTAGAAAATATGCTTTTAGGTCAACTTTCAAGCTAGGTTAAGGCTTTAGGATTTATTAACACGACTAGGCCTATATTTATGTAAACGACTTTCAAGTTGGGCTAAGCCTTCAAATCTACCAAGTTAATATCGATTGAAATATTATTCATATTATACAAATATTTATGTAATTTATTCCTTCAATGCACAATGAAAATGGATTATGGAAGTCAAATCTACAATAATAAGCAATGTAAAATATGGTTTACATTATCATTGTCGTAATGGGTTGGGTGGGTTGTGGGTTATTAGGTCAATCCAATTTATAATTAGGTTGACTCGGGTCGACCTGATTTGGAGTGGGTTGGGTTTGGGTTTAGGCTTATCAGGTTGAAAATTAAATAGGTTGGGTTCGGGTTGAGTAAATTTATATAATACCCCTACCTTGACCCAACCCACCCAAATTGCCACCTAAAACAATAACTAATGTACAATAATTATTTTTTTTTATAAGCTGATATCAACAATTATGATATAATTATGATATTAGCTGATATTTTATAATTAAGGTACAATTAGAATTTTATAAGCAATCAATTTTTATTAATAAATTCATAAAAATATAAATTTTAAAATAAAGCACCAATTGAATTAATTACATATCATTTTATAACAACATTATATCAATTATTAAATATATATATGCACATATCATTCAATTATAAATATATATAATATATTGTGTGAAAAAAATCACTTTCACCCGACAAACCCAACAAAAAGTAACTGATTTGATTTCATCAATAAAGTTTATCTCTGCTCAAAATATAAAAAAACAAACAACTCATTCTCAAATCATTTTTCATATTTTCCCAAAATAAAAAGAAACACTTGACATATTCTCCAAATTTTTCTCTCAAACCCATTCTCCCAAAAAATTTTCTTAAAAAAAGCCAAAACATAGGAGAACAAGTAGACTTGGCAAATGGGTACTTGTGGATAATCCAAGAATAGATAATGACAAGTTAGGTAAATTCACCCAAAAGTAAAATTATTCATTTTTTATTGAATATGAAATGGTACACCCATTACCAATGATTATGGATGGGTAACCCACAAGAACCGATATTTTTATTTTTTGTATACTTGAAGTTAAATTAATATGTATTTTTTTATTTACATAACATTGTTCAAATATTACTTAAATAAAACTAATAAATAAGGCTACAAATTTTAAACATTAGATTGAACAAGTACTTCAATTATGTCAAGTATTTTAGCTTGAAAGTACAACTTAAATGTTTAAACATCTATTGATTTTAAGTTATATTACATTTCGAAGTTCAAATTTAAATCTCATTGCATGTCAAAAGTTTTGTAAACTAAAAATTTAAATACCACTTACTCATTGTTGTGTTGTTGTTGTTGTTGTTGTTGTTCTTCTTCTTCTTCTTCTTCTTCTTCTTCTTCTTCTTCTAATAAATAAGGCTACAAATTTTAAACATTAGATTGAACAAGTACTTCAATTATGTCAAGTATTTTAGCTTGAAAGTACAACTTAAATGTTTAAACATCTATTGATTTTAACTTATATTACATTTCGAAGTTCAAATTTAAATCTCATTGCATGTCAAAAGTTTTGTAAACTAAAAATTTAAATACCACTTACTCATTGTTGTGTTGTTGTTGTTGTTGTTGTTCTTCTTCTTCTTCTTCTTCTTCTTCTTCTTCTTATATTACATTTCGAAGTTCAAATTTAAATCTCATTGCATGTCAAAAGTTTTGTAAACTAAAAATTTAAATACCACTTACTCATTGTTGTGTTGTTGTTGTTGTTGTTGTTGTTGTTGTTCTTCTTCTTCTTCTTCTTCTTCTTCTTCTTCTCACAAAATATCGATAGAATCAACATACAATGAAAATAAATTATGGTGGGCAATTTTTTTCAAAGATCACGCTAGCAGCAATTGGCATATGAAATTCATCTCAAATAAGTACTCATCTCTGTTGTACATGGAATATTTCCCTAAATGCATACCCTACCATTCGTCTAATAACATGCATTTTATATATTCTTAAAATTACCTGAACTAATCAACAGGCTATGCAAGTACATTGAAGACCAATAGCTGTAGGTGCACTATTGGCATTTTCAAGATAAACATGAAATTCCATAAAAATGGAAATAGAAAATAGAGTTAAATACACTCTATTACATGTATTGTGTTAATTTTATATATATCAATATTTTTTTAGGTGTAGTATTGTTGGAATAGTGCCCCACAACCAATTAGGTTGGCATGTAAATTAATTCACTTGTGACACAATTTTGATTGAAAGATATTCATGTTAAATGGCCATCTTCATCTTATGCTTGTTTTACTTCACTAGCATTTGGTTGAAACCTCTAAATCACACAAAAACTACGGGACTTGGTCACGCATTGGGTGGTGATCATGAAATAAGTATTACACGGTCGTGATCTTAAAACATGCGAAGTTATAGAATCTTAAGAGATAAGGCATCTAAGATTTAGATAAACTTGAACTAATGATGCATAAATTCAAGAAGTTGGATATTGCTCCGTTTTATGAACAATCCATGTTAGAGGGTGCTTGTTAAATAACAAGTTCACTGAAGACCCACTCAGTGTAAATAGTGGCAAGTTCTCTTGCTTACGCTAGTGTATATTATTAATCCTTTGACCTGAGGATCCATGGGAACCTTGTGTTTAGGTCCTCATACCTTAACACTTCCTTGACCACTTAGTAGGTCATCCGAGTTGAGATTAGATATGGGCTACATAGACATGGAGGTTTGTGAGATCCAAGTAGGGATCTGTCTCCTCGTCGTTGTGAAGGGCGAGTGGATCTCCTACGTATTCAATAATGATCAATTTTAAGAAATCCTTATGCAAGGTAGTATGATAACTTGAAAAAGGAGTTTTCCAAAGATGAGATCAAAAAGAGGAATCAAACATTGGGAATAGAAACATGGTTATCGAGGCTATTAGGGAACCAACAAATTTCTTGCCCTAAGCCTCTTTTGGGAGATAGGAGACGAAAGGACTCTATGGTAAGCGTAGAGTTAGAATGGTTCAATAAGAGCATATTCATTTCGACCAATTAGTTGGATCCATGGACTTGAGGCTAACATCAACCATGGAGATTGGGTATTCTTCAATTAATAGATGTTAATTGAAAGAGCTATTGGTTTAAAGAGTTTAAACTAATGTGAATATTTCTATATTCAAAATATCACAATGGTTGTGAGCCCATATCAATGAATGGGAAAGCCTAATGGGTCATACACAAAAGCCTAAAGGAAGTTCTATTTGATGGGAAGAATTTTCTAAAGAGTTGGAAAGTTCACCATTGCTGTTTTTATAGAGAAATCCAAGGACTAAGTTTTTCGATCATTTTGGCTTGATTAATTTAATTGTTAAATTAATTAAAATAATTTAAGGAGTTAAATTAGACCAATTAAAGAGTTCATTTAATTGGTGCCATATGCTATTAATTTGTCAAGTTAACATAAAGAGTTAAGTTGACGCCTTTTAACTTGAAGAGTTGAGTTAATTGACTTAAAAAGTTAGGTCAAGTTAATTAATTAAATTAAAGAGTTAATTTAATTAATGTGAGGAATTTATTTTAGAGGGAACTTCAAATAAAGGAGTTCATTTTAGGTTAATTTGGAATTAATTTAAAAGACATTTCATGAGATGAAATGTAATTCAAATTAAATCCAAATGCAAGTGAAATTCACATTTCACATGTAAGTGGATTGCCAACTTGGCATACCACCTTATGGATGGGTGTGATGCCAACTAGCATCGCACCATCCACTCTATAAATGGAGAGAAGTGGCCACCCACGTGGGATTTACTCATGCTAGATTCCATTTTCCCCTCCAAAAGTATAATTCACTCATGTGTTGAAGTTTCACACCATCCTCACCAATTTCTCTCCACATTTTTGGCCCTCTCTTTCCTTCTCCCTCTAGTTCTCTAGCTGATTGGAGGAAGATTTGAGCTCTCCTTAGGTGTGTGGATTTGGAGGCTTTGCCGTGCTTGGATTTAGCTGAAATTTTAACTGGAGGTTCTCAAGCTTGTTGAGAAGATCTCTGAAAAGTTTCAACCTATTTAGAGTCGATTTGGTTGGTCAAGCGTTGGCTTCATCCTACTGTGTGCGGATAAGCACTTTGAAGTGTTCATTGGTGTCTTCATTGATTCTACCTTTGGATTAATCATTCAAGGTTAGTTTCTTCCATTAAATCCTTATTAAATGCATGATTAGATCCTTGGGATGAGGAGTAGATAAGTTTTATTTATCCTATTTTTGGTTTTATAATTGGGTCCTTGGGCTACTCCTTACTTTAAGTGGTATCAGAGCCTGATCATGCTTTAATTTGGATATTTGTTGGATTGATTTATGTAATAAATTGATCTTTATCACCAAATATTTGATTCAAATCATAGATTTGGGTGTTTGGATGATTTTATATGTGGCTCCTTTGTTGATGAATTGAAACATGCTAATATGTGTTTTAAATATTGATTCATATGTTAGTATGATTTTAATTCATAGATGTTAATATTAAATATTGATTTAGCATTGATTCATGTTATATGTTGATATAGCATGTTTAATTTGGTTTTAAGGTGTTGTGGTCATTTTTGGATCTAATTAGATTGGAGTTTAATTGGAGATTTTAAATAATGTTGATTCTTACTTGCACTTGATTTTTGAAGCAAGTTTGAGCATTTGAATTTCCACTTTTGAAAGGTGTTTTGAATTTGGAAATTTATCTAATATGTGTGAATTAGTTTTATGGAGGTGTCCATAATTTTTTGGTGTACAAAACTTGGCCAAAATTGGCCTTAATTTAGACTAAATTGCCACAAGGCAATGTGCCACCCAGGCTACCCAACGCTTGGCTAAGCAGTGGCCGTACTGTGCACGCGCCTGCCCTACGACCGTGTAGGCTGGCCAGGCAGTAGTATTCCAAGAGGATTTTGGGGAGTTTTGAGACTTTTTTGTGTTGTTTTATGCTCAAAATTAATCTAATTCATGCTAATTAGATGTACAAGTGTTATGCAGATTCTCAAAATTATGTTTGATATTTTTGAATGCTTTTAAAATCTTGTTCAAGTTAATCTTTAATTTTGTGCAAAAATGAGATGCATATTTGTTATACTTATTTTTGGCTAGTTAATTAGTTGTTTATGAGATAAGCATTTAATTTGTTGAATTGAATGTCAATTCTTATTTATTATTCATTTAATTTTTGAATGGATGATGAATGAATGGGGATGAACATAAGCCTTTAATATTGATTTTAATTGTTCCAAGTTGGTGAAAAGGGTTGTATTAAATTGGGACTTGCATGTCTTTTAATTTTTATCTTATAAATGTTATGAGAGTAGAATAACTGGGAGTGATGATTTCTTTTCTCATGCAATTGTTGGAAGGAGATAAGAAGACCATTGGAGGTATGAAGACCCATGAATAAATGGGATACATTTATATAATAGCTAGATTTAATCAACCTAATTAAAATCAACTAAGTAGTGCAACTATAGCTCTAAAGTGCACTACTTGGTTAAGGCTCAGGGTCATCCCACCCTAGGAGCATGCTAGGCACATTTACTTCATCCCACCCTAGGAGCCTGCTAGGCGCATTTACTTATTTATGTTTTCTTTATCCAATTAATGTATGAGATGCATGGTTATGATATAAAAAATCTAAATAAGAGTAGATAAAAATCGATGAGATCTTTGCAAGCAAGAAAATCCCTCCATTTATAAGAGTCTAAGTACTTTGAAAATATAAAGTCAAAATGGATACAAATTAAAAAGAGTTATGCTTAATCCATGCCTTCTAAGAATAGTATGTGACATGATATGCTACTACATTTGAGTGATGTCTCATGAGTCATAGGTCACATTTATGGTGGAAAGCTATGGTTACATACTTAGTGTATGATGCACCTTTGATTTGACACTTCCTATGCATTGTCTCATATGTCGTGGAATGCTATAGTGCAGTTTTGAATCAAAGGTTGATTGGTAGGTCTAACTTAACACCTAGTAGTGTAGATGTCGCACGAGTCGTGGGTCTATATGAAAATTGAGGCAAAATATACCAAGAGTTGCATAGAAATGCAATTAGCAAAAATTACTTACCTTAGGATTGTTTGTAGATATCTCATGAGTTGTGGGTCCACTATAAGTCTTTTTGGGCCTTGATTCTTACTAGAAAATGTGATTTCCCGAATTTCTTATGGAGGTGAGGAATTTGATAAAATAGTAGGAGAAAAATATGGGAGAAAGTCCATGAACATGTTTTCAATATCAATATTCAATCACATGCTTATATTCTCTTTTTTCGCCTATGTAGATTTGTGGAATCTCAAAATCAAAATGGCTAAGAATCCACTCAATGTGATTTTGGAAACTAATAAGCTAATTGGGCCAAACTTCCTCAATTGGCTTAGAAACCTAAAGATTATTCTTGATTCCAAAAGAGGACTTATGTACTTACTCAAAGTCCGCTGGGCATCATAGGCGATGATGCCGATGATGAAGCACGTGAAATGTTCACAAAGTGGGTAGATGATAATCTACAAGCACGATGCCTCATGATGGCTTCTATGTCCAATGAGCTCCAAAAGTCTCATGATCACATGAAATTAGCTAATGAGATTTACTTGTACCTAGAAGGGTTGTATGGCGTACAAACTAGACATAAAAGGTTATCATTGTCTAAGGAACTCTTCTGGACTGGAATGAATGAAAACTCAGGTGTCCATGATCATGGCCTTAAGATGATCGATCTCATTGAGAAACTTGCTCAATTGAACGTGGTTATGGACAATGAGCTCTATGTGGATTTGATCATTCAATTATTACCTAACTTCTTTGATCAATTTGTTATGAACTTCAACATGTCGACGTAAGAGGTGACGATTAACGAATTGGTCAATATGTTGGTGACCACCGAGGCGACTATGAAGAAAGACAAACCCTTGATGCTTGCTTTCTCTCCAAATCTAAGGGCCTAGGGGTGCTAGAAAGGAAGGAAGAAAAGTTCTTCCTCTAAGGGAAAGAAACCATTGAAGGTCTCGGGTGGAGTTAAGAAAAAGAAAAAGGCTAAAGCTGATGCAACTTGATTCTATTGTGGTGAGAAAGGCCATTGGAAGAGAAATTGCAAGGAGTATCTTGTGATCTTTGGGAAGGGTATGTACTTTATTGAAGTGCATTTAACCTCGAATTCTTCCTCATGGGTATTTGATACCGCATGTGGTTCTCACCTTAGTAATTCGTTACAGGGGATAGAAAGAAGAAGAAGTCTCAATGATGGGGATATGATCCTACGCCTAGACAATGGAGCAAAAGTTATAGCCAAAGTCAATGGCGTCATCAAGTTAGACTTGGGGAACTCCCTTATTGTACTTGATTCTTGGTATTATGTACCCAATCTTGTTAAGAACATTATTTCTATTCCCGTTTTGGATAATGAAGGATTTGGTTTTTCTATATCTAATGGGAATTTGAAGGCATTAAAGAATGGTTCTCTAATTGCTTAAGGTACATTAAACAATGGATTATACATTTTGGATTCTCAATGATCATTGATGCACATTCAACAAAGTGAAAAAAAAATTAGATATCCAAGAAGATGCCATGTTATGGCATACAAGACTCGAACATATTTTCAAAAATAGGATAAACAAGTTAGAAGCCCTCAAAGCACTAAATGTTAGTGGTATAGAGGATCTTTCTACTTGTGAATCTTGTTTAAAAGGAAAAATGAGCAAGGCTCTTTTTATAGGACAAACGGAGCAAACCATGAGTCCTTTGGATTTGATCCATATGGATGTTTGTAGACTACTAAGAGTTAGTGTGAGAGGTGGTTTTTCATACTTCATTACCTTCACCAATGATCATACTCAGTTTGGACATGTGTATCTTATGAAGTACATGTTCGAAGCTTTCTAAAAGTTCAAAGAGTATAGGAATGAAGTAGAACAATAGTTGGGACTAAGTATTAAAGCTCTTCGATGGGAACGAGAAGGAGAATATCAAAGTACCGAATTCTTTGATTATCTAAAGGAGAATGAGATTCTCTCACAATGGACTCCACCTGACACACCCTAACACAATAGATTAGCCGAGAGGAGAAATCGTACCTTGTTGGACATGGTACATTCCATGATGAGTTTCACCAATGTGCCAATATCCTATTTGGAAAACGCCTTGAAAACAGCGGCAAGGCTACTAAATGTAGTACCTGCAAAGTCGGTGCCAAAAACACTGCATGCAATATGGTATGACAAAGCACCTTTTTACTCTTTTGTAAGAGTTTAGGGGTCTCCCGCTTACGTCAAGAGGTTAGTGGGAGACAAGTTGGATGCTAGATCCACCTTGTGCAAGTTTGTGGGATACCTAAGAGATTTTTTGGGTTATTACTTGAAAGTGCTATGGCCGAGATAAGCCAAACAAATTCAAAATTAAATAGCAAGTCTCGAACTAAAGAAACATCCCCAGGCATATATCATACAACATAAATGGATTAATCAGAGGATACCAACCTGAATCGCTCAAAATCCAAGGAGATGATGGATGATTCTTCCTATCACAGATTTCCGGCAGTTTCTGGCACAGCGGAGAAAAAGGAGAATATCTTCTAATTCCGATCTCCAAATGAAATGAGGAAAAATTATCCAATGCCGATCTTCTTTGAAAAAAATTGGCTCAACTATCCATCGGATCGCTCCAGGAGAAAACCGTGAAGTGGACTGTTCTGCAGAAACCTTTTCTGGAATTGAGTGGCCTCACTTGTGGTCACCTCCAATGCAAGTCCACACACCTTAAAGCAATCCTAGAATGTCCAGATCTTTATCTGGAGCAGATCTGGAGTTGTTTGATGAAGAAGGAGGTTTTTGAGTGAGAGAGAGAATGGATGGAAGTTAGATCTCTACTAACTTTGGAGAGAATTTTGGAGGAAGAATTTAGCATGCAAAATTCAGAATTTTGGCTAATGAATCTAGACTAATTTTCGGCCACTCCACCTTCCCTTACATAGAGGTGTGAGAGGTGTAATGCCAAGGTGGCATCACACCTCCCATGCTAAGGGGGGGGGGGACCGAAAATTCCAAAGGCATAATTGTAAGTTGGTAATTCCACTATCATGTGGTCTTGCAAACTTGCTTAATTGGAATCCAATTCTAATTAATTCAACATATTTAAATTCTTTCCTCGAATAATATATTCTCCTGTTAATTAAATTAATCCAATTAATTTAATTAATTCAACTTGATTTAACAATTAAATCAAGCAAACTTAACTCTTTAAGTTTTCTTTAGTTAACTTAACTCTTTAAGTCAACTTCAATTATTCAACTATCAATGTGGCTCAAATAATCAACTCTTTAATTATTTGCCTAATTTAACTCCTTAAATCAGTTGATCAATTTAACACTTAAATCAATCAAGCCATAATTGATCTTGAAATCTCTCTCTCAAAATCGGTCCCTTAAGAGGGACGAATTTTCTAACACTTAGAAATTCTTCTTTCACCACTTAGAAAAGTTCAAGGCTTTTGTGTGTGACCCATTGGGTTCAACCATTCATCGGACATAGGCTCACAACTCCTTGTGACTTTTGAATATCAAATATTCATTCTAGTTTAAAACTCCTTTTAAACTAGTCGACTCGATTCAATCGATCTCTATCAATTGAAGAGTACCTAATCTCCATGGTCGATGTCTAACCTCAAGCCCATGGAGCCCAACTAATTGGTTGAAATGAATGTCTCTGTATGAACCTTTTAAAGCTCTACGCGTTCCATGCAAATACGGTCCTTCCGTCTCCTATCTCCATGAAAGAGGCCTAGGGCAAGATATTTGTCGGCTCCCTAATAGCCTCGATTCTATGATTCTATTCTAAATGTTCAATTCTGATGTATGACCTTATCTTTTGGAAAACTCTTTTCCCAAACTGTCATACCACCTTGCGCAAGGATTTCTGGAATATGATCATTATAGAATGCATAGGGGATGTACTCGCCCTTATCAAAAGCGAGGAGTCGGATTCCATCTTAGATCTCATAAATCTCCATGCCAAGTAGCTCATACCCAATCATACCCCGAACGGCCCGCTGGGTGACCAGGGATAAGTCAAAGCATGATGATCGGACACAAGGTTGCAATGGATCCTCAGGTCAAAGGACTAATTTATAAGCACTAGCGTAAGCATGAGAGCTTGCCACTACGGCTACCTAGTGGAGTCTCCGGTGGGTCTTCAGTACCTTGTTCTCTAACAAGCACCCACTAACATGCACCCGTATCATATACAGTTGCTCATGGAACAGAGCAATATCCAACTCTTTAGATTTATGCATCGTTAGTGCAAGTCTGTCCGGATCTTAGATGTCCCATCTCGTAAGATCCTATGACTTGGAATATTTAAGATCACAACCGCGTAAGACTTATTCTATGATCACCACCCAGTGAACTGACCAAGTCCCGTAGTCATGTGTGATCTAAGGACTTCATCAAAATGCCAGTGAAGTAATATAATGCATAAGATGAATGTGGCCATATGTAAGATACCATTCAATCAAGATTGTCTGTTTAGAAAATAGTTTTACAAAGCCAAAATCATTGGCTTGCCGGGCACTATTTCTAACAATCTCCCACTTGCCCTAAAGCCAATGCCATACAGTCTTAAGACTCATATTCTCAAGATGTCCTTCAAAGACCTTTTGTCCTAAGGGCTTAGTTAGTGGATCTGCTATATTCTCTTCCGAGGCAACTCTCTCCACTCGGATGTCTTCTCTCTCAATGATCTCTCTAATAAAATGATATCGCCTCAAAATGTGCTTAGATCGTTGATGAGATCTGGGCTCCTTAGCTTGTGCTACCGCCCCGGTGTTGTCACAGAAGACAACAACTGGCTCAGCTATGCTGGGCACTATATTCAACTCTTGAATGAAGTTTTTCATCTAAACACCTTCCTTTGCAGCTTCAGAAGCCGCAATATATTATGCCTCTGTGGTTGAGTCGGCCGTGGTGTCTTGTTTGGAACTTCTCCAACTCACGGTGCCGCCATTGAGGCAAAATATAAATCCATAAGTGGATTTGAGGTCATCTACATCGGATTGGAAACTTGAATTCGAAAACCCTTCTAGTTTCAATTCTCCATTACCGTATACTAAGAACAGATCCTTAGTTCTTCTCAAGTACTTAAGGATTGTCTTTATGGCCATCTTGTGACTTTCACCGGGATTGGATTGGAACCTACTTGTAACACTTAGCGAGTGTGCCACATCCGGTCTTGTACATTGAACATCATACATTATGCTCCCTATGGCAGATGCATAGGGTATTTGGGACATCTTTCATTTCTCTTGCTCAGTCTTAGGGGCCATAGACTTCGAGAGACGAATGCCATGTCCCATAGGAAGAAATCCTTTCTTGGATTCCTGCATACTAAACCTTTTTAGTATTTTATCAATGTACATGGTTTGGGATAGGCCCAACATCCTCTTCGATCTATCTCTATAGATACGTATTCCTAATATGTAGGATGCCTCTCCTAAATCCTTCATGGAGAATTGTGTAGATAACGATGCCTTAGTACACTCTAACATTCCAACCTCATTCCCAATGAGAAGGATGTCATCGACATAAAGCACAATAAACTGTACAGAACTCCCACTGGCCTTTTGATACACAGAGGGTTCATATACGTTCTTGACAAAGCCAAACGATTTGACTGTCTTATCAAAACGTATATTCCAACTTCGAGACGCTTGTTTAAGTCCATAAATGGACCTTTGAAGTTTGCAAACCATTTGCTCGCTCCCTTTGGGTGTGAAACCTTGTGGTTGCTCCATGTATATTTCCTCTTCAATGTTTCCATTGAGAAAGGCGGTTTTCACATCCATTTGCCATATCTCATAGTCATAATATGCAGCTATGGCAAGTAGGATCCGAATGGACTTCGGCATTGCGACTGGTGAAAAAGTTTCCTCGAAATCAATACCGGGTCTTTAAGTATAACCTCTAGTCACTAGTCGCGCCTTAAAAGTTGTCACTTCTCCATCTACTCCAAGCTTTTGCTTATAGATCCACTTGCAACCTACGGGAACTATTCCCTTCGGTGGATCTACCAAAGTCCATACTTTGTTTGAGTATATGGAGTCCATTTCGGATCTCATGGCTTCTTGCCAGCATCTTGAGTTTATGTCCAACATAGCTTCCTCATAGGTCTTCGGATCACTATCCGACTGACCCGTCTCATGAAGAAATCCAAACCTTTCGGGTTACTTCTTGATGCGGTCAGACCTTCTTAGAGGATGTGTATCGGGCTTTTGTGATTCAATTGTTTCCACCACCTGTGGGATTTGTTGATCGTTTTGAACTTCATCAAGTTCAACAACAACGCCATTTCTATCCAATAGAAATTCCTTTTCCAGAAAGACGGCGTTCCTCGAGACAAACACCTTTTGTTCCGAGGGATCATAAAAATAATAACCCATAGACTCTTTTGGGTATCCCACGAACTTGCACAAGATGGATCTATTATCCAACTTATCTCCCACTGTCCGTCTTACGTAGGCAGGATATCCCCAAATCTTCAAATATTGATAAGAGGGTGCTTTGCCATGCCATATCTCATATGGTGTCTTTGGCACCGACTTTGAAGGTACTATATTTAGTAACTTCGCTGCCGTAGTCAAGGCATATCCCCAAAAAGATATCGGTACATCGGAGAAGCTCATCATGGAACGCACCATGTCCAACAGTGTGTGGTTTCTCCTCTCGGCTACTCCATTAAGCTGGGGTGTGCCGTGGGAGTCCATTGTGAGAGAATTCCATTCTCCTTTAGATAATCTAAGAATTCGGTGCTCAAGTATTCTCCTCCTTGATCCACAAGCATCTGTGTGGATCAAATCCAAAAGATTGTGGAGCGCTCCGATTGTCCCACAAAGGAGTTTTGGTCATTTTTCCTTTTAAACAGGACTCACAAGTTGGATGTTCTTCAATGCCACTAACATTTAGTGTTTTGAGAGCCTCTAACTTGTTCATCCTATTTTTGGATATATGGCCAAGTCTTGCATGCCATAGCATGGCATTCTCTTGGATATCTTGCTTCCTTTTATTTGATTGAATGTGCATCAGTGAAGTTTGGGAATTAAGTATGTACAATCCATTAGACAATGTACCTTTAGCAACTAAAGAATCATTCTTTGATGCCAATAGATTCCCATTCGATATTGAAAAATCATATCCTTCATTATCTAGAACGGGAATAGAAATAATATTTTTGACAAGATTGGGTACATAGTAAACTGGATCAAGTACAATGCTTTTATTCCCTAAATCTAGCTTGATTATTCCTTGGAATGTGGTAGCAACAGTTGCTCCATTTCCCAGGCGGAGGATCATATCCCCTTCACATAGACTCCCTCTTCTTTCCATCCCCTGCAACGAATTACAGAGGTGAGAACCGCATGCGTTATCGAATACCCATGTGGAAGAATTCATCATTAAATGCACTTCAATGAAAAACATACCTTTCGTAAGAGTAGCAAGGTAAGCTTTACAATTTCTTCTCCAATGACCCTTTTCGCCACAGTGGAAACAGTTTGCATCTACTTTAGCCTTTTTCTTATCTCTCCCAGAACCTTTCTCGGGTTGCTTCCCTTTTGAAGAAGAACTTTTCTTCCTCTTTCCTCCTTTCCTAGGGCCTTTGGGACCTTTGGACTTAGAGGTGGATGCAAGCATAAGAGGTTTGTCCTTTTTCAATGTGGCCTCAGCGGTCACAAGCATGTTCACCAGTTTGTTAATCGTGACTTCTTGCTTGGACATGTTGAAGTTCATAACAAACTGGTTGAACGATGGCGGCAATGATTGTAAGATCAAATCTATGTAAAGGTCATTGTCCATGATCACATCAAGTTGTCCAAGCTTCTCAATAAGACCAATCATTTTGAGACCGTGATCATGGACATTTGAGCCTTCACCCATCCGTGATCTAAAGAGTTCCTTGGAAAGCGCAAACCTTTCGTGCCTCGTTTGTACACCATACAACTCTTGTAGGTGTGAATGAATTTCATAAGCTTGTTTCATATGCTCATGAGATTTTTGGAGCTCATTAGACATAGATGCCATCATGATGCATCGTACTTGTAGATCATCATCTACAAAACGCGCGAACCGTTCGCGATCTTCATCAGATGCATCATCACCCAATGTATCCACTAGATACTTGTTTAGGACATAGGTCCTCTTATCAGAGTCAAGAATGATTTTGAGATTTCTTAGCCAGTCTTGGAAGTTTGGCCCGGTTAGCTTATTGGTTTCCAAAATAGTTGAGAGTGGATTCTTAGTCATTTTGATTTTGAAGATTTCGCAAATCTACAAAGAGGTGAAAAAGAAAAGAATAAGCATGCGATTGATTTGATATTGAAAACATGTTTATGGTCTTTCAAGCATGTTTTTCTCCCACTATTTTATCAAATCCTTTACCCCTAAAAAGAATTTGGGAAGTCATATTTCCTAGTGAGAATCAAGATCCCGAGGACTTGTAAGTGGACCCACGACTCGTGAGACATCCACAAACAATCGAAGGGTAAGCAACATTTGCTAATTGCATCTTATGCAATTCTTGATATATTTTGCCTCACTTTTCATGTAGACCCACGACTCGTGCGACATCTACATTACTAAGTGTTAAGTCAAACCTACCAATCATGCTTTTGTTCGAGACGGGCCACACGTCATCCCATGACTCGTGTGCCAATGCGTGGGCGTTCCCCAACCAAAGTGCATCTTATGCTAAGTATGTGGACACAACTTTTCTACCATAAGTGTGACCCACGACTCGTGAGACATCACACAAATGATGCTAGGATCATCATGTCACATACTATTGGTAGAAGGCTTGGATTAATTAAAACTCCTTTTAATATGAAATCCATTTTGACTTAATATTTGAAAAATACTTAGACTTTCTAAGTGGAGGATTTTTTATTTTTGCTTGCAAAGATCTCATCATTATTTTATCTTCTTATTTAGGTTCTCTATATCCTAGTCTTGCATCGCATACAAAATAGGATATGGAAAGCATAAATAATTAAATGCGCCTAGCATACATCTAGGGTGGGATGACCATGAGCCTTAACCAAGTGACGCACTTAAAGCCATAGGTGCATCACTTAGTTGATTTTAAGTGGGTTGATTAATTCTAGCTATTACATGATAGTATCCCATACATTCATGGGCCTTCATAAGGTCTTCATGCCTCCAATGGTCTCCTTTGCTCCTTGTAACAATTACATGAGTAGGAAATCCTCACTCCTAAAGATTCTACTCTCATAACTTTTACAAGATGAATCAAGAGGCATGCAAGCCTCAATTTAATACAACCAACTTTTCAACAACTTGAAAATAAATAAAATCATATTAAAGGCTCATGATCATCCCCATTCATTCATCATCCATTCAACAATTAAATGAACAATAAATAAACAAGAATTAACAATTAATTCTACCAATTAAATGCTCATCATATAAACAAGAAATTGGTCATGCATAACAATTATGCAACTATCTTAGAGATCAACTTTAACCAATTTTAAGGAGCACTCAAAAATGTCAAACATAATTTTGAGACCTTGCACAACACTTGTGCATGTGTTGTGTGCAATGCAAAACAATTAGGAGCATAAAAGGATAGACTTGGGGGCTCAAAAATCGCCCCCCAAACCAGGTGCTGCTGCTGCCGGACACGGCCAGGCGCTGCCCGGGCAGCGTGCGCGCACGCTGGCTAGGCACGCCCGGCCGCTACTGCCACTCAGTTTTGGGGGGGGGGGAATTCAAGCCCCATTCCTTCAACTTTCATGCACCTATCTTTCTACCATGTGTGACCAACACATTGATACATATTTCTGCCCAAATTTCAGATTCAAAACAGTTTCAAAAACTGAAAATTAAAGTGCACAAACTTGCTCCAAAAACTAGTCAAGGTGAGAATCATATTCTTCAAACAATCTCCAAATAAACTCCAATCCAATTGGATCAAAAAATGACCAGAACACTTTCAGCCATTCAACAACATGCTATATCAACATATAACATCAATTAATGTCAAATCAAAATTCAACATTAATTCTATGAATTAAAACATGCTAACTATACGAATTAACAATTAAATCACATAATAACATGCTTTCAATTCATCAAACATATAATCCACAAGCATCTCCAATCCACACACTCCAATTCATCAATGAATCAAGTATGTGGATGATTCAATCAGATCATCACATGATCCAATTGTGCAACAAAAATCCAAATAAGTGCATGATATTGGCTCCGATACCACTTGAAAGTGCTATGGCCGAGATAAGCCAAACAAATTCAAAATTAAATAGCAAATCTCGAACCAAAGCAACATCCCCAGGCATATATCATACAACATAAATGGATTAATCAGAGGATACCAACCTGAATCGCACAAAATCCAAGGAGATGATGGATGATTCTTCCTATCACAGATTTTCGGCAATTTCTGGCACAGCGGAGAAAAAGGAGAATATCTTCCAATTTAGATCTCCAAATAAAATGAGGAAAAATTATCCAGAAAGTTAACTCAAATGCCGATCTTCTTTGAAAAAAATGGGCTCAACTATCCATCGGATTGATCTAGGAGAAAATCGTGAAGTGGACTGTTCTGCAGAAACCTTTTCTGGAATTGAGTGGCCTCACTTGTGGTCACCTCCAATGCAAGTCCACACACCTTAAAGCAATCCTAGAACGTCCAGATCTTTATATGGAGTAGATCTGGAGTTGTTTGATGAAGAAGGAGGTTTTTGAGTGAGAGAGAGAATGGATGGAAGTTAGATCTCTACTAACTTTGGAGAGAATTTTGGAGGAAGAATTTCGCTTGCAAAATTCAGAATTTTGGCTAATGAATCTAGACTGATTTTCGGCCACTCCACTTCCCCTTATATAGAGGTGTGAGAGGTGTGATGCCAAGGTGGCATCACACCTCCCATGCTAAGGGGGGGGACCGAAAATTCCAAAGGCATAATTGTAAGTTGGTAATTCCACTATCATGTGGTCTTGCCAACTTGCTTAATTGGAATCCAATTCTAATTAATTCAACATATTTAAATTCTTCCCTCGAATAATATATTCTCTTATTAATTAAATTAATCCAATTAATTTAATTAATTCAACTTGATTTAACAATTAAATCAAGCAAACTTAACTCTTTAAGTTTTCTTTAGTTAACTTAACTCTTTAAGTCAACTTCAATTATTCAACTATCAATGTGGCTCAAATAATCAACTCTTTAATTATTTGCCTAAATTAACTCCTTAAATCAGTTGATCAATTTAACACTTAAATCAATCAAGCCATAATTGATCTTGAAATCTCTCTCTCAAAATCGGTCCTTTAAGAGGGACGAATTTCTAACACTTAGAAATTCTTCTTTCATCACTTAGAAAAGTTCAAGGCTTTTGTGTGTGACCCATTGGGTTCAACCATTCATCGGACATAGGCTCACAACTCCTTGTGACTTTTGAATATCAAATATTCATTCTAGTTTAAAATTCCTTTTAAACTAGTCGACTCGATTCAATCGATCTCTATCAATTGAAGAGTACCTAATCTCCATGGTCGATGTCTAACCTCAAGCCCATGGAGCCCAACTAATTGGTTGAAATGAATGTCTCTGTATGAACCTTTTAAAGCTCTATGCGTTCCATGCAAATACGGTCATTCCGTCTTCTATCTCCATGAAAGAGGCCTAGGGCAAGATATTTGTCGGCTCCCTAATAGCCTCGATTCTATGCTTCTATTCTAAATGTTCAATTCCGATGTATGACCTTATCTTTTGGAAAACTCTTTTCCCAAACTGTCATACCACATTGCGCAAGGATTTCTGGAATATGATCATTATAGAATGCATAGGAGATGTACTCGCCCTTCACAAAAGCGAGGAGTTGGATTCCATCTTGGATCTCATAAACCTCAATGTCAAGTAGCTCATACCCAATCATACCCCAAACGGCCCGCTGGGTGACCAGGGATAAGTCAAAGCATGAGGATCGGACATAAGGTTACAATGGATCCTCAGGTCAAAGGACTAATTTATATGCACTAGCGTAAGCAGGAGAGCTTGCCACTACTGACTTGCCACTACGGCTACCTAGTGGAGTCTCCGGTGGGTCTTCAGTGCCTTGTTCTCTAACAAGCACCCACTAACATGCACCCGTATCATATACAGTTGCTCATGGAACAGAGCAATATCCAACTCTTTGGATTTATGCATCGTTAGTGCAAGTCTGTCCAGATCTTAGATGTCCCGTCTCGTAAGATCCTATGACTTGGAATATTTAAGATCACGACCGTGTAAGACTTATTCCATGATCACCACCAAATGAATTGACCAAGTCCCGTAGTCATGTGTGATCTAAGGACTTCATCCAAATGCCAGTGAAGTAATATAATGCATAAGATGAATGTGGCCATATGTAAGATATCATTCAATCAAGATTGTCTCTTTAGAAAATAGTTTTACAAAGCCAAAATCATTGGCTTGCCGGGCACTATTTCTATAGAGATAGATCAAAGAGGATATTGGGGCTTTCCTAAATACCATCCATTGACAAGATACTAAAGAGTTTTATTATGGAGGAATCCAAGAAAGGATTCATTCTTATGGGACATGGTCTTCATTTCTGCAAGTCTATGGCCCCTAAGACTGATGACGAGAGAGAAAGAATGTCCCACATACCTTATGCGTCTGCTATAAGGAATATAATATATGCTCTCAATGTATAAGGTCGGATGTAGCACACGCTCTAAGTGTTATGAGCTACTTTCAATCCGACCCCGGTGAACATTACTAGAAAGCTGCAAAAGCAATCCTTAAGTACTTGAGAAGAACTAAGGATTTGTTTTCGGTGTACGGTAATAGAGAATTGAAACTCGAGGGGTTTTTGGATTCTAATTTCCAATCCGATGTAGGTGACCAAAAATCTACTTTAGGATTTATATTTTGCTCAATGGCGGTTCAGTAAGTTGAAAGAGTTTTAGACAAAACACCATGGCCGATTCTACCACTGAGATAGAATATATTACAGCTTCGGAAGTTGCGTAAAAGAAAAGTGTTTGGATGAAAATTTTCTTCCAAGAGTTAGATATAGTGCCTAGCATTGTTGAGCCAGTAGTTGTCTTCTGTGACAACAACGGAGCGATTGCGCAAGTAAAAGAGCCAAGTTCGCATTAGTAATCTAATCACATTTTGAGGCATTTTCACTTGATCAATGAGATCATTGATAAAGGAGACATCAAAGTAGAGAGGGAAGCATCAGAAGAGAATATAGCAGATCTACTGACTAAACCACTAATGCAAAAAGTTTCTGAAGGACATCTTGAGAAGATGGGTCTTAAGACTATGAAGAAGTAGCTTTAGGACAAGTGGGAGATTATTGGAATAATGCCCCGCAGCCAATTAGATTGGCATGTAAACTATTTCACTTGTGATATAATCTTGATTGAACTATATTCATATTAAATGGCCATCTTCATCTTATACTTATTTTACTTCACTAGCATTTATTTGAAGCCCTTATATCACACAAAAACTATAGGACTTGGTCATGCCCTGGGTGGTGATTATGAAATAAGTCATACACGGTCGTGATCTTAAAACATTCCAAGTCATAGAATCTTAATAAAGATTTGGATAGACTTGTACTAACGATGCATATATCTAAGGAGTTGGATATTGATCCATTTCATAAGATCCATGTTAGACATGGGTACATATTAATAGATGCTTACTAGAGAACAAGTTTATTGAAGACCCGTTCAGAGAATCCATTAGATAACGGTAGTGGTCAGAAGACTAATAATATGCACTAGCATATCCGTCTCCTCATCGTTGTGAAGGGCAAGTGCATTTCCAATGTATTCTATAATGATCGATTCCAAGAAATCCTTGTGCAAGGTAGTATGGCAATTTGAAAAAGGAGTTTTCCAAAGATGAGGTCATAAAGAAGAATTGAACATTGGAAATAGAAACCTAGTTATCTAGGCTATTAAAGAGTCGGCAAATATCTTGCCCTAGGCCTCTTTTGGGAGATAGGAGACGGAAGGACTGTATTTGCATGATCAGCGTAGAGCTAGAATGGTTCATGAAGAGCATATTTATTTCGACTAGTTAGTTGGGCTCCATGGGCTTGAAGCTTGACATCGACCATGGAGATTGGATACTCTTCAATTAATAGAGATTAATTGAAAGAGTTATTAGTTTAAAGGAGTTTAAACTAATGCGAAGATTTCTATATTCAAAATATCACAATGAATGAATAGGAGAACCTAATGGGTCACACACAAAATCCTTAAAGAAGTTCTATTTGATGGGAAGAATTTTCTAAAGAGTTAGAAAATTCACCGTTGCCGTTTTTATGGAGAAATCGATTGAATAAGTTTTTTGGTCATTTTAGATTGATTAATTTAATTGTTGAATTAATCAAAATAATTTAAGAAATTAAATTAGACCAATTAAATAAAGAGTTAATTTAATTGGTGCCATATGATTGTTGATTAGTCAAGTTAACTTAAAGAGTTAAGTTGACGCCTTTTAACTTAAAGAGTTAAGTTAATTGACTTAAGAAGTTAAGTCAAGTTAATTAATTAAGTTAAAGAGTTAATTTAATTAATGTGAGGAATTTATTTTGGACTGAACATCAAATGAAGGGGTTCATTTGAGGTTAATTTTGAATTAATTTGAAAGACATTTCATGAGATGAAATGTAGATTCAAATTAAATCCAAATGCAAGTGAAATTCACATTTTACATGGAAGTGGATTGCCAACTTGGCATACCACCTCATGGAGGGTATGATGCCAACTAGCATCACACCATCCACTCTATAAATAAAGAGAGGTGGCCGGCCACTTGGAATTATTCATGCTAGATTTCATTTTTTCCTCCAAAAGTATGATTCAGTTATGTGTTGAAGTTTCACACCCTCCTCACCAATTGCTCTCCATATTTTCTGCCCTCTTGCTCCCTCTGGTTCTCTAGTTGATTGGAGGAAGATTTGAGCTCTCCTTATGTGTGTGGATCATAACATTAGAGGCTTCACATTTTGAGAGCTTTTGCTCTTGAAGATTCACTGTTGTCTAGTCAATTTGGAGGCCTTGATGTGCTTAGATTTGGCTGAAATTTCAACTAGAGGTTTTCAAGGGTGTTGAGAACATCTCTACAAATTTTCAGCCTATTTGGAGTTGATTTGGTCGGTTAAGTGTTGGTTGCATTCTATTGTGCGCAGATATGCACTTTGAAGTGTTCATTGGTGTCTTTCTTGATTCTACCTTTGGATTAAGCATTCAAGGTTAGTTTCTTCCATTAAAATCTTATTAAATGCATGATTAGATCCTTGAGATAAGGAGTAGACAAGTTTTATTTAGCCTATTTTTGGTTTTATAATTGGATTCTTGGGCTACTCTTTACTTTAGATATACCCTCTATTCAACTTGACATTCTTTCCTACCTTGAAGCAATAATTTTGTGATACTATATAGAAAAAAATAATTAAAAAATTCAGTAATTCAAATTCTAGATGTAAAGTAATAAATTGATGTAATAACATATCAAAAATATTAAAGATTAAAAAATTATTTTGACTATTTAAATTCAAAAAAGTTATTACTATCTAATATGATTATAGAGTTTCAGCCATTTTGGATAAAGATAAATACGTACAGCTTCACTAACTAAAATCTAGTTTTATTCTTTTTCTTTATAACAAATTGATAAAGATCGTTGTCAACAAATTATCGACTTTTTTTGAGAAAAATGAATAAATATATGTTTATTCAATAAAAGACAATGTTTAAGGGAATGAAAAATATAGATTAATTAGACTAAAATAGTTGATAACTTAAGTTCAAATAATAAAAATATCTATTCTATGTTTAACTTTCTTTGTGTTAATTATAGTCATTTTATGTTATTTTAAAATTTGAGTTGCTTTAATCATTAATTACTTTTCCAATACCACAAGTGAAACAACAGTTTTAGTTAATAAGGAATTAGCAATTGAATTTAGTTAAAAAGTCAAAACATATACTTGGGACAAAGGCCAATTTTATAAAACATTTAGTTGCTAGTAGATTTTTTTTTGGGGGGGGAGGGAGTTGGGAATGGGATGGGACATCTCATATAGTTGAGCGGAACAAGGTGCATTTAACCTTATAACTATGTTTATTTGTTTAATGTATATATAGTTTGCTAGAGGTCCGGTTGAACGACTTACTCATTTTTTTTTATTTCTAAACTTATTTAAAACATTTTATAAGCTTCTATATTTTATAAAATATTTGGATCTTATAAGGTGTTAGATCTTATTTTTAGAATAAGTTGTTGAAGTATTTGGATAAAATAAGATTTTGGAGCTTATAAGATGTTAATAATGACAATTTTGCAATTAAAATGGTTAAAAACAAAGGAGCTTATTATGATCTTAAAGATAAGTTAGGGTTTCCTTACCTTTTTTAAAAGAGTTTATAAGCTCCTAATATCTTATTTTATGATCTTATAAGCTCCTTTTTAAAATAAATTACTAAACACTTTTTATCGAGTTATAAGCTCTTAAACGTGCTTGATATGGGGAAGATAACTGAGCCCAATAGGCCCAACAATAATCGACTAGGTCCATAGGCCCAACAGTAATCGGCTAGATTCAAGAGCACGGTGGGCCGCAGGCTATTAGCGTCTTTACTCGACCGTATTGAGGTGGGACAATATGATCAACAAGTCCTTGGCTAGATAGGCCATCGGGCCTAGAAGGCCTATATTTGACCAGAGCACAGATAAGAGATCCACAACTAGAGAAACACCTCAACCAGAGGCGGTCGATTGGAGAAACGGGAACTGTTCCTCCGCCACCAGTCACTGTCGCATTAAATGCGACTCAACTACCACTCTACCACAATAAACATGCTGACAGGCAGTGTGCCTATGCATTTATGAGGCATGCTTCCACTGTAACACTAGTCTGCCTTCGCATTAAATGCGGAGATCTTCTCTATATCCTAGAAAGAAGGAGGATGCACCACCTAGAGAAGGTTCTCACGCAAAAGAAGACCTAAATGTCCTAAGACAAAGACAAAGGCCCTCACTGCATGAGCAGGGGCATCATAGACATTTCAACCTCTCGCAAGAGATTATAAATACCCCCATTCAGCCCCTCATTAAGGTATGTTCACTACAACCTTTGCCCTCACTTTGCCGCTCCATATTTTGGTTGAATTATACTGACTTGAGCATCAAAGTGAGGCCCTCGGCTAGTTTGACATGTGCTGATTTGTTGCAAGACTCAACCCGCCCCCATCTGGATATACATCCAATTATCTTCTAGTCCACCACAGTGGGCCATGACCCAATCCACAAACAACTAGATCCAATTATCATCAATCTTATAAGATGTCTTGAAGAGCTTATAAGCTCACCCAAGCACCTTCTAAGACGTGAATATCAAATGACAAAAAGTTTGCCCAACTCCTTCATTCGGCTCATATGTATGTTAAGCATTTGGAATGAGCTAAATAACATATGAATACTTATACAAACTTTCTCTTACGTATAGTCTAACTAGTAAATACAGGTTGATCTCGTTAGGTTTTAAAGTTAGCTTGAGATTAACGATTTTTTATAAAATCTTAATGTTTTTTTTGTACAAAATTACTTTGTTAAAAATTACATAAAATTTTCGTACGGTTGTCCAAATCACAAAATCTCCCTAAAATTTCTACAATTATAGGTGCCTCCCTAAAAGTTTGTCATATGATAATTATATTTTTTGGAATCTTATGGTTTTTTACTTAGTAGTGTACATGAGATGAGTTCACGCAGCTCGTGAGTTTTGTAAGTCAGTTTGTTTATAACTCGACTCAAGTTTGAGCTCAAAAAGTGTAATACGAGTCGAGACGACTCACAAATCTTGTGAGCTAGCTTGATTATAGCTCGACTTGAGCTCGAGCTTAAGCATTTTGAGCTCAACTCAGGCTTTATAATGAGCTAAACTCAAACTCTAATTTTTTGAATTTCTCAATACTTCTTATATATTAAATAAATAATTATTATACATTAATAATTTATTTTTCTATTTTTCTATTATATATATTACTAAATGATTATTATATATTAATAATTTAATATCTTATTCAACAATAGAGTTGTTTAGTGAGTTGAGCTCAAGCTCAAATAACACCTAGCTTATAAGCTCAAGTTCGAGCTCTTTTTTCTTATTTCTAGCTCAAGTTTGTATCATTAAGAGAAGGCTCATCGAGTTGAAGCTTAAGACCGAGCTCAAAAAACTAAGTTGTAGCTTAAGCCTACAATTGACTGGAGCTCGACTAGTTTACACCCCCTAGTTTGACTAAATGGTGATATTATGGTGAAGGATAGTGGTGTAGTATAGAGTTTCTCCTCATTATTTTTCTTTTTACTCACTTTTGAAGCCACTAATATCACTATATGTCTTCTAAATGTCACTAACATATAAATTCATTTGCCACCTTCCACTCTCCTATACGACACTCCAATTTTTATTATCATAACTTCTCGTTTATATTATGTAGGTCCTCTACACCTAAAAATATGAGTCATTTCTTCATTTGGTCACTTGCAAGAAAAAGTTGTGACAACTACTATTTTATTCACACTAAGAAAAGAGAGTTATACTAGTTGATGTTCTAATTGACATCAAATCAATTGGGATTTTTTTTTAATTACATGTTCAAGAAGTGATTAAACTTATGAATGGATGCCAATTTCGTTGGAATCTACAAGTGTTGTGTAAATATGAAGGGGGAGACAAAAAGACAAAAGAGTATGTATGTGGGGGAAATCCACATTGCTTGTGAGACAAAGTATGGAGGAATAAGTGAGAGTTTAAAAGGCTCTCTGTCTGATACAAGACCACTTATCCCACATTGAAAGTTTACCCAATAGGAATACACCTTATATATGGTCAAGTATTGATACTTGGTAAAGTATCAATTAAGGGACTCATGAAGTTGTGCCTACATGGGCGCACCACCGCCGCCGCCCGCCCGTCCCGGCTCTGGCTCGAGGGAAGGCGATGGGCATTTAGGCGAATTATCTTAGGTTAATCTTGTTATTGAAAATTCCAATTTTATCTAGAATTTTGTTTAAAATTTTGAATTTTAAAATTTAAAAGTCAAAAGGCTATTACAGAAATTGCCAATCGTTTCAGCAGTTACAGAAACCACCAGAAACATTTCTAGAGTTACTGATTTGTTGTATCTAGTCCAGAATGAATCTGGACGTTTCCTTTACATATGTTCCAGAATGAATTTAGACCAGAATGAACCTAAACATCTTGCTGGCTTCTCCCTCATGCCTACGTATATAACTGCTATTGCAGGCAAGAAAATGCACAACATAAAAATGAAATCTCTTCTCTCCTCTGATATATATCTTACAAAATATAGTGTTACTTATCCTTTTCCAGCAACTGAGTGGTAATTGAGGTGAAGCTTTCTAAAGTGCACCAAAAGGCTTCTGGGACTATTTTATCCTGGAGAAAGTTTCACTAAACTCTTTGCATTGGTAGGAGAGATAATTTCTTCAAGCAAACCATATTCTGGTAATTAAGTCTAAGTTTTGTTATTATATAGAACTTTGAGATAAGTTCACATTTTTAAATACTGATCTTTGTATTTCTGTTGATATTCCAAACTGGTTGTTTGTTGTTGGTTTATTGCTGGCCTGTTTAGACTGAATTGCAATCATATTATTAGAATTTCTATACTACCATTATTGTTTTCTGAAGATATTTCTAATAGTAGTTTCACAAACATACTGCTTTGTGTTTATAAACTAATTTATTATTTCGTTTATAATTTGTGTTATCAACAATCTGGAAGAAATTATCTGTTTTAGTATTTGTTAAACTATGAAAATGTCATCTTCATCTGCAAGTGATTCTAGTGCTGGTTCATTGTTGTCCTCTAAAGTTGACCTTTCTAGCTTGCCAGAAAAGTTTGAGGGCTAATTTTTCAAACGTTGGCAACAACAAATAAAAATTTGGTTCACAATGAAAGGTTTTCTCTCCATGACTAACCTAAACCATTTAATGTTGAATCTAAAACAGTGAAAATAGCTGAGTGGACTGAGAAAGATCAATTAGTTCGAGGGATCATTTTGTCGTCATTGTCAATTGTTCCCTTTGATGTTTATTGCTCGGACTCGTACACTGCTAAGTTGTTGTGGGATGAGTTGGACTGAAAATATACTAAAGAGAAAGGGCTCGAGAGGTATTCTATTTCCAAGTTCATGAATTATGAAATGGTTGAGGAACTGTCTGTAACTGAACAGATGCATTAATTGATCAACCTTGAGCATGCCCTTACTGATGCTCAGATGAACTTCCTGAGAAGTTTCTGGTCATGTCTATAGTGGATAAATTTTCCAAGTCTTGAGAGAATTTTTGAATGAGACTCAAGCATAAAAAATGAAGTTGTTTTTGGATGATCTCATGATTGCGATCAGTATTAAGGAAGAACACCGAAATCAAACTAATAGAGTTCCGATTGAGCACCAACCTAAGGCAAATGTGGTTATTGAAGGAAAGAAAAGGTTCAATAAAATGAACCAAATGAACTCGAACTCTAAAACCATAAGTAAAGGCAAACCTAAATCTAAGAAGCCAAAAGTAAACAAACTATGTTGGAATTGTGGACAGGTAGGCTATTGGACTAAGAACTATCATTCTAAGAAATATAAAGACAAACCCAACTCAACCGCCCCCACAGTGGTCAACATAGTTGTTGGGGAGACTAGCAAAGCTAGAGCTCAAAACCTGAAGTTTGTACTATTTATAAACTTTTTGACAGTTAATAGATACTGGGGCAAATGTGCACGTTTGTGCTGATAAATTGCTATTTGTATCTTATTAGCCAGTTGATGGAAAATCTATAACAATGGGGAACTCTAGTGCTACCAAGGTGCTTGGGATAGGACGCATGGACTTAAAGTTTCCTTCAGGGCGCATATTGTCTCTATTGAGAGTGCATCACATCCTAAGTATATGGAGAAACATTATCAGTGGTTCCGTAATAGTTAGGGAAGGCTATGAGCTTACTTTTAAGTTTAATAAATTCGTAATTTAGAATTTTGGTTTATTTATTGGTAAGGGCTATTTGTCTGATCGTTTGTTTAAATTAAGAGTCGAGTATGTAAATTCTGATTCAATCAATAAAATTTCGTATTGTGAATCCTTGGTGAATATTATTGAAAGTTCTAATGTATGGCATAGTCGTTTAGGACATTTGAATTTTGGTTATGTTAAATGCGTGATGAACTTAAATTTGATACCTAAACATGATATTTAACGTAGTCATAAACGTCAAGTATGTGCTAAGGCCAAATAAGTAATAAAATCTTACCAATCGGTTGAAAGGAATTTTGAAATACTTAAGCTTGTGCACACATATATTTGTTAATTCAATGGAATCTTAACAAAAGATCATAAAAGATACTTCATTAACTTTATAGATGATTGCGGTAGATACTATTATGTTTTTCTGTTAAAACATAAAGATGAAGCACTTGAAAAGTTTATCACTTTCAAAAAGCGAAGCTGAAAATCAAACTGGTAAGAAACTTAAGCAGTGAAGATCAAATAGAGGTGGAGAGTATGGATTGAATCAATTTGATGAATATTGCCAAAACTACGGCATTATCATGAAGAGACTTATCCTTACTCTCCCTCATCTAATGGGGTAGTAGAACGAAAGAATAAACCTTTAAAGACATGACCAATAGTCTACTTTTGAATTCTGGACTGCGTAAATATATGTAGGGAGAGGCTTTGCATACGGCTTGTCATATTTTGAACAAAGTCCCTCACTCTATTTGAATTCTAGAAAGGTAGAAAACCTAGCTTAAAGTATTTCAGAGTGTGGGGTTGTCTTGCAAAAGTTCTAGTCCCAGAACACAAGAGGAAAAAGCTTGGTCCTAAAACTGTTGAGGTGATCTTCTTGGGCTACATGGAAACAAGCTATGGGTTGAGATTTTTGGTAACTAAGTTTGAAATCCTAAGCATAGAGGTTAACACAATAGTGGAATTTCGTGATACTATGTTCTTTAAGGACGTGTTTCCAATGAAAATTGGAATACCTCAGGATATTTCTTTAGATTCAGCACTTACATCGACTTTTATTCCTTAACCTATGGAATATATGTCAAATGTGGGGGGTTAATCCAAGTAGTTCTGGTTTAGCATCCATTGGAGCTAAAGAACCAAATGAACCTAGATGGAGTAAGAGATCTAGGATCGTCAAGGGTTTTGGAAGTAATTTCATCACTTACAATATTGAGGATGATCCTATGACCTTCAAGGATGCTAAGCCTCATCTGAAGCTAAGCATTGGAATACAGCTATAAAAAATGAGATGCAATTCATTGTTTCTAGTGGGACATGAGAATTAGTCGATCTACCTCCAGGATGTACTACAATTAGATGCAAATGGATCTTTAAAAAGAAACTTAAATATGATGAAACCATATATAAGTTTAAGGCCAGATTAGTTTCCAAAGGCTTTAGACAAAAAGAAGGAATATACTTTTTTGATACCTATTCCCTGGTTGCTCGGTTAATTATAATCTAGGTACTTATGGCACTGGCTTCCATATATGGTTTCCCAATTCACCAGATGGATGTGAAAACAGCTTTTCTATATGGTGAACTCGAGAAAGAGATTTATATGGATCAACCTAAGGGATTTGTAGCTCCTGGTAACAAGTAAAAGGTTTGTAAGCTTGTTAAATCCCTCTGTGGATTGAAACAAGCACCTAAGCAGTGGCATGAAAAATTTGATAAAACTATTTTATCATTTGGTTTCAGCATAAATAATAATGACAAGTGCATTTTTCGTAAGATTAAAGGTGATTATTGTATTGTACTATGCTTATATGTGGATAACTTTTTATTGATTGGTTCTAGCATTGAGATTATTAATGAGACAAAATCATACTTGAAAAGTAAGTTTGAAATGAAGGATATGGTGAAGCTAATGTGATTCTTGGACTTAATTTGATTTGATCTACTGAGGGTATAGCCATTTCTCAGTTTGACTATGTTGAGAAGATTATTGAGAAATTTGGCTATAAGGATAGTGGAATCGCCAAGACACTATATAATCCTTCTGTGGCTCTTTTCAAAAATGAAACTAGTATTCCTGTGTCTCGATTAAGGTATTCTCATATTATTGGGAGCTTGCAATATCTTGCAAATAGCTCGAGACCAGATATCTCATTCGTAGTCTCAAAGCTGGCGAGATATAAAAGTTGTCCTAATAAACCCATTGGGAGGCTTTGGATAGGGTAATTCAGTATCTTAAGGGCACGGCATCACTTGCTCTGCATTATGCAGATTCCCTACAGTACTTGAGGGATATAGTAATGCTAACTGGATAGCAAAAAACTCTGGTAGTAATGGGTGTACAAGGTATGTATTTACCTTGGGTGGAGGTGCTGTCTCCTGGAAGTCTACTAAACAAACTTTGGTAAGTTGGTCCACATTTGAGGTAGAGTTATGTGCTTTGGACACAATTGGAATGGAGGCTGAGTAGCTACATGGGCTGATGGTCCAGTTACCATGGTTAGTAATCCTCTTTTTGCAATCGTTGTGCATTGTGACAGTCAAACCACAATTACAAAGATAAGAAGTTCAAAGTATAATCAAAAGACTAAGAGACACATCCAGGTTAGACTAAAGTCTATAAGGGAGCTTGTGTCTGATAGGGTTGTGGCCATTAATTTTGTTGGATCCAAAGATAACATGGTCGATCCTTTAACCAAAGGACTTGAGTTGTCCTTAGTCTAAAAATCCAGGCTGGGGATGGGATTGAAAACCCATGAGTGATGCACCTACAGTGGCAACCCAACCTACCAAGTGGAGATCCGACAAGGAAGGTTCAATGTGGTGTAAACAAGTTGCTGAGTGTGTCAAAGTGCACCTAAACTTGACTGATACTTTAGTATTCGAGCTTGTCTCCTAGCATACCTGGAAGGTGCTGTTAACTACTAGTAAAGTGAGAGTTCTAACTCTGAATGGGGTCGAGTCATACTGACGAGATGCAAGCAATGCATACCTGGAGATGCCCAACTAAGTGAATGAAGTCGTTTGGCCGCAAGTAGAGGAAAAAAGGTTATTCCTAAAAAATATTTATGATATAGGATCGGGACACATGGGCGTAACGTGTCAAGCCTAAAGATCACTACATAGCCATGTAGCTTGTTACCAATGGACGTCTTCACATACAAGGGCCAAATTCAAGGAATTAATCCATTTGTCCCTGTGGTGGCATAAGTTGGATAACTTAGATGGTGGTTCAAACCGGAAGGTACCATTACTGAAAACAAGTTACGATGATCCTGATAATCCAACACTATGAATTTATGGGAGATTGTTGTAATTGGCATCAATCAATTGGAATTTTTGTTTAATTACATGTTTAAGAAGTGATTAAACTTATGGATGGATGCCAATTTGGTTGGAATCTATAAATGTTGTGTAAATATGAAATGAGAGACAAAAAGACAAAAGATTATGTATGTGGAGGAAATCTATATTGTTTGTGAGAAAAGTATACCGGAATAAATGGGAGTATGAAAGGCTCTTTGTCTGATATAAGACCACTTATCCCACATTGGAAGTTTACCTAATGGGAATACACCTTATATATAGTTCAAGTATTGATGCTTGGTAAAGTATCAATTGAGGGACTCATAAAGGTGTGCCCACGCATGTGCGTCACCGTTTTCGCCCGCCCGTCCCGACCTGCTCCGACTTGGGCAAGGGCGTGGACGATGGGCATTTTAGCAAATTATCTCGGGTTAATCTTTTTACTGAAAATTTCAATTTTATCTGGAATTTTATTTAAAACTTGAATTTTAAAATTCAAAAGTCAAAAGGTTGTTACAGAAACTGCCAGCCATTTCAGCGGTTACATAAACTACTAAAAACATTTCTAGAGTTATTGGTTCGTTGTATATGGTCCAAAATGAATCTGGACGTGTCCTTTACATCTGTTCTAGAATGAATTTAGACCAAAATGAACCTAGACATCCTATTGGCTCCTCCCTCATGCCTATAGATATACTTGCTATTGTAGGTAGAAAAATGCACAACACAAGAACAAAATCTCTTCTCTCATTTGATATGTGTCTTACAAAATAAAGCACTGCTTATCCTTTTCTGGCAACTGGGTGGTGGTTGAGGTGAAGCTTTCTAGAGTGCACCACAAGGCTTCTGGGATTATCTTATCATGAAAAAAGTTTCACTGAACTCCTTGTAATGATAGGGGTGATAATTTCTTCAAGGAAACCATATTATGGTAATTCAGTCTAGGTTTTGTTACTATACAGAACTTTGTGATAAGTTCACATTTTTAAATATTGATCTCTGTATTTTTGTTGATATTCCAAACTGATTGTTTGTTGTTGGTTTATTGCTGGCCTATTTAAACTGAATTGCAATCACATTATTGGAATTTTTGTACTATCATTTGCCATTTCCTGAAAATATTTCTAATACTGGTTTCACAAATACACTGCTTTGTGATTATAAACTATTTTATTATTTCATTTATAATCTGTGTTATCAACAGTTGAAGGAAGGTGTTCTTTGTGGTAGAGCTTTGAACTCAAAGACTTGTCCACAGTTTTTGAGTTATGTGACATCAGATTGTTGTATTCTAAAAGGACTAGTTGAGAGTATAACTACTAGATTCGTAACATTACTGCATTGGGCTTGAACCTCCTTAAAGAGAATGAGATTTTCATGACTCAGCTTGAAGTGAAAGATCTCAACAAGCCATTTTGCTTTAATGGTACCAACTTCAAGAGATGAAAGGGTGAAGTTCTTTTTTACCTAATATTCTCAGTGTTTCTTATGCCCTCATTGAGAAAAAATGAAATAAGATACATGACACTAACATAAATGATGAAGAATATGCTATATGTCAAGAGAAAATTGATAACTATAACAATAATTCATTCAAGTGTCGGCATTATCTCTTTAATTGCCCATATGATATATTTTTATGATGATTATGATGAAACTTGCACTACTGTAAAAAATCTGGAAATATTAAAGAGTAATATGATACGAAGGATGCAAATGCGAAAAAATATGCTGCAAATAGAACTTTTCTGTTCTAAATGTGGACAATAAATCAATGGTGGATCAAACTTAAGATTTTGTTGTGAATGTTGGAGAGCTTAGGTTGGAGGATATCAAAATAGGAGATAATGTTGTTGTTTGTCGTATCATTGATGAACTTCTGCCTTCTTCGAAGGAATTTCATAAAAATATGCTCCACAAACAAAAGAAAACATTTCTTTAGACATTGATAATATAGATTCACTAGAGGAAGAAATGAGAGGCCAAGATGCATTTATGCAACCAGTTGAGTGTACTTCACATCCCATCACAATGAAAATAAATTTAGTTTCTTCATATAATGTTGCACCTACTTTCACAAAAATACTTACTTGAAATTAAAAAAACTACAAAAATAGTAAACCTCCCAAGAAGAATAATAGTCAAATCAACTAAATACAACATCAATATTAGGATTCGAGAATATATTATGTCTATGGCAAGAGTGGGCATATTGTTTGATTTAGTAAATATAGGTAACGTGAGATTGCTTTGCAAGCTAACGTAATCGAGGAGCCACTTATCAGTAGTGATAACAAACATAAACATGGTAGAAAGTGTTGATGAATGATGGGCAAATTCTGGTACAAACCACCACGTCTACTATGACAAAGATTGGTTCAAAGTGTACGCTCCTTTTGAGGAGTCAAAACTATTATACCTGGTGATTCTCGTACCGCAAGTGCTTGGAAAGGGAGAGGTTGAGTTGAAATTCACCTTAGGAAGAGTATTAATTTTGAAAGATATCTCTATCATCCTTCCATAAGGAAGCATTTGATATCTAGTTTTCAATTCAACAAGGTTGATTTCAAGCAGATTAAAAAGCTTGATCAATATGTAATTACAAAAAAATGTATTTTGTGGGAAAGGGGTATGCATGTGATGTGATGTTCAAATTATGTGTTGAGATAAATAAAGTACCATTTACTTTAGTGTTTTGCTCTCTTCTACTTATTTTTTGCATGCTCATTTGTGTCATATTGATGATCTTTATGTCGGTGTCATGAGTAACTTAGGATTAACCCTAGTGTTAAAAAGGATTTTGAAAAATATGAGGCATGTAGTAAAGCCAAAATTACTAATAGATCTCATCCTAGTGTTGAAAGAAAAATTGATTTGTTAAAATTAATTCACATTGATATTTGTGAACTTGGAGGAACTTTAATGTGTAAAGGAAATTGATACTTTGTCACTTTTATGATGATTTCTCTTAATATATTTTTGTTTATTTGATGAAAAATAAAGTGATGTATTTGAGCAGTTTAAAAATTATCTCCAGGATGTGGATAATCAATTCGATAAAAAATAAAAACAATTAGAAGTGATAGAGGTTGAGAATATGATTTCAATGAGTTTAATTCTTTTATTAAATCGTTGAAAATAGTTCATGAAGTTACTCCTCTATATTTTCCTGCATCTAATGATGTGGCTGAAAGAAAAAGTCGAACTTGAGTTGTGTTGACAAATCCCATGCTGATTGAGTCTTGTGCAACTTTAAACCTTTGGGATGAAACTATTTTAACAACTTATTATTTTTTAAATAGGAAGTCATACAAAAGTCGGAATTAACACCATCTGAACAGTACAGAGATCATAAGCTAAGTTTGGGATATCTAAGGTTGTGATTGCTTGTGAGGTCATGTTTCATTTTTCATGTTTTAGAGATTTTGGGGTTGTTTTAGTGTTTGAGATATATGAGAAATGAGAAATGAGATTGAGATTGGTTGTGAAATAAAATGTAATGATTATAGTAACTTGATGAGCTGATGTGATGTAAGATTGTGAATGATTGTGGGATTGTTTTTAAAATTTATTTGAGAGAAATGAGAGTGTTGTAGGAGTTTTGATTTTTAAGTTTGTTTAGGGTATAGAATATATTAAAAAATAAATAAATAATTTATAAATTTAGTAAATTAAATTTTTTAAATTTTTTTAAAAAGTAGATTGTCTATTAATTTCATAACTCCGAAGTACGTCTAGCACAAACTAATTTCATGATTTTGTATTTTTGGCTTATTTGAGATTAAGAATAGTAATAAAAAAAATTAATTAATAGATAAATCTAAAAAATGAAATTTTTTGAGAAATTCTTTAAAATGGACAATGAATTATTTTATTAATTGAGGAGAATTAAATTCCAATGAGGAAAATATTGCGTTTAATTTCGTGAATTATATTTTAACAAATTTCATATGAATCGAATTATTGGATTTTTATCTTTTATGTAGCCATAAAATAATTAGAAAAAAGTCATATCACAAAATTACAAAATTTTGTGATTTTTTCTGTTATTCAATTTTTTTGCAAATTATGTTTCACAAATTAAGAAAAAAATGAAAAACTTATATTATTACAACAAACCCAAAATTTTACCCCAAATTATTTTTTCCAGCAAATTTAAGTTTTTCACCAATATTATTTTTTTCACCAATTTTTTCCCATCATTTAATGTAGAATATTTTTCAAAAAATAACAATCATATAAAATGAAATTAAATAAATTCAAAGAGAAGTGGTTTATGGGTAAAGGAAAAAGTGAGAGAATGGGATAAAGAGAGAAAAAAAGAGAATTTTTTATGGGAAAAGGAAAAAGTGAGAGAAAAAGGAACAAAGGAAAAGAAAAATGCTGAGAGGCTGTTTGGCTTTCATGCTCATAAGATCCAGATCAAGTCTTACATCCAAGCGTCGTTCCTTGCTTGTTTCTTGTCTTTTAGATAGGGAAAGTGGGAAAAATCCCACAAGCAATCGCTACCTAAGAGTTTTGGGTTGTTTAGCTTATGTAATGCTAACAAATGCTAAAATTTTGAAGTTGAGAGTACAAGTTACCACCTATGTTTTTCTTGGTTATGCTTCTACTCGTATGATCTATAGATTTTTAAGTTTTGATGATGATGTGATAATTAAATCAGGTGATGCTACTTATCATGAGAATTTTTTTTCATTTAATTCTAAAAATAATGAGGGCCAAAGAAACGATGAAAATATTTCTTTACTACCCAGTTCTTCTAGTTTAGTTTTGAGAAAAGACAAAAGTAATGATTTTCAACTAGGAAGAAGTAAAAGGGCTAGAGTAGAAAAGGATTTTGATCCTGATTTTATGTTATTAATTTTGAAAATGACACATTCACTTTACAAGAAGCTTCGACATCACTTAATGCTATTTCTTGGAAAGAGGCTATAAATAATGAGAAGAAACAACTAATTTTTAATAAAACTTGGAAATTAGTTGATTTGCCTTTAGGTTGTAAAACAATGGGGTGTAAATGGGTCCTTAGGAAAAAATTGAAATTGAATGGTTCTATTGATAAATATAAGGCTAGATTAGTTGCTAAAGATTTCAGGTAACTAGAAGGCCTAGAATTTTTGGCACTTATTTCTTCAGTTACTAGAGTAACATTCATTAGACTTTTGATTGCTATTGCTGTAATTTTTTATTTACATATATATTAACTAGATGTAAAAGCTGCATTTTTAAATGGAAACCTAGATGAAGAAGTTTATATGGACCAACCTAAAGGTTTTATAGAAGCAAGCTAAGAAAACAAAGTGTGTATATTGACTAAAACAACCCTATATGGCTTGAGACAAGCACTTAAACGATGGCATCAGAAGTTTACTTCTTGCATGATTGAGAATGGTTGTAAATCAAAAGATTGTGATAGATACACTTATCATAAGTCATAGAGTAATTCACATGTTATCGTTTGCCTCTATGTTGATGATTTATTGATTTTTGGCTCTAATTTTTATGTTATTAAAAAAATGAAAAACATGCTTAGTAGCTGCTTTGATATGAAAGATCTTGGTGAGGCAAACTTCAATTTGTCTTCATCTTGTAGCACATTCATTTAAGTGTAAAAGCCATATTTTAACAAGATAGAAAATATTATTAATATAAATACTATATGGGGACCAAAGGAAGAAATTATTTTTACATTGAAATTTATTTATTTTGTATAGCTCTTTATAGAAGATAATCCTTATTATGGTGCCTATCAAACTTAACCAGATAAGAAACTAAGGCCATATCCCCTCAGAGAAAAATCCTAGAATTTGTCTACCAGAATTCCCATCACAAGTTCCTCACTGCCATTAAGAACAATTTCTTCTACTTGGGTATGAAAATCACTAAAATGTGTCATGGTATTTTCATTGGACAGTCGTATTATGTTGAGGAAAATTTTGAAGAAAATATAGTTTTATTAATTGTGAACATATTACAACTCTTTTTGATTCAAGTACTCACTTATTTCCTATAAAAGTGATGATGATGCGATAAACCAAAAGGAGTATGCTAGTTTAATTGGGAAGTTTGAGACATGCAACTAATTGCACTCAGTTTGTTATTACATATGCAATAGTAGTATCAAGCAGGTTTACAAGCGAGCGAGGTATTGAATTCTAGCATGCCATAACAAGAGTTATAAGATATTTACTTAGTATAAAAAACCCATAGTTTGTTTTATAAAAAATAACCTATTATTCTTCAAGGATTTTCTAATGCAAATTGAAACACTTTATCACGTGATTCCTGTTCTACCACTAGTTATATTTTTACTTTTGAGTGCGTGCTATTTATTGGAATTCAAAAAAACTAACAACCATTGCCAACTCTACCATGGAGGGTGAGGTCATGCTTTAACTTTAGCTAGTGAAGAGGCGAATTGGTTGAGAGACTTATTATTTTAAATACCTTATTTTGAAAAATTAATTATGTTTGTTAATTAACTGTGATATTACAAAACTGCTATTATAACAATACATCTAGACCTATAAGGAGAAAACACAGTTCTGTGAGATCTTACGTAACAAGTGGTACCATTAATGTCAATTATGTGAAATCTTGTGATAATCTTGTAAATCCATTGAATAGGGCCTTAGCAAGAGAAAGGGTCTAGATCACATTGAGGGAGATGGGATTGAAGCCTATAAAGTACGAGTCATATATGAGGAAACCCAATCTAGGGACTAGAGATCCTATAACTAGGTCTAATGGGAAAAACAAATTATATGATGACTTGTTATAAAATGCACTATTATATTTATTTGGTTCTTGATCCCTACGATGTGAGTGCATTTAGTTTGTAATATATGAGATGGTTGAATTTGTTGACTCTAAATAAAAATCTGTAGCTTTTATGAGGAGTGTATCCAAGTTATAGGAGCACCCTTGATAAATTTCACCTATATGGGTGTGAAAGTAGGTCATTATGATGGCATCGGTTCGACGATGAACGGCAAGCAAGTGGCTCCGAAGGGGAGCCCGAGCGGGCGATGTGCTACGCTATCTACGCAGAAGCCCTTGGGGCATCGGGCGTACATGGCAATGCATTACTCGTGAGGGCAATCCCGTGGCGTGGTGAGCTTGTTCTTTTGAGTTTCGATGCCCATCCCTCTCCCCCCCCCCAAGCACCCTCGGCGGGTGTTGGCACCGGTGCAGTGAGAAACAGCCGGCGAGTTTTCCGGCAGTGAGTCCAAGCATGCGCTGCGTGCGAGGGCGATCCGTTGGCAAGGAGAGCTTGTTGTTTTGAGTGCCGCACCCGTGCCAACACCGGCCAAGCAACAGTCGATGCGCAACAACCCCCCTCGTAGAATTGGGCTATTTTCCTTTGAGAATTGAGTTTATTCTCACAAACACTCATGAAACCTGGGATAGCACAAGGTCGTAATGTGCTAGTCAATAAAGTTCATATTAACGCCTATTGCTATTATGTGTAGGCAGTGATACTCTATTTCCCTCAAGTAGTTAAAGTTCAAGTTTGAGACCACTACTGGCACTAGAGTAGAGATTGTTGCTTTACTACGTGAAGATTCAATGTAAAAACACCTTCATTATGGATAATAGTCTCTCTTCAATTGTACTCTCTTTTAATATTAAAATGAGTGGGGAATGTTGGTGTATGGAATATCTTGATATTAAAATTACTGTACATGACTTTACATATTACCTCATTGACGATGAGAAAATGGTGACATTATATTAAAGGTTAGTGGTTTAGTGAAGAGTCTCTTCCCCTTATTCTTCTTCAACTCACTTTTATAGTTACTAACATAACTACATGTCTTCTTAATGTGAATAACGTATCAATTTATTTGTCACCCACCACATTCCTTTATGAAACTCCTATTTTTATAATCCACTACTTTTCATTTATATTTTATGTCATGAAGGTCCTCTACGCCTATAAATAGGAACCATTTCTTCTTGTGGTCGCTTGCTAAAACAAGTACCTGCGACTACTATTCTATACACACTAAAAAAAGAGAGTTATACTAGCTGAAGAAAAGTGTTCTCTATGATGAAGCTTTAAAAAGCTTATTTGTAGTTTTTGAATTATATGATGTTGCCGGAGCTATTGTATCCTATAACGGAAAATTCGAGAGTACATTATTGGACCAATAACATAATTTTACTGTAGTACGCTTGAATCTCCTTAAAAAAAGTGAGATATTTGCGTCTTAGCCTAAATATATTTTTTATTACTTTTCAATTGTAATTTTACTATCAACAACATGACCGACCAAGAATTTTTATAAACTAAGAATCTAATCAATCCAAAATTCGAGATCCAACAGGTTAGCCTTGTTAAATCTACTCTATAATTTGATAAATATAGAAAAATACTATGTTTTTAAAATACTATCTCCTTAACTTCTAAAAATAATGTCACTAATAAAAAATTATTTTTTAGAAATTTATATGTGCATACTTTAGTTTTGAAAAGTTAAAAATTACAAGCACACACACACACACACACACACACACACACATATATATATATATATATATATATCATGTTTTTACATATATTGAAAGCATAAACTATCTATTGACATTACATTATTATTTTAATTTATAATTAAAAATATCTTATTTATTTTTAAATATGAATATATGTGTAATATACACATTTTCTGATATTAATATATCAAATAAATGCACAAACAATACATGAAAGAAAAAATATAATATCTTAATAACTCAATTCAAATTTTAATTCTAAAACTAAAACTCGAATTCATTCCAATTGAAACAAATTCAGGATAAATTTGAATTTGATCCGAACTCATTGCCATCCCAACCTCGAAGAGACATGGCGAACCTAAATTCATTAATTCAAAATAAGGGCATCATTTTACTTTCCTTTAGGGTCCAAATTAGGTTTAAGAATCTCCTGAGAAGCTAATTATTGGATCAAAAATTGCAATTACTTTGAGTATCAACCCACACAAAATTATGAGCAGAGGCAGGGATTTCTGCAGCCATTCCTAATTTTTGCAACGGCCGGCAATTTTGCTGTGCCCCCTTGTAGTTAAGCCATCACTTTCCAAAGTAAATATAAAATAAAAAACATATAACAAATTCTAAATTTTTAATTTTCAAATACAGCAGAAAGGTGGAGAAAGCTAGTAAATACCTTCTAGTAATACTTCTATACAGAAAGTCTTCATGCACTAATTGTTCTGGAACTTGTATGTTCAATTCAGAACTAAAATTGCAGAAACCAGTGCCGCACAAATCAAAGAAGACAAAAATTCATGCTTCTGGTGTCTGAAGATAAACAATCTGATTAAGCAAATTATTATTGGAACAAGAATTTGTAATCATCGGATAATCACTGTTGCATTGTACATTACAAGAATGCTAATCCTACACTAACACTCTTGATAAAAACTAATGTATATATCTACCCTAAATAAGTATGATCACATGATAATTATAATGATATACTATACAAAGGGATTGGATTGGATTGGATCAGATCAATAGTATCCTTTTGAGCGCCTGGATTGATAGAGTTCCAATCTCTTTTTTCCTTCATAAGCTAAGATTTCAATTTCTTTATCTTGCATTAGATGTGGTTGTTTTGTAGCCCAATCCAACAAAGTGAGCACATCATCCTGAGCTAAAACCTCACTATCCGGAACATGCATGGCAAGATAACATAGTAATATAAGGCATGGAAACTGTACCATTTGCTCTCCAAAGTAAACCAACGGGACGAGGTGCTTAGTACCTCCGGCATTGACTATGGCTTTCGAGTGATGGACATGGAGAAAATTATCATGGCCAGCAAATTTCTTGAGTGCTATTGCTGCTTCACTAGTGACTTCTGGCTCCCTATCGTCCAGCAGCTGCACCAACGGACTGATGAATCTTGTCTCACTTGCCCGGAAAGTTCTTGCCAAATTGCCAATAGACCTGATGCTGGGGATGAGGAGTTCTGAATCTGGTTTCTTAATAATTGCAAGAAACTGGTCTACTACAGCTTTGGCAGCAGGTGCTGTTGGTTTGAAAGCCGAACGCCTCAACGCTTCGTCTTGCTCTGCTACTGCTGTGATCTCCATTAATGCCATGGCTGAATTGTACTGAATTTCTGGAGGGCCCTTCTCCAGCAAAACGGAAAAGCATAAAAGGGCTCTAGATTCAGTTATGCTCCTACAAATGCCAACGTTTCCTGCACAGAGGTATCGAAGTGCCCTGGCTGCCATGGCCTTCATTTCTGCCTTTGTAGCAGGATCTTCGAATTGCCTGCCCTTAATGCTACTCCCACTAAGGGCAACATGCTGCCTATGATGATGGTTTTTTTTGTGGTTTTGGTTAGTGTTTGTGTTTTTTTGAGTGGCCGGGGGGTTGTTAGCTTTAGTCTGTGTGCTGCCTTGCCCACTATTATTTCCTTTCTGGAACATGGTCGATTTCATGGCCATAGTATTTGCCACCACATTGTGCATTTGGCTAGTGGTTGCATTATCCATTGGGAGCATAATTGTGCTCTTGATCTTCTTATCATCATCCTCATTCCTATGGCTAATCTCACTATTGTTAGTGTTGTTCTTCTGGGAATTATTCATCACAACCGAGTGGATCGACATAGCTTGTTTGCTGGTTATAGCGTATTTACTATGCTCCTGGATGGTCTCGAAAGCAAGATGACTAACCAGCAAGCGGATAGTGTTGTTCTGTGCGAAATGGTCTTGACATTTGCGATGATTAGCAGCCAATTCCGAGACGGCCCAAGCCACCACAATTTGTACTTTCATGTGTCCTTCTTTGAGGATTTTCGCAAACACCTGGCAGACACCAGCATTCACAATGTGTTCGACGCTTTCTGGGTCCCTCCCAAGAAGACCAATTGCTCTAGCAGCACTCTCCTGCCCCTCCATTCTCCCTTCCTTGGCCAATTTCAACAGTGGCGGAATCCCACCTTCCTCAATTATCAATTTCCCATACCTATCATTGTCCCGTGCCAATGATACAAGCGAAGCAGCGGCATCCGTGCGTTCCTCTATCGAACCCGAGCACAAGATCGCGATCTGCTCCCATATCAGGCACAAAATTGGCTCATTTGCAGCGATTGGTGGCAGCCCGAGATACTCATCGTCGCGATCATCGGCAGGTGTTGAGACACGAAGGAGCCACGACACGTCGCCGATGGAATTCTCGAGCTGTTGGGAGATTTTCCTGAAGGCAGCTGCTGGGATGATCGTGAAAATGCGCCTGATGCCACTGGCGCGGCATTTGAAGACGAGGGTGAGGGCCTTGTCGAGGACTTGCTCGGTGTCGTCGATGATGCGCCGTGAGGGGCGTTCGTAGAGGTCGCTGCTAGCGCGCGCAGCCTGCCGGAGGAGGCCCGCGAGCTTCTCTGTCTTGGCCTTGATTTCCAGGCACTCTTGGCGGAAAGAAATGGCGCCGTCCGCCAATTTTACGACCTCGTCGGCATATTGTACCGGCTTTACGAGGATTTGTTTGACTATATCTCCCATGATCACGTCCGAATTCTACGAATCGACTGAAGGTGAATTTCCTTTTCTTGGTCCAAATCAAGAAAGAAACTCCAAATTTTTTGGATTAATAGCGAGGGGATATAATTAGTTTTGATTTTCATGTTTGTCATGGGGGCTTAGGAAAATGGGAAGGCGTTTGTCATGACGATGATGAAAGAGGAGGAGGAGACGGAGGAGAAGAGGTGGTCGGCGGCGGGCAGCGGTGGTGATCGTGGCGTGGTGGGGGAGAGATGGCACTTGGTGTAGTGGTACAACGAAATTGTCTCAATATCTTTTGGTTTTTCATTAAACCAAATAAGTGACTGTTACCACCTTATTAATAGGGACTGGCGTTGGTTGGTCTTTAAAATTCAGACCGGGAGTCAAAATAAAACGAAAATGTGATTCACTCTCCACATAATTATTTTTAAATTTGATTTTAGTTAGAAATTTATCATAATATATTTCTTTTGTATTATAAGTTTTTTTTTTTTTCCATTTCTTCCATAACTGATCTTCTTTATTGCTAATTTTCTAGTGGTTTTAGGCATCTTTAGAGTATTTTTGTTGAGAAAATGTAATTCTCATAAGTTAGGGTGCGTACTAGGTTCTAACAAATTTAATAATATGTATCTTGGAATTAAACATATTATCATATTTCTGTAAAATTTGTATTCATATTATTTAATAAATTATATCTAAAGGGTATTTGGGTGAGTTTATAAGTTTCTTAAAATATTTTATAAGATTTTTGAGAACTTATAAATGTCAAAAATATTTAATAATTTTTTTTGAGAAAGAGCTTTTAAGTTTTTGAAATAAGATGTTATGAGTTTATAAGCATTTTTTAAAATAGTAGGGAGTTTCTAATTTATTTTGAAAATTTTAACAAGCTCTTTTAATTTTAATCATATTAATTACAAAATATTCATTACTAATATTTTATAAGCTTCAAAATCTTATTTTATCCAAACACTTTAAGAACTTATATTTATAAAACAATCCAGCATCTTATAAGCTTCAAAAATATATTATAAAATGTAGGAGCTTATAAGATTTTTTAAATAAATTTAGACAAACACCCTCTTAGTTATGGATTAGTTGTTTGATCTAGGTTAATTCTCATGATTATAAGTTCTATTGCGATAAATTTCAAAGCATATACTTATTAATAATAAAATGTGACTGAATTAATGTTAATTTTTTTGAATTAATTTTAATCACATTCAAAAATTAATCAGTAGCATTATTTTTCAAAAATACAATAAAATCTGTAATAGATTTTAATTAAAAAGTAAAAATAATCGGGATAATTAAGTGGAAAAAGTTTGCTACTTGGGACAAACCCTTACATTTAAAACTTTGGCATCAATTTTGAATTTTGACACTATCAGCAGAAGAGATGCGGAAATAACCCATAAATGTTTCTAACCACTGAATTTATTCTCATACTATTATCCCAAAACATTAATATCTGTGAATTTCCTTCTTAATTCTATATGGAATTTTCTTATTCATTATTTTATTTATCGAGATTCTTAGTGGAAAAAAGTTTTGATTGATCTTATATGCACATGCGAAAATAAGAAAAAAGAAATACCAACGGTACACCATTTTTTAAATTTATTTCTCGATTTCTTTCATTTTTTTGACAAATATTTAAATAGTTAGCATGCATATCGTAGGCAATATATATTTTTAATTTTATTACAACATGTTAATTCTTTGATGATTTTTACATAGGTTTAAGGGTTTTAATTATGACAAATTGACAATATTTCTTGCATGATTAATGAAAATTATGCTCTACAAATCTACTGGAATGTTTCTTTTACTGTCTGGAACTTATGTTTTCTTCTTTATCAAAGGTTTTCTTGGATATGGATTATTAACAATATATTTTTTATATTTGGTAACATACATCATATTTCTTACTAATGAAAAGATTATCATGCTGTTGAATTTTATATTTAGGCATGTACTTATCATACCTAGATATATATATATATATATATATTGTGCTTAATTTTATGCAATGATTGTCACAACTTCTTTCCTTTACTATCATCTTCTTACCGTCAATCTTAACCTTCTTGATTATTTAAGGCAAGAAAATTTTCTACATGATCATACTTAAGTTATTTTTAAATAATTTGCAAAAAAAATGAAAATTGTATTGGAATATGCCTTTCCATAAATAATTAGAATCCGTCTTTCTTTATTCATGAAAATCATCTAGATTAATTCTCACATTTTTAATACTAGAAAAGTGCATCTTATTTGACTTTAAATCTTACATCTCTTGCAAAATGTATCTATGTAATTTAGACGCCTTAATTTATGGAATCACCAAATAGACCATTCCTTATAATCCACCGACCAACCACTTACCATATTAGTTCATTTATAGCCATTGATGTGTCATTACAAACAAAAGAATGTGCCGCAGCTTTAATAATCTAAGATGGGGAAAATGATTCACGAGTGTAGTTAGAGCTGGGACTACTGTTTTACATACATTGTGCTTAATTGTATTTTATGCCTTGCTTTTCTACTGCTTGTCTCTAGGGACTTGTGATCAAGAACGATGAGAACGTGCTTACCTCAAAAAAATCTTGTGGTAAAGAGGATAACGACATGTTTGTGTTTTGAAGGACTTAGTGGTGAAGAAAAATGAGAGGTATATTTACTTTTGAGGGACCTTATGAAGAGAACAAATCAGACCTTTGGTTGCTAACTTGGCTTTTGGGTGAAGAGAGGCAGTGCTGCTGGAATGACTTATGGTGCTCTAGTTTGATTTAAAAGGAGAGTTCAAAGCTTCTTGTATAGATTGGTAATTACTCATATATCAGTCCAAAGAGGTTGTGCAAATGAGACTGACACAAGATTTTCCCAAACTTGATCACAAAGCAGCTGTTGCAAAAAATTGTGGAATCTACTATATCCAATTTGGGGTTTTATTTTTGCTCTCAGTTCAAAGCTGGTTTATCACCCTTTTAAGGTGTCTCTTATCTTATTTTGTTACTGTCAAATTATTATGCTTATCTTGTATAAAATAATTGTTATATTAATTTGACAAGTTTTAAATTCTAAGTGAAAACTTAGATAGTCGATGTAGGCTCTACCGAACTACTACAAATATTAGCATTTCTTCACTTTTTTTTTGCAATTTGTCTTTATTATTCTGATTGTTAATTTAACCCATTTTATAAATTCAAGTCACTACCTCAAAACACTTTTTGCATAAGGCCCAAAGTTTATTTAAAAGCAAAAATATTTAAGTGATCCTACTTCCGCTCATAAATTTGAAGTATAATTCACCCCTCTTAAACATAAAATCACTCTCAAAATCCACCATTCTTGAAATTTGGATTTTGGTATCCAACTCATAATTGATATTTGATTTTTAACGAAGGATTCACCTCCATCACTTTTTGGTCAAACATCTTGATAAAATTTGATTTAAAATGAAAATACCGCTATACCTATACTTTAAATTTCAATAAATTAATTGGTATTCTTTTTCGTGATGCACTACTTTTTAAGAAATGAGAGCTATTAGATTATGTTTTAAAAATTTAAGGTCTCTTCAATGGTGTATAGTATAGATTAAGCTTTCCTGATAAGTGATGATAATAACGGTCATAATTATTAATTTCTGAAGCTTTCAAATACATAATTTTCAAAATAAAGTGACAGGCCTAAATTTGGTTACAAAGGCCAACTTTAATAATGTATATCAATTAATATATTTTAAAAGAACAACGGATTTATTATATATCGAACGCATTATTTTTTAATGGTGTATGCTATATATTATTGAACCTGATCAAAATTTTGAATATCTCAATATTTTTTTGGAATTATGTATTTTAATTAAAAGATGGCCATCGCCCAATGTTTTTATTTTATGGATTTATTTTAAGTATGTAAATGTTAATATATACTTTTTAGTTTAGTAATTGTGATTTTATACTTTAATTTTGATATTTTACTTATTATTAAAATTTATGCAAGTCAAATATTAATTTTTTCAATTATTATTCATTTTTCCCCAATTAAAGTTATATTTATGTAATCTTATTTCACTAAAAAAGTTTAATAATAGTGATAGAAAAATAAGTGACAATGCAAAAATTGTCTCCAATGATATATAATAAGTGACAATAATTTCTATTTCATTTTGTTAAAATATGATTTAATAGTGACAATTACTAATATTTTATTATCACCGTTAACAATTTGTGATATACTTAAAATGACAACCCAATGATAATAAAAATCTCATCACAATTTATCACTTAATTATTATATATAACTAGCTAGTGACAAGTTTTACATTTTCACTTACTATTTTGTCAGTAATTCTTTTTTCTTGTAATGTTTGTAATTATGAATGATAAATATAAAATTTTGAATTTAAGTTCTAATATTGATATAATTGCATACGGATTCCTTTATGATTTATTACTATACTTAAAGAGTAGTTAATATGCATTGATGTCAATATATATACACACACATATTTTGAAGTATATATCAATTGTTTTTCATAAAAAAAAGACCAATAAGATTTGCTCAAACATGAATAAGTGCATTGTTTGTCCAATCTTTTTTTTTTTTTTTTTTTTGAGCTATAAGTATTCCTTCTTCTTTTTCTTTTTCCTTTTTATCAAATTCTGTAAGTTTTTCTTTAGATAAGTTCCTTGAGTAAGAGCCAAATTATTATAACTATTTACTGGTGTTCAATAAGTTCATAATTTATATAGTGATATTTTAAGAAAAGATTACACCTACTGAATATTGATCTACATAAACTAGTATATATCATCTTTAGATCTTGATATGTTGTAACTCACAATAACCAAATATAAAAAATAGAAAATACTTGTAAAGAAATTCGAAATAAGGATTATAAGAATTAACGTGGTTTGGTGATGTGTCTACTCCACTGACGAAGATATGAGTTTTATTAATTTCAAATCAATGTGCCAAAGTAAAAATCAACTCTACAAACTTCATGAAAGCACCTGATTCGTTCGAATCTTTTTCCTCTCAATGACTCTACACTAAGATATGTTGAAAACCATGTTTTAAACCCTAAAAATTGATAAAACATCAAAGAGCAATGAAAAGAACTAAAAGATTTATTAAAAAATTGATTAGACCTCATGTTGCGCGCCTTAACACGAAAGAGCTGCACTTGGGTACACAATGCTTCTTTTTCTATATATCAGACAGTGGTAGCCTAGCTAGGGTGCAACAAACTTGTGCCTTGGTGTGGGGTGCATGTTAACAATAGAATGCCTTGTGCCAGGGCCCAATTCCCTTATGCCTATTTTGTGAATTTTAAGTACTCACAAATCTCAACCTTGACTTGAATTCTTTACTTATTATCTCTGTTTCTCTTAAGAGGCAATCATCTGAATCTGTGAATATTGATCAAAGCCAAGTACTGCTCGAATTTGATCTCTTGAATGGCCCTCATCAATATGTCTGCTGGATCATCCCTACTCCCGACCATATCAGCCATGATGACACCTTGAGACACTATACCTAGACAAAATGATACTTGACAATATGCTTTGTTCTCTCTTGGTATGTCTGATTTTTTGATAAGTGTATAGCGACCTCACGATGACAAAAAATTATAATAATATTAGAATTGATACCTGCATCCTCAGTCAACCCCTTCAGTCAAATGCTTTCTTTTACGCCTTTAGCTAAAACCAATATACTCAACCTCTATTTTATACAATGGAATTGAAGATTACAAAGTGGCGTTCCAACTAATCATACAACCCACAACACAAAACACATAATGTGACATAGATCATCTGCTATCTAGATCTCTAGCATAGTCTACATCACATAACCAACAAATCTAGTTGTAGAGTTCAATGGTTGTACATCAAACATTTATCTGTAGAACCCCTGAGATAACTTATAACCTATTTCACCGTTTATCATGTATCTTCCTTAGCTTGTGCATGTACTTGCTCACAACACTAATAGCATGTGAAATGTCTGACCTAGTATGCACCATGGCATGCATCAGACCACTAATTACACTAGCTTATGACATATTAGACATGTGCTCCACTTCTCCTTTGTACTCGATGATAACTCTGTTGAGAGCTTGAAAAGTGTTGCAGGTGGCATATTGTTTGGCTTGGTCTTATCCATCCCAAAACACTATAATACTTTCTCAATATACTTCTAGTATGACAAGTATAACACCCCTGAGTGTCTATCTTGAATAATCTCCATTACTAGTATCCTCTATGCTCCACCTAAATCATTCATCTCAAATTCCTCACTCAACTGAGTTTTTAAAAAATTAATTTTAGACATGTTTCTAGAGCTTATAAACATATCATCCACATAAAGTAACAAATAAATGAGAAGATCGCCACTACACTTTTTGTAATATGCACGACTATCATAAATGCTCTTAGTGTATCCAATCTTGACAAAGCACCAAACCTTTTGCACCACGCCTGAGAGACTACCTCAAGTCATACAAAGATCTCTTCAAAAGGCATGCCTGATCTTTGTTTCCAAAATAATGAATCCCTTTAGTTGACTCATGTATGTATTCTCCTCCAACTTAACATACAAGCATGTCGTTTTGACATCTATATTCTCCAACTTTGACATGGTAAATTAAGTCCTAAAGTAAAAAATTAAAAGTTTATTAAAAAGGCTAAATTAACCAAATAATAAGGTAAAATGCCAAAAAGCCAAATTAATAAAGCTCACCAAGATAGGCATGTAGACCCAAATAGGTCAACAACCCACCAAGGAATTTATCACTATAAATATCAATTTCAAAAAGTTAAATGGGACACAAAAAATTACTTGTAAAAAATTGAGAGCTCTGAATCTACACAAATACATTCTAGAGTAAAGAACGCCATTAAATTTGTTGACTTTCAAAAAGGATCTTAGCTTTATTTTTGAGTAGTATCATCTTGGCAACTTTTGTGAAGAATCTTACCAAGAAGAAGGAATACAAAGAATGCAAACAAGGCTAATTCTCAAAATTCCAATAATCAAGTTTCCTTGAGAGGCCAGAATATGGAAACAACCAGCCTGAAGCGTAGTTAAGTTCGCATTAGAGCTAGCACCTGAAGCATACCCATCACTGAAAGAGATGCCAGTGCATCATGCCCTACCTTCTAGAGAACCGATACTACAAATGACTTACGAATTGTTGAAGATATTGTTGAAGAATGCCTCTACACAAGTTGGCAACTAAAGCAGCATCTATATGTCGGAGAGCACTACCTTTGGGAGCACCCAAGTCCTTCTATCAGATCAAGAAAATTTCATCCTCCCTGAAGAGAATGGATGGAGAAACTAACCCAAAGCGAGATACCACTTCTCCTCTGCCTCAGCATGTGGGCATGCAATCATCCATCCGAGTTGACTTATCATAACAACTACCTACTAAGACTAGATTTAAATCACTCATAGGTGGATTAGCACTCGGAAGAAGCAAAAAGCTAGTACCTCTGCCAAGTTGGTACTCTATGGACATAACCTTTTTTGCTAAGCTATCTACGTAAAAATGCTATCCTCGTGGATGAAGATTATCAACTTGCTAGAGTTCAATGCCACGGTGGACCCTCAGCAGCACTTGGACTTGAGTAAAGTTGCCTACTGCAAAATGTTCATCACCATGCTCAACAAACATGATGTGACATGGTTCAATCAAATCTAGTTGGTTCCATCACAAATTGGAAACAATTAGCACAACATTTCTCAATAACATTTCCATTAAATGCAAGTATCCAAGAGCGACGTCCTTGTTCATTATTCCAACATCATCTAGTAAAATCTGCAACATCAAAAGTTATGGGAGTCCGTAGACCAAAAGCCCCCGGCTACACTAGAGGAGCTTTTTGTCTGTAGAGAAGTACATTAAGCTCAAGGGGGCTATAACCACTTGAGATTTTAGGAAAACCAAGGTGTGAAAAGTGGAAGGCAACAATAATAGTACAAAGCAAAAAGACCATAGGTGCAGTCCTCTTCGAACCTTTTCAACCTGTTCTTGAATCACAGTACCTAGAACAATGATCTTAATAGTGGCTTAGCAGCAATTACGATCCAACACCCTCTTCCAAAAATGTAAGATGATGCAAAGAGGCAAAAATATGACAAATGGTGTTGTTTTCACGATGATCGTAGACATATTATTGAAAAGTGCTAACATTTGAAGGATGAAATTGAGAGGCTAAAATATAGAGAGGATATCTCAAGGAGTATGTGTCTTGGAAGCAAAGTATCACCAAGAAGGATTTAGGAGTTAGAGGGAATGAGGATTGCTAGCAGTAATGTGATGAAGATTCAAAGTCGAAAGAGCTGCAGTATCAGCAAAGCCCATAGAACTTGCCTACTACTATCGTTATCTCAATGGTCTTTGGAGGACCTACAAAAGGAGACCCATCAAACGAGATAAAAATATTGATGCGAGCACCAAGATATACTTAAGATCACTCAGTTTACCCTATATTGGAGACATATAAAGTGGTCCTTCATTCTCCAACATCACCTTTGGAGATGAAGATATGGAGTCTAGATAAGGAGAACATAATGATGCCTTGGTGATCTCGGCAACCCTTGCTAACTTCTTGGTGAAAAAATTATGGCGAATAATGGAAGGTATAATCTTCCATGACACATTATTCCAACTTGTACTGAAACAATACTTACCTACCTATAGAGAAGATCAATACTCCTTTAGTGGTATTTACTAGCAAAGTAGTGGAGGCGTTAGGAAACTTCCCTTTCCTTCTCTCCTTAGGCCCTTAGGGAGTTACAAAAATGGTGAGATTTTTGGTAGTTAAGACCCTATTGCAGCGTAGTATTAGGAAGCCCTACTCTGAGCTTATTCCGAGCAGTAGTATCAACTTACTATACGAAGATAATGTTCCCCATGTGAAGCAAAATATGTGAAGCTATTAGCAACTAACACGGAGCCAGGGAGTGTTGTACTAATATCCTGAAGAAAGTAAAGGCTCCTATTGCTAGCTAGATCATCAAGATAGCAAATGAAAGGACAAAGGAAAAGCATGATACACAAGCCAGTCTATAGGACTATTGTTGGCAGACAGTTACCTTGAAGAGAAGTTAATTAGACACATGGTGGCACCATAAATGAGTGTAAAAGATTCTCTCTACCCATAATTTTAGTCCCACAATCGAGATTGTAGCCACCCTCGAGCAAGACTGAACACGCCACCAATGGCTCTGCAAGCTCTTTTCCTTTTTCCTTGCAAGATTATTTTAGTAGTTAGAGTTTTTCTCTTTTAAGTGTTCAAGTATTGCTTTCATTACGTAGGAGTTGTTTCATTGAATAGTAGATAAAGCTAATCTATATTTGGAATGCATCTTTGTTCATTTTGATTACTTTAATGGATTGTTTTTACATCATCACTTGTTTTGTGTTTGATAAATAATGACTTGTGTAGAACAACATTTTCAAGATAAGACCCATGAGACACGCACCCCACTACAATCACACTATGGTAAACTCATGAAATGCATCACCACACACTCAATCCTATACTAAAGTCGTCATCAAATAGCATCAACTGACATTATTACTATTGCAAGACCCCAAGAGAAGCATGTATCCAAACACCACTATATGACCTCCCCAAGCAGGGTACGTAGCAAAGTCCACTATAAGAGCTCCAAAGCATGACATGTGGCAAAAGACTATTATAAGATCCCCAAGCAAAGCACATGGCAAAATGCTACTATAAGAACCCCCAAGCTGAGCACATGGCAAAGTACCACTATAAGACTCCCAAGAGAAGCATCTAGCAATAATGTCAAACAGCAAGCAGAGAACCTAAGGAGTAAAAGACCACTTCAAGACCTTCCAAGTGAGGCACGTGATGCATCAACGATTGTGTCTTCACTTGCAAATATGCACGCAACAACAACTAGAGCTATCCCGGCAATGCCTCTAAAGGGGGATTACTACCGATATCATACAACTGTGGTAAGGCATCCCAAGTGAAGCTCACAACCAAGTTTAATCATTACAACAAGTTATTGTGGTAAGATCTCCTAAACAAGGCTCAAATTCACATATATCCATCACATCAAACAACTATAGTAAGACTTTCTAAGGGGGCTCATAGAAAATAAATTTGTGGTAAGAACCCTAGAGCAAGGCTCACAAAAAGAAGTTTAACAAAGAGAGAGAAAGAGTCCATATTGAGCTCTATACTCCTACTCATTCTTATTTAACGTGTTTAGAGAAATCAAGTTCTTCTTCAAATTAGGAATATGATGCATCTTTGTCAATGCCCTCACAATTTTATTTGTGCATTCTAATACTCACTATGCCAACTCCAACATCTATGCAAGATGCATCATTTTCCATGAGAACTTTACCACCGTCATATTTTTAATAGGCGGTAAATCGATCCTTTCCTGGGCATATATGATATAAGTAGCTACTGTCCAAAATCCACTCAGAATTCAGAAGACCTTTAGTGACACACTACAAGAAAAATAGCCTTTAGTGGCACTAACTTAGTGACACTCTACAAAGGAATGCCACATAAAAGTAATGTGGTGACTATTATAAAAAATATCACTATAGTGTGATATTTAGTGACATTTGATTAATGAATGACAAATAAAATAGTGGCATTTGATTGAAAATGCCACTATAAATATATTTTAATGGCGCTTGATTAGTGTCACTAATTCTTTTTCTTAAAATGTCACTTATAGTTAGTTATAATGTCATTTGAAAAAAAATGTCACAAAGTATTTAGCGGCACTCACTTAGTGGCATTCTATAATGTAATGACACACAATAATATTATAGTGATATTTGTTAAAAATGACACTGAAAATAATATTTTTTGGCATTTAATTAATAAATATCAAATAAAATAGTGGCATTTGATTGGACATGCCAACATAAATGAGTTTTAAACGCATTTGACTAAGTGTCATAAATTGTTATTAAAAATGCCACAAAATATTTAATAACACTAATTTGATGATATTTGACAATATAGTGACACAAATAAAATAATATGAAGATAGTTACAAAAGATAAAATAAAACAGCCATTTCAATGTATAAAAAATCAAATATATATACCTAATTTTCAGATCTCAATTACTAATTAAGGTGGTTAAATAAATTAGTTTCACAAAATTAATGTGGGTACTATCCAAGTGTAGGAGTGGATCATTATATAGCTAGTAGAATAATTGTTTTCTTTCTCAAATCAACTTATTTATTTGTAACTAAGTACCGTAAATGGAGCAAGGAGTTGACTGGAGCAATGGATTGAGTCAGTATGTTCTTTCCTTTAAATTCTAAATTAAGTTCTATATTCTTAATTAATAATTTATTAAAGATTCTTCCATATTTAACAACTTAATCATTAAAGTAGTGAAATTATCCATGATAATACTCCATTTTTAATCATTTTCTAACATGTAAGTGCGAAACAATAAATAAGATTTTGATATATCTTTCCCTAAACTCAATCATCAATTATGGCAATGTGATAAATTCTCTCAAAATAAAAAATTTGTATATATTGGGAAGAGACCATTCAAATTGTTGAAGGGATAATAGAAATGAAGTTGGAGGGAAAAAATAACTTTTTATCCAGAGTACTTCTTACAAATTTTAATCATACTCATACTTGAAGACTTCAACTATTTGTTAAGGGTCCGTTTACTTTGTGATATGGGATGGAAGGTGATAGGATGGAATGAAGGACGAAGAGTAGGATTAGGATAATTTTATATTTTTTATTAGAGGTTTACTTTGTGGGATGATGTGAATGATAAAATTGAATTATTGTATTGAGAATGTTTACGTAAATATGAATTATAAAACTTGGATAAATTATAAAAGACTAAAGCACCCCTAGTTAAAATATTTTTTTATTTAGCATAAAAAAATTAATTTTTCTCCATGTCAATACATCATCCAACTATTTCTTCTTTTTTCTATTTAGCATAAAAAATTATTTTTTCTCCATTCCAATACAAAATCTTTACACAAATTATATATATAGGTTTTTCTTTTAATTATTTTAATATAAACATATTTTTAATATTTAATATTTTTAATTATTAGTAATTTTTTTTATTGGCGCCGCAACTAGAAATTATTTGAAGTTGCGGCACCAAAGGTGTGATAAAACTATCCCACCTCACAGGTGGGATGACTCATCACTCAAAGCATCAGCGCAATGGCGGGCCGACAGGTTTAACCAAGGTTTTCATCCTTCAAAGTAAACATGAGATGAGGCAGAATGTGGGCTTTCATCCTACCTCATCCTTCAAAGTAAACAAACCCTAAAGGTAGGGCCTTTTCATTTGATACTTAATTATTTTTTTCTTTTGTAATATCATTATGTGCCTTAGGATTTGATGTTACTCTAGAAGAAATAGTATAGGATAGTACTATGTATATATATAGTTGCAAAATTTGTGAATATATTTGATTTAATGATGGGAATACATAGATTGGGCTTAGTAACAATTTTTTTCCGAATAAGAAGTTGTGATGCAAATATCTTATTAATGGATTTCAATTTCTCAGCTATTTACACCTTTTCAATATTGTGTATACATATGTATAGGTTCATATTAGGAATTTTAATTATTATAAATTATTGATTTTGATACTTTATTAATTTCACTTCTCATAATTGCACAATATTTGTACATATATACGGGGTGCATACTTGGGAATTTTAATCATTTATGTTCTTTTGTATGTATCTGAATATTGGTTGACTCGAATGGCATAGAATACGTAACCCTTGTAAAATTTGGTATTTTGGAAAATAAGAATTGAGAAAATTAAGATTTTGATTGGTTGGATTTTAGGGCTCGAAATAAGTGAAAAGGACTTAATTGAAAGGAAATTAGAAATTTTGGGGTTAATTTGCAATATGAGGAAATTGGATTGAACAATACTTGAAAGTTTTGTGGGTTTGCATGGAATAATTTTGGGTCAAAGGAGCAAATGTCATGCACTCATATTATCTTAAGGCTGGACTGTAAGATTTACAACATTGAAGGACTTGATTGAAAGCTGGGGTAAAGCATTAGGGGCCAGTCTGTGATTAGTGAAAGTCCAATTATATAAATATGGGATTTGTAATTTCACACCCCATTTTCATCATCTTCCCCACCGATCCACCATTTTTCTCTCTTTCCAGTGACCTCCACTGGCTATGGAAACCTATCATACTTGGTACCAATCTGTTCCTCTCTGACCAAGGAACACACAGATACCCATTTCTTCCCAGTTTGACCGGTGAGTTGTCCAGGATTTGAGCTCGAAATTCGACCTTAGCGAAGCTCGACGGGAGTAATTTTTTGGTGACTTTTGGAGGTGACCAAGGGGTGTAAACTGATGGGCTCAACTGGGGGAACGCATTGGTAGCTTCAATTTCAAATTCTGGCCACCTTCGATGGCGAAATTGATAGAAAATAGTCACAATGGTGTTGGTGGTGAGCTGACGATTTTCAACCAACTGAGGATCTTCCTGATGGCAGAACAAGAAATTTACATGGGCGTTCGATTTTTGGAGCTGAAAGGCTTCTTCCAGTGGTGGTGGTGGTGATCATTTTCGGTGGCAGCGACAAGATAGAATGTTAGTCTCGTCATGATGATCACATGCACACAAACTGATCGTGATTCTAGAGCTTCGATAGGGAAAATTTTGGGTAAAAATGGAAATGAGTTTAAAGTTGTATGCATGTGTATGTATATACCTTCAAGCAGTGTTCGAAAAATCAGACCGTTCATTGAATCGAAAAACTTACCGGTTCACGGTTCACTGGTTCAACCGTTGGTCGGACCGTAATTGAACCGCAATTGAACTGTGACGTCATAATTATAAAATATATATTTACTTTTTACTTACACCAAAAAAAAATTTTTAAAAATAATTTTATTAAAAATTAAATAAAAAATCGGTCCGGTTCAATTGAACTATGAACGGTTTACCGGTTCGACCGACCGATTTGAATGGTTTTTACAAAATGTGATGCTTTTTTCATTTTTCCGATTTTTTGAGAAAATCGGACCTGTTCACCGATCCGATTTGACTGTCCGACCGGTCGGTCCGGTCCGATTTTTTAAACAGTGCCTTCAAGTCATGCGATGCATTGTACCAATAATAGAATATGTACGATTTAATCGAAAGCATTGAGAAATGCCTATAATTACATAACTTAATGGACCCAAAATTTGTCATATCATGTAATAATCTTGATTAATTAGGTTAGTTAGGTGGAAAAAAACCCTCATTTTATGAATTGGGACTTGAGAATTGATAATGGGGTAATTTGAGATGATATTGCCAGTATGAGTTTAGTCAACTTGGATTATATTATTTTTTGAAAATACTGGGAATTATCGAGTTAACAAGAAGAGAAAATCATAATTTTTTTAATTTGGGACCTAAATGGCAATAACTGGGTTATTAAGCTAATTGGCCTGTTATTGTTGATTTAGAATATGATATGAGGTTAATTATATAAATAAGGACAGGATTATGCCTTTTGCTAGTACCATGTTAATATTGGAGAATAGCTCTCAATTTTAGAATAATTAATAGTAAGATTGTAGTTATTGAAGGTTATCGAGGTTGAATAAAGATTTGATTGCGAATTTATTCCTTTGGTTAGGTGACGAAGGAGTAGATCCCTAGACTAGTGGATTGTAACCGCATTTTTAAGGCTTTTAAGGTGAAGATCTGCCAATCTGGCACCTCTTGTACCTATCGATTTTATTGATAAACCCTTGTGAGAGTTGGTATTAACTTGATTACAGTACTCTATTAATTATTGTTACCCCTGTGAGGGATCTGTCAATTGGCTCTTCTTTTGTATGAGCTTATTCAATAGCGTTGAATCCATTAGGTTCTGCTGGTTTGATATCTGTCTCGAATATTGTTGTTGATTATCGAACCTCGTGAGGTTCTCTTGATTTGAAACTGTTTGGTAATTTATCCGTATTTTCTTGAAAATAACTATTTTTCAATCTAACTCTGTGAATTTCTCTAAACTTGTAAACTCTACTTGAAAGCCAATTCCAGCAGAATGCTTGGATTAATATTCTAAAATGGCCTTGCCGGCCAGTATACTGTATACTTATTAGCTTCTTATAAACTCTATTTGAAGTTTTTTGTTTAAGTGTATCGTTGACCATCTTGTTGGCATATTTGTTAAATTGTTCTACCCTATTGGCAATTGAACGTTGAAAATCTTGACCCTTTTAAATATCTTGTTCGGTCAGTACTTTAAAATATGTACCAAGCAGAACAAAGAGTCACACTAGTTAACAAGGCATATCCAGTGGGGGGCCCCTCTTGAGTTTGTCCCCGTTAGCATCTCTAGATTTCATACTAGACCCCTTCTAGACTTTATTTGGTCACACATTGTATATGTAATCTTGTTGGCAAATGATTATTGATTGTTTCGATAGATAGAGTTTTGTATATGGGGAAAACATGTTAAATAACATGACATTAATCTCTACTGAGTGCTTGGATAAGCCCTAAGCCCAGAATGGGACGTTAATCCTTGTTAAATGCTTGGATAAGCCGTAAGCCCAGAACCCTTGAAATAATGGGACGTTAATCCGTGCTGAGTGCTTAGATAAGCCATAAGCCCGGAATGGGACGTTAATCCTTGTTGAATGCTTAGATAAGCCGTAAGCCCAGAACCCTTGAAATAACGGGACGTTAATCCTTGCTGAGTGCTTGGATAAGCCATAAGCCCAGAATGGGACGTTAATCTCTGCTAGGTGCATGGGATAAGCCATAAGCCCAAAACTCGTGAGATAAGGAAAATCTTATATGCATGTATTCTTTGATTATTTGGATTACATATCATGCTTGGGTTGTTTGCTTCTAATTGTACTATGATCAAGAAGTAATAAGGATGGAGATTTGAACTGCTTATCATTTTATCCTTCACTGAGTCCTTAAGACTCACCCTCCCATGTATTTCTTAAATGTTTTTTTCCAGACAGGTATGATTAGTGAAGAATAAAGGTTGATGACTTGCCGGAAGAATTATTTTATGACAAGATTTTGGATATCATCTGATGATGACTATGGAGTTCGAGATTGGGGACAAGACTGAACTCAGCTGGAAGACTTTTAGCATGTATATAATGTTGGCATGTAGTGTTATTTTAAGTTGAGATATGTCGTTACCTATGAGACTTTAAAATGTGAATATATGTTGCGCTTCTTGTAGTGTTTCTTGGAGTTGAAATTATGTTACTTTTGGTTGTACATATTGTGCACTCTGAAATGATCTTTTAGGTCAAAGCTAAGCTACTATCACTTGAGTTGTTAAATTTTGGATTGATGTGCAGCCTTACGAGTTGAAATTGAATTTTGGAGGTATGTTTTAGATTTAAATTAACATGGAAAAGATTTGAGTAGCACCTCGGCCCGAAGCAAGCACCTCCCGGAGGGGTGCTATAGAATAGAACATATTAAGGAAAAAATAGATGATTTATATGGGTAGTGCATGACTATCGGACAAGCTGTTGGAGATAACATTGCTTGGCCAAAAATTTTGTGGTATGTATTGATAGTATTACAATCTCTTAAATTTTGCAGAATGTTAATCTTATTGCTTTACATAATCATAAATTTTATATAATAATGATTATTTATTTATATTATTGTCCTACTTGTGCATATCTCAAAGGATGTAGATTCTTGCCTTTATGGACAATTCAAATACATTTAGAAGATATATCATTTCAAGTCTTGGATTATAATGAGTTTTAGATATTCACTTAATTTTGAAGTACCTTTGGTTTCTAGTCTTCTAATAGAGCTATTTAGTTTTGTTAGATTCAGTAAACTGCAGCCATTGTACATGTTATCGATCAGTAATGTTTCTAAGAACTTATGTTTATATATTAATTAATTTCATTTAATTTGAAATGTCTCCTTTGTTCCATTTTTTTTTTTTTTTGGTTAATAAAATGATTTTTATTTATAAGAATAAAGATTGTTATGTTATTTTATTATAAAAATAATTTAATTTTTGCCTATTAAATAAATAGATACTATTAATGCTTGAAATGAATATTATAAGTTGAGAGTGGCACTATAAAATACCCATTTTTAGGTTTCTTAGGCACTTTGAAATGTCATAAAATAATTCTTTTGGGACACAAGGTAACTAAATATAAGTATTTTGACAAGTTAAAGTGTCAAAAAAGTACTTTTGATGACATTTTTAAGTGCAACAATTTATAAATATTGTGACATTTTAAAATGTCAACTAAATACTCTTTTTGTAAAATGCCACTAATATACAATTTTGTGGCATGCTTACATATCATTTAAAATATCTTTTGTGACATTTTAGCATATCATTTATTGCATTTTTTATGGCATGTTACTATGTCATTTAAAGATATTTTTGTGACATTTTGATAGGTCATTTATTATATTTTCTATGGGATTTTAGCAAGTCATCAAATAAAATTTTGGTGGCATTTTAGTATGTTACTACATGCATCTATTGTGGCATATTATCATGTCACTTTAACCAAAAAATGTGACATTTTGAAATGTCATTCAATGCACTTTTTGTGATATTTTAAAATGCCACTTAATATTTCTTGTTGCACTTTATTAATGCCACAATATGATTAAAATAGTAACATTTATAGCTTTAGTTATATCGCTATGAATGGCATTTTTAAAAGAATGTCATTAAATATAGAATTGTCACCATAACATTATTTAAGTGACACTTTTTAGTGCCATTAAATCCTATTTTTCTTGTAGTGACATTTAGAACATGTGCTCCATCAGCCTCATCCTCAACAGCACCATCTACATGTCATCCCATTCTAACTAGAAGACTTACCTAAATCCTTTCCTTTTCCACACTCTAGGTAGTTCTATTTTTAGTGCCTTTTTCCTCCACAACTATAGCATATATCGCTCAATTTAGGCTTACTTTAGGACTTAATCCGACCACTATTCCTCACATTTTTTTGTCTCTCCTTTGCAATCAAGCTTTCACCACTTCACTATTATTAAGCTTTCACACTCAACATTAAAATAGTATCTCTCATACGGTAAAGCAATCACCAAGTGCTCAAAAGATTTAGGTAGAGAATACAAAAGAATTAATCGCTAATCCTCATCTACTTGCGCATCTATACTAGCAGGGTGCATGTATCACTTTATTGAAATAATAATTATATATTGTGTAATGGATGTACCTTCTTTCATCCTGAGGATGTAGAGTCGTATTTTCAAATATAACCAATTTGTGAGTCACTTCATCACGTAAAGACTGTTCAACTTTAATTATAGACATATTGGTGTACTTTCTATCCAACTTCTTTTAGTATGTTATTTACTTGCAATAACACCAGAGTATTGGAACTCTTCGTCATAAATTCATCCTTCCCCTCCCTTGAAAGCATCTTTGGAAAGAAATCTCTTTCCTTTATTACTCTTTGCAAATCTTGGTGACTTAGAAAGGCATGCATCTTCATCTTCGACAATCCAAAATCATTTTTCCCATCAAATTCTTATACCTCGTATTTCATCATAGACATCTTGGTCAAACTAATTTTGGTACTAGTTTATTATGATCTAAAATGACCAACTATCAAAAATAAAGAATGTGGGTGAAGAAGTTCAAAAAAGGAACACAAACTTTAATATGGTATGATGTGACTATTCCACATACAAAGATATGAATTTTTGATTTTAAATCAAAGTGCCAAAGTACAAATCAACCCCACAAATCTCATGAAAACATCTAACTCATGCAAATCTTTCCCCTCTCAATAAATCTGCACTAAAATGTGTTCAAAATTATGTTTCAAACCCTAAAAACTAATAAAACATCAAGTAGAAATCGAAAAGAACTCTAAAATAGATGAAAATTTGAGTAGGCCTTGTATCGCGTGCCTCAATGCAAAAGATCCACACCTAGGCATGTGATAGCGTCATTTTTTGCATCGTGGAGAGTGGCAACCATCTCGCGGCCGGGCATGGGGCATAAGGTAGCAATAGATTGCCTTGCACAAGTGCTGCCTTTTTCTTGTATCCAAGGCACTCACACAATTTTTAGTAAGACACTACAACAAAATCAAGTATTAAAGGCACTAAAAAATGCCAATGTTATAGTGGTAATTTTATATTTAATGATATTTTTTCAAAGTGCCACTTGTAGCACTATAGCTAAAGGTATAAATACTACTAAATTACTTTTGTTTTGGCATTAATAAAATGCAACAAAAATTGCATCAAATGACACATTAAAATGTCATGAAAAATGCATTAAATAATATGTTAAACTAACATTAATAATTACTTTAAATGACATGCTAATATGCCAGTAACAATTGCATGCAATGGCAGGTTAAAATGCTACAAAAGTTCATTTAAATGACAAAATAATATGTCATAAAAAAATGCAATAAATAACATGTTAAAATGTTACAAAAATACCTTTAAATAACATGCTAATATGCCACAAAAAATGCATATAGCGATGTTAAAATGTTGCAAAAGGCTTCTTTAGATGACATATTAGCATGCCAAAAATTAATTAAATAACATGCTAAATTAAATAGCAAAAAAATTCTTTTGAGTAGCATCTTAATCTGCCTCTAGCACCCCATATATGAGACTCCAGTGTGATTCAATTGCTTTGTATAAGATTTGAACTTTCAGCATCTTACTTGAAAAAATATGAGTTTATCATCAAACTATCTACCAAATGTTCATTATATTGAATATAAATTTTCAAAAATATTATTAAATTTTTATACTTTAAAAGCAAATTTTATCAATTATTTAAATATATGCCTGAAATTATTTTATTAAATAATATATTTGAAAAAGTGTGAGACATTAAATTTAGAGAGAAAATATTCAAAAAAAAATGTATAGGTGAGGAGAAAAAATGGGTAAAAACTTAAATTTTTTATACTTCTCGAAAAATATGGTTAATTTAGCATATACATTAAAATTATATTAAGTAATTAATTTAATTAATACATTATGATAACATATAAATTTATAAATTTTATAGTTATTAATAACTATATATACTTTATCTATTTTTGTGACATTTATTTTACGTCACCCCATAACTATATTATGAGTTTTTTTTTTTTAAGAAAAAAATAGTGATGCTAGTTAAATGCTTTTAACATATAGTTATGTTCGTAATTTCAATAAAATTATATTTTTATAATATTTATTAATGAATTATCACTAAGTATTATATATTATAGTGTCATTTTTTTATTAATATCACTATATTATAATGTGCCACTATACTGTAAAACGGCATCAAATCAGTGTCACTAAATAATTTGTGGTACCTTTTACAAATGACACCATAAATAAATATGAGTGACATTTTTAAGAAAAAACTAGTGGCACTACTTAAATTCCTTGCAAATATATTCATATTGGAATTTTCAATCAAATGTCACTATTTTTCATTTTTTTTTTTTTTGGTTATTTATTAACCAAACGCCAGTAATATATTGTATTATAGTAATGTTTTTCAACAATTATCACTATATTACTCTTGTGTGTCATTACACTACCGAATTTCACTAAGTTAGTATCACTAAATATTTTGTGGCAGTTTTCTAAGTGACACCATAAATAAATATGAGTGATACTTTTTAAGAAAAATTAGTGGCACTAGATAAATACCTTCAAATTGTATTTTTGTTGGAATTTTTAATCAAATGTCACTATTTTATATGTCATCTAATAATTAAATGCCACTAAATATTTTATTATAGTGACATTTTTTTTCTGATTATCACCATATTACTTTTTTGTGTCATTACACTATAAATGCCACTAAATTAGTATCGCTGAATACCTTTTGACATTTTTCTTCGAATGACATTATAGTTAAATATTAGTTGCATTGTTCTAAAAAAAATTAGTGACATTAGTTAAATGTCTTTGAAATAATTTATTTTGGCATTTTCAATCAAATGTCACTATTTTATCTGTCATTTAATAATCATATGCCATCAAATATTAAATTATAGTGGTATTCTTTTACAATTATCATCATAATACTTTTTTGTATCATTATATTATAAAATGTCACCAAGTTAGTGCCACTAAATGCCAATTTTCTTCTTGTGAGGAAAAAAAAAAAAGAAAAAAAAATAAAACAGAAAGTACTACCTAAAACACACTGGAATTATTAGGTATTAGGTTCGAATTGCTTGATAACCATCAACTTTTGTTTAATATAACATATTAGTTGCTTTCAACCTTAAAACTGACTCAATGATAATATAAATCATATTGCATTAATTATTATTAATTAATAATATGATATAACAACATATTATATAATTGTTCAGTCAAAACATAAAGCACGCAATAATTAGCTTACCAAAACACGTAATAGATCTTTCCTTCAAAAAAAGTTCAAGTGTGACTCCTCAGTTAGTTATTTTAATTGAAATTTTGTATTTGTTAAGTTAAAGCTAAGCCTGCTTGCAAGAATTAATTATTATTTTAAATGGTAATTATTGATTCGTATAGTTTATGGATACTAGCCATGTGTCTTAGGTTGGGTTGGCCAAAAATTGTCAACTTCTGCTTCGGCCTTCGGACATTTCGAGTTCTAAGTGTCGCGCATCAATTAAAAAAAAAAAATGGGTACCAATTTATTTTCACAGTACATAGTTGCAAGTTAATTATGTATTATTAATAATATTATTAATTAATTTTTAATAATATATTTTTGCCTCACTAAAGAAAATAAAAATAGAACATTCTTGCTAGAAATCATGTCCTATTTTGTCTTGTTATACAAATGAGATTAAAATTATATTGTCATGCGCCAAGTGGCATCGCCCCTATACATATAAATATAAAAAATTTAATTTAAATCCCAAAAGAATTCTTAACTTGCATGTGAGTGAAGAAAAAAGTACATATTAATTAATTTTGAAAATGTAATTGATCTATAAACATTCAAAGACTAAAAATCCAAAGTAAATTATCATATCCATTTATGAAATTATTTATGTCCGTCTTAAACTTTAAAAAATTAAAATTTCAAATAGAAATGAAATTGAATAATTTATATTTATACATACAAATGCAAGTTAGAGGTACGATAAGTTTGGACCCTAAATAATTTACAGAAATAATCACTGTCAATTTCAAAGAAGTGGCTGGATGCAAATTTGTTGATTTTGCCTTGAAATTTGAGGTAAAATTGACAAGAAACGGAAGAAATGGAGCGAAACAAAGCAAAGTGGTCGAAATGGGCTCGAGAACACACCCCGGCGCGTGTTGGAAGGACGCCGCACGCTGTGGCGCAAGGCAAGGCGTGCCAAAGCATGGACATGGGCAAAAAAGGCATGAAAACACGCGTCATGCGCCCCGGCATGCAGTGAACAGTAACTTGCGCCGGGGCGCAAGTTTTTTGCACCCCAGTGCAAAGTTTCTTTCCTAGTACAAGAAAGGCACGTTGGGGTGCAAAATTTGTCCGCCCCAGTGTGCGGCGCAGGCCCACGGCCTTGGGCTTTGTTTTCGGGTATAAATTTAGCATTTTTTCATCTAGGAAAGTATCACGAACATAACACAAGGGCTTCTTTACTGCTTTTGAGTAATTCTCTCAAGACGGAGTTTACAACGAGGGTGTTAGGTGTTTTCGTGAGATTTGTGGGATTCAAATTTGTACTTGCACTTTTATTTGAGATCAATAAAATTCCTTTTCTTTGTTGAGTGGATTAAGCATATCGCCGAACCACATTAAATCTTGTTGTCATAATTCCATCGAATTACTTTACTGTTATTTTATTATTTTCGCAATAGATCCTCCTGGGTTTCAACAAATTGGTATCGAAGCAGGTTGGATCAGATGTCAGGAATGAAGTACGAGGTAGAGAAATTCGATGGGAAGAACGAATTTGGGCTGTGGAAGATGAAGGTTCACGCCCTCTTATGTCAATAAGGATTACAGAGATCACTCAAAGGCAGAGATTCCTTGCCGAAAATGCTGAAGGACGAGTTCATGGCGAAGGCTAACGGTACTCTGGTGTTATCATTGGCAGATAACGTACTGAGAGAGATCGCCATGGAAAGTATGCCAACGAATTTATGGAAGAAGCTGGAGAGTCTATATATGACGAAGTCCCTAACAAATCGACTATATTTGAAACAACGACTATATACATTGAGGATGAAGGAAGGTACATCTATCATCCAACATATTGATTTTTTTAACAAGGTGATTTTGGATCTCGCTAATATAGATGTCAAAATTGATGATGAGGATCAAGCTTTAATTCTCTTGTGTTCTCTGCCAAAATCTTTTGAGCACTTAGTTACTACTTTGTTGTACAGGAGAGATACGATTTTAATGGAGGATGTGAAGGCCTCGTTGAATTCCAACGAGTTGAGAAAACATGTCCTGGGCAAAAATGATGGTGAAAGTGGGGAAGGATTATTGGGGAGGAGACCAAGAGAAAGGGGAAGGAGTATAGGCCGATCAAAGTCTCGAACCAAGCCTAGAAATGGTGACAAGGGTTTTAGGTGTGGTGGAAAGGGGCATTGGAAACAAAATTGTTCGGAACGAGGAAAGGCGAAGGATGTAAGTGAAACTTCTGATCAGAAACGGGATGATGTCACAGAAATTGTTGAGGATGAGTCTGATGGTGGGCTTGTACTCAACGTTACTGAAACTTTACTAAGCTCTGAATGGATTCTGGATAGTTTTGTTCCTACCACATGTACCCAAGAGAAGATTAGTTTACCACATACCAGAAATTTGATGATGGTAAGGTGCTTATGGGAAACGATGCTTCTTGCAGGGTTGTAGGAATTAGCTCAGTTTGTATCAGAATGCATGATGGAATAGTAAGGACCCTGACAGATGTGTATCATGTTCCAGATCTGAATAAAAATTTGATATCGCTAGGTACTCTGGACAAGAATGGTTGTGAGTACAGAGCTCGAGATGGAGTTCTGCGGGTTTCAAAGGCGCATTGCTTATCATGAAGGGAGAAAAGCGGAACGGCCTTTACATATTGCAGGGAAACACGGTTTCTGGTACTGCAGCGATTTCTTCATCAGTCAATGATACTACAGCCTTTACATATTGCAGGGAAACACGACTTGGGCATATGAGTGAGAGGGGGATGTCAGAATTGAGCAAACGAGGTTTGCTTTGCGGGGAGAAGACTGGAGAATTGGATTTTTGCGAGCAGTGTGTGCTGGGCAACCAACACAAGGTTAAATTCGGCACTGCAGTTCACAAGACTAAAGGTACCTTAGATTACATTCACTCAGATCTTTGGACACCTTCTCAAGTTCCTTCAAAGAGAGGTACAAGGTACATGCTGACATTCATAGATGATTTCTCATAGAGAGTATGGGTGTACATGCTAAAGCATACGGATGAGGTGTTTGTCAACTTCAAGCAATGGAAGACCTTAATTGAGAAGCAGATAGGAAAGGAGATCAAACATTTGAGGACTGACGATGGATTGGAGTACTACAACAAGGAATTTCAGGAATTCTGCTTCAAGGAAGGAATTGTGAGGCATCACACAGTTGTACATACACCACAGCATATTGGAGTTGCAGAATGGATGAATAGGACTATCTTGGAAAGAGCTAGATGTATGCTCTTTAATGCCGGATTGTCCAAGGATTTTTGGGCAGAAGCGATTAACACTGTGTGTTATTTGGTGAATAAGTCACCATCAATTGCTTTGGACTGCAAGATACCAATGGAAGTTTGGTCCGGGTCTCTACTGATTACTCAAATTTGAGAGTATTTAGGTGTCCAGTCTATGCTTATATCCGAGATGGGAAGCTTGAGCCAAGGGCTAGGAAGTGCATATTTCTAGGCTATGCAGATGGAGTCAAAGGTTATCGTTTGTGGTGTAATGATTACAAGGGCTCCAAGATGATTATCAACAGGGACGTGACATTCGATGAGTCTGCAATGATGAAGAAGGTAGAGCAGCAGAAAAGTGGTCAACAGGGCGTTACGGAGAAGGTGGAGATTTATATTGATCCTCCACAAGTTTCAAAGGGAAAACAGAAGGTGGTAGATGAAGCTGGTGAGAGCACATTACCACCTAATCAACAGCAGGAAAATGAACTACTACAAAATTATTGCTTGGCTCGCGATAGGGAGAGGAGGCAAATCAAACCACCACAACGGTATGCTTACTCAAATCTGGTAGCTTATGCTTTGAGTTCAACTGAGGAGTTTGTAGGAGATGATTCAGTCTCATACAAAGAGGCAATTTCTAGGCCAAATTCTGACAAATGGGTTGCAGCTATGAGTGAAGAGATGGAGTCTCTACACAAGAATAGCACATGGAAGTTGGTTGATATACCCAAATGGTAGAAGATTGTAGGTTGCAAATAGATCTACAAGAAGAAGGAAAGGATTCCTGGTGTTGAAGATGCTAGATACAAGGCACGATTGGTTGCTAAGGGTTTTACTCAAAGAGAGAGAGTTGACTTTCATGAAGTATTCTCCCCAGTTGTAAAACATACTTCCGTTCATGTTTTACTTGCCATAGTTGCTCTGTTTGATATGGAGTTGGAGCAGATAGATATGAAAACAACGTTTCTACATGGTGAGTTGGAGAAACAAATCTACATGAGTCAACCAGAAGGATTCATTGTTCCCAGGAAACAAAATCAAGCATGTCTTTTGAAGAGGTCATTATATGGCCTGACGCAATCTCCCAGGCAGTGGCATAAAAGGTTTGATGCTTTTATTACCAAGATAGGATATACTAGAAGCAAGTTTGATTGTTGTGTATATTACAAAATTTGTAGTGATAGCCTTCTCGTATATTTGCTGTTGTACGTTGATGATATGTTGATTGCCTCTAGAAACATATCTGAGATCAATCAATTAAAAGCTCAGTTAAGTGAAGAATTTGAGATGAAGGAATTGGGCAGTGCAAAAAAGATTTTAGGCATGGAGATCATCCAAGGCAGACACGCAGGATTGTTGTACTTATCCCAATAGCAATACATTGAGAAAGAACTTGAGTGATTTGGGATGGATAAGTCCAAGCCAGTTAGTACACCACTTGCAGCTCATTTCAGGCTCTCATCAGATCTATCATCGAGTACTGAGAATGAGGTGGAGGACATGTCAAATGTGCCATATGCTAGTGCAGTGGGTAGCTTGATGTACGCCATGGTGTACACTAGGCCAGACATTTCACATGCAGTTAATGTTGTGAGCAGGTATATGCACAAGCTAGGAAAGACTCATTAGCAGGCTGTGAAATGGATCATAAGATATCTGAGAGGCTCTGCAGACAGATGTTTGAGGTATAGTCAATCGAATTCTACTACAAGAATTATTGGCTATGTGGATGCGGATTATGCAGGAGATTTGGACAGTAGAAGTCCATGACGAGCTATGTGTTTTGTGTATCAAGTTGTACGATTAGCTAGAAGGCGACTTTGCAGTTATCAATTGCATTGTCCACAACAGAAGCTGAGTATATGGCTTTGGCTGAAGGCGTCAAGGAAGGTATTTGGCTAAAGGGGTTGATCGATGATATGGGTATGACTTCTGAGATCACTAAGGTATTTTGTGATAGTCAGAGTGTCATACACTTGTCAAAGAATCAAGCATTTCATGAGAAAACAAAGCATATAGTTGTGAGGTATCACTTTGTTCGGGATATGGTGTCTCAAGGAATCATGTTGGTTGACAAAGTTGGGACTAAGGATAATCCGACAGACATGTTGACTAAGGTTGTTCCAATAATCAAATTCGAGCATTGCTTGGATTTGGTTAATGTTTGCAAACTCAGATAACAGGCCCTATTGGGGGCAGGGACAAAGAAGATGAATGGGAATTTCAAGTCAATGTGGAGAATTGTTGATTTTGCCTTGCAATTTGAGGTAAAATTGACAAAGAATAAAAGAAATGGAGCGAAACAGAGCAAAGTGGTCAAAATAGGCTAGAGAACACACCCCGATGCGTGTTGGAAGAACGCCCCACACCGGGGCGCAAGACAAGGTGTGCCAAGGCATGGACATGGGCGAAAAAGGCATGAAAACACGCGTCGTGCGCCCCGGCGCAAGATTTTTGCACTCGGCCCGTAGTGAACAGTAACTTTGCGCCGGGGCGCAAGTTTTTTGCACCCCAGCGCAAAGTTTTTGCCCTAGTACAAGAAAGGTGCACTGGGGCGCAAGTTTTGTACACCCCAACGTGCGGTGCAGGCCAACGGGCCTTGGGCTTCATGTTCGGGTATAAATTTACCATTTTTTTCTTCTAGAAAAGTATCACGAACATAACACAAGGGCTTCTTTACTGCTTTTGAGTAATTCTCTCAAGACGGAGTTTAGAATGAGGGTGTTAGGTTCGTGAGATTTGTGGGATTCAAGTTTGTACTTGCACTTTGATTTGAGATCAAATAAAATTCCTTTTCTTTGTTGGGTGGATTATGCACATCGCCGAACCACGTTAAATCTTGTTGTCATAATTCCATCGAATTACTTTACTGTTATTTCATTGTTTCCGCAATAGATCCTCCTAAGTTTCAACAAAATTAAATTAGGTAACATATTGTCTAGTTCAGACAATTTGAATTTAAATTTTATTTACTAAATCCAATTCATAAAATCTTTAGATTTTGACTGAATTATTCAATTAAATATTAATTTTAATAACAACTACCAGTCAATTAATGAACCAAAAAAAGTTCAACATCTTATATGGTATATTATTATTCACATATAGCCATATATATATACCACATGAATGGCAATGCAGCTTAAAATCAGGTGGAATAGTTCCCGCTGGCAAGCTTGCAAGCCACGTCCCCCTTCATGGCGGCGACAACCGAAGCTGGTCATCTCGCCACCGTTCCCCGGCCGGTTTTCCGAGATAAAATGATCAAGCTGCAGGTCAGTTCTTGGGCAACTCGTAGCAGCCCGCCGTCAGTTGCTTTGCATGTCCATAGAAGATTCAGGAGTACTACAAGTAATTTGAGCTCAAACGATTACGCAGAGCAGTCAAAAAGGTTGATAGAATCGGCCGACGGCGGACCACCGAGATGGTTTTCGCCGTTGGAGTGTGGGTGTCGATCAACTGGCTCTCCTGTATTGCTCTTCTTACCAGGTCTCTCTCTCTCTCTCTCTCCCCACCCACCCTCTCTCTCTCTCTCACACACACACACACATGGTACATGTCTGAAGTTAGTTAAAATGTTATGATTTCTTTATGGAAATGTGACAGTTAAACACGAATATGACATGTGGGGTTGTTCACCAGTCGCATAGTTTAATATAGCTCTTTATTGCTTCATTCTAGTTCTAGCTCTCTCATTGTCATGCATGGAAGTTTTAATATTCCCTGTTCGTACACATACCAGTTCAAACTCAAAGCATTAATCTGCTGATCTGTGATCATGATTCGCCAGAATCCCGAGAAATCGATCGGAACAGTTGTTTCATAACTGGAATGTAGCTCGAGATTCACTGCGATAGTCCTGCAGCTGTCGGTATTCCGTTCCGTTTCTTCCTGTTCTGAAATACTCCCATTGTTGCATCGTTCCACCCAATTTTTTGTATTGTCACCTTCGATCTAGGGTTATGGCCGTTCAACACCATCGCGGTAGAACTCCGAGCTCTGCTCCGACCGATTTCCTCGAGGTTCCGAGGAACCATGATTTATGATACTCGAAAGTTATGTTAATTACCTAATTAATATAAACTTTAATATATATTTTAACATGCATGTTTTAATATTTTTAAAAATGTAACTCACTAATTGGATTTGAGAATTCAAATGAAATGATACTTCTTGTTTTTTCTAGTTTAAACTAAGAACCACATATTGAAATAAAGGGTTAATATGCACTCGTCAAAATTACCAATAGAACATCTCTTTTATTTTTTTTTCACATTTTCTATAACCCATGTTACTTGGTGATCATGTAAAAAGTAGTTTAATTTGATGATGATTTATATATTGTCACAGGAATTGATGGTCTTGGACTTGGTCTTATGTTGCAGCATAAAAGACTTGGAGAGTATGTTGCTATTGAATTCTAATCCCTGGCCTGCAGATACATATACATATATATATATATATATAATAACCTTAAAGTTTTCATAACTCATTCTTTTTCCCAAGAAAATGAACTTGTTTTTTGTACACTATGTATCTATTAATTACTTCACGTTTATGAAGGATTTTCGATATATGGTGCTTGCATATTCCTATCGCGGATCGAACACCGCTGGCAGGTCTCCCTCTATCTCTCTTTCTCAGATGTTTTTCTTACTAATTTTTAGGATATATAAAGCCTTTTTCTCGTTTGTTTGATCTTGCAGACCTAGTGATGCTGGTGGAGAGCACCGTTAGGTCAGAGCATGAGCGAGCAGAAGATCAGAGACCATTATATCTTGTTGGAGAGTCTTTCGGAGCATCCCTTGCATTAGTTGTGGCTGCCAAGAACCCTGATATTGATCTTGTTCTAATCCTGGCTAATCCAGGTGAGGCGTTTGTATCTTATCAGTCATCGGAACTATGTTTAAATTTCCAAGACATATTGCATTTTCATATTATTTTCTTGTATATCTTACTTACTGGCAGCTACAAGTTTCAGCAAATCCTTGCTGCAAAGTGTTGTCCCTTTGTCAGATGTGATACATAAACATCTGCATTATGGACTGGATTCTGCGATGAGTTCAATACCAGGTTTTCCTTGTTTTACCTTTTCAAGAATTTGTTTATGTTGTTAATTAGGTACAAAATTGAACACTGGCACAATTTTATACTACTTGACTTTGACCTCGTTCTATCGGTCCATCAAATTCAATCTTTATGGTTCGACTGTTAGAACTCTGCTCCTTGTATGGGTCGAACTGGGTATCTAAATCTACAACCACAAAGAGTTAGGATAATTCGGATGATGGCGGCGATAACTATATTTAAGTTAATTAGTTCGATCGGGCCAAGGGATTAAAGAAAATGCAATGATAACAATAAATTTGTACCCCAGACAACAAATGAATGTAATATTTACAGTAAGGTAAATGAAAAATGTAGTCAATCAAGTCAGTTCTAAGCGTCATGTACGTGTGGTAGATAGTTATCGAATTTGCGGTACTCTAGATACGTGGTATGTGGCATGTCACTTCACTAAAAATGTGGTGCGTTTGGGGTAAACTTAATTAGTACACTCTTTTTGTATGTAGTACGCTTGACTAATTTAGTTGGTATAGTTTGAATTTAAATTTTTAGAAACGTTGTAAATTATATTAAAGAATTATGTAAACTTAAAATAGAAAAAATCACATCAATTTAATATTAATAAAAAAAATTATATAATTTGTGGAAAGGTACTTGATTACCATAATAATTACATTAATTCTTGATTAAAGGGGTGGTACTTTAAAGGGAATTTATTGATAGATCAAATAAATAAGTCAATCTCTAAACATAACTATTTAATACTCGGCCCAATTTTATAGAAAAAAAGTCTCTACTTTTCAGAATTCAAGTAAAAATTAAGAGGAAATCTTATTAAATTAACACTCATGATAACCTTTGATCAATTCGGTTCACGCATTTTAGAGTATTAAAACGAGTACTATAGGATACTAATTCCCAAAAGTATTGGGAATTGGTATGCAAGTACCAATTCGCAGCACTTGGGGTAAGAGAGTATAAGGTAACTATGGTATAGTAGCATGTGTAATTGATGAATGATTCAAATGATACATGGGTCTCAATTAGTCGGGTGTGGATTCAATTGTACCCATTGTTTGCTTAAAAACCTTGGAGCATATGGGGATTAGTTTCAAGTAATGGGGCAAGGTGGACCTTTCCAATTGCTAGTAAGCATCACTACCTAATTAAACATAAATTTTCACATGATTATATGTCAGAAGCTTCAATTTTAAATTCTCTATTTCATTTCTTATTTCATTTTCTATTCCATCTTCTATTCCATTTCATAAATATATGAAATGTGTATTAAATATTTTTTTATAAAAACAATTAATTGAGAAATAGATATATTTCGCATAAACACAACAAGTTGAATAGGAGATGGAATAGAGAATAGAAATCTAAAGTGGAAAGGTTCCTATGGCTGATTTATTGTATTTTCAACCTTTATATCATGTCATTTGTAAAGACTAAAGTTGTCGGAAAATGTTAGTTGTATCTCACTGTTGACACCTTAATTAATTCCTTGCTAAGGATGAAGTACTCCTGATCAGGTTCCCTGTCTAGAAATGACTTTTCCCAATATGCCGTGATCCATTTTCATCCTTTCTTCAATATTCTTATTAACTGGATCTACTGCTGGAATTAACAGTAGAAACAATTTTGTGGAAGCTGAAGATGATTCATGAGATGCAAAATTATTTAAATTCACAACTTCATGCTGTCAAGGCTCAGACGCTGATACTTAACAGGTTATCCATCTCAGCCTGGATCCTGACTTGGTGCTCGAAAATTAGATTAAAGCAAGTCTTTATTGTTTTTTAAATTACATTTATCATTTTTTTTTTTCCATTTATTATGGGTTTTCATAAACAAAAGTTTTGTAACTGTTAATTATGTTAAATTATCATCCTTGCAGTGGAAAGAATATGATACTCCCAAGCATGGAAGGTGAAAGGCTTCGTGGCATCCTGCAACGTTGTGAGATTCGTTCATTTATTGGCAATGGCGATCCTCTATTCTTGGTGAGGAAATTCGCCTATCTACCCATGCATAGTCATACATATTAGTTGTCAGAAATCCTTAATATACTCGGTTTTTACTCTCACAATGTAAGAGTGTAATTGAGTGAGTTTATAAATTCATCAAGATATCTTGTATCTGTTTGGGAGGTTACAAGATATCATACAACTATTTTGGTAAAATTTTTGAAGCTTCTGCCTCAAATATCATTGTGTGAATTAGTAGAGGAGCAGTAGTTTCAATGTTAAGAGACTATATTTTGCATTTTGAACCTTTATTTTATTCTATATTTCATCTCTTATTCTAATTTGATGAATTTATATCAAGTGTATCTTATTTTCAATTAATTATCTTTATAAGTAAATATTGATATATGTTTGTAAAATGAAATAGTAGATGAAATATAAATAAAATAAAAGATCTGCATTGTATATTTTGAGATTCTTTTCTTTTCTCATTTAAACGGCACTACTTTTAGCCCTTGACCAACGGTGCGGGACCTTTTATTTTTTTGCTAACCCTTTTCGAGTCCTCGAGCCCATACTCCCCTGAGATGATCTTCGTTTATAAAATCTCAAAATAATTTATTATTTTAAAAGGTTTTTTCCTATAAAAAATAAGGAGTTTCTTATTTATTTTTAAAATTTTAAAAAAATACATTCAATTTTAACCACATTTATTAAAAATTATCATTACCAACATCTTATCTTAGAAGTATAAAAAATAACTTATAAATTATAAAACTTATAAGATTTTTTTTTTAAATTTCGTTAAACACCCCTCTAAGTAAGCAACCAATTTTCCCACGTTTTGGTGTACATTACTGAGGCTAAAATGTTATGATTAATGATTTCCATTTACTAACAGGATGAAAATTTTGATTTGGTATCAACCATAAAGCGTGCCAGTTACTATCGTCGTGGAGCATCCCTTGATTATGTCTCAGATTTCTTGCCACCAACCCCTTCTGAATTTAAGACGATGTTTGAGCCATTCAGGTAAAAAATCTTTCTTCTAAACAACCTAATGATCTATGGCCTAATAGCATAAATTTCTTATATAATGTGGAATGTCAGAAATTTGAACCCTAACAAACACTTAATGAGCATCTGTGTGTATAAAAAAAGGACAAATTGTATTTTACCCCCCCACCCCCCAATGAAAATGGAAAATGGCATAAGGGCAGAAAACCTCTCTATCAAAAAAAAACAAAAAAAGGCATAAAACCTCCTTATACTTTTGAAAATTATGCACACCTCCTCCTTCTCCTTATTTGCAGCAATCTAGCCCTAATTTTAACATACAATGACTATACTACCCTTAATTAATTCATATACTTTTAATTCAATTTATTTTTTTATATATATATTTTCACATATCTTTATTTTATCTTTGTTTTTTTTTCTTGAAGAAATATTTTTCATATATCTTCTTTCGTCTCATTCACACCAACTTATTTTATTTTTAAATTTAAAAAAAATATATTCTTAATTTATGTATTTTTGTTTTTCTAATTTATTTTTTTCATTTTTATATATATTTAGATATAAATATGCATTATAAAAATATAAATATATAGTATAATTATGTATATATTTATATATACATAAATATATATTCATATTTATATAAAATTACATAAATATATAATATAAATATAAATATATATTATTTATAACCTATTTTATGACTAGAATTACCATTTTATCATTTTTTTTATTTATCAATAAATAAATAAATATATCAAAATTATTGAAATAAAATTACATTATATACAAAATAAATAAATATTGTTATCATCCAAAAAATTCTATAAAAATTTTAGCTCATGCATCAAATGTGCCAAATTTTTAATTTTATATATATTCTTTCATTTCCTTCACACCAATTGCTTTATTTTTAAATTTAAAGAAATTATTTTTATTTCTTTATAATTTCTATATAAATATATTATGTATTATATATTTCTGTATATAAATACATAGATATATTTATATCATAAATATATTCAATATTCTTTATATATAAATATATATTTATAAATACATATATATAAGTATATAAATAAATATAACCCCCGCACCTCCATCCCAACCCCAACCCCACCCCCATCCCCACACCCTCTGCATTTTGTAATCCCCACCCTCAGCCCACTGCCCCGTTTCACACCCCATGGTAGCCGCGGGCCCCTTGTCTCCGCCATGGCCGCCTTTTCCACGGCCGCTGTGGCCCAAATGCGAGGCTGCCATGGCCATGGCAGCAGCTAAAGTAGTGAGGGGGGGAGGAAACGGGTGCAGAGGTGGGGTAGGGGGATGGGGGTATATTTAACAAATATATATATATATATGTATATATATATAGATAATCCATTAGTTTTTTTAAAGTGTTCAACGGTTGATATTTATGGCAAAATTGTCATTTAAACAGAAAAAACATAAAACCAACAGCGCTTGCCACACGTGTGCTACACTACAAGACGGAAAGAGGTAGTTTGCTATGTTTTTAAAAAATAAGGGGGTGAGTTGCCGTTTTTTTTTTTTTTTTCATAGTAGAGTTTTGCTCTTTTCCATTTTCACGTGGGGTAAAACCAATTTGCCCTATTAAAAATAAAATAAAAAAGTCTTTCTTCTAAACATAAAAATGTCAATATTGATTTAATCAGAATTGGTAAAATATTGATTAATGAGTATCTTCGTGCCTTTAATTAAGACTAAGGCATAAATGAGTTGAGTCAATTGGGTTGCAAGGCGAGCTCGATCTAGCTCAACCCATTTCGAGTTCAAGTCGAATTTCATCAATGCTTCAACCATGTCGAGTTATATGTACATGAGCTCCAAACTCGCAAGCTAATATATAATTTTAATATATATATATTATATTACTATTATTTTATTTTAAGTTTAAGTTAATTTGAATTTAAATTCAAGCTCGAACTCTACACTGGTTCAAAATTCACTTAAACATTGAACTTTAAACAGGTGAAGCTTAGTCGAACCATGCTCGACTTGAGCTTAAGTTCTTTCGAGCTTGACTCGAACTTGACCTCTACTTCAAGCCATCTCGTGCTATCTATATTTGAGTTCAAAACTCACGAGCCAATATATAATTTTAATTTTTTATTTTATTAATATACACACACATATATATATATATATGCTATATTACTATTTTTTTATTTGGAAGATCAAATTTAATTTTAAATCCAAGCTGAAACTTACAGAGGTTCACACGGGTTGACTTGAATTGGCCTCAAGTGTTCGTCAAATTAAGTTCGAACTTGAAATTTTTCTCTACATCGACTAGATTGCACCATAATTATGACAATACATATCTATGCATACTAGTCATTGATAAGCTGAATCAAATGATCTTCAGATGGATGGATGTGGCTGTTAATCCTGTGATGCTCTCAACTACAGATAGTGGAAAAGTTGTCCGAGGATTGGGAGGAATTCCTTCAGAAGGACCAGTTTTATTAGTAGGTAACCACATGATGCTAGGAGTGGACCTTCCAGTGCTGGTCTCCAATTTCTGGGACGACAAGGATATTATGGTCCGTGGAATGGCACATCCATTATTCTTCAGAAAATTGAAGGATGGAAAATTACCAGATGTGTCGCAGTATGATGTGATCAGGATTCTTGGTGGAGTTCCAGTGTCAGCAACTAATTTGTATAGACTTTTGTCTTTGAAGTCTCATATTTTGTTGTATCCAGGGGGTGTGCGGGAGGCTCTGCATCAGAAGGTATATCCCATTTAAGTACGGTTTGGTAATGTTTTTCTTAGAGGATGTTCGGTCTATAAAATGTTATATATACCTTGATTTATTAGGAAAATTATAAGATGTTGGTAATGATAATTTTATAATTAATATAATTAAAATTTTAAAAAACAATTGTTAAAATTTTAAAAATAAATTAGTAACTTTTTTTTTGCTTTTCTTGAAAGATTTATTATAAGATCTCACGGCTTACTTTTGGAGCTTATAAGTTAATTTAAAAATAATAATAATAATCAAATATTTTATAACATTTTATAAATTTTTAGATATCTTAAAAATATTTGAAAAAAGTTTATAATCTCATCAATACCCTTGAAATCTTCGTGTGGTATCAAATGCTTAACTATTCATCATATTTTTCAGGGAGAGGATTACAAACTATTTTGGCCAGTTGAACCAGAGTTTGTCCGGATGGCAGCGAGATTTGGAGCCAAGATTATACCTTTTGGTGGTGTTGGGGAGGATGATCTTCTTCATGTAAGCCTGGGACACTTCTTCCTTTTTTTTTTCATTTTCTTTTTCGATTTTTTTTATTGGATCTTCTCATGCTTACAATTGCATAAACTCATATTATGCTTTAAACAGTTGTGATTTTGCTAGGATAATGACTAAGCAAACTGTTGGGTCTAGTCTGCGCAAGGGCATCCAAGCTTTGTCTTTTCACTAAATCGGAAAGATATATATATATATATATTTTTTTTTTCCCAAGAAAAATAAGAATGATAGACAGCGTTTGATATTATCAGAGATGAAATCATAAAGAAGTTCAAGAAGGATTCTTGACATATAATTCAAGTTAAATACTTCTGTGATTTGAAGAAAACTGTTAGCCATATGGTACTAATCCATATCATTGATGAGAATGTAAATAGCATTTTTCTTTTTTAACTGGATTTTTTTTTCTTCTAGAAAACATTAAAGGCAAATTTTAGATTGCCAATAGTCACATTGGCCTTGTTTGCTTGTATTTTCGCAAAATATTTTCTAAGTGGGAAAACACTTTCAAACAAACATTCACATTCTCCAATAATATATAGTATAAGGTGTAATAGTGTATCCAAAATACTCTCAAAATAAACCCTACTCATTATTTATTAATGTATAGTACACACTACACATGAACAATTATTATAAAAAATTGAATTTCATCTCATTCACCCAACAAAAATATGACTGATGCGATACTAATAATCAAAAACACACTGCTGAAAATACATTTTCCCAAAATATTTTTACCAAAACATCCAATACACAACCAAACAACCCATTACTTCATTCCCTTGAAGAACTGCTGGAAGCTACTAACACAAAGAAAATGAAAGAACATTAGAAAGGCCTGAATGGTAAAATCTTTTCTATGATCATTAACCTTCCTTGACACTTTCTTCATTGCCATATGCATATATTTTTTTGTTGAACCAGTTGTTATTAGACTTTGAAGACCAAATGAAGATTCCGCCCCTGAGGGCTTTCATAGAAGAACTAACTAGTGAGGTCGTAAGGTTGAGGTAAGTCAATAGTCATTTAGGTATGCATTTTTGTGAAGATGATATATAATTTGCCAAGTTGTAATGGTAATAAATACAGGAGCGATGCTGAAGGGGAGATAGGGAAGCAATTTCTACACCTTCCCATTTTCCTACCAAAATTACCTGGCCGGTTTTATTTCTTATTTGGGAAGCCAATCTCAACAGAAGGTATTCATTCGTATATTTCTGTATTAATTTATGAGATTTTTCGTTAGACAATGAGGAGGATGGTTTGGGTGAATCATGGCTTCTGTGTAATGTTATATATAGGTAGGACGACTGATATATTGAGAAACAAAGAAAAAGCTCGCCAAATGTATTTAGAGGTACAAGCTGAGATAGAGAAATGCATTGCTTATTTGAAGGAGAAGAGAGAAAAGGATCCGTATAGGAACTTTTTGGCTCGTTTAGTTTATCAGGGTTTTTATGGCTTCAACTCTCAAGTCCCAACTTTTGAAATTTGATCATTCATTTTCCAGAGTTGATCTGTAAGGTATTGCTATATTACCTTGATATAACTGTTTCACATTACGTCCAACTTCTAAATTTGTTTCTTTGTTATTTGGAGATGATCTTTTAAGTAGTTACTTTCATTAATGTATTATTGTTGTTATTATTTGCACAACTTTATTTCCTTACATTTTACGACAGAGCGTCCCATACTAAAGAAATGTAGAGGATCTGTGAAAGAGATTGTAAGCTTTTAAAAAGCATACTATAAAATGTTTAAACTTATAAAATGTCATAGTGATTGATTAATTCTTTGAAAAAGAGTTTATAAGATCTCCAAATGAGATAATACAATCTTATAAACTCTATGAGCTTATACAATCTTTTAAATAAATTTCAAATTTTATAAGATATTAGAAAGTATATAACATACTACAAAAATGTTTAGGTAAAATGTTTCAAAATAGAGCTTACAAACTCCTAAAACGAGATATTAGGATTTTATAAATTCTTCATAAAGTAAGGTATTTCTAACTTATTTTTAAGACCTTAAACGCTACTTTTAGTTTTAATAATATTATTACAAAATAGTTATTTCTAACATTTTATAAACTTTAAAATCTTTTTTATTTAAGTACTTCAAGCATTCATTTATAATTATTTTTAAAAAAGGATCTGACATATTATAAACTTAAAAATATCTCATAAAATTTTCTAAATAAATTTAGCCAAACAGCTACTGAGTCCGCAGTAAATTTCGCATTTTTAAGTCAATCATGTTATCATATAGGACAACATTTACAAATTTCAGCCCATTATCTATCCATAATCCATCCCGTTTCCAACAAAGGGATATGAGTGACCAACACTGCCTACACATGAATCTGAAGACTCATCCAAAAAAAAATAAAAAAAATTAAAATAAAATAAAAGGAAATATGAACTGGTTTTCTTTCATTATACTCACTCGCATAAATTCAGCAGCCTTACCCCTTGTTGAAACAAAACTTATAGACCAAATCTTAGGGGAAGTGGATGTAGTTATCCATATACATATCCATACAACAAAGAAACAACAAAGTTTCTTTTCCATCCTAAGTTTCTTTAGCAATATCACCATCTAAGTAAATCCATTGCTCACACAATAATACAAATATAATTCAGAAGTGGATAATGATACATATAACACTGATTAGCATCTCCAATCAGTTCTTGTTATGTATATCTTTATTTACAGCCGAAAAGTAAGACTGATACATAAAGCATGAACTTTCTCACCTGGGACTGCCCTCCACTCTTCATATCTTCACTAAAGTTCACCAAAAAGTTCATAGGATTCAAAGTTGTCATATGGAATCAAATAGATAAACTAGGATATAGTGGAATAACTGGCCCTCAGTTTTAATCATATATCCGTTTCTTTTTTCCATTTTTCAGCTAAAGACTATTACTTTATGATATAGAAGAAAACCATATAAAATTTTATAAAACAAACTACCACTGAACGAACAGATACAACATGAGGTGATTAAGTTCAATCAATTTCGTATTTCATTTTCAACTATACATTCTCTAGAATAAGCTATTAAAGGGCAAACTCCATTTTCAGTTTCCTTACGTTTCCTGCCTACTTTTGTATTAGAGCATCTCCGACAAACCTTACCGTGAGTATATAGAAGACAATTCAGGTCAAATTTAAGTTCAGCTGGAATCCGCTGGTTGAGATGGAGATAGGTCTTTTTGATATCCGCAACAGCTGGTACCCAACCCAGAGTCTTAGCTATCTGAAAAACCTGTAAAAGTGATGGGGATATTTACCAATTTAATTAGATAAGAAAATTGAAAAAGATGCAAGACCTTAGAGTTGTCTCCAAGAAACCTATAAACAGATAAAGAACCCACATGAGTGTCCACAGGGAAATCATCATGTTGCAATTGAAACATCAAGACACATGATACCTGCCAACAATTTCAAATAATTAAATAAAGTAAATTTTGCAAGATTGTATTAAGCAACATATCAATCTACTTGTATACATCATGCTTGTTGAAAGGTGATGTGTTTTCCACTTGATGGTAACTCAAGAAGTATCACTACTCATCGGTCAATAACATGTGTACATTTAGTACCTCAACAATCTAGAGTACTACCTAGAAAGTTACTTTAACAATGAAATAGACTCATGAGCATTTAGAGCATGAACTTATAAATTCCTTTTAAAACATTTTATAAGATGCCTGGGAAGTTATAATATGTTATAAAGTTTCGGTAAAATTTTTAAAAAAAGATCTTATAAACTCACAAACTAAGATGTTAGGGTCTTACAAACATTTCTAAAAAAAGTAAGACGTTTTTAGGTTATTGTTCAGATATTAAAACTTTTAGCAATTTTAACCATATTAATTACAAAATTGTCGTTATTTGCATCTTATAAGCTCCAAAATCTTATTTTATCCAAACATTCCAAGAGTTTATTTTTGTAATAACATCTATATCTTATAAGTTCCAAAACATCTTACAAGATATAAGAGCTTATAAAATGTTTTAAATAAGTTTAGCTAAACACCCTCTTGTTTCAAAATGCGTAACATCTCTAACAATTTAACTTGTCAACTCTACTAAGCCTTGTCCAACACTCACCTAGGCATATGAAACGGATCTTCTAGTTTTATCCCACATTCCAAACCAAGGGTTACCACCCAAATCAATAGACATTGTTCGAATCCTTTTAATTACCATATGTTGTGGAACTTTGCACAGCCCCCTTTCTCTAGGCTTCCAGCAATGCCTATAATCCTGTCAATTTTCCATACGGTGCACTAAATGGTCTATGATCTTCAAGGGCACAATGATCTCGAACAATCTACAATAAACATTCTAGTTTTGTAGAGATTTTACAACATCCACTTATTCCTTCAAGATAAACTTCTGCCAAATGCACAGGCATTAAACTAGAAGTCCCCACCTGGAGTTGTGTAAACCCAACCACCCCCCCCCCACCCACACACACTTTCAAGCTCCCCAAACCAAAAAGAAAAAGATGAAAGAAATAAAGCAAAGCAGTAAAAGATCTCTATGGACAACTCGGACTCCTATACTGATTTACCTGCTAAGGTTTTGAACAAATAAAAAAAATCACAATTTGATTCACCAAAAAGAAAACAACTCTGCTAGTTACTCCTAGTCCTGTTGTTAGTTTGTCAATAATTGTACAATTTTCTCCTTTTGCTACTTACGAGGCAGAAACAAAATCACGAAGGGAAAGAGTCCCACCACCGACCCTCCCCCTCCGAGGAAAAAGAATATTCTTGGCTAGTCTACCCTTCCCAAGTCCCTACACAAGTCAGTAAGTAAAATATTTCAATGCAGCCTACATGAAAAACCAAAGATCAAGAATAAAAACATGCAGAAAAGATTGCCTAGGGTAATTAGCTATAGTTGATGAAGCTAAACCAGAGTGTTTGACTATGTCAATCTAAAAATGCAGGAAAATTAGTACCTATATCAGAATATTTTTCAGAACTAGACTAAAGGAAAGCCTATTTGGACCATATACTTCCTGAAGTGCCCTTCTAAAAGGCATATGGTGAACTTCTTTAATATTCTTGTCCTTAAATTTTAGTGCTAAACAATGCAATCAAAGTAACTGAGATAGACTTCTTCATTTGAACAACTGCTGTTTGCCTATGGATATGGAGGAGAGGCATGAATATTAAATCACACAAGTGCTGGATGGATCTGAATCACATCAATGTGGAGTGCTCAAAGGCTTTGTGGCTAGAAGGATTCACATAGTATCTTAAACAATCTTCAGCCCTTTAACACTGAGTAGATTCGTTTCCCCTCCAGCATCTCGATGCAACAGAAACTACTGTTCACTCTCATTCACATGAGGTTGCAGAAACTTAAGCACTAAAATCATCAAAACTCAATCCTATTGCTTTCAGAAAGATAATATTTGTTAGCAGAAAATTACCGTCTTGGGACCAATTCCTTTCAAAAGATAGAGCTCTGCCTTAACCTCCTCGATTGATAATTCTCTTAAATACTCCATGCACAACTTCCCTTTTCTTTCAAGCAAGCAACTCAACAAATTCTTTATACAAGAAGACTTTGTTGGAGCTAGACCTCCACATCTTATAGCATCCTCAATGCACTTTGGCTCAGCTGCAAGAACCTTTAACATATGCAGGCCCATGGATGAAAAAATACCAAAAGTTATTGAAAACGGGGGCCAACTAACAGATAATAACAAATGAGAAACAAAATACATCTTTGAAGATAATAATTACTATCTAATAATTGGAAGTGTTCCAGTAACATACAAGTCACAAAATTTACATTATACGATCAAAAACTTAAGAAATTTACTAGAAGAGCATTATTTTCTAATTTGACCTAAATGGTTACCCATGAAGAACCAACTAATAAGCCAAAAGTAAATATGAGAACATTCAGTCTGTTCAATAGAGAACAATCGCAAAACATTTCTAGTCAATCAATTTCCATACACGAAAGATCACAGCTCCAAAAGGAAGACACATGAAATGCATCTCCTAGAATCAAAAGTTGCAAGATAGATTATCCATATTTCATCACTGCACAAAACCACAAATGTAACTCCAAGAACATAACGAAAGCTTCTAACTTCACACATTGCACAAACTCATAAATGCAACTTCAAGGACATAATTAGAGCTCCAACTTTCAGACATTGCACAAATCCATGAGTGTAACTTCAAGAACATAGTTGAAGCTTCTAAATTGACATAATTCACTGTACCCTATAAAGCACAAATTATCAAAATCAACGCAAAAGCCAAGAAAAATAAAAGAACCACGTAAAAAGGCAGCAGAAGAAAAGCTTACATACATCCTGCCAAGTAGGAAAAGCACTTTTAAGCGAAGCAAAAGCCCTTTCAGAATTAGGCTCAGTAGTATTCTGAGACAGTATGGTTTTCACTAGACCATCCAAAACACTCTCTTTTTCATCAACTTCTCCGTCATTTATCAGAGGCTCGAACTCGGCAGAATTTTGTACTTGAGATTTTGTTTTCAATCTTTGGTTGCGGTATTTGATGAATGCTTGAGGGAAACCGTGGAGGGACAAGAGGCCGTCTCGTACGGAGCGACATTCTTCAGGGGTGGGCCGAGGATAGTCTGGAAATGGACTTTGGACGGTGGCACAGCCGCTGCTTCCTGTGGTTTTGGGTGATTTGGCCGAGGATTGCAGGTGGGGTTGCTTTCTTTTGCGGGTTCCCTCCATTTTGTGTGTGGATTGGGGGTTGGGATGCGTGAAGACTGAAGAAGATTTCAATTCGTGAAAGCTGAACCGTAGAGATTTTTGAGACTCCTGAAATGTTTTATTCTTTGAAGAAGCAAGGCCTTTTGGTTTCATTTTCTAAGGTTATTTTTATTTTTTCTTCAAAATAAAAATAAAAAACTATCAATTTTTATATTATTTTTTTATATATTTTTATTCTCAAAATATTTCTTTTTACATTCTCTCTCCATTTTCATTATTATTTCTCCCCTATTATTATATATATTTACTTTTTTGTCCTCCCAATACTTTTCAACCATCATTCACCACAAAAATATTATTTTATATTATTTTTTCAAATAAATACATATCACATCATCAATTCAAATTCAAATCATTTCTTCCTTTTAATACAAAAACACCCAGCATCCAAATACAATTCATTTTCACACCTATATAAACATATAATTTTAAACAACTCATCTAAATACAACTCATTTTCAGAAACACTTTTTATAACTAACTTTTCACTATATATGCATTTTCACCAAAAAATAAAAATTGTCTCAAAAAATAAAACCAAACAGCCCTCTAGAAAGTTTGCTAATTTGAATCATTTACACTTTGTTTGGTTTAATGATTTTGATAGGAAGAGAAAAATACGAAGGAAAAGAAAATTTAAATTTATTTTATTGTTTAGATAACATAGAAAATAAACGAAAAAATTGAAGGTGATGAAAGTGTTGAAGAGAGAGAGAGAGAGTTACATAAGCCTTTTCTCTCATTTTCCTCACCAATTTCGCAGGAAAATGATTGCTCTCTAATTTTATTATGTTTTCCTTTAAGTTTCCTTTTCTATAATGTTTTTCTTATTAATCAAACAATAAAAAAAAATTATTCATTTTTTTTTTCTTTTCTCCATCATAATCCTTATACTAAACACAATTAAGGGAGAGTTGGAAATTGTATCTTTTGTTTTGTAATTTTGTTCACTTTACAATTTAATCGGTTATTAGCTCGTGCATTGCATCAGCAATAAGTTTATATTTAAAATTTTAGTTGATTTAATTTTAACTATAATTTAGATATTAATATTTTTTTATAAATATTACAAATATCACTTAAAAAATAATAAGAATCTTATTGCATATAACATAATTGTAATATAAATGAGACATAACAATATTTTATGTGAATATAATTTATTATCATCAAATCCCATGCATTAATCCATTTCTACATAGAAATTAATGTTAAATCGCTTTATAAATTTAATAAATTATTCATAAAATATAATAGAAGATAAAATAAAGAAAATCACTTTTAAGATTGACTTGAATTGAAGAAATTAAAGAATTCGATGTTGAAAAATAAACTTAAATAATAAGAGATAAAATTTTAACTTACTATAAAATTCAAACTTCAATTTTTTCTATAAATTCTCTTGGTTTATTAGCATAAAAATTAAAATATTAGAAAAATATATCATCATTATACATATATGCATCTTCAAGAAAAAAATAAATATTAACGTACTGAGAGAATGATCATATAAAGGTGGAAAAAATGAAAACAAATATTTTTATATTTTTAATTAGGGAAATGTATGTTTAGATTATTTTGGCACATACATTTTTAGAGATTTTTAGCTTAGATTTAGGAATTTTCTGAAATATGATCTAACTTAATTAACATGTTAAATTATGAAATAAGAGATAACTCATGGAATGACATATTATGATACTTAAAATTAAATTATAATAATTCTATATTACTGCAATACTCCATTTATGAAAAATTTATATTAGGACAATATATATGAAGCATAACATATTAATTAAATTGTATTGACAAATACATCTATATATATACAAGGCAATATATATACACGTGTATGTGTTCACCTATAATTATATTAAAAATTATGAAATTAGATATGACAAGGAGTTATAAAACTTATATATTGATAATAAAGAGAGTTAGAAATATTATCATAACAAGTTACATATATATGTTAATATATATGCATATATTGAATATTACTAAAATTAAATATATCATTATATATAAAAATGAATTAATCATCTTTTATATTAGTATTAAAATTTATGTTGATAGGATATCGAACATAAAAGTACGTTGATATAGCAAAAATGGATAAAATTAATTTATCCACATGCCAATCATTAAAAAATCGAGACTCAATTTTTTTCTAAACTGTCCTAGTTCATAAATATAAAAATTAAAAATATCAAAAAATAATATAAACATTATAAAATACATTTATTTTTAAGAAAAATAAATTTTAACTAACAAAGCAAATGATTTTGTAGAGGAGAAGAAAAACTAATAAATATTTTTATTTTTTTTAAATAGTAAATTGTATATTTAATTTTTTTTAATATAAATTATTGTAGGAAGTTTTAGTTTGTGCAAGACATGCCAATTAAATTGCATTGACAAATAGACTTATAAATGTGCCTAATTACACACACACACATATGTGTCCACAATTATTCAAAAATCAAATTTGAGAACGTAAATAACAAATATTAGAAGAAACTATTATACCATACAGTAAGGAGTAGAAAAATTATATATTGAAATAGGAAGATACAAAAATTAATATAAAAATTATATATATTAATATACACATATATATTTTTTGAATGTTTATCAAAATTAGATGTGGAGATACAAAAGATGAGCTAATATGATTTCTTTTATGTTAATATTAAATAAATAATGATAGAATATTATATGTTTAGATACATACGTTGACATAGGTAAAAGGAATGAAATTAATAATATAACAAAGAGTTACAAAATTTATATATTGACACATAAAGTTACAAATATTAATAGAGAAAGTTACATATATATTATAAAAGAGAAATAAAGACTTATATATGGAACATATTTACATAACAAATTTGAACAAAACTAACTTATTCACATTGTTACCACATAAAAAATATACTTAAAAATATGAGTGGACATTGTTTTACTTTATATATATATATATATATATATATATATTAGCTTTTGTGACTTATAAAACTGTATGCAACTTCAATGAGGATGCATAAAAGATTTGTCATATTTAATTTGATTTTTGTTAGAGTTTCAAAAATCAATCAATTAACTGATGCAACATACCAAAGTATGTTTAATTTGAAAAATTTTGTCTTGTTGGCAAAATCCCACCTAACATGGCTTCTTACATAATGTTTCTAATGATGATAGTCTCTGTAGGTTTACCTCCTATCCTTGACTTGGAAGGATAATCAACCAGAAAGATAGGTGTGAATGAAAGAAGAAATGATGTGGGTTGAATCCTGCAACTAGGGAACAAATGTCAAGCTAGCCAAGAGCGTCCTTGGTTAAGATCCGTCAATACTTAAGTCAGTATCTGCTCAACTAGAAAGCAATTTGGTAGAGTAACGACTTAGAAGGAGTGAAAAAACATACTTTTATTTCTGAGAAAGAGGTATTTATAGTGCCTGGCAATGGAAAAGACTATTTTCTCCCTATTATGGATTAGTTTTTCTCCTCTCTGTGTAGCGGTATTGTAGGTCCTTTTGATCTAGTTTGCCCTTATGCTTGTGACCTGCTGATAACAAAGGGTGCCCTTACCGCCATTAATGCCATTAATGCGCTGACAGGGCTATTAAATGCAAATAAGATGGTGGTTCGGCCACATTAAATGTAGATATGATTGATGGTAGGCATTGTAATAAATACCCCTGTGGTCGAAAACCCACCCCATCATGTGAGTTACTCGACCTCGGCTAGTGGATAAGACTAGACCAGCTTTCTATGGTTCTGGTTGAATTCCCCGTGAGGTCAATTTAATTGATGTGTGTCTGACCTGAGTGGAGTTGTTTGCGCCTAAGTCTTGGCTTGGGCCTGCTGGTGACGTAAATTTGTGGGCTAAGTATTTATGGGCTATACCCATATCATGAGCCCCCTACTCTTTAGTCTGATCAATCGCATGGAGAGTCAAAGTAAGGAGTAGCTTAGTTCTTATTTTGGGTGCCAATCGATCTCCTAATTTAAATGTCGACCAAAGTCTTAGAGGCAAGAATGATTTTTGGGCGGTTACCTTAGCAATTATGTGTGATGACCGGCGGTTATGCATTAGTTAGCTGATAGCTAGTCAATTTAACTAGTTGACATGCTGGGCCCAAACTATAAATAGTCCCTTTGACTACCTATTTATCATTTTTATCATATTGCTCAGAGGTCGAGCTTTGGAATTCTGATTGAGTTCTACATATTCTGGTGCATAGTTCCTGCTTCATCTTTTTCCTTCTCTACTTTAGTTCATTTATGTCGTTTTATCTTACCATTTTTGCAATTGTAGAAATGGCTAGGTTAGTTAAGAAGGACAAAGTTGAATCTTCTGATTCTAAGGCAACTCGATCGTCAGGCACTTCAACGAGTGAGGGTGGTGATACTTCTAAGACGTCGAGTTTCGAGCCTTTCTAGTGGGTCTGAAGGGGCGGATGTTGGCAAAATAGAGGTAGGGGTCGATGAGAGAGTTAGGCCTTCTAGTCCTAGTATTGACAAGATGGGGCCCCCAGTGCTTGGAGTCGATGAGGCGGGACCTTTCGAGGAGGTTGACTAGCTCCCACCCTCGAGGGGGAGGTTATTTACAATCGCGCACTATAGTAAGATTGTTTCTGAAATAACTTTGGATGATTTGCGATTGATGAAAGGGAAATATTATATGCATAATGAATTTAAGTTGATTAAACCTAAGGTGGGGATAGGATGAATGCACCTCCGAAGAGGTGTATATGCATCTTCAAGGATACCCTGAACTGTGGGCTTAGGTTTTCGATTGCTCAACCTATAGTCGACCTGCTGGTAGGGCTTCATGTTTGTATCACCCAGCTTTTACCCAACTGTTTCTCGATTCTATACGACTTTGTTATCCTAATGATGATCCATGATCAACCTCCATCTTTCGTTAATTTTAGCAATCTCTTCCATTTCTCAATGTCTTGGAAGTCGGGAAGTACCAAAGAGTCAAGTTTTTATTATCTAACTGCTTACCCCAGTAGGAAAAATTTTGTAGCCTCCTTTTCTTCTTATGGGCAAGCTTGGAAGAAGAGGTATTTCTATATGCGAGCCCTAGTGGGGTCAGTTTCAATATCTGTCGAGATTAGTGGATGGGACGGGTTGAAATTCATGGAGATGAAAATCCAATATGAAATATTCTTTCATTTGAGATTTGCTCGAATTTGGAGAGATAGAGGCGTCCGGGTTCACTAAGGAGAGAAATTTGGTGTTGGCAGGACTATCGACCTCCCCATTGAGGTTGCAAACCAATGCTTATTTAGTTAGAATTAACTTTTCTAAATGATTGCCTTTTTTGTTTATTTTGGTGACATTTCTGATCGATACGTTGCTTGTTTGCAAGTTGAACTATCATGAATCGCATCTGTCAGTTGGCTATGACTAGGCAACAGAAAGTGCAAGAGCATCGTGAGGCTACTGCTGCCCGTCGGGAGGCAGCTTCACAAGCTACTCGATCTGAGCATGCCTCCTCAATCACCTCGCCTCCTGCTATTCATAGTATTGTTGAGGCATATAGTCCTGCTTGCCTAAAGAGAAAAGCTGTGCAGATGGGGGAGCAAGGTGCCGCAAAGCAGACCACGACAGATAAAGGAAAGGGTAAAGTAGTTGCCCCAAATGTAATAGCTTATGATATGCTCTCTAATGAGGTGATGTGCCATTTGCTTGAATTCCCCGAACCGCACTTTGGACTAAGAATCGAGGTCTCCAATACTGCATCAATGATAAATGTAGGGTCGACAAGTGTGACCCCATTGGCAATGCTGACAGCTGGCCTCTTTTAGATGGACTAGAAGGCGATGTTCGACTATTTGCAGGTCGAGGTACTAGAGGCCTTCACTGACCATGCGAACATGGTAAAATTCTAATGTGAAATGCCTATTTGACTTTGGTTGCATTTTTTAATTTGATTTTTTGCTAAGGCAGTTCTTTCGCTTGAAGGTTGGCCAGTGGGGTTATAATCTCCATCGATGATTCAAGCTCTGCAAGGTTGGATGACTGAGGTTGGAGCAGAGGCACGAGGAGCTAGCTAAAGAACAGTCTAATTTTTCCAAGACTCACATCGAATCTCTAGAGTCCAGAATTGAGGAGCTAACAAAATAGCTTGAGGAGAAAGATCTTGAGCTATTAGCTACTGTTGAAGAGAAGAGTCGGTTCGAGGATCTGCTAAAGATGTTGAGATTTGAGGTCTATGAGACCTTTTTATTTGGTCAGGTGTAAGGTTATGAGAGTTATCTCCATTACACTCGAGATGAGTTTTTCAAAGAGTAGCCCGACATCCGAAAGGAGGTCATACATCAATTCATGTTGAGCCCCCGTCTTCAGCGACGCTAGTGTGGTGTTTTTAGCATAGATGATGCTAAGGAAAGATTTAAGAATACGGTGAAACAATTGGAGTTCTTAGGCTACCAGATTCGGGAAGAGGATAAGGCTCACTTGAATATATTCAAAAATAAACAACTCAAAGGTTATGATGGGGAATGCTTCTGCTGAGGAGGTCAAGGTTTCGATGCATCTTAAGGCTTTTGAGGTGGGAAAAAAAAATTTGAGTTTGTTAGCGAGTTTGCTCTCAGCATTAAGAACTACAAGGTAGATGTCGTGCAATACTTCCTTGCCGTTGAACGTCCATTTTTAGGTGATGAGGTTGGCCCTTTTAGTCCTATGGGGATAGTCTCCCCTGGGCCTAAGCAAGAGGTTGAGGGTCCACCACAAATCTTTGCTATTGACATGATGAACAAGATTGATAAGGCCATAGACAAGGTCGCAGTTGAAACTGTTGCTCGAAGAGGCCGAGGACAAAGAGCACAGTCTAGCTAAAGAAATTTAGCTGAAAATGTTTTGATTTTTGGTGGATATTTATTTTTATTTTAACAAGATAATGCCCTGATGAGCGCTTAAATAATTTGCATTTTATTCCTATCAATACTAAATTCTTTTATGATTTGAATTTCAATTATAACTGTGTTTCTTATCGATTTCGCATCTTGACATTAAGTTTAATCATTTGCACATTAAGTTGTTGTAATGTGCTTATGATTAGATGAATGACCTTTTGAGGTTGATATATCTTCTTGTAATGGTTTGAAACCAACTTCGTTACCAACACTAGGGTCGACATGAATCTTGCGTTCTTTATTTATTATGTGGCTATGAGGTCGACACATGCTTACATTTTCATTGATTAGTTTGAAACCAACTTAATTATTCAACTTCAAGGAGACTGGTTCTCGTGCTACTTGATGTCAATTTATCATTACTGGACGATTTGATGAGAAATCAAGTTCTCTTGAGAAAATTACAATTGCATGTTTTTTGAGATGACTAGATCTCACACAACTTAAAGACGGTTAAATGAGATTACATGATCTCATTTTACACATAGATTTTTTTTTCAAATTCGCATCATTCTATGGTCGAGGTAGCTCGCTCCCTTTCATATCGATTATCCTATAAGAGTTGTTTTTGGCCTACTTGACGATTGAGTATGGACCTTCCCATTCAAGGTCAAGCTTTTCGACGGGGCCTTTTTTAAGGACAAGATCACCAACCTGGAAGCTTTGTGATTTCATTCTCTTGTCATAATGTTTAGCTATTATTGATATGTACCTTTGTACTTTCATATATGCTTACTGTCGCAGCTCATCGATGTTTTCAAGGTCAAATTATCTCTCGGCCTCATTTTTGATCGGATTGTAGTGAATCACTCGAGCTGTATATTGTATCAATTTTGCTGGGATCACTACTTCTGAGCCATAGACCAGACTATAAGGGCTGTGACCTATTGCAGTTCTTGGAGTCATCATGTAAGCCCATAACACTCTAGGAATCATCTGCCCAATTACCTTTAGATCCTTCTAACTTGGTTTTGATATAGTCTAGGATAGTTCGATTAGTGATTTCTATCTACCAATTTGCTTGTGGGTTGCCAACTAACGTAAAGTGTTGTCGTATTCCAAGACTTTCGCACCAATTCCTCATGCTTTTGCTTTGGAATTGGGTCCCATTATCCGATATTAGCACCTTTGACAAACCAAAATAGTAAAAGGTGTTTTTCCATAAAAAGCCTTTTATAGCTACATCTGTTATCTTCATAACTACTTCTGCTTCGACCCCTCTTGGTAAAGTATTCGACTACCAGTATCATGTATATTCTCTGTCCTGTGTCTTTCGAAGATGAGCCTATTATATCTAATCTCCACTGGTCAAATGACCATATAATTTTGATTGGGACCAGAGTCAAAGCTGGATGATGACATATATTTGCATGCACCTAGTAGGATAGGCATTTTCTGGCGAAGTCGACCGCATCTTGGAGTAAGGTCGGCCAAAAGTAGCCGTGCCTGATGACCTTGTGAGCTAATGCTCATCTCTCGGCGTGGTTTTCCGCAAATGCCTACAGGGATCTCTTCCAGGACCTCTTGGGCTTGCTTTGACGTCAAGCATCTTAACAAAGGTCCTGAGAGAGACCTCTTGTATAATTAACCAAACTCGTTGAGGGCAAATTTGGCCCCTCATCCTCTTAATCTTCGAACCTCCGCCTTACCTTCCGCCTTACCTTCCCTTAAGTAAGCCTTGATTTCATCTTGCCAACTAGGAGACGATTCCTCAATGTCCAATACTTGGTTCTGGTCATGGCTCTTTATGATGGGTTTGTCCACGACCAAAAATGTGATAGTTCTATCCCTAGTACCTCTGGTCGAACTAGCAAAATTAGATAGTGCATATGTTATCTTGTTTTTCGACCTAGGGACCTGGCTGAGTGTAAATTTCTTGAATCGTTGTTCCAACCCCTTGACTTTTGTAAGGTATCTGTTCATGGATGTTTCTTTTGCTTCAAAACTCCCTTCGAATTGTTCAGCGACCAATTGTGAGTCTGTGATAGCTACTAAACATTCGACTCCCCTATCAATGGTCATCCTCATAGCCACAATAAGAACTTTATATTCCGCTTTGTTGTTGGTGACTGGATAATCAAGTTTGATAGTGAAGTCATATTCTTCTACTTGGGGTAGCGTAAAGAAATTTCTGCTCCACCCCCTGAGGATGTTGCTGACTTATTGACATGTAAAGACCAAACCAGTGGTTGTTGTTCGATCACTACAAGGAGGTCGATGTGCTCTACTATAAAATAAGCCAATACTTTTGCTTTAATAGCTGTTCGGGGCTGGAACTTGATATCAAATTCTCCCAACTCAAGGGCCCATTTGGTTAATCTCCCAGACGTGTTCTGTTTAGACAGTACCTACTTTGAGAGCTAGTTCATAAGAACAATAATAGAGTGTAACTGAAAGTAAGGTCTTACTTTTTTTGTTGTTGTAATCAAGGTAATGGCAAACTTTTCAATCTCTAGATAATTGTGTTTTGGACCTTGCAAGGCTTTACTGATGTAATATATTGGTCGATGTGGGTCATGTCATGTGGACACTAAAATTGATCTGACTACTATTGTCGAAACTACTAATTTCAGGTAAAGGACCTCCCCGACCGCAGGCTTGGCAAGCATAGGTGGCATGGATAGATAGTGCTTTAAGTAGACCAAGGCCTAGTCATATTCTTCCGTCTACTGAAACTTTTTAGCATTCCTGATAATTTTAAAGAATGGTAAACTTTTGTCCGCTAGCCAGGCAATGAATCAACCTAAAGCTATGATCCTTCTGACTAGTCTTTAGACGTCCTTAACCATCTTGGTGGAGAGATATCCTAGAGTGCCTGAATCTTTTATGCATTTGCTTTGATACTCTTTTGATTCACCATGTAACCTAATAATTTTTTGCCTCTAACCCCGAATGTGCACTTGTTTAGGTTAAGTTTCATCCTGAAAGCTCTCAATATTGAGAATGTATGGTCAAGGTCAATTAAATGGTTCACCTGCATCTCTAATTTAACAATCATGTCATCAACTAGAGTTTCATTGTTTGACCGATCCTGTTTTTGAACATAAAATTCACCAATATTTGGTAAGTTGCTCCAGCGTTTTTTAGGCTAAAAGACATGACAAAAAAGTAATATAAACTATTTGGGACCACAAAAGAGGTTTTGTCTCTATCCTCGGGAGTCTTGAAAATTTGATAATACCTTTGAAAGGCATCCATCATGCTTAAGAGGTCACATCTTCCAGTTAAATCAACTAATAAATTTATTCAAGGCAATGGACAAAGGTCTTTAGGGCATGCTTTATTCAAATTAGTGAAATTATTATACATTCTCCACTTGCCCTAATTCTTAGGGACAAGGACTACATTATATAACCAATTAGGATATTTAATTTCTATAATGTAGCCTCTCTCTAAGAGCTTGTTGACCTATTCCTCGATGATCTGGCATCTTTTTGTGTTGAACGTCCTAGTTTTCTACTTGACTGGTTTGAAGGTTGGGTCCATATTAAGATGGTGGACAATAACCTATGGGCCAATTCCTCATAGCTTGGCTATTTTCCAAGCAAAAAGTTCAATGTTCTTTTTGAGAAAATCGACCAGCTTGCATTTCATGTTGTCCTCCATGCTAGTCCCAATCCTTATGGTTTTGTCAAAATTCCCAGGTTCCAGCGCTATGGTTTTTAATTCTTTCACTAGCTCGGCCCTTGTCTCTTTTCTCTTCTTTTTCTTGCTGGTTTGTCCCTCATCGAGTTCTATTGCTAGAATATCCCACAAAAGTTTTAGTTTTGGTTGAGATTTTTGCTTGTTTGCTTTAACCAAGATGGTGTATCATCGCAGTGCCTTTTTCATATTGCAAAGCAGTTTGCTAGTTTCAACTATTTGTGGGAATTTGACCTTCATGTGATAGTTCGAAACAACTGCCCTAAAATCATTCAATGCTAGCCTCCTAATGATGGCATTATAGGCGAACATGGCGTTGACCACCAGGTAGCTGATCATGAGGGTCCACCTCTTGGGCGCTTTGCCAAATGAGGTGGATAGACTTACAAATCCTACTGGGATGATTTCGGTCCCTCTAAATCTGAGAAATAGGGTACTTACCAATTCGAACTTAAGCTTTCCAAACTTCATTCTTTTCAGGGTCGAGAAGAAAATTATGTTGGTGGAGCTACCGTTATCGACCAAAATTTTTTTTACTTCAAAATTAGCAATTTCCACTTTGACGACAAGCAGGCAATCTAGTTTGCTGTCAGCTCCCTAGTCTTGTAGTTGTGAGAGGTCAAAATCTAAGAAGGAGACAGGCTTTGCACTAGTGGATAATTGAAAGACTATTTTGGTTCCTATGGTCTTGGTGGATGCAATTTGCCTTTGGACTTTGCAGTTTTGGAGTCTTCTCCCTTTGGTCGGTCCTCATGCAGGGGTTTTAATCACACCTCACAAGGTAGGGCGCTCTTCTTTGACCTTCCTTTTCCTTTTATCATAATTTCTTGGGCTAACTAACCTTTCTCTACAGAGAGTCTAGTTGGTCTGACCTACTTCTTGTCTAGCTTTCTCATCAATAATTTTTTTCAAATGGCCTTGTTGAATGAGTTGTTCGATTTCATTATAGAGGTTGAAGCAGTCCTCTATGTCATAGTTTTCTGCTTGTGGAAGTGACAATACTTCTTAGAGTTCTTCATGGCCGTTATCTCATTGAGCTTTTTTAGTTTCTTGAGGAGGTTGTCATTTTAGATGGCGAACAGGATCTCCTTTTGGGAGTGTTCAGTGAGGTATAATTGTGAAATCTTTTGATAAGGGATCGATAGCCATCTTTCTGATGCCTTTCATCTTTCTCCTTCCCTTTCCTTTTATCATTTTTCGTGCTTCTATATTTCATCATGTTCTTGTCCTCTTCGGTCATGTACCTCTCCGTGAGGTGAGCAATTCTTCCATTGTGCATGGTCTCTCTCTGACCATAACATTGGCACACTCTTTGTGCCTGAGTTCGAGGAACAACACGTCTATCAAAAACTCAATCTTAGGATTAATAATCTTCAGCACCTCATTATTAAACTTGCGGTCACTCTACCTCTTGGATGTGGTGCGCCTAGTGTTCACTATTTTCTTAACTATGAATTCAAGTTTCCCACAGATAACGCCAAATGATAGTGATATTCTCTGTAGGTTTAACTCATGTCCTCAACCTATAGGTCTAGGTGTAAATGGAGGAAGAAAAGATGTGGGTTGAAACCTACAACCAGGGAACAAAAGTCAGGCTAGTTGATAGGGTTTTCGGCTAAGACCCTTCGATGCTTAAGTTAGTATATGCTCGACTAGAAAGCAATTTGGTAGAGTAACAACTTAGAAAAGTGGGAAAACATATGTTTATTTTTTAGAAGGAGGTATTTATAGTGCATGGCGAGAGATGGAAAAGACTGCTTTCTCCTTACGATAGATCAATTTTTCTCTTCTCTGTGTAAGCGTACTATAGGTCCTTTCGACCTAGTTCGTTGTTATACTTGTGACCGACTGATAACAAAGGGAACCCTTACCGCCATTAATGTGGAGGTGATGGGCTAACATGGCTATTAAATGCGGTCAAGATAGTAGTTCGGCCACATTAAATGCGGACATGATTGGTGGCAGGCATTGCAATTAATACCCCTTTGGCTGGGGACTCGCCCCATCATATGCGCCTCTTGACCTCGGCTTGTCGATAAGACTCAACCAACTTTTTGTGGTTTTGGTTGAACTCCCCATGAGGTTGATTTAATTCATATGTGTTCCGACTCGGGTGGAGTTGTTGGGCCTAAGTCTCGGCTTGGGCATACTGTTTAGGCATGTTGGTGACAAAAACTTGTAGGCCAAGTATTTATTCGGCTTTTGGGCTATACATATATCAGTTTCCATTAGTATTTTGGTAGGCAAACTCCACATTAGATTCTCTATTCCATCTCCTGAAAAAAAAAATCATTTCTAACTTTTTTCATTAATTAATAAATACAACACACAAATTTATGATTTTCTTCTGAAATTTTAGCTTATATCTCATTATGTTGCCTAATGTAAGATCCTATTTTATCGAGTAGCTAACTGCTTGATAGAAATTGTATGAGTGAGCAATGAGTGACGACATATAATGACATAATGATGCATGTTGGCATCATATGACACACTTGTAGGAAACCAATGCTGACTTGGTGCAACACCTTTGGAAATTGTGTGGACTTGTTGGCTAAAATTTCGAATGCTTAAGATGATGAACAGAGTATCGTGTGAACTTGACGACATGTAGCTGAGAGTTGTGTGCAAGGTGGCCGGTGGGCTTGGCGTACACATAGGCTAGACATGCCCAAAGTGGGGAAATGGTGACTGATGCATGTGGGCAAGTATAAAAAAATCGAGTGGAAGCCTTGATATAGGCATGTTTTGGGCAGACAGGCAGGCACCCAGCTTAGCGCACAATAACATAATGATGCATACAGATATTACCCAAAGAATGCAGAAACTAAGATGGCACACATAGACTAGCTAGTGGGACATAGCGCACATGAAGGACATGAGGAGCATATGGGCAGTTGACAAACACTTGGCGCACATGCTGGGTATATGGTGTCTGTCTTGATGGCTGATTGAGACCATTGATACGGTTTGTGCGAAGCATGTGCAGACAAAGAATAGACTTCATCAAGATAATGACTGGAGATGCTTACCATAGGCTTGTTGGTAGAGGTTAAAATAGACTGGACACTTGTTAGCTTGCAGTAGGCCCTTTTACCTACTAGATGGGGAATGCCCGCTGAAACAATTTTGGTAAGCTATAGGCCAAGACCTCACAACTGCTATTAGAGGTTAGATAGACAGTTTTGAGTAAGTGTTGAGTGTATTTTTTATATTTATACATACGTACGCTTGGAGTTCGGTATGTTAAATCCTTGACACCACACTTTATATATAACGCTCATATCACTCGACTATGTTAGTCATTTGGTTAAATATTAAATGTTTCAACCACTTTTTTTAGAATTGTTTTAAAATACTGTTATTTTATTATTATTTTCGAACAAATTCAATTTTTACAACTTCCCACCTTGATAACTTTTTACTTTTCACATTATATAGTATATTTGAATATATTATTGAATTTAAATTAATCAAATATTCTATTACAATAATGAAAATCCATAATGCTGAGATGACTTTTTACAATTTTAAAGCATCAAAGTAATGCTTAAAACAAAAACCTCTTGGATGAAAGATGGAAACTCTTACCATGATATAACTTATCTTGCAGCAATTATAATAATAATAATAATATATATATATATGTATTATAGAATGGTCAATTAATTCAACATCATTGTATCACATTTATTTGTGTAAGTTTAGAAATCCTTTAGGGTACTATTATTTGTACTTCAAAATTTATTATCCGCACTCCACTCTAAACTTTTGTGTTAAGTTATTTACTAAAATATCCACTTATTTTTTAAATCCATTTATATTAAGTTGTAAGACAAATGTGCCCTTTAATATAATAATTATCACTTACAACTTTATTACTTCTGAATATATTCCATCTCAACTTGTTCAACTTAATATGAAATAATATTGATATATACATATATATATTAGAATTTTTCTCTAATATAATACATTTTTATATGATAACAACAATATTTAAGTGGTATTTAAATTTTTAGTTGAATTTTTTTAAACATATAATGAGATTTAAATTTGAACTTCAAAATGTAATATAACTTAAAATCGATAGATGTTTAAACATTGAAGTTGTACTTAATATTTAAAATTTATAATATCTTTTACTAGTTTTATTTAAATAATATTTGAATAATATTATGTAAATTAAAAAATACATAAATACCTTTAATTATAAAAAAATAAAAATACCAGTACTTGTGGGTTATTCATTACTCATAGTCATGAGTAATGGGTCCACTATCTCGTATCCAATAAAAAATGAATAATTTTATCTATGATAAATTTACCCAACTCGTTATTACTCATTCTTGGGTTATTTACTTACTAGGGATACCCATTTGCCAAGTCTAGGGGTAGGGCTGTACATTCGATTTTTTCAAATGTAAAACCGAAATCGAACCAAACAAGTCTAGGGGTAGGGCTGTTCATTCGGTTTTTTCAAATGTAAAACCGAAATCGAACCGAACAAGATCGGTTCGATTTTCGTTTTTAACCGAAACCGAACTGTTTTTTGTTTTTTGTTTTTTTTGGTTTTTTCGATTTTTCAGTTTTTTTCGATTTTTCGGTTTTGGTTAAAACTGAATTGAAAAAAAAAACTTATTTTTTTTTCCAAGAAAGTGTTCTAAAAGTTTGTTTGACAAAAGTAAGTTAGTTTAATTAAAAATTTGAATTGGATAACTTATTCTTTTAGTGCCAAAAAAATTATTTGATAAAAGTATATTGATAAAAATATTTGTTTTTAGGTGAAAAAATTGATTTAGATTACTTTTTTTTGTATATTGAAAATATTTGTTTTGATAAAATTATAATTTATCTATTCTAAACAAATACATTTAAAATATTATAAATTTAAGAAGATAAATAAATATTTTAATTATTTTATGTTATAAAAATTTTAGTATACACATTGTGTATGCTAAAATTGCTAGCTTATAATCGTCAAGGCAGATGCATGCGATTTTTGTATATTCAAACCTTAACTGCTAAGATCGAATAGCGAATTAAATCTTAAACTCAATATACTAAAGTTAAATAACTAATTGATCCAATGACATCATAATATAGATTGCGGATTTGTAAATTTTGTAAAAAATACAATTATAACATTATTAAATCATCATTTCTAAAAGATAATTATGAAATATTGATAAAATTTGTATCCAAACTATCTTTTTTATGTTGAATTCCCCAATTTATCCTTCAAACTATATTGTCAATTTTTGTTGTTGAAATAATTAAAATGACAAATTATGTAAATGAACAAAAATAACTTCTATTTTAGATACAAAATGGTCTTTGTTTTTATAATAATATAAATAAAATATTTATTGGTCAGCAGATACAATATAGTACTAGTACTACCATAAGAATACTCGAATAAGATTCAATCCCTTATCCCTTAGTTTGCAATTTAAGTTGAAATTTCAATTTTGCTCATCAACATACCCTATAATATATATAAGTTTAATTAATTAATTAATTTTCTTTTAATATAACATTTTTTGCTGTTCAAATCATAATCATCTATTTTTTTATATGTAACGTGTATTAGTTCATATAATAAAAAAATTATGCAATTCTACCATTTGAGTTTAGAAAAAAATATCATTTTTGTTCTCTTTGTATTATAACTATTCATGTTTTTATATGTCATATATTAATATCTATATTATTTATAAAACATAGGATTTTTAATAATTATTTTGATATATTATTTACTTCTTTTTTTCTCAATGATTTCACTTTATCAAAAAAAAAAAAATTATTTATCCCAAAAATTTAAAAATACATTAACATTTACATTATTTAAAAATTTATATTTATTTATCTTAGACTTAAAAAATTTAATAAAAAATGTGAAATAAAACTTAAACTAGTAGTGATTGAATAATAAAATTTTGTATATAAAAAAAATAAAATAAAAAATCAATTTTTTCGGTTCGGTTAACCGAAAAAAAAAAACCGAAAACCGAACCGAACTAGTCCGATTCGGTTCGATCGGTTTTGATTTTTTTTTAACACCCCTATCTAGGGGTGTGAAAATATACTATATTTTAGTAATGCTATCATTTTCCTATTGAAATTCATAAACATATTTTCAATGAGATGGTTTAATTTAGAGATAGAATAATTTGTTCATTTTTATATGTTTTATCAAGTTTAACAAGGAATGAATCTAAGCTAAGAACGAATTAAAATTATATTTAATAGGATAAAAAATATGACACTAAGGGTATAATTGTCCAATAACTTAAATTAAATAATATCTTAAAAATAAAGAATATAATAATCAATTTTTATAAACTAAAAATCAAGTAAAGTGTCAATAACAAATTTGAATTATAAATAACTATCCAATCCTTTATTTGTGTCCTTGCATAAATAAAAAGAAATTACCGAAAAGAAAAATTAAAACAAGGGTTCATCTCGTAATTAGGCATCACATATTAGCGACATTAGTGCGAACAAGAGATGTTCTCTGTCCCGGAACGGCATCTGTTCTGTTACCAGCCCACTGAGATTTCTTCGCCTAAAAATCCACTCTTTACCAGAAACCTCCAATTTAGCGCTCCAAATCCCCTTTATCATATCATGAATTTGTTAAATTCCAGCCAGATTTATGAATATAAAGCAAAGTGAAGTAAAGAGACGAACGCCAAATGGGTGGAAAAGGGAAACTCCGCCGGTGGAGAATTTCTTTCCGCAGATCGTCTTCCACCACCGCCAAGAAAGAGCCGCCGAAAGAATTCCTCTGCCCAATTTCCAAATCCTTGATGTTCGATCCTGCCGTCGTTTCCTCCGGCCAGACCTTTGAGCAAGTATGCGTCCATGTCTGCAGAGATTTGGGTTTCACGCCGACGCTACCCGACGGCTCGACGCCAGATTTTTCAAGCGTGATACCCAATCTTGCCCTTAAGACTGCCATATCCAACTGGTGCTCAAAAACCGGGTCGGAGCGCCCGAACCCGCCTGTTTACTCGGATATTGAATCGATTGTCCGCTCTCTCAGTGGCTCCGCCTCGTCGGAGAAGCAAGAAATTGGGGTTTCGGAAAGGGAATTGCTGAAGGGAGTTTCGGAAAAACCTCCGGTTTTGTTCTCACGTACTGCTACTGAATTAAACCCGGGGAATTTGTATTCTCCTTCGAGCTCTGAAGAATCCGTTATTGCGAATGGGTCGCCGCTTTTGCCCTTTGCCATTCGGCCCTCTTGCTTTTCGCACTCTTCTTCCCCTTCAACCGCATCGGAATTCATTCCCGACGACCCATCATCGAATTATGTTTCTGCTTCGTCTTCGATTTCTTCACCTGAGGATGAGAATTTTGTGACCAAGATGCAAAGTTTGGATATTTACGAGCAAGAGCAAGCTGTGATTCTACTGAGGAAAACTACGAGAACCGATGAGGAAGCGAGGGCGGCGCTTTGCACGGATAGGCTTTTATTTGCCCTGAAGCAGATGCTGAATTCAAGATACGCCGCCGTGCAGACCAACGCCACGGCGGCGCTGGTGAATCTGTCGCTTGAAAAAGGTAATAAAGTCAAGATTGTCAGAGCTGGGGTTATTCCATTTCTGATAGACATTTTAAAGAATGGGTTCGAAGAATCTCGCGAGCATGCCGCCGGTGCGATTTTTAGCTTAGCGCTTGAAGATGAGAACAAGACGGCGATCGGCGTTCTCGGCGCGCTGCAGCCATTACTACACTTGCTGAGGTCCGGCAGCCCGCGGAGCCGCCAGGACGCCGCTTTGGCATTGTATCACTTGACGCTGGTGCAGAGTAACAGAATAAAAATATTAAAACTTGGAGCCGCCGGAATTTTGCTGGGGTTGCTCAGGGACACAGAGATGGCGGCGCGTGTAGTTCTGGTGGTGTGCAACCTGGCGGCGTGCGATGAGGGGCGGGCGGCATTGTTGGACGCCAATGCAGTGGAATGTTTGCTGGTGGTACTGAGAAACGGAAGTGAGTTGGACTCAGAGTCAACTCGGGAGAATTGTGTTGCGGCGCTACACTCGTTGAGCCATCAGAGCTTGAGGTTTCAACGGCTGGCGAGGGATGCTGGGACGGTTGAGGTGCTGCAGGAGGTGGCAGAGACGGGGACTGAGCGGGCGAGAGATAAGGCAAGGAGGATTTTGGCGGGATTGAGGGAACCGGAGGAAACGGACGAGGTTGATTGGGAGGCTGTGATGAAGGGTGGGGTGACTTGGGCGAGGCATCGAGTCAGGAAGAGCCGCAGGCCGAACTCAACTGAATTCGTGTGAAAATTCTTGTCCGGTTTGATTTTGGACGAGAATATGTGCAAGTGCAACAATTGAATTTTAAGAAGAATTATCATCACAAATAAAATTTAATTAAAGGTGATTGGTTAGCTTTGGCCTATCAGAGTTTTTGCTGCATAGCTGCGGCCACATGGGACTCAGGAGCAGAATTTTTACTAGTTCAAATAGGTGTGAAAGTTGGGGTGTAAATAATTATTGGTAATTTTAGTGGAAGCATGTCTATGTCTATATTAATGTTGCTTTAGGACCATCCTTTTGGCCTTTTCATTTTTATTGTAAGAATTGAGGCCTACCATCTTTCGGTTTTTCTTTTTAGTAGTAATAATTGTTGAAGGAATGAGTTAGGATTGTGATTATAATTCGCTTTTTATTTATATTTGTAAATGGAAAAGTACGTAAATGGATGTGGTTAAGTGGTTTGAATGTTGAATTTTAGTAAGAATAATATTCAGGTCTAAAAGTAGAACCAATCTCTTCTCCTCAACTTGCTTAATTCCAACGTCTAATGTTTGATTTGATAGTTTATGTCATGCGATCCAACTAAATTATGTTGGACTTGATAAATTTTTAGATCAATATAATGACATTGATATGTTGATATTATTCTAATCTCCATATAATAATTTGTAATATATTTAAGTATATATTTGTTTGCTTGAAAATTTTCAGATATGATTGTGGGAAGTACTTTTTTATTCATCACATGATATAGATTGGATTAGTTACTCTTTTGTTATGTAGAACTAGATCTGAAAATCCAAACAGCACCCAAGCAATGTTATTCGGATATTGATCCCAGAGTTAACGATCTAGATATGAGTACAAATTTTTATATCCAATATTAGCATTATTCTATTTAATATTCGAGTCTATTATATTTGTTTATCCAATATTAGGATTTGTTACAACAAATATTCAAGTTCATTTCTTCATACCAAAAATTATAACTCACGTAAGATTATCTAATTTTTCACTATTGCCCAACTTTAACAAACACAAATAAATGTAAGGTGATTAATGATTAAAAGGATTCAATAATAATAATAATAATGATAATAATAATAATAATAATAATAATAATAATAATAATAATAATAATAATTTTGACTTAACATCCTGTACTTCTTAAAAAGTCGTCTTGTGTTTAAATGATTTTCTCAAACCATTGATTCTAAACACCCACCAACACAACAACAACAACAGAAAAAAAAAAAAAAAATGTCGACTTACATATCTGCCTAGTTTTCAATTCTCTCCAACAATAGAAAACCAAAATACCATAAAGAGTTAAAAGAAAGATAATATTAGTTTTTGGATGCAAAAATTCCGGATATAGTACCACTTTATGGACTAGTTTGGTTTGATTTTTAAGTTATCTCATGATTATTTATCATGTGATAATTTGTGTGATTATTTATCATTGCGCTATAGTTTGGTTTGCATGACTATTTTTATGTGGATTCACATGATTATTGGTTGTTGTGTTTGGTTCAACATTAAATCATCTTGATTACACCTAATAAATTATCTTTTTGTCTCTTACTCAAATATAAAATTCATGATTTTTAAAATTAAAGGGTAATAGATAATTTCAACACGAGAAATAGATCTATGGATAAATAATCCCATGGGGGACGGTGGGTTAATTTATCATGGGAATGACACATATAAGCACGGGCTTTTGATATTTGTGTGAGCCTGAGTGTTTATTATTATTCTAACCAAATGAATGATAAGGTGAGATAAAAATACTTTATATCACCTTATTATTCCAATCAAATTAGCCCTATCTGTATTTGAGTTGTTTAGCAATGAACACAGATTGTGATTACCACTAATATCATTAATTTTGAATACTAATAAAAACAGTCAATTGAAAAATATTAATATTTGTTACATACAATTGGATTTAGCGAATTAATTTGATCGTTCTGCATGGTTAGCACAAATAGCCGAAAAGTTGACGAGGTAACCTATGAGAGTTAGCAGAAAACAAGGAATGGCAGCTTAAGCTTGAGCAAGACCAAGCCTAGCCATCGAACACATGGGGACTTCTTTAGCTTTCTCATCATCCACATGGGGCTTTTTCTAGTAAAGGTACTTGCAATGATTTTTCAACATGGATGAAAATACTATTGACCAGTCTTTTTTTATGACTGTGTCAATGGGACTAATATGTCAACATCTACTAAAGAAAACATTAAAAAAAAAAAAACAAGAATAATTGTGGTTATTTTCATGAGGTAATGAATTTTTTGTTTTGATATAATCATCTGTAGCAAGCTTAATAACTAATTTTGTATCTTAAAGACTTAACAAATTTAATTTCTTTTTAAAAGATAATAAAAATATAATTTCGTGTTCTATCTTTACTGGCAAGATAATTTTATTTTCTCCTCTCTAATTTCTAACATTTCCCTGTCTCTCACTTTCGCTTATTTTACCTTTTGTTTTTATATTATTTCAATTTATCATAATATTTTTAGTTTTTTCTCAAAGTTCAAATAAATATATTGGGATTATTAAAAAAAGTATAGTGTTGTATAAAAATTAAAATGAATATTTTTATTGATTTCATATTATAAATACAGGATGCTAAAATTTTTTGTAATCCTTTATGTGGTAGAACTCACGTGGCTCAGTTGCATAAGGCAACTCGGCTAGGTCAAGTTAAAAAGGCTTTGGTTTTCAATGTGAAAGCAAGTAAGGCACTAGAATTCAATAATAAAATTTCAAAAGTTTAAATAAACTAGTGCTTACAAACAACCAAGAATCTGAACATGCTATAGGATTCAGGTTTGGTTGAAGAGTTACCTTAAAAGCTTAAATTCAAGGTAGATTGAAGAACTCCTTCTTCAAACAAAATCTGCCAGACAACGGCGCAGCTAGAAGCGAGCTACTTTTGACCGATTCAAAACTCTCCAAAAATATTGAAAAATTCCAGTAGATGCTCGACACCTTGAGGAAGCTGCTGGAATAGATTTCAGCTTGAAACTTCTCATGGATCTCCTAGAACAAAATCGACAAGAGAAAGTTCTTGTAGGTCGATCTTCAAAGGCTAAGCAAACCACTTGTTTTGCCTCTATCGAAATGATCACACACCAAAGTAATTTCCAATCACTCCTCACAATAAGCTGGAGATTGAGAGGAGGGAAGAGAGGTTATGGCCGATTTTGGAGGCAGGAGAAGAAGAGGAAGGTGAAATTCAAGCATGAGTGAATACTTTGAAAAATGGAGGGAAAGTGAGAATCTAATTCTTCACTTGTTGATTGTGTGACTGCCGCCCCCCCTCACTCTTATCTATATATAGAGTGAGGATGGTGTGATGCCAAGGTGACATCACACCTTCCTCAAGAAGGGGGGGACCGCCAACTTGCATCCCATGCAAGCTTACTTGGCAAATTCAAATCTAATTTGAATTTGTGTGCACTTCAATTACATTTGAAATTTAATTTCAAATTAATTAAATGCCACTTAAAATGAGTATATCATTTGAATTTTCTCTCCAAAATGTATTCTCCTCATTAATTAAATTAAATACTTTAATTTAATTAATTAACCTTTGACTTAACACTTAAGTTAACAAACTTAACTCTTTAAGCTTAATTTAGTTAATTAACTCTTTAAGCTAACTTGACCAATTGATGGTCACATGGCACCAAATAATTAACTCTTTAATTATTTGTCTAATTTAACTCTTAAATTAGTTGGTCAATTTAACACTTAAATTAATCAAGCCAAGTGACATCAATTTTTGGTCACTTCAAAAATCGGTCACTATGGAGTGAATTTTCTAACACTTAGAAAGTTCCTTCAACATATAGGAAATGCAATTGGCTTTCGTGTGTGACTGATAGGTTCTACCATTCATTAGACATGGATTTCACAACTCCTTGTGACTTTTGAATATCATATATTCATTTTAGTTTAAACTCCTTTAAACTAAATCGACTCAATTCAATTAATCTCCATTAATTTAAGAGTACCCAATCTCCATGGTTGATATCCAACCTCAAGACCATGGAGCCCAACTAATTGACCGAAATGAATGCTTTTGGAGAACCATTATGGCTTTACACTTACCATACAAACATGGTCCTTTCGTCTCCTATCTCCCAAAAGAGGCTTAAGGCAAGATATTTGCCGACTCCTTAATAGCCTTAATACTATGTCTTTATTCTCAACGTTCAATTCCACTATATGACCTCATCTTTGAAAAACTCCTTTTTCAAATTATCACACCTCCTTGAGCAAAGATTTCTAGGAATCGATTATTATAAAACACATAGGAGATGCACTCGTCCTTCACAAAAGCAAAGAGTCGGATTCTATCTTAAATCTTACAAACCTCCATGTCTAGTAGCTTATGTCCAACCTCAACCCGAGAGACCTGCTAAGTGACCAAAGAAGAGTCAAAGTATAAGGGCCAAACATAAGGTTATCATGGATCTTTAGGTCAGAGGACTAATAATATGCACTAGCGTAATCTGGAGAATTTGCCACTACTGATTTGCCACTCCGGATATCTAGTAGATTATCCTGGTGGGTCTTCCGTGCATTGTTCTCTAACAAGCACCCATTAACATGCATCCATATCTTGTATGGGATTGCTCATGGAACGGAGCAGCATCCAACCCTTGGATTTATGCATCGTTAGTGCAAATCTATCCAGATCTTAGATGCTCCATCTCGTAAGATCCTATGGCTTCGAAGATTTAAGATCATGATCGTGTAAGATTTATTCCATGATTATCATCTAATGCCAAGTCCCATACTCAAGAGTGATCTAAGGGCTTCATCCAAATGCGAGTGAAGTAATAAAGAGCATAAGATAAAGATGACCATATAATAAATATCATTCAATCAAGATTGTTTTACAAGGAAATAGTTTTACAAGGCTAATCTTATTGGCTTGCTGGGTACTATTCCAACACAATGTTCATATTAGGGAACGGAGAATGAGGGAAAGAGAGGGCAACCATTGGTTATATTATCCAATTAGCTCCAAGAGATAGGGTATTCATCATACGTATGATTATGGGTATAAACAAAATCGAGTCAAGTCGAGTCGAGCTTGGGAGTATGGTAAATAGTTTGAGCATAAGAAGGTGGGGTGGGGTTAATTATTCTATTTCAATTTTTTACGTACAATGGAATACTTTCAGGATTGATTCCTTCTTGATCCTATTAGTTCAATACTTACAACACTCAAACAGATAGTTGATTAATAACAAAGTTAGAACAATATACAATGCAATAATCCACAAGTAAACAATGCATAACACAAAGAATAAAGCAAGAAGAGAACACAAGGATGTTAGAGAGCTTTGGACCAAAAGATCTTCCTGCTCTACCTAAGATTTGCAACTTAGGATTTTGGAAAGATCACTAGGCTGATTTGTTATAGGATCAAATCTAATCTATTACACAAATTTTCTTGGGAGCAATCTTTACCCAAATTTTTACATGGGAGCAATCTCACTATAAATCGTTATATCGATAAATCATTATAAAAGCCATTTCTCTATAGTTTTCTTAGTTAGTTGACTCGAAATTGAACTATCTCCCTAGACCAAACTTTTATGGGTGCAGTCCTAACACAGTCCTTTAAGGTACCAAAGGACTCAACCTGAGCTTTTGCAGGCTCAGACAAAAAACTTCGTTTTCTAAGGTACTAAAGAACCTAATCTTGGTTGTTTTGGGCTCAACCAAAAACCTAACCTTTTATACGGATAAATTCCTTTGACACTCTTAACAGTTTCTTTGTGGGATAATGTTTAAACCCAATATTTATGGATAAAGTTTAACATTCAGAGAGTGCATCATAAGGAAATGAATTCCTTTAGCACCAGACTTTAAAGATCAATCTTGACTAGAACAGTGTGTCTCCAGGAAATATTCCTTTGATATTATAACTTCAAGGAAAAGTCTTAACCTTACAAGGTAGACCCGAAGAGAGTAGAGGTTCAGCTTATCTGAAGCTATTACATGATTCAAATGCAACTCCTAATCTAGAGAATAAGAGAAGAACGTATTTAGGCTTGTTAGACTTGAGAGATTTTTAGTAAAGCTTGAGTGATCTTGAATACGGGTAAATGCACAAGCTTAGAAGTTTCTGCAATGCCTTTCTCCTTCATTTGAATGCCATCTTGGAGTATATTTAGGCCAACTAGCCACTTGGAAATGTTACCCACAAGAGTAGAGTCTTTCTAGATTTTCCTCTATGGTGTAAGATAGTCTTTGCTTTCATGTTTAACTTCCAGTGATTTTCATTTTTGTACAAGTGAGCTGTCTTCACAATCTGCCTTCTATATAGCTATTCTAGACTTTAAATTCAAATTTGAAACTTAAACGTTGAGACTTCCAGGTTATTTAGGCGGCGAAATTGAAATCTTTAACCTTTTCACAAATGGGCATTAACTCCTTCCCATCATCTGAAAATCATTCCTGCTTTTATACAGTCCTCCAAAAATTAAATTAGATATAAACTATTGGTTTGATCCCTTTATCTATGAATCATTACTTTAAGAAATCATCAGTATCAAAGGTTTGTTTTGTTATCATTAAAACATATGGTTGGACCAAAAGGTCAATAGGGAGAAATTTTCAAACTTAAGCTTGAGATATATATGTATATATTGGGCTCGAGCTTGATTTAGCTTGAAAAAGCTCAAGCTCGACCGATGAAGCTTGCGAGCTAGCTCGACTCATTTAGACCTTGCCATTGCAAAATCGTAACCATTATAGAACTTTTCTTTATCCTACCTTAAATAGGTCCACAAGTACTATTCTTTCATCATCGGAATCAGCTCCCACGACTAGCTTTTTCATCACCATAGCTCTCGAAATAACACTTCCATTGCATCTTGATCCTCACTCCGATCCCAAGACTTAACCCACTAACCCTAAGGAACAACTTCCCATAACTTTATCATAGAAATGATTCTATTCACTAGAGAGGGGGTGGAGAATAGAAAGTCCATGCTGTTGGGAGCAAAAAAGGAAGTCATAAGAGCAACATTGAATTCCAAAAAATAAGTAGGTGCTAAGAATGTTGGTAACAAAATAAATAGCAACAATAATGGGATAAAATCACAGAGACTAAGGGACTTGTTGGAAGAAGGGCATCATAATAGGAGTTAAGATGAAGGTGAAAATGAAAAATTGAAAATTAGCTTGGATTTCATTGTTAAGGAAAGAAATCAACAAAGATGTTAATACATTGACAGTTGACAAGTTGATCTATATGCAAAAAATGGCATAAGAATGTCAAAACCTACTTGGTGATGTATTTCCTAGAATATGTTTGATGGGGCTTACATTTGAGTTGCATTTCATTATGATGCTTTGAGGTGTATTTGATGTTGATATTGAGGTTAGAAAGCAATGATACATTAGTTGAGTTGTTGTATTGAATTATGTAAAAAAAGATAAGAATACTGCTCAAGTACATGATATCTATATGTGGTTTGTAATATTTCTTTGGTAGTATGTTATCTAGAATTTATTGGCTTAACAAAGTGTTCTGTTTTACCAATAAAGCTTGCAATGTAAGCTTTAAAGCTTTTCTTGTGATTGAATGAATTGAATTACTTTGTTAGAATGCAATACCTTATATTTAGAGGCATTAGTTTTATTTTTAGAAGTTCCTATCTTGATCACAATAGGATAACTACTAAAATTGCTTAATGACAAGTTGTTATCTTGGATAGTGAAATAAAATGTTTTGTGGCCATTCAATAATTGTTATTAAATATGAATAATGGATTATTAGTTTTTCGCTAGTTCATCTATTATACCTAATCGAATAATGATAAAAGGTTTACAAGATACGTGCAACATCAGAGCTAAACTTGTATTTCGTACCTAAAACCTTAAACCCTAAACTGCCTTTGAGTATTTAATATTTGTCGCTTCAACTTCTATGTTTCATTGCCCATTTGCTACTTGTCCTCACTATAAGGGAATTCATAATACACCTCAAATAGCCTAATTTCTCTTATACTACTAGCTTTAGTTCCAACTACTAGCTCTTCTCTGGCACAGGGGAAAATTGAAACTATATTACATAACTATTGCCTCTTTCAATTTTAGCCCATCGAGTATGGGTTAGCACATTTGATCCATTAACCTATAATTTTTCGTACATGGTACATTTTTTTCATAATTTTAATCCTTTCAGTTGATTAATTTGAAATTGAGCGCGACAATTATCCAGTCAGCATCAACCGGGCTCCAATTTTGGGCATTTTACACCATCTGACAATGAAGGTCCATGTTAGATACATTGGAATGCCATGTCAAATGATAAAAAAGAAAATAGAAAGCCCTAAAAAATCACAAATTTAAAAATTTAAAATTAATTATAAAATAAAAACCTAAAAACCCACAAAACTAAAAATGCTAAAACAATATGAAAAAAAAATGTTCAAAAGTAGAGATAGAATAAACCTAAAACCCTAGAATCAATAAGAAATAAAACTCAATAGCCAAAGGAGAAACCCTGAATCTCTTAAGAAATCGCACAAAGAAACACACAATCTCACCAAGAAATCTCAAACTTTCACCAAAAAAACCTAAATCCAAGCATAAAATAGAAAAAATATCTATTCTTAAACCCCAAACCCTAACATATTAAAGTGAACGTTTGCGTCGTTCTAATTTGTCGTGTTGTTGAGAAAATGCTAGACGTCTACTTAAGGAGATTCATTTGCCACCTTCTCTATATGGTATGCGCTTAAACATTTGTCTTTTTATGCTGCTTATGGTTTCTTTTAAGATTTATGGGACCACACTTGTTTTTTGGATGAACACTACCTCTTTTGCTATTTGTAGTTGTTTATTTAGGTAGAAGGGCCATATTTATTTTTGTTACAGTTGAAAGCTGCTATGTTCTTGTCTTTTATTACTTTTATTGGGACCATAGTTAATTTTTAACTATTTCTCATTGTTGGATGTTCGAATGTTGAATACTGAGTGAACTTTTATGATTATGCATTTGGACTTCATGTGTTTTTTCTTGTTACTCTATCAATTTTTAAAAAATGATTGATGAATAATATAGTCTATCCATTTTGTGGTCCCTATCCCAGTAAGAAATATTAGGAATATATGCATGTGGTGTTGTTGGATTTGTGAATGTTGTTTCTATAAATATGAATGTTCTTATTTATTTTTTCATTTTTGCCTTTTTTATGTACATACAGAGCCAGAATATAGGAAAATCACCATATCTGTATTTTATGGGGATTGTTGTGATCTTGTCCTCCTTGTGTGTGTACAAAAGTAGAGTGGCTAAGTTTGATTACTTCTTGCTAGATATTCTGAATTTTTAGGAATATAGGCTACCTCTGTATTAGTGCCAAATTGAAAATCCCTTCGAAGTTCTACCATAAAATTGATGGATAATTCAAATTAATTAGAGATGTCTAGAACTAAAAATAATAGGTGAATCTTGTGCTAAATATCATGAGCTCAAGATTTATGTAGAAACAGAATCCCAACCTCATGGCCCATCCCAATCTCAAGTACAATCTCAAGTATAATCCCAATCCCAGTCCAAAAAACAAGTCCAATCCCAATTATAAGTCCAATCCCAAACCTAAAGACAAAACACAACTCTAAACCCAATCCCAAACACACACATAGTCCCAAACCCAAACAAAACTTAATAATGAGATTGGGTGGTTAGGGAGTTTCTTTCAAACTTTCAGTTTACCTCAAACTTTTAATAGTGATGAAGACAATAGTTGTAGTGTAGTGGCCCTTTATATGTTTTTGAGGTTGATAGTGATGGGGTGGATGATGATTTACTCTATGATTCATTTATTGATCTTGATAAATAATGGGTTGGGATTTAGGAACCACATGTTAATGAGAGTGATGGGGAATGGAATGAAATAAAAGTGATAGTGAGAGTGAAAAGGAGATTGTGAGGGACAGTGATGTGCCTTTAGACAGTGATGTAGATTCACATGCTGATAAAAAAATGGCCTTAATTCACCTTTCTTCAATTACAACAAAAAACATACTCCTAAATTTGAGTTAGGCATGTAATTTAGGAACAAGACTAATTTTATGAAGGTTGTTCATGATGAAGCCATCCAAAACATAGGCAACGTCAAAATGAAAAAGAATGATAAAGAGAAAGTTTATGCAAAACATGAATCAGAGAGATGTAGGTGGAAAAACATCCATATAAAGTGTAGGATGAGTCAACTTTTCAAAATAACACATATAATCCTAAGCACACATGTTAGCCTACATATGGTGTTCTAATATCACATCCACTTAGCTTGCTAAGAGGTTTGTAAACAAAATGAAAGTTGATCCAAAAAGGAGAACTGAGGGGTTTAGGCAGGAGTTAAAGATGGATGTTAGGGTAAGTGTATCTTGGTATCAAGCCTATAGAGTCAAGAAAAAGGCACTTCAGAAGATTGAGGGTGATCCTAAAGGTTAACATGCCAAACTTTGGGAGTATGCAGCTAAGTTGAGGAGAACCAACCTAGGGTCCACGTCATTCTGGGAATAGATGACAGTAGTGGGAGAAAATTTTCACACATTTTTATTGTTGCTTTGGGGAATTGAAAATTGGGTTATGAACTAGTTGTTGGCCCATTTTGGGTGTAGATAGGTATCATCTGACTGGCCCTCATAAGTGTTTGTTCTTACTGTTATTGGTATTGACTCTAACAATAAATAATATCTTGTTGCATATGCCATAGTGAATAGGGAAAAATGAGACGCTTGGTTTGATTTTTAACTTTAATATAACAAGATCTTCAAATAACTAAGCCATGTGAATTTATCTTTATGTCTAACAAATAGAAAGGGTTGATTCAGGCCTTTGCCAGAGTCTGAATATAGGTTTATGTTAGGCACATGTGGAAGAACTTCATGAATATTAGGTTTAAGGGGATGGATTTTAAGAATGTTTTGTGGAAAGCAGCTAGTAGCACAATTGTTGGCCAATTGAAGTTGCACATATAAGCTATGGCTGATCTTGATCCTGCAATTGCTAATTGATTTATTAATAAACCACATTCACAATTGAGTGAATCATACTTCACTCTAATGTGAAAATGTGATATGATTTTGAATAATTTTTGTAACTTCTTCAATAGTGCAATTCTTCATGCTAGAGAGAAGTCAACATTGACTATGCTTGAGTAGATAATAAAGTACATGATGATGAGGTTGTTAAAAAAAAGAAGAAGATAGAGTTAAAAATTGGAACGGTGAACTATGTCCTGCCATCATGGAAATCTTGAATGAAAATGTAAAGGAATTAGGAGATTGTATCCTAAGGAAATCTCATAATAAGTACTACCAAGTAAAACACATATATGGAAGGAAATATTGTGTGGATTTGGAAACCTGGACCTGCAGTTGTAGAAAATGGGACTTGATAGGAATTCTTTCCTTTTCATGCTTGCTGTGCAATATGCAATCAAAGGCAAGATTCAAAATTCTATCTCTCATAGCTATACTATTGAATACTACTAAGGGCTCATTTACTTAATATGATGGGATGTAAAAGGATGGGATGAAATCTATGATGATAAGAAGGATTATGATTATTTTATAACTGTTATATTGTATTTACTTTGTATGATAAATGATAGATAAATATATTGTTTACTTGAGTAGATGAAAGAAGTTGGATAAATTATATATAGAAAAAAAATGCCCTTAATTAAAAGAGATATTTACTATTATATTTATCATAATTTTTTTTTTCACTCATCATTCATTACGAAACTTCAACAGTGGAAGCTCAAAAAGTTTCAAGTCTTAACCTGACCATTCATTCCTCTGTCATAATTTCCATTTCCTATCTCTCCCAAAATCCACACATTTCATGTTCAATTCCACCGTTGGCCACCACCACCAACACCATAGTGGCCTTCGCTTGTTCTCCACACCAAATTTCCAAGACTTCAAACCCATCACAAACCATCAACTCTACCATCCTCTTCTTCACCAAATCCATCTCTAGCACGTTCTCACAAGCCCATTGACTCCACCATTCTCTTCCTCAAAAAACCCACATCCATAACTTTTTTCCGTCTCCTCTCAAACCCCAAGACTCCACCATCCTCTTCCCTACCAAATCCATCTCCGTCACTTTCTGTCGTCCCCTCACAAGCCTCAAGATTCCACCATCCTCTTCCATACCAAACCCACCTTCGCCACCTTCTGCCATCCTCTCACCACCAAGAAGCGCCTAACACTTTCCTTTTCAAGGTGAAGCTCAACCTACTCATCGTCAGCCATCATTGGTCTCTCTCTTTTCTTCGGTAGGTTCATCTTCTCCAATTGTTGGCCAAGATGGGGGATCTTTAGCTGGTATAACTTGAGTTAATTTAGTGAGGATATTTTAGAACTTTTAGCTCATCATCTGCAAGACCTAAATTTTGGGAAAAATTGATCACAACCTAGTGAAGGGATACCAAATCCACCCACATCCAGGAGTTATGTTCGGCCCCTCATTTTCTACCGGCCCTAATCTTTCAAAGGAAATATTGAAAGAGGGCAAGGTGAAGGCCTTCATCTATTGTTATCAGCAAATGTAAACAAGGCCTAAAGAGTTTATGAGAGTGCCATACTGGTTATAAATGGTCAATTTTTTTTGGGAGAAACCATTTCTATACCTCCACTTCTTTCAAACTTCAAAAAGACAAAATGATGCATACAAAGGCAAGAAGAAGAGGCCATAAGCAGCCTATGGACAATGGGAAGAAATGAGGCAGATGATGGCTTGGATTTGAGGAGCAACCAACTTGAAAAAGAGAATTAAGGGCTCAAAGTTCAGTTTATGCAAGCCAATTGGACATAATCAAAGAAAGTGTCCGTTGAAAAATCCTTTGGATGAAGAGATTGCAGACTTAACACTTGATGCCCAAGATATGAAACAACTTGTTCCTATTCAAGCTTCTCAAGCAACGGTCAGTGAATTGAAGGTATGATCTTTCTTTTAATTATATTTTAGTAAATTTAAGTCACTATATATTAGTTTAGTAAATTAAAGTTTACTTGAATAATTTTTTGGCCGTATTTTTGGCATACATTGTTTGATCGGTTAAAAAACATGTTGGTTCTTAAAATCAGCAGTAAGAAAGTGGGCAAACTGATTAGCAGGGCAAGGTTAACATAATATTATAACATGTTTTTATCTTTCATTATAAATCGATATATTGTCCATTAATATAGTAAATCATAGACACTTGATTAGTTAATTTATGTGTGTTTTGTCAAGTTTGTGTTGACAAGTTGAAAAAAGAAATGTTGAAGCCAATTGCCAAAAAAATGCAGAAACTAATTTGCAGGACAAGGTTAAATTAATAGTATATTTTATATTGTTCTTAATTAATCATTCTACAAATTGAAGCCACTGTCCACTAAGCATGAGGAGAGCTGCCAAGAGTGGTGCAATAAGATCTCCTCGGGATCCATCAAAGGTATATTATGACATATTACAATTATATAACTAGTTGAAAGTGGTCTTTTACCAGTTGTCTATTTATGTAAAACATTTTCTTTTATAGGTTACACTTGGTGGTGAAGGGACAAGTGGACTTAGAAGATCTCCAAGAGCAAAAAGGAAGAAAAAAGTATAAAACTAAAACTCAACATTCATTATTATTTCAAATATATAAGTGTAGCTTTCACTAGGGGTGTTCCAATCCAAAAAAAAACCCTGACAAACCGATCCAAAAAACCGAAAATCGATCAAAACCGAACTTTTTTGGATTGAATTGGATTTGTTTTCTTAAAACCAATTGGATTGGATCGATTTTCGGTTTTAATCTAAAAAACCGATCCAATCCAAACCGAACCAAAATTTATATACTAATAATATTAAAAATATATATCTTAATTGTAAAATACACAAATAAATTAAAATAAACTAAACTTAGAATTTTTTCACTTTCAAAAATAAAATATATAGGGATAATTATTGTGGACTTATAACTTTATAGTTGTGTTTTCTTACATAATTTAACTTAATTCCACAAGATTAGTGTGATATGATAGCTAAATAAAATTTACAAATTGATTGATTAAATTAGTTTACTTATCAATAGTAATTTGTCAAATATTTCAATTAAATATTTAAATTGAAAAACTGATTAACCGATCCAATCCAAACCGATTTAAAATGGATTGGATTGGATCGGATTTACAATAAAAGTCCAACCAATCCAAACCAATCCAATATATATTATATAGTTTGAATCGGTTGGCTTTTGTCCCAAAACCGATCCAAACCGAACCGCGAACACCCCTAGCTTTCACTAAGTTTGTGGTTATTGGTGTAGGAAACCAATATAAATGTTTCTAAACAAATAACGTACCTGGACCATCCATGAGTTGCAAATGTTACAAGTGACAATAGTCTCACCACTATACAAGAAAAATGAGAGTTGTTCAGCTCAGCAACCTCACACAAGCAATGGATACTCTCAATGGGAAGAAGAATACAGGAGGAAAGAAAAAAGAACTCACAAATCTGGAGATTTTAGAATGAAGTATATTGTTTGTTGGGGTGTATCTTGATATTGATACTTGTTATTATTACTAAAGGTGATTTTGATACTTGATGTTGGGAATCAAATATGTTTGTGCTTGAGGGATTGATATTTTTGAAATGGGAATGTAGTTTATATTGTAGTTTATAATACACTTTGTGTTTTTATTGATACTAAAGATGGTTTTGATACATGTTGTTTTTGGTGCGTGTTGTTTATATACTTGTTATTCACTAGTTTATATTGCTTTCCTCATAATCTTCTCCTTTTCTTTTGTTACACTTATATCCTTTCTTTTTGCTGTGTGTAAAGATGACACCAAGCAATAACTTAATAACCATTCTTGGGAATACTTATTCACCTTTACCGAAACAACTTACTTTGCACTTCCTGTGCAGATGACACCAGGTCTCTCAATCCATTAATGGTAGACAAAAATTATGAATCCCAACAAAATGAAAAAAAGAAAAAAAGTCAACATTCCATCAATTATCGTTCAATAAATTAATTGCAAAGATGATAAAGTTAAAACTAATCTTCATTAATATGATAACATTCCAAATTATAAACTCTAGCAACATAAAAAATTAAGAAAAAAATTGACATTCTAAAAATTAGCTCCAAAGATGACACAATTAATAACTAATCTTCACTAGAATTCCAAAAGAAATTCTACCATTATAATGCAACCTTCAATAATGGCCATTACAATAACTAATTAATAAAGTTTTCACACAAATTCCAACATTACACTAACAAAGAAAGAAAAAAAAAAGCCAACATAATAGCCATTATTGAAGAATTATTGCCAAGATGACACCAACTAATTCCATTATAGTAAAAATTTCAAAAATTATTACTTTGCAAGTAATCCTCCAATTCCATACATGCCACTTCAATCTTTCATTCTCAGCCCCCACCTCGTTGATTTTGTGAAGAAAATAGGGGATAATGTTTTTAACCCTTGCACGCATGGGTGGATCGACCTAATTAGAGAACCCACACCCGATTCTCCAAAAAAAATTGATCCATTTAAAAATTAAATTGAAACTGAAAAAGCTCAAACACCACTCTGAAATTGTCACTTAAATTATATCTTAGGTATGATACAAATCTTCTACTAGGATTTATGTCTGTCCATAAGGTCTTCACCAAGCATATGATCTTTACACATGAGCATTCAAATGGCCTCACCAATGTTGAGGACCTTGAGGAAGATTACATTGAGTAGAAATTAAAAAAGAAAAAATATAGAAAATAATGATAGAGGAAGAAACAATGAGAGTGAAGAGAGATATTTACTTTTTGGCAAGGATGAGAAAGAAATCAAAAAGGAAAATGGGGCAAAAATGGGTAGGGATTTATAATTCTTTTTTGAGAAATCTTTTTAGAGAATTTTAATTCAACCATGTATAAATATTTGATGTGGCATTTCTAATTTGTCTTTCGTGGGTTGTGGTTGCCAAACAACGCAAAACACCAAAAAGTGGAGCTCTATTGATGCTTAATGGGAAATTGCCGAGTTCAGTTTCAAATTAACAAGCCCAAAGGACTTAAATTGTGAAGAAATGTACCAAACGTGCAAAAAATTATAGATTAATAGATCAAATGTATTAACCCCATATCTTAATGGACTAAATCAAAATAGGCAATAGTTGGTGGACTAAAGTGACAATTTTCCCATTGACACAACTTACACGATCAACATTACCACTCCTACTTAGCCCCTAGCTCTAACTTAGAGACCTAATTTACTTGTCCTAACGAACAACTTTCCAGCCTTTCATCACAAAATGACTCTATTTTGGTAGAGGTGGAGGAAGAGAATGGGAACGCTAAGTTGTGGTACTTGCGACCAAAGAAAGAGGCCATCAAAGTGATGTTGACATCTGAAAAAGAAATATGTTTTTGAGAAAAGTGGTAACAAAACAAATAGCAACAATAACATGATAAAGTCACATCGACTGAGGAACTTACCGGAAGGAGGACATTGGAATAGTGAAGTTAAGAGGAAAGTGAAGAAGAACCTTTGGATTTCACTATTAAAGGAAGAAAATGAAGAAACTAATGCATTGATAAGTAGCAAGTAGCCCATAAGCCAAAGAATGGCCTAAGAATGTAAAAGAACAACTTGGTAATGTATTTCCTAGCATATATTTGGTGGAGATTACACGTGACCTGTATCTAGTTGTGATGCTCTTAGGTGGATTTGATGTCGATGTGGATGTTGAAAAGTAATAGTATCTTATGTAAAAATAATAAGGATACTGCTCAAATACATTTGTGGCTTTGATTTTTCTTTTGTAGCATAGTTTAGAATGGCATCTTGAATTCATTTGCTTGATGATGTATTCTATTTTGTTAATGAACCTTGTGATGTATGCTTTGAACTTTTTGTGATTGAATGAATTAGATTAATACCTTTATAGAATGACATATCTTTCCTTATATTGGCTTTCAATAGCATTAGTGTTATTTTTAAAGCTCCTATCTTGATTAGAACATATAACTACTAATAGTGCTTAATGATGAGTGGTTATCTTAGACGCTAAAGATGATTGTTGCAACCATCTGACTATGGTCACTATAGATGCACTAATGAGCAATAAATTTTTCACCAATTCAGATGTTAAGTTGATTAGGTAATTATAATAGATGTCCAAGATATGTGCAACATGAGCTTTAAACACCTAATCTTGAATACTAAACCTTGGATTTTCATTTAAACTTTTCTCTCTTTGAGGTTTAGTTGTGTTTGACAAAACTTTTAAAAATCATTTGAAACCATGAAAATTTCTATATTTTCACATGTAGTTTTAGAATTTGAAAAAGAATGGCAATGGACATAGGGGAAAAATAGAAACTGGGAAAGGTGGAAGAATAGGATAACGGGACCATACACATTTAGTGATGGCTTGTTCTCTCCACCATAAAACTAAAGGAAATTCAAGATGAGCTTGAGAAAATCAATGAAGAACCAAGTGAAAAAGTCTTGGAAATTGAAAGAAAGTACAATGCGATATGCAGGGCTGTTATTATAGGTGAAATGCCATCATCAAATCCACTTCTAATTTCCAGTTGATGGTGTTTATGTGTAATCTTGCCCTTGATGAAGTTCTTATTCAAAAAAATCAAAAAATGTTCAAGTTTTTAAGAGTGTGTCTGGGTAAGCTTATAAGCTTCTCAAAACATCTTATAAGATGTTTGATATCTTATAAGATATCTAAAAGCGTTTGGTAATTTTTTTTTAAAATAAGCTTATAAGTTCCTAAAATAAGATGTTAAGAGCTTGTAAGCTCTTTTTAATAAAGTAAGGAGTTCCTAACTTATTTTTAAGACCAAAACAAACTCCTTCATTTTTAATTATATTAATTATAAAATTGCTATTACTAACATCTTATAAGCTTCAAGATCTTATTTTATCCAAACACTTCAAGAACTTATTTTTAGAAAAAGATCTAGCATCTTTTAAGCTCTAAAAACTTCTTACAAGATGTAGGAGCTTATAAGATATTTTAGCCACCCTCCAAGTAAGCTTGAAACAGAAGATTGGAAAGGTGTGGCTACTCCATTAAATTCCACGTCAAGCCCAATCCTTACTTTCAAGATACTAGCCTCATAAGGGTCTTTAACTTCCTCGAGGAAACTAAAGAAACAAATTGTTAAGGAAAAAAAAAATAAAGTGGAAAGAACACATTGGTATTACTAATGCTATTGCTAAGGAGAATAAATTAAAGGAAACAAGCGACCTCATGTTGAGGAAAGCATTTTTCCTCAGTAATGACACCTATTATAGTGATGATGTGGATGAGATTCAGGATGAGGCTGTTGAAATCATCAAGGATGATTTGTGGCCAAATCTTCTTACATACTTTAAATATTATATGTTAGTGCATTTAGGCTTTTTTTGTAAAGGACCTAGTATAATTATGATGTGAATTATAGATGTCCTTAAAATTCCAACATTATTTATTAAATTTTTATTTTTGTCCCACGAAGAACGTAATCGTAGTATAAAAAAATTGGCTTGTGTATTATATACGAGATGCATTATTTTTTTCTTTTTTGCTTTTCTTGAAAAAACAATCAATATTTAGATCATCATGATTTTTAATAACTAATTATGTTGTAATTGACATCAAATCAATTGAGTTAGTGTTTAATTACATGTTTAAAAAGTGATTAAACTTATATATGGATGCCAATTTGGTTGGAATCCATAAGTGTTGTGTAAATATGAAGAGGGAGACAAAAAGATAAAAGATTATGTATGTGGGGAAAACCCCACATTGCTTGTAAGAAAAAGTACGAGGGAATACGTGGGAGTATAAAAGGCTCGTTTCTGATATAAGACCACTTATCCCACATTAGAAGTTCACCTAATGGGAATACACCTTATATATGGTTCAAGTATTGATGCTTGGTAAAGTATCAATTAAGAGACTCATGAGGGTGTACCCACACACGCGCCCCGCTGCCACTGCCTGCTCGTACCGACCTGACTTTGGCTCTGGCTCCAGCTCTGGCATTTAGGTGAATTATCTCAGGTTAATCTTTTTATTGAAAATTTCAATTTTGTATGGAATTTTGTTTAAAATTTGAATTTTAAATTCAAAAGAAAAGTCAAAGGGCATTACAGAAATTGCCAGCCGTTTCTACAATAATGTTTCTGGAGTTACTAGTTCAATGTATCTGGTTTAGAATGAATCTGGACATGCTTTACCTAGCTGTTCTAGAATGAATTTGGACTAGAATGAACTTGGATTAGAATGAACCTGGACATCCTTCTAGCTTCTCCCTCTCGCCTATATAAAGTTGCTGCTACAGGCAGAATAAAAGACACAACTAAGAAAATCTATTCTCTCCCTCTGATATCTATTTTTCTCACATAGTGTTGCTTATTTCTTTTTGGCAACTGAGTGGTGTTTGAGGTAAAGTTTTCTAGAGTGCACCAAAAGGCTTTTGAGATTGTCTTGTCCTGGGGAAAGTTTTGTTGCAGCCTTTGCAGTGGTAGGGACGATAATTTCTTCAAGGCAAACCATATTCTAGTGATTCAGTCTATGTTTTGTAAGGATACAGAACTTTGAGATAAGTTCTCGATTTATATACTGATCTTTGTATTTCTATTCTTATATTCCAAACTAGTATGTTTGCCTTGGTTTATACTTATGTTAAACTGAATTACAACTGAATAATTTTGGAATATCTGTACTGCTGTTTGCTATTTTCTGAAATATTTATAATACTATTTTTACAAACACTGCCCTTGTGATTATAAACTGTTTTATAATTTCTTTATAAACTGTTGTTTATAATCTACATTCATAACAATCTTGAAGAAATTATCTGTTTAAGTGTTTGTTAAACTGCTTATTTGAAAATGGCATTTTCATCTGCAAGTGGTTTTGGTGCTTGTTCATTATTGTCCTATAAAGTTGACCTTTCTAGATTGCCAGAAAAATTTGGGGGCCAAATTTTCAAACGTTGGCAACAACGAATGAAAATCTGGTTCACAATGAAAGGTCTTCTCTCAGTGATTTCAGTAACTAGACCTAAACCAACTGATATTGACCCCAAACAGCTAAAATAGCTAAGTGGATTGAGAAAGATCAGTTAGGTCGAGGGATCCTTTTGTCGTCACTGCCAAATGCTCTCTTCAATGTTTATTGCTCGGATTCGTACACTGCTAAGTCGCTGTGGGATGAGTTAGACTTGAAATATAATACTAAAGAGCAAGGGCTCGAAAGGTATTCTGTTTCCAAGTTTATGAAGTATTAGATGGTTGAGGGAAAATCTGTAACTGAACAGATGCATGAATTGATCATCCTCGAGCATGCTCCTGCTGATACTGAGATGAAATTTCCTAATACGTTTCTAGTCATGTCCATAGTAGATAAATTTCCCAAGTCTTAGGAGAACTTTGGAATGACACTCAAGCATAAAAAAAAGAACCTATCTTTAGACTATCTCATGATTGCATTAGTATTGAGGAAGAACACCAAAATCAAACTCATGGAGTTCCGATTGAGCACCGACCTAAGGCAAATGTGGTTATTGAAGGAAAGAAAAGGTTCAATAAGATGAATCAAATGAACTTGAACTCTAAGACCATAAGTAAAGGCAAACCTAAAGCTGAGAAACCAAAAGCAAACAAAGCATGCTGGAATTGTGTGCACGTAGGCCATTGGGCTAAGACTGTCTTTCTAAGAAAGCTAAAGCCAAACCCAACTCGGCTGCCACTATAGTGATCAACATGGTTGTTGGGGAGACTAGCAAAGCTAGAGCTCCAAAGGCAACCGTTGATGGGTACGTAACTTTGAAACCTGAAGTTTGTACTATTTATGAACCTTTTGACTGTTAATAGAAATTGGGGCAAATGTACACGTTTATATTGATAAATTACTATTTGTATCTCATCAGCTAGTTGATGGAAAATCCGTAACAATGGGGAACTCTAGTACTGCCAAGGTTCTTAGGATAGGAAGCTTGCACCTAAAGTTTCCTTTAGGGTGCATACTGTCTCTACTAAGAGTGCATCACGTCCCAACTACACAGACAAACATTATTAGTGGTTCTGTAATAGTTAGGAAAGGCTATGAGCTTACTTTTAAGTTTAATAAAGTTGTAATTCAGCATTTTGGTTTGTTTATTGGTAAGGGCTATTTGTCTGATGGTTTATTTAAATTAAGAGTCGAGTATGTAAATTTTGATTCAATCAATAAAACTTCGTATTTTGAATATCTGGTAAATACAGTTGAAAGTTATGATGTATGGCATAGTTGTTTAAGTTATTTGAATTTTGGTTCTATTAAACGCATGATGAACTTAAATTTGATTCCTAAACATGATATTGAATGTAGTCACAAATGTCAGCTACATGCTGAGGCTAAACAAGTAAGAAATCCTTAGCAATCGGTTGAAAGAAATTATGAAATACTTGACCTTGTGCATATGGATATTTGTGAGTTCAATGTTATCTTAAACAAAAGTCAGAAAAGATACTTCATTTCCTTTATCGATGATTGTAGTAGATACTGTTATGTTTATCTGTTAAAACATAAAGATGAAGTAGTTGAAAAGTTTATCATTTTCAAAAATGATGCTGAAAATCAAACTGGTAAGAAACTTAAGTGGTTAAGATTAGATAAAGGTGGAGAGTATGAGTTGAATCAATTTGATGAATATTGCTGAAACTTCGGTATTGTTCATGAAGAGACTCCTCCTTACTCTTCCTCATCTAATGGGGTAGCAGAACCCAAGAATAGAACCTTTAAAGATATGATCAACAATCTACTTTTGAATTTCAGACTGCCCAAATATATGTGGGGAGAGGCTTTGAATACGGCTTGCCATATTCTGAACTGAGTCCATCTCAAACATAAAGAGAGTACTCTATTTGAATTATGAAAAAAAGTAGAAAACCTAGCTTAAATTAGTTCTAAGTGTGGGGCATTAAAATATTTGGGCATCATGGCTCGGAGATATTGAAAAATAAGTTAAACTGTGCGCATCAATCCAAAAAGAAGCTTATTTAGATGGAAGATGAAGTTTGGGGTGGATTGCTTGAAGAATGAGGCAAGGATGGATTCTAAAAGATAAGTGCTCAAAATAAAGCGAATTGAGCATTAGACTGTGGTGGTGCAGGACTTCTACTTCATCAGGGTGGTTGTATCTCACACCTATCACACAAAGATAAAATGATAATTTTTATAAAAGTATCAATATTTAATTTTAGTAATAATTGATTCCTGATAAATTTATTTGGATGTAGGAGAAAAAAACTTGGAAGTTGGACACCCCCTGGACTTGCAGAATCATTTATGCATACATATTCTGCATTAAATGAAAAAGGTGATTGCATATGGGTCAATAAGTGTGCACAGAACACTTATGTAAGTAGTATCTTATATAAAAACAACTAATTTAGAAAGTTTAAATGTGATATATATCTTTCTAAATCTATGGGCTCTGGAGAAACCAACATATGTCGAGTAAGGATGCATATTCCTAGCTAACTGCCATGCTTGCGTAATCACCAATTAAGAATTGTAAGGATTCATATTACATAATTTTAATCTCTCTGGGAACTCATGGACTAGCTCATCCACTTGTTGCTTCAAGTTCATAAGATCAGTTGCTATAACTTTAAATTATGGCATATAAAAACAATCATGGAATATTCTCTCAAAGTGGGCCTAACTTTGAAAAAATAGGTGGCAAAGAGGAGTGCCATGCGAAAGCTATTTCCATCAAGGAGAAGGGAACAACTTCAACTTGTAGAATTCGTCTTGACTTACTTTTCCATATTGATCAATTAACCTCCAAATATGTTCTACATAGGTTTACCACCTTTACCTTAGAACATGATAAAATTAGCGCTCTGTAGCCTTTTGACAATAGCGTGATGATCTATTATGGGTATAACTTCTTGTATGCTTGTCTGTTGATTGGTTTCAACTTCTAACCAAAATTCCTCCTTATAATATGCTATTATGTTAGGGTTGATCGACTGAGGTAAGTCTTTCCCAGGATAGCAACTTGGGGTTGTTGGCATTGAGTATAAGGATGATTGCAAGGGTAGCGAGCCTTGGTGGCATATGAGGATATGCTAAAGTTTTAGGTGTTGTCAGGTATATTACCTAGTTGATGATAGGGAGAGTGACATGGCTCCATAGTTGTCTGGTTAGGATCTCAACGGGTATCCACTAATGAGGTTTCTCGACCACTAGGTAGGCGTACTTGTAAGGCTTGCTGCACTTGAATGGAGGGAATGCTATTATAATGTTAAAAGTAGGTGGTAAGATGATATTACCTACAGAGTTCAAAGGCTTTCTTTATCATCCTTGCCTATTTGTTCTGTATATGAGGCTTGAAGGCAAGGTACAGTATGTGAGGTAGTGATGGTTAGTCCTCTAAGATGGGAGGCGGGAATACTACTAAGCTTGTTTATGCTATCCCATTTACTACACCCGCAAGAGAGTGTGTGTTCAAAGCTTGGTGTAGCTAAGGCCTGGTGCAGGCAACAACCGTGGCTTGTTGCTTATTATATTATTGGCATTCCTCTATTATTCCTCTTAAGAAAAGTATTTTTCATTTTTGACAATAGGCTTTCCTGTCTTAGCTAATTGTCACGATAGTTACTACATAAGATCAGCTATACCCATATTGATTTGTTGACAAATAAAAAAAGTGGTCATCACCATAGGTCGATTGTCTGCAGCACAAGAGTCATTGTTCAGCTGGGAAGTGCTGAGGGTGCTTTTTGGAGCTTGTTGGATTTACTTGTCAACCAACTGAGTATCAATAGGTTGTAATATCTGAGATCGGCAGGCATTTTGTCATGATTTGACTTGCTCACTACTAAAAAAACTAAAATTAGCAACGGAATTTGCAAAGTAAAAATCCGTTGTAAATGATAATTTGTGATGGATTTCGTGTGAGCTGAAATCTGTCACAAAAACTACCATCACAAATTGTTGTGATGGATTCGGTATCGTCCTGTTTTTCAATAGATGTTGTGATGGTTTTGAGACGACAATTTTATGATGACTTTGCAATGAATATCAATAACCTAAAGGTCTACACTCCATTAAATCTCATTCACCATGACAAAAATGGATTAACGTACAACATTTTGCCCCTTCAAAACTTAGCTAAATAGATCGATTGAATTAACTGTTTCACTAAATTGATTTCTAAAATCAAGCAATTGCTCTAATTAAAGAGAGAATTCTACTCTTTTAGAAAATGGGGTTTCTAGGCTCACGTAAGAATGCTTGTGGTTTTAAGTTGTTTAAATCAAACTATGGAAAGTAATAAAAAAGCTGGTTGAAAAGCTAGTAAAGAGAAAACTGATAAAGGAAGGTACTTCTATTGAAATTGTATTAATGAAGTTGCATTGTGATACAAAATGACTAGAAAATATAAAGAATATACATGGGAAAAAAGATAAAATTAACATAAGTGATTGACAAGTGTTTGAATTTTAATTCCCTATCTTTTCCTTGTCATGCTTATTTATAGTTTGGGAAGATGATGGTTTAATTAAGAGGGTGATTGGCTAAACTTATTTAATGTTCTTGGAGTTTATAAAATGTTAGATTTTATTTTTAAAATAAGTTGTTGAAGTGTTTGAATAAAATAAAATCTTAAAACTTATAATATATTAGTAATGTCAATTTTGTAACTAAAACAGTTGAAATGGAAGGAACTTATCATTTTATAAGCTCTTAGACATCTTATATAATGATTTAAGGAGTCTATAAGCTCACTCAAATACCCCCTCAGTCTAGTTTGGCTGCACTTCTGGGTTTCTTGCTTTCCTTCTCAATGATCATGGAATTATTGAATGAGCTTCATTTTATTTTATTTATTATTTATTATTTTAGGTGAATGACTTCATTGTATTTGAAAGACTTGAATCTATATGCTTCCTAAACTTTAAGCTGACAAGGAGCGGTATCATAACTGTCGAGAGCTTGGTTGAATTGCTATCTTTCAAGTTTCTTAAAACATCATTGACATAGTTCACCAGAACCCTGCGAAATTTACTAGAACAACCGTTCTAGAACTGGAAGGGAGGCTGGGGTTCTGACGCGACGGTCCTGAACAACACTGTTTGTGGATTGGACACCAAAGTCTGATTAATTGGCTGGAATGCTGCTGCAATCCAATTTTTCCAATTATCATGGCCTAAATGGTGCAGAACGACACGGTTGAAAACCATGAAAGCATCCTTAATTTTGTGCGGTGGTTGTGAGCGTCGTTGATTGAATAAAGGACAGCCTTAGCGGTGGGGTGGTTGTCAATTATTGGTGCAGAAAATATGTCTGATGGTAAAGATGGGTGGTGAGGTTGGGTTGTGTTGTTGCTCAAAAGTGGCAAGGGAAGGGAAGAGAGAAGGGACGTTGGGCCATAATGAAGAAGACGAAGAAGATGCTCATTTTCCTTCTATTTTTCTAATTTTCTTTCTTTTAATCTTCTTTTATCTTTTTCCCATTTTAATGTATTGCTTTAATATTTTTTCCTTTTTCATTTAAAATTATATTTACATATATTTTTTTTGTTTTTGAGTTTGAAATTTTATTAATAATCTACTTATTAAATTTATTATAAATGATTTTAAATATCATAGTTTTATTAGCTTAAAATATTTAACTTGAAAAAATATTTTTTTATTTTTATATAATGATTTGGAAATATTATACTTTTAATTATATGTAGATTTGCATAAATCAAATTCACAAAGGAGAAATAATATATAAAGAATTTATAAAAAATGTTTTATTTCTTGTTTGAATTTAAAAATGGTATAAATCTTTACAAGGAAAAATATAACATGTATAATCGAAATATATATTAGTTTATACAAAATACTTTTAGAAAAAAAATTAACTATTATTATTAGTATCGTAACAAAGTTCATATATTTTATTTGGTATTTAAAATTATGCTAACTATATATAATAAAAACTCAATAGACATTTTCACATGTTCTAATATCTTTTAAATTTTTAAAAAAAATTTAAGTCTTTTAAATTGTAAAAATGTGTGGAATGCCTGCGGTCGTCTGCAAAATTGCAATGGAACTGGAACGATAGCCTCTGTTCCGCACCCCATGATCGTTCTTGTAAACCATGATCATTGAGATGGCTCATGTATTATGGCAGACTGATGCATATCCTTTGATTTAAGCTTACCACGAAGCCCATTTTGGTTGTTACATTCAGCTGTCTCTTAATTGGCTGATGACTTCTTTTTCTTCAGCTGGGCTGATCACTCCGCATTTTAAATCTTTGGGTACCAATATCCTTTAACCTTTTCAACATTGCTACATTATTACACATAAAATCTTACCAACTAATTTAAACACATTAATTTTACTTTCTCACGAAACCTAGCTAGTAGCAAATGCATTTTTTCATATTCATTTTCATAGTATATACATATATATGTATATATATATCATAACCTTTTCAGTGTCACTACGTATATTACATCATAAAATCATCCGATCCGAGCTAATTCAAACATGTACAGTTTTTAATGTTCTCACAGAACAGAGTACAAATTTGATGAGTACAATATAGTTTTTCAATGACCACAATGTGCTTTCACATTTCCTATGCATTATGCAGGGGCATATATGCTAGTTACAAATACTACTAAAGCACTGAAGAGACTTTATAAATATATATTACATGTATAAGTTTGCCGGACTCAGTTGCGATGTCCATGACCTTAGCAGGGGTTACTTTGGTCGAAACAACCTTGGTTGTACTAATTCTAGCCCTAAATGTGTAGTGGGTTCGAGGTCATATGGGGTACTCAAAACACTTTGGACAACCCTCCTTTTTAAAAGGGAAAAAAAATTAGATAGTATAAGAAAGCTATATATAATTATATATAATACAGTTTTTACTGTCATGCCCCAAAATCTAACCATGTATACTAGTCTCGAGACGTGAAACTCAATCCCAAATAAAAATATGTCACTTTTCTAAAATCATGATCTTAAATAGAAAAAAAAAAAAAACTCCAACATTCATAATAATTCAAATAATTCTGGCAACATAGAAACTCAAAATGCCCACTATTCTTTCCTCAACTGGAAAATCATTAAAGGAGAAGAACTAATTTGCCAACACGGCAATAAAGCTAAACTTACTGCAAAGTCCTCATTCCAAAGAATACCTTCAATTCTGGATCTCATCCGAAGCTGGTTCAACATCCTCACTGGGGCTAGGATCTAGGTCTGCTAGAAGGAAGTTAAAGAAGAAAATGAGTGTCAGTAACAGACTCATTGGGTGCCAAGTGTGCAACATGAGTACATGATCTAAAATCAGTTGTATAGTGAAAGATATTCGAGAAATATAAGTGGAATTCATAAAACAGTCTAGCAAACAGGAATCTCTCCTGCCTTATTGGTCCAAGAATAGATTTCAAACAATCAAGAGACAAGTATGATCAAGCAAACTCGAATAGCATATGCATTCCAATAAACCAGACAAGACATGCATATTAGAATCACCTTATACCAATCAAACAAGTACTTTTACCAAAGTGTGATAGCTTGGTACATGGTTGTGCCCATACGGACCGTATGGTACACAGCGATGCCCAGAGGGAAATCCCTAGCACACCGCCTGATACCCAAGGGGAAATCCCTAGCGTACCATTGTACCCAGGGGGAAATCCCTAAGGTATCCCATGCATTGCGATGCCCAGGGGGAAATCCCTAGTGCAATGCCCGATACCCAAGGGGAAATCCCTATCGTACCGTCGATACCCAGGGGGAAATCCCTAGCGTATCACATATACAAACATTTCACCCAGTCAGGCCTTTAGCCAATCAATTCTCCGCACAATTAACAAGTACCAATAATAATTATGCAGATGCCCATAGGGAATTTCCTAACGCACCATTGATACCAAGTAAAACAAGTATGCCAACAAGGCAACATATAATAATACCGATCGATATAGATAACAAGACAATAATAAGTATTGATCAAGAACAAGTACAATAACAGATAACAATTGAAAGTTCTGGGCACTAGAACGAACAAGTACAAACTCATAGCGGAGTGTAACAAAACATAACCCTCACAGGGGTATACATGTCAAATAAGAATTAACAAGCGAGCTCTCAAGCAAGTACAAATTGAATAACAAGATAAGTACGCAAGCAAGTACGATTTCAACAATCAAAAGCAAAACATGTTGAACCCTCACAGGGGTCACTCCACAAGAACGAATAGGTAAAAGTAATGCCAGGTTAGCAGACCCTCACACACCTAGACTAGGTTGGATCCAACCAACAGTAATAGTAGCAGTAACAGTAACAGTAATAGTAATAAGTTGATCATCGAATTTTAATTGCTAGTCTACAAACATTAAAAAAAATCACAAAAGCATAGGTTTTCTTTTATCTAGAAATAAAACAAGAAAATATTTCTTTTTATGCGCAGTGCAATATATATATATAGTGCAGTGTATATTGAAGAGAAGTTTCATAGCATGTGTTACTATACATATATCCTTTTGGTTTTGAAAAGTAATATCATATAATAGTTATAAGTTAGGCACTAACCTTCAAGATCGATCCTAGAAGTCAATCCTATCTCAGTGTCAATTAACTCGATTGTTGAGTCACTTGATTCATTTAATAAACAAATCAATCGAAAATTTAACTGACTAACAAGACGAAAATTTACTTGGGACTAGCCTAGTGCATACATGCTCACAAAACTTATCAAGAATTTATCCTTACGTACGTACTTTGTTGATTCGCTCATAACACTGTTTCTAGTTATTCGATTGACTAGATTCTTATGGCATTACAAAGCTAAGAAAGAGTAATAAAACTATTATGTTGATGATGCAGTCTTAATTGGCTAATATGGAGAGGAAAATCGAGTTCAAGAGGCAGCAGTGGTGCGAAAGCAGATTTCTAATTTTTAGAAATTTTTTTGATGTGACACTTGATTGTATCTAAGCTATAACTTTTGCTACCAGACTCGGATGAAGGTGATTCAAAATCCTATAAAAACCTAGGATATAGATATATAATTCATAAGTTGACTTTATTACCCAATTAAATAGGAATTGAGTAGTAAATGTCATCACAATATTCTGTTCCAGGAAAATCGAAGTCCTGTATTTTTCATATTGCCACACCGTAGTATTTTAGCCATAACTTTCTCTCTATACATTGGATTAAAGTGATTTAAATGTCTGTAAAAACCTAAGATATAAATTTTCAGTTATTATGTTGATCATATTTCCATATTCAATGGAAATCAAGGAGTAAAAAGTGTCACAATATTCTATTCTAAGAAAATCGAAGTCTTGTATTTCCAGACTTGACACATCTTAGTATTTTGATCATAAATTTCTCTATATAAATTGGATTGAGGTGATTTATACAGAAGTAGAAACCTAAGAGACAGACATACAATTCATATGTTGACATATTTCTCAATTAAATAGGTCCTGAAAGGAGAAGGAAGGGTGGAATGCCAACAGGTGTCTATTAATATTAATTGACCCGACCCAATAGTACCCGTTTTGGGAACGTTCAGTGCCAAAGTCACTAAATGGGTAAGTCGCCAATCCCTGGACTATGTAATGTACTTTATCCGCTGGGTGACGGGCGGGCATTTTACTAGAGATTTTTAATCTACCATTGTGTGATTCTTGTTGAAGCATATACTCTGGGGTGGATGCAGGGCAGACGATTTTAAAGCAGACTCTCATTGGAATAGAGTAGTAAAAGCCGTCATAATATTCTATTCTAGGAAAATCGAAGTCCTGTATTTTCTACATGGCTACACTATAGTATTTTAGTCATAACTTTCTCCCTATACACCAGATTAAAGTGATTCCAAAGGTAATAAAAAGATAAGAGACTATATTCAGTTCTTATGTTGACCATATTGCCAAATTAAATCTAAATCAAGTAGCAAAAGGTGTCACAATATTCTATTTTAGGAAAATTGAAGCCCTGTATTTTATATCTTGCCACACCTTTGTATTCTAGTAATAACTTTCTCCTTATATATCGGATTGAAGTGATACAGGCGGAAATAGAAACCTAAGAAATAGTTTTAAAATTCTTATATTTTACATAGTTCGGTAGGGAAGAAGTAGTGAAGGCGTCACCAAGATCCATTTTCAAAAAAATCGAAGTCCTATGTCTTCTGACTGGACACATCTTGGTATTTTGGTCATAACTTACTGCGTTTAAATTGGATTAAGGTGATTTAGGAGGAATTAGAAACCTAAGGCACAAATCTAAAATATTTATGTTGATCACTTTGCTTAATTCTGTTGAAAAGAAGTAGTAAAACTGTAACAAATATCTATTTTCGAGAAAATCAAAACCTAACAATATCTTTGAATTTCGCAATTATCAAATATGAAGTCTACAAACTTATGAATAACCTTGTGTAATTTCTAATGCACTTCCTACAAACGCCGTCTCCTTTTCCTTTTCCCTCTACCACAGTTGCTGTCCCTTTTCCTTCTTCCCCCTTTTCCTCTTTCGTTTGCTATTAAATGCAATTAGGGTTTTATTTTTAAGGACTATATTTATGTGAAAGAAGCGGTTTAGTTCAAATAGGACTCTAATCAATTTTCTTCTAGGACTAGGATAATCCCATTATAATTTTAGTATCTCTATTCTTAATTCCCAGAATTCAATAATTCAACTCCTTATATTAATATAATATTAATTCAAGTAGAATTATAACTTATACTTCCCAAAATATAGAGTATCTACAATGTGTATATATATATAATATTAATTATCACTATTTGATCAAAAGATAATTTAATATTATCTATATATTAGATATATAAATATATTATTCCAAAATTATAGTTCATGCCTTACTACAATTTTAATTGAAATAGTAAATAAACTAAAATAAAGTATATTAATCAATTAACTACGAAATAAAATTTTGGGGCATTACATTTACTGTCCCCACAAACACAAACTGGTAATTAAATATTAATTCAAGGATCAGCAGTAGGTGATTGAATGGTCATCTGTGTTTCTGAGGTAGCTTGATTAATGTGATCAGCACTATTTTTCTTCATATTGTTGTGTTTCTTCATCTCACCAAAGAAATAAGAAGCAAAACCCCAAAGAGAGAGGAAAAGTGCAACCCCTTTTTCTGCTTGGAACTTTTCATGGTAGAAAACAACAGCCAATAATTCTGTGATAGGGAGTGTAACAGTGATAATAATGCCAGAAAGTAGCGATGAAGCGTAGAATATTACTCCAATGCAGCCCAAGAAGAAGCACTGCAGAATAATGGTTGTCCAAAAGAGCACCAAATAATACTTTGTTTCTCCAAGTTCATATTGTTTTGCCTCACTCGAGATTGCCTGCAAATAAAAAAACACACACATATATATATCTATTGTAAGCATCAACACCAGTGTTTGAAAAATCGAACCGTTCATTGAACCGAAAAACTTACTAGTTCACGGTTCACTGGTTCAACCGTTGGTCGGACCGTAATTGAACCGCAATTGAACCGTGACGTCATAATTATGAAATATATATATTTATATTATATATTACTTAAAAATTAATAAAATGCGAAAATATAAAACATAAAAGAGCTTAAATGATATTGTGTAACATTACAATCAAAATTTCACAATTCATAGTATAAATGATCACAACAATTTAAATATATAAAGTCTAAAATTTAAAGTTGAGAGTGCGTAAGTTAATTCTAAACTCCAAACTAAGGCTTTTTTGACTTTTAGATAGTTTGTGAGGTGTATCTTAACCTTCAAACTTTGTACTTAGACCAAAAAATTAAAAAAAAAATTAATTTCATTAAAAATTAAATGAAAAAATTGGTCCGGTTCAATTGAACTGTGAACGGTTCAACGGTTCACCGATCCGACCGGCTAGTTTGAACGGTTTTTACAAAATAAGGCTTTTTTTTTTTTTTTTCAGTTTTCTAGTTTTTTGAGAAAATCAGACCGATTTGCCGGCCGATTGAGGTCTGACCGGTCAATCCGGTCCGATTTTTTCAACTGTGATCACCACCAGATTAGTTATATTCTTATTACAACATACAGCTTTAGTGATGTATATATAGAGCCTTCATTTTAGTCTGCATGTAATATAATGAAAACAGATTATCTCACAATGAAAAATATCCTTTCCTCCATATCTTCTTAAAATTTCTACAATATCTAGTTGGTAATTAGATAAGTAGAGTAATTAACTAAGTATAATTAAATTATATATAAGCCTTGAATACTTTCCTTTATTTTGTTGCTTTTTTGAAATTATCTTATTTCTTATTAAATTATTTTTTATGAAATTTTTTTTGAAGTATTTGAGAAATTGAAAATCATGAAAGGTATGTTAAATTTGCATTATATTAATTCTAAATCCTCGTACACTAATTGAGACCCCGTTTACTGGAGACCAAGTATATATCTTGATTAACTAATTCCTTTGACTATTTATAGGTGCGTACAGATAATAAACAAGAAATAAAATTTAGCGCATTTTTTTTATTTCAATTTGGTATATTTCATCTGATATATTACACTTTACTATATGTACTAACTATATATATATATTTAAAAAATATTTTATACATTAGATTGGAACTGAGAATTTGGACAGGTAGAGATTCGCGAGCTTGGGACTGGTTATGTAATATAATGTGCCAAATCTGCAAGAATATTGTTTTAAGCTGTAAATTAAGGAGATAATTAATTCTTAGATTTCATCAGTTTCTGCGAGAATAATTATTCTTGATCTCGCATGAAGTCACAAATCCATAGTTGTCGCAATCTGCATTTTGAATTCTCTAGTTCATTTTATATTTTATCTTTTATTTCAACTTAATGAATAAATAACGAGTTCTTGAATCAATTATTTTTTAAAATAATATTTAATACATGTGTTATATATTTATAAAATGAAATAGGAGATTAAACAAGAATTGTGATAGAGAATCCAAATTGGGCGATCCATTTGAGTCCTCTAATCCCTTTTAGGTTCACAATATCTTTGAGAATTTTTGGATGCAACATATTTCAAAATAATGCTATTATTTTGCTTTCAAGGCATCTACTCATATAAATTTGGCCAAAATGAAACAACATATCAAATTTTATGATATAGAAAATTTAATACCGGGGGAGATTTTTATATTATGATTGTTTTTTCAGAGTAAATATGTATGTAAAAAGATACTACTTGCCTGAAAGTCCTTATTGATGAGCATGCCAACACTACAGAAAGCTGTAGCAAAAACACACATCGCCATCTGAATTTCCAACACCAGAGTGTACGTAACCGCCTGCTTCGCTTTCAAGTACGTCAACTCCACGAATGGCAGCGTAAACCCCGTCAATCCTGCCGCCACCACGGTAAGAAAGAACCCTAACGCATACTCCTTCCCCGTCTCCCCCGCCGGCCGGTCGCCGCTCGTGTGTAGCCCCAACACCACAGCTCCAACCGTCAGCAAAACCACAGCATTCATCGAGTAGGCGGTGAACTTCTGGTTCACGAGGAAGAAAGCGAACGCCGCCGTGAAAACCAGCTGCGTCGCGACAATGAGAGACGCAGTTGAGACCGGCAGCCGCGCGAGGCCATAGGAGTAGAAGTAGTTCGAGGAGCCGGTTAGAACGCCGATGAGTATGGATGCTAGAAAAACCCGAGGTTTCATGAAGAAGATCTGGGTGGCTGAGCTGCGGCGGCGCCGGCGAATATAGGCGACGGTGAGGGGGATGAGAATGACCGGGCAGCCCGCAGTTTGGAGAAAGCTGGAGAGCCAGACTCGTTTCCCGCCCTTGATGAAGTAGAGGCGCATGATCAACGGTCCACCGCAGTTCCCTACCGTCAGTAGGATGCAGTTGAAAAGAAGGAGAATTTTCCTCAAGGTGGAGCTGCCGTCACCAACTTCCATTTTTTGTATGATTATGTGATTCTTTGTAGCTGTATTAATGGCAAGTGATCAATAAGTATGATTAATTAGTCAATATAATGATTAGTTGAAATTCAATAATTACTATAATTTAATTAATATTTGATTAATTTCATCTAATAATATTAATGATATAACAAGTATTCGTATTTAAATTTCGAAACATTATAATAATAAAAGAAGCTAGCGTAAAGTTGAACAATATTTCTGCTATGACTAATTGTTACAATACACTTACATGTTTGTTAATTGTTAGTGATAGCTGCCTGGTTGGCTTAACCATCCATAGGCTTATTATAATACTAATTTTAGCGTTCATCAAAGAACTATATCTCTTGTCTTGATTTTTCTTCATAGACGTCATCATATTTCATTACATTCAACCATATTTTTTTAAAGGTCCCAATATTAATTTTGACTTGTCCTGATTATAAATACTTGTAATGTATTGCCCCAAAATTTTTCTTTCTATTTAATTAATTAATTTAACTTATTTTATTTTATTTATTATTTAAATTAAAAAAATGTAACGTCTTAGAATTTCATGATTACTTTATCCTATGTTTACCCATAATTTAGTTAAATTTATTTATTATCGTTATATCAGTTAGAAGATGACATATATACATATAGATATTTGATAAAACAAAAATAAAAATAAAATTATAATTTTTTTATACTAAAATTATATTATTACTAGGATAGGAATTATAATAAAGTGTTCGGATTATTATATGGTTATTTTATTCTTAGGAGATTAATAATTAGAGTTTTAGTTGAAATAAAATATTTCTCCCACACATATAATCCCAACACTCTAAAATCCTAGCCACAATTAAATTTAAAAAAAAAAAAAAAGGCATAGAGAAAGGAAGAGAAGAGGGAGAAAAGAAACGGAAAAAGGGTAAAGAAAGAAAGTAGTCGGCACAACAAAATTTCTCCAAAGAACATCAGACAATTGGTAGCAAGGTTGTGGGAATAGGAAAGGTAATTTTTTACTTTTGATTGCACTTACTTCAATTGATTTCTCTATTTCATATATCCATGAAGAAAACCGTGGGTGCCCGCAATTGTTGACTACTAATTCAATTGAAGGTTATTTTGAATAGATCTGAAGATAGCATTAATTGTGAAGGAAATTGAATTGTTTGTTGCATGTTGTCGCAATTGTTGACTACTATTTCAATTGAAGGTTATTTTGAATAGGATCTATTATGAGTGAAGATGAATTTTATTCACTAAATACATGCCATGCACAGGCTTATTTACCAAAATATAGTAAAAAAATATTAACTTTACAAAACTATCATGGCCTGGAGGGAATTACAAAAATGTAGGCTAAGCCATGCCTTATCGGTTCTGAATTTTTTTTATTTTTATAAATTAAACAAAAGCGTGGCTTGAAGCCATGCTTCTGGCATGGCATACTTCCGCTTTTTAAAAATTGAAGACACGCCTCTTCCATGAATTTTTTTTGCATACATTTTTTGTTTTTTTTTTATTGAAAATTGAGAGGCGTGCCTCTCACATGTTTTTTTTTTTTTTTTTTTGTTTGTAATTGAAAATTGAAGAGGCGTGGTATCTCTAGTATGTTATATATATATTTTTATTAAAAATTGAAGAGTATTTTATATTTATATATAATTTATATATGTATTTTATATTATATATTATATATATGTATTCTATATTCTATATTATGTATATTATATATTGTGTGTATTATATACTAGAATATATATATAATATATTACATAATTATATATTGTGATATATATATATCATATATTGTATTTACTATATATATTAAAATATATAATGCATTATATATTGTATATAAATTAATATATTTACAATATAATAAATATTTACAAGTAATATGTAAATTGTGATACACATAATTTATAAGAGATGTAATTTTTATAAATAAATATATAACATTTATAATTTGTTAAAAAATATTTTACTTAGTATGAATTAATTAATTATTTAATTTTAATTTTGTAACTTAATATAAATTAATTAAAATTTAATATAAATTTATTAGCATTTGAATTGCTTAATAACCAGTAATGTATAATTATTGATACTCCATTATGTGATTTTATTTTTTTATTTTTTTATTGTATATGAATTAATAATTACAAAGGAAAAACCACAAACATAAACTAATACTAATGTCATGCTTATCAATTTCAAATTATTCAAATTAAAAACTAAAATAACTTTCGCATCACAATATCAATTCAAACTTAATAGTAAACAACTCAAATTAATATACTTTCAAAAATTTAAAAACCAGCCTGATATTTGTGGGTCAAAATCTTCCTTCTCCAATTTAAGATTTCTAACCAAACTGAAAAAATTCAAAAAAAAAATTACAATGTATCATCTTAACAATACAAAATTAATAACATAAAATAATTAAAAATAAAAAATTATAATCTTCAATAGTATAAATTAAAATTTTATATTATTTTATCTTATTTTAAAACACAATTTATTCTTCTTTGTATCTTCTTCTTCCTTATCTCTTTGCTTTTTCTCGTCAATTTTTCCTGCACCTGTTGCTGCCACAACACTATCACTCTTTTTCGTTTCAAAAATTTGAGGAAGAGTAATGAATAATAAGGGAAGAATTGTGTATAGGTAAGAATTGCACCGTGCAGGGAAAAAGAATTTTTCCACAAGATGCGTGCCTTGCAGGCACACCTCTTGTTTCAGTTAACAAAATAATTTGTTACACATGGCTTCACGCCTCTTGCCATTTAAAAAAATAAAAATAAAAATTTGAAGACTCTTTTTGTTCATTTTTTCCGATGCCATGCCAGAGGTGTGGCCTCAGTTTAATGTATAAAAAAAAAAATTTAAGAAATACAAAGGCGTGGCTTCAGGCCACGCCTTACGGTATTTTTGCAAAAATTTTCAACTCACGGTAGTTTTGTAAAATTCTTACTTTTTTACTAGATTTTGATAATTTCCCCCCATGCACATATATGACGAAGGCAATTGTCACCCATGTTTTCTGGGTATACTGAGAGTAAATAAACACGACTGAATATATATGTAATAGTAGGGATTTTAGAATTTATTTATTACTGAATTCTAGAAATCATTTAGAATAATTTCTTACTTAAATTTTGACATTTTGAATAGAATTTATATGTGAAATACAAGTACTAAAATTATTTAGTACCAAATAAAATTGTTGGGTCTTAAGATACTACATGCTTATGTTATCCATAAAGCTAGTTTTAAGTGAATTTTGTATAGTTAGTCAGTTAAATTGGAGATTGATGTGCTTATAAAATGAATTCAGGTGACTCAACATTTGATTTGATTGATTCTGAGATAGGTGATTGACTTGTAGAATTAATCTTAAATGTGAGTGCCTAAACCTATAACTATTATATATTGTTACTTTTCAAAACCCATAAGGATATATGTATAGTAATGCATGCTGAAACTTCTTTTTGCTATACACTGCACTATATATGTATTCCACTGCGCACAAAAGGAGATCTTTTTCTTGTTTTATTTCAGCACAAAAAGAAATATTTTTCTTGTTTCACTTCGGCACAAAAAGAAATATTTTTTCTTGTTTTAATTCTGGAAAAAGAAACCTATGCTTTATGATTTTAATGCTTCTAGACTACCAATTAAATTCGATGATCAACTGATTACTGTTACTGTTACTGCTACTGTTATTGTTAGTTGGATCCAACTTGATCTAGATGTGTGAGAGACTTCACTGGGCAGCAGCGGGCTAGCTGGTTGAATCCCAAACCCCCAAGGCCTAATCCCCCCCAGTGCACAACAGAAGCCATTTGTGGTTAAGGTGGGTCGTAGGAATTCTCGGGGACGCTCGGGCACTGTTTTAGTAAGATTGCACGTTGCTCGGAGCGATAAGGGACTATTACGGTGGGAGCCATAAGGTTGACTGGCTATAGCAATCACTGTCTGATCATCGCATTTAAGTTGATAGTCTAGAAAAATATTTATTAAACTCTTGACTTGTTGCTGCTCGACTGTTTATAAAATTCTTGACTTGTTACTGCTCGATTGTTGATAGAATGCTTGATTTGTTACTGCCTGACTGTTTAAAATAATTTTCCCTTATGTTTTTCTCAAATATTTTCACTTTACAAACTCTTGAATATTTTCACTATACAATTCCTCCTGTATTTTCACTGTACAAATTCTCGAATATTTTCATTGAACAAATCATGTTAAATTCATGAATTCACATGGCACACACACTTAGCACTCATTGAGTCTTTTGTTTACACTCTTTTTCTTCTTTGACTTTCTTCTGGCAGACCTAGATCCTAGCCCTAGTGAGGATGTTGAACCTGCTTCTGACGAGAACCAAAATTGAAGGTTTTCTTTCAGAATGAGGACTTTGCAGTAGGTTTAGCTTTATTGCCGTGTTGACAAATTACTTCTTCTCCTTTAATGATTTTTTTCCAGTTGAGGGAAGAATATTGGGCATTTTGAGTTTCTAGGTTGCTAGAATTATTCAAATTATTATGAATGTTGGAGTTTTTTTTATTTAAGATCATGATTTTAGAGAAGTCATATATTTTTATTTGGGATCGATTTTCACGCCTCGAGATTTGACTGTACGGTTAGATTTTGGGGCATGACATGTAATGTTCAATGCTGCCAATATTAATTATTTAATTTTAGTTTTCTATCCACAAAAAAACATCGTTGCAGCTCACTACAAGAAAATAAGGTTTCGGAGACAGAAATTCAGAGACAGATTATTTTCATCTGTAATTCAAAGATGGAAATAGATTCCATTTGAATTTCGTAGAGTAAAGATCAAAAGAGAAAGATTAAGAGAGATTTAAAATACGCATAAGTTTAATAAATTAATAAGTCATAGGAAAAAATGCAAAGACAAAACTTGAGATCAATGTAGAGACGGATGTAGGGACGCCATATTTTTCGTCATTAGTTCATCAAATTTTGAGAAACAATTATCTAGAACTTAGATAGATATAACCCATCTCAAAATAAAAATTCAGATATGAATTTAAGATAGACTAATCCATCTTTAAGTGATGCAATTTAAAGAAGACTTAGAGATGGAAATACAATTTTAACAATTTTTTAACAACATTATAGAAAATATTGCGCGTGCTTGGCAAAATTTAAAATACTTATATCTTCTATTTCACTTATATATTATATAAAAAAACATTCTTTTTTTTATTTTTTACTTTTGAGAAAACTGATCAATATTAACTCAATCATCAAGAATTACAATTAATGGCTTAAGTTAAAACATAAATCTAAAGGAACAACTAATCCTGAACTTGCAAATATCTAAACACAAATGAGGCCTCGTAATATCTAACATTTCTTAATTGTAGACATTTAAGGCCTTAAAGTTGCAACTATACCCCAGGCCATTTTAAGATACTAAAATGAACCTCATCTATCTATGTCATTGTAAAATCAAGCCATTTGTTAGTCCAACAAGCAAGAAAAGGAAATTAATAGAAAATTAGTTAGTTCAAATGGAGCTTTAATTTGTTTACTTGACTGACTTTTTTTAATAAGTATTACTTAAAAGTTTGCAAGTGTTGTCAAGTTGTTGGTCAAAAAGAGATGAAATTCATGTATTGAATGAGTACACAAAATTAGGAAAGTACGGCCAAATTTTTGGTCAAAAAAGAATTTGTGAAGTTTTCAAACTGCAAACAACTTAATTCTCTTTTGTGAGAAAAAGTAGCTGTCACAAGGTTTCTATTTCTTCACTGACACTTAAAAGAATTGTGAATCAGTTTAAATATTTTCTTTGAAATTCGACGATGATGAGATGACCAATGAACTAAAGAAAATTCAAATGTTTTGTCTTATAATCAAGCAATCAGATATTTTGTGTCTTATAATTGGGAATAATTGAGAGCTTGAGTGTGCAACGAGTTACAAAAGATGCGCAAAATGGCAAGTTGCAACGCAAACAAATGCACACAATTCATTCACAGAGTACCTGTTACTTCTATTTTCACATAAAAATGAATTCAACTAACGTAATAAGTGAAATTTCAAATTAGGTAAATATATATATACATACATATATATATATATAACTAGGTTTTTCAGTTGATTATTTCGAATTAAAGATGGATGTATGTATACATTCATCTCGGCTTTGTGCAAAAGCATAATTTCTAAATATTCGTCAATGCTTATCGTAGTTGAATTATTTGATGACATTTGTTTCCATTTCAACATTTTTGTTAATGTTTGGATTAGCTAACTGAGCTCAAGTAAATAGAAATTTAGGAAGTGAAGTTAGGCAATAAATTAAACAAAAACTAACAATATATTATAGCTAGCGAAGCAATAATAAGCTTCATGCAAAGCTTAATATTCGAGAGAGCAAAAGGCATGCAAGATGTGTAATCAAATGACTATTTCATGCTTTTCTTGTTCAATAGGAGAACAGTACACATATTGTTCTAAGTTCTTTGACATGTTTTATGTAACGTTCAATAAAGTAAAACCTGCGATGGCATTAACAACGGTGAATGCAATGAAAGAAATGTTCTTAAAAAATGCAACTTGTCTCAAGATTGTTCAAATTATAGTGATCATCCCCCTCCTTGTGGTTAAGTTGACAATTTCAGGTATGGCCAATTCCCATAGTGTGAGGGCAGTGTGATTCAATCCTACATTTTAATTATATCTGTTTGATGCATTGAGCCAAATATTTTGTTTATGAATAGTCATTTTATTATTAAATGATGCAGTTAATATGAGAGTGTGGTGCAATACTCGTGCACTACCATAAATTTTATTAAATATGAATTGACACTTATAAGGTGGTGACTACAAAAGAATATAATATTTGTAACAAAATAATAAGTGACGATGTAAAAAAAATATCATTAATAATATGCATTAAGTGACAATAATTTTTACTTTATTACTTGATAATAATTTTTGTTGTATCATAATATGACTTAATCGTGACAAAAATTAATGTCTTAAATTGTCATTATTGACAATTAGGAATAGCCTTACAGTGACTACTTAGAAATAACAAAAATCTTGTCATTAATTGTGACAAGATTTTCTTTATGAGTAGGTGGTCATCATATATGCATTACTAATTGTCAATAGTGACAACTTAAACACTATTCTTGTCACTGTTTAGCTTGTAAAAATTATTAAGGTGACAAAACAAAATATTTTTTCACTTAATAAATAAAATTAATTAAATTTTTTGTAATGTCCATTATTATTTTTTCACTAATTTATCTTTCTCTTGTAGTATATTGAATATTTTACCTTTTTCAATTAATAAACTAGGGATGGCAATGGAGTGGGTCAAAACCTGAACTTCAACTTAGCCCGTCCCGAATGAGACGAGTTTGGGGTGGCTTAACGATGTATAGGTCGGGTTTTGAGGCATGATTTTCACAACCCGAAGTATTTGGGGCAGGGTATGGGGTTTACCAAACCTACCCCGTAAACTCGCCCCAAACATGCCCCATACAAATTATACATATAAAAATAATAAAAAATATATTATATATAATTTATTTTATATTTTTCAGATTAAAAATAATTTAAATGTTTTACTTGTTGTTACTTTGATTCTACTTTGATTCTCCTATTTTGCTTCTAGAATCTTATCTTGTTTGCATGGATTTTTCATTTTTGTATCTAAAATTTGAATTTTAATTGCTATCAAGTGGTTTTAATTCTTTCCGACCTGCCAACCCGATGGGACAAGATGGGGCGATGTGGGGCGGGGCGGGATGTGAGGCGAGATAAGGTCTAGCGGGACGGGGTATAGGTCGAGCCAAACCCGCTCTATTGCCATCCCTGTAATAAACTATTCTTGTACACCTTATTCATATGATTTGTTCAGTAATTATGAAGAAAAATTGCATTCTTTATCATTGGGTGGAACTTGCAGTCAAAGAGCAAACGTCAGATTAGTCGAGAAGGTCCTCGGCTAAGATCCTACGAAGATTAAGTCAGTAATCGACATGGAGATTGTTGGACAAAGAAACAATTCAAAGAGTGTATGTCTGCTTACCATTGCTCCTAAAGGATGAAGTATTTATAGTGTTCATATAAAGGCAAAAATACTAATATCTCCTCCAGCACGTTCCATATGCCGACTCCTCAACTAGGGGCAAGATAGGTCTTTTCGAAAGACCTATCTTGGAGGTGTACAAGTGTCCGACTGGCCGAAAAGGGGATCCTTACCATCATTAATGCGGAGATGACCACCTTCAATCCATTTAATACGAATAGTCTAGTGGTTGAGATGCATTTAATGCAATGGGTGTTAGGAACTGTCATTATAGGCCAATAACGCTTCTACCGTGCTTAAGTCGACCTCCACGTTGCTGAACTCATATGGTCGAGTGAGGTCTTGGGCTTGTTGGGCCTGACGGCCTTATTGGGTTGACCCCATATCATGAGTCCCTAATTTGCCCCCTTGTACAACTTGTAAAATTATAATTTTAGTCCTGCATCTATCAAAAAAATTTCATATTTAACTTGACTTTTGCTGGAGCTCTAAAATTGATTAGTAAGTTGATATACGAGAGTGGGTCCAATTTGGTTATTTTTGCCTTGTTGGGATGCAACCTCGGCTTTTTCAGTTAATTTTTGGAGCTTTGACAAATATTGACTAAGATATAAAAAATTCTTTATATATACAGGAGTAAAATATTAATTTTATAAGTTATACGAAGAAATGGGGAAGTGGGTAAATTCACAAAGACGAAAAATACAAATTTTCCAATAATTATCGAACAAAACATATGAATAAGGTGCACAAGAATAGTTTATTTGAAACAGGTAAAATATTCAGAAGGAAAGATACCACATTACAAGGGTCAATTCATATTTAATAAGATTTATTGTAGTACACAAGTATTACATGACAATCTCATATTAATTGCTTCATTCCATAAATGAGCATTCATAAACAAAACATTTGGCTCAATGCATCAAACATATAGAATTAAAATCTAGGGTTTGCATTACTACGACTTGAACAATCTTGAGACAAGGTACCTTCATTACGAACATTTCTTTCATTGCATTCTCAGTTGCTAATGCCGCACTAGTTTTTGCCTTACCGAACATTGCATAAAACATGGAAAAGAACTGAGAACACAAGTGTACTATTCTCCTACTAAACAAGTGAGGCATATGTGAAAGAATCATTTGATTACACACAAATATGAACCTAGAATTCTCGTGGAAAAGGATACTTCATACATGAGTATTTGGAATTGTCCAACTATTTTTTTTTTATTTCAAAAAAACCCCAAAAGCGGGGAGTTAGTCAATGACCCAAACTTGCATATTAAGTTTCAAAAGAGATTGAAGTACAAGTGCATGCACCTTAGTTTGAGGGAACGTAAATAAGGGAAAGTACTTTCTCACAACAAAATTCCTAGTCTATGAAAGATAAAGTTAGGGAGCACTACACCCCTTGCTACCAATAAAACAAAAAAAATTTATCTCCTAATCAATGACAAGATATCAATGAACTAAAAATTTCCCCTAATTTAGAAAAGCATAGTGAATAGGGAGTATTTCTCTCTTTATAACTCTCATACAACCAAATGGAATTTAAAAAACAAGTCCTACCATTATATATAGGAAATCACATAAAACGAGGAATACTACTCTCTATTCAATATTCCGACCAAAGGAAATCAATAAAACAATTTACTAGCTAGTCTAATTGATCATCTGGTTCAGGGTTAGGGATTACTATTCCCTTTTGAAATATTCATCACAACAAAGCAAAGCCAAAAGCAAATGAAAGAGGCCATTTTATCCAACTAATTAACTAGGAATAAATGAATAATACAATCAACCCTCCCCACCCCAAAAAAAGGGCAAACAAAAGAAGGCTACTCTTTTTCCACTAGGGAAATGCCTAAAAAGCACATTTTATAGAGCCTAAGAGTTTTTCAATAATTTAAATCAACAAATTATCAATATGCAGATAAAAAAGAACAAAAGAAGATGCCCATTGCAAGACATTAACTTAAGAATGCTCATAACTCAAAAACAACATTGACAAATATAGAACATGCATTGAAAGTGTGTGTCTTGTATTTTTTGGGGGCAAGAACAATTATAAATGTTTGATGATGTGTTTTAACTTCCGCATCAAGTGTGATGAGTCAAATCGAATTAGATACCAAAGCAGATTGAGGGTGTTTGAATGCAACATTGCAAAACCATAAGAGAGCTCTAGCAATATCCTAGCAAAACACTTCTAACACTCAAGTCAGACCTTGAATAAGAGAATAAAATGCTAAATTTGACAATACATAGTAAAAACACTCACTTGACTGAAAATGAGTAGAATAAAAGTATTTTAAGATGTAGGAGAGAGAAATAACATATTGTGATAGGATTGACAGGTTATAGTGTTCCTTATATCTATTAAAAATACTATTTTGCCATTAGGAAATGATATCCTAGATGTATGATATACTCCCTAATCAAGGTCCGCAATAGCTTTTCTATAGACAGGACGACATGAGGTAGAATGTAGGGAAAAAGATAGAGCATGAAAAGGGATTGATTGTGAACTAAGTATTTATGTTAGTTACTATTCCTCTTTTAACCAAATATTCATATTTATCACATTTATTATATTCCTTCAGAGCTAGTCATTTTGACATCAAAGGATGCTCTTCTAGCTTTCTAGGGCCTTAACAAGTATACTTGATAAATATATTATAGTAGAATCACGCATGTGACTAGGTGCTATATCAAGCAATTTGTAATAAGTTATCTCAAATGAAGCCAACATATCTACGGTCAGTTCATTAGAAGCTAATTCATACATTTACCTTATCACGAATGATATTGAGGGATATGCAATTTTTCTTTATTACAGGTTTACATCTTTTGACTTCTCTCCCTAGGCAATGTTGGAGTTAACCGCTACTTCATCCCCTTTGTCACTAAATGAAATATCCACTTGGGAGGGAAAAAAGAGAGTGGAAGTTGGTATAATTAAGCGTATTCCAGTTTTTTAACGAACATCCCCATTATGCTTTTTTACTATGTTTGAAGTCGTATTTTTAAACTTCCCCATTTCTACTACTAGCTACTAACCACTTTTCTCAAAATCTCTAAATTTCATCCTTTCAAAAAGCATAAGTTTCTACAAACAACTCATTTATCATCTTGCGTAAGATAGAATTTTAGCTTATATGGAGAGCAATCAGAAAGTTGAAGGATGGTGAAAATTTGATTTTGATTTAATTCATTTAATATGCATATAAAAATTGGAACTGTAGGCAAGTTACCAAGTCCAACCATGTCGCCAACTCCTTGGAGTGCATTCTCGGGCCTTGTGAATAGGGAATCTACTCTTTGAGGCCACTCAACTTCACAAGAACGTAATGTATTCTACTGGAAGAAAACTTAGGGGCTATTTGGCTTCATTTTTATTTTCTATTTTTCCTATTATGATATTTAATGCTTTAAAAATATATTTATTGCACCAATTTTTAACAAAGATACAACTTGTAATTTTTTTCATGCCTAACCATCATTTTAAACTTAAAGAATAATTAAAGTTCACATGTTTATTAAAAAAAATTTCTCTTTCGTATTCTTACTTATAAGTAATAAGATTCGCATTAAATGAAATAGTGATTTATCATCCCAGCATTAATCAACTAATGTGACATGAAAAAACACAACAAGAGAACTAGTAATTCTGGAAGAAATTTTTAGTAGATTCCACTAGAAATCCACCAGAAAATGAAATTTCCATTGGAAATGCGATGAAGATATGTTTGTCAGAATTTTAGCACCTAAATAATTTATCTCGTTGAGGAGATATTTTAGTGCAACAATTAATAAATCATTGAATGAGCAAATTGAGTTAAAGAAGTGAGCTATGACCTAAAGTTATATTAAGACATGGGAGTGGGTGGATAGTGTATAATAATAATCCAAAAAAAATAAAAAAATAAAATAATAATATATAATTATTATTAGGATTATTTTAAAATTTGGGTTGTGAGACCGAAATTAATTCTTCCAACAATCATGTCTGATTTCTTATAGCGTTGCAACCCATGTCTTTTGAAATTCAAAATGAAGGTCACAACCTTTATTTAGTATGACAGAGTTAGGGACATATGTTATAGGAATAAGCACTTAAGTCCTATAAATAGAGGTGCTATCTAGTGTCATTTAATCATAAAAGAATACACAAGCATTCTAGCACTCTAGGCATTCATTCTCACATACATACATATATACACATTTTCATTAAGTATAGAGGTTCAAGTCAGTTTGGTTTGGAGGTTCAGCCAATAGGAGTACTGCCTTTGGTTGTTTGGAGTTGTTGTATTTAGGAGGTTGTCCGTTAGCAGTCCTTGGGCATCGGTGAGAGGCGGATAAAACCTTAAGGAAGTTGTACTCATGCAGGCCTCAACTCACTATTTATTTGGTCCTCAATTTATTGCTTCCGGTTTGAATCCTTAACTAATATTTATTCTTTACTTATTTTTTGGTTGTGTAAATCAATTTTCATATACATAGTTGGTTCTATGCTAATTGGCTAGTGTTAAATTATGCTACTGTAATAAATAAAATACAAGTGTGCACTTAATATTCTAACAAACTTAAGGTTTTAATCTCCAATCTATTTACATAATTAAGTAGCATAATTCGTGTGTGCTTTAAAATCCCTACACAATATTTCTACACGATATTCTGTAGTAGGCCTATGTGTTTTCTTTGGCAAGAATCTGCATACAAATTATATGTTTCTAACCATTTCTTATATCTCCACAAAATTACGTGTCAGTGTGAAAGTTTCTTTTGCTAAATTATGTTGTTTATATCATTTAGTGGCATAACAGTGATTGTGTGTAAGTTTATGATTAATTAAAAAAAAATTCTGATCTTTGTTTGTTGCCTTTTAAAATTTGTAAATTGTTTACTAAGCCACTGCATAATGTCTTAATTTCTGAGAGCCTTGCGTTGTATGGCATTTATATTTTTTTTGAAGATGATAATGTTACACACTTGATAGTAGCGACTCTGTCCTATTAAATTTTTGCTATTGCCGTGTCCTTCTCGCTGCAGATATGATCTGTCAATTAAAATTGTAGTATGCTAAGAATTTGTGTGATATTTGTTTGTCTCGTGAAACCTTGAAAAGTCTAATATTCCTGCTTTGTATTTCTAATTTACTCTCTATCATTAGGAAAATCTATTAACCTATTATATAATTGTGGAAGATAAACTTCACTTTGCATCCATTTTACTTATTCAAATCAGTAGTACGATTTTTCTCTTATATTGAATTGTAGAAATAAACTATGGCTTCAAACAATGATGTGTCACATGTTCCTCATGAGCCCAATGGGGCGAGTGGTGGTAGTTGAACATCAAATGCTCATGTTGCACCGCATCCAATTTTCGCTATCACAGTTGGACAAGCGAAGAAACCAGAAAAGTTCAATGGAAAAGATTACAAGTGATGGCTGCAAAAAATGCTGTTTTATCTCACCACTTTGAACCTTGCAAGGTTCTTGCAGGAAGAACATCCTGCATTAGGGGAAAGTCCAGATATGCAGACTGTAGCGGCTATTGATGCATGGAATCATGGGGATTTCCTATGCAAAAATTACATACTCAATCGGCTGGATAATGCGCTATATAATGTATACAATCCAATTGCTACGGCTAAAGAACTTTGGGAATTACTTGAGAAAAATACAAGATGGAGGATGCCAGCATGAAAAAAATTCATCGTTGGTAAGTTCCTTGAATTTATTATGATAGATTCTAAATCTGTGATGTCTTAGGTGAACGAGAATCAAATAATACTACATGAGTTGGCTGCCAAAGGAATAGCACTTGGAAGGGCGTTCCAAGTGGCGACCCTGATTGAGAAATTACCTCTGGGATGGAAGGACTTCAAAAATTACCACAAGCACAAACGCAAGGAAATGAACCTTGAGGACTTGATTTTGAAGCCAAGGATAGAGGAAGATATCCATCTTCCTAAAAAGAGAGGTGATAGAAGTGCTTATGAGAGCAAAGCGAATGTGGTGGAGCAAGGGCCATCGAACAAGCAGAAAAAAGACTCGTTTGGCCAACAAAGTGAGAAAAAGGAAACGAAGTTTGAGGGCAACTGCTATGTTTGTGGCAAACTAGGGCATAAGGCTAAAGATTGCCGAAACCATCAACAAAGAAGGACTCCTAAGAAGGCGGGGCCTTCAAAGAAGAGAAAGACTGCCTATGCAAATGTTACAGAAGTGGATAATCTATCAAATGGTGTTAGTAACTTGAACCTATCAGCCGTGGTTTCTGAAGTGCATCTCACAAAAAATCCTAAGCAGTAGTGGGTGGACACTGGGGCCACTCGACATGTATGCTTAGATAGAAGCCTGTTTTCAACATATCATAATGTTGAAGGTGAAAACTTGTTCATGGGAAATTCTTCAACTTCCAAGGTGTATGGAGTTGGAAAAGTGATGCTCAAAATAACTTCTAGAAAGGAGCTGACTCTCAACAACGTGTTTCATGTGCTAGACATAAGGAGAAATTTAGTGTCAGGTCCTCTACTTAGCTAAAATGGATTTAGGCTAGTTTTTTAATCCAACAAATTTGTACTTACCAAAAATGGTGTGTATGTCGGAAAAGGCTATTTGTGTGATGGGCTTTTCAAAATGAATATAATAACCATCACACCCAAGAATGAACCAAAATATGTTACTAATGGAAATAAAGTGAGTGTGGCTTACTTGTTGGAGTCTCTAGATCTGTGGCATCATAGACTAGGGCATGTAAATTTTGGTACTTTAAGTAAACTAGTTAAAAGTGGAATTTTACAGAAGTTGGATTTTGACATAAAAACTAAGTGTGAAGTTTCCATTGAGGCAAAAATGACAAAAACTCCTTTTAAGGCAATTGAAAGAAGTACTGAAGCATTAAGTTTAATTCACACAGACATATGTAACTTAAAAATGGTGCAATTAAGAGGAGGTAAAAAATACTTTATAACCTTTATTGATGATTGCACAAGATATTGTCATGTTTATTAACTTTCAAGCAAGGATGAAACAATTGAAGTATTTAAGCAATACAAAAATAAAGTTGAGAATCAACTAGGAAAGAAGATTCAAATACTTAGAAGTGATAGAGGTGGCAAATACATCCACCCTTTTGAAGAGTTTTGTGTTGCACATGAATAATCCATGAAGTAACAACACCTTATGCACCACAATCAAATGGCATTGCTGAGCGCAAAAATCAAACCTTAAAAGAAATGATGAATGCATTATTAATTAATGCAGGGGCACTTCAAAACATGTGGGGAGAGGCAGTGCTGACTGCTAATCATTTACTTAATAAGATACCCTACAAGAAACTACAAAAAGCACCCTATGAGAAATGGAAAGGACACCCACCATCTTATCAATATCTTTGAGTGTAGGGGTGTCTAGCTAAAGTGCAAGTACTACCTCTTAAAATGGTCAAAATAAGACCAAAGACAGTTGATGGGATCTTTATTGGTTATGCACAACATAGTGCTTCCTATTGGTTCCTTGTACATAACTTCGATATTGACGACATTCAAGTCAATACAATAATCCAATCAAGGAATGCAACCTTTTTTGAAGAAATATTTCCTTGGAAAAAAGAAGAAGAACGAGTGATATTTAAAAGGCCTCCAGAAACTCAAGAATCGAGCAAAGAGGACTTTGAGCCGAGACGTAGTAAAAGAGTCAGAAGGGCTAAATTCTTTAGATCTGATTCTTGACTTACATATTAGAAAATGAACCACGAACGTTTACTGAAGCTATGGCGACTTCGGAAGCTTCTTTATGGAAGACATTGGTAAATAGTGAAATAGAGTCCATCATGCATAATCATACTTAGGAACTAGTAGATTTACCTCTTGGAAATAAACCCTTAAGGTGTAAATGGATTTTCAAGAGGAAAATGAAAGCAAATGGTACGATAGATAAATACAAGTCGAGACTAGTAGGCAAAGGGTATCAATAGAAAGAAGGTCTTGACTAGTTTAATACATACTCGCCAGTAACTAGAATAACTTCTATTCGATTATTAATTGCCTTTGCTGCTATAAATAATCTCAAGATCCACCAAATGGATGTAAAGACAACATTTTTAAATGGTGACCTTGATAAGGAAATTTATATGGAACAACCTGAAGGTTTGTGATTCCACGCCAAGAGAAGAAGGTGTGTAAATTAATTAAATTGTTATATGGTTTAAAACAAGGACCTTAACGATGGCATCTTAAATTTGATCATGTGATGATAGCCAACAACTTCAAGATTAATGAGTGTGACAAGTGTGTATATTAGAAGTACACCAACTGAATATGTCGTTGTATGTTTATACGTAGATGATATGTTAATCATGGGAACCAACAGTGACATAATCAAAGAGACAAAGAAATTGCTAAGTCACAATTTTGATATAAAAGATATGGGTCTCACTGATGTCATACTCGGAATTAAAATGATAAAAACACCTAATAGGATAGCATTAACACAATCTCACTATATTGAGAAAGTGTTGCAAAAGCTTTTAGATCCCGCAAGTAGCTCGGTAAAAACACCGATAGATTTAAATCAACAGCTTACCAAAAATAAAGGTGAAGGAAAGTCTCAAGTGGAGTATGCACATATAATGGAAGTCCCATGTACGGTATGAACTGCACGAGGCCAAACATTGTGTATGCAGTTGGTAAGCTAAGTAGATATACAAGGACCCATGGACAAGAGCATTATAATGCTATTGTCAGAGTACTAAAGTACTTAAAATACACCACGAAGTATGGGTTGCACTATACCAAATATCCAGCAGTAATTGAGGGATACAGCGATGTCAATTGGATATCTGGCTCAAACAAGTCCAAGTCCACAAGTGGATATGTGTTCACTCTAGGTGGAGTTGCCATATTTTGGAAATCCTCGAAGCAAACTTGAATAGCTAGATCAATGATGGAATCAAAGTTCATCGCATTGGATAAAGCAGGCGGGGAAGCAGAACGGTTACGCCAATTTTTGGAAGATATTCCAAATTGGATGAAACCTGTGCCGGCAATTTGCATCCACTGTGATAGCTAATCTATCATTGGAAGGGCACAAAGTAGTATGTACAACGGTAAGTCTTGGCACATACAGAGGAGACATAACACTGTTAGACAACTGCTTTCTAGTAGAGTTATCTGAATTGACTACATGAAGTCTAAAGATAATCTTGTGGATCCGCTAACCAAAGGTGTAAACAGAGAGCAAGTAAATAAATCATCAGAGGAAATGAGATTGAAGCCTTGAAATAACTGAGTTACCATTATGGGAACCCTATTTATGTGATTGGAGATCCCATGAAGTAGGTTCAAGGGGAAAAACAAGTTATCCAACTGTGACCCGACGTAGAAGTACTGTGGAGGGCCACAACCCTCTAGTCTATTCCGTTGATGAGCAGACAGTGTATCTTGCAAAAGTTCTAGGTTAAGCATTGCTTTTAATAACTCTCATGTCTCGATATTTCGAATGGAGGTGTAGCAAGAGCCTCTTAATGAGAAGTCACCTATATGAATATGGATTGGGCTGATCCTATGAGAATTTTAGAGGCTGAATTCTTAGAATAGTACTCATGAATACCAAGAATTGTTTAAGGCCAAAATAAACACAACAGTTGAACCATAAAATTGACTATTGAATGGTGTTGTGTGCAGTGCTATTGTCTTGATGTACACAAAAGCTTTACTGGTTGGCAAGTGCGTCCGATAGTGCTCACTAAGGAAGGTTCAAAGCTAAAAGCTACCTCTCCCGATGCAATATCACTTGAGCTGAACCTCTATCGTGCAATTGCATTCATGAGCATATTTGTCAGGCTATTTTCTCATTCATGTGGGGGATTGTTAGAATTTTAGCACCTAAATAATTTACCTTGTTGAGGAGATATTTTAGTGCAAAAATTAATAAATTATTGAATGAGCAAATTGAGTTAAAGAAGTGAGCTATGAGCTAAAATTATATTAAGACATGGGAGTGGGTGGAGAGTGTATAATAATAATCCAAAAATAATAATAATAATTCTATATAATTATTATTAGGATTCTTTTAAAATTCTGGTTTTGAGACTAAAATTAATTATTCCAACTAATTTCTTAGTGTTGCAACCCATGTCTTTTGAAATTCAAAATGAAGGTCATGACCTTTATTTAGTTTGGCAGAGTTAGAGACATGTCTTATAGGAATAGACACTTAAGTCCTATAAATCGAGGAGCTGTCTAGTGTCATTTAATCATAAAAAAATACACAAGCATTCTAGTACTCTAGGCATTCATTCTCACATACATACATATATACATACACATTTTCATTAAGTATAGAGGTTCAAGTCAGTTCGGTTTGGAGGTTCAGCCAATAGGGGTGCTACCTTTGGTTGTTTGGAGTCGTTGTATCTTGAGAGATTGTCCGTTAGCAGTCCTCGGGCATCGGTGGAAGGTGGATAAAACCTTAAGGAAGCTGTGTTCGTACGGGCCTTGACTCACTATTTATTTGGTCCTCAATTTATTGCTTTCGGTTTGAATCCTTGACTAATATTTATTCTTTACTTATTTTTTGGTTGTGTAAATCAATTCTCATAAACATAGTTGGTTTTGTGCTAATTAGTTAGTGTTAAATTATGCTATTGTAATAAATAAAATACACGTGTGCACTTAATATTCCAACAATGTCTGCTGGAAAAAGTTTTATTGCCAAAAAATTCTGGCCAAAATTATGATGCAAAAGTATTGCTGTAGAATTTTAGCTGATCAGAGATGGATTTCTCATAAGATATAAATTCTAATTTTGGAGAAATTCTCAGCAAAAAAATTGCCTCATGTACCTTAGGATTTTTTTGCCAGAAATCTAACATTGTTTGTCTAACATTGTTAAGATAAACTTTGACAACTTTTCAACGGATTTTTTGCTGAAAAGTTTTTTGAAGGACTTGAGGAAGAATATTTGGCATAGTATTGTTAATATTTTTTAATGGATTTATAGAACTTACAACTAGATTTTCATCGAACAATTTATAGAACTTTTTGCATGCATATGTACAAGTTATTTCATATGATTTTAGTTTAAAACCTAATCCATGTTTGAAATTTGTTGGCATTGTGTTCTTAAACTAGATTGAGATTGTGGTCCTTTTTTTTTTCTTTTCAAATGAGGTTTTAGCAGCAGGTCGTTTGGTCAAATAACGTCGAGTTTGAAAAGTACATTATGATAATAAAATTCTAAAAATTTAAAAACAATCATAGTGCACATATTGTTATCAACTTTACATTGGACAATCGTGTAAAATTTCACTTTATCTTTTATTTTCTCTCTCTACATTTTCTATTTTTCACCTCTCTTCCCATCTTCTCTCATTTTATTTTATTCTTCACCAGCTTCACCGACTACTCCGCTGGCTATAGCTTCCACCACCTTCAACCTGGCTTAGAGGGTGTACAAGTACTGGATTTAATTTTACTTCTTGATTTTTTATTTCTCATTTTTTTCAATTTGAGTTACATTGAGATCGTTAATTTTATTTAAGTGCTTGTAATGCAAACCTATATAATCTTTTTGGCTAAAATGTTTATTTTAATATCATCGCCCATGCATCATATAACCATAAATGTTCTACTTAAAATTATGAAGAATTATCAATTCTTTCTCTATTATATAATTTGTTTAAAATGATAAAAAAGTTACACTTATAGTTCAACATTATGAGCAACCATGCAAAGAATATCTACAATATACATATAGATATATATTAGATAAATATATAAGTTTAAACAAAGAGAATTAATATTCATTTCTAACGAGTTCTAAAATTTTTTTTAGCGCAAATTGGGTTTGACCAGACTCACTTGATTATACGAGCCGAATTAATTTCGTAAAATAAGTGATATTTTACTTGTTATTAATTAGTAATTAATTGTGTTCCCACTCCAGACTGCAGGCGAGAATTTAGAATTTGTACAAACTCTTGATCCCTTTAATATCATCTTCATGTAAACCTTTTCTTTCACCTGGATAAATTATAGGATACATGACAGCCTTCTCAATCCAGCTATGGCCAAGCCCAAGGGCATGACCCAACTCATGTAGCCCAACAGTTTGGATATCATAGGCATTTCTTTCACCATTGGATGACCAGTTTTGGGCTGCATCAAAGTGAACCCTCCCATCCGGTGGTGCAAATGTATGAGCCAAGCCTGAGTCAGGGTTTCCGAACGGATGTCCGTCTCCATGATACCCGCGCATGAAGCTGATCCGAATGTCCGCTTTACTGAGATTGCTAACACGAGAAAACTTAAAAGGCGTTACGGATGCCCACTCATTCAATGCATGCTCTAGAGACCGTTTGGCCTCTTCTTTGACGTTTCTATTGAAAGCATATTTGAGTTTTCTCTTGCGCCATTTGGGATGTCCTGGGAAAAATGAATAATGTGATACCATATGAAATGGAATAGTGCTAATATTAAGGTTGTAGAAATCTGGCAATCCACATTGTATTTTCTGCATTTTTATTATGGTATTAGCATATCGGATTCTTGTGAAGTTAAGATTGTAAATTTTTTGATATTTTCTGACTATAAATTCTAAGGAATCATCGAAAATATTATTGTTTCCATATGTTTGGTTGACGGAGTTAGTATTGTGGTTCAAGTAACCAAGATATGAGAGATGTTTCTTTAGCTCATGCACCCCTTTCACGTGTTCTCCTTTTTTGACTCCTCTCAATTGGTTAAGAAATGCCAAGGGAGATGAAATTTTGTTACTTGATTCAAAGAGATATGCGTAGGTTATGTGAGAGTGAAAATAAAAGAGGATGAAAATGCATGGAAGAACTTGGGATGCCATCTCATAATTCGATTGGGTAGTATTTATGCAATTCACCTATTTAATGAAGTGGAAAGTGAAACTTGGTAAACTTTTTTTAATGAACGCAAATGAAATTTGAATTTTTTTGGAGGTTGATAAGTTTTCCCCCATGAAATATTTCTTGTGTCATTAGGGGCAAAAGATAATATAAACTACTCTTTTCCTTGACAGTTACAAGGAAAAGAAAGTTTAAATTCTATTAATTATCTTGGCAATCAACCACTTTTGTGGAACTATGAACTTAGAGGGATAAAAGTCGTTATTTTGCTTCGATTAGTGTGAAATTAGGTTTACATTATTTATATCTTTATACCTGACTATTGTTTGGACCAAAATAATTTTTCTTTCTAGGTGCACTACAAAAAAAATATAATATTAGTGACAAAATAATAAGTGACAAAATAAAAATTATCACTAATAACATGCATTGAGTGGTAATAACTTTTATTTTATTATTAATGTTAATTTTTAAGTGACAAGAATTTTTTTTTTGTCACAAAATGACTCAATAGTGACAAAAGCTAATATTTTAAGTTGTCATCTTAATAACTAGTGATACTCCTATGGTGACAATTTAGTGATAATTTTTATTATCACTATAATTTGTGACAAGATTTTCATTGTCACTGTAGGTGTATCACTAATTATTTATGGTGACAACTTTAACACCATTATTCTCACTATTTAGTTTGTAAAAATTATTAAGGTGACAAAACTAAATTTTTTGTCACCTAATATAACTAATTAGTGCTAACTTTTATATTATCATTTACTATTTTACCACTAATTTGTCTTTTTCTTGTAGTGGCGTATCAAATCTTAATAAAAGATTTCCTTTTATTTGATTTACCTTATGGTTGGATCTTCGATTTTAACATAAAAAATATGAAGATTTTTTTTTTATGCTCCAAATGATGTAACTTAATTTGTGCCCTAGTATTTGTACATTTACATTTTCCTTCTCTTTTTCCTCACCATTTTCCTTGATACAAACATAGTAGGGAAAAGAAAAAAGAAAATAACAAAACATAAAGTGGTAAATTACATACTCTTGTATGAGGTTAAACCTAATTACATATACCTCCCAACAAGTTCCAAAAATCACCAAAAGCACCTCAATGCACTTCTCATAACGTTCAGTTGACTAACAAAATATGATAATATCAACGAAAAAGTCTAGGGTATATAGAACTTGCTTAGTACTGTTGCTCAAACGGTACAGGATTTCTATGGAAGGGTCTTCATGTGAGGGGTGTCGGTGTAATTTATCAAACATTCAAGGGAAGCATATTGCAATGGCCTTAATGTAACAATTCAAAGATATGGAGTCTTTCTTATAATAGTGATATATTTTAAGTCACTAGCCGTTTCAAATCAAAATAGTCATTCACATATTCTACTTACATAATCCAAATATGTATGTATCTAAGCTCAATGTCAATTTCAAATAGTAGACAAGTAGAACAGTACATAGTTGATTCTAGCTAAGTTTCAAATAGAAATAGTCATTGACATATTCTACTTATATAATCCAGCATACCTAGCTCATAGTCAATTTCAAATTATTAAAAAAAAAAAAAATAGAGTATATTTAGTTAATAGTAGCTAAATTAATGTTGTTCTCCCTATAGTACAACCCTAGATGTATGGTGAGTCTGGATCGAAAGTAAAATTGAAAAACCATTTATGTTCTCAAAATTCATTTGTGCAATATTTTGGTACCTAGGAAAATTAATTTTTTGGAAAAGAAGAGTAATTAAGGTAGTTACTCACATGATGCCCAAGAAATAATTTCAAATCAACGAGAATCTTTATAGACGATTAATTAGTTGAAGTTGTGCATTAAATATACTCCTGATATCTAATATATCATTTGATTGGCTTTCTTGTGTTTATAATGTGAGATTCTTACAAGAAGTTCATCAGAGATTAGAATTATATATATATCGTATGCTAAGCTATGCACTTCAAGACAAATAATAAATCACTAAGGCATGTGCAGTTAAACTTGAATTAGGATTTTTTTAAATTTATGATCGAGGTTTTGTAATCTTTTATTCTCTACCTATCAAAATTTTGTCACATTCAGCAGGACCATTTTCCATTTTTATATATGCATAGATATTATAAATTAATGATCTGATCTCAAGGTAGGATTTAGATCTATTTGAATTTATATTTTACTAAGGGGGTGCATTAGGTGGACCTGATACGAATGCATCACCGACCAACCTTTATTACTTATTCATATCAATTAACAAGTCGCAACTTGTTCAACTAGTCAATTGTTTTCGGTTACGTCAGAATTTTTTTTATGTCCATTAGGTTGGAAAATACCATTTGGTGAGAATTAAATTACAGTTGTACAATATTGTAACACTCCGAATTTTGGGTTGCTAAATTTAAAGTTATTGTTTCTGCAAAAATAATACGGATTCACAAAATTGGATTAGATTAATTATGAGATAAAATTTAATCGAGACTTTTGGATTATTATTAACAGTTGAGGGTTTTAATTGGGAATAAGACAAGAACTTGATTGGATAAAATTATAAAATGTAGGGAGTCAATGTGAGTGAATCAAAAGTTTAAGGATTTTAGAACAATTAAATTTGGGCTCAATTGCCCAAAAACAGAAATATTAGGGATTAATGTATAAGAAATAAAAGCTAGATGACTTAATTGAAACTTGGGGTCCAAAGTGTAAGGTGGTTAAAAGTTCCGGGACTAATGTGAAGTCGGCCAAAAGTTTTTGGGTCCAATCTGAAGAAGCTGAAAAAGATTTTATATATATAGGATTAAGGGCGGAATTTTATTTAATTTCCAAAACCAAACCCAACCCTACCCTAACGGAAAATCGCCAGAAAATGACTGTGAAACTTGAAACTAACACCGTGGTTAGCTTCCTTTAGCTAAAAGGTGAAAAACCATATAAAAAATACCGAAAAACAACCAAAGAATTTGCCAAAAAATGAAGCCCAATGGCGACGGGTAGCGGGTGTGCTGGTTCTCTAGCTTCCGGTGGTGGAACAGGGCCGAGCTTAGAGAGCTTCTGGTCGGAATCTCATGGGCAAGGAGATGGTGGTGTCAATTTGATGATTCGACCAGCAGTGACAGAGGAATTAAGGCGGCGACAAGTATTGCAGTGGTTGGTGGCCAAATTGGCCAGGAAAATAGCGACGAAATGAAAAATTATTTTGGGGGTTTTGTTGGGCTCGATGAGGCACACCTGGTGATGGTGGTGGCCTCCACTTCCAATGATGGCGCATGCGACGGTTCTTGGGCAGTCGGTACAGATTTAAATTTTGGACTTATTTGGACTATTCCTAGCTTGAGATTGGATCATGATTCGATCCAATTGGGTAAATTTCATATCTAATGTTAATTCAATTGATTTTTACTACACCTAATTCAATATTTGTTAAATTAATATTATTTAAATGTAATTTCATTTGAGATAATGATTAATTTTGTAAGTTTTGAACACTATTTATTATAATCTTAAATTTGATAAATTAAAAAATATTGATTTAAAATTATATTCTTAGACCCGATAATATAGTATGTTGTGAATGAAATATAGTTAAGCTTAATCTAAAAATTAAGCTATATAAATGTTAGCACGAAAATAGATTATCCAGCTTGGATATGATAGACTTATAAAATCAAACTAATTTAGGAACCTGTACCCTCATCATACACTATGAAATAAGTGAAGTGATCAGTGGAGTTTGTTGGGGTAGCCACTCAAGAATTACTAGCTCGAAGTCTTAGAATAAGACAACCGAGGCCATGCTTATGCAAAAGATAGAGTAAAATATTTATAAAGTGGGCTGGGTAACTTGATAATTGAGTTGGCCTAGGCATGCATGTAAAGCTATTAAGACGGTTAAAACATTAAGACAACAAAATGGGAATGATTGGGCTCAAGTAAGTAAAGTGTTGTAATACTGAGAGTATCAGGTATTTGAAAGGTTAAGGTCATTTGAGATGAGATATGATTGTACTTGACTGTTATAGCAACAAATACCTATTGATTGGGACCCTAAACAAGATCACAATGATATAGATTACAGTAATCCATTCATCAAACTAATTAGTTAAGGATTACCACATTAAATATCATCTTAAACATTTAGATATGAAACAAAGATTAATGGAATTGTATCAGAATAACCTTGAGTTTGATAAAGACATCAACTATACTTAAAATTTAGAGGATTAATAGGATGGTAACTCGAGTTATCTTATGACAGTTCTCGATTTGATTAGGAAGCCAGGATCTGAGCATCCATACAACTAGGGATTCTCCACATTAACTAGGTGAGTTATATTAATTTCCTTTGCTAGGGAAAAGAACATACATATTCATTAAATATCCTTATTGCTTATTACTTGATCTTGTTTATGTTGAGATTCAATAATTGATGATTGTTCGCTCCATGTTACTTTTTAGCTCGTGTGTTGGATCTGAAAGTTTGTGCGAACTGTTCTTCTTGCCTGAAATTCTTTAGCTATTATTATCCAAATTCTCAGTCTTGCTTAATGTAATATCTTCTCTTATGTATATATATTAGTAAATTTGTTACTTTCGCTTGATGATTTCTTTGTTAAAAAATTGTTGTTCACTTATACCATATTGACATTCGATCATTGTATTACTCTTGACAGTCTATTTAGAATTTTCTTCTTCTTTACTTGTGGTTCTTGAGCTATTCTTATCTGAATTCATTACCCATTTTGAGTTACTACATTCATGAACCGAATATCATGTTTACACAAGTTTTTATAAAATAAATTATTTGTGAAAATTCACCACACATCACCCCTTACACCGATTACGGCTCTTGTTTGATTATGATTGATGTTATCTTACTTGAAAATGGTGATTGTGTGTGAAAACTGGAAAAATGGATTTCAAAATATACTTTTCTATCATCACCATAGATTTTGAAATATACTTTTCTATCATCACCATGTCTATCTTGGAATGAGCCTGATGTTGCTTTACCGATTACTTGTTTATCATGGTGAATTGACGTATTAATTGAATGTTGTTGGACGTGTTACACTACTTATACTTGATACCCTTGGGGGTGGGCCCTGGGATCGGCTTTGAAAGACGACTGCGCGGAATGGACCAATGGTGACTAGTCTTTCGGCTAATGCCCTACAAGCTGTATATATAATACTATCTCATAGCCAGCTAGAGGTAGCTGTTTATGAGCGGGATCACGCATGCAGCTAGCTATGCCTCGTGCATGTTTATGTGTTTGAGCCGATCACTTGAAATTTGGAGGGATAAGGATTTTCGTGTTTTCGAAAGTGGAATGACAAAGTAGGAGAATCACCAATAGCAAGATTGTATAAGCAATTGATATGGTCTGTACTTGTGCTTTGAAACTCGAATGTTTGACAAAAATCAAGTGATTGTTCAGATGTCATGTTCATTCCTTTGGTTGTATTTGAGATTTAAATCTTTGTAAAAAGGCAATGAATTTTGTGAAGTCTGAGACGGTGATGAGATGGATCACTTAGAATTTTGATTGAAATATCCTCTCACAGTTTCTAGAAATTATACTGTTCTTTCCTGTTTCCTGTATGACATATATGAATAGTTGACATTATGTTGTTATTACTTGAATATCTCACTAAGTTATTCGAACTTATGTTTCTTATGTTATTCTTTTGGTTCTTGACCTCATATAAGAACGAGTGACGAAGAAAAATTAAACTACTGGACACATGAGGTAATAAGTTTGATGAATATATAAATATACAAATTGTATCATTGAAATACTGACATCAATTTAATGAATGTGGTGGAAGTGCTAAGTGTGATTCATGATATTTTAATTATAAGTTGAACCTCTTATGGATGTGGCTTGTGGAAATTAAACACTTTAGATTTTGAAAGATTTATTTTCAGATATCCAGAAAACTTGTGGTATAGAATGAGAAGCACCTTAGCCAAGCAGGCACTTCCCAGACGGGGCGCTATAAATATAGCTTCCACTAATAATTTATTTAACTCAAATATTAATGTTATCACAAAATAAAGTTATTGTCGTTTAATGTATATTTGTTATTAGTGATAATTTTTACCTTATCACTTACCTTTTTATTGCTAATATTATATTTTTTTGTCACATTGTACGTTATTATAAATTAAAAAGTTGTAACTTGCTTTCTGAATCAAGTGTTTTTGGTTAACATTGTACGCTATTATAAATTAAAAAGTTGCAACTTGCTTTTTGAATCAAGTGTTTTTGGTTATATGGTTGTATTGGTTATCGTCTTTCCATGTTTACGCTCTACAAACTCTATAAACAAGCATAAGATTGAATGCTATTGCTTGCACTAGCTGACCACACCAAGCTGACTAGTCTTTTGGTGGGATAAATCACACAATGGGTGAAAAACTAAGCGCAAAATTTATGGCAAATTGTCGCATATAAAATGTTCGTTACACATTAGTATATCTATTTTTTTCTCTGTCTCTTTCTTTTATTTATTTTTTAATTGGAATAACTTGGATGTGAATTAAATTTTGTAGACTAGATGTAGTAACACGTGGGAGAGAGAAACAAACTCCGAGGGCATCATACTGAAGTTCATCTGGCAGAGATATAGACATAAAATTATTAAAAATGGGATCGTTGTAATTTCATAAAAAATTTACACACATTAGTCCAGGCCCACACGGAAATCATGTTCGTGGAGTAAACAAATAGGAGATATTGAGCACCTAATTCTGTGTGATGAGAAACATTGGAGCATTGTACTACTGCTCAATATGTCCAAAGTTAATCTGTATAACCTTTGGGGACCAAAACAAGAAAAAAGCAGCAAAAATTTCATCAACAATTCTTATCAAATTTCTTCCAGTTTTGCTTGAGAGATAGAGTGATCAGAGATGGCTTATTATGCTGCTGTGATTTCTCTCAAGCAGACAATAAAGCGCCTTCTAAGTTCTTCAAAGATTTTGATTTCTTTCCCAGTACGGGAAATCATAGAATTCGCATACGAGAAGGTTAGCTCCTGACAAGTATTCCTCCAAAGATCGGAAAGAAGCAGCGGCAGCGGCGAGAGGGTCAGTACTGTTTTGAGTGAACAAATTAGAGAGGCAGTGTACAAATTGGAAGATGCACTTGAATCCCATTTATCAAATAAATTTCTTTCACAATCTGAGAGCCTTGGAGATGATAAGGGTTCTTCAATGAGACTCCCCCTAGAATTGGAGGAAGTTAAGCAAGAGATTAACTCCTTTATGGAAATCGTGAATGATTTGGAGAAGATGATGGTGGAGGAATTAAGCAAACTGTTGCATGAAGAAGATAACGTTTCATCAAGAATTCATGATTTTGGTGGAGAGAACTCAAAAATGGTTGGATTTTCGGATCAATTTATTACAATCAAGGATTTCCTGTTAAAAGGCGATTATCTGCAGCTGCCAGAATATCTTAGAGAGTTCGTGCCAATGGAGGATAAGGCGGCATATTCTTGATGAGTTGTCTCACTCACGGGAATGGTAGGAATTGGTAATACTACCATAGCCAAAAAAATTTGTGAAGATCTATCAGTTTAAAAAAATTTCAATTTTTATGCGTGGGTCACCGTAGGCCTGGAATATCGATTGAAAGAAATATTTCTAAGCATGCTAGCTCAAATGAATTACGGCATTGTTAAAATACATATTGATGCGGCTCGGGATCTTGGGTCCAGACCTCAAACTTGATTTTCCAAATTGTCCCTGTTCACGATCTCGATCTCGATCTCGACCCGGGTCATGCGCTCTGCACAAGTAAATGGATCTCCAACCTGACTACAAGACTATAGGTTAGGCTAGTTGAGATCGCCCTCAACTAAGGCCCTCTGATACCTAATTTAGTGTGATGCTGAAGTGATCAAATGAGAGCTCGAAGGAAAGCTTAAGAACTCAAGTAAAGATGGAAAAGATTGAAAATGATCATGACCAACTGTGTGAATTCCTCCTTTTATAGGTGTCGAACTGTCCTTGTCTGTACGGATCTAGGTGGCAAAAAATAGAGCATCAGATCTATAATTAATCAACGATCAGAGATTTGGGTCATTGCTTGAGTCGGGTCGGGCTCCTTCAAGTCATGACCTGGCTTGATTAAAAAGGCACGGATCCTATCCTGCATGGGTATTTTAGTGAAAATCTGGAGGCAAAATGGTCTTTTATTTTGGCTTCATTAATTATTATCATCATTAATTGTCCCACTTTCCAAGTATGTAGATTTTTTTTTCATTTTGGAGAAATGAACCTATACACTATGGAAAGTAGACTCTAGACATTCTCAATTGTTTGATCGGGCACTACTAATCGTGGCCATTGATGCTTCCTCAAGAGATAAACCGTCACCTCCAATTGTCTATAAATCGCAAGTGTTGCCCCAATACTTTATTTCATTTCTCTCTCTCTCTCTCTCTCTCTCTTTACTTCAGCATGCCCCTCTAGATCTCGAACCCAAGCCTCTTATCCTTTACTCAAGATCTCAATCTCTTAGGTCTGTTTCTTTTAATAATAATGAGCTCGAGCTCGAGTTTCTTTTCTGAAAAAACTCCCAGCTTTAGTCAGTTGGGGTCGAGTGATAGTGTCTCCCCCTCATTGAGTTCAGAGGATGTGATCTCCCTTCATCTCGTTCCTCTCGTGGGTTCGGTCTCCACCACAACTTTAATCAATCTGCAGGATCCCAATCCCCAAGTGGGTTCACCCTTGGTTGATCCATCGTTCATATCACGGGAGGAATCAGCATAGGATTCAGAGACCGTGGAATATATCCTTGCCACACCCCCGTGGTTAGTCATTGTTCCAAAACTTGGATCTCTTGTAGTCTCGGAGGTCAGGTTCAAGTTTTTCATTCTTCCTAAGTACGAAATTATCTTTTCCAATAAATCAAATCAAATGCATCTCCCCCTAGTTGGCTGTGCTACCTTCTCTGTAGGCATTGCTAGAAGGGGGTATGAGATTCCTCATTCCCAATCCCATTGAGAATATCTTGCTAAGCTTAGATATCATCCCAACTAATTCCCAATGCCATAAGGCACATTCTTTGCTTCTTTATCATAATGTCTCACTTCGGGGACGAGCCCTCCTTTGCTCACTTTTGGTCTTTTTACTCAATAACGACCTCGTCCTGGACTGGGGAACGTAGGTTTTATTACCTCACCGTGAAGCCCATGTGCAAATTCCTAGACAAAGACCCAACTTTCTTAGGTCCATTGAAGGAGCAATTTCTCTTCATTCGAGCTCCTGCCAATTGCCCATTGCGGTTCAACTCTGATTGGAGAGATAATGAGCCTAAAATTTCTATGTCTAGTGAGGTCACTTGGGGGGAGAGCTTTGTTGATTCCCTAACTGACCATCTGTATAAGGCTGGTGAACTCTTGAAAGAGGAGGTTCTCAAGATTGCTGGCCTCTTGCCAGCTAATATCCGAGTTCACAGAACTCTCAACGACAGTTCTTACTGCTATTATTTTCTCTTTCTTCTTTTTTTGCTTATCTTCTTGAGCTCGATGTCTAACCCCTTTTCTATTTTATTGCAGTCATGTCGAGCAAGAATCTGTGCATCATAAAAAAGATGAAAGCCTAGAAAGAGGCCTTAATAGCTAAGGCTCAGTCTTTAAGGCTTGTGTCTGCCTCAACATTGCCTACACACATCTCGACTTCGAGTCAGCCCCCAAGTGCGCCAGTTCAACCTATGGAAGTGGAGCAACCACCAGCTCTTACCCAAGTGCCTGAGGTCGAGGTCTCGTTTCCACTTCTAAAGCTGGTTCTTGAAGTCGAGGGCTCTCCTGGAGATAAGGGAAAGAAGCCCAAACATAGCTCGAAGGGCAAAAGCCATAAGCTTTCCTTGCCTAGCCATTCTAGCAAGAGCTCATCAGAGAAAACATCTAACAACAAGGGCTTTAGTAGAGCCATCCAAAAAAATGAGCTCGATCTAAGCCTAACGCAGCCCTTGCTTCTCCCCTGCAACCTTGATGTCTATGCTTGCCGTGAGGACATCCTGGCTGATGCATGCAAGATCTACAATACTAACAACTTAGAATTTTCCAGCGATTCCTCTCGCCTAACTCTAATCTTGAATTGAAAAATTTACATACTAGAGTTACGTGCTTGGATCTGGAGAGACCTTGTTCGAGCTCTATAAAGGGTGCCTCATGATGCAAGATCAAGCTCTGCTGGTTCCTGTGAACTTTGCTAGGCTAGAGAAAAATGGCACCCACTCCATGATGCAAGTAAGTTTCTTACTATTAAATTTTACATCTATATGGGCTTTTTTATAATGTTTCCTATTGCTGAACTTTTAATATTTTGTAAGGGATCACCCACTTGCATCAAATCATACTGCAGTGAGCCTATTGCAGGAACCGCTTCATGATCTTTGACAGGGAGGTCATGAGGCTCAAAGAGGCCAAGGATAAGCTCAAGGCCACTCTGAAATCAACATAACAATCCATTGACAGTGAGCTTGCTTCACACAAGGGGGAACTAGTGGATCGAGACCATAAAATTCAAGACTTGGAACAAATATTATCGAAAATGAAGAAGCCTTTAGCCTCCGATAAGAAGGCATCGTATGAGCAAGGCTGGTCGAAGGGTCACGCAGTATTTGAAGGCTACTCTGAGTTCAAGGAGTTGATCCAAAGTACAAGGATGGAGAGGGCTCAAGCCTTCAAAAAATTTGGCATTTTCAAGTCTATGGTCGAGGAGAAAGTAGCCGAATATATCTTCATAAGCTTTATGAAGTGCCAAGCTCAACTTAGGAAGCTTAGTGGGATCATTCAAGGGTTTGATCTGGATCAGTTGGATCCCACTAGGGATACCGACCTGAAGGATTATCCCATCAGTAGCATTGTCGAGGAGGAAAAACCCAAGGATGAATTCTCTTTCCTCATTTTCGAGAAGGAGGTCGAGGTCTCTCAAGCAGTACCTGAAGAAGGAGAGATCCTATCCGAGGCTCATGTGGTGGAAACTGAAGACCCCAAGGAGACCGCTGAGGCTGGGATGGTTGTTGGAACTGAGGGTTCAGCATCATGACATTTTAGCCGCCTAACTTGTAATTTTCTTTTTCCTTTTTCCATCTTCACTAAAACCCTTGGGTCCCTATCTATAATATGGGTTAGAGATCTTTTTGTAGTTCCATTCCTGTATTGTGAACCTGATATGGGTAGCTTGTGTAATCCTGATTTAATGATTCAATGAAGTATTCGAGTTTTTTGCAACCCATTTGAGTAATTTTGGCTTAATAAAGTAGTTGGGCTCTTTTACAATTCATTTGACCTCTTGTAGCCTTTAATGTATCCATAACGTCTTTGTAAACAAAATCCTTCTCAAATTCGAGTTAAAGATCTTGCTTAGATCATGTAAGACTTTGATCCCATGGCATGGGATCTCATTGAGTTTTAAGATCTTACTCAGATCATATAAGATCTCAACCTCATGACTTGGGATATCTATGAGCTTTGAGATCTTACTCAGATCATATAAGATTTCCACCCCGTGATCTGGGATCTCCTTAAGTTTAAGGTCTTGCTTAAATCCTATAAGATCTTAACCCCGTGACATGGGATCTCCTTGAGTTTAAGATCTTGCTTAGATCCTATAAGATCTTAACCCTGTGACCTAGGATCTCCATGAGTTTAAGATCTTGCTCAGATCCTATAAGGTCTCAATCCCGTGACCTGGGATCTCCATGAGTTTAAGATATTGCTCAGATCCTACAAGGTCTCGATTCTGTGACATGGGATCTCCTTAAGTTTAAGATCTTGCTCAGATCATATAAGACCTCGATTCGACGACCTAGGATCTCTTTGAGTTGAAGATCTTGCTTAGATCTTGTAAGATCTTGATCCTGTGAATTGGGATCTCCTTGAGTTTAAGATCTTGCTTAGATCCTATAAGACCTTGATCCCATGACTTGGGATCTCTTTGAGTTGAAGATCTTGCTCAGAGTTTGTAAGATCTCAATCCCATGACTTGGGACCTCTTCGATTTGGAGATCTTGCTCAGATCTTGTAAGATCTCGATCTGATGACCTAAGATTTTCCTGGAGATCTTGCTCAGATCTTGTAAGTTTTCGATCCCATGACCTGGGATCCCCTTACTTATGCGGAATTTTGGTGGCCCCTTAAAATGTTAGATTAGGGAAAGACATAAAAAACATTAAGCAGAAATGGAATTCTTGTGATCAAAAAGAAAGGAAGTTCGCATGATTTCATATGAATCATAAGAGCATTAGCCATATACTGGCTTTTACAAAATCAACTTCACTTTTAAACATAGAATTTTTTCAAATTCTATATATTCCACAACCTTGGTAGTTTCTTCCCTTCAGCATCCCTCAACCTATATGATCCCTGTTTGGTTATCTTGACCACTTGGTAAGGTCCTTCCTAATTTAGATCTAGCTTCCCAACATGCTTCGAGACCTCAACATTTTTTAGGCCCGATCTCCCACCTGGAAGCTTCTCTGTCGAATTTTATGGTTGCAGTACCTTGCTAGAATGTTTTTATATTCTTGGATCTTAACATAGGCTTGGTCTCTCTTTTTTTCAATGACCTCTAGCTCAAACTCCCGTACCTCACTGTTAAGCTCCGGGTCATACTCCAATACCGATTCATAGGTTCACATATTTTCGCTGAGATCATGGCTTCCGCTCCATACATCAAGAAAGATGGGGTCTCGCTAGTTTCTGCCTTAGGAGTAGTGCGATGCGTCCATAAAACTCATTAGAGCTCATCAGCCCAACCTCCTTTTGCCTTAGTCAGGTGAGCCTTGAGACTCTTCAAGAGGTCATGGTTAGTTACCTCTATTTGGCCATCCGCCTTCAGGTTCCCCATGGGCATGAACAGTTGTTTGATCTTCTGATCCTTACACCAGCTTGTTATTTTTTTCCCTTGAAACTCAATTCCATTATAAAAAATTAAGACCCTAGGGATCCCAAACCTATATATAATATTCTTCCAAAAAACATTGATGACTTTATTCTTGGTGACCTTAGCCGATGCATTTACCTCTACCTACTTACTGAAGTATTCCATTGCCATTATCACAAATTTTTTCTGGCCTTTAGCTGGTAGGAAAGAGCCTAGTATGTCGATCCCCTATTGGTCAAATGGGTACGACATGGTAATCGGCTCTATTGGTATAGCTAGGCGATAGGAGAGGAACTGGCATCTTTCACACTTTTTGACCAAGGTTACTGTATCTTTATTCATGGTGGGCTAAAAATAGCCCTACCTAAGGGTCTTTAGGGGCCAATGATCTCCCCCCTGAGTGATTTCCACAACTTCCCTCATGGATTTTCCTCATTATATACTGAGCCTTCTTGGGTCCCAAACATTTCAGTAGCGGTTCCTCGATAGACCTCTTGTACAGTTCCCCATTAACCATGGCAAACCGATTTACCCTAAAGGCTACCCTTCTTACCTCTTTTGGGTCCTCTAGTAGGATTCCATCTACTAGCTATCAAATTAGGTCATCTTTCCAAATTGCTCCCATCTCTGTCTGCATCATCGGCTCTTTTTCAAAAGCCTCATTTTCTAACTTAGAATGTTCGACAACCAACAAAATTATAGACGCACTTCGAGTTCCTTTGGTTGAATTACCAAACTTAGTTAAAATATCAGCCTTCTCATTCTTCTCCCTTGGGAACTACTGCACTTTGCATAATATGAACCTTAGCATGAGTTCCTTTACCTTTTTCAAGTATTTTGTCATAGATTTTTCTCAGGTCTCAAACGTTCCCTCAATTTAAAGTGCTACAAGCTGTGAATCAATGTAGACATTCAACTTTTCTATGTTCATGCGCTTTGTTGCCTTCAATCTAATGATCATTCCCTTGTACTCGACCTTTGTGTTGGTGACCCTAAAAGGTTAACTTTACTGCAAAGTTGAGCTCCACAGACTCGGGTCCTTTAAAGAAAATTTTGGCTCTTCCATGCTGGGAAGTCGCCAATCCATCAACATGTATCATCCATGTTTCTTTGTTGGGATCGGGGCCCTACTTAACCATCTCGACCATGAAGTCTTCCAAAACTTGAGCTTTTATGGAGCTTATGCTTTGATACTTCAGGTTGAACTCCTCCAATTCTACTGCACACTTAACTAGACTCTCAGAAGCATTCGGCTTAGCAAGGACCTGTTTCAATGCATGGTTAGTCAAGATAATAATTTTATGAAATTGGAAATAGGGCCTCAATTCTTGCTGTCACCACAGAAGCTAGAGCCAACTTTTCGACCTCCAAGTATCATCTTTCAGCTCCTTGTAACACCTTGCTCACATAGTAAACTGGCTTGTGAACCAGGTTCTCTTCTCGAATTAATACAGAGCTACAACATGCTTTGAAGTTGCCAAATACAAGTACAGGGGCTCCCCAAAAATAGGCTTTACGAATAAAAGTGGTGAGGCCAGATACATCTTTAGGTCTTGAAATGCTTTTTACACTCCTCATCCCACTGGAAGTTCCTCATATTCTTTAAGACCTAGAAGAGAGCTAAGCTCTTATCCTCTGACCTTGAAATGAACCGGTTCAAAGATGCAATCTTTCTAGTCAGTTTCTGTACATCCTTCATTGACTTGGTGAACTCATGTCCATTATTGCTTTGATCTTTTTAGGATTAGGTTCTATTTCATGCTTACTAACCAAGTACATACCCCAAGAACTTTTTTCCCTTGACCCCGAAGGTGCACTTTGTCGAGTTAAGCTTCATCCTATATTTCCTTATGATAGCAAAAGCTTCTTCCAAATACATCAAGTGATTGAATTCATTTAGGCTCTTAACCAGCATATCATCCACGTAGACCTCCATACTTACCCCAGTTAGGTCTTTAAACATTTTGTTCACTAGTCTCTGGTAAGTTGCCCCTGTATTCTTTAACTCGAAGAGCATGACATTGTAATAGAAAATCCCCCTTTAGGTGACAAAAGTTGTTTTATCCCTATCTTCATCAGCCATGAAGATCTGATGATAGCCCTGGAAGGCATCCATCTTGCTAAAGAGAGCACATCCAGCGGTCGAGTCTACCAAGACATAGATTAGGGGCAAGGGGTAGGGGTCTTTCGGACAGGCCTTGTTCAGGTCTAAATAATCTGTTCACATCCTCCATGTCCCTTCTATTTTTGGTACAACCACCACATTCGAAAGCTATTTCGTGAATTAGATCTCAACAATATATCCCACATCCAAAAGGTTTTTGAACTCCTCCTCTATGATCCGATTCTTCATCGCCCTATGATTCATTTTCTTCTACTGGACAGGTCTTATCTAGGGATCCACATTCAGCCTATGCATTATCACCTCAGGGTCTATCCCTTCAAAATTCGGGGGCTTCCATGCAAAGGCATCCGCATTCTTTCTCAAGAACTCAATGGTTAAGAGTTCCAGCTCAGGAGACACTTGGGTTTCTATCCGTATGACCTTACTCGGGTCCCCTAGTATTAACTCGATCTACTTGAACCCTCATGCCGATTTTATTTAGTATTCTTCCACCTACTTCTTTTTGTTCTCTTCATGAAGGTTCAAGTTCATAATGTCCTTAATTGAAAAAAAAGTCACTTTCTTCCTCTTTGACCCTGAGATCTCTCTCTTAGACCCCGAGCTCCCTGTCTTGAGCCTTTTTTTTTAGAGACATATGATAGCATTCTCTCTTCTCCTTCTGATAACATCATACCTCATCTACTCCCTCTTTTGTCGGGAATTTCATTTTCAAATGAAAGGTCGACACTACTGCTTGGAATTGGTTTAGCCTAGGTCTTCCAAGGACCATATTTACTCAAACGATGCATCCACTACTAGGAATTTTAGCATGAGCATCCTTCGATAGATTTTCATTCCCAAAGAGACTGGGGGGCGATAGCCCCCACCGGTGTGACCTCGGCCCCCGCAAATCATGTTAAGGGTGTGTAAACTGGAGTGATCTTTGTGAGCGTGAGCTCCATCTTTTTCAAGATCTCTAAATATATTATATCCACAGAGCTCCCATTATCCACCAATTCCTTATGCCCAAAGAAACTGGCTATGTCCATTGGGATGACCATGGGGTCATTTTGTGGTCCAACAACCCTTTGAGAGTCCCTGCCATCAAAGTTAATAGTAGACTGATCAGCAATACATGCCTCTTTTCGTACTATGGGAGTCTCCTAAGGTTGGACCCTCTGCTATCATGGATATGACCCATCTTCTTGGCAAGTTATCCCCAACTGGGTCATTTGTGATTTCCTTAGCCTTTTTCTCCCTAGTATAGGACCTGCTTCAGGATCAGTTAGTCTTCTTCTCATGTTCTCCTTTGGGCTCATATAGCTTGGACCTGCCTTCCCTAGCAATAAATTCCTTAAGGTATCCTTGCTTAATGAGTCTTTCAACTTTATCTTTCAGTTGAATATAATCTTTCGTGCCATCTCCACGATCTTTGTGAAAATGGTAATATTTGTTTAAGTTTTACCTTGATGGTGTATCTCGCATCTTTCTCAGCCACTGCAATATCTTAGACCCTTTAATGGCTATAAACAAGTTGGACCTCATGGTGTTAAACAGGTCATAATAGTTATACTTTCAGGGTGGGGATGATGATGATCTTTTTCAGATCGAGATTTGTGAGGTCTTTGAACTTTTTTAGATTTTTAGGGGGCATTTTTGGTCCATTGTGGTCCTTAATGGCGTTGATCTCTTCCTCGTGGATGTAGCGTTGTGCCATTTCCATCAATTGTTCCACGTCTTCAAGGGGCCCCCTAGTAAGAGCTGAAGCCAGAGGTCCTTTTTTGAGCCTATGGATGAGGATGCCCGTGATCATGTCAATACGCAAATCTTGCACCTCCAACATCTCATTGTTGAACCTATTCATGAACACTCTCAAAGTTTCATTTTCCCTCTATTGTACGGTGAACATGTAAGTAGTAGCGGACCTCTTGGACTTCATCTTACTAGCGAACCGATATAGGAATTTTCTTATGAGCTGATCATATGACATAATTCTCGGGAACCTGCCCCATAAACTATTCCTAAGCTCTTCCACTCAGTGTCGTCATAAAAAACTGGAGTTCATGGCATCAGACTATCCATACAAGTTCATGATATTCTCGAAAGCAGCTACATGTTCTGTGGGTCTTTGCTTCTATCATAATTTGGCAAACTAAGAAGCTTAAAATGTGAGGCCACTAACTCGGCAAAAATTGTGAAAAAAAATGATGGATTTTCTTTCTATGATGCCGAGGTCCCTTTCTTCTTAAGTTCATCTATCTTTCTACTCAACTGTTCAACTTAGTTGCTGATCTCATTGGCTTCTTCCCTTGAAACTGATGGCTGCTGTCTTTAAAAGCTAGGTCATCCCAGTGCAGTATTAGCGGTTCCAATCTTAACACTTCTTCTCTTCTGTACACATTAGGCTGGTAAGTTGGTCGTCATGCTGTTTTGCTTCCCACCTCATTTGAATCCGCCATTTCTTTACCCCTTGAAATTCTTAGTCCTTGCATGACTTCAGCCAATAAAGGACCTGATCTCCTATCCTGGAACAGAGGTCTGTTCACCGAAGGCAGTGCCACTTTAGCAGGTGCTACCGTAGCAACTTGGGCTTTGTGTTCATGCTCTTCTCAAAACTACTGGCTCGTCTCAAAGACCACCTACTCTAGATCCTTTCTACCCAATTGCACGACTTGAGCTGTAGTGGGGTCTTATGTCAACATCCCTTGTCCCACTTCTGTTTTAGTGTTCTGAGGTATAACAATAGCAGGTGGTGTAGGGGACGTGGGTGAGATATGTGATATAGGGATGGGGTTGTCCATAGTTCGTCCTGAAGTTCTGTCCATGACAACTTATTCGCTCTTACTGTCAGTGAATTAAATCAGAGTTCCTACAGATGGTGCCAATTGATGTTGCTCGGGATCTTGGGTCTAAACCTCAAACTCAATTTTTGAAATTATCCCTGTTCATGATCTCGATCTCGACCCAAGTCATGCGTTCTACACAAGTAAACGGATCTCTGACCTAACCACAAGAGTGCATGTTAGACTAGCTAAGATCGCCCTCAGCTAAGGCCCTTCAATGCCTAAGTTAGTGTGATGCTGAGGTGATCAAATGAAAGCTCGAAGGTAAGCTTAAGTACTCATGTAAAGATAGGAAAAGATAAAAAAGTATCACATAACCTGGAAGTGTGTGATTTCTTCATTTTATATGTGTTGAACTATCCTTATCTATACGGATCTTGGTGATGAAAAACTGAACATCAGATCTACAATTGATCAATGGTCAGAGATCCGGGTCATTACTAGAGTTGGGTTGGGTTCCTTCTAGTCATGACCTGACTCGGTTTAAAAAGGTGCAGATCCTGCCCTGCATGGGTATTTTGGCAAAAATCTGGGGGCTAAATGATCTTTTACTTTGGCTTGATTAATTATTATCATCACATACGAAAGGAGATAAAGAATTATTTGAGCATGTGGGATAAAGTTTGTTTAGTCATAAGTCCCTAATTGTGCTTGATGATATGTGGAGCATAAAAGTTTGGGATGAGTTAAGTCCATATCTTCTAGAAAACCACAAATGATGTCAAGTCTTACTAACGACTAGGCTAGAACAAGTAGCTGAATATGTCAACGACTATAGTCGTAAAATGCACTTCTTGAACAAAGAAGAAAGTTGGGGTCTTTTCGTGAAAAGGTGTTTGGTGAAGAGCATTTGAGCCCTCCTTAACTTGAGAAAGCTAGGAAAAAGGTTGCTAAGAAATGCGAAGGTCTTCCTCTTGTAATAGTCATGGCTGCCAACCTCCTAGCTAAAGCTGAGAAGACGGTTGAGTATTGGAACGAAGTAGTAGAAAAAGAAATTTTAAGTTTCATAGGTGAGGATGAGAAAATGTTAGAAGTATTGTTTCCAAGCTACGAATACTTACCTCAAGATGTAAAAGGATGTTTTCTCTATATGGGAATTTTCCCACCAAGTTGCAAGATACCTCTCTCAAAGCTCATCAAATTGTGGAGCGCAGAGGGGTTTCATGAACTAAATCCATTCAAAACTTTGGAAGATTCTTTCATGGAATACTTAAAGGAGCTTATTTCAAGAAATGTTGTTATGGTTTGGTAGCAGAGCTCTAGTTTTGGAATTAAAGCTTGCAGTCTCCACTCCGTCTTTTAGTATTTATGTACTAGAGAATCTTGGAAAGATAAGTTCTTCAATGTCATAAATAGTGCCAGTAGTTATGCACAAGGTATAGAATGTCAGCGATGGTTTTGCATCCATAACAACATTTTATTCGGCATCAAAGAGGTCTATAACTGAATAGAATACATTCCAACAGTGCATTTTCCGCTATGTACTGGTCCACACCACCAATATCCAATGGCAATATGTTCTAGTTTGAGGTAGCTCCGAGTACTTGATGCTCTGATAGTCCGTTTCTACAAGTTCCCAATTGAAGTGCTAAAATTAGTTCATTTAAGGTATGTTGCCCTTACTTGTAGTGGAAATGTCCCTTCTTCTATATCTAAAATTTGGAACCTCTAATATTTGATTATCCGTCGACGTCTCAACATCAAATCCTTTAGAGTTCCATCTTATCTGCCGATAGAGATTTGGGATATACAAGAATTGAAAGATCTTCAATTCATGTGTAGCAACCTACCAAATCATTGTGGTACTCTCTTGTCGAACCTCTTAACTCTTTTGGATGTTAGCGTTCATAGTTGTACCAAGGGTGTTCTCAAAAGAATCCCAAATTTAAAGAAACTAGGAATTCAAATTGATATAGAGTCTAATACTGCTGAACCTTTGTCATGCTTCGATCACATTTCCCTTCTCCATAAACTTGAATCACTTAAATGTGTGATCATGAATCCTAAGCCCAAGTTTCAATAGGTTGTTTTCCCCCTGCTTCTATTAAAACTTTCCCATCTAGTCTTAAAAAGTTAAGTTTAAGTGGTTTTGGATATTCCTGGGAATATATGAGAGTGATTGCTAAGCTGCCAAATCTTGAAGTGCTCAAATTGCTATGTTATACATTTCAAAGGCCAGATTGGGTAACAAATGAAAATGAATTCTTGTAGCTAAAATTTTGTTGCTTGAAGATATTGATCTGCTGTACTGGAGAGCCGATGGCGATTGCTTCCCAATGCTCAAGTGCTAAATCATTAGGCATTGCTACAAATTAAAAATTTTGCAATAGGAAGAGCCAACTTTCTTGAAATTGAGCTGGTTGAGTGCCCTTCAGCTGTGGCTTCTATAAAGCAAGTACAAGAGAAACATTTCATAAAAGATTACCTTGATGTCTCTGTCCATTCTTCATGGGATAATGAGGAATTTGAGTCATGACTGGCACCTTATCTCAAAAGGTATGAAATGATTCATTTTTAATTTGTTAATACTAAGATAATTGATGATGTCATTCTAAATTCTCCATGAGCCAATCCATAACCAAGATAGAAAGAGCCGAGCTATAGCCAAAGGGAAGTCTAGAAGAGTCGAGCTACAGCCAAGAGGAAGAGCTGGCTAAGCTAAATCCAGAGGAAGAGCTGGCCGAGCTAAATGAAGGGCAGAGCTAGGATTTAGAAGAAGAGCTGAGTAGAGTTGGCCAAGCTAAATCCAAAGGAAGAGGTAGGAAGGGCTGAGGCTTACAAACTTAATGTGACTCCCTGACATATTTTTTTTCGAGATTATAGGAATCAGTTAAAGATTAGTTTCCACGCGGCAACTGTATATAACACTGTATAAAGCATTATAGTTAGTGAGCTAGATATGAGGAATAATGGGTAGTTACAAGGGAAAAGTGGGTGTCTATGCAGTATTTAAGCTTTTTTGTAAAATAGAAGAAGACATATTGAGATATTTTTTATAGAAAAGATTAGAGTGATTTTGTGAGTATTTTCTTTCTTCATTAGTTCTATTTTAAATTTTACTTCAATTGGCGCCGTCTGTGGGAACTTTGAGTTGAGACGTGAGGAGGTGAGTGAATCCAGAAGGAACGTAGAGGGGGATATGTTTAACGCCCCACAGGCTGAGCATGCAGGAACTTTATTGGGGGGGAGAGCTCCTACTCCGGCGGAGGAGGTAGTGCCACCAGAGGGGAGGGGTTTTCTCCCTATATCCCTTGGTATGGGACAATTTACTCCTGAGTAGTGGAGTTTTCTATATTCTGCAGTTAATCCTTTCGTGGCTTCCCAGATACTGGGAATTGGGCAGCTTAGACTGCCAGCTGCGCTGTTGTTTCCAACAGCCATGCCTTTTGTAACAAGAATGCCACTTCCTGGTTTACCATTTCACGCCTTTATACCAGTGCCTTTCCCAATGCCTACAGTGGTCACTACACATGTATCTATAGCAGGAACTCCGCCTATACTAGTATTGGTGCTGGTAAGAGATATACATTTTCCCTTCATCCCACGATCGATAGGGGGGAGTCAGGCAGTAGGCTCTTCTATCATAGCACCTCTTCCCGGAATGATGGTCCAGGGAACGGTTATAGTAGGGCCTTTACTTCCTGTATTGTTAGGCGGGAATTTTCCTGGAAGACCTGAACCTACTATTGCGCCCGTTATGCCACATGTTGATAAGCTGAAATGGAGGATAGAAACATGCAGTTCCCATAGGAAATATAGGGTTAAGAATCGTGATAGGAGAGTGGAAGGAGAAGAAGAGGTAGCTGAAAGCGAAGTATTAGTACGTCCCCTTGAACAACAAGAAAGAAAAAGATTGCCAGCTGATGTGGTGGCTGCAATGGAGGACATGAGAAAAGAGTTGAGAGAGATGAAAAATAAGCCGATAGGAGAAGAAAATGGATGAGTTAAGGAGTCGCCTTTCATGAAGTCGATCTAGTTAGATCCCTTCCCAGACAACCACAAGTCTTTCTCCATGCAAAAATATAATGGAGGTTCTGATCCCGCTGATCATTTGTGTGAATTTGAGAATTTAACACTACTCTATCAATTCTCATATGGAGTAAAATGCTGGACGTTCCTAACTACCTTGGGAGGAGCAGCCCGAAGATAGTTTGGACAACTGCCTCTCAAATGCATATACACTTTTGAGGATTTCTCTTGCAAGTTTTTGCACTAGTTCACTAGTAACAAGTATTATCGCCGTAGTGCCCAGAGTTTACTTTCCTTTCAACAAGGGGTGAGTGAAACACTTAGGGCTTTTGTTAAAAGATTCATTACAGCTGCCTTGAAGGCCCCTTCAACTATGCCAAAGGTATGGGCCAGTGCTTTTACACAGGCACTCAGGCCTAATTCATTCTTTAGATTTCTGAGCCGAACGCTAATAGATAGCTATGATGAATTTCTATGTCGAGCAGAAAAATACATCCATGAAGAGGAGGAGTGTGATGATAAAGAAAAGGAGTTGGGGAGGCAAACGCGAAGATAAGAATGATGATGTTGGTATAGGGAAACGGTCAAGGGGGGATGAAAGAGTTTGGGAAGCTAATGCACCATAGCCACGAATGTTGAATGTACACCTACCACGTACAGCTCAATCTGCTCCCATGTTCGATCATTACACACCTCTCAGAGTGTTGAAAGAGCAGGTGCTATAGGTTATTGAGCACATAAACTTGTCACGTTGGCCGCGTTATGCTAGTGAGGCTCTTCATCATCCCAGGTTAGACGGTACTGCAGGTTCCATAATGAGTACGAGCATCTAACAAAAGACTGTGAGCACTTGATGAATGAACTAGAAGAGCTAGCGAGGGATGAATATTTGGGGGAATTTTTTCAGATCCCCATTAGTGGTAGTGGTAGTCGATCTGGTAATACCCAGCAAGGCGCGCAGAGTGGGTGAGGCAAGACAGGAGTGAAGGAAAACTAAAAGAAGCCCCCCATTAGAGGGGTAATTCATATGATCTCAAGAAGACCTACGGGAGGGGATACACATCGAGCTAGGAGGGCCCAAGTACGGGCCTTAATCCATTCAAAGAATAAGGAGGTAGCAGTGATCAGAGCTGAAGAGCACATGCCGGTGATTCAATTTGGGCCTGACGATCTTAAGGTAGTACAACTACTTCACCAAGATGCATGCTTTGGTTATTACTGCTTGCATTGCTAACTATGAAGTAGCTCGGATCTTTGTGAATAGAAGGAGCTCAGTGGATATTCTGTTCCTGGCCACTCCCCAACAAATTTAGCTAGGTAATATCACATTGGAACCAGTGGAAACTGCATTATTAGATTTTGCATGAGAAGCAGTATGACCTTTAGGGCATATCACCTTGCCTATCACCTTGGGCTCGGGCCCACACTGCAAGACTTGCATGGTAAACTTTCTAGTTGTCGATGCTCATTCTGCTTATAACATTATATTTGTAAGACCTATGTTGCAGCTCTTCTAGGCAGTAGCTTCACCTTATCACATAAAACTCAAGTATGTGGTTGGTAAGCTGGTTGGAGAAGTGGTCGGATACTAGTGTACATCGAAAAAATGTTATGTAGAGGCAGTGAAGAAAGGAGATCAGAAAATGGGAGAATTGGTTTACCAGCTGAGGTAAGGGGGTCCAAAGGCATATCGTGAAGGTGAGCCACAGGACCGTCTTGAACCTACCAGAGAGCTTATGACTACAGAATTAGTATCTGGGAATCCATAGAAGACCATACAAATTGGAGCACATCTTGATCAGGAGCAGGTGGTTTTACTCACTCAGGTATTGAGGGATTATGTGGAAGTGTTTGCTTTCTTAGTAAAAGACTTAACTGGAATTGATCCAAGTATAGCAGTGCATAAGCTCAACATAGACCCCCTGGTCAAGCAGAGGAAAAGAGACTTTGGGCCGAAAAAAGATATTATCATACAGAAGGAGATTAAAGAGCTACTGGATGTAGGGCACATAATAGTGATTCAATGTCCATAGTGGATATCTAACATGGCGTTGGTTCCCAAGAGTGTGGAGAAGTGGAGAATGTGCATACATTTTAGAGATCTTAACCGATCCTGTCCCAAGGACCATTATCCATTACCCCAGATTGATCAATTAGTAGATTCCACATCAGATTGCGAGCTGTTAAGCATGATGGTTGCCTCATAAGGGTATCACCAGATCTCCCTTCGCCCTGAGGATCATAAGAGATTGAGTTTCATCATGGCCAAAGGTACTTATTGCTATGTTGTCATGCCTTTTGGACTGAAAAATATAGGTGCCACTTATCAATGGCTGGTGGATCAAATGTTTAAAAATCAAATTAGGAAGAATATGGAAGTTTATGTAGATGACATGCTCATAAAGAGCATTTACCGAGCCAGCCATGCAGATGACCTAAGGAAAGCTTTGGAGACTTTGAGAAGGTATGGTATGAAACTCAATCATAATAAGTGTGCTTTTGGAGTAACATGAGGGAAGTTCTTGGGGTATTTGGTGATGGAAAGAGGTATAGAGGTAAACCCAGAGAAAATACAAGCTATCTTGGATATGAGGCCTCCTCAGAACCTCAAGGAAGTTCAGAAGCTCATGGGAAGGATTGTAGCCATGAGCAGGTTTATATCCCGAGCAGCTGACAAAAGTTTACCTTTCTTCGAGATATTAAGGAAAGCTAAGAAATTTGAATGGGGAGAAGCAGCACAGAAAGCCTTCGAAGAGCTCAAAGCATACTTGGCAGAATTGCCACTGTTAACCAAGCCTGTGCCTAGTGAAACTCTCTTTTGTATTTGGCAATTTCTAAATAGACTATAAGGTCGGTCCTGTTTAGAGAAGAAGGATCTAGCCAAAAACCTATTTATTATGTGAGCAAGGTATTGCATGCGACTGAGTTTAGGTATCCTGGAATAGATAAACTTGCCTTGGCATTGATGATTACTGCTAGAAGGCTGAGGCCTTATTTTCTATCATATACCATTATAGCCCGAATCGATTAGCCGCTCAGACAGACCTTAGGAAAGATAGACATTGCAGGAAGGTTGATCAAGTGGTCGGTGGAATTAGGGGAGTATGACATCTAGTACGCTCTAATAAAAGCCATCAAAGCCCAAGCCCTTGCGAACTTCATGGTGGATGCTGCCCTACCTCAAGGGGGGGTAGAAGTGTGGACAGTGTATGTGGATGGCTCTACATGTGTAAGTGGTAGTGGGGTAAGTATTGTCTTAATCAGCCTGGAGGGAGATGAGCTGGAATATACAATTAAATTTCATTTTAAAGACTTAAATAATGAAGTAGAGTACATAGCTGTAATCGAGAGTATTAAAATGGCTATCAAATGAGGAGCTAAATGAGTCTTGGTATATACTGACTCCCAGTTGGGTGGCAAAGCAAACGATGGGATAATATGATGTGAAGGAGTCATGTATGGAGCAATATCTTCAGCAAGTAGCCAAGCTGAAGGATCAACTGGCTGAGCTGCAAATAATTCAGATACTAAGAGAAGAGAATGCCCGAGCTGATTTTTTGGCAAAAATCGCAAGCTCCTCTAAAGGATGTGGAAAGCAATCTATTATAATTCATGAATTGGGTAAGAAAGACGTGGAGGCCAAGGTATTCGCCATAGAGGAGGAGGTAGATTGCAGAACACCCATCAATCGATACCTTAAAAGGGAGATGGCCGATGCTGACCCTGAGCTCAAAATTCAAGCAGCTTGGTTCAACCTCATAGATGGATTGCTCTACAAGAAGGCTTTCTCCCAATCATTGTTGTGATGCTTGTCGCTTCAAGAGGATAATTGTGTGCTGAGAGAAATACATGAGGGGTGTTGTGGGAATCATCTTGGAGGCATGGTGGTAACAGGCAAGGTTATCAAAGTAGGGTATTTCTGGCCCACTGTTTGAGCTGATGCTAGAATGCTAGTTCGAAAATGCAAAAAATATCAAAGGAACACCCGAGTTAGTCATGTCCCTACTGAACTATTGCATACCATGAGCTCCCCATGCCCATTTACCAAACGGGGGATGGATATCATGGGTCCATTCCCAGTAGCCTCGTGACAAAAGAAATTTTTATTAGTGGCTATGGACTACTTCAGCAAATGGGTGGAAATGGAGGCATTGGCTAGGATCAGTAAAGAGAAAGCCCTAAAATTCCTATGGAAGAATATAGTGTGCCGATATGGAATTCCCCGCTAACTCGTATCGGATAATGGAAGACACTTTCACGGAGCTAGGGTGAGGGCTTGGTATGAGGAAATGAAAATATCCCAGAGATTTAGCTCGATGGCTCAACCGCAGATGAACAGGTTGGCAGAAGTCACAAACCATTCTCTAGTACACAGCTTGAAGGCTAGGTTGGACAGCGTTGGAGGTAGTTGGGTAGAAGAGTTACCTAGTGTGCTCTAGGCTTATCATACTAACCCCCAGAGATCCATGAGAAAAACGCCTTTTAGCATGGTATATAGGATGGACGCAGTGATTCCAGCTGAGGTTGGAATTGAATCGCAGTAATTCCAGCTAGGGTTGGAATTGAATCTCACAGAGTTTTAACATATAATGAAAAGGGTAACACAGAGCTGATCTGAAGCCACTTGGACCTGATTGAGGAAAAAAGAGAGGGTGCTTAGTTCCGTGTGGCTAAGTATAAACAAAGGGTGCAAAGAGAATTCAACAAGAGGGTTAAGAATAGAACATTGCAGGTTGGAGATTTGGTTTGAAGAAGATCTGGTGTGAGTAGCAATGTAGGAAAGCTTGATCCAAATTAGGAAAGGCCCTATAAGGTTGTCAAAGTGATCCCATGAGGAGCATACGAACTGGAGAAGCTGGAGCGAAGGAAGCTAGCTCAGCTTTGGAACATCTAAGAGTTGAGGCATTTTTACACGTAAAGGATGTCTCTCTATTTCATCTTTGTCGTTAGTTATTTCATTACTGTTCGTTTATGGATTTAGTATTCCATTTAGTTCTGCATTATCAATGTCTCTTTGTTTAATATCATGATTATTGTCTTTTGATATTGAAATATTTTTGGCAAAGTTCTGTGTATTGCAAGGGAAGAACTCCAAATAAATAAATAAATAAATAAAGGGCGACTCCAATAAGCTCGGTAAAAGGACTCTAATGTGTTAGAGCTCAAATGAGCTCGGTAAAGAAATCAACTCCAATGAGCTCGGTAAAAGGACCCCAACGAGTCAGAGAAGCTCCAATGAGTTCGGTAAAGAAATCGATTCCAATGAGTCAGAGGTCCAATGAGCTCGGTAAAAGGACTCCAATGAGTCAGAGCTCCAATAAGCTCGATAAAAGGACTCTAACGAGTCAGAAGAGCTCAAATGAGCTCGGTAAAAGGACTCCAATGAGTCAGAGCTCCAATGAGCTCAATAAAAGGACTCCAATGAGTTAGAAGGGCTCTAATGAGCTCGGTGAAAAAAGTCTCCCTTATTTATATATATATATATACATATATATAATGGAGAGACTCCAATGGGTTAGAAGTGTCCCATGGAGCTTGAGTAGTGTTAAGGGCTATCTCAAGTTCCCTATGAGCTCAACAAAGGCATGATTCAATAAGATTGAAAAAGCTTCAAAGCTTCGTGAGAATATAAGCAAAGCGATCTCAAAACATACTTCATTAAGCTATGCAAAAGGGGGGCCCTACTATATGGGCACAGTACGTGATGTTATAAGTTCCGTCACCTGATACATATTTCAAAACAAGAGCCCATAGCTCAGGCTAAGTAGGGGAAGTACTAAGGGGTAACATTATAACAAGTGCAAAGGATGCCATTGAGACCGCGGCATCAGGATTTTCAGCTAGCTCCAACTCGACATCGTCAACAGATGTGGCCAGCTCGACTTCTTTCTAACCTATGCCTTTATCATCTGACTTAGGAAGGCTTTCTAAACCAAGCATCTTGTCCACAGCAGTCTGGGTGTGGCTTGCTTCTATGAGGCCTTGAGCTTCTAATTGATCAATACACATATCTATGCCATGATTGTAATACTTGAAATCTTTCTGACCTAGTTCCTATTTATAGGCTGAGTTCTTCTGGTATTCAGTAAGTGTGATTTCCAAGAAGCCTCCAGATATTGGGCATCTTTATCAGTGGAATGGAAAACCACAAAAAATAAGTCTCGACCTTCTCTACGACCCTCTTCTTTAGCTATTTCTATATCCTCTTCATGAGATGACACCAGCTCGGCCACCTTTATTTCGGCCTTGGATAAAGCAGAAGAAGTCTCATCATACTTCCCTTGTAAGATTGCCAGTTGATCTTTCAGTTCTTGAAATTTTTCCATCAGCTTGCTCTGCTCACCTTCCCACCGAGCTAAGAGCCCACTGGCCATAATGCTTGTCTACAGAAGGAAAATGAGAACAAGATAGTATAGCAAGGTTTCAGTTACAAAGTACATGAATTTAAGCGGCCTACCCAAGATAAGTAACTAGCAAACTGGGCTCAAAGATCTTTAAAGGGCATCTCGTCTACCTTCTGAGGATCAGAGCTGCCTGCTAAACCCCGTAAGAAATCCCTACCTAGAGAGAAAGAAACATCTGATAAGACAAAACTGCTAGCCATCAAGTATGAATTTGGCCAACTCCTCCTAAGTTGTAAGCTCGGCTCCTCTGGAACCTGCTTTGACTCGTTTGGAAAAGGAGCCACTTCGGGAGCAAAAGCAACTCGCTTTGGTAGAGGAGCTTCTGGAGCTGAACGAGTTGGGCGCTTTTAGGATAAACTGGCTCTACCTCCCTACTTAGCTAGCTTGTTATTATTTGATCGACCAAGCTACTGCTCAGCCAGCACGGCTTTTAAGAAAGCTTTGGTAGACATCTAACCTGTAAAAGAAAGAATCAATATGCAGCTCAGTACACTAAGTATGAGATGAAAGGAGATACCAAAGGGTTTAGAGAGCCCTTTAGCTTTAGGACAGATGGCAAAATGATAAAGAAAGCCTGTCTTTTCTAAATAGGTCAGTTGTAATTGTACGCTATTCAGCCTATCTAGTAAGGCTTGCCGACCTATGGTTGAATGCTAATGTTGAGAATAGCCCAAGCTAGGAGATTCATCTACCCAAATAGTTGGAAAGCTCTAAAGCTCAGGAGAGGATATGAAGAAATACTTTTCTTTCTATTGTTTTATGGAGGTTGGGTATTTAGATAGAAATTTTACCTCATCTCGGGAGGTGATATAGAAACAGCCCTTGCTTTGAGTTTTGGGATAAAAGAGAGAGTGAAATAAGAAAGTGGTGGGTTCTATTTGGAGATATCGGCACTGCATAAGAAATCCTACCATTAGTCTAAAGGAGTTGGGAGTAAACTGATTAAGGGGAATACCTAAACCCCTAGAAATTAGAACTAGCAGCTCGGGTATGGGGAATCTCAGCTCGCCTCGCAATTGCTCGGGATAAAAGCATAAAAACCCCGCAGGGGGCAAGTGTGGATGGTCAGAAGATTGGGGGATCACTATTTGGTATTCTGGTGGAATGCCCATTTTCTTATGAAGCTTAATGCCCTCACTTCGGGTCATATGAGAATGATAAATCTCATAAGGAGCTAAGTTTGCATTAGATTTGGCCATACCTTTCTCAATCTCACTCAAAACCTCAGGGGGCCAACTCAGAGATGAATCAGAACTGTCTGGATTGGGATTTTGAGGCATGGAGGATATGAGGGATATGTTCTTAAAAGAGGAAACTTCAAAAAAAAAAAAAGAGTGAGAGAGCACATACAAGAATGGGGGTGAAGTAATAGAAGGAGGAAAATAGGAATTACAAATACACAAAGCAAAGACAAGAAATAAAAAAAAAAAGAAAAAAGAAATAGAAGGAAACCTGGCTTGGTGCATGAACTGGAAAGAGTCTAGCAAAGGAAAGAGGCAGTGCGGCCCAGTGATAAAATGTCAAGAAGAGGGAGGGGAAATTTTGAATAGGGGTTTTGAAAATAGAGAAGGATTTGTATAGGAAAAGAGGGTAAAAGGGGGAATAAACCGTACAAGTGGCATGGAGATGAGTGTAAGCATTAATGGAGATGGAAATTTGAAGGGACTTCCATCACCTTGGAAAGAGAAAAAGCCATTGCATTTATGGCTTAAATGACACCATATCCCATCAACCTTTACTTTTTGGGATATGTGGAAGGAGCATCGAAGGGCTCGGCCTCCCCCTTCAACCTTCTTTTCATTAATCAGCTTGGGCATGTATCTTCTGGACCAATAGCTCAGTTCTTAAGCTGAGCCACATTACTCTATTCGCAGACGATTAGCCTCTTCCAGCGCAGTGAGTGCTATCTCGATTATAGGTCACCTCATATTGGTAAAAATATATATATATATGTGTGTGTGTGTGTGTTTCTTTTAGACAGAAAGGGAGGGGGGTGATGATGTCATTCTAAATTCTCCATGAGCCAACCCATAACCGAGGTAGGAAGAGCCGAGCTATGGCCAAGGGAAAGCCTAGAAGAGCCGAGCTACAACCAAGAGGAAGAGTTGGCTGAGCTAAATCCAGAGGAAAAGCGAGGAAGAGTTGGCCGAGCTAAATCAAGGGAAGAGCTAGAAAGAGCTAAGAAGAGCTGGCCGAGCTAAATCCAGGAGAGAGCTAGGAAGAGCTGGCTGAGCTCATTCCAGAGGAAGAGCTGGGTAGAGTTGGCCGAGCTAAATCCAAAGGAAGAGCTAGGAAGGGCTGAGTCCTACAAACTTAACGTGACTCCCTGGCAATTTTTTTTTTGAGATTATAGGAATCAAATAGAGATTAGTTTCCACGTGGCAACTGTATATAACACTGTATAGAGTATTATAGTTAGGGGGCTAGATATGAGGAATAATAGGTAATTACAAGGGAAAAGTAGGTGTCTATGGAGTATTTAAGCTTTTTTGTGAAATAGAAGAAGACAAATTGAGATATTTTTTACAGAAAAGATTAGAGTGATTTCGTGAGTATTTTCTTTCTTCATTGATGCTATTTTAAATTTTGCATCAACAATATTTTCAATATATCAATATTTCTCAATAACTTATGGTTGTACGTACACGGGACACTGTAGCCTATGGTAAAAAGAAACCGTCAAACTAACAAAATGCAACATTACAAATGGACTGCATGGACTAATGACACATGGAATGAATTGGTTAATCCTGTTAGTTTAAACTTCTCTCAACAAATCATTGGTGTTTCGAACTCTTTAACCAGTTTATTACTATTACATTTGTAATATTAACTATCTTTTCTAATATATTAGAAAAATATATATATTGTTTTAATATATTATTAAGCAGATTGTGTTATATACATATATATATATATGTATATATTCCTACATAGTTGATTTAATTGCTCACAGAATAGATAAACTATGACTAATAGTTCAAAGTAATTAATCTAACAATATCTTGATAGTTTGAGTAGGGCTAAGCAATCTCCATTTTCCAACTTAACCTTTGCTATACTCTGTTGGGCTAATAGCAATTTACCCCCCTGTGTTTTAAAAAATAGGCAATATACCCCCTTGTAAAAAATAAATTTTCAAAATACCTCCTTGTGTTTTAAAAAAACATGCACACAACCCCTCTTTTCTCATTTGCTGCCTATTTAACATAACTTTAATATGAAAAGACTAATTTACCCTTAATCATTTAATATATTTTCAATTCAATTTAAATAATCTTTTATTATCATTTTTTTTCCTTTTCTTTCATTCTTTTTTTTTTCTTTTTATTTCTCATTTCTCTCTTCCTCCATTATTTCATATATTCATCTTTCTTTCTATTAATTCATTCCAAAGAAAAAAAATTAAAATTTCATAAAAATATATAACATATTTTTATTTATACTTAAATACATATATCGTATATATATACATATATAAATATATATTTATCTACAAAATTTAAATAACTTTTATTTATATATTTTTTCTTTCTAATTATTCATTTCAAATTAAATATTATATATATATCTTTATTAAAATATATGTACTATATTTATATACATGTATATTTTTGTTGATAAGATATTTATATATATATATTAGTATATATGATGTTATTATCATATATATATATATGAAAATATATATAATTATTTAATAACATCATCTTTATATAAATTTATCTATAAAATTTAAATAACTTTTATTTATATCTTTTTTCTTTTTAATTATTTATTGCAAATTAAATATTATATATTTAGATAAATATATAATATATTTATATACATATATATGATAATATATATAATTATTTAATAATATATATAATATAAAATTCTGCCCCCACCCCTACCCCCCCAACACTTACGGGCTGCCATGGCAGCATTGTGCCAGATCTAGCCAGATACTGACACTGGCTGCTATGGTCGATGTAGCCATGGCGGCCGTCAGTTTTTGAATTTTTTTTTATTATCATTTCAAGCGCTAGCAGCAGTTGCTAATGGAGTTGCCGACAGTGGCTGTTGGCCGCCATTAGGGCTGAAGATGGCGGCTTTCGGCCGCTGGTGGGGGTTGTTGGCAGTGAGGTAGGCATTTTTATATATAATTGTATATATACACTTGTATATAATATATATGCACATTATATATAAGATGTTATATTATATTATATATATAATTTATATATTTTAAAAAAATATATAATATGATTTGATCTAAACCGTTGATTTTTTAAAAGATCTAACGGTTGATGAATAAGGGCATAATTATCTTTTTATATAAAACAATTTAAGCCTAGACGCACGTACGAGCGCGTGCTTTACACCCAAGCTCTCAGGGGGGTTCGTTGCATGGTTTTTTAAAATATGAGGATGTTATTTGCCCTTTTTTTTTTTCACAAGAGAGTAATTTGCCTATTCTTTTTAACATAGGGGGGTTATTTGTAAAAATCCCATACTCTGTCAGTGCTCGTGGTGAATTTCGTCCTACACATGATGTGGAACTTTTTCTAGCAAAAGGGGGAGCCAGAAAAGGATAAGTTCATGCTTAAGCATGTCTACATCTACCGAGGTGTCAGGCCCCAAATTCAAGACATAGCACAGCAGTGCCGCCAATCCTAAAGATTCAAAGACACTTAGTCTCAAATCCAATAGAGCATGCCAAATTCCAAAAAAAAATTATTAAATAATTCCCAAAATAAATCGTCACAATGAAAGATAATTCAATTACTTGTCTTAACAATCAAACTTGAATACCCAAGGCCTCAAGGAAAATTTCCTAATCAATCTAACTAGAAAATTTAATCATCAAATAAGCGTATTCTAAAAACACAAATCTCTTGTCACCATTCCAAAAAATTGCTCATCTTCTTCGTCTTGAACTAAGTTATCTGCAAAATGGTGAATCAATAACTTATGATCGACACTTCACCCATTAAATAAATATCCTTCTCCTCTTACCAGATTTGAGCATGTATAAATATCAACAGAAGAAAAGAAATTATTGAAGACAAGAATATTCACTTTCATTTTTTTTTCTTTAAATAACAATTAGATGCAAAAATCAAGAATCATCTTATCAGAAAAATTTCAGGACTTCTAGAGTAATTCAGAACAAAAGTTACACAACTTATCAGAAACTTTCAATTCATTAAATAACCACGCTCATGAACTTTTGGGCTTCTAATTGGTTATCTTGGCCAAGATCTTAACTACAAAGCCGTTACGTGGCTTTAGAAATCTTTGCTACTATAAACCCATATCACAATTACGGAACTCGCTTCTATCGATAGTTTCTCAATTATTTAGAGCATAGAGTATTTTTGCTATTTTTATTCAATAGAGAATACTATTTATATGCAAAATTTAGAATATTTTGTTTTTACATGCTCAAATCCTAAAAAAAAGTTTTATGCGTGCGAAGAAAAGTTTTTTATTTTTGTTTTGTTTACAAACAATGAAAAAATTGCAAACAAAACAATGCTTCAACAAATAAACTTTTAGATTAAAGAATTCAATATGCAACATTATCTATTTTGATGCAGGAATAATTTATGTAAAAAAGGTATTTTCAATAGAACGAGAATAGACATTTATTTACTATTTCATGCAAAAAAATATTTATGCAAAGAGAATATTTTCGATAGAAGAAAGAAACAAATTTACTTACACCAAAATCTTAAAACCCAAAATTTACCTCAAATTTGATTTACCACTTAAGTGTTCTCCACCAGTTCTACGACAGAAAAATAGGATGTTAGTACCCAAGAATGAAAATTTCTACAAATTTTTAAAGAACAAAATAGTATTTTCTCACCTCTGCATATGGCTTCTCTATTTCCTACTGTATCGGTATTTACACAAACATGTTAGGTATTCTGGATAAACTAAAATTCTTATCTCCTAAAGATGAGAAGATAACTCTATCCTAACTTTGATCAGATCTCAATCCCAAACAATGATAACTCAAAGTCGTAGACATAATTCTAACCTTATCAGGATTGGGTAGTTACAGAAATTCTCAAGCGATGATTAACATTTATCCAAGAACCTAACTCATGATTTAATTATTCTAGATTTTTTCTAGCTATTATCATAGGTTAGTAATTAAAAGAATATGGAATATTTATGAATTTTCGCATGAAAGTACAGAAGTACAAAAATAAGGTTCTAGGATTCTATATCACCTATATTTACAATTTTAAATGGTTTTAACTAACCAACATGACCAGATACCTTATGGGAGTCAAAAACTATCCAGATAGAATTTTAAAATGATGGGAAGACCTCTAGAATTATCCATCTATCCATAAACCCGAAAATTCAATAAAAATTAATTTTCGTCATCTTTAACTTGATAATCATGGACCTACGCCCATAATTACTTCATAATAGTCTGTGGGCTTATTTTCTACAGTACTTATGAGCTTAATCATAACTTAAAATTAATTAAATAGTTTGGACTATTATTACATTTAACCTAAAAATGCAAATATAATTTATGGACTTATTTTGATACTTAGCTATGGGCTTTAACAACTTGAAATAAATTAAATGATTTGGGCTAACTAATACGTCTTAAATCACTAATTAAATATGGATAAAAGATTAATATTCCTTTGCCATAAATTAGTATCCATAGTAGCTAGCTTAAAATTATTAACATAGAACTCAATAAATAAAGTTTCATCAAATAATTGACTTAATAAATTCTGCATCTTCAATAACAATCAACCAATCTTTACCAAATTATCAATAATCTAAAGTCTGTGTCCTCGAAATTGCAAGTAAAAATCAAGATAAGTACCTAAAATAGGATCCTTAATGACCCCAAAAAGAATTCATTTGATATCCCATAATTATTTTCAATTAAGCTCCCTTAAATGTTGATCTAGTGTCAAATAAATTATATGCTCAAATTCTAGAAAAAGAACAACCCAAGAATATCAGTGAATAATCAAAATCAACTATTATTACTCTATTTTCCCTAACGTGCAATATCATATATTTCCATCTTTTTTTTTTCCCTCAAAAGATAGAGTTTAATTCACTACTAACCGCACACTCTTGATTGCATATCATCGAAGCCTAGCCTTAATGAAATTCAAGTACTTCTAGAGATATAGTTAATAATACTTCAAAGAAAAACTATGATAATTTGTTTAAAGACCTGAGGTATTACATTCGAGGGGCCGGGTTCTTGCTGGACGTTATAAATTAGCATTTCTTCTTGTCGTTTTAAAGTTTCTTGTTGGTTTTCCTGGTTTTGTCTGATATTTTTGTATTAGTACTGTTATATTTAACTGGCATTTGGTCTTATGATTGTAAAGTTTGTCGTTAGTTCTACGTGCTTTGATTGATAGATATTTGAATATTTTCCTTCTTGCAATTATTTTTCTATAAATCATGAAAAATTGAAGAAATGACGGTATTTCTGAATTCAAAATATTTTATTTGCTTCTTGCAACGTTTCTTCTATGTTGATAGTAGGGACCATATGCCCAGTTAAACCTTCCCTCTGTTTGTCTCATCCGTACTTTGCAAAATCTTCCCAAAGGGTGACTACGATAGTAATGTACTACTCCAAATCTGTATAATATTGAAAGATCATCATATTGAGGTTAGTTCAATCCTTCAACTTTAACCGCCCCTTGATGTAGTTATTGTTTTGTAGGGTATTCTAGAAGCACAAAAAAAAAGAAAAAGAAAATAAAGGTAATTTATTATTATGATTTAGAGGATGTTTGGTTAGAAAGGATCTTACAAGCTTTTATACATTATAAGATGATATATCTTATTTATAAAAAGTAATTGAAGTGTTTAGATAAAATAATTAAGACCTAAAACTTAGTAATATATTATTAATGACAATTTGGTATTAAAATAGTTAAAATCGAAACAGTTTATTAAAATTTTGAAAATAAGTTGAGGAGAGCAAAAGATACGGAAGATGTAATCAAACCACTCTTGCGTGCCTTTCTTGTTCAGTAGAAGAACAGTACACCTTTTGTTCTCAGTTTTTTTTTTTTTTCTTTATATTCATGTCTGATGCAATGTTTGATAAGGGAAAACTTAAGACGACATTAGCAACTATGAATGCAACGAAAGAAATGTTCATAGAAAGGGTACCTTATTGTCCCAAGATTGTTTATAGGTAGTAGTAACGCTAACCGTACATTTTAATTATACATGTTTGATGCATTGAGCCGAATATTTTATTTATGAATAGTGATTTCATTATTAAATGATGTTGTTAATATGAGATTGTCATGCAATACTCCTACACTACCATAAATCTTATTAAATATGAATCGATCTTGATATGGTGGTTTCTATCTCTGCTTATATTGAATATTAATTTACCTTTTCAAATAGGGGTATACATTTGGTTTTAAAAACTTTTAGTTTCTGCAATGGAAAATCAAAATTCAAACCGAACATGACCATGTCTGGTTTAGTTTGGTTAGGTTAATAACCAATTTTAAGCAATTCGATTTTGGTTAAAATTAAGACCGAACTAGTTAAAATCAATACAGTTTCATCGAAACAGAACCAATTCGAGTAGATTCTTTCATATATATATATATATATATATATATGTATTTATATAAATTATATTTTGGTAGGACAAAAAGCTTTTTCTGTGTTGATGATTTGAAGTTGAAGTCCACAATTTTATATAAAATGAATAGAACAGAAAATGAATATCATAACTCATAAGATATATGTAAAACGAATATCACAATTCACGTTCCCTTAAATTCACTTGATATTTGAAATTGACAATCTAAAGATATTTTTAATTTAATTTGCAGATGTGAACATTATAGAAGAAGAAAACTTGGTACAATAAAAGTTTTGAAAAATTATTTAACAAGAATAGATAAATTTTAATGAAATTGATTAAGAAGAATTAATAGTATGATTTTTATTACCCAAAAGAACTATATTTTGTAATTTCTAGTAGATGATGAATTATTGGAACACAATTATTATTATTACATTTAAAGGGTGGGTGTTAATTTAGTGAATATCTTAATATGAATTGCTTAGTATTTTTTTAAAAGAAAGGAAATCAAAATAGTTCGATTTGATTTAACTGAACCAACCCATTTTTTCCAATTTTTGCTTCAATTTCGGTTAATTGGGCAATTCAAATTGAACGAAAAATTGAATTTTTTTATATAACCAAAAACCAAACTAAATACATTTCAATTTGGTCAATTCAATTTTTCCAAATTTTAGTTGGTTCGGTCGATTTTGATTTTTGTTGCACATCCCTATTTTAAATAAATTGTTCGTATTATTCATATGTTTTGTTTAGTAATTATTGAAAGAAAAAAAAAATTGATTCTTCATCTTCTAACTTTGACCACTTTGCAATTTCGCCCTACAACTTGTAAAATTGTAATTTTAATTTTTTATATGTATAAATAAAATTTTACATTTATTAATAAATATTAATATAAAAATATTCCACCTGCCCATTTTTGTGTATTTACTAAAACCCATTTAATTGAGTCTATTTTGGACAAGGGAATTGGACTTATATATGATTTTTTTTATTTGATCATTCAAAATTTACAGAGAATCTAAATGTGCTTTAAATATGTCCTAAGTTTTTATATTTCATAAGGTATATCTACATTTACAAGAGATTGAATTGTATTTTATAATAATTTTCATGTTTTGATGATAAAAGATGATCATCAAATTAAAATTTAATAACAATGATTTATGAATGCAATAGAAAATATTTAACTTACAAATTTAAGATTGGGCTAAATTCCAAGTAAATGAATAGGCTTAAGTTATTTTTATGAATTGATTTGATCGATTCAAGCCTTTTGAAAATACTTCAATGATCAGCGAATAAGATACATTTAGTTCAGTGAACCAATCACACATAGTTATTGAGAATACTTCAATGATCAACGAATAAGATACATTTAGTTCAGTGAACCAATCACACATAGTTAAAATTATGGATAACTAGTAATATAAGTTGTGGATAAATATAACATGCTCAATAAATTAGTTAAGCTACTCAAACAAGCACAATGTAGTTTCTTAAATAAAGTACCTAATGTTAAACATCTATTATAGGGTACCTAATTTTAGACCACTCCATTTATATGGGCCTAACTTGTATAATTAACTTCCTTTTAATGTTGCCCAATATGCATGATAGTAATTTTTTACCTAATTGGCAGATTAATTAGATCAAAATCTTTATACTATTTTATTATTCAAAATCGCATTTAAACATTATAATTTGTAAATTTTGGAAAATAGCACTTTAAAATGAGTGTTTTTAAAAAGTTCAATTATGATCAATAAATAAACGTAGTGGCATTTTATTGAACAACCAATATAATCATATATCGAAGGAATATAATTAGTATCAATACCTTTTTTTCTAGAAAAAATGTCACTCATAATTTAATCATGGTGCAATATAAAAAAATGGTCACGAAAGTAGATAAAATATATACAGGTACATCAATAACCATAAAATTTACAAATATATATATATATATATATCTTATCATCAATGAATTGATTAACTATTTGATTTATATTGATGTATTAACTAAATTAACTATAAATTTAAAAAGTAAAATAAATTTAAGTTTTTGCCGATTTTTTCTCTCTTCACCTATAAATTATGTTTTGTCTCTTTTTATTTTTTGGATATTTTGTATCACTAAACTAATTAATCTCTCTCACTTTTTTAAATGTGTTATTTCATATAATAAATTTGAGCGCATGTATATATTTAAATAATTGAGTAAATGTACTTCCAAGCTATACAAATAAATTAATATCTTTAATCATATTGAACATTAATGGATAGCTTGATGGTAAACTCATATTCTTGCAAACAGATGGTTGTGGGTTTGAATCTTATAATGGTTAGTTGAGTCATGTTGGTGTCTCACAATTGGCAAGTAGGAGTAGGTTAACATATATATATGGGAGAGGGGGTAAGTTAATATATATATATCTAAAAAAATCTTTTGTGATACTTAGTATGTCATTAATATATTAATTTATGGCATGCTAACATGTCATTTAAAGAATCTTTTAGTGACATTTTAATGTATCATTTGCTATATTTTTTGGGGCATGTTAATATGTCATCAAAAAAAACCTTTCATGGCATTTTAACATGTCATTTATTGCATTTTTTATGATATGTTATAATGTCATTTAAGAGAAAAAATTTTTTGCATTTGAACATGTCAATACATGTAGTTTTTGTGGCATGTTAGCTATCATTTAATGTACTTATGGAGATTGGATACTTGATGTGGCAACTCAACCTAGGAAATCACGCTAAGAAATGACGTTGGAGATTGGATAAATGCATAAGAAATGGCGTTGGGGATTGGAAAATTGCATAAGAAATTTGCATACAAATTATGCAGGCGTGGGATTAATGCAAGTCATCTTGTTCTTATTCATTATTAACGTAAATGAGCTAGTGATAAAACCGTAAGTATATTTTGCCTCTTTTTTTGGTTAAAACATTTTGCTTTTAAGACCTTTATAATCTTTAATTCCCTCCAACTTTCACTAATATTCATAGTTTTTGCTTCACTAAAGAAAAGATGTGATAAATTCACCAACATTTTTCTATGAGGTATGCAAAATCGTAGTAAATGTAATATATTATTCTTCTTGTATAAAAGTTGTAGTAAGTTTATCTTTTTACTATGACAAAGTAGAATGTAGTATTTAATATAAGTTCTACCATATATTTGGAAAACCTATACTACAATAGAAAAATCATAGCAAATAGTCCTTTTAATATATTATTTTTAGTGAAGTAAAAAATATTATAGCAAAAATTATATTTTCTTGTAGTGGTACAAATTTAAAATTTGATAGACATAAAATATGATTGGCATTGTTTAAGCTATCAATATCTATGGTACACATAAATATATAAATATCGTGGTTTCTTTTCCATTTTTCTTTTAAGCATAAAAATATCGATCTAGTGCTACGATTATGACATTCATTAGGTAAAGAATGCTAGCTAGCATAATTTTAGCAAGGTAATAACATACTCTTTCGCAGTCTCTTGCTTTAGATTATTTTAATTGATTGAGCTCTGCATATATGATGTGATAACGCCAATTTCCACTCTATATATTATTTGGTCGAATCATAAAAAGATTAACAAATTATAGATATGCATGAATTACGGGTGTAAATATGTATTGCATTTAAACATATGGGTATGGGTGTCAATTCGGATTAGAGCCCATGGGCTCAACCCAATCCACATGATTTTGGGTTGGGTTGGGCTCAACATTTCAGAAATGAATTTGAGTGGGTTAGGTTTTAAATAGGTTGTATCAAATTTGGGTTCAAAATAGATTCACTCAAAAAGTTTAATTAATTTAATAAATCATCTTATTATGTTGTAAAATTGTATATTAAATATAGTGTAGAAGGCATAATAATATTACTATGGTCTTTTGAATTACATTTTTGAAATGGGTAAATTAAATCAAATTTTTTTTTCTATTGGAACAAAGGTTAAGATTGGACCAGATCGGCCGGTTGGACCGGTCGGACCGTCGACCAGCTGGCGAATCGGTTTAGTTTTCTCAAAAAATCAAAAAACTCAAAAAAATACCATATTTTGTTAAAATAATTCAGACTGGCCGGTCGGACCAGTGAGCTGCTCACAGTTCAATTGAACTGAAGCAATTTTTTCATTTAATTTTTAATAAATTTAATTTTTTTGTTTAAGTACAAAGTTTGAAGATTAAGGTACACTTTACAAGCTATCTAAAAGTCAAAAACAACCTTGGTTTAAAGTTTAAACTTTAGAATTCACTCACACACTCTCAACTTTAGACTTTAAATTTGAGATATTTAAATTGTTGTGATCATTTATTATATGAATTGTGAAATTTGGATTGTGATGTTAGATAATATCATTTAAACTCTTTATATTTTATATTTTGATAATTTATTAATTTTTAAGTAATATATGTAATATAAATATATATATTTCGTAATTATGATGTCACGGTTCAATTACGGTCCGACCAACAATTGAACGAGTGAATCGTGAACTAGTAAATTTTTCAGTTTAATGAATGGTCTAATTTTTCGAACACTTATTGGAACCATTTCATACCCAACCCAACCCACAACTCAATCCATTTTGAACCAACCCACTTTCAACCCATCTATCTTGGCTCATATAGAACCCAACCCAACCCTCCCATTTGCCACTACTACATATGGTTATTTTTGTCATCATACAGTGTATAAACGAGCATATTTGAAGGAAACTTTCTCAATCTTACTTTAGCACTTTCCCTTTTTTCTGGTCTTGCTTGTTTGCATTTTGGATGAATTGCGTAAAATATTTTTGGAGAATATATTCTCATAGGTGAAATTGGGGTATATACAGATTGTTTGTTTTTATTTTGTGGGACGGTGAAAAATATTTTGGGGATAAAATTGTTTATTTGAAACTGTCTTGTGCGAGTCGGTGAGTGGGAGGAACAAATTTTACTGTGCATATCAAATTCGTCACTTTTGATTAGATTTGTAGGGTGAAATTGCTTTTTTAAATAATTTATTAATGTATATTCATAGTTGGATTATTGATGTATATATTTTTAGTAATTAATATATGTATATATTTATTATTTTACAGGTGCTTTGAGTGTTTTATGAGGAACATTTTGAGTAGAAAATTGTATATTTTGAAAGGTGAAATAGAGGAATATGTCACCATATTTGGTATTATTTTGAGAGCTGGAAACATTTCCAAAAAATGCAATCAAACAAAGCCTATGCTATACGATATACATGAATTGAAGATGCAAGAGTAGACCTTAAATATCAATAGATATAGTAGCAAAATAAACTGAATAAATAAAATGTTAGTGCAAGAAAACAATTTTGGTCGTTGAAATTTCGCGCTTTTAAAGCGAACAATTACTCCATTTTCCAAAAGTAGTTATACAGAATGGCCACATGGCTAATTCAAAGCATTGTTTAAAAAATCGGACCGGACCGGCCGGTCGGATCGTCAATCGGCCGACGAACCGGTCCGATTTTCTCAAAAAACTGAAAAACTAAAAAAACACACCCTATTTTGTAAAAACCGTTCAAACCGGCCGGAAGGACCGTTGAACCGGATTAGTTTTTTCATTTAATTTTTAATGAATATTTTTTATTTTATTTTTGATCTAAATACAAAGTTTGAAGGTTAAGATACACCTCAAAAGCTATCTAAAAGTCAAAAAAAGCCTTAGTTTAGAGTTTAAAATTAACTTACACACTCTCAACTTTAAACTTTGGACTTAATATATTTAAATTGTTGTGATCATTTATAATATGAATTGTGAAATTTGAATTGTAATGTTAGATATTATCATTTAAGCTCTTTAAGTTTAATATTTTGGTATTTTATTAATTTTTAAGTAATATATAATATAAATATATATATTTTATAATTATGACATCACGGTTCAATTGCGATTCAATTACAGTCCGACCAATGGTTGAACCAGTGAACCATGAACCGATAAGTTTTTCGGTTTAATGAACTGTCCGATTTTTCAAACATTGATTCAAAGAAAGGCATGCCGCACTAGGAACTATAATTTGAGGGTAAAAAGTATTGATGTCAACTATATTAATGCTTGATTAACTTTTTTATCTCACTCGCAACACTGTTGATTTGAAAAATATTTCAAATATAATTGTAACTTTGTATATATCAAAGCATAAATTATTTATTACTTTGTATTTGTTAAGGAAGGTTTTTCGTCAAAGAAGTTAATATTTCTTCCACAGAAATTTTGGCATTTCCATTAGTTATATTCATTGAAAAAGCCAATTTTTTATTTTTTTTATAGTGATAGGATTTAACTAATTAATAGACAAACACTGCAAAAAAATATAATATTAGTGATAAAATAATAAATGGCAAAGTAAAAATTGTCACTAATGACATGTATTAAATGACAATAATTTTTATCTTATCACAATATGATTCAATAGTGACAAAGAATTAATATTTGAAATTGTTACCATCAATAATTAGTGGCACCCCTATGGTGACAGCTTAGTGATAATTTTTATTGTCACTATAATTTGTGACAATATTTTCATTTTCATCATATATGTGTCACTAATTATCTATGGTGACAACTTAAATATTATTTTGTCACTATTTAATTTGTAAAAATTATTAAGGTTACAAAACTAAATCTTTTATCATCTAATATACATAATTAGTCAAACGTTTATATTGTCACTTACTTTTTTGTCACCAATTTATCTTTTCCTTGTAGTGAAGTATTCATATATTATTTTTTAATTATAATCTTGCATTAATATTGTTTATAGATGCTAATATAAATGTTCACATGTAAGTGATAAATATAATTACTCCGTTCGATCTACATTGAGTAAAATTTCGCAGGTGTTGACTTCTTGTCAACTTGAGCAAATTAATGCCACCCTGCATAACGTCATATATTGTTTTTGTTTTTAAAGATGTACTTCACATGAGAGAGATATAGAAACTAATCCCCAGGAGGCACTATATTGAAATAAATATTTGGGAGAGATATAGACATAAAATGATTAAAAATGCGATTATTGCATTAAAAATTTGCATACAGATTAGTGCAGGCGTCGTAATGAAAGTCATGTTGTTGAAATAAACAAATATTGAGCACCATATGTTGTGATGCATTGCTGATTATACGTTATATATAATTGAGTGATAAGAATATATAGTTTGAACTCCTCAGTATGCCGAAGTCGACTTGTATATATACCACTTCCCCAAGTTTTGCTTGAGAAAGAGTGATCAGATTAATCATTTTCTTAATTTCATTGAGTTGTACATTAATTAAATTCTTTTTGCCATTTCATGCAGTTGACTTCCTATCAGTCTTAGCGAAGCCAACTGTATACCATATAGCTAATTAAAAGAAGGATTTTTTTTTATTTTATAACAAATGCTTATACTAAAGATTATTAATTTAAAGTGAGGGTCTAACCTATCTGTTCTTCTGGAAAATGAACTATCTTCATTGTTTTGTTTCTTTATGCTTACTGATTTGTACTTGGTTGAACTCGTTCTGGTTTCCAAAACTCTTATTATCCTATCTATTATTTATTCCATATACCCTGTGAGGGTTAGCCTATCTTTTCTTTTGGGAAGTAAATGTTCTTTGATTGCTCGAATTTCTTTGATCTTATGAATTCCTTAATGGTGCATCTATTGAAATTGATTGTACTCATTCTGGCACCCAGAACGCTCACTGTCCTATCTATTATTGTTCAGTATAACCCACGGCCTTGTCAGCTTCTCTTTTATTTAATTGATTTTGGGTCTTGTTGGCTAAAAATAAAGCTTATTTTATCTCTAAAATGGAAGTTATAATACTAAATGATGTATTCAATATAATTTACATGTCCAAATAACCACAATTTATTCAAAAAAATTTCTAATCAAAAGATAGTTTCAATGTTTTAATGATTTTTTTATTTTTATTATATAACAGATTATGTAATTTTTAGTACTCTATTTGACTATTAATTCATAATTATGCGAATTATATATTTATATTTTAAACACCTCTCAATTTTTAATACACTGAGTGTGAGAAAATGTACAAATAATATGACTACTCACACATATTCTATATGCACGACTAGACTTGTAAATGGGTAGGATATCACCCTACACTACAAAAAAAAAGGGTATTAGTGACTGAAAAATCGGTCACTAAATATGCAAAAATCGGTCACTACAAGTTTAGTGACCGATCCACGTCACTAATTTGTCTCGGTCACTAATTAGTGACCGACTTTTATCGATCACTGATTAGTGACCGAAATGGCGGTCACTAATTATTTATAAAATTTTTTAAAAAATTGTGTATGTCACTAGGCGGTTACTAATTTTAATGAGTCAAAAGTATTTCTCTTCAACTTTGCTTCCTCTTAGATTCAAACTCAAGACCATTGCTATTCTCAAATGAGTAACTGCCCACTACACCACATACATTTTCATACATTTGTCTCAATAATATAATATAATATATATATATATAATATTTACAAATTAAAAAGTAATTATAATATTCTTATGTATAAGTTACTATTATTTTTCATTTTAAATTTTAACAAAAATAGCAATTATTCATTTAATATTTGGGTAATATTTATTCAATATAATAACGCACTGTATTTTTTATTTATAACTATTACTTTTAAATTTTAGGTATATTTTATCATAATATATTATAAACATTTTAAAAATAGTATATACATACTAATATGCATAGTGATAAATAGGTTTTTTTAATATATAATAAATACTAATATTTATTACTATTTATTGTAGTAAATAGTTTACACATATATATGGTAATATGTATATATACTTATACATACAAATTAATATATCATATTATTAATTATATTATAAATATTTATTTATAACTATTACTTTTAAAGTTTAGGTATATTTTATCATAATATATTACAAACATATTAAAAATAGTATATACATACTAATATGTATAGTGATAAATAGTTTTTTTCTTTTTTTATATATTAAATAGTTTATAATAAATACTAATATTTATTACTATTTATAGTAATACATAGTTTACACATATATATGATAATACGTATATATGCTTATACATATGAATTAATATATAATATTATTAATTATTTTATAAATATTTATCTGTATATATTAATAAATTAATGTTCAATTATATGGATATTATATAGAAATATTTAGTGGTTATATATTTGTATATGTATGTATATTTTTATATGTACATATATTATTATCAAATATATATATATATATGTTAATAGCAAACACAATATTTTATTACTTACATAAGTGTTACATAAATTTTATGCTTTCATATTACAAGAATATGCAAAAAATAAAATTTTATATTTGTGACTGTTTATTAATTATAAAACGTGGTCATTAATTCGTAACCGCTTTATATGGCCATTAATATTAGTGACCGAATTAGTGACTACTTAGTGACAGCTTAGTTCGTCACTAATTAGTGACTGAATTAGTGACTGTTTTTTGCGGTCACTAATATTAGTGACTGAAAAAAGAGTTCGGTCACTAATTTAGTGACCGAATTAGTGATCGTTTTGTGCGGTCACTAATTTTAGTGACTGAAAAAAGAGTTCGGTCACTAATCAGTAACTAATTTAGTAACCGCTTTTCTGCGGTCACTAATTCAGTCACTGATCGGTCACTAATCTTTTTAAAATATTATATTTAAATTGATCACTAATCGATCATTAATCGATCACTAAAGCTCATTTTTTTGGTAGTGCTACCCACACCCATACCTGAAAAATGCCCAAACAAAAATACTTTATTTTCTACCCTACCCTAAAATACCCAAAAGGATGAGACCTAACCCTACCTTACCCTACCCTACCCTACCCTATCTAAACCAAGACCCATTGGGTCTAGTTTATTGAACTTATATTTTTAATGTATATACTAATTTTCTCAATATATAATAAAAATATTATTTGACATAAGGTAACAAAAAAAAAAAAAAGACTATATTTAATTTAATTTAATCATTAAATTCAAACTAGTCAATCTTTATTTTCAATTTTTCATTCATGAATAAAATTTTTATTAACAAAGTTTATTCATTAGCAAAATTAATTTTATTAACTATTTTTATAAAAAAATATTTATTCCATTATTATTTTTAATATTGTTAATTTTATTAATGAAAAATGTTCAACTGTTAGTATTGCTATTCCAATTTAAAAAAAAAAAAATTGCTATCTAAATATATTAACTTTATTAATTTTGTTTAATTTTTAGTGAAGAAAATTACTTAGTTGTTATTGTTTATTCACATATTTGTAATTTTTATATATAAAAAGTTTATCATTAATATAAATTTGATTTCGATATAGATAATTTTTAGTTTCATAGATTAAATTTAACTATAAAATAATGAGTAATTTTTAGGTATGGATACATAGGTAATTTATAGGTATAGATCCTACCCATACACATTATATTACCTTTAATAAATATGAATATGGGTATGATATTTTGGGCCTGAATAAAATAACATCCTACCCATTTACAGGCCTACGCATGAGAATTGCTTGTGACAATTGGTAACTTATTAGAAAAGAAGCTATTCTTTCTTCTTTTCCCGAGAAGCTATAATCTCATCTAAAGCATAACAGTTCCATTGCCTTTTGGCAATTATCTGTAAGGACAATAGTATAAAGGTAGATAGGATATATACTTTTTCAGTTTTCATATAAAAGTTTAGACTGAGCCAAAATAAATTGCATCAATGAAGATCATGGGCTCAAACCAAGTCTACTGATTATTGGCCTTATACAAACAAACCTAAATGTGTTTATTTTGTAGACAACTTTATGGTTGGTTAGAGAGATTAGGTTAGATTAATTATGAGTAGCCTCATTAATCCTCTAATTTTTGGATATTTTGTTTCAAGTGCCTCATGGCTTTGACATGATTAAAAGGGCATGATATAATCATTAGTAAAATATTCTCCATTAAATAATATTAGTTTGATAATTCCATTAGCGATGAGTACATTGTTGTACTTTTACTTAAAAAGTAAATTACATAATTTGAAAATTTGGTGCACAAAAGAATTCTCAAATAGATATCAAATTAAATCCCAATTTCAAACATATCCAAACCAAATGCAAGAAACATTGATATCATTTTCCCCTCATAATTTGTACAAAACCTTAATTCCTTTAATATCATCAGTATGTAATCCTTTTCTTTCACCTAGAGAAATTACAGGGTACATGATGGCCTTTTCAATGTTGCTGTGACTAAGCCCAAGGGTGTGGCCCAACTCGTGCAGCCCAGCAGTTTGGATATCATAAGCATTCTTTTGGCCTGTCCAAGACCATTTTTGGTTCACATCAAAGTGAACCCTACCATCCGGTGGCGCAAAACTATGGCCCAAGCCTCCGCTAGGGTTTCCGAATGGATAACCGTCGCCATGATCCCCACTCATGAAGCTAATCTTAATGTTGGCCCTTTTAAAACTTCTAACATGAAAAAACTTGAAAGGCGTAGCAGATGCCCATTCTTTTAGTGCACGCTCTAGTGGCGGTTTTGCCTCTTCTCTGACATTCCAATCAAAAGCATAGCTAAGATTCTTCTTTTGCCATTTGGGATTGCCCGAGAAAAATGAATAATGCATTATCATATGAAATGGGAGACTTTTGTTAGATCTAAAGAAATCAGGTATGCCACACCGTGGTTGGCGCATTTTTATTATGGTATTAGCATCTAGGACTCCTGTGACATTAAGATTGTAAAACTCTTGGTATCTTTTTAGGGCAATTTCTAAGGAATCATCCAAGTTATTTTCATCTCCATGTCTCTGGTCATGAGAGTAATTATTGTAATTCAAGTACCCAAGACACGACAGATGATTCTTGAGCTCATACACCCCTTTCGCATTATTGCCTTTTTGAATTCCACTCAATTGGCTAAGAAACTCCCAGGGAAACGAAAATTTGTTGCTTGATTTACAAAGATGTGCATGGACTATGTGGGAGTGAAAAGAGAATAGGAGCAAAATGTATGGAACAACTTGGAATGCCATCTCACTTGCTTTGTAATATTGCATGCATTTTACTCATGATTAACTTCAGCTGATTGTTTGAAGTTTAACATGAGGTGGTGTTGATTTTATATATACCCCTTGACCCGAGACCCGAGAACATGAACATTCATACTTAATTGGAAACTGGAAAGCTTTATTTAATGCTAATTTCCACAAAAGGTCAGAAAAGTAGAAATTTAAGCTTTGGGCCATGATTTATTAATTCCTTATGTGTTTTAAGGGCAAAAAAGTAAAATAATATATTCTTTTAAATGGATGGGTACACATTGTTATCTTGTTGGATTAGTATGAGATTAGGTTTATAATTTGCAAAGTTTTACACTTTGAATTTGTGATTATTAATATTTGATTCCGTTGATTTGTTTAACTTATTAATATTTTATTTTAATTGATTATCTCCATTCAATATTTGACCTTAGCAAAGAGAACATGATATAATTGAATTGGATCAACCGAAATCATATATTTCCCCAATCCCAAATGTAGTATGCCAATTCTTTTATATATAAACATATATATATATATATATATTGTCTAAAACAAAGCTTCTTTTCTTAGAGCAAAAATATTTTTTCTCAAAAAATTAATTCCTTAAAGTAATGATGTAAAACCACCAAGTGTCAACCATAATATAGAGCAATATATAACATACACAAGTGTGATCCTTTCCACATTATTAATAAATAAAAGATGTTAATAGATCAGATGCACAACATGTGGATCGTATTATTAGTGATGACAAGGTAGAACATACAGGGTCTAGCGATGATGATGCTAAGACTAATGAGTCCGAATATTCCAACAAAAATTGAATTATATTAGCGGTATGTCATATATATTTGGTTGAACTTGTTTGTTTTATTAATTAATCTGTCATGTTGCTATTGTTCTCCATATATATGTTTGTTTTTAATTCACAGATGGCACACCATCAGTCACGTACGTACTTGCCCCCTGCCGCCAACATGCTAGTTAAATATTCAGCCCCCTCCCCACACATTGGCCATTAATTGATAAGATGCATTTTTTATGTTTTCTTTGTAATGAAGTTTTTTAATTAAATAAATTTTATATTTATAAAATTAAAATTTTTAATTTTTTGAAATATATTATAATTTTTATTAATTATTATATTATTAGTTTTGTGTACATAGAATGTTTCAACAGGTTACAAGTGTAAAAAAAATAAATTTCAATAGAAATAACTTATATAAAAAAATTCCAACAGGATTGTAACAAAATTCCATCAGAAAATAAATTTTAACTTAACCCTAATCCCGACACAATTTTTTTGGAAAAGAAAAAAATATTAAATAAAAAATAACAATTCGTTGGAGATCATTCAAAACTCCATAGGAAAATTTTCAACAGAAAAGACGGTCAGAAATGCAACAAAAAATGAACTGTCGTAAACGGTACAAATTCCATCTGAAATTTGTTGGAAAATTTTCAACGGAAAAGTGGCCAACAGAAACATTACAGAAACACATTTGCAAAGAAGCTTTTTTTGATCCGGAAAAATTCGTTGGAAATTTTTCGTTCCATCGAAAATCTTTCGTAGGAAAAATTAGTGTTCACTAGCTGAGCTTTAAATTAATAAGTAAGCTAACTATTACAGACATGATCAATCTAAGCTTGCACGTGGATAGAGCTATGAATTAATCCTTCACTGGAAGTTATTTGACTTGATGTATTGGTAGACCGTAATTGTATGGATATATCTTTTCAGTTTGTGAAGACGCATTGGAAATGGACGAAGAATGACCGGAAACTTTTTTTGGGAATTAGTAATACAATACATTCCTTTAGTTTTTCTTTCCATATTGAAGAAAGGTTGGTCTTACGATTCATATCTTGTTTTAAACTAATTTAGTGACTCAGATATTTGATCTTAGAGTAATAATAGAGTTAATATTATGACACAATTTAGAGACTTTTATGATAGAATTATCAAAATTGAATCCATTCTTATAATACTTAGCCCATGCTATTTAATTTATTTCAAGTTGTTTAGCTTTTAACTAGTATAAAAATAAACCCATATATTGTATTTGTGTATTATGGGTTTAGGTCCATAATTATAATTAATTAAGATACTGAATATCATTTTCTTAATTTAATTTTTGATAGATGCATCATTTTGGAGGCCTTCCTATTATTTTAAAAATTAAAGCTCTATTTAGATAGGTTTTGACTCCAATAAAGTATGGCACCCCACTTGGGATATAACCTAAAAGCCGAAACGCGACTCAATTCAATCTTATAGCATGCAATATCATATCCGATAAGCCCATAATTTTTTTTTCCAAAATTCTCCAATAAAGCACAACAATCACAACTCAAAGCATGCTTTAACTTAATACCATAATATCATAGTGCTCAATTCACGCTAATAACCCATCAAAAATCAGAACCAAGAAATCAGTATAAGCAACATAGTTCATACATACTAGAAGTCTTACATTCATCCCCACATTTTACACATTTCTAATACCAAAATATAATAAATGGTGAATTCATATATAAACGTCCATTAACCAAACACTAATACAAAACATCAAGTCAAAACCCTCAGTTCAAGCCTCCGATCTCATACTTGTCTAAAAGGAAATAAATGGTACAAGGGTGAGTCATAAGGACTCCGTGAGGAATAAGGCAAAACAATAGACGGCTGTCAAGAGTTAATCAATAACAATGGAGTTCAACAATTAGAAACTATGGAAGCACAATCATATACCAAAATGAAGTAAACGGTACAGTTTTCAAACAATTAACAATTGCTAGGTCGGAATGCCTTAACTATCATCTCAAAAGGCCCAGGATCATCTCGATCGATGCTGTTCAGGAGGTTTAGAGCATCTCAACTGATCACAGTTTAGGAGAAAATATAGACGGCTCAGTTGGCCTAAGATATCAACCCAATATAGACTGGGAACTCACTCCAGCCTTATTGCTCCACGAGCAAAATATAATTAACAGTACAAACCCAACAGAATATGCATTCCAATAAAAGGGCAAAATATGCATATCAGAATACCCTTGTGCCTCCATAACAGTACAATCGATAAATCAATAGCACGAGCATGAAAACTCGGCAATAATAGTAGCACAAGCATGACAGCTTGGCGAAACAGTGGCACAAACACGACGGCTTGGCAATAACAGTGGCACAAGCATAACAACTTGGCAAAACAATGGCACAAGCACGACGACTTGGCAAGGTTCTCAGCCCAACAATTCTCCTGAATCATTTTCAATCAATATTTTGAACGATCAATTGCCAATAGGGTAGAATAATTGAATAATTATGCCATCAAGGCCATCTACGATACACTGAACAATCAAGAAAACCAATATGATATTTGGCAATAACAATTTTCAATTCAACGAGAACAATTCGATAAAACTGAGAAAGTTTATGGCGCCAGAACGGTAAATCAGTTTGTGATCAGAATAGTTTTAAAACCATAAGCCACTAGGGTGTACAATTCAGTTTTAGATAGAACAATTCAGAGAACTTCATAGAGTTAATTTGTAAACAATCATTTTTCAAGAAAACGGATAAATACCAATCATTTCCAAACCAAGAGAACTGCATAGGGTTCGATAATCAAGAAACGACAATCAAGATAGATATCAAATCAGCAGAACCTAACGTGTTCAATGATAGATACGGAATAAGCTCATACAAGCAAGCACCAATTGGCAGATCCCTCATAGGGGTAACAATAATTAACAGAATATGATTATCAAATCAATATCAACCCTCACAGGGGTTTATCAAGAAAAGCGATAGGTGCAAGAGTGCTAGATTGGCAAATCCTCACCTTATCAACCTCGGCAACGAAGGAAATATCTATTGATCCTCGGGGCAAACTCCTCCTTCACCGATTCACAAAAATAATTTTCTATCAAAACCCTTGTTCAACCCTAATGATGTCTAACATTCAAAAATTATTCTAATAGTTATCCCATTTCCAGTAGTTAACCACCTAATATTATGGTTAGGGTTTTATGCTTCAATAGTATTGCCATGATATGCTATTCGCACTGGATATATAAGTTATTTACGGAGTTTATCCTATACCGGTAAAATAGTACAATTGAATTCCTAATTTACATATTTAACCTTATAACATTACATGATATCGATTGTAGCGACCCAATTATATATAAAAATCCAAACTGTTACTTAAATCATGGTTACATAAAATTAGGGTTTTCTTCACTTAATAGGCTTACCTAAACATGTATCACATGAAATAATACCATTTTCGGGCTTTTCCAAGCTCAAATACGTGCATGCATGTTTGATTTCCCATGCATGGCTATATTTTTCAGTTGATCCGTTTATTATTTCCGGTTATACAAGGTTAGATATGATTTGAATGTGTATATATATACATGCAATACAAAAATCATTTTCTTCCAGTCAATTACCAATATCTCATATCGAATTGCAATCTCCATGATCAGACCTCATGCATGCGTTCCTCTCGTCGAAGGGAACATTCACTACAAGAAAAAATGGTTTCAGCGACCAAATTCTCAGTAACCATAATGAAATGGTAACTAAATATATAATTTAAGCAGCCAAAAGTAATTTGGTTGCTAAAATAAAGTTACATAAATAGTTTTGCAACCAATCAACCTTAGCCAGTGGTGTAGTGACCAAAGTGGCGATTTTTAGCAAGAAGTTTTATGGTTGCTATATATGAATATTAATTGCGACCAATTTAACAACAAAATATTGAATTGTTACTATAAGTCTTTTAAATTGATGATTAACAACCAATTATTTTGGTTGCTAAGAATATATAACTCTATTTAGCTCTTTAAACTTGTAGCAACCAACATTTTATAGTCATTAAGAAAAATATTTACAGCAAGTAATTTTAGATGGTTGCTAAAAAAGTACACAAAGCAATCCAATGAACTTTATTTCTAACTAGTTCTTGAAAAAATATAAAAAAAAATCGTTTAAATCGAGTTTAAGAGCTAAATTGATTTTGAGGTAAATTTTGTTTAAAAAATTAATTTAAAAATGCAAAAAGATAATTTATTAATGTTCGAATAATACTTTCCTTTAAATTGCATGTGAAATAAATGAAAATCTTGGGATGGAGAATCTCAAGAAATTGAAACAAAGTGTATACATTTTTAGAAAGTGAAATCCTATAAAAAATGGCTACTTGTTGGGACATCACCCCAATTTAATACAAATCCAACCCAGGCAAATAATGGAGTAATAGTTTTCTTTTCGTTTTTTCAAGTCAAAGATCATACCCAAGAAATCCTTTACTTCAGCATGCGGGACCCATCTTCTTGCTGGATTTTCTCCTTAATTCAAATGCAAAAAGTTCAATCCCATAATGAAGTCAAGGTTTTGATTATATTGAATTCAAGTCATCATCATCACTAGCTATGTCAAAAATAAAACTACTAAGTTAAATTTGAAGACATTTTAGGTGTTCTAAATAGGTAAATAATTTAATTAAATTCTTAAAGATTGAAATGTTAGAATGTATTGGTCCTTGGAAATCACTAGCCTGTAACTCAATTGGTAATGCATATAAATTAGGCAAAATAGAAAAAGTTACATTATGAAAACAACTTTTAGTGGTTTGTCCAACTTTGGAAACTTGGTATTCAACATTATGCCATTATGTAGGCATTATCTGACAATTTACAGAAGTTATGCAATTTTGCCTGAATAATTGTACTAAACGAGCTACCATCAACATAGAGTTTGCAGGCTCACAAGACATTCAAGATAAAAACAAAGAGGATTAGGTATTATATTGTCATAATTATATTTTCATGGGATAATAAATACACTTAATTGAGTGCGGCCCAATCTTATTTTGGTTTTCCAGTAAGCCTACTACATTTCTCTTGGAGACAGAGATCTCAGTTCAAATTAGAAATTGAGTAAGAAACAGATGACTTGTTGCGAGAAAATTTGCATAAACAGGGACCATATTTCACTACGAATTTGATCCATCAGAAAATGGTTCTAGAGCATCTTGCTTGCCATTTACATAGAACTCAACAACAACTTTCACTCTTACAATTTTTATTAGGATAGTAATTTAAATGAGCAATACCTGGCTTCAGTTTTTTCAGATTAGCATATTTTTTTATGGTCTTGAGGAAAACCTTATTTTTCATAAAGAGGTAGAAATCCATAGTTCTCTTGGAAGTATGAAACCCATATAACTAGGATGATAAGGGAAGAAGAGCTCTTTATTGATAATAGCTTGGTCCCAAGCATTTGCCTCCCAAGCAAGCCTGTCAGGTGTCAGCAATGCAATTCAACAGCTCAATGGAAGGAATAGTAGGCCTTATATAGAAGAAACAAGAATTATACACCCATATCCTCACCATTTGAGCATAACGAGCCCAACCTATCGCAAGCACGTGAAAAAAATCATTGCATTCTTAAGCTGTCATATTTTTGTGACGATTGAACCTAGATTCTGCATTACGATCCCTCTATAAGTTATCAAATGGATTATGCAAAACTACTATATTGATATCTGAAAGGAGAATTTTGTAACCCAACTGCAGAAACTCCCTCAAGAATTAGAAGCAAGACTACTAGCTGCCCTTTCCACAGAGTTAATAACCTCATCTGGATCCCTTTTATACACAGGAACATCATTTACCTGGCAAAAATCTACAATTCCATCATATAATGCCACAACTAGATGACCAGGAATACCTACTTTTTTGATGTCAATGAACTAGACTTCAAGCATCACTTTTACATTAGAATTGGTTTGGAACAGCAATCTTGGTTTAGAACTAAGGATGCTGCATTGGCCAAAAAGAAAAAAATGTATCACATTAATGTGGATGCAATTAAGACTCCACTTTTCAATTAGTTAATCGAATCACATAAATCGTCAAAAAGGTCTAGCAGATTCTCTAAGTCAATTTCCCTATCTCTGTTGGAACCGTCTCATTAAATAGAATGTTCTACAGGTTCCTAAAGTTGCAACATTGTTCAAAATTAGGCAAGCATTCAATCAAAAGATAAGCTAAACATCTCTGATATCATAGGACCTTGTGTATACCATAAGAGAGGCAGAGAGAGCCCACATATATAGGTGTAATATTTCCCCAGTATTTTGGTATGGGCCTGGATAAGCGGTTTACAATAAGAGACCTGCAGAAGATTCACAGAAGAAACTAAATGGGACATAGTACAAGTTACCCAAGATTAAGTTGTAGGAGCAGCTCACATGTATTCCAATTTGGTGGATGCTTACTTTGAAAGCAGAGTACCACTAAGGTAGTTCCATGTAAGGTCAATGCAACTAATAGATCTATCCATAATAGGACTAAAAATAGGTTTATTTTACACAGAGATAAACATAAAAGATGAGTTTCTTGATACATTGTGTTGAGTAGGGTAACCTTGCCAGTTGCTAGGGAAGGTAGAAAGACACCTAAATCCTATCCTTTCTGAAGTTTGTTGTCAAGAAAACAGAGTTTTCTAAGAAAATCAAAACCAAGAATTATAGATGAAAGCAATAGACAGGTAAACATAGGATTTTGATATGGAATCACATAAGGATACCAACACTTCAATTTCATTCCAAATATTCCAAGTCAACACGCAATGAAAATATAGAATAAGAACCCTTCATGGATAACATACCAAAAATTATCCTATGCAAAAGATAGCAAAATAACTATCATGCCATATTATCTCAATAGAATCAAATGCTCAAAACCATATTAAACACTAGAACCTAAATCGAAATAGAAACATATTAAATCCCAGAACCTAAATCAGCCCATTTAGGATCAATTGTACCACAAATACATAGAGCAAAAGGTAAAAATAAAATAGAAAAGAAAAGAGAGACTTATTTTACAGTTCTTACTATGGAGAGATTGGAGAGAAATTCTTATTAGAGGGGAAGTTCTTCCGGAGGAGAAGAGAAGTGGGATCAGAAATGGTTGAAATGAACAAGCCCATTCGGTACTTGCTTATGTATCGTGCATATTGAAAGTTTTCTTCCCATTTCTATCTCTCAATAATTTCGGCAAAAAAATTTTCTTTTCATATCAATTTCTACATAATTTTGGTGGATCCCATATCAATTTCTCCAAATTTTGGCAGAAAATTTCTGTCTATATCAATTTTGGCAGAAAAGAGAAAATTAGCTCCATTGAGAATGCCAACGAAAGTGGATACGGGTTTCTATCGATAGATCTCGCTCTTTTTACTTTTTATTTTTATGGGATACAACTTAAAAAAATAATTTCTTAAAGTGAATATTAATGTATAAAATTTACTTAATTAACAATTTCAAAGCTATTTTCTTTGAAAAAATAGCATAAAGTTAAATGTAGAATTTTCTTAAATGAAAAGTTAATAGAATAGATTTTTTGACTGAAAATAGTTCGATGAATTTTTTTTATTATCTTAATAGATTCTTAGTAGTTTTTCTTAGGGTGAATTACACCAACTACCTATTTGGTGAAATTAAGAAAAAAGATCCTCATTTTTTTTCCCCCCATAAATTACAACAACTCCCCCAAAATGACAAATCTAGTTAAAATGTAAACGAAATTTGAGAAAAATTCAAAATGCCCTAAAAATAATAAAAAATAAAAAAATCATAAAAATTAATGAGGTGGCTAATGTCCTAAATGCCCCTCTATATACTATGGCATCTTAAAATTTTGAATTATGTTAAATAATATACATATCTAAAATAATTTATTTACATAATTAAATTTATTTAATAATATTCAACAACATTTTATTAATTGAGTTACATAAATATATATTTACATACTATATTAATTAAGAATAAATAAATAATAATTTAAATATATATTTTAAATAAATTGTTTATTAATTAAAAAACTAAATATATATTTTTTAAAATAGTATATGTCATATACTTATAGATTTTCCATCCAATGAACATTATTATTCAAGCCAATGAGAGCGTAGTACATCCAACATTGCAAAAATTCACTTTTGATCTAAAAAGATGGAGTAAATTTATATTTTAATTAAGATTATGACTTTGGTTTGATGTTAATTGAGATAAGTTTTGCTAAAGCCTAATAGATAGTTGGTTTGATGTTAATTGTGATTAGTTATTGTATGAAATTAAAATTATTATTATTGATTCAAAGCATGTGTCAGTTCTAAACTACATATTCGACTTACATGCTATTTGACTTTAAATAAATTGTTCATTCTATGAGAAAGCTTGTTCTTAAGATAAAACTTCTTATCAAGTTGGATGTGAGTTTAAGTTATAAACTCAATTTGAAACTTTGAACTAATGTATATTGCAAGCTTATCAAATATAATTCAACCTATATCTGTTTATTCTTGGAGTTTGGAAACTATTCCACTAATATTTAATTCATTTGATTTTAATGACATTAGAAATAAAATATACTAAATTGCCCCATCTACAATTCAATGTAAAAATAGCAGTTGACTGGCTAGTTTGATTATTTTCTGGATATATCAAATAATTTAGTTAATATTTGGGAGAAAAATTCTAATAATAATAAATAAAATTTTATGTTCAAGAAAAAAGTAGTCTTTTCTGAAAGAAATATTTTGATAATAAAAACAAATTTTTTGACTTAAAGTAAATGTAGCATTGTCCATGGCTTCAAAGATCAATTGAACTATCTGAAGTAAAATTACAGATTCTCAAATCAATTTTGTCCAACGGGTACTCCAAACTAGAAATGTAGGAACTATTGATTTTTTCTATTTTATATTTATTTCAAAATAAAAGAATAATAGTAAAAGAATAAATGCATCAGAAATACTAATTTTTGTCAAAAAACTAAAAAGCTACTATTACTTGTTACTGAAGGCATTAAGAAAAAATGAAATCTTTAAAGTTTTCTCACTAAATTTAGTTCACTTTAAGAAGAAAGACAGGATATGTGAATCTTCCCCCTGCTAATTCATTACATGTCTTTTATCTAAGAAAATGATCTTAAATCAAAATTTTGTTATTGAATTTATTTGAAAATTAAATTATCTTTATTTAATCAATTTTGATGCTTCAGAAAGTTTTGGAAACAAGGTATACACATTTTAGTTTCTATATGTTTGGAGACAATTTGCACAAACAAATCATGATTTTAATTAAATATATTAGTTCAACACCAAAATTTTATTATTAGAATTTAATATATTAAAATATCTATATAAAAAATATATATTTTAAAAATATAAAAGCATGAATAGCTTATTATAATTTTCTCTCTTCCCAATAAAAACAATTAACAGATATTTTGCAAACCTAAAATATTAAATCCCAAATTATAGTATAAAAAAATTCCCAAATTATAATTGCCACCTTCTTTTTTAGGCTGTAATATTTTTTTTCCCATTTACATGCCTAACAAACAAAAACACAGCTAAACACGATAAATCGACATTAAGAGTGGAGATTGGGTTTTCAATTGTAAGGCACCACATACTGAATAGCTTGGTCCTTTATCCCTTTTCCTCATCCCTCCTCCCTATTTATCATTCCTCATTCTGAATCACTAATCTCAAACCACGAGATTTTTCTCTCGCTTAACTTCTGTCTATTCCACCTCTCTTCTCCACAGCCACGGTACTCCAAATCTACTGAAGAAATCCATCTGGGCACAACTGAAAATCCAAATCCTTGCATCAATATTTCGTGGAAATTGCTGTTGTTTCGTTTCAATATCAAGTCGCGGCGAAACGATTCCTCCAAAGGCAGAGACAGAGTGAACGCCAGATCTTCGCGTGATATTCCAATCACCTTTTCTTGAATTCTTTGATTTGCATGCTTCTGGAGAGATTAGGTTTACGAAATTTGGATTTGGTGATGAAATTTTTGGAGGGGAAATGTTTATGAGATGAAGGCAGAATAATCTGTATGACTATGATTGAAATGGTGACAATTGTGCAAACGAATTTTACAGGGTTTTTCAACTTCAAAACCCCAATTTTTCTTCTTCTCATTTTTGCAGTCGAAGGTAGAGAAAATTTTTCAATAGTAGGAAAAGTGCCTAATGAGATGAATTTATAGTAAACTTGAAGGAACAATTCTTTCGCTTTTCAGTTCTAAAGAGATGGGAGTAGGGTTACGATTTTGAAATTCTAGATGGTCATAGCTGGGTAACTTGGCTGACGCACTTTAGGCTCCATCCTTTTTTTTTACTCATGAAGGTGAATATTTAATTAGATCTGGATATACAATTCTATTTCATCACTGTGGACTAGAGAAAATTTCATCCTTATTGTAAAATTTAACTCAAGTTTACCTTTATTAATTGATCTTTTGTAGCTTAAGATGCAATTTTTACTGTTCGCTTTCACTGCTCTAGTTCTGAATCTTCCTACATTTGTGGCTATAACAATACTTACAGCTTATATAATGTGTCATTAGAATTTCTTATATCATTTTTTGGCTAACATGTATGCTAATTGTGTTAATTTTCATAATTAACACTATTGGTTGTTCATTGAGTGTGTAAGATGGTGTTGAATAACTAACAATCCTTATGGAAGTTTTTAAGATGTCCTTTGGATCCATTTCCGGTAGCTCTGGTAGAGGAGCTTTGGATTTTGTTATTTTTTTTCAGATTAATTCTTTTTTACTTAGTTTCGACCATCACGTATTGCTTTTCTTGATGAACTAGTACTTGCAGCTACAAACTTTTGTTATTCATCATACAATGTTATTTGGTCTTTGAGTCCCTTATGGGGCATCTGATAAATTAGAAAGACTTAGAAAAAGAGCTTTTTTGTTGTTAGTTTGAACAATCTAAACTCCTGCAAGTCGGCCTGTTATTTTCATCTAATTGTTTAATTGTGTTCCAAAGTTTTGTTTTAGAATAAAAATAGTTCCAATATACAAATCCTTGAAGAAAGGTGGTCTGCATTGTTGCAACATGAAACAAGAGATATCTAGATCAAACATTTTCCAGCTTTACTGTATTAAATGTTGACAACCATCACTACTTAGTCAATTAAGCATAAAAAATACAGATCAGGTACAAACATTCTAGGTAAATGTTCTAGAATATCCTTTCTTGCTCAAATAATCACTTACTGTTTAATCCCTTATTGCATTATAATGGATAGTGTAACTTTGGAATTGTTTTTTAAGTAGTACCTATGCTTTTATTTTACACATTCCTGAGATGAAAGTAGAATATTATCTGCACAACGTAGATATAGTCACATAAAACAAGATACCAACATATTATTATGTCATAGTATCTAAAGAAATTCTATCAAAATTATAATGTCTAAGAATACCAAAATGTACCAAAGTAAAGAACTATTAGAAAAGTAAAACATTTTTTGTTGCTGCTTTTCTTAATATTCAAATGCTAGACATCCTAAAAACTTAAATCTCATTTCAACAAACTTTGATAGTAATATTCCTTAACTTCAAAGGTATGGTTCTGCATATTCTGATTCCTATCAAAATTAGGGTCTCCATATATATTTGAATAAATAGGTTTGCTCTTCAACATTCTGTAGCCTTTCATAGTGTGAACAAATAAGTTTTCTCTAGTTGTCCAGATTAGTCACAATCATTTCAAATTGGTGCCGCCACTTAGTGAAGATGAAGGCAATTGTCTGAAATTTTGAGGTTAGATTCCTAAAACCTTTTAATTTCCATGAAAAAACCATCACTACTAGCACAATTTGCATTATTTTCCAAATTTAGTATATATTAACTCTTGTATAATTGTCTAGCTCATCTTTCGATAACCATACTCCATTCCTTAGTCATTTCAAGTCTTTTTCTCCTTTCTCATTGGTCCATTTGTCAATTAAGTGTGTTTAACACTAAAGTGAATTGATGATTAATTGGTATGTCATTGATTGCTTGAAGATCATTGTTTTAGTAGGAACATTAAAAGTTTTTCTTGTTTGTTTGGTGGCAGACTGCCCTGATACAAACTTGCCAGTATGGTCACTAGGAGGTTGTTCAAACTCTAATACTCTTTAAATATGACAGTTAATGATGTCTTTTGGTTTCATATACTACTACTCTGGTGTTGATAAGTTGAGATGCATATTAGGAATAAGACATAAGTTTGTGATTGCTTTGTTTTTTAGATCCACAGAGTTGATTATCTCAATAGAGGAACTGCACTTCACTTAGCTGCTCTAAATTGACATTCTCGGTGCATCAGGCTTCTCTTTGCTGATTACATTCCCAACACTTCTAATTTTTGAAGTATTTTAAGGAAAAGATCAAAATATGATGAATTTGTTTCAGAGTTCGATGAAGGGTACTCCATTTTAAAATTTTCTTTTGAATTATGTGACTTTCTATACAATTAGCTGAGTACATTTGATTTAACTTTGTTTATGTTAGTGCACTCTATGAAGTAATCAATCGACCTATTGATGGCAGCATCACTGCCCTTCATATGGCTGCACTGAATGGGCATGCTAAAACAATTCACCTCCTTCTGGATTTAAGGGCTTCAGTATCTAATGTAACTGTGGAAGATAGGACTACAATTGATTTAATAGGTATGATAGATTTTTCATTCTTTTGCAATGATTGTTTAATTGTTTCCTTTCATATTTCTTTCCTAATCCAATAAGGAATTATTTATTGATCTTATTTATTGGAGACATTAACATGAGCATTGAATCACCAGACTTATTGGGCTTTTTGCAATGAGACATTAATCTTCAAAAGCTGTATACAGACAATTCTGCAATTTGTCTAAAAGGGACTACTAGTTCTGCTTGAAAGTTTGAAAGAAGATTCAGGAATCTACTTGTAAAACAGACGTCCTGCATTCTTAAACATCAAGTTCCTAAAAACATAAATTTTAATCTCATTACACTAATAATTTATCTATTGAAATAAACTATTACTATAATGTTTTACTTGTTGCTCATGATTTGATGACAAAATTTAAGAATTTGGAAATTTTGAACATTAGATTCCTTAAAATTGCTCATTACACTGATAATTATGATTATTCTTATGTATCTTAGCATTTGAAGAGCATAAAGAAGGATGAGCTAGAAGAGATGCCATTTGCAACAGAGTTGTTGAGTGAAATAAATGTTGGGGTAACCTCACATCACTCCACTACATAAGTCTAAATCTTGAGTTGTTGATGTTGTAAAATTTTCTTGACACGAAATGAGAAAAAAGATGAGGATGTGAGCAATTGTCCATTTCTTGAGCTTAAACTGACATAAAAGCAATAATGATAAGGTATGTGAAATTGTTTTGGTTTCATTATACATACTAAAAGCAAATGATTTATGCCTTTTCCTTTTTCTTTATCTGACTAAAATTGAATATTTCTGCATGATCTCTTACCTATAGGCTAATCCTAATGTGGATATTCGTGGCAAAAATGGTCAATTTTTGTTAATTATTAACAAATATGGAAAAGGTAATGTTTCCTTTTCATTTCGCATATTTGAGAATTACTTAATCAAATAGTTCAGCTCCCTTTAGAATGTTTTTTAAAGTTTAATCTTTGATTGTTTAAATAATATTTCTTTTGCAATTAGCTAAAATGGCTATTGAATATATTCACAACATTGACGCCATTTTTAATTATTTTAGGTTCAAAGATATATTTCAAGAGTTATATGAAGAAAAGTTTGAGGGAAATTTGAAGAATATTCGATATGATTCTCTTTGTTATAGTTTGTAATAACTATTTGATTGTTATTTTATACATGTTACCAATTGATTTAAATTATTGTTGTAGTTACTATTTGGTTACTAATTTGTCACATTAGCAATAAATTTCAAATTTTCTCAATAATCATTATTTGATTTGTATTGTATGCATGTTAGCAACAAGCACAATATGTTTCTACAACAATTATTTGATCAGTGTTGCATACGTTTTAGCTACCGACTCAATCTATTTCTATGATTACTATCTGGTTGTTAATGTGTACATTTTAACAATCAAACTTACTTTTCCCAAGCATTATTTTGGTTTCAAATAAATACATATTAGCAACCCAATAGCTATATTTTTGGATACTAAATCATAAAAAATGCCATAAATTTTGCGACAATATTAAAATTATTGCAACTAATTATTTCATTGCTAAAAAGATATTCTTCAGCAATAACACTTTATCTTCATAATGTGGTCACTAAAGCATATTAAATAATACAATTATTGAAACCATTTACAATCTATTGCGACTGATAACTTGGTTGGTAAAGAATCAATTGCTACCAACCAAAATGATGTGGTTACTGTATGCATAACTATAGCAACCATGTAATGTTATAGCGACCATCAACTTTTACATTAGCAAGTGAAAAATTTGTTGCAAATTATTCCATCTTTAGTGACTATTATTAGATGGTCGCTAAACATACATCTTCAACGTCCAAAGTAGTAACTCGTCACTAGGTACTTTTAGTAGCTACCTTGTTGTGACCACCTGTGACCAACATTATTTTGGTCACTATAAGTTACAGTGACAATTTTCTTGCATTTAGCAACCACAAATAATGATCGCTAAAACTAATTTTTCTTGTAGTGATTCTATTCTTCCCTCACTATTGCCGCCGCCACCACCATCTGCCGGAGATGATCAACAACAACACCACTACATGGTGCCTTTCAACTTAAATAACAATATGCCCAGGTTAATTTCGCCGTTCGCCGTTGGATTGCCCTTCAATTTTAGCTTGGAAACTCCATGCCGCCATGACTATTTTGTCTAGAATTCACCTTCGCCGGCGCCATCGCTGAAAAATTCAATCGGAGACCATTATCTTCATCCTTGAACTGTGCCCGCCTTCCGATCCCACTAGTTGCATGTCTGTTTTCGTCGTTGGAAAAGGAAACCCACCTAGCTCCGTCGCAGCTCCATTTGGGCTTCACGTTTCTCGATGGTTTCACCAGAAATAGAGGTGGTGGAAGGTATATTTGTGTTTAGGGTGAAGTGGGGAGAAGTTTATGAGGTTGGCTCGAAGTTTAGGGTGGTGGCTAGAGGTTTCCGGTGAGAGAGGAAGGAGAAGGTGTTTTGGTGGGAAGAAATGAAATGTGGGGGAGAAATTGAAAATTTGCATTTTTATAGATTTAACCTTTTCAAAATTATGAATTGATCCCCATCATATTTATTAAGTTCAATTCAGCTACCATTTTATGATAGCCTTCACATTGGGTCCTTTAACTATTAAAATTACACATTGACCCTCATAATTTTTAAAAGGATGCAATTAAGTCTTTTTTATTCGCATTTTCACGCACAAAACTTTTGAAAAATCGAATAAATAAAATTAATTTTTTATAAATTAATACTTAAATAAATTATGAAAAATCAATGCATTTCTAGGGGTGTTACATAAAGTATCAAATCATATGGGCTTACTAAAATCCTATAAATATAGGTGATATGAAATCTTGGGACACCTTTTCTTGTGGTGCCATCTTTTTATATGAAAATTCTCCATTAACAATCTAAATTTCTTCACAAACTCCATTTTAGGTAAGAAATATTGCAAAGAGAATGGTGAACAGCATAATGATCAATCGGTTCACATTTTTGATCTGGTAGTTGAACCTTTAGTCAATTATATTATATTAAATTCCAATTTAGGTTCATTTAGGACCCTAATTTATTGTGATTCATTTCTGATAGGTGTTTAGGTGATCCAAATCAATCTGTAAATTAAGCAAAAAGAAATCTAAGATGGGCAACGAGTTTTACTTTCTATTTTTTTTTTTTTTTGTAAATATTTTTTCAATGTTTATATTTTCTTGCATAAGTAATTTTAAAATAAAATAGGATTTGAGCATGCCATGTTAAAATTTCTAATAAGTAAAGTAGGTACTCTGTTCCCGCTGTATTTTTCTGTAACTTCTTTTTCAGGGAAAAAAAAAAAAAATTATATGTTTGTAGGTGGTTTCTTCCTTCTATGATTCTATTAATGATTTTCCAAAGAAATGTATATATATTTTTTGTCTAAATGATTTTTCATATATAAGAGGATTTGACCATGCTATATTAGAATTTTATATTATTAAAGTCTACTATGTAATCCCATATTTAGAAAGATGAAAAATTAATAATCAGTTTCTTCCTTGTATTTATGTAAATGTTAGGCTGAATAAGTATATGTTGTTTCTGTCTAAATGATTTTTATATATAAAATAGGATTTAACATTTATAGTTGGATTTTCAATTAAGCAAAGTTTTGGTATGTGATCGCATGTTTATTAAAAAAATAAAAAGAAAATTATTTTCAGTAAAAAAAATTATACTTGGATGATTGTAAGAATCTTGGTATGATCAAGTTCCAAAGCTGTGGTACGGAGTTACAGTAGCAAAATTTTTGAACCCACTTAATGTGTTATAATTAAGGCCTTCTTACAGGTACGTAATAATAGTAGTGATATATGAACCAACTTAATGAGTTTGTAGTTAAGACCCTCGTATGGGTAGTAATAGTAGTGTCTAAACTCAATGGGATTATAATTAAGACACTAGCTCGTACGAGTAATAGTCATAGTGCCAAACACATTTAATGGGATTATAGTTAAAATCTAAATCAAATTAGTCGATTGAAATTCCAAAAGTTCACGAGCATGGATAAGTATATGAATTGTTTCGAAAGTATGATATTAGAACTGTCCTAACAAATATGATTTTATGATCGTAGCCTGATCTAATGCAAAAAGTTATCACATGGATATATACGTCTTTTCAAATTGTTTTATTGTTGAGAGTTGGTTGTTTTGTTTTATTTGAAAGAAAAGCATGACTTTTTCTTATATCTAATTTTTGTATATTACGTATATAACTTACTCAAATTCAACAGAAGGTCAAATTTTGGTTTACTGATTTATTGCTCAACTATTTTTGTAGAGAATTTAGTTGAGAATGAAGAGGACGATCAATTTTGGGATTGGTGACAAGACATTAAGATATTTCTTTGTTTCGATTATAGTTTAAGTTATTACTTCAAAATTTTAATTATTGTCTAATACAATTTTCTAAGAATTGTAGTTGTCATTGATTTCTAAATGTAAGTGTCTGATTTTAAAGCGTAAGAATTTGAGTTGTTTCCCATCGAGACACTTTTGAAGTTTCATGTTAATGTCTTATGTTTTTCAATACGTTCTGATTTTTGTGTCTTCGTGTTTTTAAGTTCTTTAGACGTAGGCTATTTGGGGCGCAACATGAACCCTCCCATCTGGCGGATGGAAAGTGCAAGCGATTGGTCTGGACTAGTAGAAGGATATCCATCGCCATGATCACCACGTACGACGTTGAACGTGATTTAAGCCAAGTTGAGACGGTTATAACATGCGAAAACATTGAAAGCACCATAGATGCCAATTATTTCAGTGCATGCACGCACTAGAGGTGGTTTGGCCTCTTCTTGATGTTTCTATCAAAAGAATAATATAGTTTTCTCTTGTCCCATTTGGGATGATATTGAAAAAGTGAATAGTGCGATACCATTCAACAGGAGGCTTAAATTAGAGTTGAGAAAATCTACAATTCCATATCGTGGTTGATGCATTTTTGTTAGGGTGTCAACATATCTAACACTCTTGATTAGGGCATAGAATTCTTGGTATTTTCTTAGGCCATTTTCTAAGGAATCATCCTAAATATTTTCAATTTCAGGTCTCTAGTATTTGGATATATAACCAATTACCCATTATCATCAAAGTACCCAATTGTTTAAGAAACTCCCAAATGTTATGAAATGCATGTTGTTAGTTGTTACTCCAAGCGGGTTATGTGAGAGTGAAAACAAAAAATAAATAAATAAAGGAAGACAATATTATGTGGAAAAATCTCATTAGTTACATCCAAGTACTTCATTACGTCAAAATTTCAACTCATGAAGCACAAACGACTACAGCAATATGATATATCAAATACTGACTGATATGTACGTCATGAATTAGCAAGCATGAGTAAAACTTTTCTTCGATCATGATTCCTGCAGATACATACGTTAGGAAGTGCTACAATATTTTGCAAAAGAAAAAAAAGGGTTCCCTTTGATGCGTAAATCAGAAATTGGGCTTTAATTGATTGCCTCATAGTATAAATGTACTAGAAAGAAAAACATACCTCAAATTACTATTGGGATAGGTCTCTAAGAGTGCCATACCCCAAATCTTTTTGTAACTAATAGATATTGCAGTCAGAAGTTTTATCTAGGAACTACTTGAATTTCATTAACGCTAAACCACAATGCCATGATATCTAGAATGTAGGAACGCATAGTGGGCAGAGACTTTCTATCTTTTGAGAAAAAAATGGATATATTTGATATTAGATGTTAGGAATAGTGGATCAATTTTAGTTGGTTGTGATTCCTCATCGATAATTTGGGATGCTTTTCTTCTAGAATTTAAGCATGCAATTTATTTGGAGCACGGTCAAGTGATGTGATCTTAATAGAAAGTAGAAATCTGATATAAATTAAATTCTTTCTGGAGCTTATTAGGGATCGTGTTTTAGGTACTTGCATGGATTTTTTTGCAATTTTGAGGACATAGACCTTTGATCCTAACTTGGAAGAAGAAAAGAAGAAGGGAAATCGTAGTATAACTTGGTGACACATTAGAGTTAATTTTCTAAGGATTAGTGATGACTAAAAATGTAGAATTTATTTGCTTATTATAGAATGCCAATTACTTGATGGAAGCTTTAGTGATTAGGTTTCAAATTAATGATTCACATAGGTACTGCAAACATAAGTCTAAGGCTATATATGGATTAGCACCATAAAGTAATCCTGCACTAAAAGTTATTTGATTTAACATATTGGTAGGTCATATTTGTATGATATATATATATATATATTCTATGTGTGAACATGTATCGAAAGTGCACAAAATATGTCTGGAAGATCAGGTCTCTATGGGAATTAGCAATATGATATAACACTGATTTTCTCTTTATAATGAAGAAAAGTTTAATCTTATGGTTTACACCTTATTTAAGCTAAGTAGGTGACTTAGGTATTTGATCCTAGAGCAATAATAAAATTAATAGTATAGCTCAGTTTTAGATCTTATATTCAAATGAAAGAATTGTTAAAGTAAGTCTAATTTTGGAGTAGTTAGCCCAAACTATTCAATTTAAACCCATAACTTGTATAGGTCCATTTACAATCATGTTTTTATGGTTTAGATGTATTACATGATAAGCTATTTAATTCATTCCAAGTTATGATTTAACCTATAACTAGTGTAGAAAATAAGTCCACAAATCATAATAGCATATTTATGGGTTTAGGTCCACATTAATCAATTAAAGATAACAAATATCATATTTTTCGTTAATTATTGGATTTATGGATGAAGCATCATTTTGGAGGTATTCCAATCATTTTAAAACCCTCTCAAGATAGTTTCTGACCTCTACAAGTTATTCGATCATATAGACTTATTAAAACCCTATATATATATATATATATATGTATATCTAGAACCCTATTCCAGGTGCTGCGATCTTTATTTAAGAAATTAAACTTCTCCAAAAATGATTTAAGTTTCTCCACAAAGTCTATCTTAGGTGAGAATGATCGCTAAAGGGAAAGCGAAGAGGCTAAGCATTCGTTGATTCACATTTTTAAGACAGTATTTGGACCTCTAGCTAGTTAATTATAATATTTATATTTTGATTTCTTTAGGTGCTTTTAGGACCCTAATTTATCATGATTTATGTGAATAATATTTAGGTAATCCTGACCTCCCCGTAGGTTAGGCAAAAGGAAATCTGAGATGAGTAAGTAGCTTCACCTTCTTTCTTTTTTTGTTTTAGTAAATGCTTTTCTAAATAAATACGTGTAAAATGATTTTTTTTTTTCGTATAAAAGACAATTTGAGCATGGTATGTTATTTTGGTAAGTAAAGTAAATAGTTGTATCCTTCTATATTTTTGTAACATGACCTTTCAAAAAGAGTATACATATGTTTTTCTGTTTAAATGATTTTTGGTATAACAAGGGGATTAGTCCATGCTATGTTAAAATTTTTTATTATTTAAAGTCTACTGTGTGATTCAATGTTTTTTAATTAAATTATTTCCTATTAGAAGAAAATTACTAAAGACTGCTCTGAATTATTAGGAAATTGTCGATTAGAACAAGTTCCAAAACCAAGTTGTGGGGGTTATAGTAGCAAAATCTCTTAACCCACTTAATGGAGTTGTAGTTGGGGCACTCCTACAGGTAATAATAGTAGCATCCGAACCCACTTAACGGGGTTGTAGTTAAGACCTTTTACGTAATAATAGTAGTAGTATCTGAACCAACTTAACAAGAATGTAGCTAAGGCTCTCTTACAGGTAATAATTATAGTGTTTGATCCCACTTAACAGGGTTGTAGTTAAGATCTTAATGAAGATAGCCAATTGGGATTCCAAAAGTTCACGAGCAAGGATAAGTTAAATAAATTCTTAAGGAAAGGAAGTTCCAAAAGTATGTTTTTGAAAATATATATTATGATAAGTGATTTTCTGATTATCGAAAAGATTTGAAGTTCTAATAGTCTCTAAATATATTTTTGAAAATAATCTGATGAGTGTGATATTTAAATTCCAGCCTAATTTAATGCAAAAAGTTATCACATGTTATATGTATATCTTTTCAAGATTGTCTTCCGTTGAAAGTTCTTTACTTTGTTTTTTGGAAAAAAAATGACTTTTTCTTATATCACTTTTTGTGTATTATGTATATAACTTGCTCAAATCTAATAGAAGGTTAAAAAACTATTTCCTGGGTGAAGTGTAGCTCATACCATTTTATAACTATTTTTGTAGAGAATATAGTTGAGAACAACGAAGATGATCAATTTTAGGATAGGTGAGAAAATACTAAGATATTTCTTAATTTTGATTTAAGTTTGGTTTATTACTTTGAGATCTTTGTTGTTGTTTAAGATAATTTTTAAAGGATTGTAACAGTTAGGATTGATTCCTAAACATATGCATTTGATTTCTAAGTATAAGAGTATGAATTATTTTCTACTACCAGACTTTTGAAGTATCATAATAATATCTTATGGATTTTTAGTATGTCCTAAATTCGGTAGCTTAGTTTTTCTAAGTCATTTGGGCTTATGAACGCTACCTTGTTATGTTCCCAATTTGTAGTGTGACAAAGAGAATATTTACTTAAAAAAATTTGATCCAGTTCTCAGGACCTTTTGGGGCAAAGAAATCACTTGGACATAATTCCTAGTTTGTCTTTCATTTTACAAAATCTTTGTTCCAGTAATAGTTCGGTATAAAAATGTCTGCTAACTGATTTTTAGTGTCAGTGAAATTTATATGAATGCTGCCCTTGTGAACATCCTAATAAAAAGATGCTTAAGTTCTATATGTTACTTTCGCTGGTTTTTGGTAATATTAATTGCATTGGCATTGTCATAGAAAACAAGAGGATTCTAGTTGAATTTTAGTCGTCCAATGTCATCACTATAACATAAAAAAATTGATATTTAGTGGTATCAATTTAGTGATATTTCTTAAGATAATGAAACAAAAAATTAATATAGAGATAGTTGTAAAAGAATGTCATTATGACAAATAAATAAGTGATATTTAATTAAACATATCGAGATGCATATATTTTAATGATATTTAACTAATAATACCACTAATTTTTTCAAGAAAAATGTCACTATGTAGTTATGGTGTCACTTAAAATAAAATGTCATAAAGTATTTAATGGCATTTTTCTAATATGATGACACACAAATGTAATTTGATGTTAAAAGAATGCTTGTAAGGTTTATTTCATCCAGAGTAACTGTGCGTCATAGTTCCAAGGGCCGTATATTGCAGTTTGGTGGTGTACGAACCAACTACGTTTATTTTCTAACAAAACCAGCTTACGAAGCATTCTTCAAATAATTGACATAAATCACTACTAGCTACTCATATAATCAAGTCTACAACTAGCATAATGAGCATTAGAAAAAACAATAAGATTTAATTCTTTTGAAACTAAGGAAAGCTAGACCAAAAAGATCAACATCCAAAAGCTAGATCAATTACCTACACTCCTAAGGTTTGGTTTATTTACAAAAGAATCCAGAATAAGATTCATAATTACCAAAAACCCATAGAATTTGTTACCTCTTAAAATTTTCAGTCATCGATACTAATTTTGCAGACATCATTCCCAATTATTGGTAAAAACCCAAATTTTCCTTGAGTGTGATTTTCTTAAAATATGATGACACTAAAATGTCCTTGCACTAATTTGTAATATTTTTCATAATATGCAATGTAATGTTGATATTATTTATATGCATAATATTTGGTACTTTTGAATACTTTAAAAATTATTAACTAAAATACAATCTTACTATAATTTAAATTTACTTAGTTTGAATTGGGTGAATGTTTGCTTATTATTCAAATTCTTGATAACTAGAATAAAAAATATTCACAGAAAAATCCAAACTATTTATTTCTTGAATAGTGTAACTTAAATAATTTTAATTACTTATAATGAAATTAAATATATTTCAATATTGATAAAATCTTATAAATATTGAATAATTTTTCAAATTTAAACTTTAAATAAGAAAAAGAAAAATACTTAAACAATATAATATTAATAATAATTTTAGTTACATACTCAATATTGTTAAGATAAGCGTATTTAAAATAATTTGACTAGATTTAATTGAATATAATTATTAATTAAGAAATAAAATGTGTAAAAACTAAAAAAATTAAAAATCTAAATTTATCATCTTCTTCATCCAATCAAAAGTTCCCACAGACACACATGCCCACACACAAAGAACAAAGAGACACATATAGATACAAGTGGGTGGCTTTACCCTTAGCCAAGAAAGGCAACCGCTGTAGGCCTCCAAATTTTAGAGGCATCCTCTATGTATTTTCTTCTATATTTTATGCCTCAAGAATATAAGACCTATTTTCTTTAAATTATAGGCTTCAAAAAACTAGCTAGGTCTTTAGTTTAGAAGCCTCATATATATGCTTTTTTCTTTTTCGAACAATTTTGGCCTAAAAAAAGTATAAGGCCTGCAATTTTGAGGTCTTATTAGTTAAACTTATAATAAATAATTAATTAAAAATATAACTATAAATATAAATTTTATTACTTTTGATTCTCCTAAATTTCCATTATTTTTTTAATTCTTATTCTTTTATTTATCAAAACCCTATCTCATTCAGTCATTTTCAATACTAATCACTACATAATATTAGCATTAATACACTTTTACTATAAATCAATGTTTTATTTTTTAAATATAGTTTTCTTTTTTTTCGAGATAATTTTTTTCAAAATTGAAACTAATAAAATTTGTCAACATTTCATGAAAGATAAAATGGATTAGCTATAACACCCCTAGAAATCATATTATTGGTGGTATTTCATTTAATATTATTTTTGTAAGTTTTATAAAATTTTATTTAATTTTAAAAGTTTTGGAGGTTAAAATACAAATAGAAAAGACTTAATAGTATCATTATTTAAAGCTCTAGAGATCAACACAGAATTATTTTTGGTCTAGTAGGCAGATTTGAGGCACTAACTTGTTGTGGAGTTGATTGGAATGCAATTGGAAGTTGTGGGGGTTTAATTGGAAGCTAGATAGAGTTATTGGGGGTCAATTTAAGATTTCCAAAAGATGATCTTTATATAGAATTTCTCTCTCCCATTTTCTTCATTTTTCACAAATTAAGCACCCCTTACCTTCTTCTCCGGCGATCATCACCGGCGAAGGCTCGAAATATAAAATTGAACCTACCATTGTCTTCCTTACCTCTTAAGGATTCCATTGATACCGCATGCAACTTGATTTGACTAGGGGACCATCGGAAGGCTAATTAAAGTCTGAAACTGAGAGGAGAGGCAACGACAAGTGGTAAGCCCAGTGGAGCAATGGTAGAAGGTTGGTTCTGGGTAGAGTTTCTTGTAGAGTTTAGCTCCCAGAACGATTTGGCATCTAGGTTTTAGGTTTAGACCATTGATGATGGTGAAATTGAAGAAAATCGAGATAGTGGTGAGTGGTGGCGCCGGAGCTTTAAGGTTGTAGCTGATAATCCTCTCAACGGCGAAGCTTGAAATTGATGTGGGTGTTGGGTTTGTGGTGTTGAGGTGTGTTGAATAGTGGTGGTGGTGACCTTCTCCGATGGCGGCGGCGGCGTTGCAATGATGCTGAGACAGTTTCCTTTCCTCGACGCAGTAAACGCACTGGTGGTGTTAGTTCGTGAAGATTGAGCTCCAATATTCAAGATTTGGTATATATGGGTTGGAGTTGAGATTTGATATATATATATATATATGATGTTCTTGAAATTATTTTACTCAATTTATGTAAATGCTTGTAGAAAATGGAAGATATGTATTGGAATCAAGAAAAAGGACATGCATACATATATATATATATATGCCTAGTGGACTCAAATTTGTTATATTACATGGCACTTATGGTTAATTAAGCTAATTAGGTAATAAAACCCTAATTTTATAGATTTGAGGCTTAAGTGACAAAATTAGGCTATTAAAGATACTTGGGCTATTATTATTGACTTTGTGTAACGTTGCAAGGTTAATTATATAATTTAAGGATCTGATCTTATCCCTTTATCGGAATAGATATGAACCTCATGAGTATTCTGGTGTTACGGTGTAACTAGCATATTCCCTATCGATAATGTCAAAATCGGATCCTAAAACACCGTATTGACTAAATAACAATCAATGTTAGACTGCTATCTGTATAACTATGATTATAAGGTCAAAACAAAGATGTTGACAGTAAATTTGTTCTTTTAGTTAGGTGACGAGGAGCTGGGTCCTGCAAACCAGTAGACTGTGATAGCATTTCTGAGTCTATTAAGGTGAGGGTCTATTAATTTGGTAATTGTCTTGTGTACACCTATCAATTATTTTTTGGATATCCCTGTGAGGGTTAAGTTTATCTTTCTTGTGGGGAGTAATTGACTCTAATTATTTGGATTCTTAGATTGTTTGAACTCTTTGATTGTTATCTATTAAATTTTTTGTATACCCCAGTGAGGGTCTATTTCCTTGATTTTGCCTTTGTTAAGTTGATCGTTCCCATTTTGGTGCCAAGAACTTTCATTGTCTTATCTAATATTGTCCAGTTTGAATTCATTCTGCTTATCGCTTGCTTGTCCTGTCGGCTTATCTGAATTTATTTTGGATATCACTGATTCGCCTTGTCGGTTTATTTGAATCGTTCCATGTTGTTATTTGTTGCCTTGTTGGCACACTTGATCTATCTGGTACAACATTTGTGTAGCCTTGTTAGCAACCCATTTTTTATACATGATATATGTACGGAGACCTATTGGGCCGAGTACCTACCGAGATGTCATGCTTGGATTACTTGTGCTGTCAAGCTGTCATGCTTGGACTACGATAATCGTTGAGTTGTCATGCTTGGAATCTTGTGTGATAACGAGGGAATAAGGAAATTCGAATATGCATGTTATGCTTGGATAATTTGGATTGCATATTATGCTTTGTTTGCTTGCTCCTATTTGTACTCTGATCAAGGAGCAATAAGGATGGTGTAGTTTTCCTGGCCCAGGTCAAGCATATGTCCGGGTTGAACGAGCTGACAGCAAAGTCTCTCGAACTGAATCGGAGAGATGGCTGGGCCGATTCAGCGAATAATAACAACTCCCGAACTAGTACCTACTTATGGCATTTGAATTTAATGATGTTTGTGTTATGGCATATTTGTATTTTTTTGCAATATCATGTTAGTTAATCTTTAGTTGAATTACTGTTCTTCGATAGATCCATTGCGGCTTATTGTACTTTCCCTCACTAAGTCCTTTGAGCTTACCCTTTTATGTTAATCTTTAATCTTCCCAGGTAGGGCTAAGTGAAGGACATGAGCTTATGGCTTGGACTGGAGAATCTATTTTGTAATAGATTAGGTGATTATATGTGCTTATACTAATTGTTATGCTTTAACTTAGAGATGATGTGATATGTTAAATTTGAAATTAAGATCTGTAGCATGTATATATTGTGTTGAATGATATTGGATGACTTATGGTATGTATATAACACCTTTTTGGTAATCTGTTTAAGTTGAAGCATGTTGTTGTCTTTGATGATTTTGAAAATTTTCTTGTGGGCCTATCGATTATCTTGTGGATTATGATTTAAGATTGAATTAGTGACATCTCAGCTTAGAGACTATCCTGAGTGGGTGTCATAGAGGTGGTATAAGAGCCTATGTTTGTCAAGGAATTCATGACTCACATTTTGTTTATGTTAGTTTGGATATGAATTCTGGGTATAGTGTTTGATACTTAGAGGTGAGAGATTATAACTGGGATGGCCAACTAGACTATAATTTTCATTTCCAAAAATTGAGCAACGAACTCTAAACTAAGTTGAATTTTGGATATTTTGTGTATATTAGGAAGTTCCTTTGTGATTCAGGGCATTAAAGATGACTTTGATTAGTTTGAAATTAATGAAATAAGTTTATGTCGCTGAGGATCGAACTTTATAATGATTCCTTCACTTTCAACCCCTCAAGTTTTTAGGAGAACGAGATGATAGAAAGGTGGAGGAATGGGTAGAGAATCTAGAGAATAGAGAATCTAGAGAATATATTCAAGACCTCGAGCTATTCGGACAAACAAAAAGTTTAGTTTGCTACATTCATTCTAGGAGGACCTGTGCGTAGTTGGTCGAAGATGGTAGATTGTAAATGGACCGCTGAGAGAACTCACAGATCTTGGGAGAATTTCACCAGAGAATATATGGACAAATACATATCCCTAGTGGTGAAATATGTGAGTGAAAGAGAATTCATGGATCTGATCCAGGGGAATCAATTTGTCAGCTAGTATGAGACTATCTTTAGCCGACTCATTTAGTATGCCCCCTACATACTGGAAGATGAAAGCTGAGAAACTTGCCGATTCATACAGGGACTAAGGCCAGAACTCAAACGTAGTTTGGCCCTCGTGAATTGCCAAATTTCAATAGAGTGGTGAGTAAGGCATTACAATTAGAGTCAGAACTGTAAGAAATCAAGAAGATTGAGGACATGAGCCATAAAGGTAGAATATACCTCGGTGGGCAGAATAGTACTAGGAGAAAATAGCCAAGGCTAAGATCAGAAGCACTACACAACGAGCACCTCAGAATGGAGGAAATGTAAACCTGGCCTAAGGAAGGGTGCCAAATTAGTGTGGATTATGTGGGAAATCTGGTCATGAGGAGTTTGAATGTTGGTCGAAGTAAGGTAAGTGTAGAGATTGTGGTAGCGACCAACACTTTTTGAAAGATTATCCTAGAAAGAAAGGCCCAACACCTACAGGGAAAGGAAAATAAGTGGCAGGAGCTAGTAGAAAACAAAAGGTGCAAGCTCGTGCCTATGCTTTGATAGGGAAAGATGTATCAAATCCTAATGAGGTGATTGAAGGTACATTTTCTATCTCTGGAATTTATGGTAATGCTTTATATGATGCGAGAGCAACACATTCCTTCATATCTATATCTTTCTCACATAAATTGAAAACACAACCTGAAATCATAATATACCAAATAAAGGTACATACACACTTGGGAACATGGTTAGCAACCGATACTACATATCGGGCATGTCCAGTTATGATAGGAAATGTAGAATATCCTGCAGATCTTATAGAAATGCCTATCCAGAAATATGACTTAATACTAAGGATGGACTAACTGTATCAGCAACAAGCAAAGATAAACTGTTATGCTAAACTGTTATCCAGAAATATGATTTAACACTGGGGATGGACTGGGCATTGGGTTTGTGGTGTCGAGGTGCGTCGGATAGTAGTGGTGGTGACCTTCTCCAACGGCAGCACCCTGCGGACGGTGGCAGTGGTAATGCTGAGATAATTTTCTCTCCTCATCACGGTGAATGCATTTATGGTGTTAGTTTGTGAAGATTGAACTCCAATATTCAAGATTTGATATATACAGGTTGAAGTTGAGATTTGATATATATATATATATATATTTGATGTTCTTGAAATTATTTTGCTCAATTTATGTAAATGCTTGTAGCAAATGGAAGATATGTATTGGAATCAAGAAAAATGACATGCATGGATATATATATATGCCAAGTGGACCTGAATTTATTATATTACATGGTAATCTTGGTTAATTGAGCTAATGAGGTGATCAAACCCTAATTTTATGGATTTGAGGCTTAAGAGACAAAATTGGGTTATTAAAGATAGTTGGACTAATATTATCGACTTTGTGTAACATTGCAAGCTTAATCATATAATTTAAGGATCTAATCATATCCCTTTACATGAATAAATATGTACTTCATGAGTATTCTGGTGTTAATGGTGTAACTAGCATATTCCCTATCAATAATGTCGAAATTGGACGCTAAAATACCGTATTAACTAAATAACAATCGATTTTAGATTGCTACCATATAATTGTGATAAGAGGGTCAAAATAAGGATGTTCACAGTAAATTCATTCTTTTGGTTAGGTGATGAAGAGTTGGGTCCCACAAACTAGTAGACTGCGATAACATTTATGAGGCTATTGAGGTGAGGGTCTACCAATTTTGTAACTATCTTGTGTACACCTATCAGTTATTATCTGGATACCCCTGTGAGGGTCTATCAATTTGGTAACTATCTTGTGTACACCTATCAGTTATTGTCTTGATACCCTCGTGAGGGTTAAGCTTGTCTTTATTCTAGGAAGTAATTGACTCTTGATTATTTGGATTCTTGGATTGTTTGAACTCTTTGATTGTTATGTGTTAATTGTTTTGTACACCTTTGTGAGGGTCTGTTTCCTTGATTTTGCCTCTGTTAAGTTGATCGTTCCTATTTTAGTGCTAAGAACTTTCGTTGTCTTATCTAATATTATCCTATTTGAATTCATTTGGCTTATCGCTTGCTTAGCTTTGTCAGCTTATTTGAATTTGTTCTGTATTTTCTCTGTTGGCTTATTTGAATTGTTTTGTGTTGTTATTTGTTGCCTTACCGGCACGTTTGATTTATCTGGTATAGCGTTTGTATGGCTTTGCCGGCAACCTATTTTTTTTATACATGATATATGTACGGAGACTTGTTAGACCGAGTGCCTACTGAGTTGTCATGTTTAAATTACTTATGCTGCTGAGCTGTCATGCTTGGGCTATAATTACCGCCAAGTTGTCATGCTTGGAATCCTATGTTATGACGGGGGAATAAGGAAATTCAAATATGCACGTTATGCTTGGATTATTTGGATTGCATATTATGCTTGGGTTTGCTTGCTCCTATTTGTACTTTGATCAAGGAGCAATAAGGATGGTGTAATATTCCTGGCCTAGATCGGGTTGATGTCCGGGCCGAATGAGTTGACGATGAAATGTCCCGAACTGGATTGGAGAGATGACCGGTTCGATTAAGCTGACGGTAACAACTCCTGAACTAGTACCTACTTGTGGCCTTTGAATTTAATGACGTTTATGTTCTGGCATATTCGTATTTTCTTTGCAATATCATGCCAGTTAATTTTTGGTTGAATTACTGTTCTTCAACAAATCTATTGTGGCTTATTGTACTTTCCCTAACTAAGTCCTTTGAACTTATCCTTTTATGTTAATATTTAATCTTCCTAGGTAGGATTAAGTGAAGAACATGAGCTTATAGCTTGGACTGGAGAATCTATTTTGTAATAGATTAAGTGATTATATGTGCTTACAGGTTCCCTTGATCATTATGCTTTGACTTAGAGATGGTGTGATATGTTAAGTTTGAAATTAAGATTTGCGGCATGTATATATTGTGTTGAATGATATTAGACGACTTATGGCATGGCATGTATATAGTACCTTTGTGGTAATCTGTTTAAGTTGGAGCATGTCACTATCTTTGATGATTTTGAAAATTTTCTTATGGGCCTATCGATTATCTTGTGGGTTATGATTTAAGATTGAATTAGTGACTTCTCAGCTGAGAGACTATCCTAAATGGGGTGTTACATTAGCTATGCTATCAGTTGAAAAAAATATTAAATGAAATTAATTAGAAAATTATAATTAATAATTTTGCATCACAAAAAAGTCAGATAATAAAATTGAGATAATAATATTTTATACAAAAAGTTTTTTTTGTAAAATAAGAAATGATTACTAAAAAGATATATTTATTAAAAAATTAATTTTTTATTACATGAAAAGTTACACATATATTGATATATAGGTATATATATGGGGGGAGAGAGAGAGTTACAAAAGTTAATATAACAAATCACTTATATTTATATATATACACACACTAAGTACCTCAAAAATTTAAACATGTAATTAAAAAGTAATTTAACATAGTGTTTTATTATTAATAATGAAACAAGAAACCATATCTCGATAAATAAAAAGTAAAGTAACTCTAAATTATCTTAAAAAATTTCACTCACTGTTCCGATTGAAATAAATTTGATATCGTTCCAAACTTACCTGCTTTGTATTCAAATAATATTAACCTAAAAAACAATCTAATTGCATTGACGACCTTTTGACTATCTTGACAGCCAATTGTCTTGGTTATTAAAATTATTTCATTAAAGACAGCTAGGATATTGGTTTGATGTGTTAATTTTCTGTTAAAAGAAAGTGGTAATAACTAATATCCTACCCAAAAAATTGAGGAAGAAAAAATTGTCATAAACATCACTTCTTTTAGGCACCAATGAATGTGGCCTTGTTATTTGTAAGATTCAATCGAATATAGTTTTAGTATACACAAGTTTATCTTTTTCGATGTTCTTTTGAAATTCAAATGAAGAGGATTTCTAAATATTTAAATATGGAATACAAATAATTTATTTTGGCAATATATTAACATATGGAGTTATAGAAATTAATATGGAAAGCTATCCATATATTGATATGTGTATATATATATAGAGAGAAAGAGAGAGAGAGAGTTACAAAGATTAATCTAAAAATCACTCATATATTTACAAATATACATATATACATACTAGAGAGTGCACCGCACTTCCGTAGAAATAATTAAATGTATATTTTTATGTTATTTATAATTTTTTAAAAATATTTTTTTTGTAATAATTAGATATAAAATTTGTATACTTTGAAAATATTATTAAATTTAAAAGGACTTTGGTATAATGTAATTATACAAAAAAATTCAATGAAAAAGAAACAACATAGAAAATGTAGTTTGTAATAGTATAGTAAATTTAAGAAAATAAAAAGAATGAAATAATGAGATTCAGTTCTACAAAGAAAGAATCGAAAAGAAAAATTTCAAGTAGCAAACAAAATACATATCTATAAAACTTTTCAAAATATTCTTATTATATTATGAATACTATAGTTGATATTTAAATCCTAGAAAAAGCAACAATATAACATGATCAATATGCTGCAACAAAATATGACCATTTGAATTATGATGTTCCATACATTCTAGCACCCACAACCAATCACTAAATGATTATAATTTTATTTGTTGAATTCTATATTATGCAATTATATTTCAATCACAACAAAATGGTACATTGATGGCATTAAAAAGTGCCACTTATATAGTATTACAGTGACATTTTTACATATAATGACACTTTTTGAAAGTGTCATCTAGGTAGGTGTAGCTAAAGGTAAAAATGCCACTATTTTATCCCTTTGTTAGTGGCATTAAGAAAATGCAACAAGAAATCGAATAAATGACATATTGCAATGTCACAAGAAATGCATTAACTGACATATCTAAATGCCACAATTTATTTAAAAAATGACAAGCTAACATGTCACAAGATTTGCATATAGTAACATATTAAAATGCCACAAAAGTTTTATGAAATGACATTATAACATGCCATAAAAAATGTAATAAATAACATATTAAAATGTCATAAAAAGTTCCTTTTGGTGACATATTCTCAAGCCACCATAATTATAGTAAATGATGTATTAAAGTGTCAAAAAAGATTTTTTAAATGACATATTAGTATGCCACAAAATAGTACATTAATGGCATCTTAAAATGCTATAAAATTTATTTTTGTTGGCACTTTAAAATAACACAACATACATAAATTATTGCATATAAAAATGTCAGAAAAAAAGTACTTTTTGTGACACTTGAACTTGTCATTTTTTTTTAATATAGTTACCTTACAAATGTCACAAAAGAATTACTAACCAACATTTCAAAATATCATATAAATCATTAATTTGACATTTTAATGTGTCACCATAATCATAAATATAAATATAAATTAGAATCTTATATTATTCTTTTAATCACTAATCGTATCAATCTAGTTATAGGCAAATATATAAAATAAACCATCATAATAATTGACTTTGCTTCATATAAATAGAAATGACCTTCTTAGAAACATCACTTATCAAACCCATGTTTCAAAAGAGTAAACAAACAAAATTATAAGTAGCTCTGTCAAAAAGATAGAATACTAATGTATGTTTACAAATTTGTAGAAAGCATCTAAATCAATGATAAAGGTAAGAATCTAAGGCTTGAAGTGATATATCTTCCAAAAGCATTTGAATCATCCATAAAGTTGAGCATCTACATCTTTCGAAATCTGAGTACGACAAACATTATAAAAAAGTAATCATTATCATATACAAGTTGTGGTAATATAATGCAATAGAGGCCAATGTTTAACGACACTTAAGAAATTGCAATTCTATCAATACATACCACAAAAGCTTTTGGTCAAGCAATGTTATCTCCAACAACTTGTCCAATAGTCTTAAATTGTCCATATGATCTAACTAGCTGGCCTAATAGCTGTTCATTAGGCTTATAGCAACTTGCACATATACTTCCCAATAGCTGTCTCCCAATTCTTGTCCACCCACTTCATTAGTTGCATCAATGCTATATAATAATCCAATGCTAAATAATTCTGCTCGAGCAGGAGCATGCCCAAGTCGCTCTTTCTACAATAAAGCATGTATAGCATAGAATTAAAGTTGAATCTCTAGCAAATATGTCATGAAAACTAAAAAGTAATCTAAAAAGATATAGGGAAAGAGGTTAACCTCATCTCTTCTAACTCTAGCGAAACTTTTTGCACCTGTAGTATCATATCATATATAAAATAAACCATTTGGCTAATTAACAAGTAGTTATACTTGAAAGTAACAAGTAACACCCACGTGACCCCTACCCTTCTAACACTACATATAATTTTAAAATGCCCACTAGAAATCATGAACCCTCAAACATAATTTGCAGTTCAAAGTGTATAATATCATATATAAAATAAACCATTTTATTAACTATTTGTTAATTTCAACATAGCATGCACAATTAACATCCATATATAATTAATTCATTGTCAATTCAGTTCATCAAAATATCCACTATAAAATTATTTGCTAATCGTAAAATAAAATAATCAAAAATAAAAATAATTTGCTATTCATAAAATAACAAAATCTAAAATTAAAAATGATCTAAAATATAAAGTACATGTACCTGTATTCATTACTCGATCAACATCCAGTTCCGTTTCTGATTCACATCTTGCATTCTCATTTAAACAAAATTCCACGTAGGGATCCATTTAAATCTATAAAATATGAATAAGGAGGCTGGATGTAAGTTTTTTACCTTGGAATTTTGTTGAAATCAACCATAGTTGAAGCTTGTTGAAGTAGATTGGAGGAAAGAATAAATTAAAAAAATAAAAACTAATAACATAACTATGAAATGAAATACCCATACCTTCAGAAAATAGCTGATGAACCATGAGTCTGAGGGTGAAACAAAAACCCAATAATTTTCTTAAAAAGTCCTAGATTAATGTTTTCCCTCCAATTTTTTTATAACCCTCTAATAATTTGAGGATCTCCCTCTAATATTTTTTAATGTTTAGAGAATTTTTCATATTACCATACTTGACGGTTGAGTTTTAAGGAAAGATAGATCTAATATTTATTAATTGATTTGTAATGATATGCTTTAGAAAGCATCAAATGGAATGTTGGCATCTAATTTGCACTGTTGCACAGAATTAATGATGAAATTGTTTAAATTTTCCAATTATAAACAAAATTAACAAAAGACAAAAACAAAAAAAAAAAGGAAAAGGAAACGGAAGATTCGGTTTGTATGTGAAAACTCCAAAAAAGAACATGGTAAAAAGTTTAACACATTGCCGGCACGTTGCTTCAGATTTTTTAACAAAAAATTTAATCTTTTTATTAGCCTCAAATAATTTTCAAAATCAACAAGCAAGAATTACTTGTTGTAAATTACTTTTTGCATGCTTCCAGTACCCATTAGGTGAATTAGGTGTAGCCCACGTGAATGATCCATTTGGAATTTTGGAATTGAACTTGCTTCCAGTACCAATTTCAAAATCTCACTTCAGCAATTAGAGTAAAAATAGGGCGCCTAAACACATTTCAGCCAACCAAGGTTCGATTCTCCAAAGGAGCGGGAATCTTCGAGTTCAATTTTCGAGACCCCAAAATGAAATAATGTTATTTTCACTAAATATTTTGTATATATATATATATTTTTCAAATGTAGTAGTACTTAGCCAGCAATTAGTGACACTGGCTAAGTGCCTTTAAAATATATTTATGTTGTCATGTTTAATTAAATATCACTATTGTATGTGTTACTTATTAAACAAATGCCATTAAATATTATTGTATAGTGACATTTTTATAACTATCATCACTATACAGTTTTTTCTGTGTCACTGGGTTACAAATGCTAGTATTAAGTTAATGCCACTAATACTTCATGATATTTTTTTAAGTGACAATAAAAGTAACTATAAGTGGCATTTTTATAACTATCATATATAGTTTTTCTGTGTCACTAAGTTATAAATGCCATTATTAAGTTAATGTCATTAATACTTTATGACATTTTTTTAAGTGACACTAAAATTAACTATAAGTGGCATTTTTATAAATATCACTATACGTCATTATTAAGTTAATGCCACTAATACTTCGTGACATTTTTTTAAGTGACACTAAAAGTAAATATAAGTGTCATTCTTTCTCAAGAAAATAATGGCACTACATACATGTCTTTAAATTATATGTATACTGACATCTTCAATCAAGTTTTGTAATTTTATTTGTCTTTTATTAATGAAATGCCACTAAATGTTATATTATTGTGGCATTTTGTACAACTGTCATTATATTATATTTTTTATGACATTAAATATAAAATGCCACTAACTAAATGTCACCAAATAACACTTTTGTTGTAGTGAATATAAAAGCATACAACACTTGCTTGTTTGTTAAGAAGAAAATTTGAGTCCAAATTTACTTTTCATAAAATAGTGGATATTATAAATTTGGCAGCTTAATGAATTGAAGCAAGAAAACCCATCCCTTGCAAACAAAACTTCCAACCACTTCAAATTGGCAGCAACAGAAAGTTTTGAGATTGAACACAACCAAAATAGCAACAACAGGTCTAAGTTGGCGCAGAAAAATTCAGTGAGGCCTAACCAAATCAATAATAAAATTTTGAGTCTTGGAGCCAAAACTGGACCAAAACAACAGATTTTCTGTCTAGCAGCAAAACAGTTGAAATTTTGTAAAATCTTTCATAGAGTACCCAACCAGAAAGTTCCCATTCAACGAAGCCCACTTAATAGCAAATTCCAGAAAAAGGAAGCCCCAAAACAGCAACAACTCCTTGAGGTTAAAATAAGAAAAAGCAAAACAGTTACAGCAACATTTGATGAACAAAAGCCTGCTACACATTTGGCAAATTTCTAAGCCATTCTCAATGTCAAGCAGATGCCATCATCAATTTCGGTACAGTACAATTAAAACAGTGAACAATCCAAAATCCAATACAGACAAGCAAACAAAAGCATAGTTCTAGAGCTCAAAAAACAACCAATTATCAGGAATATTAATTCATCAATCTAAAACAAGATAAAAGTCCATACATTTAGAGCTAGAACTAGCGCTGGTACTTGATTGATCTGTAGTCATTCTAATGATAGGCTCCACTTACTTCCTTCTTACACGCTTCTTTTTGTCTTTTTTTATAGAATCTTCTTTCAAGAAAGCAAGTACAAATGGGAGATGTATTCAAACTTTGATCTAGTAAAACACATCTAGTGTATAAAAGAATAATTAACGCAAAAAGGTAAGAAAGACTAACCAGATCCAAACCCTCTCCCAGAAGCTTTCATCTTCATTAGGCAGGGCACTCCATCAATGACTTCTTGGTCATTTACCCAGATAATGTGCACCTAGAAGAGGACGCACGGTAAAAAACCAGGCAATGTCCAATCCACACATGACAGAAAATAGGGAAACATCCTACCAAAACAAATTGCCTAGGTTCCTACAACCTTTTTCCACCTTATTGTTATTAATCTTTGTCCGTGTTCTAATTAGTTGTTTCTAAATGATAGCTATAGTAACTCTCTCATAAATTGGTTGTTTTTATTTTGAAGTGACTAAAACTATATCACGGTCAGCTTCTACATAGGACATTTGAATTAAAATCCAAATAATGCAATGGTAACCTTAAACTTACACGGTTCAATCAAGTGGAAAATTAGAACATCGCCTTTGATTAATCCATGCAATATAAAGAAGGCCCTCCATCCAGCTCTCAGTTCGTGCCTCCCCAGAAGATAAGAAGTTGTGTATTCATTACCCCATTCATCCACTAATGTAATTGTGGTGTCATGATGGAGCAAATAAGCACTGTAGAATTCTTTAGGCAAATGCTATCATAAGAACAAGAAGTATTAGCACAAACAACCTTATCAAGTTTACCAACTTCTGTTATGTGCTTTAGAAGCAGGACAAAATATCACAGCCTTACCAACTAAAATCTATGAGAGATGTTAGGTGGGAGCATACATTTTGTAAAGGAAGGAAGTTGATATTGTAGACTTTCTGGTAATCTCTCTACTTTCTTTGCAACCAAATACTTTGCTTCTATATCATCATATACATTGATAGAGCTGATCCTCTTTGTTGCTATGCTGTATTACATTTTACATCAAAATAGTTCAAAATTTAGAATCATTTCACCTTCAATGAGGAGGACCTTAAGTTTTAATCCGTTCAGATGGATCAATTACCTTCCCAATTTGTTGGGATTGCCTAAGGACACTTGTTCAAGAATAAGAGTAAAATCCATCAGTTTTAGTGAATTTATTGTTGAGACCAAGAGATTCAATCCAATTCAAATACAATAGATATAGAAGAACCAATTTCCAAACGAAGACAAAGTTATCAAGCGAAATCATGTGTCTAAGAAGAAGCAAAATTCAGCACGATTTCAATTTAAATAAAATTTGTATTTTTCAAACATTCCAAGTTAGGGAAAATTGCATCTTTAGCTAAACCCGACCACCCGGAAAAATCTAGCAAATGAAAATAATGTTTAGATCCTCAAAAAATCTAGAGAACACAAATGAACTTGTACCAATTTGACATCTAAGGCAAAACTCTAGAAACAAAGCTCAATAGTATCCACTGTCATAGCAACACAAAGCACAAATTTGACATTCATCCACACAAAAATTCACAAATGAGAAAACAAAAATGTGACCATGGATCTAATCTCAGATGACTTTCTCAGAGACATATTTGCTAGCGCCATTATCAGAGAAGACGACGGTGTCACGAAATCTATGATCTTCGCCTTCTCATTTTGTCTCCCTGAAAACTTTGGGTACAAAGGTCTAATCAGCTTCAAATACTACAGACAACACCTCTCAATGATTTTTCTAACAAAGTTTTGTACTTGGAGGTTTCTTCCGACAGTTGGCTCGTCAAATTGTTGTCTCTTGCCAAATTAGAAACCACTGGCATTTCCTCCACATTGCATTCCACGACGAAACGATTGCTCCCATCGATCTTCAAGTATTTTGAGAACTAATTCAGTAGAGCACTTCCATTCAAGTATCCAATTGCTGCAAAGAATTTGTGAGTTATTATAACCACAACAACTAAATAGTAGACCAACCAGATAACAGTATTGAAAACTGTATCCAGTTCAATTGAATGCACCATAAAAAAAATTTTGCGCCTACAATGAACTTCAGCACCATACAAATCTAAATAAATTATTATAATTCCAATAACAAGGGTTAAGATAAAGAAAAATGTATAATAACTCCATATCAAGAGCAATAACCATACAACATAGCAACTGACCCTATTTATTGACTGATACTACTAGAGTATCTCTAAGCCAATTCCAATTCTCCATAGACAGAATTTATCAAGTTGAACATCAACCCTTAATCCAAATTGAACACAAGAATATGAGTTTTTCCAAGCCAAAATTTAAATAATCTAAACACATCTCATGATGTTACTTTTAACAAGTGCATATGAACACAAATAGCTTAACCCTCTCACACAGAAAAATGCTACTTATTAATATTGTGTAATACATTTATTCCAAAAGATGATCTGGCAAACTACATGGACCAGAATCCTTAGGTGCTTGACATTTAACTTAGAAATTTCATGTGGCCCCAAATCAGTTAATAGAAACTTCATTGAATTTAATTCCACACTTATTGGTCATTTGATTTAATTTTACACACTAATTTTGCTTTTCTTTACTTCATCTCACTAAATCCTGAATCAAAATATAGCTTAAACCTCTTGCAGTAACTAAAATTATATTGGTGATAATGTATCTTCAAGACTTCAAACAACAACATGAGATCCTACATAAAGCAACTGACTTCTAATGCTCATGGAAGACTGTAACAGTCTAACATAGTAAAACAAATAGACAGGCACAATTTCGAGCAACATCCTTAAACAGAAAAATGTCAAAGCAAAGCCACATATTCACAAAAGTAAATGTCAGGTTAAATAAGCTTTTGGAAAATATGATATCGGCGGTGATGGTGATCTTGTTCTTATCATGAGTGACCTTAATTCACTCTTGTAGGAATTTTTGAGAGAAGCAATCTCCATAATCTTATCCTCCACCGGCTTCAAGCAATTGACGACAAAGCTCACCCCCTTCTTCTTCCCACCTTTCGCTCCTACTATTGCCGCTCCTTTACTCATTTTTGCGGCTTTCCTGCAAGCAAACTAACAATCCGATCAGAATTTCCAAATTTGTGTTCATATGCAGAAAAGGAAGGCAAAAATAGTATAGAGCTTATGATTCTTCTAATCTTCTTCTTGGTAATCAGAGACCATCAGCGAATGTAGGGACTAAAGAAAAAGGATTTTCTGTATGAAACACACAAACCAATAAAGCAGTCGGGAAAAAAAGAGTAGAAATGACCTGATTTTCTTCTAACCTTTCCACAAGAGTCAAAATAACATACAACAAAAGAAACCTAGCATACAACCCCGCACAACACACCATACTGCAAAACGGCATCGTTTTGAATTGGAAAATAGAAAAAAAAGATAGAAAACAGTGCTTCACGCGCTGTGATACTATTCATACGCGTTATTGGCTTTTATATTAGATAGTAATATATTGAGTAGTTACCAAAATTTAATATGGAGTTACCAAAAATTAAATTAATATAATATTTTTATGTTAATAAAAAAATAACTCATCTTGATAACAAATTAGATATGTAAATATGTTGGCATGGCAAAAAGGAGTAAAATTAGTTTATCCATATCAATGCCACATAATAAACATTCTTAAAATAAGATTGAACATCATTTCACTTTATATATATATATATATTAGATTTGGCATTAAATATATATTTTTCTATTTCATCGTAGATTTTTGTTCAACAACCAAAACACACTTAAATAATACATGGTAAGTACTTACAATTTTTAACATTTTCCTTTTGTAGCTTTGTATTTTATCTTTCAAATCCGGCAATAAAATATTTTTCTATTTCAGCATAGATTCTGATTCAACAACCAGATTACATACATAAATAAAAGAATGTAAAAAATAGCTTTATTGCTTATCATTTCAATTTCTTGTTACATAAATAGGCTATCGGTAATCACTAAATGTTGTTCATGAAAAGTAATTTATGTTTTTTCACCAAGTGCGTGTTTATTAAAGGCATGTAAGGCACAAGGATCCAATAATAAAACTTCTAAAGTTAAATTAACTAGTTCTTTACAAGCAAATAAGGATCTTAACATGCTTAGGATTCAGATTTAGATGGAGAGTTTCTTTGATAAGCAAAAATCTAAAGGAATGATGAACAACTCTTCTTCAATGTAGAATCTGTCAAATAGTGGCACAACTGGAAGGGTGCAACTTTTGCACAATCCAAATGACTCCAAAAAATTTGAAAAAAATTTCAATAGATTCTCAACTCTTTTATGAAGCCACTATGAAAATTTCATATCAAAACTCTTTCTGGATCTCCTAGAAAAAATTTGCCAAGTCACTGCCCTGACTGTTGGATCTTCAGGGAACAACAATCCTATTGTCTTGCCTCTATCAATATGATCCACACACCAATGATTTTTCCAATTTCTCCTCAATATTAGCTGGAGATAGAAATGAGAAATGAGAGCTTGAAGCCTGATTTTGTGGTTGGAGAAGAAGAGAGAAGTGGAGCTTCAACTCATGGGGCAACACTTTGGAGGAGGGAAAAAATGTGAGAATCTAATTCTTCACATGGATTGATATGGCCGCCCACTCTCACCTCTATATCTATATATAGAGATATGGTGTGATGCCATTACACCTTCCTCAATGGGGGGGGGGGGGGGGGGTATGTCCACTTGCCTTGCAAGTTGGCAAATTCAAATTTAATTTGAATTTTGTGTGTATTTCAATTACATTTGAAATCTAATTTCAAATTAATTAAATGCCACACCAAATGAACCTTTCATTTGAATTTTTCCTCCAACATTTATTCTTCTCATTAATTAAATTAAATAATTTAATTTAATCATTGACTTAACTATTAAGTCAATTAGCTTAACTCTTTAAGCTAAGAATTGTCAACTTAACTCTTTAAATTAAGTTGACCTATTGATGGTGATGTGGCACCAAATTTAACTTCTTAATTATTGGTTTAATTTAAATCCTTAAATTATTTGATCAATTTAACAATTAAATTAATCAAGCCAAAATTGACCTCAATTTTCGGTCACCTCAAAATCGGTCACATGGAGTAAGTTTCTAACACTTAGAAAAATTCTTCCATCAATTAGGAAATGCAATTGGCTTTTGTGTGTGACCCGATGGGTTTTACCATTCATTGGACATGGGCTCACAACTCCTTGTGACTTTTGAATGTTGTATGTTCATTTTTACTTTAAACTCCTTTAAACTAATCGACTCAGTTCAATTAATTGAAGAGTACCCAATCTCCATGGTCGATATCCAACCTTAAGCCTATGGAGCCCAACTAATTGACCGAAATGAATGCTTTTGGAGAACCATTATAGCTCTACGCGTACCATACAAATACGGTTCTTCCGTCTCCTATCTCTCGAAAGAGGCCTAGGGAAATATATTGCTGGCTCCCTAATAGCCTTGATACTATGTCTATATTCCTAATGTTCGATTCCACTTTATGATCTCATCTTTGGAAAGCTCCTTTTTGAAATTGTCATACTACCTTGCATAAGGATATCTTGGAATCGCTCATTATAGTATGCATAGGAGATGTACTCACCCTTCACAAAGACGAGGAGTTAGATTTCATCTTGGATTTCACAAACCTCCATGTTTAAGTAGCTCATATCCAATCACCACCTAAACAACCCACTAAGTGACCAAGGGGGAGTCAAAACATGAAGACCTAAACACAAGACCATAGATCCTCAAGGCAAATGACTAATTATATGCACTAGCGTAAGCTGGAGAATTTTCTACTGCCGACATGCCACTTTGGCTATCTGGATTCTCCGAGTGGGCCTTCAGTGCCTTGTTCCCTAACAAACACCCACTAACATGCATCCATATCTCATATGGGATTGCCCATGAAACAGAACAATATCAAACTCCTTGGATCTATGCATCGTTAGTGCAAGTATATCTGGATCTTAGATGCCCTGTCTCGTAAGATCTTATGACTTGAAAGATTTAAGATTACGACCATGTAAGACTTATTCCATGATCACCAACCAGTGTGTGATCAAGTCCGGAAGTCTTGTGTGATCTAAGGGCTTCAACCAAATGCTAATGAAGTATAAATGAGCATAAAATGAAGATGGCCATATAATGAATATCATTCAATCGAGATTGTCTTACGAAGAAATAGTTTACAATGCCAATCTAATTGGCTTGTGGGGCACTATTCCAACATTTATTTCATTGAGAGATCTTTTACAAAAATATTCACTTGAATCTATGTACAAACATATCTTGTTTCACTTTATGCTTGATTTTTTTATCACCCTAATTTTTCTGAAAAGTTATATACATAATATTTTTTAACTTTTTTGTAATTATTTTGCAGCTTTGAAGAAATTGGGGCAATTGACAGATACGACTTGAGGTATTTGATGATTTTTTATGGGTTTTTTAATTTTTTGCTTCCATTACGCATATTCACTGCTGTGATGAAGTCTAGATGGAAAGTTATGGATTTCCTGATTGGGGGAGTTATGCTTACACACACACACACGCATATATATATATAAGTCATTTTTACTTTTTTCTTTATTGAAGAATTCAGTTTGGGGCATTTGAAGTCCAAACGTGTATTTTAGGCTAATGTTGTTTCAGTACCTCTAATGCAAACCTATATAATTTATTGGGGTAAAATGTTTATTTTAATATCATCGCCCATGTATCATATAACCATAAATGTTCTACTTAAAATTATGAAGAATTGTCAATTCTTTCTCTATTAAATAATTTGTTTAACAGTTTCATTGGTGATAAAGTTTTTATAGTTCTATTCTTTAGCTCAAAAAAATAACACTGATATTGTTCAACATTATCAGCACCCATGCAAAGAAAATCTATAATATATGTAGATAGATAGATATAGATATTGGTATACCTTAGATAAATATGTGAGTTTAAACAAAGAGATTAACTATACTAATTAATATTCAATTCTAACGAGTTCTAAACAAAATCGTAGCTCAAATCGGCCTTCACCAGACCCACTTAATTGTACGAGGCAAAAATAATTTGGTAAAATAAGTGATATTTTACTTGTTATTAATTAATAATTAATTGGGTTCCCACTATAGAGCGAGAATTTAGAATTTGCACAAACTCTTGAGTCTTGATACCTTAAATATAATCTTTATGTGAACCTAGGGCTGTGAATGAATATTTGAAAATTTATTTACCGTTCGCATTCGTATTCGTTTATACAAAATTTATCTGCATCTGTTTAAAGTGGATATTATCCGTATTCGATCAGTGGATATCTAATTATAAATGGATATGGATATGGATATGGATATGGATATGGTAAATGCATATCCAATCCACTTAATATCCACCCCGAATATATTTATTAAATCATACCACTACAACAAAAGTGTTATTTGGTGACATTTAGTTAATGGCATTTTATATTTTAATGTCATAAAAAATATAATATAGTGACAGTTGTACAAAATGCCACAATAATATAACATTTAGTGGCATTTCATTAATAAAAGACAAATAAAATTACGACACTTGATTGAAGATGTCAGCATACATATAATTTAAAGACATGTATGTAGTGCCACTATGTTCTTGAGAAAGAATGGCACTTATATTTGCTTTTAGTGTCACTTAAAAAAATGTCAAGAAGTATTGGTGGCATCAACATAATAATGACATTTATAACCTAGTGACACAGAAAAACTGTATAGTGATAGTTATAAAAATGCCACTTATAGTTACTTTTAGTGTCACTTAAAAAATGTTATGAAGTATTAGTGACATGAACTTAATAATGACATTTATAACCTAGTGACATAGAAAAACTGTTTAGTGATAGTTATAAAAATGCCACTTATAGTTACTTTTAGTGTCACTTAAAAAAATGTCATGAAGTATTAGTGACATTAACTTAATGTTGGCATTTGTAACCCAATGACAGAGAAAAACTGTATAGTGATGGTTATAAAAATGTTACTATACAATAATATTTAATGGCATTTGTTTAATAAGTGACACATACAATAGTGACATTTAATTAAACATGACAACATAAATATAATTTAACAGCACTTAGCCAGTGTCACTAATTGCTGGACGAGTACTACTACATTTGAATATATATATATATATACACACACAAAATATTTAGTGAAAATAAGATTATTTCATTTTATATTTAGTCAAACTTCACTTGGACCAAATTTAAAATTGACCCAAACGAAAGCAAGTTCAATTCCAAACTGCCAAATGGGTCATTCCCGTGGGCCACACGTAATTCACCTAATGGGTATTGGAAGCATGCAAAAGGTAATTTACAACAAGCAATTCTTACTTGTTGATTTTGAAAATTATTTGAGGCTAATAAAAAGATTAATTTTTTTGTTAAAAAATCTGAAGCAACGTGCTGGCGATGTGTTAAACTTGTTACCATGTTCTTGTTTGGAATTTTCACATACAAATCGAATCTTCCGTTTCCTTTTCCTTTTTTTGTCTTTCGTTAATTTTGTTTATAATTGGAAAATTTAAACAATTTGATCCTTAAATCTGTGCAACAATGCAAATTACATGCCAACATTCCATTTGATGCTTTCTAAGGCATATTAGTACAAATCAATTAATAAGTATTAGATCTATCTTTCCTTAAAACTCAAGCATCAAGCATGGTAATATGAAAAATTCTCTAAACATTGAGAAATATTAGAGGGAGATCACTCAAATTATAAGAGGATGATAAAAAAATTGGAGGGAAAACATTAATCTAGGGCTTTTAAAGAAAATTATGGGGTTTTTGTTTCACCTTCAAACTCATAGTTCATCAGCTATTTTCTGAAGGTATGGGTATTTCATTTCATAGTTATGTTATTAGTTTTTATTTTTTTTAATTTATTCTTTCCTCCAATGTACTTCAACAAGCTTCAACTATGGTTGATTTCAATTAAATTCCAGGGTAAAAAACTTACATCCAGCCTCCTTATTCATATTTTATAGATTTCAATGGATCCCTATATAGAATTTCATTTAAATGAGAATGCAAGATGTGAACAAGAAACGGAACTGGATGTTGCTTGTGCTATGAATACAGGTACATATACTTTATATTTTAGATCATTTTTAATTTTAGATTTTTTTGTTTTATGGATAGCAAATTATTTTTATTTTTGGTTATTTCATTTTACGATTAGCAAATAATTTTATGGTGGATATTTTGATGGAAAGAATTGACAATGAAATAATTATATATGAATGTTAATTGTGCATGCTATGTTGAAAGAAACAAATAGTTAATAAATTGGTTTATTTTATATATGATGTGAACTGCAAATTATGTTTGAGGGTTCATGGTTTTTAGTGGGCATTTTAAAATTATATGTAGTGTTAGAAGGGTAGGGGTCACATGGGTGCTACTAGTTAATTTCAAGTATAACTATTTGTTAATTAGCCAAATGATTTATTTTATATATGATATTATGCTACTGCTACTTATTCATTTCAAGTATAACTTCTATTAATTTCAATGAAAACAAAATCCTACTGCCACTACTGTTTCACTTCACTTCACATATTTGTAATGTGATAACAAAAATTTGTGGGAAACCTAGTACTATTGTTTTCTTGCGTTGCTTTCTCCCTTCTATTGCATTATATTACAACAAATTGTATATGATAATGATTAAATTTTTATATTGTTTGTCGTATTTGTGCAGATTTCGAAGGATCTAGATGCTCAGCTTTATGGATGATTCAAATGCTTTTAGAAGATATATTACTTCAAGTCTTAGATGCTCACCTTTATTATTGATTTAGATGCTTTCTACAAATTTGTAAACATACATTAGTATTCTATCTTTTTGACAGAACTACTTATAATTTTGTTTGTTTACTCATTCGGAACATGGGTTTGATAAGTGATGTTTCTAAGAAGGTCATTTTTATTTATACGAAGCAAAATCAATTATTATGATAGTTTATTTTAAATATTTGCCTATAACTAGATTGATACGATTAGTGATTAAAATGAATAATATAAGATTCTAATGTACATTTATATTTATGATTATGGTGACACATTAAAATGTCAAATTAATGATTTATATGATATTTTGAAATGTCGATTAAAAATTCTTTTATGACATTTGTAAGGTAACTATATTAAAAAAAATGACAAGTTGAAGTGTCACGAAAAGTACTTTTTTATGACATTTTTAAATGCAATAATTTATATATGTTGTGTAATTTTAAAGTGCCAACAAAATTAAATTTTATAGCATTTTAAGATGCCATTAATGTACTATTTTGTGGCATATTAATGTGTCATTTAAAAAATCTTTTTGTGACATTTTAATACACCATTTACTATAGTTATGGTGGCATGAGAATATGTCACTAAAAGGAACTTTTTATGACATTTTAATGTGTTATTTATTACATTTTTTATGGCATGTTATAATGTCATTTCATAAATTTTTTGTGGCATTTTAATATGTTACTATATGCAAATCTTGTGACATGTTATCTTGTCATTTTTTAAATAAATTGTGGCATTTAAATATGTCAGTTAATGCATTTCTTGTGACATTGCAATATGTCATTTATTCTATTTCTTGTTGCATTTTCTTAATGCCACAAAAGGGTAAAATAGTGGCATGTTTACCTTTAGCTATACCTACCTAGATGGCACTTTTTAAAAGTGCCATTATATGTAAAAATGTCACTATAATACTATATAAGTGGCACTTTTTAATGTCATTAATGTACCATTTTGTTGTAGTGAACTTTGGGTTAGTTTGAGTTGGGTTTTGGGTTACATGATAAACATGATAATTTTATCGAGTAGCCCACCAACCTGATACAACACAACCCAACCTAACTCGATCCAAATATTTAAGAAAGGAAAAAAAAAAAAAGTGTATATGTATGCATATGTTTTATGAATTAATACTTTTGCATACTTATTCGATGGACCAAACCTCAATTGGAAGAAGAGAATGCCAATAAAGAGATATATCTGAAATTAGAAGTTGGAATATGTTATGCTTTTTGCACTTTTAATTAATGATTTGATTTTAGTTTTAAATAATTTAATTCTAGATTGGTTTGTAATGAACTAAATATTACTATTGTTGATGTTGTATAGAAAATTACATGAAGTCTAATTATCAAATTGCTTCATGGTACAAAATATGGACTACCAGAATAGAAGGTTGACTTCTTTTTTAAATTTTAGGATAAGTTGAATTTTTTGGAAAATCTTGGTATAAGTTGATTTTTTTATTAAAATTTAGATTGTATATAAAATACCATAGGTTTTTTTAGATGAATTATTAATAAAAAAATAATCACAAATTGAAATGGGTTGGGTTTGGGTTGGCATGAAAACTTTCGGGTTGGGTTTGGATTGAGACCTATTGGGTTGAGTACTTTTCGGGTTGGATTTGGATTGAACAAAATTTTATAATATTTTATTCTCAACCCGACACAAAATAACCCCACACGACACTATTGCCACCCTTATTTGTATGTATATGAAATAATTTCAAATTTTAAGAATAAAGATGAGTACGTAAAAATGTGTAGGCTTTTTCTGAAAAGAAAACGCATAAGAGAAAGTTGTGAACTTTTTCTAGTTTTCTCAAGCACTTTTTCTCATTGTCGTAAAGATTATTGTAGCACTACTTTGTTTTACTTGTTTAAAACAAGCTTAAATATGGTTAGTTCAAATGCAATTTATAATTATTTGAAAACCTGTGCTTGAGCGCGGCACTTGATTGATTGCCGAAACTTTCCTAATTGAGTTACAAGAATGAAGGGTCAAATATTTAAAAACCGTCATTGTTGGTATTTATTGATATACGGATAGGACACTAAATATTATATTCATAAACTCAATATGTATTAACACCTGTAATTGAATATTATTACTCATAACATATAAAGGATTGGCCAGTTTTGATTAGGCAAAAGAGATAAAATTATGAAAAACTTATGTTGTTTGTGTACCTTACAATACGAAACATAAAGCACACCTTTATACCTATGCATAGAAAAGCAGCGTCAAAAAGAAGGAAAAAAAAAAAGCGCCCCAAAAAAAAACATATCATAGAAAAGCATGATATCACCACTCCTTTCTGATCATTTGAGCTAGTTTATTAACTCATTTGAACCTACCTAAGTCGAAGCATATTAAATCTTGTTCTGTTGTGTTGTTTTCTGCTTGAATTTTTTGTAATTTCTTCTTTATTACATCTATCAATTAGATTGGACATAACATCGTTATCACAAGAACAACATATTGTAACCAGAAATCATTAGTCTAGCAAAGTGCAACATTATAAGTGGAACGCAATATTGAACCATAAACATTGCTTGATTTAGCAGTTGAATAGTATTTCAGTTAGCTTTTGTTAAATAATAGCCCATGCCTGGACTAATCACACAAGGAGTGGACTAGTTAAGATTGTTGGTTTTTTTGCTTCCCTAGAACTGTTGTACACATGACAAAGGCTGGAATAATGATTCAGTTTTGGATAGTGAATGAAATTACTCTCATAAGTTTTTGTATACCTTAACTCTCACTGTTACTTCTCAATCTCTCCAAATTCTCCCACTTTTCTCATAGTACTAACTTTTAATCCCGGTGTTGTACCGGGCAATAATTTTAAATTTCAAATTTTATTATATTTAATTTAATTATGGTTTAGATATTAATTAATTTTTTTATAAATATTGAAATAAGAAAAAATCATTGCTTTTTCATAAATATTTTACTAAACTTATCATGCATCCGTACATAAAATATAAGATTATAAACCATTCTTTAAACGAATAAGATCAATCAAAACGAATATAAAAAAAAAGTAGCTTTATGGGCCCTTTGAATAATAATTTCATAATTATTATTAAATGACACAGAAACTACTTTTTAAATTTTATAATTACATAAATTAATAAAATATTCTTGAAACATCGAAAACAAATAACACTATAGACATATTAATTTTGTCCAATTGGAGAGTGACACGTATAAAATAATATGCTAGTTATTAATTCAAAATTTTCTATTTATCGTGGAATTTATTAAATTCAAATCCAAAAATAAATAGTTAATTTTAATTAATACTCTAGTATTTATTTTATTCTCAAATCAAATATTGACAAGTGTAAAAAATGAAGTGACTATGTCTATAGACCAATCACATCAAAGATATTTGATATTATCTGTTGATATCTAGTATTATCTCTTGATATTTGATATTATTTTATCAAAAAGATAATCATCAAAGAAGTTCAAATCAATGTGGAACTCTCACATCAAGCATCTATATAAAGGGGTTGATCAAAGCTCATTCAACACATAACACAAATCCTTCCAAGTAAGAGAAAACTTTGAAGGAGTCTAGCAATTCTCTCAAGCAAATTCACGGAGATCCACAACATTCAAGACGTTCTTTGCAGAGCGCATTAAATTTTGGTGTTGATTCGAAACCAAAGTGCAAAGCCCTTGAATTGGCATTATTTTGTTCAAATCAAATTCAAGGAGATCCACAGTGTTCAAGGCGTTCTTCGTGGAGTTGATTAAATTAAGGTGCAAAACCCTCAAATTAGCGTTATTTTCTTCAAATTAAATTCAACAAAATTCATGACGTTCTTTGCGGAGCTCATTAAATTCAAGATTATATTTGAAATGGAAGAATCGGAGGATTAGATTAAAAATGGATTCCACAGTCAATAAATTTTAATTTTATTTTATTTGTACGATGTTTCTTGTCTTGTGATTTAATTTTTGTAGACAAGGAATTTGCGCTAACAAATTTTGGCATGCCTAGTGGAACAATCTCTACCTCTCATCTCTTTTCCTCATCAAGATTGAAGTATCAACTGACCGTCAACAAGAATGCTACATTGAAAATTACTACATCAATTTCAAGAAAAAATGGAGAGAAAAAGAAAAATTCTCAAATACTTCAAGTCTTGCCTCTTTTGTGGATGATGGATACATCTTTCTCCAAGCCTTAAAGTGGGGGCACTTGTAGACATATTACATTTTCCCAATTGGAGAGTGACACTTATAAAAATAGTATGCTAGTTATTAATTCAAAATTTCCTATGTATATGGGAATTTATTAAATTTAATTTCAAAAATATTTAGTTAATTTTAATTAATACTGTAGTATTTATTTTATCCTCAAATCAAATATTGACAAGTATCAAAGATGAAGTGTCTATGTTTATGGATTAATGAAATCAAAGATATTTGATATTATCTATTGATATATGATATTATTTCTTGATATTTGATCTTGATAATCTGATATTATCTATTGATATTTGATATTATATTGTCAAAGAGAAAATCATCAAAGAAGTTCAAATCAATGTGGAACTCTCCCATCAAACATCTATATAAAAGGAATGATCAAAGCTCATTCAACACAAAACACAAATCCCTACAAGTGAGAGAGAACTTTAAAGGAGTCCATCAATTTTCTCAAGCAAATTCAAGGAGATCCATAGTGTTCAAGACGTTTTTTATGGAGCTCATTAGATTTTGGCGTTTGATTTGAGATCAGGGTGTGGAATCCTCAAATTGACGTTATTTTCTTTAAATCAAATTCAAGGAGATCCACGACGCTCAAGGCGTTCTTTGTAGAGCTCATTAAATTTTGGTATTTGATTCAAGATTAAAGTGCGAAGCCCTCAAATTGGTGTTATTTTCTTCAAATTAAATTCAAGAAAATCCACGATGTTCAAGGCATTCATCGTGGAGCTCATCAAATTTCAAAATCATATTTGGAGGGGAAGAATAAGAGGATCTGTTAGCGATTGAATCCACAATATATAAGTTTGAATTTCATTTTATTTGTATAGATTTTTCTTATCTTGTAATTTTATTTATTGCAGACAAAGAAATTTGCACTTACATATGGGTTAAAGGAAAACCATAATACAAAAAAATAAAAAAAATTGATCAAAAGCAAAAAATGAATGTAAAATTTTAATTTGCCACAAATTCAAGACTTTGAATTCCTTTTGTAAATTAACTTGTCTCAATTACATAAAATTTTATTAATATTAGTAAATCACATTCAAATTATAAAATACATGCATAATAAAAAAAAATTGAGAATTTAACTCCCCAAGCAAATGATCCTATAGAGGTGAAGAAAAAAAAATATTTTTGTACCTTTAAATATTAGTGTATGCATGTTGGGTTATTTTTAGCATATATTACTTGTAGGAATTATGGGCCTAGATTAAGGAACTTAACTTAATTAAAACAACAAATTATGAAATAAAATATAATTTAGGAAATTACTGAATTAAGGTAAAAATCTTCAAACTAAATATAGAGAGAGTGATAAAAAATCTTACCATTTCAAAATATAAAAAATCTCAATAACTACTTTTCAAACTTAATGTCTGAATTTATTAAATAAAAATTTAAATATTTAGCATTAGTATGTCAATAGCCAAATTTACGTACTCAAATTAGCCAATTATATAATAACTTAATAGTTGTTCTTAGATGATCAAAGGCAACACCGGTTGTATCATACTTGATAAGATTTTAAAATTCCTTAACATATGCAATATTGAAATTATTATTTTTAAAATAAATTAGCCACTATTTTACTTTATTTGAAATAAATATTTTACCTTAATAACATGGTTTATAATCTAGTTCTAACCATTAATGTAAATATAACTGGTTTATATGTAAATTATAATTGGACATATAGAAGTGTTGATATTAAACATATGTAAAGTAATAAAATTACTTTTTAAAAATCAATTGAAAATAATTTTACATGCATAAACTAATATATACACATATATATAGAGAGAGATAAATAGAAAAATTAATATGGAATATCACACACGCACAAACATATATATATATATACATTGAATACTTACCATTATTAGATATGGAGTTACCCAAAAATCAATTAATATAGTGTTATTTTACTAATAATAAAATAGTTCATTTTTATAGCAAATTATATATGGAAATTATTGAGATGGCAAAAAGGAATAAAAGTAACTTATCCACATCATTGCCACATAATAAACATTCTTAAAATAAGGTTGAACATCATTTTACTTTATATATTTTAGATTGCTAGAAAACTTATGATTCAAGCATTGACACTCTCAAGTCTAGTATTATTCAATAAAAACTAGTGCTAAGCCAAAGTCACAATCAATTCCCAAAAGCATAAGCTCTTGAGATACCCCGGGCCTCTACCTCTATATTTATACACATTTGAAGCATGATTAGTATTTGAGGTGAACTTCATTTTTTCATTTTGTTTTAACTGTTTGTACTATAAATGTATCAAATTTATGCCTTAAAAGAAACCAAGTTCAGAAAGAAATCAATAGAAAAGACAGTTTTTTGCTATGCTTGTCCAACCGTCACAAAAAAAGTGCAAAGCGTAGCCAATAACATATTCACGACTATTATGCAATGATTTGGCACTCGTAGTGTTTGGATTAGTGCCGAATACTTTGCTACGGATAAACCGTAGCCAAAGCTTCAGCGACGGTTATGCAATATATTGGTGATGGTTTTTCAGAGGTGCGCAAAATTCTACAAATAATGGTTACAGAATGCAAAATCATAGTTATTAAGTCTATTGACTATGCTTAGGAAAAACCGTAAGCAACACTTGAATTTATTGGCCACCTCTATTGACCACATTCTAAAATTACGTAGGTAATATTTTACTATTCCTTACTATCCATGCAAACAATGGGTAAAGATTGCTAGCATTTGGCTACGGCTTGCCAACTATAGTTAATACGTTAATTAATATTTTAAACAAAATTTTCTCATTTTGACATTATAAAAATATTATCTATACATATTTACACATTCATGATTGTGTATATATTTAAATAATAAGTTTCAAATATACTAATATTTAACATTCAACAACAACTAATTTAAGAAAATATTTAATATTACTATCCATTGAAAAATCTGCTAATGCATAGAGTTATAACTAAAGTAGTTCATCATCCTAAAATCAACTCAAAATCCAACAATATTTCCAAGAGTAAATAGACAAATCCACAACAATTATAGCAAAAACAAAAAGGTAGTACTAATCAAAGTCATTTGATCATAACCATTCAAACATATCAGTTTCTTTTTTCTTCCTGAAAGTTCTTAGAGCATCCTCATCACAAATTCTCATATCCTCATAAAGGAAGCATGCATGAGCTACCTAAAATAGTGTACAACAATGTAATAAATCAACTAATATATCAATTATTTAAGGAAAATAGCATTGGGGAGAAACAAAAAACTCAACCCTACTTGCTTATGTGCATCAAACAACAAAACAACCCGATAAAACATGGCTTTGAAAAAACACTCAATTCATTTTTAAGCATAGAAGAGTTTCCACAACAAAGCAATGAGAACAAGAAATAAATTGTTTTAGTGCTTTGACTGCGATGATTCATAGGTATTATCAATGAATAAACTCATAATCACAATGTATGCATCATTAGACTACTGTTAAAAGGCGTAAGACTATTAAAAAAAACATAATATACCTTAACATGGAGAGTGAAATGAGCAAATGTTAATAGTCATTACATCAGTTTTAGTTCAAGAACTTGAATCAATAACAAAAAAAGATAGGAAAAACGATCAAAACTAAACTATATATGTATATATATACTTCTTATTAACTACATTTTAGAACATGCACTGGGTTCAAATCAATTGTATCAAATTTACTCAAACTAAATTACTTATGATGCAGTTTTATGGCGCCTTAGTTTTGGTTCTTTTCACAGTACATATACCAACTATATTTAATACCTTCCCCCAGAACCATCCTTGGCACCAAGGAACTTTAGTTCCATTATTCAGTCTAGGAAAAATACCAATCGTTTTCCATACGCCATAACATTTTTATAAATATACAGTAGATAAACTAATTCATATATAATATGGACAATGTATCTATGATATGTGGGCTCCATATATAAAAAAGATTAGTTACGGGCCAGATTATTTAAAAAAAGAATTTACTAGTAAGAACTTTTAATGAAAGGATCTAGCCACGTGTCATATGTATGCTTTCTTTCTGAGAATGGCCAGTAGGTATATTTCCATTGTTTATAGTAATACAAGTGGGAAAGTAGACAAAAATTCTGCCCAAATTTTGCCTAGCATGATAATGAACCTATTCAAACACATCTAAGTGGGACAATAGACACAAATTTTGCTTAGAATGCAAATATTAGGTATAATATCGCCAAATAGTCAGTTTATAACAAAATATATAATATAAGTGGGGTAGTAGACACAAAAAGACTTGGCGGGAGCATCCAGACCTGCTCGGGTCACAATTGCCCATAAGAGATAAACACATTTTTACATAAGACCATTCCTATGAAACGAATTTCATATTATTTGTTTAGACTAACATATACAACATTATAATAAAATTAAAAAATATATATTATTTCATAACACAATTACCTAACCATCATGGCTATGATTGGGTGTAGCACGAAAGCCGTCACTGCATTCAAAATGAGAACTAGATCGAGACATTGCCTACAAGAGAATTAATTAAGTATTTTATATTTTCTAACTCATACATGAAAATAGCAAATACATATATATGTAATGCTAACTTGAGCGCTATATGTATATACAGGAGTTGATCTTCTATGAGGGGAGGATACAGAGCCAACTCTATCATTGTTGCTACAAGCTGCATGAAGTGCTTGCAATGCAAAGGGATCCAACAAGCTCACCAAAATATCCATGTTTTTCTGCCTTATATCCATATGAGAGTGGAATTGATTTATCTCAACCTTTACCTAATTCTGCACCTCATTCTCTTGTTGCTTCACTCCTTTATATATGTAGTAGTTGTGAGAGATTTTTGTTTTCCAGAACTCATATAGACATGTTGACTTTTACATGATGAAAGTAAATAGCATATGATGGTGAAATGGTCTCTCAATCAAGGGCTCTAAAAGCAACTCCTAAACCTCGAAGAGGGAACTCAATCTGCATGTAGAGGGGGATCGTCCTAGTAAGGCTAAGTTACCTTACCTTCTTTGATTTACCCTACCTTATTCATGTTGTAGCTTTTGTGGCAACACATTGTCTTGGTCATTCATGAAAAATAGAGAAAAGGAACACTGAATGAAAGCTATTGTTGGGACTTGGAACATAGATGCTCCTCCTAGGAAGGCCAAAGTGGAAGAATGTTAGCCACATATTGTGGTGCCAAGAAAACTATTGATGCTTGCCTAAAGTGAAAGTTAATCAAGATTAGACCATGATGCTCTTTGAAATGCTTCAAGGAAAAAAAAATAATTAAAAAAAATAAAAAAATTTGAAGTTATTCTTTTCCTTCTTGAAAGTTATAGCTACAAGGGAGTAATCTGAGTAGGCCGTGTGTTCTATGTTTTGCATTCACACATTTTGAACATAAATAAGAACACAAAGAATTATAACTAGATGTAAATTAAAATGCCATGCCAGATTTGCATTGTTTTCTATTTAATTCATCGAAATTGCTTTATGTGATTCATTTTGTAGTATTTGACAAAAATTGCTCTCAACATTTGGACACCCTACAAAAGAGTATTCGTTTTGCTTTGATTTAGTATGTATAGTAAACAGTCTAAGCGTAGTAAGAAGTTATTATTATGCTTGTGTTACACTTTTGTGGCCGTAGGCATTATAAATAAGGAAAAAAATTTGCCACGTTTTTTACATTATGGTAATAGACTTTTGCAACAAAATTATCCTCAATTATTAAAAATTCAATGTATGGTAAAAAATTATCAAATCACTACTATTTTTCACAGTAATCAGAAAAATATAGTATGCAATAGTTAATAACCATACTTCTAAAAACATAGCAAATGTTTAAAGTATATCTCGCAACAATCAAATGTGGAGAACAATACTTATTACTACAATTTTTAGATCTAGTAAAAAATATGAATCATTTATGTATGCATATTAGCTATTATAATAATTTTAGGTACATCAGGAGTTCATTAAGATTCAAACCATAGACATTACACATATTTGTGTGAGGACGATACTACTAAGCTAACTAGCCACTGAACAATCATATTAATATATACATATATATGTGTGTATATAATATTTTTTATATCTTTTTATGTACTACGATTTTTGGCATAGCAATAAATAGTTTTAATTTTATCTTTCATAATAAATTGGTGAATTATTAATTATTGTACATTTACTTATTTTTGTTTCTCTCTTTGTTCTAATACTTCTTTGACTCAACGAGGAATTTTGTTCATGATAATCGAACGAATGTATAGAAAGCAAAACCATCTAAAACAATAGCTTCTCGATATGACCAGTAGTGGCTCTGCGAAGAAATTGAAAACACCATTAACAAATAATTTATTAGGGGTATTTTATTAATTGATTGGGCATTTGGTTAATTAATTAAATACTTTTTTGTCACTAAAAATAGGAGGGTATTTTTCACTCTACTTTCAATTTTATTGATAAAACCTTTCTTTCCAATATATTTTGCCTCCTTTTCTTTAGTGAAGCAGTTTTATTTTAAGACCTTAATCTTTAATTGCTGCCAAATTTTCTTTAATATTCATGATTTTTGCTTCACTAAAGAAAAGTGTGGTAAATTCATATCAATGTTATGGTTTATGCAAAATTGTAGTAAATGTAATATATTATTCGCCTCAAATAAAAATTGCATAGTAAGTAAATTTATTTTTTTAGTTTGATAAGGTGGATTTTATTATTTAATATAAGTTCTACCACACATTTGAAAAACTTATATTATAATAGAAAAATTATAGAAAATAGTCCATTTTTACTACACTGTTTTTAGTGGAGTAAAACATATTGTAGCGAAAAATATATTTTCTTGTAGTGTATAAATTTTAAATTTGATAGGCATAAAATATGGTTGGCATTGTTGAAGCTGTTAATATCTATAATATACAAAAATATATAAATCTAGTAGTTTCTTCCGTTTTTCTTTTGTAAGGATAAAAATATTCCATCAAGTATAATGATTATGACATTTATTAAATAATAGGTAAAGTTTACAAGCTTAATTTTAGCAAGGTAATAAAATACTTTGTTTAAACTCTCTCACTTTAGATTGTTTTAATTGATGTTTTACACAATAAATTTGGTAATAGGCTTCAGCAGAACAAGTCGATCTTTTGGCTTTAAGCTATGTGTATATCATGTGATAATGCCAAATTCCACTCTATATATTATTTTGTCCAATCCTAAAAGACAAAGTATAGACATGCATGATTTATGGGTGTAAATATGTATTGTATTTTGACATATAAGTATTTTTGTCATTATCCAGCGTATAAGCGAGCATATCTAAACAACACTTTCTCATCTCATTATGACACTTTTCGTTCTTACTTTATGGCCTAGTTTGTTTCATTTAGGAAGAATTTGGAAAAGTTTTGGAAGGTGAAATTTTGGAATGTGCCAGTTATTTAATTTTATTTTGGGGATGATGGAAAATATTTTGGGGATGAAATTAATTATTTTTTTGGAAGTGTCTCGGGGATGGATAATTTTTACTGTAGATACAAGTTAGTTTTGCGAGGGTGAAATTATTTTTTTGAATAATTTATTAATATTTATTTATAGTTGGATGATTGGTGTGTGTGTATATATATATATATTTATAATTATTGATATAGGGTTTATGGGTGTTTTAATGTTTATTAGGGATATTTTGGGTAGAAAATTTTATGTTTTAGGAGGGGAAATTGGGGAATATGCTACCACGATTGGTATTATTCCGATAGTTGGAAACCATCTTCCAAAAAATATAACCAAAAAAGCCTTAATTATTGTTGTTCCCTATACCATACACAAACAAAAGATGCAAGAATGGACTTTGAACTTCGTTAGATATAATGGCAAAATGAACTGAATAAATACAATTTTAGCTCTGAAGACAATTTTGGATTGTTGAAATTTCATGTTTGTATAGCAAAAAATTACTCCATTTCCTAAAATTAGCTAGCCATATAAATGAATGGTCACATGGCTAACTCAAAGAAGGTGTTAGGATTATGGTTTTGATGAATGATAATGAAATATTCATCTCGTTAATTCAAGCAACTCATGATTTATTTCCATCATAAGGCCATTGTGTTATTTGAATAAAATATTGCTAATTTTTTGTAGCACCCCACCAGGGAGGTGCCTGCTTCTGGCCAAGGAGCTATTCCAATCTTATCCACAACAATTTAAACCAAATACATACCTCCAAAATTCAATTTAAATAGTTGCACAACAACCAAAAACAACTTATCCAAACTTACTATTACAAAGTACTATCTGACATCCCGCAAGGAATTACAAAACCATCATATAGTTTTTAGCACTAGGTCTACAATTTTCATCTGTATTAGAGCCATACATTCATAATTACTAGCATGATGCATCCTAGACTTCAGTTTACAATCATAATCTATTGCAAAATTTAGTCTAAATTCGGTACGTCTGAAAGTTAATAACCAAACTTTACATTCTGACGCATCCTGTAGTGTTCCAGTTGCTACCTGACATAGCCTAGCTGGGAAAAAGAAATTGAAAACATGAAAGAGGCATAAGTCCAAAGGACCTAGTGAGGGAAATATGAAAATAGACAAGGAAAACTGTTGAAGGAGTAGTAATTCAATCAGTTTAGCAACAACATAACTTTACAATTAGAAACAAGTTCATATTAGAACATAACTCATATCAAATTCAGCAAATGGGAACCATCTCCATCCTTATTGCTCCCTGAATGGAGTACAAACAGAATCAAATAGAAACCCAAAGCATAATATGCATAACATATTCTCCTTATTCCTCCGTTGTGGCTTTGTTTCGGGCACTCGGCCCTAAGCATAACATCTTGTTTTAGGCAGTCGACCCTTTATTATGAGCACTCGACCCTATAATTTTCCCCATATGACAATACAAGTGATAAACAGATGCCAACAAGGCCATACATATGACAATATAAGTGATAAACAGATGCTTGCAAGGCTATATAAACACAACGATTTCAACTAGGAGCGCAAAACACAAATTTGGTCAACAAGACCCAACTCAATGTAATCAAGGGAAAGCCGGCAAGGCTATAAGGCATACAGAACAATAAAAGATAGGACAATAAGAGTTCTAGGCACCAGAATGAATACAATCAATTTTACTGATGAACAGTCGAGGAATTCAACAATCAAGGATTTTCAATGATCAAAGGACATTTATTTTCCAGAAGATAGATATGCTTAACACTCACCATAACTGCCACAGAGATGCTACCACGTCTTACGGTCCTCGAGATCTTAGCTTTTCGTCACTTATTCCAGTAGAACATACTAAATTTTAAAATGCTAGTTTTGACCTTTTAAACAATAATTAAGCCAGTTATCTCTTAATATCAGATGTTTTTCAATTAGTAGAATAGTTTCAGGGCTCAGTTCCGAAAATATCGTAAGATAAAATGCTAATTAAGCCATTAATTCTATATATGCACGAAGGTCATATTTACTTCGGTAGATGAATCAATTCAGACTTCTATATTACATGTCTTTGCAACATTACACAAAGGTCAAATATATAATTATGCCGATTAACTTTATAACCAATAATTATGGTCCAATTACCAATCTGGGCCCACTAGCTCTATACACAATTTATGTCCAATTGTTTCGGCTCGTAACCATGAATCTTATTCTGATCATTTCGATCTAAAATTTCAATTTGATGCAATAAACTTAACTTACATCAATTAACTCCATTTAATGAGAATTTGCTTCTCATTTATTATCCGAGTCCATATGTAATTACAATCAAATTCCTATCCTATCATTTTAGTCTATAATCAAAATTCTTGGTCCAATTTACTTAAATTTACAATGAAAATCAACTTTACAATTTAATCTAATTAAATCAGGAATCAAATTAATCAATTAATCAAGATTTTACCAAGTTGACCGAGTTCAAGGTCAATTCATAATCCCAAACCTTATTGCATGCATTCGAATCGTCGTCCCAAAGATTCTGCCCAAAAGTCGCTGGATTGCGGCCACTATCCAATGCGCTTCGATAGGGGAAGCAAGATACACTAATCAATATTTGAATCGAAAGTCAAATGACTAGTCAATTTTACCAAAAACCATCAGCCCCGCCGTCGGCTACCACGTCGTTCTCTTTCAAATTGAAGCTACCAAATGCTTCTACTCATCAAGCCCATCAAAACCCATTACTTGGTCTCAAGTTTCAATCACCAGGGTTAAGTTACCTGCCACCACTATCGTTGACCACTGTTGGGCTTCAATTTTTTAGCATTATTCCAGTTGTTTTGTGGCAAACTTGGTATGAATATGTTCCTTGAGCTAAGGGGAAAGTTTTGGTATGGTTAGTTTTAAAGTTCGCCGATTGCCGATGAGGAATCATCGGTGAAGGTGGTGGAGGATTGGATGTGAGAATCTAACAAGTTAGGGAGTGGGTTTGCTATATAAAGGACTATTTTTTGGATTACAGATTGACCCCCAATATTTTATTTCAGTTTTCAATTAGACCCCCAAAAGTTTCAATCGACTTCCTATTTATCTACTTAGCTTATTAGTGCCTCTAATTTTCCTGGTTGACCTAAAATAATCCCATTTTGACCCCCCAAAACTTTCAAAATTCTAGCAATTAAGTCATCTTTATTAATATTTTGAACCCCAGAATTTTGTCAAATTAATATTTTGATTTTAAAAATGTTATTTTCTAAAATGCTAAATTTAAGGTTGTTACAATCCCCTTTTTAAAAGAATCAGGTCCCCAGATTCTCATCTTCGATTGGAAAAACTTCAGTTAACATTAGCACATATAACACTTTTGTTCCTTCGTTGCATTGATCACATGTGGATTTCTCCCACTGTCACGATATGCTCCTTCCAATCCTTGGTGACACTTATCTCGCTAAGATATTAGGAATCTCTTCTCTCTAATTTTTTCCAGCATATCAATTCTTACTAAGGCATGTGGTGTCTCCCTATATTTCTAAGATTGGCTAATAATCCCATAATCCATGGTTCCGTTATTTGTCATCACTTAAAAAATTTCCTTGATCTCTATGATTGCGCTTATAGAAAGTAGTTAAACTATCCCGAAAATATATTTTAAACCTCCATAGTGATTCCATGATATTACTGAGCACTTTATGCTTATTGGTAATTGAGTAAGCCTTATGCACAACATTATATGTCATTTCAATACTTATAAGGTTCTTCATTACACCCTAATAGAGTACATGCTACTATTTAATAAATCACAGAACCACTATGACAAGAAACAATCATTAACACCACAAGTTCATATATTTCCATGCATTTGACTTCAAGCTCACAAAGACTATATATACTAGTTACAGTCGCAAACAATCCATCTGTTGCTCCTTAGGTTCCATGTGAAAGACATAGTAAAAAATATGTAGGATCAAACTCATTTTTGATGTTCAAAACTTAGACAGTACTCTCAACTACTTGTTTCGCTTTATCCTTTAGAGCTTATTGGCTTGAGTTCCTCAACTTACTTATTCTAGCTTGAGCACCTCGCATTTCAACTTATTTCTGAGGTAAATCACTAGTTTCTACATCTAAGATCAAAGTTTCCCCATTTTTGTGATACTTATACCTATCCTTCACTTATTTCACCAACCACTGAATACAGTAATTTCATTTTCAAACCCAGAGTGTTTGTCAATATTAGATTAACCCAAATCATACCTACAAGTACATTCACAATCTGCAAGAATTTCTCTTTTTCCACTCTTAAATGATATCTCTATTTCATTAAAGCAATCATCATTTCAATAGTCCTAAATATAAGCAAGGTAGTTTATGTTATGACTTAAGTTTTTCCAAGGCATAAGAGATCATTCTCATATAACCAAATTTCATTTACAAGGTATACATGTACCTGGCATTTCCTTAATTGATTTCAACAATGTACTTATTGATTTGGAAAAGCCCTTAACACATCATTGGTACCAATTGGAAAAACCCAAGGAACTTTTGTACTTTTGATATGTCTGCTGGTCGTACTTAATTGTCCGTAGCCTTAATTCTAATAGGATCATCCCTTAATGTTTGCGAAACCATAGCCTAAACACAGATGTAATATGGCTAATTCCTCAATTCTAAGCAACTTAAAGGTTCCTATCAAGATCACTGTAAGTTAATCCTAATAATACAGGTAATTTTCTATATATCTTATTTTCAATATTAAAAAAACTTGAATCAACCTCAATAACATCATCTCAATTCATAATAATTGTATTACAAGTAAATGCAATTTTTGGCCCACCTTTTCCTTGAGTTTCCCATTCTATAGTATACTTTCCTCGTCTTCAATTTTTTTAACACGTATTAAATTAAATAGGTTATGAGAAAAAGACATCCCAATTCTCAAACTCGATGAATCTTATCGAGCTCTTACTATTATTCTACCAATTCTTATCAATGATGCAAGATCCCTCCTAAAATTAAGTAGTATCCTTAATTCCTTTATTCATCAAGTTTACTCGATACTTCAATTTTCTCGCCATTCCTTAAATCAAACCCTTATGTTTTATTTATCAGATCTTTTCAGTGATTGAGGGTTAAAATTCTAGAAATTCCTCAAGGCTATCCTTCATATGGTTTCTATTGTACTCCTAAGATTACTAATCCTCATTGCGGTTTTCAAGCATAATAGTTTCGTTGATTGATGACCACCCGCTATAATTTAGTTGATATGGATCATCTTCACATTTTAGGATGTTCTGGCGGTGTTGCACACTATCGTATCATCATTTATGGCCTTATCAGATGAGCTTAGGTTCGATTTAGCTGAGATCTCTTAGAATTCAAATCAGTATATAAGGTATACAAGATACAATTTTATTTATATACACGATTCACGTGCAGTACTATCATAGTACATATAAATTAGTACTTAGTAGTTCTTAAGTATTTTTAAACTGTCAATTAACCTAGATAACATTTGATTCACGAGGGGTAAAACTTACTAAATCTAGTATACCGTTGTTATATCCAAATGTTCATCATATTCCACTTGTTGAGCTAAATTAGTCACTCGTATGCATATATGCGCGCCTTGACCATTTCTCTGATTAACACACCTCATGATTCTTTAGTTCCCTTGTTAATGCTAGGGTGTGAATTCCTATTCAAGTATTCGTCCCATTCTCATGCACCTTTTATGTCCTCAAATTTGGGGACTGCATTCCATTATGACACTGATCTCTATCCTCTATCCATATTCCTACTTGTCATGATAGCAACAACATCTTCATTATCTTTCCTTTTTGTTCTTTCAACTCTCGCTTAGTTAATTCCCTCACTCTTATCTATTATTTTCTACATTCTAAAATTGGTAATGCCCATTTCTCTTCAAATTTTTAATATGATTCCTCATAACTCCATTATTGCCAATGACCATTCCCTAGATCACTATATCGTTTAAGTCATGCCATATGGATTTATCAAATATTAACCTATCCATATGACCTTTAAAATCATCAATTGAAACTCTGTTCAGGAGAACCCTCAACTTATAAATCTAAAATCTCACAAAATACGTCTAAACGTGAAATATTTCTCCAAATTTTCACCCTTTCAAAACTTCAAAGAGTCTCGTGCTTAACATCCCCAAATAACTAGATCATATGCTAATCGTCCTAAAAACATATCTTTCATCTTTGATTATTTCCTTAATTTCCATAGTCCATTGTCTAAAATTCCTATTATCAAGATTAGGGCACAGTTTTCCTATTTCCCAAAACATTAGTTCTTAGTTGTCGTCAATCTATTTTATACCCTCAAGTTTCACCAAAGAATCGTGCTATATCAAAATGCTAACTTTTGTTCTCTACACCTAATTTCCTTTATGCTGTATCAGTATCCCCTTTTTATCTCATCATATCCCTTGTCAATATAAATATACCATTTAGATTTCAATTGTATACACAGGTCATACATCACTTAACCCTAATACTCATGCATTTCTCAAATGCAGCCATTCCCGCAATAATCCTTTTCCTACGTATTTATATAAGCTAATTCTCATCCATAAGCATGTGGCAGAAATTTGTTCACCCCCAAGGTAATCACCTTTTAACACTTTATATCTTCCCAAAATGATCCCTACTTGTTATATACAACTTCCACAAATATTGCTCGCACAACGTGGATTTCCAAAGGAACTCTCTACATACTGAAAATAATTTTTCCCAAATAATCATCTACTCATCAGATTCAACCTTTAACGAATATCATTCATATAATGCCATAGTTCCAAACAGCATCATCTTTACTAATGACTATATGTTTAGATGCTTGATGTACCAGAAGTGAGAGGTTATACATTAGTTGGCCACCCCGGTCTAACCTTTCACTTCCTTAATTTCGAGCCTTATCCCAAAAATTCATATTCCATCATTTCCACATTCAATTCCTCACTCCGAGAACCATATCCCAACATAGCTTAGGCATTCTTTAGCTTAAGTACACACATCTAAAGCAATTCCAAAATCAAGCTTATTCCCTACAACCCGAGAATTCCACACTCCGAGAATCATATCCTAGTATATCTTAGGTTTTCCTTAATCCAAGTGTTTATCTTAGATGATTCCAATTCAAGTCTAATCTCTTGTAAACCCATCAATTATAGTCACAAAAATCATTTATATATTAACCTAGGTCATCGAAAACCTAGGTTCCAATACCACCTCTGTAGAAGCTTGCTTGGGAGGTACCTACTTTGGGTCGAGGAGCTATTCTAGTCTTATCCACAACAATTTAAACCAAATATGCACCTCCAAAATTCAATTTAAATAGTTGCACAGCCAAAACCAATTTATCCTAACTTACTATTACAAAGCACTATTCAACATCCCGCAAACAATTACAAAACCATCGTATAGTTTCTACCACTAAGTCTACAACTGTCATATGTATCAGAGACATAGATGCATAATTAATAGCATAAAGTATCTTAGAATTTAGCTTACAATCATAATCTATTGTAAAATTTAGTCTAAATTTGGTATGTCTAAAAGTTATTAACAAAACCTTGCATTCTGACACATTCGGTAGTGTTCCAATTGCTAGCTGACATAGCCTAGTCTGAAAAAAAGAAATCAGAAAAGGACTTAGTGAGGGAAATACGAAAACAAACAAAGGAAACTATTGAAGGACCAGTAATTCAATCAGATTTAGCAACAAGCTGAACTTTACAATTAGAAACACTTTTATACTAGAACATAACTCATATCAAATTCAGCAAAGGGGAACCATCTATGTCCTTGTTGCTCCCTGAATAGAGTACAAACAGAATCAAATAAAAACCCAAAGCATAATACGCATAAAATTCTCCATATTCCTTCATTATAGCTTTATTTCGGGCACCCGACCCTAAGCATAATAGCTTGTTTTGGGCAGCCAGCCCTTTAATTTTATGAGCACTCGGCCTTTTAATTTACAAACACTTGGTTTTTTAATTTTCCCTATATGACAGTATAAGTGATAAACGAATGTTTGCAAGGCCATACATATGACAATACAAGTGATAATGCCTGCAAGGCTATACAAATAATATGCAGAACAATTTCAACTAGGAGCACAAAACGTAAATTTGGTCAGCAAGACCTAACTCAATGTAGTCAAGGAAAAGCCAGTAAGATTGTAAGGCATACAAAACAATAACAGATAGAACAATAAGAGTTTTGGGCACGAGAACGAATATAATCAATTTTACCAATGAACAGTCGAGGAATTAAACATTCAAAGATTTCAAATGATCGAAGGACATTAACTTCCCAGAAGACAGATAAGCTTAACCCTCATCTTAACTGCCACAAAGATGCTATCACATCTTGTGGTTCTAAAGATCTTAGCTCCTCGTCACCTATTCCAACAGGACATATTTAATGTCAAAACACTGGTTTTGACCTTTTAAACAATAATTAAGCAGGTTATCTCTTAATATTAGTTTTTTTCAACTAGTATAATAGTTTAGGCGCTCGGTTCTGAAATATCATAAGGTAACATGCTAATTAAACCATTAGTGCTATATATCCACAAAAGTCATATTTACTCCACTAGATGAATTAATTCATATTCCTATTTTACATGTCTTTGCAGCGTTACACGAAGGTTGGAAATATAATTACATGGATTAACTTTATTAACAACAATTGTGTTCCAATTATAAATCTGGGCCCACTAGCATTACACACAACTTATATCCTATTGTTTTGGCTCGTCACCATGAATCTTATTCTGATAATTTCTATCCAAAATTTCAATTTGATGCAATAAACTTAACTTACTTCAGTTGCCTCAATTTAATGAGAATTTGCTTCTAATTTACAATCCAAGTCCATGTATACTTACAATCAAATTGCTATCCAATCATTTTAGTCTATAATCACAATTCTTGGTCCAATTTACTTAAATTTACAATGAAAATAAACTTTACAATTTAATCTGATTTAATTAGGAATCAAATTAACCGATTAATCAAGATTTTACCAAATTGACCGAGTTCAAGGTCAATTCATAATCCAAAACCTTATTGCATGCGTTTGGATCATTATCCCAAAAATTCTGCCTAAAGTCACTGGACTGCCACTGTGCACAGGCACCACTATTCGATGCACCTCAGCAAGTGGAGCAAGATGCACTAGTTAATTTTTGAATTGGATGTTAAATGGATGGTCAATTTTGCCAAAAACCATTAGCCCTACCGCTAGCTACCACATCGTTCTTTTTCAAATTACTCACTCACTATTGCTTGAAACTCCAAATTAATTTTACCAAATGCTTTTACTCATCAAGCCCATTAAAACCCATCACTTGGTCTTAAGTTTCAGTTGCCGGCATCAAGCTACCTGCTACCTCCGCCATTTATCACCATTAGGCTTCAATTTTTTTGGCGTTATGCTAGTTGTTTTGTGGCAAACTTAGTATGAATATGTTTCTTGAGCTGAGATGAAGGTTTTAGTATGGTTAGTTTTAAGGTTCGCTAGTTATCATTGAGGAATCGTCGGTAAAGGTGGTGGAGGATTGCATGTGAGAATTTGACATGTTCTATTTATACAATTGAATCTCAATTAGCACATAAAACATCTTCAAATTGGTTGCATTCCACAATCGAGGGAGCTCGTTTCCACTCATATCCGCTAGCTAATAAGAATTGTGTTTTGCCACTTTTATTATTGAGTAGGAGCCTTCCCATTTCGAGTCGAGTTTTCTAATATTCTTTGAGACTTCAAACTTCTTCATAACCAAATTGCCTAATTTGAAACACCTTGGCCTAAAACTTTTGTCATAGTATTTGGCCATGATTGACCTGTACCTTTCCATTTTTGTGAATGCTAGTTGCCGTAGCTCATCGATTGTCTAGAGGTCAAATTCTATTTTTGTGTCATTTATGAAAGGTTTATAATGAATTACTTGAGGTGTGTGTTGGATTAACTCTGTTGGGACAACTACTTCTGAGCCATAGACCAAACTATATGGGCTATGTCCTATGGCTATTCTTAGGGTGATCTTATAGGCCTAAAGGACGTTGGAGAGGTCATATGCCTAGCTACCTTTAGAGTCTTCTAGTCGAGTTTTGATATGTTCTAATATCATTCCATTGGTGACTTTTGTCTGATTGTTTGTTTGTGGATTTCCTATCGAAGTGAAAACCTAAATAAGTTGTTAATCTTAAACGGAAGTTTCTAGCTTAGAAGCCGTAGTGACGAAGAACATGAAGTTTCTAGCATAGAAGTTGAGTAAAGTGTAAATCCAAATTGAACTATACACATGCTAAGCTAAAAAATTATGAAATTGCAAAAGAAATAACACAAACCTATAGTGAAACCTGAAAAAGAAGCTCGTTAAGAATCTGCTCTTGTCTACCATCTAAAACATATCTCATTATGACAAGCCATACATCAGCAAATCTCTCTGTTCATTGTTTGCTTTCCTAGTAACATGTATCCGCAAATCTCTCTAGATAGACATGAAGTTTCTCTCCGCATGCTTTATATATATGCCAGTAAGTTCTCCTATCATCACAAATGAATACACTATTAACGTCTTGATTTATGTGGTAAGAAAACTTCTGTCAACATAGAAACACGTCCAACAAATCAATTATTCTCCACATAAGTTCAACAAGCATTGCTGACATATGTAATAATGTGAAAACTTTACTAGCTATGTAAGAATGAATTTTCCTATGTATAACGGTTGTCAACACCTTAGTCCTCTAAGCGTCCAACTTTGCCATCTCACCTACCGCTTGAGATACTTTTGTTTTACCAATCTACAAAAGCAAATTGAATTAAGAGTTGTGCTATTGAATACTAAGAACAAATAAAAAGCAATAAGGAACCAAAAAGACCATTATATGTTTCCATTGTTGCATAAATCATTGATATAAACCGTAAGGGCAAATTTAGGCAGAGATTACAAAAGCCATAGGTATTTCTTTAAACTTTTCATAAAGAAATTAGAGGTTTTATAAACTCATAATTCTATGTTGGCATAATATAAAGGGCAAAACCTTTTATTCCATACAAGAGTGTCTAGAATAACCCAACTAAGATGTAAATCTTAAAAAGAAATGCATGGTTGCTTAAGGGGTTTGTGTGTCATATATATGTTTACATTTTCTACGCATAGTTGTTAGTTTGAAACAATGCCACTCCTCTTAGAAAACCAATCATAACAATGAAAAGTATCAATCCCCTATAATTTTAAAATGGTGGAGTTATAACCACTTAACACATTCAAGGAAATTCGAGAGCCGTCATCTTCAACATTATTAGCAATACAAACTGCATAAACCAAAAAGGTTAAGAATTCCAGTAATTAGAACACATAACCACAGAGTTTTATCGACATAATGGAGGAGGGCACATAGGGAGGGAAAAGAGACAGAGAATGGTACTATCTTTAATTGATGCAGTTCTACATAGCAACAATGTCCTCTATGCAAAATATATTTATAGCTTTCTTTAGCTTCATCTATTCTGAATGAGATAAGAATTGGTAGTAATGACCTTGTACTCTGTAGCCACTTAAGTAAGTCTATTAAAACTTCTATTCACAAGTAGTAATTATGCATCCTAAGTAAACCAAAAATAAAAAGACAACTTCTCTTGTTCACATGATTTATCAATAGCTAACAATATATGGATCTAAATCGCTGCTCTTGCCTGCCATCTAAAACGAAGCTCATTACGAGCAACCATCCCACACATTCCTACCTGGATTGAGAATAGTAGATGAGCACAGTTCTTTACTTGCTTTCCTAGCAACATACATCTAGTTGGAAGCAAGAAATATATATACACAAGAAAACTTCAGCCTAATACATTAATTAATACAGAAATCTCACATAAAAATAAAATAAAATAAAACAGGAATTAATATGAACCTTAGAAAATCAAGAAGAAATTACAAAATCTAAGAAAGGAACAAATAGAGTTGCTCAAGGGAGTTGCACCCAATTGAGAAAAAAAGTTTATTTTTCCTCAAAAATGGTCAAAAAATCAAAGAAATCCAATAACTTACTTCCAAAATAAGCAACAGAAGCAATTACAACAAGACCCATGATCAAGAAATGAAGAAACAACTCGTATAATAGCAAATTATGGCCAAAGATTTCATCTTGAATGATGATTGATGAACAAGGAGATGCATCAATGCTTACCTTATGTTTATTCTCTCAAACTTGATTTCACATATTCTTTTATCAAGCCCAAATTTTAAGAGATTAAAAATATTAAAATTGAGAGAAGAAGGAGATAGAGATAGAGGAGGGTGAATGGATAAAGAGATTCCATACCTTGAAAAATCACATACCCATTAACATCTTAGGTTTGGATTCAAGAATAAAGAATAGAGTTTCTTCAGCGGAGAGATGGAATGCATATGAGGGGAAAAGGAATTGGGGAGAAAGAAGTGAATGTTCTTTAGGGGGGAAAAAACATGCGGGCAAAAAAATAAAAGTGGGGAGATCAATTTTTTTCACAAAATTAATTTAGAAATATATGTTATATTTTAAGTGTCCCAATAACCTTAATTATTGAGAAATAATTTAATAAGTATCCTAATATATCTTTTTGGGGACATTTTCTAAAAAGTATCCCAAATAAAGTGTTGTGATATATATATTTTGTTGTAGTGACTTGTCCACATCTTTTGGAGAAACACCAAAGAGGCATACCCTTATACTCAACTACCTAGTTATTGACGTACCCTTTTCTTACAATGTCATAATTGAAAGATCAGCACTTAATAACTTCAGAGTAATAGTCTTAACCTATCACATGAAGGTCAAATTTCCAACACTGGCTAGTATTGGAGAATTACTTTGCAATGTGAAGAAAGCATGGCATTGTTACATCAGTTCGGTTGAAGCAAACTAACAAAAAATTCAGCCAAAATTGAAATCCTCGAGGGACATCCTAGTATGAAAACTTGAGGAGGGACGGGCTAGCAAAAAGAAAAAGATGGAAGATACCAGAATCGAGCCACTTGAGGAATTCAAAATAATAGAACTTGGACCTGGAAACCAAAACAAGACCACGAGGTTAGGCACTAACTTGGGACACAACATGGAATGCATGTTGGTCGATTTTCTTAGAAAGAACATTGATGTTTTCACATAAAAAACAGCCGACATTCAAGGAATTGAACCCCGATCATCGTCCACCATCTAAATATCGACCTATCTTTCAAGCTAGTCCAACAGAAAACCAGGATGTTCAATACTGAGAGGTGCCAGATCATCGAGGAAGAAGTCAACAAACTTTTAGAGGTAGGTTACATAGTAGAGATACAATATCCTAGTTGATTGTGTAATGTAGTCATTATCCTTAAAAATGAGGGCAAATAGAGAATATGTAGTAATTTCACTGATCTTAATAAAGTATGCCCTCCACTGCCTCGAATAGACTTATTAGTTGACTCTACAGTAGGTTGCGACCTCCTGAGCATAGTGGATGCTTTCCAAGGATATTACCAAATCTTTATGGCTTTGAAAGATGGGGACAAAGCTATTTTTTTTGGGTCCCAAATGGCGTATATTATTTTCTGGCCATACCATTTGAGCTAAAAAATGCTGGGGCAACTTATCAAAGGCTGGTCAACTTTATGTTCAAGAATGAGATTGATCGATCCATGGAAGTCTATGCTGATGAAATGATTTTTAAAATAGAAAATGAATCAAATCATTTATCTGACCTCGACCACACATTTTCAATATTAAGGGCATTCGACATGGAGCTCAATCCCAACAAGTGTACATTTGGAGTGGGGGGGGAAGTTATTAAGAAACATGGTCAATCAGAGAGGTATCGAAGCTAACCTACAAAAGATACAGGTAATTTAAGACATCCCACCACCAAAGATAATAAGAGACGTTCAAAGATTAGTTGAAAGAATCATTGCTCTGGGCCGATTCATTGCTCGATCGACAAATAAAAATCTATCAGTTTTTAAGGTCCTCAAGAATGCAAGAAAGTTTCAGTGGACAAAAGAATATGACTAGGCCCTAGTTGACCTCAAACAATATCTGACTACACTTCTATTGCTCGTAAAACTTGAGATCGGAGAGGTACTAAACCTATGCTTAGCGGTCTTGATAGCAACTATCAGTTCAGTTTTGGTATCTACTGAGCAAGGCTTGCATATGCCAATATTCTATGTCAGTAAAGTCCTAAAAGCCCCTGATCACAACTATTTGGAGATCTGAAAATTCACTCTTTCTTTAATCACGGCAGCACAAAAGCTATCACATGCTATTATTGTTCTGAAGCATCAGCAATTAAAGTAAGTGTTTTCCAAACCTAACATGTTAGGGAGTTGACCAAATGAGCCATTGAGTTAGGAGAATTTAACATCAAATTTCAGCCATGTACACTATAAAAGCAAATGTATTAGCTAATTTTATAGCAGAGCGTATCACCTCACCACATTAGTTGAGCCGGAACAACAGGTCTGGTTCTTACACGTTGATACATTAGCCACAAGCACTAAGGGTGGAGCAGGAATTTCCTTGCGTTTTCATTAAGCTGAGAAATATGATTTCACTGTCAAACTTAACTATCCAGTGACAAATAATATAGCTAAATATGAAACCCTCATTGCAGGTATGAGGATGGCCCTTGATAGGGGAGTCGAGTGTTTAGCATCTATTACAGACTTACAACTAGTTGCAAAGCAATTCGGAGGAAATTTTGAAGCAAAAGAAACAACTATGAATACATACCTAGCAGAAGTCAAAAGACTAGAACAATAGTTCAAAAAATTTACACTCAGCCAGGTACCCGGGTTGAAAAATGAAAGAGTAGATGCACTTTCCAAATTTGTCAGCTCAACTAAAGGCACAAAAGAAAGAACAATAACCGTTTTGGTGACAGACAAGCCCACCATTGGTGACCTCCACCAAAGTCAGATCTTGACAGTTGGAGAAATAATCTACAGTTAGATTGATGAAATAAAATCCTACCTCAAAGAAAGAAAATTACCGTAAGACAAAGTAGAAGCTTGGAGGCTAAAGGACGAGTAGCAAAATTTGCCTTTGATGAGTTTGATCAATTGTATAAAAGATCCATCTCCGGTCCCCCATTGAGATGCCTAACATTAGGACAAGGACAAGAGGTCCTATAGGTGATCTATGCTGGTATTTGCAGAAACTATTCGAGGGGACGAGCATTAGTCCATAAGGTTATCAGGCATGGCTATTTTTTGCCAATCCTACTCAAGGACTCGATCGACTTTACACGTAAATGCCCATCCTTCCAAGTACAAGCCATCCAATCAGCCAGCTACAACCTTTGTCCCAGTATAATTACTTAGCCTTTTGACTAATAGGGATCAACATTGTGGGATCATTCCTAAAAGCTACAGGCCAAAGAAAATGCATGATAGTAGCAGTGGAATATTTCACTAAATAGGTCAAGACAAAGGCTATATATAAGATAACAGTTGTATGGTATTAAAGCTCTACTCTTTAGATTGTGCTAATATAGAATTATGAGTTTATAAAATTTGTAATTTCTTTTTTATAAGTTTAAAGAGGAATGCTGAAATAAAATGACCTCTGAAGTCTATAGGTTGCAAGAAAAACTGGTGCTCTGCAAGTTGCAGAGAATAATGTAGAGAAGCAAGTTGAAAAATTAACTTGGAGATTCTAATTAGAGAAAGGAATGAGAGTAAGTTATATCTTCAAACAATTTCCTCCTTTTATCCTTTGATAACTCTGAAATGCTTTGGATACATATTTCTCTGAGTTACATGCTAAACTTTATTGGTGCATTTTTGTGAGTTTACCTACCAATGTGACTAGGACATAAACATGTTTTCTTGTGGTTATGAACATAGCAGCATATGTTAGCCCTTTCCATGGCAGAAACCTTCGCTGAAGAGTTTGATTTGATTCAACACAAGAACCTTAATTGAAAAGCTAACGAGTACTAGTAAATACCTTCCTCGCCTTCGTCCTAAAACTCAAAAAGGGTCAATAATAGAGGATAAGCAATCCCACAATTGTATTTTTCCATATTTGAGTGAGTTTATCTTGATATGCTATTTTTTTTCCAGTTGAGGTTGTCTTGTTTGATAGTTGAAGCTTTGAAGGAATAGTTTGTAATGCTTTTCAAGACAAAGAAATATTTTTTTATACTAGGTAAATGGCTTTTCCTTTTCCTATTAGGGGTCATTGAGGGAAGAATATTTCCTGCTTGAAAATGAAGACTCCTCACCATATTAATTGAGATGCCACTCAATATTTACGACTTTCCTAGCGATATTATATTTTATAATACATCTAGTTGGAAATTTGTTTCTGATTAGGATACATTCTTGGGTGGTAATTGTCATCAAAAGGAACATTATCAACTATTTTAGTGTTCTCTTTGGTGGTTTTGTTATCAGTAGGAACACTATTAGCATTTTTGTTTTGTCTATGTGCTAATTTTTTTGTTCATTAGTTTTTTAAAATAAGAAGAAATAGTTTGGTGATCTTGATTTCTTTGTTCTTAAGGTTCAAGATATAGGAATAAGTGCAGGATTGAAATCATATTGGAGTTCTTAAATTTGCCAGTCTACAACACTGTTAGATAGTCTAAGCAACTTCAATTTTGTGCTAAGAATGGAGTCTTTAAGCTGCACTTTTGAGGGGAGAGGGTCTGTTTTCATAGATGATATAGAATTACACATGGATGATCTTTAAAAGAATAATGAAATTGTTTCTTTACTATTTGTTAGGTTCAAATAATTCTTCTTGGGCACATTTGGTAGAACTTGACTTATTTGATAATTCTTTCACCACTATAGCATAATTGAACAAGCATGTGTCAAATAAATGATAGTAAAAATTTGGCCATGTGTTGCATTGATGATTTTGCTATCTTTTCTTTGTTTTCTTGGAGTATTTCTTCTCTTTGATCAAGTAACTTAGTATGTTTGGTTGCATTAAAATGTATTTTTGATTTATTCATATATGCATTAAAATTTATTATCTTTGATTTATTCTCTTGTATTTATTGTCCTAAGCATTTTGGAGCACTTTACTTTGTTTAAGTTTATTCATTTCACTAACTTAAGCAATCACTTTGATTTTAGTTGTGAAGGAAATGTTAATATATATATTTTCATATACGCAGGTTGTAATGGATGATGAGTTTCATTGTTGATGGAACTAGAATATGATGGGAGTAATTGGGTGATTCTTTTTGATTTTGTAAAGTTGGGGTATTAGAATGATTTCACATCTTTCTTGTTAGGAAACTTATGTAAGTGGATCTATTGAAGGTATCCTCTCATCATTTTTTGCTAGAAAACTTATATAGGTACTGGATATTCGAACTTTATGTTTCAAGAATCAAGATTTGATTCTTTAGTGGCTTTGTCTTGGAGACTAATTGTATGTAGTATTATATGACTTCTTTAATCAAGTCTAGTTCACATTTTGAATTTTTGATCATTGGCACTCCACATTATATTTGATTTTGTATCCAAAATTTTGTTGTTTTACATATATTGTTTAAAGTGTAGTTATATGTGGCAGGATACCAAGTGTATTTCTGCAGGAAAAAGAAAAAGAAATATGGCACTTGAAAGAAGAAAATAATATATGTATCTGTGATATCTATATATATAATCTTTCCAAGTGGGGCTTATAAAATACTATTAAGGCACTTCTCTGTGTCCATGTAATCACAAGATTTGTGCGTATAACTACCCTAATATTTTTCTTAAGACACTTTTAAATGTTGTCAAATGTTATTTGGCATAACTATGTATGTCTAAGATAAAAATAAAGTATCTCAAAAAGGTATTTATATGACATTTTAAAATGTCATTAAAAGTAAGTGGCATGTATGTATGTGCCTCAAAAAATCACTATTGTGACACATATAAGTATCGTGACAAAAAAAGCTATAGGGGTGCTTAATAAGTGTCTCATGATCTATTGCGACATGCAACTATGCAATAGATATATTATCTACCCTAAAAAATGTAAGTGCCTCAAAATGATATATATTGGGACATTTTTCTTTGTTTTGAAAAGAAATTTTTGTCGTAGTAGGTCTATGGACCCAATTGGAATAATCTCTGACCTACCAAAATAGACAAATGAAGTACACACTGGTTCGAACTTAAAGTTCCCCAACTTCATTACCATTGTTGACTAGGATCTTTCTTATCTCAAAGTTTGCTATTTCAATAGTCACCACTAGACGGCAATCCAGTTTGCTCTTGCCCCTTGACCTCCCAAGTGAGTGAGATCGGCATCTGAAAAGGAGATAGGGTATGCGCTGGTTGAAAACTGATAGATTGTCTTTGTTGGGAATAACTTTTTTTATTCGAGCTATCTCTGTGCTTGCCTTCTTGCTGATTTAGAGTCCCCCACATTTGATCCTCCTACAATGGTGTTAATTACGCCTCTTAAAGGGGGGCATTCTCCTTTGACTTTCTTTTTCCCCTTACCATCCCCTCTTGGGCTGACCAACCATTCTCTACGGGGAGTCTGGTCGGGCTAAGTCATTACTTGTTTAGCTTTCTCATCGACATACTTTTCCAAGTGACTTTGCCGAATGAGTCGCTCAATCTCGTCCTGAAGGTTAAAGAAATCCTCAGTGTCGTAGACCCTCTTCTTGTGAAAGTGGCAATATTTCTTAGAGCTTTTCATAGCTAGAGTCTCATTTAGCTTCCTTGGTCTGTTTGAGGAGATCGTCATTTTGGATTGCAAATAAGACCTTTTTTCTAGGAGTGTTCAATAGGACATAATTGTGAAACGTCTTGATAGGAGATTGGTGATCGTCCTTTTGATGCCTGTCCTCTTTCTCATTTCCTTTCTTTTTATCATTCTCTTCACTTGGGTTAGGTACCTCTCTGCAGGGTCAAGGAGCTCATCCATTGTCCATGGTTCTCTAACCAAAGCATCAGCATAGTCCTTGTGCATCAATTTGAGGAATAGTATGTCGATTAGAAATTTGATCCTACGGCTACCAATTTTTTGCACTTTAGCATTGAACCTGAAAAAGAAATCAAGAATAGATTCTCCTTCATTCTACTTGATAGTGTGCAGGTAGGTATGAGGCAACTTTACTTTTCTTTTGTTGGCAAATTGGTTGGTCATAGGAAAAAATAGATACAGGTTCCAACTTAACAATATATTTGAGTGCCACTTCTTGGAAAGTGGTGACCAGCATTTTGGTGTAGATATGGTCATTATGGCTATAGAGCTGCATCATGTGCTCGAATTGAAATAGGTGCTTGTTGGGGGTCGGTTGACCTATTATATCTAGGCAATCCAGTTGGGATTTGTGCATCGATAACTATATGTTCCTTAATTATCTTAAAGACGAATAGGGATTCTTTTTCTCGTCGAAGTCTAGGGGCATTGTCAAGTTGATTCTTTCAATATTTCTTCTTCAGATTTCCTCTAATCATCTATTCAGTAGTTGGACTTAGTGTGACGCCTCCTCCCATTCATTTTGGTCTGCTCGAGATAAGTCTTTACTGGGTTGTGATCTCTAGCGCCCGACCCTCTCGCACTATTGGGCTCAATTGGGTCAAACAAAGTGCTCTATAAAATTGTCTACCCTCTCACGAGGTTGCTAGCGGGGCTTCCTCTTGAGGAAAGCAACCAGGGCTCACATCTCGTCTGCTGGGGTTTTGATGAGCTTCATTTCTTATTTTGTCCTCACGTGATGGTCTTTCTTTCTGGTGGAAGGGGTGTGGTGTGGCACTAGCTGCAGTGACTGGTTGGTTGTTGTGCCTTTGCAAGGCTATAGATAACTATGAGGAGAGTTAAGTGGATATTTTATCACTAATCATTTGCGTGAGTTGAGGGATGGTTAGAGTGACCACCTATTCTGGTTGAGAGCTCGGGAGCTCAGCTTGCTGGTCTGGCTAAGGTTATGGCAGCAATAGGGGTGGTGGCGGTGATCTGCGGTGACTCTGCCTTTCGAAAGTTGTTCGCCTAGTGTTCACCACTTTTCAACTATGGATTCCACGTCGCACAAACAACGCTAAATAATTAAATCAATTTTGGTAAGGTGGACTTCTTAGTTTTGATCAGGAGTTCTAAATCGACCGAAAAGATAGGAAATTAGATAACGCAGGTCGAATCCTATACCCAATGAACAAATGTTCGGCTAGCCAAAAGGGTCCTTCGCTAAGACCCTCTAATGCTAAAGTCAATTTTTGACCTGAAGATAATTTGGCTAGGTAACGGCTCGAAAAATGTTAAAAACGTACCTTTGTCTCTAAAAAAAAGGTATTTGTAATATTTGGCCAATAGTTAAGAAGACGAATTTCACCCTGACATGAGTCAAGCATTCCCTTCCTAGAGTAGGGGCAATCTAGGTCTTTTCGATCTAGCTTAGCACCTTAATGGTGACTGCCCGGCCAAAGAGGGCATCATTGGCATCATTAATGTGGAGGTGATGCGCCGTTAAGGCCATTTAATGCAGACAAGAGGGTGGTTTGGTTGCATTTAATGCGAATGCGATAGGTAGCAAACTTTGCCATTAATGCATTTGCGGCCAAGCAGTCATCTTACCTACTGCAAGTTTTCAACCGCATGAGGTTGGGGGAATTTAATCTACTCGACCTCTGAGGTCAACTAGAATTATCAGAAATAGTTCAGAAACAATGACGTGGGCCAATTTGTGTACACCCAGAGCTCATCTCATTTAGGCTTGACGCTGGGCCTGTGCTTTATTGGGCTTATAGGTTTACCCATATCACACTGCTTTAAAAATGGGGTCATTGAGTAATTGCATAAAAATTTGCACACACATTATTGCAAACATGGGAAATCATGTGATTCTTGCAATGAACAAATATAGCTAGAACACCATGAATTGTGATACATTGATATTAAAGTCTTAATGAGTGATAAGAATACATAGATATATTCTACTCTATGATGTCCATCTTTTAAATTCTCGTATTTGATATAAGTAGGGATGAAAGAAAAGACGCAAAAATTTCATTAACATTAATACAACATTGATCTTAAGACTACATGTTGGTCTTAAGAAATGGATATATCTCATAATGACATCATATTGTTTCTCAAGTATTTAGCGGGACATATATATGACTTCCTATGAAGTTATAGGATTTTCTTGGGGATTTTTATATTATTTTAAAAATTCACATAAATCATATTGACTTTCTTGCGGATTCATATTAATTGTTTTAAAAGTTCATAACACATGAGAAAATCATATTCTTTTAGGATTTTATATAAGCATATATAGAAATCAATCTTATGAAAAAAATTGGAGGACTGACAACAAATAAAATATGTTTTGGCTCATTCCAATATTATTAGTGGTTTTGCTTGACATGATCATGTTTACAAGGTATCATATTGTTGTATTATTTTTCAAAATATAAACACGATAGAAGCTTTGTAATTTAGTCCAAGAGCAGCTTTTTCATATATATATATATATATATATATAGTTTTTTTAATTTAAAGTTACAATTAATATTTATCTAAGTGGGAGAATATTAGGATTTTTATATCCAAATCGGAATTGTATTAATTGATTTTTATTTTTATTAACATGAGCCAAAACTAACACAGTACATAAGACGCAAGTTATAAGCTCTGTTTTATTATTGACCTAATATTGTTAAAACTTTTTGGACATATTTGGTTATAGCAGCTAGTACTAGTAAGTTTACACGACATTATTTATCTCACTGAAAGCTGCAAACATAAATTCATATTATATATGCCCTCCTTTTTAATTTTCTAGCAGGAAAAGTTTTAAGAAAAGAAGAAAAATCTAAAAAACTAGGACAAAAGCAAACATGGTCTTGAATTTTAAGAAGCGTTTGAAATAAAAAAAAAAGTTGTTTAATTTATATTCAAACGATTATTCTTAAAAACATTCATGTTCTTGATATTACCGTGTTTTATATTTAAAATAAACATTGGAGGATTGTGCATGATAAATGTATCATTCAATGTAATTGAACATTTGGTTAGCATAATTAAAGTTCTTGATTAATAAAAAGCCCAATATTTATCCTAAAGTGTTGAGATTATGTATCACTACCTCTTTGTGTGATTGATAATCTTGGAATCAAAAGCATTCTGATTAATATATAAAACGATGAAATTATCCCTTCTATTTTTCATATATTGGTGCTTTTTATGTATACTTACATATTTCATACATGGAAAGGCATTTGAATATTTAAATAACTTTAGTAAATATGCATATATATATCACTAAAAGTTGATTTATACAACTAAATTTTTAAGAAAATACTAAATTATTTGCACAATCAAACATAGTTTTATATGATCTATGTATACAATATTTGTCTAAAAGCATTTATATAAAACTATTTCTTCCATGATAACAAAATTTCATAACTACTTTTTTTTTTATATAAATGGAAAAATGAATGATATTTTTTCAAATATAAATCTAATTAAATTCATTTTTGCGAAATTACAAACTAATATTCATAAGCATGTTAGACACAAAATATTTTAATTCATGAAATAAGTGTAAGATTTTCTAAAATTTGAAAGTTGATTATTTTTTCAAAATACAAATCAACTTTCTTTTAGGTAATAATAAACTATAAACTATTGAGAAAAGAAATAAAAATAGTAGTCACTACATAAGTCACAGCAACATATATTTAAACTCTTTTAGTGAAAATAATTGAATTATTAAAAGAAGATGGGAGATAAAATTGATATTTCATACATTTATCATATTTCATACATTTATCATGAGTTACAATTCTAAACATCCAAATAGCTGGTTGCATTAAATTAGGATATCCAAACTAATAATCCAAACAAGCAAACAAAATATTAGATGATAATGATATACATTTTAGATAATGAACTCTATGCTTATCAATCACATTTAATGCTATCATTACAGGTAAACAATACCTAATAGTATAACACTTTTCTCGTAAATAATCATTTTATTCCACAAATTGTATATTAATTATACCTTACTGTCATTTCACACAGTACTTGACCTCTTATCAACTTCAGCAAAGCCAACTTATATACAACATAGGTTTTTCTTTTTTTCTTTTTTCCTTTTTTTTCCCCTTCTTTCGATGAATCCATATACCGATAGCAACTTGATTAAAAGAAGCAACAACATCATAGGCAAATGCTTTATACTAAAGATTTCTTCTTAAACAAATGCTTAAAGTAATGGTATCATCTTCAAATTAATTAATTACTAATTCTTTTCTAAGTGAAGTCGAGCTCTCTTAAGCTCAATTTAATAAACTCCAAGAGTTGATGCTCCAACTCATTTAAATAATCAAGCTTGCACCCAAAAACTTGTGCTTTGTTTGGGAGTGTTCTCCCAGAACGCAGTTGTTCTTGGAGAACGTCCCCAAACTTGTGCCAATTAAATGGCACTTGGTAAATCCCAAAAAACCTCCCAACCTCCCTCATTGATATCCAAATGGCCTCTTCATTTTACATTTCCCTAGTCAATCTGACTCCCCACCAGACATTGTCCCCATTTCACGCCATTTCGCCCCTTCCTCTCTGACACCTGTTTCTCTCTCTCTCTTTCTCTGTGAAAATCTCACCCCTTCCATCTTATTTTCATGGCTTCTTCTCCACAGAGTTCTCTTCTAAGACCATTTGAGTGGCCTCAATCTCGTTGTGAATGCTCCCCAAGTTACAGTCCCCTTTTTTTGGTTGGGAAATTGCACTAACAAAGAACCCGTTGGGTTTTCTGGGTGAATGTTTCTGGTTATATCTAAGTAATGTGGCCTATGATCTTTCTGGGCAAACTTTGTCTATGATACGAATGGGGGCCTGATGTTAGTTAACGACTCTACCACCATATTGGAATTGAGAGGGGGGGTTTTCCACTCCTCTGCTCCGTTTCTCCTTCAACCGCATGACGAGGGATTATGTGTGGTTCATTTTCAAGTGCAGTAAAAATGGCAAAGTGGTTGTCAATTTTTATTGGGTGAACGGTAGTAATAATAATAATAAAGTTAGTATTAATATTAATATTAGTAATAATAATTATAATTAAACAAAATTTCAACTAACAAACAAATTCATAAAATATTATAATACAACACACTTAATCATTACATCAATCGTTACAAACTTACAACATGATCATATCTCTTCACTACATATACATACATCTATACAAAATATTTGTTATTATTATCCTTATAATTAAAAAAATTCTTTAACATCAAATTTCACCCCTAAACACTAACACAAAAGCAATGATGTGACATCTGCAGCAAAAAATGCCCCTACAAAACATAATCAAGTATATCAAAACTCCCCAAACCCCATTTTTTACTGTTCGTAAAAATATAATCAAACATCAATCACATTCTCCAACCTTAATTTCACATTCCTCCACAATTATTTCATTATTCATTCTCCCAAAACACACAATAAATACATAATAAAATCAAACGTAAAACATATCCAAACACTATCTTGACTTGTTTACATCCCTACTCCCTTATCATAATATTCTCTGAATGCTATATCAATGTTTATGCCCACTCTTCTGCCCTTAACCTTTGTAAAATAAGTGCAACATGCTAAATACTTTAACTTGTTGAGTAATTGATGGATTAATCTTTAACTACTATTGTGCTTATGACACCGAAAATCTCATTTTGAAAGATTTAAAAATTAAAAACTTTTCCATATTCTAGCCTCAATTTTCATTCGTGGCTACAAGTATTTCTGAAAAAAAGAATTGTTTAAGTTAAATCAGTTTGACGGCACATATAGTATTTTGCAAGATACATAAATTTACACTTACCATGTATTCAATGTACATGCACTTGAAGACAAAATAACAAATCACAAGGCATGTAAAGTTAAACTTGTGCTACGATTATTAGGTGTGTGCATCATTACATCTGAAGTAATTTTCCTTTTTTTTTTTATTTATGTTTTTATCCAATTCAAACATTAATCTTCTAAGGTTTTAAAACCTTTTATTCTCTTATAACTACAAAGTTTTTGTCATTTTGTGCAGGATATTTCCATTGTATATGTAACAGATGTTACGAATAATCCTAATTCTTAGGAAGGATTTCGATTATTTATTTTTAACTTTACTTATGCTAAGGTTGCATTAGGTGGTACTTGCTATATCTCAATGCATCACCATCGGACCAACCAACCTTTATTAATTGCTTATTTATACCAATTCACAAATAGCAACTTGCTCACCTAGTCAGCTGTTTCTGGTTATGTTAGAAAAGTTTTATATACATTAGGTGTAAAAATATTATACAGTGATGATTAAATTAAATGCGTACAATGTAGATCCACTGTTAATTAATGTGATTTAATCATCATTGTTTGATAGTTGATACTTCCATACGCAATGTATATAAGAAACTTTTTACTATGCTTGTAGGGTATAAATTAAAAAGTTGTAACTTGCTCGTGAAAGTCAACTGTTTAATTTTGATTATACTATATTTTGTACAGTATTAAATTTATGGAAAAAATACAAAATTGATCCTGTAACTTGTCCCTACTGGCAAAGTAAGACTTTAACTTTTTGGACCCAAAGTTAGTACACTATCTTTAAAAATTTGACAATTTGAGGACAAATTCGGCCCGAATTACAATTGTCACCGGCCCGTGTCTACGTGGCGGTTGATTTGGCACCATGTTAGTCCAAACATTCTCCTCTCACCTATATGGTGTATGATATGGCAATTAAACCTACTACGTCAACACATTTATTACACTTCGACAAAAAAGAAAAAAAAAATGCACAAAAAACAAAAAAACGAATGCAAAAAAACCAAAAAAAGAAAAAAATAATAAAAATAGATAAATCTTGAAAAATAATTTATATACTTATATGTATATATACATATATACATACATACCCACATATATCTCATTTGCCAAATCATCATATTAATTGCAATTGAATTCTAAAAAATTTAAAACTTACACATCAAAATTTAAAATGTCAAATATCCTTCAAATTTATAAGATTTTATTTTATACGAATTTATCACCTAAATTTTTTTTAAAATATAATTTATCACTTTAAGCCATATAATTTTAATAATTATTAGTTATATATTTAATAATATTAAAATAATAAATATATATAAAATATAATTAAATTTTGTTGAATTTATTTATTAAATTAATAATGAAATAGAAATTAAGCTATAAAAATGTACGTCTATCCTCTTAACTATATAATTCAAAATTACATAGTAATATTAAAATTATAAATATATCTAAAATAGTCCAATTTAATATAAATATATTTTACTTATTAACAAAAATATAATAAAATAAAAATTTAAGTTTATCCTCTTAATTATACAAACAACTCCCTCGTATTTTTGAAAATCATGCAATAAACACCCATGAAAATGTTGGTGTAACTCACGCCCAGATGTGTACGACTAGGGTGTGAATTTTTGTGTATAAAAAAACAATTATACCCTCATTTATAAAGTTATTGGATTTCATCCTTAAGATATCGACGGTCCAAATTAAATTCCATTATATTTTTTGAAAAAATATTAAAAAATATGGATAATATATTATTATATATAATATAATACATATGTATAACATATAATTTAATATTTATTATTTTATATTTATCTTCCCTTCCCCCAACCCCCCCCCCCCAACACAAAATCAACCCCACCGGTAGCCTAGTAGCCTAGCCGATGGCCATGGAAGCCTTGGCTACCGATGGAAACAAAAGGAGAAAAAAAAAAAAAAAAAAGGGCCGACGGCGAAAACGGCCGCCAGGCTGCAAAGCTACCATTAGGGGTGACAATTTCCAACACAATATGATTACTCGACACGAGTTCAATATGAAAAAAGTTGGGTTTGGGTTGACCCATTTTGGGTTCCAGCCCAATAAAATTGACACAAATAAAAACCCGAAGTAAATGGGTTGGGTTGGGTTGGGTTGAATATTAGGTTACACGAACAATCCAAAATTTGATTGTAGGTCACACGAAAACCCGAACTCACCTGAACCAACCTGACCCAATCTGAATTAAACAAATAAAATTAAAATTTTATAAGGAGTAAAAATATAAAATAACAAAATAAAGCTTAAAATTTGAACTTTAGTAATATCAAAATTACTATTTTGGTATTTTTTGATCTTATTTATTTCACTACCATATAGGATAGACTATTATAATTTTAAATTATTTATAATAGTTATTTTTGTATCCAAATGGACATGAAAATTGTACCTCGAAAAGGGATGGCACCTGCGCGGAATGGGGCATGGAGCTACTCCCCCATCCCCTCCTCACCCCCATCCTTGAACCCCACCATGTCCCCCATCCCCGTCCACGATCCCCGCGGTAGGGAAATTTTATCCACTGTCCCCGCTCCTCAAACCCCCGTGGGGACCCATGGGGATCCCCAAAATAGCATACATTACCAATTAGTACCCAATCTATGACTAAAAATTAGGAATAGGAGTTAAAATTTAGGAATAAAAATTAGATTTAAATTATACATTTTTTATTATTTATACTTTATGATTCATTAATTATTATAATTTAGATGAAATTAATAAAATTATAAAAAATATTACATGTATGTAAATATAATTAAGATATTTATAATTATTTGACGGGGAGGGGACCCCACGGGGCGGGAAGTGTAATCCCCATCCCCATTCCCGAATTAGTCTCGGGGCTAATTTCATCTCCATCTCCATCCTTGTGGGGAAAAATTCCCTGAATTTGGGGACCCAAACTCAAGGACCCCAAAGTTGGGAATTATATTGTCATCCCTAACCGCAAAGAGTTGATTTAACTACTGAATTGTCCTAAAAGTTTTTCTTAGGTCTTATACAACACAAGATTTTGTATATATAAATAGATAAGAATTTTTTCTGTTGAGAGATTATAAAAAATTCAAAAGACTTAAGCAAGTTTTTATAATAAATTATGTGTGTAATTAAAATATTTATTTACTTATTTGTTCGATCATATATTTTTATTGATTTATGTATTGCTTAATTGAATCAATATAAAGTTAAAAAATAATGGCATTAAATTTAAAAAGTTAAAAGAGACAATTTAATCAACATAAAAGATCCAAAAATTAAAGAAAGTGTGTAAGTAAAACTCGAAAAAGTATGATATTTTTAAAAATAAGACATTTTGTGATTTTAATATTTTTATAATGTCAATAGATACTTGAAAATGAAAGGAACAAAAGTTCTAAAAATCAATATAATATGTGGTTCAATTAAAATTATTTGAGTGCATTTACGAAGTTATAATGAGAACTCCTTACTCCTATTAATTAAACATATATAGATAAAATTAAAAAATTAAAATACCAAAAAATTTCTAAAAATGAAAACAAATATTCAAAATAATTATTTTAAAAATTAGGTCAACCAGAACCTAACCTGATATGAATTAGGTTGGGTTAAGGTTGAGTAATTTTAGGTTGTCATTAGGTTGGGTTAGGTTTGAGTCGAGAAAATTAATATTATTACTCTACTTCAACCCAACCCGAACCCCACCCGACCCACCCAAATTGCCACTCCTAGCTACCATGGCCATATTGGCCATGACATCTAATGGTTGGATCTGGCCTGATTTGGCCAGATCCAACTAGTATGACAGTTGCCATGCCCATGGCTACCATGGCAGCCTGTTAGGGTTTGTGGGAACAGGGGGTGGGGGTTATTGGGAAGGGGTTTTATTATATTTATGTTATATATATATTTATATATGTATATGGATGTTATATGTATATTTTTTGTTTTTTTTTTTTTTGCATTTATTTTTTGGTTTTTTGTGCAATTTTCTTTTCTTTTTTGTCTAAGTGTAATAAATGTGCTAATGTGACAGGTTTAATTGCCCCATCATACGCCATGCAGGAGAGAGGAGAATGTCTAGACTGACGTGGCGCCAAGAGGGGCTAAATCAGCCGTCACGTAGACACGAGCTGGTGACAAATGTAATTCTGGCAGAATTTGTCCTCAAATTGCCATATTTTTAAAGGTAATGTACCAATTTTGCTGCCCGAAAAGTTAAAGTCCTACTTTGCTAATAGGGTCAAGCTACATGACTAATTTTACATTTTTTCCTAAATTTATTATTCAGGTTTTCGTGGGAATATTCTACGCAATATTTGACAAATGAACCAATCGTATATATATTTTTATTTGTAATTGTGATGTAAATTTATGTTAATTTGTCGATGAGATGTTCACATGAGAGATATAAACTATCTCCGAGGGGCATTCCGTTGAAATTTATCTATTTTGGGGAGGTATAGTCATAAAATTATTAAAAAATGGAGACATTGAATAATTTCATAAAATAATTGCATACACATTAGTGCAGTCCTGGGAACGCAAGTCATGTTCTTGAAGTCAACGAATATATATTAAGCACTCACCGTGCGTTACAGTGCATTGACTAATACATAAAATAATTATAAATAAGCCCTTATTATACCATTAGGAATCAAAAAGAAAGAGGAAAAAGTTTCATTAACAATACAACGCTTTCTAAATTCTTGTGAAATTTCTTCCAGAGTTTGGCTGAGAAAAGGTGTATCAGAGATGGCTTATTATGCTGCTGTGATTTCTCTTGAGCAGACAATAAAGCGTCTCCTACGTTCTTCTCAATTTTTGATTCTTCCCCCCATGGACGAAGAATCTTAAAATTTGCATAAAATGAGGTTATCTCCTTAGAAAAATTGGAAAAAGATGGCGGCGGCGGCAGCAGCGAGAGGGTCAACACGTTGAAGGCACAAATGAGATAGGCGGTATGCAAATTAGAAGATGCACTTGAATCCTATATATCAAACCAGTTTCTAAATTCACAATCTTATTCTTCACTGATACTCATCTCCCTGGACTTGGAGGAAGTAAAGCCAGAGATTTATTCCTTTATAGAAACTGTGAAGACGATGAAGAAGATGATGCTGGAAGAATTGAGCAACCCGTTGCCTAAAGATCAGGATGGTGCTATTTCATCAAGAATTCATCATTTTGATGGAAAGAAGTCAAAGATGGTTGGATTTGTTGAAAATTTTGAAGATGTAAAATGTCTGCTAACAGAATATTTGGATCACGATCTGGATATTGTCTCGCTTTGGGGATGGGGGCATTGATAAGACCACCCTTGCAAGAGAAGTTTACTATGATGAATTAATTTTGAATCTGATTGTCGTGCGTGGGTCACAATGCGCCAAAAATATCTGTTAGGAAAAGTCTTTCTAACTGATAAATTAGATAAGGAAGGAGAAGAGATATTAGTTGAGGATTTGCACAAAAGTTTGAAAGGTAGAAAATACCTAATTGTGGTGGATGATGTTTGGAGCATAGAAGACTAGGATGAACTTAAAAGATTACTTCCAAACGACAAAAAATAAAAGCCGAGTCTTGCTGGCAACTAGACTAAAAAGAGTAGCTGAACTTGCTCAATGGACTCCAGGTGGACTAGAATGGAGTATTGCTATACAAATGACGCCTTTCTTGAATAAAGAAGAAAGTTGGCATCTTCTTCGTGAAAAGGTGTTTGGTGATGAGTCTTTGTGCCCTCCTCAACTTGAGAAAGTTGGAAAGAAGATTGCTGAGAAATGTGAAGGTCTTCCTCTTACAATCGTTACGGTTGCCGACATCCTATCCAAAGCCAAGAAGACCCCAGAGTATTGGAACAAAGTAGCATATGAGAAAGAAAATTCAGTTTTCACAAATGCATATGATAAAATTTGGGTAAATTGCCAGCACCTCCCCTGGGATAAGCGGAATGGGCAAAAAAAACCCATGTGAAAAAAGAATATACAAATCACCTCCCTGAGTTTTCATAAATCATGTAGCGCGACCCTTTTGAGCGCTGGTGTGTGCCATGCGTGCCTGGATGCGCCTGGTTATCCTATTAGACATGTGAAAAGCCTATTTGACCCCATTCTTCCCCAAATAAATGAAAATCCATTTCTTCCTTGTTCACCTGAACGTCGAAAGGTAGTAAGTCCATCCCCAAATTTAATTTTTTCTGTTTCAAGCAAGATTATTTTGAAGAATGGCAACTTCTTCTTCCAACAGTGCAAGGAACTAATTCAGACCCATCAAGCCTTCACTTAACCTGAGGTATGGGAGACCTCCAGTATGTAGATGCTTGACAGACGTTGTTCTTCGAGTGGTTTTGAATTATAGGAAAAGCTCATTTGGTAGGCTTTACTACTGTTGTGCTATCCAACGCTGCAATTTCTTCGAATGGTGTGTGCCACTTCGAGCAACTTGGTCTCCAAGTAGTTTTCCAGTTATTTGTCCCCAGGATTTTGGCATTGATGCAAGCTATGGTGGTGAGGAAAACGATTTGGCAGATGTTGAAAAAGTGGTTTCTGGGGTGTCACGGGTAGCGGCGTGTAGGAAGGAAGAGAATTTTTCAAATGTTGTTCATGTTTATTAGATTTTAATAGTTGTTTAGTTACAATTTTGGTTGTTGTTGTAGTATTGAAGTAAAGAGATGAAAAGTGTTGGTTTTGCTTATGTTGTTTCTGCAATGTTAAGGCAGTTTATCTTATATTCCTGACAATTAATCAGGGGGATAAATTGCTATTATATAACTTATGAATGAAATCATAGGAGGGTAAGTTGCATAATTCTGGAAGAAAAAAATTGTAAGAGTTGAGGGAGTATAACGACTTATCCAATCAAAAACGAACAAGACCAAATCAACAGTAAACCAACAAAACCATATACAAAAAAGGTTCAAAGTAGTCCAAAGTTTAATAATCTCCAAATTGGTCAAAAGAAGGCAAGTGACTCTATTTAATAAAGTGTAATTGCCATTTTTTAATACATCCCAACCACTCATCAAAATAATTAAAGCTGTCAAATTTGTATAAATATTCCAAACCCAACAAAAGGTTTAAAAGGCATATTTTCCCTAGAATCTCATGCCCACAGTTATATACATACAAAATAAACAATTGTTTGACAAAATAAATCTCATTAACAATTTCTCACTCCACATCTATAGTTGTTGTGCTCTCCTCACAACTACCTTTTTTTTTTTATATTCTGCAGCACCTTATTGACAGTTTGTTTTTCCTTTCTCTTGCATAGTTTAGGATCACCTGTAGCCACACCAGTAGGTGGATTTGAAGCTACTCCAGGTGACCCCTTGTTTGATGCATCAACTGGTGGAGGTGCCTCAGTATTTGGTGCTGCAGCATGCCCAGTTGAAGCACCAGATCCTTTCTAAGTTGAGATACAAGCCATTCTTTTTCTTGTTGCACCTTTTCTTCCATGGCTTGTTTTCCCTAGTAAAGCTGCATTTCTAGAGCCTTGGTAAGTTCTTCCTTTTCCTCCATAAGCTCTTTATTTTTGTAACCCAAAAAACAAAAAAAATAAAAAAAATCAAGCGTATGAAATTAAAACTATCAATGAATGAGACATTTTGCAGTAAGGGTTGTTTTTGCATATTAAGTGAGGATTTTATAAATCATATGGGGTAATCTACCAGTTTACAGAGGATTCATACAGAACTAGCTGCAATTGAAATCAAGTAGCCCAAACATAAACAAAAGAACCAAACTTAAATAAACAAGAACCAACCAATAAAAAATATTGACAAAATAAATCAACAAGCATCAAATTTCAGCAATATTAAAGCAACAACCTAAATGATGATTTGAAACCTCATATTTGCAACAAATAGAGCAGTATATCAAAGTTATATAGTAATATAAAGATGTCAAAAGCTGACTAAAAAATAACTTACTGATCTGGAAGGCTGTGTTGGGGGTTCAACAGTGGAACATTCCCCTGCATCATTCCAGCTTAGAGGAGGGACTTGAGAATCTTGGTTTATCACCTCTAAGGGAGCTTGTGCAATATTAGTAGCCTGTAAAATGCATATAACTTGATCAATCCAAATAATCAATAGAAATATATACAATTTGTCAATTTAAGTCTAATATCTTAACCTTAAAGAGTCTGGCTTTATGATGAGTAGGGTTCTTGCAAGAAGCTTTGTTATGACCTCTTTGTAGATAATTTTTACATGTATGTGTAACCCACTTCCTTGTTGAAGTAGTCCTATGCAATTCATCAGGACCTTTTCTTCTCAGCTTAGCTAGTCTCCCAGCTTTAGTTTTGATTTTAGGTGGCTTTAGAGGTACAAAGTTAGTTTTAATATACTCCATAGGCCCAGGAACCCCATGGATCATGTGCTCAAATACCTTCATGTAACTCTCTTTTTTGTAGCAATCATCCACATTATCTTCTAATTTCAACTTTCTCTTTGAAATTGCAGCAGAAGCATAGCAACAAGGATAAGCATTCAGCTAAAACATCCCACACGTGCAAGCTTTTTTATCCAAGTCCACATGGTATCTGTCATCTGGACTGTCAACTTCAAACTCTTTGCCCCCACACCATCTAGCAATGCAATGCCTAGTCATAATTTGCTACTTATTGATCTTCTTGAGTATGTTTGGGCATATGCTTCCAGCATATTTCTCCATCCCTGCCCTCTTAGTCTGAATCCTACTTATTAGCTTGCTTCTAATACTTTTAAACATGCTAATGATAGGTTTGTCCCTTGCATCAATGATATAACTATTAAAAGATTCAGAAAGATTGTTAACTAAAATATCACTTTTGCAGTAAGCAGAAAAATATGACCTGGCCCAATGTTCAACTGAAACTTTCCTAAGCCACTCTATTGATGTCTCAATATTGTCATTCACTTTAGGATCTTCTGCTTCCAACAACCTCATGTAATGCTCAAATGTTGTTTTCCTACCAACAGATGCTGCCTTCCAAAATAAGTCCTTAAGCTTGGGTCTGCTGAATTTCTTCTTAAAGTTGTCATACATGTGTCTCAAGCAATATCTATGTTCACTATCTAGAGCCACATCTCTCAATGCCTCAATAAGTCATTTTTGCCTATCAGAGATAAAACTCCATCTCCTGTCCCCAATATCCTCAAGCATCTCCTTCAAAAACCAAGTCCATGTCTCTCTGTTCTCCACTGGAACTACTGCCATGGCGGTAGGAACCATGTTATCATTGTCATCCCGTCCTATAGCAACCAAAATTTGCTTACTATGTGCAGTATTCAAAAAACAGCCATCTAGACCAATTATTGGTCTACACCCTTGAAAATACTTCATCATGGCATTCAGTGAGAAATATATCCTCTAAAAGATAGGTGGACCACTGTCTTCAACTTTCCTCAACAAAATCTTGCTGCCAGGATTCTTCTCTATAACTGTGGCACAATAATCCCACAACCTCTAAAATTGCTGACCATCCACCCCTCTGATTTCCTACAACACATGTCTTTTGGCTCTGATCACTTTCCATGTACTCACATTCAAATTGACCTTCCTTTGAATAGTATTCTTCAACTTCTCAATTGAAATATTGGGATTGTCTCTGATAATATTCTGCACCCTGCTTGCCAAATATCTTACTTTGGCAAGGTTGTTATTATCTACTTTGGGACATGCATGAGATCCTGTGATTGTCTTCACTTGAAAAGTTACACTTTGCATCACTAAGGAGGCATGTATCCTCCAATTGCATGTGATGTTCTTGCATTTAGCTGTTATTCTGGCACTTTCATTTCTAATCCATTCAAGCTCAAAGCCCTGTCTCACAACCCAATCTCTCAAAGCCTCTCTAAATACCTTTGCATTAGCAAATTTCATCCTCACCACCATGTTAAAATCTTTCATCTCTTGCCCTTGTCCAAAATATGGATGCTTTGGATCTTCTTCATCTGAACCATCTAGGCTAATGAGTTCATCATCTGCCCCAGGGTCACTATACCACTCTTCATCCTCTATATGTTGAGCTCTTTGCGGCCTCTTCCTCTTGGGATTCTTTGATTTTATTATTTTTCTCAACTTTTTGAGTTGCTCTCCTCTACCGCTATTTTTTTCTATGAAGATATCATCATCACTGGACCTTTCTAAGTCTTCTAGCACAAGGCTTGGTGTATCTTAATCAAGGTCAATATCACTCTCTGAATCATCGGGCTCATAATCCTTATCCTCTGAATCTGTAGGAGTACTAGCTTATGCATCATGGTCCAAAACTTCTTCACTCTCTACATTCTCTAATTCTTCAGGTTGTTCACTACCGGAATCATCTTGTGTATCTGCATCTGGTGAGACTTCACCTTGTGCATCATGGTCTACAGCTTCTTCTTCTTCATGATGAGATAATGAAGTCTCTTCAGTTCTATGCATCTGTTCCTAATCAATCTCCATCTCCTATAGAAATTGATTTGCATAATGTTCTACTTCATCTTGAAATTCCTGATCAAAATAAGCTCCTTCTGTATGTTGATCAAAATGAGATCCCTCTGCATCATTTTGAACTGCAGACATACCTTCATCATGCTGAATTGCAGGTTCTTCCTCATTCTGTCTAAATTTTGTTACTTCTGAATCATGATGGACTTCAAGGACAACTTCATCATTTGCTGCAGGTGCTTCTTCCTCATGCTGGACTATAGGTGCCTCTTCATTTTTAGTTTGTTGTAGCACCAGGTGCTTTAGGATATTGTTCAAACATAGGTGCTTCTCCATATGTAGTTTCTTCAATTGATTGTTGACATACAGGTGCTGAAGTGCTTCTGAATTTTGTGTTTCTTCTATTGTTTTATGTTCAGCTGCAACTGCTTCTTCTTCATGATGCACTGCAGCAGCATGCTCTTCTTCCTCTTCTGGCTGAGGAGGTTGTGTACTGAAACCCTCAAACTCCATCTCTTTTGGTTCTGTACTAGCAAAGTCATCTTCAAAATCCACCCTTTGTGTTAATAACCTGATCTTGCCATCCTTATCAATATCTTGTTCCCTATTTTGCATCTTTTGAAGCTCTTCCAAGCTAATCAGATTCCCATGTTCATCCATCACTTGGATTGGGTCTGCTACCTCATCCACATAGAGCAAAACTAGTAAATCTATACCTCTGTATTGTCTTTGCAAGTCACTTGTATTATAATCAGGGTAATCATTTGTTATTTTCCTCAACCCATGTTCAAGCGAAGATCCAAGCACTCTATAGTAGAAATTGACTACGCCTTCTTTGCCTAGACCTAGCAAAATTCAACCCATACCTGTGGGTACCTAAAAAAATATGGGTAATAGGCCTTGTTTTTTCTACCCAAAAAATTGCGGGTAATTTTACCCTTACCCAATTTACCCACCATCTTTTGGCCCAATCTACGGGAACCCATGGGTAACCCGTAAATATTTTTTTTATTTATATATTTATATATATATTATGTATATATAAAAATATATATTATATATTTATATATGTATATATTTACATATAAATATTTTTAATCTAAATATTAATTTTTGATTTCATAAATTAAAAATCTATAGCAAATTAAATTAAATTATATCCTAAAACAACTTGTTGTGCATATTTCTATGGATGCAACATCTTTTTCCACAAGAACAACAATGTTTGATTGATATTTAAATTTTCAATTCAAAAAACTTTTGGCATATAATGGAATTTAAGTTTGAACTTTTGAATGTGATGTACTTTAAATTTGGTAGATTTTGAATACTTAAGATATAAGTTTTAAACTACAACATTATTAATATGCTTTAGGTATTTGTTCAATTTAATGTTTGAAATTTATAGTCTTTTTTTTTTAGTTTTATTTAGTTAATATTTGAGTAACATCATGTTTACCTTTAAATATTAAAAAAAAAATTACGGGTACCCGCGGGTTACCCGTTACCCATACCCATCCTCATGGGTAACGGGACCCCTACCTCGTACCCAATAAAAAACGGGTAAATTTACCCGACCTGTTGATACCCGTCATTGGGTTACCCAAGGGTACCCAATTGCCAGGTCTATTCTTGCCTCCATGTTGCACATACAAGTACAGAATATCCAAGTTCAAGTATTCCAAATCAAATTTTGGAATGTGTATTACTTTTCCTCCTCTATATATTAGTTTTGGAGTACGCACAAATTCTCCTCCACTCCACATTTGTAATTCATGATATTCAGTCATCTGCATTCATGAACAAACAAAATATTCAATTAGCTACTACCATAATACATACCAATTAGCCTAAGTAGTGACAGTTAACATTGAGACAATCCAATGTCAATTACCATGACACAGTGCTTATAATTAAATGAAGATTATATATATGATATTTAAATAGGAAGAACTGTGTACAATCAAATCGGAAGAATACGAGTACTTCAAACAGGAACATCATGCATTGTAGCACTATATCAAACATTCCATAAAATAAATTTAAATATTTTAAAATATTTTATTTTATGGATGGTCAATGTAACTGTTTGTAAGTCTTTTTTCTGGTCTGAGTACTATTGGGACTACTGACATAAGATTTTCATTGGGACCACTAACATTGAAACCCTACAAGCACAAGTACGGACAAATTGAAACAACCACACAATCACATAACACCTAATAACATCTACATAATGGAAAAATAAAAGACAAAACTCATGTTGGGGTGCAAAGCATATTACACCACTTCAAACATAACAGACAAATAATACATCTAAAAACAAAAAAATACATATATAAACAAACTTCACACAAAAAAGGCCAAATAAGTACCTAGGCAACATATGTGAAGGAGAGAACCAACGCTTACCGTGCGCAGGAGTTAAATCACCAAATGCAATCCCTTCGAAGTTAATAACGTCTCTACACCAGTCTTCACCTACAATCTTCTCTAAATCCACTTTGGATTGCAAAAAATTATTCAATGTGATGGGGGGAACATCAACATTCAAGCTAGGGTTTTAGGATTTTTAATTTTATGATTTTCGCTCTCAATTTTCCAGTTTTTGATTTCAAAATGATCTGAAGAATGAGAGGTGAAAGGTGTTTAAACTTATGCAAGGTCATTTTTGTCCTTTCAATTTTAAATTCGCTGAAAATCTTTCTAAACAGACCACAAGAGGCGGTGAGCATGATTTATCAATTCTCAGGGAGGAATTTTGTATATTCTTTTTTTACTGGGTTTTTTTTTTGCCTATTATGGATAACACAGGGGGGTAAATTGCTATTAGCCCATAAAATTTCAAATGCACTATTTCTGAGCTACAACTACTTACCTCAGCATTTAAAAACATGATTTCTCTATATGGGCATTATTCCACCAAGTTGTGAGATCCCTGCATCAAAGCTCATCAATATGTGGATTGCAGAGGGATTTCTAACAGATAATGAAGGCTTTGCTAGGCAATGTTTAGGGGATCTTGTTTCCGGAAGTGATGTTCTATCTGTTAAGATAAGATCCGTTAGAGGAATTAAAATTTGCAGTATCCATTTTGCCTTTTTGCATCTTTGTCTCAGAGAAGCTCGGAAGGAAAAGTTTTTGCATGTCTCGAATTGTTGTGCCAATAGTACTCTTACAGAAGACATAAAATGACAGCGACGATTGTGCATCCATAATAACATTTTATTTGGCATCACAAAGGTGTATAAATCAATTGAATCCATTTCAACGGCGCATTCCCTCCTATCTACCTGTCCATACCATCAATATCTAGTGCCAACATCTTTTGGTTTGAGGTTGCTCAGAGTACTTGATGCTTTTACAATCCATTTCTACAAGTTCCCGATTTAGGTGCTAAAACTAGTTCAATTAAGGTACCTAGTCCTCACTTGTAATGGAAATATCCCTGTCTCTGTATCCGAACTTAGGTACCTTCAATACTTGATTGTCCATCAACATCTGAGCATCAAGTCCTCTGGAGCTGATTTGTTGTTTCTACTACTTGTAGAGATCTGGGATATGCAAAAATTAAAGCATCTCCAAGTCATGGGAAGCAACCTACCCTATCCATCTCCAAGAATTGTTACTACTCTCTTACTGAACCTCTTAAAACTTTCAGACGTCAATGCAGACAGTTGTAACAGGATTATTCTTGAAAGAATCCCAAATTTGAATAGATTAGGAATTCGAATTGAATTAGCCCCCGATCATGTTGTTGGAGCCGAACCCCAACCCAAAACATTTTGGATCTTTAATCATCTTTCACATCATCTCCCTAAACTTAAATCACTCAAATTTGTCGTCGTGAATCCTAAGATTGTTTCACTTGTCCCCCCTTACCTTGCCTCTTCTATTGATACAACTTATTTCCTCCCGTTAAGATATAAAAAGCTTAGTTTGAGTGAGTTTGGATATCTCTGGGAATACATGAGCATTATTGGTAAGTTGCTAAGACTTAAAGTGCTCAAATTGCTATCCTATGCCTTTAAAGGGCTACAATGGGTAACATTTGAAGGGGAATTCCCTCAACTTGAATGTCTACTACTTGAAGATATTGATCTCAAGTGCTGGAGAGCCTCTAATGGTAATTTTGAAATCATCCCATCCCTTGACAAACTATTCATTAGGCACTGCTACAAACTAAAGGAGATCCCTTTGTCAATGGGAGTTAAACTTTCATTCTCTATTGAAATAGCAGATTGCCCTCATTTTTCTGTGGAGCAAATAAAAAGAAATTTTGTTATCGCCAATGTCCATTCTTCGTGGGATGAATATGATAGGAAACTTGAGCCATTACAGCTCCAAAATTAAGGTAACATTTCAAATTGAGTTACATTAATTTTTCGATTAATCCAAAGATAATGCCTTTATTTGCATTAAGTGTTCGTGTTCGTGTTCGTCTTTTGCATACCACCATCATCATAAAGGGATATATATTTTGTGTTGCAGGTTATGTATGTTGATGTATTTTACTCTAATGCAATAGTGTTCCAAGAGCTGGTTAATTTGTTTTTAACTTCTTAGTCCAAATCCTAAAGTTTGTACTTGACTTTTGATAACGATGTTTTAACTTATATTTGCAATTTTATTGTTACATTCTATATATATATATATATATATTCTAGTGGTTTTGTTTTTGAGCATTAATATTTACTATTTTGTGGTTGGAAAATGTGAAGCTACTAAAATTTTAGTTTGTTCTTATCTTCGTAGAGATATTAACCATAAAGATTATGAAATGAAGAACTAATGAAGAGTTTCATAGTTTTTGCTTCGCACTTAGTTTAGAATAGTATGTTTCCTTGTGCAATCAATATTTGCCAAAATTATTAATTGTATCACTTTCTATTTCTAAAATACAGGTAGTGAAACTTGAATAAATAAATTCTAAAGTATAGCCATGAACGCAATGTGATTCCTATTGCAACGACCAAAAGAGTTATTTTAAGCATTGTCATTGCCATTTTAAGCTTTGTTCAGCAAAACACACGCATGACTTGTGTTTGAGTCGATCTCTCTATCCAAACACTTCCAAAACGTATCTGCCCCTAGTTTTATATCAGTACACAATCATGAAGGATAGAGATTAGAAAGCTCATAAGAATATCTTGAATTCTATGAGACCCTTTAATCTCTTCTAATGCATAATGTGTGGAACTATTATATGCCACTTCTTCTCACTTATGAAACCTAATAATTTTCACATGATCAACAAGGCAAAGGAAGAGATTTTGATTGTTCCAAAATCTTCTGTTTAATTGTAGAAGTGAGAGAGATCAAGAATGGCTTACATGGTGTTTGGTTTCATTTCCAAACCCCCTTTCCATTTTCATGTGGGAATGGAAATTGAAAACACACACTTTCTCATAACTTTTTTCAGAAAAAGTACACATTTTCTTCCCAAAACTCATTTCTAAACCTACCCTATCATCCTATTACACATCAATCAAATTCAAATTTGATTTGACATAAAGTTACCCACTATCATTATTAAATTAATAAAATATACATATTTTTTAAAAAATAAATCTTTTTAAACATAAAAAATATAAATTAACATACTTTTCAATTCTACAACCTATTATAATCATTACTTTCCAACATTTCATCCAAATACATCTCAATTTTTATTTAACTAACTTTTCAACTTTTAGAAATTGCTGAAAACGAAAATGGTATTTGGAAATAAAGCCAAACAGGCTATTACACTTTAGAGTCCCTAATACAGGTTCTTAAGGAGATCTTGCTCCCTCATCAATCACCATTGATTTTTAGATGAGAAAGCATAAAATTGAATCCCTTCTAGAAAATGTTTGTTCTTTGAAATTTATCATTAATCTTGAGAATCCATATTAGTAAGCTATGAATAATCAAATAAGAGATCGAAGCACATTCTGCAAGATGCATTATTGAAATTTATTATTAACATCATTCTTTAACTTGGGAGAAGCATACTGATTGATTGAAGATTAACTTAATGATCATAGCGTTTATAAGGCCAGACCAACTCATACCCAACAGACTTTGTGTTTTCAAGTACATATCAAAACGTAAAATTACATCTTTGTCCACAAATATCATTTTAAACAGCGCTACATCAATGTTATTTCCGTTTCAATAATATTGTTCAAATTATATCTTATTTAATGGAATTGTCCTTTTTGCTTTACTTATACTCTTCCTCTTCACATAAATTTGGTCCATCTTTCCCCTTTGAATGCTATAGGTTGGCCATTCTCCCTATTCTATGTATTACTCTATTGACTTTGACACATTTGGTGAGACCGTGAACAAGAGATACTACCATATTCTTTGAGTACGCATGGTGTTAATCTTGTACTACTATTTTCTTTTCTTCACAAAATTTCCATTTTTTTCTTGCGAATTTTACTCTCAATAGCTATTGTTTTTCATTTTTTATACTCATTTTCCCAATAACAACTATCATACTCAAGAATTATACAGATGATTCTTCTCAAGGAACTCCTAACTACTTATTACTATGATTTACTAACTTCTTGATTTTTATTATAGGTGGCAAATGAGTGAATGAAGTTGGATTTTGTTTGAGCTTAAATGGGATGAATTTAAAATTACTTGGACTCAACATTGATTTAGATAAGTGGCCTACGAATGGGTCGATATAGGTTCAGTGCTATAAAACATTCTATTGATTCATTTTATTTATTAACGAAGTTAATTCAAAAGACAGTAGTGATACCAATATACCTTTTGCACTTCATTCAATTAATAATTTTATATATAATGAGATGATTTATTAAATTATATGCTTATTTTCTTAATCTTTTCAAAATATGAAATTGCAATAAAATTAAAATAACAATGAGTATTACTTATTTCATAATAAAATTGGCAATTTAAAATTGGATAAATTTTCTATCAATAATTAAGTGTATATCTAATTTTTAATCATGAATGTAGTAATTTTAATTAAAATTTCAATATTAATAGACATGAATTGTATGTCAATGATTGGCATACAGTATTTGCTAAGAAATAAATTTAAAATTATTTTAAAATTAATAACTTTTTTTCGTATGACATCAAAGTATTATTCATATACTAAAAGTTATATTTTGAAAACAATTTTAGATAACTAATGTATTAATATATTGAAAGCCCAAAATATTAATTTTAATTTTAAAATTATTAACAATCAAAAAGTACGAGATCTTGACAAAAATAAATTTAAAACTATTTATTCAAATTTATTGAATTTTAGTTAAATATTTTGATTGGACCTATCTTGTATGCATTCAAGCTATTTTGACACTACCTAATAAAAACCACCGAGACCCAACTCAAACCAATTTCAAATTTCTAAGGTCCAACTTAATTTAAAATCATGTAGATTGGGCTCATCTAAGGTTGTCAATATGTCGGATTCAGATATGATCATGCTAGATTCGAATTCGAATTTGATAATGATATGTCATATCTGAATTCGATCCAAGATCCTACAGGATTTTAGCTGGTATAACCATATTCAAATCCATATAAAAATAAAAAATTCTAATACTCTCAAAAATCATATATTTGTTATTTTTTTAGAAATTTAGTAGAATTTAAATCCAAAATATACATTGTAGCACCCCACTCAAGATAATCCCTAAACTGAGATATCACCTATTCAGACTTAAACTTAACCTATAAATAATCAATAGGCCCATCAGAAATTTTTTCAAAATTTATCAGAGACAGTTGGAGACTTCAACTTAATCAAACTTCTTTAAAAGTACTATATACATGCCATCACTGATCCTATAATATGCATCATATATGCATACCACAGATCATAATTCAACCTGACATATCACAATATCTCTAAGTTAAAGCTTAACACTTAAGTGAACCCATAAGCATTTACAAACATCTATTCTGTTACAAAATGTATTTGTCATCCAACATGGAGTCCAAGTCCTTCATCTAATCCCTTCCTGGGAAAAACATAAATAATACAGGAGGTTAGTGTAAAGGACTTAGTGATGGATAATTTTAGCAACAGGCAGTATGGATTTGTCGAGGAAGAATCAACTCAACAAATTATTAATTAACAGTCAAAACAGGAGCATATCAGGATACTTGCTTTAACAAGTTTAGAACACAGGCATTATCTCATTCAAGGTTAGTAGTAGGTACTAGCTCTAGAGTTGTGACTGTTAACTCGAACGGTCTGGGATCGTATCAACCGGATCAGTTTGGGAGGAAATATAGACGGCTCGTTCGGCCTGGACAACAGCCCCAATCTAGACCAAGAAACTACACTCTTCTTGTTGCTCCCTGAATGAAATACAAACAATCGGAATACAATCGAAACAAAGCAATCCCGAGTAACATATGCAGTCCAACGAATCAAAATAGAATAGGCATATTAGATTCTCTTTATTCCCATTAGTCACTTAGTCAATCTTACCAAAGTGTAACAGCTTGGTACATAGCAAATGCCCATATGGTTTGTATGGCACATTGTTGATGCTAGGGAGAGCCCCTAGCACATCGCGAATACCTAAACGGACTGCTTGGCGTATCACAGATACCTAAGCGAACTACTTAGCATATCACCGACACACAAGCTGGCTGCTTGGACTGTCCTAGGTATCCAAGCATTCCTCTAGGATTGGCACTCGACCCAATAGGTCTCCAAGCATCTATCAAGGACAAATAAACAGATTGCTAACAAGGCAGGATAGTACCAGATAAGAGGACAGTAGCAGACAATAGAACATTATCATATAATAGGACGGTAACAAATATCAGACAACAGTTCTGGTATGTTAGAACAGACAAACAAAGCTCTTATCAGCAACATAGTCAATAGAACAACCCTCACAAGGGTGTACTCATCAATATACAGATAACAATCGAGATTTCAAGTAATTCACATATGTTAATAATCAGGAAGCAGTACAGTACAGATATCTATTTAATCATCTCAAGGGCTTATCACAATAACAGATAGGTATAATCAAGTACCAGATTGGCAGACCCTCACAGAGTTTTCGTAATAGATAGCAGACATGTTCAATCAATACAAGTACTAAAGTTGTATGCCCGTACAGGGTTTTCAAAATGGATAACAAGCATGTTCAATCAATACAAGTACCAAAGTTGTAGGCCCTTACCTTAAAAGCCTTAGAAAAGCAGTCACAACCTACTAGTCCGCGGTACCCAGCTCATCATCACCTAATCCAAAATAATAGGTTCATAGTCAAAATCCTCATTCATCCCTAATAATACTTAATAATTACAATCATACTATTGACAATCTAAAACCAATAGCTATTCAATTAATATTGTAGTTTTAGGGTTTGTCTCAACATTATCATTAGGAAATATGCTAATTATACCATTAATACTGAATATTCACAAGATTCATATATCTAGTCCTATTAAGGGTTATAATTGGATCCCATATTTACACAATTAACCTTATAATAATACACAAAATGACATAATAGCCCAACTATCTTTAATAACCCAAATTCGTCACTTAGGTCTCAAATCCATAAAATTAAAGTTGAAACCTCTATTTAACTTAATTAACCTAAAGTTATCATATAATACTTACAAATTTGGGTCCACTAGGCATAATTATAGACATGCATGGCATATCCAATTCTATATATATTGCTTATATTCTCTTGGCATAATATAAGATTCGGACAAAATTAAATGGTATAAAGCCTTAAACCTAAATTTGATCATTACCCAAGATTTCCCAATTAGAACTATAGAATCACAAACCAAGGACATACGTACGATCATCGCGACAAGGCGAGGATTCTGCCTCAGTGCCGCTGCCACCGCTAGAAAAGGTCAACACCACCACCGCTCGATGCATCTCAGCGAGAGGAATCAAACCCCCAACTCAATTTCTCCAAATGCTGTCGAATTGACCTTCAATTATCGCATGAAAGCTCCAGCACCACCACCTCCACTGTCCCAATTTTTCTCAATTCCTTTGCCGCTGGTGGTACGTTCTGGAAGCTAAAGCTACTGGCTTGTTCCTTGAGCTAAGAGCTACAAAACCTACCACCCAGAATCCTCTTTCTACCACTGCTCTGCCAAACCCGTAGCATTCCATCGCGGCTCAATTTTCAGGCCAATTTTTTAGCCATTTTACTGGATGGTTTTGGAATATGTTGGTGGTAATGTGATCGTCATGACGGAAGAAACAAAATGGTATATGACATAAGAGGTTTCGCTAATCGCTGGAGAATGTCGCTGGAGAAGATAGGGGGTGAGATGCATGTGAAAATGGAGAAAGCTAGGGGGAATTCGATATATATACATATATTTTCTAGAATTAGAATTTGGCCCCCGAAACTCTATTACAATCTGCAATTAGGCCCTCCAAGGTGTTGATAATTTTTGCTTCAGCCCCAGAACTAAGTTAGTACCTCACTTCCATCTAGTTGACCAAACGTAATTTCATGTAGACCCCCAAAATAATGAAAATGTGATCCAATCAAGCGTTGTCTAATTATGTATTGACCCTAAAGCTTTTGAAAAATAAATAGTTAGTTGAAATTCATAAAAATAAAATAATGATAAAGAAATTCCCACCAATCACATAATTCCTAGAGGTGTTACAAACCTCCCCCTTAAAGGAATCTGTTCCCACATTCTCATCTTCGACTGGATAAACTTTGGTTAACACCAGTACGTGTAACACTCTTGTTTTCTCGTTTCCCTAATCATATGCGAATTTTTTTTCTCATTATCAGGATATACCTCCTCAATTCCTTGGTGGTATTTATCTTGCCAAGATGTTAGGAACCTCATTTTCCTGATTCTTTACAACCTATTCACTTCACTAAGGCATATGGTGTCACTTATTTTTCTAGGATTGACTAATAATCCCATGATTTGTAGGTCTGTCATCTGTCGTAACTTAAAGTTTCTCTCGATTTCTACGATTGAGCTTACAGGAAGTAAATTAAACTATCCTAAAAAAATTTAAACCTCCTTGAATTTCATAACACCGTTGAGTGCTTTATTCTCATTATCATATATCATTCTTTTACTTAAAAGTTTTCCATTCCATCCTGATAGTGTGCATACTGTTGTTTAATATATCACAAAAACTATTATAGCAACAGATGACTAACAACATCGCAAGATCACACTTACATAATATTTACATTAAAGAGTAGTCAAGTTCAAACTTAACATACTAGACTTCATAACATGTCATACATTCCCGAACAGCTAGCTGCAGGTTCACAAAAACTAAACATACTAGGTATAGTCACGAACAATATGTCTGCTGCTCCTTAGGCTTTGTATGGGATATAAAGCTAAAGATATACAGTATCAGAGTCTCGTCTGGCCTTCACGAACTTAAATAAAACCCTCAACCACCCATTTTCCTTTTCCTGCAGGTGTTGGCCTCTTCTTTCGAGCAATCTTTCAAGAAGTGTTGGTCATTACCGCAACCTATACACTTGTCTTATTTCTTCCAACATTCAATTTCCTCATGGTTAAATCCCTTGCATAATCAACATTTCCTTCTTGGGGTCCTATATTAGATTTTCAACCGTTTCCTACCTAAACCACTTTCCTTATCTGCAACGATTTTGAGTTCAAAAGTTGTCCCTCATTTGTCCTTTTTCTCATTGGTAGATACTTCAAAAGGTTCTTATTCCACCTGCAAGGCTCTCGCTAAGGCTTTCTCAATGTTAGACTGCTTATAAGGCACAAAGGTTTGTTGTATCTCTAATCTTAATCCCTTAACAGATTTCTCAATCCTACATTATTCTTTTCTCCACATCTGCTGGGCATACTGAATTAATTTATTGAATCTTACTTCATACTACCACACTGACATATCCTCTTTGGGTAAGACTTTTAAATTCTTGTTTTCAGGCATCTTTTGCTTCTCGAGGTATGAATCTTTCCATAAATTCCTATACAAAGTTGTCTCAGGTACGAGGTACCTTCCTATGTTCCCATCATTTAATTACCAAGGTCCACTATTAACCTGCAGCTCCTTCTAACAAGTAGATGACAATTACAAATTTGAGGCCGTCCAGATAACCTAATATTTGGAAAAGACATCTTTGATCTCCCTGATCCAAGCTTCTGCTTTTTGGTAATCTGATTCACTTATAAACATTGGGGGGTGGAACTTAAAGAGATGTCCTAAAGTCCCAGACTCTGGAGGCTCTTCGCTTACCTCGAAGCAATCTATTTAACCCTATTGCTAGTGTAATTGTAGGAATTATTGCCGCGTGGCACTCATCTGTTTTATAACCCATTTCCTTGTTGTTGAATGCACCTATGTGTCTTGTGCCCCTTTTTCGACACTTATTGGACGTCTCTGTTTCGAGGTATCTTCTTCTAGATTTTCTTGACTATGGGAAAGCATTGGGGTTAGTTTTGGTGATGCCATTTGGTGTGTTGGAAACATCTTAGTAGTAAACCACACTTACCTGCATCAATGAAATGGAGTGTTTTATCAGTTGATATCCAGTCATTATTAGTTCTTATTATGCAAGTTTCAGGATATACATACAGAATTGTTCAGTATTCTACAATTCTAACAAAGATTCCATTGCTCTTATTCTCTTCTCTTCTCGTTCCTCAATCCCAAGTAATTTAAAGCTCTTAACAAGCTTACTATAACTCAACCCCAAATAATCATTCATTCATTTATTCCCCAAATACACTCTTTCCTGCAACAATCCTTACTCACCATATTTGACTTCCACAAATATTACTCGCACAAGGTTGATTTCCAAAGTAACTCTTTACATACTGAATACAATTTTTCCCAGTTAGTCCTCTACTCATCATGCAACTTTAACGGATGTTGCTCACATAATACCATAATTCCAAACAGCATCGTTCTTACCAATAACCATACGTGTATATGCCCGACATATTAGAAGTAAGAGGTTATATACTAGCTGGCAACCCTGGTCATAACCCTTCACTTCCTTAGTGTCGAGCTTTATCCTAAAAGTCTATTTCCTATCTAATCCCACATTCAAGTTCACAATAAAACCTCATAGTTTCATACCCAAAATTCCACATTCCGACATAACTCAAGCATTCTTTAACTCAAGTACACCCATCTAAAACATTTCCAAAATCAAACTAAATCTCTATTAACCAAGAGCCCCACATTCCTAGAATCATATCCTAGGATCGGGTCTTAGCACAACTCTTGTTTTCCTCAATCTTAGTGTTTACATCCTAATTGTTTCCCTATTCAAGTTTAATCTCTAATAAGTCCATCAATTCTAGTTACAACAATCATTCCCATGTTAACCTAGGTCATCGCAAACTTAAGCACTAATACCACCTGTAGCACCCCATTTAGGATATTCCCTATGCTAAGATGTCACCTATTCAGACTTAAATCTTAACCTATAAACAATCAATAGGCCCATCAGCAAAATTTTCAAAACTTATCAAAGACAACAGCAGACTTCAACTTGATCAAACTTCCATTGAAATACTATACATATGCCATCATTGATCCATAATATGCATCACATATACATACCGCAGATCATAATTCAATCTGACATATCCCAATATCTCTAAGTTAAAGCTTAACATTCAAGTGAACCCATAAGCATTTACAAATATATATTCTATTACAAAATGTATTCGCCGATCCAACCTGGAGACCAAGTCCATCAACTAATCCCTATTTAGGAAAAACATGAATAATACATGAGGTAAGTCCAAAGGACTTAGTGAGGGATAATTTTAACAATAGGCAGTAGGGATCTGTCAAGGAAGAATCAATTCAACAAATCATCAACTAATAGTCAGAACAAGAACATATCAGGATATAGACATTAACAAGTTTAGCTAACAGGCATTATGTCATTCAAGGTTATTAGTAGGTATTAGCTAGAGATTTGTGACTGTCGGCTTGAACGGCCCAGGATCATCTCAACTGAATCAATTCGAGAGGAAATATAGATAGCTCGATCAGCCTAAACAATAGCCTGATCTAGACCAAAAAGCTACACCATCATTCTTTTTCCATGAGCGGAATACAAACGATCGGAATACAATCGAAATAAAATAATCCAAAGTAATATATGCAGTTTAATGAATCAGAACAGGATAGACATATTAGATTCTTCTTATTCTAATTAGTCACTCAATCATTCTTACCGAAGGGTGACAACTTAGTACAAGGCAGATGCCCTTACGGTCCGTATGGTGCATTGTTGATGTCTAGGGGGTGCCCCTAGCACATTGTGGATACCTAAGCAGACTACTTATCGTATCGTTGATACCCAAGCATTCCGTTCGGATTGGCACTCAGCCCAACAGGTCTCTAGGCATATATCAAGGATAAATAAACATATTACCGACAAGGCAAAACAGTGCCAGATAAACAAGATAGTAACAAGATAGTACTAGATAACAAGATAATAACTAATAATAGGTCAGTAACAGGACAGTACCAGATAACAAGATAGTAACAAATAACAGGACAATAGCAGACAATAGGACAATATCAAATAAAAGACGGTAATAAATAATCGAAGAGAGTTCTAAGCGCTAGAATAGACAAACTAAGCTCCTATCAGAAACATAGTCAAATGAATAACCTTCACATGGGTATACTCATCAATATATGAATAATAATCCAGATTTCAAGAAATTCACATATGCCAATAATCAGGATGCAGTATTGTACAAAAATCATTTTAACCCTCTCAAGGGCTTATCACAATAGCAGCTAGGTATAATCAAGTGCTAGATTGACAGACCCTTACAGGGTTTTTGAAATATATAACAGACATGTTCAATCAATAAAAGTACTAAAGCGACAAGCCCTCACCTTAAAAGTCTCAGAAAAGCAGTCACAGCCTACTTGTCTGTGAGTCCCAACTCTCCGTCACTTAATCCAAAAGAATGGGTTCACAGTCAAAAACCTCATTCATTTCTAATAATCCTTAATAATTACAATCACACTATTAACAATCTAAAATCAATGACAATTCGATTAATATTGTAGTTTTAGGGTTCGTCTCGACATTATCATTAGGGAATATGCTAGTTATACCGTTAATATCGAATATTCGCGAGATTCATATATCTGGTCCTGTTAAGGGTTATAATTGGGTCCCATAATTGCACAATTAACCTTATAATGATACACAAAATGATAATAATAACCCAACTATCTTTAATAACCCAAATTCATCACTTATTTCTCAAATCCATAAAATTAAGGTTTAAACCTCTAATTAACTTAATTAACCCAAAGTTATCATACAATACTTACAAATTTGGGTCAACTAGGCATAATTATACACATGTATGGCATATATCAAAATTTCCATATCCAATTCTATATCAATTCCTTATATTCTCTTGACATAATACAAGATGCAAACAAAAATAAACGATACAAAGCCTTAAACCCTAATTTGGTCATTACCCAAGATTTTCTAATTGGAACTCCGAAATCACAAACCAAGGACACACACACGATCATCGTGATGAGGCGAGGATTCTGCCTCATTGTCTCCACCGTGGGAAAAAGGTCAACACCACCACTGCTCGATGCGTCTCAATGAGAGGAATCAAACCCACGCCTCAATTTCTCCAAATGCTGTTGAATTGACCTTCAATTGCAATCTGCAAGTTCCAGCACCACCACTTTCATCATCTCGATTTTTGCTCAATTCCATCATTGCACGTGGTCCGTTCTAGAAGCTGAAGCTACTAGAGTGTTCCTTGCGCTGAGAGCTACAAAACCCGCCACCCAGAATCTTGTTTCCGCCGTTGCTCTGCCAAACCCGTTGCACTCCGCCACAACTCAATTTTTAGGCCAATTTTTTAGTCATTTTACTGGATGGTTTTGGAAGATGCTGATGGCAATGTAATATTCGTAAGGAGATGAAAACAATGGTATATGGCATGAAAGGTTTTGCCGATTGCTGGAGAATATCGCTGGAGAAGAAAGGGGGTAAGGTGCATGTGAAAATGAAGAAAGTTGGGGTGGGATCCAATATATATACATATAATTCTAGAATTAGAATTTGGCCCCCAAAACTCTATTACAATCTGCAATTAGGCCCTCCAAGGTATTGATAATTTTCAATTCAGCCCGACAACTAAGTTAGTGCCTCACTTCTACCTTGTTGACCAAAAGTAATTCCATGCAGACCCCCAAAATAATGAAAATGTGATCCAATCAAGTCTTGTCTACTTATGTATTGACCCCAAAATGTTTGAAAAATAAATAATTAATTAAAATTCATAAAAATAAAATAATGATAAAGAAATTCCCATCAATCACATAATTCCTAGGGTTTTTACATTCATTGTTAAAGAAACATACACACAACAGATTAATGAATAAACTTTCAAGTCTATTGATATTTAAAAGCAATAATAGAATATAATTTAGTTACATTCGTTCACCATATCATTGTGTTTTAGGTTTCGTTGTTGATAATAGACTTATTTGGCATTATAAATACATATATACTTGATTCCTTAATCAACTAATTGTAAACTTAAAGTTTTATTGAAAAAAAAAAAGAAAGAAACTGATTTTGATTAGATCAAGATTTGTATTGCATTCTTTCCATATCATGACATTCAGGTCTTGCACATTATTCTTCTTGTATCATTTTCTGTTATAAAAATAAAACAAGTTATGCAATTATAGTGTAAATAAGTTTGAAATCTAACAATTTATATGAAAATCACCTAATTTGATATATTATATTGCATAGGAGCTCGTTACTTCCTTAGTCCAAAAATCCATTTTAGCATTGCTATAAGACCCTGCATGTACATATATATAATACTATACATATGTATAATACTATATATATTTGGATTAGAATTATTATTCGATTGGATCGAGCTAAGTCCATACTCGCTCTATTTATTTTGGATTACGAATTTTTTTTAACCAAATCATATTCGTCAAATCTTTTATCGATTAAAGATTATAAATAATCAGATAAAATTCAAATCAAATTCAGATTAAATATCACTCTATTGATAGCCCTAGGTTCAACCATAGACAACAACCCGTTTTACCACCACTAACATTTATTTTATTAATCTACTTTTGATCAAAATTTTCACCAACCTTGATGATGGAAGCCACACCCTCTAGCAAACAACTTTAGAAATATAATACGCATAATAACCAATCTCCACTGATGTCTGCATCGCTCTCATGGTAGAAATTAGTATTATTTCGAAGATTTCAATATATATATGATGTTGATAATTCCAAATATATCTTGATAACTTGAATACTTCAATAATGCTCCTATGGTTTACATTTTCTTTATTCGATTTGGATTGATTTATCCACAGTCTAATAAATTGCATTTATTGTATAAATTATGCTTAAAAGACCCATATTAAGCCCCATCAATGATGGCTTACGTACCAAATAAAGCACTTATAAATAATTCAGGTTTAACATTTACAACTATGTAATCATAAATACTTTCTTAAGTTTTTTCACAACACTTTTTACCTCCCTACTTTGAAACCCTAATATTACACGAAAAAGAAAATTAGTGACAAAATAGTAAGTAACAATACAAAAGTTGTCATTAATTAACTTAATAATGAGTGAAATAGTATTTATGTTGTCACCTTCAGCATTACTGAGACACCTGTCGTGACAACTTAGTGATAATAAACATTTTATCACAAATTATAATGATAATTCTTATTGTCACAATAAGCGTGTCATTAATTGTCAATAGTGACAAATTAAAACATTAGATTTTGTCAGTGTTAAGCTATATTATGACGCAATAAAAATTATTCTCACTTAAAAAAATTATTGGTGACAAAATAAAAGTTACAGTAACTTAAAATATCATTAGTTCTAATTTATACATTGTCACTTACTTTTTCTTAGCTACTATTATATTTTTTAAGATGTAACTCGAGTTTCAAAGGGTTTCACCAACCTAAACTTTTGCCATGGTTTCAAGGTATATGTCCGACTAAACTTGATTGTTGTCCAGTCCCATAACATTGCCTCATAGTTGTATATATATATAAACACTATAAGATAATAAGTATTTTGTGGTGGTTAAGGGAGGTAATTTGCAGCAGCTTCAACTACCTCTAAATGACTACTACAGATTTCGGGAATACTGTGACACCCCACTCTGGGTAACCCAAAGCTGAGATATCAAAATATTCCAATTCATAATTTTGAACCCAATATACAAGCAATATTTAAACTTTTCAAACTTATCAGAGACATATAGCAGCGAAATTCAAATTTAACTAACTCGAAAACCATTAAGTAAATGCCATGATCCATGCTCTAATATAACAAAATAATTACATTCCATAAGTCATCCATATCAACATGAAAAACCACGACATCTCGAGTTCATACTTAGCTGTCAGATGATGCCATATATACATTCAACACTTGATCTATTACAAAGTATACTTATAACCATCCTGGAGTTCAAATCATTCCCTTAGTCCCTGTTTGAGAGAATCAAAATAAATGAGGGGTAAGTCCAAAGGACTTAGTGAGGGATAACTGTAAGCATAACAGAAGGAATATGTTGAGGAAGAGTCAACTCAACAAATTATAATTCAATAGTCTGGCAAAACATATTCGAATACTGACAATCAATCTATGACAATCGAACAAAGCAAAAATCGTTCAAATAAAACAAATCAGGTCAAAATGTATTTTCCAATCAGACTAAACTTTCCCAAGCATAGTAGCTTGGTACCAAACTTAACCTTACATAAAACAAACTGAACTTACCCAAGTGTGACAACCTGATGCTTAACTTACCTAAACCCGACAACCTGGTACAAAACTTACCCAAGCATAGCTTGGTACATAACTAACCCAGGCATGCCAGCTTGGTATATAACTTACCCAGCATTACAACTTGGTACATAACTGATTACTGACAGAACGAATCAATACCAATGTACGGACATATAACAGACAGTCATATAGCAGATCATGCAGACAACATGCATTCGGATAATGGATCGATAACAGTATAGACAGTTTAGAATAGTACGAAAATGTCGACAAGGTAACATATAATAAAACAAACGGAATAGATAACAGAACGGTACAGATAACGAATAGGAGTTATGTGAGCCAGAACAAACAAATTTCAAACATATTTCAGATTTAAAACATAATTGAGTACGGTTCAGAAATAGAAAGCCCACATAGGGGCTTATCCCAATAACAGATAATTGAAATGAGTGCCAATTTGGTAGGCCCTCACATGGGCTTATCACAATAACAGATAACTAAATGAAGTGCTAGCTTGGCAGATCCTCACATGGGCTTATCATAATAACAAATAACTGAATGAAGTGCTAGGTTGGTTGATCCTCACCTCCGTAGTCTCCAAAGTGCTACCACAGTCAACAACCTATTAGTTCCTGTCCCGAATCATCGTCACCTTAACCAAAATAATATTTCACAATCAAAATCCTCATTTGACCATATAATCACAATTACACAAACAACAACCTAAATCATTACTTAATCAGCTAAATCGATAGCCTCGATAAAGATATGCCAGTAGCACCGATCTCGTTAAAGGAATATATAATTGGGTCCTAAATCTTCCAATTGATCTTGCCACAACATAATAAATCGATAACGATGGTCCAATATCCCTTAAAAATCCCAATTTATCGCATTTAGGTTCCAAATTTGTAAAATGAGAGTTTTCTCCACCTAATTAACTTAATTATCAAGATTATTATGCGATATGACAAAAATCTGGGTCCATGGACTTATGAAATTCTATGCATGTCTCAATATTTAAATCAAATCGTGCGTATTCCTCGTTTATATAATACATCGTAAGGTTTGGACGCATATACCTATACATACATACAACTTTAACACAGGTTTCTCATTTTTATCCAATATCTTCTTATTGAAGCTCCAAATGCATGATCAACTTGTGTGCATGTAACCTTTATGACAAGCTGAAGTTTCTGTCTGGAAGTCGCCGTAGCGCCGCCGTGGATAGTCGCTGGAAAAGCTTAACAATACTACCAAAATGCTCCTTTTAGCTCAATTGAGTAAACCCCTAAGTCAATTATGCTAAACACCACCAAATTGAGCTTCAATTTCAGCCTCAACTGCCAAGCCCCACCACCTCCGCCGCTGCGGTTTTTCCGTAATTTCTCCATCCACGGTGGTCCATTTGAGAATCAGAAAGCACTGTCGTGATCCTTGAGCTAAGCTAGTCAAAACTGTACCTAGTTTTGCCACAAAAAGTCATTGGAACGAAAAACTCGCCAAGCTCCACCGTGGTTGGATTTTTTATCTCAATTTTTGACCGTTTCGCCAGTCAAACTAGGAAGAAGTGGGTATATTTGTGTTCTACGCGATGAAAGAAAGATAATGGTATATAATTTGAGGTGTTTTCGTTGCCTGTGGGAGGGAGATAATCGGTGCATGGCGGAGAAAAATGGAGAAGAAGGAGTTGACCAAGACTTTAAATCCAATCTTTTGGAAATTGCAATTTCATCCCCAAAATTTTGGTCAGATTTTCAGTTTGGTCCACCTAGTTTCGTAAACCTTTTATCTTGGCCCCAAATTAATATGGTGCCTTACTTGGACCCCTTTGACCTAAAGTTGGTTCCATGCAAACCCCCAATACTTTCAAGTTAGTCCAATCAAGTATATGAAAATTGCAAATTTACCCCAAAACTTCCAAAATCTTTGAAATTGAGTCCTTTTTTTTTTGTCGAGCCCTAAAATCCGATTAACCAAAAACCTTAATTCTTGTCCCAAAATAACAAATTTAAGGGGTGTTACACTCCTCCCTCCTTAAAAGAATCTATCCCCATATTCTCATCTGTGTACTGTTTCGACTGGCAGAAAAAAAAAAAATTTCAATTAGTCGATCTACACTCTCTTTTTACATTCTGCCAGAATTACTTCTTCAAGTCCCGATACATCTTTATGCTTCTTGGATGTATCTTATATCTTGACTTGTGTGCCATATTTAGCAATCCCACTTCGACTTCTTCCGGCACAAATATTCTCTCATGAAACAGAAGAATACCTTGGTTCGATATTGAACTCAAACCTTCCAGAACTTCCAATCTTTCTTTCATTTCAACATTCTTATATATTAGCTTAGGCTCATCGCATTTCATCCTATGATTCGGACCATGCTTATCTTTTCAATCCTTCTCACTGCATAAATTTCAGCTCAGCATCCATTCTTCTATCCTTTGAAGCCTCATTCATATCATGCAATTTTTCCTCAAGACCTTGGCACCATCTTAGAAAGTTTTCCTTTTCCTCCTTAAAGACCTTATTCTCGATCTTCAAATCTTCCACACTGTCTTCAAATGAAATATTACCTGCGACGATTCTTTTCCTATATCTCCACATAACCAACTTCTTGCCCAAAATCCACATTCGAAGAATCATATCCCAACATAGCTAAGATATCCCTTAACACAAGCACTTACATTCTAAATGAGTCCCAATTCAAACTTAATCTCAAGTAAATCCATCAACTCAAACTTCTCTAAGCTTCCAAGAATAAAAGGGATAGAAGGGTCAAATGGGGTAACCACACTCAAGAATACACAAGTCTAATCATCCTACGAGAACGACAATATCCTACATGCATCCTACAGAACTAAAACTCATCTCCCTAGTATCAATTGAGCAAATTTATCTTAAATCCTCGAATCACACAAAAACCCCCAATATACAGAAATACCTAGAAGTCATACTCAAACTAACCTGAACGAGAAGTCAGTCACAAATCTCCATGATACCCAAATGATATTCAATCCATAAGTTATCGATAACCTAGGCTCCAATATCCATTAACTTATTTATATCTTAAACATTTCCACAGTCAAACTTAACTCTACTATCCAAGAGTTCCATATCTGAGGATCATATCATAGCATTGCTTGGGCCTTTTGAACCCAAGCTCTGATACCACCTGTAGCACCTTACTAGGGATATAGCCCAAAATTTAGAATGCCACTCCAGTTCAGACTGATATCTCAACTCTTAAATAAGCAATATAGTCAATATCCCATCAAATTTTTTTTTCAAAACTTATCAGAGACATATAGCAACGAAATTCAAACTTAACTAACTCGATAAAACATTAAGTAAATGCCATGATCTATGCTCTAATATAACAAAATATTTACATTCCATAAGTCATCTATATCAACATGACATATCACAACTTCTCGAGTCCATGCTTAGCTGTCAGATGATGCCATATATACATTCAACACCTGATCTATTACAAAATATACTTATAGCCATCCTGGAGTTCAAATCCTTCCCTTAGTCCCTGTCTGAGAGAATCAAAATAAATGGGGGGTAAGTCCAAAGCACTTAGTGAGGGATAACTGTAAGCATAACAGAAGGAATCTGTTGAGGAAGAGTCAACTTAACAAATTATAATTCAATAGTCAGGCAGAACATATCTGAATATTGACAATCAATCCATGACAATCGAACAAAGCAAAAATCATTCAAATAAAACAAATCAAGTCAAAACATATTTTCCAATCAGACTAAACTTTCCCAAGCATAGCAGTATGGTACCGAACTTAACCTTACATAAAACGAACTAAACTTACCCAAATATGACAACATGGTGCTTAACTTACCCAAACCTGACAACTTGGTACAAAACTTACCCAAGCATAGCTTGGTACATAACTTACCCAGGCATGCCGGCTTGGTACAAAATTACATGAGTAGTTAGATTGAACATTTCTAGAAATTGACAAATCTGCTCAACCTTTTCCAATCCTCATCTGAAGGAACAAAATCAAAACGTGGATCTCTTTCTTTATAACTTAATGATGGATAGCGTTTATATGGGCACACCAGCTCATACCCAACAAACTTTGTGTTTTCAAGTATATATTAAAAAATAAAACTACATCTCTGCCAACAACTATCATTTTAAGAAGCACAATATCAATGCTATTTGTGTTCCAATAATATTGTTCAAATTAGATCTTATTTAATCGTCATGTCCTTTTTGCTTTTCTTAAACTCTTACTCTTCACACAAATTTGATCCATCTTTCCCATTCGAATGCTATAAATCCCTATTCTATGTATTACTTTATTGACTTTGACACATTTGGTGAGATCGTGAACAAGGGATACAATTATTTTTTAGTACACATGATGTTAATTTTGTACTTTTTCCTTTTTTTTCCACAAATTTTCCCTTTTTTCCAGTGACTTTTACTCTCATTAGCTATTCTTTTCATTTTTTATACTCATTTTCCCAATAACAAGCTCCTATCATACTCAATAATTAAGCAGATGCTTCTTCCTACGGAATTCCTAACATAACTACTTATTACAATGATTTAGTAACTTCTTGATTTTTATTGTAGGTGGCAAATGGGTGAATTGAGTTGGATTTGGTTTAAGTGGATTGAATTTAAAATGAGTAGGATTCAATATAATTTAGATAAGGTGGCTTAAAAGTGGGTTAAGATAGGTCCAATGCTATAAAAAGTTTTATTTATTCATTTTATTTGTTAAAGAAATTAATTCAGAAGACAATAGTGATACCAATATACCTTTTGCACTTCATTCAATAAATAATTTTATATATAATGAGATGATTTATTAAATTATATGCTTATTTTATTAATCTTTTCATAATATGCAACTGGAATAAAATTAAAATAACTATGAGTATAATTATTTCATAACAAAATTGGCAATCTAAAAATGGATAATTTTTATATCAATAAGTGTATATCTAATTTTTAATCATGAATGTATTAGTTTTCATTATTTTTTCAATGTTAATAGACATGAATTCCATGTCAATGATACTATTGGCATGCAATATTAGCTAAGTAATAAATTTAAAAATTATTTTAAAATTAATGACTTTTGTTCGTATAACTTCAAAATATTATTCATATACTAAAATTTATATTTTGAAAAGAATTTTAAACAACTAATCTATTAATATATTCAAAGCTCAAAATGTTTATTTCAATTTTGAAATTATTAATAATTCAAAATACAAGATTTTTTTTTGAGATAAAAAATACGAGATTTTTTGATGAAAATAAATTCAAAACTAGTTATTTAGATTTATTGGATTTTAGTTAAATATTCTGATTGGATCTATTTTTTGCGCACTGAACCCATTTTAACCCATTATCTAATAAAAACCACCAAGACCCAACTTGAACCCATTTTCAAATTTCTAATGTCCAACTAAATTTAAAATCATGAAGATTAGGTTCAACCATAGACATTAACCCGTTTTACCACCTCTAATTTTATATTATTAATCTATTTTTATCCAAAATTTTCACCAACCTTGATGATGGAAGCCACACTCTGGCAAACTGCTTTAGAAATATATTATTAAGCATAATAACCAACCTCCATCGGTGTCTGCACTGCTCTCATGGTAGAAATTTAATATTACTTCCAAGATTTCAATATATATATATATATATGATGTCTATAATTTTAAATATATCTTGATAACTTGAGTACTTCAACAATGCTCCTATAATCTGCATTTTCTTTATTCGATTTGGATTGATCTATCCGCATTTTAATAAACCACATTCATTGAATCGATTATGTTTAAAAGATCCAAATTAGGCCTCGTCAATGATGGCTTATCCACCAAATAAAGCACTTATAACTAATCCATATTTTAATGTCTACAACTATGTAATCATAAATACTTTCTTAAATTCTTTCCTAACACTTTTTACCTCCCTACTTCTGAACCCTAACACTACAAGAAAAAGAAAATTAGTGACAAAATAGAAAATAACAATACAAAAGTTGCTATTAATTAACTTAATAGTGAGCAAAATAGTATTTATGTTGTCACCATTGACATTACTGACACACCTATCGTGACAACTTAGTGATGATAAAAAATTTATCACAAATTATAAGGGCAATTTTTATTGTCACAATAAGCATTTCACTAATTGTCAATGGACAACTTAAAACATTAGTTATTGCCACTATTAAGTTATATTGTGACACAATAAAAACTATGTCCTAAAAAAAATTATTGGTGATAAAATAAAAATTATTGTTAATTATTATGATAATTTTTATATTTTTTTCATAGATAATATTATATTTTTTGTGGCGTAACTTGAGTGTTGAATGGTTTCGCCGACTTAAACGTTTTCCATGGTTTCAAGGTACACGTCCGACTCAGCTTGATTGTTGTCGAGTCTGATAACATTGCCTCATAGTTGTATATATAAACACTACAAGATAATTAGTGTTTCGTGATGGTTTCAGCAGCCTCTAAATGACTGCTACAGATATTGAGAATGCATTTCGTGGTGGTGCAAAGCAACTGCTAGAATAGCTGTTGCCAAAATTTTGGTAGCAGTTCTTTAGCATTTCATGGAGGTTAAAAATAGCCACAATAATCTTATTTTTTTGGTATATTATCTTTTTGCAGTTACAAAAATGCCACCATGATGTTATAAAACTATAGTGATGTTTATCTTTTTATGATTGCTATTTTCACAGCACTTTGAGAACCGCCACAATAATTTTCTCAAAATTTTTAATTTTTAATAATCCAAAATAAACTTTTTTTTTTTTTTTTTTCATTTTTGATATAGCAACAGTTTCTAAGAAGAGTATGTCAACGGTGAAGTATGCTAGTATTTATCTCATATAAGATATAATTAAATTAAATGACACATGTTTTTTTACAACAAGTTATTATTATTTGTACAACAAGTTGTTGGTTCACATTTTAAAATTTAGTACATTAAGTACTTGGTAAATATCTAAAAAGTAATTAAAAGATATTTTTCAAAAAAATCTACTCTACTAGATAACATAATTTCATAATATTAAAAAATAAATATATCTAAAATAATATAGTTAAATATAATTATCTTTATTTATTAATTAAAATAAAAAATTTAAGAATAAATATAAAATCTAAAACCATCATCCTAACAATATAATTTAAATTATTTTGAACAATATAATTTAATAATTTTAAAAATAATTATTTTGGATCAATACTTAATAATATATTAAAATATAAATGTATTTAAAATAATTTGATTAAATTAATAAATTAATTAAAAATAAGTAAATAAAAAATAAAATGAAAAAACAAAACCAAAAAGAATCACCTTATTCCACCCCCACCCCACCTCCGCGCACTGCTCGTCCCACGTTTGCCCCACCTCCCATCCTTTCCCGGCCAACACATCACCACACACACACACACACACACAGACCCCCTCCGGCGCACCACTTGTCCCATGAGTCCTCGCCAGCACCCTCCCCTTCTTTCCCGGCCAGCCAGCCGCCAGCCATGGCAATCAGATTTGGTTAGGGAATGGGTTTTATATATATGTATATATTTATACGTATAATATAAATGTGTATATATACATATATTTATAAATATATATTATTTTAAAATACTTTTGTGGTATTTAGTTTTTAGCTTTTTATTTTTTTAATTTTTTAGTAAAGATTAAAGGGATATTTCATATTCTATGGATTTTTCATAAATATATCAAATTTTAATTTTTTTTATAAATAGATAATAATTTATGTCAAGATTTTTAATAATAAAATTTTATTATTGGTCATCATTTTTTAGTACAATGAACTATTAACGTCCGATCAAAATCAACTATCAACCAATTGTACAGGTAGTAGGTCAAATGTATTTATAATATTGCCAACTAATCATAAAAATGAAAGGTTATGATTTTACATTTTAAATCAAACGGTTTATATTAAGTACATTTGTACATCCCTCACACGAGGTATGTACAATTAAGGTTACACCGTAAACTACTCCTTCTAAGAAACCACTATGATGTTTTTGCTTCTTCTTCTTTTTCTATTTTTTTTAACTATAGCAGCAGTTGAGAACCACCAAAATATTTTTGGAACCACCGCAATGATTTGTCAATTTAACGGTGGTTTCAAAACTGACACAAATAATTTTATTTTTTCTATCCTCTTTTGTATAAATTTGTACCTATTGATAACTAATTTAGTATCTGTTGTAACCCAGGAGGATCTATTATGAAAATTATGAAGTAACAGTAATTAATTTAATGAAAACTGACAACAAAATTTAACATGGTTCGATGTTAACCTAATCCACCCAACAAAGAAAAGGATTTTATTTATCCCAAATCAATGTAACAAATACAGCTTGAATCTCACAAATTTCACGAGAACACCTAACACCCTCGTTCTAAACTCCATTCTAAGAAAACTATCTCTAAAGCAGTCTAGAATCCTTGTGTATTTTCTATTCCAATTTGTCCTGGAAGAAAACTGCTTAAATACCTGTGAAAATAGAGTCCTAGGCCCATGGGCCTTGAGCCGAATTCTGGGGCGCGCATGACTTGCGCCCCGGCACACAAGACTTCTGTTATTGGCAGAAATTATGGTGTCGTATGCCCTGGCATGGAGAACTTGTGCCAGGGCGCATGATTGCAGAAGGTCGTGCGCTAGGGCGTAGCAACCTTGCGTCTAGGTGCGCGGTTCTAGTAGCCTACACACCCAATACGCACCGCACCTGTATTCATCTCGTCTCACCTAGCGGCATGCCTTAGCGTGCCTCGCCTCATGCCCTAATGCACGGTGTCTTGCCATCGCATGCCGGGGCGTGCTTCAGTCACCCGTTTCACCTACTTCACTCTATTTTGCTCCATTTTTTTAGTTTCTCGTCATTTGTAGTCTAAATTTCAAGGCAAAATCAACAATTCTCCACCTTAACATAAAATTCACCATCCATCTTCTTTGTCCCTACCCCCAAATGGGCCCTTTATCTAAACTGCAAATGTTAATCAAATCTAAGCAATGCTCGAATTTAATTCCTAGAATAGTCTTGGTCAACATGTTTGCCAGATTGTCCTTACTCCCAATCTTGTCAACTGAGATGATGCCTTAAGACACCATATCCTAGACAAAGTGAAACCTCACGTCAATGTGTTTTGTTCTCTCACGAAATGCTTGATTCTTTGACAAATGTATGGCACTCTAGCTATCACAGAATATGGTAGTAATATCATAATCCATACCCATATCCTCAATTATCCCCTTTAGCCAAATGCCTTTCTTCACGCCTTCAGCCAAAGCAATGTACTCAACTTCTGCTATGGACAATGCAACTGATGACCGCAAAGTTGCCTTCTAGCTAACCGTACAACTCAAAACACAAAACACATACCTAGTCACGGACCTTCTGCTGTTCAAATCTCCGGCATAATCCGCTTCTACATAGCCAATAATTCTAGCAATAGAATTCAATTGACTATACTTTAAACATCTATCTATAGATCTTGCCAGATACTTCATGATCCATTTTACAGCCTACCAATGCATCTTTCCTGGCTTGTGCATGTACCTACTCACAACATTGACTGCATATGTGTGAAATATCTAGCCTAGTACACACCATGGCGTACATTAAGCTACCCAGTGCACTAGCATATGGCACATTTGACATATGCTCCACTTTCTCCTTAGTACTCGGTGATAGATCTGATGAGAGCCTGAAATGAGCTGCAAGTGGCGTATTAACTGGCTTAGACTTATTCATCCCAAAATGCTCAGATACTTTCTCAATATAATGTTGTTGAGACAAGTACAACAATCCTGCATGTCTGTCCCGGATAATCTCTATGCCTAATATCTTCTTTACACTGCCTAAATGCTTCATCTCAAATTCATCACTTAACTGAGCCTTTAAAACATTGATCTCAAATATGTTTCTAGAGGCAATCAACATATCATTAGTGTACAACAACAAATATATGAGAAGGCCATCACTATATTTTTTATAATATACACAATAATCGTAAATGCTTATAGTATATCCTATCTTGGTAATAAAAGCATCAAACCTCTTATACCAAGGCTTGGGAGATTACTTCAAGCCATATGCAGAAGACATGCTTGATTTTCTTTCCTGAAAACAATGAATCCCTTTGGTTCGCTCATGTAGATTTGTTCCTCCAACACAATATATAGAAATGCCATTTTCACTTCCATCTGCTCAAGATCCATATCAAACAAAGCCACCATGGAAAGTAAAACACGAATGGAAGTGTGTTTTACAACTGGGAAGAACACCTCATGAAAGTTAACTCTCTCTCTGAGTAAAACCCGTAACAATCAATCGCGCCCTATATCGACCATCATCAACCCCGGGAATCCCTTCCTTTTTCTTGTAAATCCATTCGCAACCTAAAATCTTCTGCCCTTTAGGTACATCAACCAACTCCCATGTCCTATTCTTATGTAGAGACTCTATCTCTTCACTCATAGTTGCTGTCCATTTATCAAAATCTGGATGAAAATAGCCTCCTTGTATGTAAGTGGATCATCACCCACAAACTCCTCGGCCAAGCTCAAAGCATAAGCAACCAAATCTGAATATGCAAACTACTGTGGTGGTTTGATCTGCTTCTTCTCTCTATTGTGAGCTAAACGATAGTTTTGTAGTGAATTGTTTTTCTATTACTTATTAGGTGATAATGCGCCCTCACCAACTTCATCTACCATATTTTGTTTCCCTTTTAACATTTGTGGAGTGTCAATTCCAATCTCCACATTCTCCTTAATACCCTATCAACTACTTTCTGGTTGCTCCTCCTTCTTCATCATGGAAAACTCATCAAATGTCATGTCTCTGCTAATAATCACCTTGAAACCCTTATTATTATTACACCACAGACGACAACCCTTAACTCTATCTGCATAGCCTAGGAATATGCACTTCCTAGCCCTTGGCTCAAGCTTCCCATCTTACACATGAGCATAGGATGGACACCCGAATACTCTCAAATTTAAGTAATCAGTAGAAGACTCGAACTAAATTTCCGTTGGTGTCTTGTAGTCTAAAGCAGTCGATGGTGACCTATTCACCAAACAACAAGTAGTGTTAATAGCTTCTGCCTAAAAATTCTTAGACAATTTAGCATTAAAAAGCATGTTTCTAGCTCTTTCTAAGATAGCTCTTTCCTTGTTGTAGAACTCCAATTTGTTGTCAGTCCTCAAGCGCTTGATCTCCTTTTCTGTCTACTTCTCATCAAGATCCTCTATTGCTTGAAGTCGGCAAATACCTCATCCTTATACTTCAGCATATACACTTACAATCTTCGTGAGAAGTCATCAATGAATGTCAGCATGTACTTAGCACCTCCATTCAAAGAAACATGAGAAGGCCCCCAAAGATCTGAGTGAATGTAATCCAAGGTGCCCTTGGTCTTGTGAACTGCAGTGCCGAATTTCACTTTATGTTTATTGCCAAGAACACAATGCTTGCATAAATCAAACTCTCCAGTCTTCTCTCCATAAAGCAAACCTCATTTGCTTAAGTCTAACATCCCTCTTGCATTTATATGCCCAAAATGCATATGCCACAATCTCATAGCAAGAATTAATGTTTGATCTTTATCTTCAATTTTTACATCTATATTAGTGAGATCTAAAATCACCTTATTGAAAAAATCAATATGCTGATTAACAGATGTGCCTTCCTTCATTCTCACTGTGTATAACCACTGTTTCAAATACAGCCGATTCATTAGGGACTTCGTCATATAGAGACTCCCTAACTTCGTCCACCATTTTCCTAGCATACTTTCTCTGGCGACTACTCCCAGTACGTTATTTGCCATGATAACACTAGAGTACCATAAGCCTTCACCATAAACTCATGATTCTCCTCGTCTGTCAACATCTCAGGCAAGAAATCTCTGCCCTTTAATGCTCTCTGCAAATATTGTTGACATAGGAGGGCGTGTATCCTCTTCTTCCATTGCCTAAAGTTGTTCTTCCTATTGAATTTCTCTACCTCGTACTTCATGGCTGACATCTGATCCAACTAGCTCTGATACTAGTTTATTGTAACCCATGAGGATGTATTCTGAAAACTATGAAATAATAGTAAAATAATTCAATAAAAACTAACAACAAGATTTAATGTGGTTCGGCATTAGCCTAATCCACCCGACAAAGGAAAGGATTTTATTGATTCTAAATCAATTCAACAAGTACAACTTAAGTTTCACAAATCTTACGAGAACACCTAACACCCTCATTTTAAACTGCGTTCTAAGAAAACTATCTCTAAAGCAGACTAGAAACCCTAATGTATTTTCTGTTCTAATTTGTCCCGAAAGAAAACTATTTAAATACTTGTGAAAATAGAGTCATAGGCCAATGGACCTTGCACCACGCGCTGGGGCGCGTATGACTTGTGCCCCGATGCACAAGACTCATACTATTGCCAAAAAGTATCATGTCGCATACCCTAGCGCAGAGAACTTGTGCCCAGATACGCAGTTCTAGTAGCATGCACGGCTGGGCACGCATATCCTTGTGCTCGGGGCACGTTGCACCCGCATTCTGCCCATCTCGCCTAGTAGCGCATCCTGTCACGCACTGCCTCCCACCCAGGCCCATAGTGTCCTGTCCATACGCGCCGCTGCATGCTTAGTCGCACATTTCACCCGCTCGACTCCATTTCATCCTTTTCTCGTCATTTGTAGTTTAAATTTCAAGGCAAAATCAACAATATCAAATTTAATCAACAAAACAGAACACAACAAATAACAAAACAGTAGAAACATCAAAAACGTTTTAGATTACTTTATCAATGCCAAAATATCAAAATAACATATCTTGTTTTTCAACCCAAAAAATAACATCAAGAATATCAAGTTGAAGTCATATTACATAGTTCAACTATTAAGAAAATAACATTAATAGTGTCAAAATAACAAATCGACTAGGCATGAGATCATTGGTCCTGGCTTTATGGGTCATGATTGCTTGAGGATGAGCGCTTTACAATTCCTAGTGAGCCTAAATCTTTGCCCTAAAATAAAAAAAATAATAAAAAATTTAGTAAAGGAAAAATGGAGTACTAAAATTCTGGTACAAAGTTGAGCATAAAAAGGGGAGGGGGTGAAAGATGCTACTTCAACTTTTTTTCGCACAGCAAAATAACTTTAGGAATGATTACTTTGTGATTCTATTAGTTCAGTACTTGCAACACTTAAACTGATTATTGATTGTAACAGTGTAATAAACAAGCAACCAATAAGCCAGTAATGCACAGTAGCAAGGAATAAAACAAGTAAAGAACATAAGGAATTTAGAGAGCCTCGAACTAAATGATCCTATTGCTCTACCTAAACTTTGTAACTTAGGATTTTGGGGAAAACTCTTTATACCAATCTTTTAAAGGGTAAAATCCAACCTATTACATATATTTTCGGGGTGCAATCTTAAACCAAATTTTTAATGGGAGTAATCCTAACCTAGACTTTTATAATAGTAATCCTAACTCAGCCGGTTACGATATAGAAGGACCAAACCTTGCCTTTTATAGACTCGACCAAAAACTTTGGTCCTTTAAGGTATGGTAGAGCACAACCTTGACTTTAATCCTTTATGGTATAGAAGGACCAAACTTTAACTTTTGTAGGCGCAATCAAAAATATAATCTTTTGTATGGCTAAGGTTGAACTTGTAATGAGTGCTTCATGAGAAAATAAATTCCTTGAACACTCTTAACAACTTTTTATAGCTAAAATTTAACCTTTAATTAGTATATCCCAAGGAAACAAAGCCCTTCAGCATTATGACATTATGGATAAGTCTTAAATGAGAACAATGCCTCCAAGGAAATGAATTCCTTCAGCACTACAATTTTATGATAAATCTTAACCTTATAAGATAATTATAATGAGTAGAGAGGTTAAGATTATACAAAAGAGTACAATGATTTAGCTCAGCCTTCAGTATAAGAAAAGATAATCAATGGACTTAAGAGATTTTTGAGATAGCTTGAGAGAACTTAAAAACGAATGAAGGCGTAAGCTTGAATATTTCAGCAACATTTCTCTCTTGCATTTGAATTCCATCGTGGAACATTTATGAGCAAACTATCCATTTATGAATGTTACTCACAAGTATGGAGCCTTTTCATATTTTTCCTTTTTGGCTTTGATAATCTTTGCCTCCCAGGTTTGACTTCCTACGTTTTCTATTTTCATGAAGTGAGCTATCAACACGACTGCTTTCTCTAGATCTATTTCAAACCATGAATTAAAATTTTAAATTTGAACATTGACATTTTTAGGTTATTTTCATCAGGAAATTTGATTCTTCAAGTGATGCTACCAACAAGCACTAATCAAATGCTTCCCAACTATTAAAAATCATTCATTCCTTCAGATCAGTCTTTCAAAACTTGGATCCAATATAAACTATTGCTTGACTCCTTTTATCTATCAAACATTACTTCAAAAAATTAATAGTACCAACAGTTGGTTTGTTATCATCAAAACCTATGATTGGACCACAAGGCCAATAAGAACCTATACTGAAAGCTATACATATATAAATAAGTATGTGTTTAAATTGTAAATGCAGGCTAGCTAGTAGTTGCCAAGTCTAGGGTTGGAGAGGAGGGAGGAAGAACTAAGTTGGTTGTTGCACAATGCACATCTGCAAATGCTCATTAAGAAAAATTTGTCTAAATATAATTAGTATATCTGCATATCTATGTATGTATCTATCCATATAAGCAAGAAGTAGAAAACATTATTAATTCTCCATATTCTTTCTAGCTAATAGCACTTCTACTAATAATTAAATACTTGTTCGGACAAATAATGGCTTCAATGCAACTTTAGATTTCTGACTACCAGCTTTAACAAAGAAACATAACCTACATTACTTATAAAAGTATGAATAAACAGTGGTCTCTTCTATTTTTACCAATGAATATATATACATCTACACTTCTATCCAAATCAAATATATATATATATATTTTTTATTACATTTATAGAAAATACAATCCACTAAAGCCACAAACCAGAATAAATAATATATTATAAAATGAAAAAAGAAAAAAAACAAGGGTAATCGAGTCCTCTAAAGAAATAATTACATAAATACAACCCAAAAAATGTTGATCTTGTCATGTTTCCAATGTGATTGCATCTTCTTGTTCATAGACCTTTAAAATAAGAAAACATTTTATGTTAACAAATTTTTAAATACTTTAATAACAATTAATTTAACAAATACTAAAAATAAAAAGAACCATTTTAATAATTTTGTACTTTTTGTTTTCTTTTTAGACCGTACTTGTTGCGAAGCCAATCTCCACCATAGATAAGTGCTTCAATAGATTCTTCATTCCATCTTGAATGGAAATCATCAACAACTCATTCTCTAGCACTAAACGTTGACTTTGATGCTAATGCTGAAATATGAATTGCTAGAATATCGGCAGTCATTCCTGATAAGATTTTATATTTTAAGTTGGTGTTCTTCCACCACATTAAAGCACCAAAAGAACAATTATCATCAGGAATATAAAAGCTTTCCTTCAATTAAGCTTATAATCCTAATTTCACTCGTAGAACGGATTCTTTTTCACACACAATGCTCATAATTTTGATCAAATCCAATTATTATTGAGCATTTAGCCACAGACATAGAGATTGAAGATAAGTTATTTTTGCTGGTACTCACTTAATTAGTAAAGAATGATTCTTTCAAACTCAAAGCTTCATATTCATAATATAATGCTTGTAGTGAAGACAACACTTTACTCGTCTTTTCTTTAACAACTCTAGGCTCATATATGATGAAAAACATATATCAAGCATATGAAACTTTCTCCTAGGATCTAACACGCTAGCAATGAACATAAACAAGTTGCACCCCCCTTATATTTATCAAATTTCACTTTTATTTGAACTACCATTTCTTCCATGAAGAGATCTTTATCCTTTGATGCATTATCTATTACTTGTTTCACCCTCCAAATTTCAGCAAGATACAAATTTGCAGTCAAATAATCACTACCTGAAATTACATGAGCATCTAGACTGAACACTTCTAGAAATTAACAAACCTTTTCAATCTTTTCCCTGTCCTCATCTAAAGGAACAGTGTCAAAATGTGGATCTCTTTCTTTATAGGATGGAAAGACAATCTTAACTTTTAAATCAGTAGACAACATATGAAATATTGAATTCTATCTTGTGGAACAATTAATAACAAGCTTCCTTTCTTTCAAGCGCTTTTGTTCAATAGTATCACAAAAAGCTTTGAGCCTTACATCACCATGGTTAATAAACTTGTCATTTTCATGAATGTTGTGGGTGATATCCTTAATCTTACTAAGACCATCCTACACCTACAAATGTAATATGTGTGTGTGAAATCTAACTTGAAAGAAGGCTCCATCAAGGACTAACTTGGTACTTAGTGATAAGTTGTCCTTGGGATTCCTTTTACATAAGTCGTTGTAAGAAGCATTATCAACAGAAGCTAAGAACACTTTGTTTTCAATTCCCCATGCTTTCAAGCACTTAAAGATAGCATCCACCACGTCTGTCCAACGCCTTTGAGCTAGTACTTTCAGAAAATCCAAAGCCCTCTCTTGAAGTTAACATTCCGAACCAATGAAATGACTAGTAATAACCATGTATTTAGCAATATGATGAATTGATTTACGCATATTAGTAGTTAAACTAATCTTTCTAACATTTTTCCATTTTACCTTTAATTTCTTTTTCTCTGACTCATTGATTTCTAAACAATCATTTCTTGCAGTTTTACGAGTAATTTTTTGAAATTTCAAGTCCACATGTTGAAAGCTCCACGTCCAAACTTTATCCTCAACAATGCTAAAAGATTGGTCATGTACCATAATTGCAATAGCAATGAATTCTCTCATCTCATCATTACAATAACTAGCTATAGAAGTTATAAAAGAGTTAATAGCTAACTTAGAAAGCTGAAAAGGAAGTTTAGCTTGAACTTTCTTTGACACATTATGCATCCTTCTTTGTAAGCAATTTTTTGTATGTCTCCTTAGATGGCTAACTCCCCATCCACCAGTAGTTAATTTATTTATGGAAAATCTACATGTGTCCTTATTGCACCATCAATATCCTCAATCTCATCCAAATCATTCTAAATGGACAATGTTTTTTGCCTCTTCCTCTTAATGACACAATCACTATTTGGCACGTTTTCTTCAAGTTGGCTTGCATTTGTTTGAACATGTTCACTACCTTGAGTGGCCTCATTGGGAGAAATAAAATTAGATGAAATTACTTCATTACTCTCTAATAGAGAAGACATGATGATCCTATAACATGTTGAAAATAAAATTGTTAATAAAATATACCAACAAGAAAATGATGTTGTATAATAATTAAATCTTAAAGTGTGTGTATATATCTATCATTACGCAATAATAAAATAAAATAAAATGAATCCACAACCATGAAAGCACTAAAATTGAGATTTATTGTTAGACTTCACATGAATGTATAAGCATATCTATCTATTACCAACACTTTCATTTACATATTGAGATATATATATATATTTATATATATATATATAGAGAGAGAGAGAGAGAGAAAGAGAACATGTGAAATCCCACAGTTACACACAATATCACATCATGATATGGGAGATAGAGAGAATCTTGGTTGGAATTATCTTTTGGAAGATATTCCACATATGAAAAATATTCCATTCTTATCATTTAGATAATAAATTTTATGTTTTAAAATATTTTCTTTTTAGATAGATATTAGATTTAAAATTTTATTATCTTGTAAGAGTTATATATTATTTTACATTATCTTAGAAAATTAGGTGTTGTTTTACATTATTTTTTAGGGACTTACAAGTTTTAGAGATATGCATAAATTTGTCACATTTCTATCAATTATGGAATTTGGATTCTTTAATAGGTCTATAACTAGGCTTACATACGTAGCTTATCAAAGAACTTGAGCAATAGAATTCAATAGAATTCTTTTGAGTTTTTTTTCTCTCTACGAGGAAGATTTTTACTTTGTTTTGGGTCTTGTCTTGTACAGGCCTTCTTTTATTCAAGTTATTCATGCAATAACTTGTTTTTATTTTCTTTTCTCTTTTCTCCCAAATTTTACCCATTGCATCGGTTTGACATCAAAATAGGTTTGGCCTTTTTTGATGACTAATGCAAGAGTAATTGGTGGTTTACAAAATAATCAAATGGTTGGTGGAGATCATACTTCCTTAACTCTCTAGAAGGAGATTCATGCATTGAGAGAATCCTTCGGTCATAAATTAGAGAAGATGAATTTGCATATAGATGCTCTTAGCACAGACAAGAGGCCAAGGCCAAGGCATGAAGCTGGGGAATTTGCCCAAGTACGACAACTGGTTGGAAATGATCCTATTTATCAATGTTATCAATATGCCAATATTGAATATTCGAAAGAGGAAAAATGTGAAGATGTTTAGATGCTCAATATGGGATGAGAAAATCAGCAAGGCACTTCTAGATACAATTACTTTTACCTAATGGTAGATCTCATATACTTTAATGGCAATTTAAATATTAAAGAATTTATGGATTGTCTTTCAAAAGTAGATAGATTCTTTGACTATTTGGAGAGTTCTAAGTGTAGAGTCAAATTAGTAGCCTACAGACTAAAGGGAGCTTCCTCTGCTTGGTGGGAATGTCTACAAGACATAAGTAGGTGTGAAGGTAAAGGACAAGTCTAAACGTGGTACCCAATGAAGCAATTATTGAAGGCTCATTTTTTACCCCCAGATTATGAGTAGTACCTATTCTTGCAATGTCAATGATGTCACCAAGGAGATAAATCGGCACATGAATACACCTCAAAGTTCATGTGGCTTGCTGAGCGAAACAACCTAATGGAGTTCGACAATCAATAAGTGGCGAGATATCTCAATGGTTTGAAGCCTACAATTTAAGACAAGATTGGCATGCAGATGTGACCAAATATCTCAAAGCATGAAACATGGTGCTAAAAGCTGAGATGATGATATAAGATAAGAAAATGGAATGCTCTAGGAGGAATCAACTTCAGTCCACACCAATAAGCATAGAACAAACGATATCAACTTACAACTCAGAAAGATAAATTGAGGAGACGGTGTATGACAAAGCAGCAGGTAGGAAGTTGGTGGTTATCAAGACTTAAATGCAGATGCAGAAGAACACATGCGCCAAGCCAATTCCTCGAAAGTGCTACCATTGTAATAAACCTGGACACTACTCTAATGATTTTTCAAGAAAAAAAGATGGTGATTTTGGAGAACAACTTAAAGATAGAAGCGAAGTGATATGCAAACCTAATAGTGACAATGATTAAGATGACTTGGAGGATGGCCAAACTTTTGTGATTCAAAAAATGATGCTGGCATCAAAGAGAGAAGATATAACTCAATGCCACCAATTTTTTTGAACCAAATGCACCATTAATGGTAGCAACTGTGACTTAATTATTAATAATGGCAATCAGGAGGACATTATTGGGAAGAAAACCAATGAAAAGTTGCAACTACCGATCGAGAAACATATAAATCCTTACATTGAGTGGTTCAAGACTGTAGAAAACATTTAAGGGACAAAATGCTTCAAAGTTGCATTCCCAATTAAAAAGTATAAAGATGAAGTGTATTGCAACATAGTAGACATGGGCGCTTGTCACTTACTATTTGATAGACCTTGGCAATTTGACAAGAATACACATCATTTTGGATGGGAGAACATATACAAATTGGAGATAAATGGAATGAAGATGACCTTATTGTCCTTGTATAAGACGTTTGAGGCCAAAACTTCTAAAGTGGAAGGTAAATCTTTCTTAACACTAACTCATTTAGAGGAGTTCGAGTCTATTTGTAGAGAGACTCCACTAGTTCATTGCTCAGTAGTAAAGTTTTGACTACTATGAAGGATTTGCCAAGGAAATAATTTCCTGAAGACATATGCTTGTTATTTGAAAAGAATGATATTACACATGAGGAGCTACTAGCAAAATTGCTACTAATGCCAAATGTTCAATCAAAGGTCAAACAAAAAATTTGAAGAAGCTAGTACCAAGAATAAAGTAATTGCCAATAAACATGGAGGCTTCTTAACTTTTGAATAAGGCGATGAAGCTATGGTTTTCTTGAGAAAAAAAGACTCCTAATTGGTACTTACAACAAGTTGCAAATGAAGAAGTATGCGCCTTGTCATATCTTGAAGAAAATCAAAAAGCATAATTGTGGTGGAATTACCACAGAATATGTGAAAGAGGCTGATTTTTATCCTTATTATCTATTTGATAAGCTTTTAGATCCAAAAGACATCGATAACTTGAGGAAAAGTTATTTTCTTAAGAGGGGGAGAATGATTTCATTTTTATCATTTAGATAATAAGTTTTATCTTTTTGATTCTTTTCTTTCTAGATAGATATTAGATTTTAAATTTTTATTATATTTTAAGAATTAGATATTATTTTACATTATCTTAGAGAGTTAGGTGTTGTTTTACATTATCTTTTAAGGAGTTAGGAGTTAGGAGTTTTAGAGATAAGCACAAATTTGTCACATTCCTATCAGTTATAAAATTAAGATTCTTTGAAAGACCTATAGATAGGCTTATATATGTAGCTTGTTAGACAACTTGAGCAATATAATTCTTTGGATTTTTTGTTCTCACTACGAGGAAGATTTTTACTTTGTTTTGAGGTTTGTCGTGTACAGACTTTCTTTTATTCAAATTATTCATGCACTAGCTTGATTTTCTTTTCTCCCAGACTTTACCCATTGCATTACATCATGACAACACTGCAACAATCATTTCTTTCTTGTTTACTTTCACATTCTTTCTATTATACTACATTCTCGTTCTCATGGTAACATTTAACATAAACACTTACCAATTTTTTTGTAGCAACCAGTGAAAGTGAGAAGTTGCAATGGCATTGACGAAGGAACTTGGAGTTTAACAATAATAAATCATAGTTAATGCACAACTTTTTGAGTAATTTGGTTTAGAATGAAAAATTAGGGTTAAACTATTAAATAGTAGTAAAGGAGGTAAATAAAATTGAGTTATAATATATTACCTTATTAATATATAAAATGAATATAATTATTTTATATTATTAAGCTAGAGTACGTGTATATACATGTAATATTATGTATGGTTTTGATATTTTGATTAGACAAATTTGAGCAATCATGGGAGAATTGTGGCGGTGGTAGAACGTAGGACACAAATATTTTCTTAGCATTTAGTTTTATGAATTTTTTAAAGTAAGATTGAATGATTCCTTGAATGCACTAACAAGATTAACACTTCAAGAAAAAAATATTATGGTGACAATTTTGTAATAATAATTAAGTTTTATTACTATTGTCAATTAATGACAAATTTATATAACAATAATTAAGTGACAACAAATTTATAAATGATTGGGCATCTTATTTTAAAAGTACCATAACCTATTTACATTTTGTGAATTAGTCCCCACCCATCAAATTTGAAGTTATGACTCCCCATTTGAAGTTTGTTTTTGAGTTCACTCTATAGCCACTTAGATTGACAAACTTGCACCCACTTTATTTTATTTTTTAATTATCTATTGAGAAGTCAATTTTCTTCTCTATCTCTCTGCCTATCGCTCTCTCTCTCTCTCTCTTTCTCTCTCTCTCTCTCTCTCTTTCTTTGTGGTCTGTGCTCTATTCCCGCTAAAACATGGACGATCCTCATTTTTTTCTCTTCAATACCTAAGAATACAATAATGTGAAGAAGTGCCCTCTCCATGTTGCTCCTCCTCTCTGTTTACTACATCAAAAAAGCAATCAGAAACATGGCACAAAGGAGGCGCTAGCTGCATGTCTAAATTACATCCAGGAGGTGGTTTTGAAGAAGAGGAAGAACGATGAGAATTGGGCAATTCGAAAGATATTGCAATTATAGATGAAGGTTAACGTCTCAAGTCTGGTAGTTTTTTCACACTCTCAAAGATTTTGTGCTACTTGAGAATGATGAAAATATTCAATGAGGCATTTGTGAAGGAAAATGAAAAGCGAACATAAATCCTGCAAAATGTGGGGCCTTATGTAACCTATAGTTATCCCATTGTTAAAAGGGTGATGGACTTGATTTACAAGAAAGGTTTTGTAAAAATTGGCAAGCAGAGGGGTTCCTTTAATAGATGAATGTTGTTGAACTTACCTTTGTACTAAGAAATGAATCCTAGATTTTTTGTGAGAGTATTGCAATTTTTGTAGCAATTTGGCTTGCTTGTATGTTTGAATTTCGTGTTGTATTAATTGTTTAGTATATTTTCAATGTCATAAGTAGTACCTCTTCACATTTTTAGTTATATGCAATTTGTTTTACAAAAATACTTTATTTATGCGATTCAATACTTAGCTCTTCTATGCTCAATATTAGATTTATTCATTTCAGTACTTATATATTGACACTACAATATTTTGTTCTCAATTATTATGCATTTGAATTTGTTATTTATTTGCTCTTCTTATTTTCACCAATATCAAAATGCTTGCACCTCTTAATAGCATGTTGAGAAACATGTTTACAGCACTGGCATTGTAGTCTTGCCACAATCTTAACAATTGCTTTGCCTTCATGTGAATACCATATTCTAAGAAAATACTATTGTTATGAGGTAAATGTATCTATCCGACACCAACAACAAAAGCCATTGAAGCTATTATAACTACATCATTTCTAGGACTAATAAATCATGGTTTAATAATCATGTAATGGCTTATCTAGTTAAAATCAACCTAATCTCTTATGTACCAAGAATGAGACTATAAATCAATAAAAAAAAAAATACCAATTTTGGGATTTTTACAGTGGATCTTTGTATTTTTGTACTAAAATTGCCTTATTCTGTACTCATTTGGTATGTTTTTGTGCTTGCTTTATCTTTGGCCTAATTTACCTCAATTCTATGTGTGAAACAATACATAAGAACCTCTAATATAATAAATTTATGTTCTTTTCAAATAATGATTGGGCCAAATCTCTTTGTGGGTCCCTCATGTATGGTGTTCATATCACTTTAGTCCCTTATTTCTCAAATGTATTATTATAGTCCCTCATTTCTAAAATACATATCATCATCATCCCTACTTGCAAATTTTTGTTAATGCTTAATGAGAGAATTCATCCAACGTAGTCAAACCAGAAGGATAATTTGTACTTTTTGCTTGTTAATTTCCCTCCACACATTTATTCCATTTTTTCTATTGAATTTGCATATAATGACATAAATGACTGTACAAAATTCTAACCCAAATTCCATGCCAGCAACCTACTGTCATTTGCAAAGTGCAATCAATATAGCTTAATACTATTTACAAGATTTTGAATAATTTACCTCTCAAAATCATTCAACTCTTTTTTTTTTTTTTTTTGGACACAAAATAGGACCTTTGATTATATTCTTACTAAGTTGAATTGCACAATGTAGCTTATGCTATCAAATACCAGCCAAGCTATAGATAAGACCATCACATATTTTTTATTATTTTTTTTATCAAGACCAACACATAAACTTCACTACCTAAGACTTCAACAACTTTAATGATGTGTTGTGTATATGAAAAAGGGATTGAGATAAAAAAAAATAGAAAAGGAACATGTAAGGGAAACGCTATCTCTCAATTCAAGAGATAGTCCTATCTAGGGTTTAAGAACCAGAATGTAAATATTAGTTGGATACTTCTTTAGGATCCACAAAGGATGAGTTAGATATATTACTTTTAGTGCAAGATATGCAATAGTTGGACCTGCATTTAATACAAGATAGATGAGTTAAATTATTATGAAAAAACCATATAAATACAAACAAATAAATAAATTGATTAATACAAATTCGTATTAGACAAATGAGTGTATTAGATAATGTGTTGAAGATATTGTTAGCTTGTGTATTGAAAAATATGTGGGAGATTGTTCCGCATAAGAAAAAGAGAGAAAGAGTTTCGTTGTACATAAAGTACTTGTAGGACATAATAGCTGAATAATTAAAAGGTGGAGGAGAAATGTGAAAGATAATATATACTATTTATATGTAAAAGCACTTAGCGCATTTGCTTAATTAATTAATTTTAGGTATGATGCCATTATTACTTAATTTACTGAATTGCTGTTATAGTCAATTTTTGGTGGTATCACACATCTTTAAAAAAGTAAACAATAAATTGCTCAACAAAAAAGACAAACTTGGAATTGAAAACAAACAAAAAAATTTGCCAAAACTTACTATAAACTGGTGGAATACAATCCCCTCTTTTGTGAAACAACATTATTCCAGTTTCAAATTTCTGTTGTGAGGAAATCCTCATTTTGTTATGAGAAAATTAGTTATTTTCTCTTTGTTGTTGATTTTTTAGTAGTGTTCTCTACCGATAGGAATTAATTAGCAAAATTAGATGTTTTTCTACTTTTACCCTTATCTAATGGAATATTCCATCCATTTGGGTTAAGTCTTATCAAGTACTAACGGAAGTTTATAAGTAGGGATGATGGTGATATATATTTTAGAGATAAGGGACTATAATAATACATTTGAGAGATGAGGAATAAAGTGGGGTGAATACCATACATAAGGGATCAATAAAGAGATTTGGCCTAATGGTCGTAATAGTACATGTGCAAATAGTTGGGAATACAAATACCCACATCGAAATCCAATAAATGATTATATTGGTCCTATGACTAATGAATCATGATTTCATAATCATGCAATGATCAGATTAAGATAAATTCAACTTAATCTATAATGTACTAAGAATGACACTGCAAATCAACCAAAAAATACTGAAATATGGAATTTTTATACATCATCTCTGCAATTTTTTACTAAATTTGCCTATGTTTTGTAATTATTTCGCATGTTTTTGTACTTGATTTTTCTTTAACCGAATTTATCTCAATTTGATGGGTGAAACAACACATAGGACTCCTTGGTATAATATAAAATCATGTTTTCCTCAAATAATGATCATGATAGTGTATGTGCTAATGATTGGAAAAGCAAATGCCCATATCCAACCACTTGTATTCTCATTCATACTAATGTAAACCATTGGTGTATGAGATAAATGTACTATTCCACACCCCCATTGAAAACCAATGAACCTCTCATGAATATATCAGCTCTAGAACTAATAAAATCACGGTTTGATAATCATGGAATGACCAGATTAAGACAAATTCAACTTAACCGCTTATGTACTTAGAATGATACAACAAATCGACAAAAAAAATACTAATTTTAGAGATTTTTATACTAAATCCTTGCATTTTTCACTGAATTTGCCTTGTTCTGTACTTATTTTGTCTGTTTTTGTACTTACCTATTCTTTGGTCCAATTTACCTCAATTCCATGAGTGAAACAATATATAAGATCCTCTAATACAATAAAATCATGTTTTCTTCAAGTAATATTGTGATAGTACGTGTGCAAATAGTTGGAAATAAACTGATATGTGTGCAAATAATACATGTACAAATAGTTTGAAACATGTAATATATAAAATTATGAGCGTTTGTATTTATATAGTCATGAGAGGTTCATTGGTTTTCAATTGTGGTGTCAAAAGAATATATTTACCTCATTCATTAATGGTTTATACTACTATGAATGAGAATACAAGTGATTGGATGTGGCTATTTGTGTTCCCAACCATTTGCGCACGTACCATCATGACCATTACTTGAAGAAAGCATAATTTTAGTTCACATGAGGGTCTTACGTATTGTTTCATCTAATGAATTGAGTAAATTCATTCAAAGGAAAAGCAAGTTCAAAACACACCAAATAAGTATAGAACAAGGCGAATTAAGTACAAAACTTGGAAAATCAACTACAAAAAACTAAAACAATAGTATTTTTTCTTGATTTACAATCATTCTTAGTACATAAGAGATTAAATTGGATTTGTCTTAATTTTGCAATTGCATGATTATTAAATCATTATTTGTTACTCTTGGAACTGATATAGTCATGAGAGGTTCATTGGTTCTCGATGGTAGTGTCAAAAGGAAATGTTTACCTCATTCATGAATGGTTTATACTAGTATACTGGTATGAATGAGAACACAAGTAGTTAGATAGGGCTATTTGTGTTTGCAACAATTTGCGCATATACTATCACGACCATTAATTGAAGAAAATATGATTTTAGTGCATTAGAGGGTCTTATGTGTTGTTTCACTCATTAAATTGAGGTAAATTCAATCAAAGGAAAAGCAAGTACAAAAACACACAAAATAAGTACAAAATAAGGCAAATTTAATACGAAACTTGAAGAATCAAGTACAAAAAACTAAAACAATGATACTTTTCTTCTCAATTTGTAGTATCATTCTTAGTACATAAGAGATTAAGTTGAATTTGTCTTACTTTGGCCATTGCATGATTATTAAATCATGATTTATTAGTCCTAGGATTGATATAGTCGTAAGAGGTTCATTGATTTTCGATAGTGGTGTTGAAACGTTAAATTTACCTCAGTCATCAATTGTTTATATTAGTATGAATAAGATCACAAGTGGCTGGATGTGCTTATTTGTGTTCCCAACCATTTGCACATCTATTATCATGACCATTACTTCAAGAAAATATGATTTTAGTGCATTAATGGAGCTTATATATTGTTTCACCCATCTAATTGAGGTAAATTAGACCAAAGAAAAAGCAAGTATAAAAACATGCCAAATAAGTAGAGAGTAAGGTGAATTCAGTACAAAATTTGAAAAATTGAGTACACAAAACTAAAAAGGAGTATTTTTTCTCAATTTATAATTTCATTTTTTGTACATAAGAGATTAAGTTGAATTCGTCTTAATCTGGCCATTCCTTAAACCATAATTTGTTGGTCCTTAACTAATATAATCGTGAGAGGTTCATTGGTTTTCGATGATGGTATTGAAAGGACACATTTACCTTATTAGTCAATGATTTATACTAGTATGAATAAGAATGCAAGTGGTTGTGTGTGGGTATTTGTGTACAAACTATTTGCGCACATACTATCATGACCATTAATTGATGAAAACATAATTTTATTGAATTAGAAAGCATGATTTTATTGAATTAGAGCGTCTTATGTGTTGTTTCAACTATCGAATTGAGATAAATTTGACCATAGTAAAAACAAGTACAAAAACACACCAAATAAGTACAGAGTAAGGCGAGTTCAATACATAACTTGAAAAATCAAGTACATAAATCTAAAAAAGCAGTATTTTTTCTCGATTTATAGAACCATTCTTAGTACATAAGATATTAAGCCGAATTTGTCTTAATCTGGCCATTGCATGAATATTAAATACTATAATAAATACTACAGTCTCAGTATCTAGTACTGAAATCTAGTATTTGAGAAAACCCTAGACCTTAAATTGTTTTTGCCTTCTTGTGGACGATAGGCTTGGTCTATCCACCATAACCTGATTGCTTATGATCATAATGGTGCTTCCCTTGAGCAGCTAATCTATATTTTTCTCTTTATGTAATGGGAAGCCATTCTCATATTATATTAGAATGTAGCAAGTCACCCTCACATTGTATCAGAATACAACAAGCCATGCTCACAATTTAGAATCGTAGCAGCTATATGCACATGATATCTTAGTCCATCCCAAATAATGACACTACAAAAGAATTCAAGACTATCAATGAAGAGGTCATTATATAATGTAAAAAGAAAAATAAGTAATAAATATTATCACTCCAAATTATCTTGAGATAAAAAGGAATTAATAATCTTCAATTGTGTATCAGGTATGCGATTGCACCCTCTATAATCTATTTTCCCTCGAAATTCATAGAAGGGCTTTCCATGGACATTGAACACCAATATCTTCGTAGACAACATAAGCACTCTTCTCGTACAACATATGTAATTTGCATTAAGAAACAATAGTATGTAGTGTTCTTATCAATAAATCCAACATTAAAATTACCTTATATAGTATTACTTCTATAAAAGTCAGGTATTTATACAAAGAGATAAAGTACTAAATATCATTCTTCAGAGTATTTAAACTTACCCTTTGTGGTATCAACAGTTTTCTTACCAGTATCCTCACCTATGCAACATTATTTTAAAGGAAAATTCAAAATTTAGTATTGTAGATTGGTATAAACACAATGAAAGTTAATAGTTTAGAATCGGATTTATTTATAGGTAATACTTCATTTGTGCAATTGTCAATAACCAATATAAAACTATCGAAATATGAATTACAAGATTCAAACATCCCTTAATTGACATAACATTAAAAATATTTCTAAAATTTATTTAGCCAAACAACTAATGCAAATTATACTTTATATGAAGTATATACATGCTAAAATTAAACATGTACTAATTGAAATAAAGTATCAAAACAAAAAATAAAAGCAAAAAATAAAAGAATCAATATCACTTCTTCAAATATGTATCTAGTTAGAATAGGGCTTTTTCCTTTAAAAATCTAAATATGGGGTGAATTGAGTATTTACTAACAAAATATTAAGTAGAATACCAAAAATTAAGTATATATAAAACTAAAGTATGTATAAATACAAAGAGAGAGAGAGAGAGAGAGAGAGAGAGAAATTCAACATTAAAATAGAAAAAAATAAAAATCTAATCTAAAAAGTTACCTCTTTGTCTTTGGAAATGGGGTAAAAATGGAATCCTTCTTACTTGGGTCTTCAAGAATGGCGAAATGTGGCTTCAAAGATTGAGTAGGAAATGAAGAAATTGAAAAAAAAAAAAAAGCAATAGGAAGAAGCTAGAAAGCATCAGAGAGCGTAATGGCGCCACAATTTCACATAGAGAATGCCTCGACAGTGGAGGGAAAATTGTTGAGAGAAAAAATGTTAGGTAGGGGGGGAGTAAACTAAAGAGAAATCGTGTTTGAGGAGAGATGGTTAGGTATTTTTGTGATTTTATTTGTAGCTTAGGTTTTTTTTTGCCTTTTTGACTGAAGTAGAGTAGTGAACTCAAAACTAAAAATTTGAGTGGAGAATGTAGACTAAAAAAAGTCAGTTGAAGACTGAAACCCAAAATGAAAATAGCTTTGGTAACTTTTTTCTAACTAATCGTAAATAATTTGGAACAAAATTTATGCTATTACCATATTAGTTAATATATGTATGTGATAGTAATGATAACTTAGATACAATTAATTTATTGTAAGTGTTAAACTTATAATATAGTAATTATTATAAAATAAAAATCATTGTCACTTAACATATTTTGCTATTAAAATTTTTGACAAAGCTGCTACTACTACTACTACTACTATTATTATTATTATTAAGAAAGATAAACGGGCTGGTCTGTTAGGCTTTACGAGCTTTTAGAAGACCTAAGTCTAGCATTTTAGTTAAAAATATTACTTTTTAAACCTCGATCTAGCCTTTTTATTAAATAAGCCAGGCCATTAGCCCTTGGCGGGTTGCCTAACCTATTCCTATCCCTAATCGCTAGTGACAATGTTATTGTACTTCTGTTGTTATTTGAAAACTTTAGTGCATAATCAGAATTATGATCCAAATTCAAGTCAAATTTCAAACATCCAACCCAAAGGCAAGATTACACATTAGTATCATTTCTCTCTCGTAATTTGTATAAAGCCTTGATTCTATTAATGTCATCTCTACCTTATCCTTTTCTTTGACCTGGATATTATAGAAAACATTCACTACAAAAAAGCATTGTTTTTCCGATGGAAAGTCTCCCTCAAAATTTTTCAAAAGATTTCTGATGGATTTATGAGGTAAATGGGTCAATAGAAAATCCAACAAAAAATTGATGGAAAACTACCTGTAAATTTGGAGGTGATTTGGGGGGAAGGGTGCAAACATATCTAACAGATTGTTTGTTTGAAGGCTATCAAAAACTTAGTTCTGATGGATAATTATGATGAAATATCCATTCAAAAGTTGAAATTTTTTCATTTTTAAAAAAGTTATTTCCCGATAGAAATTCCATTAGAAATTTCTGTCGCAAAACATAATAGAATCATAAGTGCTATCTTTTTTTTCCCCCATTTCTTTCTTTTCCTTCTTCTTCTCCTTCTCCCTCTTGCCTTTGCCCCCCAAACAATTCCCACCCCTTTGTCCCGCCGTCATCTGCTGCTACCATCACTCCCTTCATCATCGCCACCGACCCTCTCCATGATTGCTGCCGCTACTACTTCTGTTGCCACCGTCACTGCTTTCGGCATCCACCTGCCTTTGAGCTCACCACGCCGTCGTCATTCCTCTATTACATCAGTGAGTAAATTTTTTCCTTAATATTTTTTATATCTTTATTTATTTAGTTAGTTTTGTATGTTAGTATGTTAATTTAGCATGATTTGTATGATTTAGTATGATTTATTGATAGTATGTATAGTTTAGAATTGATATTTAGTATGATTTATTGTTAGTATGATTTGTATGATTTAGTATTATTTAGTGATAGTATATTTAGTTTAGAATTGGTATTCAGTTTAGTTAATTTGATATTTGAGCTTGGATTGAGTTTGATGTTTATACAATTTTAGTTTATAATTAGGTTTAGGATTGGAAGAAGAACTTGCATTGAAATTCATATAGGATAACTTAGGGTATCCAAAATAGCCAAGGTAGCTTACAAAATAATAATTAATGCTGAGGTGATAATGAAATATTGTTGAGGCTGAATACTCAAAAAAGTCACATAGAATAACTTAGACAACCCAAAATAACCAAGATGCCATATGAAAATAAGTTCCATCATACTCTAAATGGTCATCGTACAAATTATTATAAACTTAAATGACTAAAAATTTAACTAAATATTATGTTTCTTGCCAAGTATAATCAAATTATCATTACCTCTAATTAAAGAATAGCCTATTGTACCAACCAACTCCACGTTCAAGCTCATCTCAACCCCATCTATCTCAAAGATTTTCAAAAGTTAGAAGCACAAAAAATAAAAAATTTATCATCTCATCTTCACAATGTCTGAATATTTACTTGAAGAAATGGTGAAAAATATCCTTGCAAGGTCACCTTCCGAGTCTCATATCAAGTTTAGGTATGTGTTAAAATCATAGAATTTACTAATCCCAAGCCCATTTTTCATATCAATGCACATGCAAAAACCATTCTCTCGAATCCCCTTAGTGCCAATATGGGACCAAATCATCATCACATGCTATTCTAACAACCTAAAAAAAAGAATAATGTAGTGACTCCTAAAGAAAAATGCTAGTATTTTTTAAAATTATTCTACGATCATAAGTTGAAAATTTACTTGAGGTGATGAAAATTAACTTATGACCAAAGAATAATTTTCCGCAGTATTGGAATTTCTCTTTAGGAGTCATTACGTAATTTTTTAACCAAAAAATTTCTTATTAGAGAAGGATCGTTAGAGGAATCTCCAACTCCTACAATCGGTTAATAGCTACACTTGCTCAATAAAACTTTCTATTCAAAAATTCATTTATTTATTACAAAAAGTCTTCAGTCTTCAGTCTTTTGTCTACTTGAATCTGTTGATCTAAATGACAACTAATCAAGGATTGGAACATCAACGGACTATTAAAACTCTCATCTTATTATAACGATAGATCTAGGTAGATTGAAAGATTGAAGAATTTATTCTATCTAAATTTCTATGGAAGCTATTGTGCCTTATTGAGTTTAGTTGTTAATTGTTTTTATGCATTTCACATATGTAAATATTAATTTGTCGTAATAGTATTAATTATTGTACGTATGTGCTATTTGTTTTTGTTTTATAGATGGCAGACAAGTTTGGTTTCCATTTCCCTACCATCAGCTGAGGTTGGGGTTCTAACAGAGGTAGGGGGACTTCTCTGACCAATTAAACACACTTGCCAATCGGCCAGTCTCTCACCACAACATCGGTTGATCATTAGTTTATACCTATCCCATGTCTTTCTCCAACACATCTCCAGAGTACTCATTCTTCGTCGTCCTCTTCTGTTGCTATGAGGTCATCCGTACATAGTGTTCCCTACACCTACATTTACAATAGCATTACCCGTCCCAGCTACTATTCATTTTTCTCACCGGTACTCTATCACTATCCACCACTTGGTTCTAAGCCATCCCCTACTGCTCCACTCAACCATTCCACATCAATAGCACTTGTAGTAGCACCTGCAGTAGTTGATTCTTCAGTCGACTAGACATTAGGCAATAGGGGAATCAGAACCCCCATCCCACAGTTCTGGCAAGGTATACTTACATCTCAAGAGACGCTATAAGTGAATTCAAATTATTACATAAGTTTTATTTTATTGTTGTTTGAATAATTATATAGTAATGTTAAGAATTTTATGTAAGTATACACCCTCGCTCAATGATACCAAGTTCTTGACGAGGGTGATCAAGAGCAAGGTATAGGATCCCTATAAAACCTGGTCGAATATCCCCTAGACCCTTCTAAATTTAAGGTTTAGGAAGTGAAAGGTATATAAATATTATTAATATATTTACTTTTAAAAATTGATTATGTCTGTGTATTGTAAGTATTCTAACTTATTTAAGTTTTTTTCATAGAGATATGTGCATCGGGACCCCAAGAATGAGTACCATTTTCAAAGGGCCTTTGATGCTAAAGGGGGTCACTGACTGAGTAACATATATGGCCACTCCTGAAATACGGGCAAGAGGGCAAAATAGATTTGTGAGGACACTTGGGATGCCTTACAATGGCACTGACAATCTCAAAATTTTTAAAAGAAGTCCACACAGACCAAGAAGAATCTAACTTCTTAGATCGATAGATCCCTCCATACCAGAGGGAGTATTCCATTGGGGCACATGCCAAGCATTTAGTAAATTTCTTAACTTCAAGCCTTTAGTAAACTTTGTCTACTTTGGAATATTTGCTAGTTACTTGTGTTATGTTCATAATATATGCATGGCATTGTTAATGGGGAAGGTTTGGAGCCCTTCCCATTTGTTATTCATTTTTTCGGTTGACTGGAAAGGGTTGGTGCCCTTCCAAAATGACAAGATAATATCATTTATTTAGTTGTTGAGCTTTTATTTTTTTGGTAAAGACTGATTTTAACGGAGCTCTGTTGAATATTTTTCTTATATTCATTGTAATTTAGTATTATGTATATATAACACACTTATGCTATGTATACTCGGTAGTTGTAGAGGCCCCTAACGGTGGATGAGGTTTTTGCTCATACCCACTAGAGGTGGGTCGACTTGAGTTGGGTGGATGAAAGGTTAAGGAGAGCTGCTATAAGTTTATTACTTATGACATAAAATCATTTTAGTTACATTATATTTCATTCATTTTTCTTAATTTTATGCCTTGTAAGAGAGCTTCTAGTAGGCATTGCAGTCCCAGTCTCAACCGAAGGATATTTGGAGTAGTGTAGAGACCTAGCAACTCTATGCCGAGTTGGCTTAAATTATAGGTAGCCCTAACAAGAAGAGGTGGGCTTATGGCTGAGTTACTTGCAGTCGCCTTCCTACACCAATGTGCATCAGCTACAGCCCTATTGGAGGCATGCTTAAAGGCCTGTTTGCGAGCCAATCATAAGTCAGTATCAAAGCATGTTCTTTGGCCAGTTTTGTGCAATACAAAATATATATGATTGCTTAGATATTTATGCAAAGGAATACATTGTTAGGTTCTGATGGCCTGCACCCACCACCGCCCCACATCCTGCCACCGGAAGCTTCTGCTGCGGTAGAGCAAGCATGACAAGCAACACCAGGATGACTATTTCACTTTCGATGATGATGCTGCTGGCGGCCAATAGGTAGGATTATTTTTTGGCTTTTGTAATTATGAATTTTAACTTTGAAGATTTATATTTATAAAATTATGTTTTGTTTTAAATTATTATTCCATTTGTATTATAAGTGTAGGTTGTTTTATATACAAAAATATTAATAGGTTATAGGTGTAATTAAATTAAATTTTAGAAATTATTTAACAAAATTTTGATGGAAATTCGTCCAAATACAATAAAAATAAACAAAAAATAAAAGTTTCATCAAAAAATTTGATGGCATAGCATTGGAAAACTTTCCGATGGAAAAAGCCATAAAAAAATAGACAAAAATTTGATTACTTTACATGGTCAAATTTTTGTCACAAAATCAACGAAAATCTATCAAAAAAAATTTCGATAGATGATTTCTGTCAAAAAACTACCAAAACGTAATTTGTAACAAGGGTTTTTCTAACTGAAAATTTTTTTGCAGGAGGTCCGTCGGAAATTTGTCTTTCCATTGGAAATCTATCTGAGTCCCTCAGAAAATTTTGTTGGAAATGATGAGCTTTTTTGTAGTAATTTTAGCGTTTACAACATTGCTATGACTAATTAAGCCCAAAGGTGTGTCCAAACCGATGCAGCCCAACAGTTTAGAGACCATAGATATTTATTACTCTAGTTAAGACCAATATTGGTTCACATCAAAGTGAACCCTCCCATCTGGCAGTGCAAAACTATGGGCCACGCCTCCATAGCAGGTGCCAAATAGATATCAGTCACCATGATACCCGCTAAAGTAGCTAATCTTAATATCAGCTCGGCCGATTGAAATTTCTAGCATGATAAAACTTGAAAGATGTTGCTAATGCCTATCCCTTCAAGCATGCTCTAGTGGCAGTTTGGCCTCTTCTTTGACATTCTAATCGAAAATGTAACTGAGATTACACTTATGCCATTTGAGATTACCCCCCCAAAAAAAAAATGAATAACACCATATCATATATATGAAATAACAGAATTGTAATACCCTATGTCTATTTGTGAATTATCATAGTATAAATTTAATAAATATATATTGTACTCAGAAGTACTATTGATCATACCTCTAGAAGTAATAGAATTTCATTCAAATTAGCCCTAAATGTCATGGGATCTATAATGAAAGAATACATAGTAGTTAGCAAGTTTTTGTTGACAAAAAAATGGATATAGATGAGGAATGGAAGATCAATTTTAGTTGATTTTGATTCTTCATTGACATTTATTTGGATTGCACTCATGAAATTTGAGCATATAATTTATTTGTATGTATTTGGGATTTGATCAACATTTAAGGAATCTTAATAGAAAGTAAATATAGGATATAAATTAAATCCTTTTTGGAGTTATTAGGGAACTTATTTTAGGTACTCATCTTGAATTTATTTGCAATTTCAAGAACATATATGTTAGATATTAACAATATTTTTAGGATTGCTTGGTGATTACTGAAGATGTAGAACTTATAAGCCAATTATTTGATGATAACTTCATTTACTAAGTATTATGTTAAAATTAAGGTAGTTAATATATATCAATTTAAGACTGTATATGTTGGAGTTATAAACTAGTCTTGTGTTGGACATTATTTGACTTGATACATTTGTAGGCCATAATTGTACGAATCATATGTGAACAGTATTGGAAGTGGACAAAATATATCCAAAAGATTGGGTTTCTTTTTGGGAATTAACAATATGATATAGCCCTAATTTTTGCTATATAATGAAGGAAATACTAATCTTATGGTCCATATCTTATTTTAGGTTCATTAGTAACTTAGATGTATTAGCCAACCCAATCTATTTAGCTTATTTTAAGTTATTATTATGCTCACAACTAGCATAGAATAAGCCCATAAATCATATTTGTGTTTAATTTGGGTTTAAGTCCACGATTATCAAATTAAAGATGACGGGAATTTTTTTTTTTTTTTTGCAATTATTCGATTTATGGATAGATGGATAATTTTGAAAGTATTCTATCACTTTAAAATTCTATTTAAATAGTTTTTAACCTCCATAAGGTATCTACTCATATTGGTTTACTAAAACTCACATTTTTTCTTGTGCCCTCATCTTTTCATGCGAAAATTCTCATCAAACAACTAAAAATTCCACATAAATATATTAAGTTTCTTCACAAAAACCATCGTATTTGAGAAAGATTGCAAAAGAAATGGTACCTAAGGACCAATCCATTCACGTTATTGAGGCAATATTCGGACCTTTAGTCAATTTCTGGTTCGTTTAAGTATATCTAGGGTCCTTAATTGTCATTATATATTTGTGTAATGGATTTAGGTATTATGGATCAATCTATAGATTAAGCAAAAGAAATATTACAATGAGGAGGTGAAAAACTTAAGGATCAATCGATTGATGAGGATTTAGGCAACTCGAGTCGATCCGCAAATTAAGGGAAAGAAAGATTTGAGATGAGTAAGTGAATTTCTCTTCTCCTTCTATTGAAAATATTTTTTTTTGCATGAATGATTTCTGCATAAAATATTTGAGTTTTAACCTGAAGGTGGTGTATGTAGGAATGAAATTGGGTGGGAATGGAATTAAATTAGGAAAGAAATGGTGTTGGCATAATTTAATTATCCTGTGCCTAGTATAAGCAAGGAATGAGAAAAGAATAGAATCACCATTCTTCCATTCTAATGATTGGCAATTAGAAATTACCAGTAGGAATGAAATAAGATTTTTTAAATGACAAAATTACCTTTTTATAAAAAATATTAAAATAAAAATATTTATTAGTAAATATTTTTTTATGTATTACTATAAAAAAATTTAATTTGTGGTAAATCTATAATTGTGCGGTTTTAACATCATTTTTAATGTTCTTCGAATTATATCATTAAATATATGCATTTTATATCTTATCAATTATGTTACTTATGTTTACGCAAAAAGTATAAACACACTTCTTTTAAGATTACTCTTTCTATAATTATAATTTAGCAAGCTCTATTGAAACTTTTGGTCAATTATTATTAATAAATTATAAAATATTTTATAACTAGAGTACTTAAATTTTTTTGTGATAAAGCTAGAATGCCTTTATTGCACCTTTTTATAAGTTTAATTTAAAGAGTCGTTGATAGTATTCACGACTCTTCATTTATGGTTTCATATATATTTTTCAATCATTCGAAGATATGAGGATAAAATTAATGTTTTAAACTATAGACATTTACATATTTCATTATGCATGGACCAAGTCAATGATGCTTCTACTTTTTTATTATAAAAATTGTTAGGCACATATTTTTTCTTATTTTTAATATTTGTTATTTTTATTTTTATAATAATTTTTAGTAATTTAACATTTTTTATAATATTACTAAAAAAGTATATGAGCAAAATATATAATTAAATAAAAATTCGTAGCAATCAAATAAGTTGGAACATAATATCAAATATTTACAAAACGAAGTTTTTTTCAAATATAACAGCCTTTTGTTAAATCTTAGAGGGTAATTTTATCAAAGAAAAATATAAGTTCGTTCTCCTATGATTTGGGAATACTTAAACCCATGGGGAAGAGAGGGAATGGCTAAACCCATGCTTTTGAGAATCGAGATCCCTACGAGAATGATGCTATATTTCTATCTCTAAATTATACCAAGCATGGGTTTAGAAATAGACTTGAAAATTCTCATTCCATTTCCACCTCATTCCTGCATAATCATACCACGATTTTTTATTTATTACAAAAGTTATTTTGTGTCTAAACCCATTTAATGGGATTGTGATTAAGGCTCTCATACGGCTGATAGTAGTAGTATTTAAACATGTCTAACACGATTGTAGTAAAGATCTTGATCAAAATAACCGATTGAGATTTCAAGGTTCACGAGCATAGATAAATAAATAAACTACTAAGTTAAGAAAGTTCTGAAAGTATATATGTTGTTAGAAATATTTTGATAAGTATGATTTTTTTATTGTGGAAAAGATTTGAAGTTCTAATAGTACTCTTTATGATAAATTAATAAAGTCAAAACTAGTCTTTGAGAGTATGTTTATGAAAATATGCTAATGAGTATGAATTAATTTTGACTGTAGCTTGATTTAATGCGAAAAGGTGTTACATGATATATGTGTACATCATTCAAAATTGTCTTACTATTAAAAATTCATTACTTTGTTTTACCGGAAACAAACAAAAAAAGAAAAATGAAAACATGACTTTTCTATATCTCTTTTTTTTTTTTTTTTTTTTTTGTATCATGTCTGTAACTTGTTCAAATCTGATAGAAGGTTAAGATATTATTTATTGGGCAAAGTGTCGCTCATACCAATCTATAACTATTTTTTGCAAAGGACTTAGTTGACTACAATGAGGACGATGAATTTTGGGGTTGGTGAGAAGATATTAAGATGTTCCTTAGTTTTGATTTAAGCTTGGTTTATTACTTTGAAATCTTTATAATTATTATAGATAATTTACAAAAGATTCTTATATTTTAGGGTAGATTCCTAAACATAGGCATTTGTTTTCTAAGAGTTTGAATTATTTTCTAACATAGCACTTTCGAAGCTCCGTAATAATATTTTTCAGATTTTAAGTATGTCCTGAATTTCATGACTTAGTGTTTCTGTATCCTTTGGAGTTAGAAGCATTGCCGTGTTATGTTCGGAATTTAGTGCATGACAAAGGGAATATTTACTTACAAAAAATTCTGATCCACTCAGGACCTTTTGGCAGGAAATAAATCACTTGGATATAATTTCTAGTTTGTCTTTAATTCTTCAAAATCTTTGTTTCAGTAATAGTTCGATAAAAATGTCTGCTGACTTGTTTTATTGCCAATAACAGCTATATAAATTTCGTCTTTTTGATTAAGCCAAAATTACAAAATTCGTCCTGTAACTATACCTCATTTGGTTTTTCGTCCTATAAATTGCATAACATCAATTCTAGTCTTATAAGTATTAAAAAATTATCATTTTTTGTCCTTTTTTCGTCGGAGCCAGTGAAACTCACTGGAAAATGTGACGTGGTACACCGGGGATGTGGACATTACTTGTTTCTGCCACATTGGCAGCTGACATGGCAGGCAAATTACATAATTCATCCTGTAACTTTACCTCATTTAGTTTTTCGTCCTATAAATTGTATAATATCAATTCTAGTCCTATAAGTATTAAAAAATTGTCATTTTTCATCCTTTTTTCACCGAAGTCGGCGAAACTTGCCGGAAAATGTAACGTGGCACACCGAACATATGAACATTTCTTGTTTCTGCCTCGTTGGATTGCCTAGTAGGCATTTTTTGTCTTTTTCTTGCTTAGTTGGCAACGTTAAGTCTTTTCTTTTCTTTTTTTTTAAATTTCAAATATATTATATAATTTATATATACACACACATATTTATATACACATCTATTTATATATATATATATTTATATATTACATATCATTATTTTTCCTCCAAAACACAATTTTTTTTCCTTGAATATCCTTCATTATCCCCAAAACTTTCCCATTTTTTAATATATACATACATATATTATATATACATCGTATATATAAATATATTATTATTATTATAACAATAAAAAAATCACTCAATTTCATTTTCACCCCAAAAATCTAACAAAAAAACATTGATTTGATTGCTACAGTTAAAAAAAAAATTCTCCCCGGAAACATAAACAAACATACCAAAATTCTCCAGAATCAATTTTTAATTATTTTCCAAAACATAACCAAAAATTAATCACATGCCCCAATACAATTCCCATATTTTTCAATAATTTATTCTCCTAAAATACATAATAAAATCACACAAAAAATATAACCAAACATTTCCCTAATTTGCCATTAACCATATTATTTTAACTCACATATATTTAAAATAATTTAATTAAATTTAAACATATATTAAAATTTCTAGCCCCCACCCCAACTCCCCCACCCACCCACCATGACGGGGTGGCCCGTACAGGCACCCACCATGGCCACGGGCGAGCTCACCATGGCTAGCTCGTGGCAATGGTGGCTGGGCCAGCCACCATGGCTAGGCGGTGGCCAGGCGAGGTGCTGGCCACCATGGCCACGGGCTGGCCATGGTGGCTGGCCGCATAACCTCGCCTGGCTAGATCTGGTTAGGCGAGATGCTGGCCACCATGGCGATAGGCTAGCCATGGTGAGCTCGGCCAGCCACCCACTGGGTGGTTGGGGGGAGGTGGGGGAATATATCTATGGCCGGCCCGTCATGGGGCGAGGCGGGGGTTGGGCTGGGTGGATGGAGTAGGGTGGGGGTTAGGAATTTTAATTTATGTTAAAATTTAATTAAATTATTTTAAATATATGAGTTAAAATAATATGTTTAATGGCAAATTAGGGGAATGTTTGGTCATATTTTTTATGTGATTTTATTATGTGTTTTGGGAGAATAAATTATTGGAGAATATGAAAATTGTGTTGGGGAATGTGATTAATTTTTGGTTATGTTTTTAAAAATAGTTAAAAATTGATTCTGGAGATTTTTGTATGTTTGTTTATATTTGGGGGGAGAAAATTTTTTTACTGTAGCAGTCAAATCAATGTTTTTTTCCTAGATTTTTGGGTAAATGTTTAAATGTTTTGGGTAATATTAATATTACAACCGAAAACAAGAATAGAGTTGAATTTTAGTCCAACGTTATGGAAGGGTTATTTAATTCATCATAATTAACCGAGTGTCGGCAGTTTCCAAGGGCCATATATATATATAATTCCGGTTCGGTGCTGTACGAAGCAACTACTTGCAGAATAAACAAAATAAGATTTCATTCTTTTGAAACTAAAGAAAGATATATGAAAAATATCAACTTCTAAAAGCTAGGATTAATTAATTACCTATACTCCCTTTAGATTTGGCTTATTTGCAAAAGAATCCAGAAAAAATTCATAATTACCAAAACCCCCTTAATGTCTAATAATTTCTTACAATTTCCAGTCGTCCTTACTGATTTTGTTGACATCATCCCCAAATTTTCTTGATTTATTTTTCACCAAATGTGATTAGACAAAAATTCCCTTGAATCAATTTGTTATATATATATATATATATATATATATATATTTTTTTTTTCACACAATGGGGTGTAATTTTGATATTATTTATATACATAACATTTGGTTCCTTTAGATACTTTAAAATTTATAACTAATATACAAACTTATTATAATTTAAAATTACTAGCTTAATTAGCATGAATTTGGTGAATTTTTGCTAAATATTCGAATTAACTAGAATGAAATATATTCTAGAACAAGCCAAATTTGTTATTTCTTGAGATATTGTAACGTAAATAATTTTAAATTACTTATAATAAAATTATATATTTCAGTGTTGATAAAATTTTATAAATATTGGATATTTTTTAAAATTTAAATAGCTTAAATAAGACAAAGAAAAATAGTTATGCAATATAATATTAATAATTTTTAATTACATATACTCTATATATTCAAAATAAGCATATTTAAAATAATTTAACTAGATTTAATAAAATACGTACAGTTATTAATGAAGAATAAAATAAATAAATAATTTAAAAATAAAAATAAAAATCTATCATCTTCCTCATCCAACCAAAAGTTCACACCCACACACAAAGAGACAGACACAAATACAAACACACACACACACACACACACACAAACGCATGTACACGCACACAGATACAGGGATGATAGGGGGTTGGGGCAGGTGATAGTTGGCCATGTATGGCAGCCGCATGGCCATAACAGGCGTCGGGGTGAGGGTTGGGTGGGTATACATTTATGTCTGTGTATATATATGTTAATGCATGTACATATGTGTATGACAAATATTATAAAGATGTATATGTGTGTACATATAAATATACAAAAAGAATTATATATACAACCGAGGGGTTTTTTTGTCATTCTGTCTTTGTCTTTTTCGCTGTTTTTCCTTTTTTAGATTTTTGTGTCAGGTTTATTTTTGATATTTCACAAATTCCGTTCATTTAAACACTGCACCATAAAGTTGGAAGAGGTATTTTAAGGCAAGGAGGGTCTAGGTAATTGACTCTATAAGATTGCAGTTGCAACTTTGAACATTTCTTTTGTAGCCCTTGTATTTTAAATTTCAAATTTGACATTAAATATTTTTCTATTTCATCATGGATTCATATTCAGCAACCAACTCATAGCACTTGCAACTTTAACATTTTCATTTTGTGCCTTGTATTTTAAATTTCAAATCTGGCTATTAAATATTTTTCTATTTCTGCATGGATTTTTATTCAACAACCAGATTACGTATGTAAATAAAGAGAATGAAAAATAACTTTATGTCTTATCATTTCAATTTCTTTTTACCTAATTAAGCTAGCGGTAATCACTAAATGGTGTTCATGACAAGTAAATTTATGTTTTTTCACCAAGTGCGTGTATATTTCATTGAGAAGTCTTTTACAAAAATATTCACTTGAATCTATGTATAAACTTATCTTGTTTCACTTGGTCCTTATTTTTTATCACCCTAATTTTCTGATAAGTTCTATATATATAATATATTTTTTAACTATTTTGTAATTATTTTGCAGTTTTGAAGAATATCTGGAGCAATTGGCAGGTACAACTTGAGGTATTTGTTGATTGTTTTTGAGCTTTTGTTGTTTCATATACATATATGCACTTCTGTTCATTTGATGAATCCTATGATAGAACATTATGGATTTCCTGGTTGGGGAAGTTATGCTTACATATAAGCAGTTTCCACTTTTATCCTCATTGATCTATTCACTTAGGGGATTATTACCAGAAGTCTTAACATATTTTAGCTTTGGATTAAATAAATGTTGTACATCTATATGAGATCTTGTCATCTAGTAAGGTTCATCAAAAAATTATATCCTTATTAATAGAGTTATTTGATTGAAAGCAACGTGATTGAAAATGAATGATCAATCATTTCCATAGTAAAATTAAATGCCGTAAAGTCAAAGTTGTAATAGCAAATGTCGTTTCAATCAGAGAATTATATTTAATGCAATTTTAATACGTAACGTCTCTTTTGGACAAATAGTGAAAAAAAAGTGTATTTGACACGTCATAACTAAATGTAGCTTTGTTGACTTTTCACGTGATGTATTAGTAAAAGTTATTTGTAAATCACAAGATAACTTATTCTTTTATATCTTGTGTGACATAAAAGAATGTAGAATAATTTCACTTTGGCGTGACTCCATATGTTAGTAACCTAGAAGATCTCATAAAAAGACTAGCAAACTTGCTCATAAAAATAAAAGCGGACGTCCACTTTGAGTTTGTTCAGAATAAACTGGAAGACAGAGAGCATTATCATTGGAGTATTTACATATTTACAACACATATGATAAGCACTAGAGATTCAATTATTTTTCTATTATATTATTGCTAATGATAATTTGTATGTGTATTGATTAATTTAAAAATTTAAGAGCAAAGAATAGCAAAAAAGTGATTAGGCTTGTTCTGAAATGAAAACCCATAAGAGAAAGTAATGAACTTACACTAGTTTCTCAAGTATTTAATTTATTGACATACACATAGGACTCTAAGTATTACATACAATTAGAGAGGTGGTAAAAAATCAGCATAAAGAATTATTTTAGAAAGGAAACATTAACTCAATATGTATTAGTACCATGGAATGAAAAAAAAAAATCACTTCGTATTTTGCAATTTTAGCACTTATAATCAAATTTACCACTCATAACATATAATGTACCAAAAAACTTGTCATGTACCTTACAATATGAAATGTAAAGCATACTATATACCTAAGTACACAAAGCATGATATTACCGCTCCTTTTTGATCATTTGAAGTAGTTTATGAACTCATTTGGAGCTAGCAATAAATGTATTATCACTACGAATCCCTCCAATGTAACCTGTTTAATTTGCATAATAAGAACTTGTGATTGTAGCAATTACATTATGAATTTCATTTGGATTTATATAGAGAATAATTTAATTATAATATCTATCTTTATTCTTATATAGCATTTTTTCTAATGCACAGCTATAGATGGACCAAGGATGGGAAAAGGAATCACCCTCAGCTTCTTCAACGCAAAACAAGCAACCCAATTTTATTGGGTCGGACTTAAACTATGAACTAAGTCAAGTAGTGCATCCATTGCATCAAGGATGCTCTAATGACAATGAAATAGGCTTCAGGTTAGAACAATAATGAGTTCAATCCAAGCTGCTGTAGTATAGTGATGTCAAAAATAATTGTCCTTAATTATAATTAGCTAGGTAGTACAAATTTCACATTATACTATACAATCACATAAGTATGTATTCCAGATCGATTAGGTTAATCTTCGATGTTTTTATTCAACATATGGAAAGCAAAATAGCATAGTACTGTTCAGTATTTCTTATTTCTAACTAATAATATTTGTTGTTGCTAACAACTAATGATGCTCAAACAACTAGGTTTCAGCCATCAAGTCTTGAGTTGTGGGGTTCTTCGCAAAGCGAGCAAGTAGATGATGCAGGACCACCACTCTTGATTGCTCCATTGCTTGTAACTGCTATGATACTATTATATTTACTTGAAGCATATTTGTTAGATTTTTCTTTTTCCAGTAAGGATATTAGACCTCCATTGAACTATAAAAATTTCAAACATAATGTTTATTTCAGGTACCATTTCGAAACTCACCAGGCAATTCAACAGCTATCAACACATTGCATTCCAACTCGGCAACACAGGCACGCACAAATGCCATGATGTATGGATCCTCAGTTCCATTAAGGTAATAGATCTTGGGTAATCAAAAAAGAATATAGTATTATCAGTATTCAATACATTGCTTAAATTCGTCTTTGCATAATATGAATAATATATTAAATGGGGAAAAAAAAAAAAGCTTTCTCGTAGTAGATATGCATTTTTATTAAACATTGTTCACTAGTAAACTAAAACTTCTCACCTTACTTTAGAGTGCATGGAATTACTCATGGCATTCCAGACCCAATGAATGCTACAAGTGTTTTCAATCATGGAGGTGGCATCTCAAATGTTGCAAGCAGCTACCTAACTTACGAGACTACCTCCAGTATGGCTACTGGCAACTTATATCGAGCTCAAGGTCTTACCATGTCAAGCCAAAAGGTTCGGTGCTATATGTATAATTTGTTTTGGTGTTTCTTAATTGAGTAAAAGGCAATATTATTTGACATTGTAATCTCGGAGCACCAAAAACGGTTTTGATATTTCTATAGAAATATTTTATACTTGTATGAAATGATTAAATGCTAAATACGGGAGAGGTCCTAATTAACAACATCTAATTGTTCAAATGAAGATTTGATTGTAATCTATTTCAAAGAAATTTCATGGCTACTTGATCAACATTCCTAAGTATCTTCATCTAAATTTTCATATGCACTTTTAACTGGTCAATTATTTATATACAAAGAAGTTGAATATCTACCCTCTTAAGACAAATTCCTGGAAAATCAAATAACTGAGGGTGATACTGTCGTTATTCCTATAAATGACCAATTTACAAATGATGCTAGCAACCACAAGGTTATCAATGATTCTTATCTTCGTTTATAAATGATGCTAGCAATGACCAATTCTTATATAGATTTGGAGGACAATGGGTTGGATCCTCTCAAATTCGTATGAGATGCTTTGGACCTTCTGTCATCATATATATATGTATATGTGTGTGATGGAGAGAAAATTCTCAGTTGAAATATCTAATAGGGAACTATCAAGTGTGTACATTCTTTGCTACATGCAATATGCCAACTACATAACTTGATAAAAAATAAGAAAACTGATTCTTGCTATGTTCGAGATTTATATTTTTCTTGTTTTCAATATAAGAAATATATTAGATCTCTCCATTGAACTGAATAAGTTCCAAAATAATTTTTATTACAGGTGCCATTCGGAAACTTACTAGGAAACTCAACAACCATAAACGCATTGGATTTCAATTGGCCAACACAACCACATTCAAATGCCATGGTGGATGGATCCTCAGTTTCAGTCATGAGGTAATAGATCTTGGGTAAATAACAAAAGAATCTGCCATATCACAAACTATTGATACTATGTATTGCTAAAATTTGTCTTTGTGCATAATATTGATAGTTTACTGACTGAAAAATGGAAACTCTCTAGCAGCTTGGAATTTACATTAAGCATAGTTTCGTAATCTAAAATTTTCATCTTATTCTAGGCTGCATGAAGTGAATCAAGGAATTCAAAATCCAATGAATGCCACAAGTGTTTTCAATCAAGGAAGCAGCGGCTCATTTTTTGCTAACGGCAGCTCATACCGTGGTCACAGTTCTGTCGTTCCAAGACATAAGGTTTGGTGTCATATGTCTTATGGTTCTATTGTTTTTAAGTGAGTAAGAAGCAATAGTACACTATCAAAAAGATGCGCCATGCATTTCGACGGAGTTTTCCGACGGATCGCACCATTATATTAGGAAATTTCTGACTAAAACTATATCCGTTGGAAATCCAAAATGGTTTTGATATTTCCATAGAAATATATATATATAATTATGAAATGCTAAATGCATCTTAGTTTTGTTTAGTATTAGATAATTTGTTGAATTGACAATTTATTATGTGATAAGTTTACGTTGTTGAAATTATGATATATATATATATATATATATGCTTCCAATTCGAGCCATTCCATAAATATTATGAAAATCACATAGCTTTTTCATGTTACACAACTGCATGACTTTTTAGTTAGTTTATTCCTGCATTTCGGATGCCGGCCATCAGATTAAACGAGAGATCTTGGAAGCTTTTATGCACATTAAGCATTAAGATATGTGTTCTTCTTTCCAAGAAAAGTTGCAGTCTATTTATTAATAACACATTATATTATATCTTAAATCTTTTGGTTGTACGCTACTTTGCAAGAGGACAATGCTTCAAATCACATGTGGAATCTAATTATGCAGGGTGATCAAGGACTAAGCTCGCGCGCTTCACCTTATTCTAGAGGAAGGTAAAAGAGACAATATTCTACTTCAATTATGATAAAATTATTTTATAGATATTGTTCAATAACTTATCAGTTGAAATGGACTTTCCAGATTCACAATATATGACAGAAGGTATGAAGGAATGGGTATTCCTGTGGATCCACATCTGCGCATGTTTAATAGAACCTGGGGAAATGGTAAAATAACTTCCAAAAAAATCCTTTATTTAGCATGTTTTGAATTAAAAGATTCGCTACATATCATTTTTAATATGGCATGCTTTAAATTTTTAGGTACTGAAAGATCCAGAAAACAAACCGGCTTATTTCTGGACTAGGGCTTCAAAGTTGTGTTAGAACAATCTATGAATTTTTAATCATGTATCGGTTGTGAGAGTTCTTGTAATACTTTTCTAAAACAATTTCTTGTTTTCAGGTCTATGTGATGATCTTTATCTGTTCAATTCTTATTTCCATTATGATCTTCAGTTCTTTGTGAAGTGAAATTAATTTTTATGTATGTGCATATGATTTATGAAGCTGCATTTCTCAAAAATCATCTACCACCACATCTTAGAGCAAATGTTTAAGTGTCTATAAAACATTAATCTGTTTTCAACCTTCGGTCTCAAAATCTCCTATATGTCATTTACATCCATATGCAACAAGCACTCATTTGCGTGTCATTCTTTCTCCTACTTGATATACATGATCTTTGATTTTTTCCTACTAGTCCCCCAAAAAAAGCAAAAAATTATGAAGTATAATTGATCAAACTCTTAGAGATGAGAAATGATAATATTAACGTGCACTAAGAAACCAACAAAATAAGTTCTATAAGTTTCATAAATGAACTTGGAGATAGGTATAATATTTAAATTAAATGGGTTTGAATAGAAGTGCGCTCTCAAACAAATGGAAGACTATATAGCTCACTCAACACAATTGCAACATCTTATAAGTTTCAAAAATATTTATAAGATGTTTTAAATATATTTAGCAAAAGAATCTTTAAATTATTCTTTGTATTTGTCATTTTGCAAACAAGTTGTAATACTCCAAGTCTTTAGATGAAATATTATAGTTTATCTTAGAAGTATTATTAATTTTACCTTTAGAAGTACTTGGCTTTTAGTAAGGCGAGGCTTTGATGTCATGGGATCTAGAATGAAATAATGCATCGCTAGTAGTGACTTTTTGTCTTTGGAGGGACCAAAAAAAAGACGGATTTTATATATGGTATTGGATGTTAGGAATAGAGTATCAATTTGAGCCGGTTTTGATTCTTCATTAATATTTTTGGGTTGCTCTCCTAAATTTGAGCATATGAATTTTTAGAGCTCAATCAATATTTAAAAGATCTTAATCAAAAGTAAATATGAGATATAAAATTTTAGGTGTTTATCTTGATTTTACTTGAAATTTCAAGAATATAGACTTTCAATCTTAATAGTTTTCTAAGGATTGCTTTGTGATGATTGAAGATGTAAATCTTATCTGGCTGCTATAGGATGTTAATTATTTGATCGAAGCTTTATTAAGGTTATTCCTATCTTTTAAAAGATTAGGATTCTTTGAGAGGCCTATAAATAAGCTCACATATAGGCGTGTAAACGGATATTAAACGGATCAGATACACTGTTTTCATATTCGTATCCATTTAACTTTTCGAATATTCAAATATGGATATGGATTTGACGAATATTTAAAAATGATATCCAAATTCGTATCCTTCGGATATTAGTCGAATTCGGATATATCAATATTCGATTATAATTATTTAAATTTATTCATATTTTATTAAATTTATCCATATTCAAATTATTTTTTTATGTTCATATTCGATGATAATTATTTAGATATTTATTTATAGATATCCAAATACATGAATTTATGAACCTATAACAAATACATATTTTAATTAACAGAAGGAACTATATAATTTCATTAAAAAGAAAGCAAACAAATAAATAACATAATTTCTAATTAATAATTAACTTAATAATAATGGCATTAAAGTATATTAATTATAAAGTCAACCAACAATAATTATGTTGATTAACTTTATTCTTCAAATTTTTTCTCTATATTACAATAATTTTTTAAATTTATTGTTTTCTTCTTCCCAATTCTTCAATTATAATTTATATACATATATGGATTATGAGATTTTTATTAAAAAACATAAAAAATATATTATTTAATAAATATATATTCGGAGCGGATATTAAACGAATAGGATATGCATTTATCATATCCATATCCATTTATAATCAGATATCTACTAATCGAATATGGACAATATCCGCTTTAAATGGATGCGGATAAATTTTGTATAAACGGATACAAATCGAACGATAAATAAATTTTCAAATATCCATTTACAGCCCTACTCACATATGTTGTTTGTTCGATACAACTTGAGAATAGAATTCTTTGGTTTTCTCTCTACGAGAAAGTTCTTTTACTTTGTTTTGAGGCTTGTAGCGTATAAGCTTTCTTTATTCAAGTTATTCGTGCAATAGCTTGTTTTCTTTTGTTCTTTTTCTTTCCTCCCAAATTTTACCTACTGCATCAAAATCTCATATAATGATTGCCTACTCGCATTCTTATTGTTTTTGTCATACAATTAGTGGAAAATGCTTAAGTGATAGATCGAAATTGAAGAAAACTTTGAGTTTTAGGATTTTGGTGTAAGTAAATTTTCTTTTTCCTTCTATTCTTCTTCTATTCATGAAAATACTCTTTTGGCATGATTGATTTCTGCATAAATTTGAAAATTTGCATATTGTGGATAGGAATTTTAGCCCTATTTGTTTAATTTATCATAAAATCATTCCATTTACAAGTATGTAAGTTCACGATATTTTTCGCATGCACAAATTTAGGATTTGAGCATGTCAAAACAAGAATTTCTTTAAATCTCGCACAAAATTATGTATTCTATATTCCTAATTTGTTAAAATAAAGGGGAAAATATAGTTTTATGCTCTAAGTAATCGAGAAACTATCAATAGGAATAAGTTCTGTAAATGTGCAAAGATCTCTAAAGCTACTTAACAATATTGTAGTTAAGATTTCTGAAGCTACTTAATAGCGTTGTAGTTAAGATTTCTGAAGCCACTTAACAGCATTGCAATTAAAATCTCTGAAGCCACTTAATGGCATTGTAGTTAATGTTAATCCCTTGATGATTTTTAATTGTTTTGATTATGACAAAATTATCATGAGCTACTTGACATATTATGTGCTTAGAAAGTGCCAATAATATCTTTCCATATTATCTGCTAGAATCTGTCTATGTGCTGGAAGTTATTTTCCAAAATTAAAAGATCTCTTGAAGATTCTAGCCTAATTCATGTCTTTATAAGTTAGCAAAGAAATCAATCCTACTGTATTTATTGATATATATGTAATTTATGGTGTTGATACATATTTACCACAATATGTTTTCTTATTTGATTCTAATGGATACTTACCTAATTAAGATTTTATCGTCATTGGATATAAGCTTATGGACAAGAAAATGTGCAGCATCATTTAAGTGTGAATCACTAAATCGGGAAAAAGATCTTTAGAGTGTTTTGAGGAGTTGTGTGATATCCTCGTTCACATTGGGCTTAAATGTGACTAATTCCTTGCTCTACTTGTGTTTTCAAGGGATCCTATGTCTAAGAAGGTCAAGGGGAGCTTTCTTTTCGACGGTTAGAGAGACGAGGACAAGGCAATTTGTGTCTTAAAGGATCTAGTAGTGAAGATGGACTGGAGTCATACCTGCTCTCAAGGAACCTCGTGAAGATAACAAACTGAGCGCTTGGTTATTCTAAAGACCTCTAGGTGAAGAAATCGGTAGAGCAGTGCTGTATGGAATCTTCTGCAGTGTTCTTGGTTCTAATTTGAAAGGAGAAACTAGAGCTTGTCATACGCACATCAGTCCATAAAGGTTGTGCAAGTGAGACTAGTAGAAGTTCCACAACCCTATTCACAAAGCAGCTGGTTTCACAGTACTCTATAATTTGCCTTATCTCGTCTAGGATTCTAGTTTAACTCTTTGCAAAGAGCTGGTTTTTTCCCTACTAGAGTGCTTCTAATCCTTAACTTTCATTTTGCCAAATTACTATACTTATATGTAAAACATTCTCATATCTTAATTGATTTGTCAGGTTCAAAATCCTAAGTTAAAACTTATGTAGAGGAGTAGACTTGCTGAACCTATATAAATTCCAATGTTCATTTACTTATATTTTTTCTGCTTTATTTATCACTAGTATGACTAGTTGTTTAACTACTATTTACAAATTTCAGTCAATAACTAAAGTTGTTTTTTGCAAAAGACTTAAAGCATTTTGAAAGGTCAAAAAGTTACTAAGTCATAAATTTCTGCTGCATTAAAATCCCTTAGGCCTAATTCAACCCCCTCTTAGGCTTATAATTACTCTTAGTTAAGATTTCTGAAGCCACTTAACATTATTGTAGTTAAGGCCCTCTTACAGGTAATAATAATAGTATCTGAAGCCACTTAATGGTATTGTACTTAAGATCTTGGCCAAGTTAATCAATTAGAATCCCAAAGTTCAGGAGCATGGTTATTTAATTAATGTATGATAAGTGTATAATTTTGGTTTTGACTTACTCTGAAAAACATGTTTTGTAATCGCTTTGGTAACATAATTCTTGATTTTTGTATCCTAATTGTTATATTTTCTATTATGAAAATGAATTTCTTCAATAATTTTTATCTTCTATTTTGATTCTTATACATGTTCAAATCCAATAGAAGGAGAAGGAGATTAATTTACTAGGCGAAGTGTTGCTCATAAGTTATTGATTCACTATTTTGCAAATTACTTAGTTCAGGACAAGAAAGACGAGTAGTTTTGGAGGTGGCAACAAGAGCTTGGTATTTTTAGTAATATAGCTTCATTCTTGTTTCTCATTTTAAATATTAGTTGGTTGTTAGGAAGAATTTTTGAGATTTCTGACAGTCAAATTGAATTTCAAAGACACGTATTTGATTTGATTTCCTTTGTGATAATTGTTGGATTGTTCAATTTTTTTTTTTTTTGGGGGGGGGGGGATTTTAGTATGTATTATGAATTATGAGGGTTGGTATTTCTGAGTCCTTTACGCTTGAGAGTATTGCCATATTGTTTCATGGATTCAAGGCGCAACATAAATAATTGCTATTTTGAAAAGCATAATTTTTCTTTTCTTACAGACTACTAGTTAAAAATAGTTGGGTTGCAACCAAAAGAATATATATGATTTGCATAGAGAAAGTTAATAAGAAATATAAGAAAACAAAAATTATAATTAAATTTTTAATTTAAGTTTATTGCTTGGTTGTTTCTTTCTTTTCTTCTAATTTTCAAAAGAAACTCTAAGTTATTGTTTGTATTTGTCATATTGTGTAGAATAATCTCTATTTTATTTATCATTTGCTTTTTTGACTGACGAGTGAAAGATCGATACACATGTTGCCCATAAAAGAATATGTTTATAATAAAGAAACGTAATAAAAGTAAACGAAATATATCTATATATGTATATGTTATACATGAATAATAAACCATAAAGTATTACATCTAATCAAACACCTTTGAGCTTAAATTGAGCTATTTCTTTATCCAACCAAGAGCAACATTATTTTTCTTTCGATCTCGGGGTCCTGCAATAGAGAAGTATAACAAAAAATAAGACAAAATAAGAATCTACAAAAATTAACATTTTTCTGTTTTATTATTTCATTAAAAACCATGTTTGTAGCACCCCAAAATTTTATTTCGTATTTAATTGATTATTTTACCTTATTTAATTTTATTTATTATTTAAATTAAAAAAATATAATACATACACACACACACACACACACACATATATATATAGCATTAAATTATCTCTTGATGAAATAATGATAACCATTATTTAGTTCCATATATATATGCATATATTTGTAGATATTTTAATTTTGGGGGGAAAGTAAGTTGTAATTTTACTTGAATTAAAATGTTATCAATGCTGAGACTTAAATCATTGAGACCATGGGAATCAATAATAAAGATACTAAAATTATAAAAGAGTTATCCTACTCCTAGAAGGAAAACATTAATAAGAGTCCCCTCTCATATCAAACACTTCCCTTATATATATTTTTCCTATATATCAAAACCCTAATTACATTTAATGGTAAACGAAAGAGGAAAAGGGGGAAGAAGGAAAAGGGATAGCAACCGCAGACGAGGGGAAAGGAAAAGGAGACAACATTTGCAGGAAGTGCATTAGAATTACACAAGGTAATTAATGAGTTCGTAGACTTCATATTTTGATAATTGCGAAATTCAATAGTTGATACTGTTAGATTTTGATTTTGATTTTTTTTTAAAATAGATATTTGTGACAGCTTTACTACTTCTTCCTGGTAGAATTAAGAAAAATGATCAACATATAAATTTTAGATCTATGTCTTAGGTTTCTAATGCCTCCTACATCACCTCAATCCTATTTATATAGAGAAAGTTATGATCAAAATACTAAGGTATATCAAGTCTGAAAATACAAGATTTTGATTTTTCGAAAATAAATAGTTTTGACTCTTTTACCACTTGATCTCAATAGAATTAAGTAACATGATCAACATAAGATTTGTAAATCTATCTCTTAGATATTTATATCCATCTGAATCACTTCAATTCGATATATAGGGAGAACGTTATGAGTAAAATACAAAGGTGTGGCATGACAGAAAATACAAGGCCTCAGTTTTCCTAGAACAGAATATTGTGACACCTTTTGCTACTTGATTTCTATTTAATTTGGGAATATGGTCAACATAATAACTGAATATCTTTATCACAGGTTTTTACAGACATTTAAATCACTTTAATCCGATGCATAGGGAGAAAGTCATGGCTAAAATACTGTAGTGTGGCAATATAGAAAATATAGGACTACAATTTTCCTAGAACAGAATATTGTGACAACTTTTACTACTCGATTCTGATTTAATTGCATAATAAGGTAAACATATGAATTTTATATACATATATATATATCTTAGGTTTTATTGGATTTTAAATCACCTTCATCCAATGCCTGTAGTAAAAGTTATAGCTTAGATACCACCAAGTGTCACATCGAAAAATTTCCTAAAACTTGGAAATCTGTTTTTGCACCACTGCTGCCTCTTGAACTCAATTTTTCTCGCTCATATTAGCCAATTTATACTGCATCATCAACATAATAGTTTTAGTACTCTTTTTTAGCTTTGTAATGCCATAAGAAACGAGCCAATCGGATATCTAGAAAGAATGTTATGAGCGAATCAACAAAGTATGTACGAAAGGACAAAATCTTGATAAGTTTTCTGAGTATGTATGTGCTAGGCTAGTGACATATAGAAATTTTTTTGTATTGGTTAGAGTGTTATTGATCATTGTCTTGATTTCTTCGATGAATTTGAGGTTAGAGTTCATGGATCAAATCAGAATGTTAACTGAATTTAACACTACTCTTATGCCAACAAATGTTTTGGGACCCTTGATCTTATTGATAAGTACTGTGAGTGCCTCAACTTATAATTGTTATATGGTATTACTTTTCAAAATTAGAAGGATATATGTATAGTAATGCATGCTAGGAAACTTCTTTTTAGTATGCACTGCACTATATATGTATTCCACTGCTCACAAAAGGAAATATATTTTTCTTGTTTTATTTTTGGAATAAAGAAAACTTATGCTTTTGTGACCTTATTTTATTTTTTATTTTTTATTTTTTATTTTTGCTTCTAGACTAGGAATTAAATTTGATGATCAACTAATTAATGTTACTGTTACTGTTAGTTGGATCAACTTGGTTTGGGTGTGCAAGGGACTTCACCGAGTAGGAGCGGGCATGCTGGTTGAACCCCAAGCCCACATGGCCTAATTCCCCCAATGCAAAACAGAAGCCATTTGTGGCTAAGGTGGGTCGTAGGAATTTTCAAGGATGCTCGGGCACTATTTTGGTAAGGTTGCACCTTGCCTGGAGCAATAAGGGACTGTTATGGTGGGAGTCATAAAGTTGACTGGCTACAGCAAACACTGTCTGATCATCGCATTTAAGTTGTTAGCCTAGGAAACTATTTATTAAAATTCTTGACTTGTTACTGCTTGACTGTTTAATGTTTCCACTTATGTTTTTCTCAAATATTTTCACTATACAAATCATATTAAATTCATGAACTCACAACGCACACACTTGGCATTTACTGGATCTTTTACTCACACTCTTTTTCTTTCTTTAACTCCCTTCTAGCAGACCTAAATCCTAATCCTAATGAGGAAGTGGATATTGTGTATGATGAGCACCGGAATTAAAGGTTTTCTTTTGAGATGAGGACTTTGTAGTAGCTTTAGTTTTATTGCTGTCTTAGCGAATTAGTTTTTTTTCTTTTAATGATTTTCCAATTGAGAGAAGGACATAGGACATTTTGAGTTTCTATTTTGCAAGAATTATTTGAATTATTATGAATTTTGGAGTCTTTTTTTATTTAAGATTATGATTTTTGGATAGGTGATAATGTTTATTTGGGATCGATTCTCACGCCTCAAGATTAAACTACATGGTTAGATCTTGGGTCGTGACACATGTAGATAATTCTATCAAAATACTTCAACTTAAAATGCATTCCATAATAACGTAGTAACTTTCAAAAGTAATTAAAACTCATTTGGGTACATGGTTTTGTCATGAATGTCATATTTACCTAATTAAATTTTAACAAATGATATAGGTGACACCTAAGTTTCGACATGAATGTCAATTTGATACATATATATTGAAGGAAGCTCTTACAATTTTTAAGTCAAATAATATTTATATATATATATATATACATATAGGGAAGCCTTGATTAATTCCATGCAATCCAAAATATGGTGAAAAATTTTAGTTTACCAGTGAATAGTGCTTAATATATACAAATGCTAGTCTAGTATGAGAAACTTTTGTTATCGTTCAATACATTATTCATATTATGCAAAGGCAAATGTAGACATATTAAATTTTTGACCAATTGAGAAGTGACATATGTAAAATAATATATTAAATATTAATTTAAAATTGTCTATCTAAATTTTAGGATATATTAAATTTAATTCCAAAGATCAATAGTTAATTTTAATTAATAATTTAGTATTTATTTTTTACTCAAATCAAATATTGACATATGTTAAAGATGGAGTGTCTGCATCTCTGGACCAAACAAATTAAAGATATTTGATATTGATATTATCTTTTAATGTTTGATATTATCAAAATCAAATATATTCAATATTATCTCTTGATATTTGATATTATTTTATCAAAGAGATAAACTTTGAAGGAGTTCAAGTCAATCTAGAAGTCTTCCATCAAGCACCTCTATAAAGGGGTGATTCCAACTCATTTAGCACAACAAACACAAATTCCAGCAGAATAGAGAAACTTTAAAGGAGCCCAGTAATTCTCTCAAGCAAATTCAAAGAGATCCACGACGCTCAAGGTGTTCTTTGAGAAATTCATATATTATTGGCATTTGATTCGAGATTAAGGTGCGAAGCCGTCGAATTAGCATTATTTTTATTCAAGGAGATCCACGACGTTCTAGGCGTTCTTCGTGGAATCTATATATTTTTGGCGTTTGATTCGAGATTAAGGTGCGAACCCTCAAATTGGCGTTATTTTTATTCAAGGAGATCCACGATGTTCAAGATGTTCTTCGTGGAATTCATATATTTCTGGTGTTTGATTCGGGATTAAGGTGTGAAACCCTCGGATTGGCGTTATTTTATTCAAATCAAATTTAAGGAAAGTCCACGGCGTTTAAGGCGTTTTTTGCAGAGCTTTTTAAATTTAAGATTAGATTTGGAAATGAAGAATCAGGGGATTAGATTAGAGATAGAATCCACATTTGATTAATTGATTTTAATTTTTATTTTATTTGTACAATTCTTCTTATTTTTGTGATTTTAATTATTGCAAGCAAGAAACTTGTTAAAAATTTTGGCATGCCCTGTGGGACTATCTCAACCTCTCATCTCTTTCATTCACCATAGATTGAAGTATCATGGTCACCATCAAGACTATTGCATTGAAGATGACTACCACAAATTCCATAAATGCTAGAGTAAGAAGTGTTGGTGTCACTGCAAGAAGTATGTCCAAAAAGTCACAATCATCTTCAGAGGTAAATCATTCACTAGAAGTTGTGGAAAAGGCATTACTGCATGCTATTAATACTAATAAAGGTGGTGGATACTCAAAAGAAGAATCAACAACATCCACTCCTCGCTCAGCCTCAAGTTCCTCAAGCATAGCGCTAGTGATGGTGACAAGTGCTACAACTTGGGAGGAACAAATTGCTTATTTGATGGAGATTATTGAAAGGCTAGCAAAGCATGTCCAAGAGCAAGATTCTCAAATCTCCAAGTTGATAAATAGGGTGGATAATGCTGAGACTAGTCGCGTGATGGAGAAACAAATAGAGGCTCAAGATGAAAATGAAAAGCCTAAAACAAAGGAGCTGCAAGTTTCCACTGATGGACTAATTCTTGTTGACCAGTTGAGGAAGTTTATTATGGGAACTATCAAAGATAAATTTGAAGAAAGCTCTAAGTCATTTATGACTTATTCCAAGCCATATACTCAAATAATTGACAACTTAAAGATGCCGACTGGTTATCAGCTACCAAAGTTCCAGCAATTTGATGGCAAAGGCAATCCAAAGCAGCATGTAGCTCATTTCATTGAAACTTGTAACAATGCTAGGACATATAGAGATCACTTAGTTAAGCAGTTTGTTTTATCCTTGAATGCAAAGCTTTTGATTGGTATACTGACTTAGAAGCAGGCTCCATTGATAGTTTGGGACAATTAGAACAAGAATTTCTAAATCTTTTCTATAGTACCCAAAGGAAAGTTAGTATGATTGAACTCACCAACTCCCGCCAATCGAAAGAAGAGCCAGTCATTAATTACATTAATCGTTGGAGAAACTTAAGCCTTAATTGCAAGGATAGATTGTCTAAGGCTTCAACCATCGAGATGTGCATTCAAGCAATACATTGGGGACTTCGATATATTCTGCAAGGAATTCATCCTAAAACATTTGAAGAGTTGGCTACTCGAGCCCATGATATAGAGTTAAGTTACTAGCAGAGTAGAAGGGCCACCAATTCTAGAGCCTCGTAAGTCTAAGGAAAAGCAAGAATTCAAGAAAGGGGGCAAACATCTTACTAAGGCATAGAATAAAGAGGCTAGGTAGTGAATGCAACACCTATCAAGTTTCGTACGAAGGCAGAAAGCACAAAGGACGAAAGGAATGATGTCTCCTAAGAAAAAGGACAAAGCAAATTAACTTTAAATGAGACACAGGCTAAGACATACCCATTCCTCGATTCTGATGTCTCTGGAATATTTGATGATTTGCTAAATGCAAATCTCATTGAATAACCTAAAATGTAGTAACCTGAAGAAGCTGGAAAAATTGATGACCCAAAGTATTGCAAGTACCATCGATTGGTAGGTCACCCAACCATGACTACTTCGTATTCAAAGATAAAGTGATGCAATTGGCCCGACAAGGAAAAATATCACTTGAGGAGGATAATGCTGCCTCAAATCATGCAACTATCAAGATTGAAAAGGATATACTTGGTGATCACAATAGTAACATTGCGTGCCGCATGATAAGTAAAGAAAAGATTTCCTCTAGTGAACTTGTTTATCTGATGAAGAAAATCATAATATAACTGAGAAGTGCATGTCGAAAATAACTTTCATTGATGAAGATTTGTTGCTTGGCTCCAAGCCCCACAATAGGCCACTGTTTGTAACTGGCTATGCATGTGAGCAGAAAATAAATAGAATTTTGATTGATGGAGACTCTGCAGTCAATATTTTGCCATTGTATGTGATGAAGGATTTAGGAATCTCCACAGATGAATTGACAAATAGTTTCCTAATGATCCAAGGGTTCAATCAAGGGGGGCAAAGGACTCTTGGAATAATAAGGATAAAGTTATTGATGGACGATATGTTGTCAACGGCATTATTTCATGTCATAAATGCCAAGACATCATAATGTATGCTTTTAGGCAGACCTTGGTTACATGAAAATGGTGTAGTTTCTTCTACTTAGCACCAATGTTTCAAGTACTGTCGAGAAGGTGTGGTAAAGAAAGTGCTTTGAGATAGCAAACCTTTCACTGAAACTAAATCACACTTAGCAGATGCTAAATACTACACCGAAAGTATGAAAACTGCCAAGACTAAAGAGTAAGAGGAATCTGAGTAACAAGATGATCTTAATGGAGGAAACAATATTAAAGACTTGACTCCAGAATGTAGCGGTAACGGTAAAGATCACATAAAGAGAGAGCCAAATCTGGTAAGATCTGAGTCATTGAAACAATTGGCATTTCATCTAACCAAGCTTGATGTGAAGAAGCCATCCCCTCAGCCACTGAAAGGGTTTGTTCGTGGATATAAACTTCTTGTCAAAGCTGGATATAATCCACAAGAACGTTTCATTTTGGGAAAACTCCCTCGTGAGGCTTCTTCTGGAAAGCAAACGTATGGACTTAATACTACCCAAAAGATATTGAAGGAAAAAGGGCATAGTGTTCAAAGTTCTTGAATGGGACTTGGATTTATCCCTCAGAATCCTATTCGTATTGCGATTAGGAAAGCCAGTAGTAATCATATAGTTGGAGAAGAATTTTTCTCAACAAATGATATTTTTGATGAAAATGGGAATAAAGTCTTGCAAATCTTAGTTTTTGATAGACTTGGAAAGTGGCGGCATAAAAGAACCCATAATCGAAGATTGAATTTATCCATAATACCAAAGTATTTGAAGTAGGTCAGCGAGCCAAAAAAGCTAAGGAGTTCTATTCCTTCACACATAAAGCGGTGCTCTATTTTAAATATACCATGTGGTAGAACTTTGAAGGTTAAACTGCAAATTATTATTTTCACACAAACTCAAATGGACAAAGAAGACGATAGAGAAAGTGTGGCCTCTTCAAATCATAGTTTTGATAGTCCTAGTCAGCCAACTCGTCAAAATGCTTTAGATCATCTTTTCAAGAAAATCTCTAGGCTTGTCCGTAGTGGTTACATAAGTGAGAAAGACGGCATCATGCAGCAGTCCATATAAGAAAAAAGAATGGACAAATAAGGGCATGTGTGGATTTCAAGAAGATTGAGCCCGTGGAAGACGAGATTGCACCAGCATACCATATTACTTTAAGTGAAGAATTTTTTATTGAAGAAGGAGATGCTAAAACTACTCCTCCTGAGTTTGAAGAGGGTGTTAAGGCCACTATAGATGAATTGAAAGAGATTAACTTAGGATATGCCAATGACCCTCAGCCTATCTACATTAATGCTTCGTTGACTGCTGAGGAGAAAGAAGTATATGTTGAATTATTACATGAATTCAAAATGTGTTCGCATGGTCATACAAAGAGATATCTGGGTTGCATCCGAAGGTGGCAGTCCATCATCTAGTAGTGAAGAAAGGGACTCATCCAGTCAAACAAGCTTAACATCGATTTCGCCCTAAATTGGTTCCTTTGATTGAAGCTGGAGTAAATAAGTTTATCAAGATTGGGTTCATTCAAGAAGTTAAGTATCCAACTTGGATCTCCAGTATTGTCCCAATACGAAAGAGAAATGGCTAGATTTGAGTTTGTGTTGACTTTAGGGACTTGAATGGTGCATGTCCTAAGGATGATTTTCCATTGCCCATTGCAGAACTCATGATTGTTGCTACCACAAGGCATGAAGCACTATTATTTATGGATGGATCATCTAGGTATAATCAAATAGGTATGTCACTAAAGGATGAAGAGTTGACGGCATTTCGTAACCCCAAGGAAATATACTATAAAGTGATGTAGTTTGGATAGAAAAATGCTGGTGCCACCTATCAAAGAGCTATGCAAAAGATCTTTGATGACATGCTTCACAAGAATATTGAATGTTGTGTTGATGACGTGGTTGTCAAGTCTAAAAGGCGAGTAGATCACCTACAAGATTTGAGACGAGTTTATGAGCACTTGAGAAAATATCAACTCAGAATGAATCCATTAAAGTGTGCATTTGGTGTTACATTGGGGAAATTTTTGGGATTCATTGTTCGTCATCGAGGCATAGAAATTGACCAAGCAAAGATTAATGCAATTCTGAAAATACCTGAACCTCGAGACATCCATGAACTCAAAAGTTTACGAGGGAAGTTAGCTTATTTATGTAGATTCATATCAAATTTAGCCGGTAGATGCCAACCAGTCAGTCGTTTGATGAAGAAAGGTGTTCCATTTGAACGGGATGAAGTTGTAGCAACGCTTTCAAAAGCATAAAAGCTTTATCTGAAGCAGCCACCTATGTTGGTCACACTAGTACCTGGACGTCTGCTAATTCTTTATATTGCTGCTCAAGAATGTTCCTTTGGAGCTTTATTGGCACAGGAGAATGATGAAGGATAGGAAATTGCCTTATACTACTTGAGTCGGATGATGATGCCAAATGAGTTGAAATACTCGCCAATTGAGAAAATATGTTTGGCTCTAATTTTTTCAATTCAAAAGCTGAAACATTATTTTCAAGCTAATACTTCCGTCTTGTCTCGAAAGAAAATCCATTAAAATATGTCACGTCAAAGCTCGTCTTGTTGATAGACTTGCAAGGTGGTACCTTCAGTTGCAACAATTTAAGATTGTCTATATTCCGCAGAAAGTAGTAAAAGGACAAGTTTTGGCTAATTTCTTAGCTGATCACCCTATCCCTACTAAGTGGGAATTATTTTATGATCTAACTGATGAAGACGTCTTGATAATTGAAATTACACCTCCTTGGAAGATGTACTTTGATGGAGCATCCCATAGAGAAGGAGCTAGTGTTGGAGTTGTATTCATCACATCTGATGATGAAGTATTACTATATTCCTTCACTTCAACTGAAAATTGTTCCAACAACGTTGTTAAATATCAAGCTCTTATTCTTGAGTTAGAGATGGTGGTTGATACAAAATAATTGCATCTTAAAGTCTATGGAGATTCAAAATTGGTGGTCAACCAGTTGCTCAGATCATATGAAGTCAAGAAGCCTGAGTTATTCCCATAGTTTAATTACGCAAAAAGATCATTAGATAGCTTGGGGATGTAGAAATTGAACATGTGCCAAGGAAAGAAAACAAGCAAGCTGATGCATTAGCTAAATTGGCCTCTTCACTTGCTATACCTAACAATGAAGTGCTAATTTCAATATGTAAAAATTGGGTTGTACTGCCATTTTTCGAGAATGAGGATTATGAAAAAGCTGAAATTCATATTGTTCAAGTATTTGAGATAGAGAAGGAAGATTGGCGCCAACTAATAGTGGATTTTTGAAGTACGAGAAGTTACCTAATGATCCACGCTGAAGAGTTGATATCCAACGTCGTGTGGCTCGCTTCATTTATTACAAAGGTGTACTTTATAGGCGATCATTTGATGGAGTCTTTTTGAGATGTTTAAATGATGATGAAGCTATCCAAGCTATGGAAGAAGCTCATTCCAAAGTTTGTGGCGCTCACCAATCAGGTCCGAAATTATATTTTCGAATAAAAAGAATGGGCTACTACTGGCCAACAATGATGAAGGATTGTATGGACAATGCACAAAGATGTCATGCTTGTCAATTTCATGCAAATTTTATTCACTAACCACCTGATCCATTGCATCCGGCTGTTGCTTCATGGCCATTTGATGCTTGGAGATTAGATGTGATTGGACTCATGCAAAGTCTTCTGATGGGTACTTGTATATATTGGCTGCAACAGACTATTTCTCTAAGTTGGTTGAAGCAATACCCCATAAAGAAGTAAACAAGGAAAATGTTGCTAGCTTTATCCGCATCAACATTATATATTGCTATGGGGTTCCTCGATGCATAATCACTGATAATGAAATGCCCTTTTGTAATACTCTAATAGATAAACTTAGTCAGAAGTTCAATTTGCTGAGGCATTCAATAAAACTCTGTGTAATTTGTTGAAGAAAGTAGTATCAAAGTCAAAGAGGGATTGGCATGAAACGATTGGAGCAGCTTTATGGGCATATGAACTACTTATAGAACACCTACACATGCAACTCTGTATTCATTGGTTTATGGTGTTGAAGCTGCTTTACCTCTTGAGCAGCAAATTCCTTCATTAAGGATAGCCATACAAGAAGGATTAACTAAGGAAGAAAAATATTTAGTTGTTTGAGTTAGTTAGTTTCTTGAGTAAAAAAAAAAGATAGTTTAGTTTTTTTTATTTTTGAGTTTTTAGTTTGTCAAGTATTTTTTTTCAAAAAAAAAAAATGTGGTTTAATTGCTTTTATCAAGTTTGAGTTTTTAGTTTGTTAAATAAAAAAAAATCAAAAGATTGCAAGGTAAAAAAAAAAATATTGTATAATCACAAAAAAAATTAAAAAAAATAAATACAACATAGTTTATTTAAAAAAAAGGAGCAAAATGTTCTAAACAAATTTCAAGTAAAATGACTCAAATTCTTCAATTCTTTTTTGACAGCCTCCAAGTGTTCCATTGAAGTTTGCAAATTCTTAACCGCTTCATTACTCAATGGAGGAATGCTCTTGATAACAGCAATTTCCTCAACCTCATGAATTTCAGCTTGAGCACTTTGAAGAAGTCGTTGTTGGCGTTTCAATGATAAAGTCAAATTCTTCTTCCGTTCCTTCAAATTATCAAGCTCTTTCTCAACACATTCCAGTTCATTTTGGGTAGATTTAATTTGGTTCATTTCTTTTCTTTCTCTAATTTAAGCATTATGGAGATGATTTTTCGCCTCACCTAATTGTTGTGCAAAAATTTCATTAGATGCTTTCTCGAAAGATGCTAATTTTGCTTCATCATAAGCGAAGGCCTTGTCAAACAATACTTGCAATAATTCTTCCACATTGGAGATGGCAAATTTGTTGAAGCCCCCATTGATTTAAGCACAAATTGAACACTATCTTTGATAGATGAGAGGGAATCAAGTGGAGTATTTGCTATTCTCTTGCAGGACATCCCACAACATTTGAAGATATCTTTTTGATGATTAAGTACAAATTTCTCACCTTTAGATACTGAAACTGGAGCACAATGAGATGGTTGTTTAGCTTTCATACTATGAAATACCTTATTTTGCATGGTTGTGTCAATTGAAGTACTCATGACCAACAAATTAGGTTCCATGATTGATCATCGGCTACCTTAGGATGTCTCATCTTCATCGACATTAATAATTTCATTTTTCAACTGAAATTTTACATGATTTGAGTTAGCAAAGGACCAAAATAGGGCTTATTTAAAGAAGAAAAAAGAAGATAAAGAAAAGAAAATAACCTCTTTGGCAAAATTTTCTATTGGCGATAAATCAATTGGCTTTGGAGATTTGTGACCCTTTTTAAGCCTTTTCCAATGACGATCTTCATTACTACTGATGCTTGTTTCTAAAGGATAAGAAGGATTCCTTCTCTTTTCATTTGGAGGCTCGATGTCTTCTAAGTTGGTAGGATTTTGAATATCTCTTTATCAGAATCTTTGTCCCCAAGGGAAATTTTGATTGGCTTCAAGTTGATCAATTTCGCAAAATTTTTCTCAAAGTAATCTCCATGAATTTTAGTCCACCACTTCTTATAAGCATCCAAAGAGAACTTTTTTTGCAAGTGGGGGCACACAAGGAACTATGCTATAGACATAGAATTATGCAAAGTGCATAAGTGCCAATAACGAAGTCCTTCGTCCAACTAGGCTATGCGAATGTCATGAGCAAGAATCCCAAGAACTACTTGATGATATCTAAACTGACGACTAAAGCGATGAGGACTATAAGGTTCAATAATAAAATAGTCGTCTTGCCACAAAGAAAGATAATTTGAGCGAATAGCAATAAAATATTTTTTCTCCAATTCTCTAGCCTTCCCATCATCAACATATGAAAATCCTTTGTCTTTAGTAATCATGGAGCAAGTCCAGGAAACAAAATCCCCTTTGCGAATTCTCTTGCGAGCCACCTTTGGATCATAATATTTTGCATCTTCTTTATCGGAATAGATTGCCATTTCTAGGCCACACATTCCTTGCCAAACTGGATAATGTGTTTTGAAGTAGTGCACCAACCAAGCATAGACAAAGTGGATGGGAAAAGAAGAATGCACAGGATTTGGCCTTCGGGAACCTGAAATTTTATTTAACCCATTGTAGATGCTGGCTAAAATTGGAAGAGCAAGACTTACTTTCCTACTGGTGGCCATGATGCATGCTATCTTGAAAGTACTAGGGTGTATTAAACTAACATAATTGGTAGGAAGAACAAACGAGCAAAGCCAACAAGCTAAATATGCCGCCAAATAAGTTTCTTCTCTCAAGTTCCAAGGAATTCCAAGTTTTGAAAACAATGCCCCTTTTGGAGTGGACCATTCTCTATGAACACCAAATTTGCTAAGAGGATTTTGAGTTGATTTGGGCCAGACCGTCTTTTTCTCCTTGCGTGATGATGGTTGATAGTATTTTATTGCTTTCCAAGGCCAATACTTCACCCATTTTTCCATAGTAACTTGAGAAAGTTGACCTCCATGAGCACTCATTTGAAATAAATGATACGCTTGAAATAAGTATTTGCAAGAATTAGGAATAAATTTACTTCTTGTCTCATTAATGTCGATAATCACTTCATCATAAAAAATTCCTATCATAGGGAGGCCTGCAAAGTTGTGCAAATCCTATAGCGATCTGGACAATTCTCCAAAGGAAGTTAAAATAGTATTTGTAAGTCGACACCATGCCTCGCAAAATGCTTTGATAATCTCAGAATTTTTATCATATGTGAATAATTAAGCACACACTAGATCATATATTTGTGTAGCAATCATCTTGTGCTTGCATCGACTAAGAATATCTTTAGTCCACTCCCAGTATCCTTTCATGTAATGGAATTCGCCATCGAATTGAAGAGTTTCTCCCCACTTGGCTTTCCCTTTAATAATGTTGCGACCCAATGTTGGCAAGAAAATTGATTCATTTGATTGTTGATGATGAATTAATTCGTTTGGAGGACAATGATGAGTTGCCCTTAAAGACCACACCTTGGAAGTTTTGATCTCCCGGGACTACTCCTCGGTATGAAAGGAATTAGTCAGTCGTGGCCACTTTGCTGTATATCTATCAATAAGTAGATTATGAGTAGTCAAAAGTGTGCCTTTCTCTGTAGATTGATTCTCTTCATCAAGAATAATCAAGTGTTGTACTCCAGCGCCAGTTGAAACATCCTTAAAGTAAACTATAATGCAACCTGCAAGGATATGAGAGAAGTTAATCAAGTTGTTGAAAAAGAAAATCAAAGAAGATTGACGTGAAGAATGGTCATGTTTAATGCTCATGTGGATTAATGGAGAATTAAGTTGATGGGGAACTCATAACAATGCTAAAACAATAGTGAATATTCATAGAGACATTTTATCAAACATGAAGGATGCATGAGCTAAGGGAGAAAGAATAAGAAAAACTAAGAAGTGATCATGCCCAATAATCAAGAACAAATACCCAACAATCAAAAGCAAATTTCCAACAATTTAACAGAGCAAATTCTCAACAATTGGCAAAGCAAATTCTCGATGTGCTTGTTGTGTGATTGTGGTCTCGTAATCAAGCCAATTTATAGGCATTCATTGCAGATATGGTGTTTAAATAGGACTCAAACTCTTTATTTGTTTATATCTCAATCCTGTTGGGAAGTGAGTTTTGTAGAAATCAAGTTCAAAATTAATCCTCAATATACTGAAGAGAAGAATATAAGGGCAGAAGATTAAAAAAAAAAGGCCCTAGATAAATCAGAGTTATGTTGAATTACTTACAGCTAAAACCATTTGCTGCAAGAAATCTGCTGACATCTGAACTCCGAAGCTTTGAAGACTTGATTTGCAATTGCAATTAGGTTGTTTTCTTTAACTAAATAAAGAATTGAGGAGGCCATGCAAATAAGGTGAAAAAGCTTCTAATTGCAGGCCATGCAAATAAGGTGAAAAGGCTTCTATTTTGCTGCTGAATGTGCTATTGTTCTCTAAATTGGAAAAGCACAAGTGATAGTAATTATGTTAATTTTTGTGGGCCACCTATGGAGGATTTATTAAAAAAAAAAAAAAAAGGGCAGATCTTGTTGCTAAATTTAGTTATATGTGTGTGTGTGTGTGTGTAAAAGGATATTAGGCTTCTCATATCAAATTTTGATATGGGCTTTTGTTCACCCCACATATATTATTGAATATATATATATTCTCAAATACTTCAAGTCTCATCTCTTTTGGGGTTCATTTGCACCCCTTTGTCAAGCCTCGAAGTAGGGACATTTGTAGACATATTAAATTTTTGACCAATTGAGAAGTAACACATGTAAAATAATATATTAACTATTAATTCAAAATTTTCTATTTAAATTTTGGGATATATTAAATTTAATTCCAAAAGATAAATAGTTAATTTTAATTAATAATTTAGTATTTATTTTATACTCAAATCAAATATTGACACGTATCAAAGATGGAGTGTCTACATCTCTAGACCAATCAAATTAAAGATATTTGATATTGATATTATCTTTTGAGGTTTGATATTATCAAAATCAAATATATTTGACATTATCTCCTGATATTTGATATTATTTTATTAAAGAGAACTTTTGAAGGAGTTTAAGTCAATCTAGAAGTCTTCCATCAAGCACCTATATAAAGGGGTGATTCTAGCTCATTTAACACAACAAACACAAATTCTAGCAGATGTGAGAAACTTTGAAAGAGTCCAGCAATTATCTCAAGAAAATTCAAGGAGATCTACGACGTTCAAGGTGTTTTTCGAGGAATTCATATATTTTTGACATTTGATTCGAGATTAAGGTGCGAAGCCCTTGAATTGGCGCTATTTTTATTGAAGGATGTTGTGATCTCCTCATAATATGTTTTGATTATGATCCTTTGCAATGATCTTATTCCATATTGCATTAGTCGTAAATAAGGAAAATACTCAATTGATTTGATACCACAAAATCAGCAGTTTTGTTTGCTCCAATCATGGCTTAATAGTTGGAACTTTCATATGGAAATCTGCATGATTTTCTAGAAATAAAGAAGGAAAGTTTCTACTGGAACTTCACATGGAAACCTGCAATCAAAGAAGAGTTATTTAAAGGAAGATATTTGCTGGATCAATCTTCAAGATAATTGTCTAATTCATACCTAGAATGAAGGAAGGAAAATCCGTATAATCTTCCAGCATCAAGTAAGGAAAGTAGCCATTGGAACTTAATATGGCAACTTTCAAATCAAAGAAGGAAAGTTACTGTTAGAGTTTTATATAACCACGTGACCAGAGCTAATTCCATAAATTCAAAGACGAAAGATAAAAGGAAAAATGCTGTTGGAATTTCTATGGCAACCTAGACTCAAGAAAGGTAAGTTACGGCTAGAACTTTACATGGCAACATGACATGTCCAGAAGATGCAAAAGATTCTGAATGAACTTCATCTATTTAAAATAGAAGATGTCTCAAGTCAGAAGCAATTAAGCCTTTTCTCAAAGTTCAGAACTCTACAGGATATTATTCTGGAAGTTGTGCTAGAGTTTGCTTTTGCCTTCTATCATCCAGCCTGTTAGAAGTTTCTGTGATAGAGGAAGTTGCTTTTTGTTATCGATATTTTATATCTTGTCTTTGTTGTAACTTCATTTGTGTTTAATATAAGTGCAGGTTAAAAATCCTAAAATTATATCTTAAGTAGTGGAGTAGGCTTGCCGAACCATTATAAATCATCGTGTTCTTCTTATTTGCTATTTTTATATACTTTGTCCGTTTAGATTCTTATAAAACTGTTTTATCAAACCTTTCTACAAAACTTTTTGAAGGAATAAAAGTGTTTATTGAATTGAGAAAAATATCAATTCACCCCTTTCTTGATCCCTTTTTACTATCAATTGGTATCAGAGCATCAGGGCTCATACTATAAGTTCTAACAAACTTAAGTTTAATCGATCCTAATAGCTGCTTAATCTAACTTTGATGTCTATGTAGAAGAACAGTCACATATTCATCCACCCTTGTCCAACGGAACAAACTACTCCACATGGAAGAATCAAATCAAAGAGTTTTTCATAGCTTTTGATTATGACTTATGGAGTATAATTATTGATGGACCACTTATTCCAACTACTAAAAGAATGTCACCCAAAGGTAGAATGGAACTTACTACGGAAGACAAAAGAATGTTGTCCATGAATGCCAAAGCCAAGAATATTCTATCTTGCGCCTTAGTTAAAGAAGAGTACAATAGAGTCAGCACTTTTTCTACTGCAAAGGAGATGTGGAATATGCTTCAAGTCACCCATGAAGGAACATCTCGGTAAAACAAGAAAGGATTGCATTACTTACTCACTAATACAAAATGTTATCTATGAAAACAGGTGAATCAATCAGCCAAATGTACACCCGATACATGGAGATAGTCAACCCCATGTTTGTAGTTGGAAAATTTATCTCAGAAAGTGAGCAAGTTCGAAAAATCTTGCGATCTTTACCTCAAGAATGGACACCAAAGGTCACTGCAATACATGAGGCCAAAAATCTAGAAATTCTTTCAATAAGAGAGCTCATCAGATCACTTACTTCTCATGAAATGACACTCCTATCAAAAGAAGAAAGTTCCAATGGCAAAATTAAGAAGAACATAGCATTCAATCCAGAACAAGTTGACTGGAACGAAGATTCAGGAGATCTGGATAAGGATACCCTAAATGATGAAATAGCAATGATTACAAAACATCTCAGACAACTAACACAAGCGAGAAATTGTTTCAAAAGAGACAACAAGTCAATTTCCAGGAGAGGCAGTACTGACTACCAACAACCTGAACAAATAATTTGCTAGGAATGCCATGAAGTTGGTTATAAAAGACATAACTGCCCAAGGCTCAAACGAAATTCCAAACTCAAGAAAAGTTCCAAATCCAGAGCAATGGCCATTATGTGGGATGATTCAAATTCAGATCAATTCAACAAAGACGACAACTGTCTTATAGCTAATTGATAGGTAACTCCTCTTTTCTGAAATAAGTACCAGTAATTCTGAACAAGAAAATGCTAGGTTGCATGAGGAATTTCAAAATCAACTAGTTGAGATGCAATAGGAAATAAACTCTCTAAACTATTAGATAAAGAATATTCTTGATGTAAAAGCTGAACTTGTTCAAAGTTATAACAAAATTATCAAGAAGGACGTGGGTGATAGAAATAGGCTAGTTAGAAAAATTCAAGATCTTGAAAATGAAAATTCCTTTCTATTAGCAGAGAATTACAACTTGAAAAAAAAGTTAAAGGAAAAAGGAAAATGGACGTACCCAAAACCAAATTTTTTGAAAAAAAAAAAACAGAAAGTTTGTTATACATGTGGTAAGAAAGGTCATGTTTGCTACAAATGTCCAATAAGAAATGATATTAGAACTAAATACTTATGGATTCCAAAGGCTAACAATGAAGGACCTGATACTACGTAGGTACCTAAAATATTAACAAATTGTCATACAGGTTCCAATCAAGAAGAATCAAAAAGATAAATGGTACCTGGACAGCTAATGTTCCAGACATATAACTGGAGATAAATCATTCTTTACAAATCTGCAGGACTTTAGTGGAGGGAACGTCCTGTTTGCTGACAACACAAAAGGTAAAATCATAGGTAAATGTATTGTTGGAAAAATCAATGGAACTTCCATTGAGAATGTCTGGCTGGTAGATGGTCTGAAACATAATCTTCTAAGCATCAGCCAGCTCTGTGACAGTGGGTATCAGATACAATTCCAACCCTTACATTGCATTATTACTAAGGATGATAAAATCATTTTTTTCACTGTTAGGGACATAAACATTTACTGCATTAACCTGAATGATTTTTCTAGCCCAAATGTTGAATGTTTGGTAGCTTCAAGAGATCCTAGTTGGACATGGCATAGAGGACTTGGACATGCAAACATGAATATTCTTGATCATCTTGCTAAAAAATATCTTATTAAAGGGATTCCCAAGATTGGATTTGTAAAAGACAAAGTATATGATGCATGCATTAAGGGAAAACAAATCAAAATATCTTTCAAACCTATCAATGACATATCTTCATCAAAACCTCTTGATCTTCTTCATCTTGATCTTTTTAGACCTATGAAAAATCTTCTCTTGGTGGCAGCAAATATGTTTTTGTGATTGTTGATGATTTTTCATGATTTACCTAGGTTTGATTTCTTTCTCACAAAAATGATGCCCTAAAATCTTTTGTATCTCTTGCTAAGAAAATCTAAAATGAAAAAGGGTATTTCATTAAAGCTATAAGGAGTGATCACGAAATGAAATTTGATGATAATGAGTTTATGATCTTTTGTGATGAAAATGGATATTCCTACAATTTTTCTGCACCAAAAACACCACAACAAAATGGAGTGGTAGAAAGGAAAAATAGAATTTTTCAAGAAATGGAACGAACAATGTTGAATTAATACGAGTTGCCTAAATCATTTTGGGGAGAGGCTATAAATATCGCATGCTATATTGCCAATAGAGTTTTTCTCAGACCTTTTATCAAAAAAACCCCTTATGAATTATGGCATGGTAAAGTACCAAACATCTCATACTTTCGTGTATTTGGATGCAAATGCTTCATTCTGAATGATAGAGATCATCTTGCTAAATTCAATTCAAAATTAGATGAAGGCATATTCGTGAGATGTTTAGTTTATAGCAAAGCTTATAGAGTTCTTAACAAGAGGAAAAGAATCATACAAGAGTCCATACATGTTATTTTTGATGAAACTAATCATCTTATTGCCAAAGATACTTTGAGCATAGAATCTGCAAGTATTGTAGAATCATTGAAGCAGTCTAGCAAGTGAAGGAAACTGAAAAAGAAAGTTCCAAAGAAAACATTAATGAAATTCCAAGCGGAACTTCCAATGAAGGAGATGAAGAAAAGATACAAAAGTTCAAACATTGATAGAGTCATCTAGAAAATAAAACAATTGGGAATCCAGAAGTGGAAATAATAACTTGATCAACGGCAAAAGATTATGATACTGGTAATATAGTTCTCTTATCACTCATAGAACCTATTGATTTGTATAAAGCACTAAATGACAGGTACTAGAAAGATGCAATGATGGAAGAACATTCCCAATTTAACAAAAATAATGTGTGGAACTTGGTAGAAAAGCCTATTAGCAAACCACTCATTGGAACTAAGTGGGTTTTTCGAAACAAACTAGATGAGAAGGGAATCACGGTAAGAAACAAGGCAAGACTTGTTGCTAAAAGGTATTCACAATAGCAAGGTATTGATTTTGATGAAACATATACACCTGTAGCACAATTAGGTCGATCCGCATGTTGCTTGCATATGAATCTTACCAAAATTTCACTCTTTTCCAAATTGATGTCAAAAGTGCATTTTTGAATGGCCTTAGTAAAGAAGAGGTTTATGTTGAACAACCACCAAGTTTTGAAAATTCTGATTTTCCCAATCATGTGTTTAAATTATCTAAAGCATTATATGGTTTAAAACAAGCCCCCAAGGCTTGGTACGAAAGGCTGAGTACTTTTCTTCTCTCTAAAGGATTTTCCATGGGCACCATTGACACCACTTTTTTCATAAAGAAAGTTGATAATGAAATGCTAATGGTACAGATTTCTGTAGATGATATCATATTTGATGGTACTACAAATTCTCTTTGTGATGAGTTTGCAAGTTCCATCAAAAGAGAGTTTGAAATGAGTCTTATGGGAGAATTAAACATCTTTCTTGGACTGCAAATCAAACAAAGTTCTACAGGAATATTCATGTGCCAAGAAAAATATACAAGGGAACTATCAAGAAGTTTGGAATGGAAAATTGCAAGGAAACATCAGTTTCCATGGCACCAAACACCAAACTAGAGACTAATCTAGAAGAAAAGGGAGCTAACGAAACAATATACCGAGGAATGATTGGAAGTTTGCTCTATCTCACTGCAAGTAGACTAGATATTCTATTCTCAACAAGCTTGTGTGCCCAATTTTAGGCAAATCCCAAGGAATCCCACCTTCGAGTGGTAAAATGAATATTAAGATACTTAAAGGGATATCCTTACCTCAGTATTTGGTATCCTCGCTCAAAATATTTCTCTCTTGTTGGATATTCTAATGCTGACTATGCAGGTTGCAAGATTGACAGTAAAAGTACCATGGGAACCTGTCAATTTCTTTGAGAAAGATTGGTAAGTTGGTGTAGTAAAAAACATAGCATTGTCGCACTATCAACAACAAAAGCAGAATATATGGCACTTGGAAATTGCTGCACCCAGATTCTTTGGATGAAACAAACTCTCTAGCATTACGGTATGAATTTCTTCAACATACCTATAAAATGTGATAATACTAGTGCAATTAGTATAACAAAAAATCATGTTCATCATTCTAGAGCCAAACATATAGAAATTAGGCATCATTTCATAAAAGATCATATTTCTAGTGGTGTTATTTGAATAAATTATGTGGAAACTAAGTTCCAGTTGGCAGATATTTTCACTAAGGCCCTTTCTGATGAGCATTTCACTTTTCTTAAAAACTAGATGGGCATAATCTTTTCTCCCAGCGAAATTTAAAACTAAGGAATACTTTTCTTAAGCCCTTTTTGATGTTGAATAGGGAGATGGATTAGAATTGGAACCTTCCATGATTGTTAAAACTAGAACCTCTTGTATCATGTTTTGTGAAACTTAAATGTTTTCTGCTTGGTGTTTATCTTGTGTCATGTTTTGTGAAATTGGAACACCCTATTACTTTCTGCTTGGTATTTTTTCTATGAAATTGAACTTGCTAATGCTGGAACTTTTGTTTAGAGGATATGGATATTTGAACTATAGAATCATTATGCTATTTGAAGTTTAACATCTCCCTATTATGGAATATGATTATGTTGCTCGATGTTATATATGCTCATCTTACAATAACTGATTTTAACCCTTTTTGAGAACTTTGAAAATAACCTTTTTCAGCACCACAGCTCATAGTCAGGGGGGCACCTTGTATATGCAAATGGATCATCATCAAAAAGGGGGAGATTGTTGGGATCTTCTCATAATATGTTTTGATTATGATCCTTTGCAATGATCTTATTCTATATTGCATTAGTCGTAAATAAGGAAAATACTCAATTGATTTGATACCACAAAATTAGCAGTTTTGTTTGCTCCAATCATGGCTTAATAGTTGGAACTTTCATATGGAAATCTGCATGATTTTCTAGAAATAAAGAAGGAAAGTTTCTACTGGAACTTCACATGGAAACCTGCAATCAAAGAAGAGTTATTTAAAGGAAGATATCTGCTGGATCAATCTTCAAGATAATTGTCTAATTCATACCTAGAATGAAGGAAGGAAAATCCGTATAATCTTCCAGCATCAAGTAAGGAAAGTAGCCATTGGAACTTAATATGGCAACTTTCAAATCAAAGAAGGAAAGTTACTGTTAGAGTTTTATATAACCACGTGACCAGAGCTAATTCCATAAATTCAAAGACGAAAGATAAAAGGAAAAATGCTGTTGGAATTTCTATGGCAACCTAGACTCAAGAAAGGGAAGTTACGGCTAGAACTTTACATGGCAACATGACATGTCCAGAAGATGCAAAAGATTCTAAATGAACTTCAGCTATTTAAAATAGAAGACGTCTCAACTCAGAAGCAATTAAGCCGTTTTTCAAAGTTTAAAATTCTATAGGATATAACTCTGGAAGTTTGCTTTTGCCTTCCATCATCCAGTCTGTTAGAAGTTTCTGCAATAGAGGAAGTTGCTTTTTGTTATCGATTTATTATATCCTGTCTTTGCTGTAACTTCATTTATGTTTAATATATATAAGTGTAGGTTAAAAATCCTAAGATTACATCTTAGGTAGTGGAGTAGGCTTACCGAACCACTATAAATCATTGTGTTCTTCTTATTTGCTATTTCTATATACTTTATCCGTTTGGATTTTTATAAAACTGATTTATCAAACCTTTTTACAAAACTTTTCAAAGGAATAAAAGTGTTTATTGAATTGAGAAAAATATCAATTCACCCCCCTCTTGATCCCTTTTTACTATCAAAGGAGATCCATGACGTTCAAGGCGTTTTTCGCGGAATCCATATATTTTTGGTGTTTGATTTGAGATTAAGGTACAAAACCCTTAAATTGACATTATTTTTACTCAAGGAGATCCACAACGTTCAAGGCGTTCTTCTTGGAATTCATATATTTCTGGCTTTTGATTCGAGATTAAGGTGCGAAGTCCTCGAATTGGCGTTATTTTATTCAAATCAAATTTAAAGGAGATCCACAGCGTTTAAGATGTTTTTTGCGGAGCTTATTAAATTTAAGATTATATTTGGAGTGAAAGAATTAGAGGATTGGATTAGAGATAGAATCCACCTTTAATTAATTGATTTTATTTTTAATTTTATTTTTACAATTTTTTTTGTTTTTGTGATTTTATTTATTACAGACAAGAAATTTGTTGTTACAGCGAATTTAAGCAATATACTGAATCAATTTAGTACATTCTGATGTTGTTTATCCAAGATTTATAATTACCTTAATGGAACTGAGGATCCATGCATCATGGCCTTTGTGCGTGTCTGTGTTCAAAATTGGAATGCAATGTGTTGTTTGCTGTTGAATCGCCGAGTGAGTTTTCAAATGGCAGCTGTAATAAACATTATATTTGGAATTTAAAATATATAGTTCAATGGAGAACTAATATACTTATTGAAAACATGAAAAATGTAACCATATGCTTCAAGTAAATATAACAATATTTAAAGCAATTACGATGAATGGAACACTTGACAGTGGTGCTACTGCATCATGCACCTACTTGGTTGTTTTATATAGAACCCGACAACTGATCGTGATTCATGACTTGATGGCTGAAACCTAGTTGTTTGAGCATCATTAGTTGTTAGCAATGACAAATATTTTTAGAAATAAGAAATGTTGAAGAGTGTTGTACTATTTTGCTCTCAATATGTTGAATAAAACATCAAAGATTAACCTAATCTCGAATGCATGCGACTTATGCGATTGTATAACATACTGTGAAAGATATTTTAACTAATTGTAGAAAGGGACAGTTATTTGACATCGCATTTTCTATGTTATTGCTCTATATATATTGTGGTGATACTTGGTGGTCTTTTACATTATTACTTTAAGGAAATTAAGTTTTTGAAAAAAAAAATTATTTTCACTTTACGAAAAGAATTATCTTGGAACAACCTAAAGTCAATTAATTGGAATAAATAAATTTGGGATTGGGGAAGTATACGGTTTCTCTAAATCCCCAAGTCAATTAATTTTATCATGTGCTCTTTGCTAAGGTCAAATACTGAATGGAGATCATCAATGTAACTTCTCATATCTATTTATGAATCATTATATAGTAATAGTTTAATAAAACATATTCCAATTAAAAATGTTATCAATTATTCCTCTAGAACTACTTGAATTTCTTTAAGGCTAAATCTAATGCCATGGGATCTAAAATGCAAGAATGCATAATTAGTAATGAGCTTCTATTTTTGAGAAAAAACAAATATTGATATATATATATATATATATATGATATTGGATGTTAAGAATACTGGATAAGTTTTAGTTGGTTTGATTCATCATCAACATTTTTAGTTACCCTTCTTCTGGTATTTGAACATGCAATTTATTAATTGAAACTCAAGCAACAATAATGTGATCTCAAATACAAAGTAAATATTGGATATAACTCGTAATATTTGAAGTTTATTACTTATCTTTATTTTCTTACAATTTTGAGGACATATTTTGATCTTAACTTGGATGGAAAAAAGAAAGAAAAAGGAAAAAGAAAAGAAAAGAAAAGAAAAAGAACTATAGTATAAGTGGTTGTCACACTAGTATTAAGCTTTGACATTTCATAATAATTTTAGGGTGAATTACGGCTACCCCTTGAGGTTTGGCGTAATTACAAAAAAAATCCTCGTTGTTTTAAAAATTACAAATACCTCCCTGAACTTAATTGCTGTCCAACATTTCAGTCCAGCCGTTAGGGTTTTACTGTACAGATGTTAAAAAATTTGGGTAAAATTTCAAAAATGCCCTTAGACTAACTGATGGCATCTTTGACCTAGTTTGACTTTTTTTAGTTGACAAAATACCCTCAGGGATGGTATTGTAAGATTTTTAATTGATTAAGGGTGTATTTTTTTTAATTTTTTTTTGAGGTCTTAAATGTAATAAAACAAAGAAGAATCCAGGGTGAATTTAAAATAGTAAATGTATTTAAGATAATTTAATTATATTCAATTTAATTTAATAAGTAAGAAAAATTAAAAATATAAATCAAATCTATCATCTTGAACATATAATTTTAATAATTGAAATGATATATTCAATAGTATTAAAAATAATAAGCATATCTAAAATAATTTAATTAAATTTATATCATTAAAATATAACATATTAGATTATGTTAAATATAAATTTATATTATTAAAATTATCTGATAATATTAAAATAGTAATATATATATAATATTTTAATTGAATTCAATTCAATTTAACTACAAAGTAAAATAAGTAAAAAAACTAAAATAAATTAAATCTATTATGGTAATATTTTTTTAATAATTTTTAAAATTAAAAAATAGTAATGACATGTAACTCCTAGATTTGGCATTTTAGAAAGTAAGATTTAAAAATTAAAATATTTATTCAATGAAAATTTTGGGGCTCAAAACACGAATAAGAAAGGACTTGATTGTAAGAATTTTGAAATTTTTGGTGGTCAACAAAATTAATTTTGATCAACCGGGTCAATAGAGTCATTAACTAGTTTGAGGACTTAATTGAAATTGAGGGAAAAATTTTTGGGTCCAAGTGGCACTCAAAGAGTTAAAAGGATTCAATTGAAATCTGAGATGAAGTATTGGGGTAGAAATTATAATTTCAGAGAGTTGAAAAATATATCCACAAGAGAATGTATTGAAAAATGTATCAATTGAAGTCTTTCCAATGATGGAAAGAGAATGTATCAAATTCTTCTATGCCTACCGTCAACATCCTCTCCAACCAGCACCTCTCCGACATTGGAAAAACTAGCAACCAAGTAACCATTCTCTTTCCATCATCACAAGGAACGCATCGATACCAAATTTGCCTAGAAACAACCAGCGACTTGCTAGAAATTAAGCTCCAAACGGAGCCTCACGGTGGTGGTGACGGGTTGCTTAGTTCCGGCGACGGAAACTTATAAACAAGGAGTGAGTTTTGATAGACTCGATGAGAGGAGTGTAATGGTGGTTTCAATTTTGTGATTTGACTAACAGAGAAGGGGAATGGTAGGTGGAGGCGCGCAGTGGAGTTGAGCGGTTTTGCTTGAAATTGGCCAACGAAGTGAAGGGAAAAGTTGAGATTGATTTGGGGGTTTGATAGAGCGCAACAAGGCGCACCTTATGGCGGCAGCAAAACCCAGTTCTGGTGGAGGCGCACGGCAGCGGTCCGACGGAAATTGAAGGTGATAAAAATATATCAAATAAACCCTCGTAAATTCAAAAACATTACAAATAGGTCCACGAGTATTTTTGTCTTTTGATATTTCTAATCAATTTTCCTTTTTTTTTTTTACAAAAAATTTTAACGGAAGGGCATTTTGATCATTTTACACTTTCCGTCAGCATTACATTTAGGTCTCAAAGTTCTGGGGGTATTTGTAATTTTCAAAACGACGAGAATTTTTTTGTAATTACACCAAACCTCAGGGGGGTAGCTGTAATTCACCCATAATTTTATAAGGATTGCTCAGTTAATTGAATTTCAAGTTAATGATTAAACTAGCTACGTACTAAGGATATCCATTTATATATTGGAATTATAAATTAGTTCTGCATTGAAGGTTATTTAACTTGAAGTACTAGTATGTCTTAATTTATATCTATCCTTCCGTATAGGGATAATGTCATAAATGGTCCCTAAAGTTTTAGTTTAGAATCACTTTAGTTCTCAAACTTTAAAACTTCCTTTTTTAGTCCCTAACGTTTGGATTTGGTTTCAATCTAGTCCCTAAGTCAACTTTTCGGCAACTTTTTAAGGGCAAAATTGTCAATTTAGTTTTATATTTCACTTTAGTTCCTATATAAGGTTTTATATTCCACTTTAGTCCCTATATAAGATTTTATGTTCCAATTTAGTCCCTATCTTACTTTATTTGTTAATATATCACTAATCATATAATTAATATTAGTAATTATAATAGTATCAGAAATGATATGAATATACAATAATATATTGTTTAATGTTAATAATAATATTAGTATCAATTATATATATACACATGCACATATATTTATAAAAAGAAAAAAAGAAAAAGAAAAAAAGTAACATAGGGACTAAATTGGAACATAAAATCTTATATAGGGACTAAAGTGAAATATAAAACCTTATATAGGGACTAAAGTGAAACATACAACTATAAATTGACAATTTTGCCCTTAAAAAGTTGCTGGAAAGTTGACTTAGGGATTAGATTGAAAGTAAATCCAAACTTTAGGGACTAAAAAAGGAAGTTTTAAAGTTTGAGAACTAAAGTGATTCTAAGCTAAAATTTTAGGGACCATTTATGACATTTGCCCTTCCGTACATGAAGAGTCATTGGGGGTGGACAAAGTAAATTTGGAAAAATGTATTTTTTTTCTTGAGAATTAGTAGTACAATACAACCCTTTAATTTGTGATTCTCTCATTATAGTGAATGGAGGTTGATCGTGTTGCTCGTATCTTATTTTGCGATAATTTAATGACTTAGGTATTTGAAGAACAGTAATAGAGTTAACATTAGAGTTTAATTTTAGATCTTATATTTACATAATTGAATTACCAAAAGTAAGTCCAATTTTATTTTAGTCAACCCAACTATTCAATTATTTCAAGTTATGATTAAATCCATAACTTACATAAATATAGGTTTACAATTTATAATTGTGCTTTTATAGGTTTAGATGTAATACACAACTCAAGTTATTCAATTTATTTTAAGATATTATTAGCCCATTAAAAGTAAGTCCACAAATGTATGATGTATTTATGGGTTTAGGTTGATGCTTATAAAATTAAAAATGACAAAAATTATATTTTTATTTAATTTCAAACTTATAGACAGGAACATCATTTTGGAGGTCTTCTCTTCATTTTAAAATCCTATTAGAATGGTTTTTGACCCTCACAAATTATCTAATCATATGGGCTTACTGAAACCCTATAATATATATGATACAGAGCTGTAGAACCCGATTTCTTATGCTGTCATTCTTACATATGAAAATTATTCATAAATAATTTTCCTCCACAAAATCCACCCTAGGTGGGGAAGATCACGAAGCGGAAGGTGAAGAGCCTAAGAATCAATTGATTCATGTTCCTGATGCAATATTTGGACATATAGTAAATTATACACTAGCATATTTTGATTCATTTAAGTATATTTGGGGTCGTAATTTACCATTATTTGTTTGTGTTGGATTTAGGTAATTCGGACCAACATGTGGATTAAATGAAAGAAAATCTGAGATACACAAGTAGCTTCTTCCCTCTATTTCTTGTAAAAAGCTATCCAAACTAAAAAATAAATATATATATATATATATATGATTGTAAGTAGTTTTTCACCTTCTATTTTTCGGTAAATATTTTTTCGAATAAATACTTAAGTTTTCTATTTAAATATTTCTATGTATAAAAAGAGATTTGAGAGTCCTATGTTAAAAAATTCTGATAAGTAAAGTCAGCAGCTTTCTTCCTTTTATATCTTTTCGTTAAATTTTTCCCAAAAAGAAAAAGGGAATATTATATGTTTGTAAGTGATTGTCTGACCTTTTAAATTTTTCTATTTTAAATGATCTGTCTATATAAAAAGAGGGTTAGATCATGCCGTGCTAAAGTTTTTTGTTATTCAATGTCTAGTATTTGATCCAATTTTTTTTTTTAATTAAATTATTCCCTATTAAAATAAAATGTTTAAAGTCTATTCTGAATGATTCAAAAACTATCGGTAGGAATAAGTTTTAAAACTATGTTATGGATTTACAGTAGAAAAATCTTTGAACCTACTTCATGGGGTTGTAATTAAGATGTTCCTATGGGTAATAGCAGTAGTATCTAACCCACTTAATGTGGTTGTAGTTAAGACCCTTCTATGGATAATAATAATAGCCTCCAAACCCGTGGGGTTGTAATTAAGACCCTCACACGGATAACAATAGTGGCGTCTTAACTCACTTAATAGGATTGTAGTTAATGCTATTATATGCGTAATAATATTAGCATCTAAACCCACTTAACGGAATTGTAGTTAAGATCTAAATCAAAATAATCAATTGGGATTTCAAAAGTTCATGAACATAGACAAGAAAATGAATTGTTCTCATGTGATAAAGTATGTATTTTGTTTAAATCTCAAAAATTCTGAAAATATGCTTCTAAAAATATTTTGATAAGTATGATTTTCTGATTATTGGTCAGATTTAATGTTCTAAAAGTCTATAAAAGTATGTTTCTGAAGACATTTGTTTAGTACGAGTTGTTGATTGGTAACTTGATCCAAAATCCTGAAAGTTTTAAAAGTGTGTTTGAAATTGGGGCAAATCGTAAATTACTCTCTAAAATTTAATTTTAGAATCACTTTAGTTCTTAATGTTCATAACTTCATTTTTTAATTCCTAAACTTAATATTTCCTCTGACTTTAGTCCTTCAAACAACATTCGGGAGGCTTTTAGTTAGAAAATTATCCACACGTGACAATTTTAAGAGTAAATTTGTCAATATTAGATTTTAAATTTCACTTTAGTCCCTCAAATTTTTTTAGCCAATAGGTCTCAAAAGATGGGAACAAGCCATGTTCCTTCCCGTAATAGAAATCTAATATGCTGAATATCATCTATCTAATAAAAAAAATTTGCGGAGAAAAAAATTTAATAATCTTAAAAAAGGTGCATTAAGGAATTACGAAATCAAAGTATATATTTAATAATCTAAATTAAGGTTAATTTAATAAAGATATAATATTGAGATCGTTAAGTAATGAATATCTTTTGAAATGCATAATTCAAGAAAAAAATTTATCTCAAAATCTAAATAATGAGATATTATTCAATAGTGTGTGGAATATGAATTATTATTTATGTATAAAAAAATTAAATTAAAAATAAAAACTCTCACTTGAACTTTTTGAAAATAATATTGACATTTCATTAGAGATGATCCTTCTAATTAAATTTAGTAAACTACTTCATTTTGAAAACTATGTATTTTAAAATTGTAAAATATTTATGACTATTAAAATTGTAACTATTTTTCTCTATATATATCTATATTCTATACAAATTAATGTCGTGTAGATATAGTTTTAAAAATTACGAATACATTCATAGGAATTGAACAATATTGTAAAAACAATATGAATAAATAAAGATTCTTTTTGTTATCTAGAAATATAGTTAATACTTATTTTAGTTTGCTAATTTTTTTATTTTTATTTTTTTGATAAATGTTAATGAACAATTTCATTATCATGTTAGCTACTTAAGAGGATTATAAAATATAATAATAATTTGTTACAAAAATTTAATTTAAGTGGATATATTATCTTTTTTAGTGTTTTTATTATTTTATTATTACAAGACAAAACCAATAATCAATTAAATGCAAAATGTGGTTGAATTAAAAAAGATAATACCATAAATAAAAAATTACCATAAAATTATGTATGATATTGTTATTTGAAGATTAAAGAACTTGTGTCACATAAAATACATTAAGATTTTTTTGAATAGATATTAAATTTCATCTATGTAGCTAGGAGTTTATATTAGCATACTTTTGTAAATATATTATGTGAACTTTTGTCAATTATTTTAATTTTAAAAGATAAATGTGGTTATTCATTTTAAATTAAATCCAAATTAAATTTTTATATATTAGCCAAGATAAGAGACGATAGAAAATATATTGCCGGAATTTCAAGAATTCCTTAATTAACCTTTTTTATGATTATTAAATTCGTTCTCCCCCATAAAAATTATTTATTAGGTAGATAATATTCAACAAATTATATTTGTATTGCGGGAAGGACATGGCTTGGTCCCACTTTTTGTGACCTATCAACTGGGGAAAAAATTGAGTAAAATGGAATTTAAAATTCTAAATTGATAATTTTACCCTTAAAATTGCCACAGGTAGACTTGTCACCTGTAAATGGATAGGACAATGTCCTACCCAAGCCCATACAACTACCCAATTAATAAGACTTTAAATTTACCCTACCTTAACCAACCCATAAACCCATACCCTAAAATACCAATACAAGAGACCCTATACTCCATCCTACCCTACACAACTCAAAACCCATTGGGTCTTGGATTGAGTTCAGATTATTATATTAAATTTTTTTACTTGAATTTTGATCCAACCTATTTTTTTCTTTCTTTTTGTTCTTTCCGCAGGAATCATCCTAAAAACATGTAAATTTTCTTGGAATAACTTTGAGAAATATATTCATTTAAAATTTTGAATTATAGACCAAATAATAGACATCTTGTATAAATTTTATATCAAAACAGCTATACATAAAATTTATCATTTATGATCAATAAACAAATATATATATATTACTCTATTTATTGCAAATTTGTAAACAATATTACATCAAATGTACCATAATATTTCAACTTGATTTTAAAGTATTTTTATATCATAATACTAAAATATTACAAATATTAAATATTTTTTTATTTAGTAGAGTATAATTTCTTTAATATGTTATTTAGAAAAAATATAACATCTTATCCATAACTTTTTTCTTCAGAAAATGTATATATTGATCTTGATATATGTAATTAATAGATGAAAAATTATACATTTAAAATTAGTAAATATATTTTAATTTTTTGTATACTAAAAATTTAAGCATATGCATCATGTTTGTCATGTTCAATAATATAAATTTAATTTTGGTATAGTTGATTTGAGTTAATTGGTTAAATTTGGGTATTTAGATAATGAGTCATTTTTGGGTATGAGTGAATAGGTAACTTTTGGATATGAACCCTACCCAAACCCATTTTATCTTTTTCAATGGGTATAGGTATAGGTATAACAAATATTAATTGGGTTTGGGCCTCGGTGTTTTTAAAATTTTATGGGCTTGGGTAGGGTATTACCTACCCATTCATTGGCTTAGTCACAAGTAGACAATTTTTCCGGTTAAAAGCCATGGAAATGTTGTTCCAAACACTAAATTAAGATGAAATATTAAGTTTAGGGACTAAAAGATAAAGTTATAAAAATTGAAAATTAAAGTGATTTTAAAGTAAAACTTTAGGAACTAATTATTTGTTTTGCCCTTAAAATATCTAGATCTATGATCTTTTGTCTGCAAGTTGATTTAATGTAAAACGTTATCACATAGAGGTGGCAGCTCGGTTGGGGTGGTGGTGACTAGAGATGACAGAGGGAAAGGCATCGGACCAACGGTGACAGTGTACGGCGGTAACTATATGGCGGCAGGGCGAGGCGAGCAAGTGGAGGAAGAGGCAGGGCGTGGTGGCAGGTAGAGGAAATGGGGGAGAAAGGAGAGAGAAAAAAAAGGAAGAAGAAAGAGGAAAGATAAAAGAAATGTGGGACTGGTTTTATATTTTGCTTTCCAACAAAAGCTCCAACAAAAAGTAAAACTTTTTAAAAAATAAATAAACTAATTTATTTTTGATGGCATTACCATTTGAAATCCATCTCCCTTTTTCAATGGGGAAATTTTCGGATGGATTTAAAATGAAAAATTTGTCGGATAGTTTAAATGCTAGCGCAGTAAAAACAAGGCACATTTTTTTTTTGAAACAATGCACCAGGTTGGTACACATTATACGATGACTTTTTTGATGGAATTTACATTGGAATTTTCACCACCAGAAAATTTGACGCAAACTCGGTGCAATTCTGCCAAAAAGTTCTGATGGATGTTTTTCTTCGAAAATCTTCATAGAAAATGCACTACAAAAAAAAATAGGATATTGTTGAGAAAGAAAGGCTGTTCCTATCACGTGCATTGCATGCGGCTCATTAATTTTGGTTGCAGAAAGGCTGTTTGTTTGTCATGAAAATTTTCTCTTTCCAGAATTTTCTCTTTTCTTCAGTTTTGTAAAGCAAGCCGCATTTTTTGCAGCAGTTTCTTTCAATATCGTCCAGTAATGGAGTTGTCTTTCTTCCTCTTTTTCTCACGAGTTTCAACATGGTATCGGAGCGGGATATTTTAGATCTGATCTAACCATTGTCACCTTGAGCTGAAGGGAAGAAATTCAAAAAATGGAAGGAGCTAAAGGTGTCTGGAACCTGCGTGAGGGAAGAGTCGTAGGCGGCGATGGAGATCCTCTACATCTCCAGTCATCTGATCACCCTGGTATGCTTCTGGTGACAAATCCATTAATTGGAAACAATTTTTTGGCATGGAGTCGGCCAATTAAGATAGCTTTGGGAGCAAAGTTGAAGTTAAAGTTTATCAATGGGAAGTGCTGCATGCCTGAGGAAGGATTTGATCAATTCGAGCAGTAGATTCGAGCTGATTGCATGGTTAGATCTTGGATTTTAAACTCAATATCAAAGGAAATTGTGGATGCCTTTCTCTATACCACCATGGCGAAAGAGCTGTGAGACGAATTGGAGGAAAGGTTTGGTGAATGCAACGGTCCACTGTTATACCAGCTACAAAGAGAGGTGAATTCCATTACGCAAAGGAATCAGTCAGTAGTTCAATACTATACGAGACTTAAAAGGCTTTGGGATGAACTACAATGCTTGTTGCCGATTCCTCAGTGCAGTTGCGGGGCGGCGAAACAGATGAATGATTATGATGCATCTAGCAAACTGATTCAGTTTCTCATGGGGCTGAATGAGGCGTATGATCATGTGAGGAATCAGATACTCGTTATGGAGCCGCTACCTACTGTTACTAAAGCATATTCCATGATCCAGAGAGTGGAGAGACAAAAAGAAGTGCAACATGTTTTCACAAGTAGCGTGGATAATGTTGCGATGATAGTGAACAATTCTCACGTGAGGAAGCATGACAATGAAACACAAATCAATAGGAGGACAAAGCAGGGCAAGGAAAGGTTGACAAATCTAGTTTGCATTGCAGTCACTGTAACCGTAATGGACACACAAAAGAAACATGTTTCAAGTTGCATGGAACTCCTACCTGGTACAAGGAATTGAGGGAGGATAGAAACAAATCCAATGGCAAACAAATAGCTAACGTGGTGAAGGTTGTGAGAGACACCGAGCCTGAAACTTCCATGTCAATTGAGTTAAATGACAAAATACAAGACCTAATCCAATAGGAAGTGCACAGAATTATGAAAGGAAAGGGGCCTATGGAAGGCGGCATGGTGAATATGGCTCATATACATGACTTTGCAGGTATAGACTTGTTTCATTTTGCTTTCAGCACTTTTAGTCTATTGGAATCGGGTGCGTGGGTAATAGACATGGGTGCAACTAGTCACATGTGCTGTGATGAGAACCTTCTGCAAAACCCTAAGCCAGTAAAACCTATGACACCAATTTTCCTTCCGGATGGCTCTATCAAAGCAGTTAGAGCCATAGGAGATGTTCAGCTTACAAGCAAAATTGTCCTAACCGAAGCCCTACATATCCCCAAGTTTCATTACAACCTACTGTCTGTGAACAAGTTGTCTGAAAAACTATTGATTAAGTTCATTTTTTTTCCAAACCACTGCTTGCTACAGGACTTGCGGACTGACGAAGTGCTGGCTGTAGGGAGAGTTGTTAGTAGGTTATACATACTAGACAAGAGTAGTTTTGATTCTACTATATTGCTGAAGTATAGCAACTCACCAACCTCAAATCTTCACTGTAATTCTGTTGACCCTCATTCTCTCTGTAATAATTGTACCGATGCCGATCATGAAAATAAAAGTGTTACTCAATCTGTTCCCCTTTGGCATAAGAGGCTCGGTCATAGTTCATATGATGTGTTGTCTCACTTGAACTTCCTCCATAAACAAACCAATAATGTACCTCAACCTTGTGACGTCTGTAAAATGTCAAAACAACATAGATTGAGCTTCTCAAACAGCCAATCCAAGTGCATCGCCCCCTTCCAACTTGTTCACATCGATCTCTGGGGACCATACAACAAGACCTCGCTCACAGGTGCTCGTTACTTCCTCACTCTTGTTGATGATTTTAGTAGGTCCACATGGACCTACCTCTTTGCCCACAAGACTCAAACACCCCAACTTTTGAAGCAATACCTCAATATGATAGAGACCCAATTCAATATGAAAGTGAAAACCATGAGGTCAGACAACGGCCTAGAATTCACTAATCAAACCTGTCAACTCTTGTTTAATGAGAGGGGAATCATTCATCAGAAAAGTTGTGCCTATACACCTCAACAGAATGGCACCGTTGAAAGGAAACATAGACATATCCTGCAGATAGCTAGAGCTCTACTATTTCAAGCAAACCTAACAACCAAATTTTAGGGAGAGTTAGTTCTAATGGCCACTCACATCATAAATAAACTTCATACCCCCATCTTAAGCTGGAAAACCCCTTATGAAGCCCTTTATGGCAAAATACCTTCCTATGACACTCTAAAATGTTTTGGCTGTCTTTGCTACACTACTAATGTCGTTCCTCATAAGGATAAGTTAGAACCTAAAGCAATGAAGTGCATTTTCCTTGGGTACAACACTAGGCAGAAAGCATACAAGGTCTACGACCTTGCCTCTCATAAACTCATGGTCTCCAGGGATGTTGTGTTTTATGAGGAAATATTTCCCTACCAGCACAACCCTGAAATCGATTTCACCCCTTTGCCAGTCTTATGTCTAGAAGAGAACATACTCTTAGAAAGCGAGGCCTTGACCAACGACCTTCCGAGTGAACCTCATTCCACCCCAGATGATCACTCGACTGAGTCCCCCTCTTCCATGCCAACACATAATCATGTGGTTGTCAGACAAAGTGATCGAGTAAGGCATAAGCCCACTTGGTTGAAAGATTATATGTCTAGTGCTACCCACAACACTCCTACTACTAGCATCAGGTCAAATAACGCAGCTCCTGCCAGCCATCAACTCCAGCTTGAAACCCCTTGTCACACTTCAGACAACTACCAGTACATTGATTTTTTAGCCCCTGTGTCTATTAACTGTGAACCCAAGTCCTACAAACAAGCATGTGCTGATCCAAGATGGATACAAGCCATGAAGGAGGAATTGAATGCTCTTGGAAGGAACCAAACATGGGAGATGGCCGAGCTACCACATGGGAAGAACACTATAGGTTCCAAGTAGGTCTATAAGGTGAAATATAACCTGGATGGCTCAGTGGAGAGGTATAAGGCATGTTTGGTGGCGAAGGGATACAGTCAAACGACAGGGGTTAACTATTTTGATTCCTTTTCTCCAGTTGCAAAATCAGTCACTGTAAGGGTGTTCATGGCTTTGGCAAGTGCAAGGAACTGACCAATCCACCAACTTGACATCAACAATGCATATTTTCATGGGCACCTCCATGAAGAAGTTTATATGACACCATCCGAGGGATATAACAAAGGTGCGTTTGGGCAGGTATGCAAGTTGATCAAATCTTTGTACGGACTTAAACAGGCTTCCCGGGAGTGGAATTTTGAGTTGAGCTTGCAACTAAATTCATACGGGTTCAAACAATTAGAACACGACTACTATTTGTTTACCAGGAAGAAAGCGAACAGTTTTACTGCACTAGTGGTTTATGTGGATGACGTCCTAATCACCGGTGATGATGAGCAAGAGATTAGGGCTATCAAGACCTATCTGGACAGCAAGTTTACCATCAAAGACATGGGCCTTGCCAAGTATTTTGTAGGGGTTGAAATTGTCAGAACTACTCAAGGAATTCACCTGAACCAACGGAAGTATGTGTTGGATATTTTGAAAGAGACTGAGCTTCTTGAAGCTAAGCCGGCCAAAACTCCCTTGCCGCAAGGACATGGCCTTAGTTCTGAAGATAAAAATTCACTTCCAGAACCCAACAGGTATAGGAGACTTGTGGGAAAGCTTCTATATTTGAACATGACACGCCCCGACATCACATACGCCGTACAACAACTTAGCCAGTTTGTCAACACACCTAGGCGTTCGCATTGGAATGCCGCCTTACATGTCCTTTGTTATCTCAAACACTATCCATCTAGAGGGTTGTTTTTGCAGCCCATGGTGATCTTCAGCTTAAAGCCTACTGCGATGCCGACTGGGCAACATGTTGCGATTCTAGGAAGTCCTTGACAGGGTTCTGCATCTTTCTAAGGACCTCACTCATCTCATGGAGAACGAAGAAGCAAGCCACGGTATCGAGTTCCTCCGCCGAGGCTGAATATCGTAGCATGGCGTCTACTGTGTGCGAGTTGCAATGGCTGTCTTATATTCTTGCAGATTTTGGTGTTCCTATGAAGCTTCCAATCCCACTATTGCAGCCAATCCAGTGTTTCATGAACGTACGAAACACCTGAAAATCAACTGCCACATTGTTCGCAACCAGTTGAAACAGGGTTTCATTGCAACTCATTATGTTCCCCAGTAGAGAGCAACTTGCAGATGCCTTCACGAAGCCGCTGGGTTCTCTGCAATTCGAGCATTTGATGTCCAAGTTGGGTTTGGTGAGTTTTTCACCAACTCCCAACTTGAGGGGGGGCTGTTGAGAAAGAAAGGTTGTTCCTGTTCAAGTGCATTGCATGCGGCTCATTAATTTTGGTTGCAGAAAGGCTGTTTGTTTGTCAGTTGAGCAGTTAGTTGTTTGTTAGTCCGATCAGTTAGCTAGTGTAGGTGTCTATAAATAGGGGAAGGGCTGCATGTGCCATGCATGAAAATTTTCTCTTTTCTTCAGTTTTGTAAAGCAAGCCACATTTTTTGCAGCAATTTCTTTCAATATCGTCCAGTAATGGAGTTGTCTTTCTTCCTCATTTTCTCACGAGTTTCAACAGATATTAACTATGGTCAATTCGTAATTGCTACTGAAAATTTGTATCTTTGACTTTGAAATTGTCCTAATCAAGTTCGAAACTGATACTCTTATCGCTAACTCTTGCTACGACCAATTATAACTGATGATCATCTTTTTTTATATAGGTAGTATAAAATTAATTTGTTTTGTTTCGAAAGTACAATACTACGAATTGATAACTAATAATTTTTATCGATTATAATTAAAAAAACATTATATTTGCTACAAAAATTCTTAGCTGTAGCTACGAAATTAATTTCATAGCAATTTTTCCGTAACATATACTTAAGTTTTTGGTGGTGATGGTGAAATATCTTGTGCTAATATCTAGAAGTTCCCCACCCCCTTTCTTCAATTCTTTGCTGTCAAATACTTAATGTAGACAAAGAATTCTTGCTTGAATCCAAAGCTGTTGATTTGGATATAAGGCCTTGAATGGGTTAAGAAAAGATTGTATTTTTCGTTCATTAGGTTGGGCCGTTTTTGGATTTAGTCATGTATTAGAACAAATTTCAAATATAGTCTTTTTTGTTTTAAAAATTTATCACCTTTTACCTAGTTTAGGCTACAAGTTTGTAATCTCATCAAAACTGCAGATGTGGCAAATCGAAATGTGTAAAAATTGAGGATTTTTGGCTTGTCAGCAAAATGGATGCTGACTTGGCCAAAGAGATAATATAAAGAGAGCTGACTAGGCTAAAACTTCTATTTTGATGGCAAAAGGGCAAACTCAAAATCCCCAACTCTAGAACAACTTTAAAGTCTGAATCAAGAGATCAAAGAATGCTAGTTGTTGCGGACCTAGAGTTGTTGAATAATTGAACTAAAACCTGTTAGCTGTTATTATAAAGTGTTCTACCTTGATCCATTTTGTTGTTTGTTTTGTGATTTTTTAGAGGCCTTATTTTGCACGGTACATGACTTGTTTTCACAATGTATCTTTAATGATGCTTTTCTTCTTGATATGTGTATTGGCTTGAGTATAAAATGATAAATAAGACCAGAAATGGTAGCCTCCTAAGGAGTTCCTATTATTGGTAATTAAAATATTCTTCTTCTTTGTATGCATTGGTGTTCTCAATCTGAAGTGCAATATAAGTGTTTATGTTTAGTTTGTTGGTGTTTTGGCAGTGTAGTCTTATATGAAACATGTGGGTTAGATACTTAGATTTGTGTTGTTATATAATATTGAATCTGTTTGCTTTATAGTCCACAGGTCCAAACAGTGGCAATATTACATTGACTGTGCACCATAGGGGTGCATTTGTAAGTTCCCCTATAATAGAATATTTGGGGGAGTCCACTTATCAGTTTGACTATGTTGAAATTAAAAGTTCAAGCTTGGGTGTAAAGGGTGGGAAATGGGTGGGTATAGAAGCTGGATGGGCAGGACAGTATGACAATGATGACAGAGAGGGTATAGAAGGTGGGAACCAGTTGGTAATAAATTGGGAAGTTTATCTTGGGAATTAAGACGATTTAATGGATAGGGAAAATAACCTTAAAAGTGCAAAGGATTCAGATGATGATGATGAACTGAACTTCCAATTTCAACCTTGTATGCTTGCATCATCCTTGCTTTAAAAAACAAAAATGGTATTTACATTGATTTACCATGCAATAAGAAAGAGATAAGGATAGTAATATTATACTTTCAACTAATTATAAGACTTCACGCTACAAAGAATGATGAATGTATTTGCCAGGTTAGCTAGGGATATTTCCCTAAATGTAAATGCGCCCAGTCATTAATTCCATGTGAAAATCGTAGTAAAGTCTAATCATTTATTAGGGAAGTATATGCACAATTTTGATTCTGATCCAAAAAAGAAATATTAAACATCCAAATGTATAAAAGTAAATATTAATTACTCTGCAATATATAATAGGAATAGAATATAACAATAACATTATAAATATGAGTCATAACACGAAATACATTCACAAACCAAGTGCTAATTTTAGAACAAGCATCTAAAAACAAATTAACTTCTCGGCACACAGAGATAAGATTTTTTATATTTTTGGTGGATTTTCGTTCTTCAAAGTTCCCCTTCTACTGGAGCAACTTCTACATTATCTACAACACAAACTACATACATTAAAATCCTCAATTAGTATCTCATTTCCTTCCATATGTAATTTATCAATTGAAAAACTAGTGGCCATAATTTTCAGGATATCAGTAGGTTAATTGGAGTCATATTTTCATCAGCTTAATGAGCAGTTAAATCAACTATACAGAAGTAGAATATATATGGGGGACTGCAATCAAATGGATGCACATATAAGACTTTGGTGCAGCAAACTTGTGATTGAAATCAATGTCAAAGAATAATGCATGGATCAACTCAAATGATCATTTAGCATACGCATAACATAATCCTACTACAAGTCTCTTCAAATGGTATACGTTTCTCATATATGGGAAAGGACGCCTTGTGAAAATACGGCAGTACGGAATTGCTAAAAGAGTTCTGAGATAACCAAAAATTTGTTGGAAGTAGCTCGACTTGAGAGGACTAGCTAACGTTATTATTTAAGTCAAATCATATGCTTTCCAGTTGTTTACAAAGAGAATTGTAACTGTGAGATAATTTGGAGAGACTTAGAAGCAAGAGGAAGTAATGAGAGTCAAACCGGCAGAGAGTTTGATTTTCATTTACCCATTTGAAACTGAGTCACCAATTTATATAGTCAGCCCCGATGAGTTATTATAAATCCAGTATCTATGTAATTCATCTGAGTTTCTTAAAACCGAGTTTAGATTGTGACTTCCCATTTTTTTTTTTGTAGTTTTTGTTGCCTTAATCAATTTAGTTATATTCACACACGCATGAACCCAGAAAAGATATTGTCTTTGAATTGGCAAATTAAAACTGAATGTGAAATACCTCTTGAGGCAAGCTAGGTAGCAGATTTGAGTTTCCTTTCATCCCATGAAGAATGGACAGAAAGATCAATGCGACGTGCCTTTTTCTTCACAGAAGCCAAAGCTGAAGGACAGTCAACTAGCTCAATCCAGTGGGCATATAATGAAGGGATCTCCTTTAGCTTGTAGCAGTGCCTAATGATTAGTCGCTCAAGGAATGGAAAGCAGCGCTTACATGGGCCCCTCCAGTGCACTAGATCAGTGTCTTCAAGCAGCAGAAATTTAAGTTCCAAGAATTCCGATTGATATGTTACCCACTCTGGCCCTTTAAAGGCAGGCATAGTGTCGCAATTTGAGCACTTTAAGATTTGGCAATTTGGCAATTATTCTCATGTCTTCCCAAGGACATCCAAGCCCACTTAAACTCAACTTTTCTAGGTGGAATGGGAATGTTTTAATAGGAGGGAGAACAAAATGAGACTTTGGGTTTGGATTCACAACCACACATTTGAGTGATTTAAGTCCCTGGTGATGGCAAAGATGATCAAAGCTGTGTAAGAATTCAGTAACATCAGGGGCTAACTCAATTTGAATTCCCAATTTCTTCAGATTTGGGATTCTTTCAAGGATCTCCTTGCTACACATGTCTGCACTGATATCTGAAAGTGTTAAGAGGTTTGGTAAGAAAGCAGTACCACAATGATATGGATAGGGTAGGTTGCTTCCCATGACTTGGAGATGCCTCAATTCTTTCACATCCCAGATCTCCATGGGCAGCAGAAACGATGAAATAGCTCCAGAGGATTTGATGCTAAGATGTCGACGGACTATAAAGTACTCAAGGTTCCAAAGGTTGGATATAGAAGAAGGGACATTTCCACTACAAGTGAGGGCTAGATACGTTAAATGAACTAGTTTTAGCACTTCAACTGGAAACTTGTAGAAACGGATTGTAAGGGCATCTAGTACCCTGAGCAACCTCAAACCGAAACATATTGATACAGGATATTGATGGTGTGGACCGGTACACAGGAGAGAATGCGCCATTGAAATTGATTCTATTGAGTTATGCACTTCTTTGATGCCAAATAAAGTGTTGTTATGGACACAAAGCCGTTGCTGGCTTTTAATGCCGTGTGTAAAGCTATTGGCATAACTATTTATGACATGGAAAAACTTTTCCTTTCCAGCTTCTTTGTTACACAGATGCCAATGGACAGATACGATACTGCAAGTTTTAATTCCATAAGTGGAGCGCCGTTGATGAACCAGAATAATACTTGCAGAACCAAGCTCCTCCAAACATTCCATGCCAAAGTAGTCTTGTAAGTTTATGAGAATATTTGTTTCAAGAAATCCCTCTGCACTCCACAAGTTGATGAGTTTTGAGGCGTGGATCTTGCATCTTGGTGGAAAAACTCCCATATAGAGAAAGCATGCTTTTAAATGTTGTGGTAAGAAACTATAGCTGGGAAGTAATACATTTGACATTTCATCATATGCATCTGTGAAAACTGAATTTTCTTTCTCCTCTGCTACCTTGTTCCAGTACTATGGCGTCTTCTCGGCTATGGATAGGAGTTTGGCAACCGTAATGATTGTAAGAGGAAGACCTTCACATTTCTCGGCAATCTTCTTTCCAGCTTTCTCAAGTTGAGGAGGGCACAAAGACTCTCTACCAAACACCTTTTCACGAAGAAGATGCCAACTTTCTTCTTCATCCAGGAGGCGCATTTGACGAGAAGTCAAACATCTGTCAGCTGAGCTACTCCTTCTAGTCTAGTTGTCAGCAAGACTCGACTTCTATTTTTGTCGTCTGGAAGTAATTTTTTGAAGTTGTCCCAGTCCTCTTTCCTCCAAATTAACATCGTCCACCACAATTAGGTATTTCCTACCTTTCAAACTTGTATGCAAATCCTCAACTAATATCTCTTCTCCTCTTACCTGATTTATCAGTTAGGAAGACTTTTCCTAATTGATATTTTTGACCTATTGTGACCCACACACGACAATCGTAATGATTCAAAATGAATTCATCATAGTAAACTCTTTAGCAAGAGTGGTCTTACCAATGCCCGCCATCCCCCAGAGTGAGACAATGTCGAGTTTTTTGCCTAAATAATCTGTTAGCAGAATTTTTATTTCATCAAATTGATCAGAAAATCCGACCATCTTTGACTTCTTTCCACCAAAATGAATTCCTGATGAAACAGCACCATCTTCTTCCTGAAACGGGTAGCTAAATTCCACGTCCTCTGTATAACAGTATTGCTTCTTGATCTTCTTCACCGTTTTGGTGAAGGAAGTAATCTCATGCTTTAATTCCTCCAAGTCCAGGGAGAATCTCAGTGATGATCCCTTAACTCCAGAGCTTTCAGATTGTGAAATTAGAAACTGATTAGATACATGAGATTCATGTGCATCTTCCAATTTGCATACTGTCTCTCTGATTTCTCCATTCAAAGCATTGACCCTCTCGCTGCTGCTGCTGCTTTCTAATCTTTGGAGAAATTCTTGTAAGGAGCTAACCTTCTTGTACGCAAATTCTAAGATTTCTCGACCATGGGGAAGAATCAAAATTTGAGAAGAAAGTAGGAGGCGCTTTATTGTCTGCTTAAGAGAAAGCACAGCAGCATAATAAGACATCTCCGATCACCTTTTCTCAGCCAAACTCTGGAAAAATTTTGACAAGAATTTAGGACACTGTATTATTAAAGAAATTTTTGCTTCCTTTTTCCTTTTTTTTACTGTTTGTAAATAGTATACAGGCTGACTTTGGACATATTGAGTTGCAGAATATTCGTAAGTATTCTTATCACTCACTTATAATACTTTTATATATTAATCAATGTATCACAACAAACGGTGCTCAATATTTGTTTACTGCAAGAACATGACGACTTGCATCCCCACGCCTGCACATGCACCAATTAATGTATATGAAATTACTCTTTATGAAATAACTAATAATGCAATCACCTATTTTTTAATATTGTCTTACCCAAATAAATTTCAATCCAATGCCCCTCGGAGTTCTATCACTCTCATGTGAACATCTTGCCTACAAACATAAATTTTTGCATCGAAGTTAAAAATTAAAAAAATAATACATGATAGCTTCTTTGTCGAATATTAGGTGGAATATTCCTTCATAAAACATAAATAAGTCAAAAAATAATACAATACACACACAAAATTGAAAATAGATGACTAAGGGACCAAGTTGCGACTATTTAATTTATAGCCTACAAATAGTTAGAAAATATTGATTTAAAGTGCACACACTAAACCAATAAAGGAACAAAAAATGAAACAACTTTAGAAAGAAGAAGGAATGAAATGGAAAATTCAATTCAAAACATGCAATAAATTGTGCTCCATTTAGAGTAGAATTTGTCACTACTCAAAAACAAATAAGGTTTACGTCTACTCTCAAAATATAGGGAACCTTTAGAAATGATTAATGTGGACTTGGAGAAATATTTCTAAGAACTTGTATTTGTCCACAATCACCTTATTTAACATAAGTACTGAAAGTGTTACAAAATTTTAAAGAGAAAATAGAAATGTGCATAAAAGCATATTTTGTGATAGAAGAAATTTTGCAAGTTCTCCTTGTCTTTCTTAGTACAAGAAAATGATATTTATAAAATTGTATAAACCCTTGGGGAAGAGATTGTTGGAATAGTTCCCGGCAAGCCAGTAGGATTGGCCTTGTGAAAGCTATTTACTTGTAAAAACAATCTTGATTGATTGATATTCTTTATATGACCATCTTCATCTTATGCTCTTTATTACTTCGCTTGCATTTGGCTGAAGCCCTTAGATCACTCATGACTGCGGGACTTGGTTTGATGACCATGGAATAAGTCTCATACGGTCATGAACTTAAATCTTCCAAGTCATAAGATCTTACGAGATGGGGCATCTAAGATTCGAATAGACTTGCACTAATGACGCATAAATCTAAGAGTTGGATATTGCTCTATTCCATGAGCAACTGTATGGGATATGGATGCATGTTAGTGGGTGCTTGTTAGAGAACAAGGCACTGAAGGCACACTGGAGAATCTAGTAGATAGCCGTAGTGGCAAGTCGTTAGTGGCAAGTTCTCCAACTTACGCTAGTGCATATTATTAGTCCTCTAAACTAAGGATCTATGGTAACCTTGTATCTGGTCCTCATGCTTTGACTCTTCCTTGACCACTTAGCAGGTCTTTCAGGTTGAGATTGGGTATGAGCTACTTGGCATAGAGGTTTGTGAGATCCAAGATGGAATCTAACTTCTCGCTTTTGTGAAGGGCGAGTGCATCTTTTATGTATTCTATAATGAACGATTCCAAGAAATCCTCTACCAGTTGAGCCGTATGCGGGGGAACTCGCACGTGCGGTTCTTAGGGGGGGAGCTAGGTAGGAGCCATCCCATCCCAATAGCGTATATTTGGAGCTTAATATGAAATTATCTTTTCTAGCAAGACCCGTTCGGATAAGGGAAAACTCCAGAGATTGGTTCAAAATAAGATCCTTGCGTTGACGCTTTCCTGAACCAAAATCGGGGGAGGAAGAAAAGAGGAGGGTATCGAGGCTATTAGGGAGCCAAAAAACATCTTGCCTTAGGCCTCTTTCAGGAGATAGGAGACGAAAGGACTGTATTTGCATGGTAAGCATAAAGCTATAATGGTTTTTCAAAAGCATTCATTTAGGCTAATTAGTTGGGCTCCATGGGCTTGAGGTTGGATATCGACTATAGAGATTGAGTACTTTTCAATTAATAAGATTAATTGAATTGAGTCGATTAGTTTAAAAGTGTTTTAAACTAAAATAAATATATGATATTCAAAAGTCACAAGGAGTTGTGAGCCCATGTCCAATAATGGTAGAGCCTATTGGGTCACACACAAAAGCCAATTAGCTTCCTAGTTGATGGAGCAATTTTCTACGAGTTAGAAAATTTCTCCTAGTAGACCGATTTTTGAGGTGTCCAATTTAAAGGTCAATTTTGGTTTGATTAATTTAACTGTTAAATTAATCAATTAATTTAAAAGGTTAAACTAGACCAATAATTAAGGAGTTAATTATTTGGTGCCAAAGTGACCATCAATTGGTCAAGTTAACTTAAAGAGTTAAGTTAGCAAAATGAGGCTTAAGAGTTAAGCTCGTTTGGCTTAAGAGTTAAGTCAAAGGTTAATTAATTAAATTAAAGTGTTTAATTTGATTAATGGGAAGAATACATTTTGGGGGGAAAATTCAAATGAAATGTTCATTTGAATTAGCATCTTAATTAGCTTGAAATTAGATTTCAAATGTAATTAAGAATCACATGAAATTCAAATTGGATTTGAATTTGCATTTGCCACCTTGGCAATGCAAGTTGGCCCACCCACCTTGAGGAAGGTATGATGCCAACTTGGCATCACACCAACCTCACCCTATAGATATTGTGGGTGTGAGGATAGGTCATTGTTGAAAGTGTGAAAGAATTAGATTCTTTTGCAATTCCCTCCAAAACACCTTGCAAGTATTGCATTCATGTGTTGAAAGCTTTGTTCTCTTCTTCTTCTTCCCTACCTCAAATCGGCCTCCACTATTATCATTCTCCTCTCTTATTCCAACTTATAGTGAGGAGAATTTGGAAGTTTTATTGCTATGTTGATCATATCAATAGAGGCAAACAAGTTAGTTTGCTACGGTTTGGAGATCCACTTGAGCAGAGCACCAATTTGGCGAATTTTTATAGGCAGACCCAGAAAGTTTATAGGGAGACTCATAAAGATTTTTGATCAGAAATTTTTATTGTATTTCCTCCAAGGTGTTGAGAGGTTTCAGTTATTTTTTCATGAATTTTGGAGGAGTTTTAACAGGTTTAAAAATCACTCTCTTCCTGTTGCGTAGTTTCTGACAGATTCTGGATTGGTGAAAGGTTCACCACTTTCTCCTTAGATATTAGCATTTCAAAGTAGCACTCTATCTATATCTGAATTTTAGGCATGATTTGATCCTAGTTAGCATGTAAGCACTAGTTTATTTAGCTTATGAAGTTTTTATAATTAGATCCTAGTACCTTGCTTTCATAGACATTCTCAAAAGAAGTATTACTTTCAAGAAATTACAATCTTTAATTTTTCTATTTTATTTTTACTTTACAAACACACACTTATTTGATAAGTAGTATTATTTGAACTTTTGACTTCTACACGTATATCAATAAACATCAAACATTATAATAGAAACTTGATGTTTTGGACTATTCAAAGAATCTCCCATATAAATTCCATCAACTATTTTCAGTTCTAACTTATTTTTTTTAGTCTTTGTTTTGACTAAACATCCCCAAATTTTATAATAAATTTGACTTATTCTTCAAATATAAGGTTATGTAAACAACTATTTTATAAAATGTAATTTTGTAAGGTGTAAAAACATAATATGATGAATATGCAATATTAATTAGGGAGTAGAATTACCAAGCACCTGGGATAGATCTACTATACAAACTATTATTTGATTTAAGGAGTAAGATTCACTATATCAAACCATAATTGATGTTAAAAATCTGTAACCTTAGATACAAAATTGACTTAGCTAAATTTGAATAAGATGTTTTCATAGTCAACCTTCACTACGATCAATCCATAACTTATGATTATTCTTATTTATATATAGGGTTAATTACCTTGACCCCTCTGAAGTTTGGCCTAATTAAAACAAGGTCCATAGGATTCAAAAAATTACAAAAATCCCCATGGAGCTGACGGATGGCTGTTAAGGTGGACAGTTTTAGTGAATTGTCGATTTTTTCAGAATGCCAATTGCAATGGCTTACAAAAAATTAACAAATAAAACCTTATAGTCTTTAAAATATTGCAAATAGGTCCAAGAATATTTTTGTCTAAAAAATAATTATCGCAGAACCAAAGCGCGTTTCTAAATTTTCATGTAAATTTTTTGATGATGTTAGCATTTTTTTGGATGGAGACCAGCAGACTTTGAAAAATGTAAGACAGAGCAAAACGTGAGGAGGGTATTGGTAATTTCATCAAACCTTTGGGTTTTTGGGTAAATAGGCCAAACCTCAAGAGGTCTAGGTAATTAACCCTATATATATATATATATAAGAATTTAATGCTAAGGATAACATTTTAAATTACTTTATGTGGCTAAATATAACTTTTTTAAAACATCAGGAGGTAAAATGCAATAACTTTTAACTATATTGTTGGAAAATTGGAAAATGGCGTATTTTAGTGCATTTAGCAAAGGTTGGGTAATCGTTCCGCATATTTGCAACGATTGGCGGGCAAAGTGCAAATGACTCTATACATTGTGGGTTTGTGTGCACTTTACCCTAGAAAATATGAAACAAATCAATTGCGCTAGTTACAAACATGACTACAAATGGATAGCTAATAATGATGGTATTTTTTGCGAGGTGGCCCTAGTGAGCTAGGGGCTAATCGACCAGAAAGGTGGTGTCTAGTTTGAAACATGGCAATAAAGGGTGAGTTGAGTCCTGCAACTAAGGAACAAACGTCAGGCTACCCGAGTGTACCCTCGGCTAAAGCCCTCTGATGCTGCAGTTAAAGATAACTCAATCGAAAGGTAAACAAGTAAAGTGATGGCTTAGAGGATAGCAAAGATCATACCTTTGAACCTAAAATAAGGGTATTTATAGTGTTTGGTGGCTCAGAGAGGCTGTGAGGTCAAAATGACCATATTTTCCCTATTACATAGTGAAGTCCCCTTCTTTCACATAGGAGCTTCGGGCGTCATTTTAGAGTTAGCTGGCCATCATGCTTTTGACAAGTCGAAAATAAGGGGTTCGTCTATCATAATTAATGCAGAGATGACAATTGACGGAGTCATTAATGCGGACAGGATGGTAGTTTGACGGCGTTAAATGTAGAAGTGACTGGTGGTAGGTACTACAATTAGTACGGCTAGGATTCAGAGATGACTTGATTAACTTCACTAGTCGACCTCATACGGTCGAGAAGATTCCTAATAGTGGAGACCGTGGGACTTAAGGTTGGTTTATGATCGGTTGGCCTTATTTAAGGTCGACCATTTCGGCGAAGCTCTGCTTGGTTTTTGCAGTTGGGCCGTCTAAAGTGTTGGGCTTGGAATTTGATGTTGGCCGATAGAATTAGGCTTAGCATAACCACCTACATCATGAGTCCCCTTCACTTCTCACTCTTAATCAAGTGCACCAAAGGTTAGAGTGAGGAGTAGTGAGTTATTTTAGTTTTGCCTCGATTAGGGAATTTGAATTTTGACTGGGGTTCTAATGGCGATAATTACTTGGCAGTTACAGGAAGTTACCTCAGGGTAGTTAAAATATGGTGACTGGCGGTTACATAAAAAGCATTTTGTATGGGGTCATTTTAACAGGTTAAGTTGTCTGATAGCAGCCTATAAATAGTCCTTTTATATGCCCTTTTACCACTTTTACCGTGTCTTTGTGAGGTCGAGCTCTAAGTTTTTTTTTTAGTGTTATCTGTTTCTGGGGTTGCTGTGATTAGTTTTTGGTCATCTTCAGTTGGGTTTTTCGTTCTTATCTCTTTATAAGTTCCTATTGCTTCTTTATGCTTGCGTCGATGTCTTTGCTTTTCTAGTATTTTTGTGTATAGCATGGATAGGGTCTTTGAGGAGGTAAGGGGTGAGTCAACTGATTCTGAGGCAACCCCATACAACTGGGTATACCCAGTCGGCTGGGGATTCGACCCGATGGAGTAGTTCATCTTCTAATGATTCTTCTAGCAATAGTTCCAGTAGGTCTAGTAGTTTAAGTGGGGTGGGCTATATTGAAAGGATGGTTAAAGTTCAGGAAGAGGCTGGTCCATCTAGGCCTAAAGTCGATATTGCAAGTGTTTCTAGGCAAGCTAGGCTTGAAGTAGAAGAGATGGATCCTTCTAAGAAAGCTAGTCCATTTTAGTGTTATGGGGGAGACTATTTACAATTGTTCATTATACTGACATTATGTCGGAAATTACCTAAGAAGATTTGGTGTCGATAAGGCGTAAGTACCATATTCTGTCAGAATTTGAATTTATCTGCTAAGGTCGAGGGATAGACTGAATAATCCCATAGACGGCTACATAGCCATATTTGAGGATGTGCTAAAATGCGGTCCTAGGTTTCTGATTACATAGCCATAGTTGATTTGCTCATGAGTCTTCGAGTCTGTACACCCAACTGTTGCCAGACTGTTTTTCAATTTTGTATAATTTTCTTAGTCTTATGAAGATCTAAGATTACCCCCCGTCTTTCGTCAAATCTAGTGACCTTTTTCATTTGTTGATGTCTCGAAAGTCTGAAAACTCTGAGAAGTTGGGGTTTTATTATCTTGCTACCCGACGTTGTCGAAAAATTATTATCACTTCTTTTTCCTCATACGATCTAGGTGGAAGAAAAGGTTCTTCTTTGTTTGAGCTCCGAGCGGAGGGAGGTTTCAATATCCCATGGGGTTTAGTTGAGGTGTCGGGTTGAAATGCCCAATAATGAAAATTCGAGTTGACATTACATGTTCATCCAGGACCCAGTCAAACTTGGGGAGATAGAGGCGGCTAGGTTTACTTAGGAGAGGAATTTGGTATTAGTGGGTTTATCAACCACTCAATTGAGGGTGCCGCAACATGCGTATTTAGGTAAAGCCAATTCTATTGCGCCTTGTCGTTGTTTATGCTCATATTTGCGATCGAGTTTTTTTTTAATTTCTGCAGATCAATCGATAATGGACCAAGCGTGCGAACTTGCTATAGCTAGGAAACAGAGAGCGCAACAAATTCTAGAAGACGCCAGTGCCCGTCAAGAGGCGACGACTTTGGTAGCTAAATCTAAACATACACCATCTACTACTCCTTCTTCTGTCAGTCAATCGACACTTGATATACAAAGCACAACTGAAGAGAAAGGCTGTAGAGGTTGGGGCTTCAGATCGAGCACCTCCGGCGAAGAAAATTGCTGCTTAAAAGGGAAAATCAATAGCTTTCGATGACAGTTGGGTGTTCGCTGAACTATAGTTGTTACCTGGTGAAGAGTTGTTCAATTTGCCAAATTATTCTAGACCCGAATTCGACCAAGGATTAGGGTCAGCAACTCTACTTCTATGACGGATGAGGGGGTAGCCAGATGACCCCATTGAATGTGCTTCAATTAGACTAGAAAAGGATGCTCAATGCCTAGCCAACTAAAGCCCTGAAGGCATTCATGTACCACACCTACATAGTGATGTATATTTTTGTTCGATTCTCAGTGTTGTCTTCATTGAAGCATTCCTAATGTTCTTATGGTTCCTTGCAGGTCGAGCAGTGGGGCTATAACCTGCATCGACAATTCCTTGTGTCCTTGGCTGTCTGTGCTAATTAGCAGCACAAGTATAAGGAGTTGGAGAAGAAGCAATCTGAATTCTCCATGACTAAGGTCGATTCCTTGGAATTTAGGATCCAAGAGCTGACAAAGCAGCTTGAGGAGAAAGCTACGAAATTAGTGGTGGCCGTCACTAAAAAGAGTCATCTCGATGAGCTATTGAAGAAAGCGAGGGCCAAAGTTGAGAAGGCTACTAGTTTTGAAGAGCTCGGGATTATAATAGCTACCTTCAATATACGAAGTTTGAGTTCTTTAAGGCATTCCCTAGCATCTGCAAGGAGGTAGTGCAACAGTTTATGGTGACCTTTACCTTCATTGATGCTAGCATGGATGATGCTAAGGAAAGCCTTGAGAAGGCGGTAAAGCAGTCGGAGCTTCTGGGCCACCAATTTAGAGAAGAGGATAAGGCTTAGCTCGATGAGTTTCAAGAATGAACGGCTAGAGGAGTATCTTGAATGCTCCTACTGAGGCGGTGGAACCTTCTTCTCATCCGAGTATCCCTCCAATCGAAACATAATCTATACACAACATCATAATAATTAATACACTTCAAATGCTTTAGCATATGCATAATACATAAACTAAAAAGTATTATTATTCACTTGGAGTCATAGTTTAAAATAGTTAGCAAATCCAAAAACTCACATGTATAAAAACTTCATTACCACCCTAACTTTCCCCAGTCGAAGCAAAAAATCCAAACTATGATGCCACAGATGATTTTACCTAATTAAAATAAATTTAAATTCACAAATGTTAAATTAAGATAGAAAATTAACAAAATTTGTCCAATCCCACCTTGAGCATCCTTAATATATTTTTAAGAGATTCCAAGGCTTGCTAACCCAATAATATCGTCACCACTTATCATATAAATCCTACACATTAATGATACAACATGTCTATTTATAATATGATTAAATCCTATAAATAGATGTTACGATGTTCAAAATTGACTAAGAAAACATCATTAATTTCCCAAATATAAGACTCAAATATAAGATCCCAAAATTTTAAAATCTTCACTTTATTAGTAGAGCTAAACCTCTTTAATTGGTTCACATATTATTGAAATTATATTTACTTGTTTTGAGATTGATTTTCACCTACATATTATTAGATTATAGTATAAATATCAATTATAGTTCCTTATAACCACCGAATAGTAGATAAGTCCTTAATCAAAATACATGCCAATATAGGTAATAGAATCATAATATGCAATCAAAAATTACAAGTTAACACAGTTTCAACAAGTCCAAACTGTAGATACTAACACTGCCTTTTTTTTAACTTATTCAACAATCTTTCTATTTCAATAGTGAAAGATAGCAGAGAATCACAAGTGAAGGACAATAGATGCTCATTTAAAAATACTAAGATAAATAATTTCAAGAAATTCACTTGGAAAGCAAAATAAAAGATGAGTGTTTTACTACTTGATATTCTTCCGCTTGCTATAAAAAACCTTTTGTCTCTTCCTTCTTAGAGCACACCTCAATTAACAAAAGTCCTACAGAAAACCTTTTGTCTCTTCCTTATGCTTCAATTTAGAAAACAGGCAATTTAGTGGACATATTGTTTGGAGGGAAAAAGTTTGTTTGAACTAGATTATGTGGACTATTGAAGTTGACAGTGCATTTGAAGAAAGATAAGAAAGCACCCATTTTCCACACACAGAGAAACAAGAAAGTCAAAGTGTCAAACTTCAAAACCCCGCCCTCGCTAAGTATTAAAATAAAACAATACTTACAATTAAACCACTAAAATTTGATTCCAATAATGTAATACATGAAGAGAAATGGGAATAAAATAAAACTTGTGATTCCAATAATGTAATACGTGAAGAGAAATATAAAGGCCTCTTTTCTTGGCCTCTGTATTACAATTAAACCACTAAAAAGTAAAACAATATAACTTATGTCATCTTGAACTGCACTCATTTTCACAGACATTGAGCAAAAGACCACATGCAAATTGGAAAACGTTAACTATATATGAAACAAGTGCATAAAATATATGCAAGTTTCAATCCTGACCACAAACAAGGTTAAGGCAAACATGTAGACAAACAAACTAAACAATCTAGGCCAGATACTTATTCTTAAATTTATGGAGGTTAGGTGGGCAAGCGTCAAAAGCATTTCTATTCCTGATTGTGCCCCTCAAAACATCTTTGCTCTTTTCAGGGAGACTTGATGAAAGAAATTTTCACTAGCTATCACCTTCGACATTTCCCTTATGAATGAAACATGTAGCAAAGATTAATGTGCATAGACTTTATACTTAAGTTAAATGGGCTTTTGTCCTATCCAAATAGAAAAGAAATATTGTAATATAAGTTAAGCCCAAGGTTTATAAGAGTGTGCTTAATTAATAATAATTAATTAACAGTTAATATAATAATTAAACACCTATTTTCAATTGCGGCTTTGTTGCCACTTTCCCTCTCTCACATGCCATCTTTTTTCCACCATTTTCAAACCTCTCATATCCCATCTATATAAAACACCACCCTCTCTATCCTCTTGTATTAATCCATCCAACATTATTATACCCCAAATTACAACACTAAAATTATATAATTATACCACATGCAAGCAATTACAACAATCAAATTCATATAATTATAACTTAACATTAAAATATTTTACCTTTTACAATGCCTCAAAATGCAAATTTTCAAACTTGCACAATTAAATGAAAAATCACTATAATTATAAAAAATAAAAATAAAATAAAATAAAAAATAAAAGAAATAAAAAAAATGGGGAGGCCCAGCAGCTACTAGGTGAGGCCGGCAACTGCTGGACGGGTGGCTAGCGGGAGGCCTAGTTGCTGGCCTCCCGTCATGCCGACAGGAGGCCAACAACAACTAGGCTCACCCAAGTGCTGCTGGCTCTCGGTGATGAGCAACTCACCGGAAGTGAAAAAAAAAAAAAAAGGAAGAAGAAGAAAGAAAGAAAAGAGAGTACCTGGTGAAGGGTTGGAGGGAATTGAAATTGAAATATAAATGAAGTTAGGGTTTTGTAATTTGGTCACTCTTGTTTTTTACATTTTTTATTATTTTATATTTTATTTTGATAATTTTTATTTAATTTTTGTAATTAATGTTTTTATATTTTAAAATTTTAAAATTCAAAATTTAATTGTTCACTAGTTTGTTATATATGGCTTTGATTCATATTTTGATACTTAATATTTTTACATATTATATTTTAATATATTTTTAAAAAATTAGATTTTACGATGACTATTGAATATTGACATTTAGTTGTAGATATGTAGATATAATAATGTTAATCAATAAAAGTATTCTCTATTATTAATATTTTGGGGTTTAAAATTTATAGAAGTTGTGAGATTTTAGGATTTATAGTTTAAGTTTTATATTTAGATAAATTTTATTAGTTTTCTTAATTTATAATAGTACAAATCTACAAAATAAAATTATGAAATGATATATTCATCTTATATTATAGGTATAGAGTATAGTTAGATATTTTAAAATATTTAAAAGTTGTTTGGGTGAGTTTGTAAGCTTCTCAAAACATTTTATAAGATGCTTGGTAGTTTATAAAATGTCAAAAAGTGTTTCGTAATCTTTTTAAGAAAAGAGCTTATGAAGATTCTAAAATAATATGTTAGAAATTTATAAGCTCTTTTTAAAATGGTAAGAAGTTCTTAACCTATTTTTAAGATTTTAACAAGTTCCCAAAATTTTAATCATATTAATTATAAAATTGTCATTACTAATACTTTATATGCTCCAAGATCTTATTATCCAAACACTTTGAGAACTTATTTTTGGAAAAAGATCCAACATCTTGTAAGATCTAGCAACAGATGGCCTCCCAGCGAAAGCCAGCAGATCTGCTGGCCTTGCTAGCTGAGGGGCCAGCAGCTACTGGCTCTCAGTCATCTTGTTTGGTAGCTTATAAGATATCAAAAAGTGTTTCATAATCTTTTTTAAGAAAATAGCTTATAAAGATTTTAAAATAAGATGTTAGAAACTTATAAGTTCTTTTTAAAAAAGTAAGGAGTTTTTAACTTATTTTTAATAGTCCGTTTGGTTTTATTTCCAAAGGTCATTTTCATTTCCAACCATTTCTAAAAGTTGAAAATTTAGTTATGAAATAAAAATATAAATTGAGATGTATTTGGATAAAATGTTGGAAAGTAGTGATTAGAATAGATTATAGGATTGAAAAGTAAGTTAATTTATATTTTTTTATGTCTAAAAAGATTTATTTTTTCAAAATATATGTATATTTTATTAATTTAAAAATGATAGTGGGTACTTTATGTCAAATCAAATTTGAACTTGATTGATGCGTAATAGGATGATATGTTAGGTTTAAAAAGAGTTTTGAGAAAAAAATGTGTACTTTTTCTAAAAAAAGTTGTGAGAAAGTATTTGTTTCCAATTTTCATTCCCACATGAAAATGAAAATAGGGCTTGAAAATGAAAACAAACACCCCCTAAGATTTTAAAAAGCTCATTGAATTTTAATTATATTAATTATAAAATTGTCATCACTAATATATTATAAGCTCCAAGATCATATTATCTAAACACTTTGGCTCTGTTCACTTGCATTTTGGGCATTTTCTAGAAAAAATTTTGAGAGAATGGATTTTTGGGAGAAAAATTGGAGAAAGTGCCAACCGTTTGTTTTGTTTTGGGAACATAGGAAAAATTGTTTGAAAATGAGTTGTTAGTTTGTTAATGTTTTGGTGGAGGGACAAATTTTTATTGTACATGTCAAATCAATTACTTTTTTGTTGGGTTTGTATGAAGAAATTAATTTTTTATGTAATATATGTATGTATATTTACAGTTTGATGATGTGTATATATGTGCATATATATGTAAAGATTGTAATGAAATGATGTGTAATTAATTTAATTCATAATTTATTTTGATATTTTATATTTTTTTGGAATTATAAATGATGTATAATTACTTTAAAGAAAGCATTCCTTAATTAAAATTAAATATATATGAAATCATATTATTAATATCGTCTTACATTAAAAAAATTATTAAACTATAACACAATTCCAATTTTAATTAGCATGAACTATTTTAACCATTTATTATTCTAGATTTATGTATATATAAAACTTAATTAATTCTAATAAAGATAATTATTTTGTAGATGAATATTTAGTAATAAACAAATTAATTATTTAAAATTAATTTATTAAATTAATTTATTATTAAATTTAACTTTATATGTAATAGATTATTAATTAATATATCATATTAAAAAGATGAGTAAATTAAATATATTATTAGAATATTTAATTATATATGTAATTATTTATCTGTATAAAATATAATAATTCATTTAGTTAATTAGACAAATTAATTTTATTAATATAATAAGTTATCTAATTAACTTAAAGTATTGTAGAATTAATATGTTATTTTTTAGAAAAATTATTTACTAATAAAAAAATAATTATTTAAAACTATTTTGTTAAATTAAATAGATGATTATGTCAATATAAGAGGATATTATATTTTTTTAAATTTTATTTAAGAATATGTGACGAATTTATGACTGCTCTGTACATGGCCCAAGTTATAAAAATTGGAGAATTTAATGACCACTTTTGTGACCCAAGAAAAATCGGTCACTAATTTAGTGATCGCTTTAGTGACCCAAGAAGAATCAGCGACCACTTTTGTAACCCAAGAAAAATTGGTCACTAATTTAGTGACCGCTTTTGTGACTCAAGAAAAATCTGCCACTAATTTAATGACTGATTAGTGACCGCCATATTTGGGGTCACTAATTCTCACAAATCGCTCACTAATCTGTTACTATTTTTTTTAAAAAAAGTTTCAACTAAAATTGGTCACAAAGCGGTCACAATTCATTATTCAACTCTAGGTTGTTAGAATTAAATCCGATCTATGAAACCCATCAAACAAAATGAAAAACACTGGTTATTGTAAGGTGTTCTATCTTGATCCATTTCGTTTTTCATTTTGTTAATTTTTTGGTTATAGATTCTCATTATGCACAATACATTACTTGTTTTCATGATGTATCTTTGATGCTTTGCTTCATTTGGGTTGTAGATTGGTATGTGTTTTTACTCAAATATTTGATACTTCTAATGTATTGGTTGAGTATAAAATGATAAATGAGACTAGAAATGATAATATTTGTAAATTCTACTACAATAGAAAATTTGGGGGTCAAGATAGAATATTTGGGAGGTTCCACTTACAAGTTTAACTATGCTGAAATCAGAAGTGCATGCTTGGGTGGACTAAAATAGTTGTTGCTTGCTTGTCGGTTTAAATGGACTAAAAAGTACTGTACTAAGTCAGAAACTGGCTTCAAAGAATAGAAGAACAACAAATATCTACAAGATATATGTTTTGACTTTTGGGATCCACACGGTGTTTGGTAACTAGAAATATGTACATAGACTTCGAGAATGAATTCTGTGGTATCTTTCCCGGATTACCTATGATTGAGAAAAACCAAAAACAAAATTCATTTGAAACTAACAGCGGCAATTCTTATTGGGATAATTTATTTGCTGACGTAAATTAGCCTTTCAATAGAGATGGAGAACACCTTTCTCAGAGTGATTAAGGAACGAGGAAAAGTTTTTGATACCGAAATTGATTATAAATTATTTGATGTTTATGTGGACAATGAGGTTGAATGGGGATGGCAAGATGACGTACAATATTGAGGGGACTGAGAGAGAGAGAGAGAGAGAGAGAGAGAGAGAGAGAGAGAGAGAGAGAGAGAGAGAGAGAGAGCAGAGAGACATTTGATTATAAATGTTGAAAATAACAAAGGCCTTGCAGAGAAGGGGAGAGAATTAATGTATTGGGTATATATACTGAATGCAGTAATGTAATGACCCAATTGAGGGAAAGGCATGCAAGAGCCAAGAACGAACTGATGCTGTACGTACCAAAAACAACAAGGGGAAAAGTGTGAGCACATGCAAGAACCAATAATGTTTTATGCGAAAAATAATGGTACATGTGATAGTTTATTTGATTAACTGAAATCTTCCCTTGGCAATGAGGAGGACTTCTCCAACAATTAAGTATGATTTGAGGGAAGATTAAGATATTGAAAATGAAGATATTTTATTTGACATTAATGAAGCAGGACAGGATGCAGTATGGGCAACCACTTTATAATAAGTTGATAAGTTTGTCTGGGGATGAGGATTTATAAGTGGATAGTGAAGATATATAATCTTAAAAATGCAAATGGTTCAGATGATGAGCCGAAATTCCCATTTTCAACCTTGTATGCTTGTACCATCATATCCTTGCTTTAAATTAATTAGGAATGATATTTATATTTACGACGACTTCGAAAAAGCTGAGGATAGCAATATACTGTTCTACAAATTAAATATGTGAAAGAATGATAAGCTAAGGATGCATGTGAAAGTGTGAGAACAGGGAACGTAAGCGAAGACTTCATGCTACAAAGAGTAATGAATGCAATTTCCAGGTTAAGGAGACATTCCTGGAATGTCATAAAGTCTAATTGTGTTAGAATTTTAGCACCTAAATAATTTATCTCGTTGAGGAGATATTTTAGTGCAAAAATTAATAAATTATTAAAAGAACAAATTGAGTTAAAGAAGTGAGCTATGAGCTAAAATTATATTAAGATATGGGAGTGGGTGGATAGTGTATAATAATAATAATCCAAAATAATAACAATAATTCTATATAATTATTATTAGGATTATTTTAAATTTTGGGTTTTGAGACCGAAATTAATTCTTCCAACAGTTATATCTAATTTCTTATAGAGTTGCAACCCATGTGTTTTGAAATTCAAAATGAGGTCACGAGTTTTATTTAGTCTAACAGAGTTAAGAACATGTCTTATAGGAATAGACACTTAAGTCCTATAAATAAAGGTGTTGTCTAGTGTCATTTTATTAGAAAATAAATACAAGCATTATAGCACTCTAGCATTCTAAGCATTCATTCTCACATACATACATACACATTTTCATTAAACATAGAGGTTCAAATCAGTTTGATTTGGAAGTTCAATCAATAGGAGTGCTGCCTTTAGTTGTTCGGAGTCGTTGTATCTTGGGAAGTTGTCCATTAGTAGTCCTCGGGCATCAGTGGGAGACAGATAAAACCTTAAGGAAGCTGTGCTCATGCAGGCCTCGACTCGCTATTTATTTGATCCTCAATTTATTGCTTCCGGTTTGAATTCTTGACTAATTCTTTACTTATTTTTGGTTGTTTCAATTATTTCTCCTATACTTAGTTTTATGCGAATTGTTTAGTGTTAAATTTATGCTACTGCGTTATATAATAAACTCTGGTGTACAAAATTATTCCAACATACTTGAGCTTTTATCCGCCTTTTTGGAGGTATCTAATTCGGTAGCATACATAAAAAATTGTGTCTTATGTTGCTTTTATCGCCTAAGTTACTTATAGAAGATTAATAACCTTGGGACTATTATTGAATTTTAATGCTTTAAAATATATTTGTGTGCATGCGTTCGGAATTAAAGTTTTTGACTCTGCTTTCCAATAGCATAAGAATTGCTAATTGGCTACTGTAATCTTCATCATTTAAAAAAACAAAACAAAAAAGTCTTGTTCTAGATTCTATTAGTTAAGAAATTCATACTTATCAAATTCGTAATATGTGCTTCTGTGTTCATTTACTTTTGTGTGAACATTGATTAATTGTTAAGTTTTGTTTCAATTATCAAAGCAATTGTTAAAATGATAATTAAAACTGTCAAAGAAAAGTGCCTAACAATTCAGTGGTAGATTTAAAGTGATATAAAAGTTGTTTCTTGACATACATTATCTTGTAAGTTTGTGGGCAAATTTCCATCTTGTGTTTCAAGAAACAATCTGTCAAATATTTTTGTAAAATCTTGATTTCGGTGTTTCCGTTATTATTTTACTTATATTGATTGATATTGCTTGTAGAAACTCACAATGGCTACAACAATGATGTACAAAATGTTCCTAATGAGCCCAATGTGGCGGGCGTTGGTAGTGGAACACCTAATGCTTCAATTGCGCCGCCTCCAATTACCTCTACTCCTACTCCCGTCACAGTTGGACAAGCGGAGAAACCAGAAAAAATTCAACGGGAAAGATTTCAAGAGATGGCAACAAAAAAATGTTATTTTATCTCATCGCTTTGAACCTTGCGAGGTTCTTGCAGGAAGAACGTCCTGCACTAGGGGAAAATCCAAATATGCAGACCGTAGCGGCTGTTGATGCATGGAATCATGGAGATTTCTTGTGCAAAAACTATATACCTAATGGGTTGGACAATGCATTGTACAATGTTTATAGTCCAATTGCCATGGCTAAAGAACTTTGGGAATCACTTGAGAAAAAATACAAGACGGAGGACGCCGGCACAAAGAAATTCGTTGTTGGTAAGTTCCTTAAATTTATTATGATAGATTCTAAATCTGTGATGTCCCAGGTAAACGAGTGCCAAATGATACTACATGATTTAGCTACTGAGGGAATGGCACTTGGAGAGGCATTCCAAGTAGCAGCCCGAATTGAGAAATTACCCCCAGGATGGAAAGACTTCAAAAATTACCTCAAGCACAAGCGCAAGAAAATGAACCTTGAGGACTTGATTTTGAAGCTGAGATAGAGGAAGAAAACCGACTTCCTAAAAAGAGAGGTGGTAGCAATGCTCACAAGAGCAAAGCGAATGTGGTAGAGCAAAGGCCACCAAATAAGCGGAAAACAGACTCGTCCGGCCAACAAAGTGAGAAAAAGAAAAAGAAGTTTGAGGCAATTGCTATGTGTGTGGTAGACCAGGGCATAAGGCTAAAGGCTGCTGAAACCATCAACAAGGAGGGACTCCTAAGAAGGTAGGACCTTCAAAGAAGAGAAAGACTGCGCATGCAAGTGTAACATAGGTGGATAGTCTCTCGAATGGTGCCAGTGACTTGAACCTATCAACCGTGGTTTCTGAGGTGATCATAGAAAATCCTAAGCAGTGGTGGGTGGACATTGGGGCCACTCGGTATGTGTGCTCAGATAGAAGCCTGTTTTCAACATATGAGAATACAGAAGGTGAAAACTTGTTCATGGGCAATTCTTCAACTTCCAAAGTGAATGGAGTTGGAAAAGTGGTACTCAAAATGACTTCTGGAAAGGAGCTAACTCTCAACAACGTGCTTCATGTGCCAGACATAAGGAGAAATTTAGTGTAAGGTCCTATGCTTAGCAAAAATGGATTTAGGCTAGTTTTAAAATCCGACAAATTTATACTTACTAAAAATAGTGTGTACGCCAGAAAAAGCTATTTGTGTGATGGGCTTTTTAAAATGAATATAATAACCATCACACACAAGAATGTACCAAAAGACATCAGGTTCACTGGTTGGCAAGTGCATCCGATAGTGCTCACTAAGGAAGGTTCAAAGCCAAAAGCCACCTCTCTCGATGCAATATCACTTGAGCTGAACTACTATCGTGCAATTGCATTCATGAGCATATCTGTCAGACTATTTGCTCATTTATGTGGGGGATTGTTAGAATTTTAGCACCTAAATAATTTATTTCATTGAGGATATATTTTAGTGCAAAAATTAATAAATTATTGAATGAACAAATTGAGTTAAAGAAGTGAGCTATGAGCTAAAATTATATTAAGACATGGAAGTGGGTGGATAATATATAATAATAATAATCCAAAATAATAATAATAATTCTCTATAATTATTATTAGGATTATTTTAAATTTCAGGTTTTGAGACCGTAATTAATTCTTCCAACAGTTATGTCTAATTTCTTATAGAGTTGCAACCCATGTCTTTTTAAATTCAAAATGAAGGTCACAACCTTTATTTAGTCTGATAGAGTTAGGGACATGTCTTACAGGAATAGACACTTAAGTCCTATAAATAAAGGTGTTGTCTAGTGTCATTTTATTAGAAAATACATACAAGCATTCTAGCACTCTAGCATTCTAAGCATTCATTCTCACATACAAACATACACATTTTCATTAAACATAGAGGTTCAAGTCAGTTCGGTTTGGATATTCAGCCAATAGGAGTGCCGGCTTTGATTGTTTAGAGTCGTGTCTTGGGAGGTTGTCCGTTATCAGTTCTCAGGCATCAGTGAGAGACGGATAAAACCTTAAAAAAGTTGTGCTCGTGCAAGTCTCGATTCGCTATTTATTTGATCCTCAATTTATTGCTTCCGGTTTGAATTCTTGACTAATTCTTTACTTATTTTTGGTTTTTTCAATTATTTCTCCTATACTTAGTTAGTTTTTTGCTAATTGTTTAGTGTTAAATTTATGCTGCTGCGTTATATAATAAAATCTGGTGTACAAAATTATTCCAACAAATTGTTTATTAGGGAAGTATATGCAAAAATTTGATTCTTTTCCAAAAAGAAGCGTTAAAGGGGTTCATCCTAGATGCTATTGAGAAAATAAGATGCAATATATCAACTATTAATTGGGCATCAAAACCGAAAAGAAAAGTTAATTGGGCATATAAAACTAAATATTAGTACCCAAAAATAATAAGGATGGGAAAAATAATTTTTTCATCCTATAAATTTATTCGATTTTCAATTTTGTCCCATATTTTACACAATTAAAAAGTTAGTCATGCAAGTATAAAAAAATTGACACATTTAGTCCAATTTTCATCGGAATTTCATAAAATGGCTAGAAATGCTGATGTAGCACGTCGGAATTTGTTGAATTTAGGGATTTTTGCTTAAGTGGCAAATTTATAGCTAACATGACCTTTTTTTTGTCTTGTTGGAAAAAGTATTTGGTTACTTGGATTTTTATTAGTAATTATTAATATATTATTAAAAATATTATCATTGATAATAATAATATTATTATGATAATTATCAATTAATCAATGATACTACTACTACTACTACTACTACTACTACTACTACTACTACGAATAATAATAATAATAATAATAATAATAATAATAATAATAATAATAATAATAATATTATTATTATTATTATTATTATTATTATTATTATTATTATCATTGATAATATTAATCTTATTATTCTTGTGACTAATTATATTAATAATATTTATAATATTATCAATACTACACACAATGAATATAATTAAAACTATTATAATATAATCTTTATTATTATTAATATATTACTAATCATATAATTAATATTATTAATTATAATAGTATCACTATTAATGATATTAATATATCATTAATATATTATTAAAAATTAATAATAATATGAGTATATGACTAATATTAGTATCAATTATATATATACACACATGTACATATATTTATATAAATAAATATTTTTATAAATATACAATATTTTAATATGCAACATATTATATGCATATATTTATATAAATTAATATATATTATATATGCATATATATATATAATATATACATGTTTGACGCATATACATATATACATACCGCTACCGCCACTGCTGCCGCTAGCACCTCGCCCCTATCGCCGGGTTGGGGGCATTTTTTTTCTTCCGTATTTCCTTTTTCTTTTCTTTCTTTTTTTTTTCTTGTTACTTTTAGTTTATTATATATTTATGTGATATATAAATACATATTATAAATTCAAAATTCATATTGCCAACTAAGCAATAAAAATGATAAAATAAGCCAATTAATTAAATATGTCAACTAATTTTTTTTGTTAACATGGCAAAAAAAAACCCATGTGGATTCTAGCTCAACAAAATCCCTAATTTCAACACCTTCCAGGTTAGAATTTCTAGCAAAATTTTCAAATTCTGGAAACAATAGAGCTAAATTTGCAAATTGTTTTATATTTACATTACTAACTTTTTAATTGTATAAGATATAGGACAACATTAAAAATTAAAAGAACTTATAGGATGAAAAAAATATTTTTCCCTAATAAGAATAGAATACAACAATAACATTAGAAATATGAGTCATAAACACAAATTACAATCACAAAGACAAGTGCTACGTTTGGAACAAGCATCTAGAAACCAACACCTAGGCACACAAAGATACAATTTTTATATTTTTGGTGGATTTTCGTTCTTCAAAGTATCGCATCCTCCCGGAAAAACTTCGACATCACCTGCAACACAAATGTTTTCTAGTAATTTTCGAAGAGAAATGTAACTGTGAGATAATTTGGAGAGACTCAAAATTGAGAGCGGAACTAGAGAGTTTGATTTTCATTTACCCATTCAAGACTGAATCACCAATTTACACAACAATGCTCCTTGGAGTTATTATGCATAAATCCAGTATGTAATTCATCTGAGTTCCTTCAAACCAAATTTAGATTATAACTTCCCTTTCGTTTTTGTAGTTTTTGTTGCCTTAATCTACTCATATTCACACACTCAGAGACAAAGAAAAGACACTGTCTTTTAATTGACAAATTAAAAGTGAATGTGAAATACCTCTTGAGGAAAGCTTGAGTTTCCTTCAGGTCCCATGAAGAATGGACAGAACATCAATGCATGATACCTTTTTCTCTACAGAAGCCAAGCTTGAGTTTCCTTCGGTCCCATGAAGAATGGACAGAAACATCAATGCATGATACCTTTTTCTCTACAGAAGCCAAAGCTGAAGGACAGTCAACTAGCTCCATACAGTGGACATATAATGAAGGGATCTCCTTTAGTTTGTGGCAGTGCCTAATGATTAGTTTCGTAAGAGATGGGAAGCACCTCTTCCCGTGGCCTCTCCAGTGCTCTAGATCAGTATCTTCAAGTAGCATATATCTAAGTTTCCTAAATTCCCCTTCAAATGACACCCACTCTGGCCCTCTAAAGGCATAGTTTCGCAATTTGAGCACATCAAGATTCGGTAGTGTAGCAATTACTCTCATGTCTTCCCATGAATATCCAAGCCCACTCAAACTCAACTTTTCTAGACTGAATGAGAAGATTGTAACAGGGGGGGCAACAATCTGAGACTTTGGGTTTGGATTCACAACAACACATTTGAGTGATTCAAGTTTATGGAGATGGGAAAGATGTTCAAAATAGAATAAGTGTTCAGTAGCATCAGGTGCTAATTCAATTTGAATTCCTAATTTCTCCAGATTTGGGATTCTTTCAAGAATTTCCTTGCTACACATGCCAGCACTCATATCTGAAAGTGTTAAGAGATTTGGTAAGAGAGCAGTACCACAAGCATCTGGTAGGTAGCTTCCCGTGACTTGAAGATGCCTCAAAACTTTCATATTCCAGATCTCCAGGGGCAGATACGATGGAGCTCTAGAGGATTTGATGCTGAGATATCGACGAAAAATAAAGCACTCAAGGTTCCAAAGGTTGGATATAGAAGGAGGGACATTTCCACTGCAAGTGAGGGCTAGGTACCTTAAATGAATTAGTTTCAGTACTTTAATTGAGAACTTGTAGAAACGGATTGTAAGAATATCCACTACCCTAAGCAACCTCAAACCAGAACATTTTGGTACTGGATATTGGTGGTATGGACCGGTACACAGGAGAGAATGCGCCATTGAAATGCATTCCATTGAGTTACGCACTTCTTTAATGCCAAATAAAGTGTTGTTATGGACGCAAAGCCGTTGCTAGTTTTTTATACCGTGTGTAAAACTATTGGCGCAACTATTTATGACATGGAAGAACTTCTCCTTCCCAGCTTCTTTGTTACACAGATGCCAGCAAGTTTTAATTCCATAACTGGAGCTCTGTTGATGGACCAGAATAACACTTGCAGAACAAAGCTCCTCCAAACATTCCAAGCTAAAGTAATCTTGTGAATTTTTGGGACGATTTGTTTCAAGAAATCCCTCTGCACTCCACAGGTTGATGAGTTTTGAGGCAGGGATCTTGCATCTTGGTGGGAAAACTCCCATATAGAGAAAGCATGCTTTTAAATGTTGTGGTAAGAAAGTGTAGCTGGGAAGAAGTACATTTGACATTTCATCATATGCATCTATGAAAACTGAATTTTCTTTCTCCTCTGCTACCTTATTCCAGTACTCTGGCTTCTTCTCGGCTTTGGATAGGAGTTTGGCAACCGTAATGATTGTAAGAGGAAGACCTTCACATTTCTCAGCAATCTTCTTTCCAGCACTCTCAAGCTGGGGAGGGCACTAAGACTCTTCTCCAAACACCTTTTCACGAAGAAGATCCCAACTTTCTTCGTCATCCAGGAAGGGTATTTGATGCAAACTCGTTAATATACAAGCATGCTCTGCCACTCTTTTTAGTCTAGTTGTCAGCAAGACTCGACTTTCATTGTTGTCGTCTGGAAGTAATATTTTGAACTTATCCCAGTCCTCTTTCTTCGAAACATTATCCACCACAATTAGGTACTTCTTACCTTTCAAACTTATGTACAAATCCTCAACTAGTATCTCTTCTCCTTCCTTACGTAATTTATCAATTAGAATGACTTTTTGTAATTGATACTTGTGGCCTATTCTGACCCATGCATGACAATCAAAATTATTCAGAATTAATTCGTTGTAGTAAACTTGTTTAGTAAGAGTGGTCTTACCAAGGCCTGCCATCCCCCAGAGTGAGACAATGTCGAGTTTTTTGCTTAAATGTGCTCTTAGCTGAATTTTGATGTGATCAAATTGATCGGAAAATCCAACCATCTTTGACTTGTTTCTGTTGTTTCCAGGATTTATGCCAACATGCAGTAATCCAAAGCAATAAACAAATATTGCAAGTCAGATTATCAGGAATGGATCAGATAATCACAGTTATGGCAATACGTGTGTTTGATCAATATGAAATTCAAATAAAGCATACGATATCAGAATTTAAACATACAACATGCGTTATCAAAATTAAACATACAACACGCATTATCAGAATATACGTCAAATTCAAGGCAAATTAGAATTTCATGTAATTAACCAGATACGAGTTCAGGAAAAGCCAAAATTCATATATCAACCGAGGCAGTAAAACAATAAAAACATGCTGTCAGATTTATCTAATAAATACTGAGTTTTAAAGTAAACTTATCTTAAGGATTCGGTATCGTACCAGAATCAATAGGATGACCAAATCACAGAGAAATTCTGTTTGCCTTGAAGAAACGAGCGCCCCGACTCACCATTGCAATGGGTACAGCGCAGCTCCTCCCAGGATGAGATGGTCCAGAACAATCAGGTGTACTCCTTCTCGTTCACCTCGAACAGTACTCAGTTGCCTGGATCAGAATGAGACAGCCATATATCAAGATTCGGGAAAGGGATTGTTTGTGGGGAGAATATCAGAATATGAGAAGGGAAGGAAGGAATTTATGAGAGCGGGATCAAGAACGGTGGCAGTGTGCGTAAACGTGAACAGTGTAGAATTATGGTGAATGTTGCGTGTTTAGAAGACTGCCAGAGGCACTCTTTTTATAGGCGGGATTAGGGTTAGAGTCTGCCAGTTAATGGCCTCTAACGCGTCACCCCAGCGAATGGCATTCCGCCACGTCAACCACACACGTCACACGTTCACCAATAGCCAATGGTGTTCTGCCACTTGGCCCTCACACGTCACACACGTTCACAGCATCAGGCCACGTGTCCCACGTCTCCACCAGCATCATCCCATGATCTTGGTCAAATCCCACATATCAGGGTAATCTCCAACGGGTCTTGACCAAGTCAGCCCTTATCCGATTATCCCTATCCGGTTAAGTATTTTAAATTTTAAAATTCAAAATTTTAAACTCCCACATATTAGGGTAATCTCCAAATGATAAGACTGAGACTAAGACATTCACCCTAACGCCCGCGCCCGCGCTAACGACCCGGATCCAGAGCTGGGCTGGGCGGTGGCGGCGCCAACGGCGGCGCGCGGTCCACTCATATGAACCACCTAAATAATACTTTATCAAGCATTCTTACTAGAGTTTAATATGAACTAGTTTATAAAACCAATGTGGGACAAGTGAAGGGTTGGAATAACCCTTCAACTCCTCCACTTGGTTTTATAATTCACAAGTAAGTCTCCCCTTTCTCAATTTATCAATGTGGGACAATCCAACACTTAACCATTTCCACATCCTCCAATTTACCCTTTAATTATCTTTGGATTCCAACCAAAATTGGCATCCATACAAATAATTAAACTTTGTAATTATTGCCAATTACAACAATCCCCCACAAATCCATAGATAATGGCTATCATATTCAACATAGATCGCTTTCAGATATGGTACCTTCCGATTTGAACCACTCCCTGAGTTATCTGACTTTTGCTATCACCGGGATAAATGGATCTAAGCCTTGAATTTGGATCCGTGATTGTGATTGCGTCCATCAGTAACAATGAACTAAAGGCTATGTACTGATCTTTATGGTTGACACATTAAGGTCATGTGTCCCGATCCTGATTTATGAATGTTTGTCAAGGAACAACCCAATTCCTTTAGTCCCGGCCAAAGGACTACATTCACTTAGTTGAGCGTCTCAGGGATGCACTGCTCGCATCTCGTCCAAATGTGACTTGACCCCGTTCAAAGTTAAACTCTTACTGTACTAGCAGTAGTCAGCACCTATCAGGCAATCAGGGGAAAGAAACCAGATACTAAGTATCAATCTAAATTTAGGTACAACTTGATATGCTTAGCAGTTTGTTTATACCACATTGAACCTACCTTGTGGGATCTCTATTTAGTAGGTTGGGTTGCCACTGCAGGTATATCATTGATGGGTTTCCAGTCCCATCCCCAACCTGAATTTATGAATTGAGGACAAATCAAGTCCTTTAGTTAAAGGGTCTGCAATGTTGTCCTTGGATCCGACAAAATCAATTGCAATAAACTTATCAGACATTAACTCCTTTATAGATTTTAATCTAACTTGGATATGTCTTTTAGTCTTTTGATTGAACTTTGAACTACTGATCTTTGCAATTGTGGTTTGATTGTCACAATGTACAACAATTCCCGGAAGAGGTTTGGTTACCATCGGCAATTGTACTATCAGCCTATATAACCATTCTGCCTCTGTCCTAGTTGTGTCCAAAGCACACAACTCAGCCTCAAAGGTAGACCGAGTTATCAAAGTCTTTTTAGAAGACTTCCAGGAGACAGCACCTCCACCCAAGGTAAATACATACCCTGTACACCCATTACTTCCAGAGTTTTTGGCAATCCAGCTAGCGTCACCAAACCCTTCCAGCACTGTAGGAAATCTCTTGTAGTGCAAGGCTAGTGATGTTGAGCCCTTTAGATATCTAAGTACCCTATCCAAAGCCTCCCAATGAGTTCGATTAGGACACCTTGTATATCTAGAAAGCTTAGAGACCGCAAATGAGATATCTGGTCTTGAGCCGTTTGCAAGATACTGCAAGCTACCAATTATTTGAGAGTATCTTAGCTGAGACACTAGTACACCAGTTTTATTCTTAAAGAGAGCCACTGAAGGATCATATGGTGTTTTTGCGATTCTACTTTGTTTATAGCCAAATTTCTCAATTATCTTCTCAATATAGTGAGATTGAGAAACTGCTATACCCTCCGTTGAACGAGTCAATTTAAGTCCAAGAATCATTTCCGCAACACCCATATCCTTCATTTCAAACTTGTTCTTTAAGAAACTTTTAGTCTCATTGATAATCTCAGTGTTGGAGCCAAACAGCAGAATGTCATCTACATACAGGCATAACACGATACAGTTATCACCTTTAACTTTGCAGTGGACGCACTTGTCATTATCGTTAACTAAGAAACCAAATGACAATATTGTTTTGTCAAACTTTTCATGCCATTGTTTAGGAGCTTGTTTCAAACCATAAAGTGATTTAATAAGCTTGCAAACTTTTCGCTCATTTCCAGAAGCTACAAATCCTTCAGGCTGATCCATATAAATTTCTTCCTCAAGATCACCATACAGAAAGGCTGTTTTCACATCCATCTAGTGAATGGGAAAATCATATATGGAAGCCAGTGCTATTAGCACTCGGAAAGTAGTCAAACGAGCTACTGGGGAATCGGTGTCGAAGTAATCTATTCCCTCATTTTGCCTAAACCCTTTAGCAACTAGCCTGGCCTTAAACTTATCAACAGTTCCGTCAGACTTAAGTTTCTTTTTGAAGATCCACTTGCTTCCTATAGTAGTACACCCCGGAGGGAGATCGACTAATTCCCATGTCCCATTCGAGATAATAGAATCCATCTCACTCTTAATGGCTTCCTTCCAATGCTTAGCTTCAGGGAAAGCCATAGCATCCTTGAAGGTAACAAGATCACCCTCGACATTGTAAGTAACAAAGTCACTTCCAAAGTCCTTAGTGATTCTAGCCCTTTTACTCCGTCTGGGTTCATCTAGTTCTTCAAGAACTGTGTCAGTACTACTAGGACCAGCCCCTATATTTGTCATCTTTTCCACATGATCCGGAATTGATGCAGACTTAAGGGTTGAATCTAAAGAAACATTTTGAGGTATCCCAGTCTTCATGGGAAACACGTTCTCAAAGAACGTAGCATCGCGAAATTCAACTATAGTGTTCGCATCTATGCCCAGAATTTTTTGATTTAATAACCAAAAAACGCATAGCATAAGATGTTTCCACATAGCTTAGAAGACCGCATCAACAGTCTTAGGGCCTAGTTTCTTCCTCTTGTGTTCAGGGACTAGAACTTTTGCAAGACAACCCCACACTCGGAAGTATTTTAGACTAGGTTTCCTGCCTTTCCAGAATTCAAATGAAGTGCTTTCTTTATGTTTCAAGGGAACTCTATTCAGAATATGGCAAGCCGTATTCAGAGCTTCCCCCCACATGTACTTGGGCAATCCAAAATTCAAAAGCAGACTGTTAATCATGTCTATAAAAGTTCAATTCTTTCGCTCAGCTATCCCATTTGAAGTGGGAGAATAAGGAGCAGTTTCTTCATGAATTATGCCAACATTACGCCAATATTCATGAAATGGGTTGGACCCATACTCTCCTCCCCTATCTGACCTTAACCGTTTAAGTTTTCTACCAGTTTGTGTTTCAGCTTCATTTTTGAACATAATGAACTTATCTAGTGCTTCATCTTTATGTTTTAGTAGATAAACATAACAATACCTACTGCTATCATCTATGAAGGTGATGAAGTATCTTTTATTGTCTTTTGTTAAGACCCCATTGAACTCACAAATATCTGTATGCACTAAGTCAAGAATTTCAGTTTGCCTTTCAACCGAGTGGTAAGGCTTTCTAACTTGCTTGGCTTCAACACATATTTGACATTTATGACCACGTTCAATTTCATGTTTAGGAATTAAATTTAAGTTCATCATTCGATTGACCGAACTATAATTCAAGTGTCCTAAACGGTTATGGCAAACAGATGAATTCTCAATAATGTTAATAGCAGGAGAATTAAAAAAATCAACTTTATTTGAACCAATAATGCTCTCAACTCGCAACTTAAACAAACCATCGAAAAGATAGCCTTTACAAATAAAGGTGCCGTAATGTAAAATTACAACTTTATTTGATTTGAAAGAAATTTCATAACCCTCCCTAACTATTATAGAACCACTTATTATGTTTCTTCGAACTGCTGGGACGTGATGCACCCTTTGCAGAGACAGTGTGCGCCCCGAAGGAAATTTCAGGTCCACGCGTCCTATCCCATACACATTGGTAGCACTTAAGTTCCCCATCGTCACAGTCCTTCCGCTAACAGGTTGGTAAAACACAAACAGTGATTTATCAGCACAAACGTGCACATTAGCGCCAGTGTCTATCAGCCAATCATATGGTTCATAGATAGAGAATAATTCGGGTTTGCAAGAAACATACTCATCAATGGATGCATTAGGAACTCCAGCTTCGCTGGTGTCTCCAACAACCATGTTGACCACTGGTCCAGCAGACTGGGCTTTAGCCTTGGCTTTCTTGGAAGGACACTCCTTAGCCCAATGCCCTTTTTGTCCACAATTCCAGCAAGGCCTGTTTGCCTTTGGTTTCTTATTCATTTTGGCTTTTCCCTTATCGATGGATTTAGAGTTTGAGTTCATGTTGACTTTCTTCTTTCCTATTATTACATTCGCCTTCGGATGATATTCAATAGGAACAGTATGTGTTTGATTTTTGTGCTCCTCTTCAATACTAATGGCAATCATCAGATCATCTAGAGTCAGTTTCCCTTTTTGATGCTTCAAAGTTATGCCGAAACTTTCCGAAGATTTGGGGAGCAAATCGACAATCGACATGACCATAAATTTTTCTGGAAGTTTTATTTCAGCATCAGCTAGGGAATGGTCTAGATTGATCAATTCATGTGTCTGTTCAGATACAGACCTGTCCTCAACCATTTGATACTTCAGGAATTTGAAAACCGAATACTTTTCGAGCCCTTGCTCTTCGGTATTGTATTTCCTATCCAGTTCATCCCATAAAGATTTAGCTGTATATGAATCAGAACAGTATACATCAAAGAGTGTATCAGACAGAGCTGACAGAATCACTCCTCGAACAATCGATCCTTAGTTTTCCAATCAGCTATTTCTTTAGTTTTGGGATCAGTTTCAGTTGGTTCTGGCATGGTCAACTGAATCAATGAAAGAAGACCTTTCATCGTTAGCCAGATTTTCATGCGCTGCTGCCAACGCCTAAAATACTGGCTCGTGAATTTTTCCGACAGTCCGGAAAGGTCAACTTTCGCTGACACAATTTCACCAATAGCATGCGAAGTTGAAGCCATCACAGTCCTATAACAGAATATCTAGGCAAGATATGCAGGCAAGATTCCTAGACAGGATATCTACTCAGAAATATCAGGCAAGATTCTTAGATAGGATATCTAATCAGAATTTCAACAGATAAAAAACGCACGAAATAAAACTCATTTCTTCAAGATTGTTGTTTCCAGGATTTATGCCAACATGCAGTAATCCAAAGCAATAAACCAATATTGCAAGTCAGATTATTAGGAATGGATCAGATAATCACAGTTGTGGCAATACGTGTGTTTGATCAATATGAAATTCAAATAAAGCATGCGATATTAGAATTTAAACATACAACATGCGTTATCAGAATTAAACATACAACACGCATTATCAGAATATACGTCAAATTCAAGGCAAATTAGAATTTCATGTAATTAACCAGATACGAGTTCAGGAAAAGCCAAAATTCATATATCAACCGAGGCAGTAAAACAATAAAAACATGCTGTCAGATTTATCTAATAAATACTGAGTTTTAAAGTAAACTTATCTTAAGGATTCTGTATCGTACCAGAATCAATAGGATGACCAAATCACAGAGAAATTCTGTTTGCCTTGAAGAAACGAGCGCCCCGACTCACCATTGCAACGGGTACAGCACAACTCCTCCCAGGATGAGATGGTCCAGAACGATCAGGTGCACTCCTTCTCATTCACCTCGAACAGTACTCAGTTGCCTGGATCAGAATGAGACAGCCGTATATCAAGATTCGGGAAAGGGATTGTTTGTGGGGAGAATATCAGAATATGAGAAGGGAAGGAAGGAATTTATGAAAGTGGGATCAAGAACGGCGGCAGTGTGCGTAAACATGAACAGTGTGGAATTATGGTGAATGTTGCGTGTTTAGAAGACTGCCAGAGGCACTCTATTTATAGGCGGGATTAGGGTTAGAGTCTGCCAGTTAATGGCCTCAACGCGTCACCCCAGCGAATGGCATTCCGCCACGCCAACCACACACATCACATGTTCACCAACAGCCAATGGCATTCTGCCACTTGGCCCTCACACGTCACACACGTTCACAGCATCACGCCACGTGTCCCACGTCTCCACCAGCATCATCCTATGATCTTAGTCAAATCCCACATATCAGGGTAATCCCCAACGGGTCTTGACCAAGTCAGCCCTTATCCGATTATCCCTATCCGGTTAAGTATTTTAAATTTTAAAATTCAAAATTTTAAACTCCCACATATTAGGGTAACCTCCAAATGATAAGACTGAGACATTCACCCTAACGCCCGCGCTCGCGACCCAGATCCGGAGCTGGGCTGGGCGGCGGCGCCGGCGCCAGCGCGCGTGTGGTCCACTCATATGAACCACCTAAATAACACTTTATCAAACATTCTTACTAGAGTTCAATATAAACTAGCTTATAAAACCAATGTGGGACAAGTGAAGGGTTGGAATAACCCTTCAACTCCTCCACTTGGTTTTATAATTCACAAGTAAGTCTCCCCTTTCTCAATTTATCAATGTGGGACAATCCAACACTTAACCATTTGCACATCCTCCAATTTACCCTTTAATTATCTTTGGATTCCAGCCAAAATTGGCATCCATCCAAATAATTAAACTTTGTAATTATTGCCAATTACAACAGTTTCCACCAAAATGAATTCCTGATGAAACAGCATCATCTTCTTCACGCAACGGGTTGCTAAATTCCACGTCTTCTGTATGACAGTAGTGCTTCTTGATCTTCCTCACCGTCTTGGTAAAGGAAGTAACCTCATGCTTTAATTCCTCCAAGTCCAGGGAGAATATCAGTGAAGATCCCTGATCGTTTAGTTGTGAGAGAAACTGACTTGATACATGAGATTCAAATGCATCTTCCAATTTGCATACTGCCTCTCTGATTTGTCCATTCAAAGCATTGACCTTCTCGCTGCTGCTGCTGCTGCTGCTGATGCCATCTTTTTCCAATCTTTGGAGGAATTCTTGTAAGGAGATAACCTCCTTGTAAGCAAATTCTATGATTTCTTTAGAGAAGGGAAGAATCAAAATTCGAGAAACCTTCTTGTCGGCAAGTTCTCTGATTTTTTTAGAGTAGGGAGGAAGTAAAAATTAAGAAGAATCAACAAGGCGCTGTATTGTTTGCTTAAGAGAAATCTCAGCAGCATAATAAGCCATCTCTGATCACTCTTTCTCAAGCAAAACTGGAAGAAATTAAGTTGAGAAGGAATTAGAAAACTCTATATTGTTAATGAAACTTATGCGTCTTTCTTTTTTGATTAATCCTCCTAGTATACGGTGTATGTATTGAGAAAGAGTGATCAGAGTTTTCTATTTACAACACAATTGTAAATAGAATTATTAAATTTTACAATATTAAATATTAAAACTTTATTTTTTACATTAAATTTTTTAAAAGATTACACTTTTGCCCCTCTAAAAATATTAAGACTTCATTTTTTATATTAAAATTTTTAAAATATTACATTTTTGCCATCCTCAAATTATAAATTTGTTTCTCCTGTTATTGAAAATACATCTTTTGCTGCATTATACTTCTTTGTATATGTGCGTAATAAAAAAAAATTATATTTTTGATAATTTAGAATTTCGCCACTCGTAAAAAAATTCTAGCTCCATCCCTAATAACTAGAAACAGTTGACTAAGTGAGCAAGTTGCTATTAATAAACTGATATATAAATAAGCAATTAGTAAAGGTTGGTCGGTCTGTTGGTGATGCATGAGTACCACCCAGCTAGTAATGCAACCTTACATAAATAAAATTCAAAATAAATCTATGTAGATCCTTCCTTACTATAATATCTGTAAATATATAATGGAAGATAATCCTCCACAAAGTGACAAGGACTTGGTAGTTAGAGAATAAAAGATTTTAAAACCTTAGAAGAACATTGATGTTTGTAATTGGATAAAAATGCAAAAGTTTCTACTTCAGATATAATTAGAGTGTTTTATCATGATCCAAAATATTATTTTAATAAATAATAATTCTCAAACTATCACACTTTTAAAATTATTTTCAATATTATTATCTAATTACCACTTGTATTCTCATATAAGTAAAAACTTATTAGTTAGAATTTATAATTCTTCCTTATTTAAAGGCTCCACCAAAACTTTTCAATCTTTTTTTTTCTTCCTATTTTTTGATGAAATTTCACCATCTTCTAAATTAAAAAAGTAGCAAATAAGTTTAGTTATCTTTTTCATCCTTAATCTATATGTCTCAACACTAGCAAAGTAAGCGTCAGTAATCATTAATTTTTTCTTTCCGCTTTTTAGAATATCAAAAAATTATAGTAGGAGTTTGTAAAATAAAATTTCATTAAGGCTGCAAATTAATCTTTTAGGATTCTTAATCTTACTTCATTTATTGGATTTATGTATATATGTTGTTAATAAAATAATTTGATGAGATATTGACTTTTATTGTTCAATATTAACACAAATAGTGTGTGATACTTTTTTGTACTATGTGATTATTTTTTAAGACTGTTTTTTGGGTTGATTTTTGACCTTTATTTTATGTATTTATCTCCAGATTTTATGCTAGAACTTTTGCTCAAATACATGGGCTTATCGGTTTAAGTGTGTCTACAAGCTTTTATTTGATTTCTTTCTATTAAACTTTGTTGTTTATTGTTGAACAGGATTCTATATTCTAATTAAAGTGATCACTATCTTGTTAATAAGGAAAAAAAAAAAAAATGAGGTGGAGACCAAAATGCTTTACTCATATCTCTTATTCTCTCTCCCTCTCTTTAGGAAGAAAGAATTGAATCAAAGCTCCAATAAACTTGAGTTAATAAATTTTGATTGTCCTATGAATAAGAAAAAGAAACTTATATCAATTCCGACTGATCAATATTTGCTTACATCAAAATACATGTGGCAATAAAAAATAACAATATGAGAAGTAATTATGAAAGAGTGATGGTTTGAGAATTATTTTTTATTAGAATAATATTTTGAAAAAATACTCAATCTAATTAATGGTGCACACACCTAACTAATCATAATTACACAACTTCAACTTTATATGCATGCCTTGTGATTTCTTATTTGTCTTCAACTGCATGTAAATTGAATATATGACAATTAAGTGTAAATTTATGTATGTAATTGCAAAATGCTATATGCGCCGTCAAACTAATCTAATTTAAACAAAAAAAATTCAGAAATATTTGTAGCCATGAATGAAATTCGAGGCTAGAGTACGGAAAACTTTTTAATTTTTAAATATTTAAAATGAGATTTTCAGTGTCATAAGTAAAATAATAATTAAAAATTAATCCATCAATTACGTAATAAGTTAAGTATTTTGCATGTTGCATTTATTTTACCCAAAGGTTAATGGTACAATTAGCTATGATGACATTGATATAGTATTCAGAGAATATTATGGTAAAAATTTAGGAAAGCAAATAAGTTGAGTTTTTGAGTGCAAACTTGATTATTTAAATAAGCTGGAGCATGAGCTCCATGAGCATATCACATTGAGCTCAAGTGAGTTCGAATTCAATTATAATTAACTTAACTTGAAAATGATGCTACTTATTATTTTCTTCATTTATCCTTATCAACCTTCAAAGCCTTCGCCCTCTTGCTGATTTTAAGGAACTTCTTGTAAGGATCTAACTTTGCATTTAAATTCAATAATTTCTTATAGAAATTAGAAGACCTCACACAAACACCAAGCTGGAAGATATATTAGAATAAGAATTTGTTTACTAAGTTGTTGCTTCTTTTAATTAAATTGCTATTGGTATATGAATTCATCAAAAGGAGAAGGGTAATATATATATATATATTGTTGGAATAGTGCCCCGCAACCAATTAAGATTGGCATGTATATATTATTTCACTTGTGAGACAATCTTGATGGAATGATATTTTAATAAAATGGCCACCTTCATCTTTTGCATTTTATTCTTCACCAGCATTTGGTTGAAACCCTTAAATCATACAAGACTATGGGACTTGTTCACGCATATGGTGTTGATCATGAAACAAGTCTCTATGGTCATAATTTTAAATATTCCAAGTCATATAATCTTATGAGAATGTGCATTTAAAATTCGGATAGACTTACACTAACGATGCATACTACAAGGAGTTGGATATTACCCCATTTCATGGGCAGTCTATGTTAGACATAGATGCATGTTAGTGGGTACTTGTTAGAAAACAAGTTCACTGAAGGCCCGATTTTAGAATCCACTTGATAGCCGAAGTGGCATGTCGGTAGTGATGAGTTCTCAAAGCTTACGATAGTGCATTCAATTAGTCCTTAGACTTGAGGATCCATAGAAACCTTGTATTTAAGTGCTTATGCTTTGATTTGGTCCTAACTACACAACAGTTCATCCGGGGCTTAGATTAGGCATAAGCTACCTAAGTATAGAGGTTTGTGAGATCCAAGATGGGATTCATTCCCTCGTTGTTGTGAAGAATAGTACATTTCCTATGCATTCTATAATGATTAATTCCAAGAAATTTTTGTGCAATGCAGTATGACAATTTGAAAAAGGTGTTTTTCAAAAGTTGAGGTCAAAAAAGGAAATCAAGCGTTTGATATAGAGACCTACAAATATCTTGCCCTGGTCTCTTTTGAGAGATAGAAGACGAAAGGACCTTATTTGCATGGTAAGCGTAAGCTATAATGGTTCACCTCAATATAATTCATTCATCCAATTCATTGGGCTCCATAGGCTCATTACTAGACGTCAACATGGAGATTGGGTGTTCTTCAATTGATGGAGATTACTTGACAGAGTTATTAATTTAAAAAACTTTAAACTAATTCGAATATTTTGTATTCAAAATATCACAAAGAGTTGTGAACCCATGTCTAATAAATTGGTGAACCTAATGGGTTACACACAAAAGCATAAGGAAACTCTCATTTGATAGGAGGAATTTTTCTAAGGAGTTAGAAAATTCAAGCGGCGGTTTTTACCATAGAAATGGAAAGAGTAAATTGATTAATTATTAATTGATCACTTTGGCTTGATTAATTTAAGTGTTAAATTAATAAAAAAAATTTAAAAGGTTAAACTAAGTCAATTAAACTAAGTTAATTTAATTGGTGCCAAATTTAATTAGTCAGAAGTCAACTTAAGGAGTTAAGTTAACTAATTTAAAGAGTTAAGTTAAAATTAATTAAATTAAAGAGTTAATTTGATTGGGAGATTAAATTTGGCTTATTCTATGGATATAAGGTTATATAAATACCTATTTTATGAAATGAAATTTTAATGTAAGGTGTAAAAACATAATATGATCAATATGCAACATTAATTAGGGACATTTGATGGCAGAATTACAAAGTGACTGTGATAGATTTGCTACAAACTATGATCTTATTTAAGTTTAAGAAACAAGATTCACTACAAAAGATTAGAGTATTAGCTACAATTCATAATTGATGTTAAAAATTGTAGTTTTAAATACGAAAATGACTTAGTTAAATTTAAAGAAGATGTTTTTATAGCTAACTCTCGCTATGATCAATTTATTATTCATGATTATTGTTCTTTATATATATATATATTAATTTACATATATAAATAATATGAAGCTAGTCAGTTGCGCTTTTCAAAAACATGACCACAAATGGATAGTTAATAATTTTTATTACTTTTTTATTAAAAGTTAAATTTGTCACGAAAAATTTGTAGATATATACAATTTGTAGTTATAGGTATGAATTTAATTTTATAGTAATTTTTTTATAGCAAATATATGGTTTTTTTTAATAGTGATTGATGGGTAGTAGCCTCTTCCTGAAGCAAGGTCTTTAATTCTCTGTCCATGATTGTGCATTCCATTCATCCCCATATATTGTTAATGATTTTCTTGGATTCTCTATATAAATTTTTGTAACAGAAAGAAAAACTAAAAGGTTATAATAGGCAAAAAAAAAAAAAAAGAGCAATTTAATAACAGCAAGCAAACATTTGATAGGTTGTTGATTTCATGACCATCACACTAAACTTCAAAAGTTTAAGCCGCCATGGAAGATTCAAGAGTGATGAGGGTAAGAACTGTTTAGGAGTAAATTAGGCTAATATCCAATCCAACCAATAGGTAAGGGTCGAGAAAAGTTCTTGATGAGATAACGGGTCGAGTCCTGCAACCAATAGCAAACGTCCTAAGGCACTCCGATGCTCAAGTTAGTTTAATCAACTAGAAGGTAGAATAGTAGAGTGAGGGCTTTTGAATGATAAATGGCATACCTTGTTGAATGGTGGCAATGAGGTATTTGTAGCCTTCCTGGTGTGGACGATATGTCCATGATACCCTTGCCGCATAGAAAAGGCCTTTGTCCTTGCTTGAGGATCTTTAAGTCTTCTCCAGCTTGTGTATTATTCCAGGTGGTGTTATCTCCAGCTCCCTATGACAAGGCGATACACAGAGGGCGCGCACTAATCTGACACAGCAAAAAATGTGGTACTGTTGGTGGCATGTGCCATTAATACGGAGGCATGCCGCCTGCCAAATCATTCAATGCAACAGAGACGCTATCACGCCTGTTCGACCTCCGTGGTCGAGATAAATAGTTGTTTGTGAGCCATTTTGCATAAACTCTTGTCGACAAAAGGGGACTATGTTGTATTCAAATCGCCCTGGCTGAATGCTGAACAAAACACCTTCAACCAAGGCCAACCATACTATGGTCGACAGGGGTAAATGCTGATACCAGCGCTAGTGGGTAAGGCTTAGTGAGGTTGGGTTCGGCTGATAACATGGTCGGCCCATGATGAGTTGGGCTTGAATCCTAATTGGGCTGTCTTACATCATAGTTTTTGTTTGGTCGAGCGTTATGGGGTTGGGCCTCTTGGGCTATCCCATATCATAAGTCCCCCCCTTCCAAGTCCTAATTGAGTTGGCCGGCGAGAAAGAATGGAGAGTAGCTGATTAGTGGAAACTGGATACGCTCGATGAAGAGTCCGACGTGTTGGTAACGCTTACACTTCAAAAGTCGACCAGGATAAGTACATTTGATGCAACTATTACATCGGGTCATGTGAAGCATCAGAGGATGGCTATGTAGTAATTGTGGTCATTTGGGTTCCTGCACGCGCAGGGCTATAAATAGACGCAGCAAAAACTCTTATTTTACACTTTTACAGCGTTCCATGTGGTCGAGTCAGCCGTATTACTACGCTTACAACCAAACTGCGTTATACTTTTAAACTCCAAAATCATGTAAGTCTTCCGAAATCTTTAAGTGAGTTTTACTTTGTTGCATCTCGATCATATAATTTTGTGAAACATGTTGAGTATATTTGGCGACAGTGGTAGTCATGGGAATGATAGTGAGGCAACTCAGTCAGACTTAAGTCCTACCAGGGGGGATGGTGACTCAACTAGTGAGTCTAGTGAATCTTTTAGTGATATCTCGACCTCTAGTAGTTCCAATGATAGTCGTGTTGCCACCGAGGCGAGGCTAGGCCGAGTCGACCTCCCATTTCCTGTGGTCAACTATTCACCCCCAACCATTATAGTGAGATTATATCGAAGGCAATGGATCGGGATCTTGAGCTTGTTAGGCAACTATATCATGTCTTAGGGGAGTTCGAATTAATAGTCCTTAGGCCCGACTGCAAGATGCATCAAGCTCCCATCAATTGTATCACAGTTTTCAAGGATGCCCTTAGATGTAGGCTTAGGTTTTCGATTGGCTAACTGAGAGTCGACCTCCTCACAGGCCTTCAAATTTACATTACCCAATTACTGCCAAACAGCTTCTCAAACCTATACAATTTTGTGATTCTCACGCATGTTCACAACCAACCCCTGACTTTTGCGAATTTCAGCAATCATTTTTATCTTCCAAAGTCCCGAAAGTTGGGGAACACCGAGGAGTCAAGCTTTTACTACCTCATGGCCCACCCTCATCGAAAATTTATGGTGACCCCCTCTTCCTCGTTCAGTTAAACTTGGAAAAATAGTTATTTCATCATTCGATCTTCGGGTAGGGTCGGATTTAACATACCCAGGGGTTGGATAAAGGGTTATGTCGAGATGCTTGGGAACGAATCCCGACCTAGTCCAATACGTTTGTTCGAGATTTAGTTGAGTTTGGTCAGATGGAGGCCTAGGGGTATGTCGATGAGAGGGATTTGGTGCTGTTAGGTTTATCGTCTACACAGCTGACTTGTCTGTCGACGCCCAACTAGGTTGACATCTTTACTAGTCTTTTAGTAATTTTGCTCAACCTTCTATTCGATGCTGATGGGTTTTTTTTTTTGTTTGGTTTTCTCCTAGATCGAGAAGAGATAATGAGCTAAACATGACAACAAGTGATTGCACAGGTTCAATGGGCACAAGAACGTTGCTAGGGGTCCGCTCGATGAGAGGTTGCTCCTCAAGAAACGTCATTGCCACAAGTAGCATTGCCCGCTCCTGCTGCTCTGCCATCCCGACCCGCCCTTGTCAGGACCAGCAGTCTATCTGCTCGATAAAAGAGGCAAGCAGTCGAGCAGTTCGAACCCGCTCAGAAGAAAATGGCTGTCGACAAGCGAAAGGAGACGGCCAGGATGTTAAGTCAACCAACCGACTTCGATCTCTTCGGATATCAAACTGACAAGAAACCGCTGGTGAACTTACCTTTGCCCAGGTTTGGAACCCAACTAACAGTCCACAACTCCTAGTCGATGATGTCCATGGGGTCGATTGGATCAGCACCCCTGAAGATAATGATGGCTAGGCTCTTTATGTCCGATCAGATAAAGATGATGGAGATATCTCAGATGGGGACGCTGAAAGCCTTGGCATACCATTTTAATATGGTTAGTTTCCAGTCGAGTTTTATTATTTCTTCAAGAATTTATTGCTCATTTTTATTTTTGCATTCATATATAGACCAAGGTTGCTTCTGTTGTAGGTCAGCCAACTGGGCTATCACTTTTATGATAGGGCCGAGCTGGCCCTGGATGATTGAGAGGAGCTCCAGAAGGAGCAAGGTGAGAGTGAGGTGATAAAGACTCAGCTCGACTCCATGCAATTGAGGATCGAGCAGCTAACTAAGCAACTTGAGGATAAAGATGTGTAGCTCATGGCTACAATGGCCGAGAAGAGCATGATAGACAAGCTACTGTTGAAGGCCAAATTGGATTCGTAGGCCAAATACGATGCTGGTCGGACCTATGGACATAATGTCACGATGAATTATGCTCGAGATGAGTTTTTTAGGATGTTGCCACTCATTCGATGAGAAGTTGTGCATTAGTTCATGCTGTGCTCGGCATTTCAAGATGCCAGAATTATCTTCTCCATCGACGACTCGAAAGAGGCCTTTGAGAATGCCATAAAGTAGTTGGAGTGTCTGGGCTATCAACTCTGTTCCAGGACAGGGAGCGACTCAACCCGATGCAAACGGAGAGCTCATGGACTACCCCAACCTACCCCCACCCAAAGAGGATGCTCTTGTGGAGAAGCCTGCAGTCGAGCTGCTACTGGTCTTCAGGTAAGGATTGCCAACATGACCAGCAAATTCGCCTTTGCTAATGACTTTGCGTTTTATATTAGGGATGGCAACGTCAATGTTCCTGCCTTCTTTCCTTCAGCTGGGGGCACCATTCTCATAGATAGAGCAGGGCCTTCTCGGCTTGCCCCACAGTTCAACCCACTTCTGCAGTAGCGCCCGAGCAGAAAGTTGAGGGTCCTGCTATGATTGTTCATATACCTTCCTCCAATGAGCTAGACCAAGTAATCGACAAGGCAGTTGCTCAATGAGCAAGTGGAGAAGGAACGGGATCGAGCTTAAGTATTAGCCATCTAGGTCATTCTCTCAATTTTTTTTGTAATTTCAGTTTGCTCACCCTGCGAGGCGTCTTAGTCGAATTCCAGCTAAAGGACTATTTTTTAAACTATGTACTTGTGGATTGCAATAAATGAAATGCAACTTTTTGCCCATCTTCATATTGCCCATTCATTGTCCTTTTACTATCTCGACTGTCGTTGGTTGGCTGCATTAATAAAATACTTCATTTTCAAATAATTGGTCAAATAACGTAATTCTGAAACCCTGAGCTTGGTAACAATTTATTGATTAAGTCGGTGTTCGATTTTGAAATCGACTTGCACAAGAATAATAGAATCAATCCAACTAAATTCACATCAAATTAACCCATTTTAAAATAGGCATTGAAATATTATTTGTCATCGACTGTCAGTTCAACTCGTCTTATGTCTTCATAATCACATTGGTTTTTGACAACGAAAGTTAATTTCTAGTTTCATTTGGGATATCAAGCCTAAACGACAAGCTTGTTTATTAGTTTGGGCTCTGAGCCACAACTTGCTGTTAACTTGAAATCGGCGTGAGGTCAACTATGGGGTTGACTTTAAATGATGAACCTGTCTGTTAACTTGGGCTAAGAAGCCTTGGTGTGCGGTTTGAAACTGGCGTGAGGTCAACTACAAGGTCGACTTTAAATGATCAACTTATTTATTAAGTTGGGCTAAAAAGCCTTGGTGTGTGGCTTGAATTGATTTTTGGCCGACTAGTGGGTTGAATCTAAATGATCAAATCATTTATCAATTAGGGCTAGAAGCCTTAGTTTGCAGTTGGAAATTGATTTAGAGTCAACTCGTTTATCAATTAGGGCTAGAAGCATTGGTTTGCAGATTGAAATCGATTTGTGGTCGACTATAAGTGATCAACTCATTTATCAATTTAGGCTAGAAGCCTTGGTTGCTGGTGAGAGTTAGAAATTGAAGAAACATAAGCAATTTTTACTAATCTGAAGTGAAACTTTGGTACAGTCAATGGGAGACTTCAGTCACTTTACACATAAAAAATTTTCAGGTTCACTGCATTCCATGGTCAAGGGAGCTCACTACCATTCATATTTATAAGTCAGTAAGCATTGTGTTTTGCTACTTTGACCACAGAGTACGGGCCCTCCCACTTTGGATCTAGTTTTCCTATATTTTTGACACTTTGACTTTCTTAAGGATGAAGTCTCCTACTTTGAAGGTTTCGGGTTGAACTCCTATGTCATAATACTGGGCCATCTTCGACCTGTATTTTTGCATTGTTGTATATGCTTGCTGACATAGTTAGTCAATCTTCTCCAGGTCAAATTCTCTCTCGGAGTCATTCCTAATCAGGTTGTAATGGATTACTCGAGCAATGTGTTATATCAGTTCTGTTGGAACAATTGTTTCCAACCCATAGACTAAGTTGTAAGGACTGTGACTGGTAGTATTTCGAGGGGTGGTTCTGTACGCCAAAGCACCCCAAGGAGGTCGTCCACTCAACTTGCTTCGGTTCCTTTCAGTCGAGCCTTTAGTTGGTCTAGGATAGTTCTGTTCGTGACCTCTATTTGGCTATTACCTTGAAGGTTCCCAACTAAGGTGAAGTGTTGTCAAATGCCCAGGCTTTCACACCAGTTCCTCGTGCTCTGACTCTGGAACTATATCCCATTTTCTGATATCAACACTTTGGGTAAACCGAAATGGCAGATAATATTTTTCCATACGAAACTTTTAATGGTTACATCGGTTATCTTCGCGACTGCTTCCGCTTCAATCGTAAAGTATTCGACTGCTACGATCATGAATTTTCTCTGACCCATGGTTTTTGGAAAAAAAATCGACTATATCTACCCCCCACTGGTCGAACAGCCATGTGATTCAAATAGGCACCAGCATTGATGCAGGTCGGTGACGTATGTTTTAGTGGACTTGGCAAAATGGGCATTTTTTGGTGAAGTCAATGGTGTTTTTAAGCAAAGTTGGCCAAAAATGCCCATAGCTAATGATTTTGTGGGCCAGAGATCGTCGTCCAGAATAATTTCCACAAATCCCTGAATGGACTTCTTGTAAGACCTTGCAAGCTCGTTCCTGTGTCAAGCACCTCAACGGTGGTCCAGAAAATTGATCTCATTTAAAGGTGATCGTGCTCGTTGAGGGCGAATTTAGCTATTCGACCTCTGAGCCTAGGGCTTGGGCGTTGTCCTCGGGGACTTTTTCCTCTCTTAAGTAAGCTTTTATTTCGTCCTTCCAAGAAGAAGGTGCTTATCCAATCTGCCCCCACCAAATTCTGGTCGAAATACCTATGGTGGACTTGCTGGCGACTAGAAATGTGATGGTTTTGTCTCTGGTTCTTTTGTTGAACTAGCAAATTTCGAGAGTGTATTGGCCCATTCGTTCTCTAATCGAGAAACTTAACTGAGGGTGAATTTCTTGAATTGTTGTTGTAAGCTTTTGACTTCAACTAAATACTTGCTCATCGTAGTCTCCTTAGCTTCAAAGTTGCCTTGAAACTATTCTGCGACCAGTTGAGAATCAGTTATGGCTGCCAGCTGCTCGACTCCTCTGTCGACAGCCATCCTTATACCAGCTATGAGGACTTCATACTTTGCCTCATTGTTTGTCATAAGGTAGTCAAGCTTGATAGCAAAGTCGTACTGTTTGGGCTGCGAAGAGTGCAGGGAAGTGCTAATTCCTCATCTTTAAGAAGTTGTTGAACTATTAGCATGTAAAGTCCTCATAAGGGAGTCCTAGTCAAGTTTGTCGGTAGGTCAAGTCTCTCAGCGACAAAGTCTGCTAACACTTGGACTTTTATGGCAGTTCGGGGTTGGAATACGATGTCAAACTTCCCTAACTCAATGGCCCACTTCGTCAACCTTCCTAACGTATCTGGTTTTGACAGCATTTATTTCTATGGTTGGTTCATCAAGACAACAATGGAGTGAGATTGGAAATAAGGCCTCAATTTCCTAGCAACAGTAACCAAAGTGAGGGCAAATTTTTTGATCTCTAGATAGTTGTACTCAAAGCCGTGTAAGGCTTTCCTATAGTAGTACACAGGTCGATGGATGCCGTGACTGGTCAAGACCAGAATTGAGCTGATTGCTGCCGACGAGACTGCCAAATAAATGTGTAAAACTTCTCCGACCTCAGGCTTCGCAAGTATTGATGATGTTGATAGGCACTGCTTCAGTTCAACCAGGGCCTAATCGCATTGCTCTATCCACTGGAATTTCCTCGCATTCCTGAGGATTTTGAGAAACGGTAGGCTTTTAGCAACTAGCCAAACAATGAACTACCCCAAAGCGATAATTCTTCCAATCAGGCGCTGAATGTCTCCGATCGTCCGAGGAGCAGTGATGTCCAAAATGGCCTGGATCTTTTGAAGGTTTTCTTTAATACCTTTTTGGCTGACCATGTAACCCAAAAACTTATCCCTTCTCACCCCAAACGTGCACTGGTTAGGGTTGAGCTTCATGCCAAATGCTCGCAATATTGAAAATATATGGCTGAGGTCAGCCAAATAGTTTTGTTCTCTTTCTGTTTTGACGATCATGTTGTCGACATAGACCTCCATGGTCTTATCGATATCATTTTTTAACATAAAGTTCACGAGTCTCTGGTAAGTTGCCCTCGCATTTTTTAGCCCAAAAGGCATGACCAAGAAATAGTATACACCATTAGGAGCCACAAAAGAGTTCTTATCCCTGTCCTCCGGGCCCATAAAAATTTGATAATAACCTTGAAATGCATTCATCATACTCAAAAGATAACAACCAGCAGTGAAATCTACTAATAAATATATACAAGGCAACGAGTAAGGATCTTTAAGGCAAGCTTTATTCAAATTGGTAAAATTGTTACACATTCACCGCTTTCCCTCATCCTTAGGGACAAGGACTACATTACAAAGCCAACTTAGATATTGGATTTCTACAATGTATCCTACCTCTAAAAGTTTGTTGACCACCTCTTTGATGATTTAGCATCTTTCTACATAAAAGGTTCTGGTCTTCTGCTTGATCGGTTTGCATGAGGGGTCCACATTAAGGTAGTGGACGATGATACTGGGGTCGATTTCTTATAGGTTGGAAGCCTTCTAGGAAAAAATATCAACATTCCTCTAGAGGAAATCGACCATTAAGCACTCCATGTTGCTGCCTAGATCAATTCCAATTCTTGTGGTCTTGTCGGGATTCCTTGGCTCTAACTCGATGGTCTTGAACTCTCCAACAAGCTCGACATTGGTCTCCTCCAGTTTTCGCTTCTTGCTCTGTTGTCCCTCATCGGGTTCTATTACTAGGACATCCCCCGAGGGCTTCAATTTTGGTCGAGTCTTCTGTTCATTTGCCTCCACCGAAATTGTGTAGTAGCGCTAAGCTTTCTTCATATTGCTGAGGAGTTTGCTAGTTCCAGCAGATATTGGAAACTTTACCTTCTTATGATAGGTTGAGACTATGGCTCGAAAATCATTCAACGCTGGTAGACCAATGATAGCATTGTAAGCAAAGGGTGCTTCAACGATCAGGTAGTTAATCATGAGTGTTCTTTATCGAGGGGCCTCTCCAATGAAGTGGACATATTTATGGACCCTTCAGGGATGAACTCCGACCCTTAGAATCTAACTAGTAGGGTATGGATGGGCTCAAATTTCAGCTTCCCCATGTTCATTCTCTTTAAGGCCGATAAGAAAATAATGTTTGCAAAGCCATCATTGTTGCTCAACACCTTCTTGACCTCAAAGTTAGCTATTACGGAATATACTACCAAGAGGCAATCCAACTTATTGCCAGCCCCCTAATTCTCAATGTGAGAAAGATTGGCGTCAGAGAAAGAGATTGCTTCCGCTCTAGTCGAGAGTTGGAAGACTATTTCAATCGGGGTAGATTTGGTCGATTCCAACATCCTTAGGTTCTGCCTTCTTGCTGATTTGGAGTCTCCTCTAATTAGGCCTCCAGCAATTGTGTCAATTCCCTAATGGGTAGGTAAGGATCATAAGCAGTTTTTTTCCCTATTACGGTCTAGCTTTTTCATCGAAATTTTTTTTCCAATGACCTTGTCGAATGAGCCTTTCAATCTCTTCATGAAGATTGAAATAGTCCTCTGTGTCATGCTCTTTCTGCCTATGGAAGTGACAATACTTTTTAAATCTCTTCATTGCTTCTATCTCAATCAACTTCCTAGGCTTTTTAAGGAGGTTGTCGTGTTGAATGTCAAACAACACCTCCTTTCTGGCAGTGTTAAGCGGAGTGTAATTGTGAAAATGCTTGATCGAAAATTGATGACCATCTTTGTGCTATCGGTCATCTTTCTCTTTAGCCTTCTTCTTGTCGGTATCCGGATTGCCATACTTGAGCTTATTCATGTCCTCTTGAGTCATGTACCTCTCCGTGATGTCGAGATATTCCTCTATGGCCCTTGATCGCTCACAGACTAGGGCATTAGCACATTCTTTTTGTCGAAGGCCTAAGAAAAGCACATCGATCAAAAACTTAATCGGGAAGCTGTCAATCTTCGAAACTTTAGGGTTGAACCTGGTGAAAAAGTCGCGGAGGGACTCTCCTCATTCTATTTAACGATGTGCAAGTCAGTATGGAGGAGCTTCACTTTCTTTGACTAGCAAATTAATGGAGGAACTTGTTGCACAACTAATCATATGAGTAGATCAATGCGGGCTCCAATTTGACAAACTAATCGAGCGCAATTCTTTTGAATGTTGTGACCAGCATTTTGGCGTGGATGAACTCATTATGCCCGTGAAGCTGCAACATGTGCTCGAACTATAATAAGTGCTCGTTTGTGTCCGACGAGCCATCATACATGGGCAAACCAGTAGGGACCTTGGCATCTACAGCAATGTGCTCGTCGATTATCTCTTGCACGAACGGTGACTATACCTCTCGGCGAAACCAAGGGGCACCATTATAATGGGGTTTCCTTTTGGAGTTCCTCCTCGAAATCTTTTCTAAACGCCTGTTCAACTGCTGCACCTGGTGGGATGCTTCCTCTCATTTTTCCCGTTAGCCAGGGACAGATTCTCATTGGTCTGAAGCCTTGGGCACTCGAACTTATCATGCTGCGGGGCTCGAATAGGTTGTGCGAGGTGATCTACTAAGTCAGCCACTTCTTCTCGAGGATTGGGTTAGGGTTCTTCCCTTGGGAATCATCCCTAGGCTTTCCTCTCGTCAGGTAGGGGGACGTCTGACTTCTGGTCTGCCTCTCTTCTCTTAGGGCCATCTCCTCACATTGAGAAGATTAGGGGCTAGCACTAGCAGCTGGACCACGCTGATTGTTGTGTCTATTAAAGGCAACTGATAGTTGAGCAAAAATTTGGGCTGATATCTGCTCGCTTATCAACTACATGAGCTGTGGCATAGTTAAAGTTACTACTTGCTCCGACTAGGAGCTAGGTCCATCCATATCAGGTTCTTGATGGGGTCAGGAGGAAAGGTTGGGGATGTTTTGTTTTCCTTTCTTTCAGAAGCAGCTTGCCTAATGTTGACCATTTTTCTCAATTGCGGACTTAAGTTTTCCCACAGACATCGCCAAATGATGAGCGTAAGAACTGTTTAGAAGTAAATTGGGCTAATATCCAATTCAATCGACCAGGATAAGGGTGGAGAAAAGTGCTTGATGAGATAATAGGGTCGAGTCCTACAACAAATAGCAAACATCAAGCTAGTGGAGGTGCCCTTAGCTAAGGCACTCCGACACTCAAGTCAGTTTAATCGACTAGAAGGTAGAGCAACCGAGTGAGGACTTTTGAATGATAAGCGACATACCTTATGAATGGTGGCAATGAGGTATTTATAACCTTCGTGGTGTGGATATATGTACATGATGCCCTTGTCGCACAGAAAGGGCCTTTGTCTCTTGAGGACCTTTAAGCCTTCTCTAGCTTGTGTATTATCCCAGGTGGTGCTATCTCCACTTCCCTAGGACAAGGCGGTACACAGGGGGCGCGCACTAGACTAACATGACAGAAAATGTGGTACTAGTGGTGGCATGCACCATTAATATGGAGGCATGCCGCCTGCCAAAGCATTCAATGCAGTAGAGACGCTATCGCGCGTATTCGACCTCCCTGGTCAAGATAAATACTTGTCTGTGAACCATTTTTCATAGACTCTAGCGGACAAAAGGGAACTCTATCGTATTCAAATCTCCCCAATTGAATGTTGAACAAAACACCTTCAACCACAGTCGACCATACTATGGTCGACAAGGGTGAATGTTGATACCCGCGCTGGCAAATAAGGCCTAGTGAGGTTGGGTTCGGCTGATAACACGGTCAGCATACGATGATTTGTGCCTGAATTCTTATTGGGCTATCTCACATCGTACCTTTTGTCTGGTCAAGCGTTATTGGGGTGGGCTGTTGGGCTATCCCATGTCAAAGAGGAAGAACATCATAGTCGAAGAAGAAGTGCACACACAAAAAATAAAGAAAATGAGGGAATACTTTTGTGGATAGTGTCTCAAAAGTTATAAACCAATAAAATTTGATATCCTAGTTAATTGAGATTAGTGTTCTAATTTAATTATGAGACAATTTGATACTGAGAGATTAAGCTTGACTAGGATTGTATTTTGATTGTTATCTCATCTTGTTACCTTTATAAATAGGAGTATTCCTCAATTATTTCTTAAAACTACTTGGGTGAAACTTATGGAGATACTTTGGAATATCTTGTTTGTACCCCTTTTAGAGTAGTAATGAAAATCCTACCACCTACGGCTAATGAATATAGCCCAGGTTTGGGTGAACCACATAAATCACCATGTTTATTTTCTCTACAAACTAGTATTAGAGATGATTGTCCGTTGATCCTTAATCCTAGGGTCATGTTGCATATGGCGTCCGTAAACACAAATTAAGAAGTTTGATTAGAAGACCCATTTTTCTCCATGAAAAATGAGGATAGTAATCTTAACACATATGGACTTGGAAGATTCCATGTTGGGGAAAGAAAGGATATAGACTAGTCTGATGTGAAAGGTATTAGCAGTTGTATAGATTCAGTTGCTTGCAAGTTGGTCCGATGAAATAGTCATCATGATGATAGTTGTGGATATTTGGTTATGCCTTTCTGATTGTTGTCCTGATTTTATGGATAGGTGGTGAGATGTTTTTAAAAGATGAGTTTCACAAGTATGCCATTAACCAGACATATCACATGTTGTTAACGTGGTGAGTTGGCCTTTGGGTCATCCTGAAGGAACATTGGCAAGTAATCAAGTGTTGGAAGCACTTAAAAGGATACTATAGATCCAGAGCTTCTATATGATAGTTTCAGGAGTTCATTTAAAGGTAGAACACTAAAATGGTGGACACTCGGGATAATTTCATCAACGAGATGTAAAAGAATGGTTTAGTTAGAGGTCTTTAGAGGTGGAGAGTTATATCGTTCGTTGAGGTATTGTCTTGTAACTTGATTTGAGAAAATGTGGAGATTTATTTGGACTAATAGGATTTGGTGTCCTAGTTAGTTGAAATTGGTATTCTAGTTTGATTAGAATTTAATTTAATCCTTAGTGATCAAATTTGACTAGAACTGTGTTTTAATTGTTATCCTATCTCGTTACTCCTATATATAGGAGTATTTCTCATTTATTTTGTAGAACCACTTGGGTAAAATTTATGGAGATATCCAACAACTTTTCACTCATGAACACAATTTGGATTTGGATGAACTATGTAAATCCTTGTATTATTTATTTTACACTCTCAATTTTGTGTGTCCATATTTTTTGATAAATTTATAGATGATTCACTTCTAGAATTATAATAGTGATGATTTCTCAATTCACATAAATGAGCATCAACAATATAACAAGAAATCGAGTCTCACAAGTCAAATATATCGACTTACCCACATGAAAGAAAAGACCAGTTCAAGACATAAATAAATTGGATTCCTTTAGTGTTGAATTCGTTGTTGTCTATATGTAAATAGAAGTTGGAGTCTATTCTAAAGATATAATGAATCTTCAAAAATCCTTAAGGTGCAGTAAAACAATAACTTCTACAAACTTGGATGTTTCCATAGTCACATTATTTATCAAAAGTGCTCAAAGTTTTTGCAAAATTTTAAAGAGTATACAAGTGTACATAAAAATATATTGTTGAGATTTTTTCTTTTTTTATTTCACAGTACAACAAAATAATAATAGAAAATTATATAAACCCCTTTTGAAAGAGACACGTTCTCAAAAAAAGAAGTATGACTTTTTAGAAAACATCTTTTAACTCTCTTGTTTATTTTTATTTTAGAAATACACAATTAACTAATAAATATAAACAATAATATAGCTAAAAGTTCTTACATGCACTAGGTGTGAAAACGTCAAGTTTGATCGAATTAAATCATATCAATAGTGGAATCCACATTGTGCATACTTGATTTATGATCGTTACCATATAATATTTTCCCACCTAATTATGCACATAAAAATTTCTTGGCATTACCAATTATAATAGTTGATGGGGCAATGATATTATAAGCAATAATGGTTGGTCAATTTGTGATGCGCAGGTAGCAGGTACCACCTAAAGCGGCAGGCGGCACCTTAGTTAGTGCAAATAAAGCTTAAATTAATCTAAATCCCATTCACTTATGATATCTATATACATAATGGAAAATGATCCTTCACAAAATGACAAACTTTCGATAGTTAGAGAATAAAAAATTGTAAAGCCTTAGAAGGATTGATGTTAAAATTATATAAAATTTAAAATTTACTCCTTCAGATCTAATGATGCGCATACCTAACTAATCATATCACAAGTTTAATTGTAGGTGCCTTGTGATTCTTAGTTAGTCTTCATGTGCATGTAGATTGAATATATAATGAGTGTTAATTTGCGTGTCTTGGGAATGGTGCAGATGAAGCCAAACTAATTGAATTTACACAAGAATAGTTTCATAAATATTTGTAGCGATGAAAGAAATTTTGAGGCTATTTCCAACAGTTAACTATTAACACCAAATAGTATAATTAAAAATAAAAATAATATGCATGGTATATTAATATTAAGTAAAATTTAAAAATATTTCTATATTTTTTATAGTTTCGTATCAGGGTACTTGATGCAAATTTTTTTATAAAATAATAATAGAACTATATTATAATTAAAAAAATTTAAAAATTGAAGTCTCAATTTATGAATCATGTCAAGGCACGAGATTCAAATATTCTAATAAATAAAAATGATAATAAAATACTAAATTTCAAAAATAAAGAATTAAAAGATTTGAATAATATAACTTTCCTATGAATTTTTTGCCAGAAATTTGTAGGAAATAAGAAAATATTAACTCAAAATATAAAATATCAATAGAATATCCCATTGCTAATATGCTGGAAAAGTTTCCAACAAAAGTCCATTAGAATTCTGCTGGAAAACGCTTGAAAAATCCATTTCTCGATGAAAATTTTCGACTTCCTCTCCAAAAATTTCATTAAAAAATTTGCATTTCCATATAATAATTGTATTAAATCTAACTACCTTTTTTATATAGGTATATGAAGTAGGACAAAATAACAACTACGAAATCTTTTATATTACCATCAATATAAGTAATCCTAAAAAGAAAAAATCAAATCTTTTATTCGATATTGGTCGCTATTTTATTATATTGCAAGATGCAAATTTATTGGTTGGAATTCTTTAAAAGATTTTATCAGTTGTTAATAATATATTTATCTAGTAGTTAATCAAGAAAATAGATTATTTATTAATTTGAATTAAGTTGTTACTTAATTAAATAAATTTTGAATTGTTTTAGATAAAGATGAGTAATTACTAATTAATGAAAAAAAATTAATTTAATTAAAAAAAACTCAAATTTCTAAGAATTTAGAATTTGATCAAAATTGCACAACTACAGATCCTACACTATTGTGCTATATATAATAGTATGGATATGTTAAGTTTTTTGCATGTTGCACTTATTTTACACGAAGGGAACAAGTTTGGTTGATATAGATATAAGAATTTAGTAAATCTAATCTAATATATATATAAAGTAAAATGATGTTCAATCCTATTTTAGGCATCTTTCCTATGTGGAAATAATTTGGATAGGTTAATTAGTTTTGGTTATTTTTGCCGTGTCAACATATATTAACTCCCTATAATATATTAACAAATTTCCATACTCTTTTTCTTCAAGTCAACATATTTTCATATAATATATATATATATATATGTAACTATTTATATTAATTTTTGTAACTCCCTATAATATATATATATATATAATTTTTGTAACTTCTTATTATGTTGTCTAATAGTTAATTATAATATTAAATATTTACAAACTCATGTTTGACTTTTTAGAGTTATAATATATATATATATATAATTTTTATAATTTCTTATTATGTTGTCTAATAGTTAATTATAATATTAAATTTTTACAAACTCATATTTGACTTTTTAACATAATTATCAACCACCCAACCCACCCATCCACACACACACACACACATACACACACACATATATATAAATATATATATATTTACCATGGATATATATGTAGTTTAGAAAAAATATTGAGTCTTGATTTAGTATTTTTCTTACATGACAATAATATGGATAAACTAATTTTATCCATTTTTGTTATGTCAACATATTTTCATATACAATATTCTATCCACATTTATTTTAATATGAATATAAAAATTATATTAATTCATTTCTATAACTATATGTTTAATTTTAATAAATACTTAATATATATACTTATATATTAATATATATGTGACTTTTTATAATAACCTTTGTAAAGCTTTTTCAATATGTAATTTTTATAACTCCTTACATCATATATATCGTGTATATGTAAACTTTTCCTACACGGAGTACTATAATGATATATACTTTGTTACAATTTAATTTTTAGTATTATATTATATTATTAAGTGAATTATCACTTATTTCAGAATTTATTCTATTAATTAAGTTAAAGCTTGACTTAAAAAATTCCTAAAGTTAAACCTAAAATCTCTAAAGAATATATGTATTAAAATAATGGGAAAATTACATAATTAGTCTCTAAAATTTTACTTTACAATCACTTTAGTCCTCAACTTTTAAAAGTTCATCTTTTAGTCTCTAACGTTAATATGTTGCTTCATTCTAGTCCTTAAAATAATTATTCGGTGGTATTTTATCGGAAAATTGACCAATTTTGACTTTCTAAGGGCAAAATTATCAATTTAAGATTTTATATTCCACTTTTAGTCCTATGTCACTTTTTTCTTTTTTCTTTTTCTTTAAGGAAAAATTGCATTTTAACCCCTATGGAAAAGGAAATGAGCAAAAAAAACCCTTATGAAAAACAAATACACAAAAACCTCCTTGTGTTTTGAAAATTATGCACACTACCTCCTGCTCTTAATTTGCTTCAATTTAACCCTAATTTTAACATATAAAGACTATATTACCCTTAATTGTTTCATATATTTTCAATTTTATTTTTTTATTTTTTTTAAGTATATTTCCATATATCTTCTTTCATCCCCTTTAAATTTAAAAACTATTTTTAGTTTTTTGTATTTTTATTTCTCTAATTTATTCTACTTTTTTCATTTTTGTATATATTATAGATAAATATAATATATATATATAATATATATACAAATATATAATCTATTTATGTCATATGAATACATTATATATTTATAATATATTATATATTTGTATATAATATATATTAATAAATAAATATAAATATATACACTTTATAATTATATTTGTACAATAAACCCACCCAGCACCCCACACCCTCCACAACCCCCCATCCCTAACTCCAGCTACCCTACCCCCACCTCTACGATGGTTAGCCATGGTAGCCACCCCTAGCAAACTCACGCTCTATGCATCGCACCTTTGCAATCCCCACCTTCACCCCCAACTGCCTCGTCGCCCATCCAGCCATGTGGCCGCCCACGCGGATGGGGGGCCATGGCAACCATGCGGATGGCGACCATGGTTGCTGTTTTCAAGCTACCATGGTCGCACCTTCACCGTGGCCATTGTTATTCACATTAATAATTTATTCAAATTGCTCTTGAAACAGTTATTCAATCACTCTAAAAAAATGAATATTTGTGACATTAAATCAATTGTTTATGCATTTTAAATTGATTAAACTAGTAACTAAACATAAAAATACATGTATGGCCTGGGGCAATGTGACCTCAGCATAGAGTAATGTTTGTAGATTTGAGAATGGATAACTCCAATGAATAGCAAAGAATGTGGTACAATTTCTGCCAATTGAAAAGCATTTTAGTACTTTTATCATGTAATTATCAAATATATTAAGAAATGTAATTGTTGGCAAAAGAAGAAGAAGAAGAAGAAGAAGAAGTGACATAGGGACTAAAGTGAAATATAAAACCTTAAATTGACGATTGTACCCTTAAAAATGTTAAAATTGATCAATTTGAGGTCAAATACTGCCGAAAAGTGGTTTTGATGACTAAAATGAAATGATATATTAACGTTAGGGACTAAAAGATGAACTTTTGAAGATTGAGGACTAAAGTGATTTTAGAGTAGAACTTTAGGGACTAATTATGTGATTTGCCCTAAAATAATGTAAACATACAATTCATTATTTAAAGATATAAAAACATACAATTCTTTTTTCTCCACCTTTATATGATCAATCTCTTGGTACGTTAAAATTTATTTTTCTCTCCAAGATGCATGTATGTATAATGCTCATATATTTTTTTAATATTTTAATTTTTTCTTTAATTAACCAAGATAATTTATAAAAATAAAAATTTGAAGTCCCAACTAAATGGTAAGTTAAAATATTTTATATTCTGTTATCGAAGCTCATTTTTCTCAATGTTAAATTCTTTAATTTCTATAAATCAAGTTAATGCTTGAGTGATTTTCTTTATTCTATCTTCTATTATATTTCATAAATAGTTTATTGGATTTATAAAGTGATTTAAATCTTGGTCATTATTTTTTGGTAGAAATGGATTAATGTATGAAAATTGATTTGATAATAGACATAAATCATATTTATATGAAATATTGTTATGTCTCATTTATATCAACCTATATTATATTGAATAAAATTCTTATTAGTTTTTTAATTGTTAGACTTGTAATGATTATCAAGAATATTAATATCTAAATTATAATTAAAATAAAATAAAATAAAATTTTAAATTTATATTTATTGTTCGGTGAAAAGCATGGCTTCATAACTAGTATTATAGTAAGGGAGATACAAATAAGTCGAGTTTTTGAATTTGAACTTAATTATTTAAATGACGATATGAATCTTGAACTTTAGGAGCTTTTAAAAATGAGCTCAAATAAATGTACTTACACCAAAATTAATCAATTCAATTTGAATTATTTATTTATTAATAATGTCATTATTTTCTCAACATCCATGACATCATTCAAAGCCTTCACCCTCACTCAATTGTTGCTGATTTCAAAGAACTTGCTGTAAGGACCTAACCTCGTTGTATCCAAATTCTATATATGATTTCTCTGGTTAATTGCAATTTATCCATCTATGATATGCAAAATGAGCTTAATACTCCCTATAAAAGAATATAAACAGAACAGTTCCTTATATTTTTAAAAGTTTTGCTCACTGCCCTCCCCCCTCTTCTTGTTTGATGCCCATTGAGTATTAAAAAGATCGAATTGTTCTTAAATAAAATTTAAATTTAATTACTTTTATTTTTTATCTTAGTTTTTATTTTTATCATTTTTTCTTTTTTCTTTGTCCATTCCATTCTAATTTTTTTGTCCATTTCAAATTCAATAATATTTCATATTTATAAAATGATATTGATATAGGGCAGCCCAACAGGCCCAGGCCAACCATACCCGACTAGAGTGGCGATGCGATGTCTAATGGCCTAATTACCGATAGGCCCAACCTATTGACCAGAACTTGACCTCTAGGACTTTATCCACTGCAACAAGTACCGATGCTCGCCTTATGGACCAAGTCATGGTCAACCATAACCAGGATATGCCGGCCCTTATCTGACTGCGACGAGTTTGCACCTTGTCGATTGGAGCCTGAGAAGATATCCTACAGAAGTACTCGTCTCGACCAAGGAGGTCGATCTAAGATGACAACCTCTCAATCGCATTGAATGCACCCCCAAGCGGCATGCCCCCGCATTAATAGCGCATGCCACCACAGTACTACCTTTTTCTCAGCTATGCCAGGCTGGTACGCATCGCCAGTGTACCACCATGCCCTAGGTTGCTGCGCCACCTAGAATAGTACACAATAGGAGAAGACTTAAAGGACCTCAAGTGAAGACAAAAGCCCTTCATGCTTGACAAGGGCATCCTAGACTTACCAGCCACCTTGAGGAGGCTATAAATACTCCATCCACTGCCTTCAACAAAGTGTAACACCCCAACATTTTCATGATTTATAGAATTTAATTTTTAATATTTAATTTTCATGAATCTTATGTTATAATTGCTAATTTATTATTTTATTAAAGTTTGGGGGTCAACTTGTTAATAAGAAAACTTAAATTTTTAGAAATTTTAAAAGTTTGGGGTCAATTCGAAATTTATCTAAACTTGATTTGACCATATTTGAAAATCAAGGGGTTTGCATGGAAGCTTTTGAAAATTCTGGACTCAATTTCTTTCTTCCAAAACTAAAGGACCCAATTGAAGTTTCAGCAAAAGTTTGGGGGCCCAATTGAGATTTCAAAAATCTATCCCTTTAAATAGTTAATTTCCATTTCTTCCCCCCTCATTTCCTCTCTTTCTTATCCCAGGGCCAACTCACCTCCCCACCGACAACTTTCTTCTTCGGCGACCCATTCCCCAAACCCTTTCGTTTATCTTCTTTTTCGCTTCACCAGCTATCTCCCGATACCTCGCACACGGCGTTTCGGGCAGCAGGCCACCAAAATAGAGAGCTCGAGAAACCTATTTCGTTGGGCATGGTGGACGCCGGCAGAGCCACGGCCAACCGAGTACCTGGCAGTGTTTCTGAGAGCTCGCAGATAGAGGAACAAAGTAGTGCTACTGCATGTCCGATTCAAGCGGCGGCGGAGGTGAAAACCGGTGAGTTCTTCACGGTGGAGCAAAGTGCATTTTAGGACTATAAGGAGGCAGTTGAGGCTTTTTCTGGTGAATAAAAACAAAACCAAGCTGAGCATTAGAAAGCTCATGGCGAGAAGCGTCTCTGGGTGGTGGCATTGAGCTTTCCGGCGATAACAGAAGGCGGCGGCATGACGGTGGTAGTTAGACAGTTTTATCTCCTCGATGCGACAATCCCACTCGTGTGCTCGGTTTGTGGTTCCAGATACCCTATATCGCTCTTGTGTTGGAAGTGAAATGCTTTTGGATTATATATGTATATGTATGTACATGTTTATTGTACCTTGTTTGTTATTGTATTGTATCTTGTTCATTAATAGTATTGTAATGTATTAATTTTGGAAGGACATGTGACTTAGCATACATATATATATCCCATGCTTGGACTTATTATAGTTAGTGGACCCGGATTGACATATTATATACAATTGAACTAAGTGCATTAAGTATGTAAACCACTTGAGGATTAAATAAATTGGGACCTAAACATGGATATTGAGATTTATCTTGTTGAATGGGTTGTTAATGATACTTGAGATGATGTATTGGAAATTATGATTCAAGGAGTAGATTTCATTCTATTATTGGGATCGAAATAATTTCATAATTATTTCAGTAGTAATCATCTTAATTTCCATACCTCGTAGAGATAGATTTGATCAGATCCTGATTTCTGTTTTAATTGGTTAATTAGAGGTTTTGGGGGCACTATTAATAGTTTAATTATGCATATTAAGAATCAAATGAGGATTGTAATGGTAAATATCCTTTTGTTTAGGTGACAACGAAGTGGGTCCTACTGACTAGTAGGATTGCTGACTGTGGTTGCTATATCTAAGAACTACAAAGGTAAGGGTCTGCCATCCTAGCCTCAATTATACTTATCTGTTCTTGTGGAATGACTCCTGTGAGGGTTTATGTTTCTGATTTGTATTATATTTTGTTGAAATCTGAGAATTATTGAGTTCTTGATTGATGTCTGTTATATGATTTGTACACCCCTGTGTGGGTTATTGTTTGTTACCAATTTTCTAAATTCTTCCAGTTCTGGGGCCCAAAACTCTTGTATGTTATCTGTACCAATCTATTATCTATTACTATATGTTATCTATTTCGTTCTGTTCTGTTATTTGTTACCTTGTCGGCACATTTGTTATCCATTATAGCTTTAATTGGCCATGTTTTCTTATCTGATTTGTTAAATGCTATCGCAATGCCCTGTCAGCATTTCTATATTGTTCTGACTGTTCTGTACTATTATACTTACCTCGTTGGCATGTTTGTTTATCTAAAATAACTATGGTGCGCTATACGGTCCGTATGGGTACTTGCACAATTTGTTATCTATACGGAGAATTGTTAGGCATGAGGCCAATCCAAGCGAAATATTTGGTTTTGTGGGGCGGCACGCCATGTGGTCCGCATAGGTGTCAGCAATACGCTAAGCGGCCCGCTTAGGTATCACGGTACGCTAGGGATTTTCCTTGAGGTATCAGCAATGCTCAGCGGTGCGCCACATGGTCCGTATGGGCATCTGCCATGTACCTAGCTATCACACTTTGGTGAATCTGTTTGACTGTCTGGTATAAGGTGAATTGGATATGCATGCCTGTTATATTCTGTCGAAATGCATATGCTTTGGGTTTGTATTATTTGGTTGTATCCCAACTATCTGAAATCTATTCTTGGAGTGATAAGGTAAGAGAGTTTCTTATTTTTTTATTGTCACTATCTGATTCTAAATTTGTCATGTTCTAACTATTTAATTGATGATCTATTAAGTTGAATCATCCTCGATAGATCTCTACTGTTATTCATAAGTTTATTCCTCACTAAGTCATTGGACTTAATCCCCCCGTATCACTGACTTTCTCAAATAAGTTTTGGTCATGATATCGTACTTCAGGCTTGGAAGGATGTACATACGTTTCGTAATAGAATAGGTGTTTAAACCTTTGTATGAATCACTTTTATGTTAAGTTGAAATTTGGAGATATTGTGATATCCATATTTAAACTTATTATTGAAGTAGGTATGAAACGATGAATGATGGGATTGTCATGGCATGTAATGCATACTTTTGCTAAGACTTGCTTAGGTTGAAGCTTATTGCCATCTTTGATGATTTTGAAAAAAAATAATTATGATGGACTTATTGTTTCAATTTTGTATGAGATTTAAGTCTAGACTGAGTGGTGCTTCAGCTTAGGTGCTATCCCGAGTGGGGGCGCTATCGAGGTGGTATCAGAGCCTGGGTTAGCAATGACCTAGGTGTTGAACAGTAATGGGATTCATAGCTAGCTTGTTGTTCAGATTAGTTAGATTATGAACTTTTAAGTGTTTAAGCATTTGTGGATTCTTATATGACCCAAGAAGCTAGGATATAGATTTTATTGTGTGATACTAACGAAATAGATTTCTGTGATTTTGCGATTGTAGCAGGATGGCTGATGACTGCAATAAAGGAAAGGAGTCTGTGTTAATCACTAAAAGACAAGATAAGTGACCAGTGCGAGTTACTTATACAAGACCGAGTAGAGGCATACCAACTGAGATCGATGCTATGAGCTAGAGATTATCTCATAGATTGACTCATGGGGGATGTGGAATGAGAATGCGTACGGATCAGCATAGCAGAGGTGCAGGTACAAGGACTCCGTACCATAAGGGAATAGATGGAGGCTACATTTCAAGAGTTAGAGATGGATTACTGGAGGACTGTAGAGGTACCCCATCCCGTGATGGACGAGATAAGCCATATGATAGCCTATTATGGTAGGTCAATCGACCAAGTTGTAGGAATTGGCATAGATATTGATGCCAGATCAGGACCTTAGAGGATTCATCCAGCTTGCTCCAGAGCCCAAGCGCACATAGGAAGCACAGATCGAAGAGGATCCGAAAGAGGACCCAGATGATGCTGAGGAGGATCCAAAAGAGAACTCAGATGATGCTAAGAAAGATCCGAAAGAAAACACAGATAAGAATGCCGACAAGGATCTAGAAGAAGCTGAGGAGATCCCGGATGCAGATCCTATCCCTAAACCCCTAGTGGTAGCACCACTGGAGATTGAGGATGAGGACAATGGTGATTATGAGAATTCGAACCTGATATGTGACTCGAACCTAATATGGGATGACTTCAATTAGTGGCATGACGACAACGAGGATGCTGAGTCCGATATTACTGATGAGGAGGGTTAGGTTAGATGATTTGGTATCGTGATGGCATTCTACGTATGTATTTGGCATAGTAGTAACTTAGCAGAACTTCTAACTATTAGGATAGCATAATGTCGAGTAATATTTTTATTTTCTTCTTCTTTCGCCTAATTATTTTGAATCTGATCAGGCGAATAGTTTGCATGGCTATTTTTGAAAACTTTGAATTTTGTACATACTATTGTAACTTTGCTACTGCTAACTAAGTGTGCTAATGAAATTATCTTTCATATTTTGTTATCGAACTTCCTTTCTTTCCTATTTTAAGATATTGGAGCTTTTATTAAATTTACTTGCTCTTCTTTAATTTTGGAAAGCTCAAGAAATTCTGAAGGATTCTTGAAGGGTAAAGTGCTAATTGGCAACTTATAGTTGCAGGCTTGAGACTACCTCATAAATCTCAAAGTAAGAGACAACGTCTCACAGTAGTGCTGCTAGACCCGCTCCAACAAGAGCTGGTCATAGAGGAAAACCAGTAGGTTGATCGGTTAATGCACTAAAAATCCCTAGGCAGGAGGCACTTGTTTGTCAACCACCTTAATTGGAAGAAGAGATTTCATAAGCCCCTTCTGTAGGTCAGCCAGCGGACCCCAAGAATAGGAGAAGGCCTAGAGCTAGGCAATAGGCTAGACAGTCGGGCGGTGAAGCAATAATGTTTAATGAGATAATTGAAGATCGGGTACTGAAACGGTTTCTTCATTTCCAGCCCCTAAAGTTTTTTGGGGAACCTGACGACCAAAAAGCGGATGAATAGGTAGAAACTTGGAGGTCATATTCAAAACCCTACGATACCTGAATGAACAAAAGGTGCAGTTTGTTACATTTCTACAGGCCGAATCTGCGAGGGGCTGGTGGAAAATAATTGATCATATGGACCGCTTTAAGGACCCCCCAAACATGGGAAATTTCACCAGGGAATTCATGGACAAATATATTCCCCTAGTAGTCAAGCAGGAGAAAGAAAGGGAATTTATGAATCTGATCCAATGAAGTCAATCCGTCAGTCAGTACGAAGCAATTTTCAACCGGTTAATACAGTATGCACCATACATCTTGGATGATGAAAGTCGGCATATTCAACAATTTTTTTAGGGACTAAGACCGAAGCTTAGACAGGGTCTAACCATCTTCGACCTACTAAATTTCAACTTAGAAGTGAGCAAGGCACTACAGTATGAATCAGAACTACAAGAAATTCAAAAAATCAAAGATAGGGGTCGAAAAGGAAAACCACCCCCAGGAGAATCAAGTAGCACTAGCAAGAAACAATCTAGGTTACAAGCTGGAGGTATACCCCAATGAGTTTTTAGGACTGATGACACAGTGAATCGGGCTCAGGAAAAAGCACCGATGCAGTACGAATTCTGTGGGGCACCCGGCCACGAAGAAGCAAATTATTGGCGAAAGTAAGGCAAGTGCCTGCATTGTGGAAATAGCCAACACTTTCTGAAGGATTTCCCGAGAGCAAAAGGCCTAGCACCTACAGGAAGAGGAAAACAAAAAGTTCAGGCTCGTGCTTATGGCCTGACCGGAAAGGTTGCACTGAAGCTCAATGAGGTGGTTGAAGGTATGATTACTATCCATTTATATTTGTTGATTTTTCTCAAACATTAAATGTGCAACCCGAAACCATGGCATACCAAGTTGAAGTGCAAATACCCTTAGGAGTAGGGTCAGTCATAGATATCATGTATCAAGTTTGCCTGATTATGATCGAGGGCTAAGTGTATCCAGCCAATCTAATACAAATGCCTATCCAAGGGTATGACATAATACTTGGGATGGATTGGCTATACCATGATCAGGCACAGGTGAATTGCTATACTAAGTGCATTACACTCGGGGAAGAGATCTCAATATCTTCCTGCCCTTTGGCAGACAACACTTCTCCAATACTAATCATATTAGCTTTAGAAGCTAAGTAGATCTTGAATGAAGGTGCGCAAGGATTTTTGGCATACCTTCTTAACAAACCACGAGATACAGTCAGGATCGAGGAAGTAGAAGTAGTAGTAGAATACCCGGAGGTAGTTCCTAAAGAATTAAACCCACTACCCCCTAACAGAGAGATAAAGTTAGTCATTCACACTCTATCGGGGGCTACGCCATTCTCCAAGACTCCATACCAAATGGCGCCGGCTGAGCTTAAGGAGTTGAAAAGCCAACTGCAGAAGTTGCTAGAGAAGAAGCTCATTAGACCTAGCATGTCCCCTTGGGGAGCCCCAGTGCTATTCATCAAGAAAAATGACGAGTCTTTAAGGATGTGCATCGACTATCGAGAATTGAACAAGGTCACTATCAAAAATAAGTACCCTTTACCACATGTAGAGGAGTTATTTGACCTATTGCAGAGGTCAATGATCTTCTCGAAGTTGTACTTAAGAAAGGGGTATTATCAACTGAAGATCAAAGAAGAAGATATCCCTAAGATAGCTTTCAATTCTCGGTATAGTCACTTTTAGTTTGTAGTAATGCTATTTGGTCTAACCAATGCCCTGGTGGCATTCATGGACTTGAGTATTCTCTAAATCTAAGGAGGAACACAAAAGCACTTTCACATAGTTCTAAAAACTTTGAAAAAGTATCAGATGTATGCTAAGTTCAGTAAGTGCGAGTTCTGGATTGAGAAAGTAACCTTTCTAGGTCACATAATCACTCGAGGTAGGCTAGAAATAGACCCCTCTAAAGTAGAGGTGATTGTCAATTGGAAGAAGCCTGAAACCGTTACTAAAGTTTGGAGCTTTCTAGGATTGGCCGGTTACTATCAGAGATTTGTTCAGGGTTTCTCCAAGATAGCTAGTCCATTGATCAAGTTAACCCAAAAAGACCAGCCATTTGATTGGAACGAGGAGTGTGAGAGGAGCTTCTAAGAGTTGAAGAACCGCCTAACTACAGCTCTAGTTTTAGCCCTTTCGGACGGATTAAATGACTTTGTGGTGTATACAGACGCTTCATATAAAGGGCTAGGATGCATGTTGATGCAGAGAGGGTTTGTCATTGCTTAAGCATCTAAGAAGTTAAAGCCACATGAGGACAACTATCCAACTCATGATTTTGAGCTAGCAGCGGTCATTTTTACATTGTCCAAATAGACTCATTACCTCTACGGAGCTACATTTGAGGTATATACAGATCATAAAAGATCTAAACATGAGGCAGCATAGATGGGTGGAGTTTCTAGAGGATTATGACTTCTCCATCGTCTACCATCCAGGAAAATCGAATGTGGTAGCCAATGCCCTAAGCCGGAAGGCGAAAATGGCTCATCTGCAAGGGGAAGGAACATCAAAAAGATCATGTACGTGTGTTGTGCTAAGGTTAAAGCAGTGAGTTTGGGTTGCAGGAGTAAAAGTATAACCAAAACTACATGATGAAATTCAATAAGGCCAAGACAGAGATAAGTGGATATTGAAACAAAGAAAATTAGATGGATGTTCTGAAGGATCCGAGTACAGTATCGATGGTCAAGGCACATGACTATTTCGTAAGAGAATTTGTGTGCCTAAAGAAGCGAAGGGGAGATTATTAGAAGAGGCACACAGAGTGAGATAGGCAGTACATCCGGAAGGAACAAAAATGTATCAAGACTTGAAGAAACAGTTTTGGTGGAATAGAATGAAGAAAGATATAGCAGATTACGTGCAAAAATATTTGACCTATCAGTTAGTGAAAGCAGAACACCAACGACCGTCAGGGTTGTTACAACCACTTCTCATCCTTGACTAGAAATGGGAATAAGTCACCATAAAATTTTTGACCGGTCTATCAATGGCTAGAGGAGGTTATGACAGTATTTGGGTGGTAGTGGATCATTTAACAAAGTCTTCACATTTCTACCAGTCGGAACGGACTACAAGGTTGAGAAACTGGCAGAATTATATATCAAGGAGATCGTCAAGTTATGCGAGATTCCAATTAGTATCGTATCCGATCAGGACCCAAAGTTTATGTCAAGACTTTGGAAAAGTTTACAGAGACATCAGGGAACAAGGTTATAGTTTAGCTCAATTGCTCATCCTTAGACTGACGGACAATCAAAAAGGGTTATTCGAATTTTGGAAGTTGCGAGCTTGTGTTTTGGATTTCGGTGGAGGTTGGACCCGACATCTATCTCTACTTGAGTTTGCCTACAATAACAGCTATCAATCTATTGTTCAGATGGCACCGTATGAAGCACTATACAGACAAAAGTGTCTGTCCCCACTGTATTGGGATCAGCAAAGTACAAAGGTATTATTGACGTGTCTCCGAGAATTGTGAAGCCTGAACTAATTCAAGAGACTGTCGAGAAGGTAAATATTATTAAGAAATGAATAAAGGCTGTTTAGGACCGACAGAAAAGACATGCAGATAAGCGGATGAAGGATTGGGAGTTTGAAGTTGGTGATCGAGTGTTCCTCAAGGTATCCCCAAAAAAAGGGATCAGAAGAATTGGCAAAGGTAGAAAGCTGTGTCCGAGGTATATTAGATTTTATGAAATAAATGAGAAAGTAGGACCAGTGGCTTATCGTCTTATAGTGCCCCAAGACCTGATAGGGATACATGATGTCTTTCATGTGTCTCAACTCTGAAAATACTATCCCGATCCTTCCCACATCATATCACCTAAGCTCATGCAACTGAAAAGTGATCTGATGTATGAGGAGCAACCAGTTCATATCTCGAATAAAAAATTGTGGGAGCTTAGGAATCGGAGGATTCCCCAAGTAAAAGTGCTATGGCACAACCATAATATGGAGAAAGCAACATGGGAGCAAGAAGACCTCATGAGCCAGTAATATCCCAAGCTCTTCCAACATTTAGATAAGAATCTGGGGACCAGATTCTTTTTAGAGGGGGAGGTTTGTAACACCCCAAAAATTTCATGATTTATAGAATTTAATTTTTAATATTTAATTTTCATGAATCTTATGTTATAATTGCTAATTTATTATTTTATTAAATTTTAGAGGTTAACTTGTTAATAAGGAAACTTTAATTTTCAAAAATTTTAAAAGTTTGAGGTCAATTCGAAATTTATCTAGACTTGATTTGACCATATTTGAAAATTAAGGGGTTTGCATGGAAGCTTTTGACAATTCTAGACTCAATTTCTTTCTTTTAAAACTGAAGGACCCAATTAAAGTTTCAGCAAAAGTTTTGGGGCCCAATTGAGATTTCAAAAATCTATCTCTTTAAATAGTCAATTTTCATTTCTTCCTCCTACTTCCCCCCTCCTCATTTCCTTTCTTTCTTCTCCCAAGGCCAACCCACCTCCCCACTGGCAACATTATTCTCCGGCAACCTATTCCCTAAACCCTTCCGTTTATCTTCTTCTCCGTTTCACCAGCTACCTCCTGACACCTCGCACACAGCGTTTCGTGGAGCAGACTACCAGAATCGAGAGCTCGAGAAACCTATTTCTTCGAGCATGGCAGATGCCTGCGAAGCCATAGGCAACTGAGTACCTAAGCAGCATTTCTGAGAGCCCGCAACTAGAGGAATAAGGTGGTGCTACTGCATGTCCGATTCACGCAGTGGCGGAAGCGAAAACCAGCAAGTTCTTCACAGCAGAGCAAGGTGCATTCCAAGACTTTGGGGAGGCGATTGAGGCTTTTTCTAGCAGATAAAAAGAAAACCAAGCTAAGCATTGGAAAGCTCACAACGAAAGGTGTCTCTGAGTGGTGGCGTTGAGTTTCTCGGCGACAACAGATGGCGGCGGCATGACGGTGGTAGTTAGACAGTTTTATCTTCTCGATCCGACAATCGCACTCGTGTGCTTGGTTTGTGGTTCTGGATACCCCATATCGCTTTTGTGTTGGAAGTGAAATGCTTTTGGATTATATATGTATATGTATGTACATGTATATTGTATCTTGTTTGTTATTGTATTGTATCTTGTTCATTAATAGTATTGTAATGTATTAATTTTGGAAGGACACTTGACTTAGCAAACATATATATATCCCATGCTTGGACTTATTATAGTTAGTGGACCCGGATTGACATATTATATACAATTGAACTAAGTAAGTGCATTAAGTATGTAAACCACTTGAGGATTAAATAAATTGGGACCTGAACATGGATATTGAGATTTATCTTGTTGAATGGGTTGTTAATGATACTTGAGATTATGTATTGGGAATTATGATTCAAGGAGTAGATTTCATTCTATTATTGGGATCGAAATAATTTCATAATTATTTCTATAGTAATCATCTTAATTAGCATATCTCGTACAGATAGACTTGATCGGATCCTGATTTCTATATTAGTTGGTTAATTAGAGGTTTTGGGAGGACTATTAATAGTTTAATTATGCATATTAAGAATCAAATGAGGATTGTAATGGTAAATACCTTTTTGTTTAGGTGACGACGAAGTAGGTCCTACCGACCAGTATGATTGCTGACTATGGTTACTATATCTGAAAACTACAAAGGTAAGGGTCTGCCAATCTGGTATACTTATCTGTTCTTGTGGAATGACTCTTATGAGGGTTCCTATTTCTGATCTGTATTCTATTTTGTTGAAATCTGAGAATTGTTGAGTTCTCGATTGATATCTGGTATCTGATCTGTACACCCCTATGTGGGTAATTGTTTGTTACCAATTTTTTGAATTCTATCTATTATGGGGCCCAAAAATCCTATATGTTATCTGTACCGATCTGTTATCTATTTCTGTCCGTTATCTCTTCCGTTCTGTTCTGTTATTTGTTACCTTGCCGGCACATTTGTTATCCATTACAACTTTAATTGGCCATGTTGGCTTATCTGATTTGTTTACTACTATCGTTCTGCCCTGTCGACATTTCTATAATGTTCTGTACTGTTGAAGTTGCCTCGTTGGCACGTTTGTTTATATGAAATTATGGTGCGCTATATGGTTCGTATGGGCACTTTCACAATTTGTTATCTGTACGAAGAATTGTTAGGCCCGAGGCCAATTTGAGCAAAATATTTGGTTATGTGGGGCACGCCATGCGGTCCACATAGGTATTAGCGATATGCTAAACGGCTCGCTTTGGTATCCGCAGTACGCTAAGGATTTCCCCTTATATATCAGAGATGCGCTTGGGATTTCCCCATAGGCATTAGAGGTATGCCATACGATTTGTATAGGCATCTACCATGTACCAAGCTGTCACTCTTTGGTGAATCTATTTGGCTATCTGGTATAAGGTGAATCGGATATGCTTTGGGTTTGTATTATTTTGTTATATCTTGACTGTCTAAAATATGTTCTTGGAGCAATAAGGCATGAAAGTTTCCTATTTTGCTATTATCACTGTCTGATTCTAAATTTGTCATGTTCTAACTGTTTAATTTATGATCTATTAAGTTGGATCATCTTCGATAGATCTCTACTGTTATTCATAAGTTTATCCATCACTAAATCTTTGGACTCACACCCCCCTCGTATGACTTTCTCAAATAGGTTTTGGTCATGATCTTGTACTTCAGGCTTGGAAGGATGTACATATGTTTTGTAATAGAATATGTGTTTAAAACTGTGTACGAATCACTTTTATGTTAAGTTGAAATTTGGAGATGCTGTGATATGCCATATTTGAATTTATTATTGAAGTAGGTATGAAACGATGTGCGATGGGATTATCATGGCATGTAATTCATACTTTTGTTAAAACTTGCTTAGATTGAAGCTTGTTGCTATCTTTGATGATTTTGAAAAAATAAATTAATGGGCCTATTGTTTAAATCATGTATGAGATTTAAGTCTGGACTGAGTGGCGCTTCAACTTAGGTGCTATCCCGAGTAAGGACACTACACAAGGTATGCCATTTCTTATCTCATGCCCTCCCTCTGCTGCTCACTTCTTTCCATACTAACTTAAGCGCCGGAGTGCCTTAGCCGAGGGTACCTCGTCTAGCCTGACATTTGCTAGTGATTGCAGGACTCGACCTCAATATGCTGGAAGCTCGATCCTCAACCACCCTTAGGTCGATCATAGCAGATTACAACCCAACACACTAATACTTAACTTTCACCCTCATTATTTGGCACTGTCTGTAGGAAGCTTGGGTTTGCAATCGAGAAAATGGTTAATACTAGGCGAGCCGCTTCGAAGAGAGAGGAGAATAGAAGATCGTCAACTCTCTCTCCTCGACCTTAACAAGAACTAGATATGGCCGGCCTTTGCGCCCAGCCAGAACAAGTGGTCACTTTGACCATCCCCCAATTAATGCAACTTATAAGCAAGCAGATATCTGATCAAATTTCTGCCCAATTTTTAGCTGCCCTAAATCGGCACACGGTCCCGCCTTGGTCGGCAGCCAGTGCTACACCCCAACCCACTTAGCATGAAAAGAGACCCACAAGGGAAGAGAGGGGTCGACCAGAGGCCTGGCGATCGACAACTCGACAAGAAGATAGTCCCAAGCGATTTCTAATGGAAAGCTCAGCAATACCCACATGAAGAAGTTGAAGATTCCGACAACCATGGCGTTCGGCCCCTTTGAGCCCAGCATTGCGATAAGGCCAAGCAAGAGAGGCAACCGAAAATTGAAATCTCACCCAGGCCGACTGATAAGAATACAAAGAAGTCTCCCACCAAGTGCAACAGCTCAATAAACGGTTTGAGGAGATCTCGAGAAGAAGTACTGAACAAAACCTCTACCATGAAGGAGCCTAGAGGTCTCGATGAGACAGAGAATTGTCATTCATTTAGGACATTAACGATGAGCGCATTGTTGTTAATACCAAAGTCCCCACAAAACTACCCAAATACGACGGCTCATCGGATCCGGATGAGCATCTATTGCAGTTCAAACACACAATGCAATTACATGGGCATAATGAATACATCCATGCAAAGATATTTGTGATCACATTCTAGGGCATTGCACTCGACTGGTTTGTGAAGCTAGAACCGGCATCAATCTATTCGTATGACCAGTTGTGCGATAAGTTCCCACATCAGTTCGCCAGTCAGAGAAAGGCGAAGTTTCCCTATACCTACACTTGCATACGGTTAAGCAGAATAAGGGGAAATCGCTTTGCGATTTTTTCACCAGATTTAACCTTAAAGTTTTGAAGATTGATAATCCATTAATCAAATTTCTAATTGATATCCTTTTCTTACGCCTACGACACAAAGAATGCACCAATGCTTTGGTGCGAGAACGACCTAGCTCGATGGAAGAACTACTCAATCTCGCAAAGAGGTATATGACTCAAGAGGACATGAACAGACTGAAATATACTAATCCTGAGGCCGAAAAGAGAAATGCCAAAGAGAGAGACAACTGCCAGAACAAGAATGGTCAACGATCCCCTATCAAGCGTTTCCACGATTACACCCCACTTAATCTTCCGAGAAAAGAGGTGTTATTTGCCATCTAGCATGACAACCTCCTAAGAAAGCCGAGAAAGCAAATTAAAGCAGAGGTAATGAAGAAATTTAAGAAATACTGTCATTTTCACAGGCAGAGGGGCCACGATACTAAGGACTGTTTTAACCTCCATGATGAGATCAAAAGGTTGATTCGATAGGGCCACCTGAAGAAGTTTGTCGATGAGAGCGCATGATAAGAAGCAGGCAAAACCGACCAGACTCCCCGCAGAGAAAGGTCAGTTAGCTCGAGGAAAGAAGATAAAGGAAAGAAACCTACGCATGATCCCTGCCTACCCATCAGAAGAGTAATTGACACCATTCCAAGAGGCCCAATCGGGGGGGGGGGGATTCAAAGTCAGCCAGGAGACAGCATCAGCACAGATTAGAGTTGACCAAATCCTCATCGGTCGAAACCATTTTCCAGTTGTCCACCAGTGTAGAGCCAATTTCTTTTTCAGATGCTGACCTTTCACATATCAAAGGTCAAGTAGTAGACAACAAACTAGACTACATCCTGGTCATATCTGTAGAGATTGCAAATTTTGAGGTTAGGAAGATCCTGGTCGACAATGGCAGTTCTACAAACATAATATTCTTGTCGACCTTGCAGAGAATAAAGTTGGGAAAGTTGAGGTTTAAGCCAATCTAAACATCGCTAGTCAGATTCGGAGGAATGAAAATTATACCGGAGGGATCCATCAACCTCTCTACATCATTCGAGGAAGCTCCCCAAAAGAGAACCCTCATGATCAATTATTTGGTCGTCGGTGCTCCTTTTGTATATGATGCCATAATCGGACAACCAACTCTGAATGACTTCCACACTGTTATTTTGACCTACCACATGAAGGTCAAATTTTCAACCACCGCCGGCACGGGTGAACTCTTGTGTAACATTAAGGAAACATGGTGCAGTTACACAATTTCAATCGAGGCTACCGAATAAAAGAATCGACCAAAACTAAAACCCTCGGGGGATGGCCCAGTAGCGGAGCCTGAGGATGGACAACAAAATAGAAAGCCCAAGCTCGAGGAGACTAGAGTTGAGCCTATTGGGGAGTTTAAAACAATCGAGCTGGAGCCTGGAAACCCTAATAAGACCACCAGAATTGGTACTAACATGGGCAAAAACATGGAGTGTCTCATAGTCAATTTTCTCAGACAAAATGTTAATGTTTTTGCATGGAAGGCCTCCGACCTCTAGGGAATCGACCCCAACATCATCGTCCACCGTTTAAACATAGACCCCCTCATACAAGCCAATGAGCAGAAAACCAATACCTTCAATGCTAAATGATGCAACATTATTGAGGAGAAGGTCAACATGCTCTTAGAGGCAGGATACATTGTAGAAATTCAATACCCAAGTTGGCTTTGTAATGTAGTCCTTATCCATAAGAATGAGGGCAAATGGTGCATGTGTAATGATTTCACTGATTTGAATAATGCTTGCCCTAAGGATCCTTACCCCTACCTTGTATAGATTTATTAGTTGATTTTACTGCTGGTTGTGAATTATTGAGTATGGTAGATACATTATAGGGGTACTACCAAATTTTTATAGCCCCCGAGCACAGGGACAAGATATCCTTTGTAGTCCCCAATGGGATATACTGTTTTCTAGTCATGCCCTTTGGGCTAAAAAATGCAGGCGTGACATATCAGAGATTAGTAAACCTCATGTTCAAGAATGAGATCAAAAAATTTGTGGAGGTCTATGTTGACGACAAGATCGTCAAAACAAAAAAGAACAAAACCATCTAAATGACCTCAACCACACATTTTCACTACTCAGAGCGTTCGATATGAAGTCAACCCCAACAAGTATACCTTCAGAGCGTAATGAGGCAAGTTTTAGGATACATGGTTAGCCAACGAGGCATCGAAGCAAACCCGCAAAAAATTCAAGCAGTTTTGGACATCACGCCTCTTCAAATAGTTAGAGACGTGCAGCGTCTGGTCAGAAGGATCATAGCTCTAGGGAAGTTTATTGCTCATTTAGCTGACAAAAGTTTACCTTTTCTCAAGATCCTAAGAAACGCCAAAAAGTTGGGTTTTCAATGGTTGAAGCAGTGCGACCAAGCCCTGGTCGATCTAAAACGTTATCTATCTTCTACACCCATGTTGGCCAAACCAGAACTGGGAGGAGTTTTGTAACTATACTTAGCAGTCTCATCAGACTCAATTAGCTCAATCTTGGTATCAACCAGAGATGGCTCTCAACCCGTCTACTACAACAGTAAAGCACTGCAAGGCCCCAAGCACAACTATCTTAAGAGTGAAAAATTCACCTTCGCCCTGGCCACAACAGCTCAAAAATTGAGACATTATTTCCAATCTCATGCCTTTGTAGTCTTGACGAACCAACTGTTAAGGCAGGTGCTGTCAAATCCAAACACATCTGGAAGATTAAAAAAGTGGGCAATCGAGCTAGGTGAATTCGACATCACATTTCAACCTCGGAAAGCTATAAAGGCTGAAGTTTTAGCTGATTTTGTTGTCAAGAGACTCGACCTCCCCGACTAGCATGTCAACAACTCCCTTATATGGACCTTCCATGTCGATGGTTTGGTGACCTCCTCTGGAGGAGGAATTAGCATCTCACTACACTCTCTAATCGCTGAGGAATATGATTTTGCAATCAAGCTCGACTACCTAGTAACCAACAACGAGGCAGAGTATAAGGCCCTCCTCACCAGCATGAGAATAGCAGCAGAGCATGGTGTCGAGTAGTTGGTATCTATTACTGACTCCCAGCTGGTCGCAAAGCAGGTCAAAGGGAATTTTGAAGCTAAGGAGTCTACAATGAGCAAACACCTGGCTGAGGTGAAGAGACTGCAGCAGTTGTTCAAGAAATTCTCCCTTAGTCAGGTCTCTCGAGTAGAGAACGAATGGTCGGACGCACTATTGAAATTTACAAGCTCGATAAAAGGGACTCGGGACAACTCAATAACTTTCCTTGTAGCAAAAAAGCCTACAATAAGTATCCCCGACAGAATTTCGTGGGGCAGATCGAAGAAGCGCCCCCCTCCTAGCAGGAAACCATAAAGGCATACTTAAGGAAAGGAATAGCCTCCAAGATAGAGGTAAGGCGCGTACACTTAGGGGTCAAGCCGCCGAGTTTGCCCTCAACAAACACGGTCAGCTCTACCAGAGATGGATCTCAGGACCACCGTTGAGGTGTTTGACACCAGCCCAAGCTTGTGATGTCTTAAATGAAGTTCATATAGGAATTTGCAAAATTCACTCTGAATGATGGTCATTGGCGCACAAAATCATCAGATATAGATATTTTTGGCCGATGTTAATGAAAGACACCATCGACTTCGCTAGAAAGTGTGAGTCCTGCCAGCTCCACTTTAACATCCTGCATCAACCTGCTTCGTTGATGGTGAATGTACCAATAAGGTGGCCATTTGACCACTGGGGGATTGATATAGTAAGATCTTTTCCAAAGATAATGGGTCAAAGGAAATTTATGATCGCCACCGTCGAATACTTTACAAAGTGGGTCGAAGTAGAAGCAGTCCACAAAATAACCTACATAGCCATTAAGAGTTTCATATGGAAGAACATTATTTGCCAATTTAATTTTCCCAAAGTCTTGATATCAGATAACAGGAAACAATTTCAGAGCAAAAGTACGAGGAGTTGGTGTGAAAACCTCAGGATTCACCAACACTTCACTTCAGTGGGGAACCCCCAAGCTAATGGCCAGACAGAGGTCACGAATAGAACCATGCTCTACCACCTCAAGGCCCGATTGGAAGAGACTAGCGCAAGTTGGGAAGACGACCTCCCAAGCGTGCTATGGGCATACAAAACAACTCCCTGAGTAGCCACGGGTCATAGCTCCTATAGTTTGGTCTACAAATCAGATGCCGTCATCCCAACAGAACTAATACAGCATACTGCTCGAGTAATCCATTTTAATCCAATTAGAAACACCTCAGAAAGAGAACTCGACCTGGAAACCATAGACGACCTGGGACAACAAGCTTATACAATAATGCAAAGATATAGATCAAAGATGGCTGAGCACAACAACAAAGGAATTCGACTAAGAAGTTCAAAGTTGAAGTAACAAAGAACATCAGAAAGCTTGATCCGAAATGAGAGGGTCTGTACTCAGTGGTCAAGGTAGCAAAGCACAATGCATACCTACTTACAGACTTGAACAGCAATGAGCTTCCTTGACCTTAGAACGCAGTAAACTTAAAGAAATTTTATGTGTAAAAAGACTTAAAGTCTCTATTGTATTGCAATATCTACTCGGATCAATGAAACTATGCCTATTTCTACAATACTCTGCTTGAACCGCAAAATAAAGGCTTCTAGCCCACATTAACAAATGACTCAACTGTTCGGAGTCGATCTTGTAGTCGACATATATTTCAAACAGCAAAATAAAGGCTTCTAGCTTAAATTAACGAACAATTCAACCGTTCAGAGTCAACCATATAATCGACATCAATTTCAAACAACAGAATAAAGGCTTCTAGCCCAAATTAGCGAATGAATCAATTGTTCAAAGTTGACATTGTAGTCGACACCGGTTTCAAACCACCAACTAAAGGTTTCTAGTACAAAATAATGAGCGATCTATTTGTTCGACGTCGACCACATCGTCGATAGTGGCACGAAAAGCATAAAATTAAAAGCTTCTAGCCTAAATTAATGAATCGCCAACTCGACCAACCTATCCAACTTATCGACGGTGGTCTCAAATTTCAAAACCACTTGATGCTGTGTACGAACCATGCGATAAGGTACAAGGCGAATTACCTATCTAAAGTTAACCTTTAGGTCGACCTCACAGACATATAATAAAATACTGGTTTTGACCAATGAGGGTGAAATCGACCACGTAGTCAAAAACAGACTCACAAGAACAAGTAGAGTACAATAATTGCACTGAGACTAAATTGACCATGAAGTCGACGCCAAAGATGCAAATAGTTTGGTTCCTTTATGGACGAGCTATTTTTAAATGATTGCCAAGCTTCTTTATTTCAATATTATTATTACTCAATGTGTAATGACATACTCGACAAGAATAAGCAAAGTGCTTAAACTAAAATACATTAAGCACAAATCGATGACAAAGAAACATCATTCTATTTCATTTTTATGTTCAAATTACAAATTCCAAAACAGGCGCTTCGTAGGGCAATTACAAACTTGAAAAACAAAAAGCCAAATACAGTAAACCAACAGCTCAGCTAGAACCAACTCCCTCAACTCGAGCGGCCAGTGTGCTCTCCTCAATGGCCTGGTCGGGCTCGTTGCTCGCGAGAATATGCACAACCAGCGACAGGCTTTGCACTTCTTGCTCGGGTACATCAACAAGCGGTGATTGAGAAGGACCCGCCCGTCAACTAGAAATGGATGCCCACCATCGGGGAAGAAGTCAGCCATGTTGACTTTACCATCCCTGATGTCGAAAGCAAAGTCATTGGCAAAATCAAACTCAGTGGTTACCACCTCACGCCTAGCCAGATAGCCAAGCACTGGTGCATCAGCAGGCTCTCAATAGGAACAGTCTCATCGGGGTTAAGCCCTTCAGCAGGAGCAGCCTCATTCGGATTAGCTTACATATGGAGTTACTCATCGAGAATCGAGTTTAGGCGCTCTTTATCCTCTGATCGAATAGAATATCTAAGATATTCCAGCTACTTTACAACCTTGTCAAAGGCATCCTTAGTGTCGTGTAGGGAGAAAATGATGCTAGCATCTTGGAATGTTGATACCAACATAAACTGATGTACCGCTTCTCAACGAACAACAGGCAGTATCCTCACAAACTCGCCTCGAGTAATGTATAGGGCGTTGTTGTAGCCATGGGCTCAACTAGTATCGTAATAGGTTTACGCCTCCACCCTTACCTTTTTCAGCAATTCCTTAGTCAAGCTCATCTCGGCCACCATAGCCAATAGTTGGGCGTCCTTTGCCTCGAGCTACACATCTCTCTCCTCTAATAGCTTGGTCAGCCAATCGACCTTCTCTTTGGACGACTCGATTTGAACCTTGGCTATATCCACATCATCACGCTCCTGTTGGAGCTTCTCACGTCGAGCGTGAGCTCCAACCTCCTATACAAGTTGTAGCCCAGTTGGCTAACCTGCAAAACAGACCTAATCAGAACAAAAGCACACAAAGGTAAAATATAAAATACTTGACGAGCGACTCATGCTCGACTAAAAACTTACCATGTTGCAGTAGTATGAAAATGCTTTTAGATTCCCATCTTGGTTAAGCTCCATCAATTTTTTCTGGCCAGACGTGAAGAGCCCAGCCATCATCACCTTGGTCGACGCCGCCCCGATTGACCCCACTGTGAGCATTGGCAAGGAGTTGTGTATGGCCATCATGCTATCGAGGCCATATTAGGACGACGGTAGCTTGGGCAGCGCGAACATTAGGTCACATCTCGCCGACCTAAAAGATCATAGCCAGTTGGGACAGAAGACGCTCCAGCCTTGCCTTTGCTCTTATCTGTGGCAGTCTTCTTTTGCGCAGGACCCGCCTGCTTGATTATGGGCCTCTTTTGCCAAGCAATTGGACTTGAGGTCTGACAAGCAGGGAAAGCCGTGGGCTAGCATGGGAGACAGCAGGGGTAGTCAACATAGCAGGCGATGACGGCATGGCTTGGGACGCCGCCCCTCGACGAGCGACCATATTTTTTTGCCGCATCTTATTTCTTTATGCGCACACCAAAGCTTGAGCTCGCGTTTGATTCATGATTTCTTCTCGATCTGTACACAGACAAAAGGACATGCATCAGAATCGACCAGATGCTTGAAAGCAAAAGCAAAAATGAATTGAAAACTAACATCAAGCAATGCAATCTACCTAGTCGAGCGCCTTCAAGAAGGTCTAGCTGGGTGGGCAATAGACCTGCTAGCACCAAGTTTCTCTCCTTGAGGTAACCCGAAGCTTCCATTTGCCCAAACTTAACTAGATCCCTTACGAAGGTATTAGGCCAGGTCGAGGTTAAGTTAACATATATCTCTACATACCCCATCCACCACCCCCTAGGAATATTGAAACCCTCGGGCACTCGAACAAAAAGGTATCATTTTTTCTACTCCTGGCTGTATGAAGAGGAAAGAGTGGCAAGAAACTTACAATGGGGTCGAGCAGTAAAGTAATAGAAACCCGACTCGTTGGTGCTACCCGACTTCTAGGATATGGAAAGATGAAAAGGATTATAGAAATTGGCGAAGGTAACGGGCTGGTCGAATATGTTCATCAGCACAGCAAAGCTGTATATGGTTAAAAAATAGTTAGGTAAAAGCTAGGTTATGCAGACCTCCAAACCCGTCAACAGATAAATTATCGACCAAGCAAGAGAAAATGTAAGCCCACAACTAAAAGCCTCTTTGAACACGATCATACAACCACTAGGTGGTCGATGCATCCTATCGGCAGCATCGGGCACTATCAGTTCATACTCCGGGGGAATATGATAAAGCTATCTAATATGCGTGAGGTCGACAGGAGTAATTTTGGATACTATTACTCTATAATGATCAAGGGTGAATAACCGACCATGGGATACCAGTGCATGGCTCGGCCCCACCTCATCTCCAGCAGCACCAGCACCAGCATCGGCATGACCAATGCTCGAACTGCTGGAGGTCAAACTATCACTATTAGAGCTATTCGACTCGCTAGTCGAGTCGCTTTCTTCTCCTAATAGAGCCAGATTCGACCTACTAGTCTCAGTGTCACTCCCTTCACCACTCAATTTACCAAATATGCTTAGCATGATCACGAAAATGATAAGATCGAGTTCTAATATCGAAAGACTTATGTGTTTTCGAGAAGGCTCAAAGCAGAACGCAACTGGGAAGAAGTACAGTAAATGAATAGCTCGACCTCAAAGAATGTTGTAAAAGTGAAAATGATCATTTTCACCACGACTAATTATAGCCTACAAAGTGGGACAATCGAAACAGCTGTAATAATTGCATAACCGCCGCTTGACGCTCCGCCTAGCATAGCATAATTACCGCATTAAATGCATCAAAACCCTGGTCGATATTTTTAGATGCTGGTCGAGCTAATCCAGTTTGTAGCCTTTCGCTATTCCCAATTCCTTTCTCATTAATACTCTTGGTCAGGACTCGAGAGTGGGGAGGACTCATGGTATGGGGCAGCCCAACAGGCCTAGCCCAATCATACATGACCAAGGTGATGATGCAATATCTAACAGCCTAATTACCAACAGACCCAACCTATTGATTGGAACTCGACCTCTAAGACCTTATCCACTACAGCAAGTACCGGCGCTCGCTTTTTCAACCAAGTCATGGTCGACCATAACTAGGACGCGCAGGCCCTCATCCGACTACGACGAGTTTGCACCTTGTCAACTGGAGCTTGAGGAGATATCCTGCATAAGTACTCATCTTGACCAAGGAGGTCAATCCAAGATGATAGCCCCTCAGCCACATTGAATGCACCCCCAGGTAGCATGCCCCCACGTTAATGACGCATGCTACCACAGTACTACCTTTTCTCAGCTATGCCAGGTTGGTACGCGCCGCCAGTGTACCACCATGCCCTAAGCTGTGCCACCTGAAATAATACACAATTAGGAGAAGACTTAAAGGCCCTCAGGTGAAGACAAAAGCCCTTCATGCTTGACAAAGGCATCCTAGACTTACCAACCACCTTGAGGAGGTTATAAATACTCCACCCACTATCTTCAGCAAAGTATGCCATTTTTTATCCTGTGCCCTCCCTCTACTGCTCATTTCTTTAATCGATCCATACTAATTTAAGTGTCGAAGTGCCTTAACCGAGAACACCTTAGCTAGCCTGATGTTTGCTAGTGATTGCAGGACTCGATCCCAATACACTAGAAGCTCGATCCTCGACCACCCTTAGGTCGGTCATAGTAAATTACAGCCCAACACACTAACACCCTATTTTCACCCTCATTAGATATATAATATTTTTAGTTATATTTATACATAATATATATATATATATAAATTTATGTTATAAAGTATATACACTTATCTATGAATATATACATATATATTATTTATTTATAAATATCATAAATATACATATATATCATTTTCTTTAGTTCATTACAAATTAAATAATATTATATTTATAAAAACACATAATTTGTTTTTTATTATAGTTATATATAAAATATATATATACACACATATAAAAAAATTATCTATAAATATGTACATATATTTTTTTATTTGTACATATATTATATATACAAATTTTCTTTTATTCATTTCAAATTTATCTATTATTAATAATATTTATTATTTATAAAAATATAAATAATTTATTATTCATAACAACATATTATATATGATAATTTTTTAATATCATTTATATATGCAAAATACATAAAATATTAAAATGGATAATAAATTTTTAAATATTATTTGTTGGATATAAATAACATATATAATTAAATTACGGATAATTGAATATGTAAACAGATATATCCAATAAATATATATACATAAAAAATTAAAATGGGTAATAGTTTTTTAAATATTATTTATTGGATATAATTATATTACGGATAATTAAATATGTAAATGGATATATCCAATAAATATATATATATACACACGCAATGAATATTAAGTGAATCGAATATACAATTATCATATTCATATTAATTTATAGTTGAATACCTACTAATTGAATGTGAATAATATTTACTTTATACATAGACAAATAATATTTACATAAACAAATACAAATAACAACACTAAATAAATTTTCAAATATATGTTAGCAGCGCTAGTCGTGCTCTACGTGCCCATCCCGCTATATTCATATCCGTAAATCATATCACAGGTAGGGACCATGAGCATACCTTAACCTCCCCTCCTTTCATCATTATATTAATTGACAACGCTTCTATTTTTAAGTACTGAACTGTTACCTAATGCTTTGCTGGTGCAGAAAGTGAAAAGTATCACAGCCTTAATGGATGTCTATAGGAGTTTTACTAGATTAAAATTTTTCAATTTCATACATACGACTCAAGGGGAGAGAGAACATCATAGAGCGAGAAGGCGCTCTTTTGACTCAGATTGACCTTGGGAAGTTATAAAATCCAATAAATACAAAATTTAGAAATTAAAATTAGAACTAATTAAAATCCAATAAGTACCAACAAGAACATAAAACTAGAAATCAAGACCAGCGCCAACGACGGATCCAAGGGGGGGCAAGTAGCCCCCCCCCCCCCCAAACATTATATATATACTTTTTAACTTTTATAATATTTCTATATATTTTTGAAATTTTAGTAATAATCCCCCCAATTTTCACATATACTTTTTAATTTTTGAAATAATTTTTTGTTTTTATATTTAAAATTGTTTACCTATTTTAATTTTGTGAAAGTTCAAAATAAGCTTTTGCGATCATATTTACAATCAAATAATTTATCATTAGATTAGGTTCATTAGGACACTTCTATTTTATTTATTTGAAAACGTATTTATAGGGATCTAGCCAAAGAAAATCTTTATAACTTTACAAAAACTCACAAAACAATTAAAATCTTTGACTTCAAAGAGATTGAGACAAAGAGATAAAGATAAATAAATATTTATAGAAAAAAAGCTTTTTTAACTTTTTTTTTTAATTTTTATTTGTCTTTAACATGTATTTATCTCTTCTATTTACTTAAATAGTACATATTATTATCTTCATCTTTAGTTTTATAATATATTTTAAGTGTTAGTTTATTTGCATTATAAAATATATGTTATTGACTTATTGTATGTATTGAAAATAATCCAAAATTATATATGCTTTTGGACTTTATGAAAAGAATAAAATTTACGATCAAATAATCTATAATTAAATATATGTTTGAATATTGTCATTCCTATAGATATTTGAGTAATCGATCATCATTTGCTTCACTTATGAATATTATCAAAAATAGGCTAAAAAATAAATGAAAAATGATCTTTTAGCCAACTGTTTAGTTCCTTATATGAGAAAAATATTATTAAAAGTTTTGACATTGTTCGATCATTTATGAATTTTATGACGTGAAAAAGCACCATGCTCAAGTTTGATGACGACATGTATTTCGAATTTAGTAAGTCATAAAATTTATATTTGAACTTTTATGTTTTATAATTTTGTACCCCGCAGTCTCAATCCTAGATCCATTCCTGAGCAGCGTTGTATAAAAGATAGGTCGACATCGCATTTAATGTGCTAGAAATAGGACCCGACGCCGCAGTAATGCACTTGACGGCCTATCGTGTTCTTCAAGAACTTCTAAGCAGAAGTATAATTTGCCAATCCCTCTCCAGATTCTCATTGTTTTATCAGCTGAACCACTACAAACCAAATCTGACATAATAGCCAAACACAATATGGACCTAGTGTGTCCCTTGTGTGCCCCCACCGCCACCATACCATCCCCGCCGGCTTCCTTTTTCCAAACCAGAATTGGTCTGTCACAGGTACCGGAATACAGAATCAATCAAATCCATTTGTGCTGAGAGCCAATGCATTGACCCCAAAGTTGTGTTTCTCCAGGGTGGCCACCAGGGAATGTTTCTTTTCCCCTGGATTCTGTTTCCACACTTTGATTTTCCTGTCAGACAAAGTTGTGTACGCATAGTTGTCGCCCGACAGGGTGATGGCATTTATGGCATCGTCGTTTGCATTGGCTACAGATTCGAGGCACTTGAAGTCTGTTGTCCTCCACATTTTTTAGGGTCCTATCCCAAGAAAGACTTATTTATCAAAATACAGTAAAAAAAGTATAACTTTACAAAACTACCGTAATTTGAAAAAGTTTTCAAAAATACCGTAAGGCGTGGCCTAGAGCCACGCCTTTCTGTTTCTGAAATTTTTTTTTTTTATAAATTAAACAGAGGCGTGGCCTCAGGCATGGCAAAATTCATGCAAATATTTTTTTTTAATCCAATTTTTTTTTATTAAAAATTACTTCCATGTATTTTTTTCTTTTTCAGCTGAAAATGGACCTCTTGTATGCATATATATATATATATATATATATTAATTGAAAATTGAAGACACGCCTCTTCCATGTATTTTTTTCTTTTTCAGTTGAAAATGGAAGAGGCGTGGTCTTGCATGCAATTTTTTTTTCACTTTTTTTAATTTAAAAAATGAAGAGGCATGGCCTTAGCATAATTTTTTTTTTTTTTTTTTTTTGTAAAACATCCGCAAATGCATGTCACGCCCTTGCATAACAAAAATGTGTTTTAAGATACAGTAAAGAATTGTATATATACAGTAGTATATGATGTAAGCTCTATTAATACATTTTTTAAGAAATATCATACATTTTAATCATAATTGATGCGTATAATTTGAAGATATGTTATTATCATGGCATATAAAACTGTCACATAATATTTTTACCAACTCGATCCTATTTATGTATTCCACTTATAAAACCCACCATTCACATAACTTTATCATTTATTTATTTTTTTAATATTTAAAAAACGAACTGAAATGAGAGATGATCAATTTTTGTAGCGTGGATATACATGGTTATTGAATAAAAAAATGGTCATTGTCAATGCTAATGTATCTTGAATGACAATGATTAATATCATGTAGTATTTTGCTTTGTTTCTTAACTTTGAATTCCAAATTTGATTTCAACTACCTAAGACAGAGCTAGAATATTGACTTATAATACTATATATATTTAATTTTTGTAAGTTTAATATGTAACACTCACTATTTAATTAAAGAACAATGTATGAGTTCTATTTTTTAAGTATGTTAGTGAAATATGACATAGGTCAGAACTGTCTAAAATTTTTGAAAATTTCGACCAAATTTATTGTTGATAAAGTCTAATACAAAGGAAAAACATAGAATATAAAATATAATTAAAAAGTTGGAAGAATTAAGGATGTCGGGCTTGCGCTTGGGTTTGGGCTTCAACTTCGGCTTGTGCATGACGGCGGGCTTGTTGTCTTGCACGTGCTTGGGGCCAATCCATTTCATTTTGGATACGAGTAGTGCGATCCCTTCCTGTAACACGTCTATCTCTACGGGCTGGATTATGTACTAGTTCAAAATTATTTTCATCCCAATAATCTTCGCCCCATATCGGCTGAAAGCTTCCTTGATATATTGCCAAGTAATATTCAATGTTGTAATATGGCTTGACAAATGCTGCAGCATTTAATCCAAAATGTCGGCATGCACTCATCACATGGGAGCATGGAATACCAAGTTCAGCCCATTTTCCACATGAGCACTCACGTTTCCTAAGTTTAACAACTTGCACTTGATTTCCTTGACCTGTGTGCATGCGCGTTATGATTGAAGCCGACTGTTATGTGTAGTCAAACTTTTGAACGATGTGCTCAATAGAATGGTGCTGCCAGTTGGAAAATATTTATATGCATAATCGGCCCAAGGCTGCTGCTTATTCATCATGCCATGAGCTTTGGCCATCCGCTCAAGGAATAGTTTGACACAACGAGAGAATGTCTGTTGAACAATAGCTGTAATTGGCAATCGACGAGCACCCTTCAGTACCCCATTCAAACACTCAGACATATTCGTAGTTAGAATACCACAACGCCATCCTCCATCATGACAAAATGTCCATTGAGCTTTGTTAATGTTTTGCAAATATGAATAGGCATTCTCATTAGTTTCTCTTATTTTTCCCATATGCCTATCAAATTTTCGAACTTGGGCTATTGAGCCGGCTTTCCAACACAAATCCTTCAAATGAACATTTTTGAAATGTTTATTGAAATTGGAGCAGACATGCCGTAGACAGAATCGATGTACTCCGTGAGGGGGCGTGAAATCAGGTATGCATTGAACAGCAGATAAGAGGCCACGATGACGATCAAAAATCAGGCACATGCCTTCTGCTCCTTTGATGATGTGCTTGGACAACATCTCTAGAAACCACTTCCAAGACAAAAAGGTTTCGTCATCAACAATTGCAAAAGCCAATGGCAGAACTTGTTGATTTGCATCCATAGCCACTGCAATCAACATCTTGTGTCTATATTTTGTATATAGATGAGTTCCGTCCACATTGATAACTTTGCGGCAATGTTTGAACCCATCAATACACGGTTTAAAGGCCCAAAACATATACTTCAACATTTTCTGCCTTGGTATACCAGTTCGTTCATGCTCCCACTCAATGATGGTGTCTGGATTCCACTTTTGGAGAGCTCCCATATACTTGGGTAACATTCTTACTGAAGTCTCCCATGTCCCAAAAAGGTGCTCCCATGCACGTTTCAATGCTTTCCATGCCTTTGCATATGAGATTTCGTATCCATATTTGTCTTTCACATTTTGCTGCACACTCTTTATCTTATATGCCGGCTCATCATGAACATGTCCCAACAAGTCCATGACGATCATTTCTTGACTTAAGTTTCGATGATCAATCGAAACTTCATTCATCAAACAAGTGTGAGGGCTCTCATACCTAGTAATCTTCCACATTCCTAGTTGGTCTTTCAGAACTGCCCGGACACTCCATGAACACCCTAGTTTGTACACCACTTTCCATAACTTTTTTGTACTCTCAAGTACACGATACTCTCGTCTAGCAACACGTACGGAGAAATCCTTGACAGCAGCCTTAACATGCTTTTTATCTTTGAAAACCATGCCTATCTCAAGCTTTCCATGGCTACTGTCATAATAATTCCCCGATGCTCCAGACGAAATATCCACAGAGTCTCCAGGTAGATCTTTTTCTATTGTGGAAAAGAATGGAATGACCGGATACAAGTGTGATTGATTCGCCCCTTGTGCTTGATTAGATGTTCCCTTACCATATGGTGGTATTAGCTCTTCATTGGCATCATCGGCTACTTCATCTGTGTCATAATCGTCGGGCTCTGAAGAACTAAGCTCTTGATCACGAAAACTATTTGCATATAATTCAGAGGAGTTGTGGTCTGTTTGTGGGCGTTCAAGCTCATATTGGTGTCCTCCTGAAAATTCTTGATGGGAAGTAGAAGGACCAACGTTGGGATGTTGACAAGATGTAGAACCACCACCATAAATATCATGAATCCCAAAGTTTGTAAAGCCATCTGTTATGGTGGGCAAGTCAGGAATCCCTGCCTCCGTGTGTGGAATTGTATGACCATAGTCGCCACTAAATTGAGTGGCATATTGGTCTCCTCCCAACAGAGTTAGGTGCGAGGTAGAAGTACCACCCAATGGAAATTGCATCAAAAGTGACATATAAGATCCATGCTCTCCTTGCAATAATATATCTTGCATATTAGTAGGGCGTACTGGTTCAGCTTCGACGAACAACTCCACAGTATTCATGCCAGCCCTTGGATCTAACAAGTTAGATAAATTAATGTCATTTTCCACTTGCATGACAGTTGATATGTGAGCCTCCTTATCCAAATAAATCTTTGCCAAAATTTTTAAGAAGTATTGGTTATTATATCCCAACACTTCATATAATTTTGACAATAACTCAGAAAATTTTGCCGACCGGGATAGTGGTATATATCCACACGCAGGACAATCATAACTCACAGAGTTAGAGTCTCTTGTAATCTTTCCTCCATTATATACCACAATGTATATCATGTCCATGTCCGCAATATCTGCAAGAATAATTATAGTGGCTATTAGTGTTCCTCCAAAAATTCTCCTCTCTTTTTTTCTTTCACTTGATCTTTTTTTTTTTCTCTATCTCGTTCCTCTCAAATTAATATATTTCCAATTGTTTTTTCAACTATGTGTATACACGACTTTATTTCAACATTTCCACATATGTATACACACATATTTATATGTATACATACAGGAGATCATCCAATCAAGAATAGTTAAAAGCATTATACTATTCATGATATTGATATGATACTATTCATGAATAGTCGTGACACTATTCATGAATAGTATAATGCTAATAATAATCTTTGCACGACTCTTCTTTTGTGCTTGATGTATACATTTATTTTTGTCTATTTTGATCACGTGTAGATATGGTGTATACACTAATAGCAAGAAAAAGCTTAAGACATAGTAGATATGCAAATTAAAACTTTAAAATTACAAACAATAAAAATAATACATGATATTAATAATCTTCATCAGAGATATAATAATCAGATTTATAGTCTGGATAATTAAGTACATTATGAATCTCACATCTTCTGAGTCTTCGACCTCGTGCAAAAGCAACTTCTTTTGCTAGTTCCAGCATGTGATATCTGCAACAACGCATTAACATTCTTTTGTTCTCTTTTCTTATTCTTGCAACAGCTCTTGTATAATCTTCTTCTCCATTCCTTTGCATTGACTGTGACCGACATCGTGGAATTCGCACACTAAGCCTTTGCAGATCACGTACCAATGCCTCAGATTCATTTACTCTATATGCCCATTCCCTCCGAATTCCACAATAATATTATACTGGATCAGAATAATAAAGTGATAGATAGTCATCATTTCTTTCTCTCAATATCCATGTGTATTGACGCTCAAAAAAAGGGTCATCTCCCATTTCAGCGCAAATCTAGAAGATGAAACTTACCTATGATGAAAATACGTGAATGGTGGGTTATGTATTTATAAGAGAAATATGTAAGCTCCAAAAGTGAAGATCACATTTAACGATTTTCTGATGCTTGAATGACAAAAATTAATTTCTCAGGTTCGATGTACTTAATAGTTTTTCTCAATAAAAATAATTTATGATTATCAACCACTCTGCACGAACGACTATTCATATTTCACTGAATGACAAAGCCTAAACTATTCATTTAATCAATGGATTGAATGACAAAATAAATGAAGAGACGATACTATTGGGTCTTTTGTGTCAGAGCCATGGTTGCATCTTTTTTCTTTATTTGTTTTTTTCAGGGTTGATGTATCAATATGTATCAAATAAATAAGCTGGTAAATGTAAAGCCTATCACATAGATTGTCCATGTGTCCAAATAATGGGGCAGGGCCAAATTGCACACTCACGACAATATAGTCACGTGTGTGAAAAAATAAGCAAGTCCCGTGCGATCTGGGGGGGCGGGGGGCACAGTCGGTGAAATTGACTTAGCCACGCCTCTCAACCTAAATATCACGGAAATGAGTTGAGAGGCGTAGCTTGTGGCCACGCCTCTCAATGCAATTTTTCAATTAAATTGAGAGGTGTGGCCTGTGGCCACGCCTTTCACCTCAATTTCTCCGTGATAAGCGGCCCCCCCACCCCCACGGGACTTGCATATATTTTTTCACACACGTGACATGAATCTCATGAGTGTGCAATTTGGCCGTTCCCCTTATTTGGACACATGGGCACCTTTTTCAACTCAATTTCACGGAAATGAGTTCCCCCCCCCCACGAGACTTGCATATTTTTCCCCACCCGTGACTTTATTTTTGTGAGTGTGCAATTTGGACCTGCCCATTATTTGGACACATGGGCACATTTGCTCATACATCACTTATGCCCCCTCTATATTATACACATTTGATACATGTGGCAAGTGAATTGATACGCATAAGCACTTACTTCGCACAATTGTTTCTTCTATCATGATCGTGCTTATTCATATATGTAGTTACATTGACTATAAATATGTAGATTGTAACAAGTTTAAATAGTTCAGTAAAATGGAGCCATTTAGAGCACCGAAATTATATTATACTCCTGGTGATATTTTTCGTGCCATGGGTCGTAGTTGGCTCTTAGATGATGATTATTATTACTCATTAGATCCAAATCAACGATACTCTTCAACATGCTTGGCAACTACGGAAGATGAATGGCGTCGCCGTGTATATGACCAAGAAGGCTTTGTCATAGATTGTCGTGAGTTAGATATCCGATGTCCTCGATGAACAGTAATCACCATGCCCCGAGGCACACCACAAGAACAGACTAAAGCTTTTAATCGCATGCGTGAAGAGAATAATAGGATGGCTATGCATACAACTCGCGTCCACAATCAACGAATGGCAAGAAACTATACATCATCAGGGCAACTGAATGAAGCAAGACGCCGATGGGCACTCAGTGAAAGTCCAATTTATCGATCAGATGTTGAGATGTCTGACGAGGAGAATAACTATACTTTCATTTATGTTTTGTGTTTATCTGTTTTTATTGTATTTTCTATATTTATATGCTATACATTAACTTGATGGCAATTGTTTAAGTTACATCTTTAAATTTATTATAACTTAAACACATATTACAGTAAATAATTACTTGGGTAACATTAATATTCATATACCAACTGGTTATATTTATGTATACAATTTTAGGAAGATTGTTTAAACCCTAAACTCTAATAATGCCCCCTTGTGCCACAACCACGTCGAGTTCTATTTCTACGCTGTTTTCGACCCCCTTGATCTCGTGCATGATCATCAGGTGGTTGTTGCCTCTCATCCTCTCTCAAATTAAAATTTTGTCGTGAAGAGGTGGTAGAGCTCGATGAGGCATGATCACGATATGCTCCTAACATATCTGGATATGGCACTAGTGATACATGAAATGAGTGGCGGGCTGGTGCAAAATCGATATTCACACGTCCAGATGACCCCCAACCTAGGCCAATATCTGTGTCCACTAATGCGGAGAAAGACTGACTGAATATTGATGTATATGGAGGTAATGGTGTAAGTTCATCAGTCTGTATTGGTTGAGGTATGTAGCAGTCCGAATATAAGTCCGGATTAACACGAGAAGGACCTGCCACATCAACTCTAATTGACGAAGCACGGCTCATGTTCAAGTGTGAGTCACTCTCTATCGAGGTGCTAAGTCGGATGATGTCCCTTCGTCTTCTCCTATTTCTACTCTGACTTGCCTCTGGTTGTGGAGCATCTGGCTATTGCGGTACCTCAATTGGAAATTGATGTGCAGCTATGTCCGACACCTCTTCAGCAATCGATCTAGTTTGCTCCCTAAACTGAGTCCATGATGTAATTTCAGACTCTTCGATAATTGAATCACAGTTGAGCACTAGATTTTGCATTCTATCATACTGCATTGATAAAGATAAAAATTTTTATGTTAAGTAATCTCCTCTCTAAAAAGTACTTATCATATTAGAGTCTACTACTTTAGAATTGTATACATACCACATCGTGCCATGCACGTGGATCAACTGGATGATATCCCATGTCTACGCATGCATAGGATGGCGATATAAGTCGGCGTGTGATCCAATCATACCATGCCATGTATCCAACATCCGTAGATTCAGATCCCATGATATTAGGTCGTTGAACAACAAGTTGATCTATATTATCCCATTGAGAAATATATATGGTATGGTATGCATACCAATCTGTACCAGCACGACCTCTACGGGATATGTTGTGTAATCGTGCACTACGTTCTACTGGCATTGGAGGAATATGTTGGATCATGCCGAACTATCGCACAACACGCTCAGGATGATGTATTTCAACAATAGCGTAGTTAATCAACGGACAAGCTGCAGTCCAAAGTTGTGGGGCACACTCAGGAGGTAAATTTTGAATATCAGGCGAATCTATTGCATATGGCTGCCATATAAACTGCGTATAAAGCACTTATGTCAAATTCAAATAAAAATATACATATCTTTAATATCAATACACAATATATATATACATAAATAGTCACCTCGTGTGCTGACATTCTATGAAGCATGGATCGCATAATCCGTACAGAGTGACTTGCAGTATGTGTAAAGGAGAAATACTGTACCCACCTACAAATACAAGCCACAAATTAATTTATGATACATATATTATTAGGAATGACTACAACATCACAATTGAGCTTATATTACCGAGCACCATATGCAGGCATCGGCAGTTCGTGGTCATCAACTACCCGTGGTTCCATAGTAATACGACCCAGTAGACTTAGCGGTGCTAGAGTTCTAATCCTCGACCATGCCAAATCTACAAGTGAACAAGTGATTAGGGACATATAACAATAAAATTACATCTATGTAACATTTACTAAGTTTTTTTAATTTCAACTGTAGTAGTTGCATGGCTCCACCAATATTAAGTTTCCTTCTCTGGCATGTAGTGCATAGCTCGCGATACAAGAATGACAAAGCAGCACTTCCCCAACTAAATTTATGAACATCAACAATATTTTCAAGATGCTTTAAATATACTAATGGTACTGCATTACCTGAAGAATCTGGGCAAATAACACCTCCTAAAAGTACTAATGCACATGCACGTGCAATTTGTTCAACCTCTTCATCAGGGCTATCATTTGTAACATGGTTGTTGTGAATGTACATGGCAATATCTGTCAAATGGAGGCGAGATCCCCTAAATCTTTGTTCTTCAGGCCTAAAACCAAGATAATGCTCACAATACTCTTGCCACTCCTCAACCTTCAAGTTAGAGTCTACACTAGTAATAGGTCGACCTCATACTAGTAGGCGCCATATGACAGCCATATCTTGAAGTGTAACTGTAGCCTCTCCAACAGGAAAATGGAAGGTGTGAGTCTCAAAATGCCATCTCTCTACCAAAGCTGTGATCAAGTGTAGATCTATAGGAAAGTGCCCACAACTATATACACCATAAAATCTCATCTCATGCAACAAATTCAACACCCGGACATATAGCTCTGCTTGACTTACGACATTCCAAAATGAATTATCTCCTCGTCTCACTACAAGCGTTGTGTCAACATCCCTAGCAAATACATCTTCTGATCGATGACTAGATTGCATGTATAGAACTGTCGGATCACGTGGACCATACACATTTGTGGTATCCATCCTACCAAGCAAATTAAAAACAAAATAACCATATCATCATCTACATATATTCTAACTGTAAATTGATGAAGTTATGCACATTTATACTGAAAATAAATACTACCACTAAAATAAAAATAGAAACGTTCCTCAAACACTTGAAAAATACATAGTCACTTTATAAAAATTTTAAAGTGCTCTGGGCTCATCTTTTGTTTTTAAAAATTATTTATTCAAATTTTAAATATAAAATAACATATTGAACGAAAATTATATTATAATAACATCATACTTCTCGCTCAAATATACCAAGAATAATTTTTCATAAATATATATTAAATTTAAAATTTTTAATTTAATTTATTTTAAATATATATAATTTTATTTATTTTAAGTTTTATTTATTTCATAAATTAAAAAATTATTTATTCAAATTTTAAATATAAAATAATATATATTCTAAATTGAATTATAATAATATCATACTTACTACTCAAATTTAATTTTATTCATTTTCGTAAATATATATTAGATTTTAAAATTTTTAAGTTTATTTATTTTAAATATATATTTTCATAACTTAAATTTAATTTAATTTAATTTAAATATATATTATTTTTAAAATTATATCTGTGCTGAAGACAGCGCCCTGAAAAGGGCGCTGTCTTCAGCATCTTTTGAGGCACTGAAAAGCGCCTCAAAAGGAGCTATAATATATATATTCTATATTATATATTATGTGTATCATATATTGTATATTATATGGTATATATTGTATATATTATATATTGTGTGTATTATATACTATAATATATATAATATATTACATAATTATATATTATGATATATATCATATATTGTATTTACTATATATATTAAAATATATAATGCACTATATATTGTATATAGACTAATATATTTACAAACAAATATTTACAAGTAATATGTAAATTGTGATACACATAATTTATAAGAGATGTAATTTTTTAATTGTGATAAATATAATTGTGATAAACAAATTATTTAATTTTAACTTTGTAACTTAATATAAATTAATTAAAATTTAATATAAATTTATTAGCATTTGAATTGCTTAATAACCAGCAATGTAAAAATATTGATACTCCATTATGTGCTTTTATTTTTTATTTTTTCATTGTATATGAATTAATAATTACAAAGGAAAAACCACAAACATAAACTAATACTAATGTCATGCTTATCAATTTCAAATTATTCAAATTAAAAACTAAAATAACTTTCACATCACAATATCAATTCAAACTTAATAGAAAACAACTCAAATTAATATACTTTCAAAATTTTAAAAACCAACCTGATATTTGTGGGTCAAAATCTTCCTTCTCCAATTTAAGATTTCTAACCAAACTGAAAAAAATTCAAAAAAAAAAATTACAATATATCGTCTTAACAATACAAAATTAATAACATAAAATAATCAAAAATACAAAATTATAATCTTCAACAGCATAAATTAAAATTTTTCCTTATTTTAAACACAATTTCTTCTTCTTTGTATCTTCTTCTTCCTTCTCTCTTTGTTTTTCCTCTTTAATTTTTCCTACACCTGTTGCAGCCACAACACTACCACACTCTTTCGTTTGAAAATGAAGAAGGTAAGCTTCTGAATGACAAATATGATACAGAGAATGAGAAAGTTAAATTTGAGGAGGAGTAAATGAGAAAATGAATAATGAAGGGAGGGTTGTGTATATGTAAAAAAAAAAATTCTGCACAACAACAGGCACGCCTCCTGTTTCAGCATCAATTAAAAAAAAAAAAAAATTGTTCCACATGCAAGAGGCGTGGCTACACGCCTCTTCCAATTTTTTCAAAATAAAAAAAATATATTGAAGAGGCATGGCCTCGGGCCACGCCTCTTCAATTTTTAATAAAAAAAAAAATTGGATTAAAAAAAAAAATTGCATGGAGCGGAAATTTTGCCATGCCAGAGGCCACGCCTCTGTTTAATTTATAAAAAAAAAAAATTTTAGAAACAGAAAGGCGTGGCTCCAGGCCATGCCTTATGGTATTTTTGGAAACTTTTTCAAACCACGGTAGTTCTGTAAAGTTGCACTTTTTTTACTGTATTTTGATAAATAAGCCCCCAAAAAACGGAATAAAGTAGGGATTCATCACTTGACAGGGCCAGGGCGAAGACTGCGTCAACATGGTGCACCCATGTGCATTTCTTATGCCTCCTGACTTCATTTGATTCTTGGGTAACAATAGTTTGAAGGCCCGATCGATGACTGTTGGGAGTGTGGCTAACTGCATGAACTTCTTCTGTCAGTGGTTGATTTTCCATACTCAAATCTTGTGGTCTTGATGAGCACTAATGATTCTATCAACAGTTACAATAAGGGCTTTAACTGCACCTTCCCCGGCCACAATCATACTATCATCAGTTAGACTTTCGTAGTTTGGTATAGACCTTAAAGCATTGTGTTTCCATAATCGGATTTCTTTGTTGGACGAGCTGGTGAATAAGAACTTTTCATCTACAAGAAGGGAAATGTGTAGGAGTTTTGGCCCTTCAGAGTTCAGAGTTGCCATGTATTGGTGGTGGTGTAGGTAGAGGGATGGTAGTGCAAGGGATGGTATTGAGGGAAAGTTAGGCTTGGAATTCTAGAAACCTACATATTATAACTGAGAGAAGGAGAAGAATGGAAACACAACATGCATGCAGAAATTGTGAGCTGGAACTGAAAGCTACACATTAAATTAATGAGGGCAGAGAGATACATTTATAGAGCTACTAGCACACGGTTATAGGCTAACCACTAGACCAACTAATCCACCTGACAAAGAAAAGATGCTAACTAACTAACAATAATTATTATACAAAAAGTATTGGAAAAGTTACAAGCTACAAGCTGTTTTTGTGAAAACCCTAAAGTACTAATGCCCCCCATTCAAGGTGGCCGGAGAAGGTCTTTGATGGCCAGCTTGGAGAGAATTGGTTGGAGAGATGCAGATAGCAAAATCTTGGTGAAATATCAGCGAGTTGATGTTCTGTGCAAATATGCATGAGCTTGAGAGTTCTGGCTATCACTTTGTCACGCACAAAGTAACAATCAATCTCTATGTGCTTGGTCCTCTCATGGAAGATAGGATTGGATGCTATGTGAATTGCCGCCTGACTGTCACAAAAAAGAAGTGTTGGTCTGGTGGTAGTAATGTGGAAGTCTTTAAGTAGTTGTTATAGCCATGTGATCTCACAAGATGTGGCAGCAAGAGCCCAATATTCAGCTTCGGCTGAAGATCGAGATACAGTAGTCTGCTTCTTGGACTTCCAAGAGATAGAAATTGGCCAAGGAAAATGCAAAAGCCAGTGGTTGAGCATCTGGTATCTTTGCAGGCTCCCCAATCCACATCTGAGAAGGCATTTAATTGCAGTTGGAATTGGGAGGAGAAAAATATGCATTAACCAAGTGTTGCTTTGAGATACCTGAGGAGATGATAGGCTGCCTGGAGGTGAGTTGAGTGCAGTTCGTCAAGAAACTGACTTAAACGGTGGACTGAGAATGTGATGTCGAGCCTGGAGAGGGTAAGATATAACAGTCTTTCGATAAGAGCTCTATACTAAGAAGGATTTGGAAGTGGTGTGCCATCTGTTGAGTTAAGGGATACATTAGGATCTAGTGGAATGGTGGTTAGTTTTGCTGCAAGAAGTCCAATGTCTTCAAGGAGCTAGAGAGTGTAGTGGCGTTGAGATAAGGTAATGCCAGATGGAAAACGAGCAATCTCCAGCCCAAGGAAATATTTAAGTAGCCCAAGGTCCTTGAGCTTAAACTTTTGTTGGAGTGAGTGTTTAAGCTTGTTGATAAGCTGCTGTGAAGGCCCTGTTAAGATGATATCGTCTGCGTACACAAGTAAAGCAACAAAAGAATCATCTGAACCATGGTAAATAAATTATAGTCAGACTTAGATTGTTGAAAACCAATCTGCGGGAGAGCACGAGTAAGCTTTGAAAACCATTGCCTAGAAGCCTGTTTCAGGCCATATAAAGATTTGTGAAGTCTGCATACGAGTTTCTGGTGAGGAGAATCCTAAATAGTTAAAGGATTGTAGCCGGGAGGGAGGTCCATATACACTTCCTCAAATAGGTCTCCATTGAGAAAAGCTTTGTTTACATCTAATTGAACTAGGTGCCAGTGTTTGATAGCGGCATGTGCAAGAAGGAGCTTTACAGTGGCTAACTTAGCAACAGGTGAAAATGTGTCAATGAAATCTATGCCTTATTGTTGTGTGAAACCCCTAGCAACTAGCCTAGCTTTGTATCTTTCAATTGTGCCATCTGCATCAAACTTTGTTTTGAAAATCCATCAACAACCTATAGGGTGCTTGTGTATGGGAAGTGTAATAACTGACCAAGTTTTATTTGCTTCTAGAGCTTCCAATTCTATTTGCATTGCTGTTTTCCATCCCATAAAGTGAACTGCCTGTTGAAAAGTTTGAGGCTCAAAGTTGCTGGAAACATTAAGAAGGAACTTTCTGTGGCTGTGAGATAGGGAATTATAGGAGCATTTAGATAGAGGATATAGGATTGTGTTAATAGTATGATGTTCAGTGGATTTGAGAAGACCACAATGATAGTCTCTAAGATAGGAGGGTGGTCTAGAGATTCTGGAAGATTTCCTGGGAGGATTAGGGGGAGTAAGTTCAGATTGACTATTGGGAGGAGTGGGGATATGTTGTTCGGGATGGTTAGGCTCATTTTGAGGAATAGGAAAGACAATATTAGGCAAAGGATCAAGGACAAAAGTAGTTGTGGGGTTTATGAGGAAGGGAAATATATTTTCATGGAATGTGACATTTCTAGACACTATTATTTGATGAGTAGATAGATCATAAAGTTTATAGCCTTTAGTGCCATTAGGATAGCCAATGAAGACATATGGAATAGCTTTGGGATCAAATTTGGTTTTATAAGCTTGAAGGGTGGAAGCATAAGCCAAGCATCCAAATTCTTCAAAGTTGGAATAGTTTGTGTCAGTTTTGTATAGAAAAGTGAATGGGGTTTGGTTTTGAAGAAGTTTAGAGGGAGTTCTGTTTATAATACAGGTTGCTGTGAGGACACATTCACTCTAGAAGATGAGAGGAACATTAGACTGGAAGAAGAGAGCTCTAGCAACGTTTAGGAGATGTTGATGTTTTCTTTCGACCACTGAATTCTGTTGAGGAGTTTCGACGCAAGAAAGTTGGTGGAGGATGCCAGTTTGATTGTAGAAATCATTTAAGGCAAATTCTTTTACTTTATCTGTCCTGAGCTGTTCGATATATGTGTTAAACTGAGTCAGGACGAGTTTGAAAAATCTAGGAATAACTATGGAGACATCAGCTTTAGTTTTGAGGAGATACAGCCAGGTAAATCTAGTACAGTCATCAACTAAGGTTAGAAAGAATCTATTGCCACTGTGAGAGGTTTGATGGAAGGGTCCCCATACATCCACGTGTATAAGATTGAAGGGGAGTTTAGACATGTGATTGTGAGCAGGAAATGGAAGTTTTCTTTGCTTTGCAAGAGGACATATATAACACGGTTCATTTGTATGAAAATCACAATGTATGATAGACTTAAGAGAAGCAAGCTGTTTAAAAGATGCATAGCCAAGTCTTTTGTGCCACAAATGAATACTAGCATTATTTGTATGGCTAACATGCTGAGTATGAAGAATAGAGCTATTCTTATTCCTTACAACTTGACTAGATGAGTCCATTTTTAGAACATATAAACTATCAACCCTTCCACCCTTGCCAATCAAGCTCAGTGTCTTGGCATCCTGGATAAGGAAGTAATCATGAAAAAAAGATATAGTGAGATCAGAGTGACTAAGTAAAGAGCTAACCGAGATGAGCTGAAATTTGAATTCTGGAACATAAAGAACTTTTTGGAGAGTTATAAATGAGTTTATTTTGACTGTTCCAGTGAAGTGAACGGAGTGGTTGTGACCATTTGGAAGGGTTACAGTGCAGTGTTTGATAGGACTTATTTAGGAAAATAGGCTTAGATTTGAGCAGATATGGCTGGAAGCTCTGGAGTCAACAATCCATGAGATAGATGACTGGAAATTGGAAGATATAGAGAAGCAAGTACATGTGGTAGTAGAATTTTCTGGTTCAATACTCAATAGGAGTTTTGGTGACAGTAGGGTTTTGGATGTGGTTGGTGAGAAGTTGCAAGAGTTGGTTGCATTGGCTAGAATTCAGAGTGTGCAGAAAATTGCTAATATCACTGTTGTTGGACTGTTCGGAGACATGATGCACCATAGAATTCTGAAGAGGCAGCTGAGACCAAGGAGTAGACTGAGGTGGAGGATTCTATTGGTACCGTGGCTTAAACTTGAAGCCAGGAGAGTAACCATGCAACTTGTAGCAAGTTTCAGCTGTGTTGCCATAGTAGTTGCAGTGAGTACAAAACAGCCTCTCTTTTCGGAATCCTCTGTAGTTGTTTGAACTGTTGGTGGTGTTTCGATCAGTGTTGATATACGATTGTTTGACTGAATCTACCTTGGATGCAAAGGCCACACAACTGACTGGATCAATTGAAGATGTACCAACAGATCTTTGTCTTTCTTCTTGAGTTATCAATGAGAAAACCTTGCTAATAGATGGGAGAGGATCTAACAGCAAGATCTAACCATGGATCTGAGAAAAAGATTCATGGAGCCCCACGAGGAAAGTCATGGTATATTCTATTTGATAATGTTCAATCAATTCTCGGATTCCTCCAGACCACCACATGAACATGAAGGTCTGAAACTACTGAGCTCTTCCCAAAAGGTCTTCAGTTTGGTGAAATAAACATTGATTGTGTTGTTACCTTGATGCAGATTGAATAACTCTCGATGCAGTTGGAATATCCTTGGACTGTTGCTTTGCTGAAACCTCTCCTTGAGGTCATGCCAAATTTCTGCAGTTGATGCAACATATATGATACTTGCAGATATTTCCTTTGATACAGAATTAAGTAACCAAGAGATCACCATGTTACTGTTTCGAATCCAAGCATTGAGGAGATTGACGTCTTCTGCCGGCGGCTTTGGAAGTAAACCATCAATGAAATAGGTTTTGTTTTGACTGATAGGGCAATAGACATAGCTCTACTCTAGGATGCATAATTATCTCCTGTGAGAGGCTGAGAGACAAGGACTAGGCCTGGGTTATCTGAATGGTGGAGAAAGTAAGGGTTGAGAGATTCTTCCATTATAAATTGTTGATTTGTGGCAGAGGAGTTGACTGAACGGAGAGCTTCCATGAAAGAGGAAGGAAAAGATGAGAGAAAAATCTGGAGTTAAAGAAGGATGAGGGAAGGAGGATGAAGATTTTGGAATGAAACTTCCGATGCCATATTATAACTGAGAGAAGGAGAAGAATGGAAACACAGCATGCATGCAGGAATTGGGAGCTGGAACTAAAAGCTACACGTTACATTAATGAGGATTATTTGCCAAAATATAGTAAAAAAGCGTAATTTTTTTAAAACTACCGTGATTTTGGAAGTGTTGCAAAAATGCCGTAAGGCGTGTTTCTGTTTCAGATTTTTTTTTTTTATAAATTAAACAGAGAGGCCACGCCTCTGGCGGGCGGAAATAACGATGAAATAATAAGAGGCGTGGCTTAAAAAAAAAATTATTTTATTTTGAAAAAATCGCAAGAGGCGTGGCTATCTTGCATGTGGAATTTTTTTTTTTTTTTTTAATTGCAACAAGAGCAGGCACGCCTCTTGTGGAGAAAATTCTTCTGCCATTCTTCTTAGTGTAAACCCTCCCTTCATTATTTATTTCTCATTCACTCCTCTGCAAATTTAACACTCTCATTCTCTGTATCATTCTGAAGCTCAGCTTCTTCATTTTCAAACGAAAAAGTGTGGTAGTGTTGTGGCTGCAACAGGTGGAGGAAAAATTGAAGAGGAAAAGCAAAGAGAGAATGAAGAAGAAGATACAAAGAAGAAGAATTTGTGTTTAAAATAAGGTAAAATTTTAATTTATGTTGTTAAAGGTTATAATATTTTATTTTTTATTTTTTTATGTTATTAATTTTGTATTGTTAAGATGATTTTTTTTTTTAATTTTTTTCAGTTTGGTTAGAAATATTAAATTGGAGAAGGAAGATTTTGACCCACAAATATCAGGTTGGTTTTTAAATTTTTGAAAGTATATTAAGTTGAGTTGTTTATTATTAAGTTTGAATTGATATTGTGATGCGAAATTTATTTTAGTTTTTAATTTGAATAATTTGAAATTGATAATCATGACATTAGTATTAGTTTATGTTAGCGGTTTTTCCTTTGTAATTATTAATTCATATACAATGAAAAATTAAAAAATAAAAGCACATAATGGAGTATCAATATTTTTACATTACTGGTTATTAAGCATGCTTATCAATTGCTAATAAATTTATATTAAATTTTAATTAGTTTAAATAATTAATTAATTCATACTAAGTAAAATATTTTTTAACAAATTATAAATGTTATATATTTATTTATAAAAATTACATCTATTTTAAATTATGTGTATCACAATTTACATATTACTTGTAAATATTTATTACATTGTAAATAGATTAGTCTATATACAATATATAATGCATTATATATTTTAATATATATAGTAAATACAATATATAATATATATATCATAATATATAATTACTTATGAAGGGGGGCCACAGATCAGGCGGTGAATCACAGCATTACATGATTGGGACTGTTTACCTGAATTTAACAAGCCCATTAAGTATGAATTCTGGAACACAAGAGCCCAAAAACGCCCACAAACGCCAAACCCGGCTAACAAGGGCAAAAGGGCAAATTCCCAGAGGACAACATACTTAGAGTGCCGTTAAGCCTCAGAACCCAACCATAACTGGCTAACCAGACCATGAGATCCGAACCCTTCTTACATAGTCTTGTACATATACAGACCTTTACCACAACTATATAGGAAATATTTAATTCTTACATGTTTAACACAAACTCCTTAGCCTTCCATTAGGCTAAGTTATAAACTTAAATAATTTATTTAAAAATAATAAAATAAAATAGAAGCTTACCAAGAAGGGATCTTCAAAACAACAGCTTCTGTATTATACAACTAAAACTAAACTTAAAGAAGGAAAATTACAAGCGGTGAAATTACAGAGGGGAAATCAGTGGAAAACAAAAGAAAAATGTGAAGGGGAATGGAAAGCGTCCTCCCCTAACAACAAATGCCTATTCTATTTAAAGACAGAAAATAAAATTGTGCGGACTTCAAACATTTCGAATCCTAATAGTAAAAAGCAAAAAATACTGTGCGGATTTCAAATATTTCGAATTCGAACAGTAACTATGAACAGTAAAAGTGAACAGTATATTACTTGTTCAAACAGTCTATTATTGTTACTTATTACAAAAGACCAAATTACCCTATCAAGAAATTTAATCTTCTTTCCTTAGGGCAGCCAGGATTTTATTAATAATAAAATCCTGTGAGGAAGGTATATCTTCATTTGGGTCTTGGGCTTCTCTTGCCAGACAACCAAATTGATTATCATCCATCTTTGGTTTTGAGGAAGTGGCCATTGACACTGTATCATCTTCTTCAGAAGAGTCATTATTATCTTGATCTTTTAACTCTTCCTGAACCATATTAAGAACTTCCTTCAACAGATCCGCTTTGGACATTTTTCCTTTGCGCATCTTTATTTTTTCAGAAGCTTTGCCAAATAATGAAGAAGCTTCTTTCTTTTTATCATATTCAAATTTTTCTTATAAATCTGAATGGCCTTTTTAATATTATCTAGAGTTTCTTGACCTTCCATTTGGCCAGTCTCCTTATCCCTTTGGAGCATCTTGTTCCACCATTTAATATAAAAAGAACGGTATAAACAAGGAATATTATCTTCATCAACCCCAACTTCTGGCGTCCATTTCCAGATCCAAGGGATTGAAAATTTCATAAAGAAAATCATGGCAGCTTTATTATTTACCATATGATTTTCTTCCTCAGCCTTTATTAATTCTGGAGAATATGAGCTCCATTGTTCGAATAGCTGTCTAAATTGGTCCGGAAGAATATTATGAGTTGGACCATATGATTTCCACCAAAACAAGAACCAATTGGGGATGGGATTATTAAAAACATCAGGACATACTTTTATAAACCAAGTATGTTTTTTCCTGGGATTTTCATATAAAAAGATATTTGTAAAAGCTTGGATATAATCCCAATAATTATATTTATAAGAGATATTATGGGCTCTTAAATAAAAAAAATTTTCTTTAAGAGAGGATATTCCCCATTCCTCAATAGAAATAATTTTCTTAATTATAATTTTACTAAAGTTGAAAATATTTTTCTCAAAAAGGGGAAAATAATGATTTATTTCACAGGAGCCCGTTACTATAAGTATATTTTCAAAATAAATTCTGGGTTTATAAGACCCAACAACATATGATGCTGTATCAAAGTACCTGTTCATCAATTTCCAGGCATCCCATTCACAATCTTTATTATCCAAGACCATTATTATCTCCTTATGCTCCTTTCGCTCAAATGTTGTGAGAAAATCCTCATCCACAGGAGCAGAGATGTTTTTAGTAACATCAATGTACGAAGGCATATTATTTCCTTCAGTCTTATCAGAAGAAGTAGATGCAGAAGAACTATTAGCGGCATTCTTCTGGGTTTTAAATTGCAGAAATTCTGCAAACAATGGATCTTTATATAATGGATCCTTGGAGTCAGAGACATATGAACCTTGTGATATGGGAGAAGCTATAAGCTTCTGTTTGCCATGTTCTATTATTGGTCTAGCATATCCAGAGCAATTGCTTCCTCTCGCCCTCCCTCCTCTATTATAGAAGGGATTACGGCCACTATCCCTATGAGGGATCATCCCTGCAAAAATTCACGGGTTAGAAAATCAGGGAGACTATTATCACTACCCTTTTTATATATTATCTTAAAATCAAAAGGGGCTAAATAAGCTTGCCACCTAGCAAATATTTGTTTTAAAACATTATGTTTAAAATCTTTATTAAACATAAATTGAGCAGCCTGACAATCAGTTTTAATTATAAAGAACTGATTATATAAATCATCTTGAAATTTAAGAACACATTTAACTATAGCAAAGATTTCTTTAGCTACAGTTGCATAATTTTTTTGGCTATCATTCCATTTACCAGAACAAAATCTAACAAGAATTTCTTGTTTACTATTAGGATCAATTTGAGTTAAGATTCCACCATAACCTATATCAGAGGCATCTGTTTCAACAATTTTATCCCAATTAGGATTAGAAAGCATTAAACAAGGCAATTTATTAACCTTTTCTTTAATTTTAATAATGGCATTAGTATGAATATCACTCCAAGGTTTAGGAACCTTTTTTAACCTATCATATAACAATACTGTATCTTGAGCAAGATTTTTATAATAAGGAGAAATACAATTTAAACTTCCTAAAAATCTTTGTAATTGAGTTTTATCAATAATTTTATCAGGAAACTTAGAAGCAAATTCAATACTTCTATTTATCGGAATAATTTTTCCTTTTTCAATAAAATGACCCAAAAATTTAATTTTAGTTTGAAATAAAACCATTTTGGGTTTAGAAATAACAAGACCACTATTTATTATAGCAGTTTTAAAAATATTAAGATGTTTAAAATGATTTTCTATAGTATTAGAGAAAAACAAAATATCATCAATATAAACGATGATAAAACTATTAAAAGGGTTGAAAATATCATTCATAATTTTTTGAAATTTTGAAGGGGCATTCTTCAGACCAAAAGGCATAACATTCCATTCATATTGTACAAATGGAACATTAAAGGCAGTTTTAAACTTATCCTTTTCAGCAATTTGAATTTGCCAATAGCCAGATTTTAAGTCAAATTTTGAAAAGATATTAGCATCAAAAAGCCTATCAAGCAAATCCTTTTTATTAGGAATAGGATACTTAATCCATTTTAAAACATTATTAAGAGGTTTATAGTTTATTACTAATCTAGGAGCACCACGTTTTTGTTCACTATGTTTATTAACATAAAATGCAGTACAGGACCATGCAGACTTTGTTGGCCTTATTAAGCTCTTTTGTACTAAAGACTCAATTTCTTTTTTACAATAATTTAAATATTCAGAATTCATTTGACAAGGCCTAGCTTTAGTAGGAATATTACCATCAAAGCTATCATCATAAGGCAAATCAACAATATGCTTTTTTCTATTCCAAAAAGCATTAGGGTGTTCATCACATACAGATAAAGCAAATTGATTTTCAAGAAAAGATATTTTTTCTTTTAATTTAGGCTTTTCTAATTGATTATCAATATCAAGACTAACAATTTCTTGTTTTAAGAAATTTATATGATTCGTTTTTGCTTTTAAAACTTCCTCAGTATTATTAAGGATTCTAGTAAAGGGTTCAACAATAAATTCGAAATAAATTTCATTATTATTATAAGTACCAATAAAACCATTTTTATCAACCATTTTTAAAGGATAATTTTTCTTTAAAAACGGGGTTCCAAGAATGATTTGGTTTGAAATATTTTTAACCAATAAAAAACTATTAGGAATACAAATTTTATTTTTACAAATAAAAGCTTTTGACAATTTATAACTAATGTCAAGTTTTTCACTATTACCAGTACGAAGAATATGAGTAGTTTTTTCAAAATACCTAGTAGGTATCAAACCTTCTTGAATACAATTTAAATCAGCACCACTATCAATTAGTGCTATAAATTCTTTTGAAAAATTATTACTAATTAAAAGTTTTATTTTCACAAGCCATTTTTGTGAAGTAACCATTTCTAACTTATTAAGAAAATCATCACTTTGAATATTATTAGTGATACTCTCAGGAAAATTAAACATATTATCAATTTGAGGAACAATTTGTTTACCCTAAGAAATTTCTAATCTTTTTATTCTTTCTTCTAGTGAATTATTATTTCTTTTTAAATCTATGATTTCTCTTTTTAAATTATCAACTTATTTTTTCAAATCAATCATATTAGTAGGACTTCTAGTTTTATTCCTATTTTCTAAAATTTTATAAACTTCAGACATAGAATAGGGATCATTATCCCTCAAAATATCATTTTGAAAATAAGAAGAAGTTGGAGAGGGAGGGGAGAAGAAGAAGAAGAAGAAGAAGGAATATTTTCCATTTCATCTATTATTTTAGATCTTAAAATGGGATCCTTTATCATTTTCAAAAATTCAATAGTATTATCATTACTAAGAACATTCAATTCAGAAAATTGAGAAATTAAATTATACATCTTATCATTTTCAGATTTACTACTATCAGATTTAATATTATCACAAGACAATCCTTCCTTACAAGGATCACATTCAGAACTAGAACTATCAACACATTCATTAATATTATTAGAAAAAGTAGAATCAATATCATCATCAGATTCTAGCATTAATTTAAACAGAATATCCTTAAGATTTTCATCTATCTCAAGGCTATTAATCCTTTCTCTCATTCTACACCTATCAGCATAATGTCCTACCTTACCACACTTATAACAAGCACCATATTTATGAAATTTCTTTTTTATGGTCCTATTAGAAGGTCTAGGTTCTCTATAATTACCAGATTCCCTATAACGTCTCATTTTTTCTTTCTGTTTTTCTCTTGTCTGTTTATGAGTTTTCTTCCTAGATTTTTTTCTATAATTCTCATTATCATGTTTTTGTGGCTTACTATTATTAACTTGTTTTGGGTTCTCCATCCCAAACTGACCACAAAACTGACCTAATTATTTTCTTTTCGTAATATTATTACGTTTAATTTGTTGATTCAATTTTATTTCATTACACAGGGCTAATCCTTCCTGTATACAAGTCCCTATTAACTTGCCATATGTAAATTTACCATAGTCTATATTGGACTCATTTTACCTAAGGGTTTTTCGAACTCTCTCGGCAAACAAAGAGGGCAATCCATCTATAAATTTGGATTTTCAATGGTCACTATTTGATTCTGGAAGCTCCATAACTCTAGAAAGAAAGGTGTCTTTATACCACCTAAAAGATGTAAGACTCTGACACTTCAAACCATTTAATAAGGTTCTAATATGCTCAGAGTTATTAGTCCATCTACCAGTAAAATGTTCTATAATAGTAACAATCAAAGTATAAACAGCATTTTCAGTATTATTACTGTTTCCTTCCTGTTTAACAGTATTAAGAATCTCATCTTTATTATTCTGAGAAAGATAATTATCCCACCAACCTTTAAGTTGGCCAGTAAAACCTGCAATAATCATTTTTGCAACAGTCTTATCACTATTACCATTATTTTTGCAAATAGTACAATACATCAACATACGATGCACCAAATTATAAATATGACGTTCAGTAAAACCATCCAAGTTCCATTCATAGATGCTTTTACCATTGTAAGAATTATTAAGAACTAAATCTTGTTCTTCATGTAACACATCTTGTGGTGTAGGCCTAGGATAATAATAAGTTCTCATTGTTGGCCTATCTGTATAATTCTTAATTTTATTAATCTCATCCCTAACTTTATTATTATAATCACTCTCATCTAATTCCTTATTAAGAGTAGAAATTCTAAATTCAGCAAATTTCTTAGTTATTACTTTTTCTAATTCAGAAACATCCATAAGAATAAAATTATCAATTTCAGGAGGGGACTGAATAGAAGGCATTGCAATCTGATCAGGAGAAGGATGAACAAATTGTTTATCAATTTTTTCTTCCAAATTATTAATAATTTTATTTAATTTTTCCATATTTAAAATTATATTATTTAGTCTTTGATCAAGTTGGTATAAACTTTCACCAAGCACATTTAAATATAAATTAGCATAATTTTGCTGTTTAATTAAAACATTCATATTACGAGTAGTAACAACAGCTGTATCATTTTCAAGCATCTTATAAAATGCCACAAAAGAAAATTTATTATTACCTTCAATAACAAAAGAATCTTGTGGAGGAAAAACAGATTTTTCTTTCCTACCATTATCATAAACATAAGTTCTTTCAAGAACAGAAATTTGAGGTTCAATATAATTAACCAAAAACCAAGGAACAAAAGGTATAATTTGATTCTTTTCTTCTACAAATTTATAAAATTCTGTTTGAAAATAATTTTGTTGATCTTTATTAAAATTATCAAAAAACCATTTTCTAAATAAAATCCAACGATCTTTATTAAACTCAAGTGATATCAGTTTTCTATTATAAGAACCTTTAGAAAAATCAAGTTTGTTTTGGTTCATTAAAAATAGTTTATTAAATGCGAATATTTCTCACAGAAAAATCCATCTCGGATTCAGTTGGTTCCATAGACTCCTCACTATTATTATCAGCAGGAATACCATGAACAATATTATCAGAAGAAATTTTTAATTTACCAAATTGAGTTTCAGAATTATTATCTTTAACTCTGGATGTTGAAGCTCTAGACATTTCAGGACTTTCAACAGTATAATCAAGAGGATCAAACACAGAAAATGAAGAATAAGGAGAAGATCTATGAGATCTACTTGATTTTAACCTATTATTACTAGGTTGTTTAAACTCAATTGAAACATTTCCATCTGAAGTTTGAATTACCCTACTTAACTCAGTTTGTATTACCGGTTGAATAGGAACAGCATTCTCCATCATCCAATTTTCAGGAAATTTAACATCATCCCATTTTATTGGTTTCCTAGTAGTGATATGGGATTTACAAAAATTGGTTTCAATTAAAATAGTTTCATTTTTATTACTATTAATCATTTTACACATAGGATTCAATGTGTACAAAGGCTTATAATAAATACGATAAGTAATACTAATCGTTTCAGTATTAGGCATATAATTATAACCATGCAATTTTACATTCAAAGTTAAAGCATGTAAAATATTAACATCAGTTAATGATAACTGCAAATTAGGATAAACATTAAAATAAACAGGGCCATGAGCCAAACTAGATGGTATCAGAGCCATGGGTGTATAGGGAGTATTTGATGATTACATGTTTAACACTTTCTAAAAAATGAATTTTCTTAAAGGAAAATCTAGTAATATTAAGAATAGTCTATGGAAGAAATAGATCTTCCAGTTAATATTGGACTTCTTAATAAATGGACCATTCCAAAAGCGGATCCAAAACTTATTTATCAATATGAAACATTTGAGAAAATAGGCCTCAAACAGGTAGTAAAAACTACTGAGGAAACAATTCCTATTAGTAAAGATGATATTACATTATAGCTTTTTCATAGATCTGATATTGATAGATATAGATCTGCTGATTATAGATTTATTCATATTGGTTTAATACAGATTGCTTTTAAACCTCTTACTCTTGATAATTTTCCTGATAGTTTTGTTGCTATATTACGAGATGCTCGTAATTTAAATTGGAAGCACTCAATAATGGGGGTTATCAATTGCTAATAAATTTATATTAAATTTTAATTAGTTTAAATAATTAATTAATTCATACTAAGTAAAATATTTTTTAACAAATTATAAATGTTATATATTTATTTATAAAAATTACATCTATTTTAAATTATGTGTATCACAATTTACATATTACTTGTAAATATTTATTACATTGTAAATAGATTAGTTTATATACAATATATAATGCATTATATATTTTAATATATATAGTAAATACAATATATAATATATATATCATAATGTATAATTATGTAATATATTATATATATTATAGTATATAATACACATAATATATAATATATACAATATATACTATATAATGTACAATATATAATATACATAATATATAATATAGAAAATATATATATATGTAGTTGCTCCTCTTGAGGCGCTGAAAAGCGCCTCAAGAGGAGGTGTTTCAGGGCGCTGTCTTCACGCCTGGAAAAGGTGCTGATGTCAACCCTGTATAGGGCTGGCATCAGCAAAGTAATATTAAAATATATAATTTTAAAAATAATATAAATTTAAATTTAATTTAATTTAATTTAATTTAAGCTATGAAAAATATATATTTAAAATAAATAAACTTAAAATTTTTAAATGTATTATATATTTACGAAAACAAATAAAATTAAATTTGAGTAGTAAGTATGATATTAATGTAATTCAGTTTATAATATATTATTTTATATTTAGAATTTGAATAAATAATTTTTTAATTTATGAAATAAAGAAAAATTAAAATAAATAAAATTATATATATTTAAAATAAAATAAATTAAAAATTTTAAATTTAATAAATTAGTCTTGGTATATTTGAGTGGTAAGTATGATGTTATTATAATATAATTTTTGTTTAATATGTTATTTTATATTTAAATTTTGAATAAATAATTTTTTAATTTATGAAATAAATTAAATGTAAAATAAATAAAATAAAATATATTTAAATTTTGAATAAATAATTTTTTAATTTATGAAATGAATAAAACTTAAAATAAATAAAATTATATATATTTAAAATAAATTAAATTAAAAATTTTAAATTTAATATATATTTATGAAAAATTATTCTTGGTATATTTGAGCGAGAAGTATGATGTTATTATAATATAATTTTCGTTCAATATGTTATTTTATATTTAAAATTTGAATAAATAATTTTTAAAACAAAAGATGAGCCCAGAGCACTTTAAAATTTTTATAAAGTGACTATGTATTTTTCAAGTGTTTGAGGAACGTTTCTATTTTTATTTTAGTGGTAGTATTTATTTTCAGTATAAATGTGCATAACTTCATCAATTTACAGTTAGAATATATGTAGATGATGATATGGTTATTTTGTTTTTAATTTGCTTGGTAGGATGGATACCACAAATGTGTATGGTCCTCGTGATCCGACAGTTCTATACATGCAATCTAGTCATCGATCAGAAGATGTATTTGCTAGGGATGTTGACACAACGCTTGTAGTGAGACGAGGAGATAATTCATTTTGGAATGTTGTAAGTCAAGCAGAGCTAAATGTCCGGGTGTTGACTTTGTTGCATGAGATGAGATTTTATGGTGTGTATGGTTGTGGGCACTTTCCTATGGATCTACACTTGATCACAGCTTTGGTAGAGAGATGGCGTTCTGAGACTCACACCTTCCATTTTCCTGTTGGAGAGGCTACAATTACATTGCAAGATATGACTGTCATATGGCGCCTACCAGTACGAGGTCGACCTATTACTGGTGTGGACTCTAACTTGACGGTTGAGGAGTGACAAGAGTATTGTGAGCATTATCTTGGTTTTAGGCCAGAAGAACAAAGATTTAGGGGATCTCGCCTCCATTTGACAGATATTGCCATGCACATACAGAGCCCGACGATTATGACACAGATGAAGTAGCCGATGATGCCAATGAAGAGCTAATACCACCACATGGTGAGAGAACATCTAATCAAGCACAAGTGGCGAATCAATCACACTTGTATCTGGTCATTCCATTCTTTTCCACAATAGAAAAAGATCTACCTGGAGACTCCGTGGATATTCCGTCTGGAGCATCGGGGAATTATTATGACAGTAGCCGTGGAAAGCTTGAGATAGGCATGGTTTTTAAAGATAAAAAGCATGTTGAGGCTGCTGTCAAGGATTTCTCCGTACGTGTTGCTAGACGAGAGTATCGTGTACTTGAGAGTACACCAAAGTTGTGGAAAGTGGTGTGCAAACTAGGGTGTTCATGGAGTGTCCGGGTAGTTCTCAAAGAGCAACTAGGAATGTGGAAGATTACTAGGTATGGGGGCCTTCACACTTGTTTGATGAATGAAGTTTCGATTGATCATCGAAACTTAAGTCAAGAAATGATTGCCATGGACTTGTTGGGACATGTTCGTGATGAGCCAGCATATAAGATAAAGAGTGTGCAGCAAAATGTGAAAGATAAATATGGATACGAAATCTCATATGCAAAGGCATGGAAGGCATTGAAACGTGCAAGGGAGCACCTTTTTGGGACATGGGAGACTTCAGTAAGAATGTTGCCCAAGTATATGGGAGCTCTCCAAAGTGGAATCCAGACACCATCATTGAGTGGGAGCATCAACGAACTGGTATACCGAGGCAGAAAATGTTGAAGTATATGTTTTGGGCCTTTAAACCGTGTATTGATGGGTTCAAACATTACCGCAAAGTTATCAGTGTGGACGGAACTCATCTATATACAAAATATAGACACAAGATGTTGATTGCAGTGGCTATAGATGCAAATCAACAAGTTCTGCCATTGGCTTTTGCAATTGTTGATGATGAAACCTTTTTATCTTGGAAGTGGTTTCTAGAGATGTTGTCCAAGCACATCATCAAAGGAGCAGAAGGCATGTGCCTGATTTCTGATCGTCACCGTGGCCTCTTATCTGCTATTCAATGCATACTTGATTTCACGCCCCCTTGCGGAGTACATCGATACTGTCTGTGGCATGTCTGCTCCAATTTTAATAAACATTTCAAAAATATTCATTTAAAGGATTTGTGTTGGAAAGCTGGCTCAACAGCCCAAGTTCGAAAATTTGATAGGCATATGGAAAAAATAAGAGAAACTAATGAGAATGCCTATTTATATTTGCAAAACATTGACAATGCTCAATGGACATTCTGTCATGATGGAGGATGGCGTTGTGGTATTCTCACTACGAACATGTCTGAGTGTTTCAATGGGGTACTGAAGGGTGCTCGTCGATTGCCGATTACAGCCATTGTTCAACAGACATTCTCTCATTGTGTCAAACTATTCCTTGATTGGATGGCCAAAGCTCATGGCATGATGAATAAGCAGCAGCCTTGGGCCGATTATGCACATAATATATTTTCCAACTGGCAGCACCATTCTATTGAGCACATTGTTCAAAAGTTTGACTACACACAACAGTCGGCTTCAATCATAACGCGCATGCACACAGGCCAAGGAAATCATGTGCAAGTTGTCAAACTTAGGAAACGTGAGTGCTCATATGGAAAATGGGCTGAACTTGGTATTCCATGCTCCCATGTGATGAGCGCATGCCGACATTTTGGATTAAATGCTGCAGCATTTGTCAAGCCATATTACAATATTGAATATTACTTGGCAATATATCAAGGAAGCTTTCAGCCGATATGGGCCGAAGATTGTTGGGATGAACCTAATTTTGAACTAGTACATAATCCAGCCCGTAGAGATAGACGTGCTGCAGGAAGGGATCACACTACTCGTATCCAAAATGAAATGGATTGGCCTCAAGCACGTGCAAGACAACAAGCCCGACGTCATGCACAAGCCGAAGTTGAAGCCCAAACCCAAGCACAAGCTCGACATCTTTAATTCTTCCAACTTTGAAATTATATTTTATATTCTATGTTTTTCCTTTGTATTAGACTTTATCAACAATAAATTTGGTCGAAATTTTCAAAAATTTTAGACAGTTCTGATCTATGTCATATTTCACTAATATACTTAAAAAATAAAACCCATACATTGTTCTTGAATTAGATAGTGAGTGTTACATATTAGACTTGCAAAAATTAAATATATTATGATTAAAATGTATGAAATTTCTTAAAAAATGTATTCATGGAGCTTACATCATATACTACTGTATATATACAATTCTTTACTGTATCTTAAAACACATTTTTGCTATGCAAGGGCGTGACATGCATTTGCGGATGTTCTACAAAAAAAAAAAGAAAAAAAAAATTCAGCTAAGGCCATGCCTCTTCACTTTTTAATTAAAAAAAGTGAAAAAAAAATTACATGCAAGACCACGACTCTTTAATTTTTAATATAAAAAAAATTACATGCAAGACCACGACTCTTTAGTTTTTAATAAAAAAAAAATTACATGCAAGAGAGGCTAAGCCTCTCTAATTTTCAATTAAAAAAAAAAAAGCCATCATGCAAGAGAGCCACGCCTCTTAATCAATTTTCAATAAAAAAAAAATGCTTGCGCATGGAGTGGATTTTGCCATGCTGAGGCCACGCCTCTGTTTAATTTATAAAAAAATAAAATTTCGGAAATGAAAGGCGTGGCCTGGAGCCACGCCTTACGATAATTTTGTAACTTTTTTCAAACCACGGTAGTTTTGTAAAATTGTGGTTTTTTTACTGTATTTTGATAAATTAGCCCATTAATGAGGACAGAGAGATACATTTATAGAGCTACTAACACACGGTTATAGGCTAACCACTAGACTAACTAATCCAACTGACAAAGAAAAGATGCTAACTAACTAGCAATAATTATTATACAAAAAGTAATGGAAAAGTTACAAGCTACAAGTTGTTTCTGTGAAAACCCTAAAGTACTAATACTGCATCGTCTAGATACAGATAGTCAGATAGTGGTGCAGAATTAATTCTTGAGTAACAAGAATGTTAGCATTGCTTATTTTTTTCAAATACAGGAAACAAGGAGGAAAAAAATCCATATATAGATAGAGAGGCAGAGTACAAGAAAGCGAGCCAAATTTTGGTATTTGATGATACCAAATCTTTGCCACGTAAAGGGATCCAAGATGTTGAGACAACTTATAAGTTGCTGCTTTTGAATACTTATATTGAGGTGTATTTTCATAATCACGAAATTTCCACTATGGGCATGTTTGGTTGGTTTTTGAAATTAACTCATGATAATTTATCACATGATAATGTGTGTGATTCTTTATCATTATAGTGTAATTTGGTTTGCATGATTATTTATATATATATTCGCTTGATTGTTGTTTGTTGCATTTGGTTCACCATCCTTGCTCTTGATTAAATTTAGATAATGACCTTTTTATCCTTATTAAAAAAATTTCTTCTTTTCTCGTCTCTATGTATACAACACATTATAAATAGCTCCCACTATACCCAACAACACCCACCACCACCACCACCACCCCCCCCCCCCCAGTTCTTTTTGCATGCTATCATTCCCATTTGGAGATGTAAATTTCATCCGCACTTCTTTGATTATATTATCTGGTAAATGAAATTAAATTAACTCTTCCTTCTATTTAGTATTTAAATTTCAAACAAATACTGAATGCTTAAAAAGAAATAAAAACTCATACAAAAAGAAGAACTTTACCTTAAAAACTCATTCAATAATGTGTTTTAAAAAATTCAAATTCCTCGTATTTGGACTTGCATCGTTTGGACACATGCAGAACATGCTATTTTCAGATTAAAAATGAGCATAGGTTTTTCCACCTGTTGCTAGTAATGAATTTGTTATGAGAAGTAAACTTCTTGTATATATTAAAATCCAACTTATATGACTAAAATTCTTAGATATATTAGGGGTAAAAAAGTAAAATGGACACAAACACACAAGTGTGGGATAAAATAATACAAGGGTGAGCGGTTGGATTAACTATCACACACTTTACATATATGGATGCAGGCTGATGGTTATAAAACGAGCCTATTATATTGTTATCACTCAATTCAAACAAATGACAAGGCAAGATTTAATAACTCTGTCCTGCCTTATCAAGCCAGCCAAACATGCCCTATAAGTATTAATGAAATAATACAATATGGAGCTGAACATTCCGTGTCTAACAACGATTCTGATCATCAAAAAGCTATAGCGAATGGAGTGAGAAAATAAACCATTATGGACGTTCAAGATAGGTAGGGCAGGAGGGCAATGCAAATTGTTCGATCATCACTCACATAGGCTTAAAATACTTTTCTCGTACAAACAAAAATATATCGCTAAATGTCATCACTAATAAGTTTATATGGTTGCCAAAACAGCATAGGAACAGAAGCAAAGTTAAGCGAGACAGATATTTTGACTCACACAAGAGCATAATTAAAAATTTGAATAGTGTAAAATTTTGAATCCCAATTTATTTATAACAGTTTTTATTTTCTCATCTTTGATATTGGCGAGAGGAAGAGAGGTCTTTCCCACTTCTCTTACAATTATAATTTGTCCCTTTTATGTGCACAAAAGTTATAATTAGCATGGTTTCATATTCTCTGGTAACAATACCTCTGATTGATTCCCAATGCTCCATAATTTGCCTATTAAGTAACCAAAATCCCACAAATGGAAGTGGTTCAAGTACAAAAGAAGAAAGTGAAGGAAAAGTTTAAGAAATAAAATACTTCTTCTTTTAATTTCCCCCTTCACTTGTAGAGAGGTCCCTTCGTTGCACTTCTTTTCTCTTCTGTTCGCTTCTTCTTATTCTTCTTTATCTAACCAAATTGTGGTTGTAATAATAATCTTTTAAGTCTTACCCAACCGATTTGCTTTGCCCAAAAGTTGTTTACACAAATTGGTTATGTGGTACTGTCTTGCCAGATAGACCCAATTCGTAAATGTCATTGTACCATCTGAACATGTAATAGAATTCGGTCTCGTAACCTGGTCAAATCTACTTCAGTACCAAAACACTCCATTTGGATATGTTTTTATTTTCATTTTTTATTTGTATTGTTTTCAAAATTTGAAAAGGCAATTAAAAAAAGTGATTTGAAAATGAATTTATATTTGGATAAGTTGTTTAAAGAGTAATGGTTATACAGGGTTTAATAGGTTGTAGGTGAAGAGATACTAATTAATAAATATAAAGAGACAGAATAGATATAAATTATTGAGGAATATAATCAAAAATAAAAATGGATCGTAATTTTGGTGAAAATGTAGAGAAATTAATGATAATTTATTTTTAAATAGTAAAAAAAAAAATGGTTTTTGAAATAAAACCAAACAAGTTGTAAGCCGACAGCTTGAGGTGAAGCCCAATGTATGATTCGCTTGTTTTCATTTTTGAAAGTAGTTTTATTGAGTATATATTTGTTACTTTCTTTTCTTTTCTTTTTTTCTCTCTTTGGTACATGTAACTAATCCAATTTATTATTTGTGGCCAAATTCTACGTCTAAATCATCCAACTTACATACGCCCAGCCGATGGCCGAAGCTGAACTAGCAAGTTATCCTCAAGGCTCAAGATTGCCATCATTTCGCTCTTTGCCAATTTCGGATAAATTTGCTGACTACTGAGTCATCGTCCTCTTTTTACGGCCTTCCAATTCCTTTGAATCTTCCAGTCCAATCGTTCTTTCATCTTTTATTTTGCTCATGTTATGTATATTAAATATATGTTATTTATAATTAAATATTTTTTAATATTTAATATATACGAAATGAAATATAAAATAAAATACCAACTAAAATAAAAAAATCTTAAATTGTTTTTTATGAACGTGTATCTTATTAGTGGATCTGACATACTGACTCTAGTATGACATGAATAAAGTTGTGGGTATTTCTTGGGATTAATGGTTTAATTAAGAATAAGAAAAACAGTAAAAGAAAAAGAAAAATAAAATATCTGTATTTTCCTGATAGTAATTGATACTTTGATTCACTATTGAGTTCACTTTGGCATATGTTCACAGAATTATAAAAATATTATCCTACCCAGTTTCTATAGTTTGTTGTTTTATATACAAGTAAATTCAAGAACCTCAATTTTTATCGACCCAAACCCAAAAAGAAGATGGAAAAGAAAAAAAAATCCATGTTTTGTACATTATCGATCGAGAATAATGCGCAATATTTCTCACCTAGATTTAACATCGATTTTGGTTAAGAATTGAAAATAAATAAATAAAACTAACGGGATATAAATAAAAAAAACTTACTAGTAATAGAAAATTTTAATTGTACAAATGAAGCTCTACGAGGTACTAATTGATTAATTTTATCCCCATGCCAAGTGGAGTATATAGTAGTAATATCTTTTGATAGGGTTAGCATATTCTACAGATGAACTAAAAACGTGAAGTAAATTATAACATTTGTAGTTTAATTAATCAGTTTTATGATAGAATTAATAAATTTCTTTAAGGGTTGATAATCAACACGGAAAATTGACCTTTACATTTAACATGATCATGTGCTAAACTCATATCCATTTTATGAATGTGAATGAAATTTTATGAATGTCAAGTGAGTGTTTACAAATAAATTGCTCTCCGTGGTTTAATCTTTATAAAGATGATGAATTCTTTGACCTATAAGTTAACACTATAATCAATTTCAATCAATTTCTTGTACAAGCCTAGAAGTATTAAATAGCTATAGGTGACCTACGAAGACGACCTCTCACCAAAAGTTCAAGGTTTGAAAAGTCTTTATCCTTGACAACGTTATCACTCTCATATATATATATATATATATGCATGTGTGTGTGTGTCTCCATGTTTGTATTGTCCTACCTCCAATAACCTATGCTGCCATAATTAATCTAAGGATCGACCATCAAACTTCCATCAATATGCGTATGTGTCCAAGAACTGTGGCATCCATTCCCCCCCCCCCCCCCCCCCCTCCTTCTTCTATATAATGATTAAGTGAAATAATTTATGGTCGACCATTTTCATAGAAGAATCTATTGACCATCTCGATATCGAATTATCATTCTATGTTTTTAAATATATTTCATTAGGATTTTAAGAGAAGGGAAAAAACATGGCATTTCGTGTAAAATTAATGAACAAGGAAGATTGCTTTTAGAGAGTCAAGCCTGCTGAGTAAAATGCATTGTGACTTCATCTTCTTCGAATGTGGATGCACCAAAGTATGTATGACCAGAGAGGATTAGTGAGTCAAACTAGACTCATTTTGAGAGCTCAAAGTTCGAACACAAGTAGATTATTATGAGATCCAATTTGAGCTTAGTGAACCTAATCACTAGAGCTCTAGCTCAAAGCAGCGCATAAGAGTAGGGGTGTTAAAAAAAAAAATGAAACCGATCAAACCGACCAAAAACCAAAATAACCGAACCGAACCGAACTAGGTTTTTCATTTCAAAAAAATTCAGTTTTCGATTTTTTTATTTGGTTAACCAAAACCAAACCGAAAAAACCGGTTTGGTTTCGGTTAACTGAATCGAAAAAACAGAAACTTTTTTTTATTTTTTTTTTATATACAAAATTTTATTATTCAATCACTACTAGATTAAGTTTTATTTCACATTTTTTATCAAATTTTTTAAGTCTAAGATAAATACATATAAATTTTTAAATAATGTAAATGTTAATGTATTTTAAAATTTTTGGGATAAATAAATATTTTTTTTTTGATAAAGTGAAATAATTGAGAAAAAAAGAAGTAAATAATATATCAAAATAGTGATTAAAAACCCTATGTTTTATAAATAATATAGATATTAATATATGACATATAAAAACATTAATAGTTATAATAAAAAGAGAAAAAAAATGATATTTTTTTCTAAACTCAAATGGTACAATTGCATAATTTTTTAATTATAGAACTAATACACGTTACATATAAAAAAATAGATGATTATGATTTAAATAGCAAAAAATGTTATATTAAAAGAAAATTAATTAATTAATTAAACTTTTATATATTATAGGATATGTTGATGAGCAAAATTGAAATTTCAACTTAAATTGCAAACTAAGGGATAAGGGATTGAATCCTATTTGGCTATTCCTGTGGTAGTACTAGTAGTATATTGTATCTACTGACCAATAAAGATTTTATCTATATTATTATAAAAACAAAAACCGTTTTGTATCTAAAATAGAAGTTATTTTTGTTCATTTACATAATTTGTCCTTTTAATTATTTCAACAACAAAAATTGACAATATAGTTTGAAGGATAAATTGGAGAATTCAACATAAAAAAGATAGTTTGGATACAAATTTTATCAATATTTCATAATTATCTTTTAGAAATAATGATTTAATAAGGTTATAATTGTATTTTTTACAAAATTTACAAATCCGCAATCTATATTATGATGTCATTGGATCAATTAGCTATTTAACTTTAGTAGATTGAGTTTAAGATTTAATTCACTATTCGATCTTAGCAGTTAAGGTTTGAATATACAAAAATCGTGTGCATCTGCCTTGGCGATTATAACTTATAAGCTAGCAATTTTAGCATACTCAATGTGTATACTAAAATTTTTATAACATAAAATAATTAAAATATTTATTTATCTTCTTAAATTTATAATATTTTAAATGTATTTGTTTAGAATAGATAAATTATAATTTTATCAAAAAAAATATTTTCAATATAGAAAAAAAAGTAATCTAAATCATTTTTTTCACCTAAAAACAAATATTTTTATCAATATACTTTTATCAAATAATTTTTTTGGTACTAAAAGAATAAGTTACCCAATTCAAAATTTTAATTAAACTAACTTACTTTTGTCAAACAAACTTTTATAACACTTTCTTGGTAAAAAAATAAGTTTTTCTTTCTTTCTTTCTTTTTTTTTTTCAGTTCGGTTTCGGTTTTAACCGAAACCAAAAAAATCAAAAAAAACCAAAAAAAACAAAAAACGATCTTGCTCGGTTAAAAACCGAACACGGTTTTGGTTCTGCATTTGGAAAAACCAAAATTTTTGGTTAACCGATCGAACCATTCGGTTCAGTCGATTAAAACCAAATGTACAGCCCTACATTAGAGCTCAAGCTCCAGCTAAATGCATTGGCTCCTAAAACATAAATTTAAATGAGAATCATTAAATTCAGGCTCAAATTATGTTAAAGTAATTAAACATAAACTCGACCTTAATATTATCACTATTAAAGGTATTATAATATTATTAATGCTATTTATATATTTAAAATTTTAAAAATATAAAGAATAAAGACCGCAAGCCGGCTCGTGATATTTAAAATAATCATAGTAAACTTAAGTCGAGCTCAAATTCAGTCGACTCATGTATGAGCCAGCTCGACTATTTTATTCCCTACACGATATGGAATGAAAAAGACTTTCTTCTCCTGCGAGAGCTAGTATGACTAGAGATTTCAACTACTAGACTCATAAATGTATGTCTGTCTTCTCGGGCATATCTTATGCTTCTTACAACTCTCATTATCTCTTCCCTTACTTGCACTCAGCTCTTTACTATATGCTCTCTTATAGAGATGGGACAAGAAAGGAACTCTATAATCAATCTATGACTATATTAGACATTGATCTTCTTCTACATGTGATTCAATTTTTGAGCCAAATGGTTTCGATCTTGCACTGAAAGAGCTGTCAGTCTATCTTCAATCTTTCAATTGAGACAAATGAAAATCCAATATGAAGAGTGCTAGTCCTAGGTTTTCTTTATAACATGTGTAGTATTTCTCAATAATTTAATATTTATTTTTTAAAATAATTTGTAACACCTCTAAATGCATAATTGGTAGGATTTTATTTATCATTATTTTTATGAATTTTATTTATTTATTTTTATTATTTTTAAAAGTTTTGGGGGGGTCGAAATGAAAATAAGGAAAGACATAATTGTAAAACATTAAAAGTTTTTACGGGTTAAAATGGAATTATTTAAGGTTAATCGGGCCAATTTGAGGCACTGATAAGTTGAGGGGTTGATTGGAAGCTAATTAATTTTCTGGGGGACTTAATTGAAAAATGAGATAATCTATTGGGGTCAATTTGTAATTAATGGGTAAAACCCTTTAAATAGCATCCCTCCCTCCCCACCCAATTTTGCTTAATTTTCGCATGCAAACCTTCTCCCCTCTGGCGAACTCCTCCCGACGAATGGCGAAACTCTGAACTAAACCAACCATTCTCTCCTTCTCAGCACAAGGAATACTGATACCAATATCTCCTAAAACCAGCTTGTGAGGTGGCTGAAATTTGAACAACAAAACTCGACCGCAGTGGATGTGGTGGACGTGGTGTCATCGGTGGCGAAAACTCACGGTTGAGTGTTGGGTTTTGTGGAGTTTAGCTCAAGGAACCTATTGAGGTGAAGGTCCACCTAATTTTATTTATGGGAAGTGAATATTCCTTATTGATCGAATCTCTTGATTGTTCGAATTCCTGGATAGCCTGAATTCTTCGATTATTTATCCATGATTTGTTCTGTTTGCCCTGTGAGGGTCTAATCTATATGTTATTTGCTTTGTAAACCCTTGTAAGGGTCTAACCGATCTGGCATTTGTCTTGAATACCCTGTAAAGGTTAAGCTTACTTTGTTCCTAGAAAGTGAATGTTCTTGATTGTTTGAATCTTGTGATTATTAAATTCCTAGAATCATCTGAATTCTTTGATTGCTATTTGTTGTGCTCAAATGTGTTGTTATGATAAGAATAATAAGTCGTATGCCCCAAACTCTTGGTTGAATAATGGGACGTTATTCCCTGTTATGTGCATGGGATAAGACGTATGCCTGGAACTCTCGAAATAATTTATGGGATGCTAATCCCTACTGTGTGCATGGGATAAGCTATATACTCGAAACTCTCAGAATATGATGGAGGAATTAGGAGAATCTGTTATGCATATTATGCTTTAGGTTTGTCTGATTCTGTTTGTACTCTATTCAGGGAGCCATAAGGACAAAGATGTTCCGTTTGCTAAATCTGATAATATTTATGTTCTGGCATATTCATGTTCTGATTGAAATGTCTTGTTAGTCAATAATTTGTTGAACTATACTGCTTCTATAACAGATCCCTTCTGATTTTTCATTTTACTTCCCCTTGCTAAGTCCTTTGAACTTACCCTTTCTGTTATCTTTTATTTTCTCCTCATACAGGATTAAGTGAAGAACAAGGGCTTATGGCTTGGCCCGAAGGATCCATCTATAATATATTAGGTTTTTTACATGTATATACCAACTACACCTAATTGGAGTTAAGGTTTTGAGACTGTTGATGTGTTTCAAGGTTATTTGGGAGACATATGGCATAACACCCTTGTAGTATTTTGTTTTAAGTTGAAGTTTGTTGCTATCTTTGAGACTTATCAATTTTAAGGGCTTATCGGTTATTTTTTATGTTATGATTTAAGTCTGAATTGGTGTTATCTCAGCTTAGGGGTCATCCTGAGTAGGGTGCCACAGAGGTGGTATTAGAGCCTAGGTTTTCGATGACCTAGGTTAATATGGGAATGATTTTGCGACTGGAATTGATGAATTTACTAGAGATTAAATTTGAATTGGGAATCAATTAGGATGTAAACACTCGAGTTAAAGAAAACCTAAGCTATACTAGGATATGATTCTCAAAGTGTGGAATTCCCGAATTATAGAGAATAAGTTTGATTTTGGAAATGCTTTAGATGTGAGTACTTGAGTTAATGAATGTCTAAGTTATGTCAAGATATGATTCTTGGAATGTGAAAATTTTGAGCAGGTAAAATTAAAGTTCGATTGTGAAATTGAATAGAATATGAATTTTTGGGATAAGGCTGGACATTAAGAAAGTGAAAGGTATGATCGAGATGGCCAATCAGTGTATAACCTCTTACTTCTGGTATGTCAGGCATATGAACATATAGTTATTGGTAAAGATGATGTTGTTGGGAAATTGTGGCATCATGTGGGCAGTATCTATAAAGGTTGAAAATGATGACATGGATGTAGAAATGAATAGGGAGAATAAAGATGAGGATGAAGATCCTGAGTCTAATATTACTGACGTGGAGAATTAAATTTGGAGACTCTTATGGGTGTGGTTGTGTTTGTAAATATGTATGTATGTATAATATTAGCTCTCGACCGTTAAAATAAATAGAATCAGTTAGGGTTAACTAGACTATAGGGTAATGCCCTAACAAACCTCGTCATTTTGGGATACGACTAGGAGTACAGTTAGCATAACAATTTTGAAATTCTGACCCTGTATTTATTAATGTAAGCTCTCTAATGCTAATTTGGTATGTTAATGAAGTTAACCGTTAATCATTTAATCAGTAGATTTCCTTATTACGATGAACTTACTAATTTATTAAATGCTTTATTAGTTTAAGAGATTTGATAAAATTGTTGGCAATTTTAAATATCGATATACAACTTGATAATTTACAGATTTAAGGAAACTTAGATCTCTATAGACCCTAAGAATGGCATTCCATGAGAGTTCGCATATACCTGGGCCAGCTCGAATAGCTTGGAGAGGAAGACTGCCTAATAGATGGGCCAATGTACAACATGTCCCTAAGCACAAAACACCTGCCTATCAACAACCCATGCAGGACAACGAAGTTTCACAAATCCCACTAACTGGTCAGCCAAATGAAGGTCAACCAGTAGACCCCATGTATTAGAGGGGGCAACTATTCAGGCAACAGGGTCAACAACAAGGTGGTGGGGCAGGAGTCGCTAATAAGATAGCTGAAGATCGAGCGTTAGAATAATTTCTACACCTTCAACCCCTGAAGTTCTTAGGAAGTCCAGATGATAGAATAGCTGAGGAATGGATTGAGAGTCTGGAAAACATATTTGAAACCATGCACTATCCAGACGAGCAAAGGATTAAGTATCCTACATTTCTTTTGGGAAGTTCCGCACATAGTTGGTGGAAGATGATTAATCGCAAGTAGATAGCTGAGGGAATTTGCCAAACTTGGAAAAATTTTACCAGGCAATTTATGGATAAGTATATACCCCTGGTAGTCAAACAAGTAAGAGAAAGAGAGTTTATGGATTTGATACAAGGAGCATAATCTGCTAGCCAGTATGAGGCTACTTTTAGCCAATTAACATAATATGCATCCTACATACAAAAGGATGAAAACGACAAACCCATTGATTTATACATAGATTACGGCTGAAATTCAAAAGGGGTCTGGCCACTTGTGATTTGCCAAATTTCAACCAGGCAGTGCGTAAAGCACTACAACTAGAGTCAGAACTGTAGAAAATCTGGAAGATCAAAGATAGGAGCCGGAAAGAAAGAATGCACCCTGATGGGCAGAGTAATCCTAGGAGAAAACAACCGAAATTTCAAATCAAAGGTTCTAATCAACGAATCCACCAGGCTAGCGAGACTGCCAATTTAGATCAAGGAGTGGCACAAAAGCAACGTAGATACTATGGGGAATTTAACCATGAGGAGATTGAGTGTTGGAGAAGCAAGGCAAATGTGTGGGTTGTGATAGTAACCAGCACTTTTTGAAAGATTTCCCCAAACATAAAAGCCTAGCACCTGCAGGGAAAGGAAAACAGGTAGTAGAAGCTAGTGGGAAATAGAAAGTGCGAGCTCGTGCTTATGCTCTAACTGTAAAGGATATGCCGGATCCTAATGAGGTGGTTGAAAGTATGATCTCTAATTTTAGAATTAATGGTAATGCCTTATATGATCCTGGTGCTGCTTCTAGTTCTTTTACATCTACAACTTTTTCTAAAAAATTAAATATGCAACCCAAAACCATAGCTTACCAAATAGAAGTTCAGACACTCTTAGGAATAGTGTTAATGACAGACACCATATATTGGGATTGCCCAGTTATGATTGGGGATGGGAAATATCTAGCTAATCTTATATAAATGCCCATTCAAGAATATGATTTGATACTTGGAACAAATCGACTGTATAAACATCAGGCACAGGTGAAATATTACACCAAGTGCATAACTCTCGGAGATAAGATACCAATAATAACACGCCATTCCGTAAATAATACTTCCCTGATGCCATATTTGAGGCCAAAAAGATTTTGAGGGAATGCGGACAAAGGTTCTTAGCATATCTTATCAATAAACCTTGAGACACAACCAAAATCGAAAAGGTGGAAATAGTGGCTAATTACCCATAGGTATTTTTGGAAGGTTGAACTCATTACCCCCTGATAGAGAGCTAGAATTTGTTATTCACACTCTTCTAGGATAATGCCTTTTTCTAAAACTCTCTATCAGATGGCGCCTACAGAACTTAAAGAACTGAATGACCAGCTCCAGGAACTATTGGAGAAGAAGTTCATAAGGCATAGCACATTCCCTTGAGGAGCCCCAGTGTTGTTTGTCAGGAAGAAAGATGGATCCCTGAGGTTATGCATTGATTACAGAGAGTTGAATAAAGTTACTATCAAGAATAAATACGCTGCCACATGTGGAAGAATTATTTGATCTTTTACATAGATCTACGGTCTCCTCAAAGTCAGATTTGAGATAGGGGTACTACCAGCTGAGAAATAGAGAAGAACATGCGAAGCACTTCCACATGGTTCTTAGAACCCTGAAGGAGCATCAGTTGTATGCAAATTTCAGTAAGTGCGAATTCTGGATAGAGAAAGTAGTTTTTCTTGGACACATCATATCCCAGGATGGGGTAGAGGTTGATCCCTCTAAGATAGAGGTAATAGTCAACTGGAAGAGACCCAAAAACATGACAAAAGTTCGTAGCTTTTTGGGTCTTGCTGGCTATTATTGAATGTTATTATAGGATTTCTCTAAAATAGCTAACCCAAACTAAGTTAACTCAAAAAAGATCAGTCGTTTGACTGGAATGAGAACTATGAAAGAAGTTTTCAATAGTTGATGAACAGATTGACTTCAGCTCTAGTTTTGGCCCTTCCAGAAGGATTAAAAGGTTTTGATGTATATATAGACACTTCTGAAGAAGGGCTTGGATGTGTATTGATGCAAAGGGAACGAGTTATCGCCTATGCATCCAGAAAACTGAAAACACATGAGGAGAATTACCCACCTCATAATCTGGAGCTAGCTGTTGTCATTTTTGCATTGACAAAGTTGGGACATTATCTCTATGAGGCCACGTTTGAGGTATACATGGACCAAAAAAGTCTCAAGTATCTCCGAGAAAAAGGATTTGAAGGATTGGAAAGGGTAGGAAGCTTAGCCCGAGGTATATTGGTCCATATAATGTGAAAGAATCGGACCAGTAGCTTACTATCTAATACTACCCCAAAGCACCACAAGGATACACAATGTTTTTCATGTATCACAACTTCAGAAGTACCATCCTGATCCTTTCTCACGTCATTTCACATGAGCATGCTATTGAAAAGTGACCTGATATTTGAGAAGCAACTAATTCGTATCCTGGATAAAAAAAATTCAAGAGCTTAGGAATCGAATGATTCCTAAAGTAAAAGTGTCATGGAGCAACCATAACATAGAAGAGGCGACTGGGGAACGAGAAGATCTTATATGTCAACAGAATCTCAAACTTTTCCAGTGGTCAGATGAGAATCTGGGGACCAAATTATTTTAAAAGGGGGAGGTCTGCAATACCCCTAAATGCATAATTGGTAGGATTTTATTTATCATTATTTTTATAAATTTTATTTATTTATTTTTATTATTTTTAAAAGCTTCGGAGGTCAAAACAAAAATAAGGAAAGACTTAATTGTAAAACATTAAAAGTTTTTAGGGGTCAAAATGGAATTATTTAAGGTCAACCGGACCAATTCGAGGCACTAATAAGTTGAGGGGTTGATTGGAAGTTGATTAATTTTCTGGGGGACTTAATTGAAAACTAAGATAATCTATTAGGGGTCAATTTGTAATTAATGGATAAAGCCCTTTAAATAGCATTTCTCCCCCTTCCTCCCAATCTTTGCTTAATTTTCACATGCAAACCCCCTTCTACTCTCCAAAAAACTCCTCCTGGCGGACAGCGAAACTCTGAACTAAACCAACCATTCTATTCCTCTCAACACAAAGAACACACTAATACCAATATCTTCCAAAACCAACCCGTGAGATGGCTGAAATTTGAACAAGAAAACTCGACCGCGGTAGAGGTGGTGGATGTGGTGTCACTGGTGGCGAAAACTCATGGTCGAGTGGTAGGTTTTGTTGAGTTTAGCTCGAGGAAACTAACTGTGCTTTCAATTCCTTGAACAGGCCATCAGTGGAGGAAAATTTCATGCGTGGGCGAGTGGCAGCGGAAGAGGAACCCAGTTAGGTTTTCCAGTGAATTGAATGATGAATCAACGGCGAAGTTCAAAATTGACTGGGGTGTTAGATTTGTGGTGTTGACACGCTCCTAACGGTGATGCTGGTGGTGAGCTTTTTCGGAGACGACACTGAGGCAGTTTCTTCGCCTTGTTGTAGTGGTTTCAAGGGTGGTGTTGGTTTGTAATGTTGAGGCCTCGATAATAAGATTTTGGTAAATTATTAAAATTGGAAATTATTATAAAGTATCTTGTATTAATTTTGATCTTTATTAAATTTTGTGTAAAGATATGATATGGAATAAATGGATCAAGAATTATGCATGCATAGGTATATAAAAAAGCCTAGTTGACCCGGATTTGTACTATTATATGTAATTCTTGGTTAATTAAGTTAATCAGACGATTAAAGTCCTAATTTTTTATGATTAAACCCTAAGTGACAATTTGGATTATTAATAATAGTTGGACCAATATAATCGATTTATGTAAGTTTTGAGGATAATTATGAAATAGGAATCTAATTTTATTCCTTTATCGAAGCAAATATAATCCTCATAAGTATTATGGTATTCACAACATAAATGGCATGTTGCCTCTCGATAATATCGAAACTGAACCCTAAGAATACAGTATTAATTGTATAACAACTGACAATAGAATATTATCAGCTTAATTATTGTTATAAGGTCAAAACGAGTATTTTGACGATAAATCCATTCTTTTGATTAGGTGACAAAGAGTAGGATCCTGCAAAACAATATACTGTGATAGCATTTCTGTGGCTATTGAGGTGAAATTCTACCTAATTTTGTTTATGGGAAGTGAATGTTCCTTAATTGATCGATTCTCTTAATTGTTTGAATTCCTGCATCGTTTGAATTATTTGATTGTTTATCCGTTATTTGTTCTGTTTGCTTTGTGAGGGTCTAATCTATCTGTTATTTGCTTCGTAAACCCTTGTGAAGGTCTAACCGATCTGGTATTTATCTTGAATACCATACAATGGTTAAGCTTACTTTGCTCCTAGGAAGTGAATGTTCTTGATTATTTGAATCTTGTGATTATTGAATTCCTGGAATCATCTGAATTCTTTGATTGCTATCTGTTATTTGTTCCATACACCCTATGAGGGTTTTTCCCTGATTATTTGAATTTCCTTGTGTTTATCTGTTGTTCTTAATCATGTTCGTTCTGGCACCCAAAACTTTCAATTATCCTATTTGTTAATGTTCTGTGTAAGCTACAGCCATGTCGGCTTCCCTTTTATTTCATTAATTTTAGATCTTGCCGACCCAATCTTGTTTAACACTTTTATTTGAATATGTTCAGCTTATCGTTTGTTTGGCCTTGCCGACATATTTGAATTATTCAGTATATCGTTGTTTAGCCTTGTCGGTATATCTGAATCGTTCTGAATATCATCTGTTTGGCCTTGCCAGCGTATTTGAATTGTTTGGTATATCGTTGTTTAGTCTTATCGGCATATCTGAATTGTTCTGAATATCGTCTGTTTGGCTTGGTTGGCATATCCTAATTGTTCTGTAGTTCTGTATACGTCTGTTTGGCCCGATCGGCATATCCGAATTGTCCTATAGTTCTGTATATCGTCTTATTAGGCTGGTCGGCATATCTAAATTATTTTGTAGTTCTTTATATCGTCTGTTTGGCCTTGCTAGCATTTGTATATCTTTTGTTCTATCATATGGGAATAAATTACGGGTTATGTTGATCCCAGCTATTATGCCCGGGACGTGCTGTTATGTTGATCCTAACTATTGTGCTTGGGATGTGTTGTTATGTTAAGAATAATAAGTTGTATGCTCGGAACTCTTGGTTAAATAATATGACGTTAATCCTTGCTATGTGCATGGGATAAGCCGTATGCCCAGAACTCTCGGAATAATTTATGGGATGTTAATCCCTATTGTGTGCAAGGTTTTGACTGTTATGCCCGATGGAGGAATAAGGAGAATATGTTATGCATATTAGGTTTTGGGTTTGTTTGATTCTGTTTGTACTCTGCTCAGGGAGCAATAAGGACGGAGATGTTCTGTTTGTTGAATCTGATAATATGTATGTTCTGGCATATTCATGTTCTGATTGAAGTAACTTGTTAGTAAATAATATGTTGAACTAGTGCTTCTATAACAGATCCCTTCTGATTGTTCATTGTACTTCTCCTCACTAAGTCCTTCAGACTTACCCTTTCTGTTATCTTTTATTTTCTTCCCAGACAGGATTAAGTGAAGAACAAAGGCCTATGGCTTGGCCCGAAAGATCAATCTTTAATAGATTAGGTGTTTTGCATGTATATACCAACAACACCTAATTGGAGTTAAGGTCTTGAGACTGTTGATGTGTTTCAAAGTTATTTGGGAGACATAGGCATGTATAAACATCACCCTTGCAGTATTTTTTTTTAAGTTGAATTTTGTTGCTATCTTTGAGATTTTTTCTATTTTAAGGGCCTATCAGTTATTTTGTATGTTATGATCTAAGTCTGAATTTGTAGCATCTCAACTTAAGGATTATCCTGAGTAAGGCCCCACATAATTAAAAATAAATAAAAATAGAAATTTATGCATTGCTTCTACTGAATGAATTAGTTAAATTCATTAATATATTGTAAACATACGTGAAAAATTCAAAGTTGAAAAGAATATAATATTTATGAACACAATGAGAATTTCAAAATTGGTGTTCCCTTGTCAAACTATTTTTCAACTTCTGTGTTGTGTTGCTTTGGCACAAAGTGAGCTGATTTATAGTTAAAGTTTATGAAATATTAATATACACTAAAAAGATATATACATATATAGTGATAAGATAGCGAGTGATAATACAAAAGTTGTCATTACTTATATGTGTTAAGCGACATTAATTTTTATTTTGTCATTAATGCATTTTTCAAGTGACAATATTTTTTTACATTATCACAATATAACTCAATAGTGAAAAAAAAACTAATGTTTTAAATTGCCACTATCAAGAATTAGTGATACTCCTACAGTGACAACTTAACGACAACAAAATTATTGCTATAATTTGTGATAAAAAATTTATTGTCACTAAGTAATTGTCGTTATCTGCATGTCATTAATTATCAATGACGACAACTTAAGTATTATTCTTATCACTATTTAATTTGTAAAAATTATTAAAGTGGCAAAATAAAAATTATTATCACTTAATATATATATATATATAAATATAATTAGTGACAACTTTTGTTTTGTCAATTATTATGTTGTCACTAATCTATTTTTTTTATTACAATGCATATAGTGACAATTTATACATGATTCTTTTGTCATTAATTTTTAACCATGACAACCTATACATGATTTTTGACATTATTAGAATTGTGAAAATTATTATTAGATAAAATAAAAAAAATTATCGCTATATATATAATTAGCCAGAAATTTTTATTTCATATTTGATCATTCATATTCATTTTCTTGTAGATATTGCAATTTAGTCATTCTGGGCCATACCAACTTGGCCAAAGAATCATCCCAATCATTAAACAATACACCAAACATTACATTTCCCCCACTAATCTCACTTAAATAAACTGAAAAACATTGTACACAACGTGGGGAGCTCAATCTTGCATTGATTTCCATATATTTCTTTATTCCTCATTTCCATGAACGTGGAGACTACCACCCTTTGCAAGTTTCTCCCACTTATTTATATATAGAGAGAGAGATTTCATGTTAGAAATAATTCATATCATTCAAGAAACCCTCTCCCAAACCCCAAAACACCCCAAAAAATGGTGAACTTAGCATCATCAACATCATCATATGGCATTTTGCCCTTGTTAGTTGGCCTACTTGCTTTGGAGGCAACCATAGTCCACGCATTCGACTACGGCAATGCCCTTCAAAAGACTTTATTATTTTTTGAGGCACAAAGGTCCGGCAAACTACCCGTGACCCCACGGGTAAAATGGCGAGGCGACTCAGGCCTTCACGATGGCTATGCTCAAGGGGTAAGACTTAAAAAAAAAAAATCAATATATATTTATAGATTTTTTTTATTATTTATATGCACGTATGTTAAGAGTTTGTTAAAGTTTAAATTTCTTGCCTACTTATGTCATTAGACCAAAGGCTACTCGACTATTTATATTGATAAGTTTGTGATACTTTTGTTATATTATTACAACTTTGTGTTTTTTTGTTGGATGGACAGGTGAACTTGGTGGGAGGGTACTATGATGCAGGAGACCATGTAAAATTTGGGCTGCCAATGGCATTTGCTGTGACAATGCTATCATGGGGTGCTGTTGATTTTAAGGCAGGGTTGGTGAGTCTCAACCAAATGGGACACACTTTGGAAGCAATCAAATGGGGGACTGATTATTTCATCAAGGCACATCCTCAGCCATATGTTCTTTGGGGACAGGTATGTATTATATAGTTTTCCTATGTCAAGATTTTTATGTTCTCTCCTACTTTTACTTAACATTAATGTTGCATGACATTCTAAGGAGTAGTCAAATGTTTGTTGAACAATTTCTGTTAATTAATCAATTTCTAATGTTGATTAGTCAATATTATGGGACAACTGCATATTACAAATTCATTGCAAGTATAGTATGATTTATGCCCTGTTTTTCTATTTTACTAAGGAAATACCCGTTGCAAACTTAATATTTAATTTTTATTTATTTTTATTTTGTGATGGACATATCTGTTGCAAATTTTTGTTAAAATTATTTATTTATTTATTTTAATTTCCACCCCAAATTCTGAGAAATAATTCATTGGAAAAGTCTGTGACAAATTGACTATTTTGGATCAATTCCCATGTTTAGGTTGGAGATGGAGCATCGGATCATTATTGCTGGGAACGTGCTGAGGACATGACCACACCAAGGACAGCATACAAGCTAGACCCTGAACATCCAGGATCAGACCTTGCTGGAGAAACTGCAGCCGCCCTAGCTGCAGCCTCTCTTGCTTTCAAGCCTCATGATTCTGCCTACTCAAGCCTTCTGCTAGTGCATGCAAAACAGGTGAGAATATCCAATGTTTTGCTGTGGAAAAGGCATATAGATGAAAATTTCTGGCAATTCTTGATATTGAAGAGCAAGCAGCTTAACTCATGCTTTTTGGCTTTTCAGATTTTCTCATTTGCAGATAGATTTAGGGGCTTCTATGATGATTCAATTGCATCAGCCAAGCAATTCTACACATCTTCTGGTTATTCTGTGAGTTCTTTTTCTCATGTTTCTTCCTAATATGATATTTTCTTCTCAAAACATTTATTATTTCTCCTAATTTTATCAATTTTTTTTGTCCTAGGATGAACTATTATGGGCTGCTACATGGCTCTACAGAGCTACAAATGATGATTATTACTTGAAATATGTTGTGGATAACTGTGTCTCCTTGGGTGGAACTGGATGGGCTGTCAAAGAATTTTCTTGGGACAACAAGTATGCTGGAGTTCAAATTCTTCTTACAAAGGTGCATATACTAATTATTCTTCTCCTATAAAATTTCAAAGAAAAAATTTACATTAACTCTAAAGTGTAACATATGCCGCAGATTTTGCTGGATGGAGCTGGAGGAGCACACACTTCCACACTACAACAATATCAGGCCAAAGCTGATTATTTTACATGTGCTTGTCTGCAAAAGAATGACGGCTACAATGTGCCGATGACTCCTGGTTAGTATAACTAATTCGACATTTTTTCTATTCATATTTTCCATTTAGCAGCTACATTTTAGCAAATGTCTTTTACTTACAATTTGGGAAATTTTTCATTAGGGGGCCTTCTATATCTACATGAATGGAACAATCTGCAGTATCCCTCCTCTGCAGCATTTCTCCTTGCTGTCTACTCTGATTATCTTGCTAAGGCCAAAACTGTGGTCAAGTGTCCAGATGCCCAACTCCAACCTCAGGATCTCCTCAACTTTGCAAAATCACAAGTATGTGTCCTCTGTGTGTGTGTGTGTATATGTTAATAATTTGTTATTTTTCTCTTTTAATAATTTAAAATAACATGGATGAATATATGTGTTTAGGCTGATTACATGCTTGGCAAAAATCCCAAGTCCTTAAGCTATTTGGTGGGCTATGGCCAAAACTATCCAATTCATGTTCATCATAGAGGTGCTTCTATTACCTCCATTTCTCTTCTTCAATCTTTTGTTGGATGTGTGGAAGGATTCGAGACGTGGTATAGACGCCCAGAGGCCAATCCGAATGTAATACATGGAGCCCTGGTTGGAGGTCCAAATGCTAATGATGAATTCTCAGACGATAGATCTAATTATGAACAGACTGAGCCGACATTATCTGGCACTGCCCCTCTTGTTGGACTGTTCTCCAAACTGTACAGTCTGCCTGGAAATTCTGCAGGTAAACTCTCTTAAATAAACCTCCTTTTTCATAGCATGACCTCCATCCCTTATAAACTAAATAGTGAAATACTAAAAAAAAAATGACATCTTAAATCTTTTAGCTAAAGACCCACTACATTATCAGATATCTCTTACAGACAAGTTGATCATAATTCAATTTCAGAGCCAACTCAGTGGTCTAGAAATAATTCAACTGTCATGGATTTTTGTTAAACTAGTATTGTATTTGCATCAAGAAGTCTTTTCCATTGATATCTAATTGATCGTTGGCCTTAATTTTCAGGCTCCTATAATCAAGGATCACCAAAACCTTCCAGTCCTTACCACAAACCAGAAGGTTTGTATTGTCTAAGATTCATCTGTCATGATTTTCGTGAAAATACTATATTTGGATGAAGAACTCTTGGTTTGTTTAAGAAAAAATACTTTTAACAGCATTGATTTCTCCTGTTCTGTCAGGTTCATATCCCAAGCACACACCAGCTCCTAACCAAAAATCAGGTGAGCTATGGAAGTAAACTTGAATATGAACCATTAAATACAATTACACAAAGTTATTACATCTTGCAATAATATCGAAAAATAAACATATGTAACAGCCAGCTTTCACTCTTCAGACGATATTAACTTCTTGCAAGAAACAAATTTTGTACTATAATTCAGCATACTGAGAACTAGCTACACTATGTCTGCAGCTGTCCCAGTTGAATTTCTTCACTTCATAACCAACACATGGTCCGTTGGGACAGAAACTTATTATCGACACAAAGTGATAATCAAGAACACTTCTGAGAAGCCCATCGCAGAACTGAAGTTGTATATTGAGAGCCTCACAGGGTCACTCTGGGGTCTCACTCCAACACAGGAGAAGAACACTTATCAACTTCCTGAATGGCTAAAAGTACTGGAACCTGGTTCTGAATGCACTTTTGTATATATCAAAGGTGGTGCCCAAGCCAAGATTTCAGTTCAAAGCTACCATTAAAACAAGAACAGATTGAATTGACATAGGAATATGAATGCCAAAATTTTCCATTTTCTTGATTGCTGTACATTTTTTTTCCCTTTTTCTTGTTTTCATTTAACTGAAAAATGGCTATTGTGACATTGTGGCTGCAATGAGATTTTGTGGAGCCATGGATTCCTTAATGTAATTATCAAAAGTCAGACATTCAGACGAACAAAGCCAAATATTTGCTGAACTGTAATTTTTGTTCAAGAATGCAAGAATTGGAGTTACCCAAAATTCTGTTGCTATTTGTCAACTATTTCCTCAATTTTGTGAATGAACTTTGAAAGAAAAAAAAAAAAAAAAAAAAAAAAGGAATAATTCTTTAACGCGATCAAAGGCATGCACACTTTTGGTGCACATAATCAACTAATTATTTATCCTTTTTTTTCACCTCCCCACTGATTTGAAAAATATTGATGTGTCAAGTTCATCCAACTGTATTAATTACAAACCATTCCTTCTCAAAACACAAAATTTTAAGGCTAGCTGATAATATACACCATTTTTCTATCTTTAATGCTCAAGGTCTTGTCTTAAAACGGAATTTCTTTCATAATTAAAAAGCAGGGATTCTGGGACAAACAAGACATGTCCAATTCCAAACGGCCTGGACTGCTCAAAGAATTAGACAAAAACCAAACACACACTATAAACCAGTCAAGTCAACTGTCAACATATACATATGTATAATATATGTGTATATATAGTACCTTCTCTTTCCTCCAATCTATATAAGATTTTCTGTAGCCTGAAATTGTTTCGATTCATGATTGCAAACCCTTCAATTAAAGACTCGAGTTTGCATTTTATTTTAATAGTTTATTTTTGATTATGTAACCAATCATGTTATCCAATCGATGGCACTATATAAAATGCTAGAATTTTTGTGATGTATTATTAACTCATCATTTCAAAAGATAGTGATAGAGTAGTTTTCTTTTATTTTCTTCATTTGTTTCCTCTCTCTAATTTTTTTCTCCAATTATACACCTGTTTCTTCTATTATTTTATTTCATTTTAATATTTTCAGTAAATGCATTGCAAAGATAAAAAAACCGTTACATATAAAAAAAATATTTAAATATTTTATTACATCAAATATGTCAAAATTGTCAATCAAAATAAAATGAACCTAACTCATATATCATATGCTCACGTTATAGTAAATCAATCCGAAAAGCTTAACTCTATTTGAGAAGAAGAAAAAAAAATTAACAAAAAAGAAGATAGACCCTACCAAACATAAAGTAATAAGATATCGTCTTTACAAAGAGGAACTATGAACTTTGAATCTTGATACAAATTAGATTGTAATAAAGTAAAAGACTACCCCTCCCTCCCTACAGAATGGTACAATTGATTTGAACGAATCTAGAATTTTAAGTAATAGTTGAAAAAATAAATAATTTTGTATATTTTTATACTTTATGCTTGAAAATAGTAGTTTGAAAGTTATAAAATTACTTTTTTATTTTTAACTAAAAATAAAAGTTTCTGTGTTTCAAAAAATAAAATTTCATCATGGCGAAAATTCTTATATGCACAAGCTATTAAAATACTAGATAATATTGCTTAAATAAGTAGGAGCAAAAAATAGCACAGATTAATTTGAGATAAAGGATATAAATTTAAAATATATAAATAGTATATATAATTTTTAAATAAAATTCATATACTTGCCAAATACCCACCAGCCACCTCTACAGGTAGTTGATCGCCGGATGCATTAAAAAACAGCACTCTTTCTCTCCCCGGCCTGCAAATTTGTCTTCATTACACACACTAAACAGTGCCTTTTTTCTCCATTTCCACTACCACCACTATATATTTGCAAACCCATTTTCCTCTCCTACTCCATCAATTGCCGCCTTTTCTTCATCTATATGCTTTACTTCGATTCCGATGATGATGGGCCTCTGGGTTTTGCTATTCTTGTTTGGGATTAATGGGGTGCCAATGGCCGATTCCTCCACACTTGGCGTGAGGTATGTTTCGCGGCTCCTGGAGATTCAAGACCGCGAGAGAGCGCCGTCGTCTCTCCAAATCTCCGCCGCTTACGCCGTCCTCAAACGCCTGATTCCTTCCCATTCTTCCAGCTTCCAGTTCAGCATCATCTCTAAGGCACGAAATAGTTCTTCTCCTTCTACCCATAATGCTTTAACTTTTACTTTCGTTGCTGTTTTTCCATATCTGTTTTATGGGATTCAAAACTATTACAAATATTGGATTAATTTTTCTTTTGAGGTCGACCAAATAGATTTTTTTCTTACTTTAATTGATTCTAAGTAGCTAACAACTAACAACCATCTCAAAGATGCTTTTTTTTTCCCCTCCTTTTCCTTAAGAGATCAATTTGGATGGACGCATTGCCTCCTAATGCAATTTTACTGTTGCTGTAATTCAATCATTAGAATTCTGAAATTTTTTCCTTTTTCTTTTCTATTAATTACTACACTCATACAGGACATCCTCCTTAGATTTTTCTTTTCTTTTTTTTGGATGTAAAACTAACATTTCTAGAGCTTTTCAGCAAGTTCCTTCCTTTTCTTCTCATTCGTCTTTGTGACCACAGCGTTAGAGCTAGTATAAAATAAATTGAAGTAGAAGACATTGCAAATAAATTCTTTTCGTTATTATGTTTGAAACTAAGGAACTTCTCTATCCTTTGGCATCGTGTTTTTCTTTCGTCACTCCTTTTGTTCTTTGTGCAGGATTATTGTGGTGGAGAATCTTGCTTTGTATTAAGCAATCATCCTTCTGTCAGTAGTGATGGTTCGCCTGAAATTTTGTATGTATTAAATCCTTCTTTCTCTAATCTGAACTTTACTGAAACAATTGAAAGTAAATGAAGGAAAAAAAAAAAAAAAAACTCTTCCAGTGATCATTCTTCAAGTTGAGGGTCTATTTCTTTGATTCATCTTACATACTTGACTGCATTGAAAATCATTATGTTTTGTTACTCGCTTGAAGTATAATATATATATATATATATATGTATATGAAAAATGAGTGATGTTTAACTAAACAGTGAAATAATCTCTTTTTTGATAAGAACTTTATGCAATTCTGTCTTTAAATTTTAGTTTCAGTGGTTTAATATCCATGTACAGACATTGTTTCAAAATTTTCAAAAGCCGTCCATTAGAGAAACTTTTCTGTAATATGTTTTCCACAGAATAAGTGGAACTACGGGAGTGGAGCTTTTGTCTGGTCTACACTGGTACCTGAAGTATTGGTGCGGAGCACATATATCTTGGACCAAAACTGGTGGAGCACAACTTTCTTCAGTACCAAAATCTGGATCTCTGCCTCGTATTCAAGATGCTGGGGTAACAATGAAGAGGCCTACCCCTTGGAGCTACTACCAGAATGCTGTTTCGTCTAGCTGTAAGAATTAGTTTCTGTACCTTTCTGTTGTTTTATGTGCTTCATAGGTGTCACCTTTCATATTCGATTTGTTCTCTGTTAAAGATACATTTGCATGGTGGGACTGGGAAAGATGGGAGAAGGAAATTGACTGGATGGCACTCCAAGGTATCAATTTGCCTTTGGCATTTACTGGTCAAGAAGCCATCTGGCATAAAGTCTTCCAGGTTATTTGTTATTGAACTTTTATATGCTGTTCTTTTAGGTTAAATATCCTGGTTTTACTCTTCTGGAATGGCAAAAGTTTAGAAGAAAAGAACACTGAATTAGATGTACAGATACCAGAAAAAGAAGAACAACAAAGAGATTTAGTGTTCAGATAATTTATGAAGTCCATAAATAAATGCCGGTAAATTTCAACTGACATATGATACCTTTCTAAATGAATTGAAGATTAGATTCCAAAAAATATAATCACTTTTTCACTACAAGTGTGCAGTAGCATAGAATTAATTCGTCTACTATTTTCAGGTAGCTCTCTCAGTTTATTACTTCTTTCCTCAGTTTAGCTATTAACTTTGACAAATTATCCTGGACCAGAATTTCAATATCAGTGCTTCGGATTTGAATGATTTTTTCGGAGGTCCAGCGTTTCTTGCATGGTCACGAATGGGAAATCTACATGGGTAAGCTTACATATCTTAAACTAGTGCCTAAAACTTTTTTCTTCCTAAAAAGTTGATAGCAATAACCCTAAAAACCATGCATAATTTATATCCACAATCTATTATAAATGTTATTTTTGTCTCTATACTTCATTTAGTTTGTATAGTAACTTCTAAAGGATAAGATATCTTTTATGTTTGAAAAAAAGCTAATGTCCTAGCTTTTCTAACTCCAGGAATTGCTTTGATTTGTCAATCAACAGTGTCTGCAAACTTGATTTCATTTTGCGAACTTGATTTCTTTCATCTCATCTGAATTCAATGATAGGTGGGGTGGCCCACTGCCACGAAGTTGGTTAGATCAACAACTGAAGCTGCAGAAGAAAATTCTTGCCAGAATGTATGAATTGGGAATGAATCCAGGTGCTGTAATTTTTGGAATGCAAACTTGTTGAATGCACATAATGTAGTTGCTTGAGTCTTATAATATTAAAAGAAGTTTAGCATCAGTACATTACATATTGCTAGTTGGACTGATCAATGTGTAATATTTGCATGAAAATTCATAAATCAGGCAGATATTTGGTCAGCAGTTATAATTTATTTGCTCAGTATATCAAAGGGCTTTAAGTTAACTTGCTTACCCATTATATTTTTGGTTTTCACTATTGGAATCGATACATTCTCAACCCCTAATTTGGATCAATACAAGTAGAAAAATAAAACACATGCACCTGAGCTAAAAGTGGCTTCTAAAAATGTATAATAAATCTGAATAGAATACACTTTATGCTTGAAATGCTTTTCTGCTAGTTTCAGTTAATAACACAAGCTTTTGGCATACTTTTTGTGGGTTTTAACTTGCATTACAGTCCTTCCAGCCTTTTCTGGTAATGTTCCAGCAGCTCTTAGGAGTGTATATCCATCGGCAAAAATAACACGCCTTGGGAACTGGTAAGTCCTGATGTCAGATGTTAGTTTATTTGTTTCTAATGCTTGATGCTCGAAAAATATTTTATAGAAAAAACATATTTTTGTTCGCTTGATAGATATATTGTTCATTTGTTAACTGCCTGTATTTGTTGCATTTCTAGCATGCATGTTTCTTTCTCCTAGGAATGAATAAAGATCCAAAACATATTTGATATCCTAAAGATATCATAATTTGGCAAAGCTTCTGTGTCTCATAGCTGGGAGATTGCACTTTGCCTGCTAGACATCTTTTGCCGTCTTGCAATGAGATGATTTGGTAAACAATCGAATGACATTTTTAAGGTATACAACTTATTTTAGGAATAAAAGAAGCTGGTCTAAAATTGTCACTGTAAGTTCTTAACCTACCACGGAGAAAGAAATTCCGAAGTTCATTTAAGTCATTTGTTCTTTTTCTGGACCTCTTTTAGGTTTTCTGTTAGGAGTGACCCTAGGTGGTGCTGTACCTATCTTCTTGATGCAACAGATCCCTTGTTTGGTGAAATAGGGAGGGCTTTCATTCTGCAACAATTGAAAGGTATGCTGCACTGCCAATATTAATATGAATGCATCAGTATTCAATTCTGAGAGGAACTTCAAGGCTATTTGGCTCAGTTTATTTAAAAGATTTTATAAGCTCCTATATTTTATAAGATTATTTGAAATTTATAAGATGCTAGATTTTATTTTACAAATAAGCTCTTAAAGCATTTGGGTAAAATAAGATATTGGAGTTTATAAAATATTATTAGTGGTAACTTTACATGGTTAAAAGAAGCTTGTTAAAATTTTATAAGATGCTAGATTTTATTTTACAAATAAGCTCTTAAAGCATTTGGGTAAAATAAGATATTGGAGTTTATAAAATGTTATTAGTGGCAACTTTACATAGTTAAAAGAAGCTTGTTAAAATTTAAAAGTTATGAAGTCTTTACTATTTTAAAAGAGCTTATAAAATCCTAACATATTATTTTAAAAACTTATAATCTCTTTTTCAAAAAAATTCCCAAACACTTTGTAACATCTTATAAACTGTGAAACATCTTATAATATTTTTTAGGAGCTTATAAGCTCACCTAAACACCCTCTTACTTTAGTAAACAATCTATAAGTTTACTCATGTTTAAAGGTTTTATTTGCTTCCTGAAATTTTTTATATTGGTTTTGCATTCAGAATATGGATGGACTAGCCACATTTATAATTGGTAAGCTCTGCTTCATCTCCTGTGCTTTTAATTACACTCAATGCTCATTCTTTGGATTTGTCCCTATATTTATTTTTATTCATCTAGGTAATTTGACCCGGTGCTCATCTTTTGATTACGGATCCAATGCAGGGAGCAAGTAATAAAGGTTTATTTCATCTATATGCATAAACCTATATTTAATGACCTAGAAAAGTAGACTTGTAAATAATTGAAACATAAAAAGTTAGGAGTAAATAGAATATAGGAAGAGTAGGTGGTTGCTGAATTATTTATATTTTCTTTTCTCGAAAGCCCGAAAGCAAATTCTTATGAAAACGCCCTCTTTTGTTCAATGCTTTTAAAATTTATGGTTAAATACCCTTAACTAATTACCCCTTCTAGGCCCTGAGTAGTGCATTGATGCTAAAAAGAAACCAAATTTTGAATTATTACAATGTATGGAAAAGCTAGTATTCTGTTAACATGTGAATGCTTCTGGATTTAAAGCACATACATAAGGTTTAATGGTAAAGGAGCCGAAAAATAATGTGTCCAGATAATATTTAAGGATTATTTCGTATTAGTTCAATGTTAATGAGAGTTTAGTGCAGTGATACCTTTGATGAGAACACACCTCCGGTAGATGACCCCGAATATATCTCTTCATTAGCTGCTGCAATATTTAGGGGAATGGAAAGTGGTGATGATGATGCTGTTTGGCTGATGCAGGTGAATATGCATAAGCCTCATTAGTTTGAATCTTTTTTCCAATCTCTGTGTGTCTGACACACACACATGTCTGCAAGTGTGTTTGGTGAGTTTGTATACAATTTCTCATGCACACTCTAATGATGTTTCTTATATTACGTAGGGATGGCTTTTTACTGATGATCCATTTTGGAAGCCCCCACAGATGAAGGTGAAATCTGATCCTGTGTAATTGAAATTTTATTCTTTTGATGTTCTTAAGTCCAGAATGTGCATACAGATGTGTGTGTGTGTATATATATACTTTGTAATCATACATTTTTTAATTCTTTTTGAGAAATTCAGCTGACTGAGAACATGAAAAAGCAGTACTTTTTGACGCATAGCAATGAAAAATGACAAGTCTTTCCTCTCACTTTTGAATATAACAGGTTTTGACTGTTTTTAGGTTGGTCTTATTTTAGTTAAAAGAAAACTACAATCCCATTTCAGGCACTCTTGCATTCTGTTCCTGTTGGGAAGTTGGTTGTTCTTGATCTATATGCCGAAGTTAAACCAGTTTGGGCTACCTCAGAACAGTTTTATGCCGTACCTTACATCTGGTACTTCCTATTCTCTTGCCTTTTCTTACTTTCAACTCGAAGATCAGGATATTAGGTGATCTTTATTTATCATTGATACTTTAAGCATTCATTCTATTATGTGCTTTCCCTGAATTTAAATATCCTTTCAGGTGTATGCTGCACAACTTTGCTGGGAACATTGAAATGTACGGCATAGTTGATTCAGTGGGAACAGGGCCCGTAGATGCTCGTCTGAGTGCCAACTCAACCATGGCAAGTCTAATAAATCAAACTAGTGTTTTGTATGATTTCTCTTGTCAAAATAGTTTAATGTTCATGGATACATCAAACTATAAGCGATGATTATGTCTTTTTCCCTGTTTAGAATGTCCCTTTGCTCTATTTGTTGTGTTTTCATCATTCTACGCCATTTCATATCTGTCAGGTTGGTGTTGGGATGTCAATGGAAGGCATTGAGCAAAATCCCATTGTTTATGATCTTATGTCTGAAATGGCATTTCGACAGGACAGAGTTGATGTCAACGTAATAATCTAACTGTTTTTGTGCGCATTATCATTTCATTTTTAGCATCATTATAATGTAATTCCACTTTTTTCTTCCAGACATGGATCAATACATACGCCCACAGACGATACGGAAGATTGGTTCCTTCGATACAAGATGCCTGGAACATATTATATCACACACTATATAATTGCACAGATGGGTTAAATGTAAGTGAATAAACTTGCTAATCTTGGAATAAAGAACTTGTTGAGGATGAGCCATTAAAATAATTTTTCTTCCGTTTGGTGGTACGGTTTTAGATGAAACTTAAGTATTTGACTTTCTTGAACAGGATAAAAACAGGGATGTTATTGTGGCATTCCCGGATGTTGATCCTAATTCAATTTTCAATTCACCTGTACTGTCATTACCCGGAAAATATAGCCACTACCATCACCAAAGTCTCGGGAGAGCTATTTTCAAACAAACAAGCGATTCCTATACTCATCCTCACCTATGGTATTCAACTGCAGAAGTAATAGGCGCACTTCAACTTTTTATCGCCAGTGGGGATCATCTCTCAGAAAGTAACACTTACAGGTTTGGATATTTTCTCCCCTTGTTCATGAAGTACTTCCTTATCTTTCTTCTAGTGTTTTTTGCCCTTGAAATGGGCCGTTCTGTGATTTCAGGTATGACCTCGTGGATCTAACAAGACAAGCTTTGGCAAAATATGCAAATCAACTTTTCTTAAAGATTGTAGAAGCCTATCAACTAGGTGATCTGCACACAGTCCGGCACCTTAGCCAGAAATTTCTTGGTCTTGTGGAAGATCTCGACATTCTTTTAGCATGCCATGATGGATTTCTATTAGGATCTTGGCTAGAAAGTGCAAAGCAACTAGCTCAAAACGAAGCACAAAAGAAACAGGTTCGAATCATTTTGGATCCTGCTTTGCTCAAATGGGCGTTTCTATATCCTATTTTAGTACACTGAATACATGCTAAGTGCATTTAATCTACAAACAAATGGTTTTATAAGATAATATTACTACACTTGGCATTTATTTACAATGTGGAATAGGAAATGGAGCAATAGGTTAGAATCCTCAAAACTTATGACTATTATGATTCTTAGTTTTTAGCAGTGGGACTTCATTTGAATTCATGAAAACTGTGCAGTTCGAATGGAATGCAAGAACCCAAATTACTATGTGGTTTGACAACACAGAGGAAGAAGCAAGTCTGCTCCGCGACTATGGTATTTCATTATTCCAGCTTTTAGAAGGCACAGTACTCTTATAAAGTCCATTGACACATTATGAATCCTTTCTTTCCTTCTTCCTTACAGGAAACAAGTATTGGAGTGGGCTTCTACGGGACTATTATGGGCCACGTGCTGCTATTTATTTCTATTTCTTGATGGAAAGCTTGGAAAAGGGTGACGTTTTCCGGTTAAGAGAATGGAGGAGGGAATGGATCAAACTAACAAATGACTGGCAAAGTAGCAGCAACATTTTCCCAACCAGAAGCACAAGCAACCCCCTCAACATATCCTTTTGGCTATACAACAAGTATTTGAAAGGTCCCGACTCATACGATCTCTAACCGAATCCACAGACAATGTTGCAAGCTGTAATAGTTTCTCAAATATTCGTTTCTTATCCTGAGTTTGAATGAGTTGAACTTAAAGGGAAGATAGTGGTCAAGCAGGGGGTCACTATGCCTGCAAGAATTGTCTGTCCCACATCGAGTTTAGATGCTTAACAGGTTAAGGAGAAGTAGCATAAATAGTAAAATGAGGTTTCCTGAAAAACTTGCCTTAAACTAATGAGTAAGGAAAACAAAGCGGGCGGTGAGAACCGACCGCAGCACCCAACACGAAAGATGTGGTGCAAGAATTTGTGGAGGGGTAGTAGGCTGGCCGAGCGTAGACGCTGCTTACTTTTGCAGAACTCGCTTGAGCGGGCCTCCCAAATCCCACCCCCAAAAAGTCTGCAAAATTTGAATTTATTTTTGTGCTATTATTTCTGTCATAACTATTGATGGGTTTGGGAGTATTTGATGCTTTATTCTATGAGTTGTAGTTCAACTTACGAAATTAAACCAACTATTTTAGGGTTAAGATAAAATAGTTAAATAATAACTCTTCTTTGTTTCCTTTTACCAAATTAATAGGAATTCATCTCTCAACTTTTCGTGCTTTACTCAAGCTTTCCAGAAATTGAAAAACGAACGAAAATGACGGAGCATTACAATGTAGAGAACTTTTTTAATCTTCTGATATAACTTTTCTTATATTTGATTGCTCATTGCTCATATCTTTTATAGAATTTGAAAATTTTGAATAGAGTGTAAATACAATAATTAGATGCATAAAAGGAGAAAATTATGGTATAATATTGAGCGCAGGATAATAAAATTAACCATTTGATGCAAAAAAATTAATCATTATTCGATATTTTTTAGCTTTTTTGAATATATAATACATTTACAATCATTTTTTTTTTTATGTGTCAAAAAATAATTGGCGTATTCGAATATTCTTAGAGTATAAATGTAGAGGCGAAATATTAAAAGACGTATTTGCGACAAATAGTTATTTCTTTGTGTTGTAGGATTGATTGGCAAATGCTGTTATCAAAATCCAATAGAAGGGAGATAAAAGACTATAAATATAACTTGTGAAATGTAACATCATTTTTTATTTATATAATTAAACCACATAAATTATTATTCCTGGGATATATGTTTTTCTTCCACCTTAGTTATATTTGCATCTTTTACATAATTGTGTATCTTAACAGTGGGTGGGGTTATTCTCGACAGGCCCATAGAGTTTGAGAAAATATAATACAAATTTAGAGTGTGTAGCTAAGTATATTTAAAATATTTTATAAGTTTTACATATCTTATAAGATATTTTTAAAACTTGTATGATGTTAAATTTTATTTTAAAAATAAACTATTGAAATATTTGGATAAAAATAAGATATTTGACATTTTAAGATGCTAATCACAATTTTATTATTAAGATGGTTAAACATAATAGTTTGTTAAGATTTTAAAGATAAATTACGATTTCTCAAAATTTTTATAAAAGATTTATAAGATCCTTAAACATATTTTACGAGCTCTTTTTGAAAAAAAATTACAAAATACTTTTTAATATCTTATAAATTTTTAAACATCTTATAATATATATTAAAAAGTTGATAAGCTCTCCCAAGCACCCTCTTAAGATATATGAGACATGCAATCTGGTGTGTCTATATGTTAAATGACTTTTAATATGCATGTTGGACATATTTTGAATGACATTTTGGACTTTAGACACAAAATTTCCTCTTTATCGTATTTTGACAAGTATAGGACTCATTGGGGCTGTACATTCGGTTAACCGAAATTTTCGGTTTTCCAGGTGCAGAACCGAACGTGTTCGGTTCGGTTCGGTTTTTAACCGAAACCAAATCGGTTCTTTTTTTTTTTTTTAACCAAAAAATGTAATAAAAATTTGTTTGACAAAAAAATATTTGATTTTAGTTTTAGGTAAAAAAATTGAATTGAATTACTTATTTTTATAGTACTAAAAAGTTTATTTGATAGAATTAAATTTGGTAAGAATTAATAAATGTATTAACAATGAAAACCCTTCTTTTCCAAACTGTTATTTAACAATAACTATATACTAAATTAATTTAGCAAATTTTCATATCTGCATATATATAGTTATGTAACTCTTCTTGTAGTTGTTGCTCTTTTATTAATTATTATCACATCTTTTGAAAAAACTATTTGATATTTAACGTAATATACCACTAAACCAAACTTAACAATAAACAAAAGTCAAGGACTCAAGGTTAAGGTAGATGACTAGCCAACTAGGTCACTAGATGGTATGTTTCTTTGACATATATAATGCTCAAGCTCAACCCCACATCTCCATCAATCCTTAAATACTTCTACTTCAAATAAACTTCCCAAATCCTAGATAGGTACCCCGCACCTCAAGACGAAGACAATTAAGGGCTAAATTTCAAATAGGCAAATGCTAAAATCATACGAAAATGATGAATGATCACAATTCACAAAATCACATTCACACAAAATGATACAAGTTTGAAATAGTAAATTGTTCAAACTTTAAATTACATTCAATTCTATGTAAATAATTTGCTTGAAAGTTGAAGAGCTTCAAGCTTTTTCAATTCCACTGGATCCACTTGCGTCCTTCATTCCTAATTCCTATAAAAAGAACATAATAATATAAGAAATAACATTATAAAATATTTATTATTAAAAAAAAACTAGAGAAATAATTTGCATAAATAAGTGACTTATGTACCTAATGATATTCATCCATCATAATCACAAACTGATTACCACAGAATCTGCACCAATACTGGAAACCACATCTAGAAATACAAATTAAACAATCGAAAACATAAAAACTCATAAGTACGAAAAACATGAATATATTAACAATCAAAAAATAATAATTAAATAATAATCTTTAGAACCATAATATATGAATTTAATGCATACCTTCTTCAAGTCTTTCAATCTGAGCATAATCTTCCTCAACATGTGGCTTTGAAGGTCCATTGCGAATCCAATCTTGAGTACAAATGAGGGCTTGAGTCATTCTTGGAGTTAAAGAGGCTCTAAAATCATCAATCACCCAACCCGAGGTACTAAAGGTAGATTCGGAAGCAATAGTAGTAACAGGCATAGCAAACAAATCACGAGCCAACCTCGCTAAGATGGGAAATCGATGGGCATTCATCTTCCACCGCCCAAGAACATCAAAGTCGAGCACATCTTTCTTTTTTTTTCTCACTCAAATATGTATCAAGCTCTGATTGATTTTCTGAATCTCCCTCTTCATCCATACATAATTTACGGTACTCTGCCAATCTAAAACCCCTTACCATCACCACCTTATCGCCATCAACACTGGAATCAAATGGACCACTACTACTTTGGGGAGACTGTGACCCTGTTTCTGAAGATGTTTTTGTAGCACCATATATTCTTTTATACTCTTCAAAGTTTCTTGAAGAGCTTTGTTAACCTGATCACACATGTCCTTTCCTAATTGACCCACATACATTTGAGTAAGAATGAAGAAAACATATTTCAACTTATGTCGTGGATCGAAAACCACATCACAAACAACAACATGTTCATTTTAGTAGGATCTCCCCAATAGTTATCAAACTTTGCTTTCATTTTTTTTTGCTACTTCTGACAATTCATAATCATCACCCGCCTCCCATTGTTTTATCAAAACATCAATATCACTAATCTCATCCATAAATACATTGGAAGTCACAAACTTTGAGCTAGAGATTCTTACAGTCATTTCATAAAAGTGTTTCAACACTTTCACCAATCTATCAATCACATACCAATCATCATTCGTGGGAAGCCCTACCTTACCATAAGGTCCTTGAGGACCAAAGTCATCACGAAATTCTTTTTCACATATTTCATATCTATCAAACACACCCTGAAAAAGAAAAGCAGACTCAAGCATAAAGTAAGAAGAATTCCATCTAGTTGGACAATCAAGACTCAACAATTTCTTACTTCCTACTTTTTCCTCAACAGCATAATCTTTGAACTTTCTCCACCTAGCCGGTGATTGTCTCAAATACCTCACCACAGTGCGAACACGCTCAAGTGACACCCCAGCACTCGTCAGTCCATCTTTCACAACAAGATTAATAATATGAGCAATGCACCTCATATGTAAATATTTACCATCACAAATTGACTTTTTCCATGCTAAATATCTTTTTCTCAAGTATGATACTGTAGTATCATTAGAAGAAGCATTATCAATAGTAATGATAAATACACTGTCAATACCCCAATCAAGCAAGCATTTTTCAATCAAAAGGCCAATATCATCCCCTTTATGACTAGAGCACGGAACAAAATTTAAAATCAACTTATGCAACTTCCAACTTTCATCAATGAAGTGAGCAATCAAGCACAAAGAATTGATTTTTTGATTAGAAGTCCAAGTATCTGTTGTGAGAGACAAAGCTCCAGATTTTTGGAAGTACTCCTTTAGATCATTTTTCTCATTATAATACAATTTCAAGCAATCTCTAGCCACTGTAACTCTAGATGGCAAAATAAATTGGGGAGATGAAACAGAAGCATACAATCTAAAGCCTTCACCCTCAACAAACCTAAAAGGGAATTCATCCATAATGATCATTCTAGCAAGAGCCTCCCTAGTTGCTTCTTGGTCAAATTTACTAGGGGCATTAATGTGAGATGACATATCTCTCAAATCCACATTTTGAGTGAAACTATTGATAGTGTAGTTATCACTCTGTTTATCGAGATTTTTCTTACAAATTTTTAAATGATTTTTCAATCCAAAAGTACCATTTATCGAAGGATCAGCAGCATAATCTTTCCCACAATAGTTGCATTTACCCCTCCTTTTACCATTCTTATCAAAAATTATGGTAAAATATTTCCATACCTCAAACCTTCTTTTTGAATCTTCAGAGGGCTCCTCCATTGTGTTCTTTCTCTTTTTATTTTTTTGAGAAGCAGCAGGAAGATTACCACTTCCACCTCCAACTCCAGATGATGAACCACTATTCTCAGGTTGTTCCATGTTGGCATTCACTAGGAATTCCATCTCCTCATTTTCTAGAATAGTATCCATAGTGGTGATATAATGAATCTGTAACAATTAGCACATTAATGAAAAAACAACTAAAATTTTGCAGAAAAACACAATAGATAAATATAATAGATATGTTTACATATTCAAATTTGGAAATCATTCACATATTCAGATTTGGAATGAAATTAAAAAAAAAAAAGGATAAAAACCTGAAAGGCTGAAACTATGCAGAGTGAGAAACTGTTGGTAGTGGTGACTTGTGCCTCTGCGCCGTGAGGTGAGGGTGCAGTGGTGAGTGTCTCCGATTTCCGTTCCCGTTGGCGAAGTGGCGTGAGGGCTGGGCTGCTAGCTTGCCTGCTTTCTCTGTGACTGTGAGTGAGATTGTAAGAGTGTGAGAGGTAAGGGCCGCAGGGATTGGGTCTGTCGTCTGGGTCCTCTGGGTCTAGGAAGTGGGACTGTAGGAGGAGACTGGAGAGGCCGAGAGGGGCAGAGGGGCGAGGGCTGGGGCTGGGGCAATTGGCTCAGCTAAATGATTTGTGTTCTCTGTGTGTGTGTGAGTGAGTGAACAATGTTGAATGATTTAATTTTAGCCATTTAGCTTTAGGTCAAAATTAGTCAAAACTCAAATTGGTCTTTGGTTTTGGCCTTTTGTGTGGCAAGTGGCAACCAGCAAATGACAATTTATTAATTGTTATTTGCTTAATTAATATTTAATTGTTAAATTGTTGTTCAAAATTATATTTTAGAATTTAAGTTATATGAATTATAATTTATTTATAAATTTCAAATTATCATTTAAAAATTAGAATTTGAATATAATATTAGCATTTGGAATTATTTATATTATGTCTACACATTTAGAATTTAAAAAATAAATTAATAATATAGTTAGAACTTAGAAATTATGATGTAATTTTTATAATTATCAATTATAAATTATAATTCATCTATTATAAAAAATATATATTTAAAATATTATAAATTTAAGAAGATAAATAAATATTTTAATTATTTTATGTTATAAAAATTTTACTGCACACACACATAACACATTGACCCATTGAGTGTACTAATGTTGCTAGTGTATAACTGCCAAGGCAAATGCACTCATGCATATGCACACAATTTATAACTAATTAAAGCTTAAACTTAGTCTACTCTACTAAAGTTAAATAGCAAATTAGTCCAATGACATCGTAATATAGATTGTGAATTTGTAAATTTTGGGAAAAATATAATTATAACCTTATTAAATCATAATTTCTAAAGGATAATTTTGGCACTTTCCACTTTATCTTTCAAACTATATTAGCTTTTAAGTTTTAACTATATTTTAGACACAAACAATCTTTGTTTTCATAATAATGTAGAATCATAAAAAATCTTTATTGGTTAGCATATGCAATATACAGTACATTATGTACTACTAAAACAATGAACAATCTTTGTTTTCATAATAATATAGAATCATAGATAATCTTTATGACTTTATAAATTGGTCAGATGCAATGTACAATATATTATGTGCTACTAGTCTACTACTACAAGTCTATATCACATGAATACATGATTCATAAATAGGATCCAATCTTATAGTTTGCAATTAAAATTGAATTAAAATTGAAATTTCAATTTTGCTCATTAGTATACCCTATTATATATATAAGTTAATTAATTAATTAATTAAAAAGAAAAATTTTAATTTTCTTTTCATATCACATTTTTTGTTCTTTGAATCAAAATCATCTATTTTTTATATGCAATATGTATTACTTTGTTTAATAAAAAAATCATAATTATCTATTTTTTTTTCTCTTTGTATCATAATTATATGTCAATATATCATATATTAATATCTATACTATTTATAAAATGTAAGGTTTTTATTTTTAAAGAACTAACTATTTTGCAGCTACGGCCTATGTTTAATAATAAGATGATAAAATCAATTATATTCTATAAAATAAAGACAATATAGTTTTGTTTTCTCATCTCCAATTTCACTTCTTTTTTTCTCAATTATTTCACCTTATCAAAAATTTCATTTTTATCTATCCCAAAAACTTAAAAGCACATTACCATTTTGGAAAATTACACTTAAACTTAAAAATATATATATATATATTTTTCGTTCGGTTTTAACTGAACCGAACCGAAAACCAGAAATTTTTGATTTTCGGTTAGGTTCGGTTTAACCGAGAAAAAAACCCAAACCGAACCGAAAACCAAAAATTTTAGAAATAAAAAATCAAAAACTGAACCGAACCTTAGGTTCGATTCGGTTTTTTCAGTTTTCGATTGGTTCGGTTGGTTTTGATTTTTTCTGAACACCCCTAGGACTCATAAAAACTAATAGTAATTTAAATTTTCAAAAAAGGTTACCTCATAAAAATAGTGGATACTATTTAAATTCACTTTTTCTCTCTTTACGTGGGCGAAACAATAACGGTGATGGCCAATGACCTTGAGGGTTAAGTGGTGGTACTTATTAAGCACCATGTCTGTCATAACTTCCTTCACAATCAGACAAATAGAATAATTTTTAAAAAATAAAAAATAAAAGATCCCATAAATAGTGCCAAATAGTGTAAGTTTGAAAAAATTTGCTTTTGATTTGGGCTTAGCAGTATCCAAATCTAAACTAAAGGTTCAATCTTGCATTTCAAAATAATGATTAGGGTAAATGGGAAGCCGGATGAAAACCATTCCATGCGTAGATTAATTAAAGATTGTGAATAAGAATAATAAATGAAGAAAATATCATCATAATAAAAATGTATATCTCAAAATGTCTAACATAAAGACATTTATAGCATCCTAAGGTAGGCGAATAGGTAGGGCTCCATTTATCGGCCATTTGAATGGGAACAAACATGCCCATTTTACTAAGCCTGCATCAATACTGATATCTTCATAAATCTATTATTATTACATGATGAAGAAATGACAACTATTTGCAAAATGCCCCTTCCCCCCTATTTATGTTCGGAATTGCACCATGGCCTCAAAAGAGATTCGCGCCCCTTTGAGTGGAACAGGCCCGATTTACCCAAAACACGAGACAGCAGAAAATCATAACCATCTTGAGGGTGACACATGTAATGGTCCCATGAAGCCACCAAGGACAAATAGTACAAGACCACTTCAGCTTATAGCTATAAATACCCAATATTTATGCTCAGAGGGAGTGGAGACTGAGTTTTGATCCACACCCTTGTGCTATGTTGTGTCTACTTAATCACTCAAGACCATATTCGCACCTATGTCTCCACACGACCTTCATACTAATTATCACCATACTCTGGCCTATCTCCAAGAGATCGACCCAAGCCCAATCCATATGAAGGCTAGTGACCTATGGACTAAATATACTAAAGACTTGAAGTGTCACCTCAATAAGCATTGTCTGAAGGAAACTGGAACCGGACTCCTATATACGTTATGCTTGGAGTTAGGGAATCAAGGACATGGATGACATACCAAGTACAGCAGTTACCACGTTAGAGGTAAAAGTTCTATCCCCATCGCTGAAACAAGCACCTCAGCTATCACGCCTCAAATCTTGAATCATATAGTCTAGTCTCGAGACGTGAAACTCAATCCCAAATAAAAATATCTCACTTATCTAAAATCATGATCTTAAATAAAAACTCCAACAATCATAACAATTCAAATAATTCTTGCAACATAGAGACTCAAAATGCCAAATATTCTTCCCTCAACTGGAAAATCATTGAAGGAAAAGAATTAATTCTCCAACACGGCAATAAAGCTAAAGCTATTGCAAAGTCCTCATCCAAAAAAGAAAACCATCAATTTCGGTTCTCGTCAGAAGCAAGTTCACCTCCTCGCTATGGCTAGGATCTAAGTTTGCCAGAAGGAAATTAAAGAAGATAACGAGTGTGAGTAAAAGACTCAGTGAGTACCAAGTGTGTGCAATGTGAGTTCATGAATTAAAATTATTTGTATAGTGAAAATATTCGAGAAAAAATAAGTAGAAATCCTTAAACAGTCAAGCAATAACAATCAAGAAGTTAACAAACAATTTCCTAGACTAACAACTTAAAAACAATGATCAGACAATGTCAACCTTATGACTCTCACCGTAACAGTCAATTATCGCTCCGAGCAAGGCGCGGTCTTACCAAAACAGTGCCCAAGTATCCTCAGGAATTCCTACGACCCACCTCAGCTACAAACGACTTATGTTGTGCACAGGGGCATTAGGCCATGGCGGCTTGGGGTTCAACTGGCAAGCTCGCTGTTGTTCGGTGAAGTCCCTCACACACCCAGACCAAGTTGGATCCAACTAATAGTAACAATAACAGTAATAGTAGATCCATAATTCAGTTGATCATCGGGTTTAATTTGCCAGTCTAGAAGCATAAAAAAAAGTCATAAAAGCATAGATTTTCTTTTATCCATAAATAAAATAAGAAAAATATTTCTTTCCTTGTGCGCAGTGGAATACATATAGTGTGCAGTGTATATTAAAAAGAAGTTTCATAGCATGCGTTACTATATATATCCTTCTGGTTTTGAAAAGTAATATCATATAATAGTTATATGTTTAGGCACTCACATTACTTATCAGAGGAATCAAAAGTCGATTATATTGTATCGGGTCCTTGACCACTTGCTGATACAATTGAACATTTCAACTTAATTAATACCTAATCCATGGAACCTCAATTGCACTCTAATTTAAACAGTTGAGGACATCACTCCTTCTTAAGACTATTAAATCTAAACTCTTCAACAAGGCTAATCCTAAAGATACTAAAATCAAATAACAGCTATATTAAATTAAATAGCCACATAAGCCACGTTATTCTCGGGTTTAGTCCTAAACGAGTTAAAACTTAATTACTCATATCCAAACTATTAGAGAACTAAGCTTAGCTAAGACTAAATAGTAGCAGTAAATTAGTAAGCATAAAGTTAACGAGAAACAATCTCATTGGTCCTATGGTGTGACTAACCATGATTCTAGATAGTTTGAGCATAAAACTAAATTAGATTTCTTCATCCCTATATCCCATGGTCAAGAGCCAAGAGCATATGAAATTGATCTATACCACAATAAAAATCTATGAGAGCAAAAGCTTGATTAGTGAAAACTCCATCCATCTATCATAGTCCAGTTGGGTAAAGATATTATACATAATCTAGCTAAATCAAACTTTGAATTATTCCTTTTTTTTGCTTCATCTTTTCATTATGTTGCAGAGAGGGTCCACCTAAGACACGCACATCTTCTAATAACAAGATTCCCCTCTTCTTAAACTAACATTGTTAGACCAATAAATTACAAGCAAATCTGAAGGATCTTCAAAGGCTATCAAAGCTCTACACCTAATTTACTAAAGAAATGAATAATTCCAAATGCAGAAAAGACAAATATTATCTATTCTACAAGCACAACCGCCACTACCAATTACCATAAGGAAATCAACTTTAAGAAACAAATTCATGGTACTGTTCAGATTAATTCTTTCAACTAATAAGACAAAATCAAGCAAATATCATTAATAAGTGTACTAACTGATTCCTCCCGCTTTGCTCATGTAATCACCGACTCTGGGTTTTTTTTTCCCTTCTTCCACTATGATTCCTTCTCCATCTTCTTCTTCTTCTTCTTCTTTTTTTTTTTTTTTTTTTACTTGTGAGATTAGGGTTGTAGAGTGTATGACTTATATTAAAGTATTAACATCAAGCTAACCTCCCCTATCATAGAAGCCAAAAAACTCAGTTACGATTCCTCATTCCAGTGACAATTTTCAGTAGTAAAGGAAAAGGAAGAAGAAGTTGAATTTTCTTGCTGAAACAGAAGATAAATAAATTGATCCTCATCGAGTTAATTGCCAAAAACTTTTCCATATGTTTTGCAGCAAATTCCAATAAATTCTGAACTTGCATTCTCCATATCATGTTATCATCCCATTCTTAAGAATATTTTATTTTTTTGGGGTTCATACTTGAAAGAGGTTCAACATATATTAGAAATCAAATAGGAAATCACAAATCAAGAGTGTTTGAGCCAAAATTAAAACAAAGAAGTACCAACTTCCCTTACAATATATTCAAATACAAAATCTCTAAAAAAATAAAAGAGAAATAGACAATTAAATTGAATTACAATGAAAAGAAAATTCGACCCAATTTATCCAAAATTTAAGGCTATTGGCAAATCCCCAAATTGAGGCCGTCAATTTGAGAGAAATTAATTACAATGGAAAGTTCAAATTGAGGCTGCCAATTTTAGCACAATAGGTACAACGTTCAAATCCCCATTTCTGCAATTAAAACAAAGATAATGAAGCCTCAAAAAAAGACCCATTGTCAAAACCATCTTGGAGTATAATTTTTAGCCCCATCGAAAGTCAATTTCAAGTCCATATTCAAGCAAGAATTGAAAATTGGAACTTAAAAGCATAATGCAACAGATTTATCCCTATTAAGAGTAGCAGAGATTGAGTCCTCTCTCAAATAGATTTTTAGCAAAAACCTGGTCATGGTATCAATCCCCTATTCCAATAAATTGCGGCAAAACTCCCCTTGAGTTTTAGCATCAGCAACAGTTTCTAAAAACTAGTACAAGGGTTTGCTCCTCACCTCAATACAGGTCAAACTCCACAACTGCATCAAAATATTCTAATTCAAGAAAGGAACCAGAATCAAAACAATGTAATGTTCCAAAATCAACCAATTTCAGGTAACCAAGAATATTTGTTATAGAAATTCATGTGCCTTAATAAGCTACTAAACTCTAACTAAATAGCAGGATCCAAGGCAATAATTAAAAGCAAGCAGAATAAAGTCCAGCTTCAAAGTTTAAGTATCAATTCTGCAGAATCCCAACAAAAACACCCAAATTTAAGCATGTTGACAACCAAACAAGAAAAGAACTTGTAACAAAAGGTTCTAATGCGAAAGAACATAGAACCAATTCATTCCAGCAACAAAACAAATTTTTTTGAGCAGCTTAATAAATCATACAAAGTGCCAAAACCCAACAACCAAATAGTTGGACAAATTCCAAAAGCCAAAAAACTCAAGCAAAATTCTTGTCCATCACAGATCTGAACAAGCTTGCAAATTAAGAATCAAAGGCTGCTAAAGAACCAGCAACCTTGGAAAATGCAACAAATAGCAAGAGCAGATTAGTGGGACCATATCTACCCTTTACAAAAAAAAATTCAGCTATTTTTCCCAAGCCATTGATCAAAAGCTCTAAGAAACTTATACAAACTAAAACAAATGAAAGAAGCAAAAGTTTCAAGTATAGCATCTTTATTCCTATTGAGGAGAGACATTGAAGTCAATGAAAAGTCTCAGCCAAATGGTAAGATTGAAATCTCAAGACTCTATTTCAAGGAAATCTTGGCTTCAAGTTTCAGCTTTTTACTTCAATTTTAGTTTCTTTCCTTAATTTCCATACATTGAATTATTGCATTGATTATATTGAACTAATATTTAATATCTTGCAACAAGTATGTACAATGCAAATGTGCGTTGTACCACACTGCAAATCTACATCTTATGCTTGTCCTCAGAGCATGTGACAAACACATTCATGAAGGAATATCCTTCACCATCAACAAAATGAGGTTAAGCATAAATAATGATAACATGCGTTCATAGGCAAATTATATTGAACAGGCTGCATTTTCTATCTATTTTGCATCTTCGCTTATGGAAAAACAGGTGTGGTAAGATATATACCAAGATGGGCAAGCTAGGGACACCTGATCAGAAAGGTTTGATTCCCAGATCAGTGGAGCAAGTATTTGAGACAAGGCAAATTCTTCAAGCCCAAGGATGAAAGTATGAAATGCAGGTGCTCAACACACTGTCTCTTGTTTACATAAGTTATTTTGAGCTTTACTTACCATCATCGACTTTTCAATTTTCAATGCTTGAAATATATAATGAAACAATATGTGATATGTTAGCCCCAAACAAATCTGGCTTCGATGCCTCACGTGCAAAAAAATGCTAGAAAGCAATATGCAATTAAACATGATGCAAATGGCAACACTCATGTTTTTTTATCTTACAATTGTGGATGTTTGCAATAGCTCTTCCACTGCTTTCCATGCTTTATTTCCATTCCTTATTCACCTAAAAATGCAACAAATGCACAAATTTGAAGAAAGTATTCTAAATACAATAAAAAATACAGACTATATCATACAAAAGAGCATAGAAGAAAGGTCACATTACTTAGCATTACTAGTGTATTAGTAATAATAAGATATTTAAAGTTTCAAACCCAAAGGATCATTTTTAACTCTGGATATATTTTTCACATTTGTACAAAGCCCAGCAGCATGAAATGTTTGCAAAAAAAGATCCACCCTTAAAATAGAAAACAACTCAAATAGCCTGAAAAATTGCAGCATATATGTTTTTGAAGGAGTGTGCAATGCCTTTGCTAAATTTGTTCCTAGTCAAGTTTCAACATTGATCAAAGAAAAATGAAAGAATTATTTTCATAAAAGCAAATGGGATTAGTTCTTAAGGCAACAAGCTAAGTGGAGTATCTTACATGTGTGTGAGGTTAGGAGGTAAACTTTATGGGATTGAGCCCTCAATTCCACACACCATTCTATACATTGCATTTTATCAACTAAAGTTTCAAAAGAGTAGAGAATGTTATTATTGCATTTATAAATTAAACCATGTGTAGCCAAAAGAGTATATGTAGTATCACCAATGCACCATCTTTAACAATAAAAATGTTGCACTAACAACTCTGAAAAAATTGCAAAACACTTAGATTTGATCCCTTAACATGAGCAACCACAATGGTGAAACCAACATGCGAAAGGAATTAGGAACAAGCTGACTTAAGAATCATACAAATGAAAAATAGATAGATCGAAGGTTGGATGGGGAACTTAAAGCAACTATCTAAGTGGATAGTGTAGAAGTATAAAAAGGTGAGAGATGGGGCTAAAAGTTGATACTCTAAGGAAATCTCAACTTCCTCCCTAATAAGCTCACTTCTATTTATTCCTAAATAGAAAAACAGAAAATGTCCAAGTTCTTGTTTTTTGGGATACCGAAAAACTAAGAAAGTATTTGATATTTACTTTTTCAGTTGTTCTTCTTACACTTTTTTGCACACTTAAAATTATCATGTCTGGGTGTTTATGCATAGAAAACCTCAACACCAAAGTGAGGATGCCTCCAAGCTTTTTTTTTTTTTAGCCTCATGAAATACAGCAAAATCCTACTCAATAGAATGCATTATGAATAGAATACAAAACTAAGTTCTAAAATAAAAAACCAAAATGAATCTACAAAGACACATAAACTCATCAACAAATAGCATTGAAACTTTTGATGGTGAACCCACAAAAGAATTGGGTTTTTAGCCAAAACTCATAAGAAATGGATAAATCGATTATATACTAAGCGAATATCAACTAGAGCTGCACTTCAACTGCTGGTGAAATTTGACAGTCTCTCTACTAAAATTGTAAAAATAAAAAGAAGAAGAATGAAAAATAAAATAAAAATAAATATTTATAAATAATACTGAACTGAAAAAAAAAATCCACCAAAGAAATAGTCAACCAGAAAACCTGTTCATTAGGAAGCTTCTGATGTGAGGTTCCGACGCATTTACATAATTCATAAGTCTATCATAATCTTTAACTGCCCAGTAGTTCAAGCTGCTCAATTCAGTACATGTTTCTTAATCCCACCAATTTTTCCTACATAGATTGCTAAGTTGCATTTTTGTCTTTTTATTCGTATAATTTTCCCTTGTGACTAACAGTAAAAATGCTTAATTGTTGGGTTTTAACTTTCATTTTATATTTTGTGAAGCAAATTGAAGGTTCAAGCTAAGTGTGGTTGAAAATTGAGTACTTGACATTCTTGGAGCAAAGATCGCATTCCCGAAGAGACGAGGACTGGAAGAAGGAAATAATTTGATTGCGAGCGTATCTTGCTTCCCAAGACTATTATGCAAATTTGAATTGGAAGCATTAAATCTATTTTGTCAGTTGTATATATTTGGAATATTTTAATCTCTATTTCTTTAATTAGGATAATTTGAGTTTTCCTACTCTGGTAGGACTCGTATTAGTTTCCCAGTTGCATTAGAAGTAGTCAGATATTCATATGGAACTAGGTATCTTTCATAGGGGAGTTTTTTCATTCTTTTATTCAGCATATTTTTAGTTTCCTACGTTTTCTTCTTTCCATGAGTTGCTAAACTCTTTTTCTAGCATTAGGAATTATCGAAGTTTGGTTTCTTCAATATTTGTGAGATCTAAATGATTGAATTTATTTTTATTATTTCTTGAGTATTTATTTATCTTATATTTTCATTACGAGTATTTAGACTTATTGAATTTAGGACCCAAATTTGATAACATGGAATATTTGTTCTATTAATTAGAAAATTAAATCTATAATTGTTTAATTGTTCTAATACTTGTGGCAAATAGCATAGTTATGTATGGTAATATGCATGATTTATGCTATGTGAATAAATAATCTAGTCTAAATGAACCTCGCATGTGTGTTTGTTGGCTAGGGTTGGGTCTCTCTAGTTTTCAATGCTGTTGATAAATTAAATCTTAGGAGCATTTCTTTAGGGTTGTTTATTGGCAAGGAAAATATATAACGCGCTTCTCTTAGTTATCGAGATAGTAAGGAGAGATTGGTTATTAGAGCGTCCCAAGTAACTATAACCAGTTTATTTATGAATGAGAAATTTATCTTTGCATCGATGATCAAATCTAAGAACCAAACTAAGATTTTACCTTAGGTTAGATTTCATTCTTATTGATTCCTTATTTTTATTTGTGATTTACTTACTTTTAAGATTCTAGGTCTTCGATTTCATAAAAATCCCCCATTCTATTTTACATTATTTAGTAAATTTGAAAGAAATAAAATTTACCAATCCCTGTGGAATACAACCCTACTCATCTCTATTTACAAATCATATTTTAGAGTAGGATTTTATTTTTGTTGGATTTGACACCCATCAAATTTTAGCATCGTTGCCGGGGACTGGTGTCAAATAATTTTGTTTCTTTTAATGCCCCGATCTTCTCGTACAAGTGAACTTCAATACGATCCAGAGATTGAGAAAATTACTCGTAGATTGCGGAAGGAGACTAGATTGCAAAAGAAAGGCGAATCGTCACCTTTGGATCTCAACCTAGATACATCTAGTTTAGTCAGTTCTAGCACTTCAGAACAAGAAGAAACAATGGCCCTTGAAATAACTTTAAGGGAGTTGGCTTAATCGAATTTAGCTCAACAACCAGCTTGCGTTGAATATCCAGAGTTGGAAACACCTTTTGAGCTAAAATCTAGGTTAATCCATCTACTACCCATTTTCCGATTTAGAGAATGAAGATCCCCATAAGCATTTAAAGACACTTCATGTTGTGTGTTCGACTATGAAACTCCAATGAGTGCCTGAAGAGCAAGTCAAGTTGCGAGCTTTTCCATTTTCTTTAGCAGATAAAGCTAAAGATTGGTTGTTTTATATACCCCTTAGCTCTGTCACTACATGGACGGAAATGGAAAGATTATTTCTTGAGAAGTTTTTCCCTACGTCTCGTGCTACTAGCATTAGAAAAGAGATCAGTGGGATAAGACAAAAAGATGCAGAGAATCTTCACAAATATTGGGAAAAGTTTAAACAACTTTGTGCAAGCTGCCGACAACATGGTATTACTGAGCGACTTCTCATTGAGTACTTTTATGAAGGACTTGTACCCATGGAGAGGAGGATGATGGATGCAGAAAGCCAAAGAGCCATAGTGAATAAAACTCCAAGTGAAGCTAGAGAATTTATCTCTATAATGGCTACCAATTCCCAACAATTTGGATACTCTTAGTACCTTCCTAGAAGGATCAATGAGGTAAGTAATTCATCTCTTGAGCATCAGATTTCCACTTTAACTTCTCTTGTTCAAAAATTGGTTGTAGGAAACACGTGACAAATGAAGGCTTGTGGGATTTTTACTAACTTTGATCATCCTACAGATATGTGTCCTATGCTCCAAGAGAATTCCTGTGAACAAATTAATGTAGTAGGAGGATTCCCTAGACCACAGCAAAGTACGATCCCTACTCAAACACCTACAACCCAGGATAGAAGAATCATCCAAATTTTAGTTATGGAGGAGGACCGTAGAACTACCTACACTTCCAACAAAAACCACATCCTCCACAACAACCATCCTTTTCAAATACAAGTATATCTCTTGAAGAGATTGTTAAATCGCTTGCGGCTAACACTCAGCAATTTCAACAGGAAACAAAAGCAAGCATTCAAAACTTGGAGAATTAGATGAGCCAGCTAGCTACCTCAATGAGTAAGATAGAATCCCAAGGGAAGCTACCTTCTCAGAAAATTGTTCATCCCAAGCAAAATGTTAGCGTGACTACTTTGAGAAATGGTAAGAAGTTGAAGGAACCCAATAAGAAGACACGAGAAAATACTGTTGTGGAAAAAGTAGTAGAGAGATTGTCATGCCCTAGGTTTAGTTGAACATCCACATGAACCTAATGGTAAGGTGACAAACCTATTGGTTGTACACCCTCCATTTCTTGAAAGGTTCGCTAAATCCGAAAGGCATGAAGAGGAAAAAGAGATTTTTGAAACTTTTTGCAGGGTTAAGGTAAATATCCCTTTACTTGATGCAATTAAGCAAATACCTCGATATGCTAAATTTCTCAAAGAATTGTTCACAAATAAAAGAAAATTAAATGATAATGAAAGAATATGTGTGGGGGAAAATGTCTCAGCAGTGATACAAATGAAATTGCCCCCCAAATGCAAGGACCCAGGTATGTTTACTATCCCTTACAAAATTGGCAAAGTTAGAATTGAAAAGGCTATGTGCGATCTTGGTGCTTCAATTAATATCAAGCCTCTTTCCATCAACTCTTCATTGAATGTTGGTCCTTTGAAAGAAACAGGAGTAGTTCTTCAAATTGCTAATAGGTTTGTTGTATATCCTGAGAGAGTCCTAAGTACAAGTTAACGAATTGATTTTTCCTACTGATTTTTATGTACTTAACATGTCTAAAGCTAACTCTCCTAATTCGTCACAAATACTATTGGGAAGACCTTTCCTTAGAACCTGTAGGATGAAAATTGATGTGCATGATGGTACACTCACTATGGAGTTTGATGGTAATATGAGTAAATTCAATATTTATGATGCCATGAAATATTCTAGTGATGAGTCATTTGTTTCGGTTGTGAATAATATTGATGCTTTGACTCACAAAACCTTGAATTTGAATAATGATAATTTTGTGATGTGAGGAATAGCTACATCTAGCCAAAGATGTTAAAGAGATGCGCGTTTTGAGAGGCAACCCAAACTTTCAATTTGTTTTTAATATTTTAAAAAAGTCTTTAATTAGGTTTTTTTTTTCTATGATGCAAGAGACACTTTAAATTTGCCTGCGAGCATAGTTAATTTGACAGAAAACTTTTCAATCTACTCATGCTCAGGCCTTGTTCAAGGACCTATTCTGGCATGTTGGAATTATTTGACAAGAAAAGCTCTTCAATTTATCCATGCCCACACCTTGTTCAAAAACCTCTTCTAGCACCATTAGAATTATTTGACAAAAGTGCTCCCATATCTACCATGCCTACGCCCTGTTTTGCCGCCTCTTCCGCCACCAACAGCTACCTTCAGTCACCATCTTCAGCCACCAAACACCAAACCCACCACCAACCATCATCACCGTCGCCGCCGTCAACCATCGCTGCTGGTTTCACACCCTTATTTCCACCCAGTCTTTGAAGCCGTGCGGGCCTCGTCTCCTTAGGGGAGTTCTCCTTCCACCTTGTCTTATGTATTTATATTCATATTTTGAAACATTGAGGCCAATGTTTAGCTTAAGTACGGGAGAGAAAATTTTAGATTCATTTTGCTTCAAACATGCATGAAATGGCTCGTTATTCTTCTTATTTGCTTACAAAGTGTGCTTTAATTCTTGATTTGTTAATATTTCTCATTGACCTTTTGCCTCTTTTTTACGCCTGTCCCTAAGGTAACACTTAAATAATTGGGTTGAATTAGAACACATTGTAAGAATGGCATGAATAGTTGGGTTCTTGTTTATTGCACTTTGACTTGTTACCTTGTTGGTTGATTTGGATGAAAAATGTATGAGGGAATTAATGCATATCACCCTAATAATTGCCATGTATAGCGGGTTAACTTTTTTAAAAATTGCCTTGATGAACATATTTGGGTTGAATTGTTGAGTTAAATGTACTAAGACAATGAAAGTGACTGGGTTTAACCATTCTAACCTTCTTTAAAAAAAAGACTTGATTACTCCACTAATCACTAAAATAAAAGTCATTATAAGTAGGGATAATAATCATCTAGATTTGTGACCGGCTGAGTAACCGAGTGCATTCATCACCAATATTTGTATTCGTGTAAAAAGGTTGAATGTTATTCTAGACAAATTGTGGCCAGTTGAGTAATAGGGTGCATTTATCACCAATATTTGTATTTGCGTAAAAAGATTGGTCCACGTGCTGAATTTAGTGCCGAGAGAGAGAGAGAAAGAGAATAAGGTTTTCCCTTTTGTCCTTTATATTTTCTTGCATTCAACTTGCTAATCTTCCATGAATATGTGACATCGTTGCATGTTTTTTATAGTTGTCCTTCTATGTCTTGACTTGAATTGAACTTAATGAAAAATTGTTAAATCTCTTTTACATTTCAAGTACAAAGAGACTACCAGGGTGACAGGTTATTTGTGTAGTTTATAAGGATTCTTTAGTGCATGTTCTTACTTGTGTCTTGATTCGGCCCTCCAAAATGTGATAATTTGAACTATTTGGAGACAAGTTGAGAAATAGGAAGAATGGATTGTGAGAAAGATTGATAAATTTGGAGCTATTGTATGCCTGAGGACAAGCATTGTCTAAGTGTGGGGGAATTTGTTAAGTTGCATTTTTGTCTTTTTATTCGTATAATTTCCCCTTGTGATTAATAGTAAAAATGCTTAATTGTTGGGTTTTAACTTTCATTTTATATTTTGTGAAGCAAATTGAAGATTTAAGCTAAGGGTGGTTGAAAATCGAGTACTTGACATACTTGGAGCAAAGATCGCATTCCCAAGGAGACTAGGACTGGAATAAGGAAATAATTTGAGTGCGGGCGTGTCTTGCTTCCCAAGACTATTATGCAATTTTGAATTGGAAGCATTCAATCTATTTTGGTAGTTGTATATATTTGAATACTTTAATTTCTATTTCTTTAATTAGGATAATTTGAGTTTTCCTACTCTAGTAGGACTCTTATTAGTTTTCCAATTGCATTAGGAGTAGTGAGCTATTTATATGGAACTATGTATCTTTTATAGGGGAGCTTTTTCATTCTTTTATTTAGCATATTTTTAGTTTCCTGCATTTTCTTCTTTCTATGAGTTGCTAAACTCTTTTTCTAGCATAAGGGATTATCGAAGTTTGATTTCTTCAATATTTGTGAGATCTAAATGATTTAATTTATTTTTTTTATTTCTCGAGTATTTATTTATCTTCTATTTTCATTACGAGTATTCAGATTTATTAAATTTAGGGCCCAAATTTGATAGCTTAGAATATTTGTTCTGTCAATTAGAATATTAAATCTGTAATTGTTTAATTGTTCTAATACTTGTGGCAAATAGCATAGCTATGTGTGGTAATATGCATGATTTATGCTATGTGGATAAATAATCCAGTTTAAATGAACCCCGTGTGTGTGTCTGTTGGATAGAGTTGGGTCTCTCTAATTTTTAATGTTGTTGATAAATTAAATCCTAGGAGTGTTTCTTTAGGGTTGTTTATTGGCAAGAAAAATAACTAATGAACTTCTCTTAGTTGTCGAGATAGTAAGGAGATGTTGGTTACTAGGGCGTCCGAGTAACTATAACCAGATTATTCAAGAATGAGATATTTATCTTTGCATTGATGATCAAATTTGAGAACCAAACTGAGATTTTACCTGAGGTTAGATTTCATTCTTATTAATTCCTTATTTTTATTTGTGATTTATTTTCTTTTAAAATCTAGGTCTTCGTTTTCATAAAAATCCCCCATTCTATTTCACTTTATTTAGTAAACTTGAAAGAAATAAAATTTACAGTTCCTGTGGAATATGACCCTACTTATCGCTATTTACAAATCATATCTTTAGAGTATGAATTTATTTTTGTTGGATTCGACACCTATCATAGATTAATAGTTGTAATATGGGGAAAAAAATAAAGGAATACATTAACCAAAAAAAGGGACCTTATTTCTCTCAGTACCATCCGCCGCCTCCATGGCTGTAGTTCATAAGTGACACAACATTGATAGGTCCCTGGTCCTCTCTAAATACAACACCAGACAACTCCTTCATACCGGGCGATCCCAGCAAATTTGTTGTCTCCTCATCAACCTCGACCTAATGAACCTAAATAGTTGACTCATTGGGCACGGAATACATACAACGCTTGGGCTCTTCCTCTTGTAGCTTGGGTGAATCCCACAGATAAGTCCTTTTTGGATATGCTTCATCAAATGCGCGTTTTAGGATATCACCAACGACGAATTTTTTGTTGTCTTCTCCTGCTTCTTAATTTGAGAGAATCGCCATTGGGGAAAGAAAAGACAAAACTTTTAGGGTATTGTTCAAGTTCTATTATCGGGTGTAGAAAATCTACCGAAAGACTTCTCACCATACATCAGCATCATCTTCGGATTGCCAGCGGCCACCAACATTGAGAGACTCAACATCTTAGACAATGAGCAGCGCCTTACAGGATTCAACATCACAGGCAAAGACCACATGCTAAATCTCGATCTTGTAGTTCTGTGAACTCAATAAGAACCTATAATCAAAAGATGAATACGATACACATACAATCTAGTTTCTTTGAAATTAAAGCTTGAAGAAAACAAAAAATGGTCAATTCACCTTGGAAGCCAAGTGCTTCACTTCCACCATCTTCAACAAATTGAATGAAAAAAAAAAAAGATGTATATTTTGATAGAAGAAAATAAGGATAAGTAGTATAGAGCGTCGAATGGGGGTAGGATTTCAATGGAATTTGTAGCCTTTTCAGAGATAGGTACATTTTTCAATCTTATGTCTTGTCTCAATTTTTTTAAACATTGATATTTTATTCTAATAATCCTGCAAGAGGCAAAATGAGAAACAAGCATTATAGTTAAAAGCACAACTTTATAAAGCATAAATAATGCAAAACAACGTCGTTCCACAATATAAAATGGATTAAAAAGAAAATAAAAAGAAAAAAGAAAAAATCTGCCACACACAAAATAAGGCTGCCATCTAATCCATCTACCCATGCAAGCGGGACCCACCATCGTTCTACCAACTAAAGAACAAACAAACCATGCAGCACAAGGTACAATCCTACGCAACTACAAGTAACCAAAGAATAAAAACATAAAGAAAGTCATCCATCATTTTTCCTTCTGACCAATTGAATGGGCCGCACCACAAATATAATACAAGTAAGACAAAGTACCACTTTATAAAGCAGCAAAAACCCAAACAACACTGTTTCATATGAGAAAAGATCCAAAACAAATAAAAAACTGAGAGAGAGTATGGGCGGGGTAGTGGCCTGGTGGGTAGGCATTTCACGTGCTGCTATCATGTTTTCTTTTTTTATTATTATTAATTAAAAAAATTCAACAAATTCAAATTTTCTTTTAACCATCTTAAAAAAGGACAAAACAACAAATAACTATCATAGCAAAAGGCACCACCATGTAAAACACAATATTTCATCATTTCGAACTCACAAAACATGAAGTGGTGCAACAGGCGCACATTGGCATTTATATGTTTATTTATTATGCAATATGTAATAATGTAAGTATTTGTTGATATTTGATCATCATAATTCATAACCAAACAATGTCGTGTTTTGAAACCTTTTATATGACATCTGTTTTTGTTGGTAACTTTTGTGGACCGGAGAGTATCAACGACAAATTGACAATTGACAAACAGCAAACCCAATCTGGTACGGCTCCTTCAATCAAATTCAATGAAAATGCCTCCACCGCCCAAATTTACATCATTAACTTTGAGTTTGGCCACTCTGCCCGTTCAAAGGTACACGTGCCCCATTTTGCTGCTTTCAAAACTTTTCACATATGAATTGCCAAAGCTTTTCACATATTTCCTTTGGTGTATATATATATATTTTCCTGTTAGTCATCTTTGCAAAGCTTCTATTTTATTAGTTTGATAGTTGTCTTTTTTTGGTAATTTTTCTTGTCCTACATTATAAAATAGTGGTGAAAATACGAAGGCTTTGTTTGGTTATATTTTTCCGAAACAACATTGTTTTGAGAAAATATAATCAAATATATCCCTATTTTTCCTTTAAAATGCATATTTTTCAATATATATACATATATTATATATACATCATATATATTTTACTATTATTCTAACATTAAAATAATTATCCAATTCCAGTTTCACCCCAAAAACTCAACAAAGCATTGATTTGACTGCTACAGTAAAACATTTCTCCCCAAAATATAAACAAACATATCAAAAAACAACTTTCACATTCTCCAATAATTCATTCACCCAAAACACATAATAAAATCAAATAAAAAACATAACCAAACATAACCGAATAGCATATGAATCAGATGGCTTCAGGTTTTCCTTATTTCTTTTTTTGCCTCCTAATGTTTTTTCTTTATAAGTACAAAAGTAAATCATAAAAATATGTGATCAACCATTTAATGCAGAAATTTATTTTCCTAGGTGCTTTATATGAGTATTATTTTTTAAGAGAAATGCTTACGCTTTGTTTGGGAGTGTACTCCCAAACATGTAGCATTAAAAACCCCCTAATAAAACTCCCAAAAACCCCTCAACATACCTCCCAAATAACCATTATCCCCTTTCATTTCACATTCCCCTAGGCCCCCCAAGAATTGTCCCCATCTCTCCCATTTCCCCGCGTCTCCCGTTCTCTCTCTCTCTGTAGCTCTCTCTCTCTCTCTCTAGTATTATTAATTAATTAATAATAATACTACTACCACCACCACCACCACCACTAATAATAATAATAATAATAATAATAATAATAATAATAATAATAATAATAAATCAATAAAATAACAATAACAACAACAACAACAACAACAACAACAAAAACAACAACAACAACAACAAAACTACTAGTAGTATTAGTAGTAACAGAAATAGTAATACTAATAGTAGTAGTAGTAGTAGTAACAGTAATAATAATAATATGGGATAGCCCAATGGGCTCGGCCCAAAGGCCACAGACTTAATGATATAGCATCAGGCCCATCTCGTTCTTGGAGCCTAATTTTGCTACCGACTTTAGGTGACCCAAATCGACCAGACAGATCGACCTGTCATACTCTGGCAGACGGGTGTTCTACTAGGTCACAGGCAAAATCGCTGGTCGACCCCTCGACCACGGTGCTCAGCCATATCTCACGCTCACGCCAACTCATTGTAGGGTCGACCCTATCACCGACCATGGAGGTCGACGCGGCGCAAATTCAACTCTGCCACATTAAATACCTTAACAGGCAGCATGCCTCCCCATTAATGGCGCATGTCGCCCCAGTGCCACTCATGCTGCCGTACTAGGCAGGAAGCGCGTCTACAGTGTACTATTCTATCCATGAAACCTGGAAATATAGTCATCTAGAATAGTACAAGAATAGGAGATGACCTAATGACCCTCATACAAGGACAAAGGCCCTTCCTGCATGTCAAGGGCATCTCAGACAAATTCCTGTTGGGAGAAAGCTATAAATACCTACCCTTCAGCCTCACAAAAGGTATGTTATTCTATATACAAAAAGCCCTCACTCTCCTACTCATTATATCTAGTTGATCCCATACTAGCTTGAGCGTCAGAGTGCTATAGCCGAAGACATCTCAACTAGCCTGACGTTTGCTCGTGATTACAGGACTCAGCTCAACTAAATTCATACATCGACCAGAGAGGTCGAACCTTTCTAATTTATCCCTTGATCTAGTTACAACTGGATTTCACCCTCATTATTTGGCACCGTTTGTGGGAAACTTGAGTCCGCAATCGAAAATGGTTAACACCAGGCGAGCCCCCTCAGGAAGAGAAAAAAATAGGAGGTCTAGCTCTTCCATGCCTCGACCTCAGTAAGAACATAGCGCTCTTGGGTCTAGCACCCAGCCAGAGTAGGTGGTCACCTTGACCATGCCCTAACTGATGCAGCTCATCAACGAGCAAATATCAGCCCAGATTTCTGCTCAACTTTTTGCAGCTTTGAATCAACATACCGTGCAACCGGAGCAGGCAGCGTGCTCAACTCCGCAACCCATGGCCCTGGAGGAGAGACCACTCAAAGAAAATCAAGACCGACCAGAGTCCAGAAGGCCTCCCTCGAAGCGTGAAGTATGCCCAGGCCATTTTCCAAAGGAAGTGGCCCGACCTATACCTCATGAGAAGGTTGCAGATTCAGTTGATCACGGCATTCGACCTATTCGAGCCCCACAGTATGATAAGGTCGAGCACTCGAGACCCCACCCGAACAGATACGCATCCCAAGCTGACAGGGATAAATTGGAGGAAGTGTCCCACCAAGTCCAACAGCTGAACAGACGATTAGAAGAGATCTCGAGGAGGAACACGGAGAAAAATCACTATCAGGAGAGACCACCGAAGTTCCAAAGAGAGAGAGACTCACCATTCATCTAGGAGATTATCGACAAGCGCATTGTCGTCGATGCCAAAATCCCAACAAGCCTGCCCTGATATGATGGCTCATCAGACCCAAATGAACATTTGATGCAGTTGCACAGACACGGCGATTACATCCACGCCAAGATGTTGGTAACCACCTTTGAGGGGATAGCGCTTGACTAGTTCATTAAGCTAGAGCCGGCGTCGATATACTCATACGACCAGTTGTGCGACAAGTTTTTGCACCAGTTGGTGAGTAGGAGGAAGGCAAAGCTCCCACATACCCCACTTACATATGGTGAAACAAAACGAAGGAGAATCCCTCCGAGACTTTTTTACCAGATTTAACACAGAGGTGCTGAAGATTGATAGCCCTCAGATTGAGTTCCTGATTGACGTATTGTTCTTAGGCCTCAGACACAAGGAATGTGCCAATGCATTAGTACGCAAATAGCCCAGGTCGATGGAGGAGCTCCTCGATCTCACAGAGAGGTACATGACTCAAAAGGAGATGAATAGACTGAAATATGGCAATCCCAAGGTCGATAAGAAGAAGAGCAAGGAAAAAGATGACCGCTAGTACATGGAGGGTCGTCAATCCCCCATCAAATGCTTCCATGATTACACCCCGCTTAATCTCCCATGAAAGGAAGTGTTGTTTGCTATCCAGCACGACAATCTCCTCAAAAGGCCCAGGAAGTTGACTGAAACCGAAGCCATGAAGAGGTCAAAGAAATACTACCATTTCCATAGGCAAAAAGGGCACGACACAGAAAATTATTCAATTTGCACGATGAGATCAAGAGACTGATCAGGCAGGGCCATCTGAAAAATATATCGACGAGCATGCTAGACGCGAATAGGGCAAAACCGACCGGACTCTCCATAGAGAAAGGTCGGCTAGCCCGAGGAGAGAAGATAAAGGAAAGAAACCTGCCCAAGAGCCCCACCCACCCATTCGAGGAGTCATTGACATGATTGCAGGAAGTCCCACTGGGGGGGACTCAAAGTTCGCTAGGAAACAGACTCAAAGGCAACTAGAATTGACCAAATCAGCCACGGTCGAAACAATCTTTCAACTCTCAACCAGCGCAGAACCAATCTCCTTCACCGAGTCTAACCTCGACCATTTGGAAAATAGAGGAGTCGACCACAACATAGACTGCCCTATGGTGGTGACGCTTGAAATAGCCAATTTCGAAGTAGGAAAAATCTTGGTCGATAATGGCAGCTTTGTGAACATCATATTTTTGTCCACCCTGAACAGAATGAACTTGGGATAATTGAAATTTGAGCCAGTCCACACCCTGCTGGTCGATTTTGGGGGATCGGAGATCATCCCAGAGAGGTCCATTAGCCTATCCACATCATTTGGATAGGGCTGCAGAACCTTGATGATAAACTACCTTATAGTCGATGCTCCCTTCGCCTACAACGTCATCATTGGTCAACCTACTCTAAACAACTTCAGGGCCATCATCTCGACCTACCATATGAAGATCAAATTCCCAACCCCAGCAGGAGAGGGGGAGCTCTTGTGCAATACTAAGGAAGTCTAGCACTGCTATACCATTTTGGTGGAGCCAAATAAGCAGAAGACCTGGCCTCAGCTAAAGCCCTCGGGGGACGCCCTTATAGCGAAACCCACTGAGGGATATTCATCTAAGAAGAGGAAACTGGAGGACACCCGGATCGAGCCCGTCTGGGAGTTCAAAATGATCGAATTAGAGCCCGACAACCCCGATAAGACCACTAGGATTGGAAGTGACATGGCTCATCGTCCGGAATGCCTCATGGTCGATTTCCTTTGAAGAAATATCGATGTGTTAGCATGGAAAGCTTCCGACCTCTAAGGAATCGACCAAAGTGTTATTGTCTATTATCTTAATGTGGACCCTTCCTACAAATCGGTGAGGCAGAAAACAAAAACCTTCAATACTGAGAGGTCCCAAATCATCGAAGAAGAGGTCAACAAGTTACTAGAGGCAAAATATATTGTAGAAATTCAGTACCCCTCTTGGCTTTGTAATGTTGTACTTGTCCCTAAGAATGAGAGAAAGCGGCGTATATGTAATGATTTCACTTATTTGAATAAACCTTACCCTAAAGATCCTTACCCCCGTCTCGCATAGATTTATTAGTGGATTCTATAGCTGGTTGTGAAATATTGAGCATGATGGATGTCTTTCAAGGCTACTATCAAATATTCATGGCACCCAAGGACAGGGATAAGACCTCTTTCACCATCCCCAATGGAGTATACTGTTTCTTAGTTTAAAAATACGGGGGCAACGTACCAAAGATTAGTCAACTTCATGTTCAAAAGCGATATCGGAAGAACCATGGAGGTTTACGTCGATGACATGATCGTCAAAATGGTGAAAGCCAAGCATCACCTAATTGACCTCGACCATACCTTCTCTATATTGAGAGCATTCGGTATGAAACTCAACCCCAACAAGTGCACATTCGGGGTTTGAGGAGATAAATTCTTAGGTTACATGGTCAGTCAAAGGGGGATCGAAGCAAACCCACAGAAGATCCAGGCAGTAATGGATATTGCCCAGCCCCAAATAGTTCGAGACGTACAATGCCTAGTCGGCAGGATAATTGCCCTCGGCAGATTCATCACAAAGTTGGCCGACAAGAGTTTTCCTTTCTTCAAAATCCTGAGAAATACAAAGAAATCAGGATTCCAATAGAACGAACAATGTGACCAGGCCTTCGTCGAAATGAAGCAATACCTCTCCTCACCACCCATGCTCGCTAAGCTCGAGCTGGGCGAAGTTTTGCAACTCCATCCAGCCGTGTCCACTGCCCCGATCAGCTCAATTCTGGCCTCGATGAGAGATGGAACCCATCGACCTATATATTATAAAACCTTGCAAGGGCCTTAGCACAATTACCTGGAGATCAAGAAGTTTGCCCTCGCCTTCGTTACAACAGCATGGAAGTTGCGACCTTACTTCCAGTCTCATGCAATTGTAGTGCTGACGAATCAGCCGTTAAAGCAAGTATTGTCAAAACCAGACACGTCAAGTCAACTCACGAAATAGGCTATCGAGCTTAGGGAGTTCGACATCACATTCCAACCGCGAACGGCCATAAAAGCACAATTCCTAGCTGATTTTGTAGCCAAAAAGCTCGACCTCCCTAAGCTCAGCCCAAATTCCTCTATTTGGACGTTACACATTGACGGCTCAACAACCACCTCGGGAGGCAAAATTGATGTTTCACTCCGCTCCCCACTTGCTGAGAAGTATGATTTTGCAATAAAACTCGACTTTTCGATCACCAACAACGAAGCAAAATACGAAGCTCTCATAGTTGGGATGAACATGGCAGTATCTTGAGGTGTCAAGTAGCTAGTTGCTATCACCGATTCCCAGTTGGTGGCAAAGCAGGTCGAAGGAAACTTCGAATCCAAAGAGACCAAGATGAGTCAATACCTATCTGAGGTAAAATGGTTGCAGAAATCATTCAAGAGCTTCACCTTGAGCCAAGTACCCCGAGCAGAAAATGAGGGAACAGACGCACTCTCAAAATTCACTAGCTTGACAAGAGAAACCAAAGAAAAAACCATAATATTCCTCACAGCCAGCAAATTAGCTATTTAGATTAACAACCACAATCTCGTCAGAAGCATAGAGGAGACAGCTCCCTTCTGGCAAGACCTAATTAAGCACTACTTAAGGTAATGCATAATCCCCAAAGACAGAAACTAGGCCCTCGATGAGCACGAACAACTTTATAGGAGGTCGATATCAGGACCATCCCTTAAATGCCTAACACCACGAAGCAGATCAAGTCCTGCATGAGATTCATGCTGGCATTTGTGGTAATCACTCAGGAGGTCGATCTCTCATCCATAAAGTCATACGATACATGTATTTCTGGCCCACTTTATTAAAGGATTCGGTCGACTTCGCCAGAAAGTGCTCTTCTTGCCAACTTCACTCGAACATGCCACTCCAGCCTGCAACATCGGTGGTAAACATCCAAATCACATGGCCGTTCGACCAGTGGGGGATAGATATAGTCGGATCCCTCCCGAAAATGAAAACATTCGGCCAATGAAAATTTATTATCATTGCGGTCGAGTACTTCACTAAATGGGTCGAAGCAGAAGCAATTCCAAAGATCACCGACGCGGCTATCAGGAGCTTCATTTGGAATAACATAATCTACCGTTTCGGCCTGCCCAAAGTCTTGATCTTAGATAATGGAACTCAATTTCAAAGCAAGAGCACGAGAAAATAGTGCGAGTCCTTGGGAATCTGTCAACACTTTACATCGATAAGAAACCTCCAGGCTAATAGCCAGACAGAGGTCACGAATAGAACGATCCTAAACCACATCAAAGCTCAAACAGAAGAAACGGGAGCGAGCTGGGCGGATGACCTCCCCGGAGTGCTATGGGTATATAGAACCACACCTCGAACAGCCACAGGCTACTGCTCTTACAGCTTGGTCTACGACTTAGAAGCAGTAATTCCATCTGAGCTGGTACAACACACGACCCGAGTGATCCGTTATAACCCGATCAGAAACACAATAGAAAGGGCCCTCGATCTCATTACCATCGACGAGATAAGCCACACAGCCTACAACATAATACAATGATACCGATCGAAAATGACAGAGCGTTACAACAAAATAGTTCGACCGTGTGGTTTCAAAATCGAAGACATAGTCCTCAAGAAAGTCGAAGTATCAAGAAATGTGGAAAAGCTCGACCCAAAACGGGAGGGACCTTACACTGTGGTCAAAATGTCAAAACAAAATGCATATCGACTAGCGGACACACGAGGCAACGAACTACCATGACCTTCGAACGCTGTAAACCTAAAGAAATTCTATGTGTAAAAAGGCCACTGGCCTCCATTGTATTTCCTCGCAAAAATGAAAATTTATGGAACATCATGCAAATACTTACTTGCATGAGTTGATCACTTGTTGTCAACCCTATAGTCGACCAAACAAGCTCCTAGCCTCCAAGTCAAGGCTTCACAGCCAAGACCAAATCATCGACTCCGTAGTAGGCCAGACAAACTTCCAACCGCCACCCTAAACCCTAAACCTTTACTATCAACCCCACAATCGACCAAATATACGAGTTTATCATTAACTATTTTGTTCAATTAAACATGCATAACGCAAATTAAAATGTGTGTTGGTTTAGGTAATCATGGTTCATTCAACAATGATCTTGAACTAATTTTACCAAAATTTAAGAACACAAACACTCGACTACAACCATTATTGTTTTTAAAGAATGATGAAAGAGCACATGTCACTCAACTAAATAAACATGTTCAAACAGCAAAAAAAGTACTTCATTCAATTCCAAAATCTCGATTACAAATATCCGAATAAGTACATCAATTGGAATAAAAATACATCAGAACAAGAGCATCAGTTCGACCCAACGCCCTCATCGTGCCCTCCTCAAGCACTCTCCTCAATTGCTTGTTCGAGCTCATCGCTCGAATGAATCAGAATAAGAACCACCGCGAGGCCGCTCGCTCTCGGCTCGGGCATCACAACAGCAACAGGAACAGCGGCCGTCGCAGGTTGAGAGGGCCCAACCTCCTCGGTCAGAAAACTTTTGTCTAGCGGAAGAAGGTGCGCGGCAGCATCGACCATGCTGTCTCGAACCTCAAATGCAAACTCACTGGCAAAGGCAAATTCCTTGGCGACCTTATCCAGTTTCTTCGCCACCTCAGCCGCCTTTCTCTGCGCCTTAGTCAAGGGCGCAGCAAGTGGAGCCTCTGCAACTTCTTTGACCATAGGAGCCTTCACAGCTCCCTCTGCAATGACAGCCTCTTCGTTCTCAAGATACAGCCGTGGCTGCTTATCGAGAAGGTGGCTGAGGAGTTCTCTATCCTCAAGTAAAAAAGAATAGCCTAGAAATTTCAACTGCTTGAGCGCCTTCCCAAATGCATTCCGGGTGTCATCTAAGGAAAACACAACGCTCGCGTCTTGGAACACCGAGCAGAGCATAAACTGTTGCACTGCATCTCACCGCATCAGCAGCAACTTTCTGTAGAACTCAGCTCATGCCTCATTGAGCACCGCCCTCTGACCAGCTAACCGACCAGACTCATAACCAAGCTGCGCATCCATCCTAGCCTGCTTGAGCAGCTTATCCATTCTGGTCATTTCCTCAACGGAGGTAACCAACTGACTATCCTTAAGTCAGAGCTGATTGTTAAGCTCCTCGACCCTGGTTTGGGAAGACTTGAGCTGAGCCTTTAGAGTTTCCACGTCTCCGCCCTCTTGCAAGTGCTCGCAGTCGGCAAAGGCCATCTCCGACCTCCTGTAGAAATGATAGCCCAGCTAGCTAGCCCACCCGAAAGACAGCATTATTGATAAGAAAATAATATTCAACCAAAGAACAAAGCTTGATGATACAACATAATCGACCAAAGCCTTACCATATTTGAGTGATAGGCCAGAGGCCTGAGCACAACATCCTAGCTCAACCCCATCAACTTTTTTTGGTCGGACGCAAATAGCCCGGCCATCATCACCTTCAGCGGAGCAGTTCCGGTCGGCCCCACCGTCTGTATCGACAAAGAGTTGTGAACAGCCATGCTTGGCTCCGTCTCGAACCTCGGCGATGGTAGTCTTGGCAGATAAAACAGCACGCCATCTCCACGCTGGCCGAACAAATTATAGCCTAAATGTTGGCCTGACACCCTGGTCTTCCCCTTACCTATCTTAGTTGTTGTCCTCTTTGGAGCAGGTCTCGTCTGCTCAACCATAGCTCATTTTCCCCGACCTGCCGGACTGCTTCCTGTAGTCGCCATGGGCTGAGCAGGCGACGGAGTAGATGACGAAGAAAGTGTCATCGCCTCTGGCTGGGGTGCCGCGACCACAACTGCCACTCGATGAGTCGATGTCGCCAAACGACGCTGCTAGTTTTTCTCGGCCCTCACCAAAGCTTTGGCTCTCGATCGGTTCATGATTTCATCTCGATCTGCCAAGCAACATAACAACAAATGGTTAAAACCAAACGAAAAAATAGATAAAGTAACGAATCATCGACAGCACAATCCACCTAGTCGATCGTCAGCTGGCAAGCCCAACTGGGCTAGCGATAACCTCGCTAACACCAAACTTCTTTCCTCGATAAATACTGAGGCCTCCACCTGACCAAACTCGACCAGATCCCGAACAAAGGTATTGGGCCAGGTTAGAGTTAGGTTACCTGGCATCTCGACATGCCCCATCCACCAGCCCCTCGGGATATTGAAACCCCCAGCAACTTGAACATACAAGTAATGTTTTTTCCACTCTTGCCCATAAGAAGAGGCCAGGGTGACAAGAAACTTAAGGCGGGGTCAAACAATGAGATACTAAAATCCCGACTCGTCGGTGCTACCTAACTTGCCGGACATGGGAAGGTGAAAAAGATTTGAGAAATTTTCAAAATTGGCAGGCTAGTCAAATATGTGCATTAAGACCATAAAGCTATAAATAGTAGAAAAACAGTTTGGCAGCAGTAGGGTTTGCACATTTCTAAACCCCTAAGTAGGTCAACTATAGGACCACCTAAGGGGAACCTTAGACCTCACTTAAAGGCATCCCCAAACACAGTTATACACCCAACCGGCGGTTGATGCATCCGACCAGAGGGCCCAAGTGTTAAAAGTTCAAACTTTGCGGAAACAAGATACAACTGCCTAATGCGCCTTAGGTCGGCAGGGGTGATCGTAGACACTATTTCGCTGTAATTCTCAGGGGTAAATAATTGACCGCGAGACAGAGAAGCCTAACTTGGCCCAGCTCCATCACCCCCACCAACACGATCGCTGCTTGAGCTACTGGAGCTCGAGCTGTCGCTCGATGAGCTACTCGAGTCCTATGATGAACCCCCAGGCCTATCAGAATGAGTAGCCTCGCTATCCCCCCCATGACTACCCTCAGAATCAAACAAATGCAACATGGCTACAGCAAAGGTAGAACGCTAAGGAAAACGAAGGAAGAGACTTACTCTTTGTCGTTGAATAAAAAGCACAATATAGTAGCAGCAAATGCAGTTGGCTCAAGGCTTAACCAGACGTAAAGGCCGTAAAAGTCAAAATGAGTACTTTAACCGCGCCATTTATAGAAACACAAGCGCGAGAATCCAAGTGGTTGTAATAATACTGTAACCGCCGTTTGGCGCCACGCTTGGCAACTGTTGCATTAAATGCGCAAAACCCAGGTCGATTTTCAAAAACCCTCATCGATGAACCCGCATAACTGCACAACAGACTACTCCCCAATCATTCTCATTGATTATCTCATTCAGCATTCGGGAGTGGGGGGACTCATGATATGGGATGGCCCAAAGGCTACAGACTCAATAATGCAGCATCAGGCCCATCTCGTTCTTGGAGCCCAAATGTGCTACCGATTTTAGGTGACTCAAATCGACCAGACAAATTGACCTGTCATACTCTGGTGAGTGGGTGTTCAACTAGATCACAGGAAAAATCGCTGGTCAATCCCTCGACCACGGTGCTCGGCCATATCTCATGTCGCACACCAACCCATTGTAGGGTCGACCCTGTCATTGATCATGCAGGTCGACGTGGCGCAGAATCAACTCTACCACATTAAATGCCTTGACAGGCAACATGCCTCCACATTAATGGCACATGCCACCCCAGTACCACCTATGCCACCGCACTAGGCAAGAGGCGCGTCTACAGTGTACTATTCTGTCTATGAAACCTGAAAATACAGCCATCTGGAATAGTACAAGAATGGGAGATGACCTAATGACCCTCATACAAGGATAAAGGCCCTTCCTGCATGTCAAGGGCATCTCAGACAAATTCCTGATGGTAGAAGGCAATAAATACCTCCCCTTCAACCTTAGAAAAGGTATGCTATTCTATATACAAAAAGCCATCACTCTGCTGCTCATTATATCTAGTCGATCCCATACTAACTTGAGCGTCGGAGTGCCATAGCCGAGGGCACATCGGCTAGCCTGACGTTTGCTCGTGATTACAGGATTCAACCCAACTAAATTCATACATCGACCAGAGAGGTCGAACCTTTCCAATTTATCCCTTGATCTAATTACGAGCGGATTTCACCCTCATCAAATAATAATAAATAATAATAATAATAATAATAGTAGTAGTAGTAGTAGTAGTAGTAGTAGTAGTAGTAGTAGTAGTAGATTGATAATAATAATTAAAAAAAATTCAACTAACAAACAAATTCATAAAATATTTTAATACGACTCACTTAATCATTTCATCAATCATTACAACCCACTTACTACATATATATATATATACACAAAAAAATTTTATTACTATCCCTACAATTAAAAAAAATCATTAATATCAAATTTCATCCCAAACACCAACACAAAGACATGAATTTGACCGCTACAGTATAAAATATCTCATACAAAACATAACCAAACATATTAAAACTCTCCAAACCCCATTTTTTACTGTTTTTAAAAACATAACCAAACATCAAGCACACTCCCCAACCCTCATTTCACATTCCCCCACAATTCTTTCATTATTCATTCTTCCAAAACACACAATAAACATATAATAAAATCAAACATAAAACATATCCAAACACTACCTTAGGCTATCCGTGTGGAATTTAGTATTGTTTGTATCTATTGCACCCCCTATATATAATTGCAAAAATTTGACGTGGTGTCACCTCGAGATACATGAATTTAAATTATTATATTATTAATACTACTTATATTATAATAAAACATTAATTTCTTTTATATGATGTAGATAAATAGTAGCATAATTTAATAACAAATATGCTGAATGACATACAATATGGGATAAATGTTACGTCAAACATTTAATAATATGGGATATATCTACCTATCTATACATTCAATAAAAAAATTTATTATATTTTGATTATATTATTAGTGTTAAGTGTTTTGTAATTTTATATCTAGTGATAAATGTATTTTTAAAATTAAATTAAAAATTAAAAATTAAAAATATAATTGATCATTCAAAATTTTAGTATAACATGGCATAATCATCATTTTAAGTGGGTGTAAGACTTTATATATATATATAATATAATATAATATAACTGTCATTCAACTGATACATATTGTGCGTGTGTGTGTGTGTGTGTGTGTGTGAGAGAGAGAGAGAGAGAGAGAGAGAGAGAGAGACTTTCAATCAATTGTTGGACCACACGTTATAATAAGTCAACAATTCAATCCATACTTGACTTGTTACTTTCCCAAATTATAATTATATGATCTTTAGATCGTACCAGTAACAGGAAAAGTTCTAATCTGGTGGTTGTATTAGAGTTGGTTACACATTAATTTAGCTCAAGTAGTTTCATTTTCAAAGGATATAATGAATTACAACACATTACATGAAATGATTAGGTATGTTCAATTGAAATTGGATTATATCATTCCGGTCCTAGATAAATAATAGTACTAGATTTTTTTCTTTTTTTTGGACAAATAATACTAGAAATTTTTAGTCGCAAATAAATTTATTATCAAATACAATGATACTACAGTTTTGTCTTAAATGAAAAGAGTTGACAGTTGGGCAATTTATAATTTGTTTTCTTTTACCAATTAAAACATATTTTATAAAAAAGAAATTTTATTGTGAGTGACAAAAAAATAATATCTCGTGGAATTTGACTTTCCATATACACAGATGAACTTGATATAGTAAAGTTACAAGTGTATTATTTTTTTTAATAATATGATTAGTTTTTGTATTTTAATGGAAAAAATTATAAAAATGTATATCTTTCACTTCTTTGAATCTTTAACTAAAAAAAGTATAATACACAATAAAATAATGAAAACACAATTTACCCAACAATCACATGTGAATAGCATCTTATAAAAATGGGTATTGTTATTTGCATTCCAAAATTTATTATTAACACTTCACTTGATTTTTAGTTTATAGGAATTGACCATTATATTACTTTATTTTCAGATATTATTTAATTTAAATTGCTGGACAATTGTGCTCTTAGGACTAGTTTGGTTGGATTTTAAGTTATCTTATGATTATTTAGCATGTGATAATTTGTGTGATTTTTTTATCATTGTGATATAGTTTGATTGATATAATAAATAAACACATGAGGGGTAGTAGGTTAATTTATCATAAGAGTTGCACATATAAACATGAATTTTTGGTATTAATATGGGTTTGAGTGTTTATTATCACTTTAACCAAACGAATGATAAGGTGAGATAATAATACTGTATTATACCTTATCATCCCAACCAAACAAGCCCTTTTTAGTATATTATTCTTTATCCTATTAAACATAATCTTGATTCATTCATAGCCTTAATTTATTTCATGTCAAACTTGATAGCACATAAAAATGAACAGATTATGTAATTTCTAAATTCAATCATTTCAATGAAGACATGCTATGAATTTCAATAGGAAAATGCTAGTATTACTACAAAACAATATATTTTCACACCCTAAATGTTGGTCTTGAAGATTTACTTCATAAAGACTATTGTATAAATATATTTCAATCAGAAAAGTGAAAAGAAAAAAAAAAAACACTACACATTGTTATTTAGATCTAGCAAAAAAATACCCATAATGCAGGTACCTAAAAAAGTGTTGATAATGGACCTCATTTTCTTCATTCAATAAAATACAAGTAATTTTACCCACCGCCTAATTTCCTGCCACTTTTTGACCCAACAACCTATGGGTAACCCGTGAACAACTATATATATATTTGTGTTAAACTTTTCTCTAATTCACACAAATAATTTGGAGGATATAATATATTTTTTTATGATAACAACAATGTTTACGTGCTATTTAAATTTTTAGTTTAAAAATCTTTTGACATAATATGATATTTAAATTTGTTCTTCCAAATGTAATACAACTTAAAATTAATAAATGTTTAAACATTTAAGTTATACTTTTCAAACTAAAATACTTGACATATTTTAAATACTTGTTCAATATAATGCTTAAAATTTATAACATCTTTTATTAGTTTTTATTTAAGTAATATTTGAATAATATTATATAAATTAAAAAATATGTATTAATTTACCTTCAAGTATTAAAAATAAAAAAAAAATATCGGTACTTGTGAGTTACCCATCACCCATAGTATGGGTAATTAATCCATTATTTCATATTCAATAAAAAAAGGGATAATTTTACCTATCAGTAAATTTACCCAACCCGTCATTATTCATTCTTGGTTACCACATGTACTTATTTGCTAAATATATTGTCATTTCATATTAAGTTGGATAAGTTGAGGTGGAATATTTTCATGAGTAATAAAGTTTAAAATGATAATTATTATAATGTTAAAGGGTATATTAATATTTGTTTACAAATTAATATAAATGTATTTAAAAAATAAGTAAATATTTTGATCAATAACTAATATAAAAATTTTAAATAAAGTGCGAATAATAAATTTAAAAGGGCAAATAAAAATAGGGTTAATTAGAAAAAAATCCCCAAACCTACTTTCCCTTTAGTGTTCAGTCCCCATTTGAATTTTTACACACTAAACTCCTCACTTTTTCACAAAAGTTAGGAATCACTCCCCATATCTTTTAGAAAGACCTATATACCCTTGCAGCTGGAAAAAAATACAAAAATACCTGGGAATGCGTCTCTCTTCAGAAGAACGCTTTCTTTTTTTTTTATTTTTGCCTGAAATCGACTTCTCCAAGTGCCAAAAGAAAAGGGCGCGAAACCATTTCTCTGCCACTGACGCGAGAAGAAGAAGAAGAAGTGAAAAAAAAAAAAGCAACAAAATTTCTGCCATATTTCTATGACAATGGAAGGAAAAACAATTGCAAAAAGAAGCAAAGTACAAAACGAAGCGACGAAGAAGAACAAAGGTATGTTTTCTACATTTGAAACTCCAAATGTCCGTGATTTTTCAGTGTTGCACTTATTTCTTGTCTATTTTCTCATGCTTAGGGTTTTTATTCCTTTTTTAGTCGTGAAACACTTGAACCCATTTGATATATGTATGATTTCTATTGTGAGATGGGAAGTTCTGATTTGTACTTAAAGGTCATGAAAGTTGCACTTCACCTTTTAGGGGTTTATACTTCATTTTAACTGAAATTATATGGTGAAATTATATTATAAAACAATCTGAATGTGGTAGTGTGTTATTTGTAATACAGAACATGCAAGCATGCAGTATACATTAGCAAAAGTGTAGTATATAATGTGGGTAACGCAGTACAATTTAGAAGCAAATGTAGTATAAAACATTAAAATTGGTACTACACGTAAGGCATAAATGTAGTATATAATCTGTGTAGGCACTATACATTTTAGAAGCAAATACAGTATAAAACATTCAAACGAGCAGTACACTTTAGGCATAGGTGTAGTATATAATATGTTGTTGCAGTACATTTTAGAAACAAACGCATGTAGTATAAAGCATTCAATCCTGCAATACACATTAGGCAAAAGGTAGTGTATAATATGAATAGATGCAGTACATGTTGGCGCATTTGGAGTAAACTTAGGACAAATGTGTAGCATCAAATCTCTGTAGATGCAGTTAAATTTCAGGAACAAATTTAGTATAAAACATTGAAACTGGCAGTACACTTTAGCATAAGTGTAGTATATAATCTGCGTTGTTGCAGTACATTTTGAAAATAAATGTATGTAGTAGAAAGCATTCAAACTTGCAGTACACATTAGGCAAAAGGTAGTATATAATCTGCATAGGTGCAGTAGATTTTTGCGCATTTGGAGTACACTTTAGGCAAAAGTGTAGCATAAAATCACTATAGGTGCAGTACATTTCAGAAACAAAGTAGTATAAAAAATTAAAACTGGCAGTACACTTTAGACATAAGTGTAGTATATAATATGTGTTGCTGCAGTACATTTTAGAAAGAAATGTATGTAGTATAAAGCATTCAAACTTGCAGCATACATTAGGCAAAAGGTAGTATATAATCTGAATAGTTGCGATACTTTTTAGAAGCATCTGAAGTACACTTTAGGCAAAAGTGTAGTATAAAATCTCTATTGGTGCAGTACATTTCAGAAGCAAAGTAGTATAAAATATTCAAATTGTCAGTACACTTTAGGCATAAGTGTAGTATAAATCATTCAAACTTTCTGTGGAGATTAGGCAAAAGATAGTATATAATCTGTATAACAGCAGTACATTTTATGGGCATCTGGAGTACACTTTAGATAAAAGTTAGTATAAAATCTCTGTGGGTATAGTACATTTTAGAAACAAGTGTAGTATAAAACATTCAAACTGGCAGTACACTTTAGGCACAAGTGAGGTATATAATATTTGTTGCTGTAGTACATTTTAGAAACAAATGTATGTGTAGTATAAAGCATTCAAGCTTGCAGTATACATTAGGCAAACGGTAGTATATAATCTGAATAGCTGCAGTACATTTTAGAAGCATTTGGGGTATACTTTAGGCAAAAATGTAGTATAAAATCTCTGTTGGTGCAGTACATTCTAGAAACAAATGTAGTATAAAATATTCAGGCTGGCAGTACACGTTAGGCATAAGTGTAGTATAAAGCATTCACACTTGCAGTACTCATTAGGCATCATCTGCTGTACATTTTAGAAGCAAATAAAGTATAAAACATTTAAGCCTGCAGTATAAATTAAATGGAACTATAGTATAAATCTCTGTATCTGCATTACATTTTAGAAGCAACTGTAATATAAAAAAATCAAGCCTGAAGTATAGAATAACTAAGAGTGTAGTATATATTATATGTTTCTAAAGTACATTTTTGAAGCTTTTGTATTAGAAAACATTCAAGCTTTTAGTACACTCAATCTAAAAGGGTTACTTTATTATCTGTTTATATACTTTTTTTTTTTGTCATTACAGCAAAGCCAAGACATTGTGATGTCTGTTTTCGTTGCTCCCCCCAATATTTTCACAGTAAATTCGAGCTTGTGAAGTCCAAGATGGGGTCCAAACATGTTGATGTATTGAAGAAGACCCCTTTCTATATATACATGGATATGCCTAAGTTAAGTTCAAGCTTCATTCGGCTTGAAGCTATACTTAGGAGGTTTGACCCAAAAAAGCTCTCATTTCATTTTGCGGAGGGGGTTGAGGTTCCTTTTTCTGCAGCTGAATTTTCAATGGTTTTAGGGTTGCCACATGTAAGGCAATCTGTTGATATAACATTGAAGATGAAGTCTTCAACCTTTGACCGCCTTTTTTCTGGAAAGCTGCAGAATATAACTAGATCCGAAATAGCAAACAAACTTGAGGAGTATGTATATAAGGATAGTGTGGAGGACTTGAATAATTTTTGTAGGTTGTACATAGTTTTTGTTTTTAATTGTATTCTGTTTCTAACATCTAATTATTGGACTCCACGATTTCTCCTACCATACTTGGACAATTTGTCTAGAGTTGGTTTGTATGCATGGGGCATAGCTGCATACAATTTTCTTATCCAAGATATGAAGAACCATTTAGGAGTAGGTGGAGAAAGAAGAAAGAAGTACATCGATGGGTGTACAGTCGGCTTGATGGTAAGTGTTTGCTTTATTTTTCTAATAGCATTGATTATATTTATATTCAAGTGAGTATAATTTTTCGATTTATTAATGACAGGTATGGGTTTATGAACGCATCCTGTCACTGGCTACACTAGTGAGTTTGTTTGAGTTTCCACGCTTTTACAGGTGGAAGGATAGCAAACTCCCACAAAATGTGGAGCAGGCAGAGAATAAATTGAAGCAAGTTACAACATATATGGTAATAATTGTAGTAATTCATTGTTTATTTTTTGTATAATAATTTGAAATTGATAATTATTTTCATTGTAATAGGTTGTAGCCCTCAACCCTGCTCCAGAGGAGTTAGGATTGGCAGATTTGATCAAGATATCAGAGGTTGCCAGTACTGCCATCAGTGAAGTCCATGTCTGTGATCATACGATATATGAAGCAATTATTGCAGCCAAAGGTGAAGAAATTAAATCATTGAAAGGAAAAATTGCTTCATTCGAATACATAGCAATGAAGGAGCAGGGTGAGGAAGAAGAGAGTGATGGGGTGGAGCTTGAGCAGGAAGCTGGTGAGTATGTGCATGAGGGTGTACTTGATTTGGTACATAATGCACAGAAAGAAGGGGATGATTCTGAAGACACGATACGGTGGATGAAGAAAGTCGAACCAAAGAACGTCATGATCCTTTAGATTCCCCCACACCTTTGAAGACAAAACATTATATACCAATTCAAGTGGCTGAGTTCGAGGAATCTGAGATTGAAGTGGCAAATGTCATGTCTTCGATTGTGACAAATGTGCGCAATCGAGAAGACAGGAAGCCAAAACAGAAATCTCCAGATTTTGTCAGCCCCCCCAGCACCACACCAGCCAAAAAAGCAAGACAAGTGACAAAAACCTATCGTCCTCGTCCTCGTGCACGAAAAAACATAGAACAAGAAGAGAAGAAGGTGTTGTGCGCTACTTAATGTTTTATTTTTTTGCTACTTGCATTTCATTTGTAACCTGTCTGTTTGTAATAAATGTTATGATATCTTATACTTGATTGGTTGACATTTGCACTCAATGGATGGCGTCTTATACTTCATGTTTATGATACTTGCACTTATGTGCTGATCTTTTGTACTTCAATAGTTGACACTTTATACCTATGTGCTTGAGTTTTGTACTCCATGTTGGTGATATCTGTACTTCATCTGCTTATCTTTTCTCCGTCAGCAGTTGACACTTTACACCTAATGTACTTGAGTAGAGGGTACACCATGTTGGTGATGTCTGTACTTCATGTGCTTATCTTTTCTACTTCAACAGTTTGTGCTTGAGTTTTGTACTCCATGTTGATGGTATCTGTACTTCATGTGCTTTCTTTTATAATTCAATAGTTGATACTTTGTACCTATGTGCTATGTTTTGTACCCTAGTTGGCAGATGAACCAATCCAGGTGGCAGATCAACGAAGCCAGGTGGCAGACGAACCAATCCTAATGGCAGATGAACCACCCCAGGTGGCAGATGAACCAACCATCACAAAGACTGAAGTGGCCGATCCATATAAAGGAAGGAATGATTATATAGGACTTACTCTTATTCCAGTAGAAGAGCGAGAAGTCATCAACAACTTTGTCAGAAAAGATAATTTGAGGTAACAAAATTTGCTTATTGTTTTTCTGTGGGATAAATTGGTATCTGACCTAACAATTCACAATTGTGTAGGGTGACTGTATGGGAAGGAGCAAGACATTTTCTGGATGGAAAAAACCTTTGTGAGCTCTTATTTGGAGGAGAACTTACCGGTGACATAGTGGACTATTACATGTCGATATTATGTAGCCCATCTTTCGGCAACAAGGGTCACCAGAAGGTGTGGTTTACGTCCTCAATAGCGCAGGTATGTGGCAGTTTCCTAACTTTATTTACCTCACGGTGACAAATGAGTCTAAACATTTGTTTTATACTTCATAAGCTGATATATTAGACCGACTAGAGGAACGCAACATCAAGGATATTACGGATGACGAATTTGTGGAGTTTAAGCTTAAACTTAACAGCTTCACCTGTACAGATTTGGAAAAGCTCACGGTGGATGTTTTAAACGAGTGTCGTTACATAATCCTACCGATTTGCCGGTGCCATAACTGGTTCTTGGTTGTCCTCGACACCTCAACTCGTTCTTTCTTATACATGAATTCAATAATGGCCGCCAGATACAAACCGATAGTTGTTGCCATTGTAAGTTTGCTTTCTTTCCCTATGATTTGTTCATAAAGTATGGAGTCAACAACTGATCAATATTTTTGTAGGCTTCACTCTATTCTCAGTACCTGAAGCTTTCATTGGGGAGTCGGGTGGATGAACAGTTGAAAGTGAGAAAAAGCAGGCAGCAAGTGGGTATAGTGGATTGTGGTGTCTATGTATGCCTTTGGGCAGAATGTTTTGCTAGAGACACCCCCGAGTTCTGGAAGGATGCTAGAACAATTGATATTGATAAATATCGTGCGAATATGGCTTATAGAATATTAACTCATGAAAATGCCAGGATTTGAATCACTTGTATGTAAATACATGTGTAAATTGAAGCATAATTTGTTTATAATATTTTTTGGTATGTAAGTGTAATTTTCCATTAATTATTTATAACTTAAATTCAACTGAAATAGGGCAGGGAATTTGAATACAATTGAGGGCAATGAGGTACAAACGCGGAAAAAGAAAGTATAAAATGCGTTTCGCTGAAGAACACTCAAATGCAACTGAAACAAGGCGAGGATCTTGAGTACAATTCGCGGAAAACTAAGTACAATTCAGAATAAAAAGAGTATAAAATGCGCTTCGTTGAAGTACGCTTCAATTCAAATGAAACTGGGCGGCAGATTTCAGTGAATACAAGTGAGGGCAATGAGGTACAAACCCGGAAAAAGAAAGTAAAATGCGTTTCGCTGAAGAACAGTGAAATGCAACTAAAACAAGGCGGGGATCTTGAGTAAAATTTGCGGAAAACTAAGTACAATTCTGAATAAAGAGAGTATAAAATGTGCTTCATTGAAGTACGCTTCAATTCAAATGAAATTGGGCGGGTGGATTTCAGTGAATACAATTGAGGGCAATGAGGTACAAACCCGGAAAAAGAAAGTATAAAATGTGTTTCGCTGAAGAACAGTGAAATGCAACTGAAACAAGGCGGGGATCTTGAGTACAATTCGTGGAAAACTAAGTACAATTCAGAATAAAGAGAGTATAAAATGTGCTTCGTTGAAGTACGCTTCAATTCAAATGAAACTGGGCGGCGGATTTCAGTGAATACAATTGAGGGCAATGAGGTACAAACCCGGAAAAAGAAAGTATAAAATGTGTTTCGCTGAAGAACAATGAAATGCAACTGAAACAAAGTGGGGATCTTGAGTACAATTCGCGGAAAACTAAGTACAATTCAGAATAAAGAGAGTATAAAATGTGCTTCGTTGAAGTACGCTTCAATTCAAATGAAACTGGGCGGCGGATTTCAGTGAATACAATTGAGGGCAATGAGGTACAAACCTGGAAAAAGAAAGTATAAAATGCGTTTCGCTGAAGAACATTGAAATGCAACTGAAACAAGGCGGGGATCTTAAGTACAATTTGCGGAAAACTAAGTACAATTCAGAATAAAGAGAGTATAAAATGTGCTTCATTGAAGTACGCTTCAATTCAAATGAAACTGGGCGGCGGATTTCAGTGAATACAATTGAGGGCAATGAGGTACAAACCCGGAAAAAGAAAGAATAAAATGCGTTTCGCTGAAGAACACTCAAATGCAACTGAAACAAGACGGGGATCTTGAGTACAATTCGCGGAAAACTAAGTACAATTCAGTATAATTCTGGAGATATGAGGTACAAATTCGAAAAAGAAAAGTATAAGATTTGTTTTCCTGAAGTACACTTATGGCAATTGAATACTTATTCCCCAATAATTGTAATGATAGGCAAGTACAATAATTTGATATTATCGGATATAGTGAAGTACCAATTTGTATGGATGAAAGGGTGCACATCATCGGCAAATTCTCATTTCTTTACATCTTTGAAAGCATAAGTATTCTATCATTACTGCGATTGATAACATTCATCCGTTGAACACAAGTGATTAACAACTTAAACATTTTAATATTATTTTGTTCATATGAAAAATATTGAGCATATACTTCAATAATTTGGTTAATAATTACAAAGAATAAAAAAGCAATGGGAACAAATCAAGTACAATTAGCCCTGATTGAGGTACAAAAGTTAACTAGTGTAATCAAAACATGCAAGAATTCTAATTTCACGCTATATTAAGTAAAAAGTTGCCCAACTGAGGTGTAAATGGGAACAAATCAAGTACAATTAGCCCTCATTGGGGTACAAAAGTTAACTAGTGTAACCAAAACAAATGCTAATTTCACGCTATATTAAATACAAAGTTGCCCAACTGAGGTGCAAATGGGAACAAATCAAGTACAATTAGGCCTGATTAGGGTACAAAAGTTAACTAGTGTAACCAAAATGCAAGAATGCTAATTTCACGCTAGATTAAGTACAAAGTTGCCAAATTGAGGTGCAAATGGGAACAAATCAAGTACAATTAGCCCTGATTGGGGTACAAAAGTTAACTAGTGTACCCGAAACATGCAAGAATGCTAATTTCACACTATATTAAGTACAAAGTTGCCCAACTAAGGTGCAAATGGGAACAAATCAAGTACAATTAGCCCTTATTAGGGTACAAAAGTTAACTAGTGTACCCAAAACATGCAAGAATGCCAATTTCACGCTATATTAAGTACAAAGCTGCCCAACTGAGGTGCAAATGGGAACAAATCAAGTACAATTAGCCCTGATTGGGGTACAAAAGTTAACTAGTGTAACCAAAACATGCAATAATGCTAATTTCACGATATATTAAGTACAAAGTTGCCCAACTGAGGTGTAAATGGGAACAAATCAAGTACAATTAGCCCTGATTGGGGTACAAAAGTTAACTAGTGTACCCAAAACATGCAAAAATGCTAATTTCACGCTATATTAAGTACAAAGTTGCCCAACTGAGGTGCAAATGGGAACAAATCAAGTACAATTAGCCCTGATTGAGGTACAAAAGTTAACTAGTGTACCCAAAACATGCAAGAATGTCAATTTCACGCTATATTAAGTACAAAGTTGCCCAACTGAGGTGCAAATAGGAACAAATCAAGTACAATTAGCCCTGATTGGGGTACAAAAGTTAACTAGTGTAACCAAAACATGCAAGAATGCTAATTTCACGATATATTAAGTACAAAGTTGCCCAACTGAGGTGCAAATGGGAACAAATCAAGTACAATTAACCCTGATTGGGGTACAAAAGTTAACTAGTGTAACCAAAACATGCAAGAATGCTAATTTCACGCTATATTAAGTACAAAATTGCCCAACTGAGGTGCAAATGGGAACAAATCAAATACAATTAGCTCTGATTGGGGTACAAAAGTTAACTAGTGTACCCGAAACATGCAAGAATGCTAATTTCACGCTATATTAAGTACAAAGTTGCCCAACTGAGGTGCAAATGGGAACAAATCAAGTACAATTAGCCCTGATTGGGGTACAAAAGTTAACTAGTATACCCAAAACATGCAAGAATGCTAATTTCACGCTATATTAAGTACAAAGTTGCCCAACTGAGGTGCAAATGGGAACAAATCAAGTACAATTAGCCCTGATTGAGGTACAAAAGTTAGCTAGTGTAACCAAAACATGCAAGAATGCTAATTTCACGCTATATTAAGTACAAATTTGCCCAACTGAGGTGCAAATGGGAACAAATCAAGTACAATTAGACCTAATTGAGGTACAAAAGTTAACTAGTTTACTAATTCTTTGCAAGTGCGACGATTATGCCCTGTTCTACCATACCTTTTACACTTAATTACACATTTCTCACTATGTGATGGAATCCCCCGTGTCCTTCTACGCCTAGGCTGAGATAGATAATCAGGTGCATGAATGATGTCATCATCATCTACAAGGAACATATGCATATAAAATGTAGGAATTGGGTTTATAACTGCTTGGTATGCTTGTTGATACATCTCAACTCGGTAGTATTGATCGGTGAAGTCATACGGTGAAAGTGACTTTGACTCGGTACAAGCACAAGCATGTCTGCATGGTATTTTATCAATCTGCCATGCTCCGCAAGAACAAACTTTGCTCTGTAAATCCACAACATACGATTTATCCTACTCAATCATCTCAAAGCTCCAACTGCTAGACATGACAACTTTTAAGTTACGAGAACGCATATGATTGATTGCCAACTTCTTCTCTTGCTTGGGACATAATTGACCAACCATCTTATGAGATTCTTCTCGTCTATCATGCATCATAACCATTATTTGCATGCGTATGTGATCAACCATGGCTGCAACTGGCATAAATCGGGCTGGTTTAACCCAGTTATTCCAGCTTTCTGCTTGATTATTGTTTATTACCCCCCATCGATCTCCACTGAATAAGGAATTTGCCCAACATGGTGGGTCAGACTGCATAATAAAGTCTCTGGCAAGCAGCATTGACTCCAAGATGCTGTCTATATGTCGGGTATGCTCCTACCTTGTAGGCGCATATGCAGCTTTCATAAAAACAGAACACCAATGTTTCTTGTTATGTAGAGGGTACTTCCTTAATACCTGAATTTAAAATAATAGAACAGTAATGTGCTTAATGTTATGAAGTAGAATTTATTTCATATAATTATCTCACAAACAAATATAGAGGAAACTTACCTGTTTCTTAAAGTTATCCACTAAGTGTCTCAAGCAATATGCATGGTGGCTACCGGGAAATATCATGGGGAGGGCCTTGAGAAGACCTGGATGTCAGTCGGAGAAGAAAGCAAACCTTGATAAGCCAGGCAGATATTCAGAATCTAAGACACTTCTCAGCTTAAAGTAGAACCATTCCCAATTAATATCATTTTCAGAGTCAACAACTGCATATGCTAACGTGAATAAGTCATCATTAGCATCCTTACTGACAGTGCTGAATAAGACTCCTTTGTATTTATTTTTAATATGGGTGCCGTCTAAGAATATCAATGGTTTGCATCCCTTAAGAAAACCAACAAGGCAAGCACTGAAACATATAAATAACCGACAAAATTTTTGACTGATTGGGTCAATCTCAAAGTCTGCAATACTTCCAGGGTTTGTCCTATTCACAGCATTATAGTACCACCTCAACTTGTCATAAGATCCCTTCTCAGCTCTATGGATGTCATGCATAGCTAATTCCTTACCCATCCATGCTTTATGGTACCTAAGTTCCACACCATATTCTCTGTGGATATCTTTCAATATGGTAGAGGGTCGATAACATGGCTATGATCTCAATTTATCATTTACTACATTAGCAACCCAAGCAGAATCGGCTTTAGGATGTCCCCTTGTTCGAAGATTACCCTCACCATATGTGTGCTCTAAATTGCATTTTCGAATGCCAAATAATTTATCAGCTTCATGCCTTGATGCATAGATTCTCCATTTGTAATTTTCGTTACTGCAAACTGCTATAATTTTTTTGCTGTCATTTTTCTTATATTTAAATGACCGTAAAGTAGACACTGCATGATTCTTAAGCATAATTCTGAACTCCTGAGCATCCTTGAATGTTTGACCCTCTCCATATATGCAATTCCTCCATGCATCAATTGAGCTACTAATTAAAGCAAATTCATTGTGCGATGCATTGGTCGAACCAATTTCCTCCTCGACTGCATCCCTTGAGGTTGACAAATGAAGTATAATTTTATGTAGAATAATTCATCATTGTGGTATAATTTCAATAAACGAAGTACAATTTCATAACAATATAAGTATAAAACGCAGAAATTGCAATACAATTTTTTGGATAATTCGTTAGTAGAACACTTGAAAATTAAATAAGAGACTCAGAAAATTGAAGTACGAGTTAAAATAAAACTAAGTACAATTTGGAACACCTGAAGTACAGAACTTCAGTACTTCAGGTAAAACCTTGGCTCTTGCAGTATAATTTCGGGATGATACATTAGTACATGCTTAAAAGTTAAATAATATGTTCAGATAGTTAAAGTACAAGTTCAGATAAAATGAAGTACAACTTCATACATTTGAAGTATAGAACTTTAATGAATGGAGTACAAGTCTAGGTAGAATGGTGTACAAAATGAAGTATGATTTCAAAAAATAGAAATACAATATTAACAAAGTGAAGTACAAATTCGGAATACCTGAAGTATAGAACTTCAATGAAAAGAATATACCAAATTTAGGTGAAATTATGTAAGAACTGAAATATAAGTTCAGAAATTCGAAATACAACTTTTGAAAGTATAAAGTACAATTTCAGAACAACTGAAGTATAAAACCTTGGCTCTTGCAGTATAATTTCGGGATGATACATTAGTACACGTTTAAAAGTTAAATAATAGGTTTAGATAATTAAAGTACAAGTTCAGATAAAATGAAGTACAACTTCATACATTTGAAGTGTAGAACTTTAATGAATGGAATACAAGTTTAGGTAGAATGATATATAAAATGAAGTATGATTTCAAAAAATAGAAGTACAATATTAACAAAGTGAAGTACAAATTCGAAATACCTGAAGTATAGAACTTCAATGAAAAGAATATACCAAATTTAGGTGAAATTATGTAAGAACTGAAATATAAGTTCAGAAATTCGAAGTACAACTTTTGAAAGTATAAAGTACAATTTCAGAACAACTGAAGTATAAAACCTTGGCTCTTGCAGTATAATTTCGGGATGATACATTAGTACACGCTTAAAAGTTAAATAATAGATTTAGATAATTAAAGTACAAGTTCAGATAAAATGAAGTACAACTTCATACATTTGAAGTGTAGAATTTTAATGAATGGAATACAAGTTTAGGAAGAATGATGTATAAAATGAAGTATGGTTTCAAAAAATAGAAGTACAATATTAACAATGTGAAGTACAAATTCGGAATACCTGAAGTATAGAACTTCAATGAAAAGAATATACCAAATTTAGGTGAAATTATGTAAGAACTGAAGTATAAGTTCAGAAATTCGAAGTACAACTTTTGAAAGTATAAAGTACAATTTCAGAACAACTGAAGTATAAAACCTTGGCTCTTGCAGTATAATTTCAGGATGATACATTAGTACACGCTTAAAAGTTAAATAATACGTTCAGATAATTAAAGTACAAGTTCAGATAAAATGAAGTACAACTTCATACATTTGAAGTGTAGAACTTTAATGAATGGAATACAAGTTTAGGTAGAATGATGTATAAAATGACGTATGATTTCAAAAAATAGAAGTACAATATTAACAAAGTGAAGTACAAATTCGGAATACCTGAAGTATAGAACTTCAATGAAAAGAATATACCAAATTTATGTGAAATTATGTAAGAACTGAAATATAAGTTCAGAAATTCGAAGTACAACTTTTGAAAGTATAAAGTACAATTTCAGAACAACTGAAGTATAAAACCTTGGCTCTTGCAGTATAATTTCGGGATGATACATTAGTACACGCTTAAAAGTTAAATAATAGGTTCAAATAATTAAAGTACAAGTTCAGATAAAATGAAGTACAACTTCAGATAAAGTGAAGTCCAACTTCGAACACTTGAAGTATAGAACTTCAATGAATGGAGTGTTGTTTACATGAAGTACAATTTCAGAACACCTGAAGTATATAACTTCAGTGACAAGAGTACATACATATATAAAATGATGTATAAAATGAAGTATAATTTTAAAAAATAGAAGTATAGTTTATGTAAAGTGTAGAACAATTTTTGAACACTTGAAGTATAAAACCCTGACAACTTCAGTATAGTTTCGGTTAAATGAATAATTTCAGAAAACAGAAAGTATAATTTTGTTTAGATTACGTACAATTTGGAACACTTCAAGTATAAACCTCTACAAGTTATAGTACAGTTTTAGATAATCCTTTAGTGTAGAACAATTGAAGTATAAAACTTACATAATAAAGTATAATTTTTGTGAGATGATGTACAATGTTAACTGCAATGAAGTATAATTTAGAACGCTCCAAGTACCGAAAGATTTTCAAATAAACAGAGTGCAATTTTAGAACACTTCAAGTACAAAACTTTACAAACTATAGTACAGTTGAGATTCTGTAGAGGTATTACCTTAAAACATCAATGCTCTTCTTTTCTCTGCTGCTTGATTCATCCTTTCGGTTTACCAGGATGTCAACAATGTTCATCTTCAATGTCAAATGCAGTAAGACCATATTCATAACATCATCGTCATCAGTTAAACTCACGTACAATCTTTGATGTGGAGCTATATATTGCAAACTGAAGTGCTCTGCTTTGATTTCACTCCATTTTCTTGCGAGATTAATGTACATATCCATTAAAGTCATACTATCCTTAATTGACATTATATGGAGCTGGTCTTTGTAGCGGCAACTCCCCAACACTTGATTGAGCACACTTGCTTCACTACTGGTTGACATTGTCGGAAAAATATAAGAAACTCAGAAGCAACTAGGAAGAAACTGAGAAGAAGATGAAACCCGAAAATGATGAAAATAAAAAGAGAAGAAGACAATGTAGCTGTCGGGTTGGTGGTTTTTGGCTCTCACTGTGCAGCTTATTGCATTTTTTCTATTCTTTCTATTTCTGGTAATGAGTTTATGATAGAGTTTACTGTTTGCTCATCCGGTTGGAGAAGAAGTGAGAAAAAATGTATGAAAAATATGATACTTAAGGGTATTTTTGTCAAATCAAATGAGTAGGGAGTAATCTCTAACAATTTAACAAAATTAAAAAGTTTGTTCTAATAAAAATCAAGTACAGACTGATCACTAAAATGAAAAATGCATTTGGTACTTTTTAATAAATCCCTCATAAAAAAATGGGTGGATAATCAAATCAAATCAAATCTCAATCACATCATACCATGCTTGATATACTGAATTGGCGATCTTTGCTTTCGGTGTATATATACATACATAAATGTGTATCTATATATATAGTGCGTCCCCATATAAGCGTATGCGCAACAGACAACGCATTCTTGTTTGCTGATATCTATAAATTATTAGTCCAAATCAAGTAAAGAGATACACACAGTGCACATAGTGGTTGGGTTGAGTGATCATATCTCAATAATGACAATCTCGTTGCCGAGTCGGCAACTCTTCATCGACGGCGAATGGCGAGAACCCGTCAACGGAAAACGCATTCCAATTATCAACCCCGCCACCGAAGAAACTATCGGTTCATCCCTTGACTTGCTTTCTCTGTTACACATATGTAGTTGTAGTTCTTTTTCTTTTTCTGAAGTTCCAGCTTTTCATTCTTCATTTCTCTTTTTTGTTGTGCCTGCTTCAAGTTCAGATTTTCTTTCTTTTTTTTTTTAGTGTGTGTGTGTGTGTGTGTTAATTATGGGATATTTCTTGAAATAAGCGGAAGAAAGAAAATCCAGTTCATAGAGCCAGCAGTAAGAGGTGGAGAAATCTTGAAATTATACTTCAATTGTTTTTGCTTAGTTAAGTTGAAGTCCCACATGAGTTGCAAGAGCGTAAAGTATTTATTCTGATCTGGGCTTTTTGTGTAAAGAAAGGAAAATGGTTCATTTGCTTTTTTTTTTTCTGAATTGTATAGATAAGTGTCTCGTGTGGTTCAAAATCTGATGCTTGAGATGCTTGCTGGTTTTGATATATGTGTATTTCAGGGGATATTCCGGCAGCTACGGCTGAAGATGTAAATATTGCTGTGGAAGCTGCTCGTAAAGCACTTTTCCGAAATGGGGGCAAAGATTGGGCCTCTGCTACTGGGGCTCATCGTGCCAAGTATTTACGAGCCATTGCTGCGAAGGTCTGTCAGTTTTTTGGTGTCTTGGGTTGTTTAATTTTTACTGCTCCACGTTTATGTGACTTGATCTGCTCAAAAAATATTGGAGGGTTTCTTTGTTGAATTGCATATTATTGTCTCCATCTGTCTTTGACCTTGTTTTGGAGTTCTATTCACGTAGTGTTTCTCTTTCTGGATGTGCTGGTATTCAATTGAAACTTTATCCATACTTGTTGTTCATTTGAATGTGGTTTGTGCATTTTTTCACTTAATATTCCATTGTTTTGATAAAGTTTATCTGACTTATGAGTAACAAATAGTAACACGGGATTGCAGCTAAATCCAGTACTGAGTATTGACCTTTGAGTCTAGGGAAAATAAAAGAATGGAGGGCCTAGATGGTGGTAATGATCCTAAAATAGAAATGAATTTGGCTGTTACGCAAAACAATATAGGGAAATCATTATGTCATAATGTTTTTCTTTGTAAATACTCTTCAAGTTTTCAAGTCATTTGTTAGATGAGTCTATGATACCTAGATGTAACCCTAGTTCAACTAGCTGAGAAGTTCTATACTCAGTCTTAAAGAGGATAAAATTGAGTGAAGGTTTTTGTTATTTTCATTAATGTGATGAAGAGTATTTATACAAAAGAATCTCAATTGTATCACCACAAGAATAGGTTATTAACATTAACTATAAAACAAAATAGGTACAGAAAAGATACATGATCATAAAAGATAGAAAAACATAAAAACAAATCTTTAGAAGAATTATCAGCTTTGATTGAATACTCTCTTTTACCCCCCAAGTTAATGGACGTGTGAACAACTGCTAACTTGGTGAAGTGTTTACTGAAATTGGCTTGACATAGTGGCTTGGTGAAGACATCTGCCACTTGTTCCTTTACCTCCAAATGTCTGACATCTATGATCTATTATCTTCTTTTGCACTTGTTCTCTTACAAAGTGGAAGGAAATGGCTATGTGTTTCATTTTGCTGCGGTAACACAGGATTTTGACATAAATAGATGATGCCTAGATTATCACAGTAAACCTGTGGAGGTGAAGAGATAGGGACTTTGAGTTCCTGCAAAAGATTCATAACCTAGTTTGTTTCAACTACAACACTGGTTACCACTTGATACTCCACTTCGGTGGTTGAAAGTGAGACACCCCTTTGCTTCTTTGAAGACCAATTAATAGGATTTATACCATAGTACATGATATAACCAGTTGTAGATGTATACTTAGATGGATCACCACCCTAATCGGAATCAGAATAAACATATAAGTTGCTATCAAGATGCCGTTCAATTTTGAGACCATATCCAGCAGTATGTTTTAGATACCGTAGAATTCTTTTGACAGCTTGCCAATGGTGCGCTTGCGGAGTGTGCATAAATTGAAACTACTTATTGACAGCGAAAGAAATATCTGGTGAAAAAGAGGTATTGTAGCTTGCCGATCACTCACGTATAGCTTTTTGCGTCAAGTATTTCACCGTTGGGATCAATTTTAAGTTTGACATTAGAGCTCATAGGGGCATCTTCATTTCTTGTAGAATATCTGCAATATATTTTGTTTGAGATAAAATGATGCCACCATCTTTGTGTATCACCTCAACACCCAAGAAATAGTTCAGAAGGCCCAGATCTTCGATAGAAAACTTGTTGGAGATCGCTGCAATAACCTGATTAACAGTATTGATTATTGACCCAGTAACAATGGTATCATCAACATAAACCAGAACATAGACAACAAAGGTAGGATTATTCATAATAAATAAAGACATATCAGAGTGCAATCTATAAAAGCCCATTTGTAGAAGAAATTTTTTTAACTCCGTATACCATGCCCGGGGTGCCTGCTCAAGCTCGTAAATAGCCTTTTTAAGTTTACAAATATAATTTGGAAACTGTTTGTGCTCAAAGCCTGGGGGTTGTTTCATGTACACCTCTTCTTCTAGATGGCCTTGTAAAAAGGCATTATTCACGTCCAGTTGATGAATAGGCGATTGTCTTTGCACTGCTATAGATAGAACAAGTCTAACAGTTGTTGATTTTATGACTGGACTAAAAGTTGAATGATAGTCCATTCCTGGTCTCTGAGTGATTCCTCTTGCAACTAATCTTGCCTTGTATCAATCGATGGAGCCATCTGGTCTATATTAAATCCTAAAAAGCCACATGCAGTCAACAATGTTTTAGGAGGAGTGAGATGGTACTAAAGTCCATGTTTGTTTATTCAATAGGGCATTAAATTCTGATTGCATTGCTTGTTTCGACTTTTCATGCCTCTGTGCTTGTTTGTAGGTGGTAGGAACAAAAGGTAAGGTGGTGGTGGTGGCCAAAAGATCAATGATATTTTTTCTTTTGTGAATATTATTTCTACTCCTGGTGACCATGGTGTGTGGGGCAAGTGGTGGTATTGTGCGGGTTTGGTGAGGATGTAAATTGGGTGATTGAGTTTCAATTGGTTGAGAAGATGAAGCATTGGTTTGGTCTTGTCGTGGTACTGCAGATACTGATTGGGATGGAATTTGTTGAGCTTCAATATTATGTGTGGTATGTTCTAGATTTGTTGTGGAAAGGTCAGTTGAGTTTGTATGAGAAGATGGTAGGAAGGTAGTTTGAGAAGTACATGAAATGCAAGAGTTTCCACTTTCAGCAGTGTGAGGGGCGGATTGTGAGCTTGATTGACCACCTGTAGGAGTAAATATAGGAATAGATGGAGGAATTTGCATATTAATTTGTAGACTTCTATCTATAAAGAAAGTTTTATCTTTTTGAAAAATATTATCCCAAGTGATATTTGAAAAATTATTTTTAATATTTGAAAATAAAGGGGTAAATATCTTCATAAAACAAAACATCTCTAGATATATTTTTGAGGAATAAGGTTCAAAACATTGGTGGTAGTAATATTTTTGGGAAAAACCAAGGCATACACAGGGTTTTGAGTGTGCTTCTAACTTATTTTTCGTATAGGGCTTTAACCATGGATAATAGGGACAACCAAAGATTCGAATGGAATGGTAATTTGGTGTTTCATTAAATAAAATTTGATATGGGGATTTATTCTGCAAATTTAGGATGGGAAGGCGGTTAATCAAATATGTTACTTGGTGACAGGCAAATGTTCAGAATTCTGAGGGTAGTGATGCTTGCTGTAGTAGGTTCTTGGCTGTCTCTATTATGTGTCTATGGTGATGCTCGGCTGTGGCTACTCCTTGAGGAGTGTAGGGAGGGGAAAAGGAGTTATGTGCCTTGTGTACTCAGATATTGGTTAAGTCCTTCAAATTCACCCTCATCGTCTGTGTACAAAGACAAAATCTTTTTTTTAAAATATCGTTCTATCAATGGCTGAAATTTTTCGAAAATTTCTTTAACTTAATTCTTATTTTTCATTGTGTATGACCAAATATATTTTGTATATTGGTCAACAAAAACAATATAATAAGATTTTTTATCAATTGATAGAACAAGAGATGATCCTCACAAATCACTATAAATAATTTGAATGGGAAATTGAATCTGCTAAGTATTTCTTGAAAATGGTAACCTATGGATTTTATCACAAGAGCAAGAATCACAAAAATTAAATATGTACTTTGAACATACTGGCAAAGAAAATTGATTAAAAATACTTTTCAAAGTACGAAAATTAGGATGACCTAATTGACGATGCCACAGGTAGACAAGTAGATGCTTGAACACCAAATAAGATTAAAGGGTGGGACCAAGAATGCTTTGTCTAGATGGCCACTCATATAGTACATCTTTAATCTGACCGCATACTAGTGGCGCCCCTGTGCTCAGATCCTTCACAAGAAATTTAGAAGGAAAAAAATTCAACAGAGGTGATATTATCTTGGCAAAATTTAGAAATAGAGATGAAATTTTGTTTAATGGCAGGAGCACAGAGAGCATTAGATAAGTGAAATCTAAAATTTGATGCACCCAATTTTACACTACCACTGTGAGGGATTGGAATAGTTTTACCATCACCCATTGAGATCTCCTCAGGTCCATGGTAATCTTGGATGTTGGCAAGATGGTTTGTGTCTGCAATAATATGATGAGAAGCTCCAGAATCAACTATCCATGGATTTGGTGCTTGATTCAACATGGATGCATAATTTGCTTGGGTCTCGAAGTGGTTGCGATCGAGAATGACAGTTTCGGACCGCGTGACCAACTCGATCACATATTTGACATCGCACTTGATTTTGTGTGTTCTGAGATGTGGGGCTTGCCATTGTTGGGAAGGCCCTAAACTAAAATTGTTAACATTTCGGTTAGGTTATTACGCCATGGTGTAGTTGGATTTGTTCTTTGGTTGTTCTTGTGAATATTTTTGGTGTTATTGTTTCTTTGGGCAACTGCAGTTGTAATGGTAGTCGAAGGCTTCTTGAGCTCTTCGTGTTTGAGAAAGAGTTCCTGATCTCAGAGTTTGTCAAACAGTTCTTCATAGGTGATGGGGGAGTCACGTGCTCGAATTGCAGTAAATTTCTCTAAACTTAGAACCAAGACCACTGAGGATCTTGACTATGAGTTCTTCATTTGAGATAGGGGCACCTGTAGTAGCTAGTTCATCAGTCAATGATCGAATCTCTCTGAGATAATCAGTAATTAGTTTGGCTTCTTTGACAAGTTTGCTAAATTGGTCATGAAGACTGAAAATCCTTGTTTGAGATTTGTTTGCAAAAGATGAGTGAAGAGATTCCCATGCCTTTTGTGAGGTGGGCGCAGCAGCAATAGTAGGTGCTATGGTGGGATCTACGGAGGCAATTAGTGCATTCTGGATTAATTGATCTTGTCGAAACCATGTGTTGTATTTTGGATCTGTGATGGGTGGTGCAACTAAGGATCCATCTAGATGAGAGTAAAGATCATGACCATGCATCAGCATGGAAAATTGGGCTTTCCATGTTGCAAAATTGTGACTGTCTGTAAGCTTAATTGTGAGTTGAGAGGCGGGATTAAATTGAATAAGGTGGGGTGGTGTGGTTGTAGTGATAATATTGACTTCTGGGTTGATAACTGGAGGGGCTTGATCATTGGAGGCCATTTTTTAGAAGAAAGGAATAAGATTATGTTGGGAAAAAAAAAAAAAAAGGATCTACTCGTTAGAGTTTAGAATGCTCTGGTACCATAAAGAGGATAAAATTGAGTAAAGGTTTTTGTTATTTCATTAATGTGATGAAGAGTATTTCTACAAAAGAATCTCAAATATATCACCACTAGAATAGGTGATTAATATTATTTATAAAACAAAATAGCTACAGAAAAGATACATGATGATAAAATACAGGAAAGGATAAAAATACATCTTTAGAAGAGTTATCAGTCTTGATTGAATACTCTCTTTCTTTTAAGTCTGCCATGCAGTCTGCAGATGTCTTCCAATTTGACTTCCATTTTTGTACCATTTTGATAAACCTTAACTGTTGAAACTATCTTCAAGAGAATGAAATATATTGCTTTGGCTGTTTGCACCTGTGCTTAGATTTTTTTTAGCGCACGATGAATAAAATAAATAGCTTAGATCATTTTTCCACAACACTTGCTTTTTGGTTTTATTTTGCAAGCATCGTTGAGAATGGCCTTTATTTATTTATTTTATTTTATTTTATTTTATTTTTGTTTTTGTGTGTGTGTGTGTGTGAAAATAAAATTTACGTTCACCAATAGGGTGGTTAATTGAAGGCTGAATGGCATTGCTCTAAATGTATTGATGCTTACCCTATCTACTTACATTTAGATTACAGAAAGGAAATCAGAACTAGCGAAACTTGAAGCAATTGATTGTGGGAAACCATTGGACGAAGCAGCTTGGGATATGGTACATTTCTACTACCCGTGAGGGCATCTTCTGATTCTCTCTGTCTTCATATATATGGTATACTTATTGTTCCCTCTCTTCCAGGATGATGTTGCTGGATGTTTTGAATATTATGCCGACATTGCTGAAGCATTGGATTCGAAGCAAAAGGCTTCTGTTTCTTTACCAATGGAAACATTTAAGTGTCATGTTTTGAAAGAACCTATTGGGGTCGTTGGTCTGATTACACCATGGTGGGTGCTCCTTCAATTGGTTGACCTTAATTCCTTCCTTTTTCTTTTTTGGTTTCTCTAAAGAATAGAAAGAGAAGAATTCTGTTCGTCTATCACATCTTTCTCCCTTTAAAAGAGAGATCTATGAAACTACTTGCATAGAATCATATATTTCAGTAAGCACTTTTTATCCTTTGGCTACTCTTGGTCACCGGAAAATTTCTTTATTGTTTACGAAGTGCATCAATTATTCCCTTAGTTTTCAAGTTTGCATTTTGCATCAGTGTCATTTTTAACTAAATATAATTTTCAACATGATATGTATTTTTCTTGGAAGAGACTTGATCTTTCGTAATAAAAAATGGTGAGTTTTCTATTGCAGCCGAGCAATTTGTACATTTCTTTTCCTGATTATGCTTTTTAGTTGTATTTATGGTTTAAAGTGATGATTTTTGCTGAATTTTTCCTACATTAACACAGAGCAGAAATACCGATTGTTGTAGGACTAACTTCTTTCTCATTTCGTAGGAATTACCCTCTGTTAATGGCAACATGGAAAGTTGCCCCTGCCCTAGCAGCCGGGTGTGCTGCAATTCTTAAACCATCTGAATTAGCATCTGTGTGAGTATTCATATTTATCATCTTTGCGCCTGTTATTGATGTCTTATCTTGCCCATTTACTCGCTTATTAACAATGAAAATTTTCTTAAGAAAAAAAGGGATACTACAAGATTACAAATCCTCATAAACACTAGAATAAGTTACCTTAAAATTGCCTACAGCACTTGTTTGGAGTTGGCTGATGTGTGTAGAGAGGTGGGTCTTCCACCTGGCGTTCTCAACATTTTGACTGGTTTTGGCCCAGAAGCCGGTGCTCCTTTGGCTTCTCATCCTCATGTTGACAAGGTTAGGTTTATGATGTTTCATGCTTTTTTGTATAGGTTTAGATATTAGTGACATGGTAACGATAATTTCATATTTGGTAAACAGATAGCATTCACAGGGAGTAGTGCTACAGGAAGCAAAATTATGACTGCTGCCGCCCAACTTGTGAAGGTTTGTTTGGCGTGCTAATGATTGTCTTGATATGCAGATATCTTAGTTTTTTCTTTTAAAAAACTATGACTCTGATTGCAGCCAGTTACACTTGAGCTTGGTGGAAAAAGTCCAATTGTTGTGTTTGAGGATGTTGATCTCGACAAAGGTTTGAGCCTCCCAAAATGGAATGATTAAGCTATTTTGTTTTTAAGGAAAATACCCCTTCTGTTTACTTTTTGATTCAATTTGAACTTTTGACTAAAAAAGAGGGAGATGTCTCACAGGCTACAGTATGGGGGTGGGGGTTGGTTTTGTCAAAGTTTGTGTAAAACTGATTTTTCAAGAAATATGCTCACTGTCTACCGTTCATGTTTACTATTCAATCAGCTGCTGAGTGGACGCTATTCGGTTGCTTTTGGACAAATGGCCAGATATGCAGTGCTACTTCTCGACTGTTAGTGCATGTAAGTATGAAGGATGACTATTGATTTATGACAACTCTCTGCCCCCGGTCCCCTCTCTATAAAATGCATCTTTTTTCTTTTTTCCTTGTTTGTGCCTGGAAATTTATCTAGTTTAAGCGTGGCAGTAAGAAGTAATAATGTGGCTTTTCAGATAATTATTTCTTGTGATAGTCATATGCCCAAAAGATGCCCTGCTGAAAGTTTTATTAAAGTTTTCTGGCATGGGTTTGATGTGTTGTTATGTCACATGTGTGTATTGGTCCTGTTAGAATATAAATCCATTAGTCTGTTTTCATGCTAACAGTGCCTCGTTTCTTGGTAATCTTAATATTAATTTCACATGATTGTTTCATGCAAAAAGGAATTTCATAGAGGTAGAATGGATTCCATGGATTATTTAGTTTGTGGCTTTTTGGCAAAATATCTGTACCCAGTATAATTATTTCAGACAGAAAAATCTCACAACTATTGGGACTGAACGTTCAGTACAATTTATGCAATGAGCTTGTGATACAGTATATATAAATGAACACCAGCTGCTTAGCACCCATCAAATCCCTATCTGCTCTTGTCTCTCACTGCCAATGTTCTGCTGTATTAGAAAGTTCTCAGGCTTTTGTGTATCTTGATATTTGGCTTACAGAGGTTTCTCTGCTTAAAGATATGGATTTCTTGTTATATGTTCATTCCAACCCTCAACCCTCTTTTCTAGGTTCATCGATAACACCCTTTGGAAGTCCCTAGGTTATATCACCAGATCTCAAATTTTCATATATAAACTTATACCACTGGGTTATATCACCAAATATCAATTTCTTGATATATAATGTAATTAAAGTGCATGAGAAAAAACCAACCCCTGCGTGGAAGCTAGCATACAGGAAGGCAATTAAGCAAGCAGTATGGCTCAGGACTACAGGGGCCCCATGCGGTCGATCGAGGCCTATGATCCACGCATCTCAGAAAGCGTATAACATAGACTAGGTTAATTTCTGTTGATAAGCAGATATAATGAAGCATACCTGCTGAATTGTCATTGAATTCTGACTACAGGCTTTTGTGCTGACCAGTTGAGAAGTTAGTAATTATTTTACATTATGGTAATTATTTCAGGAAAGCATTGCAGCAGCATTCTTGGAGAAACTTGTGAAATGGTGTGAGAACATTAAAATATCAGACCCGTTAGAGGAAGGTTGCAGGCTTGGCCCCCTTGTGAGTGGTGGGCAGGTAATGAAGCTTTTGTGTTATGCTGTTGAAAACTCACTAATACATACAACTAAAGAATGACTTGAATCACTAATCTTTTATTGAATGGATGGGGGCATCTTAATTGTGACCACAAATGTTGATGCTACAGAAATTTGGAAATAAAAATCCAAATTTCAGTTTCTTTATCAAGTCTTGGACAAAAACTATGAATGTACTAAGCTTGCTTCTAATTTATGAAGGAAGACAAACTTCTTTCCTGGTCTACGTACTTAAATATCATAAAAATTTTGAAGTAGAAGAAAGATAAAAAATTATGGAATCACTCAACATTCGAGTATTGTAATGTTACAGTACGAGAAGATAATAAAATTCATCTCAACAGCTAAGGAAGAAGGTGCCACAATATTACATGGGGGTGCACGACCCAAGGTAATACTTTCCCCAAGCCTTTGGCTGTTTCTGAGTTGGCTCTTAATGTTATTTAGCTAACCTTGTGATTAAAATGCAGCATTTGAAGAAAGGCTTCTTTGTTCAACCAACTATAATAACAGATGTGAAGACCTCCATGCAAATCTGGAGAGAGGAAGTATTTGGACCGGTTCTCTGTGTTAAAACATTTTCAACTGAAGAAGAAGCCATCGAACTCGCAAATGACACCCAGTGAGTTGACTTTCATTATTATTAACTTTTCTGTATTTATTTATGATCTGAACTTTTATTGGTCTGGGGATTTCATCTTGTTCAGTTATGGTCTGGCTGCTGCTGTATTATCACAAGATCTCGAAAGATGTGAACGGATGACCAAGGTGAGAATCTCCTGCATTCAACTTCCATTTTTCCACTTTTTCTACCATTTGAAAATGAATCATTATCAATTTCTCCACATTTTCACAAAAATCCTAACTCATTTTTATTTCAAAAAACATTTCCCGATAACGTATATCTATTTTGTCTCTATATTCAATACTAAATCTCTCACAAAAATCTCAATTTATTTTTATCTCAAAACACATTCCCCTATGGCCAATAACTTATATCTATTCTCTTTATATATTCATTACTAGTCTCTCTACCTACAATCTTTAAACCCTACAATCACTATGTTTTATACAACTTATTCAAATAGAAACTCACTTCTCTAACTACCTTTCCAAATTTTGAAAACAATGAAAATAGAAAAATGAAAATGAAACCAAAAGGGCTCTAAGAAAAAAGGGGAATCCCATGCAGGAATGATGATGAATTTCTTTCTTTTTTATATTCTTACAGGCTTTTCAAGCAGGCATTGTCTGGGTGAACTGCTCGCAGCCATGCTTCACCCAAGCTCCTTGGGGAGGCAAAAAGCGTAGTGGTTTTGGCCGTGAACTTGGGGAGTGGTAAAATAATTATAATCTTTACCATTATATCTTTCTCATTTCATTCCATCAATTTGTAATGATATCAATTATCTTCTGCATATTGTGAAGTTCCTTGATTTTTTCAACTAAAAATATGGAAAGAGGAAAATGATGCAAGAATGAAAGTTGCGACAATCTTGTTAATATCATATCAACTTGGTTTTTGTTTACCAGGGGACTCGACAACTACTTGAGTGTGAAGCAGGTGACACAGTATGTTTCTAATGATCTGTGGGGTTGGTACAAGTCTCCTTCCAAGCTATGAAGATTCTTACATGCATGACTATTGCTTCAATGAAAAGCTGGGAAACAAGGAAAAAAACTTGCAAGATGAGAGGGGATTGATTGTGCTAATCTGAGATGACTAACTTGTACTGCTGTTTTTTAGTTCATTAAAGTTGCTGTGCAGACCATGCAATAAAACAGAACATCCAAAAGGACATTCTGAATAAAAGTCATCTTGTTTCTGTCTTATATCCTTAAGCAAAGAGACGCTCGTTTGATATTTGTTCTGTGCGATTGATTTGAACTGTGACGAGGCTCACAGCTCAACCTTAAAGCCTAAACGTAAGCTAATAGCCTGAGTCTCAGGTCTTGTAGGAATAGAAGCATTGTGAGCACAATCAGAAGTGATTCTAGCTTTTAAAGTATTCCTTAAATGATATTAGAGGATATTTGGGTGAACTTATAAGGGGCTGTTTGGTTTTATTTTCACACTCATTTTTTCCATTTTCTACTATTCCAGAAATGAAAATTATCACTTTTTGAAAATTTTTACCCAATATTATTTTCATTTTCAAAATACACTATCCAATAATCTATATATTTTTTCTTAATAACTTATATATTTTCTTTTTCTATTTTATTATTTCTATTTCTCTCTATCTGCATTCTATTAAAACCAGCATAATCATTACAATTTCAACATTTCATCCAAATACAAATTCATTTTCAATTCATTTTTACTAACTAACTTTTCAAATTTTAGAAATAATGGAAATGGAAATTGGAAATGAAAATAAAACCAAACAGCCCTAGCTTTTCAAAGCATCTAATAAAATGTTTGACAGTTTACAAGATGTCAAAAAGTATTTGATAATTTTTTTTATAAAAAAGAGTTTATAAGCTTCTAAAATAAGATGTTAAAAGTTTTAAACTTTTTTTGAAAAAGTTAGGAATTTTTAATTTATTTTTAAAATCTTAACAAACTTCTTTTATTTTGATTATGTTAATTATAAAATTGTTGTTACTAACATTTTATAAGTTTCAAGATCTTATTTTGTTCAAACATTTTAAGAAATTATTTTTAAAAATAAATTTAGCATATTATAAATTTCAAAAAATATTTTATAAGATGTGGTAGTTTATAAGACCTTTTAAATAATTTAGTTAGATATCCTCTAAGAGGATTTTTGAGATAAGCTTATAAGTTCTTCAACACATTTTATAAGATTTTCATGAACTTATAAGATATTATTGATAAAAAATTTTAAGAGAGAGCTTATGAGCTTCCAAAATAAGAGTAGGGTTTCTAATTTTATAAGCTTTTCCTTTTGAAGATAAGAGTGTAGTTTTTTTTTGTTTTTTTTTTCTTGTTCGCTAATAAAAGGAGATTTTATTTTCAAATCACTTTGAAGAACATCAAGAAGGAAAGTGGGCGCATGGTTATTCCACAATACTAGCTCAAACATTGAAACCATATGCTTTTGTAATGCAAGGGGCAACTTGGTCTGTTGAGTGCCTAATAAAAGAAACATCACAAATAAGCTCAAGCAAAAGAACTTTACACTTGACTACAATCGCAAAATAAGAATCATCACAGAATTTATTTTTCAATGCATTGATTACCAGTTAGGCATCCAATTCAAAATAAATAGGCAAGGAGTATGTGGATTTAATCCAACTCAAGGCTTCTCAGAAACTCAATGCTTCTGCCAACACCGGGGAAACTTCACCATCTTGAGGGATAGCTCTTGTTGCTCTAAATTGCTCTTGATCCTCGTAGGTCATCCATCCTAATCCAAATTTTTGATTCTGCTGAAAGATAGAGCATTTGATGGTTTCATTGGCATATTTTGCGCTTTGTGTCCACTGGTGAAGGAATGCATCCGCCAAAAAAATAAAATAAAATAACAAACAAACAAACAAACAAATGTCAAAAGAAAGAACCTGCTTTGTTATTCAAACAGCCTGGTTTCTATTGCGCAATAAGCTCCAGATCAGCATAAGGGCTCTGTATGTACCCTTCATCCTTATTGATTTTTGTTGAGATACAAGACATCCATTGCATAAAAATTGTTGGCCTGAATCTGATTATGCCCCAAAACAGTACCATTCCAACATGCAGTAGCCATTGGACATTGAACCAATACATGTAATATTTTTTCTGGCTCGCTTTGGCATACTTGACATAAAGGGTTAATCTCAACTCTTTTTGGTAGCAGCCTATATATCCTTTGTTGGTGAGCAATTGTTGCATGCTCTCCATGCCACATTGCAAACTTTAGGAGGAACTTTTGCTGTCCAAATCCACTTCCACATGGTCGAGAAGGCAATTCTGTTCTGTTCCTTCGTGGTTAGATATATCAGGTTTCGATAACCACTTTGAACCATATAGGATCCTCTACTTTCTAACCGCCAAAACCAACAGTCCGAACCCCTCCTATCACTCAAAGAAATACTCAATATTTTTCCTGGCATTTCTTTCATTGAAGAGAGAATAGATCAAAGCAGCAACATCCCAGCTTCTAGCTCCTAGAATCATTAATGACATAACTTTCCTTTGATTATCTTCTGGAGTCAGCAGAGAAGTGATACATCATGTCATCCATAAACCACGGGTCCTTGCCAACAGTATTGTCTTCTACTATTTCCCACCCTAATAGCACTTCCCACTTTGATTAAAGATTGGGCTGCAAGAATGCTACGGCAAATGAAACTAGGATTAGAGCCCAGTTTAGCTTAAAAAAAAACTAGTCTGACTAGTACCGAGCTTGTAGTATTTTTGCCACCAAAGAGTCAGAATGAGCAACCAACCTCCAAGCTTGCTTTTCTAATAGCGCCAAGTTAAATTCCTCTAATTTTCTGAATTCCAAGCCTCCTTTTGTTTTCCTAATGCACACTCTGTCCCAATTCATCCACCTAATGCCTGCTGAGTTGTTTTCGGTTTGTGCCCCAATAAAAAGAATTCATCAAGCACTCGATATCAGTATACAAATCACTTGAAAGAAGAAACAAACTCATTACATAATTTGGAACCCATTGTGCCACAGTTTATATTAAAAATTTTATGATTTACACCTTATAAGTTTCAAACTTTAAAATCTTATTTTATCTAAATACTTTAAGGGCCCGTTTACTTTGTGATATGGGATGTGGGGTGATAGGATGAAATGAGGGATAAAGAGTAGGATTAGGATAATTTTACATTTTTGATTAAATGTTTACTTTGTGGAATGATATGAATGATAAAATTGAATTTTTGTATTGAGAATGTTTACATAAACATGAATTATAAAACTTGGATAAATTATAAAAGACTAAAGTACCCATAGTTAAAATATTTTTCTATTTAGCATAAAAAAATTAATTTTTATTCATGTCAATACAACATCCAACTATTTTTTCTTTTTTCTATTTAGCTTAAAGAAATTATTTTTTCTCCATTCCAATACAATATCTTTAAACAAATTATATATATCGACTTTTTTAATTATTTTAATATAAATATATTTTTAATATTTAAATTTTTGTAATTATCTTTAAATTTTTTGATTGGCGCCGCAATCGAAAATTATTAAAAGGTGCGACACCAATCAAGTGATAAAACCATCCCACATCAAATGTAGGATGGCTCATCACCCATTTTGTCAGCACAATAGCGGGCCAATAGGTTTATACAAAGCTCCAATCATTCAAAGTAAACATAGAATGAGGCAGGATGTGGGTCTTCATCCTACCTCATCCCTCAAAGTAAGTAGGCCCTAAGGGCATGTTTACTTTAATAGATGAAATGAATATATGATAGATAAAATATATGATTAAAATGAATTATATAATTATTTTATCAAAATAATATCATGTTACTTCAATTGATTAAACAACGGAAATAAAGATATGTCTTACATTATAATCAATTAAATAATATAATTTATAATGTATTACCTAAAATACCCTTCCCTCTAAAATATTTATTTCTATTTTGTCAAATTCTTTTAACCTTTTCTTTACCTTTTTCTCTTTGTTTCTTTTTCCTGTTTCTTCTTAAATTTCTTTTTCTTGATTTTCTTTTTCCTGTTCTCTTCAGACTTTTCCTTTTCTTTCTTAAATCTCTCATTTGTTCTGTGCCTTTGTTCTCTTCTTCCAAGTAGTCTTTTCTTTTCTATTTTCCATCTCCTTTCTCGATGGCCTGACCACCGCCGGCACATCACAACTGCCCAGCCATAGCCACATTAGCTCTATTCTTCAGTTTGCACAGTGCCGCCGCCGGTATCCTCGCCGCCGGACCACCCTTCTTTTCTTTTTCTTAAAACGACTAGAAGAAGGATTTGAAAAATAAGTACCAAACCATCTTCAGTTTGCAGAGAATTTCACTCAGAAATCGGGAAGACGGTGGAAGATATATCCAAAGGCATGGATGTAATTTGACATAACATTTTGGGACCAAGTTAGACATTTTTTCTTACGTCAAAAATGGTGCTGGAAGGATTATTTGATCACACCCCCTCAGCCTTGATAAATTATCAATTAGGGTGCCTTTTTTATACCGCGCCAATCTTTTAAGCACGGGCCTATATCTCGTTTGCTTAGAAGGATGAGATTGGATGTGATTGATAAAATAAAGAATATATATGCTAGAATATGCATCAACATAGGGCTTGTTTGCTTGATCATATAGGATTAGGAAGGATTAATATACTAGTGATACATAAGTTAGAAATGGTATCCAAAATCATATAATATATTGTTTGTTTGGATTTTAGAAATTAGTGATATCCCATACTTAATACTATCTAATATTTGGTTGGCAAAATTGCTCAATATGATTACACTTTGTAATGTCCAAAATGTCCTAATTTTTAAGAAGATAAATTTCCAAAATTTAGTATAAAGCATTGAAGATAGGGTTTTTATGAGGGTAAAAATGTTATTTTCATTCTTTATCAAATCAAATTTGAAAGAATGAAAAATGGATTAAGCCGAGATAGCTTGATCCATAAACCAGCCTGGCCCATGATACCATGTCAGGTCGCAAATGTATCATGGGCCATAAAAATGTGAAGCAAACAAGAGATAAAACTTGAAAATGGATTTATTAAACTTTATCCAATGAAGCAAACAAGCCTAGGGTACGTTTGGATATATAGATAGGATTAATAAAATTATAATGATATGGTGGGATTACACTGTTGAAGATAATATAATACTGTGTTTGGTGACTATGATTACACATTTTGAATATATATTTATTTTATCAACTCCTTGTATAAATAAAAGGATTAAATAATTGGGCCATACAATATTGTCAAATTCTATGAGTTTCATGGGTATAATTATCAAATAACTAGCTATTTTTTCCCATAATGATAAAGGATTATATAATATAGGCCAAATTGTGGGGATTATTTATCAATTGATTTGTGGATTATAGACCGACCTCTTTATCGGGTTTAATTCTCCAAAACAAACATTTGATGGAGTTTGATAATATAATCTATCAAGTTCAATCCATGTATTCAAATGTGCCCATAGGCTAATAAATTATTTGCTTGAATAAATTTGAGATAAGGATATCCTAATCATTATACAATTCATTGTTTAGTTTCTTGGGATTATTTCTTATGATAATTAGTAAGATGACGTAATTAACTTTTAATGTCTACTATAATTTCTTCTTTATCCGTCTGCACTTATTTGCTAGTAGATGTAAATTTCAATAAACCCAACTTCTTCAGTCAACAAAAAAGAAGATATTTATCCTAGTTAGAAAAATTTATTGATGATCAATTACAAAAAGATATAGAATTTTAATTTAGAAAAAAATAATAATCTTGTATATGATTATAATTTCAAAAATAGAGAAAGATCAAATACGAATATTCTCACATTATAACTTTCAAAATAAATAAGTGATAAATATACTTTTCTCCATTGATTGATTTTAAAAGATCAAATACGAATATTCCAAATAAAGGCCTTCATAAAAGAATCAAGAAATAGTTTTTTTTTTCTTTTTTTCTTTTGTGTGAATATGGTGGAGATATATTATAATGAAAATAAGAGTTACATCAAAGTCTTGTGTGGAGCCATAAGGTGTGCTCCATTACATCATGACGAAAGCAAAACATCTATATTGGGCTGGAGACAAAATAAATCACAAGGGCCAGCCACTATGAACTATATAAATTGTGCAAAAGAAAAAAAAAAACAAACAAAAGCTTAAATTTGGCAACTTGATTCAGCAACTTGGAATCAAGCTGTGCCTGTATAGTCCCTCAAAAATTTCGATTGTCTACGCATCTGTCGCTCTTGAAAATAAAGAATGCCAAATGATCCTTAGTAGAAATAACAAATTATGGAAGCAGCAAACTCAACAAAGTGCAATGAGCAGGCTGACTAGAACAGCAAAATTAAAACTTGATGCCATCTTCCATTTTGCATATCTGATTAGCCTGGAGGTGAGTGCCTATTGAATTCCAAAATTGAACCTAAGAAGAAGAAGACAAGCATTTGTGAGGTATGGATCAGAAAATTCAGGCCACAAAGATTGGCCTTAAAGCATCCAATATAAAATATGAACACCCATTTCCCAAACCAGAAATTCTAGCACAACGAAACAAATAAAACCTTATCTCTCTTCTAGTACCAGAAGATAAATTAAAAATTCAGCACAAATACTGAGAACAAAGCAAAGATACACTTGATAGATCATCAGTGTTGACATCTACAAGTAAATATATTCTGTAAGTTTTTCAATTGCACACCAATTGAACTCGTCAAAATCATTAGCAAGGAAGAAATACATATTAACGTCAGATGAAACAACATGAATTACTTTTACATTAATTGGTTTAAAAAGTGCAAAACTTTATTAGACCTTATCAAAAGCATTCAATATTGATAATTAAACTATAGGAGACTATATTTCACTTCAATTAGAACACTTTAATAAAAGAACTAAAGATAGCTATTTTTCATGTCTTAATGCTATATCTGCTATAAAAAATAAAATAAAACACCATGAATCAAAATCAAATAGAGCATCCATGTAACGCCCCTAACCTGAGGTGGGTGCCGCCAGTTAGGGGGCTATTATTGTAACTGATACCGCCCAATATATATATAAAGAGCTGCAAACATACTGAAAGGAAAAATCTTCATACATCTTAACTACTAGTAGTTCACACCTGTACAACATTATAACAACCAAAATGGTGCTCTCAAGGCACACTACATAACAAGAAGGTTTTAGTAGTCCAACACTATTTGATTACATAGGTCAAAATTATATACAATATGTACGGTCGTGCCTGTCCCTATCAAGCCCTCACGTCCTCATTTGGGGAAAGAACAAAATGAACAATACAAATTTATAAGTCCAAATGACTTAGTGAGATCAATAATAAGGGATGGCACAAGCACATATCATGATAATTATCAAATACTGGTGATGCATGATAATTCGAGTATCAAAAAGGTGTGTGATACATTATTAGCATAGAGATATGCTTTTAGTAGGAAGACAAAAATAATTCATGCATTTTACAAACGCTTTCATGACTCAACTATTGGTGGTTCTCCGACCTTGTCACTCCACTTTCAAAAACACGAAAATTCTTGTCCCTCCAAAGTACTGAGTGATCGGTTCGGACACTTAAATCACTCATTAGTCATGGCTAGCTACATGCCTGAACCCCGCTCAAAGTCGACTACCTCCAGCCCTCTATGAGTAGGCATTATGCGTACAATTTTGTATAGGTATCAGTCGAAAGATCTATCGCTACGGATCATTCTGCCCAGCCGTCTTTCGTAACCGATCTCAAGGCCCACCTCTAAGGGTATTAAGTATATGATCACTGATGTTGTTTAGTACATCCAACAACATATAACTTGGCATGTTAGTTTTCCATGATAAATAATAATCACTGAATAAGCACAGGGCTTATTCCAAGGAAACATGGCGATATATATTTCAAAATCACTTCAGCCTCCTCAACACAATCGCCAGTTTTGCATAAAGTGGCATCAGTAAATATCAATAGGAGCGCTTAGTGTAAAAGCGGCGATGTGGAGTACTATTTTCATAAATTGTTAACTCTATCGAAACTTGGGTGGAAGTGAATTGTGGTGTACGGATTCAATTATGTGAAATAGGTGAGGGACTTAGGTACGAATAGTTCAAGAATTACAGATAAGAGTAAGAGAGGTCCAATTAACTACTGAGAGAATAGAAGGCCAGCAAATCAATGTTACATAGGTAAATGGTAACTTTCAGTAAAGGGAGGCCAAATAGAATTGATGTACGTGTATCAATGTAAATGTACAAGATAAAAAATCGCATTAATCAAAATTGGGAGTTTAAATAGTAACAATTCAAGAATTTCGAGCAGAAGGGATAGCTCAAACAAACGGACCAAGTAAACATGAAAGCCAAAGAATAGCATAGAACAGCCACATTTCAATCATCGAATCTTAGCACCAATAGAACCAAGCAGCAAGACATAATAACAAGTACGTATGTTCTTCCCCCAGCAAGAAAGCTAATATAAACCCACCTGATAATCTTCGTCAAATATCACCTTCTTGATCACTAGTAATACCCGTGCTTTCCTTACCTAATTTCATTAGATGCAATATCAGAAGCTGATTTTTAATAGAATTACATTACTTTTATTAAATTATGATATGTTTTTATTAAATCATAATATGTTTTCGTTCCTAAAGAGGTCTCCATATCTCCTATTAACGAACAATTGACTCATCAGGAATGAGGCTGCCTTTATGAGGCTACAACTGACACTCTCTTAACCCCTTGGCATCAATATATTTAATTCACTTAACTTACACAATTTAATTCCTGAAGTTGGCACTTTAACTTTAGTTTTCTCAATAGCACTCATTTAATCTATTTAGTTGCTTAGATTCGTCCCAACCAAATCCATACTTAAGTCCACAATCAAACGTCGAGAAATCAAAATCACATCCATATATCGGTCAACTCAAGGTCCAAATCCATGCTCAAATTAATTTAAGTTTAAATTTAAATCAATTTAAGGTAAATTAATTCAATAAAAATCAAAATTTACCCAATTGGACTAGCTAAAGTCCAATTCAAGATTCAATTCTAGCCCAGATGCGTTCGAAATAAAGAATCGAAATTTCTATATGTGGACCGCCGGACCGCCGTCATTGACTGTCGCCGGAGCTCAACCACCACCACCCAGAGACACGCTTCGCTGCACCCAACCAAACCCCAAACTTAATTTCTTTCAACTTAACCTCCTTGCTAGTTAATTTCCCTCAAAACAGTGGTTGCACCACCATTCGCCACCGTGGCTTTTCCTCCAAAATTCTCCCTCATTCGGCCACTACTCTTCAAACCAAAGCTACCAAAACGCTCCCCCTGCTGAGCTCTACACAACCCACTTTCATCGGCCACCTTCCTCCACCAACCACTTAATTAGCCTTTTCTTTGGTCATTTCTGAGGAAATTTTGTATGGTTGAGATCGTGGCGAGGTAAGAAACAAGTTGGTTAGATTAGATTTTAGTTTCAGGTTGAAAGGAAGCAAAACTAAACGTTGGAAGGCTTAGGTCAGTTTTTGAGAATTTGAAAAAGTTTGGTCCTCAATATATATAAAAACTAACTTCCCCCTAATTACACCAACCACCCCAACACTAACTTTCACTTCTCCCCTCCAAGTTTTGACCGCCTTACACGAAGGCCCCAAATTTTTGTTTCAGCCCCCATATTTTGATTTCTCAGGTTTTGACCCCCTCAGCTTTTAAATTTCTCTCAATTAGGTCCAGTTATATTAATTTCTAGCCCTCCCAGTTTTCTTAACTCTACTAAGGCCTAATTTAATTTAAATTTTATTTAATTAAGGCCAAATTCAAAGTATTTTATTATTAATCCTTCCTAGATATTTTAATGAATTAATCCTTTAATCTATACTACAATTTAAATTTTAAATCCTTCCAGTTTCTATTTATTTCTATAGTTTGGGGTGTTACAATTCCTCAACTCTTAAAAGAATCTAGTCCCCATATTTGTAACTGGAAATTGAAAGAGTTTAGGATAATGCTACCACATAAAGTCCTCTTGTTCCCATGTTGCTTCTTCTACATTCTGATTCTTCCATAACACCTTCACCTAGGGTATCTTTCGATTCCTGAGTTCTTGAAACTTCTAATCCAAAATAACAACTGGTCGCTCCTCATAGGAGAGGTCACTCTGCAGCGGGATGTCCTCAAGGGTATAATGTGAGAAGGATCCGAGTAATATTTCTTGAGCTGTGAAACATGAAATACATCATGTATTCCAGTAACATTGGGTAGTAGCATCAGTCTGTAAGCCACTGGCCCAATCCGTTCGCAGATTCTGAAAGGTTCGATATATCTTGGACTGAGCTTTCCTCCTCTTCCAATTCGTTTAATACCTTTTCGAAGAGATACTCTTAGGAACACCTCATCTCCTACGTTGAACTCCAAATCTTTTCTTAATTTGTCAACATATCTTTTTTGTCAATCTTAGGTAGCTTTCATTCGTTACTTTATTATTTGAACTTTGTCAATAGCTTCTTGAATGAGTTCTGGTAGTATGCCTGTCAGTGCTTTATTATCAGAAGTTTTTAGCTCATCAAGATCCCAATGTAAAGGAGATCGACATTTTCAACCATATAGAGCTTTGTAAGGTGCCATCTGAATGGTAGCTTGATAACTATTGTTGTAGGCAAATTCTATTAATGGGAGATGTCTATCCCAACTCCCCTTGAAATCCAACGTGCATGCTCGGAGCATATCTTATAGGATTTTGATGACTCTTTCAAATTGGCCATCGGTCTATGGGTGTGCAGTAGTACTAAACTGTAATTTTGTTCCCAAATGCTTCTGTAGACTTTTCCATAACCTTGAAGTGAACTTAGGATCCCGATCAGATACGATACTATTCGGTATCCCATGCAAATGAATAATCTCCTTGATATAGAAACCTACCAGGTTCTCAACTTGATAAAGAGATTTCACGGGTAGGAAGTGTGTAGATTTGGTTAATCTATCCACTATCACCCATATATTATTGTATCCACCTCGAATAGTAGGTAGGTTAGTCAAAATCCATGGTGATATGCTCCCATTTCCAATTAGGAATCGAGAATGGTTGTAAGACTCCTGATGGTTGCTGATGCTCGGCTTTCATCAGTTGGCACATCATGCATCTTTGAACATACATAGCAATAGGGGTGAGCATCAGTCGGTTCGGTAAGTTAACCGACCAAGCCGATCGGTTAATTCATCGAAAATGTATGAAAATTATTAACCATTTACCGCACTGAATTTTTTGATTAACTGGTAAAATTAACCAAAAATTTTCGGCTCGGTTCGGATATTTTACCAATTGATCAATCTTTATTTGATTTTTTTTTCAATATTATTATTCAACAACATAATATTATAATTGAAACAAAAACTTAATTATTTCGATTCAAGCAAAAACAAGCAATCTAATTATTTTTAAAATCATAGTAAAGAACTTTCAATACTATAAAATAAGTAACATGTATTAGTAAATAGAACACCTAAAAATTGTCATATCTTTACCCCTGTTTAGCAAGCTTTTGGGGAACTTTTGAATATGATCTAATTAGGTTACACCAAGAAAAATGTAGAATTAAATAGACTCAATCCAAAAATTAAAACTTTATTCAACTGAGAATGTATATGCGTAAGTAGTTTTCTAGTAAACAATTCAACAAGAATACAACCTGAACTTTATAAATCTAAAGCTACACCTCATTATTTTTAGTTCACATATGCTTCTTCCTATAACTATATAATTTATAAAGAAAAAACCGAGCAACCTTAATAATGGTTGAGAAATTATAAAAATTTGGTTAAATCGGTTTAACCAATTTTTTATGAAAAATTAACCGAACTGCACAGTTAACCAAAAATTTCTAAAAAATTAACCGTTAACCGAATCAAAAATTAACTGGACAAAATGATTTGGTAAATTCGATTTCGGTTCGATCGGTTAATCGATTTTTTCGATTAATGGATAATTTTGTTGACCCCTACTTAGCAATATCTCGTTTCATTCTATTCCACCAAAAATGTTTCTTCAGGTCATGATACATCTGAGTGCCACCTGGATGTACTGTATATTTGGTCCGATGTGCTTCATCCAGAAGTCTCTCTCGTAATCTCTTCGGTATGCATATACGTTGACGAAACAACAAAACGCCGTGATCGTCAATCCTAAATTCTGACTCCTTGAGACTGGAGCTAGCTTCTTTTTGTTTCATAATCTCCTCATTCTCTGCTTGAGCTTTTTGGAGTTCGTCATACAATTCGGGATGAACATTAAGTTCTGCAAGCCACGCACAATTTTTCATCTTTATAACAAGTTGCTCCTCTCGATCTTTTTATGTTTTCTATCCCTATACATGAGCCAGCTTGCCTTTTCGACTCAGCGCGTCTGCCACCATATTAGCTCTGCCTAGATGATAGATTAGGTACAATCATAATCCTCGAGGAATTCCATCCATCGACACTGGCGTATATTCAAGTCCTTTTGGGAATGCAGATATTTCAAACTTTTGTGATCAGTATAAACCTCAAAAACTGCATCGTACAGATAATGCCTCCATTTTGCCAGGAAAAAAATCATTGCTGCCAATTCCAAATGGTGTCTGGGATAATTCTGTTCGTGAGTCTTGAGTTTCCTTGAAGCGTACGCAATCACACATCCTTTTTGCATCAATACACACCGAAGTCCTTCTCTTGACACATCAATGTATACTGCAAATCCTTCTAACCCTTCAAGAAGAGCCAAAATTGGAGTTGACATTAATCGTCTTTTTAACTCTTGGAAGCTTTGTTCACGTTCCTTGTTCCATTTGAACTGTTGATCTGTCTGAGTAAGTTTAGTCAGTAGACTTGCCAACTTAGAGAAACCTTGTACGAATCTCCTATTAATACCCCGTAAGCCCTAAGAAACTTCATATTTCTGTTACATTCTTTGGTTGCTTCCAGCTAATTATCGCCTCATGGTCAACTTCTATCCTGGCTTCAGATATGATATGCCCCAAGAAGGTTACTCCTTCTAACCAAAACTCGCATTTGCTAAACTTGGCATACAACTGATGTTTTTGAAGGGACTCTAAGACCAAGCACGGGTAAAAGGCATGATCTCCCTCTGTCTTAGAATACACCAGGATGTCGTCGATGAAAATTACCACGAATTAGTCTAGGTATGGATGAAAAGCTTGATACATCATGTCCATAAATGCTGCCAGGGCATTAGTCAATCCAAAGGCCATTACCACGGACTCATAGTGGCCGTATAGAGAATTAAATGCCATCTTCAGGATATCTTCGTCTCGAATCTTTAATTGGTAGTAGCCCTATCTCAAATCTAGCTTCAAGAAGACCACGGAGACCTGTAATAAGTTAAATAGTTCTTCTATATGGGGTAAAGGGTACTTATTTTTGACAATAATTCTATTTAATTCCCGATAATCAATACACATCCTAAGCGTCCCATCTTTCTTTTTGACAAAAAAGCATTGACGCCCCCCAAGGAGAGATACTAGGTCGAACAAACTTCTTTTCCAATAGTTCTTGTAACTGCTTTTTCAACTCTTTCAGCTCTGCAGGTGCCATCCGATATGGGGTCTTTGAGTATATTCTACTTTAGGAAGCGTATAAATAACGAACTCTATCTCTCGATCAGGAGGCAAGGACTATAATTCTCTGGAAACACGTCAGGAAACTCACTTACCACCATCACTTCCTTTAACTCTGCTTGATCTCGAGGTTTATTTATAAGATAAGCCAGAAATCCATGACCTCCTTCTTATAGGATTCGTTTTGCCTCTATCACTGATATAAACGGCACGGGTGGAGTAGAACCATTAGACTGACATGCCAAAATTAACACCGTTTCCCCAAGTCTGATCTATTTGGTGTAGCAATTCACTTGTGCTTAATGATGATATAACCAATCCATCCCCAAAATCAAATCATAATTTTGGATCGGCATTTCTACTAAGTCAGCCATGTATTCCCTATTGTCAATTTTAATTGGGCAGGCTCTATACATAAGATTAGTTACCATTCCTACACCCATAGCTGTGTGTATTTCTAATTGGTACGGCATATTTTTCGGATGTAATCTCAATTTAGGTGCAAAATGTATAGATATGAAGGAGTGTGTAGCACTAGGATCATAAAGAGCTTTACCAATAATATCATAAATAGAAACCATACCTTCCACTACATCGCTTGGGTTAGGTCCATCTTCGCCAATAATAGCATATGCACGTGCCTAGACTTTGGGTTTTCTGTGAGGTCCTCCAACTTGTCTACTCTTGTCTTCCTTTGCCTGCAAGGGTGTGCGAAGATGAGGGCAATTTCGGACCATGTGCTGCCTTATTTTGCTCTTAATGGTACTGGACGGGAGGTTTCTCCTTTCTGGTATAGATGGGGTTTTGGCGCCCCAATTTGAGGATTGAATTATCTTTTTCCAAGACTGCCACTACGAAGGTTGGGTGTTTTAATCTTAATGCTTTTCCACGCTTGACTCTTTCCTCAATCTTCCACAATTCCCGGGATTCTATTTCCACCTATAAGGCCTTTTCAACGGCACTATCGTAGTTCGGCAGGTTCACCTAGGAATGCCAAGGGATGGAATCAGAGAAATTGTTCTAAACTCCGATCCTCTGTCTGTTCCTCCTTACCTTGGTCTTGCGTGATTTGCCCTTGTTATTGGCATAATTGCATAAATTGTCACTACATGGCAAGCATTGGTTCTGCCTGTTGTCCCTGCTCTGAAGGATGGACATGGGGATTCTGATTTACCTCTTCCTCTTGTAGGGATGGTTCCTGATTTGATGCATTTTTTCTTTAACTACTGCGAGTACTTGTTCTACTGCCTGGGGGTCATCCCCTGCGGCCCGAAGATTCCAGAGGGTAAGCCCATGATTCCTCATGTGATGCCATCTTAAAATCCAGATTCTCCTTTAGGGTTATGGAGTACTATCTGTTCTTTAAGTTCACAAGATAATTAGAAAAATGTTTCATTATACATATATTTGTACACGATAACATTTTTATAAGGAAAGGACATTTGAGTCAAAGATTCAAAAGAAAATTTCATTAACCACCAAGTTAGCTTTAGCATAGTTATGTACATCCAAATTTACAAACGAAATTGGCTAAGCTAACTATTCACCTAGTCCATAGTACGCAAAATTGACTAGGCCTAAGGCGATGGCTAGTTTAATATGCTTTCATCCACCGTTGACAGAGCTATTGTCATGGTCACCCTACTATACACATATTTACACACATATACATATACATATATATATATGTGTATATCTTCCCTTAGTCCTCATCATCGGTAATCGTAGACTGGGCATCTTCCTTATCTTGGTCTACGTCCATTTCTTCTTCTTCTTCTTCCCACCCTTGTTGTCCCTCTGCCTCATTTCCTACTGGGACTTTTCCCTCCGGGTCTTCCTCAGGTATTTCCTCTATCCTTACATGGGCAATTTCTCTTACTTCTTGGGGAGGTTGGGGCCTCGAGGGTCTCGTCCCTGAATCCCCCAACACATCCATCAGTTTATTTATCATGCTCACCAAGCTTCCCATCATATCTCCAATCTGCCCCATTGTTCTACGGTGCATTTGTTCAAAGTGTTCTTGTGAGCTTTCTACGTATTTCCTTATTAGCCATAGTTTCTCTAACTTACTTTCTACTATGGTGATCTTCTTTAACTCTCTTTCTCCAACCAACCTGTCAATTTCACTCTCATGCATGGCTATCATCCTGTCCCTCCGATATAGTTCCACATTTTTTCATTCCAATTCAATTACTAACTCAAAGATACAACCCTCCTGATTTCCACACATCTCAAGGAGCTTCAACTCTCTCTTATTAAACTTATATTCTTTTTCTTCATCTTTCTCTTCTTCCACAGGTCCCTTGCCCTTCTAGGGTCCCTAGCCATTCTGTATACATAAAATCTTTAATCTATTAGTACAGTCTCAAATAGATATCATGTCCTTATTATATTCACTAACACCTTTAAACATAAATGCAATAGAATATATCACTCAACCAAAGGAAATATTTACAAACACACAAGGCCCAAAAGTTCTCACCACCCAATACCCTCCAATGTCAAGCTTAACTTTCCCTAGTCTCACCAACCCCTTTGTCCCTATGTTGGCCTAGGTCCTTGTAAACCTAGGCTCTGATACCACCTATAATGCCCCTAACCCAAGGTGGGTGCCTCCAGTCAGGGGGCTATTATTATAACCGATACCGCCCAATATATATATAAAGAGCTGCAAACATACTGAAAAGAAAATTCTTCATTCATCTTAACTACTAGTAGTTCACACCTGTATAGCATTATAACAACCAAAATGGTGCTCTCAAGGCACACTACATCACAAGAAGGTCTCACCAGTCCAACACTGTCTGATTACATAGGTCAAAATTATATACAATATATACGGTCGTGCCTATCCCTATCAAGCCCTCACGTCCTCATCTGGGGAAAGAACAAAACGAACAATACAAATTTATAAGTCCAAATGACTTAGTGAGATCAATAATAAGGGATGGCACCAGCACATAACATGATAATTATCAATAAAAAGGTGTTGTATGATAATCCGAGTATCAACAAGGTGTGTGATACATTATTGGCATAGAGATATGCATTTAGTAGGAAGATGAAAATAATTCATGCATTTTACAAACACTTTCACGACTCAGTTGTTGGTGTTTCTCCGACCTTGTCGCTCCACTTTCAAAAATACGAAAATCCTTGTCCCTCCAAAGTACCGAATGATTGGATCTGACACTTAATTTTTTGCTGTGGACCATTCCGCGCAGCGTCTTTCGTAACCGATCCTAGGGCCCACCCCCAAGGGTATTAAGTATATGATCACTGATGTTGGTTAGTACATCCAACAGTATGTAACTTAGCACATTACTTTGCCATGATAAATAATAATCGCTGAATAAACACAAGGCTTATTCCAAGGAAACATAGCGATATATATTTCGAAATCACTTTTAGTTTCCTCAACACAATTGCCAGTTTTGTATAAAGTGACATCAGCAAATATCAATAGGAGCACTTAGTGTAAAAGGGGCAAAGTGGAGTACTATTTTCATAAACTGTTAACTCTATCAAAACTTGGGTGGAAGTGAATTGTGGTGTATGGATTCAATTATGTGAAATGGGTGAGCGGACTCAGGTACAAATAGTTCAAGAATTACAGATAAGAGTAAGAGAGGTCCAATTAACTATTGAGAGAATATAAGGCAAGCGTGTCAATGTTACATAGGTAAATGGTAACTTTCAGTAAATGGAGGCCAAATAGAGTAGATATATGTGTATCAATGTAAATGTACAAGATAAGAAATCGTATAAATCAAAATTGGGAGTTTAGATAGTAACAATTCAAGAATTTCGAGCAGAAGGAATAACTCAAACAAACGGACCAAGTAAACATGAAAGCCAAAGAATAGCATAGAACGGCCACGCGTCAATCATCGAATCTTAGCACCAATAGAACCCAGCAGCAAGACATAATAACAAGTACGTATGTTCACCCCCCAGCAAGAAAGCTAATATAAACTCACCTGATAATCTTCGTCAAATATCACCTTCTTGATCATCAGTGATACCCATGCTTTCTTCACCTAATTTCATTAGACACAATATCAGAAGTTGATTTTTAATAGGATTACATTGCTTTTATTAAATTACGATATGTTTTTATTAAATCATAATATGTTTTCATTCCTAAGGAGGTCTCCATATCTCCTATTAACGAACAATTGACTCATCAGGAACGAGGCTGCCTTTATGTGGCTACAAATGGCACTCTTTTAGCCCTTGGCATCAATATATTTAATTCACTTAACTTACACAATTTAATTCCTGAAGTTGGCACTTTAACTTTAGTTTTCTCAATAGCAGTCATTTAATCTAATTTAGTTGCTTAGATTCAACCCAATCAAATCCATACTTAAGTCCACAATCAAACATCTAGAAATCAAAATCACATTCATATATCGTTCAACTCAATGTCCAAATCCATGCTCAAATTAATTTAAGTTTAAATTTAAATCAATTTAAGGTAAATTAATTCGATAAAAATTGAAATTTACCCAATTGGACTAGCTAAAGTCCAATTCCCGCCTAGACGCGTTCGAAATAAAGAACCGAAATTTCTGTATGTGGGCCGCCTGAGCACCGTTGTTGACCGCCGTTGACAATCACCGGAGCTCAACCACCACCACCCAAAGACGCGCCTCGCTGCGCCCAACCAGACCCCCAATTTAATTTCTTTCAACTCAACCTCTTTGCTAGTTAATTTCCCTTAAAACAATGGATGTACCACCATCTGCCACTGTGGCTTCTCCAAAATTCTCCCTCCTCTGGCCACTACTCTTCAAACCAAAGCTACCAAAATGCTCCCCTTGCTGAGCTCTACACAACCCACCTAATATCTCTAAGCTTCAATCGGTAAAACCAACAACCCATTTCCACCAGCCACCTTCCTCCACCAGCTACTCAATTAGCCTTTTTCTTTGGTCATTTTTGAGGAAATTTTGTATGGTTGAGATGGTGGCGAGGTAAGGAACAAGTTGGTCGGATTAGATTTTAGTTTTGGGTTGAAATGAAGCAAAACCGAACGTTGGAAGGCTTAGGTCAGTTTTTGAGAATTTGAAAAAGTTTGGTCCTCAATATATATATAAACTAACTTTCCCCTAATTACACCGACCACCCCAACACTAACTTTCACTTCTCCCCTCCAAGTTTTGACAGCTTTACACAAAGGCCCCAGATTTTTGTCTCAGCCCCTATACTTTGATTTCTCAGGTTTTAACCCCCTCAACTTTTAAATTTCTATCAATTAGGTTCAGTTATATTAATTTCTAGCCCTTCCTAGTTTTCTTAACTCTACTAAGGCCCATTTTAATTTAAAATTTATTTAATTAAGGTCTAATTCAAAGTATTTTATTATTAATCCTTCCTAGATATTTTAATTAATTAATCCTTTAATCTATACTACAATTTAAATTTTAAATCCTTTCGGTTTCCATTTATTTCTATAGTTTGGGTTGTTACAATCCATCAAATAACCGAGCCAACATCTTAGGTTCTTCAAAGGTTCCCAGCTAGAATCATATGGACAAACTTTTCTTTAGCCTCATTAGAAAGGCTAAAGAACAATTCCAACTCCTCTGTGTTCTTCACCAAAAATATAGATACTTGAAGTTTCTCTTGTAAGCTTAAACCATCAATTTTGCCAACAACAACATAGACCTTTTAACGCTTCTGTGATATATCAAACTCATGACCAATCCTACATGTAATATCACCCAATCTCGCATCAGTCTTGTCACAAAACATCCCCAACATCTCATAAATTTGCTCCTGACCCTCTATGGATTTTCTTTTTATTTGACCTTTTTTCTTATCAAAAGTACATCCACCAAATTTAGTTTCAGAAATTGATATTGTTTCAGTCTCATCCACAAATCCCTCAAAGAAGGCGTTAAGTTCTTCAGCCATCTAGTTGTTTTGTTGAGTATCACTATTGAGAAGGTCATTCGCAGCTTGAACAAAATCTTGAGCATTCTCCTTAGTAGCCTTGTCTTTTTCAAAGATCTCGCACTTATCATTATAGTACGAGCATGACTTAAATCTCATCAGATGAACATTGAAGGTCAATTTGTGTAACAAAATAAAAAATTAAAATCAATTTAATAGTATCAATTAACTCAATGAGTATGAATATTTATAAAATTTACAACTTAATATTCAGTACCTTAACTTTAGACTCCCCAGCCTCATCTATTGCTTCAATCATTTTGGTTCTTTTGTTCGAACCAATCCCACTTCTTGATAGCATAGTAAATAATGAACCAAGATTCTTTTCCAGACATGTATTTTTGAGTTGATATGTGGAATTGCACGAAGATCTGTACCAAGAAATGTCTTTGCCATTGATTGTTCTAGGACTTGCAAATATCCAATTCGAAAACCATTATTAGCTTTCTAACATTTGGCAACTAAATCTTTCAGTGTTGCAATTAATATTTCTTTTTCACGTTGACTCCAACTTATCCTTGTTTTGTCGGATTTCTTACCTGTTGCCTTATTTACTTTGAGTCTGATAAGTCCATTTAACAATACCTAGGAGCCATTAGAACACAATGACCATTCAAGAATAGAATTTACAAGCCTCAAATATAATCATAAATGTGAAACATGATACAAAGAATCATTCTATCACCTCATTCATAACCATTGTACGCTATCAATATATAAAATAAAATATAGAGACCAAATTAAATTACAGAAGTCAATCACCATCAAATAATGCAATCATAGCAAACAACTATATTACTAAATAAAAAGATAAAATTTCATAACAATAGTTTTCTAAATCAATTGAAAAAATTGTTTTGGATATCGTACAACCAAAACCAAGAATCTTCAAGAAATACTTGTCCATTCATTAAACATGTTCTGAGCTAAATTATCTCTCCAAAGATTCCATTCGTACGATGACTCTAAACTATTTATGAAGTCTATGTCTGTTGTGTCATTATTATTTTGGTCCAACTTATCTACAAGATGCTCTAATGGATCAATAGGCATTTCAGTTCTGATAAAATTATGTAGCAAACCACAGATGATATGGTTATGGACTTTTAAAGAGTAATAAGCTGGACTTCGTAAGACATCCCATCGCGTTTTTAACTAACCAAATGTTCGCTTAATCATATTACGTGCCTTTAAATGCTTCATCTTGAAGAATTCTTTAAAGTTTTGCGGAGTTGATGAGCTATGCCCCATTCATCTAAATGGTATATGACACCTTTATATGGTGTTAAAAACCTTTCTCCATTTGCGTAGCCATTATCACACAAATAGTAATTGCCTATCAATAGATAAATAGCAAAATATTTTGACATGTTTCAAGACTAGATAAATGTATGTACACTGCATAGAGAGATTCAAAAAGAGAATTTGATTAATGTTTATATCATTTGGCACTTTTAAGCCATGAGTCTTACTCACTGCATCGCGTGAGACTCTAGCATTTACCGCTAAACTTTCCAACCAGGCAATATATACACAAACTTCGTATTTCAATCACAAAATCCAAGAACATTTACACTAACATCCCCCTTTCTATTTCTATGTCTCAGCTTTTCAATTTTAGGTACCTTTACTCGAATAAAAGTCCCATTTAGTGCACCTAAACATCCCTATTATATGAAATACAAACATAAAATGTATATTTAGCATATATTTATTTATTTTTAATATGATATTTGTATAAAGTTTTAGAACTAAAATGAGAATAATATAGATATTACCTTCAAATATTTCCATCGGGAATCGGTACAATCTTCAAGTATAGGTTCAGGATTTATAAGGGGCATATGATGAAGCTTCAACATAGCTTTTAGTACCGCATGGAAGTGTTTACTAATCGTTTGCCTAGATCTAATAAAATCATGCTTGATAATTCTATTTTTTTATGATGAGTTAAAACTGATAGAAAAATACAAACTTTTTCATGAATTCTAACATACCTAGAATGATCAAGTCCACCTATATGTTCTAATAAATAGCATAACCTAGCAAAGGCATTTTGATTCATTCTTAAATTATCTAAACAATCTGAATCACTAAACTCAACTATTCGTTGCATGTGTTCTATTTGTGCTGGAATTCTATTAGCCATAATATATCTAATCAAGCGTTCTCTTCTCCTATGACCAACTCATTTATTATTGATTAGGAAACTCACAAAAAAGTTATGACGAACATACTTTGTAGCAGTATCTCTTCAACAATAAAAAAAATCTCAGCTTTTTCTCTTAAAATATTAGTCATCGTGGTTGCATTGGTTTGGTTAAGCAATATCAAAATACTATAGCAGAAAAATAATAAATAAGCACATATAATTCATAATAAACTCATCAAACATATAATTTTAATTTTAAAATTAGTTTCCACCTCTATCAAATCAAATTGTGAGTCACCAAGAAAGGGGCAAAAAGTAGTGGAATGTGCATGGCACTTTTACATTATACTTCGAAACAAGTGTTTTTTCAATAAATTGATGACCGGTCCAGAATTTCAAGAGCTTGATTATTTTACAAGTCCATGTCTTCACACAAATTTCTTGTGAAGTATAAATTGAAATATTGCTCTTTCATATAAACATACACAAAACAATTTGACAACAGTAAGTTTTCACGATTGACAGTGAATTAAATATACACCATAAATACTTGAATTGGGACAACGAATGGAGATGACTAATTCAGGTGAAACCAATATCTTATAATCTTTTTGGGCAAGATTTTCACTATATAGAGTGATGATTGAATACAGAAAAAAAATTTCAATTTTATTCAGAAATCATCTTTGTGTCGATCAAGTTTTAATCAATGAAAGCTTTTTGTAACGGTAGGGTTTGATTAATATTGTTTAAATGGGGATAGTTTTGTTCTTTTCCTATCTAATCCTGGAGGTCTCTAATCTGGGGATTACAAATCAAGGTACTAATATGGGATGTATAATCTAGGATTATCAACAATAAAGTACCGGGCCACCTATTAATCATGGGCTCCAAATATACTAACCAAGCATCCAATTAGCTGGGATTATGTATCTATCCTATACAACCATTCCAAGCAAATGGAGTAAACAATGGATTTGGGTCAATTAAATTGTATATGTGACCTAATCAAATAAAATAAACAAGTCCTAAAAATTTATCTTTAAAATAAAATTTAACTTCTTATAAATTTAAAAAAATTTTAGAAAATAGAGGAACATAGAAGATTATTTTAAATAAACTTAACAAAATATCTTCATGTTCAAGTTTAATTTCTAAAACTAATTTATAAATCAACTCACATTCTTTTTCAAAAAAACTAATAAGTACTTTTTTCCATAATGCATAATCCATTTTGAAAAAATAAATGACACCAAAATTTTATTTTCACATAACTTCAGCAACATCAAAAACTATCAAATAGTTTTCATAGATGATAAATAATTATGAAATGTAATAATTAATTATTTAAAAATTTTCAATCAATAAATAATTTTGAAAATGAAGCAAGAGATATAAACTTAATTACTAAAACAATTCTTTAATAAAATGATATTTAGTATATTTAAAAAAAATTCAAAAAACAAAAATAAAAATGCTTTTTTGGTTTTCCTCCCCAAATGTATTACTTTTTCATAACAATAACATGTACCTTATCTTCCAAGCATCCATTTTATGCATTTTTATGGCAGCCCCACATACCAGCAAAGTACCCCACATGAACATCTCGCCCTGTCAGAAAACAGAGGTGGAAACTTGCCACCCGATTCATATCTACCCCTCACCCTACGGACACCTATTGGACTTTGCGTCCCTTCCATATCACTTCGCATGTTCTCCCTTTCTACATCCTCACTGGGTTTACTTTTACATATCCACTCAATCTTGGAGCTCTCTGGCATTGTTTACCTCTAACCATTTTCTGCTCATATTATTGGTTCAAGATTTCTTGTCATTTTTATGAGTAATGGAGGAAAGTACCACGTGATTTTATGATTTATAACATTCTAGTTTTGAATTGGGCCCTGAAGAGTTTTAGCTATCTGCAATAGTTTGAAAGGCTGATTGTGAATTTTGAGATCTGGGTTGCGAGTTTTATGATCAATGGGGAGTTCTGAAGAGAGAGTTGTTGCTGTGATCATGGTGGGTGGACCCACTAAAGGTAAGAATTTAGTTTTTATTTTTTTTTGAGCTTGTTGTTGGTATAATTGTACTTAATAATTATTGATTTTTGTTTTTGGTGGCGATTTGATTACCTCGGAGGAAGTAGTTGGACAATTCATTGCAATTTGATAGTAATTCTTGAAGATAGTGCTGTTCTTGTGGAAAGTTTGGATCTTTAAGATTGGATCAGATGGCTCGTTTTTTTATTTTACTATTTGGTTGGAAAAAGTTCAGATTTTTGGACAATAATGAGAACTTTTTTATCATCCTCTCATTGCTTGGTGATGGTGATGAAAATGCAGGGACCAGATTTCGACCATTGTCTTTGAATATTCCAAAGCCCCTTTTTCCATTGGCAGGACAACCAATGGTTAATCATCCCATATCTGCTTGTAAACGGGTATGTTACGTAAATTGAATGTATGCCAACAATGGTTAAGTCTCATAACAATGTCATTTAGTTAGTGGTATGTCTAATTATGATTTTGATTCTTCCAAACATGTCAACTTTTTCTTGTAATGGAGTAGAAAATTTGAGTACCTGTGGTAAAAATAGAAGTTACATTATGATATTTAATTTGTAAGGTACTGCAATGTGAGCGGTAGAGTAATTTGTTTACTTCTCTCTCTTGTTAGATCCCAAATCTAGCACAGATCTATCTTATTGGTTTCTATGAGGAGCGTGAATTTGCGTTGTTTGTCTCTTCAATATCTAATGAACTCAGAGTTCCTGTCAGGTAATTTCAGGGCTTTATAAGATTTTATCCCATTTCCAAAGGTTAGATAGTTGCAGCTCAAGCATATTTATCCTTTGTGTTGTTCCTTGTTGAACTTTCTGTCTTAGGTACTTGAAAGAGGACAAACCACATGGTTCAGCTGGTGGACTTTATAACTTCAGGGATCTGATCATGGAAGATAACCCGGTTCCTATTCTGTTCCATTCTCATGTTATTTATTTTCATAGGAAGAAACCTCATACTGGTGAATGAATAGAACATAAAAATTTCTAGACATTATTATTAACAGTCATATTTGACATGGCAGTCACACATATTTTTGCTGAATTGTGATGTTTGTTGCAGTTTTCCACTGCCTGAGATGCTTGGTAATTTTCACCATGTTACTCATTTCTCTATTATTTATAGGGTGCATTTCGGGCCTGAGATTCAGTGATCTATTTGTAATATTATATAATGGCCTTTTTCAGAATATTAAATTCTGATTGATGGTTTACTTTGCAGAGGCTCACAGAAGCTATGGTGGAATTGGAACCATTTTGGTGATCAAGGTAGCTTTATCTGATATCTATCTATCTGGGTGCATTTCTAGTAAATCTTTATCCTTCCTCTTAACTACAATTCATTGATTTATTGCTGGTTCACGAATTCCTTTTCTGTAGGTTTCTCCTGAGTCAGCAAACCAGTTTGGGGAACTTGTAGCTGATCCTGTAACGAATGAATTGCTGCACTACACAGAGAAACCTGAAACTTTTGTATGTAAAAGTCCTGAGATTCAACTAGGATCTAGATTTCAGGCTTCTGCATTTTCTTTTATTGATACTAATTTATACAATATCTTTTCCAACTCTGCATATAACAGGTGAGTGACCGCATAAATTGTGGTGTGTACGTATTTACCCCACACATCTTTACGGCTATTCAAGGTGTATCCACTCATAGAAAAGACAGAGGTTGGTAATTGGTTCTTCTTCTTTTTGATAAATTCTTGACAGGAGTTATCCTGTTCCTTGATTGATTGATTTGTTTTTCTAATTTGTAGCTACCCTAAGGCGTGTATCCAGCTTTGAAGCACTTCAACCCCCAGACAGGTAGAACCTTCATTATGCAACTGCCTGAATTCTTTTACTCCTTTTACTTTGTGAATTTGAATCTTGGGATATGTATCTCCATTGTGAAATAACTGTCAACAAATTGGTCCGGTTGTGTTGAGTTCAGACATGCATAGTAAACTATATTTAACGTTGATTTTACCTCCATAGTATCAGAAGCATCTTCATGAGTTATTCATTATCTTTGTCCAAATAATGTTCTTCTGTCGACCACATCAGAAAATGATTGATAAGGTGGGTTACAACGTTTTTATCCCACCTTATCATTCGTTTGGTTGGAGTGATAATAAACACTCAAACCCGTACGAATATCCATAATAAATTATATGTGCAATTTCCATAATAAATTATATGTGTTTATATGTGCAATTTCCATAATATACCCGTACGTGTTTATATGTGCAATTTTCATAATAAATTAACCTGCCACCACCCATGCATTTATTTATCATGCCAACCAAACAATACCACAATAATAAAAAATCACACAAATTATCACATGATAAATAATCATGAGATAACTTAAAAATCCAACCAAACTAGGGATATTCAATATCAATGTGATATTATATATTATATATTATATAGCCAGTTCATGCATTTCGGATTTACCAAGACATTGTTTCAAAGGTCATGCATTCTATTGTACAGAAACAATCAACATAGACACAATATTCTTGTGAATAATTTGCTACGCCTAAAAATCGAGTTCATTGGTGGAAAAGGACAGAATGTCTTTTTAATTTTTACCTAACTTGGCTAGAGCATTTGATCATGATATTGTTGTAAGCACCTTCATCTATGGAACTATATTGAACTAGATTCTTCTTACATGCATAGTGTTCATGCTGATGTGTGTGTTACTGTATGTGGCTGCCAGACATTTTATTCTTCAATTACCAAGCCCCAATACCTTAAATATTTACTAGGAAAATATTCGGACTTCTACCTTTGGGACCTGGTTGCCCATCATCTGCACTTCTATATCTTCTAGTATCTCAAATGTGATATTTTTGAGGATGATATGTTCTATGCCACATTGATGCCTTGTTTTTGCTCACAAAGAGAATATAACAAGATAAATAATCTTAAAGTTAGTAGTAGGTCAAGTTGGTTGTTCTACAAATGTCACAATGTTGTAAAAGAATGTGCACGGCAAGAGTACATTTAGGTTTTTGGTAGTAAAAAAGAACACGAGGCAATTTCCTTTTAGATTAATCTGCATTTCCAAATGTCAACCAAACACTGGATTAACCTGGATTAGTTGTTGACCTGCATAACCCTGCCAGCCGAATATGTCCTTAGTTTATATTTCCAAAACTCAGGCCTATTGGATAAAGAATTTTCTCAGATGAACTTAGACTATCATGTCCATCTTGCTTTCTGATGCAAATTCATCAACAGGAGTCTCCCGACAGGTTTTGTAAGACTGGATCAAGATATTTTATCCCCACTTGCAGGGAAAAAACAGTTTTATGTATACGAAACGACTGATTTCTGGGAACAAATCAAAACTCCTGGGTGAGCTAAAGATATAGATACTTCTTCCTCTAACACAACTCTCGATTCTGTGGATTCTAGCTGACGAACTTTTTGTTGTGCAGAATGTCCCTGAAATGCTCTGGATTATATCTTGCCCAATTCAGGTTTACCTCACCCCATCTCTTGGCAAGTGGTGACGGTACAAAGAAGGCTACAATTTCTGGTGATGTATGTATTCATCCATCCGCAAAAGTTCATCCAACTGCAAAGGTACTCTAAGTTACTAGCATTTTCATCGATGGAATGTACTCTGATATCGATGATATATCATTATACCTTTTTTTTTTTAAATTGAAAGCCGCAAGGTGCGGAGGGTTGAGATGTTGACCCCTACCTGTGCATTAATCACAAAAGAAGCATGATTACAATGATGTTTACAATGATATTAATTAAAGACAAAAGGGAGAATAACCTCCACTTCACTGAAAATCAAGAAATCCAAATTGTGATGATATATCAAGATATCTATGATATATCTTTATACTTATATTGTGATGCATTAAGATTTTCAGGGATTGATTTCATTTCACATCATTTAAAGAGCTAATCTGATTATGTGTCCTCCAATATGAAACAGATTGGTCCTAATGTCTCAATCTCAGCGAATGCTCGGATAGGAGCTGGTGTGAGGCTTGTCAGCTGCATTATTCTTGATGATGTTGAAATCAAGGTACTAGTTTCCCAAGTTAATGTATATTATTGGTATTAATGCACATGTGATTGCTAAAACTCATTTTGTATCCATATGTGAAGGAGAATGCGGTGGTTATTCATTCGATTGTCGGATGGAAGTCTTCCATAGGGAGGTGGTCCAGAGTCCAGGTAAGCTCGGGAATTTAGTAGATACGGTTATCAATCATTAGATTGGTCATATTCAAGGGATTTCTTTTTATGTCGTCTCAAGTGTCTTTTTATGCTGGTGTTCAATTGATGTCCTCTCGTTTTGTTCTATTCACCTTAGCTGAGTTCGTATTCTTTTGATGCATGTTTGATAAGTCCATCGTTAGTGACAATTTAAGAGGGTATTGGCGTGAACTTGTAGGCTCGTTTGGTTTTATTTGCATTCTCATTTTTTATTTCCATCAATTTCAAAATTTGAAAGGTAGTTAGTGAAAATAAGTTGAAGATGAGTTGTATTTAGATAGATTGTTGGAAAAATAATGATTATACTGCGTTTAATAGGTTGTAGGTGAAGAGAGATAGTAATAATAGGTTGTAGGTGGAGAAAGATAATAATAATGATAATAGAGAGAGATGAGATATATAGATTATTCGGAGAATATATATAGAATAATGGGGAATGTATTTTGAGAATAAAAATGTATATAAAGTGATGTGTTTCAATTTTAAAATAGTAGAAAATGTGAAAATATAATTTGAAAATGAAACCAAATGGGCCCTAGGTTTCTTAAAACATCTCATATAAGATATAAAAGTATTTGATAAAATTTCTTAAAAAAGAGATTATAAGTTTCCAGAAGAAAATGTTGGCATCTTATAAACTCTTTAGAAAACTAAGGAGTTCTTAACTTATTTTTAACATATCAATGGACTATTTTAATTTTAATCATGTTAGTTATAAAAGTATTGTTACCAACATCTTATAAGCTTTAAAATTTTATTTTATCTGAACATTTCAAAATTTTAATTTTAAAATAAGATATAGCCTTTTATAAACTTTTAAAATAAATTATTGTAAAACGCCCTCTAAATAAGGAGAAGATCCTTGATTCCTTTCCTTGTCTCATACGTGCTCTGTCCTACCTACTTTCTGCAACATATTTCATAAACTTTATCGTCATATCTCAGGCCTCAGGAGACCACAATGCGAAGCTTGGGGTTACAATTCTCGGTACTTGTGCATTAATTTTTTCCTCATCTCTTGAACTTTCTCGTGCCCTTTTCCCCCCCGTCAAGCAACTAGCTTATAAACATAAGTTTTGAACCAGGTGAATCAGTGACAGTTGAAGATGAAGTTGTGGTGGTCAACAGCATTGTCCTTCCAAACAAGACTCTCAATGTCAGTGTTCAAGAGGAAATTATACTGTAATACCATTACGTTAGTCTTCATCTGAGGCACACACATATCTTTTGCCACTCTAAGTTCACCTCCTTTTCATGTACACTATATATATATGTTGTATCATTTTCAATTCTTTAAAGCTGTTTTTTCATATAGTTATTTTTGGGAATTTGTAGGCATTATAAATCTACTAATGTAACATGTGAAGTTTAAATAAAATATTAAATTATGCATAATTTTATTTTTTTGCAATATTGGTGAAAGAGTTGAGAGTCCTTTTTCTTCGAAATGATCATTATTTTGTTTGGAAGTACTTCAAGATCTTCAACTACATTTTGCTTTTGACCCTTTGGGAATTGGATTAATTGGAAATTCATTTGAGCAAAGGGCTAAATGCAAATCAACTTAAAATCTGAATTTGGCGAAATTCAAACCAACTAAAATTATTCCAGATTTCACTAAAACTTTAAATTAAATGGTTCAAGAAATATGATGGGCTCTCAACCCCCAAGCTAGCATGTTAATAGAAAAACTTCATAATTCTTCTTTTTAAATGCTCAATTGTTATTATTCTATAAATTAAAATATGAATAAGTAATTAAATAGATTTATGTCAAATACATTGTGATGTCAATGTTTAGAACTAATGAATTTTTGGCATGCCTGTGTGTAGATATTAAAAAATATATAAAATTATTAAAAATTAATTAATTATAATTAATAATTCTGAATCAAAAGAGAAAAGGATTTTTATTAATTAAAAGTTAATACCTATATGTAATTGAGATTAATTAAAATAATATTTTATCCTATATTACCATTGTAATATTTTTTTGTAAATATATCGTTCACTATATATTAGTAATTATGGCTTTGTTTGGTTGTGAATAGGTGCATTTTGCCAAATTTTTTGGGCAAAATGATTTTTGAAAAGTGGAATTGGGGAATGTGATGGTTGTTTGCTTGTATTTTGAGTGGTAAGTAGATAATGAATTAGGAGAAAATTGTTTATTTTTTTATGTTTTGGGAGGGGATAAATCATAAAAGATCACATCAACAACTTTTGTATTGGGTTGGTGGGGTGAAATAAATATTTTAAAATTATTTATATATGTGTATATATAGATTGAATGAGTGGTGATATATATATATATATATATTTGTAATGATGAGACAATGATTGAAACTTTGAGGAATGGTTTGGGAGTGTGAATAGTAAGGATATTTTAGGAAATAAATTTTATATTTTGGAAGTAGAATTGAAGAATGTGTAGTATTTGTTTGTTTAAATTTTAAGAATTAGAGAATAAATGACCATGTCTATTTCACTTATTGCCCTCCATTGAAAGGTGCAATCTCTAATAATTGCATGTTTGATATGCACTACTAGAATAGCAGGCTGGCTCACTAATAATCTCCAGCCCGAAACTGTTCATACAACTATACGCTAATCAAGTAGTGCCCTCCACCCTGCGATTATTTTCCCACGGTTGGAGATTCATTGATATGTTGGCACAAATTAGCGATTTTGTCCTCAATCACCAAACAAATATTACACTTGTGTCCTCCAGATATTTATTTGAAATTTCTGCCCCAAATCGCACATGAAAAACGTCTTCCTTTCTCCTAACACTGAAATCACAAGTCCAGCCCTAGTGCACAGGTATTCCATTGAAATCGGCGCACCACCGGTGTAAAATCTCTTGTATGATGGTGAAAGATAGTTAGATTTTGTTAGGGCGGAGTTCATGCCGTTGATTTGTACATTTTTGAAAAATTTTGTTGAAATTTGTTCACTTTTAAATTACTGTTTACGAATCCGATTTCAGCTCAGATAACCTTTTGTGCCGTCGTTGTACCAGGTTGTGGTGTGTTTCTGCTTCTGTCAGTTGGAGATTTGAGCAAAGGATCTTCCACACGCAGCGTTGCAGAATCTGACAGCGGGTAAGACATCCTCATGCTCCTTCGTTAGTTGCGTCTCATTTTCTCCTTGGTAATAGTTGGGCTTTCTTTAGCTTTGCTTTGACCATGTTGCGTTTAATGTTCATGGGTTATTACATTAAGCATCAATTATCTGAAAAATACACGAATTAGGCAATGCAGGAAATATGTATACTTCGTGAAATCTTTTGCAGCATTGTGTGGAAGATAGTATTCATATGCAAACATATTTCTCTTGCCAAGACTCTGTTATGTGTGACATTTCTAATGGACGAATCAGAATTCTTTTTTTCTGGAATCCGATGTCTAACCAACTGCTCCTTGAATCCTTACACTTCTGATAGACAATACTTGTTGCTTTCAGCTCTGTGGCAGAGCTTGTATTCTGCATAACATGATCACTGTCACGTTCAAGACAATATATTTGATGACATTATGAATGTTTAACGTAGTATACTTATACTAAGCTGAGGATACGATCAGCATTAGGAATTCTCACATTCCTTATGGGGCTGTACTCGGTGATAGTGAAGGCCAGATTAGATCACTGATTTCCTCTTCATCATTAACTAATTTGAGTAGCTATTCAAGAACAAACAAAGGAATTTGATTCTCTGATTGGACCCGATGATGAAGTAGATTGCTTTTATTATGTCCTAAATTGAAAATATGATTACCTTGCTACATTGTAAATACGGGAAAGAGCTTCAGTTTGCTCCTTACCACTCAAATGTGGTATAAAAGATGATACAACTTAAGTGGAGAGCACGAGAAGAATCAGGGGTGTTTTATTTTCCATTGGTTTTTTTTCCTTAGAAAGACTTTAGAGGAAGAAAGAAAAGATGAGTCTTGATCAAGAATTGCCTATGTGTAATTTGTTGAAGCATTATTCTTTGCGTGTTGCTTTGTATTATAAGTAGGACTCCATAATGCATACTGCTACATATTTTATTCTCAGGTAAGCTATACATAAATATTTATAGATTCAGTATCCTAGGATGATACCAAGTGTCACATAATGAAAAACGTGGGAGTTTTGAGTCAATTTTTAAGAAATGTTCCATTCCTCACTCATTAAGATGCTTTTTTATAAGGACCATAGTTGTTAGTAGCGCGAAGCGCAGCAACGCGCAAAGGGATGCTGGAGCTATAGCGCATAGCGCAACGCATAGCGCGCGCTTTATTGAAATAAAGCGCATAGTAATTATATATGTATATATTTCTAATATATGCCTAAATACCAATATATTTTACCTATTATAAACAATAAATAACTAAATAATCATAAAAACAATAAAGACACTTTTCAACACAAAACCAGCTATTCAGCATTAAAAAAAAAGATTAATAAATTAAATTCGACATTTAAGCACAATAATTAAGAAATTAAAATTTTTAACACTTCAACAATTACATAAATTTAGTAAATCAAGAATTTACTTCAAAGTCCTCAACTCTTTTTTACCCAGGAGTTAATATTCAGCTTTTGCCTACCATTGGAAACCAAAATTAGCATTTAATTACCCAGTAATTAATATTCAATTTTTACCCACCATTGGAAATCAAAATTAGCATTTAAATACAGTAAGATGAAAGGACAAAGAAAGCAAAAATATAAAATAAAGACTTGGAAGAAGAAGATGATGGAAACAAGAAATGAAAGAATGAAAAAAAAGATGAAAAGGGCTGCTAGTTTTGTGGAGAAGGCGAGAAGATGGTGGTATTGCAGAGAAGAGAGCTGCTGTTGCTTGTCACATGAAGAAGAAGGCTGTTACTTCTCGTTTCTTGCTGGTGGGAAGGGTAGAAGAGCCGAAGAAGCTGCCGGAGAAGAGCCCATGACATCGCTGCTGCTGGAGGGAGCTGATAAAGGCAGAATGTTGTTCGCGGGGGTAGGGCAGAATATTTCTGGAGTCTGGAGACTTTGGGCAAGCATTTTATCCCTTTTTTTCCTTCTTTACCTGCTTCTTTAAATCATGTTTCGTTCCTCTTTTTTTTTTTCCTTCTAAAGAAACACAACTTCAGTGTAGCGCGCGCTTCGCTGCGCCGCGCTACAGCGCGATAGCGCCCATAGCGCAGTGAAGCGCGCGCAACAGTAAAATACATTGCGCAGCGCGACGCGAAGCGCAGAGGGTGCGCTTCGCGTCGCGCCGCGCTATAGCGAGCGCTACGTGCGCTTTTGACAACTGTGATAAGGACAACATTCCCATCATAAAGGTTGGAGAAATAATACTTCATGAAGTTGAATTTTTCATGCTGGATAAAATATTTTTGCATTATAAATCTAATATAGTTGAGATGTTATATATTCTACAATAGTTGAGGTGCGGTAGTGTACTGTACAGTCTGGTATTTTTAATCCATTTTTTCTTTATGGTGGCTGGTTATGTTGTGTCTCTGTATGTACTTCTCCTTGTTTTAATATGTATATATATATTCTGATTTGAAGTAACTTGATGGTTTTTGATTCCCTAGATGAATTGAACACAATTGACAACCTGGGCTTTCTTTCAATTTAGATTTGTTGTAGGGTATTAGCATAGATTTGAATACCAGACGCTTTATTGTTATATGGATTTATATATATTTGATCTGAAGGATTCTTTGCATTCTTTTGCTTTATCGTGCTTACGTTATACATGTTGAGAGAGGGAGGGGTATGCGAACTCGGATGCCTAGGAGGTGGAATGTGATTTCTAAGATACCAAACCAACTAAAACACTTAAGAGAGATTGTGGAAATCTCTGATCAAGCATGTTTGGATAACTTGCGTATGGATATAAACATATTTTGGAGGCTTTGTTACTTGCTTGAGCATGTAGGGGGGCTACGACATGAGAAATTTGTGGGAATTCCAGAAAAAAGTAGCCACTTTTTTATCCATACTAGCACATCATAAGAAAAATATGATCGTGAAACATGATTTTAAAAGATCCAGTTAGACAGTTAGCAAGTATTTCAAACAATGTGTTAAAGTAGTTATAAAGATTAGTTCGTTGTTCCTCTAATTGTTTTTACAGTCCTTTTATTTATGTGATTGTGTCATTTATGTCGTGCAAGGTTGTCTTGGCGCCCTTGATGGTACCTACATCTTGGTTTGTGTTCCAAAAAGTGAACAAACACTATACAGGTCGAGGAAGGGTGATATTGCTGTGAGCGTTCTTGGTGTATACAATCGCTACATGAATTTCATTTACATACTTGTCGGATGGGAGGGCTCCACTGTAGATAGCAGGGTTTTACGTTCTGCTGTTAACAAACCTAATGGATTAAAAGTCCCACTTGCTAATTACTCATTATGAGCCGTTTCACTGATTTTTCCACATACTTGTATAATATTGTACAATGAAATACAATAACATCTGATCTCTCTTATGCTTTTGTAGGAAATTACTAACTATGTGATGCCGGCTACATCAACTGTGAAGGTTTTTTGACACTATATCATGGGATTAGATACCACTTTGAAGAATGGAATGATGGAGCATGTGCACCACAAAACCCTTGCGAGTATTTCAACATGAAACATGCTAGGGCACGCAATATTATTGAGAGGGCCTTTGGACTCCTGAAGGGGCGATGGGTTGTGCTATAGAGCACCATGTACTATCCAATCAAGACACAAAATATGATAATAATGGTATGTGCACTTCTATACAATTACATTCGCACACAAATGCTTGTTGACCCTTTGAAGGATATTTTGTTGGAGGGGCGTAGAAAGGAGTGATGAACTAATGGATATTGATCACATTGAGATGATTGAGAGCTCATCCGAGTGGAGTAATTAGCATGATCAGTTGGCCACCAATATGTACCAAACATGGAGGGGGGCCCACTAGGATTCTTTGCCATCCTTACATATTAATTGATAAAGACTAGTAGGAAACTTACATATATGTGTATGTGATAAGTTTGCATGTTAAAGTGTTGCTAAATGATAAGTTTACATTGAATTTATTCACTATATTTCTATGTCATGTTTATATCGTGAAGTTAATTGATATAGATGTTTGTTGGTAAATGAGAGGTCATGGCACAATTTGGTTGCTCATCTCACAGCACCGAGAGGTTAAAGAAAGCAGCGGTTGCCCCACAATGTTTCTGGACCCATTATGAGGAGCAGGCATTGATAGCTACATTGAAGAACTTGCGTGCAGGTGGATGGCATTGCGACGGCTCTTTTAAGGGCGGTTACATAGTGAGGTTGGAAACAATGTTGGTGCAGAAATTCTTTGATGGTGCCATCCTCGTGAAACATATCAAATCAAAGCTACAGGTATGGAAAAAAACTTACTCAACTCTACGGGTATAATTGGGTGTAGTGGAGGTGGGGGTAAGTATGGATCCATCGACACATATGATTATCGTGGAGTTCGTGGCAATTTGGGCTGAATATGTTAAGGTAAAAACTAAGGCTATGTTCACTAGCATTTTGGGAAATTTTTTTCCAACTCCCAAAACAATCCCAAAAAACATACACATTCTTCAATCATTTTCCCAAAACACAAAAAATTACACCCAAAAAACCCTCAGAATTCAATCTTAAAAGGACCCTACACACTATCCTAACTCTACCTAACACTCAAGTATATATTTATACACACCATCAAAGTATATATATACACATTACATAAAAATATAATTTCTTCCTACAAACCCAACAAAAAAGTAATTGATTTGACATCTACAGTAAAATTTGTCTTCCCACCAAAACATTAACAAACGAACAACTCATTTTCAATCCATTTTTCCTATTTTTCCAAAACATAAGCAAACATTTGACACTTTTTCCAAGTTTTCTCCCAAAAACTCTTTCTCAATTTTTTTCTAGAAAATGCCCAAAATGCTAGTGAACAAGCCCTAAATTTTTACCTCAATTAGCCGTAAATATTTCGTTATGCTATTAACTAAACAATGCATGCTTAAATCCTCAACATATCATGTAGGTGAATCCAGATGCAGCCAAGCTCAGAGGTAAGCCATACCCTTGGTATGATAGTTGGGTGGAGATCTTTGGGAATGATAGTGCCACATGCGAGCAAGCATTTGATGTAGCCGATATTATATAAGAGTTATTACACAAGGCCAAAATGAGGGAGAGAAAGCTACTAAGAGTGACGAGCCACCTAATGCATTTTCTGATGGGACTAATATTGAATTTGATGCCATATCTATCACTCCGCCTTCGATATCTGGATCTAAGAAAAAGGCATCCTCATCGGGGAAACGAAAGAGGATCAACTCATGTGGGAATGACTTAGAAATGATAATGGGGACACTGATTGAAGACACTAAAACCACGATGGGGAGTATCACTGAAAAGCTACTACAACCGCAGGCACATGCCCTCGACTTGGACTCCTCTTTGAGAAGTTCTTTGTTTGAGGCTCTACAAGGCATTCCACATTTGACACTAGATGACATTTGACACTAGATGAGCAGATCAAGGCTACGCATCATCCAGTGCACAATAAACTAGATATGGATGCTTTTTGGGGTACGAACAATGAGGCTAGGGCCCAATTTGTTGCTTTGCTATCGTCTGTTACCCTTTGCTCTCCTCCGCCAGGTTATTAGCCTAAATTGACAACCAGCTTTTTGTTAACGTGTGGTGTGTAACTTGTCTTGACATGTACTTACGTGGTGTTTATGACCTTTTAATTTTTCCTTATGGTATGTGATGCGGCAGCAAAACTTTGATGACATTAATTTTTTTGAAATGTATGGAATGAATGGTCTTTTGATATAGTTTGCTGATCATTTTGTGGTTTTTGCCAATTTGCTATCTTGTTTTTCTTAGTTATTTGAGTGCTGGAATTTTTTGGAGTTGCTATGGCTTTGAGCTTGGTACAGAAACTGATTATTGCCTTGATTCTAATTGCAATGGTCTGATTGTTTGTTACTTTATTTTGTTGATTGGATGTTGCTTTGGAAGCTTGCTGTTTTCTATTGACAGACTCTTGTGATCTTTCGTGAAGGCACAATCTCTTGAAGTATCCAGAATTTTTTTGTTCATTTTGGTTATTGAGTCTCTGTTGCTACATGTTTTTGATTGGGTGTTTTGGGATCTTGGTGGTTGTTTCTCTATAATTCAGTATTGGAGTTTCGTTTGGAAGTCTGCCCAGATTTTTAGGCTGCTTTTTTTGCAACTTTTGCTAGCAGCAGTTGCTAGATTTTTGCTGCTACATTTGGTTTGGTTTCATTGCATTTTGCTACTGTCACTGAATAATCGATGTTCAGTTTGTGTTGCAGTTGTTACTAACAAATTGAAGCTTAATGATGGGTAGTTGTGTTTGCATGAGTTGGAGAATGATTCCAGTAGCTGTTTAGCCTTTTGTTGGATGGGAGTCTCGAAATTGAAATAGATTTGCAGGGTCAAAATTGGGCTTCTTGGTGGCCCTGTCTGACCAAATTCAAAAGTTCCAACTGGATTGTGGCATTAATTTTGTAGCTTGCTGGAAGGTGGATTCAACTGTGGCGCATAGGTTATTTTGAGGCTTATTGCTCATTATTAATTCGCTAAATTAGAAGCCCATTTAACATGCTAAAATGGCTGAATTGGGGAATCGATACAAGCTTCTATTTGAGGGTCACATGCTTGGTAGAATTCCTTGACAAATTATTAGATTTTGGCATTTTGGAGTCAATTGGAACAGCTTTGCTAATGTTGATTTCATCTCTTATCGTAATTTCATTGGTCAATCCGGAGCCCCTAATTTAGTTGTTTCTTATTGCAGTAAACTTGTGTTGCTTAGATGTAAACTTTCTTCACTTACTATAAGTAAACTGGAGTGCTGACTAATCCTTAATATCCAAAGTACTTGATATGTCATCTTCAATTTTTTTTACAGAATTACAAGGGCCAAACTTAGATGTAATTTTTAAATCTAATTAATCGTAACGTAATATAAATCAATTGAAAACCAATTCCCTTATGTATTGGCTGTGAAACAAAGGCTAAGATAATTCTTGCTAAAAAATACACTTAACATAATTAATATTTAGAGCTCTCACATAATTAATATTAAGAGAAGTAAAAAGTACATACTTATGCCCTTCCAACGCATATACACACCAAATATATACGAAAATACAAGCTCACTATGATTCATATTAGCACACAAATTAAATTATAACTGGAATTGGTAGAAACACGATAAAACATTTAAAAGGAACAAGACATGCTCATTTTTTCCTGCGCAGCTTGGGAGTGGTATTGGAACTCGCATGGGAGCTCACAGGACCTTTGCTTGGTGAAGGTTGGAAAAGTCCAAACATTTTTCGATCATCATGCTCTGTTCCACAGATTATCGTACACGTATGAGAAGGGGTTGACATGTAGTTAAGTCAAAAACGGATTCTGATTCGTTAACTTCATTGAGTCCTCACTTGCCTCATCATTGCCATTAGCAAGGTACAAATTATTCCAGAATGACGAGTCAAGATGTTCACTTACGGGCGGTTCATGGGTAGCTACTGTCACATTGGGGTTGCTTACCATAGGCTCAATTGGGACATATGCACTATTATCCGAAATTTGAATAACGTTGGATTCAGGACATATATTAATCGAATTGGGTGGGCCGAAAAAATCATATAGCTATGCCCATTGAGATTCACCTTTCATCGTGTAACCCGCCAACAGTGGAAATTTCTGCAAGATTGTGTGTAAATTAGAAGGCATAAAAAGTACAATGAAGCATGCAAATTTGAAGATAGAGCAAATGAGGGATTAAAATAATTGATATCGTGATGTAGTCCCATATGCATTCTTTGACATCCACGAAATTATTTTCCTCAACATAGTTAACTGGGTCCAATGAGATCAAAAACCCAAAGATAGTATGCCTATGCTATAGATGTTTGAAACATACGTTCGCGTCCTTGTACATCAAGTTAGTCCTAAACTTAATATTCACCGAGTGCAAGCACGACCGAGTAACAACAACATTAGATTGACCAATAGATCTTCCATCCAAATAAGCAAATTCCGCAAGTTGAGATACGAATTCTTTCTCAATTTCCTCAACCCAGGGGGGGAGCGTAGAAGATTTGTTCTTGAGTATGGGGATGACGGGGAGCCATGGGGTTTAGATTGCTTGCTGAAATTTCTTTCTTGGGTGTATATGAAAGAAGCAAGTATTTAGTTCCTCGCTTTCCCTTTAAATGGGTGCCTGTGTTTAACTTATAGGCTAATATTATATCACATATACAAACTTGTGAATTGAAGCGACATCAACTACATGTGTTTATTGAAGAACTACGAAGTAGCTTCATGGAATACTTACACAAAAAGGTGAAATTGAAGACTGCAGGAGGCAAGAGTGGTTGCTACAAGGTTCTGCACATATTCGATTCCTTAAGAATGATGGGAATATTGAAAGTGTGCATGGATAATCTAATAATGTACTATGCATGGCCAATTGTTTGAACCAATAAATGATGGTGGGTAGCAAAACACGTGGATATGACTTCATTCCTTTTCTATGGCAAGCTAAAATCAGCATGTGCAGAAATGATTCCAAAAATTGGAATCGAAATTGCTTTATATGTAGCAAAAGGTAATTGGATATTAAAATGGCCATATTCAAATAGCCCCAACTAGTGATATCTTAACTAGTTCTTTATGCCATTCAAGCACAAAATGCCACTAAATTATTCTCAATTATGGTACACAATATAAATATGCTGACCTAAATGAAATATGGGCTTTTTGCAATCTATAAAATTCAGCACTAGAATGCACATATAAACCACCAGAGTTGGACATTCTAATATTGGAAATAATGCATTGAAAACATCCTTAAAAGAGTTGCTATAGGTTGTTCACAAAAGATCAACTACATAAAAGCACCGTTGATGTTGTTATTATTACATAAGAATAAAATTGCCAGTCTACAATTTCAACGTAACCTAAGCATAGAAACGTGATTAAAAGATAAGTCTTCCAAACCAACTAACAGCCCAACAAACGAAACCATGATAACAAGCCCACACCTAACACCACCACCCAATAACAATGCAGATTTTAAACTAGGAGTTGGGGTATTGTTACGACCACTTCTTATAGGACGAGGGCATTGTATTGAAACTTTCACTACGCTCTCCAACATCCAAACACCCACCATCGGGGGACTTTAACCCAAGAATTTGATTGAGAATGAACATAACCACTTGAACTGCAAGGCCCTGAAGGGTTCATATATGAACCATTCACAAAAGAGAAAGGTTGCGATGTTACCCCTTGATATACATCCCACCAGATGAAGTGGCCAACGTGATTACCGTCCTTTGGACACTTGTAGAACCATTGCCCAGAATTTTTAGAAGTGTGTGATTGACGTAGTACCATCGTACCCCACCACATGGGCAATGTGGGGAAGACTTGAGTTCCATTGAACCCTATCAAATATACGTACAACAACGAATAACTCATTTGACATCATAAGTACACACGACGACATAAAATTACGGGGTACAATGCGAATATGTGTACCTACTATAGCCCTCAAATATTGGTCATAAATATATGTACCTACATTAATTCTCATGTGTTCATCAATTAGCTAAAAAACGAGCAATAGTAAAATGTAGATTATTTTTTCCATGTTCGTGATACTACAAATGAATATAAATAAATAAAATTCTAAAGATGCGTATCTGTCTAACCTGATGAATCCATAAACGACTGAAAGTCCTCAGCGCAATTTTCAGAAAAAATCAAGACCAATCAAGACATGTGAGGAATTGAAAAGGCAAGCAAGTGAGTATTTCATTGTTATTGCATGCGTTTAAAACTCAGGTGGATATTTGAAACATGGAGTTACATATAAGTGTGGCTGATTGTAAGAACATTGTGCAGTAACAGGAAAAATTGAATGTGTCACTTAGAGGCTACACATCCTCTACATCGCCTCCAGATGTGGTAGTTATCCTAGATTTTCCAGAATTGGCAGCAAATATTTGATGGAAACGGGCTTCTTTATTCATAAAATCTTTTCACTCAAACCTCATCTATATAAACTAATGAGTCAATGCATAGAAGAGACAGATAACTACGAAATAGGAACACGATCTTCAAGAATATCATTTCTGGAAAAACGAGGGCAGCAAGTAATTCGTCACAATAAATTTCTTTACCATACACTTCGGTAATCTTTCATATGCTAATATTGTAATCACACGAAATATATATTATGATGTTTCTTAAGCTAAGATAAACAGAAAATACAATAATAAACAATAAGTAAAACATCAATGGTACCGCACTGGTTCAGCTGATTCCAGTTTGTTGATGGCTAAGAATATTCAGATTGGTCCTAGGCTGAGCAATTCAAGATTGATCCTAAGCAAATCCAGTTTATTTCAGCAGATAATCTGGTTTCTCTTGTGCTCAATTTGATGCCGCGAATATGCAGAAATTTGTTTAGTCAAAGATTATATATATATATATATATATATAGAAACATTCCATAAAAATGATAGCATCAGTGATAAAAGTACCTCCTGCAAAATTTGTCAATCCTTGCAAAATCTCCCAAATCACACTTGCTTGCTGCGAAGAAACGATGAAATATGTATCACAACATAACAAACATTCAGCACGCACAAGTGTTTCAAAATCTATTAAAACGTACATGGGCTCGGGAATCCAACACAGAAAACACACATCGGAAGCGATTTTAGTTAAACAGGAACTGGTAGGGGATGAACACACGATTTCGTGAATAAACGCTCAAATAACATGAAAATCTTCAGCCAAAAACTACAAAATTTGTAGTACTTACTGTTATGCAATCTGGTACGCGAGCCAAATTGTCTCCTGTGTTAAGTAGAGTAGCTTGAGTGTCCACGAAGACGGTGTCAGATGAGATGACCGCCGGCGCTAATTTGGTGCTTCAATTGGGGAGAGAGATTTAGGCAATGTTTGTTTACAAATTATATGTTTTGGATTATATGTTTTAGAAGAATGAGTTTTGGAAGTAGGGTTGGGGAATACAATGTAAGTTTGTTTATGATTTGAGAATAGTAAAAGAATTGTTTTGGGAGAATTTAGTATGTTTGTTTATATTTTAGGAGGAGACAAATTCTATTGTAGTAGTCAAATTAATACTTTTTTGTTGGATTTTTGGAATGAAAATGGATTTGAATAATAATTTTTATTATGATAATAGTAATAAAATATTTTGATATGTAAATGTAAGTATATGTGATGATTGATAATGATTGTGATGTAGTTCTGAAATTATTGGTTGAATGATGTTGAAGTTTAAAATATTAGAATAATATATATATAATATGTAGTATAATATAAAAAAAATATAACATAATATATATAGAATATATATCATAATATATATTATATATAAAAAATATTATATAGATATATTATAATATACTTTGTTAGATTTTGTAGACAAGAGCTGCAAAAGCAAGTATTATTTAACAAAAAATGAAATAGAATGCCACACAAATAGAAACGATGTCCGCAGCGACAATCCATACCATTGAGTACATATTTTACAAGGTAATGAGAGTACAACAAGAACCTACTATTGCAAATCATAGAGATAAGCGTCACAAGCGTCAAGAAATTTGGTGGACAATACATACAAAAATCTCAATACAGGACCGGAAACGTCATGGGTGTGGGGGATTTGGGGAAGAAATATCCGTGTTCGATGCTATGGATTATTGAACATCCTCAAAGGCTTCGATGACGAGGGGATATGTTGGGGCATCCCCCCCCTGTCCTGCCATTAGATATGTCATTGCATGTCCGTGTGTGAAAATGTAGCGTAGCTCGAATACATAGGCTCTCTTAACATACAAAAATATTGTTGTAGGATGGTCTCCTGCCTAAATATATAATAGATCTATTGAATAACGTGTAATGGCGTCATGCATGTGCCTATATGTAGGTACAAAAAAAAAAAAAAAACATTAGGGAGATTTTTCTGACCCTGTCAACGTGTGCCCAATACTGCACGGATGAATGAACCACATTTGACTGGGGATTATAATGTACCCTAGGCATAGCAATGTAGTCGAGAAATGCATTGCACCGATGACATAGCTATTGGACCTTGCTCTTAATGTCGTCATCTGTACTCTACCTCTCAAACGTACTAGAAAATCGACGTGCAATGCTGGAGCACTCATCTATAAGTACCTCAGTGATAGATAGGTCCCTATTTGGGACAGCTGCCATCAACATACTGACCACGACAGACTCCTCCTCATCGCTCCAGTGTGGATCATAGAATATACCGTATCAAATCTTATTACGAGGTGGTAGCCTTCCGATGGGAATTCTTCTTATATTACCAAGCTATACTATTGAGCAAGCATTGAAATAAGCAATTGCCCAAGGTATAAAATAAGGAAAATATAAATGACACATGAAGCATTTATAGTGGAAAGATGATTTTCATAACAAGAACATTTATACACCACATCATGCGCAGTTAACATACTCCAAATAAAGTGCAATACAAACATATTTGGGTAGAAATGGTAGTTATTGGTAGTGCAAACACAATGAGATATAAATGGTAAGTAATAGTGGTAGAACAAAATCAGGATGAGGTCGGTGGTCGGTATGGTGTTCGAGCAGTACTGGTCTGGCTTGTGTGCATCGATCCAAATCCACGCCTCGATACTCTCATACCAATGCAACGTATAATCAAGCTCCATGATGAAATAAGCCTAGTGGTGGAACCCCTATCGTCACTGCCCTCATACACAGCTGGCATATTTGCCGTTACTCAGGTAAAATGAGAACATGGAAGCTCAAGCCTCGAGGACCCCTAATAGTATAAGGAACTACGTGCCGTGCCGGAGCTAGAATCAGACAGGATGATAAGGTTATGCTTCCCACCCAATAACTGATCGTCCTGTCTCATCAGGCGCCACTCACGAATATTGCGATATGTTGGTAATGGTTCTGGTGGATCTTTAAAGATCTCGGATAACAAATCAAACCTGGCCTAGCCTCCCTCACCGAAAAGTACCACTCGGCAAGTGGGTATGCCTGCACAAGCAATGAAGAATAGTATTATGTTTGGAACCCGAACACTTACATCACTTTAGAAATGAAATTCATCAATACAACCCATTTCTTACCACGGCGACTATCGATTGCAAGGCTGGTGGGATGATGATAGTACCGGTCGCTGGTTCATAGATGATGTCATGATAGGTGATGATCGCCTTCATAGTATCATGGCGCTGCTTAAGCTCGTGAAATTTTTGAGTAACAAATTCCTCTGTGAACGAACGATGAAACTGACATTCTAGTTTGGTGGCTATCTCAGGCATAGTGAGGTCCACATAGATGTTGTTCGTAAGTGGCATAATAGAGTTTGCATCGAGAAGCATGTGAAGAAAACGCTCATCAACATCGAGACCCCATTGATTTGGATTTTGGAAGGGGCCTCTCTGCATCATCAACCGATAAATGACATCTCATCTCTACATAGTATATACATGAATAGGGTAAAGTACTAATTCCATTTACACAATTACAGATTAAACGGTTAACTTGACATTAACATAAACAATCAACAGACAAAAAACAAATTACTCTTGCTTTAGTACTTCAGGACATGGCTTGGCTTAGGATGATACTCTACATATATCAGACGAATACTATCTTCAATAAAACGACGACTAATACCATCACAATAAAGAGTAAAATACAATTACAACATCCACATATAGGCAATAGCAGCATATGATCAGCACGGTATGGTGCATGCGGTAGTGTGCCCTAGCCAGTACGCATAGACTCTGCGCATTGCCGCAGCCACTGACCGTGGAGGCAACTCCTGAAGAAGCACATATGGATGTATTGGTGCTATATGTACCATGTGATGTGGCAACGCCAACACCTCTGCGCTACCTATACATACCTCTGTGTACTCCTCCAATGATGTCTGCCCACATAAAGCTATAAAAATAACGGCCGTAGTTAGACTCTGTCCTGGCCATAACAAGCGCATAGGCCCAACAGCATATGCGCATATGGGGTTCGTAAGTAGCCATACCTTATCGAAAATAACAACCACATTATGAATGAATACATGTACTATGAAAATCATATTATATAAGTGTATGAGTGATAAAACATCATATGGAAAAAGCTTTTATGGGAAGAGCATGTTGTTTAGCAAAAGTGTTAGAAAAAAACTTATCTTACATACTAGGCAAACAGGCAACCCAATCATTAAGTTGGTGAAACAATGTAACAAAGGGTTACAATAATATCTAGGGCTATATACATGTACCACGTCCTATGTAACGATTGAAAAAGAAATGCATACAAATAGACGATTATGATAAGTTCAACCCTCTCTCTCTACTCACATCCAATTTGCTAGAGCATCACAGAATGCAGCCTGTGCCTGGATGTCACGCTGGCTCGGGTGACCTCGACGATAAAAGGTTTCTCTGTTGGCCTCCAATTTAGGGTTCGTTGTTGAAAATATATTATCATCCCGACTAAACTTACGTATGAAATTGTGTACGGCACAACAGGCAATGATAATATTTGTCTATCTGGCGACGACATAGCTCGGCATTCCCCATGAACAAATCAGGAATCGCTTCTTCAAAATTCCAAATGTGCATTCAATAGTATTTCTCAATCGTGAATTCCAATGGTTGAACATTTCCCTTGATCCATTGTACATAGTATTGCCCTCCAATTGTTGGAGATGATAACATGACTGCCTATAAGGAGACAAAAAGCACATATAGTTGGTGAAGCCAGCGTCTACGAGCTAATACTTCCCTGCACGACAAGACTCTATTATAGCTTGATGGTCAAGTAAGCTTAAGTTGAAAATCATTCGTAAGGTTATATGAGTTGTGCAAGGTAAAAGTAAATTTTAAACCTGGTAGGGGGAAGGGAAATGTCGAGTCACTTTGTATGGCATTAAGCAATACTCTTGCATCATTGGCACTGCCCTCCCATCCGACATACACATAGGTAAACATTTGGTTGAAGTCTGCAATAGCAAGGATATTTTGAGATACATGCCCTTTTCGCGAATGATATACATTCTGCTTATGAGCGAGTACCTAGGCATGGACCAATGTACCATCGATTGCTCCGACTGCACCCTATTTGACAAACACATTATCATGTTATTATTTTTAAATTGACCTCAACAACATAAGTAATCAATGTAATTTTCAAGCACACTATACCTGAAATAAGGGAAGAAATTGGGCTTTGACTGAATTTGATACGGCACCTCATTAAAATTAGGGGGAGAAATCAACTTCGGAGCTAGAATATTAAGTGCTCTAATTACACGGCAAATGTGATGATTCACCGTCTCGAGAGAATATTGGAAACGTTCCATCATATACCTTTATCTTTGATGAGCTCCTATTGTCTACATAAACATGGCAAGTTCTTTAGTGGGTGAAACTCGGCACTGACGTGTTTGTGGTAGAAGCCTACGACTTGTTAATTCATGGACCAAGTGCATAAATGTCGGCTTCGTCATATGTAAATTATCGTAGAATCGCTTGGGGTGACCATCCACTATATCTTCAACCCAATCCACGCCTCGTAGCATAGATGTGTTACGTGGCATTCTATTAATGTATAAGTTTGGCATCGCTTCATTTGTAACAAAGAAGACATCATCGGCTCTGTCCGATATGTTACTGCTAGGTGTGCCAGGGGATCCATTGCGGTACTCCAACTCATCCTCATTTGGCAGTTGTGAGCTCGGTCCACTGGCCATCTATGTCACAAGTACTTCATCATACAAGGGTGATATTGCAATAAAAATATAAACTAGTCTGCCTAAGAGATATAATAAAAAACCTTGTGAAATGCTAACATAGGTAGGTGCCACATAGTTCATACAAACCAGATAATTAATTAAAATAACAAGCCAACTACACAAACAACATAAACGAAGGAAAGACGTGGACAATTGATGATGGAGACAAAGGAAGGAAAGATTAGATAGCCTAATTGCCTAGTGACTCAACCGAAATTCTTTTCTCTCTGTCATCAAATTGTAGGAAAAATGTCCTCACTGTCGTACTCTAAAGAGGATTTATAGGCCTTCCAAATATATGGTCCGGCAGGCCATCCATGAGACACAATGCATGTACATATTCAATAATTGATTCTTTAGCTTTCGGCCCAATCCTCGCAAACTTTGCATCTATCATGTCATCCCACTTATCTATAGCTTCCTCCAATCGAGATTGTTTTTCCCTAGCATAGTACTTCCTCTCTTTCCCTCTACTCCTTCTTGAGGATCCCTCTCCATAACTACCGGCTATGTTCGTAAAGTCATCACGTGAAGAAGCCGATCGTTTGGAGCCCCCACTGCTGCCTCCTGTCATGTTTTCACTCAGGACAGGATTATTGTGGGTGGCTCGATGGGGTTAGGCAGATGACCTTACGTGTGACCCTATAGCAACATTCTTCGATAACATCTCGGTATACTAATCGTCGCAAGGTAGCCCATGCTCTAGCAAATGTGAATTGTTTGGGTTTTCCTAACAAACGAACACGCGAAATATTTAGCAAGTAAGCATTAAAATTACAAAAAGAAATTTCCAAATATTATATCGAGATCTATTGGGCGATTCGAACAACACTACCCATCACTGTGTTTCGATCGTAATCCTAACCGTAGCCTGTACCATACGTTATTAACATATGAAACATATGCCAAGATTGTCGCATCCTGTTCCATTTCATCTTCAGATGCCTCATACTATATATATATATGTATGTTGGTTGCACCTCTGCATTAAGTTTATTGCAAATCTTATTCCATGTATATTGCAAGAAAGTGGTGGAAAGCAGTTGGCCCGCTTGGAATTCCTCATACGTAATATCAATTAACATTTTCTCATTTGCAAATGGCCAGCTAACGTTAGGTGTCCTACAAGACCGACCTTGGCTTCCTAGTGAGGGCTCATACTCGTGTGGATACATCTAAATAATTGAATAATTTACATTACTACTATAATATTATGAAGACTACCACAAAGTCACATGAGTAACTTAATAGAAGCAAGTAATCATAAATAATAAAATATTAATTGCACTAAATGCCACTTCGTTTGAGTCAAAATGAAATGTTTTTATTAAAAAACATATGATATCATGACATATGTATGAATTTATATGCGTTGCTTGTTATTTATTAATCTATTTTTAATTACTAGTTCACCTTAGTAACTCTTAATGCACGGTTTAAATAACTACTTAATTAATTACATAAATAAAAATATTTTTTTAATTACTAGTTCATCTTAATAACCCATAATATGTGTCCTAGTGACGGATAACGTGTGGCTTGAATCAGAAATTAATTAACTAGACCTTAAAAAAATAAATAAATACTAGTTCGCCTTAATAACTCATAATATGTGTCTTAGATCACGAGTTAAATTAATTTTTTAAATATTATATTTTTAATTACATTGTTAACCTTAATAACCCATGGTATGTGTCTTAGATCACGAGTTAAATTAATTTTTTAAATATTATATTTTTAATTACATTGTTAACCTTAATAACCCATGGTATGTGTCTTAAATTGCTAGTGAAGTAATTAGATTTAATATTCTCCTTTTAATGGTTAGGTAAACTTAATATCCAATAATATGTGACAGATCACAATTTAATTTACTAGATTTAAAAAAATTATTTTAATTACTAGTTCAGCTTCATAATATGTCTTACATCCCTAGTTAAGTTAATTGAATTAAATATTATATTTTTAATTATGTTGTTAACCTTTATAGCAATTCATATTTGTCTTAAATCTCTAGTGAAGTGTATATATTTGATATTCTCTTTTTAATTACTAGTTAAACTTAAAAATCAATAATGTGTGGCATAGATCACAACTTAATTTACAAGATGTAACCTTCAATTTTTAATTACTAGTTAAACTTAATAACCAAAAATGTGAGACTTAAAACTCTAGTTAAGTTAATTCCATTACGTACTTCTATTTTTAATTTCTAATTCACCTTAATAATCCATTATATGTGTGTTAAATCACAAGTAAAATATTATATTTAATATAATCTTTTTCATTACTAACTAAACTTAATAACCAATAATGTGTTTCTTAGATCACTAGTTAATTTAATTCCATTGAATATTCTATTTTAAATTTACTACTTCAACTTACTAGCCAATAATAATTGTTTTAAATCACTTGTGATAATGGTTATGAATAAAAGCAAGCTTAAAAGTGTGAGACAGACAAGTATAAAATTTTCACAATTGTTGTACTTAAAAATAAACAGAGTGTTGTCCTCAGGGGTTGTAAATGTGACTAATGTATAATTAACAGTGGTTGTGTCCTGTTATTAAATAAAATTATATTATATTAAATCAAATTATGTGGATTTAATGGCATTTTATGACGCAAAAAATTAAATACACTAGAGGTGATAGGTCATAATAAATTCAAATAAACAGACATTGCTAATAAGATATTATTTAATTATATTATATTAAAAAAAATTATTATCACATGTTGATCAGTAATTTGAGGTAAAATACATAAACCTTTGTATATAACCAATAATAAACTCGTAGAAATGAAACATGAACTATGATATAAATTATTAACTACGTACAACAATTTCAGAAACATGTGACATGAATTACATCTTTGAAAAATATTTCAAAAGTGCTTTAGTTATTATTTAATTATATCAAGGTGAACATTTACTAAATCATGTAGTGTCTGGATAATTTTCCAAAGGTGGGTATAATTAGTGAAATTCTTTAAACCATGTTAGGGGAACAATATAGCTATCTTCTAACTTAATTGAATATGCATTATGGGGTTTATACTTATAAGAGAGGCACAAATTAGTGATCTTTTTCCTATCAACCTCATAAATTTTCATTGTGTATGTGGGTATGTGTTCTTGTAAAGATTGAATTTTAAAAGGTTCTAATTATTTTTATTATTATTAATCTCTTTTTGTTATTGGTAATATTATTATTATAATTGAGGAGATGCAAAATGAAAAATCATTTGGGATCACTCAAGTTCTATTACTTATCTTAACACCCTATTCATCTGATATAGGTAAAAGAGTTATTGGGCATACAAATAATTGGTACAAATGAAATACCATCTAAGTAATTGATTTAAGCTATATATCACTAGCAAAATGGTGCATATATATATATATATATATATATTCAAAACTAAAATACATCATTCAACAGAAAAATAACAACCAAACCAAATAAATGTCTGAAAAAGATTTATCTCAAAATGTTCTATACGAATATTAAAAAAAGAATAGTCTATTGGGAAATAACATAACTATAGAGAATGGTACACATGACAAATCTGGACTTGGCAGCAAATACTTAATCATCCCCCAGCTAAGAATCTACATTATCTACATTCAAGTATTAAATGTATGATGACTTGTTTGGGGTAACACAATCAATTTTTGTGCAACCCCACACTTGAAGCCATCTTTTTTAATTCTTCTTTGGTTATCACTCCTAACAACCCAATATGAAGTACACATAATGGACTAGAATTCAATAGTTGGGGGTAGGAGATTTACTATATCACTGAAACATTACATAATTGATTGACACAACTACAACACTTTTCGGAGTGATAACAAAATAAGAAACTAGATTGAGGTAATCTTTCTACAAAGATACCATCCCAACAATGAAGACTAATTGCTCAATGAATATATGTAGGTGAAGTGTGACCTATATGGTGAAATACACATCACCATAATAATGTGGTTGGCAGTCGTCAATAATCAATTATGAAGCGCTCCACATTAGAATGAGAGATTAATCCACCTAAGATAGCCGTCACGAGGGAATAACTTACTTCTCCATTCATGGATGGAGAAACCCCAAGCGTGATGCTATATTTATAGTAAAAGCAAACAATATAATATGATACAATTCATATAACTTAAAATGTAAAGAGTAACCAAATATTCATTAAAGAGCATGTAAAAACCAAGTAGTGTGCAGAAATAGTCATGGGAAACATAATCAACATCCAAGTAAAAATCAGTTTGCATAAACAAATTCAACATATAATAACACTTAAAAAGGAGATAGTTTAAAAGGACTCACTGATGAACTAGAGCAAGTAAAGGAATAAGAGGAATTGGACTGAGAAGCTATCATGGACTCTGAACCTTGGGGGGTAGACCAGTTGTCACCAATGGATGAAGAAGAAGAAAGGGCCGTTTTGAACAACTAAGATGCTAGATAATAGTGTGTAGTGCTTCACAAGGAGATTGCTAAAATGGTGACTACTTATTTTTGAAAGTAAGAGGTGTGTTTGGTGAGGAACAAATCGAGCTCCATGCTGACAAGTGTGGCTAATATATATAAGGATTGAGTGAGAGCTCTGAGAAAACCTATGTGAAATGGTGCGATGAGGCTTTTCCTACTTATAGAAGAAATAAGTGGAGAGGGTAATATGTGGTGGGGCCAAATTTAAATAGCAATAGGTCAGAAATAGAGAGGACAATGCAAGTGGAAATGACAAAATAGAACCATTATAAAGGCTAGCGAAAGCAAAAATAAAAAAGGAGTAAGAACGCAGCTACACAACTCATTCAACTGTGGATGGATTTGACTATATAGTACAGCAAACATGTCAATAAATGATCCAACAACCACTACGATATACAATTGTCATTGTAAACTTTATGGGAAACATCATGCTTAAACAAAAAATACTGAGATAGAATCCCTGAAAAAGAGATACACTATAACATGCATCTGGCACCTTGTCACATTTCAAAAATGAATAAAGGACCTACATCACTGCCAAAAGGAAACAAATTTGACACAACTTAATAGTAACATCTATTCAAGTAAAATAAAATGATATGATGCATAAGAGAATCCAATGTAGAAGGTAATGGTAGGTGCTTTTGACTAATGTTCTTACACTTATTACACAGCAGGAGTAAAAACTAAAAAAAGTGTTCAGAAGAAAACATATCATCTAGCAGAGAACATGATTCATGCAAAAAAAAGAGTTTGACACCACAGTAGGTGTAGAAGTAAGACCATAGGCATTTATGTTAATCTAACCGAACTCAAAACTAAAGAGGAATCACTAATCATGCTCCTATAGCAAGTGAAGGTACAAAGGTTCAGAGTACTCCATGTTTGTTTATGTTCTAGGCCATGTATTCAAACACATAACAAAGAAATAAAATTGAAATTTATACCTCATTTCAATCAAATATATGAAATATTGCAGGAAGAATATCAAGAAACCCATTAGGTATCTTCGAAATTCTGCATCACCAAAATAAAATTACATTAGAAACTGAATACCATCAAAGATAAAAATAAAATAAAATTTTACCAATTTTAATCAACAACCTAAGGGAAAAAATGGTATCACTGCAGAATAATCCAACCCAGTCACCAAAAAGCTTTGTCAAAAACACAAATCCATCGCAGGAATATAATCAACATATAGACTAACACTAACCATAAAAAGAGAACCACAAATCTCGATTAATCAGATACAAAAATGTAAACATATATGAATTTTATCAATATTAAAATACCACCCATCAGTTAAAATCGACCACCATGGCATATATCACCAACCCCATGAACTCAAAAGCCCTTTTCCACAACCTTCGACCCTCAATAAGTTGCCATAAACTTGATAGCAGTAAAAAAATTACATAGATCCAGTCATGCAAAGTAGAAGCCGTCAAAAATTCGAGCGAAAAAAGGTGTGAAACGCCGATTTAAAAAAAATAACAAAAATGATTGGCTCAATAAGAGTAGGTAAGGATTTTCCCTTTCCGACGTATTTCGCTGGTGAAAATACCATTTCTTCCAAACTTTAGAAACATAGTGAAGGTGGAGGGGTAAGGAGATTGAGAGGGGAGAGATACAAGGACATTTATCCCTGTCTGATGTAGGGATAAGTGGGGAACATGGTGTCAGCCGCCTCATGGAATGAAAAGATTGCGGTTTTTGGTCAATTACCACCCCTTTTTTTAAGGGTATTTTGGGGACAGTGTAATGCTCCAAATTGCATACATGTTTGGTTGCATTCTAGGGAAATTATTTTGTTTTCCCGGAATGTAACCAAACATTGCTTTAGGTTTCCTGTTGATGAAAGATGCTATTTGGGGATTTTGAAAACCCTTTACATGGGTGGAGGTTGATGAAAGGGAAATAAACGTATTATTTATCGAGGGCAGTATAGTCAACTTATATGTTAGAGAAGAGTATCAAACAAGTTGCAGAGATTAGGTGACATTGTTTTGGGGCCTAATAGTGAGGGTTAATTAAGGGTGTAAATAAGATGAAACTATTCGCGAACAGTTTGGGCTTGCTTCGATGAGAGCTTGTATTCAGCTCGATCTTTTCGAGCCTGAGCCGAGCAGAGTTCAATACTATTCGGCTCGAAAAATTCGTGAGCCTAAACAAATTTTTTTACTATATATATACACATAATTATAATCTAGGCTCTTATAATAATAATAATAATAATAATAATAATAATAATAATAATAATAATAATAATCCATTTTTTTATTTTTAGAAAAATATAACAAAATTATTTAAAAAATTTATAATTATAGATTTTGTTTTGAGTCTAAATAAGTTCGAGTTAATCCAAATATATACGAATTCGAGCTCAAGGTCATCCAAGCTTAACGAATCGAGTTTTTTTGCTTCTCTATGACAAGCCTTATCGAGTCAAACTCGATAAGGTTCATCGAACCTTCGTCTATTCTAACGAGCTGAACTTTAGCTTGACTATTTAGGATCGACCAAGCTTGGCTTGCTTGAGCTCGTGAATTAATAGACGAGATGAGTTTGAGCCTACTAGATTCTAGCTTGGCTCAGCTCGTTTACGCCCCTAGGGTTAATCTCACATATCAAATGAAGAAAATCAATTATAATCCACCATACATAAACCACTACTAGAATCTCTATTATTAACAAATCACCATATCAAACGTGGCTGAGTATACATACAAACAGGCCCTAAACTTCATTATTTTTCCATCTTTCTTAATTTTATCGAGTACCGTTAAAGTTTATTTACTTAAGAAAACCTTTTTATTTTATCAATAATTTCCAACTTCTTGCCAGTTGAGCGTGCAATAGTTTGAAGTTCAAACTACCACCAAGGCGCGGCGGCTCATAGATTCCCCACCATCACCATCGCTCCACCCCAGTTCAATTTCACCTCCAACTTCAAAAACTGAAATTGTCGCCGCCACAAAAAACAGAATCAGAGAGATTCTTGTGAGCAATTGTAAAGACGGGGAAGCAAGAATATTGTGCTAATGAACAATGGCTTCCAAAGAAACCTGCAGAGCTGAGCTCCGCTCCGCCGTCCGCCACCTCAGTGACCGTGGCCTCTACTCCGCCGCCAAATGGTAACACCTGCCACCCCTGAAAAACGAATCTTTCTTTACTCCAGGAAGTTTTCCCTCTATTAACTAAGAAACCCAGCTTTTATTTGCTGACTTTTTCATTTTCTTGTTAGGGCAGCGGAGCAATTGATGGGAATAGAGCAAGACCCGTCAAAGCAAACCCCATCACACACTCGTTTCCAGCGTGGCAGCTCCAGCATCCGCCGCCGCTTCCGCACCACCAACGCCGCGGACTCCTCAGCCACCCCTTCCGGCGGGGTGTCGTATGTTTCCATCCCGTCGATAGTGGGGGCCGATGACTACGACATGGACCCGATTGATAGTGACTTTTATTTGCTGGCAAAGTCTTATTTTGACTGCAAGGAATATAGAAGGGCTGCTCATGTGCTGCGGGGACTGACTGGGAAGAAAGCCGTGTTCTTGCGCTGCTACGCGCTTTATTTGGTTGCTTTCCCTCGTGATTCTTTGCTATATGGCTGTTTCATGATTGATTTCTGGCTTTTTAGATATTTAAGTTTGCTGGTGGATAGATTTTACTCAAACAATTTGCCTTTATTTACTCAACAAACCTATCACAAGTAAATTTTTTTCAAGTTGCAGCTGTCTTTTCAGTGAATATCGGATGGCCAAAAATTTTGAAATTTTGATGTTGCGAGGTCATATGTTGCACTTTAGATAGAGTATAGTGGGAGAGGTAGATTTTATTCAGTTTACATATGATTAACTGATAGGATATAATGTGAATTAGAATCTTTTAAATGATAATAAACTTAATATGGAGCAATTGATAATGTGCGACATAGGAGAATAACAACTGCATTTGAGATGGATATTCTGTTTATAGTATGTTTAAGGGAATACTTAAGCAATGTGTTTCTCTATGAAAAAGACTCTGCTTTTGATCTATGGAGTAACCAGTGTGGCTGTGGAGAAAGTTTTTATTACAAAAAATCCGTAGGAGTTACAGTACATGGACAGGAGCACAAGGATCACATAGTTGAATGTCCAATTGTCTGATTTCTGTAAAATGCCTAAAATGACCACCCAAATGCCATATTCTTGTCTGGGCATTGATATGGCTTCTTAAGTTTCAATCAGAGGACACACATAGGAGAAAGAATTAGGTTCCAAGACGCCAGCTATCAGATTTTGCTTTTCTCACTGTAAGAACAGTGCTTCTGTCAACCAAAATAATCTCTGAGCCAGAGGAAGTCAATACTGCAACTGAGTTTCTATTCATTAAAGGACCAAAATCTGGTCTCTTTCCTCTTATTTTCCCTAATTCTCACAAATACACATTGCTTTAATATGTACACGTCCACATTTACTTTTTAATATGAAGTTATTAAATAAGTACAGTTAGTAGGATTCTTGATTCACTCCCAGACCCTAGTGGATTTTCCATTCTTAAAGAACTTCTCATCCAAATGAGAAACATTCTGATAAGCTCTTGTACTTCTTGAATAAATTGATATTCGTTGTCCTTTTATACCAGCATGAACTTTGACATCTAGTGAATGTTGATGGATGGACTTCTTCACTTTGCAAAGGTCTCTTTTCGAATTGGCAGATTTTTTACGTAACTAAATATGGATAGTTATAAATCAGATACCAAAATGCACGTCTGCAAAAGATATACGACTCTCTGTATACGTATGACTTATACTGCTTACATATGCCTCTGTTCCATTACTTGATACATTCTGGTTGGAATGGACTAGCACCATCTAATTACTTTTGAAAAGATCTAATTTAGTTCTTCACTCCTCTTCTGATTCATGAAGGCTGGAGAAAAGCGAAAAGAAGAAGAGATGATAGAACTTGAGGGGCCTCTAGGCAAGAGCAATGCTGTGAATCGAGAACTAATTTCTCTTGAAAGGGAATTGTCAATACTCTGCAAAAATGGAATTATTGACCCTTTTGGCCTTTACATATATGGTCTTGTCCTCAAGGAGAAAGGCAATGAGAATCTTGCGAGGTCTGTGCTTGTGGAATCTGTGAATAGCTACCCTTGGAACTGGAGTGCTTGGTCTGAGCTGCAAACTCTGTGCACCACAATTGAGGCATTGAACAGTCTTAACATTAATAATCACTGGATGAAGGACTTTTTCCTCGCCATTGCTTACCAGGAACTCCGGATGCATAATGAGTCGTTGGCAAAATATGAATATTTACAAGGAACTTTCACTTCTAGCAATTATATCCAAGCCCAAATTGCTAAAGCTCAGTATAACCTCAGGGAGTTTGAACAAGTGGAAGTTATATTTGAAGAACTTTTAAGAAATGATCCCTATAGGATTGAGGACATGGACATGTACTCTAATGTGCTATATGCCAAGGAGTGTTTTTCTGCCTTAAGTTATCTTGCACACCAGGTGTTTTTGACTGATAAATATAGACCCGAGTCCTGCTGCATTATTGGGAACTATTACAGTTTGAAAGGGCAGCATGAAAAGTCAGTAATGTATTTCCGCAGGGCTCTTAAATTGAATAAGAATTATTTGTCAGCATGGACCCTTATGGGTCATGAGTATGTTGAGATGAAAAATACCTCAGCAGCAGTTGATGCCTATAGGCGGGCAGTAGATATAAATCCATGTGATTACCGAGCGTGGTATGGGTTAGGGCAAGCATATGAAATGATGGGAATGCCCTTCTATGCACTTCATTATTTCAAAAAGTCAGTATTCTTGCAGCCGAACGATTCTCGGTTGTGGATTGCAATGGCTCAATGTTTTGAAACTGAACAGCTTCATATGCTTGAGGAAGCCATCAAATGTTATAAACGAGCCGAGAATTGTAATGACAGGGAAGCCATTGCCCTACACCAACTGGCAAAGCTTCATTGTGAACTTGGTCATGCCGAAGAGGCTGCATTTTATTACAAGAAGGATTTGGAAAGGATGGAAGCTGAAGAGAGAGAAGGACCAAATATGGTTGAAGCTTTAATGTTTCTTGCACAACATTGCAAAACTCAGAAGAGATTTGATGAAGCTGAGGTTTACTGCACCCGTCTTCTTGACTACACTGGCCCAGTAAGTCATCTTAAGATTCAATCATTTAATTTGCAAATAGCATATGCCTATTGTTATAATACCCGATGTGTTTGCACATAGTGAATTGGAGATATAGATAGTTCTAACTTCACAACGACTTCTGTATGCGCAGGAGAAGGAAACTGCAAAGAGTCTTCTTCGAGGAATAAGATATGCGAGGGATGTCATTGAGCATTTCCCGCCCTAAATTTCTTCCACTAACTTGGTTTGTGAAATCAAGAAGTATTCCCGTTTTGAGGGGCGGCATTCGTTAGTTATTAATTTAGTTGGTAGTTTTGTGCTGCATGCATACTTGTTCTGATATGAGTCATCCTAAAAGTATAATCGATGATTTTGAAAAGCATTTCCCTTTTGTGGTCCATATTTTCTGTTGGTCAACCATTGAAACTGAGCCAGTTGAAGCAGTCTCAGACTACAGTAATCTGTATCCTAAATCTTAGACAATTGATTTGCATTAGCTCTGTTGCAATGAAAATTTCAGAGAGTATCCTTTTCTTCTTTCATCCACACTCAGAGTGTAATGATTTTTTCTAAAGCATTTTGTGTTGGCTCAAAATTACTTCTAGTCTGTCTTCATTAGCAGATACAGGTGAAAGAGTATGCAGAAAGAACACAAGACTTCCACTCAAAAAATGTATGGTCAGTACAGCAGAATGAAGGCTAAGAAGAAGGGGCCCCAGTGGGCCAACCAGGATTTCATTGAGGAAATTGATCGGTCCAAACCAGACAACAGGAGTGACATCAACTCCACCAAGGAGTGGAGTAAGTTTCCTGGTTTGGATAAGAGGCGGCAGCTTGGGGTACCAAGCCATGACTATTCTCAAGATGAAGAGGAATCCAAATGCTGAGGCCCGAGAGGAATTGATGAATGGTTGAAGATACTAATTGCCAGCCTCCGTGATGTGCGGCTTAAATCTATCATCACCGATCTTTCCTGCAATCTGGATATGAAACCTTGGCAATACCATTAGAAGGGTCACTTCATAAGGTTGTTGTCACATGGACGTTTTTGGCATGAACCATACTACTGAGGTTTGTTGCCCATGTGTGGCGTAGCCTCGTCAAGGAACTAGTCAACCTTATTCAAGGCTCTTAAACTTGTACACGTTTTGCTTAGACTTCATTGAATAAAAACGTGTGAAGGCAACATCAAGTAAATGTGTAGCCAAAATTAAATAAGGCAACAATATTTGTAGGAAATCATTCCCAACTTCTGTATTGATTATCCAAAACTCTAAGTACAAGGATCTAGCCACACCTTCACACACAAAATATTTGCACAAACTCTATGCAATGTCTATTGCAAGACGTGTGAGGTCAATGGCTATTATACAAAATACAATAATAGGGTGCGGCGGACATAACCCGGTTGCTAGGATCTAGCCAACTCGAAGCTAACAAGTGGCAAGAATTAGCTAACTCGCTGCCAACTATTTTGCCGGCAATTTTCCACCAAGGAGCAGGTTTTTTTGCTAAGCGTCCCGGCGGTTTTTCCAACATAACTGTCTTGTCTTGTCTAAGACCAAAATTGTCTGCCAACGAGCTAAAGTCAGTTGACCCTATTAATCATCCGCCAAGTCATCATGCCAAGTGTCGCCCAGGTGGGCACCAACTATCCATGCAAGGGCCCGGCTACACATCAGTCTGCTGCCTGTTACTGCTGTGCGCACCAAGCTTTGCGCTAGCCTTGCCTCATGTATGTGCGTGCTGCCAAGCTTGCGCACCGAAATCCCGCTAACTGTCTCAGGCACCAAATCTCAGTTCCTGCGCACCAGTTTCAAGTGTCGCGCATGTGTGCACACGGCCAGCCCAGCGTGCAAACCGCCTGGGTCCTTGTCTGTTCTTTCAGTTATTTTTGCCCACAAGATGTCGTACGATGCGCAGCACTATCCTGCTTGTGCTTGTTGCCTAAGTTTTGTCCGAACCAAGTCCTTGCCAACAAGTTGTGCCGCACCAAGCTGGCACCTTTGCGCTGTCTCGCCAACCGGCTGCGCTAGTGTGTATCCAGTGAGTCGGGGTCTTAAAATTGTAGTTGAGGAAAAGAGTTGATGATTGCAGGGAAAAATGGGTGCCTGCTTTGACATCCGGGAATCTATTTTCTTCTTGCAGTTGATTTCAACGCTCTCTTTGGCTGCTGAATTTTCGATGCTGGAAAATGTTAAAAAAAGGCCTAGGGTGGGGGTAGATGGCAAATGGGTACCCGTAGGTAACTCAAGAGCGGGTAAGAATGGATTGAGTAAATTTACTCGCGGGTAAAATTACTCATTTTTTACTGGGTACGAGATAGTGGACCCATTATCCGTGACTATGGATAATGGGTAACCCACGGGTACCCGTACTTTTTTTTTTTAGTTTTTTTTTTTTAAGAAAAATTAGTATTTTTTTTAAAATTTACATAACATTATTTAAATGTTAATTGTTACCTAAATAAAATTAATAAAAGAGGCTACAAATTTCAAATATTATATTGAACAAATATTTTAAAGCATGTCAAATGTTTTGGTTTGAAAACTACAACTTAAATATTTATACATATATTAAATTTAAGTTATATTACATTTCGAAGTTTAAATTTAAAGTTCATTATATGTCAAAAGTTTTTTGAACTAAAAGTTTAAACACTACTTAAATATTGTTGATATCATTAATAAAAAAAAGTGTTACACTTCCAAAATAGTTGCAAAAATTAGAGAAAAATTAAAAATTAAAATATAAATAATTATTCACTGGTTACCCATGGGTACCCGCGGGTTGGGCCAAAAAACGGCGGGTAATTAGACGGCGGGTAAAATTACCCGCATTTTATTGGGTACAAAAAATGAGGCCCATTACCTGCATTTTTTTGGATACCCACGAGTACCCGTGGGTTTGGGTAATTTTTTGCCGGGTCTAGGTGGGGGTTGGGGGGGGGGGGGGTGAATTAGGCTAAATGTAACTATTTTTTTTCTTTTTTTCTTTTTTTTCAAATTTAACTTTTATCTGTACTTTGAAAATCATTGCGCTAGAAGTTCCAAATGGAGAAACACAAAATAAGGTAAGTAGCAAAGTAAATGAAACATGAGATTTATAGCGATTCGCCAAGTGTCTACATCCACTATTTAAATTTTTGCTAAGGATTTTAAGTTGCAAATTCCACTAAAAATTCCAAAAGGAATTGGTACAAAACTAGTTTAATGAACTATATTCTCAAAACCTCTATCGCTCCATCCCTGTGGGGGCAGAGAACATGTGTCCGTCTCTATTGTACGATTAAAGTTCTAGAGAAGTTAGAATAGGAGAGCACTCATCTTGGAGAAAGCTTACTAAGATGCTTTTAGTAGTTAATTTTTTTACATTTAAGCTACCTAACATTTGTTGTGGGCACAATGGTTGGTATAGCAACGGTGCGTCTTTTTTGGAAGGTCCTCTCAATACTCTAACACCCAAAGGTGTGTCTTTTTTGAATAGACTATGGAGGAGGCTTGAAAGTGGGAAGAAGAGGCTAGGAAGAGAAAAAAAGAGGCCGGAAAGAGAGAGAAGAGGCTACAAAAGATGGTCAACTAAATGCTTCAAGAAATGGGTACATAAACCCACAATATGCCGTGGATTTGGATCCCAAAAGCAACAGATTTTGGTGAAAATCACTGATGAATGGATAATTAAGTAAATTTGATGCTAAATCATTTAGCTAATTGCTTGGATTGTTATATTAATGAATTACTTTATATTATGGTGGATAGTTGCAAAGTAAATTGTTTTGATAAGTTGTGTTTGATTTTTAATATTTTTAATGAGTCATATTATTTGTTGAAGATTAGATAATTGGTTTAGAAGTTGATATTATTTAATTGTATAGTAAATTCACTATAAATAGGTTATCAAGTTTAGTTTACAAAAGAATATAGGAATTACAAACAAATTTAAACTGGTTAGGAGACAGATTTAAAAATAGATTGGAGGCAAAATCAGGATGGAAAGAGATACATGAAATGAGAGATGGAATTAGAGATGGATTTTTGATAAATTTAAAGGCTGAAATAATGATAAAAAAAAGATATATGATATTATAGATGGATTTTTAAATAATAGACAAGGTTGGAGAAAATAAATGCCAAGGTTGGAAACGGATTTGCAATGGAGTTAATATCAATTAAAGGCAAAAGTAGAGATGGTTTATTTTTATAATATTTAAAAATTCAAAGACATAATTAAAGATGAAATTTTTGTGAAAATAGAGATGAATTTTGTAAAAACATAAGATATCACTGACATATTTCGAGATGAATTTTATTTATTTTTAAAATTGAAAGACGTAAATTATCCCGTATTCTAACTTGGAGACTTAAGGTTTCCAGCCACAATTCCAGATATTGAAGAATATGTCTCTATTATTTTTTTTTTTGAGAGACGAAAACTAGGGTTAGAGAAACAAAATATCGTGTCTGAAACCTATTTTTTTGCAGTTTATTTTTACTTATAATATTATTCATATTTTTAAATTTTGAAATTTTTTAATCATGGATCATATACGCTTTTACGACTTTGTATGAGAAAATTATAACCATTTAAACATGGCTCTTTTGCACAACCTGAATTTACGAGGTTTCTCCTTCTCTCTTTCATGTTTTCGTATTAAAAGAAATGCTCCAATTAATGCCCATTAAATATGAAAGAAAGAGGGCATAATAGAAATTTATGTTTTCCTACGAGTTATAATTTGAACATAAAACAAAGCTGTTTTTCTTTCTTTCTTTCTTCCTTTTTCTATTATCTCAAATTCATTTCAAAATTTAACTGTTTGTCTTCAATTTTTATCCTATTTTAAAATTAAATTAATTTCATATAGAACTAGACGACTTTTGGAGATTTCCAACCATAAGTCATGGGTCTATAGAGCACACACATCGTATTACGGAGTTATAACTGTTGGAGCTAATATTTAACATTAATCAACAATATTCGCACATAAAAACTAATAAAAATCCTATAGGAATATTTTTCCCCTCTTATGAAAGGATAACTATTCTATTTATACAAACTATTGACGTTTACACATGTTTCTCTTAACAATTCTAATATAAATATACTTAATTACAACTTAAATGCACATTCATTACTCCAAAAATAGGCATTTGAGGAGACGAATTATGTATATTTTGTCGTTGCTACAATATTTACTAGGAATAAGATATTTTGATAGATGCACTTAATGGATTAGTTACCTGCTTTAAAGTTTGACTCCCTACTCTTATAACTCGACATTAATATGAGGTATAACAATGTATGTCTTTTATTTATTTATTTTTTTGAAAACACTTTATTAATATATGTTTTCTTGTCTTTTGAGATGACCAAGACCTATAATATACCATTGTCCATCATACTAATTGATATAAGCATTAAGTGGGTAAATTGTAGATTTCGGTCCAACTTAACGCATGAAATGATACCTAATATGCTTATTGGCATTCTTGTAATTGATCTATATATGCCCTGAAATATGATCAGCCTTCCAAATGCACGTTGGTTCTAGCGGGTAAACATGGAACCGGGAACCACCCTGATTAAATCAATCAAATATAGAGCAGGTTTATCATAATTGCGACGGAACTAAGGTACCCCCCATCACTTGACCCCCCATTCTTATGGCTTGGTAGGGTCATCAGACCAAGATGCATGTAACGGCGATGTCACGAACTCTTAGACTAAATATAAGTTAGTTAGTTTAGCAAAACTATTGTATGTTTTGCGTGAAAGTCATTTGGTTGGGCATGAAGGGCCTTTATATTTGTGGCGTTAAAGCCATTTAACTCGACACGAAGGACTTTTATATTTATGGTGTTAAAATCATCTAACTAGGCATGAAAAGCCTATGTTTTTGTGGTGTTCAACAACATATTTAGCTTCATATAAAGAGCCTTTGTTTTTTGTGGCGTTGAAGTTATTTAGTTCAGTACGAATGGTCTTTGTTTCTTCAAATAATAATAGTTTAGTCCTTTTTTTTTTTTTTGCATTTTATCATAATGATGTATATCCCTAGTCCTAGAATGAACACAATCATTAGCTATTGAAGTTGGTATTTATTTTAATTGAGTTCTTAATGGCAGAGTCTATTAAGCTTGGAGGCCTTTTTAAGTGGGCTTGATGACCCATGGGATTAAGTCATACTAGTCTTTAATTTGGGCATATTTACAGTGAAATAAAATTATATTTCACTCATATGAGGTACCATTAAATTAGATGACACGTATATTTTATAACAAATTATTGTTAATTTCACAACAAGTTATTAATTTGTATTAGTACATTGAATACATGGTAAATATTTAAAAAAACAATTAAAAGATATTTTTCAAAAAAATTAAAATTAAAATACAAGACCATGTAATTTTTCTTTTCTATTCCTGTTTTTGAATTGAGATAATTACCGCAACCTCTCCTGAGGTTTAAGGTAAACACAAGTAAGTAGATCCCCATCAGATTGGAAAAATTATATCCACCTTCCCTACCATAAATGACCCGTTAAAAATTCTAATGGAAAGTGTGAAATGACCAAATTACCTTTAATAATCTAAACAATAAAAATCACAAAAAAATCAAAAATTTGAAAGACAACAATACCCCTTTCTTCATCTTCCCTATAAAATAATATTTATATATTACATGTATATGTATAACCATATGTATATATATGTATAAATATATTAACATATTATATTTATATATATATATATATATGGGGCAGCCAAACGTTGGCAAGTGGCAACCATGGTTTTGGACTCCTCCACAGTTGCCAACAGCACGGCCGCCAAAGGCTTCCATGGGAGCGAGAGGGGGGGTGGGGGTTGGGAGGCGTGGGGTGAGGGTGGGCATGGGAGGATGATGATGGAAGGGATATTTTTTTTAAAAAGAATTATTTAAAATTTTTTAAAATTATTTTAAATTTGATTGTATTTGCAAATTATTAAACTTATATATTAATTATTTTAGTAAAAAAATTACTTTAAGGAGTAATAACTTTATATTTTTAATAATTACTTTAAAATTGATTATCTCTTTAAAATAACAAAATTATACTATTAATTATTTTATTATTATATTAATGAAATTTTATTGATATTTAAATATATGTAAATTTATTGTGAGTATTTTAAGACGATGAAAATTATACTAATTTGTGAAATAATAAATTTATATTTTTTAAGAATTATATTAAGATAGATTATATATTTAAAGGTATTAATATTATATTACTAATTATTTTTTCAAAAAATATTTAATATGTAATAATTAAATTATTTAAGATGACATCTTTATGTACTATAATGGTATCTCACTTTTTTTTTTTTTTTTGAAAATATTTTTGTGAAATTAATTATTATTTTATATTCTTAAGGTCCATGCATGTTTTTTTATATATTTGGATCGATTTGGTACAATCCAAGCAAACTCATGATTGGAAAATTCCATCTGATGGATTAAATGAGTATTAATGGTCCAAGTTAGGCTACATCGGATATGATCCAATAGCCATATGGCGATTACAAATACATGTAAAATTTTATTTTTGACAGGTATATATATTAGTCTAAAATATAAACTGGGTTGTGCGTGGCAACAGTGCCACGGCGTGTGCCCAATTTATCTTATTATTATTATTATTATTATTATTATTATTATTATTATTATTATTATTTTCTTTCTTCACTTCAAAACGTTGAGGGATTTGTGCTTTTTGAGATTGTACCTTGCATTCTGCAGGTTGTTCAGCGGGTATATTGTTGGGTTAGTGGTTTGAGTGGCCCATAAGAAGTTAGAAGAAACGTGTTCTCATTGGGAAAAGAACGTCTTTAGTTGCTTTGGATAAACGTTTTCTGTGGTTGATGTCATGTTTGGGGGAGCAAGGGTGTTAGCATTTTGTGAGTTCATACAGTGAAGAAAATATTTTGCAGTATTTGGGGGCTTTCGTTTGTGGCTATTGTATGGATTATTAGGTTTTCATTTGAGAAATATAGATTTTTTTTTTTTTTTTTTTTTTTATGGAGAGTGTTGCACGATTTATATAGATTGGGTGAGGGTTGTAGAGGTGTTGGGACCTAAGGTTTGTGTCGGCATAATTTTCGCATGGGTGGAGGGAATGGCAGATGACGAAATTTCTCACGATTTCTTTTTTGCTCTTGGTGGTGGGTGGTATGGATTAGGAGAATGGCTTCCCATACGCTGCAATAGAGTAGGTCGCTCTTTTTTTGCTGTTTCTCGGCTTGCTAAGCACATTCCTTCACCGATCTTAAACTATGGTTTGGTTATCGATTAATTTGTTTCGATGAATGTGTTGAGTATCACATTTTCAGGTATATTTTTTTGCCATTTTCCATTTCGCTTGTCTCTCAGTTGTTTTCTTTTTGGTTTTCATTGTGCTCTTTTCTTTTGAGAAACGTTATTTTTTTTCAGTATCTTTTTTTGGGGGTTTGCATGCATGTTACTTTTATGTTGTGATCTGTTTTTGATTGCTCAGGTTATGCTTTTTATGTGTGATGATGTCTATTTTAGTGAGATGGGCTTCTTAGTTTCAACCTGGTGATCCAAATCAACCATAAGGATGGGTTATAGATATGATGCGGGTCAAATCTTGCAATAAGTGAACAAATGTTAGGCTAATTGAGAGAGCCCCCAGCTAAGACCCTCCGATACTTAAATTAATATTCCACTAGGAAATAATTTGGCAAAGTAACAGCTTAGAGTGTGTTAAAAACATACCCTTGTCTTTGAAAAGGGGGGTATTTATGGAGTTTGGCAGGTAGTGGAAAAGATAAATTTCACCCTGACATGAGTCAGGCCTTCTTTTCCTTGAATAGGGATAGTCTAGGTTTGTAATGCCCCAGAATTTTATTTCGTATTTAATTGATTACTCTACCTTATTTTATTTTATTTATTATTTAAATTAAAAAATATATAATATATACATAAATAGCATTAAATTATCTCTTGATTAAATAGTGATAACTATTATTTAGATTCATATATATATATATAGATTAGATATGCTATATTTTGGAAGAATAAGCTGTTATTTTACTAGAATTAATATTATATTGTTACTAGGATTTGAATAATTGAGACTTTAGGAATCAATAATAAAGACACTAGATTTATAGTAGAATTATCCTAATCCTAGAAGGATTATAACTAGAGTTCTAATTGAAGTAAACCACTTCTCCCATACATATAATCCCTACACTCTGAAACCCTAGCCACACAATCAAATTACAAAGAAAAAAAATAAGGGGGGAAAACGGCAAAAAAAAAAAAAAAAAAAGGAAGAGAGAGGCGGCAGCAGTGTTAGCAAGGAAGAGAAAAAGCAAGAACAGAGGGACAGACACTAACACGCTTAGTTTGAGGGTAAAGGATATCTATCTATTTTCTTTTGTTTGTATGAACTTATGGTATTTTTCCTATTGAATTGGAATCAATGTTGAGAGGTTTAGGAAAGTGGATAAAGTTGTTGGCACATAGTTTGAGACAAAAAAAAAAGAAAAATTAAAATTAAATATGTGTGGGATATCCATGTTAGATTCCTTGCACTTGGCTTCTCAAATTTGGTTATGCACACATGGGTTGTGTATGATGCATGAGAATCACAAATTTTATCAATTGAAAGGTCAAACAAATTCAAATGCTTTTGTTGATGCTTTCTTCTCATGATTAGGTAAACAAAAATTAAGTTGGGCGATATAATTAGTTCACTAGTCCACGAACTACATTGCTAGTTAATGCTTGATTATGTAGAGATTCTAAGAATTATTTTAGAATTTGAATTGTTATATGATATCTCTAGGTCTAGTCAATTTACTAAGATTGCTGCCAAAAATCATGTCCAATGACATATGATCTATTCTTGGCATACATATATATATATATATATGATGTATATGATATGTATATAGTTTCATTGTTGTTGCTGCTAAGTTTTGATTTTCAGATTTTAGGGTTAAAGTTCTACACTAATTCATGGGTCAAATTTTGTTAATTTTACTTGAAAAATTTTCTGACTAAACTCTAATGTGTCTACAATGTTGTGAAAAAATTTCAGGTCTTAACTATCTCTATTAATTTTTATAAAAATCCAAAAAAGTAACCTGCCAAACTAAGTGGCGAGTTTGGGCAGCTTCAATTTAGAATTTCTTTTGGCCCATCTAAACGATAGTATTTTAAAGTGAGATATTTTAATAAGAACCTTTGATTTATTACTTAAAAGTTACACAAACTCAAGCCATGTAGTTATTTTTTGAAAATTTATCAAGTTTAATTGCCTGAGTGTATGCTCGGATTTGAACTGTTTTAATTTAAGGGGATTTATTACCATGATAATGGAAGTGTTTTTGATATTTTTCAAATTTTACAATAACTTGAAATTGTTTTAGAAAAAGAATAAATAAAATATTAGAACCTTATATTATTTATTTTAGTTATTGAAAGTCATGAAAATTCGCTATTGCGAAATTGTGGCCTACTCCTAGAACAATTCTGATTTCAGAAACTAGTGGCTAAGTTAATTATATTTCTCTAGTCTTCAATGCTACATGAATACTTCTGGTGAGGATAATAAGTATGGTTTCTATTAGGGAATTGTTACATTAAACTTAGGAAGAATTACTCAAGTATTTAGGCTGTTCTAGGCATTCATCATAAAAGTGTTGTATATTGCATATTCTAGAATGAGCGGGAAAGTTTAAGCTTTTGATGAAGTGTTCATTAGACGAAATTGATTTAATTATTATCATTACTTAGCAGGTCATTCAAGCTAGCTTGCTAAGTTAATCAAGCTAGCCTTGAGAGATCATTGATCAAATGAATGTAGAGTATTGTGAGTGCCTAAACTTACATATACTATATAATATTATGTTTCAAAGTCCAGAAGGATATATGCTACATAATCCATTGACAACTCTTTATTTTACAATGCACTATATATGTATTCTACTGCGCACAAAAAGAAAATTTTCCTTGTTTTATTTCTAGATGAAAGAAAACATGTGGTTTTATGATTTTTAATGCTTCTGGACTAGCAATTAAATTCAATGATCAACTTATGATTGAAATTTCTACCACTGCTACTGCAACTGTTACTGTTAGTTGCATCCAACTTAGTCCGAGTGTGCGAGGGACTTCACCTGGTGGGAACAGGCTTGTCGGTTGAACCTCAAGTCCCTAAGGCATAATCCCCCCAGCGCACAATAGAAGTCGTTTGGCATTGAAATAGGTCATAGGATTTCCAAGTACCTAGGTTCGGACACTGTTTGGTAAGGTTGCACCTTGCCTGAAGTGAGAAGGGACAGTTATGGAAGGAGTCATAAGGTTGACTACCTACAACAAACATTAGTTTGATCATTACTTTTAATTGTTGGCATATTAAAAATGTTTATTGTTATATTTTTGCTTTACCACTGTACAACACATGACTATTTTTCACTATTTTTCTTCAAAGGTTTATCACTAAACATCTTTTGATAATGATATTTTCTTGAACCCACATTGCACACACTTGGTATTCACTGAGTCATTTACTCACACTCTACCTTTTTTTTTAACTTCCTTCTGTCAGACCTAGAAACTAGCCTTGATGAGAATGATGAACCTGTCTGTGACGAGAAATAGAGTTGAAAGACTTCTGATGAGGAATTTGTAGTATTTTAGTGTCATTTGCTATGTTGAGGAAATAATTCTTGTTTTATTTTTATTGTTTATCAAACTTGTAGACATTTTGACTTTTTCCATGTTTAAGATTTATTTGGACTGCTAGGAGCATTTAGAGCTCATTAATGGGTATGATTTTAATTGACAGCTCATTTTTATTTTTTTTTTGGATTGAGTCTCACACCTCAAGACTAAACTGTATGGTTCAATTTGGGCCGGGACAAAGTTTTTTCGACCTAGCTTAGTATCTTGCTTGTGACCGTCTGGCCAAAAGAGGCACCTTTACCGCCATTAATGTGGAGGTGATGCGTCGTCATGGCCATTTAATGCAGACAAAAGGGTGGTTTTGTTGTATTTAATGTACATGCAATGGGTAGCAGGCTCTGCCACTAATGCATCTATGGTCAAGCGGTTGCTTTAATGTCTACAAGTTCTCAACCTTGTAAGGTCGGGTAAATTTGACCTCTTCAACCTCGAAGGTCGATCTGAAGTTTCAAGAACATTCCAGAGGCATCTACGTGGGCAAATTTGCCTAGGCCCAGAGCTTACTTTGCTTGGGCTTGATATTGGGCCGAAGCTTTTTACTGGGCCAGTGAGCTTACCCATATCAATGTGTTCTCTTCCTTTTGGGGGGTACTTTATGGGGTTTTTTCATTGTTGATTGTTTTATTGTTATTATGCATGTTTTTAAATAGTTTTGAGATTCTAGAGTTCAAATTTCATGTATTTTTTGGTTAAATTTCACTAGTGGTTGTTTAGTCAAGTTTATTAGGGTTTTGGTGTTCATGGCAGGTATGATTATATTTGGGTTTCTTTAGGTATATGGACGTGTGAGTTGGGTTTTCGATTATGGTTTAGGATTTTCATTTTTTCCTAATGTTTAGTGAGCTTTTCGGGTGCTTTTAGAGCTGTTTTGGTGTTTGGGATTTTGTGGTATTTCTTTCGTTGTATTTTTGTATATTGTAGACCCTTTTATTTGTTTATTGGTTATGTTGTTTTAGATACTTATATATGTGCTTCTCAAGTATAGTTTTTTCTTGTGTTTAATTTAGCTGTTGGTTATTTATAGTCAAGTTTTTGGGGTGTTTGGTGTTAAGGACAAGCACTACAAAAAATAAGTATATTAGTGGGGGTTATTATGAACCCAACTAATTCTTTTCTAAAAATTAATAATAAATAATGGAGGTTTTGTAGATCTAGTAGCAGTTTAAACCGCTAAAAATTATATTTAAATTTAAAAAAAAATTACTATACTTTTAATAAAATATCATACTATAATATGAGGGGTTGAGACCCTTGCTAAATTTGAAACCTATTAAATTTTTTATTAAAATCAAAATTACTTTTTTTCTTTTTTAATTTTAGCCAAATCTCCCATATTTCCCTCTCTTTCTCTTTCTATGCTCCTCTCGTCGCACTCTAATCGACGAGCACCAAGCCCTAAATTTTCAATTTTCCTCGTTTCATCTGAGTAAAAATCTCAAATGCAAACCTCTTTTAAGAGAGAAAAGATTCGATCAAAATTTGCCTCTTCCTCGTCATCACCTCTCTTGTTTCGAGTTAGTCACATTTTGACCAATTGGGTTTAGATTAGTTAGGTTTGTTGTTTATGGGGAAATTGTTTGCTCACTGCTAATTTCATTTGTGTTTTGGTGGAAATTTTTACAGTTCGTTGAATTTTGACAAAATTTTAGGTTTAACTTTTACAGGGGTAAAAAGCTAATATATGGAATTGTGTCAGTAGAGGAAAAGTCTCATAATAAAATAAGAATGCATTAGCAGACAATGAACTTTCTTATTTTCTTGTTTTCTACAGAGAATTGTGAGCATGGAATTGGTTTAGCTGCAGTTTTGGAATATATAAGTGGTTTAGGTTCCTGCAAATGTGATTCATGTTTCCTTTATGTTGTAATGGATCTTTTAAATAGTACCTTAGAAAAGATTTTTATGATTCTTTTACTTTTTCTGATAATTAAGGAGGCATTTATTTTAGGTGCAAATTGTTTGATGCTAGATAATCATGTAGACTTTTACAGCTATAGCTTTAGATAGACTGATAGAAAATGGAGCTGCAAATATTATATATATATATAACTTATGTAAGCATAATTGATGGTGATAGAAGATAATATTTGCCAATCTAAGCAACTAGATATAAAAGGTTTTTTAGGTTGATCGTGTTTATCGTAGTTCTTCAAAACTTGCAAAAGCATTTGATCACGAGAGGGGAGGACTTCTACAATCAGAAAAGATGGGCTTCCAGACATCTTTAAGCACCAATGATTTAATTCATGACCATTTGCATAATTATACTACTTGCTATTTGAAATGTATGCATAGGATAATTAATATATCTTGTTTGTGTGCAGGAACCACCAGTGTTGCAATTTTGACCCCCGCTAAATTTTATTTTTTTGTAGTGAAGTATGATTATGTTATAGTAAATTTTTGGATTGTGTTATTGAGTTGAGGTAATAAAAATTTTGACCGCAATGCTGAATTATAGTTGTAGATCTAGGACTGTGCTATCAGGTTGTAGTAGTAATTGGAGTCCTAAAAGTTCATGAACATATTTAAATAAAACGTAATGAATTATACGTTTTGTTATGTCTTGAGAGCATGAGAGAGAGAGAGAGAGAGAGAGTCTTTGAAAATATAATTTGGATGCATGGACTATTATTTTTTTAATTTAATTTCTCTCCTATAGAGTTGTTTTTATCGTTTTAATTTTGTCGTATTTATTTTGTTGTATTTTTGTCTATTTTCAACCCTCTTAAGTCTTCATTAGTAACGATAACAACAGTAAAATTACTACAATATGTCATATTTTCAGGCCTCTTATTTTCTAGGTTGGACAATCAGATTCAGTTTACATGCATGTTATTTAGGGATTATATTTAGGATATGCTTATTGTATATAATTTTTAGGTATTGAGTTTTTGCCATTTTTTGTTAGAGGTTTATTATAGAATAATGTTTGTTCAAGTTAATTGTTTAAAAGAATTGATTCTTTTCTTTTGTTCTTTTCTCTTTCATGTTTAAGCTATGTTTTGATAATGAAATTAATGCAATACTTGATTGGATTGGATGTTAGAGGTTCATTTTCAAGTCTCTTTCATACAAGAGTTATAATTTAAATTTACTTAGTGTTTTTTATTAAAGAGTTCAGTTTTGTTTCTTAATTTTTCTATTAGTATGCGTTTTGATTATTAATGATTTTTCTTTTGGCTTTTGGAATGAAGTGGTTGGATGTTTTTCTATCATTAATGTAGAGGTTTATATGTTTTTTGAATATTGTAAGATAGCATTCTCGCTTTCTATGATATAGTTCAGTCTTAAATTATTTCTTGCTTCTTTGCTTTTTTGATATGTATTTTGAACCATTTTAGGAAATTATCCGGTAATATGTTTCTACCTTTTTTTCCTTTGTAGAAATTTCTTTAGAGTGTATTTATCTTTAATGTATAATGGTCTTTTTTTCATTGCTTATTTGTTATATAATCTAATCTAATTTAATAAAATTGGAATTGGTGTGGCAAGTGTTGTGAGGTTGTTGGAAGGACGCTTTATCTGGTATGTATTAACATGTAGATATTTTCTATTTTCTATTTAATGGTTTTACTTTTTTTAGTATCTTTTTAGATTACTCTTTATTAGGCAACTTCAAATTTAAATTGTTTTTTTGTGTTCGTAAAGAGTTTATTGTTTTCTTATTATTTACTTATACATTTTGGTTTTTCGTCATTTAGTTTTGGGATTTTTAGAGTGAGATGTTTGATGTCTTTGCTATCATTCATTAAACCTTGTATATTTGTTGAATTATGTAAAATTGCATCTTATTGGTTTAAGTTGTGTATTTTTCTTTTTTCCTTGTTTGTTATATACATATGTGTGTAAATAACTTTGTGCTTTCGGTATGGTCCTTTATCAGAATTTTAATGGATAGTTTATTTTTAGTTTTTTATTTGTCATATATTTTTCTAGATTTTAGTATTCCTTTAAAAAATTTACTTTAATTTGAATTGTTTGTTATTAAATATAATTTATTTTTCTATTGTAGTTTGGGCAGAGATTTGTATGAACCTATTAATCTTCCATAAAGCATTCTTGAACACTAAGGGTATTTTTCTAAATTATTCAGTGAAGTTAGTTAATTTAGTCTGTAAAATTTTGCGCTTTCTTAGGTATAGTGTTTATACTTTTTCTTCTATTTTTTGTGCATTTTATTTGTGTAATTAATAATTTTTTCATTTTAGATTTGTGAATTTTGTTTGAGTTTTGGTTTCTTCTATATGTTATATTTCTCATTATTGTTTTGCTTTTTGATTTTTCATATTTGGATGTGTTGTTCTTATTGTTAATGAATAGAAGTTAAATCTTATTGTTGTGTATCATTTTTGTATATTTTCTTTTGTATTGCTGCGACGAAGTGTTGCTACTGCGAACGTCGTATACATCTTCAAAGCATCAAATCATCAATTTATTTGATATCGGAGTCAAGGTTTGAGTTGAAAAAAATTTCGTAGTATTCTTTTATCAAGTCAAAGGATACTACACTTTATATCTAAGAACAAGCTTCAAGCCCTTGGATCATATATTAGGAGAAGAATCAAGGGATTAGTTTCGTCGAGGATTTATTTTCTCTGATAAATTATAATTCTCTTTTATTCTTTAATATAAATTCAATTTCTCTATTACTTTTCTTTGTCGTGTGATTTAATTTTGCAGACAACGAAATTTGTGTGAACAGATTTCTGGCATGCCCAGTGGGACTGATCCTACCCCTTATCTCTTTTTTTCGCTTGAATTTTGAAGATATTTGCAACCACTCAATGGCACCTAAAAAGAACCAACTCGCCTTGGCCAAGAAAGAAGTTGCTGACCTTGCTACTGATGTTGTTAATCAGCCCATAAATGGGAGCAACAATACTGATTTCACCCCATTTGATGATTCAGACTCTAGAAGTCCAAGAGAGACAAATCCTAAAACATCATCTTTTGCTAAGTTGCATGCTACAACAACTGGAGCAACAATAATGGATGAACAACTTGCTCGGATGGCTCAAGATTTAGCTAATCTTCAAAAGATTGTGGAAGAGAAAGATCTACAAATTGCACAACTTATGAACAAGCAGGAACACTCCCATCTTTGAGGACTTAGCTATAACCATCGATCCTCCCTTGGCCATGCAATAATGGAGAAACGAGTTGAAGAGAAGCCTCATAAGAGAGAAGTTGATCAAAAGATCAATCACTTTGCAACTTCTATTGCTACATTATATGTTCAACAATTGCAAGACATGATAACCAATACTATTAGGGCTCAGTGTGGCATGTCTTCTCAAAGTTCTATTGTGTATTCAAAGCCTTATACAAAGAGGATTGGCTTGCTGAGAATGCTGATAAGATATCAACCACCAAAATTCCAGTAGTTTGATAAGAAGGGAAATCCAACACAGCATATGGCCCATTTCATATAGACATGCAACAATGTAAAGACTTATGGTGATCATCTTGTGAAATAGTTCGTGCATTCATTGAAAGGAAATGCCTTTGACTAGTACATTGACCTAGAACTTGAATCCATCGATAATTGGGATCAAATAGAAAGGAAATTTTTGAATCGCTTCTGTAGTACGCGTTGGACTATGAGCATGATTAAACTTACCAATGTAAAATAATAGAAGGAGGAGCCAGTGGTAGACTACATTAACCATTAGCATGCATTAAGTTTGAATTGCAAGGATAGACTCTTAGAGATGTCTGCAGTAGAGATATGCATTCAAGGTATGCACTGGAGACTTCTTTACATTTGCCAAGGAATCAAGCCTTGTACTTTTGAGGAACTGGCCACTTGTGCCCATGACATGGAGCTTAGCATTGTTAATCATGGGGAGAATTCTTGTTGAAGACCAGAATAAGGAAAAGAAAGATTCAAATAAAAGCAAAAAAATGCCAAAGTTGTTACTAAGAAATCTATGGTAATTAAGACAGCCTTTATCAAAATTCCCACAAGCGATAAAAAAGGTTGTTGAGAAAACTGAAGGTCAACACATTTCAACAGGCAAGAAAATAATGAAAGAAATATAATAAAAGGAGTATTCATTTCCGGATTCTGATATTTGTCACATCTTTGATGAATTATTGACACGGAAGTTGATTGAACTACCGAAACCAAAATGTCCTAAAGAAATTGGAAAGGTGAACGATCTAAAATATTGCAAGTATCATCTGGTTGTCGGTCATCCAATAGAGAAATGCTTTGTTTTCAAGGATAAAATCATGGCATTGGCAAGAGATAGAAAGATAATTCTCGACATAGAAAATGTTGTTGGGTCAAATCTTGCTAGTGCTATAGCAGTAGCCGATGCCACATGTGATATACCAAGCAAAGATAATGTCTTTTCCTCATCTTCACTCATGGGAGCATAATAATGATTCAGTTTGGGAGTTTATATCTAGTGCTAGTGGAGACTGAATTCATTGACGAAGTGACTGAGCTGGAAACAAGTTCTACTACTAAAACTGAAGATGGCAGTGAGTGGATTCTTGTGACCCACCGTCTAGGAGAAGATGATATGTTAATCAATCTCATCCATTGGCATTAAAAATCTTACATATGGCTAGATGCCCTCAACCAAGGATGATGAAAAGTCTAGAGGCTACAAATGATAAGTTGGAGAATTCCTTGGTAGGATACAAAAGAAGTCAAGTGACTTTAAGAGATTATTTTCCAAGAGGATTTTTTTATCCAAGAGTTGAAACAATGCAAACTATATCTTGTGAAACTGAAGAGCAACACTTCACTTTCGGTTGTACTGCCATTAGTTTTACAGACGAGGAATTGCTACTATGGTCAAAACCTCACAATAGGCTACTTTTTGTTTTGGTGTTCATGCAGGAGCAAAAGGTTAACTGTATACTCATTGGTGGAGGATTTGCCGTTAATATCATGCCAAAGGATCCACCATGAAGAATTTAGAAATTTCTATCAAAGATCTCTCAAATAGTTGTCTAACTATTCAAGTTTTCAATCAAGAAGGCCAATGAACTATTGCTATAATTCGTCCAGACCCCTCGCAAGTGGAGAGTTGGAAGCAAGTACTTTATTTCATGTCATTGATGCAAGAACTCCCTACCATTTATTTTTAGGATGATCGTGGCTTTATAAAAATGGGGTGATATCTTTCACTCTTCATCAATGCTTCAAATATTCAAAAAATGGAGAAGTTATGAAAGTTAACGTAGATGTAAAGTTATTTACTAATGCTAAACTTTATCTGGATTCTGACTTGGTAAATGAAGTGCAACCCACAAATGCTCTAGACAACCACCTCATTGAAGGGAGACAAGATTGCTCTAACAATTTGAATAAATCAACAATTACTAAGGTGTCAACAAACAGAAAATGCGAGTCCGGTGATGAGTCCAACTTACCAATATTTCGATATATACCAAAGTCATATCAAGAGAAAAGGTAAATTCCACTTGGAGCATGCATTAAGCCAAATGGCGCTTGCCAAAGCTAGTTAAAGATGGTAGATCAAACGACTGTCAAACTTTGAGGAAAGAGTTAACCATGCCTATTGTTGGCATAAGCTCATCAGCCCATAATGGACCATTTGCTGCATGGGTATCTCATAAAGAATTCAAGAGGACATTTGATCCTAAGGCATATAAGTTGCTTGAAAAATCGAGCTTAAACCTAAGCTAATTGGAGAAAAAGTTCATAGATTCAGTGAAGCACAATAGAAACTAAAGAGACAAGGATTTTATGTTGAACAGTCAAGGGCTGGCTTGGGATTTAAACTTGCCCAGTTAGGGTACGTGTGACAAAGAAGGATAAATATACTGATGGCCAATATATTTCCACAAAAGATCATGTGAAGGAAGAAGAGTAAGAACATAATAATCATCGAGTTTATGTATTTGATCATCTCAGTGTTCGAGTAATTGTCCTTCTATCTTTAAAAGACATGGTTATAAAAATCAAAACAGTCAATGTCCAAGAGGTTCTGTGTTCAATCAACTTAGAAATAATGCTACAACAAAAATAATAAAAAAGATTATCAATAACAACATCGATATGTTGGAGTTAAAAGATAAAGGTCTTCATTTATCTCAATCAAATGGAGCCAAATCTACAATTTTAGTCATCAGTATGGACAGACCTGTGAAAATAAAGCAACGCATTGTAAAACACTCTTGCAAAGAGAATGGTATGAATAAAGATGAAATGGAAGTCACTATGGCCTTTAATTATACAAGTGCTGAAGAGAAGTCGAATCCTACATCACATGATCTGTATCTTGAAGAATTCAATTGATTAGTAACAGGTGATTTCATACAGGCCACAAACTACCCAACATGAAAAATTGTGCCTATTCTATTTTTAAAAGCAAATGGAGCATTATATTCTATTGTTGGGATTGAACGGTCATATGATGAAGAAAATAATGAGTTACACATATATAACCACATTGCTATGGATAAAAAGGCTGATTTAGAAATTTCTAATGATGAAGACCCAAAAGCTCCTCCTCAACTTGAAGATGGTGGACAAGCAACTGTTGATGAGCTCAATGAGTTGAATCTTGGCATAATAGAAAGGCCCCATCCCACATTTGTTAGCAAGCTTCTAAATCCTAAAAAGGAGGAACAATATTTCAAAATTTTAAGCGAGCATAAGGATATCTTTGCTTGGACATACAAAGAAGTACCGGGGTTAAACCTAAAGGTTATAATTCATCACCTTGGCATAAAACATAAGACTCGCCCAATAAAGCAGTCGCAGCGAGTGCTTCACTTCGAGCTCATCCCTCTTATTGAAGTTGAAGTTAACAAGCTTATTGATGCAAGATTTATCATATAAGTTAAATATCCAACCTAGGTCTCTAGCATTATACCAGTGAAGAAGAAGAATAGTTAAATACGCATTTGCATTGATTTTCGAGATTTGAATAAGGCATGTCTAAAAGATAATTTTCCACCATCTATTATCAAGCTTAAGGTTGATGCAACCACAGGACATAAAGCTTTATCTTTCATGAATGGATCTTCTCGGTACAATCCAATTACAATGTCATCACAAGATGAGGAGTGTATAGCTTTTCACACTTCAAAGTGGATTTACTGTTACAAGGTAATACCTTTTAGGTTGAAAAAAGCAAGTGCAACTTATCAAGGAGCTATGCAAAATATTTTCGATGATATGCTGCATATAAGGGTAGAGTGTTACGTTGATAATCTAGTAGTCAAGACTAAGAAAAAAGATAATTACTTGGAAGATCTTCCCGTGGTATTTGATCGACTGAGAAACTACAACTTGAAGATAAACCTGCTCAAGTGTGTTCTTGGTGTTATGTCTGGAAAGTTCCTTGGCTTCGTAATTCACCATCATGGAATTGAAGTTGATCCTACTAAGAATGATATTATCCAGAAGATGCCACCACCAAGAAACCTTAAAGAATTGCGTAGTTTACAAGACAATCTTGCATTCATAAGGATGTTCATATCAAATCTAGTAAGAAGATGCAACTGTTTAACCACCTAATGAAAAATGATGCTCTTTTCATATGGGATAAAGGGTGTGAAAATTCTTTTGAGAGCATAAAGAAGTACCTCATGAATCCACCAATTTTGGGAACTCCTACACTTGGAAAACCATTAATATTGTACATTGCAGCACAAAAACGATCGATTGGTGCTCTCATGGCTCAAGAAAATAAAGAAAGAAAGAAGAAAGCTTTATATTATCTGAGTAGGATCTTAACTGAAAATGAGTTGAAATATTCCCCTGTCAAGAAGATTTGTCTTGCCTTATTTTATAAAATCAAAAAGTTAAAGCATTATTTTGAGGCATATTCTATCCGACTCATCTCCTGTGATATTTCTATCAAGTTTGTGGTATCAAGACCAGTACTTTCAGGAAGGTTGGCTAAGTGGTATGTCATATTCAATCAGTATGAGATCACATGTGTACGTCAAAAAGTTGTTAATGGACAAGCTCTTGCTAATTTCCTAGTTGATCACCCAATTCTTGCAAACTGGAAACTATCTGATGAATTACTTGATGAGGATGCCCTCTTCGTGAGATCTTAATAGCATGGAAAATGTTATTTGATGGAACAGCTTGATCTAATGGAGCGGGGGCGGGGATCATCTTTGTTTCACCAGAAAGATAAGTTTTGAGATATTCTAGCGTATTAAATGAATTATGCTCTAACAAGATTGTAGAATATCAAGCTTTGATGATTGGGCTTCAAATGGCACTAGAAATGGAGATTTTGGAAGTTGAGGTCCATGGTAATTCAAAATTGATTATTAATCAGCTTTTAAATGTTTACAAAGTTAAAAAGGAAGATTTGATCCCTTACTTTCAACTAGCCTCTTGTCTGTTGAAGAAATTTGAAAGTATTGTCCTGAGTCACATCCCGAGGAAGGAAAATAGTATGGACGATGCACTGGCTAATCTAGCTACTACTTTTGCACTTTTCGAAGGAGAAATGACAAATATCCCAATGCGCAATAGATAGATTTTCACCAACTGAGCTTTGACTGTGAGGATGCAAAGTCTCAATTAGTGAAGATGAAGATTAGAGGACATCATTGATTGACTATCCAAAGCATAGGAAATTGTTGCAAGACCCTCTTCATAGGATGGATGTGCATCGGAAGTCATCTCACTTCATTTTATACAAAGATGTTTTGTATCGTTAATCCTATGAAGGTACTTATCTGTGTTGTTTAAGTGGTGAAAATGCAACTGAATCGATGGCTTAAGCACATTCTAGAGTTTGTGGAGCTCACTAGTCAGGTCTTAAGCTTCATTTTCAGATTAAAAAGATGGGCTACTACTGGCCTACTGTGGTTAAATATTGATGAGTTATATGTGAGGCTTGTCAGATGCATGCTAATTTTTATACATCGGCTTTCTAAACCTTTGCATCCCACAGTTGCTTCATGGTCATTTGATGCATGGTGACTTGATGTTTTGTAGGACCCATTACTCCTAAGCCATTGGCTGGTTATGCTTATATATTGGCAACTATAGACTATTTCTCTAAGTAGGCTGAGGCAATTGCCCTATGGAAGTCAAGAAAGAAACTGTTGTCGAGTTCATTTGCTACAATCTAATTTTCAGGCATGGAGTGCCTCTTACATTATTACTGATAATGGAAAAGCTTTCTACAACAAGTTGATGGACAAACTCTGCTCACAATTTGGATTCAAGCAATATAATTCCTCAATGTACAATGCAGCTGCAAATGGTCTAGCGGAGGCGTTTAATAAAACTTTATTCAACTTGCTGAAGAAAGTCATGTCAAAATCAAAAAGGGGTTGGCATGAAAAAGTTGGGAAAGCTCTTTGGGCATATCAAGCAACTCATCGAATTGTTACCTAGGCCAATCCATATTCACTGGTTTATGGAGTTGAAATCATTTTTCCTCTGGAAAGTCAGATACTCTCATTTTGTATATAGCAAGTCAATAGGGACTTACTGCTGAAAACAATGTTTGCCATCAACTTGAATAATTGCGAACATTGGATGATAAAAGACTTGAAGCATAACAACTTGAATGTTATCAAGCACCTATGACAAAGGCATTTCACAAGAAAGTTCGTATACGATCTTTTCAAGTTAAAGATTTGGTGTTGGCAGTAAGACCATTACCATCACCTAGTGAATGAGAAGTAAAGTCATGTCAAAATGGGATGGCCTCTATGTGGTAAAACATTTTTACACAAATGATACTTACAAGTTGGTTGAAAGAAATGGATTGCGTATAAGCCCCATAAATGACAAGTTTTTGAAGCGATATTACCCATGAAAAAGTTTGCTCTGTGAAGCACGAGCTTAAACTACATATTGCTCCTTGACGCATGAGCTTAAACTACGTATTACTCTAGACTCGCATAAATATAAACTATGTACAATACCCACCAAAGGTAATGCACGTGGTTAAACTGCTAATTTACCCCACTATAGGTATTTCATGTGGACACAATGTTAAACACTCCACCTAGTCCATGGTGGTTAAATGATGGATACTCTTGGCCTGCATGAGTATAAACTGTGAACGACACCCCCCTTAAAAAAGAATATATACTTTGAACTACATAAAAACTTGATTCCCTTGATGGGGTACATGGGCAGCTTTAGAATTATTTCTCAAGTTCAGTCGCATCACTAAGAAAATGGGGGGTTTAATAGCTTACCAAGTTCAATCACATCATCGGAACAAGTTTGGATTGCTTGCCAAGTTCAATCACACCATTGGAATAAGTTTGGATGGCTTCCCCTTATTGGAGCAAGTTTGGATGACTTACTTCCTAAGTTCAATCATATCGTTGAAATAAGTCTGGATGACTTATCAAGTTCAAGCATATCATTGGAAGAAGCTTTTATTGTTTTCCAAATTCAATTATATTAGTCTATTCATTAGATAGCCAATTTTACTCATGAGTTCAAGTAAGTTTACTTTTTCTCCCACTTAATTACTAGGGGCATGTAATACAATTTTTCTTTGAAGTTAACATCAATTTGAAAAAAAAAATACTAGATAAACAAAAAAGGAGAATGCATAAGAAGAATTAATAAAAAAGAACAATTTTTTACTGCATATATAATAATCAAGTGTTCCTTTACATCAATGATAAAAAAATGCAATGTAGCTAAGTACTCATGCAAGTATATCAAAAGCTACTAGATCCTTGTGAGATTTTTCAAGTAATGTCTCCATCTTCTTTAAAACATCAATCTCTTGGTCAGTCAAAAATGGAGTGTCCTCAAGCTTTGAAATTTTATCTCTCTTGGTGGCCATTTCTTTCTAAATAATGAACAAGTTTTCTTCAGTTTTGTGAAGTGATAAGTTTGCAAATTCTTCCTTACTACTTAACTTGGCAAGTCTTGTTCTCAACTCCTCTTGTTGCTTGATGATTTGAACAAGTTTATCCTTGAGACCATTCACCTTCTCAATTCTTTTATTCTCTATTGCCTTAGCCTCAAAAAAATCCTGTTATGCAAGAAAAAGTGCTTTCTCAAGGATTTCTTGTGTTTCTTTTTTAATTGAATTTGACTTAACATTTGTGTAGTTGGAAGCACCCTCAAACAAAGATTTCAAATGATTCTCCAAGGATGATATATCTTTTATGTATAATATCATCTTTGCGATCAAATCATCAATTATTGGTTTGATCTCTAAAATTAGCTCAAATAGAGTTTTCATGATTTTTGACATATTCGTTCCCAATAGAATTTAGCTAATATCTACTCAACTTCAGTCTTTATAACTCGAGTATAAAATTTAGAAGCTTCAGTAGCTAGGAGTAGCCAAGATAGAGCTTCAAATATCTTTTTGGGCTTGTCTTTCTCAGTAAAAGGTTTCTCGTGTAATGTTACATTTGGTCGCTTATTGGAATTAGTTGTATCATGGGTAGCTTACATGTCAGCATCAAGAGACTGATGAATAGTTGTTTCATGCAAGTCAAGAGGATTAGCCCCATTTATCGAATCAACACTACTTTTAGAAGTAATTGGGACTGGTACTTCAAAATCTGCAAGCTAAAAATAGCGTGGAAAAGAATAGTGCAAAGGATTGACAAATATGTATATATATATAAAGGAGATGCATGCTATATGAAAATAACTTTACATATTTTGCTAATTCATCCAAAGGTAAAGAAGAACTTGGGATATCTGCAAAGAAGTTTGAATTAATATTGATATTATCTAAATCCAAAGTCTTTGGTTTCTTCTTGACTATCCATTGGTTGCTAAAGTCATCATTTGAGCAAGAAAATACAAAAATTATTTCATTTCCTTCCATTAGAGCATTAGTAAATATAAGTATAGGGGATTAAACTTCGAGTAAGCTACAATATTTTTTAGACAATGGTTTGGCATCGTCAGCAATGTCATGCTCCTTAGGCTCCAAATTCCCTCCTTCAACTTGTCATGAACTAATAGGATTTTGAAAAGTTGAGGCTGCTTGGTTATTTTTGGGATCTTTCATTAAGGTTTGTTTAGGTAGAGATAGATTCTTTCCAGAATGCCCAAGCTTAGATGCATGCTATTCAAGACTCTTCCATAGTTTATTAGATCGACCAGAATTTGATTCCACATCTCTTTTATTGAATTTGAAAACAATTTTAGTGTCTTTTGTTTGTGAAGCCTTCTAGCATTTGTCCCACTAGTCCACATATTCCTTTGTGGCCAATGAAACAGAAGAAGTATTGCCAGGAATGATAAGTTTATAAGATATATTCAGCAAGGTACATGATTGCCAAAGTCAAACAAGCTCATGCAAATTACAAGTAAGAATTTCTTTTTCCAAGTTATCTAGAATGTATCGGCAAAAGCCACATTGTCAACTGAATTGATGAAGGCTATAGGCTTCAATGATATGCTCTTTTCCACATCGAAATGTCAAATAGCTTAAACATAAATCTACAGAAATATATTTTTAAGTATTTGATATACATAGGCCATCCATTACTATGAACTGCTTGCGTGCATACAAGCATAGGTTTTGAATGGTTGAACTGTTGATATTGAGGAATAAATCTTGTGTCTATGAAAGATCAAAATATTTGGCCATATTTTCTCCCGTATATTTGACCATCTCAGCTCTTCCTGCATCAGTCTTAGACAAAAAATGAGTGCCAAGGTAATGCCCTATCCAACTATGTACATAATGAATGGTAAAGATAGAGGTAGACTTATGAAGACTTGGCGAAGTTGATATATTTCTCAAACCGCAGAAGATGCTTGCTAATACAAGAACTACAAAAGAAAAGCAATCACTATTTGCCATTGTACTAGAAACTTTGAAGACAGTAGCATGGATCAAATTTGCTTTACGATGTGGTAGAATGAAGCTATATAATCAACATGAAAGGAAGGCAGCCAAGTAGGTCTCCTCTCTGACATCCTCTTTAACATTCAACATCACAAATGGCTCATCATATTTCTTTGTATGAGACAAAAGTAATGCATCGATTCTTCCACATAGATTGTGAGAAATCTTTCGCTGGGTGGACCTCTTGTAAGAAGACCTTAAAGGGGGTTCTGCATATCTTGTTGGTCCTTTAAACCAAAAGATAATCCAATCAGAGATAATAACGCCATCAAAGTCCTTTGGGGGCATCTGATAAGCTAAGAACAGATACTTGCAGCTTCGTGCTACAGAAAGGGCGTGTTTATCATTGCCAAGTAACTCCTTCATAGTGGGAATAACCTCATCATAGAAACCTTCATGCATAGGCAACCCACTAAGTACACGAAGATCCCATAAAGAGATTGAAAATTCACCAGTAGCAGTATACAGGGTGTTTGTGGAAGGGCACCATCGCTCAAGGAAAGCCTAGAGGATGTTCCTATTACAGACATATGTGAAAAGTTAGGCATCGACTGCTGCATAGATCTTAGCTTGACGAAAAGCATCTGCATGACAGCCTAATACGTCCTCTGTCCATTCCCATAACCTGAATGAAAATATACTTCTCTAAATCTTGATGCGGGAATTCTCAATGGGTGTCCGTTGATGCTGAGGTGATAACTTACAAATAAAAACTTAGAGCTAGTAGCTTTGGCGTCATGAAATGCAGATTTCAAGAGAATGATCATGGAATGCGATGTAATGCCAGAACGTGGATTAATCACTTCCTTGGTTGCTTCTTCAAAGTACTTTTGGTTGTGCATGGATTTACTGAGAGGTCGGGGTGTGAAACGAAGAGCATCGTTAGCTAATTTATGAATGACCAATTTGGTACTTTTAACTTTAAGGGTATCCTTGTCACTCCCAATGATAATACATGGAGACGACTCTTCATAGTCCTCAATGTACATTCTCACTACTTCTTTCAACTTACGGGATGGAGTTTGGTTATTCGTTGTATACACGCTGCAGACCAACAAAAATAAAAAGAGTGGTTGAAGCTAGCAAAACGAAGTATCATGCGCATGAGTATCATCCCTATATTGATATATATATATATGATGCTCCATTAAAGGCTTAAATTAGAGTTTCAAGAAGACGAATATTGCGAAAGAGTTGTTGCATGCATCAGAAACCATCAAATGCAATCTTATCTCAAGCAAGAATGTTTCTCTCTAGTTACTTTGCTAGTAAAAGCATTACAGAAGACTTAGTTGGTTCAATTTGAGAGGCCTGTGCATGTAATTCAGCTTTTATTCATTGGGAAATTTCATCAAACACAAGGCAAGCATGAGCAAGGAGTAGAATGATATACAAATCGAATAAGAGCACAGACCTGATCAAATAAATCAAGTTAATTGATATTACTAATGTGTAGGTTTGAGCAGTTACTCATGGCCCCCTTTTTTTTATAGGTATTTATTGACACTGCCGTGTTCAAGTAGGACTTAAATTTTTACTCATCACCAAAGCCTTCTATTTTGATTAGAATGTAGAGTTTTGAGATGAATGAATTGGCACCAACGGCATCCTTAATCTACGTGGATGTATTTGATATTGACAAAAGTTCTAAATAAGTCGAAAGAGATAGAACTAGGTGGACTTAGATTTTGTTCAATCTAGAATAATTCAGGTTTATCTACCTAATATTGGATTGCAGTTAAAAAAAAGAATGATAAAAAGATGAGGATAACTTAGGAACTACATTGAATGGTTTTCCATGGGCCAAAGGAGTCTCGTTGAATATAAATGTAGCTCATGATAATGTTTTAGTGGATACTTGTAGCAAACCCAGCAAAAACAAGTTTTTCTCTTGATCTGTATGCTTTGGACCACAGCAGCATATAAATCTCAATTCTGGTGGTTTCTTAAAGTTGTTTTCTTTAAGTGATTTTGCTAGTGGTGGTCCATATATGAGGAATATATATAGGCCATATGTATATATATATAAAGAGAGCAAGGAAAAGTATGAAATAATTTATCATTGTTTATGGCCAATTGAATTAAGAAAATGATGGGAAATGGCATTAGGTTCTACAACTTCTTGAGCAGTAGTCCGTGCTTAAGTCTCAATGAGCTACTTGTGCAGATTTCCTTTGGACAAAATTAGTCTTTCTTTACTTGATTTTCTCAAGAGAGCCACGTGAATTTGTTTTAAAGAAAAGAAAGAGACTAAGTAGCAAGTTTGTCAATTGGATTGAAACCTATTAACTAAGTGAATTTAGCCTCTTTCCGTAGTGGGTCCATAACTTAGTAACTCTAATGTTTGCTTTTAAATTCAAGTGATGGTAGGTCTCGTGAGTTTGAAGGAGGTGTATAAGATATAGAAAATTAAAATATTTCAAGTCTTGCTTCTTTCATGAATAATTAGTATGTTTTTAGCCAAGCCTTGAAGTGGGGGTATTTGTAGATGGCTTAATTTTTTGCAATTGAAAAGTGACACATGTAAATGATGTATGAGTTATTAATTTAAAATTTTCTATTTATGTATTGGGATTTATTAAATTTGATTCCAAAAGATAAATAGTTAATTTTAATTAATACTCTAATATTATTTTATGCATAAATCAAATATCAGCAAGTGTCAAGATGGTGTATCACACCAATCAAATCAAGTCCGGTGGCTTAGCAGCCTTAGGCTAACTAAATTGTGACACATGGTACATTTATGTGCATGGATCAATCAATTCAAAATATTTGATATTATCTCTTAACAAATGTATCAAAGAGATAACTACCAAAGAAGTCCAAGCCATTTGGGGGTCTCCTACTAAACACCTATATAAATGAGTGTTCAGAGAGACATTCTCAACTCACATACACACATATTCTCAAATCCAAGTTTCAAGTCTTCAAAGCTCAAGTCAAAGACTCAAGTCTTCAAGCTTCAAGTGTCTGCTGTGGTGAAGTATTGCTACCACGAAGGTTCTATACTTCTTCAAAACATCAAATCATCAATTCCTTTGATCTTGGAGTCAAAGTTTGAGTTTAAAAAAATTTCATTGTATTCTTTTATCAAGTCAAAGAATACTACACTTTATATTCAAGAACAAGCTTCAAGTCCTTGGATCATATATTGGGAGAAGAATCAGGGGATTAGTTTTGTTGGGATTTATTTTCTTTGATAAATTGGAATTCCCTTTTACTCTTTATATAAATTCAATTTGTCTATTTTTTTTGTCTTGTGATTTAATTTTACAGACAACGAAATTTGTGTGAACAATAACATTTGATGAGTTTACTGTGTTGAAGAAGTTGGAGTAGGATGGTAGTAGTCAAAAGGGCATTAAGAAGAAGATAGAGCTTGAGATTAACACTCTACAAGTTGTTTCGAAAGATAAGTAGAATGTGATAGATGAAACTGGTGAAAGCTAATTTTCACTTAAACAACAGCAAAAAACTAAATCACTATGGAACTATCATTAAGGAAATTGATCAAACCACCACATCAATTTAGGTACTCAAATCTACTTGCTTATGTACCAATTTTTGATCTAGGAGTTTATGGGAGATGAGAATTCTGATAATGGATAGTTGTCATGAGAAAAGAATGGAGCTTTGTAGGTGAATGGCAGATGGGAGATAGTTTATGTACCTAAAGGGCAAAGCAATATTAGATGTAAATGGATTTTCAAGAGGAAAAAAGGAATTTTAGGGGTTGGGGATGGTCGATATAAGGCCCGATTGGTTGCAAAGGGTTCATGCAGAGAGGGGAACTTAACTTTATGAGGTGTTCTCTCTAATGGTAAAGCATATTTCCATTCGTATGTTACTTGCCATGGTAGCTTTATTTGATATAGAGTTACACGAAATGTGATGTCAAGAGGACATTCTTGCATGGTGAGTTGGAGGAAAATATTTACATCAATCAACCAGAGGGATTCATTATTTTGAGAAATGAAAATTAGGTATGCCTTTCGAAGAGGTCCTTGTACAGCTTGAAGCAGTCTCCCGGGCAGTGATATAAAAGCTTTGATGTATTTACTGTTAAGATTTGTACATTAGGAACATTTATGATTGTTGTTTGTGCTATAAGAACTTTAGAGATAATCTTCTCATTTATTTGCTTCTTTATGTTGATGGAATGCTGATTGTCTCTAAAACTATATCTGAGATTAATCTGTTAAAGGCTTAGTTGAGTGAGGAATTTCAAATGAAGGATTTGGACAATGCAAAGAGGAATTATCCGAGATATACATTTAGGATTGTTATACTTGTCTCAGCAGAAATATATTTAAAAAAAGTACTAGAGCATTTTAGAATGGATAACTAATTTCACGTTATCATTAGATCTCTCACTTAGCACTAATAAGAAGGTGAAGCACATCCTATTGTGTCATATGCTAGCGTGGTTGGTTGGTTTATGTATATCATGGTGTGCACTAGGTCAAATATTTCATATACTGTCAGTATTGTATGAGTGTACATGCACAAGCCAAGAAAGATGTATTGGCGTGTGGTGAAATAGGTTATGAGGTATCTAAGAGGTCCTGCGAGTTGACGTTTGATGTGTAGTCAACTGAATGCTATAGATAGACTTGTTGGCTATGTGGACGAGGACTATACCAGAGATTTAGACAGCAAAAGATCTATAACAAGCTATCTATTTGTGTTTTGAATTGCATTGATATTTGAAAAGCAACTTTGCAGTCTTCAATTGCATTGTTTACAGTGCATGGCTTTACCTAAAGGTGTGAAGGAAGGCATTTGGTTCAGGGGGCTAATTGATGATATGGGTATGAGTTCTAATATTATTATGATATTTTGTTATAATCAGAGTGCTATACACTTGTCAAAAAATCAGGCATGTCACGAGAGAACAAAGCACGTTGATGTCAAGTATCACTTTGTTCAAGATATGGTATCTGAAAATGTTATCTTGGCTAATGAGATTAGGACTAAGGATAAGCTGGTGGATCTGTTAACAAAGACAATCCTAAGGATCAACTTCGAGCATTACTTCAATTTGATAAATATTTACAGACTCAAATGATTTTCCTTTTGGTGGGAGATGGAGGTGATAAGCAGAGAATTTTTAAGTTAAGGTGGATATTGTTGAATGTGCCATAAAATTCAAGTTGAAAACAATGAAAACAAAGAAAATAAAGAAAAAATGGTGCAAAACTATGGAAACAACATAAAACAGCAAAAACAGCAAAGGAATGGCATAGAAACAACAAAATGAGGTGAAAGCAGTGCAAAACGGCACGCCTTCACAGTAACCCGTGTGTTAAGGTGCATAAAAGGCATGCCCTAATGTGCAAAAGGCCTTCTCCCATGCGCTAGGTTGCCCCAACATGCATAATGCTTGCTTCTCGCTCCTATGCGCAAGGCAGCTACGCCCAAGCGCGAGTGCTACCCACTTGGTTGTAGATTCTCATGCTTTGGGCACCCAGGCATGACCATAGGCACAATGCACATGACCTAAAATGGTGTTTTGGGCCCAAAAGAATATTTAAGCTAGTTTTTTTCTCATTTTCTCTTTTTTAATCCATTCAAAATAGTTTGAACTACTTTTAGAAGAAAATTATCTAATGGAGATCATATACGATGGAGTTGGGTCTTCTAGTGAGATTTGAGAGACTTGACTTTGTACTTGACACTTGATTTGATATTCGATAAATTCATCTCTTTGTTCGTGGACTATACATATCGTCGAACCACGTTAATCTTGTATATTCTGGCTTCAAATTTCTCTGAGTATTTCTTAATTATTTCTACATGGTCATTCTAGGTTATAACACTAACAATATCTTGGAAATGATGAGGACAGTTTAAGCTATGCTGAGAAAAGTCCAATATTCCAACTTGCTTTCTGCTATACTTCCATCCATGAGTTTTATTTTGTGAGTGTTGCAAGTGACATATAAGTTGTTCTAGTGAAAGGGAAAACTTTGAACAATGAAAATTTACCAAGAACAGAAACATTAATGTGTTTAGCAGGAGGTTTGTTTCTAGCATTACCTATTCCAAAATTCGGATTTGGTGTTCAGGTTGTAAAGTCTATATGTTGGTTTCTCATATTATGATTGATATTATGTTTACTATTGTTACATTTCTATTACTTACAGTTTCTAAGTACGAATATTTCCATTTTCTTGCTTGGAAAATGTGAAGTTGAATAGTTGTAGTCACATATTCAGTGCCACTTTGGTTTGACCATGAAATGAAGAAATAACAATATTTGTTTAATTCAAAATTATTTACTTGCTTTTTGAACTTGGTTTCCTTTGTGGGATCAAATTTTACCTGAATTATAGATTGTATCACTTTCTGTTTCGAAAATACAACAACTTCAACTACATTTTAGTAAGATAAAAATCTTGTAAATTAATTGAAAAATACAGTCATGACTAGTTACAACTCCAATAAAGATGTAACATCATTTGTCAAGCTAAGATGTGTATGTTAGTAAATATTAAGTACTCAAGTCGATAGTAACAATTAGGGGAAAAAACACACACACGATGAAAGAAAGAAAAGAAAAGGCTTTAACCACATATACTTTTAGTTTCATTTTTGTTTTTGTATAAGCTCATCTGGAGAAGGGGAAAAAACCCTATAACATTTTAAACTTTTTGTATAAATTAGAAACATTAACAATGTAGTATACGTATAATTATTTTTATTACTTTAAACCGGTAACATAAACTAAAAAGTTGAAATTTTTTCAAATTAAATTATAGCAAAAATTAATTTCTGTGATATTATGTTGGAATATTATATCAAAGTTCCATATATATATTAAACCATTATCATATTTGTACCTTATATTTTCATTACCTATTCTTTTTTAATTCAAATACCAACTAAGAATATCTACTATTAAAAAAATTGCAATTAGTGATGGAATTTGCAACATATTTTTGCAAAAATTCATCGCGAATGGATAATCAAAACCCGTTGCAAAAATATGAACATCAACCATTAAAACAAATCCATTCATAGGTTCTTTTCTAAATAACAACCTCATATCTTCATTCAATAAAGCAAACTAAATTTTTGAACATATACATAGGGATTCTTCCAAGGTAGTCCAATTATAACCTCATAACTATATGAGTTCAAATTACAATGTCCAAATAATAGTAACTCAAATCAAGTAACTAATAAGTACAATAAACTCTTGAAAATTTATATAAATTTTCATCTCTTTAACAAGAATTAAAATATCATAACTACGTATAGTGAACCAACCATATATGTTATAAATTTGAAATGAAAAGTGTAAAGATTTTTTATACAACCAATTCAAGGATTACAACTAAAGCATCCTTTGGTTTTTGAACAAAGGATTGTTCAAGGATCAAACTAACATCGCAATGCTAATAGTATTATTTTTATACAACTAATTCAAGGATCAAACTAACATCACAAAGCTAAAAGTATAATTTATATTGCAATAAAAATTTAACATATGATACAAATCACAATCTAATACATTTCATATTGTCCAATATATAAACCAAGCCCTAATTAAAATATAATTCACAAAATCATGCTAAAAAATTATCTTGCTCAATATAAAAATTTATTATAAATTTCAATACCTTGAGATATCCAAGTCTACAAACTACAACAAAAACAAAATTAATTAATAAAAATAGAAATATAAACTAAACCAACATACAATTCAACATATCAATATATAAATCAATATAAATTCAATGCATAACCAAACTTTAATCAAGCACGTAATTCATAAAATATAAATTCAATACAATTAAATATAGAACTCATTATAAACCAACATATAATTTAATATAAATTCAACATATAACTCAAATCTTAATTGAACATATAATTCACAAAATATAAACATTAATTCAACATATAATTCAATATAAATATTAAACCATAATCTAATACATAATATACAAAATAAGTAAAAAGAAAAGGAGGAGGAGGAGGAGGAGGAGGAGGAGGAGGAGGGAGGAAGATAACTTACCTATTGGGTAAGAGGGGTGGGAGATGGTTAGGGTCTAGGCAAAAATATTTTTTAATATTGAATTTAAATTTAATTTTTTAATTTTATTTATATTATTTTATTTTTCAAATTTAAATTTTTTATTTTAAACATTGAATCCTTAAGCTCAAATTTTAATCTTAAAATTTACTTATAATATATAATTTTAAATTTATATTTTTGATAATTGATAACTTTTCAGGATTATATTAAAATATATTATTAAGAATAGTTTTATTATCAAGTGAGTATGTCATTTAGTTAATCAAAATACATAAATGTATATTGAAATTATATTTATTAATTTATTATAGATTTTGTTAACTATATGTTAATTATATTCATATGTTGATTTTGCAGATAGCTGATGAAATACCCCGAATTTTGGATCCATTTAAATTCATTGTTTTAGCAAAATAAAATATAAATTTAATAAATCAACTTTAGATTAATTTTGGGATAAATATAATTAAAGCTTATGAATAATTGACAGTTGAGGGATTTAATCATAAATAAGTAAAGGGCTTGATTGTCCAAAATTCTAAAAAAGTTCAGAGGTTAATAAGGGGAAGTTAAAAGTCTAAGGGTTGTGAAATAACTAATTAGGACCTAATTGCTAAATTTACAAACTCAACGGGGGTCACTGTGTATGAAACAAAAGCTAGAAGGTCTAATTAATAACCTAGGGGCAGAATGTAAGGTGGTTAAAAGCTGGGGGATTGCATTGAAAGTGGTGGAAAAGATTTGGGGGTCAAAATGAATATCCAAAAAATAACTTATATATATACAAGGAAGGATGAAATTTTATCTAATTCTCAAATAAAGACCCAAGATCTTCCAAGCTTCGGATTTTTTAAACCTTAACTCAAAACTCAAATCTAAATCGATAGGAACCTTTATCTCTTCGCGATGATCACTTCCGTACCCAAAACCTCCAAAAACAACCGATAAATTGAGAAATAAAAGTGTGTAGTGAAGCAAGGCAGTAGTGGTGATGATTTTAGTGGTTCCGACAATAAAAACCCAAAATTGGTGGATGGGTTCTAATGGGCTCATTGAGAGGAATACGGTGGTGATCTTAGATTTAATTTTCAACCACCGAAGATGGAGAAATTGAAGATGGCCACAAGGGGAGGAGTTAGCGTTCTTGTGGTTGCTTTAGTTTATCGGCGAGGAAGTGGCGGAAGGAAAAATTGATTGAGGGGTTTGGTTGGGCTCGTTAAGGTGCATCTGTGGGTAGTGACGGCCTACACCTCCGGTAGTGGCAAGCAGTGCTTGGCAACGTCTCTTAGGTAGTTAGCATAGATTTAAATCCCGAACTCATTTGGACTATTTTCAGCTTGAGATTGAAACCCAATTCGATCCAATTTGAGTAAATTCTCTTTAATCGAATGTCATTCAATTCAATTAAAATTCTCATTAGAACTTTAATTGAAAAATTATTCTTGATACCACATATGATTCATAAAAAAAATGACTTGGACCTAAATAAGAATTGAAATTATAATTATTAAAGATGAATATTTGTTAGAAAACCAAACTTGTTGGGTTAGAATTTACCAAATCAACTTAGAGCTAGAACTGTGAAAACAGGATACATTGTAAATAAAATTATTAGTAAAAAATAAATAGACTAACTATTTAGAAACTAAGTTCAAGAATATAGAATCAAACTATATTTGAAATCTACTGATCAGTGGTTGTCACACTAAAAACTGATTTAGTTGTATAGTAAAATACAAGTTTAGTTTAAATTTAATTTGAAATATGAAGAACATTGGACTTAAACATATTACTTTACTATTCTTAATAGCTAGACCTGCAATAACCAGACAATAGAAAATTAATAACCAAACCAGATGTTTATAACAAAATAAAATATTTAATTAAAATTATAATAGATGAATATAAATGAAGCAATAACACCTTTTTAATATAAACAAAAGATTGATACAATTAAATTCTAGATTAGAAAACTTGACATGTGACGCTAACTAAAATGGGTAACCTTATGTTTTAATAAACTTGAGTATATTCTAGGTTTCAAGTTAGATCTGATCGGATTACAGGATAATAGATAATTGTGCAAATTGGGCTAACTTATCTGAATTAATAGATCATATGATTAATGATGAAACAGACTAAATTAGTTAAGCTAGAGAATTGTAAAGAAAGAAAATAATTAATAAAAATTCCGTAACTTAATAAAATAATAAATCAACTGTTGAGTAAGAATACAACTAAGTTCAAGTAATATACGAATTGAAGTAGATAATATTTAAATACATAAATATTCAATAGAATCAAGAATGTATGGCATTCAAATAGCCTCATATTAGATTTAAAACTCAAGAAAGAGTTACCAAGTGGAATGAAGTAAAGCTAAGGAGAAACCTTGACAAAAGAACGAATACGATTGTGTTAAATAATATATCGGATATTGGATGGGGCAGCGCGATTTAGTGGGATTATTGAGGCTACACTAACGGGGAACTGAATATGCTTGAATTAATTGAGCAGGTGTCCACCAAGACTATAAGTGAGACTTACCAATAGCACAAACTAAAGATAATGGTACCAGTAATCTGCTTAGCAATTTATTAGATAAGAATTCTATATTAAGTTATCTTAGGCATCTTGATATAGAAACAAGATCAGAGAAATACGAAAAGATAAAATAAAGTTTAAGAAGGACGCTAGGTATATATACATTTGTGATTTAAAGAATTAATACAATATCGATTTAGGTCATCTTACAACAAATTCTTAAATTGACTAAGAAGCAAGGACTTGAGCGTCCATACAACTAAGAACTTCTCCGCATCCACCAGGTGAGTTTATACTCGATAATACAAGATTTCCTTGTTGGGGAAAGAACATATATCCTAGTAAATATATCTTTGTTACTTGAACCTTCTAAGCTGAAATCAAATAATTTGTTATTTGCCCATTCCATAATTGTTCTTTGACTCTTGCATTGGACTTGAAAGTCTGATCGAACTTTTCTTCTTTGCCTTACGGTGTTTGAGCCATAACTATTCGAGTTCTTGAAACACTCTAAAATATGGGATCTCTTCAACGATGTACTAAACTGATTTATTTTCACATGAGTTTTGAAAAGAAAAAAAGATTATGAATCATACCTACACATCGCCAACTTTACACTAGTTATTATTTGCTAATGTGATCATGATTTATGCTATTTTACCTATAATTGGCAGTTGTGTTATAAAAACAAAAAAAGTGTTTTGAACTATATTTTTCTATATCCGATATTCATTAATTGATGGTTGGATTATCATGGCAAATTGAGATGCTAGTTGAAAATGTTGTTGGACATTTTACACTATATTCATTACTGAATACCCTTGGGGTGGCCCTAGGATCAATTTTGAAGGACAATCGGGCAGAACGGACCGACGATGGCTGGTCTTTCGGCTGGTACCCTACTAGCTATATATGTGATCCTATCTCATAGCCAACTAGAGGTAGTTGTCTATGAGCAAGAGAAGGCATACAGCTAGCTATACCTAATACGAGATTACTAGTCCAAGCTAATCACTTGGAACTTGGAGGGATAAGGATTTTCATGTTTTTAAAAGTGGAGTGACAAAGTAGGAGAACCACCAATAGCAAGATTGTAAAAGTGTTTATTAATTTATTCTCGATTAATTTTACTAGCCAATTATATCCCTTAAATAATGTGTTGACTCTTTAGTCACACTTTAGATTTGAGTTCCTACAAAAGGGCAACAACTTTTGTGAAGTCTCATCACTAGTATGGGACAATGATGAGATAGATCACTTAAAACTTTGGATCAAATTTTCTCTAATGGCTTCTGATTATTATAATGCTCTTTCCTATTACTTGTATAATATGTTCGAATAATTGTTACTACTAGTATATGTCACTAAGTCATTTGAACTTACGCGGTTGTATTGTTTCCTTTCGTTTTTTACCCCAGATAAGAATGAGTGAGGAGGATAGACTAAACTGCGTGACACATGAGGTAAAAAAATCAATGAATATATAAATATATAGATCGTATTTGTGGAATTACTGACATAGATATGACAAATTGGTTGGAAGTGCTAAGTGTATTCTATGATATTTCGGTTATAAGTGCAACTGTTGATGGAAGTCACTTATGGAAATTAAATATTTTGGATTTTGAAAATTTTATTTTCTCTTATGTAGAGAGCTTATGATATAAAATGAGTAGCACCTCGGCCGAGCAGGCACCTCTCGGACAGGGTGTTACAGTTGAAATCACCTTTTTTGTATTAGAAATAAATAAAGAATAATTTATTCTAATTAAGAAAATAATTAATTTGAAAATTTTAGAAATTTTTAATATATTCAAAATCATTAGTACGTTTTAGTTTTGTCTTACATCTAATTTATTATCTAAATTATATAATTTTATTATCAGCAAGATTTATGATTTCACAACTATCATTTTGATTTATATCTTTTTAGAAGGACTCCTTAATTATTTTTTCTAACTAGAACTTTTGTACTAAATTAGTATTGCGTATGTTATCGCGAGTTCAATACTAGTTTATACATGGCTCTATAATTTGACAGGTGAACACCATGTCACTTTTCCTGTGCGCAAAGTTTTACATTGTCACCATTATATAGAAAAATAACAAAGAAGTACGAAAAGGTAATATATTACTTTTTTGTTGAAAGCATAGAGATTAAAAGAACTGACCAAAAATATTAGACTAATAATAATAGCAATAATTGAATCCCTTAAACTAATATGTGGAAGTATTAATCATTTAAACCATTTTACGATTGCTTTTTTTTTTTTTTTTTTTAGTGTCTCATACCTAACCAAAAATATTTTTTTCTCTCACTCAAGTTTAGATATTTAACAAGGTTAATTACCCAACCCCAAGATTTGACCTATTTACAATGAGGTCCACATATTTCAGAAAATTATAAAAACTCCCTTGGAGCTGACGAATTACCGTTAAATTGGATGGTTTTTGAGAAATGTTTAGTTTACCCTTAATATTATATATATATATATATATATAAAGCAAAAGAAAAAGAAAATATACAATGGTAGAAATGGCCTTGACATTACAAAATTACTAAACACCCATGAAATAGCTGTGAAAATGATAGGATAATCTCAATTAAATTACAAAAATACAATAAAATTAGTAATAAAAAATATATATTACAAAATAATTAAGTATATATATGCATGTACATATGTACTACACAATCTCACATATATTATATAATATATATTTGTATTTATATTTAATATACATAATATACATATAATATAGTATATATACATAACCCCCCCCCCCCAACTAACCAGATCTGGCCGCCGCCAGATTTGGCCATGGGCTGCCTGATGCCCATGGCCGCGGCGGCGGCTGCCATGAGCACAGATGGCCATGGCCGGCAGAACGACGGTTGGGGTGTAGGGGGTAGGAAAGGGGTGAGGGTTGGGGGAGGTGTGTTTATTTTTATTAATTAATAATTAAAAATTTTAATTAAAATATATAATTTTTTTACTTATTTATTTTTTACCAATAAAGTGTGATAAATTTTTATTTACTTGTTTTTAATTAATTATCTTAGATATATTTATTATTTAAATAATTTATTTATTTTATATATGATTATTTTTAATAGTTCATTTAATGAAATTAATTAAATTATTTCATTTATATTTATTATTTTAATATTATTTAATATGTAATTCAATTAGTAAATATATTTTCTATTTAATATAATTAAATAAATTTAATGATGTAAGCAAATTATTGTAGATATGTCTTACCATTTAATGTCTTTCATAATTTTAGATTTTTATTATTTTTTAATTAATTAATTATTAGAGATATAAGTTTTTTATTTTTATTAAGAACCAAATTCAACTAAACTTAATTATATTATTTTAGATGTGTTTTTATTTTAATATTACAGAATATATAATTTTAAATTATTAAATTATGGTTATATAAGATAATAGATTTTTAATTTTATTTTTTAGTATTTTACTTATTTTATTTCTTAATTAATAAGTAATTTCAATTTAGTCTAATTTAATTATTTTAATTATAATTATTATTTAATATTAGTGATCATTATGTAATCTAAAATTATAAAAGCTATTTTATTTAAGAGATGAATTTAATATTTAGTTTTTTAATCTTTTACTTATTTTATTAATAAATAGTTTAATTAAACTTAATTAGATTATTTAACTTGAATTTGAAAATTATTTAGTATGATGAAATTTATTAATAATGAAATATATTTAAATTTATTATCTGTAATTTAAATAATGTTAAAATTACACCCATGTGGTATAAAACATATTACAAATAGGTTCGAGGGTATTTTTGTCTCATAAATAACCACAACAATAACTATGGGCCATTTTTGAATTTTCATGCAAAATTTTCAATGACATCAACATTTTATGGATGAAGGTTTACGGACTTTAAAAAACGTAAGATGAAGCAAAATATTAGGGGGTATTTGTAATTTCGTCAAATCTTTAATTTTTTGGTAAATAAGTCAAATATCAGGAAGTGTGGGTAATTAATCCTATTAAATATTTACAAACATGTGCATCTTCAGTTGGATGGATCGTGTCTCTTTTTGGTCCAAAACTTTATTGATTTCCCAGTTTCCAAGCATAAAAAAGGTATATATTAACATTCAGAAATCATAAGAATAGAAATGTAACAATAACATTACAAATAGCAAAAAAAATGAGAAGCCAACTATATACTTTACAACCAGAAGTAACACCAGATTATAATTTTGGAATAGACAACTAGAGCTAAACCTCTTGGTACGTATCTTTCGAGATAAGGAACCAGTCACGAATTTATGTTTCCATCCTCCCATGAAGAATGTACACAAACTTCAGGCAACATTGTCCTTCCTGGAGCAAAACTCTCCCGCATTTGGTTTACATAAGCCACAGCTGAAGGGCAGTCATCTAGCTCAATCATTTCAAGATCTAAGATATATTCGATTGATGGAGGGATCTCCTTTAATTTGTAGCAGTGCCTAATGATGAGGCGCCGAAGGAATGGGAAGCAGTAATTACCGTCGACTCTCAAGCGCACCAGATCAGTATCCTCAAGCAGCAAAAAATGAAGTCGCACAAATTCCCATTCATGTGTTACCCACTCTGGCCCTTGAAAAGCATAGCATCGCAATTTGAGCACTTCAAGATTCGGCAATTCAGCAATTGGTCTCATGTCTTTCCAGTGATATCCAAGCCCACTTAAACTCAACTTCTTAAGGCTGGATGGCAAAATTGTATTACAATTAAGGGGCGCAACAACCTGAGTTGTCATCGGCTTAGGATTCATGACGATGCATTTCAATGATTCAAGTCCATGGAGATGGGAAATATGATCGAAGCAACATAAGAGTTGAGGACCAGCAGCATTAGGGGCTAATTCAATTTGAATTCCTAATTTCTTCAGATTGGGGGCTCTTTCAAGAATCTCCTTGCTGCAACTATCTGCACTGACATCTGAAAGTGTTAAGAGGTTTGGTAAAAGAGCAGTACCGTAAGGATTTCGTAGGTTGCTTCCCATGACTTGGAGATGCCTCAATTCTTGCATATCCCATATCTCCACGGGCAGCAGATACGACGAATCAGCTCCAGAGGACTTGATGCTCAGATGTCGACGAACAATCAAGTATTGAAGGTTCCAAAGTTTGGATATAGAAGCAGGGATATTTTCACTACAAGTAAGGGCTAAGTACCTTAACTGAACTAATTTTAGCACTTCAATCGGGAACTTGTAGAAACGGATTGTGAGAGCATCAAGCACTCTGAGCAACCTCAAACCAAAACATACTGGTACTGGATATTGGTGGTATAGACCGGTACATAAGAGAGAATGCGCTGTTGAAATGGATTCCATTGAGTCATGCGCCTCTTTGATGCCAAATAAAGTGTTTTCATGGATGCACAACCGGCGCTGGCTGTTTATACCTTCTGTACAACTACTGGCATAACTGTCCATAACATGCAAAAACTTTTCCTTCCCTGCTTCTCTGATACATAGACGGCGAAAGGCAGAATGGAGGCTACAAGTTTTAGTTCCAAAACTGGAGCTGTGCCTGCGCGCCAGAACAAGACTTCTGGAAACAAGCTCCTCCAAACATTCTATGGCAAAGTCTTCTGAATTTGGTTCAAGAAATCCTTCCGCACTCCACAACTGGATGAGCTTTGAAGCAGGGATGTTTGAACTTGGTGGGATTACTCCCATATATAGGAAACACGCTTTCAAATGTTGAGGTAAATACTTATAGCTCGGAAATAGTACCTTGGACATTTTATCTGCTGCATCTGTGAAAACTGAATTTTCTTCATCTGCTACCATCTTCCAATACTCTGGTGTCTTCTCCGCTTTGGATAAGATATCGGCAACTGTGACGACTGCAAGAGGAAGACCTTCACAATTCTTGGCAATCTTCTTTCCAGCTTTCTCAAGTTCAGGAGGACACAAGTACGCTTCGCCAAATACTTTTTCACAAAGAAGATACCAACTTTCCTTTTTACTCAGGAAGGGCACTCGAAGAAGTAAATTCTCAAACTGGTCTGCAGATCGAGCCACTCCTTCTAGCCTAGTAGTCACCAAGACTCGACTTCCATTATAGTCGTCTGGAAGTAAACTTTTTAACTCATCCAAGTCCTTTGTGGTCCACATATCATCCAACACAATCAGGTATCTCTTTCCCTTCAAACTTGTATACAAATACTCAGCTAATTTTTCATCTCCTTCCATATGTATTTTATCAACGTCGTGGTTCATTTGAGCTAGAACTGCTAGCATTACTTCTTTCGAATGGCATTTTGGGCCTATAGTGACAAATGCACGATGCTCGAAATGACTCAAAATTATTGGATCTTCGAAAATTTTCATGACAAGGGTGGTCTTACCGATGCCTGCCATCCCGAGGAGTGAGATAATATCACGTCGTTTCCACCCTGTTGTTACCATCTGTTTGATTTCAATAAATTCATCAGAAAATCCAACCATCTTGGAATTCTTTTCATCAAAATGATCAATTATTCTTGACGAAACAGCATCATATTCATCTTTATCTTCAGTCATCGGGTTGCTCAATTCTTCCAGCATCATCTTCTTCACCATTTCTGTAAAGGAATTAATATCTTTCTTTACTTCCTCCAAGTCCAGCTGGGAGATCAGTATGGGTGAAGAAGAACCCTGATCGTGATCATCATCTCCAAGGCTTTCAGCTGATTGTGAAATTAGAAACTGATTTGATACATGGGATTCTATTGTATCTTCTAATTTACATACTGCATCTCTGATTTGTCCATTCAGAATGTTCACCCTCTTGCTGGTGTTGCTTTCCAATCTTTTGAGAACTTCTTGTAAGAGGCTAACCTCTTTGCATGCAAATTCTATGATCTCTCTAGATGGGGGAAGAATCGAAATCTGACAAGAATTAAGGAGGCGTTGTATTGTCTGCTTAAGAGAAATCACAGCAGCATAATAAGCCATGTCTGATATCTTTCTATCTCAGACCTCACAAAAACACAAAATTAAACTGGCAGAAATATTTAGCATCAGGATTTGTTGAAGAAATTAATCTTTGCCTCTATTGCTAAATACAGGCTGGATTTGCTCGAGTTTACAAGAAAGCCAACTGGCAACCACGCGACATTTTATCTTTGTCTCCTTCTTCAACTCAACGCGTAAATTTCCATGCAAATTAAGCCGCCCCTATATTTTTTAATTAATAAGTTTTTGTCTGTTTCTCTACCTGAGTAAGTTTAATAATTTTGTCTTCTACTTCCTAAGCCACCTCACTGCAAAAACGTTCATGCAAAGTGGAAATATATAATTACAGGTTCCAATTATTTCTAATAATTTTATGTTACCTGTTCTAGGACATAGGGTTTTCTAGGATTCTATACCCATGATTTTGACTTATCATTATGTACTCACTTTTTAGCCGTTCATATTAGTTTAATTTGATTATCAACTCCAAACCATTATGAAGTAAAGAACTATAGTTCTTTCATAATTCTTATATAAAGACCATTTCTAATACTCAATGACCAAATTAATCTTATTAATTTTAAGAAATTTCCTCTTTTCCTAATATTAAACCCCAATTCAATTAGAAGAAAATCAAAGAAAATAAACTCTAAGAGTCTGGTTGAGTATTAGGAAAAGAGGGTTTTTAATTTCTTAAAATTAATAAGGTTAATTTGGTTATTGAGTATTAGATGGGTAATGGTTTTTATTTTGTTTTTTATAATTTAATTTTAAAAGAAGATGATTCTTTATAAGAATCATGGTTCTTTACTTCATAATAGTTCAAATGTGAAGATCAAATCAAACTGATATAAATAGTTTTAAAGTATGTGCATGATGATCATGGGTATTTGACCCTAGAAAACCCCAACTAACCTACCTTATCCACACACATTAAAGTTACAATTAAAAACACATGATGCTGCAAAAATAGAATAAATAATGTAGTTGCAAAACATAGACACATATATCCATAAACAATTGCCTGAGGGGTTGCGTCTTCATTTTCAATTTATAGTCTACAAACATAATCTATGTAACTTTTTAAAATAAGAAGCAATAAAACTTAATAGTTAGCAAATCTATAGTCATGTTGGTCAAAAGGATACGTAATAGATTAATTATGCATTATTCATATAAAAAATTAATATATAAAAAAGAGAATAATTATCAGCTTTGAATTAGTCGTAGAAAGAGTTAGCTATGAGAACATTTAATTACTTGAGATTTGACTGTGGATAATTTCATAGATAGGGTTACGAATATTTAGCATTAGCTATGAATTGATAATAGTTGATCCTAATTTTTTTATTGTAACTTTAAATGTGTAAATGAATAAATCTCCTGCTTTACTTCCTCCGAGTCCATGAAGAGACTCAATGAAGAACCCCTCGCTATCTCCAAATATTTCAGATTGTAAAAGAAATTGATTTGATACATAGGATTCAAGTGCATCTTTAATTTACACATTGCCTCTCTAAATTATATTTAGATTCTCTATTCCAATTTATGTTTTATTTTATATTTTATTTTATTAATATATGATATGTGTATTAAATATTTCTTTATATACAAAAATATTTAATTGAAAATCAAATACACTTGACGCATATATATACATCAAGTTAGAATTGGAGATGAAACATAGTGCGGAATAGAGGATCCTGGGTGATCTAATTTGTCCATTTGAGCGTTCCCCCTCTTGTTGTTGCTGCTTCTTTCCAATCTTTCAAGAACTTCTTGTAAGAAGATAACCTCCATGTATGCAAATTCTATGATTTCTCGATAGGGAGGAATAATTGGGATTTGATAGGAATTTAGGAGGCATTGTATTGTTTGTTTAAGAGCAACAACAGCAACCTGGAAGAAATATTTTTGCCTTCTTCGTTTATGTTGTTCAGGACAAATTTTAATTTTCAAAGTACTTCCAAACAAGTTCGTGCATCCTTCGATATAAATATCAAAATAATATTTTCTTTCCCCAAATATCCTCTTAAAATATATTATAACTTTACATATATATATATATATATATAACAAATCAGTGCTTATATATGCACACACGTAACAACCCCAAAACAATAACCGCCAAGCATTAATAGATTCTCCAAACATATTAAAAAAAATATATTCTCTCAAAACATTTTTTCCAAAACATCTAAATTATAACCAAACAAACCCTTAGCATAATATGAAATCTTTGCTTCTATTAAGTAGTATGGGGAATACACGCTGGCCAATTTGTTTTATCTCTGTCTCATTTGTCAACCCTATGTGCAAATTTTTCACGCAATGCCGCCCCTATGTTTAATTAATAAGTTTATTTCTATTTCTCTCCCTGACTAAAGTTTAATAATTTAATCTTCTCCGAATGTTTATGCAAAGTAAAAACATGTGCCGACATTTTTTAATAATTTTGTGTCATTATCTCATACTTTAGGACATTTAATAATTAATTCATTCATTGGCTGCCCCTTGGAAGTTTAATTTGTTTCTCTCCCATGTGAACAAATCTTATCTACATACGTTAAAAACCATATATAAATATAGTCACTATCTCATATGTAATCTCATTGTTCAAATATTAATACATATCAAAACTACATGAAATTAATATTATATATCACAACTTCACCAGAAACATTCTAGCTTGTCGTTGAAAGAATATAATGATAGTATGAGTTTGTTTTCTAGTGTTTTGGGAAAGTGCTTTCGAGAGAATATATTATAGTAGGAGGTCTAAAAATATATAGAGAATGGAGTTGCGTTTGATTTAATTTTTCTAAAAGCAGGACAAATTTGACGATATATATCTTTGCATATATATTTAGTTAATTTTGTCATATCAAATTTTTATATTATTACTATAAATTATGCTTACGATGGAATGTATATATAATTATATATATCTTATATGTTTATATTAAAATAATGATCGGAAGATATATTTATATATAATTCTGATTGATATAATGATTTGAAATAAATGTAATTTTTTAATAATATTCTAAAAAAAAAATGTATTTTTTGGGAAATTTGATTTTAGTAAGTTGTCTTTTTTCCATCTAAAATTCTTAAGTTCCAAAATGCATTGTATAAATGGATTTTAAAATCATGCCCATTTGGTTTTGTTTTCACATCCCATTTTCATTTTCTCCACAAACTACAAATAGAAAGCTATCAATTTTTTCCAATTTTTACAGACATTTTCATTCTCAAACTATTTTTCCAAACACAATCTTACACTCTCCATTTCCACACCCTATTTTCCCCTACTCTCATTTTTACGACTTTTAATACGAAAATACAACAGAATCCAAATACATCTCATTTTCAACCCGATACAATCATTTCATTTTAGACAAAATATCCAAACAGCATCTCATTCAAACTTAAATTCATAAGTAACTTTTTATTTTTTGAAAATGGCAAAAAATAGAAAATGACTTTGAAAACATATTCAAATGGGCTCTAAGGATTTTGGATTTTAATTTTTTAATTTGAATCCAACCTATAATTAAGGCTATGTTTGGTTACATTTTGGCAAAACAAAATTGTTTTGCCAAATTGTAACCAAACATACAAAAAAATTTCCTTCAAAATGTCAAATTAAAATTCCCAAAATACCCTCTTTTATCTTTCATTATCTCCAAAACTTCCCCATTTTCTAATATATAGATACATTTATTATATATATAATATCATACATATTTTATTATTATTCTAACAATAAAAAAATTCCTCAATTTTATTTTCACCCTAAAAACCCAACAAAAAAGCATTGATTTGACTGCTATAGTAAAATTTGTCTCCTCCCAAAACATAAGCAAACATATCAAAATTCCCCAAAATAATTTTCTAACTATTCCCAAAACATAAGCAAATATATATTACATTCCTCAATACAAATTTCACATTCCCCAACCCCACTCCCAAAACATGTAATCCAAAACATATAATTCATATCCAAACATTAACTAAATATTTCAGCCTGTTTTGTTATTATTAGGTATGTATTCATGTGATATATATACATATATATATATATATATGAAAACATAGTTGAAATTACATATCTGACCTCATCATTTAAAAATAAAATATTTAAAAAACTATACTCTTTCAATTAAAATGCACAAATTTAATAAATATTTTATAGTATCAATATATATATATATAAATCACGAATACGTTTGAAATTTTTAATTTTTCAAAAACTAATTAAAACATGCCCAGTAAGTTCGTAACAATGTCAATAAATTTATTTCCATTATGATAGTATTATTTTTTAAATAAAATACCTTTTTACTATTAAAAATTATAAGTAGGTCAAGTAGGCACCAATAGGTCTAACACGCTAGATCGCATGTTTGGATGGATTGCATATTTGCATCTCGAGCCTATGAAAAATTCAAATAGAGGCAAACTTACCACCCCCACCGTTCTTAATTTTTCCCAAACGAGTAAAGGCCCAAGGCCGCACATCATGATCTTGCAAAACAGTTTGGAGTTTTCTTTTTCGGAGTTTTATAGGTTGCAACTATGATTGTATACACCTCATGTAAGGGATGTATAAAAGTATTTAATTTGAACTATTGAATTTAAAATGTGAAATCATGACCTTTCTTTTTTACTATTAGTTGGCAATATAATAAATTACATTTAACCGGCTACCTGTACAAATAATTTACGGTGGATGTCAATTATATGTTGATGATGCATTATAGTAAAATAATTGCTACCAAAATAAAATTTTATTTATTTTGAGTTCCATCCCACTAAATGGCTCCATATATATTTTGGACATATTAAATTGAATTTTCCTTTAAATGCTTTTCCACTATTAAACCCGTAAAATATAGGATTGGCACATTTCATTTATTATACTTCTATATATTATCTTTTGATTTCAATACATATTATACTTTAATATCTTTTGATGTATTTTTATTTTTAAATCAATGATAAATTGATTGAATTTTCAATAGAAATATCAAACAATTACATATGATATATATTAATATATTGAAAAAATTATTTTAGCAAGTTATTTAGGAAAGGTGTCAAAATTTATTCTCAATTGAAATTCCTCAAATCAATTCAAAATTCTAGGTATATTATTATAATACTTTGTATTAATATATTGGCTAATAGGAATCCATATTTATATTTTAATATTATTTGGAGAATTTATTTTCATATCAATTAAATTCTATGGATAAAAATTAAGAAAAAAACTAAATAATAAATGATAAAACTTCTCTTTATTAAAACTATATTCGAAATATTTATATATGTACATATATAAATATGCATATATACATGTATGTATATTATATATTATATATATAAATACATACATTATATATACATAGGTACATATATATTTATAGATATAACCCTACCCCAACTCCCATGAACCCCAAATCCTGCAGCCACGGCCTGTGGGGTGGGGGCGGGGGTGTGGGAGCCGAGTGCGGAAGAGTGGGTGGGGGTGGTTCATGGTTGCCGATTGCAAGAAGAAGTTTTTTTTTTTATTTACTTTTTAATGAAAAATAAATTTAATTAAGTTAAATATATTTATTTATTAATATTATTAAGTATGTAACTTAAAATTATATTATCTGAACTAATAAACTTAAAATTTTCTTGTTTTAAAATTTTTACTTATTAACTAAATTTAGTTAAATTATTTTAAATATGTCTATTTAATATTATTTAGTATACAAGTTAAAATTGTTAAATTTATATTGTAGAACGATAGTTTTAGATTTTTCTATTTTTTTAATTTTATATCTTAATTAATAAATAAATTAATTAAATTTCTTCATATTATTTTGGACATTTTTATTATTTAACAATTAGAGTATATAACTCAAAAATTTTAAAATTATATTATTTAAGATAATAGATTTTTATTTTAATTTTTTTGGGAACATATTTACCAAGAATAGATGTATTAAGAATTAAAAATGCAAAACAATGACTTGCTATAAAATTAACAAATAACAACAACTTGTTGTAAAATATATGTGTCATTTAATATGAAGATATCTCATATGAGTAAAGTACAATCTTATCTCACCATAGACATCCCCTTCTTTCTTAGGGCTTGTTCTCCTACGTTTTGAGAAGAAAAAAAAAATTAACCCCAAAAAAACCCAAAATGCAAGAACATTCTCCAATCTTTCTCCCAAAATACTAAAAAATTTTACCCAAAAAATCATCATAATTCACCCTAAAAACTACACCTATTCCGCTCATTTTCTCCCTCCATCATTACTCATTCATTTATCACTCTATCACTTCACATATCTATTTACATATATGAAAATATTAAAATTTTACTACTTAAAAATTCTGAAACTTATGTTTACAAATTTAATTAAACTAATTATCAAGAAAATTAATTAAATTTAATAAATAATTTATTTACTATTTACTAAATAACGTGTTAAATTAATTAAATAATGTATTAGTTATATTTAATATTTAATGTATTAATTAAATATTACATTTATTCATTTAATAAATAATTTAAGATGATTTAATTTGATATAATAAATAAATTAATCTTCTTCAAAAAAAATAATCTTCATTAAATACTAAAATTCACATTTATTGAAATTTCTTATAAAAATTTAATTATAGTGTGATGTTCATTTAATAATCTATTAATTTTAATAAATTAATATTAATACAATTAAAATAATTATTGAGAAAATTAATTAAAATTAAGTAAAAAAACTTGATTGTCACTAAGTAATTTATTTATTAAATAATGTATTAATTAAATAATGAGTTAAAGTTTATTAAATTAATTTCTTTAATTATTTAAATAACTTGTTATGTATATATTAATTATATTTCATATTTCGCTTACTTGTTTAATAAATAATTTAAGATAATTTAGTTTCATATAATATAAAATTATTTATTTTTTTAGTTTGATGAATAGTTTTAAGTCTTATATATATTATTTTATTTAAATAAATAACTAAATTTTATTTATACATAAATCATAAATAACTAAATTTTATTTATACATAAATCATAAATAAATAGTTAAATAATATTTTAAGAATAAACAATAATTAGTTTATAATTACTGTACAATAATTAATTTTTTTATATAAGCTGATATAAATAATTATGATATAATTACGATTATTAGCCAATTTTTTATAATTAAGATATAATTATAATTTTTATAAATAATTAATATTTATTAATAAATAGCTTCTTCCAAATAATACATCATTTGCTAATGTTAAATTTATAAAAATATAATTTTCAAAATAAAGCACCAATTGAATTAATTACACATTATTTTATTACAACAATATATCAATTATTACATATGTATACACACACTTCATCCAATTATAAATATACATACATATATAACATATTACATAAAAAGATCACTTTCACCCTACAGATCCAACAAAAAAGCGATTGATTTGATATCAACAGTAAAGTTTGCCTCTGCCAAAACATAAAGAAATAAACAACCCATTCTCAAATCATTTTTCATATTTCCCAAAAAAAAAAAAAAAAATGCTTGGCACATTCTCCAAATTTTCTCCCAAGAATCCGTTCCCCAAAAATTTTTCCAGAAAATGGCCAAAATATAGGAGAACAAGACCTTAACGTTTTGGAAAGAAAAATCATTGTGCATTGTTACAAACTATACAGTTGACTTTCCTAATTCATGTACATAATTATAGGAGCTAATTAGGAACTAATTATAGGGATTTGATTTATGACTAATTTGTAGGGATTGATTTATTTCCTTTCTAAATAATAGTAATCTGTATAAATACATGTACTTCAAAATGACCAATACAAGAAAAAATTCTCCCATCATTTTCTGCCTTCATTACATGGCATCAGAGCCTAAAGGCTCTGTTTCAGTTTTCATTCTTGCTGCTTTAGTCTATTTTGGTTGATTTGTGAGGTGAAACACGTCTGTTATTTGTGGGTCACCTCATTAAGTGATTATTTTGCTTCACTGCTAGCATAGGGAGGTGCGTTATCCTCCATTCAGTCATTCCTCTATCTTTGGCGCCACTTAGGTTTATGGAGTTTTCATCACTCGCCAGCGTGTGGAGACGCCTAACGCCTGCGATAATCTTTCCCGAAGTTGCCTATCTGTTTTTTACCATATTCTGGTGATTTGGCAGCTGATCGATACTGGTTTGAGTCATACTTTTACTATTATTTAGAAAATGACGGAGTACAGAGGATCTATAAGTGAGATGGTTCCTATGATGAGCAAAATTACTGAACATAAATTAAATGATTCTAATTATCTGGAGTGGAGCAAAACATTTTGAGTCTATTTGCGGAGTATTGACAAAGACAATCATTTGACTGAAAAACTTCCTACTGGAGACACTAGACAAGCGTGGATGAGAGATGATGCACGAATCTTTTTGCAAATCACAAATTCAATTGATAGTGAGGTAATTGGCCTAATTAATCATCGTGAGTTTGTAAAAGAACTAATGGATTATCTAGAGTTTTTGTATTCTGGAAAAGGAAATGTGTCCAGAATTTATGAAGTCCGCAAGGCTTTTTATCGTGCTAAAAAAGAAGTTGAATCTCTCACAGCTTATTTCATGGACTTCAAAAGGACGTACGAGGAACTGAATATGCTATTACCATTTAGCCCCGATGTTAAAATACAGCAAACTCAAAGGGAGCAAATAGTTGTTATGAGCTTCCTAGCTGGTCTTCCTCTTGAGTTTGAGGCTGCCAAATCTCAAATCCTCTCTAGCTCTGAGATTGCCTCTCTTTAGGACTTCTTCACTAGAGTAGTTGGCATAGAAAATACTCAATCTTTCCAATCTAACGGTGCTCTTGTTACTAAAGGCAATGGAAATGATAGTGGAAGGAAGAACATAGTAGGAGGAAATAGCCGTGAAAATTGTAGCAATGATTCAATTAATGCCATTTGCTACTATTGCCATGAGCCTAGTCACACAAAACGTAATTGAAAAAAGTTGTAGAAGAAAATTCAAACTGTGAATGTTGCAACCGCTACCCCTGCACCCAATTCATCATCTGAAAAGACAATCATGGTGTCAGCCGATAAGTTTGCTAAATTCTCTCAATACCAGGAATTACTGAAGGGATCCACTTCTATTAGTGCTCTTGCTGAGTCAAGTAAAGATAATACATGCCTTATTTCCACCTCGACCAAATAGGTCATTAATTCTGGTGCCATAGATTATGTGACTGGTAATCCTAATCTCTTTTCCTGTAACAATAGCTGATGGGTCAACCTATTGTGTTGTGGGATCTAGGACTATTAAACCAACCTCTTCTATTATCTTATCATTAGTATTAAGTCTACCAAACCTTGCCTTTAACTTGATTTCTGTGAGTAGACTTACCAAAGACCTAAAATGTTATATCTCATTCTTTCCTGATCATTGTCTCTTATAGGATGTTATAACGAAGCAAGCAATCGGTAAAGGACATGTATCTAATGGTCTCTACGTTCTTGATGCATGGGTACCACAATTTGTTGCCCGTTCCAATGTCGTATCTCCATTTGAAGCACATTGTCGGTTAGGACATCATTCTCTGCCGACGTTGAAGAAGTTATGTCCTCAGTTTAATAATATACATTCATTGGATTGTGAGTCATGTCAATTTGCTAAACATCATCGTAGCTCGTTAAGTTCTAGAGTTAATAAATGAGCTAATTTTGCTTTTGAGTTGGTTCATTCTGATATTTGGGGACCTTGTCCAGTTATGTCTAAGTCTGGATTCAAGTACTTTGTCACTTTTGTGGATGACTACTCTCGAATGACTTGGATATTTTTTATGGAAAATCGTTCAGAATTATTTTCTCACTTTTGTGCCTCTTATGTTGAGATCAAAACTCAATTTAGTGTTTCTTCACGCATATTGAGGAGTGACAATGCTAAAGAATATATGTCATACTCATCTCAGAATTACATGACTTAAAATGGAATTCTTCACCAAACTTCTTATGTTGATACACCATCACAAAATGGAGTTGCTGAGAGGATGAATAGACATTTACTTGAAACAGCTCGAGCTCTTTTATTCCAAATGAAGGTTCCTAAACAATTTTGGGTTGATACGGTATCTACTGCTTGCTTTTTGATTAATTGCATGCCATCATCAGTACTCAATGGTGATATTCCATACAACACTCTTTTTCCAACCAAGTTACTGTTTCCAATAGAACCAAGAATATTTGACAGCATTTGCTATGTTCAAGATGTGCAACCCCATGTCACTAAATTGGATCCAAAAGCTTTGAAGTGTGTCTTTTTCGGTTATTCTTGCCTTCATAAAGGATATAGGTGTTATTGCCCTGATGTCAACAGGTATCTAGTGTCAGCTGATGCTACTTTCTCAGAGAACACACATTTCTTCCCTTCATCTTCAACTTCAACCAATCAGGGGAAGGAAAATAAGTGGCTAATCTATACTGCCATACCTAAAAACTCAAGTACAAATTCCTTTAATGAGCAACCACATGATTCTGTTCTTCCTAGTCTTTCACAAATAAAGCCACCAATCATTCAAGTCTGTTCCAAGAGACAAAAGACTTGTGATACATGTCCTGCACCAGTTTCTTCATCATTAGATCTGACTCCTAATGATTTTGACATTCCCATTGCCCTTCGGAAAGGTAAACACCAATGTACTTATCATATTGCTAATTTTGTTTCATATGATCACTTGTCTCCTTTGTCTTGCTCTTTAGTTACCTCTTTAGATTCTATTTCTATTCTTAAGACTATTATGGAGGCCTTAAGTCACCTTGGATAGCGCAATGCAATGATCAAAGAGATAAATGCTTTAGATGAAAACCAAACATGTGATTTAATGGATCTACCTAAAGGAAAGAAAGCTATTGGATGCAAATAGACCTTTGCAGTTAAAGTAAATCTGGATGGTTCTGTGGCTAGACTTAAAGCCAAACTAGTTGCAAAAAGATATGCTCAGACCTATGGAGTGGACTACTCTGATACATTCTCCCCAGTGGCTAAAATGACTTTTCTTCATTCATATATCTCCATGGGTGCTCCTAATGATTGGCCCTTACATCAATTAGATATCAAGCACTTGTTCTTTTGTGATCTTCAGGAAGAAGTGTACATAGAGCAACCACCTGGGTTTATTGCTGGGAAAGCCTGTCACTTGAAGAAGTCCTTATATGGTCTAATACAAAGTCCTCGTGCATGGTTTGGGAAATTCAGTGAGGCTGTTCAGCAGTTTGGATTGAAGAAAAGCAAATGTGACCATTTAGTATTCTATAGACAAGCCAAGATTGGTATTATCCTTCTTGTTGTGTATGTTGACAATATTGTCATTATAGGAGATGACAGCATAGAGATCTCATCTCTCAAGTCATTTGTGCATACTAAGTTCCACATAAAAGACTTGGGATTGTTGAAATATTTCTCAGGCAATGAGGTAATAAAGAGCAAGAAAGGGATCTTCTTGTCTCAAAGGAAATATGTGCTCGACCTCTTAACAGAAACAAGGACAATAGGAACCAAGCCTTGCACTACATCGATGATTCCTAATTTGCATCTTACAAAAGATGATTGTGATTTATTTGAAGACCTTAAAAAACATAGAAGATTGGTTGGGAAATTGAATTATCTTATAGTGATTCATCCAGATATTGCCTATACAGTAAGCATTGTTAGTCAATTAATGTCAGCACCTACAGTAAATCATTGGACAGCTCCATAACATATTTTATGTTACTTGAAATGAGCTCCTAGATGTAGCATGTTGTATAGGAATCATGGATGTATGAATATTGAGTGCTTTGCAGAATTTGGTTGGGCAGGATCCAAGGTTGATAGAAGGTCCACTACAGGCTATTGTATCTCTGTAGCAAGAAACTTGGTCTCGTAGAAGAGTAAGAAGCATACTGTTGTTTCCCGATCCAATGCAGAGTTAGAATACAGAGCTATGGCACAGTCTACGTGTGAGATTATGTGGATACAACATCTCTTAGCTGAAGTTGGTTTGAAAACATCATTATCAGTAAAATTATGGTGTGATAATCAAGTTGCTCTTCATATCGCCTCAAATCCAGTAATTCATGAAAGAACTAAGCACATTGAGGTTGATTGTCACTTTGTTCGTCAGAAGATTCATGAAAATTTGATATCTATAGGATATGTAAAGACGGGAGACCAGCTAGGTGATCTCTTCACAAAGGCTCTAAATGGAACTCAGGTTGAATATCTTTGTAACAAGTTAGGCATGATTAACATCTATGCGCTAACTTGATGGGGAATGTTACATTTTGTAAAGTTGACTTTCCTAAATTATGTACATAATTATAGGAGCTAATTAGGAACTGATTATAGGGATATGATTTTGGACTAATTTGTGGGGATTGATTTATTTCCTTTCTACAGCAATAGTAATCTGTTTAAATAAATACTTTAGATGGGATATCTTGCTCCAAATTCCTACTCCATCGCCTGCTGCATTAAGGAGATGATGACACGTTTATAGTTGACAGAATGCTTATAACAGAGAAGTGATACACCGTCTGTTATGTAAAGAATGAAAATTCTCTCATTCAGCAAAAATCAAGAAAAAATAAGGGAAGGGAGAAAGGAATGGAGAAGGAAAGATCTTTCCCATTTGAGAATCATAGATTAAAACATAAAAAAATAGAGAAAAAATGAGATGAGGTAATCCATTCAAGCTACCAGTGGATTGCGGGGTTCCAAAAAACTTAGTTCTCAAACACCAGTGAGTTTTCTTTTCTTTTCCTTCTAATCTAACCCACATACATTTTAATATGTTGGGTTGCTCATTCCTCCAATTATAGAATGCATCAATGAAAATTTTTCATTATTGAATAAAACAACCTAAGCCTGGACATAAGGCATAAAATGGGCCCTGCATAACGAGGGTGAAGGATAGAGAAGAAAACCCAACATATGGACCCAAGTATGCATCCTGGAAAGCATTTCTTCTTTTCTCAATTATTAACAGAGCGTATGGGTCTAGGTGCGTGTATATGTTCAGCAATCACAATTGAATTCATTATGACTAAATAAATGGTGGGGAAAACTGGAAAAGCTTGCTTTATGCGTGGACATTTGCTTGCGTATTGTTGAATTAGGATTCTCAATGTGAATTTTGTAAAGGATAGTCCTGTAGTTTATTCTGAATGTATATTCAATGTGTATTTTATAAAATAGTTTTGTAGCTTTTATAAAGAATTATCACTCGATGTAAATATTTTTCGTAGTTTGTTGTTTACCTATTGGATGATTGAGGTGTAATTTAGATGAATTGCAGAATTTATGCAAATGCTGGACGTTTTTTTATTATTGTGGGCAAGGTGGATCTCTCATTATTATAGAGTTAATTATTTGTGTCCACGTACAAGCTTTACACAGAAATTACTTTCTAAATGTTCCAACATGAGAGCATTCACGAGTTCCATCATTCCGCATGCTGTACTCAGTTTGAAACATCATGAGAACATAGAAAAGCATTTAAATGGAACTAAAACTAGATATAAACAACAATAACCAATCGAATGAGTAGTGTTTGAAACCAGAGTGTAGCATGAAAAACTAATGGTAAGGCTAACTAAAATTTTGATTTTGGTTCCTGACTAAATTGTCAATATGAGTGGAATCTGATTGTGATTTCTTTCTCTTTTTTGCATTCCTGTTAATTAACATTTACTAGAAAAAAAGTTGTAGAATTTATTACTTTTAATCATTGTAAAAATGAATTGTATTATTACACTCTTAAAAATTAGTGCTTCATCCAATTATTATTTTATTTAATACAACATTTATAGATGAAAACTACATATTTTGTCTATTTCATATCAATGATTTCATATTTTGTTTGTAATAAATTTATTATTACACTAAATTGATTTGTTGATTTCAAATTTTGCTTGTACTCCACAAGTAACGGATACAAATAATTGTGACGATCTTACTCCACATCGTAAGTTAGATTTCAATGATGAAGGAAAGAAAAAGAAGATTTTGAGAATGCCGGTGAAAATAATCTCATAATTGAACATCACTTGGCCATTTTGGAGGAGAAAATTCCAAAAATTGGTATGGAGTTCGGTAGTGAAGAAGATGCTTATAAATTTTATAATGAAGATGCAAAAGTGGTCGGATTTAGTGTTAGAAAACACACAGTGCATAGAGATATCAGTGGGAGGATCATCGATAGATCATATTGTTGTGCGTGCCAAGGCTATAGACAAAAAGACAAAAGAGATGTTAGGGTTAAATCTCATCACCCGAAATCAAGAAAAGGTTGTTGTGCAATGATGAGGATTAATGGTCACTATTCTGGTAAGTATAAGGTAGTCAATTTTGTGGTCGAGCATAGTGGTCATTATAATTTTGTTAAGATCCCATAGAAGTATTACTATTGCACAAGCATCACAAATAGATGATATAAATAGCTCAGGAATAGCATGAATAGCAGGTTTTTCTTTAATGGCTAAACAAGCAGGTGGACATAAATGTTGGGTTTATCTTTGAAGATTATAAAAACTATTTGCGTTCAAAGAGAACTGTGGAAATGAAGATTGGTGACACTGGCGACGTACTTGAATACTTGCAACAAAGGCAATTAGATAATCCTAATTTCTTTTATGTAATTCAAGTTGATGAAGATGATTTGATAGCTAATATACTTCGGGTCAATGCACAAATGATGGCTGACTATGCTCATTTTGATGATGTGGTGTGTTTTGATACAACTTATCGAAAAAAATAAAGAAGGTCGGCCATTTGCCCTTTTTGTTGGTGTAAACCACCACAAGAAAACTATCATTTTTGGTGCAGCATTATTATATGATGAAACTATGTCGACATTTATCTAATTATTTGATACTTTTGCTAGAGCCATGCATGTTAGGAAAACAACCTAGAACCATCCTTACATATTAAGATGCAACAATGGCAAAAGCTTTAGTGATAAAGTGGCCTGAAACTTACCATCATTTGTGCATTTGGCACATCTACCAAAATGCAGTTATCCATCTCAGTAGTGTATTTGGACACTTTACAAGTTTTTCTAAGGACTTCAGTTCATGAATTTATGATTATGAGGAAGAAGAAGAGTTTCTAAATACATGGCATGAAATGTCAGAAAAATATGGAGTTCAAAGTAATGAGTGGCTGGAAAGAGAGTTTAGAATTAGAGAAAAATGGGCACTAGTTTACGGTCGGCAAACATTTTATGCAGATATTACAACTACTCAGTGCAGTGAAAGCATGAACAGTGTTCTTAAAAGGTATGTAAGTTACAAGCATAATTTGTTGCAATCTTTCCACCACTTTGATAGATTAGTTGATGGATTGTCAATACGAAGAGCTAAAAGCAGACTTAAGAACTAGTCAGAGTACATCAATATCTTCTTTTTCAGTTGAAATTCTAAAGCATGCAGCTAGTACATATACCCATGAAGTATTTGAGTTATTTCAAGATGAGGTGCTCAAAGTATATGATTCTACTGTTGAATTATGTAGTGAAAGTGGAGAAATTTTTTAGTATAAGGTTACGCGTTTCAAAAAGCATTATCAGCACATTGTTATGTATGACTCATCACAAGGTAATGTTTCACGTAGTTGCAAAAAGTTTGAGTTCGCTGGAATATTATGTTTGCATGCCCTTAAAGTACTTTCTTTAAGAAGTATTGTCAAAGTTCTTGAGTTGTATAGAAAAAGAGATGGACCACGAAGGAGAGGAAAAAAATAGTTGAAGCACAATCTTTGGGGCTTGTGACAAATAGAGTTGAAGCTTTGAATGAAAAGGATGAAAAGAAAATGATTGGAGTTAACTACAAAGAATTGTGTAGCTTAACTAATCGGTTAGCAACATGGCTGCTTTAACTGTGTAGACATTTAGAATTGCAAAAGTTGGTCTTCTAAAGATGATTGAAGAAGTTGATGCAAGTCTAGAGAATATAATAGCCATGAGACCAACTCCTGGACCAAAATCTACTTTGCAGAGAAATATTTCATCAAGAGTTGTGGCAAAAGAAAATTTTAGTTCTGAATTATCTGATAAACAAACTCTTACATTAGTTGATAATGAAAATGCATCTCACGAAATTACAATAAAGGGGTGGAAAAGCAAAGAGAAGAAACCCATAAAATCTGGAAAAAGACCAAGGAGTGGGTTGGACAAGAGTATACATAGAAAGAAGCAAAAAAGAATAATTTCTCTTCACCAAACAATACAATCGTACATACAAAGAGCAATCACCATGTATAATTCATCATTACATAATTCTTTTATATCTATTTGGCTTGCTTACTATCAGATGTGATATTTGTTTCCACCTTATAAATAATTAACTATGTAAATGCAGAATCTTTGTAATGGGACAAATTGTCTAAGCATTGGAGTTGCCATGATTCCAGTTCATTACTTTCCTCCTCTCAACTCTCATAGGTTGTTAAATATAATTATATATTTTTTTAATTCTTATGTGAATTCGATACATTTCATGTTAGTCTAAGTCCCATATATTTTTAATTTTTTTTTTTTTTGCTTTCAATAAATTAGGGGTATCAAGCTGGTATACCTAATGTAAACATGGTGTATCCTATTGATAGGCCTTCATTGTCACATTTGCAGCCATTCTAATATACACAGGTACCATATGTCTTGTAATGATATTACATTTTATAACAAAAATTGTTATAACTATTAAAATATTTTTTGTTCTTTTATTGTAGATTTTGAATCCAATTATTCATCAACAGCGTAATCAATCTCCTTGTTACCCAAGAAAAGACCAACATAGTCAAATGAGCTTAACGCAATTGCTTGAGGTGGTGACATGTATAGTGGAAAAAATATAATTGTATTTTATTTTTAAGTACATGTCTGATTTTTTTTAAATGTTCTTCTTCACATGTAAAGAAACAACTAATCATGCCACAAGGATTTGAGAGGCTTCAATTGGATAATTTTGGACCTCAAAGCCAATGTGAGAAGACCAATGATGGACATGACGATGATTGATTAAAGTGTGACTCGAGGAGTTTTAGTTGAAAAATATTACACCTCAATTATTGTTTACTTTTTATTCTTCTTTTGTAATCATACATTTGAATGAATATTGTTTGATTGATTAAAGGATGAGATGAAATAACATATTTAAGTGGTGATTTTTTTATCACTAAAATGGTTCAAAAATGGTTTTCTGGCCATGTACATGTTGATGTTTTTTAGTATACAGGAAGTTCAATGTTGGTCATATGTGTGCCCATCCCCTTTTGCTGCACATTTAGCACCTTCTGCTGGGGGTCATTCTTATGGCGACTGGTTTTGGCGTTTTTGCATCTTGGAGTCAGCTTGTTTCTTCGTGAAGGGAGCAAATTTGTTTTCATGATTTTCTTGGTAAATTGTATAGCTCTTGAATTTAGTATGGCCTAGAATGGTTCTACATGTCGAGGGTCTTTCTTTTTAGCTTCATATATGTAGAGTAAGTTGTTCTTGCTTCTTCTCCTTGGTTTTTCCCCGATCCGTGATAAAAGGAGGAAGTGGGATGTGGCTACAAAGTGCAGAATGCATCACGACCTGCTTCGGCTTGACGACCATTACCCTCATTTTCTTATAGCTACTTCATTAAACTTAAGTAAAAATTAGCCTAACATATTATGGACAAAAACAAGATATGACTACAAGTATACAACTTTTCTTTAATCCCAAACATCATAATTGAATAATGGTAAACACATACAACACTTAAACAGTACAAAAGGCAAACAGTCTTGCCTGTTTATTTCCATGCAGTTAAATCACCTTACAAACAAACAATTGAAACTGAGGAATTAAATTAAAGAGTCAACAAAACAAGCACTAAACTCCTTAATTAAGTAATCCACAATAGTACAGATCAATTTGCAACACAAAAAATGGACTTAATTAGTAAACTTCTTGCCATGTCCTAATCCATTTTATACACACATTTAGCATCATTATTTTCCTTAGGAGCACCATCATTTTCGGCATCACGATTGAAAAATGCATCTTCAATCGGCATTTGGACAAAGTGCAATAGAAACTAAGATTTTGTCTCTGTCACCACATGCTCAATGATTTCACTCCAATTATCTCTAAATAATTCTATTGCTTCCAAGAGTAGAAGAGTTTTTTAATCTGTCCAGCTCCCTCCACTTGCACCACGACCTTCTCCTGGTTCCATAAGAATGAAATATGATGGGAACATATCCGAGCCGAACATCCCATATTGTTGAAACAATCAGCACATAAATCAAAATCTGCCTGTTTACATTGGGTTCAGCCAAAAAGTAAATTTTATAGAAAATAGGTATAGGTACCCAAATTGGCATAAGACTACACTTCTAATGTCATTCTTGAGGTGGGAGTACATAGTTAATACATAATAAATGGGAGCCAAACATAGTTAATACATAATATATGGGAGCCAAAAGAACAAATTCTTGGAGTTGCTCACGTGATATAAAGTAAATGGATTACAAAAACTTAATGTTGGAAAAGGTTGGCAACTTGTGTAAGTTGTCTATTTAGCACCAAACTAAATGATTAAAAGTAATAAATTTTACAATTTTTTTAGAGTAAATGTTAATTAACAGGAATGCAGAAAAGAAAAAAAAATCACAGAAATCCATCTTATGCTTTAATCTTCACTTCTGACCAAACAGCTATTAAATCCCATAACTAAAATCTAAACATGAAATCAATATACAATTGTGTCTTCCCTATACTCCAGAAAAATCATGTACTATCAAGCAATCTCACATTGTCTTTTCGCTATAAAAGCGATTAGACATATGCTCTGTTAATAATTGAGAAAAGAAGAAATGCTTGCCAAGAAGCATCCTTGGGTCCATCTATTAGGTTTTCTTCTCCATCCCGCACCCCTGGCATGCAGGGCTCATTTTATACCTTACGTCCAAGCATAGGTTGTTTTATTCAATAATGAAAAAAAATTAGTGATGCATTCTATAATTGCAGGAATGAGCAACCCAACAGATTAAAATGTATGTGGGTTAAATTAGAAGGAAAAGAAACAAGAAAACTCACCGATGTTTGAGAATTGAGTTTTTCGGAACCCCGCAGTATGCCAACGGCTTGAATGGATTACCTCCTCTACATTTTTCTCTCTTTTTTGTTATGTTTTACTCTATGATTCTCACATGGGCAAAATCTTTCCTTCTCCTTTTCCTTATTTTTTCTTGATTTTTTACGAATGAGAGAATTTTCCTTCTTTACATAACAGACGTGTATCACTTCTTCATTATAAGCAGTCTGTCAACTATATACGTGTCATCATCTCCTTAATGCAACAAGCGATGGAGCAGGAGATCCCATCCAATAATACTTGTACTTCATAATGATCAATACAAGAAAAAGATCTCCCATCGTTTTCTGCCTTCATTACATGAATTAATTAGATTGGGAAAACTAGGTTTGAAAATAGGGGGGAAATGTAATTATGAAGAGTTTAATAGCTTTTACATATTTACAGAAAAAGAAATATTAAAAACTATTATTCTTTAAATCAACAACTATTATAGATACTAATACAGCCCACTTGGTTTTATTCTTATTTCCATTTCAATTTTCAATTCAAAAGTTGAAAAATTAGTTTTAGTTTATGAAATGACACTGAGATTGTATTTGAATATTTTATTAAAAAATAATTATTAGGGTATATGGCTGAATATTTAGGTGGATTATATTTTTATGCCTAAATAGACATATTTTTTTCAAAATATATATATTAATTATTTTGAAATGACAATGTGTACTTCATATCAAATCAAATTTAAATTTGATTGATGTAATAATAGGATGATATGATAAATTTAAAAAAAAAATTGAAAACAAAAACAAAATTCAGTCAAAATGCATATAAGTTAATATTTTTTAATTTTAAATAATATCATAAATAAAAATGACATTTGAATATATAAACGAATGGGGCTTCTATTGATGCTTTAGTGAAATTTAAAAGTTCGCTTTTCACACATCTTTCTCGCTTGCTGTATGGAAAAAAAAATGGAAAAGAAACGAAGGAAATCAAAATCGGATCTTGTTTTTGGTAATTTTTTTCAAATATCAAGCATGAAGTGCTCTTGCATATGAGTGATGATGTTTGTTTCTTGTTACTTGAGTATTATGAATTAGTATTATTAGGCCTTTATTCATATTTTATATATTTTTCCTAATAACATGGTAAGTATGCTATGGCCATATTTGATAGGGGAAATTATATAATAGTGGTAATTTCTCATCCAACATATTAGATTGAGATTATCATGGTTATTTTGATGTTATAGATTGGAATGTTTATTGCTTGCCGCGAGGATCTCCTATAATTTGAGGTGATTGTTTAATATGTCATATTAACTATTAAATTTATTTAAATGCCCCAAATGCTTAATAAGTGAAAACCCTTAATAAGTAAAGGTACACCTGAAATTTCCTCTCAAGCCAGAAGGATATAAATAATATTTGGCATTGGTCAACAATAATGTTGGGGATGCGATTATATAATCTCAGCCCCAGATAGGAGTGTAAAATGACTCGAGCTCGAGCCTTGATTTAGTTGTTCAAAAGCTCACGAGCGAGCTCATGAACTTTTTTCTATTTTTAAATATTATTATATATTAATTAAATAATCACCCCTAGCCCCAGAGCTAAAATGTCAGTAGACTCTAATTTATATGCTATAGGATCATGCTGCAACAGAATTTTGGACCAAATCGCATCTTCAATAATTAATCTCAAACAGATGATTAGCAGCAATTATGAATCATAATCTCAGCGTATCATTAACATCAAACATGAGCTAAGAATAATAGTAGTACATACACTAAAGATAGTGATATTTATACATTTTTACTAAATATGTAAATTTATGCATTGCTAACGATATCGTATAACACATATACTAAACATTTACCTTAAACATATAAAATACTAATCATATAATACTACCAAAGCTTACCTTAAGCATAAACAAAGTACTTATCTTACAATATAACACATATGCTGAAAAATATCATATAGTACATATTACTAAACATAAATAAAAATATACACAATACATCCTTCGATATTCTATTAAAGAGAAGGCAGAAAACCTCTTGTATATATTTATTCCCTTTCTCAATCATATATTATCTCATTTGAGTTTTACTCTCTTGAACTATATCAAACGAATGCAAGTATGATCCTTTACATTTTTCTCAATATATATAGTATAATTTTTAATTTATAAATTAATATACACTACTACATGCGAAACATCAGTACTCTATATTCCTAAATTAAAGTACCACTACACATGTTTTGAGTTAAAACAACACTACTCCACATTCTTAAATTAAAATGTGACTACTCCACTGTTCCTTATATTAAATATTTATTAAATTAAACAAGTTCTAGTCAAAATTATCATCATCATCATTATTATTATATATTGTAGTGATATTTGAACTTTGAAAGATGATAGCTTCTTGAATGATTTAGAACATTCCAGAACAAGAACACGCCTTTGATGTTTAATGTTGATCATTAAAGTCATACTCAATTATCTAGGTTACTCCATAAACCAAGCATAAAATAAGTACCTTGTTATTTTGATGGAATACTCGAAAAAATTTATGCTTATTTCAAAAATTCATGAATATGAATAGGCCTGTCAAGGGTTAGGGTTTTATCGTACCCAAGCCCATGACAATAGCACAATACTTATACTCATACCCAATAAATATATATGAGACCCGGACCCTAAACCCAAAAATATCTATGTTCAAAATTCCCTCCTTCCCAACTTTAATCTTTTTTACTCATAAAACTTTAGTTAGTTACCATTTTTGTCAAACCTAAACCCAAAAATATATTAAAAATAATTGATTTTGTATTATGAATATTTATAATCAGATATTTTAATCGGATAAAAATTCTAAAATTCGGATCGAATTCGAATAAAAATTCGATCAATTGATAAGCCTATATCAAAATTACTCATTATTCAAAATACTCAAATTTAACTAGTTGACCGAAATTACTTATATAAAAACTAAATTTATAATAATAATCATGGCATACTTGAAGTGTGTATTTAAATTTTTAATATATACAAAATAAAAAAAATTAAAATTATTTTGAATTTATTTATTTTCAGTAGCTTTGGACGATGGAGAAAGAAAGATTTTTATCTTTTGGTGCTACATATTTAAATTTTCACTAACATAAAATTAAATTTTTTCTACTATGTGCATATATTTGATTGAATATTACATGAAATAGTAATATTTCAAAAAAAAAATCAAAAGAATAAAGTTAAAGAAAGAAAAAATAATATATTAGAGAAAAAAACATAGTATGGAGGAGAGAGAAAAAAGTGATACATACTCTTGTGGTTCTTATTTGTTTAATATACCAAAAATTAAATTTATAAATTAACCAAATTAAATGACTAAAATTAAATCTCTTTTTTTAATATAAAAAAATTGATTTAACTTTTTTAAAATATGCAAAAAAATTAGCCAATATTAATAAATTACTCTAGTATTCAAATATTGGGTAGTTTTAGCATTTTTATTGACACTACGAAAATTTGAAAAAGATAAAAAAATAGTCAAATCAAAACACAATCCAAAAATTGAGTCTAATAAACTAGACTCAACCATAGACCCAATGGGTCTTGGATTTGATAGGGTAGGGTCTAATTTAGGGTCTATTATTTGGGTATTTTAGGGTATGGGTCTAATTGGATCTATGGGTAGAGTAGGGTGTGGTAAATATACAGTCTAATTATTTGAGTACATTAGGGTATGGGTTTGGAGAGGGCAATACCCTATCCATTTACAGGCCTAAATATGAACTTTGAGATTAATTAAGAATTTATCAAGTAACAATTAGCTTCTTTATATTTTGATGCAGTAGGTTTAAGTTGCTTAGATGCATTTCTTGCGGAAAACAATAAAACTATCATTTGCACATTCTTTTGGGCTTTATATTAAGAAAGTTTGAATGAAAAGGATTTCATATTAGTATAGGAGATTCATTTTTGTGTGATTGTATTCCTGTAATTTAAATTTGATTATTTTGAAAAATTCAACTACATGCAATAATTGTTGTGTGTGTGTGTGTGTGTGTGTGTGTTTTGCTGGGGGGGGAGTGTAATTGTTGTGAAATTGTTAAATTAACTATAAGAACTTCTATTTAGTAAGAAAGACATATATATATATATATGTATTAAAAGGCTAATTCACTAAAAGTATATATAATATGAAATGAAATTTATATTGCGTACTTTAATATGCCTTCTTCATACAATTAAAATCATATTTTATTATTTATTTATTTTAAATTTAATTGAAAGGTAATTTAATTTGTTTGATGAAATCAGAGATGCATGGTGGGTGCATGGAATCATATTAACAACATTTGATTGTGAATAGGCTATTCACTGTTGTGCTATACAAGTTATCTAAGGCTATTCAGCTTAATTTACCATTTCCCAAGCCCAAGGTGTTTCTTTTCCTTTTGACAGGTAATAATTTATATAATGCTAGCTCTAGATCCAAATGAACCGTAAAATTTTATATGATAGAGCGAAAAAATATCAAACAAATATCAATGTATATTGTGGATTCTACGACTGACTGACATGGTAAATTAATGATGTCATAATTCAAACTTTTCCCGAACCATTTGATCGAATAAATTCTGCCATGAATTAGGATAACTTCCCCTGAAACCCACACCACATATATATATGTTGTCCAAGTTAAGGAGCAAACTCGGAAAGTAATGTCATTGGAAGTGCAAGGGCAATTAACAAACATCCTGAATAACCCCAAAGCACAACATTAGACAACCATAACATACCAACATTCACATTTTAATATGATAACATCAGCATAAGGTAGCAAGATCCATGATTTTATTTTGTTGCCTCACTCTCACACAAGTGTACAACATATCTCACACACAGGGCAGAACCAACAAAGACATACATGTCTGATATACCATGAGCTAAATGACCATATTATGGATTAGGACAGGATCTTCGTGCTATCGTTCAAGGCCAGCAGCTAGTTCTTTTGTGGGTCGGTGAAGAAGCTGTTGATGGATGGCATGATTTCTGGCCGCCTATTGCGAGCAAATTTTCTAAGAGCATGTTCAGAGTACTTCTGTCCCTCCGCAAAATTCTCCAACACTCCAGCAGCTCTACCCTCCTTGCTCACCCTGGTTCAAAGGGAAATGTTAGCTTTAAAATCTCTAGTCACAATGAAGCGAAACGAATACTCAAGACTCAAGAGAACAAAATTGAATGATTAGAGGCATACATAAATAAAGACACATTTTGTCCTCATTAAGTATTGCCATATTTTTTGAGGCTTGTATATTGAGGCATATGTTAGAATAACACATAAATGATGGTAAAATAGCCTCTAAAAAATTTCTTTATAAATATTATAAGGACAATTTTTTAAATGATTTCCGTATATTTTGCAATTGCAGCTATGGACGTTGTTCGTCCAAATGCCTTTCTAGAGCAAAAAAAATAACCCCAAAATTCCTCTATTGTAGTAGTGATTATAAGGTATTATTCCCTTATTGTCATCAAATCTTGGCCTCATTTTTTCCTTCCCAAAAAAGAATTCAGCATATCAAGATCATGATACAGAAAATTAAGTAAACTTCCAACAGATATCAAACAGTATATCACTATTTGTGTGTCTGACAGATTTCTGAAAATTAGTATGACCAAAATGTGTGTCTCTCAAGTTGAAACTCAATCACCTTCAAGCACATTTGTTGAAAAATATGATCAGTTTTCTGTGCCAGAGATAGAGAGGGGGCTCTGCCTCTGCAGCAAATAAAAGAAAATTGTCTTCCCATACGGGCTCTCAAAAGAGTAAAATGTGCTTGACATAATATTTTGAAAAGAAAGCAGGAGAAGATTGGTGGAATTTTTAATTCCAAGTTGGACCGCTATTAATTGGGTTAAACATAACTTGTAGGCCTATTTTATTATCAATCCACTATTGCTAAGGCTCCTATGGACTGACTTGATTTTGCAGCTGGTATATGCCCAATTCTAAAAAGCCTGTAATTGGAGGCCCATAGGTCAAAACATATATAGGCTTTCCCTTTCTAGTCCACATTCCGATGTATTACTTGGATGTTGGTGGAAGATGGAGAGAAAGTTTTAGCAAATGGTATTACTGTAAATATCCAAAGACCGTGATCATCATCAATTTCAATACTACTCGTGCATGGAATCAAACAAGAGGAAGTTGTCTGATTGGATGTAGATGTAGGCCTTTCCCCAAGGACTTCGATGAGTTGGTTTTATTAATAAAGAAATTCCGTTGTGTAAGGTAAGGGAGGCTTAAATCATCATGGTGTTCTAGAAGGGTGTTTGGCTTAACTTATTCAAAAGGTCTTACAAGCTCCTACATCTTATAAGATATTTTTGGAGTTTATAAAATGCTAGATCTTTTTTAAAAAATAAGTTTTTAAAGTGTTTAGATAAAATATAATGACAATTTTGTAATTAATATGCTTAAAATCAAAGAAGTTTGTTAAGATCCTAAAAATAAGTTGCGAATTTCTAACTTTTCTAAAAAGAGCTTATAAGCTCCTAACATTTTATTTTAGAAGCCCATAAGCTCTTTTTTTTTTTTTTAAATTTACCAAACACTTTTTGAGGAGCTTGTGAGCTCACCCAAACACCCTCTAAATCTATATTGTAAAATCCTGCAAGCAGAAACTTTTGATTACAAAGATATCATTTTTCATGCATTTAGTAGTGTTTAATTCATTAGTTGGGCTGCTACCTTGGTAAAATTTGGATGATGATGATGACAATTAAGACGTTCTGAAACTTAGGGAGCACTAAAATGGATCCTAAGGCTACAACTTGAGTTTATATTGATCTCAACTGACATCAAATGAACAGCATAATCTGCCTGCTTTCCACTCATAACATGGTAAGAGTTATTCCCGTTAAAAAGTTCCACAAAGGGGCCAACAAGACCAAATGGTTTCCTCAACAAGGCAAGGCAATGCTCCAAGAAAAACAATAGGCTTGAATCTTGATAAGATTCCAAGAAAAATAGTCAAATAAACTAACTAAAAAACAACCAAGTTAACATTCTATTGGAAAACTAATTAGAATTTCAAAGTCATTTTCTGCAACAAGCAAGGGTATACAAGGAAACAAAAAACACTATAAAGAAATCACTCCTATCTCACAATAAAACTCAAACTAACACCAAGGTTGAATTCATATTTATGGGTCAAGACTGCAGGAAAAGTGCAATGCCGCCGATTTTCAATTAGCCCTTTACCACACCTTTCAATTACAACTAAAATTCAAGAAAATTTCTTGAAATTAACTTTCTTTCACATTTAAGCACACAAAGAAACAAACACCAGTTCAATTTCCCTTACAAACAACTTCAACTAACACCATCCCACAAAATAATTCTTCCAAAAATTTTCAATGCTTCGCCTATCTATTCTATTACGACCCGCTTGAAGAGAGGAGGACCATCATCTCTATCCGGGTATACTTACCAAGAAGAATATAATATATAGAGAGAGTACCGGACTTCGGGGTTGATGCAGATATTGCGAACCAACTGAAAACCGCAGATGCCCATCGCAACCCCCATAGCTGCAAACAGGGGATACACCTACACACACACACACACGCGTAGATATAGCACACCCACCACAAAAAAAAAAAAGATACATGAGGAAAATTTTCCAGTAAAATCAATTAAAACAGCTGGAAAAGAAGAAAAAAAATGGGGAAAAACCTCAGGCCTGATCCAGCGGCTGGAAGGAGCCATTTGCAAGCTTCCCTTTTTGGATAGTACTCCGATTTCACTTGTAGAGAATCCCGGGCCAGAGGAGAAAATGATGGGCTGACGAATGCTTTGTTATTTATTTATTTGTTAATTATTGCTTCAAAATCCTTTTTTTATTACTATATGCTTTTATATTATTACAGCATAGATAAGGTTCTTGGAATTGGAGAAGACGAAAGCTGATTGGCTGTTTGGTAGGAATGGTTGGTGGACTTTGGGTCCACATCTTAGTCAATTGATGGACAACACGTGTCCACCAGTAAAAAGAATAGTTCATCTCTTTTTCATTTTATCTTTTTCTTTATTTTTGGTCTAAATATAAAACCCACTAGATGGAGTTGATTTTTACAAAAGTCATCAATTTTAAGTTTTTAAATAATAATACTAATAATTTCGTAATATTATAGTTTATTATATAATAGATGCCAGCATGTATTTGTACATTTTTCTCCTAATTTATTTTCTATAAATATTCAAAAGTTATCCAATCCCCATTAATTATGAAATTTTGTTTCATTTAATACCCATACTTCCTCTCTTTCTTATGTAGAATGTTTGTCATCAATTCCACTCCTAATTGAGACCAATATTGAGCCTTACTCTTCGAAAGGAGAGGGAGCAAGCAACAAATGAGAGAGTAATGAAAATTGACGTATGAGTCAATTTGCAAGACTTTGAAATTATACCTTCGACTACTTCACTCCTACTTAATTTTTATTTCTATTATTTCTTTGAGTTATGGTGTTGCTTCAATTATTTTACACAAATAGAAATTTTTTCAAACTCCAAATGAATTGAGTGGTAAGGAATATAAATAATCTTTGCTTACTAGACTGCCAAATAAATGGGTTAATATCAATTGACAATTGTGATAATCGAAATAGGCAAAACATTTTCTTTGATAAAAAAAAATCAAATCACCACCATATGTTTATGAAAACATGCAAAACCACCTCCTTCATGATAGAAGAACGTTTTGCCTAGGGATGTTCCCGATTCGATTTGAATCGATTTTGGGACAAAGAACCAATCGATCTAAACTTTATAATGTATATTAAATCAGTTTGAATAAGTTAGATTTTATTATAAATTCAATCCAATCGAATCCATTTTAAATCGGTTTGGATTGGATCAGTTAATTCAATTTTTTAATTTAAATTTTTAATTAAAATATTTGATAAGTTACTATTGATAATTAAACTAGTTTAATTAATGAATTTGTAAATTTCATTTAACAATCATATCACTAATCTTGTGGAATTAAGTTAAATTATGTAAGAACACACAACTATAAAGTTATAAGTTCACAATAATTATACCGAGTGGCATTTGGCCTAGCGGTATAAGTCTCTCACATAATGTGGAAGGTCAAGAGTTTGAGCCTGAACGGGCTCTTGATGTGCGTGTGTGTGTGTGTGTGTGTGTAAACATAAAATAAAATAAAATAAAAAGGTTCACAATAATTATTCCTATGTATTTGATTTTTGAAAGTGGAAAAATCCTAGGTTTAGTTTATTTTAATTTATTTGTATATTTTAAAATTAATATATATATATTATTAGTATATAAATTTTAGTTCGATTTGGATTGGATCGATTTTTTATATTAGAACTGAAAATCGATCCAAACCGATCGATTTTAAAAAAATAAATCCAATTCAATCCAAAAAGTTCGATTTTGATTTATTTTTGATTTTTTAGATTGGTTCATCAGTCCTTTTTTTCGGATTGGATTAGATTTGAATGCCCCTAATTTTGCCTATTTGTATAAACACATGATGGTCTTTTGAAATTTACTATTTTTGTTAATCCATATATATTAGGGTGTTTGGCTAAGCTTTTTTAAAACATCTTATAAGCTCCTACATCTTATAAGATATTTTTGGAGCTTATAAAATGTTATATCTCATTTTCAAAATAAACGGTTGAAGTGTTTGGATAAAATAAGATCTTTGAGCTTACAAAATATTAATAATGGCATTTTTGTAATTAAAATTGTTAAAAATAAATGAGCTTGTTAAGATCTTAAAAATAAGTTAAGGTTTCCTTACTTTTTTAAAAAAAATTTATAAGCTCCTAATATATTATTTTAGGATTTTTAAATGGTAAAGATTAGATCATATTAACAGCAGAACTTATGTGCTACTATTATGGCATAATTATATTATTTAATATTTTCAGAGCCAATACTTATGGCTTTCCGTATTGATATTAATTGATCTTATCCACTGATCAGCTTCCATTAGGCTTGGCAATGGGGCGGGGTGGGGCGGGTTTTTGTTAAATCCGAACCCGCCCCGCACTCAAAAAAATATTTTAAAACCCGCCCCGCGGGTTTTAGATCTAAAAATCTCAACCCGTCCCGTATTAAATATATAAAACCCGCACCCGTCCCGCTCCACCCCGCCTCTGCCAAATTCACAACAATTTAATACAATTTCAAACAAAACAATAACTTTGTCTTTATAAATATCATAGCCACAAAAATCAAACACAAATTTTGGTGTTTTTCAATAGTCCATGCAATATGTCAATTCACAACAATCTCAAAAAAGTTAAAATAATTTAACATAACAATATCCAAACACCAACAAAAAACTGAAATATAAATATATATATATATATAAATATAATTAAGTTATAAATACCCGGGGCGGGGTGGGGCGGATTGGTATTGAACACGCCCCGCCCCGCACAAATTTTATATTAAAATCCGCCCCGCCCCGTGCGGATCGAATTTTTACCCGCCTCATACGGGATGGATCGGAGCGAGTACCCACGGGGTGGGTTGAAATTGCCACCCCTAGCTTCCATGATATATTACCTATTTACACAATTAATGTAAATTAAAATATATTTTCTTTTTAAATACAGTATTTTTCTACTTTTGAATTATGTAAATTACGAAATTATTGCTTTAGGAAAAGGTTTCAAACTCAAAGATTGGTGTATATATTACTATTATATATATATATATATATTGGTTCGAGCCTCAGTTTGATGATGCTGTCACGCTGATTTTTTGGATTCAACCTGAACCTAATTAAGCTCTAAATTTTTAAGTGATTTCAAGCCTGAGTCCGATTTTTATTTTTTTTTAATTTACCAAAATGATTAAAAATTGAGTAACTGAAATTTATTGAGTAACAAAAACTCACCTAATTTTGAACTGATTTTGAATCAGTAAATCTAAATTATTTTCTTGAATTTATATAAGGTATGTATAATGAAGTTTGCATCATAGACTACTCCTGGTTAGTTTGCCATACCCCCAAAACATTTTTTAACTCTCAAAATTTAAACAAACAAAATATCACATTCTCTATCCCAATTTCCAAAACGCACAAAATTATCCCCAAAATCTCTCTTACTATTTATCAGAAAAACTTTGCCCAAGGCACATATACAAACCAATCATACCACCTACATATACACATTTATAATTAACATTAAAAAATTTATTTCATCCCAGCAATCCAACAAAAAATTACTGATATGGCATCTACAATAAAATTTGCCACTTCCCAATATACTTCTAAACAAACAATTTTTTGCCAAAATATTCCCTACTTTCCCCCAAAATAAAAATAAACAACCATCACATTCTCTCAGACCACTCTCCAAAACACCATTCCCCAAAACATTTTTCACAATTCATCCAATTTACATTCAAACAAAGCCTATTTTTGAGATTTGCCAAACGAGTAGAGACATGAGTTCACCATGAAATTTTGGGAAAAGATGTTTTCATGTTGATAACTGGAACTCATAATTTCCAAGTAAACCAAGCCCGGGGGATCAACTCATTCCCACCTCCTTTCCCTTTCCCTTTCCCCCCCAATCTCTAATCTAAAAGCAGCACACACCTGCAATTTCGTGCTCCATCAACTCCTTTTCAACCACTTCTGGGGAACGAGGGAGAATTGGATAGATGACTTCCTATTTGTCTTATTCTTCATCAATTAGGACAAATCCTGGACAGTCAAAATGTTCTAAACCTATACGCCAATATCTGCTGCTCGTTTTTCATTTAGGGATCAACACCACAAAATGAAAGAGAATGTTTCGAATCCAAATTATTCACTGTTGTGCAGGAATTCTATTTGGCTTCAGTTCTCTATCTAAAAGCATGAAGGAAATGGAGTGATAAAAGTTCCCAGTAAGGATGAACTCGAGCAATAAATATCAACAGAATAGGCTTTGCTACGTCAGCAAGAACAAGTTCATATATGCTGCTGTACAGACTGTGCATAAGGATATTCTTACCGGTCAGCCAAAACAATAATATCTGGCAAAGACTGCCTATGAGTCATCTGAAACATCTTCTACTTAGCTGAACTCAGAAATCGTGGAGTACCACAAATATAACAATGTCCAGGGCTCCTACCAGCATCAACGCCTCTTTTCATCACTTAGAACAACAGGAATATAATGCAATCCAATGCTAAAGAACAAAATGGGAAATCATCATTAATCGGTTCAAGTATGTAACAGACTTTCATGGATACCTTCGTCGTGGCATGAATCAGCCTTCTCCACTGGGGCAGGACCTACATGAATGCTCAAACAAATATTTCAAATACTACTACACTAAGCCTCTTCAATGAGTGGACCATGTAAAACACTCAAAAAAGAATGCCAGATGTCTGCCACATAATAAATCAAGATATGGACCTGAGAAAGCTAATTGTGGACTACAGATTATAATGAAAACAACATGCAACATATTGACCTCCTTCATCCATACTCCAAGCGCCTCAAAAAATCCAGGTATCTATACACATGATGTGACTTTCTTACAATTCTAACTTGTCATTTCCAATGCATTTCTCATACCCCCACGCATCCCACATCAATGTTAACAGTAATTCTTTGCTACTTCTAATGAATTCATTCTGCACAAAAATTTTATCCTAATATGTGCTCATGTAGTTACACATGATCATACGCTGCCGAAGCCAAATCCAAAAGGGCACTATTGTTATTATTAAGCCAAACTCCTCATACTTCTAATTATATTATCAAAGGTCACCAACAGCTACAAGAATCAAGGATTCATATGAACATCAACCGATATCCAGAGCCCTCTTTCCCATCTAGAGGTCCTATCCAACCTGATTATTTTGGAAATTAATAATTTCATGCTTGGAGAGAACATGTTAATACTTTCATTGGATGATGTCTTCATAATTCATGTGGAGTAAACTAATTCCCCTGCATTTATAGCAAGAAAAGATGCAGATTAAAGAAATACAAACTGAAGCATTCCTCGCAGGAATACACTGTCATGTCAGAAAATAAAATAAGATACTTTTGTTTCCCTGATGACCGAACCAGCAAACAGACAGAAATCATGCTCTCTCTCTTCATTATACAACTACAGATTTTCTTACATGATTGATGATTCTTATGGAACTCAGACTTACACATACCAATTGGCAGGCTCTCTCTAAATCTGGTACAAGAACTTTTTCGGTACCACCTTGATCAACCAAAAAAAAAAACCTCTTAGACCACAAAAATCAAGGTTACTTCAAATTTGCGACAAACCAGAAAGTGATTGTCACATGTCATTGTCACACATACACAAAGTGAGAGAGAATGCATGCTTTCTAATAATACCATCCAAGACTAAGATCAAAAGAGCCTAGAAGCTAAAGCAACCTGAAAACAGACGAAGTCTGGTTCTATTTGGAGTGAGCTTAGCTAAACAAATGACCATGCCAAAAAGATTAACTCATCCAAAAGTCCAACTCACAATTAGCACAAATACAGATTTCAGCCTCACTAGCATTATCATCACTCCACAGCCCCAGTAGGTGCCAAAATAGAAAAGATAATTCAACCTAGATGAGTATGAATCCACAAGCGAACCATGAATTTAAGCCCACTGCAACTAGTCTAGTCGAAATCTATCATCATAAATCTTTTCAAATCTTCACACAGCCCAGTGCAACTAGTTTCGTTGAAACTAATCAAATCTTCACATGGCTTAAATCCAAAGTAAAAATTTTAAGTTAAACAGCATTTTATTTATGTTATGAACCGATAATAACCCTCCAGACATATCTATATCTAGGCATATATAATTAAAATCCATATAATAGAATCACTAAAATCTAAAGCAATCAGCTATTTATAGAAAGCAAATTTGTGGTGCTGCAACTTTCCCTGTTATTTTCCTCTAGCTGGCATAGTTTTTCATAGTCACATCAAAGCCACAGCTTTTACTCAGCAGACCTCTTTTACATAGTATCTATGCGAATGTCCCAAAGCCCTAGCCACGGTGGAAACTGAGGTAGCAGGGCAGAGTTGTAATATTCATAGATAAATCACATAGCAACTCACATTAATAAGTACTCAATGAACATTTTGAGAAGAATGAAAGATCTATGTTTCTGTACATTCACACATCAAAGAGCCACAACCAGAGATTGAACATATATTTTGATATCTGTTGGGCCCAAAAAAATCCCAAAATATTTTTAAAAGCATATTGCCCTTCAAGTTCTGGTTTTTGTAGAAGGAAAATATCAAATTAGTACTCAGATCATCATCCATTGAATTTTGCCTGTCCTAAGATAAGCTAATGACCCTGCAACAAATTGTCAAATTCTGGTAGGTGTTTGGTTAGTTAAAATCACCCCTTCATTAGTGAAGGAAGTCCAGAAAAGGTTCCTTGATATAATTATACTGGAAAGATAAACACTCGTAAGCCTCCAGGGAAAAATGCACCAAAGCTAGTTATTTGTGCTTTTGGATCTAGTTTGTTCTGGATGCATCATTTCGTTACCACTCTATAGATTTGTCCTATCTTTTCGCGATGCCATATTCTGAAGTTCATGTAGAACAAGAAATTGATTGCCAAAGCACTGTATACAATTTTCCTGCTGTGTCAGTGATAGAACCTCCTGAAAAACTAACTTGGTCCACTTAAATTATAAATGCCACATAACCTGCCAGTTTCAGTGTCAAAATAAAAATTTACATTCTTGGTCTCTGTTATTCATAAACTAAACGTCAACTTGTTCGGAATCACTAACAGTAACCTTCAGCTTCATCAGATAATTGACTCTATGAATGGCTAAAATGCCCCCCATGACTTTTGAACTTAAAATGAGTAAAAGTCCTCCCACCTCTCATGCGCATGCCAATGCAAGGGAATTCATCATTCAGAATTCTAATAATCTATAAGGTACTTAGCCACAAAAATATCCCCTTCATATCATCTCTATCTACAGACTAAAACAATCCATGGATATTCTGCTCTACCAATTCCAAATTTGCACAGTAATCAGGTTGGATTATTAAGTCTTCTATGTCAAAATCAAGTGAAGTGAAGCTCCAGAAACTTCAGAAACAACTCTAAGAATAAGGTGCACAAGAAAGAAATTTAAAATTCTCAAGAATCTAGTTTTTGGTTCAAAAGAATACATTTATGTTAAGAAGTTGCACAATGTTTTATCATCCAAAAGCTCATAAGCTATATCACCAAGGAACAATACATCATATTCAAGAAAGTTTTAATATCGCTATATTCACCAAAAATAAATAGCACCGTCAAATTATATGTGTTCCATTTCTCTATCACCTTATCTATTCACATAACAAGTCTTTCACATCAGCACAAGCATATTACACAATATATCGACCAAAATCAAGAGAGAACTAGATTAATTCCCCTGAGCTTCAGGATCACATTTCTATACCAATATCTAAAGCTTCGAAACACAGTCTAATAGTAAGAACACACACAGGACACGCTAAGAAAAAGAGAGACCCAACATTCAAGTTCAAGGAACAGATATTCTTCTAAGACCTTGTTATCATGCTACAAGAACGTGCCAATCGAAATGTTAAGCTGCCTCCGTCGAGTGTTGCCTCTCCCTCAACAGGTTTACACTCATACTGCTTCCTGCAGCCTGGACAACGCCCATCTTCCTCAAGAATTCTCTTGTGACAAAAAAGGCAGAGCCTGAACCCACACGAACAAGGAAGGAAGCTCGAGTCTGTACAGTCGAAATCATCAAAGCATATCGGACATGATTTGGGGATTGGCCCCATATTCTTACAGCCACAAACTGATCCTCGGCCAAAATGACGCTCCGAATTCAAGGGAAAACTATATTGCTTTGACAAACTGGGCAAGCTCTGAGGGCGGTAAGCATCATCTGGCCTCCAAGCACAGCAATTTACTGGGGCCCTCTGCTTAGCAGCTCCTCCACTCTCTGGATTTGCGTTCGAAATATCAATCCCTGAAAACAGCCGGTTGGTTGCATCTACATGAGAACCAGATTCTGTGGCAATTTCATGTTTCTTTGAAGGAGGTGAATCATATCCTGTATTAGGACTGTACTCTTGCTTCTTGTCATCAGTGGCAGCCAAGGCATCAGCCACAGCCTCCCAATCATCCAAGCAATCATCATCACCAACATCCTCCTCATCTTCCTCACTCATGTTTCCTGAACAAAAACCATTACTACTACTGCTACTGCTTCGACCACTGCTGCTGCCGCTTCTGCTACTCGCAGTAAAATTGACCCCAGAATCATTACTGCCCAATACACTACTAGTGTGGCTGGTCGGGCTGTTGGAGGGCAAGGACTCGGAATCACTGTAGTGATGCATCAATGATCCATCTCCATAGATCTCCTCCTGATTCCTCGGCTTGATCTCCAGCTTCTCCATCGGTTGGGCCCTCTCTTTCCCCAAATGCACTGATGGCCCTCCGCTTGAACCCCCTCCACCATTTGCTTCCTCCTTACACCCACCCTTATTTTTCACTGGAAGCATAAACAGCCCCTATCATCAATTAACAAGTGCTAATACGAAAACTTTCATACAAATTTTCATACATGCACTGTATTACCAAAAGATATTAAAAATTCAAAACACAGAAAAATATAAACCTGGCGCTATAGCATGCACTTACACAAACACACACACACACACAATAGTTTAAGACATTAATTAAACACGAAATGAGTTGTGGAGTATTTTCATGTCCTTTCACGAATTAAGATTACTTAATCCAAGTTGTACGTATCCCTTCCTCTTTTAATATATTTATATGCCTGTGCGCGTACAAGCTAAGAGGAACAAATGCGTGTAAGAAAGCAATGCGAGATCTATGACAAACCTTGAGAAAGCCATTGCTCACGACGAGCATCAAGTTTGCACTGCTTCAGTTTTGCTGAGCGATTAGCCTAAATTCCAAACAGATAAAAAAAAAATCTAATTTAGAAACTGACAAAAACGAAGAGAAATTGACGAGTTTATGGGAAAAAATGAAAAACTACAGGAATCGATAAAATAACAACTATCACGCGCACAAACACATTGAACCAACAGATAAAACCACAAAATTTCCTCAACCAAAATCAAGACTTCTTCCCCAGAAAAAATGACGTCTAACATCAAAAAACTAAAAAAGAACAACAAAATCAATACAGAAAGACATGCAAGTATAATGCATGTCACGAATTTTCTCAAGCTAATTAAATAGCTCAAAAAATAAAAAAGAAAAAACACATACCCTCTTTTTCTTGGCGAAATCTTTGGGGTTAGATGAGGCCATGGCGATGGAAGCGTTGGGGATCGAATCAGATATCATGGCTGAGTCAACTCGTTCGCGAATCAGAAAAACCCTAAATCGATCGGAGATACGCGTAGAGAGAGAAAATGATAGATATAGAGAGAGAAAGACAGGGAGTGAGAAAGAATGTGGATAACGGAAACTGCTCTGCTTCGCTCAAACCTTTTTTACGTTTTTACGCCTTTTGGACTCTACAAATAAGAGAGCGTGAGCTGCACAACTGGGAAGGATAAATATAGCACCCAAACTGACAGTTTCGCCCTTCCAACTCTACCTTATTTTCCCTGCGGCCCCCAAGTACGCCATGCGAATATTACGAGGGATTTGCGGGGCCTTTTCATAATACTATTAAAATATTGTTTCTAGGTTGTGATTTATTGGGGGATAATTTTCTAAAATGTGACTATTAAATTAAAAATAAAGTAAATTTTATTAAAATAAATAAATAATATTATAGAGGAAGAAATTTATGAAACAAAGAGAATTATGAAAATCAAAAGTATTTTATATTACTCTCGCTTTGAATTTTCATTTATTTCAAAAATGAAAATTTTTCAATTGGTTTGTAGAGACATATATGCACTTTAATACGGTAATCTAATGCGAGTTTAAAAAAAAAGGTGGAGATAGCAACTTTTTCATCAACTATATTTAATCTGTAGGGTTTTGAGGAAGGAAATATTTTGAAAATGAAAAATTGTGATATTGAGATAATAAGTTAATTATTTTGCTTTCAAGTTTTTGACAATATTCATATAATCTCAAATTCTATATGTTTATGAAAATTTTTAGCATGATTCGTATAGTTATAAGTCTGTCAAAGTAGTTAATCAAATTCATATTTTTTAGTTATGTGATTGTTTGGATCAAAGGGTTTTAGAGATGGGTGAAACTATAAAATTAAAATCACGATAATTCTATCTCTCATATTGAGAAAAGTTATACGAAATATTATCTTTTTATATATTTTACACACTACACACACATAAATACTTAGGACTCTTTTGAATACGAATTTCAAATGTTAAACATATTAGATGCTATTCGATTAATTAACCATCGATACACATATAATTTTGATCATCAAAATATTACGTTTTATCACGCAAGCAGTTAAATTTGGAGCAAAACTTTTATAATTATAGACGCTACATAAAATTAAGTTCCATGTGTAGATAGAGAACACTAATTAGGTTTTAATTATATACAAACAATTGCAAAGATTTTTCCCACCTAATTAAGATTCAACTAGTACTCACACCATTTAAAGGATATGTCTTAATTTAAATATAAATCACAAAAACGCAAGCAGACAAGAAAAGCATATCTTATTTTCAGAGTTTTGGAAAAAAAAATGAAAAGTATTTTGGAGAATGGGTCAGAGAGATGTATGTTTAATTTTATGTTTGAAATTGGATAGAGATTATTTTGAAATATATTTTTATATTTGGTTTTGTCTTAGTAGAAGACAAATTGTACTTTAAATATCCAATTAGTACTTTTCTATTTGGTTAGTGGGATTGGAAATATAATTTTATATTATTATTTTTATGTACATAGAATTATAATGAAAGATTATATTTATATACATGTAATGATTATGAATGATGAAACATAGTGAAGAAAAGGGTATTTTATGATGTTTTATATTGTTTTTAGTATTTTGAAGAAAATAAAGAAATTGTTTCCATTTTTATTTTTCCCCCAAAAAAAATATTTTGGAAAATAGAAACAAACATAGTCGTCATGGAAGCTTATAGACCTCAATGACTTACCTATTGGATAAATTAATTTATTATAAGTTTTTGAAAAGCAATAATAATGATGTTAGAATTTAAGTACATGAATGAATAACATAAATAAAAAAAGCAACATAAAATTTACGACTCATATAAGTGGAGCTAGAATGAGGAAGATAGAACTTCAATACATCATATGAGATGCAAAGAATATACAAATTATAATTATTACAAGATTCAACAGCTCTCATCATTTAAAAGACAATTAATTTAAATGAATGAACTTTTTCAAAAATAAATAAATTAATTAAACTTGGAAACATAAAACATGTCACATTTTCTTAGAGCTTGTTTGTTTGTAAATTGTCAAAATATTTTTTAACTCCCATAATACAAACAAACAACATATCACATTCCTCAATTCTACTATTCAAAATACCCTCAAAAAGGCCCAAAATACCCTCACAACTCATTTCCTACCTATTTTTCAACGTCTAGCCCTTTCATTTTTTATTACCCCCTACTTAATCTATATATAAACATATATAAATAATTTTAAAATATCAATTTTACCATACTAACCCACAAAATATATATATATATATATATTGATGTAACATCTTGTCTCTACCTAAAAGATAAATAAACAAATAATTTTTTCACAATTCATTCTTCACCTACCATCTAAAACACAAATAAACAATTATCACATTCTCCAATCCTACTTCTCAAAAATTATTTTGCCAAAATTATTTAACTATATTTTAACGATATGCTCCAATTCATAAACAAACAAGCCCTTACATTCTACATCATACGCTCGGAAGAAGTATATATTCAGTTGATTGGACCTAAGTCCAACTTCAAATAGTAAAATAATTAATTTCAAATTAAGACACGTTAAACTTATTGGAGTGGCACCGACCAATACCTTCCAATGGCTAAATTGCACGAATTCGTGAATATTTTCATATAAGAGGTTGTCCAAAAGTTTTAAAAAGTATTAAATGACTAATAAATACAGTACCTTCCAATGCTTTAAGGAAGAGTGCTTATGAGGACTTAATCTAATCACATGTTAAGATCCTTAATAATTTTCAAAAAGAATAAGTGAAGAAAAATACTCCTTCAAATCAAAATTGATCATATTGAAAAATTAATCACATATTTACTTGTCATATAATCGAACGGCACTCTATCAAATTGTATATTAATCACATGCAAGTGCAATTCACTCACCATATAATTAACATAATTTTTATTATTCCTGCATTCAATTTGTTAGAGAATTTTTCAATAAATTGTATGTTGATCACGTATAAATATAGTTCATTCCTCATGTATTTGACTTTTAATTTATTTATTTTTTAAGTTGAATCCCATCCATGCTAGAATTTTTACAAGTGAGGATAATAAGCAAAATATTTATTTAAATTTTATTTTATCGACTCACTAAATGACATAACAAGTTTTATTGCATTTATTCTATAATTGGTTATTCTTCTTAAAAAATTATACTTCAATCGTAAGTACTTAATATGTGACTCAATTACATTCTATTAAACTAATTTCAAACTAAAATTTTCTAAATAATAAAAGATTACTTTTTCAGTACGAGGAGCCTGCTGGTATGACAAGACTACAATGGATATTCTTGTCTTTCTGGAAGTGTAGTTAGGTGAAATTACTCTTGTGCCCATTTTGGTCGATGCTTAATTTTGGTTTGGATTTTTTTTTTTTTTTCAGTATATAAAAAAGACAATAAATGGAAGAAGAAGAAAAATAATATAAAGGGAAGAAAAGACAAAATAAAATGGAGAGAGAGAAAGAATAATAAAAGGAAAAGAAAAGATGTCATTGTGCACACGAACACGTAGAATAATTAGTGCACAAAAACGAGTAGGTAGATTGCAATAGAAGCCACCAAATTTCTCCCTTTTTATTTTAATGAATCATATTATTTTTCGTTTGCACGTGCAGGCAGCACAGCAGGCACATGTATATAATAGCATATATTACAAAATCATAAGTAACTTTAAATTTGGATAAGCAAATTTGATTGGACGAGACATGTACTTGTTGCTTAAACATAATGACATAATATTGTTTCCAAATTTTTTCAAAAAGAAAATGATTTGAAATTTTATTTTAGGAATTTATTTTTTTTCAAAAATAAAATTTGAGTTTTGATGCTCACTCTCACTCTCAGTCTAATCTAATTTATTGTAGTTTCACTTTGCCACAAGATTTATGCAACTTTTAACAAGAAATTACAAAAATCTAATTTGTACTTACATGTAGATCTTGAATTTTAGTGTCCATTTGGTTAAAATGGATCGAATTGAATTTTTTATTTGATTAATAAAAAAATTTAATTTTGTAAAATGAAAAATCAAATCAAATTATTGATTTTTAATCAATTTTGAATAGTTAGCTTTCGATTCAGTAAAATCAAACTCGAATTTGTTCCCCCCCCCCGCCCCCCCAAAATCCTAAGAGTCATACCACTCTTTACTAAAAATGAGTGGGGAAATGTATTATTCCAATCTCTGAAGGTCATGATAAAACTCATAAAAAATATAAATTAGATTACCTTTTTTTTATATAAATGGTTGGTACCAACATGTTTGATTAAATCAAGGGGCACTTATTAAAAAGTACCAAAATCACTTTTCAAATTCATGTTCAGTCCCCACTTGAATTTTTATAGAATGAGCTCCCTAGTTTTGGTAAAATTTTAGAGATCACTCCCTATCCACTTGATTTGGCAAAAATACCCTTAAGTACAATATTTTTCACTCATTTTCTTCACTTCTTTTCCATCCACACAACCAAACACCCTTTATCTCCATTCCCAAACACTAAACTCTACCTTCATCTTTCATTATCAGAAGAAAGAAAAAAAAAAAAAAAAGTCGAAAAAGCAAATTGAGCTTGACGGCGCGAACGAGGAGCCCGACGACACCACCACCACTAGCGCGACCACCGCATTTCCACATTCTCAGTTTATTTTCATCATTTTCAAGTTATTTTATCAGTTATTACCAGGTCATTTTCTTCATCTTGTATTTTTTTTCTTAATCAGCAAAAGAGTGTTTGCCAGAGATGTGGGTATGAAGAAGGAGATGAATTTTGAAGAACTTCGGACTGTATCATTTGTATTGGAATTGTAGTAGTATATAATCTGTTTATATAAAGTACATTTTACAAGAAATTATAGTATAAAATATTCAATCTTTCAGTACATTTTAAAAGAAATTGTAGTATATAATTTGTTTATTTAAAGTACATTTTACAAGTTATTGTAGTACAAAATGTTCAACCTTTCAATAAACATTATCTGAAAGTGATAGTATATAATTTGTTTATCTAAAGTACATTTTACAAGCAATTGCAGTACAAAATATTCAATATTTTAGTACACATTATCTGAGAGTGGTAGTATATAATTTGTTTATGTAAAGTGTATTTTTCAAGCAATTGCAATACAAAACATTCAATATTTCAGTATACATTACTAGAAGTGGTAGTATATAATCTGTTTATACAAAGTATATTTTACAAGCAATTTTAGTACAAAATATTCAAAATTTTAGAATACATTAGTATAAGTGGTAATATATATGAAAAGTATATTTTACAAGCAATTGTAGTACAAAACATTCAACATTTTAGTACACATTATCTAAAAGTAGGAGGATATAATCTGTTTATGTAAAATACATTTTACAAGGAATTGTAGTACAAAACATTCAAATTTTATACTTCAACCTAAAATTGTACTTCATTTTACCTAAAATTGTACTCTATTATTTAAGTTTTATACTTCAAGTGTTCTACTAATTGATTATCCAAAATTGTATTGCAATTGTTAGCGTCTTATACTTCAAGTGTTCTGGAACTGTATTTCTTTTTATATTAAATTGTACTTCGTTTATCTGAAATTGTACTTTATTTTATACTTCATTTTACATAAAATTATACTCTATTATTGAATTTCTATACTTCAAGGGTTTTATTTATTAATTATCCAAAATTGTACTGCAATTACTAGGGTTTTATTCTTCAAGTGTTCTAAAATTGTACTTATTTTTATATAAAATTGTACTTGATTACCTAAAATTATACTTTATTTTACATAAAATTGTACTCTATTATTTAAGTTTTATACTTCAAGGGTTCTACTAATTGATTATCCAAAATTATACTGCAATTGATGGCGTCTTATACTTGAAGTATTTTGGAATTGTACTCCATTTTTTATAAAACTGTACTTCGTTATCTGAAATTGCACTTCATTTATACTTCATTTGACCTAAAATTGTACTTTATTATTGAAGTTCTATACTTCAAGTGTTTTATTTGTTGATTTAGCATGAAAATGTAGCATGTTCATGTTGTCCGAGATATCAGTGTTTTTGTACTTCAATAAAGGAGATTTATACTTGATTTCGGGACATATGTACTTAATTGCGGTAATTATGTACTAGATTTAGAGTGAAAAGGCAGCATGTGCATGTTGTTCGAGAGCATGAACAAATGTGTGAGATATTACTAGGGGTGGGCGTTCGGATCGGGTAGGTCGGGTTCGGGTAGCAATTTTAGCTACCCGAAATTGTCGGGTACCCGACATGATTTTTTATTTTTATTTTTAAATTAATATAAATATTATCTAAAAATTCTAAAAAGAAAAAAAAAAAAGAAATGAACTTTGGCCTCTGTTAGACTAACAGAGGCAAAAGACCAAAGTTTGGCCACTGTTAAGTGTTAACAGTGGCCAAACTTTGGCCTTTTAAAATATACACACACACACACACACACCATATATATAAATATTGGATATAATAAGCATTTAAATTATATATTTATGTATAATAAGTATCTTTACATATATTATATATATTGGATATATATATAGATATATATGTATTTTTATATACAATACATATAAATATACTTATTATATATATTATATATAATATATATTTATTTATATATAAATTAAAATTGGGTACCCGAACTACTCGATCGGGTGGGACTTCCTACCCGATATCTGACCCGAAATTTTTTCGGGTATTGGGTACTCGATTCGTATTTTTTTAAAAAATAAAAAATTCGACCCGATCTGATCGGGTCGGTATCCGAATTACTCGATCCAAATGCCCACCCCTAGATATTACTTCAATAGGGGAGATTTTAAACAAAGTGTATTTCAATATAATATCATATATACTTCGTTTGTTTTATATTTGTACTTTATTTATATTGAAAATATACTATCAGAGCATTAACAAATGTTTGAAATATTACTTCAATAAGGGAGATTTATACTTGATTTCAGGATAAACGATAGTCTCAAGATATTGTATTTGACCCTCACTATAATTATTAGAGACTAATTATTTAATTGCATAAAGTGTACTTCAACATAACATCATATATACTTCATTTGTTATGTATTTGTACTTCATTTATACTAAAAATATAGTACCAGAGCATGAACAAATACATGAGATATTACTTCAATAAGAGAGATTTATACTTGATTTCAAGACATATGTACTTCATTGCAGAAATTATGTACTTGATTTCTTGTTTTTTGTACTAATAGTGATGAACTTGAGTTTTGTTCCATGTTTTGCCTTTTATTTCTTGGTAATTAACAACCAAAACTCTAAAAATGTGTGTAATATTTAGTATGGTATGAATAAAATAATGTTAAAATATTAAAGTGATAACCATTAGTATTCAATGAATCAGAGCTATCATTAATAGTATCCAAAGTATACTTATGCATTGAAAGTTGTAAACACATGAGCATTTGACAATCATATCTATCTTATCACCAGTACAAAAATGTACTTCACCTAGTTCGATAGTCTCAAAATATTGTAATTGATCCTCACTATAATTATTAGAGACTAATTATTCAATTGCATAAAGTGTACTTCAACATAACACCATATGCACTTCGTTTGTTTTGTATTTGTACTTCATTTCCCTCATATTATACTGAACATCGCTACAATATTTTACTTTAATTGAAATGTACTTCAACATAATACAATATATAGTTCGTTTGTTCTGTATTTATACTTCACTTCCCGCATATTATACTGAACCTCACTACAATATTTCACTTTAATTGAAGAATACTTCAAAATAATACAATATATACTTCGTTTGTTCTGTATTTGTACTTAATTTCTCACATATTGTACTGAACATCGCTACAATATTTCACTTTAATTGAATGGTACCTCAACATAACATCATATCCATGTATATATGTCTTCTTCAATGCATCAAAATATTTTGACCCCATCTTGAATTTCACATGCTCCAATTTAGCTGAAAATATTGGGGGAGCAATGAGAGCAGACCTCATTATGTCTTGCTTTTGCTGCAATCAAATAAAGAAAAATTAGTATATAAACAGATTATATACTACCACTTTCAGATAATGTGTACTGAAAGATTGAATATTTTGTACTACAATTGCTTGTAAAATGTACTTCAGATACACATATATACTACACTTTCAGATAATGTGTACTGAAATGTTGAATATTTTGTACTATAATTGCTTGTAAAATGTACTTCAGATACACAGATTATATACTACCACTCGGACAATGTGTACTAAAAGGTTGAATATTTTGTACTATAATTGCTTCTAAAATGTACTTCAGATACTCAAATTATGTACTACCACTTTCAGATAACGTGTACTGAAAGGTTGACTATTTTATACTACCGTTGCTTCTAAAATGTACTTCAAATACTCAGATTATGTACTACAATTTTCAGAAAATTCTTACTGAAAGCTTGAATATTTTATACTATAATTGCTTCTAAAATATACTTCATATATACATATTATGTACTACCATTTTCAGATAATATGTACTTAAAGTTTGAATGTTTTGTACTACAGTTGCTTCTAAAATATACTTCAGACATACAGATTATATACTACCACTTTAAGATAATGTGCACTGAAAACTTGAATCTTTTGTACTACAGTTGCTTCTAAAATGTACTTTAGATACACAGATTATATACTATACTTTCAGATAATATGTACTGAAAGGTTGAATATTTTTGTACTACAGTTGCTTCTAAAATATACTTCAAATACACAGATTATATACTGAACTTTCAGATAATATGTATTAAAAGTTTCAATATTTTGTACTGCAGTTGCTTGTAAAATGTACTTTACACAAATAGATTATATACTACACTTTCAGATAATGTGTACTGAAAGGTTGAGTATTTTTGTACTACAGTTGCTTTTAAAATGTACTTCAAATACACAGATTATATACTACACTTTCAGATAATATGTACTGAAAGCTTCAATATTTTGTACTACAGTTGCTTGTAAAATGTACTTTACACAAACAGATTATATATTACTATTTTCAGATAATGTTAAGGAATAATTTCAGGTATAAGAAGTATAAACCCTAAGAAAGTGAAGTATAACTTTCATGTCTTTCAAGTGCAAATCAGAGATTTTTATATATTACAACAAAAATAATATATATAACAAATGCGTTAAAGTTTTTAACAACTAAAAAAGAATTCAAACAAATAAAGATGAGAAAATCTATTTGCAAAACTTATAAAACTGAAAAATATACACATTTGAAAGAAAGCAAAGTCCACGAAATGAGTATCAGAAAACATACATTTCTGAACCATGTTCTTTTCCTTATGTTTTTCGCTTCTTGTTGGTGCTCCTGATTGTTTCATTTTCGCAAGTTACAGAGTAGTCGGACTTTCTTTTTTTTTTTTTTTCTCCCTTCTTGCGTCGATTTCGTTTTCCCTTTCCCGATCTCTCTTTTGTTCGCACCCTTTTGTTGGCAAACGAGAGGCTATTTTTCGCGCCTTTTGTTCTTCAGAGGAGAAAACAGTTTCCAAACAAAAAAAAAATGTGCTTTTGAAGAAAAGTTGTCATTTGATAGAGTGAGAAGAAGAAAACCGCCATTTGCTGGTTTTTTTGTTTTTTTGGCTAGGTATAAGGATATTTAAGTCTTTCTCAAATATTTGGGGAGTGATTCCTAAAGTTTTGAAAAAAATAGGGAGTTTAGTGTTTAGAAAATCAAGTGGGGAGTAAAGTGTAAAATGAAAGTAGGTAAAAGGATTTTATCCTAATTAACCGTTAAATCAATTTTATTTTAAAGAATAACAATAATATAATTTTATTTTCTCTTCTCCTTTCTCTAATTTTATTTTTTTCCTCAATTATTTCACCTTATTAAAAATTCTTTTTTTATTTATGCCAAAAACTTAAAAAATAACATTTACATTATTTTAAAAGTTATATTTATTTATTTTAGACTTAAAAAAAGAAATTTACTAAAATTACCCACACATAGTAAAATGTAGCACCGCCACTCGAGATATCATCCAAATGCCAGAATGCCACTCAAATCAATCTTATAGCATGCAATAACATATCCAATAGGCCCATAAATTTTTTCCAAAATTCTCCAATAAACCACAATGATCACAACTCACAGCATGCTTTAAACTTCTTACAATAATATCAGAGTACGGAAGTCATACTAATAACCCATCTTAATTCAAAATATATATCAACATATGTAATATCACATCTACATACCAAAAGTCTCATGCTCTTCCTGACATATCACAACATTTCTAAGATTTATACATATTAGATGGTGAATTCATATACGAACATACATTCACCAAACTTAATATAAAATGTCACGCTATAACTCTCAGTCTAAGTCTTCATTCCCACACATGTCTGTAAAGAAATAAATGGTACGAGGGTGAGTCATAAGGACTCAGTGAGGAATAAGGCAAGACAATAAATGGCCGTCTAGAGTCAATAATAACAATAAAACTCAATAACACGAAACTGCAGAAGCTTAAAACAAGCAAGAATGAAGATAATGAACATTTTTTCAAACAACAATAATTGCCAGGTTGGGATGCTGTAACCGTCAGCTCAAAAGGCCTGGGATCATCTTGACCGATGCTATTTGAGAGGTATAGAGCATCTCAACCGATCACAGTCGGGAGAAAATACAGATGGCTCAATTAGTTTGGCTTCAGCCCGATCCAGATTGGAAACTCACTCCAACCTTATTGCTCCATGAGCTAAAACAATTTAAGAGTGCAAGCCCAACAGACTGTGCATATCAAATAAAAATAATTATGCATATCAAATTATCCTTATGCCTTCATAACAGTACAGTCGATCAATCAATAACAGTTCAGTGGCACGAGCATGACAACTCGACAATAATAGTAGCACAAGCATAACAGCTTGGCAGCAACAGTGGCACAAGCATGATGGCTTGGCAAAACAGTAGCACAAGCATAATAGCTTAGCAAGGCTCTCGGCCCAACAATTTCCTTGTATCATTTTCAATCAATATTTTGAACGATCAATTGCCAACATGGCAGAATAGCTGAACAATGATGCCAACACGACAAATCCAAGATATACTTATCAATCCAGGAAATCAATACGATATTTGACACTCAAAACACCAATTCAATAGGAATGATACAATAACACTGTGAAAGTTCATGGTGCCAGAACAGTAAATCAATGTGCTCAGAATAGTTTTAAAGAAAACACAGGCCACTCGGTCGTACAGCTCAGTTTCCAGAAAAGAAATCAATTTTCACAAAGCTTCACAGAAGCAGATCTGGACAGTCATTTTCAATAAAAACGGATCAAATATCAATCAATTTCAAATCAAGAGAACCTCACAATGTTCGAGAATCAATAACGAATCACGACAGATATCAAATCAGCAGAACCTAACGGGTTTAACGAAATACTATAGATTAAGCTCAAACAAATCAAGAACCAATCGGTAGAACCCTCATAGGGGTAACAACAATCAACGAAGTATGATAATCAAAGTAATAATAACCCTCATAGGAGTTTATCAAGGAAACGATAGGTACAAAGGTTGTCAAATTGGCAGATCCTCACCTCGTCAACCTCAGCAATAAGTAAGAATCCTACTGATCTCCAGGCCCCAAGTCCTCGCCACCTAATAAAATAATATTTATAAATCAAACTCTCGTTCAATCCGAGATATCGCGATCAATCATACTTAATTACAGCCTCATTCAATATTTCCCGAATAATATAATATTTAAGGCTTGACTTAAACATTATTGCCTTAAAACCTGTTGTACTTACTCGTTGTATGAGATATTTATGGATTTCAATCTATATCGGAAAAATATTACGATCGAGTTCTTAACTTACCTATTTAACCCTTATAACACTTGCTAATCAATAATAACAATCCAACTTTTTATAACATCCCAAATTTTGTTGCCTAAGTCATAATAACACAAATTAGGGTTTTCTATACTTAATAAGCCATTTAACCTATAGTTCACATGAAATAATACCATATCGGATTTAATAAACTTATTTATCATGCATGAATGTTCAAATCTTATGCATGGTTGTTCTGATCGATCATTTCCCTCACTATCCTTCTAAATATAGGGTTTGGATAAGGAATACATGTATACAAATACATGCAAAAATCTAAATTTCATTTCCAGACAATTACCCAAATATTGAGCTAACAAAAAGGAGAAACGACGATCAGCTGTCATGCATGTCTTCTCATCGACGAGATGAACATTCTGTCCGGTCATCGCCGCCGCCGCCAAAAACTTCCGAAACCATCACCAAAAGCTGTTCCTCAACCTCAGGAATCGAATGCCCCAATTGGTTTTTCAATCCAACACCGGGAAGACCCTCAAATTGCCGGAAAAACAGTAGCCCCGCCACCAACAACGCCGTGGGGTTTTTGTGGATTTTCTCCCTCTACGATGGTCCGTTCAATGATCCGAAGCTACCGGTGGGATCCTTGAGTTGAGCTCGACAGAACGATACCGATTTTGGCCATAAAAAATTGCCGGTACGATGACCCATTTTCTCTTCCATTTCTGTCAGTTTCCTTAAGCTCGCCGGTTTTCTCGCAGGAAACGGCCGAGTTTGGGTGGTTTCCAAGGTCAAGGTGGTTGGGTGATGGTAAATGTTGGTTGAAATGGGGTGGTTCATGGTGGAGATTAGCCACCGGTGGTGAGGATGGTGTACACGGTGGTGAGGATGGTGAATTAAGGGGGAGGAAAAAGAAAAGAAGAAAAACTTATTTTTATTATTAAAATTTTCAAATTCTCAATTGAGCCCAAGAATTTGCTGCTGGCCATACTTAAGACCCTTAATTCAAAACTCACTTCAAATGGTCCTAAAGTTTTATGAAAATTTCATATTGAATCCAAATCTAATAAAATTTCAAACATTAACCCCTATAAAAATAAAATGATAAAATTAATCCTCTAAATCTATATCTAAACCCACGAATTAACAAAATATACATATATATATATTTATGAGTTTAGATATTATCTTAATTATAAATTTTGGAAAAATTCAAAAATTATTATTAAAATAAAATTCTAGGGATGTTACATAAAAGATAATACTTAAAAGAATAAAATAAAAGGACCAAATCAATTTTTGATTCAATTTAACCGAATCAAAAGTAGTTGAAAATTGAAAGATCAATTTTTTATTTGGTTGTGCGACTTAACCGAATTGAATTTTTTTAAATATAAAATTGATTATCGAATAGAACATACTTCAATTTAATTTGATTCGATAAAGTTTTTTCGGTTTTCAGTCATTTTTCATCTTTTTTGCACACTTCTAGTTTTAGCAAAGAATTTAATTAAAAAAGATACTTTGTTTTTATTTTGTTTAAGATAGAGTGTGAAAAATCATTTCACATTTGTGAGAAACATTTTATTAACTCATACATGTATTTCACCTTTTCTTTTTTCACAATATTTAGTCGCATTTAAAACATTTTCAATATTGAGTTTTTTGTACTCAAAATAAAAGGACAAAAAAAAAATTGAGATGCAAGACATGCATATCAAATAACTACATATTAATAGGAATCGACTTTCGGAGTGTTTTTATCCGCGAAAAAATGCGATCAGTATCGAGGCCCTCTATGTTTATCTTTTTAGAAGTTATTTTTATTTTTGATATTATTTAAAAATTAAAAATCAACTTATACACATATTTGTAAAAAATATCAATTGTTTTCATTTTTAATTTTTTTTTAAATTTATCATATATCGTATCATCTTATTATTATATCAATCAAGTTTATACATGTATTTTGAAAAAAATTAGACTTTTTTATACACAAATATAAATTATCTAAATTCTGAACCTTATATATATAATTAATTAATTATTATTATTATTATTATTATTATCAGACAAGACATTTAAATACAGTTTCATTTTTGAAAACATTAATCTTTTTTATATGCAAATATAAATTATCTAAATTCTCAACCTTATATATATAATTAATTATTATTATTATTATTATAAGACAAGACATTTAAATACAGTTTCATTTTTATTTTCAAAAATACAACTAATTTTTTAATTTCTAAAAATATTAAAAATAAAAAATAAAAACAAGAAACAAAAACATATCAAGCGGATCCTAATGACACGGAAATTGCAACTTTTGGATCTTCTAGATTGTTCTTTCCTTCGTGGGTATGAGCACTTATGTTGGATATTTTGGGTTCACAAGGATAGACATGTATATGGGTAGGGTCGGGTGGGTATCATCCTACTCATATCCATACCTTAAAATACTCAAAATAATGAGACTTTAATCATATCCTATTCTAAAATATTCAAAAGGATGAGACCCTAATTTATCTAATCCAAGACCCATTGAGTCTAGTTTATTGGACTTATATTTTTAATGTATATATTTATTTTCTCAATATATACTAAAAAAATTATTTGGCATACGATAACAAAAAATAATTTTTTTATCTTTAATTTAATTTAATCATTAAATTTAAGTTATTTAATTTTAAACTTTTTGCTAATTAAATTAACTGTTTTATTGATATAATAGTTAAACTTTATTAATATAATTAATATTTAAAATTTTTGCTAATCAAATTAATATAATTAAAAAATAGTTAATAAAAGCAGTTTAAAAGCAAAAACTTTTTTTTATATTTAATTTTATAAAAATAGTTAATTTCTATATTAATAAACTTTATTCATTAACAAAATTAATTTTATTAACTGTTTTTATAAAAAAAATTTATTCCACTATTAATTTTAATATTATTAATGAAAAATGTTCAACTTTTGCTATTGTTATTCCATTTTTTTTTTTAAATTGCTACCCCAATATATTAATTTTATTAATTTAGTTTAATTTTTAATGAAGAAAATTATTTAGTTGTTACTGTTTATTCACATATTTGTAATTTTTATATATAAAATTTTTATCATTAATATAAATTTGATTTGGGTATAAACAATTTTTAGGTTCATAGATTAAATTTAGGTATAAATTAATAGGTAATTTTTGGGTATGGGTGCATGGATAATTTATGGGTATAGACCCTACCTATACCCATTAAATTATCTTTAATAAGTATAGGTAAGGTATGAGTATTGACATTTTAGATCTAGATAGGGTAACACCCTATCCATTTACAGGCCTACACAAGAACATGAAAAAATGGTAATGGGCTATATCCAACTAGAATCGTGCTCCATCTAACTTGGGCATGCCAAAAAGTTGGGTTTGGAGACAATGAGACAACAACTTATGGAATTCTCCTAAGCAATAAAAAATAGGACATTTTCAATTAGGACAAAAGTAAGGGCGTCAACTCGGGTGGATTCGGTATATTCAATTTGGGTTAAGGTCAGAATATAATATAAAAATACTAAACTCAAATCCAATCCAATCAAATTTGATGCTAAAATCAGAAAGCTCAACCCTAGCTTGACCCACAAAAAATCAAGTTAGGTTCGGGTAGACTTGATTTTCAATCAGGTCATCCAACAACTTGATAAACTTCACCCAACTCAACCTAATCTATATATTTTATTTTTCATATTTATAAATTCTAATATTATAATTGAGTAAAAATTTGATCTACCAATAAAATCTATAATTCTACATAATCATTAAGGTCTAAAAAAGTAAGAAATGTAATAACTTTAAAACTTGTCAAGTCCATAATTACTCCAAATATAAAAAAAGTAATAAATCATTGTTCAATAAACAATTTTGATGACAACCATTAATGCAGAATTAACTACTAAATAGTAAAAATTAAAGTTAAAGACAAAACGTCAAATTAAAGTCCAAAGACAATTTTGATGACAATCATCAAATCTAAAATCTTCTTTGCACCAATAGCTAGTTTCCTCAATTAATTCATAGCCTAAAACTGCACAAAGAAATGTTCTTTTGATATGTATTGGAGAGTTTAAGATTTTGAAATTTTGGATATAAAACTTTTCTTGGTTTAGATTATTTGATATAAATTTTTTAAATTTAGATTTTATCTTTAATTAGCTAATTATTTTGGGATGGGTCAGGTCGGGTGAGGTTAATTGGGTCACTCACTTATTATTTTTAGGTTTAGTGGGTTGACCTGAAACCAACCAACCTTATTCTTTTTTTTTATCAAATCCAAAACTTGGTTTTTTTTTGTTTTTTTTTTCATGTAGGTCATGGTCGGATAATTGGATGGGATTTGATTTTAACATCCTTAAACAAAAGTTAATTGAAGTACAAATTAAGCAAGTTTTGGCACATATTTTAAATGAAAGAGCCCATTTATGTATTTGATGCTGCTCGAAAATGAAGCGAGGTCCTTCTCCAAAAATGGTAGACTATCAATTCATCTTTTCAAGAACTTGCACAGAGAAATCTTCTCTTCTCAAGTGTTCTTCCACTTTAAGAAATTTTGCAAATGATTTCTTGTTTTCATTTCTCTTTGGGACTTGATATTTATGAATTTTAATCCTTATGGGCTTATGCCCATTAATTTTTTTTTGCTCTCTTTATGGAATTAGCTTGTCCTTTGGATTCTTTCGCCCATTTACTTCATTAATGAACTTTAAGGTTGATTCATTACTTTTAGTTAAATTACTAAAAAATTCTTAAATACAATTTTAATCACATCAGTATTGGACTAGTCGTAGACATGAACATTGTTAGAATTTTTATTCCCCCCCCCCCCCCCCCACCACCACCACCATCACCATCATAAATATTGCCAATATTGATGTCAGATTTGTTTGAGTTATTGGATGTATATACGATGATGTCATAAGTTGTAATAGTGATATTGTCATATGTAATTTAACGGCTTACAGTATTAAGTTGGTAGCGTTGGGCTTCTATATACAGATGTTTTATTTTGGACTCTCTGGTGTGGGTATTTCACAGTTCCATTGGATAAGCCCCATTTGATATTGTCCAAATGGGAAAGTCCATCTTATAAGATTGTAGAGGGATTTTGATTTTTGAGCAAACCAGCTTTTTATTCAGAAACATAAAAAGAAAAACAAAAAGAAAAAGAGAAAAACAATGTAATAATAGAAATTAAATTAGATCTTTAATCATGTTACTGATTTTAATTTTACAACTCAAATTCAGGACTTGCAAATTAAAATTCGAAAGAATGGTGGCATTTGTTCAAGTTTAGAGTGTTTGAGTGAATTTATAAACTACCCAAAATACCTCATATCATCTCATAAAGTGTTTGATAAAATCATTTAAAAAGATCTTATGAATTTCTAAATTAAGATATTAGAATCTCACAAGTTCGTTTAAAAAAAATAAAAAGTTTTTAATTTATTTTTAAAATTTTAAGAAAGAGTCCCTCTAGTTTTAATCGTATTAATTATGAAGTTGTTATTATAAATATATTATAAATTTTAAAGTTTTATCATATTCAAATACTTAAAAATCTTATTTATAAAATAAATTTAATATCTTATAAATTTTAAAAACAATTTTTAAATTTAAAATTTTATAAAATCTTTTAAATAAATTTGACAGAACATCCTCAAAGTGCAGCCGCTCTTAAATAAAAAGCACCGACATATTTTCAGTGTCCTTGTAACAATTTTTATGTTGTAAGGGCATACAAGCTTCTCTTTACTTGGGACAATGAGGGGGCAAAAGAAAAAATAAAAATTACACCTTTTGTTGTACACTTTCAATCACTATATCAATGGTTACCCTATCATTTTTCCTTTACTTGGAATTTTTCCTTGTCTTTTTCTTAACAATACATTTGGTTTAAAGATTTTGACAAAGGAAAAAATATTAGAAAAAAAAAGAAAATAAAAAAATATATAATTCAAGTTTGTTTGGTTGTTATTTGTTAAAGAAAGTACTGAAAAAAAAGAATAGAAAGAAAATAAGTGATTAATGTGTTGAAGAAGGAGAGAGATCAATTAAACTTTTTCTTCATTTTCTTCACCACTTTGTAAGGAAAATTATTTTTCTAAAAACATTATATTTTTGCCTAATTTTTTAATATTTTTTTTACCAACCAAATAATTAAAAATTATTTTTCCTAGTATTTTTTTTTTCTTCACCAAAATTCAGAATCAAACATTGTGTAAAAGATTTTCCCCTCGTTCGTTCAGCTATTATTTGTTTGTGGCAGATATGGCTATTATTCATATCCTCAAAGTAAAGCTAAAAATTACATATTTATACATTAGATCCCTAAGGTGGTAGTAATGCTCCATTAATCTCAAAATTTGGGGGACTTATTTGACAATAAAATTTTAGATGAGAATTAGAAAAAATATTAATTTATGTGCTCTTATATTATTATTCTTAAAAGTAATAGTGGTAGATAGTCAGCGATGCCACATTATTATATTAATTGTAATTTTGGAAAGAAGATTCATATAAGGAACTAACACTTATTTAGGGACATCCAAAAAATGATAAATTTGAGAAAAATGTGCATGTTTGACAAAGATCCAAGTCGAATTTAGTAGGATTCCACTCTTTCAAGAACATTTACATTATGTTACATAAAATAGGATTTACAATTAGCATAAAATATTTATGAATTAATTCTAGTTACTTATTCATTTTTAATTAAACATATGGTAATTAAATCTACCTAGAGATCATAATGGGAAATTTGCATGCATGGATCATGTATAAACGGCACAATCAAATATTTTCTTTATATGTAGACTCCTTTAGGTCCTCATAAACCATGTTCTTAGGTTAACATTTGACAAGTTAACCAGAGCCTAAATTTATATATTGAAATCTTGTCATAATGAAGAAAATTTTTATGGGCCATGGTTACTAAAGCACCAATGAGAAGACAAATTTTGGAAATTTTTGGTTAGATGATCGTATGCATAGCAATAATGAAGTTAAACACAAGAAGAAAGTATAGCTGGTAATGTTAAAGTACTCAACTATATAATAATTTTTTTTATTAAATAAAACAATCAATCACATAATAAATATATTTACACATGCTGTATGTTCTCTCTACGCATAAGGATTGATAGAAAAAAGAAGAAAAAAAAAAAGAAGGGAGAGAGGCACATTTTATTTGAGATATATCACTATATGACATGATCTTTCTATCATTTTTATTTTACATGGAATTTTCCCTTTTCATGGAAGATCTTGCACTCATTCAATATTCCTACCTAAATATTCAATTAATAAGTCCCTATCCCATTTTGGTCTTCTACTCTTTTCAATCCCAACCAAAATCCTAAGCTAACTTTTTAAATGTGTTGGATTTCTTGAGGAGATAGGGTTCCCGTGCTCTTTTTCTTTAATAACATCAAAAACATAATCAATAAGGCCTTAATTTAATTTTTGGAAGCAACATATTAACCCCATCTTTTGCTAAATACATATACAAATAAGTCACCTATTATTTTATATAATTGTTTTTCGAATTACCCTCATCTTTTGGCTCTAATTATTCCCAATGATGTATTACAACCTTTGTCCCTCACTTATTGTGATTAATTATATTAACTAAAAGCCAAATGCTTTTCTGATGTTTTTGCCAATGAATACTAAGCCTAAATGAATTTTAGGCACATATAATTAATATATTATCGATCAAAAGCAACTTTAATTTATTAGTTGTAGAAATCGCTTGTGGCCCTAATGTAAATTATTGGTACATATTTTGGAACCTAATATTTCCCCCATAAAGTTAACCCAACGAGTTACGAATTTGTCATATTTTCAAGCCTCATTTCTCAATTATACTCTCAAAAAAAAAAAAAAAAAAAAAATAAGAAAAAAATAAATTATTTTTTATTTGATTTCCTTTTGCTTGAAGAATAAAAATATCCAAGCAATAATAATATATTCTCTATGTCCTGAAATAATTGTCTGGTTTCTGAGCGCTATACAGTATCAAACAACTAATTTCCTATCAAATTAGGTACTCCATTATAGATATTTTTAAGGTTATTAATTAATAGCTATGATGTTATTTAGTAACATTATTCAATTAGTTCTTTTTAAATGAGTAAAGTATTTATTATTAACTTTAAAAAATAATTAAGTTGACTGATCTATGTTGGACTAAGGAATATATGCAATGAATGGCTTGTGCAAAATAATTAATTTAGTAATTATAAATGATAGACTATATTAACAGGTATAGCTTTCATTTGACTGTTCACTGACAATGAGGTATCAGCTGTCTTTCTCACATTATTTTCAGATTTTATTTGCATTTATGTTGTTTGCATTCTAAGAAACTAAGAAAGGATGGTAAATATATGCAAATATTTATAGTCTCTTCTGGTTCATTTTGATAAAATTTTGGTATCTATTTTTTTTTTTTTTTTGCTTTTCATAATTAAAATAAGGCACCCTTTAATTGTATAAAAATTTGCTTTTTCAATTTTAAGTAGAGGAATTTACTAATTTCATTATAGTATCAGACATGAAAATTTGAGAAACCCATGTTAGGCTGCATTACCCTTTTCTTCAACCTTAAAATTCTAAATAATTAATATCGGGCATATCACACACACACACGCATAAATAAATAAATAAATATATATATATATTACTGAAGGTATGTATATACGATATATATTAAGTCACCTGAGCCAATTATGCATGTTTAAAACTATGGAGCTTAATTTAATCGATCGTCCATAACCCAAATCCAACTCGAATCAATATTTAATTAAATATTTTTACAGAAAATTTCACGAAATTTGGCAAGTTTTGTGAATATAAATAAATGGCAATTAAGGACATTTTTCTATCTTTTGGATATATATATTAACAATTAGAAAATGTCACACCAACATTAATCAAAAGTTTTTTTCTGGTGCAAATACTACATCCATCTCCTTTCTTTAGTTGTAAGTCAAACACCTTCTAAAAAAAGTCATCATTAACTAACTTAATTGGCTAATTAACCCTGCTTTCCTACTCTAATAGTGCATATATATTTATAAATAAAGTTTTGTTGATTATATAAGTCAAGTCATATTCATCCTAACTTAACTTCAATCTTCTTTTAATTACTTTCATCTTACTTCATTGGGAGTCAAAAGTGCAAGAACTTTTGATAGATAAATATTTGTTTTCTTCTTCTTCTTCTTCTTCTTCTTCTTCTTTTATTTATATATATATATATATATACATATAATTAAATAGATTGATGTTTGTTCAAGATAATTATCCATTTGTAAAACTACAATAAAAAATTACACATCTTAAAATCGAATCAAAGTACCAATTACAATTCACTAATATAGTAATATTTATATGATCAACTTGATAGGGATCACAAGATTAATAAAAAAAGAAAAAAGAAAAAAAGAAAAAAAAATCCCTCTCCTTAGTCCTCATCAAGCTGGCTTTCAATTTAGGACCACATATGAATGCCGACTTAAGGAATGTCTTTTGTAATTATGTGGATAGGATTCCCCCGGTGCCCAAATGCCTAATGCCATTCTACATTGACGAACATGGGTGGTGTTGATTTCTTGAAATATGCATATACTAAATATCATGCCACATACTACTCGTATATAAAATTTGATATTTATATGAATTGGACTATTTTTCAAAATGGTTCACATTAAATAGGTTGATGCTTATGCGAGATAATTAGAATTGAGTCAAATGCATGCTATCCTAAATATATAAGATCAGAAAATACAAACAACAACTATTGGGAAGTTGCTCAACAAATATCTTTCAATGTTAAAATTAATGTTTAAATCGATGAGTAAAATAGTAGAGAGAAAGTAAAGATGGGTCGAGATTACATACTTATATATTAGTTCAATATGTGATAGCTATAATTGATATCACTTGATAGATATTAAATAGTTAATGTAGCTTAATTCAAGGCGTCCATGTCAAGAAGTCAAGATTGATTATGTTATCGAACATGTCATATTAGTTTAACTCAACTCCATAAAAAATACATAATTTTTTTATATTTATCTAGCTTTAACTTATTTGTAAGAATAATTTGTGTAATATAATAGTATTTTTTTTAATCCCCATATAAAAGATAGTTTGAGAATTCTCTAACCACTTTTCTCTGTATTTTTTGTTTTCACAAAACAGAAAAAATTGGGTAGTGGGTTGTTACCACCCACTAACCTTTGTAAAAAATATATTTGGTACCAAAAAATTTATGCAATATCAATTAAAATAACGTCGGTGATTAAAAATAAAATTTACTTTTTGTATAATATATATGTGATGTGTGAGGGCGTGATTTGGAGATGTGACTATTTAACTTCTTATGGGCCCATTTTATTGGATGGATTATGTCTCTCTTCCACGTACCAAGAACTATAAATTGACCATGTCGGCATACCTATACATCCGCTACCTAAGCCAATCACATTTCTTGGAACATTTATGTCTAACTTGCATCAAAATGTAGAGGATAATTTGGTACCTTCAATATACTTTGCACTTTATATGTAGTTGAACAAGATGATGTCTACAAAATATTTTGTACTAGTTGGGAAAGACTACTTGCCCACATTAGGCCTCTCTTTGTTAGGCTTAGAGGGTGTTTGGCTAAATTTATTTTAAAAAAGTTATAAGCTCCTACATCTTATAAAATGTGTTTGGAATTTATAAGATGTTAGATTTTATTTCAAAAATAAATTATCAAAGTGTTTGAATAAAATAAAATATTTGAGCTTATAAGATCTTAGTGATGTCATTTTTATAATTAATATAATCAAAATTAAACTAACTTGTTAAGAGCTTATAAGCTCTTTTTTAGAAAAATAAGGAGTTCCTAACTTATAAGATCAAAATTTTGAAGATCTTAACAAGTTAGTTTAATTTTGATCATATTAATTACAAAATTGTCATTACTAACATTTTATAAGTTTTAATATATATTTTATCCGAACACTTTAAGAACTTATTTTTTTAAAAAAAGATCTAACATCTTATAAGTTTCAAAAACTTCTAATAAAATATAAGAGCTTATAAATTTTTTTAAATAAACTTACCCAAACACCCTCTTATTACTAGCAAGCCCAAACTAATCTCTTCTCCTCAAGTTTTGATAAAGGTCTATAATTGATCAATTCCATCAATTTTAGCAAGGCTTTATATATATGGTCTAAAAATGCAGTTTAAATTTTCGGTTTCACTTTATATTTAATTTTCTATTTGATTTTATAGATATATAGCACGTGTATCAAAATTTTTTTATAAAAATAATTAATTAAAAATTAGATACACTTGTTATATATATATATATATATTAAATTTAAATAAGAGATGAAATATAAAATAAAATAGAGAATCCAAAATGATAAAATAATGGTCGAAAATAGATTTTAATGCTTGCAATTTTGTGCCTATCTTAGATAAAACGGAAAGCAAGAGAGGGCTTGCTTTATTTAGAGGTAAGCTAGCATTGACTCACATAATTCACATAAATTTTTGGTAATGTCCTCTTTTCGTTGCAACTTCTTATTGCACAAGGAGATATGTCAGAATCATCAATCACTCCTGTGACCTGTCTTTTGATGAAGAGTCTGCCTACTCTCCCCTTCTAATAGTGCACGAAAGAAAAGGGGTGAGCCACTTGCCCGATGCCTCAACCATCTTTTCGGCACTACTATATTAATTTTGAAAAAATATAAAATTGGTCTCGTAATTATATCTTACTGACAAATTTTAATTTTATCTTTTCAGGCCGTAATTTTGGTACATTAGTTTTTGAATTTTGGTAATTTGAAAACAAATTCAGCCCGAATTCATTTGCAGTCGACTCAATCCTACGTAGCACATGACGTGGTGCCACATCAGATCCTCTCTCCTACGTGGCATGTGGTGTGGCTACCCTTTATTGCCATGAATTTTACGAGACAAAAAAAAAGAAAATTTTGCACAAAAAATTAAAAAATAGGTACATAAAAATTGGAAAAAGCAAAAAGATAAAAAAAAGAAGAAGATAAATCTCAAAAAATATTTATATACTTATATATATATTCACATATATAAACACACATACACATTATCCCACTTGCTAAATTATCGAATTAAATGAATTGAGTCCTACAAAAAATTTAAAACTTGCACATTAGAATTTAAAATATCAAATATCTTACAAATTTATAAAATTTTATTTCATACGAATTTATCATCTAAATTTTTTTAAAAATCTAATTTATCACTTTAGGCCATATAATTTTAATAATATTAAGTTAAAATATCTAATAATGTTAAAATAGTAAAATATCTAAAAATTTAAATAAATTTTGTTGACTTTATTTATTAAGTTAAAAATGAAATAAAAATTTAATTCTATCCTATTATCTATATAATTCAAAATTACATAATAATATTAAAATGATCAATGCATCTAAAATAATTCTATTAAATATAAATATATTTATTTATTAGTTTAGATAGAATAAAATAAAACTTAAACAATAAAATTTTAAGTCTATCATCATAACTATATAATTATAAATTACATAATAATAGTAAAATAAAAAAATTCTAAAATAATTCAATTAATATAAATAAAGAATTTAAATATAATAAGAAGAAGACGAAGAAAAAGAAGAAGATAAAGAAGAAAAAAAAAATTCCCTAGCCTTCCCCTCCCCTCCCCACCCCACCAACCACACCCCTTTTCCCACTTCCCCTCAACTTGGCCGATGGCCAGTAGCCACCTCCGCCTCGGCCTGGTGGTCGTGTGCGCCAGGCTGAGCCGACTAGGCCATGGCCAAGCAAATCTGGCCTGGCTAGATCTACCGGCTAATGGCTTGGCCATGGTGGTGGCTGGTGTTTGGGGGGAGGGGGTGGCGTGTTGGGGTTCATATATATATATATGTATTTAAAATTTTTATATATATTTGTATGTATATATTTTTATTTTTTTGGCATTTTTTATTTTTTATATATAAATTTATTTTTCTTTATTATTTTCATATTTTGCTGACGTGGCAGGTTGAATTGTCACGTCATTGCCACCCGGAGAAAAGTAGGACAAGTGGCGCCATTGGTGCCACGTCATGCCCCACATAGGAATGGATCGATTGCAAATGAATTCGGGTTGAATTTATCCCCAAATTGTCAAAATTCAAAAGCTAGTGTACCAAAATTGTCTCCCGAAAAGATAAAGTAAAAATTTACCAATAGAGTGTAGTTACGAGACCAATTTTGCATTTTTTCCTATTAATTTTTCCATTATTTTCCAAGTCGATTGTAAAACGAATCCAACCATTATAAAGAATGAAGCACCAAAATTTCATAATACAAATAATTTTATATAAACTAGCAATTTTGATACGCTCAAAGTGTGTGCTATAGCAAAAACTAAGTAAAATATGTAATTGCTTCTTTTATATGTTATTATGATTTTTCTAATATTTTCAATGTATTATTCTAAATTTTCAAGATAAATAAATTAAAATTAAATAAAATAATAAAAGAAAAGGAAAAAAAATTAGAGAGAGAAAAAAAATTATCTTGTCATTATTTTTTAATATAATTTTAATTTTATCAACTCATAAAATGACAAATTATTAAGGACCTCACACTTTATATAGGGTATAGATAAATAATTGGTTAGCAGATTCAACTGATAGATTAAGAATCATAATTTAATCCTCTATTTATGCTACCCACTCCCTTTCAAATGAGAAATAGTGTAGCATTTAATTTGCAAACTGTAAATCTATGATTATGTAAGGTATAATGGGATCAATTTGGTTGACGCAAAAAGTGGAATAAAACATAAAAAATGAGGTTCAAGAACCTTCACAAAACTTACACCCCTCATTTGTTTATAGTTTTGAATATCACTTTCCTTTTTGATTCTATTTGAGAATTGTAAACTATCAACTTATATATATTTTTTCACTAAAAATTATTTATTTTTATCTTAAATTCTTCTAAGCTTATCCTACCATCCTCTTATTACATTAATCAAATAAAAATTCAATTTGATATAAAGTATCAACTATTATTCCAAAATAATTAAAATAAACATATATTTTGAAAAACACGGAATATATCTAAATTTTCAACTTTATACGTACCCCAATCATTGTTTATAGAAAAAATATTTAATATAACCTCATTGTTATTTCAAAATTATAATTAACTTTTTAACATAGAAAATGTTCCAAACGGGCGCCTTAATCTTTAATCATAAAGTGTAAGATAACATGGAAAATTACTTTTGATCTTTGTTCATGTCCAGCTCTTCTAATGAATGTTCCTCAGCATTTGAGTACATAGGAAAATGGCCCATGAAAGGTGGAGATTAACTGTACCCATTGCCAATTGCCATCAAGTGCCCCTTTTTTTATTGCATTTGTGTCGTATCATACGTAGCACCTTTCACAACCACTTTCCCTTGAAATTCCACACTTTCAAAATCATCACTAAGTGAAACAAAGGATAAAAGTTTAAATGGTAAATATCACTTCCCCCCTTCAACCTTCGACAATAATTTAAAAGTATTTTACTTTCTTAATTTATATTTATCAAAATAGACAATAGTTTGCTCCAAATAGAATTTAGGTTAATATTTTCAAAAAATCTTTGTCCGTCGCCCCTAGCTAGCTATTTCCCCTCATTTTCCACTCAAAACCTAAACAAAATGCTTGTAATATTTCTTTAACTGTTAATTATGAAAATATAACAAAAATTAGTACTTGTGTGAGGAATCATGTTATTTGCAATGCAAAAAGGAGAAATGAAATGGCTTTAAATGAGAATAGTAAAGAATGTAATGCTATGAAATACAGAGTAGGTTTGAGAGTTAGTTGCAAGAGTGTTATTTTGAATTCAACTAGGTTAATTTTATAATTAAATTTATAAATTTGTAACGTCAATTAAAGATTAATTGTAACTAAATGTCCTAATTTTTATAGTGAGTTTAGAGTCTCGAATGGCACAAAGGTTACAAAGAATTTTTTGGTAAAAAATTGGCATGAAAATGTCATTGGACGGCAAGATACTGTACTGAAGCTAAATAGATAAAATGCTTCTAAATTACTTTTGATGAATTATACGTTAAAATTATGAATTTAAAAAAGTGAAGTACCACTTACCTAAATTTAAAAGACAGACGAAAATTACAGTCTAAGTTTAAATCAATCAAGTCTGAATTAATCACAGAGCAAGCGGATTTATATTATCATATGCACCGTAAAAAATTTAAGTATAAAATAAATATAGTTATACTTTTTGCATGATTGTTTGATGAGATAAATTTAAATTTGTACTAGAATTTTCTGAGATGAAGAAATGACTCATTTACTTTATTTTGGTCCTTGGAAACCAGACTAGTTTCCTTTTGTCGTAATGCAACCGACAATTATATATATACTGTCACAACTACTTTCACAAGGCGAGCAACATTTCTGTAGTCACGGTGTTCATCACTATTTTGCTTTTGGTTTTATTACTTTAAATTAGCATCCAACCTTAACTTTTAGAATATGTTTTTCACTTTTACTGAATACAATATAATTTAATTCAGAACCTCACAGCTTTACTCAATTTGATGTCGGAGCATTTCCATTTTTCTTTTTTTTCCCCTACCAAAAAAAAAAAAAAAGATTAAATATATTATTTGGTATATTAAAAATTAATTTAGTATAATACGTGGCTTTAATCAAAATATACATCTAAAAGACGTTGCATGTAAAGAATTTAGCTTTGGGTCTGGTTGCTCCGAAAAATTCTCTCTTTTGTCCATGTAAGAGTGTTGGTAGTGGACATATATTTGAGGATTATAAAAATTAAGTATTTATCAACGCTCGATGTGTGTATATTTAATAATTAAAATATTATTTATATATATATACACATAAAATATATGTTTAAAAATATTTATTGACAACAATAGACGTAACAAATTACTAATGTGAAATGACGTTCTAATAGCAAGAGGTTTAAAAATGGAAAAAATTTGCATAGAATTCAAAATATTGTATAAGATGATTATAAAGGGGTAGCAGCGAGATTGTAAATGATAGTTATTTTGCATAGTTTTGAGAATTGGAAATTAAAAATAATGACATTTAAGCACATAACCTAGAAAACACTTTAGATTAATGGAAAAATTAACAGTATAGTGGTAATATTTAAATATCCCATAATTACATAATTTTGGATCATCAAACATGAATGTTACTCCATTTTTATTGAGGAAAATGTATTTCTTGAGTTTGCATAGGTCAAGAAAATGAATCAAAGTAAAGTATTCTACAAAATTCATGGTCCTCTGGTGAGTTGGGACTTTAGAATAAGTTTAATTTTAGCATAGGATGAGGTCCGTCTTTTCCCTGCCTAATGGGCAAAATAGATCCAGAAATCTTGAAAATTAATGAGGTTGGTAAAATAGGTTGAAACTTGAAAGTGATTGAGATGAGAGAGCATGATGGTTGAACTAAATGTCCCGCCTGACTCGCCCAAGTCCCAACCGCCGCCACGCCTCCGCCTCTGCCTCTGCCTCTGCCTCTGCCTCTGCCACTTTTACTAAAAAGGAGTATTCTTTTCCATAATTGAATTTTAAGCGACAGCTTTTATTTATGTTGCAAGTTTGAATGTCGTGTTTTTTATTTACAAGCCCCAACTATATCAAAAAATTAAAAAAGGAATATATCACTTTTCTATCTTAATTTTATTATTCCTTTTCTTTTGGAAGCATCCTAAAACTAATTTGTAATGCGACACTATCAACTTTCAATTACTATTGTTAAAAATAAATAATATAAAATATACAATATTTTATCATGTTATGCTTTTGTGCCATATAATAATATCCTATTTAATTTACATTAGACATATGTAATACACATCAAAATGCTATGACTATTTATTTTTCTTTCGGTTGATATTTTTTACATCTATATACTTTATAACAACAGAAAGGAATTTTTACACTTCCATAATGACAATTTTTGTATCAATATACTAAAATTTGATTTTTATAATATGTCCATAAAATAGTCCACAAATCTCAATAGTTTAAAAATTAACATGATGTTTTTCATTGGACAAAAAATAATTGATTATAATATAACTTTCTATCATCCATAACTATCTTTTCCAATTAACACATCGAAAGTCTATTATTCGCTACTTATTCTTGCTGCTTATGCTTTAATACAATTATTAATTTATGCACGTATAGACAGTGTATCACAATGGTTCATGTTTAAAAACATTAAAAAAAAAAAATCTAAAATATCATATCATATTTGAATATATTTATGATTAAAAGTATCCGTGCATCATAGACCCTTCCTCGGCAAACCAGAATAAACAAAAGCAAAACTTCCTTTAATGATGGATTGGGTAATAACGTAAGAAGTTAAAAACAAGGACCGGCATGATTGCAAATCACTATTTCTCGCAATAATGTTATGTTTCCCACCACCTTAATTACCATGCTCGTCGTATAATTACTTATTACAGCGGTAACAACGCCTCCTTTAACCGCCACCTATCAATTATTAATTAATTACTCTTATGATTGTCATCAACCTCACATTTAATTCTCGGATCTTAGGAGTTAGGACCAGCATTCCGTAATATAATTCTATCTTAATTAATTTCGGAAATCTAATAAATAATGCTGGCATAGGGTAACCTGTCACGTAACAAGTTAACATCACTTACTAATTAAATTAAGTTAATAAAGGCAAATTTATTTGCTTAATCGGCTTTCTTCTACTAAGTAAGACCATCGCGTATTCTAAAACATGAATCTGTTTCCAATTAATTAATGAGGGACCACAAAGTAGCAATTATAAATTACCCTACGTAATTGAATTTCATACTTGAATATCTTAAAAATATTTTTTATTTAATAAATTAATTGTTGTAAATATATATGTATATTTATTACGTCCGTGATTAACAATTATAAGGCTAATGTGAATGAAAAAGTCAATTTAAAAATATATAAAGGAACAAAATGAAAAGCATAGTTTTAAATATGAAAAATGAGAATACCGGGTTAATTGTTAATTTCATTACTTTTGATATTACGTAGATGTCAACTTCCATTACAATTTGTCATTATTAATATTTTTTGTTAAACAGTTCACACTAATATAATAACGATTCTCTTTTATAAGGAGGCATCCGAATTCTTTGAGAGACTTATCTTATCTTTAAAGATATTATCTACCTATTCATTTATGTTAATTTCAAATAATTTATTGTTTTATTTAAAATTGTTCAAGCTTTTATTCTGTATTAATTATCTGGAAATTACTTGTTATAGGTGCAAAGGGAAATTCACCCAATAATTTTTATTTTTATTTTATTTTAAATAAAAAGAACTATCAAGGTGAAACATGTGCTAATTTTATCTCTATTGATACAACCAAAATTTCTATGATATGAATGAAGAGATTGGGAAGTGTGTACCCTATTTGCCCATCCCAACTTTGGATTCATCTCCAAAAGCTACAAAATCACTTTATGTTACATCTTTGTTCAATTTTACACCTTACTTAGGGTTCACAGGCATACCATTGAGCTTAATTAATGCAACAATTTTATTTAATTAAACAAAATAACCCACTAAGAATGTCCATCTAATTCTCATTTCTCTAATCCCCAAATCATCAATAATACAAATCAACCACTCCTATAATTTGCCCTTAATAAGTACTTTAATTATATATATTTATTATCTTAATAAAATAAAATAAAGAGAAGTTAACAATTTAAGATATATATTTTTTTTTCAACGAATTGCCCAATTTATCAATTCAAACGCTATTGAAATATAAAATATTAAGTGAGAACCAGCGTGTGTTACAGTCAAATACGTGTGCATAATTGTTTTAAACTATAAAGATTAATTATTTATTCTTTTGTTAATAGCTTTTCTTATTTTATGCATTTATTTGCAATTTTAATTAATGTTGATAAAATATTTTAGAAAGTTACATTAATAAATGACTAATTATGGAATTACAATAGTACCCCCAACCGCTTAATATAAGCGCGACGGAGAGAGAGAGTAAAGAGTACAGGTATGAGGTAACTGAAGGTTTGACGCACCCACTTTCTCACCGGCCTCAACCACCGCAATGCAGCCGGAGATCCCGCCGGCGCCACCGCCTCTAACTTAACTCCGCCTTCAGACATTGTAGTTGTTTAGAATGTCGGGTTCTAACTACAGTAAGCAAGCAAAGGCACGTGACCTGAAGCACCGCGTGCTCACGTGCCTCCACAAGCTTGCCGACAGAGACACCCATTCCGTCGCCGCATCGGAGCTCGAATCCATAGCCAAGACCCTCTCCGCTGATGCTCTTCCGCCTTTCCTCTCGTCCATCTCGGCCACCGACTCCTCCGACAAGTCACCTGTTCGCCGCCAGTGCGTAAGACTCATTTCCGTTCTCTCCGAGAACCATGGCAACTCCCTCTCACCCTATCTTTCCAAGCTCCTTTCCGCCGTCGTTCGGCGCCTCCGCGACCCGGATTCTTCCGTCCGCTCCGCCTGCGTCGCCGCGTGCCTCTCCCTCTCGTCGCATCTCACTTCACCTCCATTTACCTCCGTCACTAAACCCTTCCTCGAATCTCTCTTCATTGAGCAGGATTCAAACGCCCAAAACGGCGCAGCGTTATGCTTGGCGGCGATAATCGAGGGATCAAGGAATCCGGACGCGGGGAGCTTGAGAAGATTGTTGCCGAGGCTCGAGAAGTTGGCGAAATGCGAGAGTTTCAAGGCGAAAGCGGCGCTTTTGACGCTGATGGGGAGTGTTGTGGGAGTGAAGGGAGTGTTGAGCAGTGCTGGGAAGAATGTTATTAGAAATTTGGTAATGTGCTTGATGGAGTTCTTGAGTAGTGAAGATTGGGCTGCAAGGAAGGCGGCCGCAGAGGCGTTGATAAAGGTCGCCGCCATGGTGAAAGACTCGCTGTCCGAGTATAAAATTTCATGCTTGAAGACATTTGAGGCAAAGAGGTTTGACAAGGTCTGATGATTATAAGATTTGGTTGAAATTGATTTGAATTCAATTCATTTCTTGTAATGCCCAGACGTGTAGCCTTTCTTGATAAGTGTGTGTGTGTTTGTTGATGAAATGTGGGTTGATGCGATCAGGTGAAGGCAGCAAGGGAGACGATGAATCAGATGATAGAGGCTTGGAAGGAGATTCCAGATCTACCTGAGGAAGTTTCACGGCCACCTGAATCAGAGGCATCATCCAAAGGCATTATATCTAATTTGGTTACTTTTCCTTTACTGTTCAGTCATTACTGTGATTGTTCTGCTCCTTATTCTTTCTTTCAGATATCGGAGTTTAAATTCGTGATCTAAATTGCAATCTATTTTCCTCAGAATTTTATGAGTTAAAATTATATGATTATGGTTTCAAGCTCTTAAACTGTCGTGATGTCGGTTTGTTTTTTGCCTTGGTGGTTTACTTTTGCATTTGTCTGTTGAATTCCACATAATTATATTTTATTTTACTTGTATTTTCCTCTGTCTTGTCAATTTTTAGTTTTGAATTTTGATGCGTGTGAGATTGCTAATTATTGATTTGTTCTGTATTATAACTGATTTAGACTTGTTCAAGGTACAGTTTTTCCTTGGTTCGTTTCTGTCCAAGTCATCCATTCACTTTCATTTAGATTTCTTTAAGTACCAGAGAGAATTTGGAATCTCATCATCTATCCAGGCATCTTCTTCAATTCATATTGCCTTCAAGTTTTAAATATTGGATATGTTTTTTGTTTTGTTTTCCAAAATTGTTTTGTTAAGAATATTTATCTGAACTATTTTGCTCTGGGTGCAGAAAATTCCAGCGATGGGCGTTATCCACCTGGCTCCAAAACTTCCTGCTCTATTGGGTCTACTGCTCCTCAACTAAGGAAAAGAAGCATTCTAGACAACGGAGCTACCAGGACACCATTTGTTGATGGTTCCCCTGCTTCCACTGCCAGGAAAAGAAGTCCTCTTTGTGGTAATGAAAACAAAATAGGGCCAGCAATGTTCCGGAAGTTAGACCGGAAGAAGCCCTCTGACCTGAAAGTAGAAATTGTCGCTCCTACTGGTTCCTCTGCTGCAATGGTTTCAGATGATAGTCCTTTAAATCAAGATGACCAAATCTTGACAACTGATGACGGAGAGAGAAAACAATTTGCAAAGTCAGAGGTCAAACGTGCCCTTTTCAATGAGAACAATGGGAAGCAGAAACTTAGTTTGTTTAAAGGTGGATCTCGAGTTGTTCCATGTGGTGATGCCAGTGTTGTTGTCAGTAATGAAACCGGAGACATCTGTAGGAAACAGAGAGACTGTGACGACCTATCTCTGATCCGAAAGCAACTTCTTCAGATTGAAAATCAGCAATCCAACTTGTTAGAACTTCTCCAGGTATACAGCTTTCTTTCTATACGCTTTCCCCTTCCCTCACATTTGCAATTGCCTATGGACTACAGCTGCAGTGTAAAAGTACTTCCGATCTTTACATTTACTGTACCTTGTGTCCTCTTAATTCGAAGTTTGAGATTTATCATATGTGTGTCGTCTGTGCGTAGGCAGGTTTTAGAAAAACCAGACCTCTCATGTTCAACAAATTACAATTTGATTGCAATATATGAATTGATGAAGTCTTTATGCTATTAACAAATTGAATTAATTTTACCATGTATCATGTTTGGTGTGGTAAGATTATTGCCATGTAGTTACAAGCATAAAAACTTCTGATTAGAAGTGAGTGTATTTTCCTTTATTTTATATTTATGTTTAACCTTCTATGTTATCTGACGGCATGCCTGCATCACTAACTTCTTACTATAATTTCAACATCCATATAAAACAGTAGGATGTTTTTTGAAGCATGTATAATATCTGATGTATTGGTCCGGCTCTCTGCTCTCATTTAAATAGCAGCAATTTTCCGGCTGATGAAATGATCATGCCTCCTCATATGGTGAAAAATTACTTGACATCTGTTTTCTAATTATGGAATCTAGAGATTCATTGGGAGCTCACAGAATGGTATGCATTCACTTGAGGCACGTGTTCATGGTCTTGAGCTTGCTTTGGATGAAATATCATTTGATTTAGCTGTCTCAACTGGAAGGATGTCGAGAAATGGTGCTGCAGGAGATATGTGCTGCAAGTTACCTGGTACAAAGTTCTTGAGCTCAAAGCTCTGGAGAAAAACAGAAGCCCATTCCTCAACTTCTCGGCTACCCGCTTCCGGTGGAATCCCATCAGTGGCTGCAGTTCGCAGCATTCCTGAGAAGATTGGAGATGGTGACAATCAGAGGTATCTGCTCCATGGTGGCCGTGGTGTTATAGTAAACCCATTGGCCAAAATTTCTAGTGGCTCCCTGGGATTTTCAGAAGTTTCCTCAAGTGGAGTTGTAAATAATATTGCTGTTTGATGTATGTAGTGCATGCTTATGCCCGGATGACTCCAGGTACCATCGATATATCCCGATGCAATATTGATTTTCTATTGGATGTACTCTTTTTAGAACGTTCTTGTCCCTGTCAGCTTGTATCTGCAGTTCAAGAGCTATCATCAGACATTCTTTGCTTTCAAAGTCAACTAGCATCCATTTTTCTGACCTATTCATTTGGGAGTTTTTTCACTGAATATGCTCACAATCTTGTTATAAACCACTGTTAAAACGTCCAGTTAATATATGAGAACTCCCAGTAGTCATATAATGATTCTGATGTTCTGTATCCTTTTCCATGCAGGCTGAGGTAGTAGGCGCTGAAGTTAGATGATGCAGATTGCGTGAAGTATAAAGAGTTAACCAACTACACATAGTACGAGCTTGATTATTAAGGATGTTCATAGGCCATCTTTACTGCTTGCACCAACTACAATCTCTTCAACGGGCGTCCTTGCACCAGTACCACTCTCGTTTAATTCCTTGTTTCCATGCGAAATTGATACGTATACTCAGTGGAAAGAATCAAGAATGCCCAATGGGAGTTCTGAGATGAGTATTCATCATCGGACAAACGGACCGATCTCTGCTCCTAGCATTCAGAATGGATCCATATACCTAAAAAACTTGTGTTTCATTTTCTGTTCCCTTTTTGTACTGAGAAATTTGTTTTTATTCTTTGTTGACTTTGGAAGTTATCTCCATTTGAATGATAACAGAGGTCGTGAATGATGGTAGCAGCATGTCTTTATAATTATATTGGGACTTTAATGAATGCCTTCCTTGGAATGCCCAAGGACCACCAAAAGTTTGTTGTGTTGTGCTCCCACCCTTTTGCATGTGAATGGGCCTTGATTGGTGATGGGCATAATTCACACTTCGTATTGGAACCATCAATAGAAATTTAGTTCTTTTTTCTTTCTTCAGTGAGTTCGTTGCTATTAGCTATCACACTTTCGTGCATGAAAGATAGTTATTGTCTTTTGTCCCTGAGTTCATAAATACTACCCTCTACATGAATGACATGGGAAACTAATTTGGTGAGTCCATACTCACAGTCAGGAGTCAATATTTGGATGGGATGGGCAGCAGGATGGCAAAATAATTTTCAATTTTCAGGGATTCCCGAATTTGGAGAATTTTTCCCGCAAGAAGAGGATAGGGATGAAAACATCCTTGAAACTAGTTCAGGATGGGGAGCTGTCAAATAATTAAGATTCTTTAATTGTATTTGTGTATGTAATTGATGATGTTAATTTCTGGTGTGCTAGATCTCGACCCACAGGGGTATCTTGATCAGGAAGATAGCTTTGTGGACGTGGGTGGAATCTGCAACCACGGAACAAACGTCAGGTTAGCTGAGAAGGTTCTCGGCTAAGACCTTACGATGATTAAGTATGTATATCGACCTGAAAGAATTTTGACAGAGTAACAATTTGAAAAGCGTCGAAAAGCTTACCCTCGCTTTTGAGAGATGAGGTATTTAGAGTGTTTACTTAAGGGTAAAAAGACAAACTTATCCCCGACATATCCCAAATACTGTTCCCATGAGTAGGGGTATCTTAGGTCTTTTCGACCTAAGCCAGAGCTTGGCACATGGCTAATCGGCTGGAGAGGGCATCCATACCACCATTAATACGGAGGTGATACACCATCGAGCCATTAAATACAGAGAGACTAGTGGTTCAGGCGCATTTAATGCAGATGCGATGGTGGCAAAGGATGTTATTAACCGCCATTAATGCTCCGGTTACACTTATCCCTACCTGTAGGTCGGGACAATTCGACCTCTGTGGTCGAGTTAGGCATTGGACCCCACTGGCTAGACCTACTCTTGGGCTTTTGCTCTTATAACTTGGATAGATCATAGGCCCATTGTGCATGTTAGGCTCACCCATATCATGAGTCCCCCCTACTCCGTAGTTCGACCGTAATTCAGTTGGAGTTAGAAGTATTTTACCGAAATTATGGGAAATATATCGACAAGGATCGATGGAGTGGGAAGAAACATTTTGAATCTCGACCAAGATAAAAAAGGCAAGAGCCATTTTTGGCAGTTACGCGAATGTTTATGCAGAGGTGACCGGTGGTTATGCATTTATTAGCTAGTTGTCGGCTAATTTAACTAGTTGGAATTCCGGCCACCCTATAAATAGTGGGTTTTCATCGTTCATCTTCACTTTTACCACAACACTTTGAGGTCGAGAAGTGAAGATTTCTAATCGATTTTTGAGCAACATTAAGCCTTTATTTTTCTGCACGCAGTTTTCGTAAGTTCTCATTTCCTACATTTTTAAATTCTGAGATTTAAGTTGTTCGTGGTGACAATATGTTGAGTTTAGGCACTGATTCTGAAGCTACGCGCTCAATAGAGGCCTCGACTAGCGAGGTAAGCTCAAGTGAGCCATCTAGTGAGAGGTCGAGGTCTACTCAGTAGATTGAATTGGGTGTCACAGAGGGGCTAATGGAGGTAGATGAAGGGGTAGGGCCGTCTAACCCTAATGCCGACGAGGTTGGGCCTTCGGAACTTGTGGTTGAAGGGGATGAAGAATTAGGAGAAGCAGAGGAAACTCCAAGGTCGATGGGTAGGTTATTCACAACGGCTCATTATAGTGATATTGTATCAAAGATATCATTGAACGACCTTAGGTCTATTAGGCGGAAATATCATGTTCCTAACGAGTTTGAGTTAATTAAGCCTAGGGCGATGGATAAGATACATACCCCTCTAGAGGGATGTGTAACTATTTTCGAGGACGCAATGAAATGCAGTCTTAGGTTCCCTTTAGCTGACTCCATGGTCGACCTCCCTGGGGGCCTCTAAGTGTGTGTAATTCAGCTCCTGCCCAATTGCTTCTCACTAATGTGCAGTTTTATTATTTTAATGGCTATATTTGACCAACCTCTATCTTGGGCTACTTTTAGTCATCTTTTTCATCTGCCATTGTCTCAGAAATTGGGTTTGGCTAGGCAGTCGGGGTTTTACTATTTGACAGCTCGACCTCACAAAAAATCTTCAGATCCTTATCTTCTTCCCATGGGCTAAAGTGGAAAGAAAGGTATTTTTATGTCGGATCCCCAGGCGGGGTCGGTTTCAATATTCCTAGAGGGTGGATGATGGGTATGGTCGAAACAAATACAAACGAGAACCTATCGTGGAGTAATGTCTTTATCTCATATCTCCTTGAATTTAGTGAGATAGTTGCCTCTGAGTTTATAAAGGAAAGGAATTTGTTTCTGGTGGGCTTGTCGACAACTTAATTGAGATTGCATGCTAACGCGCGGTTAGGTAGAAACTAACATTTGTCGATAACAGTTTGTCTATTTTTGTAGCTTGTAGAAACCATCTTTCTAACCGATATGTTTGCTCTTTCAGGTCAGGCCATCATAAACCGCGCTAGGCGGATAGCGATGCGCAAATAGCAAGAGGAGCGCGCCGGGAGGCAGCCGTTGCTCAAACTATTGGGGTCGCGCCGGTTGCACAAGGGAGTCAAGTTTAACCTGCCGCTGGTCAAAGTGGTAGAATTGCGATCAGCCCATCTCTGCAACAACAAAAAAGAAAGGCTACTAAGATAGTTGTAGGACATGCTCCAAAGAAGACTGCGGTCAAGAAAGGGAAGAAAAAGGTGCACGATCCCGATGAGGTTGCGTATGGGACTTTGCCTCCTGATTGGTTGTGCAATTTGCCGATGTTCCTCGAGCTTAGGTTTGGGGAAAAGGTAGGGGTGTTGAGCATAGCGACAATGATGGGCGCAGGGGCAACATTAGTGATGCCTTTAGCAGTTTTGGCAGTTGGTCTTTTCTAGAAGGACCAGGTCGAAATGTTTAATCACCATCAATTGTATACTTTGAAAGCTTTCGCCGACCATACCAATATGGTAAGGCTAAGGTCAAATTTAATTTCCGTGCTATGCGAGAATTTATGTGGTGTGATCATGATCTTTTTTCTTTTGCAGGTCGGGCAGTGGGGATATAACCTACACCACCGCTACGAGCTGTGTGAGACCAACCATGTGCGACTAGAGGAGAAATGCGAGGAATTAGAGAAAAAACAAAATGACTTGGTTAAAACTAAGGTCCAATCCCTGGAGTCGAGGCTTGCTGAGCTGACTAAGCAGCTTGAAGAAAAAGACGTCGAATTGCTAGCTGCCATTAAAGGCAAAAGCCAGGCCGAAGAGCAAATTAAGAAGACAGTCAGCTCAATTCAAGAAGTCCCTGAGTTGGGTCGAGCACACAGTTATGAGAGTGCATTACGGTATGCTCGATCTGAATTCTTTAAGATGTTGCCTAAGATCCGAAAAGAAATCGTGCAACAGTTCATGCTCTCGTCGGCCTTTATAGATACAAGCATGACATTAAGCATGGAAGATGCAAAAAAGGAGTTTGATCGGGCGGTAAAGCAGCTTGAGTTCATAGGGTATGAATTTCATGCTGAAGATAAGGCTCGACTCGATGTGATGAAAAATGAATGGCTCAAAGTCTTTGATGAAAATGCTCCTCCTGGAGAGGGTGATATCGCTGTCGTTGCTCCTCTCCCGCAGATCGTCGCTGTGGGAGACAAGTTTGGATTTGCAAGGGAGTTTGCCTTGGACATAAAGAACAATGAAGTGAACGTGGCAAACTTATTCCCCGACGGTGGTCGAGTGTTTCTGACCGAGGAGGCTGGGCCTTCACGCCCTGCTGGAGTACCTCAGGCTTTGCCTGAGCAAGAGGTCGAAGGGCTACCTATTGATGTAGAGCTCGATTCGACCGACGAGCTATTCAAAGCTATTGATGAGGTCACTGACGAGGTTGTGGCTCGACGAGGGGAGGGCATAAGATCTAGTTAGATGTTGTATTCAGTATTTTTCTTTACTTTTTATTGAAGAAAATGTACGGCTCTGAAAAGCCTTTAGATGATATTTTGCTTTTGCTTTGCGTATAGTTATTGAGACTGTTTTTGTGATCAATGCAATATTTTTAGTCGGTTTCCATGCTTAGCGTTTTGCTCTACATAATGCGTTTAAAATGATTGGCTCATAGAGACCATGTGGCCAAGTCGACTTGATTGTCTTTTGGAACAATTAAAGTATACATCCTAATCATACAACCCGATTGTTGTTTTTAAAAACTGAACTACAACCTTAATCATGAGACTGTGGGGTCGATCTGATGGTTGTTTAATAGTTGAATCAAAGCCTTAATCATGCGAGTGCGGGGTCGACCTTGTTGTTTAATAGTTGAATCACAACCTTAATTATGCGACTACAGGGTTGTGGAATGGTATTCATTAAAGTAATGTGCTTTCTGTATAATACAGTAATTCTTGAGGTTAATCGCATTCAATGGTTTTGGTAACTCATTACCAGTCAGATAAGCCAGTTGACAAGAGTTATGTTTCACTACTTTGACTATGGAGTATGGACCTTCCCTCTTCGAGTCGAGCTTGCCGACATTTCGAGAGACCTCTATCTTCTTGAGAACAAGGTCTCCATGATGGAGCTCGTCTTCAAGTCAAATTCTCTTTCTGCTTGGTTCATGATCGAATTATAATGCATAACTCGGGCTTTATGTTCTGCGGGGATAACTGCCTCTTAACCATAAACTAAGTTGTAGGGGCTCTGGCCAGTGGCAGTTCTTGGGTTAGCCTGATAGGCCCAAAAGACTCCTGGTAAATCGTCTACCCAACTAGCAGTAGAACATTCTAAACGAGTTTTAATATGGTCGCTATGGCCATGCAATTGTATCATGTGTTCAAATTACAAGAGATGCTCATTGGGGTCAATCGATCCATCATATTGAGGTAATCCTGTATGGACTTTTGCATCAACTGCAATGCACTCATCAATGATTTCCTGAGTAAATAGAGATTCTCTCTCACGTTGGAATTTGGGGGCATTATCGACCTACGTCCTTTCTACATTCCTCTTCGAGATTTCCTTAAGCCTCCTATTGAGCTGCTGAACTTGATGAGAAACCTCTTCCCATTCATCCTTATTAGCTTTGGACATGTTGCTACTTGGTTGAGGTCTTTAAAGTTCAACCCCTAGCACTGTTGAGCTCGATTGGATCGAATGAAATTTTATGTAGAATCGACTACTTCCTCGCTTGGTTGGCAGCGTGGTTCGTCACGGGGAAATCGGCCAAGCTCAAGTCTCGTCTACTAGGTTGATGACGAGTTTCAATTCGCATTCTGTCTTGCTCGTGGCGGTCGCTCCTCTTGGTGAAAGGGGTGGGGTGTAGCACTTGCACCGGTAGCTGGTTGAATGTTATGTCTTTGCAATGCGGCTAATAGCTGTGCGGAAAGCTAAGCAGAAATTTGATCACTGATCATCTGCATGAGTTGAGAGATGGTCAAGGTGACCACTTGCTCTAGTTGAGAATTGGGGCCTTCTGCTTGCTGATCAGGCTGATCCTGTGGTGGTAGTGAAGGACGGTCACTTTGCCTATCGAAAGTGGTTCGCCTGGTGTTGACCATTTTAGGTTGTAAGTTCCGCATCGCACAAACGGCGCCAAGTAATAATGTTAATTTCTAGTGTGTTGGATCTTGACCCGCAAAGGTCTCTTGATCAGGAAGATAGCTTCGCAGATGTGGGTGGAATCTACAGCCACGGAACAAACATCAGGCTAGCCGAGAGGGTCATTGGATAAGACCTTCCGATGATTAAGTCAATATATCAACCTGAAAGGATTTTGGCAAAGTAACAGTTTGAAGAGTGTTAAAAAGCTTACCCTTGCTTTTGAGAGATGAGGTATTTATAGTGTTTACTTAGGAGTAAAAAAAACGAACTTCTTATCGACATATACCAGATACTGTTCTTATGAGTAGGGGTATCTTAGGTCTTTTCGACCTAAGCCAGAGCTTGGCACATGGCTAACCGGCCGGATAGGGGATCCATACTGCCATTAATGTGGAGGTAATACACCGTCAAGCCATTAAATACGGATAGACTTGTGGTTCAAGCGCATTTAATGCAGATACGATGGGTAGCAGAGGATGTCATTAACCGCCATTAATACTCCGATTACGCTTATCTCGACCTACAGGTCCGGACAACTCGACCTCTGTGGTCGAGTTAGGCATTGGGCTCCAGTGGCTAGGCCTGTTTTTGGCCTTTTGCTCTTATAACTTGGATAGATCATAGGCCCGTTGTGTATGTTAGGCTCACCCATATCAATAATATTTTTAAAATTTTGAAGTAATTTTATCTAAATTATAAAAATCAACGAATTATAAAATATAACTAATAAATATATATATAACTTAAATCTAATTTTTATTTTTAAATTCTAATTTTTACTCCTAACTTTTAACTCTTAACTTTGAGTAGAATAGGTGATGGTATGTTATTTCAAAAATCCCTACAGATGCTCGTAAAAATTTGGAAAATAGGGACAGAGAAACAAAATTCTCCACAATGAAAATTGAGGACGAAGACAAGACAATGAATGGGTTTCTCAATTGGTCTCCTCCTGAGTGCCATCCCCAATGGATATGGGATGTATTTACACTTCGTAATAAAAATGCTCCCTGTGTTGGGATTACCAATTCATCTAAATCTTTCCAATGTAACCAACAAGAATAGCATATAGGACTGTCAAGAGGTTGGACTTTGATCGGATCAATCATATTCAAATTCGAATTCGATTATCAAAATTTATATACGAATCCGACTCGATATCTCATAGGATCTTTATTAGTTAATACTATATCCGAATTCGATGTATATTCAAAACTTGATAAAAAAATCCAACCTGATTAATATATATTTTTTCCCTTTTGAATTGTATAAAAGTATTGTGCTTATAAAGTAAATTTATGTCATATTTGAATTTTTGATAATTTTTTATTATATATAGATCCAAAAGTTCACATTATACTAATGCATAGATAAACTATTATACATTATTATATTTGACATTTTATCAGTATACATCTATTTTTTTAGGCTAAAGACTTAATATTAATAGCGTAATATAGATGTTAATATTGATATTAAGCCAATATAATATATAATTTTTATTAATATTATATATAAGAGTATTAATTTAATAAAAAATTATTAAAATTCGAATTCAGATCTTTAACGAGCCGAATTGCTTAATTCCATATCCAATCCGCTTACTTTGTATTACAGATATTTATAATCGAATCACTCCATCGAATATTTTAATTGAGTAAAAATCCTAAAATTTGAATCGAACTCAAATTGAATTAAAATTAAAATTCGATCAATTGACAACCCTAATCATGGGTTTTATGCAATAATAAGGATACTTATGTAAGTTTAAGAACTCATTAAAATATTTTATAAGATTTTTAAGAACTTATAAGTTGTCAAAAAGTATTCAGTAATTTTTTTAAAAATCAACTTATAAATTTCTAAAAATAAAATGTTGAAATCTTATAATTCTTTTAAAAAAAGTTCCTATATTTTTTTTTAACTTCGGCAAACTCCTTTAATTTAACCATATTAATTACAAAATCACCATAATTAAAATCTTATAATCTTCAAAAATCTTATTTTATTCAAAATCTTTAAGAATTTACTTTTAAAAAAAAATCTAGCATTTTATTAGTTTCAAAATTATTTTATAAGATATAGAAACTTAACAAGAAGCCAAACATCTTTTAAATCAAATTGAAAACATTCCTTCAATACAATAGATTGAATCAAATAAATATTTTTTCAAAGTATAAACCATCAGATATTCCATCAAGTTTCTTATTGAAAGAAAAATGGATATTCCATTAAATTCAAAGCTGGACAGCGCACTGAAAGGGGTTGAAAAATATGAAAATTCATATTCAAGTCAAGATGGATTAGACATAGCCCACAAATTAAGCATCAATCCAGCAATTTAGAGTTTATTTAATCAGATCGGTACACAACCTATCTTAAAGTTATAATTTGAATACAATAGATGCAATAGCTCAAGAACCATAAGTACACCTTGTATTGTCTCCAACATTTCCTTTCAAGTGTGAATGTGTAATGGAACATAAAAATCAATATGAGGAAAACTACAACATATTCTCTTTAGAAGCACACCAAAATCAACCAGGTAATCGCATATGTTATGCAGTTACGGCTCGACATTACCTGTTACATGATATTTGATCTAACTTGATTCATACCATCTTAGGTTCAACCAGCTAAACAATCCAAAGAGTAGAGAGAGCACTATTCCCCAAATCCACTCTTTTTAAGAAAATAAATATTAGTATAGGGCTGGTGAATTACAGCCGAAAATCATTCTGCCTTTTGATCGGTAGACCCCTCCTTGTCAGCCTTCTGCAAAATACAAGCTTAGATCAACAGTGATTTGGGAATAAAGCAATAGCAAAACAACCATAAAACAAGAAAATTTGGATAAATCCATATGACAAAATAACAGAAGTAAGATTAAGAGTTGAAGAAAATGGAAATAAGTGGGTTCAAGTAATAAAATCCATCAGTAAGTCCCATTTATGAAATCAATAAACTCTAAGGAAGAAAAGAGCATTCTTGTAAACTTTCACCAGTAGCATGACACATGCTCTAATTTTAATGGAAAGCATTATAAAGGCAGCATAATATATAATAAGGCTATAGATAAGTTGAGCTCAACTCGAATTTTTAAACTTTCAGGCTCAACCTCAAGCTCATCTTAAAAAACCTAAACTTGAGCTCATTGAACTTGTAAACTTATGCTCAAGTTCAAGCTCAAATATGGAACTCAAACTCAATTATCTATAGTCGAGCCTATTCAAGCTCAATTTCAAACTCACCTATATGCTAAAACATAATTTGATTATTGGATTTATATGAAAAAAAATGATCTAATTATCCTACACTTAATATTACCAATGCTGACTAAATTCTCGCACCAATAAGAACTTCCAGCAAAGTTTGCTGGAAACACATTGGGGGCGTTTGGATCTTTCCCAACAAAAACCCTCTAATGTTTAAGACAAGTTTTATGCTTGCTGGAAAAGGAAAGACTTTGTCAAAAAGCAATGAGAACGTACCTCAGTTAGGGTTTTTGGATAATTTTAATGCTTGAATTCAGTTTCCTATTAGGACTCACCCTTTCAACATAACAAATCTTATGGTGGTTGCTCACTATTCTCTCTCAACTTCTTTGTCCCACTCAGATTTGTTCTTTAGCCCTTTGCCTAGGTTTCACTCATCTACAGTGTGAAGTTTCAGAGCATTGAAGAGAGAAAACAAACCTCATGCTTTGGAGTTCTGGAAGAAAATCCTTTCTACTGAAATTCTGTTTCTGGAAAAGTTCTACAGTAAAGATTAAAAACTGAGGTACAAGTATACACCCCTACTAAGCTAACTGTGCTAGCTAACTTGCTAAAGACGAAACCGTCTAACAGAAAAGACAACACTACTAACTAACTTAATTAGCCGCCATGCAGCATCCACCCCCTCAACATGTACCGCCATGCAACACTACTAACCAAATCCAGCTGTCACTTATTCAACCATTTTCTATTCCTCTACATACAGGCCCCCAGTTTCAGTGCCCCGCTTTGGGCTTCTTAACCTTGCCCATTTAGCTAAGCATTGTCTTACTATTTATCACCATACTGCGCTAACATCACAACTCAACATAACTAGTTTAGGTGGACTACTGACCCAGCCTCTTAGTCCATTCTAGATAGGTTCAGTAGCTCAGTTCTTTTCAGCAAAGAGTCAGGCCAACTAGATCCAGTAACTTGGCCACTATTAATTCACCACTACCAATGTCCACATCAATTACCGATTATTCTTAATATTTTTCTTAATTATACATTTTGAATATAATTAAAATATAATCTAGAATTAGTAATATAATTATTATGATATTGAATTATTACAACAAATGGTTCGAATTCACTATACTAAATTATATAGTTTTCATACTTCGATTACTAAGACTCAATTATTCAGATACTTAAATACAACTCTCTATACTAATGGTATATTGAGTATTTTACTTATCATAATAATATCATAAATACTTACAATATAATATAAAATTATGAACTTAATCATTACAATAGAGAATTATTTTGATAATATATATTATCGTTATTACTGATATTGTTATTATGATAATGTTATTGTTATTATCACCATTAATACAATATATTCTCAAATATAGAAAACATTAAAAGAATAAAAGCTCACATGCCGACTCCTGAGCTTTCCAACACTTGTATCTAGGTTTGAGCTCAGTTAACGAAAAAACTTAAGGTCCATGAGCTTGAGCTCAAACTTAAAAAGGTGAAATTTGAGTTGTCATCACTCGACATTGCTCACTAGGTTCATGAGCTAGCTAGCTTAACTCATCGTACACCCCTAGACTCAAATAATAAATTAACTTTTACAAGCTATTAAATTATGACAAAGCTTGATTTGCGACAAGTTAAATATGTTAGTACTAGAATTAATAAATCAACAAAACATATAGGATCACCACACATTAAAAAATATGGATTTAATGTAGGATTAAGTGTATTAGGTCTTGCTTGGAAGATTTTTTTGCTAGCGTTGAACTTCAAGCCTATCAAGAATATTCACACTTATGAATTCCAATATTTACTACCTCACTTCAAGTACTACATGCATTAAAATTGCACTTGAAGTATTTAACTTTATCAAAGGCTCATTTTAAACCTGTTGTTTTAACTATGCTCTCACCACTATTATGTGTTAGACATAATTCCTCTTTTCTTGTCAGCAACATACACAATATCATCTATAAAAAGCATAACTAGTGAATCATTATTCATAACCTTAGGTGTTTCACTTATAAATAAGAAAAAACAAACACAACTTTAAAGTGAGCCTAGACGGACAACTACAGTACTAAGAAAATCAGCAGATTCTCCTGCTGTTATTGTCATGTGGGCATAGCCTCCTTGCACGAAGACTTGATAACATCAAGACGATCTTTCGAGATAAAAATAGGAACACAAATATGTATGATGACACTATTTCAATTCCTACATATATAAACTTCATACACCTTAAAGTTCATGGAGAGAAAAGTGTCATCTTGTATACCCAAACACTCAGAAATATTTGGTTGCTGGGGGCAGACATCTAATTAGTTATTTTATTTATTATTATTTTTTTTTTTGGTTCAACTTTCATCCCTCTTTGTGACATCAATGTAGAAAAGATGGTGGAAGCGGTGACTTCTTTTCAAAGAAGGCAAGCGACTTCTTTCAAGAGACGACCTTCAATTTTGACAAGATATTGCTACTAATACAATCACTAACTCACAGCGCTGTCTTGTTGCTAGATTCAGATATTTTAATTATTACTTTTACACAAGTATTTAATTAGCAGGCACTTGTTTCTTCAGAAATCTTTTCATCATTGATCAGTTTCAACAATCCATTCCAACCAGGATATGATCAGGACATTTAAGTATAGGGCACTGAGACACCTACTCACCTAGATCTCTTGGGGCATAAGCGCAACATGTGAGATGCATGCTTCATCAAGGTAAAGCACATCAGACATTTGAAAAGAAATTATATTTGCATGTATTCAGCAAAAGCTTAGAAATTGCAGCAACTTTCATGAGTTGTGGCAAGCACAAATCAGCAATTAATATTGTTAACATTGTGCGAGTATAAATGCAATGCAAGATGCTTGTTTCATCAAGATAAAGCTCATCAAACATTTAAAAGGGGAAAAGTGCTTACAGTTATGTCGTTAAGATTGTGTGATTATACGTGCAATGCAAGATGCATGCTTCTTGAAGGTAAAGCTTATCAGAACTCGAAAAGGGGAACGCCTATAATATATTCAGCTAAAATTTCAAAATTGTGGCAACTTCGTCTATGTCAGCAAGCATCAATGTACTATCACAAAGATTGTGCAATTATATGAACGCAACAATATATTAAGCCACCATCCACATTGAAAATACAAGAGAAACAATGGTTCCAACAAGTATACTGTTTGCTGAAAGAGAGTTAGCACAGGCCATCATCTACGTAGTTAGTCAGTGCACTACAAGGCAGCAGTTGAATTTTTTCAAATAAGGTGCAGCAACAAGGATAACAGTCATTCCTAAGGCATAACTGGAAGTAGTAGAAAAAGGTTCAAAGAGAGACTTCTTGGAAGGAATCCAACTTGCAAGGATAATTCAACTTGAGGATTGGATTTGCTGATCCTAGTCTATCCTAAGCCATGCCATTGGATAAATACAGCAACTATAATGTCCATCCAATGGTTTGGGATCCTGAAACAAAAAACTCGATCCGCTATTTTGATTTACAAAGGTGGCCTCAACCTGAAGATCAACTAAAACCTTAAAAGGCATCAGAAAAGTAGTAGTGAACTCATCAAACCACTGGCGATCAATTGACTCGCCAAATGAGACACACACACACAAAAAATAAAAATAAAAAAATAAAAATAAAAATAAAAAATAATAATAAATAAATAAATAAAAAGCCAAAGAAAAGTAAGAAAATACTTGTGGATAACTATCAACTGGTTTAATGATACAACGGGACTCCAACCGAAAACATGTTTGGAGTCTAGCAGCACATAGCATGATCAAACACCTTCACATTAGTTTTTGTTCCTAATTCACAAGTTTGGAAATTCATTGGTTCAACCATACCTTACTTTCTCTAGCTGTCCGCGTGTCATCAGATATCTGTAACCAAAAGGCTAAAACTATTTACAGACACATTGTCATAGTCGTTATGTCTTTCAAATCAAAAAGGTTTTCCATTTGGCATGTACAAATACGGTTAAAAAAGAGTTATTATAGTGCAGCTTTAGCATTTTCAACAACTACCAGGAAAGCAAACAGAAAACCCATTTACGACTCAAATTCTTCTATATTAAAAAGCTAAAGTACAATCCGAACGCTACAAGGACCACATGGGAATAAAAGGGAATGAGCAAAGGCAGGGTTTTCTTACGGATTGGGCAGAATGCCAGGCAAGGCCGCGGTAGACATTGACAGAGAAGGTAGCGGTTAGATATATGGTCGCTACGCCAAGCCCCGCCGTGAAAGCTTTGAACGCCCAGTCTCCAATTTTACTCGCCGCCGCCATTTACCTTCAATGCCTCCACTCTCGGCTGTTCGCCCGTGCGATTCCTTTCCTCTCGTAATCTTTCAGTTAACCCGATTGGAGATTCCCTTTCCTTTACCCCCAAGGATTCAGGAATATGTCACCCAACCGTCCTAATCCAGTAAAAATTGGGGCAGGATTGCAAAACGTTGGTCTGGAAGTTTAGTTCGGAAGCGTTTCTGGTAACTGTTGATACTTGAGTGAGTGACTGGTTTTACCATTTTGCCCTTGTAGATACTACAAAGAGCTACAATGTTCTCGCTTTTTATTTTTTCATTTTCTTTTCCTTTTCTTTTGGGATTAGATGCGCAGTCCAATTATATCAAAATTTTGTACAAGTGGGAGAATGGAAATTTTTTTTATAATTTTTTTTAACATTTAATATGGTATTTAGTTTTTTTAAATTTTATATGATACTTAAGTCAGTTTATACACACTTCAATTATTTTATATTGCTCTAATTAAAAATAAATTATTCATAAGTCATTTTAAAACAAACGTTACGTTCATATACTTTAAAAAAAAAAAAAATACAAACTCGTTAATACATATAAGGAAACTAGCAATAGAAAATATGATTAAGACATTAATATACTAGTAAGGATAATACAATTATCCATCAAATGAAATTCTAAACTCGTTGATGTTTGCCTCTCATCAAGCGTGGAAAAGAGATCAAAGACTGACAAAAGTTTTAAAGTTGAGTGGTTCATTGCAATGCTTTTCTAGTCATGATTTCATGTGTTTTGGGACGTTGTGAAAATTGATTAAGAGATTTTTGAAGCATGGAAAACACGATATACAAAGTTTTATTTCAATATGTTCCAAATTTATAACCAAAACAACCTCATTAAAGATGTAAATGATTCTGTTGATTTTAGGAACAAATTCATGTACATTGTGCACATACAATCTGCTTAAAGATTAGCAAAGTAAAGAGACATATGTTTAGCTTTTGAAAAATATAATGTTCTAATAAGAAATATTTCAGATTCAAGCATAGATTATAATTTTCATTTTTCCATCATAATCAATTCCATCTGAATTTTCTACTCAGATTGCAATAATAGGAAATGCCCACAAAGTAACGTAATAATGTTTTACCTTACTTTTTCAGTCTACTCCAGTAAATATTAAATCCAGACAATGACCAGATGAACAAGAATCCATTTACAATTATTAGAACAGTCACCAATGAAGAACACTACTACTCCTGAATGAAATTTCCAAGATAATCCGGTGCAAATCCAGATTAGCGGTAACCGAATTAATCGATTAAATTACTGGTCCCCCCTCCCCCCCACCCCCGGCGGAAAATGAGAGACCATATAATTTCCAAATCCAGATGAAGAACTCACTCACTCCCTGTTTGTTTTGCCAAGTAGTACACGGTACGCCATCTCCATGGTTGGAACAACTGATATTACACACATCTTCCCTACCACTTCTTCTCAGACAAAGACATAAGCTGCAAATTTGAAAACCAGCAACAGAAGCATCATGAAAGGACGTCAGAATGTCTATATATTACATTTAGAAAAGGCAACTTACACGTCAGAATCTAATGAGAGCCATGAAGTTGCAGCTAAGGTGGAACTAGGGGGGGGGGGGGGATATAACATAATATGAGGGCTACTACGTTAAAGCAAAAGGTAACAAGAAACACCATCAAATCATTACTTGAGCTAACATACTCCGCTAATACTCTATCCAAACCAGAGTAGACTTCTTCTCAAAAAAAAAGATTTTGTAATGTTATTTGGTTGTGGTTAAGAACAACATAAACAACAGATCCGAAAAAATTGAGTTGCCAAAGAAATGGCTCATCTGAGGTACTAATTTTATAATTACAGAAATGTCAAGGTTGCCAACATAAAATGAACATAAACATCAAAAGATGGTTAAGGATAATTGCAAAATTTAAAGGGCTTGTTCAACTGCAAATTTTGGGCAAGAACTAGGACTGCTGGTAAAGAGTTGTATAGCATGGTTTAGAGCAAATAACACAAGATATAAGAAATGTACATAATAAGAGAGAAATCAAGCATGCACATATATGGGAAAATTTGAATAATGGAAAAAAAATAAAATAGAATCACTTGTATATGCATAAATATGGGAAGATGGAGCAAGGAGAATCGGCCTTGTTTAGTTATGTTTTAGAAGAGAAGTTTTGGGAGAATGAAATTTGAAAAGTGAGGTTAGGGTAAGTGATGTATGTTCGGTTTTGTCTTGGGGAGGAGTTAGAGATTATTTTGAGAGAGAATGATGTGTTTAGTTTTAATTGGAGATATTTTGTACTGTAGATGTTGTCAAAACATAAACCTTTTTTTGATTGGATGAAAATGTGATTTCATATTCATATTTATATACATATATAAAATTGTATTGTATATATATAATTATGTCAGCCTTGAAGAGTGGGATGAGTATTTTGGGAATGATTTGAAGTTTCGAGGATATCTGGGGCATGTTGGAGAAAATAAAAACCATATTTGTTTTTATTTACCCAAATGGTAAATGTTTTGGGGCAGCATAACCAAACAAGGCCTTGGTGTCTGGGGTGGGATTGGGGTTAAAACTAAGTGAAAAGATGGTAGTAACATCACTCAAATAGTTGGCCTTCTAAGTAAGTCATCAATAATAAATTCAAGTTTGATATATCATAACATAAAAGCCATATATCATAGCATATGGCCAAGAAGCACAAAAGGAAAAATGTTACATTATATTAAATACAAAAGAAGGAACTCAAACCAACTAATGCAGCAATGATAGGTTGTTTGATTTTTTCTGGAGCTTACACAATTGTAGAGTTTAAAACAGTAAAGTAATAAATGTCATGACAGATCTAATTTGGTAAAGAATGCTACACCACATGAAAAACGAAAGAAGAATCTGAGATGAACTATTACAGCAATGACAGATCAGATTGGATAGAAGTTTTTCACAGATTTCCATCTATCCTAAGCAGCATTAACAAATGGAAAAATTCAAAGACATTGCAAGTTAGATGCGTATAATGTAGAAATGCTCAAGTTATAAGCAAAGTTTCACGTAGAAATGGCAATTAAGCACAACTGCATAGAGCAGAGTTTGGTAAGGAAAGAGGGAATTGAGTAAGAGACTCAAACAAACATATTGAGGGCATCAAGCACATAAAAATGTATGCACAATTTTATCCAACTAATGCTGAAAGATACATGCATATGCATATTCATTTAATCTACCAACTGCTCATGCATAAAAGAATTACATAAGGGTCAAAGTACAGCTGTAGGTTCATTCACCAACCTGTCGAGCAACTTGTGCCATCCGCCTACTGTCACGTGATGACTCCATTAACAAGCTAGACTTGGATTGCTCCACCTTCTGATCACCATTTTTACTGTCTCCTGTTTTCTTTTCTGTCTGAAGAGAGGCATTCAATTCAGATCCACTCAAAGTTTGCCTCTTCCGCTTTCTCTGATATGTGTATTTGATAACTCTTCCCCTCACATGTTGGAGCCCTTTAGTTTCAGATTCTAAATCATGTGACAACAAATCACCTTTTCCACTATCCATATTACAACTAGGAGAGCAAAAACTCTCTGAAACTCCAGTTACCTCCCCTAAAGGCACCATTTCTTCATTCACTCCATCATTCTTGTGCGGTGTCTTCGTACCACAAATTTCCACAAGAACTTTTTCTTTTTCAGAATCTCCTGCACAACCCAGGTGAGTTTGTGGTTCATCTTTATGTTTGCACAACCTTGGACCTAACTTGGAAGGATTATCATTGAAATGAGCATTTTCTTTGGCTGAAATAGGGTCGCTTGTCACAAAACGTTCAGGTAATTAATCAGGTTTCAGGAAAAGATAAGATTGTTTTCCACCCAAGGGTATTATAGTTTTTCTTTGTCTAATACCTCTCTTCCTTTTCTGAAGAAAAGGTTGGAAGCTACCAAGCTCGATATCTGGTAATAGTTTCTCCTCAAGTTCAGTCAGATTTTTAGTTTAGGACCTGAAGCTGGTGCTTTGGAGATGTCCTTACCTTCCTCCTGGTCTTGTCCTTCACTTTATCAGTTCTTCTGAGCGATAGAAATCCCTGTCCAAAAGATTCCTATCACATGCGCAGATTCTTTGGGTGCATCCATTTCTGTATAGCCCAGGCTCTTCGCCTCTCAATATTATAGATGGCAAATCTCGATTGCCAATATGTGCACCACACATGCAAACTATCTTGTTATAGCACTTGGTGCATTCGTTTCTAGCGATCATAAGTGGCACTTTTACCTCAGAATCTACAGGAGACTCATTTGGAAGAAGTTATTTACTGAATTGATATGAATCAATTTTCTCTGCTGGAATTTCTCTTGAACAAGCATAGCCGGATTCATTCGCATAATGCAAATTCTCATTCCTTATCCTTTCAAGTTCAGCCTGCACTTCCCCCAACTCTTCTCTGAGATCTTTTACAATATCTTCAGCTTCCTGAAGTTGCGCTTCAAGCTATTCAATCTTCTTCTGCTGATTCATTGATGCCACTTCCACTTCACTAATCTGTAAAGTTTGACAAATGTGTATGTGAGATAAATAAGATATATGAAAAATCAAGATCAGATGATATAGCCAGGGGCTTCGAAAAGTGAATCAGGTAAACCATATCACAGAAAGATGAAAGTGTTGATTGATTACTTTCTACTAGCACCAAATATTTCACTGGAAGAAAAAGTTGACAAAGTAAATGGTTTCTTTGCAATAAATGAAATAATAACCGAAACAAAAAGCTAATCTAATAAATTTGTTTCCATGTCATCCCACGAGGAAATTAATAAAATTCCACAAACCAAACACGTGCTTGCATTTCAGCTGCCAAAGTTAAATAAGTCAAGAAGCCAGCCAACTAATCACATAATTGCATTTTGAGATCTTGTCGTATACAGTATTCTAAAACAGGTCATTCTAGTTGAGCTAGTGTAAACAGATAACAGTCAGAATAACTAAGATGGAGTGTATGATCATCTCCTCATTTACTGATGCAATCCATCAACATATCAATAAAGCTAAAAAATAAAAGACAAGTAATGATCCCAATTTCAACAAACAAAGAGTACTTATTCAGGTAATAAAACAGTATCTTTAGAATTTGCACTAGTTTCATGCGAAGTTCCTCCACATTTTTTCAAAATCTCATTAAGAAAGCCCGTGACTTGTTGATTTCCAAAAGAAGCTCGCGTTAATTAAACAAAACCATAGCTCAGTGGAAACAAACATGCATAATTTCATGCAAAACCAACATCCAAACCCATCAACACACAACAATCAACTAGCAAATTACCCAAGAACCAAAAGTAAAACCAAACACAGTTAAAAATCAAAACCATCAGTAGAAACTGAACGCAAAGAGGACACTAGAACAAAACCTCAGCTGCAAAACAGACACAATCCCCATTCCCCTCTCATCAACCCATTCAACCAACACAAATCATCCCAAAAAGTCCCAATTCCAAACAGAACACAGGCTCTATTTGTTATTTTATGTGCTCATTCCAAGAAACCCATCGGAACATAGGGAAAAGAACAGAAATTTAAACTTCATATCAGATGATTCACCTGAGAATCCATCATTTGCTTGAGGCGCAGCAGCATCCGTCCCCCCTCCTCTTTCGCCACCTTCAGCTCATGCTGAAACCTTAACGATTTCCTCTTCAACGTTATAACCCTCGCCACTGCCTCCTTAGATATACTCAATATTATATCAGCATAAGCCTTCTTCGACCCGTCAATTTCTGCACTCCAAAATAAATAAATGAAATTAACAAAAAGTCACCTCCAAAACACATGATTGTTCCTGCGTGTGTGTGTGTGTGTACATATATATTGATAAACAAGAAATCACAAAGAATCACAGTTAAAGATTCCAAGAAAGCTACAGCAAAAAATCAAAATTTACCCCATTTTAAAAACTTCAACTCAAAAATGGTAAATGACGGATAAAAACACATCTAGGGAAGGCGAAGAACTACTTCGAGCCATCAAATAAAGCTAAAAAGAAGACAAATACATACCACCATTGTGCAAATAACGAAAAAGAAGTGAGAGAATTTTCAAAAACACACGAACCACGGAACTCCCCAAAACATAAAGAATCACATCAAAAGATGAAAGTAAAGTTAAAACAGAAAACAAGATGAAAATCCAAACCCACGAAGAAAGAATGCAGGAACACCTACAAAAGAAAAGTACAAGAACGGTTGAGTAGGGAATCAGTCAGGTAGTTGGTGGGCCTGCAGAAGAAAATAAAAATCCGGTCCACCGCCATGAACACGGCGGGATGGTGGCTGGAAACTCTCCCAAAGGGTTGTCGGAATTTACATCTTCGGCGTCCATTGCTCTGATTTCTTCAAAGAATCAACTTTTGTTCGAGGTTTTCCAGACCGAAGAGTTATTTTGTTTGTTGGTTCTTCAATTTTTGTTTGCTCAGCAGAGCTGTCTGTTATGAACTGAAACTTCTATTCGGTGAATTTACCAATTGACCCTCAGAAGAGTATTTACAGAAAAGCCACTGAACCTGACAATCGGGCCACGGATGTGGTCCCAACCCCAGCGAGCGCGTGACGTGGAGATTTCATGTGTAGCCACGTGTATGAGCACGTGGCTTAGTGCATGGTAGTGGCTTTTGGAGGGAACCAACGGTTTTCTATGGTCAGGTAGGCCGTGCCATACTAACTATAACCAACCAATGATCACTTGTCAGCAATATTTGGTACGATTTAGTGAAAAAATTAATAATATTTTACAAAGTTAAAATTATTAATTTGTCCTTTATCGAACGATGTCATCGACCTTTTCTATAATTTTGTTAAAGTGCGATATATATGTTCTTCCTGAATTTTAAATTAATAAAAAAATAGTCAATGGTCAAGAATTGACAAGCTATGTATATAAAATAAAATAATATTAAAAGAAGTAAAAAATTTTAAAAAAAAAATAAAAGAATAAGAGGAAAGAAGGTGTGCTGGTCAAATCAGGGACACCTTCAAAATAACCCCATCAATTTCCTTCCCCAAGCTGTGTTTATCCTTCCTATTGTATATATTTACATATGTGTATATATGTATATAATAATTTATCTAAATATGTATAGATAATATATATTCACTCATAAATAATAATTTTTTAATATTTACAAGGGTGTCGCTATTTCAAGTAGCGACACCTTTGTATTTTTTATATATAAAAAAAATTGATACATTTTATATATATTATTTTTAAATAATAAATTAGTAATAATAAAAGATGTAGCTATTTGAGATAGCGACATTTTGGTACTTTTGTATATAAAAATAAATAAAAAATAGTCTGGCAGTCTATAAAGTCATAGGGTCAATTTTATCTTTTAAATTTAATTAAGTTCGTACTTATTTTACGATTGTAATTTTCTTTTGTATAATTAATGGTCTAAATTGGTCAGGTAGATACGACCCCTACCAGACCATAGAAAGCCCCGGGAAACAAATGCAAATGAGGCATTATTGTTTTTTCACTCTTGCATGAATACGCAGGAAAAATTCTTTATTTTCACATCTAATGTTTTTTAACGTGGTATACTTTAGAGTTACAATATCTCAATTTTTTTAACTTATATTTTTTGGTTATAATATTTGTTTGTTTGTGTTAATAAGGTATTATAATTTTTAATTCTATATTAAATAGGTCGATATTATGAATCTTGATAGTCAAGGAAGGTTCATTTCCTTTTCATGATAAAAATATAACGTATTTCCGTATATCTTCATCTCAATATTATCTTTATATAGTGTTAAAAATAATTTCTGCGTTTTACTTTAGCTTACAAATAGACTAATAACATAATCAGTCATACTTGCATAAAAATAAAAAATAAAAATAATACCATACATGGTATTATAAAATTTTAATATCTGAAGTCTTTTCTTAGGACTTGTTACTATATTTGCTCACGAGGTCTTGAATTTTAGAAATATACTTTGTAATAATATTTTGATCATTATTTTCAGTTCTATGTATTTTCATTAGTTCTTGTTCAAGTATTTTTCTGCTTCAGTCAAGTGTAATACACATTATGGGCCAAGTTTCTATTTAGGATTAATGTTCGTATTTTTTGAGTGAAAAGATGCATTAATTTTGGTTGGGTCTATAAAATATATAAAATAAAATTTCAATACTAAACCAATATAAGAACACAAAAGTATTTATAAATTTACTGAATTATTCTTCTAAAGAGAAAGTAAAATTTACAATTAAAAATCAAGTGTCTATCAAAACTACAAAAAGCCTATAACATTCAGGAAGATTCTCAAGTTTTTTAGGATAAAGAAAATTAATAGGTTGAATCATATGTGGAATGAGATCAGAATCTTAATACATGATGTAGAAATGGAAAATTTGTTGCCTAATTCATCAATCTTACATTTATATTTTAGAATTTTTCAAATTGAATTTTAAAATTAAATAGAAATAGTTAATGGATAAATCAAATATTACCATATGTAAAATTAAGGCATTTAAGTCAACTCAAATCATATCTTGCTAAATAAGAAAGTAATTTTTTGGTATTTTGATAATTTAAATCACATCTTATGATTAAAAAAATAAAATCATTCAAATAGTGTCAAGAACTCATACCTATAAGCATAAAAAAGGTGATCATCAAGGAGTAAAACCGCAACAAAGCAATTCTATTTCAAGCAAGAAAAATATTGAGACAAGTTTAAAAAAAAAATCAATTAGATTCAATAAGATTTATGGCGTTCAAAGTGTACATCAAGGCGTCATAGTTGAGCTCATCAAATTATAATATTTGATTTGAAATTATAGTACAAAGTTTTTGAATTAATTAATGTTATTGAAGGATAAATCAACTTTGAAGAACATTAAAATGTCTAATTCTATCCTTAAAGTTCCAATTTTCAATCCTTGTTTTTGAAGAAAAGAATAAAATGATCCAAAATAAAGATTATATCCATGTGCATTGACAAATTTAACCATTTCAATTCATACTATTTCTTGTCATTTTATTTTGCAAATGCAAAATTTATGGTAACATATATTTGGCAATCATGACATAGACAAATAAAAAAACTGTATTAATACCTTTATTTTTAACAAATTTAGTATCAAATTTGTCTCACCTGAATACTGAAGTAATCACAAAAGAGTATTTATTAGCCCTTTCTGTTCGATAGGTAAAATTATCCGTATACAAATAAACTATAATATTGGCTGCTAGTAGGATTGGTGAAGATTGCTACAACAAGTCGCTAATAATTGCTAGTCAAACATAAGGCGGTAAATTCGTTTTGGAACATAGAATTGCTCTTACCTTTGATTTTGTGATACCCCATTCCACATAAACTAAATATTAAAAGAATGACTAGTATATAAGTTTTGGCCAAAACATTCATGTTCATCCATTAGATATCCTTTATGGGCAAAGTGGTCATATCTCAATTTTAGGATGCATTCGGTAGGTTTGGAGGCAATTCTCGCATCCAATGGGCTCACGGGCCCGGGCCGTGACAAAATGGTATCAGAGTTAATTACTAGTCGGTATACAGGGAACTAAGTGCTATGCGGGACAACATGTTACGCATGTGAGAGCCACCTCTTGAACCTGTGGGATAAAGTATTATACACGTGAGAGCCACCTCTTGAACTCTAGGAGCCACCTCTAGACCCCGATGCTTAGTGACTGATTTGAACCGTGTCAACCGAGACTAGGATGTCACATTCTAAAGGAGGGGTGATTGTGATACCCCATCCCACATGAACTAAATATTGAAAGAGTGAGTAGCATATAAGCTTTGGCCAAAGAACTCATGTGCATCCATTAGATATCCCTTTTGGGCAAGTTGATCATAACCCAATTTTAGGATGCATGTGGTGGGTTTTGAGGCAATTATAACGTCCAACAGGCTTGCGGGCTCGAAGCGTGACAAATGGTATCAAAGCCATCACCAGCCGGAATATTGGGAGCTAAATGCTCTACAGGGCAAAGTGCTACGTGTGTGGGAGCCACTTTTTGAACCTGCGAGACAAAGTGCTACAAACATGGGAGTCGCCTCTTGATCTGTAGGAGCCACATCTAGAGTCCCAATGCTTGGTAACTGATTTTGGATCTGTGTCATGCCACAATAAGGACATCGCATTTTGAAGGAGAGTGATTGTAATACACTGTCCCACATGGACTAAATATTGAAATAGTGACTAGTATATAAGCTTTGGCCAAAGAATTCATGTTCATCCATTGGATATCCTTTTTGGGCAAGTTGATCGTAGCTCAATTCTAGAATGCATTCGGTGAGTTTGGAGGTAATTCTCACGTCCAACGGGTTCACAGGCTTGGGTCATGACAAAATGTTATCAGAGCCAATCACTAGTCGGGATACAGGGAACTAAGTGCTATGCAGGACAATGTGCTATGCATGTGGGAGCCACCTCCTGAACTTGTGGGAGCCACCTCTTGAAATTGTAGGAGCCACCTCTAGAACTCTGACACCTAGTGACTGATTTGAACCGTGTCAACCGCAACGAGAACATCACGTTTTGAAGGAGGGGTGATTGTAATGCCCCAAAGATGATGATGATGATGATGATGATGACGACGACGACGACGACGACGACGACGACAACAACAACAACAACAACAACAACAACAACAACAACAATAATAATAATAATAATAATAATAATTCAATAGAGTGCTAAATGTAGAAATCAGTGGATTTTAATTATTATTTGTGATCATTATTTTATAAATTAAAATGTAGAATATGAAAGGGTGTCATCTAATTCAAGAATGTGAAGAGGTTCATATTTATTTAGGAGTATGGAATGATGACATTTTAATTGAAGAATATGAAGTGATAGTATTTTCATTTAAGAATATGTAGAGGCCATTTTATTTAAGAATATAATATAGTGGTGTTTTAATTATATGCTAGTGGGAATTAATTTGTGAGTTACGAAAATTGGCTATATATATATTGAAAATATATGATAACATGCTTACCTTGTGGAATGAGAAAATATTAGAAGAAGAGGAGAAAGTTTTAGAGGAAGAAGTGGAGAGGAAGGATTTTCAAGTGGTTTTTTTATTTAACTTTATAAGAGTAGTGGGTGATTATTTTGCTTATGTTTAAGATTTGAAATGTTTACAATTCTTAATATGAGAATATGTTTTGTATAACCATATTGACTATAACATTTTGCTATGTGATATGGAATCTATGCAATGTGGAGCTTTTGTATATGTCGCTCGAAACTAGTTTCAAAACTTTGTATGTTTTGTTATGGTGGTGGATTGTCCACTGATTTTGGGTTTATAGTCACATGATAATATTAATTATAAATTAATTTGAATATTTTGTATCTTAAATATATGTAAAATGCTTGCTGGGCTTTCGAGCTTACTCTTTTTGTTGACATTTTCAAATATGGATGAGAGTTAGCAAGGTGAAGAGATAAAGAACAACTTTCTAATTTTAGTCTTTTATTGATTTGATTTATGTGTAAAAAAATTATTTTATTTTATTAAGTTGAGGCGTGACATATTTACATGATGCTAGTGTTACGTTGAATTTAGCTCCACTTACTTATATGATTTGAAGTTGTTAATAGACAACTAAGCCCGTATGAGATGATATAATGTGATTTTGATTCCTATTGAAATTTTTTTAATACTATTAATAAATTAATTATTACCTTTTATTTAGGCCAAAATGTTTTCTTGTTTGCTCAAGATATGTTGCCCGTAATAATATGTGGAGCGAGGGTCGCGTAGATTAGCATTGTTGCCCCTAGTACATTAAAATGTTTATGCTTCTTTTATCTTTTTCCTTTTTGGTTTTGATAGGATGCTTCTAAATGTTTGAAGTTCGTTGAATTAATCCATCATACTTTGAAGAATTCATCAATATTAATTTGGCAATTTGAGAAACCTTTCATCAAGTTAAATTCAATTATCAATGAAAAACTTCTTTAGCATAAAAAGCTACATTTATGACGTGTATATGCTATAATATATTATAATATGATCCAACCATATTATAATTTGAGACTGAAGCTATGCCTTAGAGGATGGTGGATTAAGCTTAATAAAATTTTCTTAATAAAAATTTTATGTAGCAAAATAGTATGATAAAAAATTTTGTTTTATGAAAGATGTGCATTTATGTAGAAGTTATATGTTATGGTAGTTTACAGACCAACCAAGATCAGAATTAATACATCTAGTTAAGGCGTCCAGCTGATATGAAAATGAGTAATAATAGTAAAAAGGTAAAGTAAATGAAGTAATAATTTATATTAGTTTGCCAAAAATCTGCATCCACTATCTAAATTTTCACTTAAAATTTTAAAACATGTCAAATTAATTAGTAGATAAACTTTATAAAAATTAAGCACAAATATTTTCATAGGAAATAAAAGGTAAATCAAGTCCTAAAGCGAGAAGACAAGCTCCTCAAAGGAAGATAAATAGTGCTAGAAAGGGATATCAACCCCTAGAGAAAAGAAAGGGCCTGGAGTAATTGGTTGCTGGTTAAGTCTGGCTCTATAAAATTTTCGCCAGAAAAACCTACATTATAATATGTGGATTGATAAGCGAACAACTACCGCTTCACGGTACAAGGTCTAAAGCTTTGCTTCAAAATTGAAACCTGGTTCAACACAATTGCTACCAACAACTAAATTGTTGTTCCCTTTCACTATGGGGTCCATCGAGAAGACAATGGATAAAAGTATTAAAGCAATTCAAGGGCCTAATGATTTTACATGCTCAGAATTTGTAATTTATGTATTTTATTTAGATGATTGCTCTACATATGCTTATGTTTAATGGTTGAACAATAAGCAAGAAGGAAAGAATTCCTTGATACATTAAGAGAGGTGGTTGAGTGTTCAGGGTGAGGTCGAGACAAGCTTAAGAAGCACCCGCTTGAATTGAACTGGTAAAAATAGCATAAGTTGGACTTTGCAATTTAAAGAAAAACATGTTAAGATTATTAAGGTAGCTCTCGATTAAAATTCTCTGATACTTAAAGTTAGATTAAAGAAAGAACAGGTAAGCAAGAAAGGAAGATGACAATCAAGCTAATGTATGAATATCTATAGCATTTATAAGAGTAGGTATTTATAGTGGATGTGAATCATTTGAAGCATGAGATCGAAATGACTGTTTCACCCTAAAAGATAAGAGACCTCTATTGAGCCTATAAGTCATTTGTAGGTGGCCACCTATGATGGCTACCAAATAGGTTGAATGACTCTTTGATGACATTTAATGCATAAGAGACGGTTGTTAAGTGGCATTAAATGTGGATGACATGGTTGATATTAATATGTGGAGCATTAAATGCGACCGCTTATTATTTAGATAAGTGAGTGCTCGACCAACAAGGGTTTGACACTCTTAAGGCACATGAGTGCTCCTAACATAGAGATTGAATAAGTGTTAATAGAAACGCTCACTTGACCTGAGGGTTGTCGAGAATTAGTGGAGACAGTTAGCTTGACTGCAGTTAACAAATGCAAGATCATAAAGGTAGCATAACTTACGACTTACGAGCTTTTTGCCAGTGGTCAACCTAGGATGGTGTGATCTTAGCTGGTTGCTTGGATGCGACCGCTGTCAAGGGGACTCTTGTGTTGTGATTGAACAATATGCCGATTGGATAGGGGCCATCGCGTTTAAAAATTGATTAGACATGCTTTTTTTAGGATCGATTGTTCCTTTTCCATATCATATGCGGTTATGTATTTTTCATTAATCAACTTTGTGAATAACCATTAATTGAGCAAATTCACATAACCCCAAATCAATGGTAAGAAAGTCCCAAGAGAATTCAAGTTATGAATTACCAAAATAAAAACCCCACGCGAGCATATGTTATTAAGTATAAAATAAGTTCAATAGTGCATTGTTAAATACATGTGTTTGGTACAATACCATTGTATCTTTACTTTCAAGAAATACATGTTTGGTACGATAGTAGCATTAATTGTTTACTTTCATTTGTTTGCATTGAAACATTCATATTTCGGATAGTTGCCACAATCGGAAAAGAAATGAGAAATGACAATACATATACTACACTATGTTCGGATTCATTTTTCTAAAAGTTTTTATATTTCCCCTTCGTGCTTATTTTGCTTATGTATTAATCGAAAAGTATTTTTAAAAAATAATCTTCTTATCTTCACAACTTGTACCTCAACTTCTGATTTTATTTTCCAAACATTACATCCCATTTTTTAACAATAAATTTATTTTTTAATATAGTACTTTTTTATATAAGAAAAATAAATTAAATATAAAGCTACCCAACAATTTAATTGACTAAATTTTAAAATGCCCAAACAAATTTAAAATGTAAATAATTTTGAAGAGAAAATCTTCTCAAAATACTTTTGCAAAATCAAAATGAATCCAAAAAGACTGAATTTTAATTGATTATTATTTTGTCTAGTCGCCTTTAGTTTAACGATATAAGTTTCACACATAAAGTGTTTAGGTTGGGAGGCAGTTCGAACTTAGCAAACTCTCAACATGCATGTATATAAATAAAATATATATTTTTTCTATATTTACTTATTATTACTATTTTAAAGCAGAATGTACACTGTATTTGCCCAAACTTCCAATTATACCCTTTGAACCAAAACATAAAATAAATAAATAAATAAAAGAAACGAGGAAAATATGAGTTATGCCAGTTGTTGTCCAAGTTTCCTCGGAATTAACTCTAACTCGACTCTAATTCTTAAACTCCTCTCCTCTCTCTATCTGACTCCTTTTCTGTCTCCCGCCGCTAAACGCTGCCTCTTCCCCCACGCGCCGTCGCCGCCATCAAGATCATAGCATTGTCTCTTATTTACGTGGCCGTGTACACTGCCACCGCCAATTCTCCGGCCAAAATAAGTGGAACGGAAGCCCCATTTCCAGGTTTCTCAACTTGTTATCAAAAACCCCACATATAGATCAGTGGATTTTGATGCAATGCCTGGGAGTTTCTCTATAATTCATCTGTCTGCGCATCTTATTCTGTGCTCTCTTCTTATTCTTTCAGTCTACTCTATTTACCTTAGAATGCAATTTTTTTCTCATATTGTTCAGTGCATTGATTTAGTTTATTGTAGTTCATAAAAAAATTGGGTACGTTGAATTATATGTTTCATTTTTGTAGTGAGAAGGAGATTGATAATTGGGTTTATATGTGATTCAAAGTGTGAGCTCTATAACTTTTTTGGGAGGTTTATAGGATTCTAATGTTTGGAGAAATTTTGATATTCTTAGTAATACGTCTCTTATATTCTTCGAGAAGTTAGGTTTTAGGAAGCTCATACAGGGTAATGTCAGGATATTATTATGGAGAAATAAACTAAATTGCAGCAACACTATCTTCATGTTAGATTTTTAGCCTGTTTGCACTGGTCTGCTTGATCAGCAGTTTGTGGAGAGAGGATCATAAGTGTTCTTTCAGCTAACATTTTAACCTAACTTAGATGAAGAATAGATGTTGAGTAGGACTTTTAACTCATTGATTAGCAAGTTGTGCTACAACTAGTCATTCTTGACTAAGATATCTGCTTCTGAAGATTCTCATTGTGTGTGGTGTAGTTTTAAAGATTTATTGGGGGTGTAGACCCAATTTCTATTTTAAGATTCTCAAAAGGATACTTAGACTAATTTCAGAAAAAAGAGACCAACATTAGCTGTTCAGAAACACCACAATGGCTAATCTAAAATGTGTGGCTTCATATTATATTTTTCTACTGTTTTTTCTGTTGTTAGTATATCATGATGGTCAGAAAAACTCATGTGTCAAGTCTATTATTGTTGCTATGTGAATCTTAGTGTTAAACTTAACATATTCTTGGTCTTCAGTTTGTTTGATTATGAATACTGATGAAAGCATCATATCTCATGGTGTAGAAGTTCTCTGGTGAAGGGGCTCTATTTGGCATGGTTTCTACTCTTAGTAGGAAGTTTTCCACGTTTTCTTCCAAATCAATCATGAAGCTGCTCTGCTATGAAATGCTGCATTCTCTTTTCCTTGAAAGCCAAACCTGACCAATAAAGATTAGTGTTTGGGCCTGAGAAATTGGAGGGATGCAAATTTCCAGTGAGGAATTACATTATAAATGTCACTTTTACTTCAGCGTCTCAAATGGATGATCAACGGTTTTAATAAATCAGCATCGATGAACCCTAAGAGGTTGGATGGTCCTGATGTGAAGCCCTTGCCTCACCTAAACTCTCCTCAACCACAGAAGCAGCAGCCAGTGAAACCCAACAATCTCAAACCTAAACGTGAAATATTTAAACGGCCAAAATTGGAGGCTGTACATGAGATTTCCATTTACATTCATCGATTTCACAACCTTGACTTGTTTCAGCAAGGGTGAGTTTCATTTTTTATGTTCTTTGTATGTCGTTCATTAGAGTACAATTGGTTATGTTGGTTAAGCATTGACATCTTCTTTTTTATTTGTTTACTTTTATGTTTCCTTTAGATGGTATCAACTGAAGATTACGATTAGGTGGGAGGATGATGATTCTGGTTCCTTGGGAACGCCAGCAAGAGTTGTTCAATATGAAGGTAATTATCCTAGTACTTGTTCATTTTGTTGATCTCCTCTCTTATAAGGTGATCCATTGCACTGCAATATGTTCTGGTGTAATTTGCTTATGTTTTATCCTTAGTATGAATTTGGGAGAAGAATAAATTCCAAAGATTACTGTTGCGAATTTTCTTGTGGTTCTTCCATAACATGAACTTGGGAAACGAATAAAATCTAGAGATTACTCAAACCGAAAGGGATATAGTGTATGACTGTATGCTAACTTGTTTGTAGGACATTTCAGTAGTTTTTAAATTATTTCCTTTATCTCTTATAATATTTTCAGTATCTCGTCTTATTTTATTTAGTTTACATTAGATAGTGGATCATATATGTATCCGTACCACTTTTATACTTTATTCCTATCTCTATTCATATGCATAAGGCACTTCAGTTCATATACCATTCTCTGTTCTACCATGCTATGGAAGTGAAGTAGGTGAAGAAGAAAAAGAAAGAGAGAGGAAAAAAAAAAAAATGGAAAAAGAAAGACAGAAAGAAACCTTAAACCCCCTCCTTTCTCGGCTTCCAGTCATCCTCCACCAGCATATGCCCAACATATTTTCTTCTTTTGGTCTGTCTTCATCACTGATTACTTCAACTGACATTCTATCTTTATCTTCCCTTCCTCAGTTTGCCAACATCTGAAAGTCAATGGTTTTCATCCTTTAGATTTTCTCTAGCTTATCACTGATTTCTTGGGGGATCTTTTGTCTGGGTCATAATAAATAAAGAAAAAGCGCACACTTTTGTCAATTATCTTTTCGTTGTTTTTTGTGATTGGTGTGTGCTTTATCAAACCCTCAATCATCCATGCCCCCATGTTTCTGTTTGTTTGATTTTTTCAGAAAAAAAAAAAAGGAAAGAAAAGGAAAAAAAAGCTCTAGCTGTCGTGATTTAGTAAAACATTACCGTGATTTCTACCTGGCTGCCATGGCTATACCATGATTTCTATTGATTCTGTCACAACTTAGTAAAATCTTACCATGATTTGTCTTGAATGTGCTCTGATCTCTGTCTAATTCTATCTCGGCCATGCTCATGATCTCTGTCTCTTCTGTCACGTCTATACCATGATCCATGTCTGTTTTGTCATGCCTACGTCAAATCTCGTTGTTATCATCTCTGCCCTTTTTGCTCAGAGCTCACATAAATCTTTTATTTCTCTGCTTCAAATTCTAACTGTGCTTGCTAGAATATTTATATTAGCGATATTTTATTCTATCTTTTTCCGCGTTTTTGTTTTATAAAACAAGTCAAGCATGCTTGATAGATATGCTCAACTTGAGGAGAGTATTAAATATTTTGAGTATCTATTAGAATATTTTCAATATCTAGTCATGTTTTATTTAGTTTATTTAAGGTAATGGATCATATATATATATATATATATACTGTTCTTGTAATCTCACCCTGTCCTCATCTCTCTTTAGATATGGGATAGTGCTCTTCAATTCATTAATCAAGATAACATTCTCTATTCTAACAGTTTTTTTATATTTATTTCTTTTCCAACCTATTTATGGGTCACTGAGAGAACAGACAAGCTGTTTCTGTGATTGATTCATCTTAAGTTTAGAAGGCCATTGAGATGCCATCTCTATGGAGTTGACTCTCACGAATTGTCGAAAATTGAAAACTTTATCATCCTTGCAACTCTAGCTTTCTTTTTACATATTTCATCTTCTTTAAGTTCGTGCTGCAAGGTTTACATAGTTAGCAGATTACCTGCTCTTTGGCCAATCTAAGAGCAAGAGACACTTATATATTTTCTTTGTCAAAGCAGCTCCGGACCTGGGTTCTGATGATATGTATGGAGTCTGGAGAATTGATGATACTGACCATAGCTTTTCAACACAACCTTTTCGAATCAGATATGCGAGACAGGATATTCTTTTGGCAATGCTGGTTTCTTTTAATTTATCTCTTAGTAAATTTGAGGTAATTTTCTCATTTTTCTGGAAGGGCATGCACATATACTCAATTTGTGTATTGAGTTTATCTATATATATGGATCTACATATTTCTGGGGGAAGAAACAAAATGTAAAAGATAGACAAACAAGTGATTAACACTTTGAGTAAAAGCTTGAAATTAAAGCTAAATTTTTTTATCATAAGAAGCGACAGTAGCTGATAAATATATTAGAGGTGCTATACAAGTATGGATTTTAGTTTCAGCACAGATGACTCTTGTTATATATTCAGCAAAAACTGAAGCCCTTTCTGTTTGGAGTTTTGTTGATGAACACTTCTGAAAGTAGGAATATATCAATCAACATGCTTGAAGAAGAGATAAATTCAAATTTTGGTGTTTGTGTTATTATGGCATCTGAACTGGGATTTGAATTAGCAGGGTCCATCCACCTCTTCTGTTATTATGAAGTTTGAGCTGTTGTACACTCCTGTGTTGGAGAACAGGTTAGAGGAAATAATCTATGTATTAAATGTTTTTCTTGTTAAATTTTATCAATTGTGCTTTCTATTTCTCTATTCATACATGCTTCGCTTGGTGAAGTGAATCCATAAATGTACTGTATTCTGTTTAAGCTTGACCTTAGTAATTTTAGAGTACTGTTGTAGGTATAATATCCAGGCATGTTTGGATACAAGCCCCGCTGCAGTCCATGAATTTCGAATCCCCCTGAAAGCCCTTTTGGGATTGCATGCCTACTGTCCAGTTCATTTTGATGCTTTTCATGCTGTGTTAGTTGATACAAGCGTACATGTCAGCCTGCTGAAAAGTGGGGTTCACACTTCCTCACTGAAGGTACCCAGGTTTGTTTTCTCTTTCTTCAAATATGATATAACTTGCTCATGCTTGTTTCATAATTTAATTTTTTCACTAGTGATGATAGTTTTGTTGCAGATGATTATGTATAAAACAAAGCCCGATGCATTTTTTTGTCTACATTTATATATTCTTAAGATATGCAATAAGCATCATTTGCATAGGTTTTGTTATTTTCTGGAGTTGCTTTTTGCTCTTGTAGAGATTAATTTCAAAAGTTCATAAGGATAAATTTCATGACACCCTGGCATTGTGCAAAGGATATAAAACAAGTAATGGGAAAGGAAGGAAGAAGGAAGAAGGAAGAAATGTATAATGGCAATCATAGTAGTAAAGAAATGCTCCAGTTCTTACTTTCCCCCTATGATGTTCTTGCCCTTTATATTCCCTAACTTGGAGAAGTCTTGCCTCGTACTTTTGGGTCAGCCTTTTATTCTTTTAAACATTCTGTTGAAGTAACAAATATAAATTGCGTTCTTTCAGTGATCCTCGAGCTAATGAAGATGATATTGTCCGAGAGCATGATCAATCAAAGCAAGTATGTATTCTTCTGGGATTTTATCTTACAGGCAACACTCTTCATTGCTCCCATGATTATTCTCATTTTTAGATAGTTGTTAGCTCTTTTTTCTTTGTAATTGTTTTTCACAGGACTCCTCTTCCAGAGCCAACAATGTCTCATGCATTTTGACATTACATTTGGAGTTGTTTTGGCTCTTATGTTTGTGTGTGCATGTGTTGCTAGCCTAAATCTGGTGCATTCTCTAGATCAATTCATCAGATTATAAATTGATAAATATCTTATGATCCAAGCTAACTATTCAGGCCTTTGGACATCATATTAGTAATTATCATGTTGAGATCATAATTCCGTCACCTGTTAGTAGTTTATTCTACCCAAGGACGCTTCTGATGATTACTTGTGGTCTATATGAGATTACATGATCTTCAGTGACTAAGTTCATGTGCCATTACATTTGTATTTCCCATTGGTATGTACAGTTAATCTGTAGCTTTTTGGATGCTGCCGGCAGATTGTGCCAATTTCAGTCTAGCATTTGTTACTGTGGTCACAAGTATTTATAATTTGCCATTGTTTGAGCAGGTTATGCTTGTGAAAGCATTATCAAGTGCTCGTGACATACTTGTGGAAGAGCTACAAAAGCTCAGCAAGGCCATCAATCAACCAATTGATATCAAAGATATTACTTCTAATGAATTGTTTGGTTTCACTTCAAGATCAGAGCAGGACCTGGCTGATGCTGGAGATCCAGTGCAAATTTCAAGAAATCCCCACAATATTTTGGAGGTCCTTTGATTACTTGAGGCTAAAAATTTTTCTTGTCCTGTTTAATTTTGCAACCTTCATTTCCAGTGCTTTTATTCCTTGAACAGAAACCAAATGGTGAAGTTGATTTTCAGCATGATGGTTTTCTCCATTCATTGTCCGAGGATAAGCTGCTCAGGTCATTTGATTTGATTGGCAAGCAAGTGTTTTACTTATGGAGTATATTTTTAAATTTTCACAGGTTTGTTTTTTCCCTTTCAACTTTGTTTTGTTTCTATATGTTACAGCACAGCCTTCTGGTTCTCATTTTGCTCCTCCGTTTCAAATATACATAAACTAGTATAAAAAATTGGACGAACTCATCGATTGTGAATACTCTTTTCTGTTGTATTGCATTTAGTGTAACCGCCAGAAGATTGATTGAGTTGGAGAGAAATGATGGACTAAAAAATCCTATGTGATGTGGAGCAAGACGTGCAGTCTATTTGGATTTTTATAGTTAACAGAGAGAAGTAAGAACATATGGTGTTAATGTAAATTACCTTCCTTTGCATGACTCTTAATCTGTGTAGATGAAGAGATGGAAGGTCAACAAAGAGGTCTTAAAGTATTGACTTGAGTTCTTGACAATGGAATTGATGTGCAGAACAGGGAAGTCATAAAAGGAGGAAGGATGTTTGATTGGCTATTAACCATGGTTCCACAATAACCATTCTCGGATGATGGATGGTGATGTCTATATTATAAGTTCTTTTAGATCCTGTTTGTTTGGTGGTTATGGAATTTGACATTTTGACTAGAGAATTTGACTTCTAGGAATCTGATTGCCAGATATTTGACTACAGTCCATTAGAGTGTTTAGATAGCACCACTGATTTTAAGTAAGGGAATAAAGCAAATTCCTTTTCAAATGTTTGGCATCATATATTCAATAGAAGAATGGAATTCATATTGGAATAAGTTGACAAAAATGCCCTCGTCAAACACAAATACATGTATGTATTGTGCATATATAAATTGTAGCATACATTTATATCTACATATATGTGTGTTTGTGTGTGTGTGTGTGTGTGTGTGTGCGTGCGCATGCGCTCTTATTTATATGAATACATACATAACTACATACTTATTTGTTATATGATTATACACTAATGTTTATATAGCTGCATGATTAAAGAAGACGTAGTATTCGTGTATATTATTTTTAATATCAATATACATTTATTTTATATTTGTATAATCAATAAATATATAAAAAAGTTATTAATATGTTATATTTTTATATTTAAGCATATTTATATGTACATATATATTTGCATATACATATATATATTATGTCTTTTCTAGTCGTGTATTTATATATAAATATGTATGTGTACACATTTATATGTAGATATAATAAGTTTATATGCATACAAATGCATAATTATTTGATTATATAAACGAATCACGTAGATATATATTTTATATAATAAATATATACATATTTATATATATATATTTTAATTATATAATTAGAAAAAGACATAACATAGAGGGGAATAGTCTTTTACAAACTTTTGTTTCAGATTCCTGGAATAAGAATGTCATGGAAAAATAGGGTTTAGATTCCTAGTTGTAGCTTCAATATATCTTGTTTTGAGGAATTGGTTTCCATTCCAAGATCTTAAGAAATCCTAACAAACACAAAAATCTGATGCCAATCAATCAGATTCCCAAGTGGGATGCAATTCCTGCCGAACAAAGAGGGCCTTATGGCTTGGGTTAGAGAGCTTGAAAAGGTGGAAACATTTGTCTTTTTAGTGTTCCATCACAAGCAATCGTTGCTAATGTTTCCATTAGATCCTGCAAACGCAGTTGGCTGGGGTATCTGCTGGTTCCAACCTTTTGTCCTGGGCCATTATTATACTAGCAGGATCTCTTATGTTGCTTGTGGACCGACACTTAGTTTTGAGACTTGAGAGTGAGGCCATATTGTGAAGAATGTTGGTGCTTGAAAAAGACCTTATTGTTTCTGGAGTGGGTAATGTCTACCCATTGTACATGGTCCATGCAGTACTTTAATCTACTACAGCTAAAATTGTTTGCTTGGTGTTCTCATATTTTTGATATGTCTAGTGACTTGGATTTTATCAAATTTGGCTAGCATATTAACTTTATACTGTTTGTAATTTCTTTCTTATGTTATGTTCCCACCTCTACATCTTTCAAACATTGATGGCCTTAAATTAGTGAAGTGATTTGGACTGTTGGATTTGTTCTGCTGAGTCTATGGACATTAGGAATCATGCATTTCCTTTGTTACTACGATCCTTTACAATTTATAGCGATTTATTTTGCCAAGTTAGAATAGCTTGTTCTTCTGCCGGGAGAAAAGCTTAGGTCCTACAAAGATGCATCATAATTCCTAACTTTTCGTCCCTTCATCACTAGCTCATAGAGGCATATATTATGTAGAAACAGCCCAGCTTATAGGGATGTAAATCATACGATGCTACTTCGAACATTGCCTGTGGAAACAGAATGTTCTTGTATTTTTCATTGAACTAATTGACCAGCGTATAGTCTTATTTGAGGGTAGCAAGTAGATAAAGTTCAGAAACTAATAGCCTTCCCCTTTCAGGGCAAACATAAAGAAGATACTTGAATTTCTTTGCAACCAGTGGGCTGTTGATCGGAAAGCTGAATGGTCAATCTGGATGGTTTACACTAAGGTTGAGATGCCTCATCATTATATAAGCAGTGTGGTGGATGATTCCTCCAGCCATGGATCACGTGGTAGAGCATCCACTCTACGGAAGTTAACTGGCGATGTAATTGTACCATCACTTATTACTCCATCCCTTCTGATCTTCAGTATTTTCTTTATTAGCTACAGAAACCAGTTCGTTTATTTTTTTGGTGCTGTCTGTAGGCTGCACAGACTGCAGCTATGAGAGCGGAGCTTCACAGGCGAAGTATTGCACAAATGAGGGTGCGTTCTCTTAAATAGTGCTGCATACTCTAGTTCTCAATTGGTAGTAGATTTGAAAGATAATCAGAATGCTTTGCTGCAGATCAACAATCGGTCTATTCAAGACTTGCATATATTTGGAGACCCATCGCACGTCCCCATTGTGATTGTAGAACGAGTTGTCAATGCACCTGTACATTCAACAAGTGGAAATTCTTACTTCAGCCAAGTGGACCAGAAAGATTCTGGCTCCAGCAGCCGTCAAAACGGTCGTATCCTGAAGATTGTAGTTTTTGTACATGGATTCCAGGCATGTCCTATGATGCTTATGAGATACCTTTTTAACAGACTATTTGGCTTGTATATCAACCATCATTGTTTGTGGCTTGCTTTTCCTCTGGAAGTTTAATACTGTAAAACATAACTATTTATATTTGTCTATTGTGTGTTGCTGACTTCTGAACGTTGCATCAGATGTATGATGAAAATCTGGTCTTTCTTCTAATGTATGAGGATATTTTGGTTTAAGTACTCCCTACCATGCCTTCTGATATTATGACACCAAAGAAGTCCTACAGTTGAAGAGGGAATTCATCCTTAGACTTGAAAAAACAATTAATTTCATTCTCTTGGCTCCTTTTAGTCTCTTAAGGTCCATTATTTGACTTGTAATGACATTTAAATTAGGGCCGGTTGCTTGACTTTTAAGATTGTGTTAGACTGAAAAGGGAACTAGTTTCTCAAAACTTTTAAGATTGTGTTAGACATGTCCAAAATATAGAAATTATAATTTCATATTTACCATGCTATTCTGTATTTCTTTTACTCTTCTCTAGTTATGTGTGACTAAAAATCTAAAGAACGCTTTTCTTTATGATATTAAACTAATGTTATTGTTTAGAAAACTTCTCTTGATATATAATTATTTTATTTGTAAAAATGTATAGTTTACATATATATATAAAGAGTATATATTTTCTTATATGTAAACCAAACGTGAAATATGTATATACGATGTATCTATACAAAGCCCATAAGGACATAATAATTATTAGACCCACAAAGGCATTATGATTATTGGCTCACAAGGGTATGAGGACCACTGAAGATATGCACCCTAGCATATAAATATATTGCTCCTATATTCAAGTCCTATAAATATCCCCATTCCCATTCATTTGGACAAATTGAATAGATCAGACAGAGAGACTTTGATAGAAGTGAAATTTTTGCATGCTGCCCTGTATTGGCTGAATTAGCATTGGTTGAAGAAGTCTATAATGGAAGCAGATATATAACTTGAAAACTGTAGCATTGCAGGTTAGAAGTAGAGAAGAAAGGACACCAGAGGTCTCATGCCTAAGAGATGGCTAATCTTACCACTAATTTTTTGTTTGAAATTACCTTTTCTCTAGTTTGTTATAAGCCTAAAACAAGTTAACAAGTCTTTTTCATACAGAAGAAAAGAATCAGAAAGACCAATATCTAATCATCTTTACTATAAGAAAATACTGAATCAATTAGCAGACTCTAAACTGAACATTCTTGGAAAATTCTAGGTACGCTGTTGCCAAAAAGTTGAATTGTCTTTTGAACTCTTTGCCCTTTTGCTTGTATTGCCAAAGAGTTGAATTGTCATTTTACTATGGCCCTTTTATTTCATGTAGTTGATTCGGAAGTATTATAATGGCTTTGGGTATTAATTACAGTAAGCTTGCCAAACCATCTTGTATGACCTGCTTTGAATCTAGATTTAAGAATGTTACTCTTCCAAAGAAGTTGATGATAAGCTGAAGCTGTAAATTAATTTATAACTCTTCAGATTCTTCTGGGCAAGATCTTAGATACGCAAAGGCTTGATAGATAATGGAATTCACTTTGAGGTCATTTTTGCCCTGTCACTTTTGAAGGATATGTTTTTTGGTTCATGGTATGGATAACAGTATTTTCAAAACCGAATCATGTGGTGGAAGGAGTGTATTGTGTGGATGATCCTGCAAGCACTTCTCTCCTCATTCTTCATTTGAAACCTCAAAACAGTCTGCCCTCTTTCAGTCCTTACAGTAATTGCCAATGTGTATCTCTATCAGAGAATAGCAAAGTGTTATAGATCAGCTCTCCCTGGACCTGTCAACGTGATATAAAATATGGTGGCAGCATAACTACTTGGTTTTACTGTTGGTACATGTCTGCTCAAGAAGCAAATTCTGGTTGATGCAATACTCGATTCAGGAACTGGTCTTACTTAGGGCAAACATATTGTATCTACAATAATCTTTCTCCTTTTGCACTTTTCTTTTCTACAGGGGATTTGAAGCTTAATTTATGTTCTTAAATGTTGTGGGCTTGGGATCAGATGCAAACATGCTTCTGGAATTTGTTAGATATTGATTGTATTTTGGGTATGCTGGAAATTGAGATATATATATATATATATATATATTGGTAGATTGTGTTATTACCATGCTGGTTTGTGCTGTATCTAATATTCTGTGGCCCAAAATGAATTTCTTGTTGTCTCAAGTTGAATTCTAATTTTATAACATTTCATGGCTTCAGTGAAAGAGAAAATTAGTTTTTTGATTTTGTTGCATAAGCTGTTCTGGGTGTATAATATACGCGATTTAATTGCAAAGATTACTATATTTGCAGGGACATCATTTGGACTTACGGCTCATCCGAAATCAATGGCTTCTGATTGACCCGAAAGTGGAATTTCTTATGTCTGAGGTTAATGAAGAGAAAACATCTGGAGACTTTAGAGAAATGGGACAAAGGCTAGCACAAGAAGTTGTATCTTTTGTGAAGAAGAAAATGGATAAGGCGTCTAGGTCGGGGATCTTGAGAACAATTAAGCTTAGCTTTGTTGGACATTCCATTGGAAACATCATTTTGAGAACTGCACTGACAGGTAGGCTCCAAAGCTTGAGAAATACCCCTGACCGCTGATTAACTTGTGCATTATTAATTGTCTTATCTTGCAGAGAGCATTATGGAACCATATCTGAGATACCTGCATACGTATCTCTCAGTCTCTGGCCCCCATCTTGGTTATCTATACAGTTCGAACTCTTTATTTAATGGGGGTTTGTGGCTGTTGAAGAAGCTCAAGGGCACACAGTGCATTCATCAGTTGACTTTTACTGATGATCCTGATCTGCAAAATACTTTCTTGTACAGATTGTGTAAGGTACTAATCCGACTCTTTCCATTACCCTTGGTTGTTTTACTGGTTATTGAGCATCAAACTGGTTTTTAAAATTCATGTGCCTCTAGTAGGAAATTTGACTTTGTTACTTTAGTTGATACTCAAGGATGAGAATGACTTCCAGTCGTTTAGGGATACTGACATAATTGCTTTCAGTCTTTAATTGCTTTGTTGAGAAACCAGTGATAAAGATTTTGGAGAGGAAAAAACAAATTGCCGCCTTTTAGATATGTTTCTTTACATTCTATTTCTCATTCTGGATGTATGTGATCTTATTTTGCCTGGTAGTAGAACTTGTAAGCTATTCATACTGGGAGAATTATGCTTGATTTTTATCTGGTCTGGCTTATTTGGAAGGATTGAAAGAAATAATTGTTTCTATGTTTTTCCCCCCTAGCGGTTTTGGTAATTTCTTTGTTTTAACTATTTTTCAGGAGAAGACATTGGAGAATTTCAGAAACATTATTCTGCTATCTTCACCCCAGGTATTCACCTTCTATTTTGCGGGTTCGTTTATGTAATCTCTTGCCTGGTTTTTCTATGAACTTCTAGGGTCGGATGTATGTGCATCTGTCGTCCACGAATCTTTGGTTTATATGATATTTCAACATGTGGAATTGTTTTCACTGGTTTAGTTTTAACTGATGCTGGCTCCTTACGTATTTCTTATAGGGTATAGTAAATTAGCTAACACACTAAAGTCTTTGCCAAGATATATCCCCTGAGATGTGATGGCAAAGTGAAAATGTGCAAGACAATGAAGACCTTAAAATAAAAGTAAAATTGCAAACCTCCCACCAATGATTTGCCGGTAGATCTGCACAGAGTCTCCATATCTACATAATTGCACCGTAGGCATGCTTGTGTTTGGGTCGGGCATGGAGTGTGGCACTGGTAGGGAATTGAATATGCATAATCCATGATGGCCTAATCAGAAAACTCTTCATTAACTTTGACATTTTTTTCATTATCCGTTCAGTGTATTTAGAAAAGTCACCTGCTATTAGAAAACGCTAAAAGCTTCATATTTGTAACCCAGTTACTCTCTTATCATCATGAGTTAGCAATCGTCCATGACTTTCTGGCATCTAAAGTGAGTTCATATTGTTTAGGTCTTCTCCTTTCTAAGTATGTAAGAGGATGACAATACCCTAGCACAAATGTGAACCAAAATATCTATCCACCATGAGTTCCGTCCCATAATTCCACTATCTTCATCAGAATTACCATTGGTCTCAGCTGTCATCGTTGCTGATCTATTATTTTTAATATCAATATATGCTACTATTGTCTATTAATACACAACAGACACACACAAACACACAAATTTGGAGGTCAAGTAAGACGGGATATTATCTCTGTCCCATGTCTGCTTGGGGTGAACTGTTTGGTTTTATTAGGGAATGAGTTTCTCTGTTCCTGCCCAGATGAATTGTTTTCCTTAGACTAAGTATCCCCCATTTCATCATCGACTTAGCAAAGAATTGGAAAGGCCATCTCCAGAATAACCACTCCACAGTAGATGTTCCTTGTCTTTTCCAAATAATTGCACGTTTTAAATTCAAAATGTGCAAGGATAATTTCATTAATTCCTTTCCAGCAGTTATATTTTTGTGTAATAATCAAGCTGATTCATTTCGTGTTCTCCCAGGATGGCTATGTTCCGTATCATTCTGCTAGAATCGAAACATGCCCTGCATCTTCAGGAGACTACTCAAGAAAGGGCAAAATATTTCTGGAGATGCTCAATGATTGCTTGGACCAAATACGAACACCTTCCTCAGAGCATCGTGTATTCATGCGCTGTGATGTCAATTTCGACATCTCCTTACAAGGGAGAAACCTGAATACCATAATTGGACGGGCCGCTCATATTGAGTTCCTGGAATCAGACATCTTTGCAAAGTTCATAATGTGGTCCTTCCCAGATCTGTTCCGTTGATTCCACGGTGACTAAATAATTTCTGTGTCTGAATACCATGCCCTCAAACATGTGAGCTTGTATTCAGTGCCATCCAAACCTCCAATTTTTAACGTGAGGGACCAAGTATCACCGGATCTTGGGGATGGTGTTCGAGTCAATACGCAGGGAATTCCATTTGCTTACCAACACCATGTGCAGGTGCAAGCAATGTTAAATTATTATTCAACTAGACACCTCATATGTATTTTAGTTAAGCACGATTAACCATATTGGTTTAGATTACTTTAAACCCCAAATTTGTATCATAGACTAGAGGATGATAATCGAGGATAGTTTATGTAAAGCTCCAATTTGAGGATAATTACTGTAGAAAAAGCTCAATTGGATAGGGGATGGTCTGTATTATTATACCATTATTAGTAAGTTGTGCAGTAATGGTCTCCAACTGAATTGTCTTATTTTCGGTGAGCAGCATGTTGACAAGTTAATTGCATTATTTTTCATTTTGCGACAGGGTCACGTGATCGTGAGTCTCTTCTTCTGATTTGATTCGAGAATGTGATGTCTGGGTTAGATGAATGATCGATTGATTGTGTATATTTTAGCTAATAATTTTCAAATGCTAATTATTTAATATGTGAATTAGATGCCCCGGGTGCTTAATTGTGTATTTTTCCCCAAAATCTCAGGTAATGTTTGATTTTATTATGAGTAGTTTGGGAAGAATGTTTTTGGAACAATATTTTGGTGAGTGGTTTGGGAAAATGGAATGCATGTTTGGTTTTGTTTTTTGAAAATTAGGTAGAAATTGTTTTGGAATAGAATTGTATGTTTTAGTTTTATATTGGAGGGGAACAAATTATATGGTAGACGTTAAATTAATATTTTTGTCTTGTAACACTCCTAAAATTGGGTATTTGAGAAAATGAGGATTTAGAAATCAAGATATTGGTTGGTCGGGTTTTAGGGCTCGAAAAATTAATAAAAGGACTTAATTGCATGAAGATTGAAAGTTTTGGGGTCGAATTGCAATTTGAGAAGACTCAGTTGCACCTTTTTATGTATGGAGCTTCGTATGAAATTATTTTGGGTCAAATGAGTGAATTTAAGGCACTAACTTAGTTTTGGGATCCAATTGAAGATTAAGGAAACCTTGGAGGACTTAATTGTAAGCTGGAAGAAAGTTTTGGGGGCAAATTGAGAATTTCTAAAAATTACCCTTTAAATACATCATTTTCATTCCCACCCTCCCATTTCTTCTTCATTTTTCCTTCTTCATCACCGTGCCTATCTCCTCTCCACCTCTGGCGACGATGCCCAAACCAACAAACTGAAACCACCATCCTCTTCCTTACCTTCTTAGGACTTCACTGATACCACATGCAAAGCGTTTTCGTTGGCGACACGCCTTGAAACTGAAGATTGAGGCAAGCACGACTGAGGGTGATGAGCCTCGCTTTTTTGGCGGCTTTTCGCAGCGACCATGGGTGGGTTTTGTTGGGCTCAGCTCAAGGAGCGATTTCGTATATTGGGTTTTGCATTTGGGCCACCGTCTACGGAGGGAGTGAAGAAAAATCAAGGCGGCGGAGGGTGGTGGTGCTGGGGCTTTTGAAGCTAAATTGGTGGTGCTACATGCAGCTAAACATTAAATTGGTTGAAGATTTAGACTTGTGATGTTGAAACTTAGCAAACGGTGGTGGTGTTGGCCAATTCAGGTGGCGGTCGATGGTGGCGGCGGAGAGACAGAATCTTCTCCTTGTCACGACGATCGTGACTGTGATCTCAGTTTGTGATTCTGGAGCTTCAATAATCAGATCTTGGGTAAAGGATTTGGATTGAGGATTATGCCTATATATATGTATATTATACCATTTTACCTAATGAATATTGTATTATGTCAAGGAATGAAGAATTGATGTAGAATTTGGATATATGTGACATGCATGGATTATTATATAGTTTAGTGGACCCGGATTCGAATTAAAATATGATGATTTTTGGGTAATTGAGTTAATTGAAGGATTTAAAACTCTAACTTGTGGATTTTATGGATTTGGAACCTAAGTGATAGTAACTGGGTTATTTAAAATGATATGGACCTAAGATTCGGAACATGCATGTACCATTATAAGCTTAGTGAACTCGAGTTTGTATTATCATGTGATAATTTTGGGTTAATTGAGTTAATTGGAGGATTAAAACCCTAATTTTATGGGTTTGGAACCTAAAAATAAAATAGGGATTATTAAGAAATAATTGGACCGTTATTATTGATTTAGTATATTGTGGCAAGATCAACTGGATGATTAAGGACCTAAGATTATTCTTTTATCGAGACCGACGTGATTAGCACGTTTAGTAATGTTTATGCCTAACGAACCCTAAAACTATCGTATTAACCGAGTAATTAGTGATTTTAGACTGCTAATGGTGTAATTATAATTATTTAGGATTATTAAACTTGATTGGGGATTTTGACTGTAAATATACTCTTTTGGTTAGGTTACGAAGACATGGGTCCTGCGGACTAGTAGACCACTATTTGTGGTTGCATTTTCTGAGGCTACGGTGGTGAGGGTCTACTGATTGGTACTTGCTTTGTGCAAGCTTATTTAATATTTGTTGTACCCCTGTGAGGGTCTGCCAATCTGGCATTTGAATACACCTATCTGTTATTGTGATAAACCACTATGAGGGTTCCTGTTTATGTACTATGCTGCATCGTGTTTATTGAAATTAGTGAACTGCTTGAGATCTCGCTTGTTATCTGTTATATGATTTGTACACCCTTGTGAGGGTTATCGCTTGATATTGATTCTGATTCATGTCTGTTCTAGCACCCAGAACTCTTGTCTGTTATTTGACCGTTCTGTAATTATCTGAATGTCTGTTATTCGACCGTTCTGTTATCTGACTGTTTGCTATCCGACCGTTCTGTTAGCTAAATGTTCTGTTAACTGTTACTGTTCTATACTGTTAACTCTTGCCTTGCCAGCACACTTGTTTATTTGTTCAGTTACTGTTCTGTTATCTATTTATCTAATGGCATTTTTGCCCTATACCAAGTCGTTATGCTTGGGTAACTTATGTACCAAGCTGTCATGCCTGGGTAAGTTTGTACCAACCGTCAGGCTTAGGTAAGTTTATACCAAGCTGTTATGCTTGGGTAAGTTCAGTTTGAGCCGTCATGATTGGGTAAGTTATGTGCCAAGCTATCAGGCCTAGATAAGTTTGTACCAACTGTCAGGCTTGGGTAAGTTTGTACCAGGCTGTCATGTTTGAATAAGTTCAGTTTGAGCCATCATGCCTGGGTAAGTTTGTACCAACTGTTAGACTTGGGTAAGTTTGTACCAAGCTGTCACGCTTGGGTAAGTTTAGTTTGACTGGAATAAGGAACATCTATTATACATGTACTATTACGATTTGTTGAATTGTAATCTGATACGTTTGTAATTCGATCCTGACTGCCTGTAGTATGATCTGTTTGTAATCTGATTCTAACTATAATCTCTTGATATGTTTCTGTTATGACTATTAATTATGATATGTTGAGTTGATTATTTCTCGACCGACAGATCCCGATTGCTTATTATTATGAATATCCCTCATTAAGTCCTTTTGACTTATCCCCTGTATTTCTTTGATTTTCTCAGACATGGTTAAGTGATGATCTTGAACTTCAGGCTTGGATCAATGATCATATTTTGTAATAGAAAAACGTTTGTAGACATTTTGTATACTCTAGAGATGTGGTGATAAGTTGGGTCTGAATTTAATATTTGCAGGGTGTGTATATGTTATGCTAAGTAGTATGGGATCAGTTATGGTTTGTATATAATACTTTTGTTGAGGTTTGCTTAAGATGAAATCCGTTGTTGTTTTTAATAATAGAATAGGTGTTTGTAACTGTTATGGGTTCAATCGTATGTTAAGTTCTAAACTTAGTGATGTTGTGATATGGCAGGATGAATTAAGGTTTGTAGTATGTAAGAAATGATGAATGATGGGATATGTCATGGCATGTAAATTGTACTTTTGTTAAGGTTTGTTTAGGTTGAAGCTCGTTGCTATCTCTGATAATTTTGGAAAAATTTTCTGATGGGGCTAATGCTTGTATTATGATTTAAGATTTAATACTAAACTAGGTGGCATCCCGGCTTGTAGGCTATGCCTAGAGGGGGTGCTACATGTCTTGTTAATCAAAAGTGAATACATATATATATATATATATATATGCCAATGTAATATTATATATGGAGGCAGAGAATATCTTGATTGTTTTGGGAAAAATAAAATAATTATATTTGGTGTAATTTCTCTAGCGAGAATGAATAAAAAATGGCCTCAATTTCTTAGGGATAGGCCTTAAAAGATTTACGGTGAAACCCAATCTGGCCTATAATTTGAGCTTAAATCGTTTGAGTATTAAGAGGGTATTTAAATGAGCTTATAAACTCCTCAAAACATCTTATTGAGAGCTTATAATTAAGATGCCAAAAAGTGTTTGGTATATATATATATATATATATTTTTTTTTCGAAAAAGAACTTATAAGTTCCTAAAATAAAATATTAGGGGCTTATAAGCTCTTTTTTAAAAAGGGGCAAGATGCATTTTACCCCCCCCCCCCTCCCCTCCTTGTAAAGAGCTTAATAGTATGAAAACTCCTTGTATTTTTTTAATTGGCATGTACCCACTTGTACTTCTAAAAAAGTTGCAAAAAAGGATCTGCGTATCATGTTAGTGATTCACGCAATGCAAGTGCAATTTTTTCTGCCTTTTGAAGCTATTTGATGCCATAAAATGACATATTTTCCCTCCTATTACAATAAAATGAAATGTCATCCATTTGCCCTATTTTGATGCATTTTAAAAAGAAATGAAAAAGCCGTTTTAAAAACAAAACAACAATTATTTAAACTAATATAATCAAAAGCAACAATTAAAACACATTTTAAAAACAAAATAAAAAATGCAATATGAAATGAGATGAACAGTATTAACTTGACGATCAAGTTGGGTTTAGCATCTACTTGTTTCAATAAGCAAAAATAATTGGACAAATATTTTGCTTATGAATGAAATATCCTAAAATCATCAAATGTGCAGAAGTAAAGTCGGATTAGGGCTCAGGTTTGAGGAAGATTGAAGGTTAGGGTTTTTTGTTGCATTGAGAGAACCACTTTAGAGCAGTCAGTTGGAAAAAAATGAAAGCCTTGTCTTTCCGATATAAAGAAGGACAATTTAGTCATTTGATAAATCTAAAAAATGTATAAATGATTTGGGGAAAGTGTGCAACTTTTTCAGAAGTACAAAGGGGTATATGCCAATTAGAAAAATACAAGGGGTTTTTAGCCTATTAGGCTCTTTACGAGGGAGTAAAATGCATTTTGCCCTTTTAAAAAGTAAGGTATTCTCAACTTATTTTTTAGATCTCAACAAACTTCCTTAATTTTAATCATAGTAATTACAAAATTGTCATTTCTAACATTTTATAAACTTTAGGATCTTATTTTATTCAAACACTTTTAAAACTTTTTTTAAAAAAAGTTCTAACATCTTACAAGCTCAAAAAACATCTTATAAGATGTGGGAGCTTATAAGACCTTTTAAATAAGTTTAACTAAATACCTTCTAAATTTCAGAAATTAGGTCATTGCTTTTCTTAGAATTGCAGTAGAATTTCAAAACCTTAATATACCTAGTTATGTAACAGGCCTAAAAGTTATTTAAATTATGAAAATATATATAGACAATAACAAAAAATATAAATAATATATATATATATATATAATTATGAAAGTTAAAATTCAAATATAAAATAATTATATATAAATAGAAGTTCTATGAATATAAAGCTTAAAAATAAAACCAATCCACTTTCATCAAATGTTGATTAAATAATAAAAATTATTTGATATTAACTATTAATATATAATATAAATATTATTATTATTATTATATATTATATAAAGAATGACAAATAAGCCTGCTTGTTAGGCTTGAGGGCTTCAAAAGAGTATATACCTAACTTACTTAATTAGAAAGGCTATAGACCTCAAATGGATGGCCTAACATATTCGCATCATAGCATTCATCCCTTCAGTTTTGAAAATAAGAAAGACACTCATAATAAGATATTATTTTTTTTTCTTAGTCCTAACTTTTTTTAAAATTGACTCTTAGGTACCCATTAAACTTAAGATGAAATATCGAAATCAGATGAGAAGACATGTGAGAGTAACTTTTGGTGACAAAAAGTATGTAACACTAGTTGCTTTTATGGATGAAACAATTTGGCAAGAAAGATGTGAGGCTCTTTTTGATGAAGTGAACAAGAGGATGGCAAAAACAATGATTTGGATTGAAGCTGACAAAAATAAATATTACGTGTATATGTTTGCGTCTGGAGGAGCATAGCTTAATCATGATTCTTGCCCAATTTGTTTGTGGGATATGGTTGCAATATCTGACTAAGTTTTTAAATATTGTATGAGACTTATTAGTAGAAATTTTGCTTTATTAGTTTAGCAAAATGAACATTCTGACTTCTCTTTTATTTTTTGTTTGGATATTCATATTACTTGAGTTAAACTCATATTGGTGTTCATATATTATCTATCTCAAAGAAATCTTATTTTATTAGTATTAACTATAATTTTAATGCTCTATATCTACTACTTTTTTGATAATATATATGCATGTAACAAATTATGCTTTTCCTCTCTTGTTACAATTTTCCTGCTATTTACTTTATAATAATTTTAATGCAGACTAAGAAAGATATAAAACAAGACTACCAAAATAAAAAAAAATAAATTATTATATAAAGTATTTATATATTCATTGCATTTTTTTTTATTATTTAACTTATAAAGGATATCTGTTGAAAATAGTTTTTTAGAAAGTAGATATAACATATAATAATTTACATAATTGTAAAATCATTTTTTTTATATTTATAATATTAAGAAACTAAGTACATAAATTTTTTAACACATTTAAGAATGTTTATATATATATATATATAAATTTTTTTAACATTTTTTTTTATAGTTATGGCTGATTCAATATAAGTATAGGTGCAAAAAATATTTAATGATTGATTCCCAACTACAGTCTAAGTGCAAAACAAATTGGCTTGTCTGTTTATAATTTCATTTTACCTTTCTAGGAATTGATCTTCTCATGAAACCAAATCAAACTTTTTATAAAGGTTAGTCTATCAATATTTTTTCTTCCTTTGTTCATAATTCAAATACACAATTCTTTCTAGTAATACACCAAACATTAGGCCCACATTTGCCATTTTAACATAACATTCATCATTCCATATACAAAGGTGAGTACAAATAACAATGAGCTAAATAAATTTGCTATTAATGAAGTCCATTATGCTTTTCATTCTGTTTTAAGTCAAAATCTAGTGTCCACTGTTACCAGAGAGACATCTGGTGAAAACCTTCACATGAATACTATAGGCATTCTCTTCCTCAAGGAAGATCAAGAAGAATGAAGAAATATAGGTTGAGGAAGTTGATGGAGAGAAATAGAAAGCTAAGAAGAAAAAGAAGAAGATCAAGGAAGTGTCTTTGAGTGGGAACTTGGAGAACAAGCAGAAGCCTAAGTGGATAGGAATACCTCATGAATTGGAATTGGTTCTTGAATATTTTTATGCTGATTAGAACTATTCTATTTAAATAATCCAATAAATAAGTAACTTTTCTCTTTAAAACTACCGTTATGAATTTATCTTATTATTTGTTGCTATTAGTTTTTTCTTTTTTCTTTTTTCTTTTTATTTGATGTAGTAGGGTAACGGAAGTGAGAGATGTTAGCTCTTCATGTACTTGTTTAGCTTGTTTTGCTGTTCACTATCTTTGAACCTATAATGCTATAAAGACTCTCTTTAAACCTATATGTGTGATGGGATTTAATCCTATTATTTATGTATACATTAGTGTATAATGTACACAGATTTGTGTGTTTGAATGAAATATTAAAAACCTTCTGCAATGTCTTAATGTAAACTTTTTGCAATGTATAATTATAATTAAGTTTCAATACAAATTATGTTACATTTTTCAATATTTGACATATTGAAATGAAGCTGTCAATATTTATGAAATTGTCTAATACAATTACTCACCATAACAAATATTATAAACTGCTATATTGTTGTAATCTTATAAATCTATTCAAGAATCCAAATCAAATAAATTACAGGCAAATACATATTTTCATATAAATTCAACGGACAAAATGCCACTTTTGGAATAAAAAAATCCAACTTGATTAAATATTTTTTTCTTTTTCTTTTTCCTTTTGGATTGTATAAAAATATTGCAATTATAAAATGATTAATTTATGTCATATTGGAATTTCTAACAACTTTTTAATATATATTAGTCCAAAATGTAAATATTTGAATAATAAACCCCTATTTCACATTGTATTAATTCGTAGATGAAGTATTATACATTATTATATTTGATATTTTATCAGTATCTCTCTTATTTTCCAGGCAAATGACTTAATATTAATAGCATAATATAGACGTTGATATAGATATTAAGTCAATATAATATGTAGATCTCATTTTAAATTTTTTATTAACATTATATATAACATTATCAATTTAATAAAAAATTGGTAAAGTTCATATTTAAATCTTTAACGGATTAGATTGCTTAATTCCATAACCGATGCACTTTTTAGGCTACGGACATTTATACATGGATCTTATCTATTAGATATTTTAATTCGATAAAAATCCTAGAATTCATATCTATTTCAAATCAAATTTGGATTAAAATTTGATTCATTGACAACCCTAATTTGTTGGTACTTCAAGTAGACAATTCTTTCGAAGAACAGACCAAATATAACGCCCACATTTGTTATATTAACAAAACATTCATCAGTCCATATAAAAAAGTGAGTACACATAACAATGGGCTAAATAAATTTGGTGCAGACAAAGTCTATTATACCTTTCATTTTGTTTCAAAGCCCAAAATTTAGCATCCATATTTTGTTTTAAAGCCCAAAATTCAACCTACAAAAGGTCTACCAATCTTCTTTTTTATTTTTAAAATATATAGCTATTTGACTAAAATACCGAAAAAAATATATTAAATTATATATTATATATTATATATATAAAATAAGAGAAATCCAAACACCGCTTAGACACCATCGTTTGTAGAGTAACCAAACACGCAATCACAGTAAGAAGTTCTGTAGTACTAAAAGAATCCAAACAGTCAGGTTTTGGTTCTTCTTGTCCGATTTTTTTCACTAACTCGTTCAAGCATTCAGTTCGTTTTTTACTCTCTTATGTTCCTTTTTCTATTGATTTCTTGTATGATTCCATTTAGCCATTATTTTTTGTTGTTTGATTCCCTATTTTGCTGATACAATTGAAAATGTATTGGAAGAAATACTAGATTTTTAAAATTTTTCGCCCTTTTTTTGCTTTGGGTGAATTAATTTTATTCCTGCATGCAATGATTTATCAATTTAAATCATTACTATGATTATATGTCTCTATTTTTCTAATGCTCTATTGGGCACTATGTATTCAATTATGGTTTAGAATGGAATTTTTTTTCTTATGTTTTATTCTTTTTACACTTCAGACATTGTTCACATTCTGATCTGTATTGTATCAATAATTAAAACATAATTATGTTCATTGTTGCACATATTGTTTTCAGACAGGTGAAAAAAATATTGGAAAACACAAATTAACTTTGCATACTATTGAATAGTAACTTATATATCTAATATGCATGCATAATGCAATTTAGCTAATTACATTGATCACCAATAGTCACACATGGAAGAACTCAATGACGCTGGATTTATAAAAAGAACTAAAGTTCAAGTGAAAAATCATTTAGGAGAAATAATGGAAACAAACTACTACTTATAAACTTCAGGGAGAGATTATATTTTAGCGATTATAGGGCCAGTTCAGACGATATATCATTATACATTCGCAATTGAGCCCTTTTTGTTTCCTGCTAATATCTTCAAAAAGCAATATCGTTTTGATGTAAATATGTCATGGAAAGAGATGCAAGAAGTTGAAGATTGGCTTGACTCCAACTTTCTATATGGTCTTGTTGGAGGTAATTTTATAATAGCAGCTAAGGATTATTTTTGGTTCAACTTTGAGTTAATTTCATTATTTTATCATCCTAAAAAGTATTTCAGTATTTATTTCTCATTTATGCTCTACATATAATGGCAGATACAGAAGAAATGCCTATACATATTGATGATGATCAAACAGGCAAATGGACTTCATCATTGCATCTATTTCTTTTTAACATAAAGATAAAGTTATTTCTTATTTTTATGGCTTTTTTATAAAAAAATTGCAAAAAAAAATTAAATACAAAAATACTGCACTATTTGGAGGTTTTACAATTTTATAGTAAGTTGCACTCGGTGAGTGCAACTTTCAACAGTACCCATAATTTTTTATTCTGAAATTTTTTATTTCTTTGTGTATAAATTCTTTTAGGGCTTGTTCTCCTATATTTTGGGGGCATAGTTTTCAGCCCCCAAAATATTTCAAAATGCATGCACATTCTCCAATATTTTTCCCAAAATACTACAATTTTTTACCAAAAAAATTCTCTCATAATTCACCCAAAAAACCCTGCACCCTAAAAAGCACACATATCCTCTCATTTTCTCACTCCATCTTTCACATCAACCATTCATTACTTCACTTATATATACATATATATATATACACACACACACACACACGCATATATATTTTACATATATGAAAATATTAAAATTTTGCTATTTAAAAAATTCTGAAATTTATGTTTATCTAAAAAATATTTAATGTAATAATTAATTAAAAAAATTAAATACCTTATTATTTTTTTTAAAAAATTATTCTAAATTTTTTTTTCAAAAGAATGTTAGTTTAGTAGTAATAAAAACCATTGTTTCATTTTCATTTCATTTCATTTGATATGACTCAGGTAATCCTCCTCCTTCTCTTCCTCTTTTTTTTTTTTTTGTTTCTGTTTATGGGCCACTGCTGGCCGCACCAGCAGTGGCGGCCGGTCAGATCTGGCCGCCGGACAGGCGGCCAGATCTGGAATTTTTTTTTAAAAATTAGTTATAATTAAAAAAAATTAAAATGATTGTTTGGGTTATTGTTTCAGGTTTGAAAGATGTATACTTGTGTATTATTTCACTTGATTGAGGTAATTTTTTTAATTATGCTAAAATTTAATTATGTTTTAGTTATGTTCATTATGTTTTGGTTAATTATCTCCATTAATTAAAATTTGATTTATGTTTTAGTTATTTGAAATATGTATTATATAATTAGTCTCAATTAGTTAAAATTTAATTATGTTTTAGTTAAAATTTGATTTACGTTTTAGTTATATGAAATATGTTTTATATAATTTGTCTCAATTAGTTAAAATTTAATTATGTTTAGTTAAAATTTGATTTATGTTTTAGTTTTATGAATTATGTTTTATATAATTTGTCTCAATTAGTTAAAACTTAATTATGTTTTAGTTGAAATTTGATTTACGTTTTAGTTATTTGAAATATGTATTATATAATTTGTCTCAATTAGTTAAAATTTAATTATGTTTTAGTTAAAATTTGATTTATGTTTTAGTTATATGAAATATGTATTATATAATTTGTCTCAATTAGTTAAAATTTAATTTATGTTTTGGTAAAAAATTGTAGTATTTTGGGAAAAAGATTGGAGAATGTGCATGCATTTTGAAATATTTTGGGGGTTGAAAACTATGTCCCCAAAATATAGGAGAACAAGCCCTAAAAGAATTTATACACAAAGAAATAATTTTTTTTATTCCGGTCAAAAACGGCGGTTGTGGACAAAATTCGGTTACTGTTGAAAGTTGCACTCACCAAGTGCAACTTTCAACAGTAACTATTCATCACTATTGAAAGTTGCACTTGGTGAGTGCAACGTTCAACCGAACTATTCATTACTGTTGAAAGTTGCACTCACTGAGTGCAACTTACTATAAAATTGTAAAACCTCCAAATAGTGTGGTATTTTTGTATATTTTTTTTTTTTGCAATTTTTTTTATAAAAAAGCCTATTTTTACACTAACAAGCATGAATTTATTTGATTAATCTCTTACATAGAAATAGCTGATGTATTTATGGATTTCTCAGGTACTTTTATAAATTAATGATATTGAAACTATAGTTACTATTTTTCTTTAATTTTCCATTTTTTAGAATAACATTATGTCAATTCTTTTCTTGTGTTATCTTTTAGGAGTCAGTCTATATCTATTGCCTATAAAAAATAGATTCTGTTTTGTAATACCTTAGAATTTCATAATTACTTTATCCTATGTTTACCTATAATTTTATTAAATTTATTTATTATTGTTATATCAGTTAAAAGATGACATATGTACATATATTTGATAAAACAAAAACAAAAATAATAATATTATAATTTTCTTATACTAAAATTATATTGTTACTAGGAATTAGTAATTGAGACCTCAGGAATTAAAATAAAGTGGTCAGATTAATTATAGAATTATCTTATTCCGAGGAGATTAATAATTAGAGTTCCAGTTGAAGTAAACAACTTATCCCTTACAAGACATTAGACTTACCCCATAGAACCCTACATACACAATAATTTTTTTTTTCCTAAAACAAAAAAGGCGGAGAGAAACGGGAAAAGGGGAAAGAAAGAAGTAGTTGACAGAACAAAAGGTCTCCAGAAATAACAGACAATTGGTAGCAGGGAATAGGAAAGGTGATTCAAGATTGCACTTACTTCAATTGATTTCCCTATTTTATATATACATGAAGAAAACCGAGGGTTAAAGATACAAATTCTGAAGGAAATTGATTTGTGTGTTCTTTGTAGCCATCAATTTTGACCAAAAATAGGCTAATTTTGAATTTAAATTTCACCACATTTCGGCTGCAAGTGTTGGTTTATTATTTACAAAAGCCGCAATTGTTGACTTGTTATTAAAGAAAAAGAAAAAGAAATGATAAAAGAAAGGAAAATAGGGAGAATTGTGAGGGCCGAGGGGTGAGCAACCTTGGGCATGTGGGTTTTTATTTCTAATGGGTTAAATTAGTAGCTGTATAATTTTATGTCTACGTGTATATATACATGTGTGAGATATGATAGTTTAGTAAATCGATTTTGATAAATTGATTGAAGGTGATGACTTTTATAAATTGGGATTTTGAGTTTTTGATGACGAAATTTGACCTGATTGTTGGATTTTGATATGTCTGGTGATTGTATTGGGTTGAAGTTCTAGAGAGTAAAGTTATCTAGTATCAAATAGGGTTGTTGGGTCTTAAGAGACTACAGGCTTATGGTACCCATAAGGCTAGTCCTAGTGAGTTTTGTCTTATTAATCAGTTAAATTGGTGATTGAAGTGTTTAATAAATGAATCAGGTGACTTAACTGTTGATTCGATTGATTCTGAGATAGGAGATTGATGTATAGGATTGATCTCAAAGGTGAGTGCCTAAACTTATAAATACTATATATTATTATGTTTCAAAATCCAGAAGGATACATACTATTGTACAAATTGCTTGCGACTTGTTTCTTGCTTACACTGCACTATACGTAATCCACTGCGCACAAAAGAAATATTTTTTCTTATTTTATTTCTAGACAAAAAGAAATATTTTCTTTTTTTTTTTTTAATTTTTGGATCAAAGAAAACCTATGCTTTTATGATTTTTTTATGCTTCTAGACTAGCAAATTAAACTCGATGATCAACTAATTACTATTACCGTTATTGTCCTGTTACTTATTTCATTTTGTACTACCCTGTACTGTTAACTGTTTTGCACCATTATGTACTGTTATTTGTTGCTTTTTCGGCTTATTGTTTTACCTGGTATCAGCGATACACCAGGGATTTCCCTTGGGTATTTGCAAACCGTCTATTGACTGGATATCTATACGGAGAACTGTTTAGTGCCTATCCTGGCGGGATGTTTGGCTATACTGGACACGTTAGGGATTTCCCCTTGGGCATCTGCACTGTGCCAAGTCCCGCTTTGGTAATACTGACTGACTGTTTGACCGGTTGCAACAAACACTGTTGATCATCATATTTAAGTTGTTAGTCTAGGGAACTGGTTGATAACTTCTTGACTGTTACCGCTTGACTGTTTTATGAATTTCACTTTTGTTTTCTCGAATAAACTTTCTCTATACAAATGAATTTTAATTCAAAAACTTGCTTTACACACTCTTCACTGAGTCTTTTACTCACACTCATTTTCTTCTTTAACTTCCTTATAGTAGACTTAGATCCTAGCCCTAGAGAAGAGGTGGATCCTACATATGATGAGAAATCAAGAGTGAAGACGTAGTTTTGGGATGTTCAGTAGACTAGTATATTTCTCTTAAGTTCATTAATTTTGCTGTTTATTATGGATTTTATTGTGTTTTAGTTCCGAAAAGGTATTGACACTTTAAGTTTTGTGTTATGAGTCTGCTAGGTTTGTTTGAGTTCTTATTTAACCTTATAATTTTGGACTATTAAGTTTCAATTTTTTGGGATTGTTTCACGTTTCTAGTATACATGGTTTGATATGGTTTTGGGGGGTGATAGAATGGTATCAGAGCCTAGATTTTAAACTTAGGCTATGTCGGGATAGGATCCTCGAACTATGGAATTTGGGCTTAGAACTCTTAAGCATTGATGTTTTCTTTGCTTGTGTCTTTTTTCCTTTCCCTTATTGATATAGGTTCTTTTGTTTTTGAACGATAAAATTGTAAGTCAGAGCCCACGTAAGTCAGTTCATCCTTTAGATGCTTCACCCCGCGTGATTAATGTTAGAGGAAGTGAGCGGTACAACCCTAGATGCAGGCAAACCACTTCAAAGAAATTTAATGCGCCCCGAAAGGACTACCCAAATTTAATTGTGCATCAGCCTGAGGACGATAGGGACCACTATAAAAGAGAACACCTCCACTATAAGGATAGATATGAAGAGTTAGAATAACAGCTAGAAGTCTGCTGACAGGAGTTGGTCGCCGAAATACTAAATTACAGGAGCAACATTGTCGAGATCATAATGGGTTTAGGATAGCCATGAGAGGCCTTGAGGAAACCCAACATTTACTAGCTCATTTTATCAATGAACTAGAAGAAGAAGGACCAACTGAGGAAGAGCCCAGTAAGGAAAATAAAGAAGACCTTGAGGAAGATTTAGAAGAAATAGGCTCGAATAAAGATACTGAAGAGATGGACCCAAGTGAAGGAAATGATGAAGATTAGAACAGGAGTATTAGTATTTAGAGTTTGCCAGAGCTTTTAGTTTAAAGTTCCGTTTGCACTATTTTAGTAGATTAATTGCCTATTTAGTAATTTTTGTGAATAAAACAAACTTCTAATATTTATTGAAAATTTTGGTTTACATGAAGGATGATTGCGTAAGAAACTTTAGTAGAGTTATTAAAATTTTTCTTTTATTTCCTCTTTTATCGCGTGAACCTCTTGAGTTTTGAGTTATTTAAAGAAGGTATGCAAGCCACTATTAGAAAAGAACAATAATAGTAATAACTAAACTAAAAGTTAATCAAATCTATTTAGTAGTGCATAAATAAAAGATACGTATATTGTTCGTGTCCAGAAGTCATAATATATGATAAACATTACGCTTTACCTTATTTCTCACTTCATTTCATACTTCAACAAATATATACTACTGATAGCAATCACTTTACTATAGAATGGATCCTAATCATGGAGCTCGTCGAGGAAGGCCCCCAGCGAATGCTTCACAAAGTTGATTAAGGGATGATCCCGAAACCTCGAGATATGTTCCTACCAATCCTTTAGAGGTAAAACGTAGACAAGCTCTACCCCAACCACCACCGACATGCGAAGATCCCTTAAGTCAAATGGTGGCGGCAATGCAACAATTCACGCAAGCTCTTTAGAACCATCAGCAACCAGGAGGACCTCAACCTCCTGATATGGCACTTGATCGATTCCTACGTTTTCAACCTCAACATTTCAGCGGGGAGCTTGATGATCAAAAAGCTGAACTTTGGATTGAAAGTCTTGGAAACATCTACAATGTGTCAATCTAGCGGTATTCCTTTTTGAGGGCTCGGCACGCCATTAGTGGAACTCAGTAGAGGCGAGATAGAGACAACAACAAACTGCTAGAACTTGGGAAAATTTCCTTAAAGAGTTTGACAACAAGTACATCTTGAAGTTGGTTCGCGAACAAAGAAAAGATGAGTTCAACCAACTGCAGCAAGGGAACCTCACGGTTGCCCAGTATGAGGCTGAGCATACATGACTAATTAAGTATGTGCCGTATACGCTGGATGATGAACTAAGACGAGTTAGGAAGTTTGTGAAGGGGCTCCGCCCTAGCATACAAAGAGCACTCCTTCCCATGGATATACCCAACTATACGACCGTAGTGGAGAAGGCTTTGGAGATAGAATTGGGACTAGTTGAGTTGGAAGTCTTGAATAAAGTTGAAAAGAGATCTTATCCAACTGAAACCAACTGGCAAGGAGGAATGACCCAAGGGTAAGGAACAAAACAACCACGGCAACAGTTGAACAATCCCATCCTCAAACCATTTGGAAACTCTGGATTGGTCAATGTTGGAAAAATGGACATAATATGTAGCCACTGTGGATACTCAGGACATGATGAATCTCAGTGTTGGAAGAAGGTAGGCCATTGTTTAGGATGTGGTAGTGATAAACACTACCTCCGCGACTATCCCAGGAAGAGGCAACAACTAGTGAATTAGAGTTTAGCTAAGGGAAATCAACGTGGTGTAGGGAACTCAAAAAATACCAAGCCAAAAGTCCCAACAAGAGTATTCACATTCGAGGGTGAAGGAGTACTAGATCTAACTGCTGTAGTTGAAGGTACTGTTCTCATATCCCAACACTCTGGAAAAGCTCTATTTGACCCTGGTGCAACTCACTCCTTTGATTCTATACATTTTGTGAATTCCATTGACATGCATATGGCAGACTTATTCTATGACTTAGAAGTAAATGCTCCTATGGGTTCTAGTATGCTGACGAATAAAACATACAAAGCTTGTGAGATACATATAGGAGGTAGAGATTTCCCTGTAGACTTACTCTTACTACCTATAGAAGGTTATAACGTTATTTTGGGGATGTATTGGTTGTCTAAATACCACGCCCGTCTTGATTGTTGTTCTAAGGTGGTTAGTTTTCGCGAGCCTGGAAAATTGGTAATAGAGCTGACTGGGGATCGAAAGTCAACTAATCTTGCTATTCTAGGTAAAGGAATAAAGCCTATGGTACTGTAAGCCAATATCACCTGGAGGTTGAACATTTGTCAAAGGATTAGGGAGGCACAAGGAGGGGACAAAAATTTACAAAGGTTTAAGATGAATGCAATAGATATCCCTAACACCAAGTTTGAAGTGGATCAAGGGAGGACTTTATTATATGAGAAATGAATTTGTGTACCTGTGGATGAGGAATTAAAGAGGGAAATATTAGATGAAGCTCACAAGTCGAAATACACGATCCATCCTGGTGGTAGTAAGATGTATCAAGATCTGAAGAAATACTATTGGTGGATTAATATGAAAAGAGATATTTCTGACTATATACGGAAGTGCCTTACCTACCAACAAGTCAAAGCAGAGCACTAGAGACTAGCTAGGCATTACAACCCCTAGAAGTGCCCATGTGGAAGTGGGAGATGATCACTATGGACTTCTTCACGGGGTTACCTACAGCAAGAGGAGGCTATAATAGTATTTGGGTGATAGTCGACAGACTAACAAAATCAGGTCATTTCCTACCTGTCAAGGTTACCTATACAGTAAAGATACTAGTGCAAATTTACACTGATCAAATCGTTAGGCTACGTAGGGTACCCATTAGTATTATATCAGATCGAGATCCTAAGTTTGTCTCTAGACTTTGGAAGCAAGTGCAGGAAAATTTAGGGACGAAATTGCAATTTAGCACGGCCGTACATCCACAGACAGATGGTCAGTCAGAGCAAACTATTAAGCTTTTAGTAGACATGCTCCGAGCTAGCATATTAGATTTTGGGAAGGGTTGGATTAAGCATCTTCTATTGATTGAGTTTGCCTACAATAATAGCTACCAGTCGAGTATTCAGATGGCACCTTATGAGGCATTGTGTGGAAGAAAATGTTGATTACCATTACACTGGGACATGGATGAGTATCGCGCGCCAACAACACTTGGGCTTCGGATAGCAATTAAGCCGGAGATAATACAAGAAGCCATCGATAAGGTTCACTTAATTAAGCAGAGACTAAAGACTGTGTAAAGTCTACAGAAGAGCTACGCTAATAACGGGAGAAGAGATTTGGAATTCAGTGTAGGAGATATGGTCTTTTAAAGGTGTCACCAAGAAAGGGGTTTGCAAGGATTGGCAAAGGATGAAAGTTGAACCCACGGTACGTTGGGCCTTTTGAGATAGAGGAGAGGATTGGTGAAGTGGCTTATCGAATTCTTTTACCACCTAACCTTATAGGGATATATAATGTTTTCCACATTTCGCAACTAAAGAAATATCACTAGACCCTTCGCATATTATTAAGCATAAGGATTTGCAGCTGCATAACGATTTGACGTACGAGGAGAGACCAATTCAAATTTTAGACCAAAAAATTCAGAAGCTACGCACTAGAGAGATCCCATTAGTGAAGATTCTCTGGAGAAATCATAACATGGAGGAAGCAACGTGGGAAAGCGAAGAGGAAATGCGAAAATATCATCCAGAACTTTTCGTTAACCCAGTTTAGAATTTGGGGACCAAATTCCTTTAAGGGGGAGAGGGATGTAATGCCTTAGAATTTCATAATTACTTTATCCTATGTTTACCTATAATTTCATTAAATTTATTTATTATTGTTATATCAGTTAAAAGATGACATATGTACATATATTTGATAAAACAAAAATAAAAATAATAATATTATAATTTTCTTATACTAAAATTATATTGTTACTAGGAATTAGTAATTGAGACCTCAGGAATTAAAATAAAGTGGTCAGATTAATTATAGGGTTATCTTATACCTAGGAGATTAATAATTAGAGTTCCAGCCAAAGTAAACAACTTACCCTATACAAGACAATATACTTACCCCCTAAAACTCTATACACACACAATCAATTTTTTTTTTTCTAAAAAAAAAAAACAGCGGAGAGAAAATGGGAAAGAAAGAAGTAGTCGGCAGAACAAACGGTCTCCAGAAACAGCAGACAATCGGTAGCAGGGAATAGGAAAGGTAATTCAAGATTGCAGTTACTTCAATTGATTTCCCTATTTTATATATACATGAAGAAAACCAAGGGTTAAAGATAGAAATTCTGAAGGAAATAGATATACTATAAAAATAGGCTAATTTTGAATTTGAATTTCACCACATTTCGGCTGCAAGTGTTGGTTTATTATTTACCAAAGCCGCAATTGTTGACTTGTTATTAAAGAAGAAGAAAAAAAAATGATAAAAGAAAGGAAAATAGGGAGAACTGTGAGGGCCGAGGGGTGATCAACCTTTGGGCATGTGGGTTTTTATTTCTGATGGGTTAAATTAGTAGCTGTATAATTTTATGTATACGTGTGTATATACATGTGTGGGATATGATAGTTTAGTAGATTGATTTTGATAAATTGATTGAAGGTGATGACTTTTATAAATTAGGATTTTGAGTTTTTGATGATGAAACTTGACCTGATTGTTGGATTTTGGATATGTCTGTTGATTGTATTGGGTTGAAGTTCTAGAGAGTAAAATTATCTAGTATCAAATAGGGCTATTGGGTCTTAAGATACTATAGACTTATGGTACCCATAAGGCTAGTCCCAGTGAGTTTTGTCTTATTAATTAGTTAAATTAGTGATTGAAGTGTTTAATAAATGAATCAGGTGACTTAGCTGTTGATTCGATTGATTCTAAGATAGGTGATTGATGTATATGATTGATTTCAAAGGTGAGTGCCTAAACTTATAAATACTATATATTATTATGTTTCAAAATCCAGAAAGATACATACTATTGTACAAATTGCTTGTGACTTGTTTTCTGCTTACACTGCACTATACGTAATCCACTTCGCACAAAAGAAATATTTTTTCTTGTTTTATTTCTGGACAAAAAGAAATATTTTCTTCTTGTTTTATTTCTAGATCAAAGAAAACCTATGCTTTTATGATTTTTTTATGCTTCTAGACCAGCAAATTAAACTCGATGATCAACTAATTACTGTTACTGTTACTGTCCTGTTACCTATTTCGTTCTGTACTTAACTGTTTTGCACTATCCTGTACTGTTATTTGTTGCTTTGTCGGCTTATTGTTTTACTTGGTATCAGCGATACGCTAGGGATTTCCCCCTGGGTATTTGCAAACTTTCTATTGACTGGATATCTGTACGGAGAACTGTTTAGTGCCTATCCTAGTGGGACGTTTGGCTATACTAGACATGCTCGGGATTTCCTCATGGGTGTTAGCGGTACGCTAGGGATCACCCCCTGGGTACTAGCCGTACGCTAGGGATTTTCCCCTGGGTACGAGCGATATGCTAGGGATTTTCCCCTAAGTATTAGTGATGCGCTAGGGATTTCCCCTTGGGCGTTTGCATGTGCCAAGCTGTCTCGCTTTGGTAATATTGACTGATTGTTTGACCGGTTGCAACAAACACTGTTGATCATCGTATTTAAGCTTTTAGTCTAGGGAATTGGTTGATTACTTCTTGATTGTTACCACTTGATTGTTTTACGAATTTCACCTTTGTTTTCTCAAATAAACTTCCTCTGTACAAATTATTTTTAATTTAAAAACTTGCTTTACACACACTTGGCACTCACTGAGACTTTCGCTCACACTCGTTTTCTTCTTTAACTTCCTTCTAGTAGACTTAGATCCTAGCTCTAGAGAAGAGGTGGATCCTACACATGATGAGAATTAGGAGTGAAGACGTAATTTTGGGATGTTCGGTAGACTAGTATATTTCTCTTAAGTTCATTAATTTTGCTGTTTATTATGGATTTTATTGTGTTTTAGTTCTAGAAAGGTATTGACACTTTGAGTTTTGTGCTATGAGTCTACTAGGTTTGTTTGAGTTCTTATTTAACCTTATAATTTTGGAATATTAAGTTTCAATTTTTTGGGATTGTTTCACGTTTCTAGTATGCATGGTTTGATATGGTTTTGGGGCGTGACATGTTTGGTAAGTATACTTAAGTTATTTAAATTTAAATTTTCATATTTTATAATTATTATAGCGTTCTTTGATTAATACTCTATCTAATTTAAATATACAGGACTTACCATTAGGGTTAATTCAATCTTTAAGTCTTTACACTGAGCATGAAGTATACATGCGGTTTGGTAACAAAGCTTGGCGAACTTGGATGAGAAATGGAACTATTGTTGATGGTTGGAATAATTTTGTTCAAGCACACAAATTGCAAGACAATTATCAAGTTCTTGTTCAACATACAAGACTCAACATTATAGATGCAAAAGTTTTTTTATCAAAAGGGAAAGAAGTGCTTTTTGGTTGAAGCGAAGAACTTAGCGGAGGAAAACTAACTAAACTCATGAATAATACATCCTATCAAGAGAACGGTAGTTATAACAAATCATACTTAAATTAAAATTACAATTTTTGCTTCTTTATATTTAAACATTTCTTTGTTTGATATTATATTGATCCTTGGAAGATTAAGATTTATTCTTTGCTATATCTAAATATCTCCCTTTGAAAAGCATAATGTTGGATATTTATGGAGCATCAAGGCATAGAAAGACAATGCGCTTTTATCGCATGAAACTATATTGGTCCAACTATACCATCAAAAATTGGTACAAGGTACACATAATTCTAAATTACACTTTATGAATATAACTATGGTCTTCTGTACTTAATTCAGTCACACTGAATGTTGTTTTAGGTTCCCACTAAAGTTAAAAAGATATTCCAAAATAACAAGGTCAAAAACCTCAAGATTTTCTTGGACTTACAGAAAAAACTCTGCCTGCTACTTCTTTGTATGATGACAGTATTTGGCAACAAAAGTTTGATAGTGTTTTTGAAGAAGCAAAAGAACAACTAAGAGAGTGCTTTGGGTCCAAACTGATGCTAACACATTTAATATGTATTTTTTTTGCACCAGAAGGAGCTGAATTAATACATAATTCAACCCCTATTTTAGAATGGAACACGTCATTGGTGCGTGATTGATCACTCAAAACTTTGTTTGCTATATGCTATACTTCATGGCTTTTTTCCAATCTTTAGTTTTTAGATACTTGCCCAGTTGATCAACATTTTCATGATTAGAGCACTTCTTGTGGATAACAGTTTAAATTTGTAAACTATCGTATGATCTGTTTTGGTTCTCTAACATTTATTACTAATTTGAATCATTTTAGTGTTAAGTTACTGTTGGTTTCATTTGTTACAATTGACATTTAGTGAGGAATTATGGATATTTGTTGTTGCATTCTGTAACTTGAAACTTCAGTAAATGAGAGTGTTCATAAGATTTTTTGTACTGATAGTTTGGAAATAGCTTCTTAGTTTAGATATCAAACGAAATTTTGATAGAATTGAGTTGATTTGAAAACATGCTGTTCATCACCTGAACTTTGAAGCTTTTAGGATATTGGAAATGAAATAATGATTCTGTTTGAGGTTACTTATGCACTGAAATGCTGTTTTGATCTTCAATTATCAAGAAATTTTATTGCTTTCAAATTCCATCGCATTTTCATGCTTATATTGGTGCATTTTTTGGTTGATTAGCTATAGTAAATTTGCTTAAGTCATCTTCTCAACAAGATGGCTTTAGAGATGCAACTTGAAAGCTTCACTTGGTATAAAGAACCAGTTTTTAATCTCTATTGATAGCATATATTAATTAAACAAATGTTAGATGAAATCAATTGGACTAGAAGGACCAAACGTTTCCTATTTTGGAAGCTTGACGTGAATAAAATGTATGTCTTCCTAAATTATTTTGTTATATAGAGCTACAGACCTTCTTTGCTTGTGAATATTAAGTGATAGAATTTAAGTACATGTTACTATGCCGCATCATTTAGCACAATCAATTTTTTTGGGTATAGTTCCAACTTCTCAAAATTTTGAAAAACTCAAAAAATGATGTGTTTAATTATGCTACTACATATAAGCAGAATATGAAAGAACACCTTTATATAATATATCTATTTTTGACATATAGTTAAAATTATGGAAAAATTTATTAATTAATTTCACTCAATAATGCTATAATCTTATATATTACTAGATAATAGAAAATTATATGTAATACAATAACTACCATTCTATTTTTCCTAACCTGAGTTACAATATTGGAAACAAAAAATTTGTTTAGTTGAGTTGCGCTTTTTATTTATAATATTCACTATTTTATCAAAATTAAATTAGGAGTCAAATTTTCTTCTCAACAAACAAACAATTATTGTTGCTTGAGATTTTACTTTTTTATTTTTTCTTTGCAAAACTGAATCTCATTATTGCACAATTTTTTTCTTTCTTAAATTTACTATACCACTACAAAATGCATTTTCTATATTGTTACTTATATATATATATTGTATAATTACATTATACCAAAGCGCTTTCAAATTTAATAATATTTCCAAATTATACAAATTTGATACTTAATTATAACACAAAAATTTTTAAATTATATAAAACATAAAAATATACATTTAATTATTTCAACTCTAATTTATTTCTCTAATAAATTTATACAACAATAGATACAAATGTAAAAAAAATTGTCATGTAGCTCCACGGGCACAACACCATGCCTCCTTTTCTAGTATATGTATATGAATTTTTATGTTTTTTATGTTTTGGTTTTCTATAATAATTTTTTTGCTTTTTTTTTCATATTATTTTTCATCTTGTTGAAACGGAAAAGTGAGCTACCACGTCATGTGCCACACAAGAGAGCACGCACATGTTTGATGATGAGGCACCATGTGGTGCTAAATTAGCTACCATGCAAACATGGGACATTTGCAATTGTAATTTGGCCCAATTGGTCCTCAATTTGTCAAATTTTTAAAGGTGGTGTACCAATTTTGCGGCCCAAAAAGTTAAAGTCAATATTTGCCAAGAAAGCATAGGTACTTACAATTTTTTCCATTCTAAATGCAAGATATTTAAATTGACCATCCGATAGAGAGCTTTAAAGAAAAGTTCAGTCGAACCAGAAAATGAGAATTGACCAAAAGTCGAGAGTTGCCCTTTCATTTACAGATGGAGGAGCTTTTCAGATGATGAAGAGAGGATGTTTGTCAATCCAGGTTTCATTATCCAATCATTATCATTTATTCTTCATTTGTCATAATGGAAAATTATGTGCTGTATTTGTGGCTCAAAACTTTTTTGGATAGAGTGCTTTGAGCTCCAGCTCACGATTTTTTGAGCTCCAGCGCATAACCCTGCACGATTGGCGAAGTTGGACATAATGTTTTGTGCCTTGGCTCAAATTTGTATGAGCCCAAGCTCGACAGTTTTGTATTTTAGAAACTTCTTTATATTGGGTTTTTTGAGAAGGGTTTTGTGAGCAACAAAAATATAGAAAATTTAGAGAGCACTTTTGTTCTTCTTCTTTGGCTTTGGGACATCCTTTTGTAAGCCTTTTGGCACCTCTAACAATCTAGTAAAATTTCTCTCTTCTCACCCGTGGATGTAACCCAATTAGGTGAACCACGTAAATTTGTGTCTTGAATTTTTCTTTTATGTATTTCTATTTCTTGCTTTATTCGTAACAAAGTGGTACGAGAGCTATATTGATTTCAGGATGGCTTCCATAAAGCATGAAATTGAAAAACTTGATCGTAAGACCAGGTTTCCTTTGTGGAAAATTAGGATGATGGCGATTCTAACACAAATGGATTTGGAGGATGCTTTGTTGGGGAAATCAAAGATGTCTATGAATTAGACTGATGAGAAGAAAGATAAAATCATCAGGAAGTTTGTTGCGCAGATACAATTGCATCTTTCCAGTGAGATTTTATAGGATGCTCTGAAAGAAAAGGATGCGGCTGGATTGTAGAACAAGTTAGAGGAGATTTGTATGAAGAAGAATTTGACCAACAAAATAGGGTTAAATTAGCAACTTTATTCCTACAAAATGGTTGAAGGTATTTCGATTCAAACTCATATCGATAATTTGGAAACTATTATTACTAACTTGGAGAGTCTTGATGTGAAACACGATGATGAGGACTTGGCATTATTACTGTTGTGTTTGTTACTTTTTGTTTATTCCAATTTTTGGAATACACTCTTGTATGGTAGAGATACTATTACATTAAAGGATGTTCATGAACCCTTATTGAGCAAATACTCAACTGATGGAAAAATTACTACAAGTGTATCTAAAAATCAGGGTGATAGACTAGTTGTTAGAGGTAGAACAGAGAAGAAAAACTCCCATAACAACAAAAAGAGAGGTAAATCGTAGGCAAGTGAGCTAGTTAGATGCAACTTCTGTAAGAAGAAAGACATGTTAAGGAAGACTGTTGGAAACTGAAAAGAAATAAAAAAATAAGAATAATAAAATCGGTGAAGCTAGTGTTGTTGAGACTGATAGTGAAGGAGGTTTACTCTTAGTTAGTTTTGATGGTTTGAAATTAGATGATATCTAGATTATGGATACCGTTTGTTCCTTTAATATGTGTCCCAATAGATATTGGTTTTCAACATATGAACAACTTAGTAGAGTAGTTCTTATGGGCAATGATGATGCTTGCAAAGTTGTTGGGAAAGGGACAATTAAAATCAAAATATATAATGGAATTGCCAGGACTTTAACAAAAGTGAGGCACATTTAGAATCTGAAGAAGATTCTTATATCCTTGGGTACTCTTTACGCTCTTGGATATAAGTACACTGGCTCAAATGGTATGTTGGAACTATCCAAAGGAGCTTTTGTTGTCATGAAGGGCGTTAAAGCCAGTGGTAGTTTGTACATTTTGCAGGGTTCTATTATTTTAGGTGGAGCTGCAATTTCTTCCACATTGTTTGAGTCTCAAATTAAAAAATTATGGCACATGCGTTTGGGACATATGGATGAGCAAGGACTCACTATTCTAAGCAAGCGAGGCTTGCTTTGTGGGCAGAGCACTTCTCAGATGGATTTTGTGAGCATTGTGTCTTTGGGAAACATAAAAGAAATAGTTTCAGCAAAGGAGTTCACAAGACCAATGAGAGGCTTAATTATATTGATTCAAATCTTTGGGGTCCATCCAGGGTGCCCTCTAAGGGTAGTGCTAGATTTATGCTGACTTTCCTCGATGATTACTCTAGGAAAGTCTGGGCATTCTTTTTGAAGCAGAAAAGTGATGTTTTTGCTATGTTTAAGCAGTGGAGATGATAATTGAGAAACAGATAGAGAAGCAAATAAAACATTTTTGCATTGATAATGGCTCGGAGTTCTATTCTAGAGAATTTGAGAATTATTGTAAGGAAGCAGACATTGTGAGACATCGTACAGTTGTTGGGACACCACAACAAAACGGTGTTGCCGAGCAAATGAACTGAACTCTAATAGAAAGTGCCCGTTATATGCTCTCTAATGCTGGATTTTCTTGAGATTTTTGGGCAGAGACAGTTTCTACTATTTGTTACTTGGTGAATCGCTCTCCATTTACAGCGATTGATTTGAAAACTCCTGAGGAGGTATGATTTGGTAATACACTTGATTATTATAATATTAGAATATTTGATTGTCCTGCTTATATATATGTCAACGAAGGAAACTAGAACCTAGATCTAGAAAATGTATTTTTCTTGGTTATCAGGAATTAAGGAACACTCTGTTTCAATATATGAATCAAACTAGAAAACTTCAATAGGTCTGTAATCACTTGTTTTGTCTAAGGATGAATGCGAAGTTGTGGATTTAGAGGATTCACTGTTTTGGACTTTTCGCTTGTGGGTTTGTGGTATAGTTGGCAAAGGAAGAAAGGATGAACTAGGATTGACTATGGGGGACAGCATTTCAATATGGTCCTACTGGTTATTCATACTGCAATTATATTGATGCTTGAAAAAAAAAATTATTTTTTGAAAGTGACCAAAGAGACGAAAAAATTTTCAAATAATTTATTTTTTCAATACTTTGAAGCAAATGCAGTAATACCAAATTAGAATACCAATACTTCGTTATTGTATTTGTTTGTTACACAATTTCAGTGTCCTTGGATACTGATGATCGAGCCACTTGTGACAAAGAACAAAGGTTTACCATGCTCTGTGAAAAGAGCAAAGATTAAATGGTGGATGAATACAAATCAAGATAATTGTAGAATTCCGGTCATTCAAGAATGGTTGAAATGACATTCAAGCTATTGTATTAAATTAGCATAATTTTATAAAAGATTAATTGCGAAACGTAAAATAAAAATATAAAAGATAAATAAATGAAGAAAATATAAATATCGAGAAAAATAAAAAATAAAAAATTCTTAAATATAGAAATTTGTGAAAAGCTCACTGTATATATTTCCGCTCCAATCACATTACACGTGAATTTGCTGAGCATTTTTTCCTACTATTTTATTTGGATTTCTTTCTTTTGTGGTCCACTCTGTTTCAATATATGAATCAAACTAGAAAACTTCAATAGGTCTGTAATCACTTGTTTTGTCTAAGGATGAATGCGAAGTTGTGGATTTAGAGGATTCACTATTTTGGACTTTTCGCTTGTGGGTTTGTGGTATAGTTGGCAAAGGAAGAAAGGATGAACTAGGATTGACTATGGGGGAAAGCATTTCAATATGGTCCTACTGGTTATTCATACTGCAATTATATTGATGCTTGAAAAAAAAAATTATTTTTTGAAAATGACCAAAATGACCAAAAAAATTTCAAATAATTTATTTTTTCAATACTTTGAAGCAAATGCAGTAATACCAAATTAGAATACCAATACTTCGTTATTGTATTTGTTTGTTACACAATTTCAGTGTCCTTGGGTACTGATGATCGAGCCACTTGTGACAAGGAACAAAGGTTTACCATGCTTTGTGAAAAGAGCAAAGATTAAATGGTGGATGAATGTAAATCAAGATAATTGTAGAATTCCGGTCATTCAAGAATGGTTGAAGCGACATTCTAGTTATTGTATTAAATTAGCATAATTTTTTAAAAGATTAATTGTGAAGCGTAAAATAAAAGAAGAAAAGATAAATAAATGAAGAAAATATAAACACCGAGAAAAATAAAAAATAAAAAATTCTTAAATATAGAAATTTTTGAAAAGCTCACTGTATATATTTCCGCTCCAATCACATTAGACGTGAATTTGCTGGGCATTTTTTCCTACTATTTTATTTGGATTTCTTTCTTTTGTGGTCCACTCTGTTTCAATATATGAATCTAACTTGAAAACTTCGATAGGTCTGTAATCACTTGTTTTGTCTAAGGATGAATGCGAAGTTGTGGATTTAGAGGATTCACTGTTTTGGACTTTTCGCTTGTGGGTTTGTAGTATAGTTGGCAAAGGAAGAAAGGATGAACTAGGATTGACTATGGGAGAAAGCATTTCAATATGGTCCTACTGGTTATTCATACTACAATTATATTGATGCTTGAAAAAAAAAATTATTTTTTGAAAATGACGAAAAAGATGAAAAAAATTTCAAATAATTTATTTTTTCAATACATTTGAAGCAAATGCAGTAATACAAAATTAGAATACAAATACTTCATCATTGTATTTGTTGGTTACACAATTTCAGTGTCCTCGAATACTGACGATCGAGCGACTTGTGACAAGAAACAAAGGTTTACCATGCTTTGTGAAAAGAGCAAAGATTAAATGGTGGATGAATGCAAATCAAGATAATTGTAGAATTCCGGTCATTCAAGAATGGTTGAAGCGACATTCTAGTTATTGTATTAAATTAGCATAATTTTTTAAAAGATTAATTGTGAAGCGTAAAATAAAAGAAGAAAAGATAAATAAATGAAGAAAATATAAATACCGAGAAAAATAAAAAATAAAAAATTCTTAAATATAGAAATTTTTGAAAAGCTCACTGTATATATTTCCGCTCCAATCACATTACACGTGAATTTGCTGGGCATTTTTTCCTACTATTTTATTTGGATTTCTTTCTTTTGTGGTCCACTCTGTTTCAATATATGAATCAAACTTGAAAACTTCGATAGGTCTGTAATCACTTGTTTTGTCTAAGGATGAATGCGAAGTTGTGGATTTAGAGGATTCACTGTTTTGGACTTTTCGCTTGTGGGTTTGTGGTATAGTTGGCAAAGGAAGAAAGGATGAACTAGGATTGACTATGGGGGAAAGCATTTCAATATGGTCCTACTAGTTATTCATACTGCAATTATATTGATGCTTGAAAAAAAAAATATTTTTTGAAAATGACCAAAAAGACCAAAAAATTATCAAATAATTTATTTTTTCAATACTTTGAAGCAATTGAAGTAATACCAAATTACAATACCAATACTTCGTTATTGTATTTGTTTGTTACACAATTTCAGTGTCCTCGGATACTGACAATCGAGCCACTTGTGACAACGAACAAAGGTTTACCATGCCTTGTGAAAAGAGCAAAGATTAAATGGTGGATGAATGCAAATCAATATAATTGTAGAATTCCGGTCATTCAAGAATGGTTGAAGCGACATTCTAGTTATTGGATTAAATTAGCATAATTTTTTAAAAGATTAATTGTGAAACATAAAATAAAAGGAGAAAAGATAAATAAATGAAGAAAATATAAATACCGAGAAAAATAAAAAATAAAAAATGAAAAATTCGTAAATATAGAAATTTTTGAATAGCTCACTCTATATATTTCCGCTCCAATGATATTAGACGTGATTTTGCTAAGCATTTTTTTCTACTATTTTATTTGGATTTCTTTCTTTTGTGGTCCATTCTGTTTCAATATATGAATCAAACTAGAAAACTTCAATAGGTCTGTAATCACTTGTTTTGTCTAAGGATGAATGCGAAGTTGTGGATTTAGAGGATTCACTGTTTTGGACTTTTCGCTTGTGGGTTTGTGGTATAGTTGGCAAAGGAAGAAAGGATGAACTAGGATTGACTATGGGGGAAAGCATTTCAATATGGTCCTACTGGTTATTCATAGTGCAATTATATTGATGCTTGAAAAAAAAAATTATTTTTTGAAAATGACCAAAGAGACGAAAATTTTTTCAAATAATTTATTTTTTCAATACTTTGAAGCAAATGCAGTAATACCAAATTAGAATACCAATACTTCGTTATTGTATTTGTTTGTTGCACATTTTCAGTGTCCTTGGATACTGATGATCGAGCCACTTGTGACAAGGAACAAAGGTTTACCATGCTTTGTGAAAAGAGCAAAGATTAAATGGTGGATGAATACAAATCAAGATAATTGTAGAATTCCGGTCATTCAAGAATGGTTGAAGCGACATTCTCATTATTGTATTAAATTAGCATTATTTTTTAAAAGATTAATTGTGAAACGTAAAATAAAAGGAGAAAAGATAAGTAAATGAAGAAAATATAAATATCGAGAAAAATAAAAAATAAAAAATTCATAAATATAGAAATTTTTGAAAAGCCCACTCTGTATATTTCCGCTCCAATCACATTACACGTGAATTTGCTGAGCATTTTTTCCTACTATTTTATTTGGATTTCTTTCTTTTGTGGTCCACTCTGTTTCAATATATGAATCAAACTAGAAAACTTCAATAGGTCTGTAATCACTTGTTTTGTCTAAGGATGAATGCGAAGTTGTGGATTTAGAGGATTCACTGTTTTGGACTTTTCGCTTGTGGGTTTGTGGTATAGTTGGCAAAGGAAGAAAGGATGAACAAGGATTGACTATGGGGGAAAGCATTTCAATATGGTCCTACTGGTTATTCATACTGCAATTATATTGATTCTTGAAAAAAAAAATTATTTTTTGAAAATGACCAAAAGGACCAAAAAAATTTCAAATAATTTATTTTTTCAATACTTTGAAGCAAATGCAGTAATACAAAATTAGAATACCAATACTTCGTTATTGTATTTGTTTGTTACACAATTTCAGTGTCCTCGGATACTGACGATCGAGATACTTGTGACAAGGAACAAAGGTTTACCATGCTTTGTTAAAAGAGCAAAGATTAAAAGGTGGATGAATGCAAATCAAGATAATTGTAGAATTTCGGTCATTCAAGAATGGTTGAAGCGACATTCAAGTTATTGTATTAAATTAGCATAATTTTTTAAAAGATTAATTGTGAAACGTAAAATAAAGGAAGAAAAGATAAATAAATGAAGAAAATATAAATACCGAGAAAAATAAAAAATAAAAAATTCTTAAATATAGAAATTTTTGAAAAGCTCACTCTATATATTTCCGCTCCAATGATATTAGACGTGATTTTGCTGAGCATTTTTTCCTGCTATTTTATTTGGATTTCTTTCTTTTGTGGTCCATTCTGTTTCAATATATGAATCAAACTAGAAAACTTCAATAGGTCTGTAATCACTTGTTTTGTCTAAGGATGAATGCGAAGTTGTGGATTTAGAGGATTCACTGTTTTGGACTTTTCGCTTGTGGGTTTGTGGTATAGTTGGCAAAGGAAGAAACGATGAACAAGGATTGACTATGGGGGATAGCATTTCAATATGGTCCTACTGGTTATTCATACTGCAATTATATTGATGCTTGAAAAAAAAAATTATTTTTTGAAAATGACCAAAAAGACCAAAAAATTTTCAAATAATATATTGTTTCAATACTTTGAAGCAATTGCAATAATACCAAATTACAATACCAATACTTCGTTATTGTATTTGTTTGTTACACAATTTCAGTGTCCTCGGATACTGACGATTGAGCCACTTGTGACAACGAACAAAGGTTTACCATGCTTTGTGAAAAGAGCAAAGATTAAATGGTGGATGAATGCAAATCAAGATAATTGTAGAATTCCGGTCATTCAAGAATGGTTGAAGCGACATTCTAGTTATTGTATTAAATTAGCATAATTTTTTAAAAGATTAATTGTGAAACATAAAATAAAAGGAGAAAAGATAAATAAATGAAGAAAATATAAATACCGAGAAAAATAAAAAATAAAAAATTCTTAAATATAGAAATTTTTGAAAAGCTCACTCTATATATTTCCGCTCCAATGATATTAGACGTGATTTTGCTGAGCATTTTTTCCTACTATTTTATTTGGATTTCTTTCTTTTGTGGTCCATTCTGTTTCAATATGAATCAAACTTGAAAACTTCAATAGATCTGTAATCACTTGTTTTGTCAAAGGATGAATGCGAAGTTGTGGATTTAGAGGATTAACTGTTATGGACTTTTCGGTTGTGGGTTTGTGGTATAGTTGGCAAAGGAAGAATGGATGGACTAGGATTGACTATGGGGGAAAGCATTTCAATATAGTCCTACTGGTTATTCATACTGCAATTATATTGATGCTTGAAAAAAAAATTTATATTTGGAAAATGACTAAAAAGACCAAAAAATTTTTAAATAATTTATTTTTTCAATACTTTGAAGCAATTGCAGTAATACCAAATTACAATACCAATACTTCGTTATTGTATTTGTTTGTTACACAATTTCAGTGTCCTTGGATACTGACGATCGAGCCACTTGTGACAAGGAACAAAGGTTTACCATGCTCTGTGAAAAGAGCAAAGATTAAATGGTGGATGAATACAAATCAAGATAATTGTAGAATTCCGGTCATTCAAGAATGGTTGAAGCGACATTCAAGTTGTTGTATTAAATTAGCATAATTTTTTAAAAGATTAATTGTGAAACATAAAATAAAAGGAGAAAAGATAAATAAATGAAGAAAATATAAATACCGAGAAAAATAAAAAATAAAAAATTCTTAAATATAGAAATTTTTGAAAAGCTCACTCTATATATTTCCGCTCCAATGATATTAGACGTGATTTTGCTGAGCATTTTTTCCTACTATTTTATTTGGATTTCTTTCTTTTGTGGTCCACTCTGTTTCAATATATGAATCAAACTAGAAAACTTCAATAGGTCTGTAATCACTTGTTTTGTCTAAGGATGAATGCGAAGTTGTGGATTTAGAGGATTCACTGTTTTGGACTTTTCGCTTGTGGGTTTGTGGTATAGTTGGCAAAGGAAGAAAGGATGAACAAGGATTGACTATGGGGGAAAGCATTTCAATATGGTCCTACTGGTTATTCATACTGCAATTATATTGATTCTTGAAAAAAAAAATTATTTTTTGAAAATGACCAAAAGGACCAAAAAAATTTCAAATAATTTATTTTTTCAATACTTTGAAGCAAATGCAGTAATACAAAATTAGAATACCAATACTTCGTTATTGTATTTGTTTGTTACACAATTTCAGTGTCCTCGGATACTGACGATCGAGATACTTGTGACAAGGAACAAAGGTTTACCATGCTTTGTTAAAAGAGCAAAGATTAAAAGGTGGATGAATGCAAATCAAGATAATTGTAGAATTCCGGTCATTCAAGAATGGTTGAAGCGACATTCAAGTTATTGTATTAAATTAGCATAATTTTTTAAAAGATTAATTGTGAAACGTAAAATAAAAGAAGAAAAGATAAATAAATGAAGAAAATATAAATACCGAGAAAAATAAAAAATAAAAAATTCTTAAATATAGAAATTTTTGAAAAGCTCACTCTATATATTTCCGCTCCAATGATATTAGACGTGATTTTGCTGAGCATTTTTTCCTACTATTTTATTTGGATTTCTTTCTTTTGTGGTCCATTCTGTTTCAATATATGAATCAAACTAGAAAACTTCAATAGGTCTGTAATCACTTGTTTTGTCTAAGGATGAATGCGAAGTTGTGGATTTAGAGGATTCACTGTTTTGGACTTTTCGCTTGTGGGTTTGTGGTATAGTTGGCAAAGGAAGAAAGGATGAACAAGGATTGACTATGGGGGATAGCATTTCAATATGGTCCTACTGGTTATTCATACTGCAATTATATTGATGCTTGAAAAAAAAAATTATTTTTTTAAAATGACCAAAAAGACCAAAAAATTTTCAAATAATATATTTTTTCAATACTTTGAAGCAATTGCAATAATACAAAATTACAATACCAATACTTCGTTATTGTATTTGTTTGTTACACAATTTCAGTGTCCTCGGATACTGACGATCGAGCCACTTGTGACAACGAACAAAGGTTTACCATGCTTTGTGAAAAGAGCAAAGATTAAATGGTGGATGAATGCAAATCAAGATAATTGTAGAATTCCGGTCATTCAAGAATGGTTGAAGCGACATTCTAGTTATTGTATTAAATTAGCATAATTTTTTAAAAGATTAATTGTGAAACATAAAATAAAAGGAGAAAAGATAAATAAATGAAGAAAATATAAATACCGAGAAAAATAAAAAATAAAAAATTCTTAAATATAGAAATTTTTGAAAAGCTCACTCTATATATTTCCGCTCCAATGATATTAGACGTGATTTTGCTGAGCATTTTTTCCTACTATTTTATTTGGATTTCTTTCTTTTGTGGTCCACTCTGTTTCAATATATGAATCAAACTAGAAAACTGCAATAGCTCAGTAATCACTTGTTTTGTCTAAGGATGAATGCGAAGTTGTGGATTTAGAGGATTCACTGTTTTGGACTTTTCGCTTGTGGGTTTGTGGTATAGTTGGCAAAGGAAGAAAGGATGAACTAGGATTGACTATGGGGGAAAGCATTTCAATATGGTCCTACTGGTTATTCATACTGCAATTATATTGATGCTTGAAAAAAAAAATTATTTTTTTAAAATGACCAAAGAGACGAAAAAATTTTCAAATAATTTATTTTTTCTATACTTTGAAGCAAATGCAGTAATACCAAATTAGAATACCAATACTTCGTTATTGTATTTGTTTGTTACACATTTTCAGTGTCCTTGGATACTGATGATCGAGCCACTTGTGACAAGGAACAAAGGTTTACCATGCTTTGTGAAAAGAGCAAAGATTAAATGGTGGATGAATACAAATCAAGATAATTGTAGAATTCCGGTCATTCAAGAATGGTTGAAGCGACATTCTCATTATTGTATTAAATTAGCATTATTTTTTAAAAGATTAATTGTGAAACGTAAAATAAAAGAAGAAAAGATAAGTAAATGAAGAAAATATAAATATCGAGAAAAATAAAAAATAAAAAATTCATAAATATAGAAATTTTTGAAAAGCCCACTCTGTATATTTCCGCTCCAATCACATTACACGTGAATTTGCTGAGCATTTTTTCCTACTATTTTATTTGGATTTCTTTCTTTTGTGGTCCACTCTGTTTCAATATATGAATCAAACTAGAAAACTTCAATAGGTCTGTAATCACTTGTTTTGTCTAAGGATGAATGCGAAGTTGTGGATTTAGAGGATTCACTGTTTTGGACTTTTCGCTTGTGGGTTTGTGGTATAGTTGGCAAAGGAAGAAAGGATGAACAAGGATTGACTATGGGGGAAAGCATTTCAATATGGTCCTACTGGTTATTCATACTGCAATTATATTGATTCTTGAAAAAAAAAATTATTTTTTGAAAATGACCAAAAGGACCAAAAAAATTTCAAATAATTTATTTTTTCAATACTTTGAAGCAAATGCAGAAATACAAAATTAGAATACCAATACTTCGTTATTGTATTTGTTTGTTACACAATTTCAGTGTCCTCGGATACTGACGATCGAGATACTTGTGACAAGGAACAAAGGTTTACCATGCTTTGTTAAAAGAGCAAAGATTAAAAGGTGGATGAATGCAAATCAAGATAATTGTAGAATTCCGGTCATTCAAGAATGGTTGAAGCGACATTCAAGTTATTGTATTAAATTAGCATAATTTTTTAAAAGATTAATTGTGAAACGTAAAATAAAAGAAGAAAAGATAAATAAATGAAGAAAATATAAATACCGAGAAAAATAAAAAATAAAAAATTCTTAAATATAGAAATTTTTGAAAAGCTCACTCTATATATTTCCGCTCCAATGATATTAGACGTGATTTTGCTGAGCATTTTTTCCTACTATTTTATTTGGATTTCTTTCTTTTGTGGTCCATTCTGTTTCAATATATGAATCAAACTAGAAAACTTCAATAGGTCTGTAATCACTTGTTTTGTCTAAGGATGAATGCGAAGTTGTGGATTTAGAGGATTCACTGTTTTGGACTTTTCGCTTGTGGGTTTGTGGTATAGTTGGCAAAGGAAGAAAGGATGAACAAGGATTGACTATGGGGGATAGCATTTCAATATGGTCCTACTGGTTATTCATACTGCAATTATATTGATGCTTGAAAAAAAAAATTATTTTTTTAAAATGACCAAAAAGACCAAAAAATTTTCAAATAATATATTTTTTCAATACTTTGAAGCAATTGCAATAATACAAAATTACAATACCAATACTTCGTTATTGTATTTGTTTGTTACACAATTTCAGTGTCCTCGGATACTGACGATCGAGCCACTTGTGACAACGAACAAAGGTTTACCATGCTTTGTGAAAAGAGCAAAGATTAAATGGTGGATGAATGCAAATCAAGATAATTGTAGAATTCCGGTCATTCAAGAATGGTTGAAGCGACATTCTAGTTATTGTATTAAATTAGCATAATTTTTTAAAAGATTAATTGTGAAACATAAAATAAAAGGAGAAAAGATAAATAAATGAAGAAAATATAAATACCGAGAAAAATAAAAAATAAAAAATTCTTAAATATAGAAATTTTTGAAAAGCTCACTCTATATATTTCCGCTCCAATGATATTAGACGTGATTTTGCTGAGCATTTTTTCCTACTATTTTATTTGGATTTCTTTCTTTTGTGGTCCACTCTGTTTCAATATATGAATCAAACTAGAAAACTGCAATAGCTCAGTAATCACTTGTTTTGTCTAAGGATGAATGCGAAGTTGTGGATTTAGAGGATTCACTGTTTTGGACTTTTCGCTTGTGGGTTTGTGGTATAGTTGGCAAAGGAAGAAAGGATGAACTAGGATTGACTATGGGGGAAAGCATTTCAATATGGTCCTACTGGTTATTCATACTGCAATTATATTGATGCTTGAAAAAAAAAATTATTTTTTTGAAAATGACCAAAGAGACGAAAAAATTTTCAAATAATTTATTTTTTCTATACTTTGAAGCAAATGCAGTAATACCAAATTAGAATACCAATACTTCGTTATTGTATTTGTTTGTTACACATTTTCAGTGTCCTTGGATACTGATGTTCGAGCCACTTGTGACAAGGAACAAAGGTTTACCATGCTTTGTGAAAAGAGCAAAGATTAAATGGTGGATGAATACAAATCAAGATAATTGTAGAATTCCGGTCATTCAAGAATGGTTGAAGCGACATTCTCATTATTGTATTAAATTAGCATTATTTTTTAAAAGATTAATTGTGAAACGTAAAATAAAAGAAGAAAAGATAAGTAAATGAAGAAAATATAAATATCGAGAAAAATAAAAAATAAAAAATTCATAAATATAGAAATTTTTGAAAAGCCCACTCTGTATATTTCCGCTCCAATCACATTACACGTGAATTTGCTGAGCATTTTTTCCTACTATTTTATTTGGATTTCTTTCTTTTGTGGTCCACTCTGTTTCAATATATGAATCAAACTAGAAAACTTCAATAGGTCTGTAATCACTTGTTTTGTCTAAGGATGAATGCGAAGTTGTGGATTTAGAGGATTCACTGTTTTGGACTTTTCGCTTGTGGGTTTGTGGTATAGTTGGCAAAGGAAGAAAGGATGAACAAGGATTGACTATGGGGGAAAGCATTTCAATATGGTCCTACTGGTTATTCATACTGCAATTATATTGATTCTTGAAAAAAAAAATTATTTTTTGAAAATGACCAAAAGGACCAAAAAAATTTCAAATAATTTATTTTTTCAATACTTTGAAGCAAATGCAGTAATACAAAATTAGAATACCAATACTTCGTTATTGTATTTGTTTGTTACACAATTTCAGTGTCCTCGGATACTGACGATCGAGATACTTGTGACAAGGAACAAAGGTTTACCATGCTTTGTTAAAAGAGCAAAGATTAAAAGGTGGATGAATGCAAATCAAGATAATTGTAGAATTCCGGTCATTCAAGAATGGTTGAAGCGACATTCAAGTTATTGTATTAAATTAGCATAATTTTTTAAAAGATTAATTGTGAAACGTAAAATAAAAGAAGAAAAGATAAATAAATGAAGAAAATATAAATACCGAGAAAAATAAAAAATAAAAAATTCTTAAATATAGAAATTTTTGAAAAGCTCACTCTATATATTTCCGCTCCAATGATATTAGACGTGATTTTGCTGAGCATTTTTTCCTGCTATTTTATTTGGATTTCTTTCTTTTGTGGTCCATTCTGTTTCAATATATGAATCAAACTAGAAAACTTCAATAGGTCTGTAATCACTTGTTTTGTCTAAGGATGAATGCGAAGTTGTGGATTTAGAGGATTCACTGTTTTGGACTTTTCGCTTGTGGGTTTGTGGTATAGTTGGCAAAGGAAGAAAGGATGAACAAGGATTGACTATGGGGGATAGCATTTCAATATGGTCCTACTGGTTATTCATACTGCAATTATATTGATGCTTGAAAAAAAAAATTATTTTTTGAAAATGACCAAAAAGACCAAAAAATTTTCAAATAATATATTGTTTCAATACTTTGAAGCAATTGCAATAATACCAAATTACAATACCAATACTTCGTTATTGTATTTGTTTGTTACACAATTTCAGTGTCCTCGGATACTGACGATTGAGCCACTTGTGACAACGAACAAAGGTTTACCATGCTTTGTGAAAAGAGCAAAGATTAAATGGTGGATGAATGCAAATCAAGATAATTGTAGAATTCCGGTCATTCAAGAATGGTTGAAGCGACATTCTAGTTATTGTATTAAATTAGCATAATTTTTTAAAAGATTAATTGTGAAACATAAAATAAAAGGAGAAAAGATAAATAAATGAAGAAAATATAAATACCGAGAAAATTAAAAAATAAAAAATTCTTAAATATAGAAATTTTTGAAAAGCTCACTCTATATATTTCCGCTCCAATGATATTAGACGTGATTTTGCTGAGCATTTTTTCCTACTATTTTATTTGGATTTCTTTCTTTTGTGGTCCATTCTGTTTCAATATGAATCAAACTTGAAAACTTCAATAGATCTGTAATCACTAGTTTTGTCAAAGGATGAATGCGAAGTTGTGGATTTAGAGGATTAACTGTTATGGACTTTTCGGTTGTGGGTTTGTGGTATAGTTGGCAAAGGAAGAAAGGATGGACTAGGATTGACTATGGGGGAAAGCATTTCAATATAGTCCTACTGGTTATTCATACTGCAATTATATTGATGCTTGAAAAAAAAATTTATATTTGGAAAATGACCAAAAAGACCAAAAAATTTTTAAATAATTTATTTTTTCAATACTTTGAAGCAATTGCAGTAATACCAAATTACAATACCAATACTTCGTTATTGTATTTGTTTGTTACACAATTTCAGTGTCCTTGGAGACTGACGATCGAGCCACTTGTGACAAGGAACAAAGGTTTACCATGCTCTGTGAAAAGAGCAAAGATTAAATGGTGGATGAATACAAATCAAGATAATTGTAGAATTCCGGTCATTCAAGAATGGTTGAAGCGACATTCAAGTTGTTGTATTAAATTAGCATAATTTTTTAAAAGACTAATTGTGAAACATAAAATAAAAGGAGAAAAGATAAATAAATGAAGAAAATATAAATACCGAGAAAAATAAAAAATAAAAAATTCTTAAATATAGAAATTTTTGAAAAGCTCACTCTATATATTTCCGCTCCAATGATATTAGACGTGATTTTGCTGAGCATTTTTTCCTACTATTTTATTTGGATTTCTTTCTTTTGTGGTCCACTCTATTTCAATATATGAATCAAACTAGAAAACTTCAATAGGTCTGTAATCACTTGTTTTGTCTAAGGATGAATGCGAAGTTGTGGATTTAGAGGATTCACTGTTTTGGACTTTTCGCTTGTGGGTTTGTGGTATAGTTGGCAAAGGAAGAAAGGATGAACAAGGATTGACTATGGGGGAAAGCATTTCAATATGGTCCTACTGGTTATTCATACTGCAATTATATTGATTCTTGAAAAAAAAAATTATTTTTTGAAAATGACCAAAAGGACCAAAAAAATTTCAAATAATTTATTTTTTCAATACTTTGAAGCAAATGCAGTAATACAAAATTAGAATACCAATACTTCGTTATTGTATTTGTTTGTTACACAATTTCAGTGTCCTCGGATACTGACGATCGAGATACTTGTGACAAGGAACAAAGGTTTACCATGCTTTGTTAAAAGAGCAAAGATTAAAAGGTGGATGAATGCAAATCAAGATAATTGTAGAATTCCGGTCATTCAAGAATGGTTGAAGCGACATTCAAGTTATTGTATTAAATTAGCATAATTTTTTAAAAGATTAATTGTGAAACGTAAAATAAAAGAAGAAAAGATAAATAAATGAAGAAAATATAAATACCGAGAAAAATAAAAAATAAAAAATTCTTAAATATAGAAATTTTTGAAAAGCTCACTCTATATATTTCCGCTCCAATGATATTAGACGTGATTTTGCTGAGCATTTTTTCCTACTATTTTATTTGGATTTCTTTCTTTTGTGGTCCATTCTGTTTCAATATATGAATCAAACTAGAAAACTTCAATAGGTCTGTAATCACTTGTTTTGTCTAAGGATGAATGCGAAGTTGTGGATTTAGAGGATTCACTGTTTTGGACTTTTCGCTTGTGGGTTTGTGGTATAGTTGGCAAAGGAAGAAAGGATGAACAAGGATTGACTATGGGGGATAGCATTTCAATATGGTCCTACTGGTTATTCATACTGCAATTATATTGATGCTTGAAAAAAAAAATTATTTTTTTAAAATGACCAAAAAGACCAAAAAATTTTCAAATAATATATTTTTTCAATACTTTGAAGCAATTGCAATAATACAAAATTACAATACCAATACTTCGTTATTGTATTTGTTTGTTACACAATTTCAGTGTCCTCGGATACTGACGATCGAGCCACTTGTGACAACGAACAAAGGTTTACCATGCTTTGTGAAAAGAGCAAAGATTAAATGGTGGATCAATGCAAATCAAGATAATTGTAGAATTCCGGTCATTCAAGAATGGTTGAAGCGACATTCTAGTTATTGTATTAAATTAGCATAATTTTTTAAAAGATTAATTGTGAAACATAAAATAAAAGGAGAAAAGATAAATAAATGAAGAAAATATAAATACCGAGAAAAATAAAAAATAAAAAATTCTTAAATATAGAAATTTTTGAAAAGCTCACTCTATATATTTCCGCTCCAATGATATTAGACGTGATTTTGCTGAGCATTTTTTCCTACTATTTTATTTGGATTTCTTTCTTTTGTGGTCCACTCTGTTTCAATATATGAATCAAACTAGAAAACTGCAATAGCTCAGTAATCACTTGTTTTGTCTAAGGATGAATGCGAAGTTGTGGATTTAGAGGATTCACTGTTTTGGACTTTTCGCTTGTGGGTTTGTGGTATAGTTGGCAAAGGAAGAAAGGATGAACTAGGATTGACTATGGGGGAAAGCATTTCAATATGGTCCTACTGGTTATTCATACTGCAATTATATTGATGCTTGAAAAAAAAAATTATTTTTTGAAAATGACCAAAGAGACGAAAAAATTTTCAAATAATTTATTTTTTCTATACTTTGAAGCAAATGCAGTAATACCAAATTAGAATACCAATACTTCGTTATTGTATTTGTTTGTTACACATTTTCAGTGTCCTTGGATACTGATGATCGAGCCACTTGTGACAAGGAACAAAGGTTTACCATGCTTTGTGAAAAGAGCAAAGATTAAATGGTGGATGAATACAAATCAAGATAATTGTAGAATTCCGGTCATTCAAGAATGGTTGAAGCGACATTCTCATTATTGTATTAAATTAGCATTATTTTTTAAAAGATTAATTGTGAAACGTAAAATAAAAGAAGAAAAGATAAGTAAATGAAGAAAATATAAATATCGAGAAAAATAAAAAATAAAAAATTCATAAATATAGAAATTTTTGAAAAGCCCACTCTGTATATTTCCGCTCCAATCACATTACACGTGAATTTGCTGAGCATTTTTTCCTACTATTTTATTTGGATTTCTTTCTTTTGTGGTCCACTCTGTTTCAATATATGAATCAAACTAGAAAACTTCAATAGGTCTGTAATCACTTGTTTTGTCTAAGGATGAATGCGAAGTTGTGGATTTAGAGGATTCACTGTTTTGGACTTTTCGCTTGTGGGTTTGTGGTATAGTTGGCAAAGGAAGAAAGGATGAACAAGGATTGACTATGGGGGAAAGCATTTCAATATGGTCCTACTGGTTATTCATACTGCAATTATATTGATTCTTGAAAAAAAAAATTATTTTTTGAAAATGACCAAAAGGACCAAAAAAATTTCAAATAATTTATTTTTTCAATACTTTGAAGCAAATGCAGAAATACAAAATTAGAATACCAATACTTCGTTATTGTATTTGTTTGTTACACAATTTCAGTGTCCTCGGATACTGACGATCGAGATACTTGTGACAAGGAACAAAGGTTTACCATGCTTTGTTAAAAGAGCAAAGATTAAAAGGTGGATGAATGCAAATCAAGATAATTGTAGAATTCCGGTCATTCAAGAATGGTTGAAGCGACATTCAAGTTGTTGTATTAAATTAGCATAATTTTTTAAAAGATTAATTGTGAAACATAAAATAAAAGGAGAAAAGATAAATAAATGAAGAAAATATAAATACCGAGAAAAATAAAAAATAAAAAATTCTTAAATATAGAAATTTTTGAAAAGCTCACTCTATATATTTCCGCTCCAATGATATTAGACGTGATTTTGCTGAGCATTTTTTCCTACTATTTTATTTGGATTTCTTTCTTTTGTGGTCCACTCTGTTTCAATATATGAATCAAACTAGAAAACTTCAATAGGTCTGTAATCACTTGTTTTGTCTAAGGATGAATGCGAAGTTGTGGATTTAGAGGATTCACTGTTTTGGACTTTTCGCTTGTGGGTTTGTGGTATAGTTGGCAAAGGAAGAAAGGATGAACAAGGATTGACTATGGGGGAAAGCATTTCAATATGGTCCTACTGGTTATTCATACTGCAATTATATTGATTCTTGAAAAAAAAAATTATTTTTTGAAAATGACCCAAAGGACCAAAAAAATTTCAAATAATTTATTTTTTCAATACTTTGAAGCAAATGCAGTAATACAAAATTAGAATACCATTACTTCGTTATTGTATTTGTTTGTTACACAATTTCAGTGTCCTCGGATACTGACGATCGAGATACTTGTGACAAGGAACAAAGGTTTACCATGCTTTGTTAAAAGAGCAAAGATTAAAAGGTGGATGAATGCAAATCAAGATAATTGTAGAATTCCGGTCATTCAAGAATGGTTGAAGCGACATTCAAGTTATTGTATTAAATTAGCATAATTTTTTAAAAGATTAATTGTGAAACGTAAAATAAAAGAAGAAAAGATAAATAAATGAAGAAAATATAAATACCGAGAAAAATAAAAAATAAAAAATTCTTAAATATAGAAATTTTTGAAAAGCTCACTCTATATATTTCCGCTCCAATGATATTAGACGTGATTTTGCTGAGCATTTTTTCCTACTATTTTATTTGGATTTCTTTCTTTTGTGGTCCATTCTGTTTCAATATATGAATCAAACTAGAAAACTTCAATAGGTCTGTAATCACTTGTTTTGTCTAAGGATGAATGCGAAGTTGTGGATTTAGAGGATTCACTGTTTTGGACTTTTCGATTGTGGGTTTGTGGTATAGTTGGCAAAGGAAGAAAGGATGAACAAGGATTGACTATGGGGGATAGCATTTCAATATGGTCCTACTGGTTATTCATACTGCAATTATATTGATGCTTGAAAAAAAAAATTATTTTTTTAAAATGACCAAAAAGACCAAAAAATTTTCAAATAATATATTTTTTCAATACTTTGAAGCAATTGCAATAATACAAAATTACAATACCAATACTTCGTTATTGTATTTGTTTGTTACACAATTTCAGTGTCCTCGGATACTGACGATCGAGCCACTTGTGACAACGAACAAAGGTTTACCATGCTTTGTGAAAAGAGCAAAGATTAAATGGTGGATGAATGCAAATCAAGATAATTGTAGAATTCCGGTCATTCAAGAATGGTTGAAGCGACATTCTAGTTATTGTATTAAATTAGCATAATTTTTTAAAAGATTAAATGTGAAACATAAAATAAAAGGAGAAAAGATAAATAAATGAAGAAAATATAAATACCGAGAAAAATAAAAAATAAAAAATTCTTAAATATAGAAATTTTTGAAAAGCTCACTCTATATATTTCCGCTCCAATGATATTAGACGTGATTTTGCTGAGCATTTTTTCCTACTATTTTATTTGGATTTCTTTCTTTTGTGGTCCACTCTGTTTCAATATATGAATCAAACTAGAAAACTTCAATAGGTCTGTAATCACTTGTTTTGTCTAAGGATGAATGCGAAGTTGTGGATTTAGAGGATTCACTGTTTTGGACTTTTCGCTTGTGGGTTTGTGGTATAGTTGGCAAAGGAAGAAAGGATGAACAAGGATTGACTATGGGGGATAGCATTTCAATATGGTCCTACTGGTTATTCATACTGCAATTATGTCACGCCCCAAAATCAAACCACATTTATACCAAAATTGAGCGTGAAATTTAATCCCAAATAAAATTGAAATTAACAATCCAAAACATCAGGTTAAATAGGAACTCATCCAATTCCTTGCAACTCACAACTCAAAACTCAAGGTGTCAAAATTCTTCAAGAGCTAAACACAATAAAATCCATGGCAAATAAATAAAACTAATGAACTTAATGGAAATTATACTAGTCTACTGAAATCCAGAATTACGTCTTCACCCTTGATTCTCATCAAAAGCAGGATCCACCTCCTCACTAAGACTAAGATCTATATCTGCCAGAAGGAAGTTAAAAGAAAAGAAAGGAGTGTAAGCAAAAGACTCAGTGAGTGTCTAGTGTGTGTAAGGTGAGTTCTTTGAATTAAAATTGTTGTACAGTGGAAATTTTCGAGTATTATAAAAAGGAACTCATAAAACAGTCTAGCAGTAACAGTTGAGAAATCTATAAACGATCAAGCAGTATCAAATCAAAACTTTGTTAAATAATTTCCTAAACTATCAACTTAAATACGATGATCAGTCAGTTTTGCTGTAGCCAGTCAACCTTATGACTCCCACCGTAATAATCCCTTATCGGTCCGGGCAAGGTGCGACCTTACCAAACAGTGCCCGAGCGTCCCCGGGAATTCCTACGACCCACCTCAGCCACAAACGGCTTCTGTTGTGCACTGGGGGGATTGGGCCATGGGGGCTTGGTATTCAACCGGCTAGCCCGCTACTGCCCAGTGAAGTCCCTCGCACACCCAGACCAAGTTGGATCCAACTAACAGTAACAGTAACAGTAACATTAAACAGTTGATCATCGAATTTAATTGGTAGTCTAGAAGCATTAAAATCATAAAGCATAGATTTCTTTTTCTAGAATTGAAACAAGCAAAATATTTCTTTTTGTGCGAAAATAAAACAAGAAAAAGGATTTCTTTTTGTGCGCAGTGGAATATATAGTGCAGTGTAAATTGAAAACAATTCATGAGCAATTACATAATAGCATATATCCTTCTGGGTTTTGAAACATAAAAATATATAGTATTTATAAGTTTAGGTACTCACCTCACTTATCGATCGAATCAAGAGTTGGCTTTATTGAATCAAGTCTTGGCACACCTGCCGAATTAATTGTATTATTAACTTAATTAATATATAATCTATAGGACCTCAATTGTACCCCATTTACATCGTACACAATACCATGTCATTAGTATAACTATGGAAATCAAATTATCTACGCCTTTTTGTATACCAATAATTATCAGTTTCAAAACAATTAAACCTAAACTCTCAAACACACTAAAATTAAATCCTAAATATACTTAATCAATTGGATTTGTTCTATATATATATATATATATATATGAATTCAAATATCATTCCTTATCAATCAAAATCGTCATGTGCATATATATATATACACACAGACAACATTACCCATGCGTTATTTAATCTGCCTGATTTCATATCTATAACTCAATATGCCTACATGTTAACGCTCAGCGGAAAGGAAAGAAAATACAAATCAAAAGAACAGGGTTATTTATATAATCCGACTAAAACTAACAGTGGGTGGGTTGGGTTACCCTAATTTGTTATGCCAGTTTAATGAGGAAAAAGTGTTGGGTACGTGTTTGGGGTATGTAGTATTTGTGATCAAGAAAAGGTATACTATGCCATGTGCTCATAGCACTTTAATCTAATCCTTTACTTTAAGTGGACAAATTAATGTTAACTTCTATTATTAAATAATTTCCAGGAGAAAATCTAACCATGGACATCATCAATTCTCGAGATGCTTTCCACTACTAGGAGTCAAAACAATTTCACCAATCAAATGCCATTTTCCAATTTCACATGCATGACTTAATTGTAGCGGTTCAACGGCAAAAGAAAACCATGCATTCACTGGAAGATAAAGAAAGTAAATTGATTTTTCCTTACCCCAACTATGTGTGCGTATGTCAATCTCCCTATTGTTCTTTTGTTTCCTGTCACCACAGTGGCCGATCCTCTGTTTTCTTCCGTCTTTCGTCTCCTTCTCTTTGTTTTTCTTCTTATGTTTTGATTGAGTGGCTAGGTTTTTAGATTGTGGGCACTATATGAATGGGATAAGTAGTTTACTCGAATTGAAACTCTAATTATTATTCTTTCTAGGATTAGAATAACCTTATAATTAATCTAACTATTTTATTTTAATTCCTAAGATCTCAATTACTAATTTCTAGTGATGATATAATATTAGTTCCTAAAAAATATATATATAACTTTATATATATATATATGTATAAATCATCTTCTAACTTATATAGCAATTAATAATTAATATTAACATAGGATAAAAAAAAAAGATTAAGAAAATCTAAGGCATTATATATATATTTTAAATAATAAATAAAATAAAATAAGTTAGATTAATTCATTAAAGGCAAAGAAAAATTCTGGGGCATTACATTCCACCCCCCTTAAAGGAATTTGGTCCCCAAATTCTAACTTAGGTTAACGAAAAGTTCCGGATGATATTTTCGCATTTCCTCTTCGTTTTACCACGTTACTTCTTTCACGTTATAGTTTCTCCTGAGAATCTTTACTAGTGGAATCTCTCTAGTGCGCAGCTTCTGAATTTTTGACCTAAAATTTGAACCGATCTCTCTTCGTATGTCAAATCCTTCTGAAGCTGTAGATTCTTGTGCTTAACAACATGCGAGGGGTCTGGGTGATAGTTCTTCAGTTGCAAAACGCGAAAAACATTATGTATCCCCGTAAGGTGAGGTGGTAAATGAATTTAATAAGCTACTCTTCTAATATAGAACTCTAAGCGCCCTAATACATCTTCATATTCTTCACAAAGGAGGAAGCAAGGTGACTTCTAGTAGTGATGAGCTACCATAGTAAATGTAACTTCAAATAGTGATGAGCTACAGAGCAAGAGCGAGATCTTCTTTCTGTGAAGAAGACGGCTTACCCTTTCAAAAAGTTTATAGGGCTGTCACAGAACCTGAAGAATCTAGAGTTCTGTTAGAAAATATTAGGAATGAAAACAAAGGGGAAGTAGCTGACCAGTCTAAAACCTTAGAAGATATTGCTTGCAATCCGACAGTCATAGAGAAGACTGAAGAGAGCTTATTGATTCAAGTTGATGGCTCACAAATGGAACGTGTGGGGGCTCACAAATGGAACGTGTGGGGTAAGTGGAAAAGGAAAGTGAGAAACTGAGGTTGATAGAAGTATCAACTGTGGCTACCAATGGTAACAAGCCAGCAGGGATTTGATAATGTCAGAGATAAGGACAAAGGCCTCGAAAAAGCTGAATTATGTGAAAATGAGAAAGATACAGAAGTATGTAGCTGAGAATAGAATCTGAAATTAGGAAGCCAAAAAAAAAAAAAATGTAAAATTCCTTATATGTAGCTTCTGAGGATGCTGAAGCATCTGATTTGGGTTAAGAGACAAACACAAGTTCTTTCAAGAAGCAAGGTTTAACAGATGATAGAATAGTCGATTCAGTGTTCTTGTTGCGAAACGTTGCAACAATTATTTCGAATGAGACCAAAAAGAGCTCATCTATCCCTAGCTGGTGGCTTATAAATGAAAGATGAGGAACATTTGGAAAAGGAAAGTCAAAAACCATTGGTGATAAAAATTTTAACATAGTACGCAATGATGACAAGCTAACTGAAATGGATTAGGTGAAAATTGAGGGTGAAAACCCAAGAAGAGAAGAATTGTTTGAAAAGGAAAGAGATACAGGAAATGCTTTGCTGAAGAAGGAAACGCATATAGGGAAGCCTGTAGAATCATTCCATGCAGCTTTTGAGTATATTAAAACAGAAGAGAAAACAGTTGGTGCCGTTGATACAAAGGAGGAAACCCATGGGGGACAGATCAGAAATGTTGAAAAGTACTTGGCCTCACAAACTCTATTCGTCAGCATATTAGAATCCATAGGAGCATTCACTTCTAGGTTATAAGGTAAATCCTCCACTTACAAGTTTATGGAATTCGCAAAATGTACAGAAATAAGGGTGTGAGTTGCACTAGGGTCAAATAGAGCTTTTCCCGAAGGTTGGGATATGAGAACTGTACCTTCAACCACCGTAGTTGGATATGGGACTTCTTCGCCCTCGAGTGCAAATACTCTAGCTGAGACTTTTGGCTTGGCATTGTTTGAGTTTCCTGGGCCACGTTGATTTCCCTTAGCTGAACTTTGATTCGCCTGTTGTTGCCTCTTCCTTGGACAGTCGCGGATATGGTGTTGATCGCTACCGCATGCTAGGCAATGGCCCATCTTCCTCCAACATTGATATTCATCATGTCCTGAGTATCCACAATGGCTACACATTTTGTCCCTTTTTCTCAGCATTGCCTGGCACAGAGGTCCCACCTGGTTTGCGAATGGAGTGGTTGAACTGCTGTCGTGGTTGTTTTGTTAATTGCCCTTGGTTCCTCCCTCCTTGCCAGTTAGCATCAGCTGGACGGGACTTCTTTTCAACTTTATTCAAGGCTTCCAACTCAGCTAGTCCCGATTCTATCTTCAAAGCTTTCTCTACTGCGGTCGTGTAGTTGGGTATATCCATAGGGAGAAGGGCTCTTTGTATGTTAGGGAGAAGCCCTTTCAAAAACTTTCTAACTCGTCTTGGCTCATCATCTAGCATGTATGGCACATACTTGATTAGTCGTGTATGCTCAGCCTCATATTGAGCCACCGTGAGATTTCCTTGCTGCAATTGATGGAACTCATCTTCCCTTTGTTCACGAACCAACTTTGGGATATACTTGTTGTCAAACTCCTTAAGGAAATTTTCCCAAGTTCTAGCAGTTTGTTGTTGTCTCCATCTCGCCTCTACTGAGTTCCACCAGTGGCGTGCCGGCCCCTCAAAAAGGAATACAGCTAAATTGACCTTCTGCTCGTCATTATAATTTAGTACGCTATAGATGTTTCCAATACTCTCAATCCAAAGTTCAGCTTTTCGATCATCAGGCTCCCCACTGAAACGTTGAGGTCGGAAACGTAGGAATCGATCAAGTGCCATATCAGGAGGGTGAGGCCCTCCTGGTTGCTGATGGTTCTGAAGAGCTTGCGTGAATTGTTGCATTGCCGCTACCATTTGACTTAAAGGATCGTCACCTGTCGGTGGTTGTTGGGGTGGAGCTTGTCTGTGTTCTACGTTTGGGGGATTGGTAGGAGCATGTCTCGAGGATTCGGGTTCCTCCCTTGATTGACTTCGCGAAGCATTTGCTGGGCGTCTTCCTCGACGAACTCCATGGTTAGGATCCATTCTATGGTAAAGTGATTGCTATTAGTAGGCTATACTTAATTGAAATATGAAATAAAGTGTAAAATAAGGTAAGGTGAAAATATTTATCATATATTATGAATTCCTAACATCGTCTATACACATATCCTTTATTTATTAGTAACTAATTGGATTTGATTAACTATCAATTCAATTATTACTATTATGGCTCTTCTCTAATAGTAGCTCGCATACTTCTTTAAATAACTCAAGAGGTTCACTAGATAAAAGAGGAAATAAAAGAAATATTTATTTATATATTAATTAATTAATTTATTCATAAAACTACTATATAAGCCACTAATCTACTAAAATAGTGCAAACGGAAGTTTAAACTAAAAGCTTTGTCAAACTCTAAATAATAATACTCCTGTTCTAATCTTCATCATTTCCTCCACTCGAATCTATCTCTTCGATATCTCTATTTGAGCCTACTTCCTCTAAATCTTCCTCAGGGTCTTCTTCATTTTCCTCACCGGGCTCTTCCTCCGTTGGTCCTTCTTCTTCTAATTCATTGATAAAACGAGCTAGCAAATGTTGGGTTTCCTCAAGGCCTCTCATGGCTATCCTAAACCCATTCTGATCCCGACCACGTTGCTCCTGTAACTCGGTGTTTCGGCGAACCAACTCCTGTCGACAAACTTCTAGCTATTGTTCTAACTCTTCACATCTATCCTTAAAACGAAGGTGTTCACTTTTATGGTGGTCTCTATCATCCTCAAGCCGATGCACAATTAAATTTGGGTAATCCTTTCGGGGTGCATTAAATCTCCTTGAAGTGGTTTGCTTGCATCTAGGATTAAACCGCTCACTTCCTCTAACATTAATCACGTGGGGTGAAGCATCTAAAGGATGAACTGACTTACGTGGGCTCTGACTTACCATCTTATCCTTCAAAGACAAAAGAACCTATGTCAATACAAAAAAAACCACAAGGTCACGAGCAAAGAGGACATTACTGTATAAGAGTTCTAAGCCCAACTTCCATAGTCCGAGGATCCTATCCCGACATAGCCTAAGTTTAGAACCTAGGCTCTGATACCATTTGTCACGCCCCAAAATCAAACCACATTTATACCAAAATTGAGCGTGAAATTTAATCCCAAATAAAATTGAAATTAACAATCCAAAACATCAGGTTAAATAGGAACTCATCCAATTCCTTGCAACTCACAACTCAAAACTCAAGGTGTCAAAATTCTTCAAGAGCTAAACACAATAAAATCCATGGCAAATAAATAAAACTAATGAACTTAATGGAAATTATACTAGTCTATTGAAATCCAGAATTACGTCTTCACCCTTGATTCTCATCAAAAGCAGGATCCACCTCCTCACTAAGACTAAGATCTATATCTGCCAGAAGGAAGTTAAAAGAAAAGAAAGGAGTGTAAGCAAAAGACTCAGTGAGTGTCTAGTGTGTGTAAGGTGAGTTCTTTGAATTAAAATTATTGTACAGTGGAAATTTTCGAGTATTATAAAAAGGAACTCATAAAACAGTCTAGCAGTAACAGTTGAGAAATCTATAAACGATCAAGCAGTATCAAATCAAAACTTTGTTAAATAATTTCCTAAACTATCAACTTAAATACGATGATCAGTCAGTTTTGCTGTAGCCAGTCAACCTTATGACTCCCACCGTAATAATCCCTTATCGGTCCGGGCAAGGTGCGACCTTACCAAACAGTGCCCGAGCGTCCCCGGGAATTCCTACGACCCACCTCAGCCACAAACGGCTTCTGTTGTGCACTGGGGGGATTGGGCCATGGGGGCTTGGAATTCAACCGGCTAGCCCGCTGCTGCCCAGTGAAGTCCCTCGCACACCCAGACCAAGTTGGATCCAACTAACAGTAACAGTAACAGTAACATTAAACAGTTGATCATCGAATTTAATTGGTAGTCTAGAAGCATTAAAATCATAAAGCATAGATTTCTTTTTCTAGAATTGAAACAAGCAAAATATTTCTTTTTGTGCGAAAATAAAACAAGAAAAAGGATTTCTTTTTGTGCGCAGTGGAATATATAGTGCAGTGTAAATTGAAAACAATTCATGAGCAATTACATAATAGCATATATCCTTCTGGGTTTTGAAACATAAAAATATATAGTATTTATAAGTTTAGGTACTCACCTCACTTATCGATCGAATCAAGAGTTGGCTTTATTGAATCAAGTCTTGGCACACCTGCCGAATTAATTGTATTATTAACTTAATTAATATATAATCTATAGGACCACAATTGTACCCCATTTACATCGTACACAATACCATGTCATTAGTATAACTATGGAAATCAAATTATCTACGCCTTTTTGTATACCAATAATTATCAGTTTCAAAACAATTAAACCTAAACTCTCAAACACACTAAAATTAAATCCTAAATATACTTAATCAATTGGATTTGTTCTATATATATATATATATATATATATATGAATTCAAATATCATTCCTTATCAATCAAAATCGTCATGTGCATATATATATATACACACAGACAACATTACCCATGCGTTATTTAATCTGCCTGATTTCATATCTATAACTCAATATGCCTACATGTTAACGCTCAGCGGAAAGGAAAGAAAATACAAATCAAAAGAACAGGGTTATTTATATAATCCGACTAAAACTAACAGTGGGTGGGTTGGGTTACCCTAATTTGTTATGCCAGTTTAATGAGGAAAAAGTGTTGGGTACGTGTTTGGGGTATGTAGTATTTGTGATCAAGAAAAGGTATACTATGCCATGTGCTCATAGCACTTTAATCTAATCCTTCACTTTAAGTGGACAAATTAATGTTAACTTCTATTATTAAATAATTTCCAAGAGAAAATCTAACCATGGACATCATCAATTCTCGAGATGCTTTCCACTACTAGGAGTCAAAACAATTTCACCAATCAAATGCCATTTTCCAATTTCACATGCATGACTTAATTGTAGCGGTTCAACGGCAAAAGAAAACCATGCATTCACTGGAAGATAAAGAAAGTAAATTGATTTTTCCTTACCCCAACTATGTGTGCGTATGTCAATCTCCATATTGTTCTTTTGTTTCCTGTCACCACAGTGGCCGATCCTCTGTTTTCTTCCGTCTTTCGTCTCCTTCTCTTTGTTTTTCTTCTTATGTTTTGATTGAGTGGCTAGGTTTTTAGATTGTGGGCACTATATGAATGGGATAAGTAGTTTACTCGAATTGAAACTCTAATTATTATTCTTTCTAGGATTAGAATAACCTTATAATTAATCTAACTATTTTATTTTAATTCCTAAGATCTCAATTACTAATTTCTAGTGATGATATAATATTAGTTCCTAAAAAATATATATATAACTTTATATATATATATATGTATAAATCATCTTCTAACTTATATAGCAATTAATAATTAATATTAACATAGGATAAAAAAAAAAGATTAAGAAAATCTAAGGCATTATATATATATATTTTAAATAATAAATAAAATAAAATAAGTTAGATTAATTCATTAAAGGCAAAGAAAAATTCTGGGGCATTACAAATTATATTGATGCTTGAAAAAAAAAATTATTTTTTTAAAATGACCAAAAAGACCAAAAAATTTTCAAATAATATATTTTTTCAATACTTTGAAGCAATTGCAATAATACAAAATTACAATACCAATACTTCGTTATTGTATTTGTTTGTTACACAATTTCAGTGTCCTCGGATACTGATGATCGAGCCACTTGTGACAACGAACAAAGGTTTACCATGCTTTGTGAAAAGAGCAAAGATTAAATGGTGGATGAATGCAAATCAAGATAATTGTAGAATTCCGGTCATTCAAGAATGGTTGAAGCGACATTCTAGTTATTGTATTAAATTAGCATAATTTTTTAAAAGATTAATTGTGAAACATAAAATAAAAGGAGAAAAGATAAATAAATGAAGAAAATATAAATACCGAGAAAAATAAAAAATAAAAAATTCTTAAATATAGAAATTTTTGAAAAGCTCACTCTATATATTTCCGCTCCAATGATATTAGACGTGATTTTGCTGAGCATTTTTTCCTACTATTTTATTTGGATTTCTTTCTTTTGTGGTCCACTCTGTTTCAATATATGAATCAAACTAGAAAACTTCAATAGGTCTGTAATCACTTGTTTTGTCTAAGGATGAATGCGAAGTTGTGGATTTAGAGGATTCACTGTTTTGGACTTTTCGCTTGTGGGTTTGTGGTATAGTTGGCAAGGGAAGAAAGGATGAACAAGGATTGACTATGGGGGAAAGCATTTCAATATGGTCCTACTGGTTATTCATACTGCAATTATATTGATTCTTGAAAAAAAAAATTATTTTTTGAAAATGACCAAAAGGACCAAAAAAATTTCAAATAATTTATTTTTTCAATACTTTGAAGCAAATGCAGTAATACAAAATTAGAATACCAATACTTCGTTATTGTATTTGTTTGTTACACAATTTCAGTGTCCTCGGATACTGACGATCGAGATACTTGTGACAAGGAACAAAGGTTTACCATGCTTTGTTAAAAGAGCAAAGATTAAAAGGTGGATGAATGCAAATAAAGATAATTGTAGAATTTCGGTCATTCAAGAATGGTTGGAGCGACATTCAAGTTATTGTATTAAATTAGCATAATTTTTTAAAAGATTAATTGTGAAACGTAAAATAAAAGAAGAAAAGATAAATAAATGAAGAAAATATAAATACCGAGAAAAATAAAAAATAAAAAATTCTTAAATATAGAAATTTTTGAAAAGCTCACTCTATATATTTCCGCTCCAATGATATTAGACGTGATTTTGCTGAGCATTTTTTCCTACTATTTTATTTGGATTTCTTTCTTTTGTGGTCCATTCTGTTTCAATATATGAATCAAACTAGAAAACTTCAATAGGTCTGTAATCACTTGTTTTGTCTAAGGATGAATGCGAAGTTGTGGATTTAGAGGATTCACTGTTTTGGACTTTTCGCTTGTGGGTTTGTGGTATAGTTGGCAAAGGAAGAAAGGATGAACAAGGATTGACTATGGGGGAAAGCATTTCAATATGGTCCTACTGGTTATTCATACTGCAATTATATTGATTCTTGAAAAAAAAAATTATTTTTTGAAAATGACCAAAAGGACCAAAAAAATTTCAAATAATTTATTTTTTCAATACTTTGAAGCAAATGCAGTAATACAAAATTAGAATACCAATACTTCGTTATTGTATTTGTTTGTTACACAATTTCAGTGTCCTCGGATACTGACGATCGAGATACTTGTGACAAGGAACAAAGGTTTACCATGCTTTGTTAAAAGAGCAAAGATTAAAAGGTGGATGAATGCAAATCAAGATAATTGTAGAATTCCGGTCATTCAAGAATGGTTGAAGCGACATTCAAGTTATTGTATTAAATTAGCATAATTTTTTAAAAGATTAATTGTGAAACGTAAAATAAAAGAAGAAAAGATAAATAAATGAAGAAAATATAAATACCGAGAAAAATAAAAAATAAAAAATTCTTAAATATAGAAATTTTTGAAAAGCTCACTCTATATATTTCCGCTCCAATGATATTAGACGTGATTTTGCTGAGCATTTTTTCCTACTATTTTATTTGGATTTCTTTCTTTTGTGGTCCATTCTGTTTCAATATATGAATCAAACTAGAAAACTTCAATAGGTCTGTAATCACTTGTTTTGTCTAAGGATGAATGCGAAGTTGTGGATTTAGAGGATTCACTGTTTTGGACTTTTCGCTTGTGGGTTTGTGGTATAGTTGGCAAAGGAAGAAAGGATGAACAAGGATTGACTATGGGGGAAAGCATTTCAATATGGTCCTACTGGTTATTCATACTGCAATTATATTGATTCTTGAAAAAAAAAATTATTTTTTGAAAATGACCAAAAGGACCAAAAAAATTTCAAATAATTTATTTTTTCAATACTTTGAAGCAAATGCAGTAATACAAAATTAGAATACCAATACTTCGTTATTGTAATTGTTTGTTACACAATTTCAGTGTCCTCGGATACTGACGATCGAGATACTTGTGACAAGGAACAAAGGTTTACCATGCTTTGTTAAAAGAGCAAAGATTAAAAGGTGGATGAATGCAAATCAAGATAATTGTAGAATTCCGGTCATTCAAGAATGGTTGAAGCGACATTCAAGTTATTGTATTAAATTAGCATAATTTTTTAAAAGATTAATTGTGAAACGTAAAATAAAAGAAGAAAAGATAAATAAATGAAGAAAATATAAAAACCGAGAAAAATAAAAAATAAAAAATTCTTAAATATAGAAATTTTTGAAAAGCTCACTCTATATATTTCCGCTCCAATGATATTAGACGTGATTTTGCTGAGCATTTTTTCCTACTATTTTATTTGGATTTCTTTCTTTTGTGGTCCATTCTGTTTCAATATATGAATCAAACAAGAAAACTTCAATAGGTCTGTAATCACTTGTTTTGTCTAAGGATGAATGCGAAGTTGTGGATTTAGAGGATTCACTGTTTTGGACTTTTCGCTTGTGGGTTTGTGGTATAGTTGGCAAAGGAAGAAAGGATGAACAAGGATTGACTATGGGGGATAGCATTTCAATATGGTCCTACTGGTTATTCATACTGCAATTATATTGATGCTTGAAAAAAAAAATTATTTTTTTAAAATGACCAAAAAGACCAAAAAATTTTCAAATAATATATTTTTTCAATATTTTGAAGCAATTGCAATAATACAAAATTACAATACCAATACTTCGTTATTGTATTTGTTTGTTACACAATTTCAGTGTCCTCGGATACTGACGATCGAGCCACTTGTGACAACGAACAAAGGTTTACCATGCTTTGTGAAAAGAGCAAAGATTAAATGGTGGATGAATGCAAATCAAGATAATTGTAGAATTCCGGTCATTCAAGAATGGTTGAAGCGACATTCTAGTTATTGTATTAAATTAGCATAATTTTTTAAAAGATTAATAGTGAAACATAAAATAAAAGGAGAAAAGATAAATAAATGAAGAAAATATAAATACCGAGAAAAATAAAAAATAAAAAATTCTTAAATATAGAAATTTTTGAAAAGCTCACTCCATATATTTCCGCTCCAATGATATTAGACGTGATTTTGCTGAGCATTTTTTCCTACTATTTTATTTGGATTTCTTTCTTTTGTGGTCCACTCTGTTTCAATATATGAATCAAACTAGAAAACTTCAATAGGTCTGTAATCACTTGTTTTGTCAAAGGATGAATGCGAAGTTGTGGATTTAGAGGATTCACTGTTTTGGACTTTTCGCTTGTGGGTTTGTGGTATAGTTGGCAAAGGAAGAAAGGATGAACAAGGATTGACTATGGGGGAAAGCATTTCAATATGGTCCTACTGGTTATTCATACTGCAATTATATTGATTCTTGAAAAAAAAAATTATTTTTTGAAAATTACCAAAAGGACCAAAAAAATTTCAAATAATTTATTTTTTCAATACTTTGAAGCAAATGCAGTAATACAAAATTAGAATACCAATACTTCGTTATTGTATTTGTTTGTTACGCAATTTCAGTGTCCTTGGATACTGACGATCGAGATACTTGTGACAAGGAACAAAGGTTTAGCATGCTCTGTGAAAAGAGCAAAGATTAAAAGGTGGATGAATACAAATCAAGATAATTGTAGAATTCCGGTCATTCAAGAATGGTTGAAGCGACATTCAAGTTGTTGTATTAAATTAGCATAATTTTTTAAAAGATTAATTGTGAAACATAAAATAAAAGGAGAAAAGATAAATAAATGAAGAAAATATAAATACCGAGAAAAATAAAAAATAAAAAATTCTTAAATATAGAAATTTTTGAAAAGCTCACTCTATATATTTCCGCTCCAATGATATTAGACGTGATTTTGCTGAGCATTTTTTCCTACTATTTTATTTGGATTTCTTTCTTTTGTGGTCCATTCTGTTTCAATATATGAATCAAACTAGAAAACTTCAATAGGTCTGTAATCACTTGTTTTGTCTAAGGATGAATGCGAAGTTGTGGATTTAGAGGATTCACTGTTTTGGACTTTTCGCTTGTGGGTTTGTGGTATAGTTGGAAAAGGAAGAAAGGATGAACAAGGATTGACTATGGGGGAAAGCATTTCAATATGGTCCTACTGGTTATTCATACTGATATTATATTGATGCTAGAAAAAAAAAATTATTTTTTGAAAATGACCAAAAAGACCAAAAAATTTTCAAATAATTTATTTTTCCAGTACTTTGAAGCAATTGCAGTAATACCAAATTATAATACCAATACTTCGTTATTGTATTTGTTTGTTACGCAATTTCAGTGTCCTTGGATACTGACGATCGAGCCACTTGTGACAAGGAACAAAGGTTTACCATGCTTTGTGAAAAGAGCAAAGATTAAATGGTGGATGAATACAAATCAAGATAATTGTAGAATTCCGGTCATTCAAGAATGGTTGAAGCGACATTCAAGTTATTGTATTAAATTAGCATAATTTTTTAAAAGTTTAATTGTAAAACGTAAAAGAAAAGAAGAAAAGATAAATAAAAGAAGAAAATATAAATACCGAGAAAAATAAAAAATAAAAAATTCTTAAAAATAGAAATTATTGAAAAGCTCACTCTATATATTTCCGCTCCAATGATATTAGACGTGATTTTGCTGAGCATTTTTTCCTACTATTTTATTTGGATTTCTTTCTTTTGTGGTCCATTCTGTTTCAATATATGAATCAAACTAGAAAACTTCAATAGATCTGTAATCACTTGTTTTGTCAAAGGATGAATGCGAAGTTGTGGATTTAGAGGATTCACTGTTTTGGACTTTTCGGTTGTGGGTTTGTGGTATAGTTGGCAAAGGAAGAAAGGGTGGACTAGGATTGACTATGGGGGAAAGCATTTCAATATGGTCCTACTGGTTATTCATACTGCAATTATATTGATGCTTGAAAAAAAAATTTATTTTTTGAAAATGACCAAAAAGACCAAAAAATTTTCAAATAATTTATTTTTTCAATACTTTGAAGCAATTGCAGTAATACCAAATTACAATACCAATACTTCGTTATTGTATTTGTTTGTTACGCAATTTCAGTGTCCTTGGACACTGATGATCGAGCCACTTGTGACAAAGAACAAAGGTTTACCATGCTCTGTGAAAAGAGCAAAGATTAAATGGTGGACGAATACAAATCAAGATAATTGTAGAATTCCGGTCATTCAAGAATGGTTGAAGCGACATTCAAGTTATTGTATTAAATTAGCATAATTTTTTAAAAGATTAATTGTAAAACGTAAAAGAAAAGAAGAAAAGATAAATAAAAGAAGAAAATATAAATACCGAGAAAAATAAAAAGTAAAAAATTCTTAAAAATAGAAATTATTGAAAAGCTCACTCTATATATTTCCGCTCCAATGATATTAGACGTGATTTTGCTGAGCATTTTTTCCTACTATTTTACTTGGATTTCTTTCTTTTGTGGTCCATTCTGTTTCAATATATGAATCAAACTAGAAAACTTCAATAGATCTGTAATCATTTGTTTTGTCAAAGGATGAATGCGAAGTTGTGGATTTAGAGGATTCACTGTTTTGGACTTTTCGGTTGTGGGTTTGTGGTATAGTTGGCAAAGGAAGAAAGGGTGGACTAGGATTGACTATGGGGGAAAGCATTTCAATATGGTCCTACTGGTTATTCATACTGCAATTATATTGATGCTTGAAAAAAAAATTTATTTTTTGAAAATGACCAAAAAGACCAAAAAATTTTCAAATAATTTATTTTTTCAATACTTTGAAGCAATTGCAGTAATACCAAATTACAATACCAATACTTCGTTATTGTATTTGTTTGTTACGCAATTTCAGTGTCCTTGGACACTGATGATCGAGCCACTTGTGACAAAGAACAAAGGTTTACCATGCTCTGTGAAAAGAGCAAAGATTAAATGGTGGACGAATACAAATCAAGATAATTGTAGAATTCCGGTCATTCAAGAATGGTTGAAACGACATTCAAGTTATTGTATTAAATTAGCATAATTTTTTAAAAGATTAATTGTAAAACGTAAAAGAAAAGAAGAAAAGATAAATAAAAGAAGAAAATATAAATACCGAGAAAAATAAAAAATAAAAAATTCTTAAAAATAGAAATTATTGAAAAGCTCACTCTATATATTTCCGCTCCAATGATATTAGACGTGATTTTGCTGAGCATTTTTTCCTACTATTTTATTTGGATTTCTTTCTTTTGTGGTCCATTCTGTTTCAATATATGAATCAAACTAGAAAACTTCAATAGATCTGTAATCACTTGTTTTGTCAAAGGATGAATGCGAAGTTGTGGATTTAGAGGATTCACTGTTTTGGACTTTTCGGTTGTGGGTTTGTGGTATAGTTGGCAAAGGAAGAAAGGGTGGACTAGGATTGACTATGGGGGAAAGCATTTCAATATGGTCCTACTGGTTATTCATACTGCAATTATATTGATGCTTGAAAAAAAAATTTATTTTTTGAAAATGACCAAAAAGACCAAAAAATTTTCAAATAATTTATTTTTTCAACACTTTGAAGCAATTGCAGTAATACCAAATTACAATACCAATACTTCGTTATTGTATTTGTTTGTTACGCAATTTCAGTGTCCTTGGATACTGACGATCGAGCCACTTGTGACAAGGAACAAAGGTTTACCATGCTCTGTGAAAAGAGCAAAGATTAAATGGTGGATGAATACAAATCAAGATAATTGTAGAATTCCGGTCATTCAAGAATGGTTGAAGCGACATTCACGTTATTGTATTAAATTAGCATAATTTTTTAAAAGATTAATTGTAAAACGTAAAAGAAAATAAGAAAAGATTAATAAATGAAGAAAATATAAACACCGAGAAAAATAAAAAATAAAAAATTCTTAAAAATAGAAATTTTTGAAAAGCTCACTCTATATATTTCCGCTCCAATGATATTAGACTTGATTTTGCTGAGCATTTTTTCCTACTATTTTATTTGGATTTCTTTCTTTTGTGGTCCATTCTGTTTCAATATATGAATCAAACTAGAAAACTTCAATAGGTCTGTATTCAGTTGTTTTATCTAAGGATGAATGTGAAGTTGTGGATTTAGAGGATTCACTGTTTTGAACTTTTCGCTTGTGGGTTTGTGGTATAGTTGGCAAAGGAAGAAAGGATGAACTAGGATTGACTATGGGGGAAAGCATTTTAATATGGTCCTACTGGTTATTCATACTGCAATTATATTGATGCTTGGAAAAAAAAATTATTTTTTGAAAATGACCAAAAAGACGAAAAAATTTTCAAATAATTTATTTTTTCAATACTTTGAAGCAAATGCAGTAATACCATATTAGAATACCAATACTTCGTTATTGTATTTGTTTGTTACACAATTTCAGTGTCCTTGGATACTGATGATCGAGCCACTTGTGACAAAGAACAAAGGTTTACCAAGCTCTGTGAAAAGAGCAAAGATTAAATGGTGGACGAATACAAATCAAGATAATTGTAGAATTCCGGTCATTCAAGAATGGTTGAAACGACATTCAAGCTATTGTATTAAATTAGCATAATTTTTTAAAAGATTAATTGTAAAACGTAAAATAAAAAAAGAAAAGATAAATAAATGAAGAAAATATAAATACCGAGAAAAATAAAAAATAAAAAATTCTTAAATATAGAAATTTTTGAAAAGCTCACTCTATATATTTCCGCTCCAATGATATTAGACGTGATTTTGCTGAGCATTTTTTCCTACTATTTTATTTGGATTTCTTTCTTTTGTGGTCCATTCTGTTTCAATATATGAATCAAACTAGAAAACTTCAATAGGTCTGTAATCACTTGTTTTGTCTAAGGATGAATGCGAAGTTGTGGATTTAGAGGATTCACTGTTTTGGACTTTTCGCTTGTGGGTTTGTGGTATAGTTGGAAAAGGAAGAAAGGATGAACAAGGATTGACTATGGGGGAAAGCATTTCAATATGGTCCTACTGGTTATTCATACTGATATTATATTGATGCTAGAAAAAAAAAATTATTTTTTGAAAATGACCAAAAAGACCAAAAAATTTTCAAATAATTTATTTTTTCCAGTACTTTGAAGCAATTGCAGTAATACCAAATTATAATACCAATACTTCGTTATTGTATTTGTTTGTTACGCAATTTCAGTGTCCTTGGATACTGACGATCGAGCCACTTGTGACAAGGAACAAAGGTTTACCATGCTTTGTGAAAAGAGCAAAGATTAAATGGTGGATGAATACAAATCAAGATAATTGTAGAATTCCGGTCATTCAAGAATGGTTGAAGCGACATTCAAGTTATTGTATTAAATTAGCATAATTTTTTAAAAGTTTAATTGTAAAACGTAAAAGAAAAGAAGAAAAGATAAATAAAAGAAGAAAATATAAATACCGAGAAAAATAAAAAATAAAAAATTCTTAAAAATAGAAATTATTGAAAAGCTCACTCTATATATTTCCGCTCCAATGATATTAGACGTGATTTTGCTGAGCATTTTTTCCTACTATTTTATTTGGATTTCTTTCTTTTGTGGTCCATTCTGTTTCAATATATGAATCAAACTAGAAAACTTCAATAGATCTGTAATCACTTGTTTTGTCAAAGGATGAATGCGAAGTTGTGGATTTAGAGGATTCACTGTTTTGGACTTTTCGGTTGTGGGTTTGTGGTATAGTTGGCAAAGGAAGAAAGGGTGGACTAGGATTGACTATGGGGGAAAGCATTTCAATATGGTCCTACTGGTTATTCATACTGCAATTATATTGATGCTTGAAAAAAAAATTTATTTTTTGAAAATGACCAAAAAGACCAAAAAATTTTCAAATAATTTATTTTTTCAATACTTTGAAGCAATTGCAGTAATACCAAATTACAATACCAATACTTCGTTATTGTATTTGTTTGTTACGCAATTTCAGTGTCCTTGGACACTGATGATCGAGCCACTTGTGACAAAGAACAAAGGTTTACCATGCTCTGTGAAAAGAGCAAAGATTAAATGGTGGACGAATACAAATCAAGATAATTGTAGAATTCCGGTCATTCAAGAATGGTTGAAGCGACATTCAAGTTATTGTATTAAATTAGCATAATTTTTTAAAAGATTAATTGTAAAACGTAAAAGAAAAGAAGAAAAGATAAATAAAAGAAGAAAATATAAATACCGAGAAAAATAAAAAGTAAAAAATTCTTAAAAATAGAAATTATTGAAAAGCTCACTCTATATATTTCCGCTCCAATGATATTAGACGTGATTTTGCTGAGCATTTTTTCCTACTATTTTACTTGGATTTCTTTCTTTTGTGGTCCATTCTGTTTCAATATATGAATCAAACTAGAAAACTTCAATAGATCTGTAATCATTTGTTTTGTCAAAGGATGAATGCGAAGTTGTGGATTTAGAGGATTCACTGTTTTGGACTTTTCGGTTGTGGGTTTGTGGTATAGTTGGCAAAGGAAGAAAGGGTGGACTAGGATTGACTATGGGGGAAAGCATTTCAATATGGTCCTACTGGTTATTCATACTGCAATTATATTGATGCTTGAAAAAAAAATTTATTTTTTGAAAATGACCAAAAAGACCAAAAAATTTTCAAATAATTTATTTTTTCAATACTTTGAAGCAATTGCAGTAATACCAAATTACAATACCAATACTTCGTTATTGTATTTGTTTGTTACGCAATTTCAGTGTCCTTGGACACTGATGATCGAGCCACTTGTGACAAAGAACAAAGGTTTACCATGCTCTGTGAAAAGAGCAAAGATTAAATGGTGGACGAATACAAATCAAGATAATTGTAGAATTCCGGTCATTCAAGAATGGTTGAAACGACATTCAAGTTATTGTATTAAATTAGCATAATTTTTTAAAAGATTAATTGTAAAACGTAAAAGAAAAGAAGAAAAGATAAATAAAAGAAGAAAATATAAATACCGAGAAAAATAAAAAATAAAAAATTCTTAAAAATAGAAATTATTGAAAAGCTCACTCTATATATTTCCGCTCCAATGATATTAGACGTGATTTTGCTGAGCATTTTTTCCTACTATTTTATTTGGATTTCTTTCTTTTGTGGTCCATTCTGTTTCAATATATGAATCAAACTAGAAAACTTCAATAGATCTGTAATCACTTGTTTTGTCAAAGGATGAATGCGAAGTTGTGGATTTAGAGGATTCACTGTTTTGGACTTTTCGGTTGTGGGTTTGTGGTATAGTTGGCAAAGGAAGAAAGGGTGGACTAGGATTGACTATGGGGGAAAGCATTTCAATATGGTCCTACTGGTTATTCATACTGCAATTATATTGATGCTTGAAAAAAAAATTTATTTTTTGAAAATGACCAAAAAGACCAAAAAATTTTCAAATAATTTATTTTTTCAACACTTTGAAGCAATTGCAGTAATACCAAATTACAATACCAATACTTCGTTATTGTATTTGTTTGTTACGCAATTTCAGTGTCCTTGGATACTGACGATCGAGCCACTTGTGACAAGGAACAAAGGTTTACCATGCTCTGTGAAAAGAGCAAAGATTAAATGGTGGATGAATACAAATCAAGATAATTGTAGAATTCCGGTCATTCAAGAATGGTTGAAGCGACATTCACGTTATTGTATTAAATTAGCATAATTTTTTAAAAGATTAATTGTAAAACGTAAAAGAAAATAAGAAAAGATTAATAAATGAAGAAAATATAAACACCGAGAAAAATAAAAAATAAAAAATTCTTAAAAATAGAAATTTTTGAAAAGCTCACTCTATATATTTCCGCTCCAATGATATTAGACTTGATTTTGCTGAGCATTTTTTCCTACTATTTTATTTGGATTTCTTTCTTTTGTGGTCCATTCTGTTTCAATATATGAATCAAACTAGAAAACTTCAATAGGTCTGTATTCAGTTGTTTTATCTAAGGATGAATGTGAAGTTGTGGATTTAGAGGATTCACTGTTTTGAACTTTTCGCTTGTGGGTTTGTGGTATAGTTGGCAAAGGAAGAAAGGATGAACTAGGATTGACTATGGGGGAAAGCATTTTAATATGGTCCTACTGGTTATTCATACTGCAATTATATTGATGCTTGGAAAAAAAAATTATTTTTTGAAAATGACCAAAAAGACGAAAAAATTTTCAAATAATTTATTTTTTCAATACTTTGAAGCAAATGCAGTAATACCATATTAGAATACCAATACTTCGTTATTGTATTTGTTTGTTACACAATTTCAGTGTCCTTGGATACTGATGATCGAGCCACTTGTGACAAAGAACAAAGGTTTACCAAGCTCTGTGAAAAGAGCAAAGATTAAATGGTGGACGAATACAAATCAAGATAATTGTAGAATTCCGGTCATTCAAGAATGGTTGAAACGACATTCAAGCTATTGTATTAAATTAGCATAATTTTTTAAAAGATTAATTGTAAAACGTAAAATAAAAAAAGAAAAGATAAATAAATGAAGAAAATATAAATACCGAGAAAAATAAAAAATAAAAAATTCTTAAATATAGAAATTTTTGAAAAGCTCACTGTATATATTTCCGCTCCAATCACATTACACGTGAATTTGCTGAGCATTTTTTCCTACAATGTTATTTGGATTTCTTTCTTTTGTGGTCCACTCTGTTTCAATATATGAATCAAACTAGAAAACTTAAATGGGTCTGTAATCACTTGTTTTGTCTAAGGATGAATGCGAAGTTGTGGATTCAGAGGATTCACTGTTTTGGACTTTTCGCTTGTGGGTTTGTGGTATAGTTGGAAAAGGAAGAAAGGATGAACTAGGATTGACTATGGGGGAAAGCATTTCAATATGGTCCTACTGGTTATTCACACTGCAATTACATTGATGCTTGAAAAAAAAAATTATTTTTTGAAAATGACCAAAAAGACCAAAAAATTTTCAAATAATTTATCTTTTCAATACTTTGAAGCAATTGCAGTAATACCAAATTACAATACCAATACTTCGTTATTGTATTTGTTTGTTACGCAATTTCAGTGTCCTTGGATACTGACGATCGAGCCACTTGTGACAAGGAACAAAGGTTTACCATGCTCTGTGAAAAGAGCAAAGATTAAATGGTGGATGAATACAAATCAAGATAATTGTAGAATTCCGGTCATTCAAGAATGGTTGAAGCGACATTCAAGTTATTGTATTAAATTAGCATAATTTTTTAAAAGATTAATTGTAAAACGTAAAAGAAAATAAGAAAAGATAAATAAATGAAGAAAATATAAACACCGAGAAAAATAAAAAATAAAAAATTCTTAAAAATAGAAATTTTTGAAAAGCTCACTCTATATATTTCCGCTCCAATGATATTAGACTTGATTTTGCTGAGCATTTTTTCCTACTATTTTATTTGGATTTCTTTCTTTTGTGGTCCATTCTGTTTCAATATATGAATCAAACTAGAAAACTTCAATAGGTCTGTATTCAGTTGTTTTATCTAAGGATGAATGTGAAGTTGTGGATTTAGAGGATTCACTATTTTGGACTTTTCGCTTGTGGGTTTGTGGTATAGTTGGCAAAGGAAGAAAGGATGAACTAGGATTGACTATGGGGGAAAGCATTTCAATATGGTCCTACTGGTTATTCATACTGCAATTATATTGATGCTTGGAAAAAAAAATTATTTTTTGAAAATGACCAAAAAGACGAAAAAATTGCAAATAATTTATTTTTTCAATACTTTGAAGCAAATGCAGTAATACCATATTAGAATACCAATACTTCGTTATTGTATTTGTTTGTTACGCAATTTCAGTGTCCTGGGATACTGACGATCGAGCCACTTGTGACAAGGAACAAAGGTTTACCATGCTCTGTGAAAAGAGCAAAGATTAAATGGTGGATGAATACAAATCAAGATAATTGTAGAATTCCGGTCATTCAAGAATGGTTGAAGCGACATTCTCATTATTGTATTAAATTAGCATAATTTTTTAAAAGATTAATTGTGAAACGTAAAATAAAAGAAGAAAAGATAAATAAATGAAGAAAATATAAATACCGAGAAAAATAAAAAATAAAAAATTCTTAAATATAGAAATTTTTGAAAAGCTCACTCTATATATTTCCGCTCCAATGATATTAGACGTGATTTTGCTGAGCATTTTTTCCTACTATTTTATTTGGATTTCTTTCTTTTGTGGTCCATTCTGTTTCAATATATGAATCAAACTAGAAAACTTCAATAGGTCTGTAATCCCTTGTTTTGTCTAAGGATGAATGCGAAGTTGTGGATTTAGAGGATTCACTGTTTTGGACTTTTCGGTTGTGGGTTTGTGGTATAGTTGGCAAAGGAAGAAAGGATGGACTAGGATTGACTATGGGGGAAAGCATTTCAATATAGTCCTACTGGTTATTCATACTGCAATTATATTGATGCTTGAAAAAAAAATTTATTTTTTGAAAATGGCCAAAAAGACCAAAAAATTTTCAAATAATTTATTTTTTCAATACTTTGAAGCAATTGCAGTAATACCAAATTACAATACCAATACTTCGTTATTGTATTTGTTTGTTACGCAATTTCAGTGTCCTTGGATACTGACGATCGAGCCACTTGTGACAAGGAACAAAGGTTTACCATGCTCTGTGAAAAGAGCAAAGATTAAATGGTGGATGAATACAAATCAAGATAATTGTAGAATTCCGGTCATTCAAGAATGGTTCAAGCGACATTCAAGTTATTGTATTAAATTAGCATAATTTTTTAAAAGATTAATTGTAAAACGTAAAAGAAAAAAAGAAAAGATAAATAAATGAAGAAAATATAAATACCGAGAAAAATAAAAAATAAAAAATTCTTAAATATAGAAATTTTTGAAAAGCTCACTGTATATATTTCCGCTCCAATCACATTACACGTGAATTTGCTTATCATTTTTTCCTACGATTTTATTTGGATTTCTTTCTTTTGTGGTCCACTCTGTTTCAATATATGAATTAAACTAGAAAACTTAAATAGGTCTGTAATCACTTGTTTTGTCTAAGGATGAATGCGAAGTTGTGGATTCAGAGGATTCACTGTTTTGGACTTTTCGCTTGTGGGTTTGTGGTATAGTTGGAAAAGGAAGAAAGGATGAACTAGGATTGACTATGGGGGAAAGCATTTCAATATGGTCCTACTGGTTATTCATACTGCAATTATATTGATGCTTGGAAAAAAAATTTATTTTTTGAAAGTGACCAAAAAGACGAAAAATTTTTTAAATAATTTATTTTTTCAATACTTTGAAGCAATTGCAGTAATACCAAATTACAATACCAATACTTCGTTATTGTATTTGTTTGTTACGCAATTTCAGTGTCCTTGGATACTGACGATCGAGCCACTTGTGACAAGGAACAAAGGTTTACCATGCTCTGTGAAAAGAGCAAAGATTAAATGGTGGATGAATGCAAATCAAGATAATTGTAGAATTCCGGTCATTCAAGAACGGTTGAAGCGACATTCTCATTATTGTATTAAATTAGCATAATTTTTTAAAAGATTAATTGTGAACTGTAAAATAAAAGAAGAAAAGATAAATAAATGAAGAAAATATAAATACCGAGAAAAATAAAAAATAAAAAATTCTTAAATATAGAAATTCTTGGAAAGCTCACTCTATATATTTCCGCTCCAATGATATTAGACGTGATTTTGCTTAGCATTTTTTCCTACTATTTTATTTGGATTTCTTTCTTTTGTGGTCCATTCTGTTTCAATATATGAATCAAACTAGAAAACTTCAATAGGTCTGTAATCACTTGTTTTGTCTAAGGATGAATGCGAAGTTGTGGATTTAGAGGATTCACTGTTTTGGACTTTTCGCTTGTGGGTTTGTGGTATAGTTGGCAAAGGAAGAAAGGTTGAACTAGGATTGACTATGGGGGAAAGCATTTCAATATGGTCCTACTGGTTATTCATACTGCAATTATATTGATGCTTGGAAAAAAATTATTTTTTGAAAATGACCAAAAAGACGAAAAATTTTTCAAATAATTTATTTTTTCAATACTTTGAAGCAAATGCAGTAATACCAAATTAGAATACCAATACTTCGTTATTGTATTTGTTTGTTACACAATTTCAGTGTCCTTGGATACTGATGATCGAGCCACTTGTGATAAGGAACAAAGGTTAACCACGCTCTGTGAAAAGAGCAAAGATTAAATGGTGGATGAATACAAATCAAGATAATTGTAGAATTCCGGTCATTCAAGAATGGTTGAAGCGACATTCAAGTTATCGTATTAAATTAGCATAATTTTTTAAAAGATTAATTGCAAAACGTAAAAGAAAAGAAGAAAAGATAAATAAAAGAAGAAAATATAAATACCGAGAAAAATAAAAAATAAAAAATTCTTAAATATAGAAATTTTTGAAAAGCTCACTCTATATATTTCCGCTCCAATGATATTAGACGTGATTTTGCTGAGCATTTTTTCCTGCTATTTTATTTGGATTTCTTTCTTTTGTAGTCCAATCCTTTTCAATATATGAATCAAACTAGAAAACTTCAATAGGTCTGTAATCAGTTGTTTTATCTAAGGATGAATGCGAAGTTGTGGATTTAGAGGATTAACTGTTTTGGACTTTTCGCTTGTGGGTTTGTGGTATAGTTGGCAAAGGAAGAAAGGATGAACTAGGATTGACTATGGGGGAAAGCATTTCAATATGGTCCTACTGGTCATTCATACTGCAATTATATTGATGCTTGGAAAAAAAAATTATTTTTTGAAAATGACCAAAAAGACGAAAAAATTTTCAAATAATTTATTTTTTCAATACTTTGAAGCAAATGCAGTAATACCAAATTAGAATATCAATACTTCGTTATTGTATTTGTTTGTTACACAATTTCAGTGTCCTTGGATACTGATGATCGAGCCACTTGTGACAAGGAACAAAGGTTTACCATGCTCTTTGAAAAGAGCAAAGATTAAATGGTGGATGAATACAAATCAAGATAATTGTAGAATTCCGGTCATTCAAGAATGGTTGAAACGACATTCAAGCTATTGTATTAAATTAGCATAATTTTTTAAAAGATTAATTGTAAAACGTAAAATAAAAAAAGAAAAGATAAATAAATGAAGAAAATATAAGTACCGAGAAAAATAAAAAATAAAAAATAAAAAATTCTTAAATATAGAAATTTTTGAAAAGCTCACTGTATATATTTCCGCTCCAATCACATTACACGTGAATTTGCCGAGCATTTTTTCCTACTATTTTATTTGGATTTCTTTCTTTTGTGGTCCACTCTGTTTCAATATATGAATCAAACTTGAAAACTTCAATAGGTCTGTAATCACTTGTTTTGTCTAAGGATAAATGCGAAGTTGTGGATTTAGAGGATTCACTATTTTGGACTTTTCGCTTGTGGGTCTGTGGTATAGTTGGCAAAGGAAGAAAGGATGAACTAGGATTGACTATGGGGGAAAGCATTTCAATATGGTCCTACTGGTTATTCATACTGCAATTATATTGATGCTTGAAAAAAAAAATTATTTTTTGAAAATGACGAAAAAGGCCAAAAAATTTTCAAATAATTTGTTTTTTCGATATTTTGAAGCAGTTGCAGTAATACCAAATTACAATACCAATACTTCGTTATTGTATTTGTTTGTTACGCAATTTCAGTGTCCTTGGATACTGACGATCGAGCCACTTGTGACAAGGAACAAAGGTTTACCATGCTCTGTGAAAAGAGCAAAGATTAAATGGTGGATGAATACAAATCAAGATAATTGTAGAATTCCGGTCATTCAAGAATGGTTGAAGCGACATTCAAGTTATCGTATTAAATTAGCATAATTTTTTAAAAGATTAATTGTAAAACGTAAAATAAAAAAAGTAAAGATAAATAAATGAAGAAAATATAAATACCGAGAAAAATAAAAAATAAAAAATTCTTAAATATAGAAATTTTTGAAAAGCTCACTCTATATATTTCCGCTCCAATGATATTAGACGTGATTTTGCTGAGCATTTTTTCCTACTATTTTATTTGGATTTCTTTCTTTTGTGGTACATTCTGTTTCAATATATGAATCAAACTAAAAAACTTCAATAGGTCTGTATTCAGTTGTTTTGTCTAAGGATGAATGCGAAGTTGTGGATTTAGAGGATTCACTGTTTTGGACTTTTCGGTTGTGGGTTTGTGGTATAGTTGGCAAAGGAAGAAAGGATGAACTTGGATTGACTATGGGGGAAAGCACTTCAATATGGTCCTACTGGTCATTCATACTGCAATTATATTGATGCTTGAAAAAAAAAATTATTTTTTGAAAATGACGAAAAAGGCCAAAAAATTTTCAAATAATTTGTTTTTTCAATATTTTGAAGCAGTTGCAGTAATACCAAATTACAATACCAATACTTCGTTATTGTATTTGTTTGTTACGCAATTTCAGTGTCCTTGGATACTGACGATCGAGCCACTTGTGACAAGGAACAAAGGTTTACCATGCTCTGTGAAAAGAGCAAAGATTAAATGGTGGATGAATACAAATCAAGATAATTGTAGAATTCCGGTCATTCAAGAATGGTTGAAGCGACATTCAAGTTATCGTATTAAATTAGCATAATTTTTTAAAAGATTAATTGTAAAACGTAAAATAAAAAAAGTAAAGATAAATAAATGAAGAAAATATAAATACCGAGAAAAATAAAAAATAAAAAATTCTTAAATATAGAAATTTTTGAAAAGCTCACTCTATATATTTCCGCTCCAATGATATTAGACGTGATTTTGCTGAGCATTTTTTCCTACTATTTTATTTGGATTTCTTTCTTTTGTGGTCCATTCTGTTTCAATATATGAATCAAACTAAAAAACTTCAATAGGTCTGTATTCAGTTGTTTTGTCTAAGGATGAATGCGAAGTTGTGGATTTAGAGGATTCACTGTTTTGGACTTTTCGGTTGTGGGTTTGTGGTATAGTTGGCAAAGGAAGAAAGGATGAACTAGGATTGACTATGGGGGAAAGCATTTCAATATGGTCCTACTGGTCATTCATACTGCAATTATATTGATGCTTGGAAAAAAAAATTATTTTTTGAAAATGACCAAAAAGACGAAAAAATTTTCAAATAATTTATTTTTTCAATACTTTGAAGCAAATGCAGTAATACCAAATTAGAATATCAATACTTCGTTATTGTATTTGTTTGTTACACAATTTCAGTGTCCTTGGATACTGATGATCGAGCCACTTGTGACAAGGAACAAAGGTTTACCATGCTCTTTGAAAAGAGCAAAGATTAAATGGTGGATGAATACAAATCAAGATAATTGTAGAATTCCGGTCATTCAAGAATGGTTGAAACGACATTCAAGCTATTGTATTAAATTAGCATAATTTTTTAAAAGATTAATTGTAAAACGTAAAATAAAAAAAGAAAAGATAAATAAATGAAGAAAATATAAGTACCGAGAAAAATAAAAAATAAAAAATAAAAAATTCTTAAATATAGAAATTTTTGAAAAGCTCACTGTATATATTTCCGCTCCAATCACATTACACGTGAATTTGCCGAGCATTTTTTCCTACTATTTTATTTGGATTTCTTTCTTTTGTGGTCCACTCTGTTTCAATATATGAATCAAACTTGAAAACTTCAATAGGTCTGTAATCACTTGTTTTGTCTAAGGATAAATGCGAAGTTGTGGATTTAGAGGATTCACTATTTTGGACTTTTCGCTTGTGGGTCTGTGGTATAGTTGGCAAAGGAAGAAAGGATGAACTAGGATTGACTATGGGGGAAAGCATTTCAATATGGTCCTACTGGTTATTCATACTGCAATTATATTGATGCTTGAAAAAAAAAATTATTTTTTGAAAATGACGAAAAAGGCCAAAAAATTTTCAAATAATTTGTTTTTTCAATATTTTGAAGCAGTTGCAGTAATACCAAATTACAATACCAATACTTCGTTATTGTATTTGTTTGTTACGCAATTTCAGTGTCCTTGGATACTGACGATCAAGCCACTTGTGACAAGGAACAAAGGTTTACCGTGCTCTGTGAAAAGAGCAAAGATTAAATGGTGGATGAATACAAATCAAGATAATTGTAGAATTCCGGTCATTCAAGAATGGTTGAAGCGACATTCAAGTTATCGTATTAAATTAGCATAATTTTTTAAAAGATTAATTGTAAAACGTAAAATAAAAAAAGTAAAGATAAATAAATGAAGAAAATATAAATACCGAGAAAAATAAAAAATAAAAAATTCTTAAATATAGAAATTTTTGAAAAGCTCACTCTATATATTTCCGCTCCAATGATATTAGACGTGATTTTGCTGAGCATTTTTTCCTACTATTTTATTTGGATTTCTTTCTTTTGTGGTCCATTCTGTTTCAATATATGAATCAAGCTAAAAAACTTCAATAGGTCTGTATTCAGTTGTTTTGTCTAAGGATGAATGCGAAGTTGTGGATTTAGAGGATTCACTGTTTTGGACTTTTCGGTTGTGGGTTTGTGGTATAGTTGGCAAAGGAAGAAAGGATGAACTTGGATTGACTATGGGGGAAAGCATTTCAATATGGTCCTACTGGTTATTCATACTGCAATTATATTGATGCTTGAAAAAAAAAATTATTTTTTGAAAATGACCAAAAAGACAAAAAAATTTTCAAATAATTTATTTTTTCAATACTTTGAAGCAATTGCAGTAATACCAAATTACAATACCAATACTTCGTTACTGTATTTGTTTGTTACGCAATTTCAGTGTCCTTGGATACTGACGATCGAGCCACTTGTGACAAGGAACAAAGGTTTACCATGCTCTGTGAAAAGAGCAAAGATTAAATGGTGGATGAATACAAATCAAGATAATTGTAGAATTCCGGTCATTCAAGAATCGTTGAAGCGACATTCAAGTTATTGTATTAAATTAGCATAATTTTTTAAAAGATTAATAGTAAAACGTAAAAGAAAAAAAGAAAAGATAAATAAATGAAGAAAATATAAATACCGAGAAAAATAAAAAATAAAAAATTCTTAAATATAGAAATTTTTGAAAAGCTCACTGTATATATTTCCGCTCCAATCACATTACACGTGAATTTGCTTAGCATTTTTTCCTACGATTTTATTTGGATTTCTTTCTTTTGTGGTCCACTCTGTTTCAATATATGAATTAAACTAGAAAACTTAAATAGGTCTGTAATCACTTGTTTTGTCTAAGGATGAATGCGAAGTTGTGGATTCAGAGGATTCACTGTTTTGGACTTTTCGCTTGTGGGTTTGTGGTATAGTTGGAAAAGGAAGAAAGGATGAACTAGGATTGACTATGGGGGAAAGCATTTCAATATGGTCCTACTGGTTATTCATACTGCAATTATATTGATGCTTGGAAAAAAAATTTATTTTTTGAAAGTGACCAAAAAGACGAAAAATTTTTTAAATAATTTATTTTTTCAATACTTTGAAGCAATTGCATAATACCAAATTACAATACCAATACTTCGTTATTGTATTTGTTTGTTACGCAATTTCAGTGTCCTTGGATACGGACGATCGAGCCACTTGTGACAAGGAACAAAGGTTTACCATGCTCTGTGAAAAGAGCAAAGATTAAATGGTGGATGAATACAAATCAAGATAATTGTAGAATTCCGGTCATTCAAGAATGGTTGAAGCGACATTCAAGTTATTGTATTAAATTAGCATAATTTTTTAAAAGATTAATTGTAAAACGTAAAAGAAAAAAAGAAAAGATAAATAAATGAAGAAAATATAAATACCGAGAAAAATAAAAAATAAAAAATTCTTAAATATAGAAATTTTTGAAAAGCTCACTGTATATATTTCCGCTCCAATCACATTACACGTGAATTTGCTTAGCATTTTTTCCTACGATTTTATTTGGATTTCTTTCTTTTGTGGTCCACTCTGTTTCAATATATGAATTAAACTAGAAAACTTAAATAGGTCTGTAATCACTTGTTTTGTCTAAGGATGAATGCGAAGTTGTGGATTCAGAGGATTCACTGTTTTGGACTTTTCGCTTGTGGGTTTGTGGTATAGTTGGCAAAGGAAGAAAGGATGAACTAGGATTGACTATGGGGGAAAGCATTTCAATATGGTCCTACTGGTCATTCATACTGCAATTATATTGATGCTTGGAAAAAAAAATTATTTTTTGAAAATGACCAAAAAGACGAAAAAATTTTCAAATAATTTATTTTTTCAATACTTTGAAGCAAATGCAGTAATACCAAATTAGAATATCAATACTTCGTTATTGTATTTGTTTGTTACACAATTTCAGTGTCCTTGGATACTGATGATCGAGCCACTTGTGACAAGGAACAAAGGTTTACCATGCTCTTTGAAAAGAGCAAAGATTAAATGGTGGATGAATACAAATCAAGATAATTGTAGAATTCCGGTCATTCAAGAATGGTTGAAACGACATTCAAGCTATTGTATTAAATTAGCATAATTTTTTAAAAGATTAATTGTAAAACGTAAAATAAAAAAAGAAAAGATAAATAAATGAAGAAAATATAAGTACCGAGAAAAATAAAAAATAAAAAATAAAAAATTCTTAAATATAGAAATTTTTGAAAAGCTCACTGTATATATTTCCGCTCCAATCACATTACACGTGAATTTGCCGAGCATTTTTTCCTACTATTTTATTTGGATTTCTTTCTTTTGTGGTCCACTCTGTTTCAATATATGAATCAAACTTGAAAACTTCAATAGGTCTGTAATCACTTGTTTTGTCTAAGGATAAATGCGAAGTTGTGGATTTAGAGGATTCACTATTTTGGACTTTTCGCTTGTGGGTCTGTGGTATAGTTGGCAAAGGAAGAAAGGATGAACTAGGATTGACTATGGGGGAAAGCATTTCAATATGGTCCTACTGGTTATTCATACTGCAATTATATTGATGCTTGAAAAAAAAAATTATTTTTTGAAAATGACGAAAAAGGCCAAAAAATTTTCAAATAATTTATTTTTTCATTATTTTGAAGCAGTTGCAGTAATACCAAATTACAATACCAATACTTCGTTATTGTATTTGTTTGTTACGCAATTTCAGTGTCCTTGGATACTGACGATCGAGCCACTTGTGACAAGGAACAAAGGTTTACCATGCTCTGTGAAAAGAGCAAAGATTAAATGGTGGATGAATACAAATCAAGATAATTGTAGAATTCCGGTCATTCAAGAATGGTTGAAGCGACATTCAAGTTATCGTATTAAATTAGCATAATTTTTTAAAAGATTAATTGTAAAACGTAAAATAAAAAAAGTAAAGATAAATAAATGAAGAAAATATAAATACCGAGAAAAATAAAAAATAAAAAATTCTTAAATATAGAAATTTTTGGAAAGCTCACTCTATATATTTCCGCTCCAATGATATTAGACGTGATTTTGCTGAGCATTTTTTCCTACTATTTTATTTGGATTTCTTTCTTTTGTGGTCCATTCTGTTTCAATATATGAATCAAACTAAAAAACTTCAATAGGTCTGTATTCAGTTGTTTTGTCTAAGGATGAATGCGAAGTTGTGGATTTAGAGGATTCACTGTTTTGGACTTTTCGGTTGTGGGTTTGTGGTATAGTTGGCAAAGGAAGAAAGGATGAACTTGGATTGACTATGGGGGAAAGCATTTCAATATGGTCCTACTGGTTATTCATACTGCAATTATATTGATGCTTGAAAAAAAAAATTATTTTTTGAAAATGACCAAAAAGACAAAAAAATTTTCAAATAATTTATTTTTTCAATACTTTGAAGCAATTGCAGTAATACCAAATTACAATACCAATACTTCGTTACTGTATTTGTTTGTTACGCAATTTCAGTGTCCTTGGATACTGACGATCGAGCCACTTGTGACAAGGAACAAAGGTTTACCATGCTCTGTGAAAAGAGCAAAGATTAAATGGTGGATGAATACAAATCAAGATAATTGTAGAATTCCGGTCATTCAAGAATGGTTGAAGCGACATTCAAGTTATTGTATTAAATTAGCATAATTTTTTAAAAGATTAATTGTAAAACGTAAAAGAAAAAAAGAAAAGATAAATAAATGAAGAAAATATAAATACCGAGAAAAATAAAAAATAAAAAATTCTTAAATATAGAAATTTTTGAAAAGCTCACTCTATATATTTCCGCTCCAATGATATTAGACGTGATTTTGCTGAGCATTTTTTCCTACTATTTTATTTGGATTTCTTTCTTTTGTGGTCCATTCTGTTTCAATATATGAATCAAACTAAAAAACTTCAATAGGTCTGTATTCAGTTGTTTTGTCTAAGGATGAATGCGAAGTTGTGGATTTAGAGGATTCACTGTTTTGGACTTTTCGGTTGTGGGTTTGTGGTATAGTTGGCAAAGGAAGAAAGGATGAACTTGGATTGACTATGGGGGAAAGCATTTCAATATGGTCCTACTGGTTATTCATACTGCAATTATATTGATGCTTGGAAAAAAAATTTATTTTTTGAAAGTGACCAAAAAGACGAAAAAATTTTTAAATAATTTATTTTTTCAATACTTTGAAGCAATTGCAGTAATACCAAATTACAATACCAATAC